>CM076263.1:28596878-31576878 GCA_038380795.1 Pyrocephalus nanus | reverse complement strand
TCTTGAAAGTAAAAAAGTTCATTTCCTTGCAGAGATGCACATTTCAAAAACACTGCTTCGCACTAGGAAGTGTGAATTGCTACTGCGCTGCTTACAAATGTCATCAGCTATATGCATGTCGGTGATACATAACATATTTGATTATATTGATATTAGACAATGGCACAGGAAGCGGTTATCCAAATTACCTGCTGTATTCTTTTAGCAAGAAATGGGGTTAAATTTTAGGGGTTGGGGAAAGGTTCTTTCCATTTCAGCCACAAAAGAGTTAACATAACTAGATCCAGATAACAATCAATTGATAAATGACAAATGAACCACATAAATAGTATTAGATTGCCTGTTTAGTATTAAATTGCCTATTTAGTATTAGATCTTTTTCAACAGATTTAGACTGTGTGGTCTCTGAAAGACTAGAAAATGTTCAACACTGACAAAGAAAGGAAACAAAACTAAATAGAAGAGCATCACAATGTGCCAGTAATTTGAGACAACTAGCTTATTAAACCTAGCCAAATGTTTATACACATTGGCTAGGCTGTTTGGTTGCTATTTTTCTTTGTAAATAATATTTTTAAAATACTACTTCTTGAGTATTAACTGGATTTTTTTACATTGTTGAACATGCATGCTCCTATTTTACACTGTATAGAAAGCGAGAAGTAATGTACTAAATGACTTAACGTGTGGTGGATGCTACATCAGTGTGAATTGGTATACAAACAAGTAGCACTGCAAAGGTGATAATGTGGAACAGATTTATTTTTTAGAAGTCTGTTCTTGATGCATTTGCATACCTGTTAATATCCTTGCCATATTTTGTTTGTTTGTTTATCATGTGCTAAACATATTTAGTCCAAGTATGGTTTCATCATTCCTTTAAGAGGAGGGTAAGTTATTTTTTTAAGTGCATTTCTCTCCTTTTTAAGTATAACATTTTGTCTTATATTTCTGATTTGTTAAGGCTGTTATAACTTGCTAGCTCGCACATGCTGTGTGCAAGTGCAGCTGCAAATTTGTATCTAAGTGCCAGTGTTTCTTTATAAATCACTAACGTCTTGAATATTATTTTCTGTTATCTATTTTCATTCATTTGGTAGTTAATTATTTTCAATCCATGTTCTGGAAATGTAAGTATTTTTACAATTTCTCCTATGCTTTAAGAAAAATTGTTTTCATGAGTACAAATAACATGAAGTTATGAAATGTGCATAACTTGCAGCAAAGTTTGGCATGGTTTGAAAGAACTGCTAATGAAAATATTTCCAGCTATACATAGTAATGCTAGAGACATTTATTTTTTAAATTTTCAAGTGTAACGTTGTTTTTCCACATGAATTTTAGAAGCAAACAAATTCTGAGCCCCATCACTTTTCCTGGGAGCTCTAACTTAGTCTCAAGCACGTTTTTAGTGGAAAGATTGAAACATGGTAAGAAGAATTATTTAGAACAAAACAAAACCTTGTAATCCCTCCCTCCTCTTACCTCTCAACTCACACTGCACTCACTGCACTTTGCATAATATAGAAGTGAATAACTTTCCTCAGAATAAAAGGAAAATCAACTTCATTGTGACATGTGTCTTAGAAAAATTAGGATTGATTGTACAAGTTTAGGCTATTAATAGCAAGTATAATGGTTCTTATTTTGGGACCATTTTCTTTTGAGAATGGAAACACAAGAAAATGGTATCTCCACATTCCAGAACAAATTTAGATTTTGGTGGGGTGAAAGGAGAAGCAAAATAGTCTCCTAAATTACCTGTGAGAATTTTATGACGTGGCCACTTGACTGTATTGTTTTGTCTATGCACCTTTTGTCCATGTAAAAGTGTGTGATTTGCTTGAAAGGGGTCATCCCATTCTGTATACAGAAGAATGTCTGATAACCTCAAAGGGCATAAATCTTAACTTTTAAAAAGGAGTGCTTCTTCGGGTCACTTTGATCAGTGACAGGTCGAGAATGAGCAGAAACCCTTGGCTTCTCTTCCACGCTCATCTGGTTAAGTCCAGGGCACGCACTGCCCATTCTAGTTCTGGCAAGGAGTTGTTAATAACAGAAAAGAACGTCTGGATTTGATTGATTTAAAAAAAAAAAAAAAAAAAAAAAAAAGGCGGGCTTTTGTGATTGTCTACTTTCATAAATATTTTGTGTGTTTGTTAGAATAAGAAATGTCATTTTTCTTTATCTATTTACCTTAAGGGCTGTAATGTTCTAAAATACTTTAAAGTCATTTCAGAAATGAGACTATAAGAGAAATGGCTGTAACCCACAGTGACACAAAATGCCAGAGCCATCTGCCTTTTTGCTGAGAAAGAAGTATGTTTAATCCATTTCAGATAAAAAGGTAATAGCCTTTCCAGAAGCTATTTTCAACATGAGAGTGAAAAAGCAGTATACAGAATTATAAATGGATCTGTGCATCATTATATAGTAATTTAGGATTCACTCAATGATGTAACAAAATTAACAACATAATTTCATTGTGTAACTGTATCTTATTAAAGAACAACTGTCTGACATTCTCTTACAGTTGCTTTATTTAACTTCATGCAAATATTATTAGTAGTGACATTTCTCTATTGTACATTAGATTCTCTCATTAGCATGATGTGTTAGTTATCACCAGAGAAATCACTTCTAGATAGGTGAGCGAGAAGCCAAGAAAACTAAAAATTAAATCAATGATGTATATTAATATAGACGCATCTGTTCACAAGAGATATGGTACAGTAAATTCAACTTTTTTCCTTGCATAAATGCATGATTATTCCAAGGAAAACTAAATAATACTTACAATATGTGGAGTATGCATTAATGTTTCTAGAAATACTAAACTGCATACAATGTTCACTGCCTGTTTTGAGCTGCACTTGTATTCTTCCGTCTGATAGTTCCTGACATTAATGTAGACATAGGCACATAAACTGTTTATTGAACCAGTATTAAAAAAATAGCGTAGTGTAATATCTAATAGATTGAAGGTGAAAACTTTTTAAATGTTTCTGGGCTGCTGATGGTTGAGGTTCTATGCAATTTTAACATTTATTAAGTAATTAACCATTTTACTGTAGTATGTAACTATTCTTTTACTATAGATGTAGATGTAAAAAGTTGAAACTTAACTTGACAACAGGCTGTAATACCATACATAGATTTAATATGAACATTTTGTGAGGAAGATTAACATTGGTAAAATGCATTTTGTAGCTTAATGTGGTTGACAATCACGTTTGTGAGTAAGCATTAGCAAATATAACTATATATATTTTTATTACATCATTTTATAGAATAGCAGACACAGGTAGGGTGGGATTTTTTTGTTGTTGTTCATTAATAAGTTTGTGTGCTAGTATGAATTTAGAAGCTTTATCAGGTTACGTTGTCGTATTTCAAACACTTTAATTTTGTTTAGTGTTTTGGTAAAGCATGGTTTAAATGTGTACTAGTCTTTTTAGCAAATGAAAAATATTTGCATCGAGAATTTTTTTCTGCTTCTGAAGTACTTCAGAATAGAGGTACTGGGAAGTACTTTACATGACGAAAATGCAGGATGTTTTGTATGGAGTATACAACTAGACATACAATACATGCAATGAAAGATACATGGCTATGTGCATGATACATGATGAAAAGTAAAAAAACCCCTCTCAATAGCTTCTCTTACTGTGTTCAGGATTTACAAGAGAGCTAAAACATAGCAAATTCTTTCCCATTCCTCTCTATACATATTGATCTTGCACATATTCACATACAGTGCTTGAACATATTTGTGCCATTCTGTATTTTTGTTAATGGTGTGCTAACACTGTCAGAGCTTTGCTTAACTTGGAGATATGTATGCACAAAATTGTAAAACCTGCTTGAAGCATTGAAATATGCTCAATTATTTTGTGCAATAAGCGCTAGTGTTTAATATTCCAAAATGTATATTTTTTTCTTTTTTTAAATTTTGTATTTTAATAATTACTTGATCATAAGTATAGTTTTATAGGGATTTGATTAATGTAATGACAGAACAGAGCTGGTATAAAACAGCAGCAAGAGTCTTCTGCTCTTGTGTCAGGGTTAAGAGCCAAGGCAAATCTTCCCTAACTAATTAGATGCTGAGTAAGGCATCTTAGTGAAGCTGGGGCAAAAGTGAATGGGTCACAGCTGAGGCAAGATTGCAAGGACTGTAGTGATAGTGAAAGCATTTGCATTTGCCAGGTCATTGTGACACTGTGCTGATTGCAAAGGAACACTCTGTTCCCTGATACAGAACTGCTGTCATAAAGTAGAATCTGAAACAAAAGCTTTAAAGAGCTTTTACTTTTTACTAAAAATGCTCAAAACATATGCTGTGTATAGCCTTCTAGCTTTCTTTGCTCAGTTATTATTCTCAAACAATAGTGGTTGTGCTTTTATTAAAGGATTTGCCTTGCAAACTAATGGTTCTTCACAGTTTAGAAGAATTTCCAAACTTGGGGCTCCTAGTATGCTCAGGAGGTGATGAATTATACTGATTCAAGAAAGAAAAGCTTGAAACAGAGGAGAAAGGGAGAATTCCATTGTTACTGTATCAGAAAGAGAATCAGTAATGCAGCTTTTTGCTCTAATTCTGAGAGTGTAATGACAAAATTTCAGCTTCTAGATAAACTGTAATTGAGTTTGTTTTTTTGCCCAGTTTGCCTGTAGAAAGAAGTAAACTTATAAAAAGTATTTTTATTAAATGAGTGTCTGAGTTTTTCAGTGAGGCAAAATGCATTCTTTAGCTTAACATCTATCTGTCTAACAAATGTCCAAAATAAGAGATTGTACATCAGCCAATGTACAGGCATGTGCTTTACTGCTCACCTCACTCATTATTGTAATCCCCTAATGCCTCCTTTCCCTTACTGAATTACTTGACAACTGCTTTCTAAATTATTTTCCTTCACTGACAGAGGAAACAGTGCCTCTTGTATGGTTGTATCACACAATATCTTGTCATAGAGAGGCCATGTCTTTTGGTGGGTGGGGAGTGAGCATCTCAGAATTGCATTGACTAGTGTGAACTTGCCAACAGTGTACCATTGATGCTATTCTGGCCCTCTCGGGAAGACATTGCATCCCCATCCTCTACTGATGATGCGTATCTGTGCACTTGTGCAAAGGAAAGGAGAGTGTCATCTGCCACTTAGAGAACATGGGAGTTCAGAGGAGAAAATGTCATGATTATGATCCTGCCGTTCCTTGTTGTGTACCACACAGAAGTCAGCAATCTTTTTTGCAAAGTGAACAATAAGAGATACTTTAAGGAGCTTTATGGAAACTGAGAAAATTTATACTGGGTTTGTCATTAAAGCTGAAATGTACTGTCACTGGCAGGTAAACCTGCTGTGATATTTGAGATGATATTTATTTGGAAATGGACCACATCACAAATATGCCAGTAGAGATGGGCTCTGCAGTCCACCTAACTGTGCATCCTGGAATATGCCCCTTATAAAAGAAATTGAGTGACATGGTAAATGGCTCTCTATTTTTTTTTTTTTTTTGTGATACCTACTGCGACGAATGTTGGAAAGAGAGCTTTACTTGTTCTTCTTTTTCTCAGTAATTTTTAACAACTTGGGGAACAGCAAGGCACATGTGATGAACAATATTTGTTTATTTGTGGTAGTTCTTTTTAAACTTTATTTTACCAGAATTCTGGGGAAGGAGATAGTTTACCCGAATCTCTGCATATGTATTTTCTTAAATGCATTCCATAGCGTATTTCTTAAAGATCAGTAACTTTAAAATGCAATACTTCTGGCTTGGAACAATTTGAATGAAAACGTCATACGATGTAGTTCTTTTCATATGAACAATTCAACATTTGGTGTACCAGTGAGAGGAAAATAGAATATAAAGGACCATATCCTAACTGTGATCCGAGCATGTGTTTTCCATTCATGTCATTGGAGGCCCTGTCATGCATCAAGGACAGCATATAGTTTAAGTACAGAATCACAGATAGCAGTGTAGTAGCCTTCAGAGTGAGCTGTAACCAGGAGCTCCATTCTGTAAGCCTTCTGTGTGTATGTAACTTTTATGAAGTGAAATGTGCAGGTATTTTGCAAGACAAGATTCTACAGTGGTAAAGAAAGTTGCTCTTTTGTGTTTCAGTCTTTTCTATTATTTAGACACCAAGAAGATGAACATAATTTAAAAATAAAATTAGCTATTGCACTTTCTTAAAGAAATCTAAACCTGGCTTCCTGGGTTATCAAAATCCAGAAATTAAACATGTTTCTCTGTTAAAGTCTCTGTTCAGGTGTGAGCTTTTAGACATTATCGGCCTCTGTATGATTTTATGTGTCATTACTGAAAGCTCAGTTTTTCATGGGTTACCTTGGAAGCCAGTGCAAAATTATGGTTGCTTTCAATTTGCCTCTGAAGTTTTGAATTTTTTTAACAAGAAATCTCAGAATAGAATTTGGGCTTGGTAATTCAACATGAAATAAATTGTAGAAGAAATGTTTACAAGACTCCTTCTAATTGGAATTGCCAACTTTTCTAAAGAAAAAATAGAAACACAATAGGATAAAAGGTGATTTAATCAATAAAATAGCATTTTGAAAGGAATTATTATTGTTTACATAAAAATTTGACTTCCTAAAGTATCATCTCTGTTTTCTAATTAGAATACATATATAAAAAACCAAACAAACCTGAAGATCCTACTGTCAGATCCTTTTATGCAGATTGATTTCCTTTTAGCATATTCATTGCCCTTTGCATGCACAGAATACAAAACCTTGTGTACTGTACTGCAGTTTTATTGCTGCTTTCAGAGGGATATCTTGTGAGATGTTACAGCTCTTGTGGAAGTACAACGGCAAAATGTCGTTTAAGATAGATCATTATTGATATCCTTTATTTATTAATGTCTTTCCTCGTGTTTCTTTCCCTGCAGTTTTTCTTTCTATGTGTATATCTGAATGTGTATTAAAAGAAAAACTCTTCTTGGTAGTAACTGAATAATTAAAGCAATTTTGATTGTAAGGGACTATAGGAAGGCAGAGAGGAGAAGCATCCTTTTCAAGGAAGGCCGAATGTAAGTGATGACATGGAGAGTTCAGTGTTTTGTATTTAGTGTGCCTGTATGCAAAAAGTATGATAAAAATGTGTGATGTCCTGGATTATCACACTGAAGGTGCTGAAAAGCATCTCAGTTTGATTTCTGCTTTCTACCATTTCTTAACCAAGGAGTTGCTAATATTTAAAGAGAAGGCCTCATTTTATTTGTATTCCCCTATGTGGAATATGTGTTTATTTGACAAAATAAATATATAGAAAAATGGGAAAATTAAACTCCTGAAACACTTGAATGCCATTTTTTCTACACAGACTTAGTAGGCAAGAATTAAGTCAGTTTGGACTTCAGTGAGTTATTTAAAAGCAATTAAAAGCACAAACATATCATTATGTTCAGACTTAGCTCTTAAAAATGTGCTTTTTTTTTTTTTCTTGCAGGAATTCTCTAAAAAAATTTTGTGGCAATCTGTAAAATGGAATTCTTAGGAAAACAGTCTCCTCAGAAGTGGTAGCAACAGTTTTTCTGAGTAATGGATGTGTTTTCACTATTCCTATCATAACATTTAGTAGCTGTTTGTTCCCTGAACGGTTTACTTTTTAAAATACATAACTTTGATAAGAACATCTGAAATAGATATTCTGGGGAGAAGGGAGGTAAAAACTAATGAAGAGTATGTAAGGAAAAAAATAATGACTTCCAGCTGGCTTTATATAATAAAACTAGTATTAAAATGAGGAACTCCATTAGTAAGACTTTATTTATGTATTTTCTTAAATTTCTAAATAAACAACATAGTCTTTAGAAAAATAACTATTAAATGAGTAAAGTGTGACTGCTTTCGCATTAGCCAGGGAATAACATAAAGAAGAACCAACTCATCTACCCTGCTTTAATGCCCCACAGCAGTTGACATTGCTGGAATGCCTCCTGCAGCTGGTGGCATATGACTGTCATTTGCAGGCAGGATATACGGAGAGTTTACACAATGGAGGCATTCATGAAAGTGTTCCTCATCTGGGACTCCTGCAAGCTCTCATTTTATTGACCCTGTCAGAATTTAACTGGTAGGCTGTCAAATTATGTGTTGCTTTATCTATTATTAGTTTTTCTTTTAAATTAGAATGCGCAGAAGAAGGGTTGTGGAAAGCAGGTATGAAAAGCAAAAGCAACTTCTGGCTTACTGTTTCTAAACCAGGAAAAACATAACAGCTGTGTAAGAACTTTATCTTTTGTGCTGCAAATTTTAGGGATTCTATATTGTGTTCAAGATTAAATAATGTGGCTTAGAGTTTTTTCAGGGTTTAGGGTAAGGTGGGTTTTTTTTGGCATTTAAAGCCTTAAACTGAAATATGTTTTCTGAATTACTTTGTTCCTCAACTGTAACTTGAACATTGGTGCACAAATAGTTTTATGAAAGAGCTCACTCTTTAATTGCTGGTGTCCTTAAAGATAGCAGGAAAAATGCTCTTTATACAAAGTTCCCCCAAAAGAGATTTATTCATATGCTTTGCTGCATCTTTTTGCAGAATGCCATAAAGAAACGCCCAATACTTAACAGTTTTGATTATGCTCTGTAAACAGTATAATAATCTGAGGTGATTAATTATTTTAAATATGTTATTTATATCACAGATTGGCTGCTTATTAATTCAATGGTGTTGAGGCATGACCTCTCCAAAGCCATAATTTGCATTAAAAAAATAGAATGTATGCACAGCTTCGTTGGTATCTGTGAGAAAACTGGTTACAGCAGCAGCCAGCACACCAAAACATTGGCTTCGTGAAGATGGAACATACTGCAAAGGAAGTACCTTATGCAGTGAGTTACTAATTTTAATAGATCCTCCTATCCACTAGTCCATTGTTAATGCAATGCTGAAGTTCACTTCAGGATGGAGGAGGGAAGGGTGAGAAAGGGAATGAGAATGAATGATCAGATTGTTAAAGGAAAATAAATTTTAACCTGGTATCTATCAATCACTTCCTTTCTGCTAGGAAAAAAACCCAATCAACTCACCATATATGTTTTTGTTCATATATAAAAATAAGATATGACATGGGATCTTATAGATTTTACTTATTGCATTTTCTTGTAATTGTTCTACTCTTAAAAAATGTTTTATTTCTACCAGAATAGGAATAGCTGAATAGTAAACACTGTTTTAAATTATAAAATATATGTGACTGGCCGTACTTGTTTCCAGTGTATAATTTCCAATTTCTTGTTACTTGACTTTTCTCCTCCTAGAATATAAAATAATTTTAATCACAAAAGACAAAGTAATCTAAATAGAATACTATTATACTATTTTAGAAGACCTCTTAAAATATTGGTCTGGAATCTAATGAGATGCTGATTTTTCTCTAGACGGATAAAACATTTAAATTTATTTAGAAACGTGTATTTTTTAACCTTTTGATACAGCATTCTGAAGACATTATCTTCCCTTAAATATTTAAAAAGAAAAATTTCTTGCAATATGAAATTAGTATTTAGGAATCCAGAGATGTTATTTACAATAACTTGACAAATATAGAATCTCTCTGATGATATGTGAATTTTCATTTGAGGGAAAATGCTACTTCTCCAGTTTTGGAATAGCAATAGTTGTAAAATGGCATTTTTTGTTTTCTTTTCCTTAAAAATTGAGAAAAAAAATGAAATAGGTACATTCTGGTATATTTTCTTGTTAATGACAATAATTTCATTAGTGGCCTCTCACGTCTGATTGTCTAAGGAGAGGTGTAAAAGCTGAATTTTAGAACATGAGCGAAACTACAGAAGATGCTCAGACTATAATAAAAATGGTTGGTAATTTTCCTACCTCATCAGACTTATCTGACAATTTATTTAAAATAATTTCTATGTATTTTTTCTGTGGTGAAAGCTGATTTCAGGTAGTCAGCCTGTCAGTACACTGTTACAGGTCAAACCTAAAGTGTCCTAAAGTCTTCTGCCTATACGTTTCCGTTGAAAAACAATACAACACTAGAAAATTCTAATTTTAAGTGTATGGTCCTTTTCTCACTGAAATTAATGCAACTAAAGTCTATAATCACAACAGTGGTGTGAGGGCTTTTCCTACAGTCTTTCCTCAGGAAGAGGTAATTCATGTTTTGCTTTTTCTGTGGTGGAGTACATTAGATATTAAATTAAGAAATAATTATAGAAGTAAATGTTGAGGAAGTGACTAGAGCATTGTCCTCTAGTTTCAAATAATGCAATATTTGTGAAAGCATGACCTTTAAAGTCTGAGTTCTTCCAAATTTTAATTATACAATTAAAAGAAACTGTGTGCTATATGCTAGCTGTTTAAAAAAGTAATCTTCTGATAACTCAGTGCTGTGAATTTTTTAACTTTAAAATGCAATTTTAATTTTGCATGAAAATATATAACAGGTTATTTCATAATCTGTCTGCATTTTACAAAATCTTTCAGAAGACAGTAGAAGGAAATAATTTAACTGAGTGTAGACAGCAGTGATGCTAAAAAGTAAATCCTAAAACCAAAACTAATCCCTCTTTAAACATCTTAGTTGGTATTTATGTATCTTTTGCATGAAGGGTGCTTAGATATGAAATTATGTCTTTCTACACATCCTTATTTTGCTTTTTGCTAATGCTGAGGAGCTGAAAGTCAGGTATGAAAATGTTAAAGCGATTCAATTGGTATGCAAATTAATAAATAGAAAATTGAAATTTGGTTTCTAGAAACAGACCTATGTAAATAATGTTTCCTATGATTTTTCAGTTTACATTTTTCAAAGGCCTTTTTCATGATACCAAACAGAAATAAAACTTTTCTGGCATGTAAAGTTCGCAAAGTAACTAAATATGTAAATGTATAAAGTAGCAGTATAGACGTGAGACTGATTTTAAATGATGGGGGTTTTTTTCTGAACCTGTCCCTTCTATACCACATCCCACTCCCTTCCAAAATTCAGCAATGGTCAGGTGTGACATTTTGTTTCTATCCACTGACTTGCGTATGCATGTTTATATACCTACAAACTGTAAAAAGAAAACTGAATAAATGTGGCTTCAGGGAAAAGAAAGGAGTGGTGGGCGCAGATACCAGCTGGAGCTTGATGCATGTGTTCTCTTCTGTGGCACTGTTTTGTTGTTGATGTGGGAATGTAGCTAAACAGTGGCTACAGATGCTCCACTAAATAAGGATCCACATAAATTCCAGCTGTGAACTTGTGATTCATCCTTCTCTGCACAGAAGATATGTTTCCATATGTCCCATTATGTTCCATACTTGATTTTTATCACACACTGTGTGCCATTTTGAATCTTGTCTACATGCTTTTTGAGAATTCTGCCCTTTTCTCTCTTTCTCCTTTGAATTAGAGTTATAACACACCCCAGCCTCCATGCAAAAAAATCCACATTACAATCATACAGCATCCTTGTAAATAATTTTTTAATGAATCAAGTACATAATGTATCTATGTAACCACCATAACTCAGAGACTGGACATATCTAGAAAATCACAGTAGTCAATTTGGAAAATATTTCTCTTGAAGATAACTGCAGTTCTTAAAAAGATCCAAGTCCTAAACAATTTCATCATATTATCTTACTTTATCTACTATAAGTGCATATTTCTGATATTATCTGTAATCAGATAACTTACGTACGTAACCTCTCTATATTTTTAAGCATGTAATTGATTCATAAGGAATCTCATTTTTAATTATGAATAATATCCATTGTTAACTATTTATGCTCTCTGTGACTCACTGAAAAGAGCTGTGTGGTTCCATGGTAGCAAATTAAATATGCTAATTCATTATTTTTTTAAAAATACTAATCTTATTAATTATATTATTCAGATTGAAATTCAGAATATTTCTTCTTCTGCTACCATAATGTAGATATGGAAATTGGCAACAGGAAATTTAGGCATCTGTGGCCCCAAAAGCATATAAACTCCTATAGTTTAAAATATTTAAAAACAAAGTAAGGATTTAAAAAATGCTAACTAAATTGCAGTCTAAGATTTTCAGTTAGCTTCTTGTAATATAGTTAGGAGAAACATGGTCCCTGATTCCTAATGGGAGTGATGAATGGTTGCTGGTCAGCTCTGTAAGAAACGTAGTGCTTATGCATAGTGAAACAAGAGCCTTGCATTGTTTTAGTTACGATAGTCATTGACTATCATAAAGCCACTCAAAACACGAGGCAGAAGTCAGCATTATTGTATTAGACAGCTGTGGTCTAGAAAGTCTGCCTTCACTGTCTTTGTGAAGGTAAAGCCTCAGTGGTTGCTGTAATTATTAAAAGTCATGGTAATAGCACTGGATTTGGTCATTGGTTTTTGCACATTGATGAAGCCAATAGTTCAAGCTCCAGAAAAAATTAAAAATTACATATTAGGAACTGGATGAAATGCTTACAGTCTTCAGAAGTCAAGTTATTGTGCAGATGTTGCAGCGATACTGTAATTTCCATACAGTCAATGACAGTATACTACAGTATACTACAATGACAGTATACTACCAGTTACATGTACAGTCAACTATCTCCATAGGTAGTTGAGATTTTGTTGACTGATGAAAAGTCAGTACTGTGAGAGTACAATTTTCTGAAAGAAGGTATATCAAAGCAAATACTGATATCTACTGTAAAGAAGCATCATTTAGTTGTGTGTAGAATTTGATGTCCAGTGCTATTTTGTCTCTTGTCCTTTTAAGGAAAGATGGTTCTATTCATAATTTAAATTCTCCAGGCAAGTCAAGTATCAAGATTATACCAGCATTTTTCGGTGGAATGAATAGTTAATTAGTTTGTATTTTAAACTGAAGGTGTCTGTGTTATAGATTTCTATGGGGGAAAAAAGGAGAGAGTATCTACTTAAAAGGATGAGTAAGTGGGGTCTGTTCTCGGCAGTGTCTGAGATACTACTGAGTTGAACTGAGTTCACTGTCAAATTCCAATCAAAATGCAAGTAGGTTTGGCATAATGAAGTGTTGGTGTGTTTCCAGAACTGTAAAGAAGACTTTAACTGGAGAAGAGGCTGGAGATTACCAGTTTACTTTATGGATAGGTATTTCAAATCGAGTGACTTGTGCTGCTTGTAAAGAAGCATCTGCAAAGTGTGTCAGTGTGACGGTATTCTATGTTCAAGAAGTTCAAAGTCAACACAGCTGTGACTTACCACTTCTAGCAATCTCTCAAGTGGGAATTAGATAAAATACCTTTAATTTGGGTGTGAGGTTGGATGAGAGTACTGGGATGGGAGTATAATTTCAGATGCTATTAATTTTCACAAAATAACATTTGTGTTCTTTGTCTTGCCAGATACTCTACAATGCTTTTCCTCATTTCACGTGCCAGGCTGTTTTTATATTATCATTTCCTTCTCTGCTGTGTTTATCCTTTCTGAAAATGGTGAATGTAAGCTATTACTGGCTGGGTGGGTGGCACACATTTGCACAGAAACTTTTAAAACACAGAGCAAGCGTTTTATTTTGGTTTTTAAAACCACTGAGAGAACTTAATGCAGCTGCTTTCATGGCATCAAAGTGAAACATGTAAAAATCTCACTTTCTATTCTAAATAACCTTAGGGCTGTTGAGTCAGATATTTCCGGGTTGACGTGTTTTGCACAGGAGTGACAGTGGCATTGAGTATATATAGTAAATCTTAATGTTCCACTGAATCTCTTCACTCTTTCATGAGCTTCACAGGGTACTCATCCTTGACAAAATGTCAAGTTAAAACATGTCACTTTGCCGTAGTTGAAATTGCTTACTTGTTTTTAATCAAAAAGCAACTCTTAATGGCCTGTTTTACTGTAGGCAGTAAGGAGAGGAGCTTTCCAGTTTAGTAGCAAGTAGTTCGTCTGACCCATTATTGCTGTCATTTCTACTTCTCATCCAGCAATGCAAAGGGGGTTGCATGATTAAAATCTGAGCATGGTGAATCAGGATGCTGGTGCTGCATATCCCACATCAAGTAGAATTAATAATTTTAGGGAAATCTGAGCTGGTTTTAATGCATTCCATTCCAATAAGCAGTAGTCCTGTGTTTCCTAGGACCTTTACTATACTTGTGATATATTTCAACAGCAAAGATTATATTGCCAATAGTAAAGGTGATTTGTGATACAGTGCTTCTTTGAGTTTAGTTTTCCAAAACTCAGAATGAATTTAAGATGAGAGGTGCCATATATTCAACATAATCCTTGTATCCTGTCCTGTGAAGTAGAAGGCTTCCCTAATATCTGACACTCAGATACTCAAGCTGTACAAGTGAATTCAGTTCATATTCTTTTTAACATCGAAATGGCTCTTCAGTTTCTAGGCCAGCTAATAATCCTCCTCTTAACTACACTGTACATATCACAGATGGTGCTTGACAGACTAGTCAGTGTCTCAAAGGTCACCACAACACTATTAGCGAGATCACTATGCCCTTTGTTTCTTGAGGATGCTTCTGCTACAGTACTTGTTATTTGAAAAAATTATAGGAGTAAACTTTGGGGTTTGTTCCGAAAGAAAACCTTAACCACTTCTCTCCTCACTAACAAGTGCTTCAAATGTGGAGTTGTTTGTTGTCAGTGAAGTGCTCTGGAGTTTAGCATTCTGCTGATACAGGTATGATCGGTGGTTCTAATTCAGTTTGGTGGGGTTCTTTTGTGGTAAGATGTAATACTGAATATGACTGATATTTTAATTTTTTATCATAGTTGCCTTTTGGAGCCTTTATTGTGTGTTGAGGCTTATTTCAGCACCTGACAAAGAGGAACATTAACAGCCTTCTAGAAATTCTCATGTCCAAAGCCGTATATATTCCTTTTGAGTAGTTTGAAAACACTGTAATAACTAAATGATGTTTTAAAAGCAAATAGGAAAAAATCAGGCTTTAAAAACCATTGTTGTTGATTTATTGAAATATTTACAACCATAACCGGAAAAATCGACTCACCTTTGTCATAGGTGCAGAAACATACAGTGGAAAATCTTGTTTGTGTTTTGGGTAATGCATGTTTATGAATGTATTTTGCAGTAAAAATGCTATATTTACTTTTGCCTCGTAACTAACAGTCTGTACTTGTTTGTTATATTGCTGCAGTAATGTAACTTTACAAGGCCAGGCTCAGATTTGGAGAGAGAAATTGCAAATTACAAAGCTACTTTTTTTTAAATCTGAGACAAGGACACTTCCTGAGGCGAGCTGATCTCTACTGTTAATATAGCTTATAATTTTTTGCTTAAACTGACTGTGCAATGCCAGACTTTTTTAAAGTTAATTCATAATACACAACATACATGTTGCTTTTTCTGATACATTTAAGAAATCAAGTGAAAGTATGAGCTGTCCACTTGAAATATTTTGTAGTCATTTGTCCATTTTCAATAATAAATGTCCAGGTATGTATGCACTTCACTTTTTTTGGTGGGCAATTTAATTTAAATATTTTGAATGTCCTGTTTCCTTAGTCTCTGTTCTTCTTGATTTATTATCTTTGATACCAGCTGAAACTCCAGTTTTTATACATTGTTTTAATTTATTTCATTTTTATGTTAGTGATGGAAATTTTGTTCTCTCATCGGTCAGAAAACACTCAAGAATGACTTGAACTCTATATAGGATTTCCATTGGTGTTCAAATAGTTAAGCCATTATTAGAATTTAACATTATATTGCAAAGTGAGCAGTACCATCCTGGATGAAAGAAATTTCCCATACACTAAAAATAAACTGAGTGTCATGGTTGTCGTTTCCAAACAAGACACATAAATGTTCTTTTGTAGGATATGTTCTTTGTCACACAGAGAAGCGTGCTTTGGAAGTGATTTTTTATTTACGTGAAATATAAATGAAAAATTGCAAATTCATCTAGCCAGAAACTCGGTAAACATTTTTAAACTACTTTTCCTGTGTAGGAAATTTCCATTTTAATTAGATTGCTACAGGTTAATAGATGGATGGGAGAGATGCTAAAAGTTAATTCATATCCAGGCAAACTCAGCTAATTTCTTATATCTTTATACTGCTGTATCTCCTTTTCCATTCCTATTACTTCTATATTCCAAGGTTCCAGGAATATCAAGAAAATGTTTCCCATTTCAAATATTCGGTCTTCACAGAACTATTTGAATTGGCATTGCTTAGTGTCCTTGTCCCCACCCCCGCCACACAGCTGTCACTAACAGAGGAAAAGGACTGGGGGGAGGGAATGAGGGAGCCCTGCTAAAATCGTGTCACGTAGCTCTAATTCATCTGCTCTCATTAGAGTGAGCGAGGGACAGCAGTGATGGCCAAGAGCTGCACTCCACACATGACACACGAACAGTTTGGGGAATAGAAAATTGCTTTCTCAGGAAGCCCAGCCAATTAAGGACTTGACCATATTGAATGTCAAGTGTTAATTTAGGTTTTTCTTCATTTTCCCAGTAGTAATGCGGGTCCTGTGATGAGCAAATACATGTCAAGTAAAAGTTGATTGCATGAAGGACCTGGGTATTATATGTCACTGACAAGTCACAAATGTACTCTAGTCTTTTAACCCCTTAGGTGAGTCCAGAAAGCGGGGGGGGGGGGGGGGGGGGGGGGATGGGGGGTGGAGGGAAGTAGGAGAGGGGGATTAAATGTACTGTAATGATAAGAATAGATAGCTTATATTAGGAAGAAGTCTGGATGGGACAGCAGGAATAGAAATTTGTACAAGAGGCTAAGATGCAGACTTTCTGCAATCAGTGCACATATGTGGTACCTTTCTGGGTTATAATTAATAAACAGACCTAAAGGCCCCCTCAGGATTCTTTAGGGTTTTAAACACGCCTATGAAGCATACATGTTATATCCTTCATAAGGTTTCATGTGAAGAGAAGGAAAAGAAGTGCACAGTGCCAAAAATATGAAGTGCTCCTTAAGGAGTTTCTGTTTTGAAAGAAAATCATTTTGCATTGTTCATGGAAAAGAAAATACATATTTCCAAGGTCTTTGTTTTTAAAAAAATAACCAGAAAGAAAAGACAAAGCCCCCATGTGAGAGCATGAAATTACAAAACACTTTACTGTCAAAACCAGATTTATTTTCCAGCTTGTGTGGGTGTTTCTCCAGGTTAATTTCACAGCCATCAGAAACCCCTTGAAAGGCCACCTACCCTCAGCTTATGTTGTACCTGCCTATACTATGGAAGTAGAGGATGGCAAAAGCAGTAGTACTGAAGTCCATTTAAGTAAAGTAGCATTTACTTTTACTAGATGTGGATACTTATGTATCATCTATAGCATCTAATTTCCATTCATCAGCATATTATTTACATATGAATGTTCTGAAAATAAGACAGTGTCTGTTTCTATTACAATTGTATAATTGACAAAAAAAATTTCCTTTAACAATGTAGGCGTTGCATAGTACAAATACTATGAAATAGAAATGGCAATTATGCAAGCACCTAGAAAGTTGTCTCTACCTATTTAATCTGAAATGGTAAAAGCCACTTATGCTTTCCAGGAATTTTTAGAAATTATTTTCTCTTCCTGTATTTTTTTTTGTTTCTTGGTATCTAACTGTTTGAAGCTGGTCAATAAACATTCTGTGTTTGCTTTAAATATCACTGAGCTGATCCTAACTAGTATACAATACCTCCATTGCTCCTTTGGATTTTGCTTCTCTGCATTATGACAAAGATATTTAGGTGGCAAGGTGCACTGCCACTGTCCATGATGGACGGGCATGTTCAATAGATATGGTTTTCATGCAGGTAACTCGACACTTTAAATGAATGTGAAGTTAATTAATAAGGATTAAATTGTGAAACAGACATCTTTTCCAAACAAAAGCAATTTAGGTTTGATTAGTATTTTCTGGAATGACATTCCATTCTCTATGCACATGAAATGGTGCTGTCTATATAATGAAAATAAACACAGTTTTTGTCAAGAAATAGTTTCAAGAATCTGACCTCCAGACAGTCCGTAATGCTTTTCTTACTAGAGTTCCACTTCAAGTGTGAGTAGAAATGCCTTATACATACACGTCATCTCAAAATAAACCCAACTTAATTCTCCCTCTCCAGCCTCCTCTCCTTTGTATTTCAGTAGGTAGCATCTGTAGATCTCAGCTGGCATTTAGAACAGCATTTTAATCATGGCAGCTTTTCTTCTGCTAGGTGAGCAAAGGGATTTTGCTAAGTTTCCTTAAACTAAATTCCAGTGATGCCATCTCAGGTTGCTGATTCAAGATTTTGCTGCTCTGTGGTGTCACTTTTGACGGATGGTACCTAATGCAATCAGCCACCACTAAGGCAAGGCCTTCATTTGACCAAAGGGTCCAAAGGAAAAAAAAAAGGAAAAAGAAAAAAAAAACCCTCCAGCCGTCCACCCAACAACGAAGTAGGGCAGGCTGTTTCTGAATTGCTATTTCCCAATGATTTAGCAGAAGATGCCTCCCTTTGCGCATGTTTTTGATAAATTTAAGAAGTCAAATCACTGACACAGATGGATAATCCAAGTGTATAGGGTGAAGAGTTATAAATTAACACATTATTCCCTCTTAATGTGAAATACTTGAGAATGCATTTTCTCGGTCCCCTGACATCTACCCAGTGAGGGCTCGCATTGTACTTTTCAAGTGGCATTGATTTGTTAAAGCGCTGAATTAGCATCTCAGGCCAGCTGCCTGTTCCACTGTTGTGTTGTTGGGTTCATTCTCTTTCTCTCTGCCTTGCTTCCCGCTGCCTTGGCCACACACAGGGCTTCAGCCTGCTTACCCCAGCTTTTCCCCTCCGTTATTTTTGCTAATCCACACTCACAAAACGTGCTTTGCTGAGCTGAGTAAATTAACATATCTCTTATTGCATAAACCTTGTAATATGCACATATGTGTATATTCATGTGCGTGTGTGCATAGTATTTTTGGTTGGACTGGGGAAGGAATAAGCAGAGGGCGGAGGGGAAAAGGCTGCCGGGATGAATGGCCGCGCTTACCAGCCACATTCTCTATTGAAGTTACACATTGTTCTCTTATTTAGTTTGTGTTGAGACGGGGTCCACCATTCAGCAGCTGAGTCAAAGGGAAAAGAGAGAAGTAATATATGTAAAGTCAGAAAAGCTATTGAAATGCAATATTAAACTGCATAACTTAGGTTTGAATTTAGGAGTCTCTAATACTTTGTCTAGTTAATCATTAGTGAATGCCTGTATGGATCTAAAGTTAGTTTATGCTTACATGTCTGTATTGAAATATATTATTTATAACTGTGTGGTTTTTATTCTTATTATTGCTATGTGTTTTTAAGACTTTCCTTGTCCCACCTTTTCTTTCCTCTCTCAGCTTGTCCCTATTACTGCTGTCTTACTATTCACTTTTAATATTTTCAATGCAACTTCCCACTTTATATTTCTCATAGTGGCACCTGACAGATTAGTAGCTTTGCCCTAATTGACCAAGTTACACTAGTAGTATATGTATTGCAGTAATGAAGATTATATACATGAAATTAACATTATATTTCATTTAAAATGGCTAATAAAATGCTCCTATTTCTAACTGTGGTTCCTTGGCATAGGTGAATGAGACTTTTAGAGCTAGAGTTGAGCAGTGAAATGACATTCTTTTATACTGCACATTCATTATTTCTGCACTATTTTGACTATCTTTTCCTTACCATTGTTTCCTGTGAGAGTTTAAAGTAATTTCCTTGCCATGCTATGCTTCTGATAATGGAAATTTCAGGAAAATCAACAGAAATTTTCCTTTCTGTCTTTTTTAGCATGACAAATTCTGTTGTTTGGGGTACAGTGCTTCTGGGAAACCTTTTGTTCTTGCAGGTGACTAAAGGGATTCATTTTTCTGGGTACCCGAAACAGAATACAAGCGGGCTTTGAAATCTCAGATAAACTGAGCAAGATCCATACTGTTCACCTCTTTTGTTTATATCTACTAGCATAATCTTCTAATAATTTCATAATATTTGTACTAGTTAGGGGGCATGTTTTGCAAATCTTAGTTGCCATTAACACAGTGAGACATTTCAACTTCATGAAAGTCTGGATTAGATTTCTTGCCTATTTAGATTTTATCCTTTCAAAGGTTATGCACCTGTTAGGTTTCCAGCACAGTCAAGAGTATTTGCTATTTGTGACATTTATATCAGTTTTCAAATATAAAGTGAAAAGTGTTCTTTGCCTTGAGATGCTTACATTCAAAACCCAAGTGCAACAGGCACAGATTAACATACTGCTCTGTCTGAGTAATCAGACTAAATTCCATAAAGTTAGTATTGGTAGATAATGCTAAGAATTACGGCTTCATAAAGGTGAAGGGATTAAACAGCTACTGTCTTTTAACTGGGCTGTCAGGGCCAAATTGAAACCACCAATGAGAGTAAACAGAAGACACCAGGTCTTCCTATGTTTTCTCAATGGTGCGTTATTACTTTCTTCAGAGTAAAGCACAGCACTGGCGTTGCCACTGTTACTTTGTGCAGCGTGCAGAGGCAAGCCAAGTGTGCCCTGCTGCATTAATGTTACCTAAACTTGAGATGCCATGCTGAAGTGCATCTAATACATTGTACCCAGATAGATGTATTTCTATTATTTTGGGCAAAGAGGGGCTCTGAACCGTTGGAGACTGTTTAATTGTTCAAGTGGTACTCTCAGCTTGGGGGCCCAGCAAAAATTAATGCTGCGTAAGTGCTCTCAGAGCACATAGTGTCACCTAAGGCATAATTTGTGGTGGTTTTTGGCAGAGGCTTCTGGACCCTGTTTGAAGAAGAAATTACATAAGCGTTAAGGATCTGCAGAAGAACTAACGAGGAATTGATCAGCTAGAAACAAAGCTACACACTAAACTGGTAACAAAAGTTGAAAAAGATCAGTCTTTCCTTCAATTGTCCCAGTTTCATTTGTCCCAAATTCAGTTCAAATCTGTAATGTCTGTTCTTTCATATCTAGAATGTCTGATATCATGGATTGTATTAAAGCTGCTAGAAGTACACATGCCATCTTGCTATTAAAAAAAAAAAAAAAGAAAAGGAAGCTATTTGTCATGTGTACCAACCACACATTTTAAGTAATCTCTTTCATGAGTCTGTGGAGCAGTGTCCTGACTGCAGTTTCCTATCTTCAGTAGGATTATTCCTTGCACTGGTTGAAGTGAAGCCTCATTTGATGCTGCCTTCATGTCTTCTGTTGTTATGTAAGAAATCAGCAGTCTTGAGAGATTTTAAAATTTAATGGAAATACAATAAAGGAACAAGAAAATGTGGAGAACAGACTACCACTGTAGCTAGTCTGACAATAAACATGGCCAGAGTCATCGTTCCATATAAATAAATAAAAAAAATTGCAGTTTACAATAAAGATTTATAGATATTCAGTTTTATTATTTTTTTTATAAGAGACACAATAGAAGTCAGACTTATGTAGAATGAGTCAGATATATGCATTTGACTGGAGGTTCATATCTGTGTATATATATATTCCACATGTATGGGAGTAAAAAATACCCAATATCATGAACCTCTTCTGCCCCGTTTTTGAATTATTGGAAAGTACTTTAGGGAAAAAAATAATGTTACATAAATTCTGTGGATCAGTGCTTTATTTCTTGTGGAAGTTGGCACCCAAATGGAGAATTAAGTTACTACCTTGAATACTATGGCAATGCAGAAACTGAATTTCTGAATGCCACACCTGTTTATAACCATAGAGACTGATTTGTCTCTGTGGAATTTGATATGAGGTATTGCTAGTGTTCCACAATTAAATTCTTCTGTTATTTTATATTTTTGTGCACTGGGTTTTTTTGCCAAAGATGCCAGGAGTATTATGAGTTCCCAGTAAGGGGAACAATTTGTAGGCATTAGTTCATAACTGTGGCTGCTCAATAAGAAAAAATCATGAATGACACATCTTAGTCATTGCACTCTGCAAACCTCATTTCAGTAAAAATAATTCTGCACTTGCGTTCTGAAATGACTGTCAGTAATGTCAGGTCATGATCTGGTTCCACCCTTAGTGATTTGAAATAGATGTAGGCGTGTGTATTGACCAAGCCTAATTACCTGAAGACACTGTGTAAATCTGTGGGGGGGAGTCAAAGAGTAGTTGATGCAACTAGCAGAGTTCAGGTAGTGGTCTTTCTATGCCCTATTTCCCTACCCAGTATAGGCAACCATTTGCTACTATGTCAAGTGTAGGTGAGTTTCTCTCAGAAAAAATGCTTTTTTATGAAGGTACACATTTCCACTAATTTTGCCTGAGAAGAAGTCTGTGTTCAACATCTTGGGAAGGCCCTGGCAACCAAATAAGCTGCACATTCCAGGTTTATGGAGGAATAGAAGTGTTGTACTAGTTTGATATCTCAGCATGCAAGCCCCATGAACTTAGTGGAGGACTGTCATTTGGGATGCTTCTCCAGAGACAGAGGAACTTGAACAAGCAGCCAGAAAACTGAAGATGTGAATTCACTCACTGCCTTCACAGGACTTTGCAGCTGTCTCCTCTGGCACTAGCCCCTGCACTGATTCCAAATCCTAGCAAAATAGCAAAAGATTCTTATTGTTGTAGAGCTGGAGTCAGACAGGCACCCAGATGTTAATTTTCTTGCAACTTCCACTGCATTTTTGCTAAATGTCCATCCTCCATAAAGAAATTAATATGATCTATATTTCTCAGAGATACTACCTTGGCTTTTCACTTTCTAAACAGTCCGTTCTCTTTCTTCAGACCACTATCTTACCATCTCTGAGTTTGTGTCAAATCCCCAATGCCCTATCCTCTGTCAGAAAAATCTTTGACTGAGATTTTTTTTTCTGCTTCCCAGCATGTTCTTTATGGGCAGAATTCTGATGGACAGGGTAGATTATAATATCTACTTTCTACCCTTTTGAGCAGATTAAAGGTTAATGGAACACAGATATTTTTAGACATTAGAACCTACTTGCTACCTTCACCCATTCTGTCATCCAAGGATTCACTGATGCACCTAAAGAAAATATAGTTAATAACATGCAAGGCCACTGTTCCTGATCTTAACTTAAAGAATGTGGCAGGAGGGCAGTGTTTTCTTTCTTGTTGGAAGGAATTGAGGATTATTTGGAAGAGCTTGAATTAAGCTGGGATAGATTTAGGAAATTGTAAGATTCCTGATATTCTGGGAAAGTGTGTACACAATGGATACCATTGATGGTCTTTCTATAGAGAGAAGCTTGAGTGAAGATATTTTATCTTTCCCAGATGGACACGTTGTCAGCTGTCAGAAATAGGTAGAGCAGTGAAGACCAAGGACATCACTTTTCTTCCTATTCTGAGTCATGTTAGTTTTATCTCCTTGAGAAAACTGAGGACCTAAATAAATAGATATGGTGTCTCATTAGTATCTTTCTAAGCATTCAATTTTGTTCAGGCAAGCCTAGTGGCTTCTTTGCACTTCCTTGGATTACTTCATGGTGTCTAAGAGGTCATGGTGTCTAAGAGAAATAAACCACTCAAGACAGAAAAATGAACTAATTCTGGAACTATATTTAAGTTGCATTTAAGTTAGTCCATGAGAGCATCTGTCTGAAGTGCAGGCAAGAAAATATTACTGAAACAATAAGGTATATTACCACCTATAGATGTTCTCATCTATGCCCTGGAGAGCCATCAGCTTGTGCTGTCTTTATGGTTTTTATTTTTTGTTGCAGTGATGATAGTACCAAAAAAGTCTTTGCTTCAGTAGCTGCAAACAGACCATTGTTGCATCTTGACTCAGATAGTATTCTTCAACCCTGCAGCCCTGAAAGATCCCTCTGCAGTATAGCTATGTTCCCTCTGTCTGTAGACTACATGCTCCTTGAGATTTTTGGCTAACCTGCCTGTGAAAGATAATTAAGAGAGGCAGATCATATATCCAAAGAGCAGTCTGTATCTGCTTGTTTTGCAAAGATGCCCATTTCACCCTATAAATAATTTTAGGCATCCATAGGAAAAAAAAAAATGTTCCGTACTGGTATTCTAGATTATATGGGTATATATTACAACCAAGTGTCAGAGACAGTTTTATCACAAGAGAAATCTAAACTCTACCACCTCTCAAGTAAATTTCACTCCAGAGTATACTGCAAGGATTCATTGTTTTCCTTCGTTTTTGAATGGATATGATACAACAGAATTGTATGAAACAGAGGTAAATCCAATCATTATCCTCCTTTTTCTGAAATAATACAATAAGGCACCCCCTCTATCTGACTAGTCTGTGCTATAATGAACTGTTAGTAGAATATTGTCATGGAAGGGAGACCAGGAATTTTTCTTTTAGGTGAAAGACCATTAGGAAAGACTCAATAGAGCTGAATAAGGCAGAATTTATAGAAATTAGTAGGTGCTTGTTATCAGAAGCAGGAGAATAAAAGAATAAGAACTTGTTAAATGAGAAGAAATAATTATAAGCACAGACAGATTATATTGACCACTAGAAAGCCTGGACTACATACATATATTTGAGGTTGCAGGCATAGATTCATTGACTCTACAGCCTTCTGTATAAATGGTGAAAACACATTTATTCTAGGCAAAGTTAAAAGTACACACTTTAAAAATATGGCAGGTCTTTTCCAGTTCGTGGATTTGAGTAATTTAGCTACTAAAAATTTTCTGAAATGCAAAAATGTGACTCTAAAAGAACAATTATTGATTTCTAACAGCAAAACCAGATTTTTCAGAACAGAAAAACCATTTCTAGGAACTTTGTGTTCTGAGTCTCTAGATTATCATTCACAGACTAAAGTCTTATTTGCCTTCAGCAATGGAAGAGCTTTTATTGCATGTATGCCTACTTACTTAACCTTTGTCTTTGCTCCAGATGCAATTCTTCATGCTGAACATTTACATTATTGTGTTACATATTCATGGTAAAGATAAAGTTAACTTGACTCTGTATAGGCAAGTATGTTGAAAAATATTTTGTTTGTGAGGAAGCACTTCTTTAGCTTCTCTATTGCCTAACACAAGAACTAATTGTAATTTAAATGAAAAGTCAAGATGTTTTTCTGACACCAGAAGAGCATTTGCAGAACTGCAGCTTTCCTCCCCAAATTATCTGCATCTTCACATCATGCCATAAACAAAACTGTAACAAGGTGGAGATTATAAAAATTCTGTTCTGTGGGCAACCTAGCCCATATTTGTCCAGCGTTGGATTTCTTTCTGTGAAGTACGTGATAGTAACCACTGTTCACAACGGTTGCTTTGGCATATATAAAATCTCTAACATTCTAGAAAAAAAAGACAATCAAGCTTGAATTTCCTTAAAACATACACACTAGTCAGACAAACATGGAGTCCAAAGTACTGCTGCTTTCTTTTGCATTCTGGAAACATGATTGTCAATGGAAAAACCACAGAAGAATTATTTTCAATGACAATAACACAAGGCATTCTTCATTATCAGATCTGTTAATCTATTGTGCGTTCTGAAATTCAGCATTTGCATTTTGTGTATTGATGGAATACCTTTCTAGCCTGTGCTTATGTCCACTGACCTCTTGGTGATTACATGTGGAGACACATGTCCAGATGTTGTGATGTAGGAATGAGATGCTATCTAACTAAAGTTTATCTCTTGGGCTTTTATATGTGGTAGCCTCTTTCTCCTCCTCCTCATCTGTTTGCACCCTGTATTTTGTTATATCACACATGGTTATATCTCATTCCCTTGGTAAACTCCTTGGGCAGAGGTCCTGTCCTCTCGGGGTCTTTCTGTAAAGCATCTGTGGAACCACAATGGCATGCTGATAATTATGATAAAACTATAATCAGTCATGAGGGAGTGCTAGTCAACTCTCATGAGCTACAGTCAGTGTTGTGTACTGCAGAACTAGGAATGCTTTTATCTCTAATTTGGTTTACAGACATCTGTAATAAGGAACAGACACCTGCATAAGGGACAGAACAAGGACACATGGGCAGTTGGTATCAGTTCCCTTTTTTGTGCAAGTGCCAAAATAGCTAAAGGTACAGTTCCAATTTTTTTAAAGTGTGTCCTTACCTGTTGTTTCAGTGCACTCTGTTCACTTAAATCAAAGGTATTTCAACTGCAGAAGAATTAAAATGGGTAGTAAAGAAGGGCAAGGAACACCAAAATGGTTTTTGGTGAAGTTGGCTGTGCTGCTTGTCACACAGAACAAAACAAAGCAAGTAAATTCAGGTCTTAAAAATCTGTGCTCATAGTTTCAAAAATCAAAATGACAAGTAAACATTTCTTGTATATCACTCCGCTGCATTACGATTCTGATTTGTTTTTTCAGCAATCCTGACATTACACAAAAGAGTTAACACAGAGCAAATGAGACACTTAATGTTTTCCTTTTACCATCAGCATTCTTTGCAAAACATTGTTTCAATCTATGTAAATCATCATGCTTCTGCGTTTTCTTCCCCTTTTCTTTAATTATAAACAACAAAAAATAACACTAGAGTGACAGAGTTCCGATAGCTTTGGTAACTAGTCCCATGAGCAAACTACTCTGTCAGTAATATTAACCTAATTACCACAGGCAAATAGAAAGGTTGGGTTTGCGCTGTTGTTAGGTTTTGGTTGGTTTTTTGTTTGGTTTAGTTTCTTATTTTTATTTTTTGTTGTTGTTGTTGTTTGTTTTGCTTTTGTTGGGGGGGGATGTATACCGTTTTATTTGTTGGTTTTTGGTTTTTTTGTGACCTCTCCTTGTGTGTCCTCCCGCCCCTTGGATAGGTGGGCTATATAGGTTGATGAAGGGTCTTTAGATTTCAACAGTAACAATAGTGTGTATGTTAAAAAGAGAGCAAACCTCTGGAAAATGTGAAAACAAAACCAAAAAAACAAAACTAACAAACAAACACACAAACCCCAAAAATCCAAACCAAACCAAGCAAGCAAAAAAAACCCACCCCCCCAAAAAACCCCCAAACAAACAAAAAACCAAACCAAACCAAACAAAAACCAAACCAAAACAAAACAAAAAAAAAAAAAGAGAGAGATAAAAAACCAAAACCCCCAACCACCCTCTGGCAAATGATCAAGTGCCTGTTGAGACAGAGCAGCAAGTCAGTGAAATGCTGGATTTGTCTGCTCAGTGTTGTGACACTGCAGAAGTCCTGAAGTGACACGTGCATCACAGGGCTGTCACAGTGGTGACACAGGCCAGGGGTCACGGTTAAGAGCAGGGTGTTTCTGGATAGGGCTGAGGAAGCAGAGGTGGCCCCTGTGTGCTCTGTGTGTGGGTCTGTGTACTCCTTTCCCGTCAACGCTGGCCCAGCACAGCCAAAAAAGCCATTCCTTGGCAAGGCTTAATGGCAGGATGATGTAGTCTGTTGTGACTAGTGCATTCCTTTCAGGTTAAACTAGGGAAATGGCATTGTGTTAAAATTCCAAGTCGCATGAATGTTTTATTGCCACAAGTGCATTCAGGCCTCAAGGGGAGTGTGTGTGGTGGGGAAAGGAGGAGGGAGGGTGACTTAGTGACTAGAAAACTATCAGAAGAGCACTTCCCCTGGAAAATTTTACCCGGCAGCGTGAAGCTGACAGGCTGCAATAGTCACTTAGACAGGTTTCGCTTTTCCTAAGCTGCGGCTGTTTAAAATCTCTCAGTCCAGACAATTAGCAGTTGAAGAAAATATGACAAGACACACGCAAAGAGGTTGGGAGGTAGAGGGGAAGGAATGCACCGGGAGGGAGCTGGGTTGCCTTCTGTAAACTGCCAGACCTCTCCCCCGCCCCCCTCCTGCTATGCTGCCCCAACCCAGGGCCCCGGGCAGGGGGGGAGGTTCCCCCCCCTTCTCTGCTGATGGCCAGGAATGATCTGTTAACTGTACACCACTGGCTGGGAGGCCAGAGCGGCTCATGGTACTGTATGTTACCATTACTACTCCCTCATTCCTTTTTACATTTTTTAAACATCTCTTTGTATTAACGGTTGACATGACTCAGGAGGATTTAGTTTTAGACTGCAAAAGGACTTAATAACAAAATGTAACAATGCTGCATGTTTGTGACATTTTATTTCTTTAAGGGAATAAACTTATCCATCCAACTGGCTTTAGTTTTAAGTAATAACTTCGAGCAAAGTTTAAACAGGATTGTTTTAGTAGAGCAAGAATAGGCAATCTGGAACAAGAGCTGTGCAGATACAGTCCTTGGAAAGAAACTTTGTTTTGAGTCATACTAGATTTTTTCAGTGTCTCTGTGTTTTTATATGGTCTCAGGCTACTCAAGTCATGTGCCATGTGTGATTTTTAAGTGATTTTAAAAGAATAAATTACTGTGAAGTCTTCAGAGCTCTTTGTGGCATAAAATTATAGTATATCTTATACTATAATTGTTTGTATATACAGAGTGCTAGTGATTAGTGCAAAAGTATCCTGTGTGGATATGTATATGGAAGTCTAATTGGGACCTTAGTGACATTTGATCTCTAAAAATCAGACTGTTTTTACAAAATTTACATACCTGTGTTTGGACAAGTTTGTCATTGAATTTGTGTGCTGTTCACACATGTACACACAGAGGCCAACTCACTTGTGCTTCACGCATGTACTCTTGTGAGGGTCACTGAAATCAAAAAAGCAGAATGGATGTAAGCAAAGACTGATTTGGACTCTCATGGGACAAAATGCTCTAGATCTTTATGTGTTATATCTTTATCTAAACATCTGAGTCAGGGTGCAAAAATGCTGCTGTATGCATATTTATGTTTAAAGAATATATGACACTTAAGAGTGATGTGACAGGTTTTTGGTTTTGCAAGTGAGAAATGATCACAGAGATTATAGAGAAGATTTAGTGTCTTGCAGTCATCTGCAATAACTATGTCACTTCAAAGGTTATGCATGGATTTAAGTTTATTTTTGGTCATGTTAGGATTCTTACTGCTAGATGGTTTGCTTTCTTATAAGGGTTCATGTGGCCATGTTTTTATATATATATATATATATATATATATATATATATATATATGATTTCTGAATGATATGTTATCAGTGATATTGAACTCTGTATGCAAGGATTTGTATCCACAAGAACTCATAAAAACTAATGATGCTTGATACTGCCAGGTTAGCACAGAAAGTAGAGAAAGTAAGCTGACTCTACTTAAAATAAGAAAAAAACTTAATAAAAATAAGACAAACTTCTTCCACCTTATGTAAGTAGGTACAAAACCTGTCTGTACATCTATGGGTATGTTTACATATGTAATTTTTAATTGATGTGTAAAATTTACTCTTTCTGAATCCTGAAGTTAAAAATGAGTGTAGTATACCTTAGCAGCAAAGAGAAATACTTGATTTGTTTGAGATCTTTTACATGATAGGGCACATGCACACACTCTAGTTTCTCTTTTGTCCATATATCTGCAGGAAAATCTAGTTATATTCGACATGCTTTCCTTTAAAGAATGTAACTCTAGGAAAGAAAAAAAAATCCCAAATAACCTAAAATAAACCATATCCTGTGTTATCTGTTGTGTAAGAGCTGTTGGGACATCTACATTTGCCTGTATGCTTTATTCTTCAGCTTGCATAAAATGCAATCATTTTGTCAATTTAAGAAGATATTAATCTGATAAGTTCACATTTCTGAAGGTTTAGTCACGGTGGTTTTAAACATTTAAATTGACAAGGCTTATGGAGGGTTATAAACTCAACAAGCAGTCAGCCATAAAGGAAAAGAATGATTTATAGGCTGAATCATTACTTCAAATTTCAGAAACCCTCATTAACACCTTTCATAAATTCTAAACAATATTCACTTTGAGTATGTGTTAGCAGTTTTGAAATATATTGAGTACAGACTCACTAGAAATTTACTTATGATGGCCTGCAAATGAAAATTTTAAAATTACATTTATTGAAGATAAGTGGCCCATGATATATGATCACGTAGTATATGCAAATATACTACCATTTAAAACAGTTAAAAATAATTTTCCAAGTAAATTTTAGTAAATTATAACTCTCTTCTAAAAATTGGAATTAAGAAAATTTTGGAAATTCCCTGCACATGTCATTCCAGAAAGAGATAATTTGACAGAAGGTCTTATTTTGCATTGCTGCAAATCTGATGTCATAATAGAATAAAGTAATTATTTTTAAAACACAAGGTGCAAATTGTCTGTATGCATAGTAACATGGAAGTACATCTAACTCTGACTTTTCCACTCAAATCAGAGCTAGCATTACATACATTTTACAATCCCTTGTTTCAAGCAAAAGGTAGAGAACCGTTTTGGTTTTACTATTATTTTATAAAGAGAATAATGTGCACTACCCAATCGCTAGGAATTTCAGGGAATGCTAAGCATTAATTGCTAAGTGTGTTTTGGATTTCACAGAACAGTGATACTTCTGTAGAGATGAAGAGATTAAAAGTAATACATTTAACATGAATGTTTTTGCCCTTTGGTATGCTGACTTAGGACTTTTATACTTCAGTTTGCATACATAAAGCAGAAATTAACCTGTATTTTACTTTATCCTTTCAGTAGCTGGATCTTCATTCCTTCCCACCTCCCTGCCCCCCTCCTCCTCAAAAAAGGTAATTTGAGGAGCATACATATACATACACCCATATGTATGCATATATCTATATACACATCTGTAAGACATCTATATATACATTCATGTACATACTCATCTAATTATGGAACTATAAGCTCTACTGTAGACTTGTTTAAACCAGTTTAAATTTTGCTATAACTACATTGAACTAAACCTGTAATTCAATGGATGATGACTCAGAATATGATCTGGTGTTATAAGTCTGCTGCGCTACACTAATTAACTCCATCCACTTACCACAACAAATGTGAGGTAAAAACATGTGAGCAAAACCCCTCTTCCACAGAGCTTTAGTTGTCCACATTTTATCTCAGGTTTACAGTAGGTGATAAATGCACATGCATTTGGATACCATGGTTAAGCTGGGATGCAAGAATTTTTTTAACCATAATTATTTGATTGTGTGTTTGAACTAAAAACTGGATTTATATGAACATGGGTAGAACTTTATAAATATGTCTACATTAGGGTTTTGGACTACTATAATGATCCATTTTTACCTAGCTTTTCATGTATTTTGATGCAACCTTCCTAATAAAGGCAGATCTTGAGAGATGATAACTTGTATTTATGTTTCTTAGACTCTTATTTGTAATAGTAAGAAAGTTTAAATTTTCATTTTGAGAATTCTGTCTTGAAATGTCTTGAGATACCATTGAAGGATGAAATTTTATCTCTCATGTTGGTGGTGTGCATACCACATCAAGAAGAGTTAATTAAAAAAAAAATCTTGAAGACACAGAACTATTACTAGTTGTACAGTTCTTTACATAGGGCTTCAAGTCTAATTTTCATATACCATGCTCTCACATGACAGTCATTACTAAGTGAATTAAAAAATTTAGTGACTTCTTATCCCTTAATAAGATTTTTTTTTCATGATTGCATCTGTGTTAGAGATGTGGGTTGTGGTTTTTTTTTTTTTAGTGTTTTCAGTATAATCTTTCACTCTTTGGTCAAAAATCTTCCCAGATGTTTTAGAATTGAGCTAAAAAACACCCCAACAATTATAACTTTGAACACTGTTATGAAAATGATTCTTATTAATAAGTTCTTTCATGGACAAATTTGAAAAAAAAATTGGATATTTGGGCTATGAATAAGCAAAGCATTTAAGCTATTGCTTACAGCTGTGTACTTGACTTCTATATGGAGACTGCATTAGGAAAGATTGGAAAATCAGACAAAACAAAGCAGTATGTACATGCATCTGCAGGAAAACTTTGACAGAAAGATACGTAATGGATTTGTTGTTTCATGTTGACTTTTTTGCAATATTGCTCATTTGTTAGCTTTACTAATGAAAAAAAACTTACTATCTGACTGTACACACAAAAATCATTAGCAAAATCAGTCAGTTGTAATGCCCAGAAATAAAATCTAAACTAGAGCAAGTACCTATGCTTTAATTTCTTTTCACTCTTTTTGTTCATTACTCATTCAGAAAAAGAAAGATTATTTGTGGGGATCACACATTTAGAATCTTCTGAAGATAAAATTCCCAAAGTAGTTTTTGAAAATATTCTATTCTTTCCTTGTAGAATTTTTTCCAAAATTGCCTTAGAATGTAGACTATTTGCTAGTAACTTACGTACTTATTTTTGGACTGTTTCTATGTGTTTTCTTGGATTTTTGATGTGTGTGTATAACCTCAAACAAATCAAGGATTTTCAGAACTAAATAGGACAGGACAGTACGGATAGAGACCTAGTGGTATCCTTTCATTTGGGCAGTATGTTTTCAGCAGCTTGATCCTCTACTTTCTTAGGCTGAGATATGAAGTGGAAGGGAGAAACACACACCTCTGCATCTTCTGGGTGTGAACTAAGCTTGAACTTCCTTGCCGCTGCAGCTCACAAACTATTAAGGCCCTACTTTTCCAGGCACTACTTTTTACATGCACACCCTCTACCCCCCACACCTGTTTTATTAACAGGCCTGTAAAAATATGTTTAACATAAAGTAAACAATGTTCTTCAAGGAGTAGGCTGTCTTTAACAAAGAAAGTCAAACAAACAAACAGCTTGCTTAAGGGAAATTGAAGAAGGCTGATAAAATGCTTAGAAATAAATTAATGTCGTTCTTGTTTTGATCTTGCATGTGAGATGCTTTTTCACTCACATGTAAAAATGCTGCATAAATACCGTCACTTGATTAGTGTTACCTGTGGTGGGATGAGCAGAGATAAGGACAATAAAACATATGCCAAGTTGTGCTTATTCACAGAGTAACAGATACTCTTCCCTTTTATATGTCTAGCGTTATCTAAGGGAACAAATTCCATGTTAAAAGACTTAGGGGATTAATATTTATTTATTTAGCTAGAGCTTTACCCCCCTCCCCTCCCTCCACCTCTCTCCCTCAGCCTCTTCTCTCTTCAATACTTTCCTTTCAAAACACTTCATCAGCCTTCAAGAATTTTAATTGAAAAGGTTTATATGTAGAGCTTAGAATGACAGAAATATAGGAAGGGAAGAGAAATCCGATCTTAGATCTAAAGTGAAGATTCTGCATCATCCTCCAAAAAAAATAAAAACCCAAACCAAAATACAAAACCAACCAACCAATAAAAAACCCCAAACAAACCCAACAAACAAATAAATAAAAAAACCCCAACAAAACAAAACAAAAACAAACAAAAAAACCTAAACAAAACAAAAAACACACAAAAAAACAAACCATGAAAAGAGAACTGCTGGATGTGGGACATGCTGCCCAGCTTTGCTGCACTTCTAATGCATTCAAGAGTTTATCGCCTCCTCAGCCTTTTGAGGTGCCCCACTAATATGTGACGAAGAGCACTGTGAAAATTTTAGAAAAAATCTAATTGCAAAGCAAAGTAGAATACTTCTCTTTTGAGGCTTTGAAAACTTTGTGTTACAGAGAGGGAAGAGTTTTTAAAATAACAAATCAGTAACAGATATGTGTATTGGCAATGTTCTGCAAATCATGTTCACTTTCTTTTCCCCCTCTATTATCACAACCAAATTCATGCCTTATACCCATAGAGAAACCTATCTTAATTTATCTGTCTTGCTTAAAAGACTATATTACAATATTCTGTCACAAATAACTTGATCTAATGTTAGGATTTTACTGATATGCATCCCATTTCTAAGAAAGCTGCACTAGGAAGAAAGCCAGGTAATCATTGATTGAATTTTCTTACAAAATATGCTTTAAATTGCTGATGGGAAAACATTTTATGTGATGGTAACATGTAAGATAGTTGCAAATTTGGAACAAGCTGTAAGTATGGCCTTCAACAATACATTTCTCACAACAGTATCTCTTGAATCAGAGATTAATTTTTTCCCTCCATACTTTCTTTTGTGGGATCTTTCTCTTCCTCCAAGTAGCATATTCTGTTTTACTTTTCTGGTAGTGATAAAAACATTGTATACTGTATTCAAAATCTTTCCATCTCAGTCATTAGTATATGGATATGCAAAGTGTCATTACACTGCTGACTGAAATGGTATTTCTGCCAAAGTCCTTAAGCCTGACAGGTGGTTGTACCTGAGTTCCTTGATCTGCCCAGGTGCCTTCTCTGACTGTATGTCTTAAACATTGGAACTGAAGTAAATGTTGCCAGCTTCCCTTCTACTTCAGAAATCTTCTTCTTGAACTTTTTTGTGCTACCCTTGTGAGTATATGGGCCATCTCCTGATTCATTCTTGCACTTGCTCTGCATTTCTGAAGGCATGCTTGTCATGGGTTCTGTTTGTACCAGTGGACCACAGTAGAACCTTTCAATGAGGGAAAAAAACTAAAAGCATCAGGTTACAGTCCAGCATGCTTTTAGGTAAAGAATAAAAATTGTTAGAGGAAAAGGTCAGAAATTGCCTCAATGAAATAGGAAAAAGTATTCAAAGGAAGACTATATTTCTCCCTTTTCCTGAGTGTGCATTTTGGTCTCAGTATCCCTACTCCTGGCACCATCTGTGGAACTGCAGAACATGCTAGTGTTTCCCTAGGGTTTCAGAGGTGCCTTCTGGTAGTTCTCAAGTCCTTCTGAAGTGCAGAAAAATTTCCACAGGGGCAGTCGCATTCCCCCACTTGTGGCATGTCTTTGATAAAAATGCTGCCTGTTGCAAGTTTTCCCTACGACCTGTTCCCTAATTCTTAACTTTTCCTTGACAATCACTGGTATTACTCAAAAGGCATTCTGAGTCTCACTGTTATTTACAAGAGGCATCTGGCTCTGGGCATTTTCCATTAGCTGCACTACTTCTTGAAGTTTCACCTTGTCACTTCTTTTCTCCCTTTGACCTGTCTTTTCAACTCCTGGTCAGAAGAGCATCACTCCTATTTTATTCCATGTCCTTTTTTGCCCCTGGACAGCCTAGGTATGGTAATACAGTGTGTACAAGTATGTTCATATCTGTGTGAGGAGGGGAGGAGTGAAGGATTGGGCAGATATTTTTCCCATATCTCAGAGTAACTATTACCTCAGAACCCCCTGTTTACAAAAAAAGCTGTGCCCTTGCTTCCCTCTCCCCTTATTTCCTGGGTGAATGGGAGGGATAAAGGTCAGGAGGGATAGATGGGTAGGGGAAAGCCTTTATGCTCGTTGTTATATATTTTGTTTTTGCTGGTGATACACACAGCAAGTTGTAAATAGCTCCTTCACATAGAGTTGTTATTCCTTTGAAAGAGATTCTGCAGAGTAGCTGTGCTCTCAGCACTGCTATGCCCCAGAGATCAGAGAGGGACACTGTAAAGACCTTTTCGTTCACTTGTGCATTTTTGACAGAAATAAATTTAGCTTTTTATCAGACAAATGTCATCCAATCATTAAAGGTTGAACATTATTTCAAAATTTTTAGTAGCAGTCAGCACAGTATCAAACAATGTCAAACTATGAATTTGCATGACATACAGAATCCAAAGTGTTTGAATCCTCATACACTGCCTGCCATATACACCATAGCACACAAATACAAAGAACGACAGAAAAAAAATAACTGAGGTATAAATTTTTTGAGGAATCAAAACGAGGTTTGATTCCATTTATTTACCTATCAGTCAAATGAGTTCACAAATCTGGATAATATTAGAATTCATAAAGTGAAAGATGCTAAATGCTTAGCTAATTATACTTGTTCTCAACCTGGTGTTAATATTTTTACCACTTGGGGATATAGATGACAAAACAGATTGTAGTGTACATTTCTGTATTAAATTTATGGGATAATAGTTTTTAATTCCTGGGAGATAAACTTCATCTGACAGCTTTTTGTGTGACTTAAAATGTTTTAAGGGAGCTTTTGTATGTACAGGTATTTATTTGCTAACATTCAGAATAATGCCCCCACCTTACTGTCTTCCTTGTTCTTGAAATATGATGCTAGTTGTATTAATAACTCTTATAGTTAAAATCAAAGTCCTCAATTTCCAATATATTTAACACTGGTGCAAAACTGACCATCTGCTACCCTTGAAGATTCCAAGGACCTTTTTGGAAAATTCAGGTGTGGTTTGAACCTTAATATAGTGGATCACTGGATGCAACAATCGGGAGTGAAGGGAGTCCGTGGACTCTGGGGAGCTAAGGTGCAGAAGAGATCTAGAAATTACTTTGTGCTGTATTCCTGTTCATATTGATTTGAACAGTTACAGTGATGATCATGACTAGAAAAGCAAGATGGATTAATGGGATGAAGAACAGCTTATAGAGTCATTCATTTTTGATGGTCTATGAAGCACTTGCTGTTGGCTTACGGAGAGCTGACTAGTCATGTTGTGCTGGGTTTCTTCTTTGCTTTCTGCTGCTGAATTGCACTGAACATTTTCCTGTACATTTCCATGTATACAACCACAATGGGATGTTAAGGTGGGAGAAGAGGCGCTCCACACGACCATAAATGGGAGGAAAAGTGCTCCCACGCAGTAGTTTGTCTCTTAAGATGTTGTACAAGTTCTGAAACATCACGAGAATCCTTGAAGTAGAGGGGAAAGAAAAGCTGGAATATGCAAAACCAGCTTGTGTAGGGTACTGTAGTTATAGAAGGACAGAAAGATGCAGAAATGAAAAATAAAATGTCACTGGGCTTGAGCTGGCCACATTAAATAGGACAAAGCTGAGAGCAGAAGAAAACTGATTTAATGGCTTGAAAAAGGGTAAGGGATACAGTCCCATATACATGGAAAGTGGAAAAAAGGACTGATAAGAGAAGTGAAGACTAAGACTATGTTATTTGGTATTTGCAGTATGTTAAAATACGTTGTGAAAATGAGTCACTTGAGTGCATTCAGATCCCCTGGAAATTCAGATGTGAAGGTACTTTGCTAAGTCTTTCTGCCTTCATGAAGAAATTTGAAAACTAGGATGGTAATTTTGAATTAGATACAGGTCAAAATTAAAAAAAAATGAGATCAGTGATAGTCTGCTTCCTGGAGAAAGTGACTCTTCTTTAGTTCAGTGTTTTGGTCCCTTTAATTCAGAATGCATTGAGCTAGGCAGTAACTGTAAAAATGAGTATGATTGTAACTAAGATAACCTGAAATTTAAGACCAGAAATAGACCTTTGTCATATCACAGATTGAAATGACCAAGGAATGAAAATATGAAGGAGCTAGTGATCATAAAAAACACAATAGTCTTGTTATGAAGAGAACATAACTTGTGACTCTGAGGTTGTGGGAGTTGACCAGACAAGAAAAATAACATCATATAAAAGTCTGTTGCTGATTTAAGGAAAAAAAAACAACCCAACCCTAAATTTAGTTTTTACAGTTAATAGTAGATCTAAAATCTTTCTGAAGTCTTGGAAAAGTTTTGTGAGTTTGTTTTTTTTCTCATGTTCTGTATGAAAATTTTAAGTTCTACAAATGCTTCATTTCGGACACAAAATTGTGTCTGCTCAGGAGTTTTCTAGAAAGTGAACACTTGTTCTAGATTAAAGAGGTCAGTTGTAGTTGCTGCATTGAACCTAATGGTGAGATACCACATAATGTTTCAAACACTGTGACTCCATTCTGATACATTCTTGGATTTCCGTTGCTAGACTGCCCAAAATGAATGGACTTTCTTATGAAGGATGGGTTCTCTATGCATTTAAATAAGCTCTTTTTTTTTTTTTTTAGAACTGTGAAATAGAATAAATGAAAGAGAGGCCAGGTGTGTTGTAACCTTCAGTCTACCACAAAGCAAGCTGTTTTGTAAGGCTGTGGTACTTCAACTGTGTATCAGGTCACTACTGCTTTTTAGTCCTTCTGGGGTTAAGAGTTCAATGTAAACTAATGGTTTATGTAGAGAAAGCATAAACATTCAGATAGACCTGGTACAATGTTTTAGCCTTCTTATCAAATTGCATTTCTGCTTTCATTTTGTTGTGATAGCTCTGGAATGCCTTTATGTCCTTGCCATCTCTGTGTAGTTCAGTGTCCGTGTCTCTGCCACAGGAAATCTAATCTAATTGAGTCTTATTATCCTTGTGTAGGTGCTTTCCTAAAGACGCACTAATTTTTCTAGACCTAGAAGCCAAAAAAAAAAAAAAAAAAAAAAAAAAAAAAAAAAAAAAAAAAAGTTATCACTACATAGGAGTGCAGAAGAAAGTTGCCTTAAAAAGTTCTTCCTTCAGTTTCACAGTGTACAATGTGTTTTGGTATTATTCTTCCAGACTTTTACATTCTTTGGACGTGACAGGTGTCTTGCACAGTTGATATTTGACAAAAAATGGCAGTGATAAAAAAGTTTTCTTATCTTCAAGATTTTTTCCTTTTTCTTCTTAAGGTATAATATCTCAACAAAAGTCTGTTACAACTTTTTTTTCCAGAGTAAGGACTTCCCAGTCTAGAGATTTTATTTAAACTTTATCCTTTCAGCTGGGACTAAGGTTACGTTCAGACTATCACTTTTTTCTCTCATGACATCTGCTCAATAATCCTGATGGTGAGGGTAGAATTTTGTTCTATCTTGCTCATAGATTTGATTCTAAACCTCTTGAATATCCTCAACTTTTCAATTTGCAATTCTTGAGAATGCTTCAGCATAAATATTATCCTGCGAAGGCATCCTTTACATTTGAAATTATTTAAACTATTGCCAAAAAAAGGCATATACATACACTAACAGCCAGTGACAGAAAGATTTGTTTATAGGGAAAGTTTTAAACTCTTAATGGTGACATTAGAAGTGTGTTTTATTTAAGGGTAGTTAGTATACCTACCACTACACAAAGAAGCAATATTAGATGGCTTCCTCCTGTAAACACTCAAAACGTAAACAGATGTAGTGATCCAGTTGTGAAACACTCATAGTGGCCCTAGGATGATTGTCTCTCTGAGGTTTTGCAATTGACATTTAATGGTAAGACAAAGATGACTTTTCTAGGTGACTTAATGTTTTTGTACTTCACATAAGGAACTAGTTGTTTTAAAGAACAAGTGAGAGGAACTGCACAGGTGTGAAAAAGGACAGGAAAGACAAGAGGTGACTAAACAGACAAGGGAGAAGGAAGCCTATGGGCTTCAGGGAGCAAAATAAAAGGAATACGATGGAGAACAGAAACATAGCCAGAAGCAGAGTTGTTCAGAACCTTGATTTTTAGGATAAAGAGCCTGGACTTGAATCAGTTTCCTTTACCTTCCACATCAAAGAGGGGAGTGACATGATCCAGGCAATAGGTGAGAAAGCCCTTATATTACCAGTTTCATGCTCCAATAATAGGAAGCATACTTACAAAGCTGAGGCATTTAAGAGAGAGGGAAAAAAAAAGTATGAGCATAATGGACTATAGGTAAGAAATATTAATTTGACAATCAAACGACAGTTTAGTTAGTAGCTATCTTTTGTTCAGCACTGCTTTTATGGCAAAAGCATACCTGTACACTTATGTTGAGCCAGAGTTTGCAGTGAAGAAACAGATCCACGTGGCATTGATTTTGTGAGGTGAAAAAGCGTGCAATACACAGGCTTTGAGAATATGATGTGCTTCCTGTGTAGTTTTATGCCCAGAAACAGAATGGGTAAATCATGAAAAAGCCTTCAATTTTCTTTTAGCAGCCAGGAGCTCTTGGTCATTGGCTTTTTTCTGTTTGTTTGTTTGAAAGCAGCTCAAATAACACATGGTGTTTCAGTTTATCTGTGTAGCAGTGTGCCTTGTAGTGGAGCAATTCAAAATTGCTTGCATCTCAGAAAGCAGTCCAACTGCAAGTTCACAAAGTGGGCTTTCTCAGGAGCAAAATAAAATAACTTATTCTGCCATTGGAAGGCAGAACTCACTGCTCCAAAGTCATTCAAGATGTTTTCTTTGCCCAGTTTCATTTCTGTCTTAGCTCTACTATCCCTGCATGGCAACCTGCAGTGTAGGGAACTCCAGCAGCAACTTTAAAATAGCACTCAAGATGATAAGGAAAGTACTACTGGAGACACTCATAGTTTGAATTTTGGCAGAATCTGTATGTTTCATTATTTCATTCAATAGAGAGGATTTACAGGGACATTTGGAATGTTCTTTCAAGAAGAATCAGAGCTGGTAGTGCTGAGTTGGTGGGCTAAACTTATTCTCTCAGTGTCTGTGTTGGTGTTGCCTAGTGAACATTTTAAGTTAGAGCTGCAGTTGTTGGAAGCTGACATTGTTTGCACTAAAAATAACAAGATATTTCCAGAATTGTTTCTCTTGATCCAAAATCCATCATATTTTAAAGGCTAGGTTTTGTCCAGCCCTCTGTTTCCCCTATTTAATATTTTCTAAAGAAAAAAACCCGACACAAATCAAGAAAGTAAAAAAATAAATCCGGCAACAACTAATGGTCACATATTTAGTTAACTGGAATGTATCTGATTTTGTGAACCTCCTCAGATAAGAGAGTGCCCTCTCCCTGTTGTCCAAGAGTATGAACATACTGGACCTGAGGCACACCATAAAGAGTCCATGCTTATTACTGTGTCTGTGTGTGTGTGTGTACGTATACTTAGAAAGTGCACTCCAGGACTTATTTGTTTTCCTTGGTGTCTAAGGAGAGTTTGGAGATGATATAATGGTAGCCAGTGGTGTTTCTTACTCCTCAGAGTACTACACAGGATAGCAAAGAGCATAGTGCACAGTGAGAATCATAGAATCATAGCTGGAAGCTACCTTAAAGATCATCTAGTTCCCAACTCCCTGCCATGGGCAGGGACATCTTCCACTAGAACATGTTGTTCAGAATCCCATCCAGCTTGGCCATGAACGTTTCCAGGAATGAGGCATCCAGCATTTCATAGGACAACCTGTTTCAGTGCCTAACCACCCCACACAATTAAAACTTCTGAAAAAGTGTGTGGGTATCTTAGTGTGTCAATGTGTGCATATATAGTGTTTTATTAATGTATAAAAGCAAGCCGAATTCCGAAGTGCAAGTAGAATGGAAAACTTGCAACAGTCATTGAAGTTCACTTCCAACTTATATAGTAACCCTGCTGTCTTTACAGTATGTATCTGGTAAAGCAGTTTTTTATTAATTTTTGGACAAAAAAGTAATTGTTGATTGAGCTCTGCTGTAAACATGATTGTGGAATGACCTGAGGTGAAATATGGTGGTTTTGGATATCATTTTCAGGGCTAACTCATCCCTGAAATTCTCTCGTCATATTTTGTGATACTGAAGTTTCTGGTTTCTGGTTTCTGAAGCTTCCATATTACCAAGAATAATGATTCATATAAATTTACACTCTGAGGCCTATATTTGCAATTGTAGTGAGAGTGAGATGATAGCTCAAAGCATAAATGGGATGGGTAAACCAGCCATCTGATATATAGCTAATTGGTAAAGGAATATTGAAGAAAAGCTAAATCAGCAGAATTGTTTAGTTACACATATGGAAGGAAAAAAAAAAAAAAAAGGAAAAAAAAAAGGAAATATAAAGAACCCATATGCCCCAGTGCACAGTAAACAGTTGTCCTTACCCACATATATGGAAGCATTTTCTGTCCTGGTGCCCTGCTGTACTTACTTATGCCAATGAATCTTAATGATTCTATTGATATGCCGGTCTTACTGATAGGCTGGCACTGATGGACTACCCTAAAGCATCCCCATCTCTCTGCCCCTTCTTTCTCCCTGTCTGCCAGTTTGGGATGCAGAGCTGGATTGCACTGTGGAGCGTATAAAGGAGAACAGTTGTCAGTTGTAAAGGATGTTTGTCTGTTTATGACTGTCCATCTTCTGTCTATCTTTTTGTCTGCCTGTGTCTTTATAGGGGGAGGTTTGTGTTTTTTCTTTTCCAGTTAAAATACACTTCATTGCATTTTGCTGGTGTTCACAACTCCTATGATTAAACTAGAAGGGATTACTTGAAAACATTTTTACATGCTGGTTGGACTCAGTAAATACCACCATTGCAATGTCTTGATGTAAATATCAGGGCAACATTTTTTTCCAAGTTTATGTGTAGTATCTTGTGATGTTTCGTATGTTTGAGGTCCTTCCACATAAGTGGGGTTCTTTTCCCAGGCATACTGAAATACAAGTGCAAATTTCCATAACATTTAAATAAGATTTTTCCTGTAATAATGAATAATTGTAGCTGCTCTCTGCATTGTAATTAACCATGATCAGACTTGTTTGGGGGAGATATTGCTCTTGTTGTAATTTGACAGGCTACTGTGATTTTGCCAGCATAAACAACATGCAGCTTTACTTGCAGAGCCACAGAGACAAGATGTGCTTCTGCTATAGCAGCTTCTTCTGAAAAGCAGATGAATGAATTGATAGCTAGGTGTGAAGGGCCCTCAGTTGTACCAGTACCTATTCAGTTTTTTGTAGTTTGTAATGACACTTTCCCTAGCAGTATTTGCAATATTGTACTGTGTGATACTGTGAATTAGTAAAATCTTGCATTGTGGCTCAGAAAAGGCAAAGTGACCCTTTTATGTTTTATTTAGCAGATATTTCTGCAGGGGGAAATAGAATTTCTATGGAAAAAAAAAAAAAAGGGATGGAAGGGAGGAAGCACAAACAAAACCAAACCCAGAACTACAGAAAAACCATAAAAATAGCCGTAAATAGAAATACTCTTTCTTTTAGAAACAGCAAGTGACCTTGTGCTCAAATACAGATGCTGAATGCAGTAGAGTGATCTCTGTGGACTTGAGAGCATTGTATCTGGACACTTGGTCAGCCTCTGTTTCTCTGGCTTTCTCTTTTTGTGTTAAGAACTGCTCAAAACATTACTGTCTAGTTACTGTGGTGTCTTTCATTTTGATTCTGTTTATTGACTAAACCACAAGGATTCCTGCCCAAAGTACCAGGCAGCCTACGCTTGAATGATTTTGATTTTCTAACATCAGCCCTGGGGTTTATTTGAAAAATGTACATACACTGCAGTTTTAACAAGCAAGTGACTGCATGATTTTGACCATGGATTAAAGTATATCTGAAGATCATTAAATAAATAAAATTTTTAAAAAAAAAGGTGATGGGGTGAAATAAATGTAGTAGTCATTGTACTAGTACTGTGCATGTGTGACACATGTTTTTTGTCTTTTCATCTTCCACAAGAGCCAGAAAGTTTCCTGCCGTTCTCTTTCCAGCTATTGACAAATGATTGCCAGATGCGAGATCTTTGCAGTGCTCTTCCCCTTCACAAACCTGCAGTGATGGGATATTTGATTCTCCCTTGCCCATTTCATCTCCTTTCCACATCTGCCAGAGACACACAGGCTATACATCCCTACATGAGAGTTTAAAGTTTATTCAGCTCCTCCACTCTCCCAAATAAAACATTCAGAGACAACAGAATGAAGTCCATGTGACTCTCCATAAATCTCAATGCATTTCAGAGTAGATTAGGGTTTTTTATTTGTAGATGTCCAGGCAAGTTTCGTTTATTTGTTGGCATATATTTTATATATAAACTCACAGACACACATATATACATATATACATGTGTATATGGAAAATGTAATATTTGAGGCTACTTAGGAGTTCCTGTCACTGTCACATTATGTGAATCTCTCCTCCTCCTGAAGCTAAGGCTGGTCTTCAGCATAACATTTTACAAGATTGTCTGATAAAGTGATTGAAATGAGCAACTAAAAGAACCTCAGTGATGACCTCTGTGCTATGAAAGATTTTAAAACATTTTTTAAAAAATTGATAAGAAAAACCAAGCCTGTTACAGATGGTAGAGGATGTGCTACCTCTTACTTTCCTTCAGTTTTGCTACTGGATTTTAAAGAAAATTCTGAAGAACCTTTTTCTTCAAAGTAACTTCAAGTAATCTAAGGGATGAACTAATTTTTATTTTAACAGAAATAACTCTTGAGTGACCACACACATAATCAGTCTTAAGTACAAAACTTTTCTGGCACTGCTATCTAGAGTTTGTACTGATGGAGGTTACTTTTCCCTTCCAAGTTTGCCTTTAAGTATGTTTAACAAAAGAAAAAACGAGAAACCCAAACAAACAAAAAACCGAAACAAAGCCCGCCCCGAAACAAATCTGAGAGAGGGAGAAAGAGAGAGAGAGAGAGGGACAGATTTTCCAGCTCCCGACCTTCCTATCGGGTGGGCTAACACAGGTGGCCTTTCTGTTTTAATACTACACTTTTGGCAAACTGAGCAGCCCTTCGATCCTTGCCATAGATCAGTTTTGTTTTTTGTTTTTGTTTTTTTTTGTTTGTTTGTTTGTTTTGTTTGGTTTGGTTTTTTCTGTGTTTTTTGTGTGTGTGTGTTTTTTTGTTTGTTTCAGTTTTTTGTTTGTTTGTGGTTTTGTTTTGATTTTGTTTTGTTTTGTGTTTTTTTCTGTTTTTTTTTTTTTTTTTTAATTAAAAAAAAAGAAAAAGTCAATAGAATGTCTGCCATATGTACTCAAAATAGTGGAGGGAATTTCAAGAACAGATATGCCTTTATCTTAAAAATGCAAAACACTTGCTGTGTTGTTATTCCAAGGTTGTAGTTGTACAGTTGTTACCATTTCTGCCTGTGCCTGTTAAGAAATGATGTCATATCCTCATTTTCAGCATATCCACATTCACAATTCCATTTCTCTTTCCTGACATGTAAGATATCTAGGTACCGCCTGTAGAGAAAAATACCTGAAGGTTGTGAGGGCAAAACTGTATGGGTTAATTGTCTGCTCAAATAGCAAAACAGAATGCAAAAACCAAGCTGAATGTGCTGAAACTTTTCTAAGATTCAGAGGTTTTTGCATTCTGCTTTTGAAGAGGGTGGGATACTGAAATAATATAGGTAAGAGTTCTCCTTTTTTTGTGTGTGTGGGTTTTTTTGTTTGTTTTTTTGTTTTTTGTTTTTAAAGAAAGGACGGGGTTTTTTGAGAGAACACAGAAAACTTCACACCTTGAAGATCAAGGCAAACAGTTGTCTGTCATTTCATAAAACAATCAGGCTTGGAACTCCAGTAGGAGGAGATGAGATCCTTCAGATTCGGAATGTTTCACTTTATTTGTCCTTATTGACTAATGCACTGACTAGTTTCTCATGGCTTCCTTCTTCTTTCACCATGGTTACTCAGGGAGGTAGAGAGGTGCTAAGCAATGGAGGTGTCATCCGGCCTATGCACTGAGGGAACGTCCTTCAGAGGACAACTTGTCACTAGCCGTCAAAGAAGAGAGTGGCTTTGTGGTCTCTGAACATCTGGCAGCGCTGCACAGGAAGCTGAGGGGGTGTCATTAATTGTGATGAAATAATTTAAACCATCAGGAATAAATGAGGCTGTTAAGCTAAGTTCAGATTCCATTTGCTGTGCACATGTGTCTAGCAGCCTGCGTGCAGTTTAAAAAAAAAAAAATGTTATATTAGCTTGTGAGTAGAAGTGAAACAGATACTGTAAATGAAGTGAGTTACAGTGTGATGACATCATGTAGAACAATGTTCAGAGAGTGAGTTTTGTAAAATCAGCATGCAGGAAAGTGGCATGTTACTTTGATAAAGTTTTGCTTAAGATCACACTGGATGATGATGGATAAAGAAAGCGATGGTTTGGTGCAGGATTTGCAAAACTTACCTTGCAGTTTCGAAAAAGCAGCCTATCTTGTAAACAGCTTTTGCTTACAAATGTTAGCACAGCTTATCTGTTATTCTATACCTATGGATCTGATAAATTTGGAAATGAACCATAGCAGAGATATTTACCAATACGTGTTTGAGACCCCTGTGCACAGAGATCCTTTTGAAATTTTGTTAGTTTCATTTTGTTGAGGGTGGAAGGGGCACTTACTGACATGAGATTTTCATCACCATGCCTCAGCTGTCTTATAAAATGAAAAAATTACACTGCACAAGATTTCAGAGAAATAAGAAAATACAAAATCTTGAGCTGGTTGAAAAGAGAGATGTGCGGGGTAAAAGGTCTCAGTTTGCTTTTTGCTCAAGCAAAGAATTATCAGCCTTTAGAAAAATGCAGAGAAAATGGCTCTACAAAATTAAATTCTTTTTAACAGTTGTTAAGTGCAAATGCACTTGTTTCTAAAAATGGGCAGACATAAACTGACTTTTGCTGAGCAGTGACATATGGTAAGCAGAAACGGTGGAAAGCAATGGTTGTGGGCATCTCCAAAGCTAAGAAGCTTCAAAAATTTATAGATTTATCCCAGACAGATTTTTGGCATCTGTAATAATACTGCAAGCCTCTAGCTGCAGGTAGGACACATAGCCAGAGGTCGCAGTCCATGCTTTGGCTATTGTCAGCATATGTACTGGTAGGCTGCTCGCAGTGGTGCAGCTGGAAGGTTGCTTTAAATTCTGGCAGTTAACAGCAAATTATTGTTAAGGTTACTTCCAGTGAGGAGAAGAGAGCAAGGGTAAATAACTGTGAATTTCTTCAGCCTTTACAAGAGTCAGCTTCTAAAATTGTGCTAACTTTTGTTCCACTGTCCAGTTGCCTGTCTGTGGACTTCCAGTTTTCTTTGCTCAGTTCCTGTTTGGAATTGAGGGTGCTTTAACATCTGAAGACACTGTACTTGAATTTCCAGTGGATGCCTTTTGGTTAGGTAGGTCTGGTATCCCTAAATAATTTTTCCATTTCCCTTGAAGGAGTTGATGTCCTGAAATAGTATTCAGAAAAATAGTCTTTTTTAAAAAAAAACCTCAGTTCTTCTTTTGGAATGTAAAATTATTTTCATCACTAAAATCAGATGTATTCTGTATAAGTCACTTCATTTGTCTTGTCTTGCGATGTCCAAACAGAATGCAGTTGTACAGTAGATGGTGCAAAATGATGTTTGGTCATAGGAAAGAGTATCCAGATCCCCAGTGTTTGTAGTGTATAAACCTCTTGTCACACACTGTAGGTGAAGTAACTCATTATTTTAGTATAGAAACATTAAGCAAAAGCTTCCAATAAAAGAGAAAATATATACATATGAATTTGACTCAAAATATTTTAAAACTTGTAATTGTGAGTTTTGTCCAGTCCTCCCTTCTTCCTGTAACCAAGAAGTCACGTTGTGGTTATCAGCAGACTTCGGCTCATATCAGAGCATTCTGTGAACACTAGGAAGCTGTTGAGAAAGCATGTGGGAGCAGGAGCTGGAAAGTAAATGCCTGAGAACTGCAAAGAAATTGGCTGACCACAGCCTCAGTCCTGGAGGTGCTGAACACTTTCTATCCCTGTTGAGGTTCCAGGTAAGATGGAAAAATGATGCATGTTCAATTAAGGCATCTTAATATGCCTGTATGTACTGAGCTGCAGGCCAGTGAATTTGAACAATTTGCGTTTGGATAGTTAAAAATACTATCTGTATTTCTAAATGGAAAACATAATAAATATTTTCTCTCTGGAGTGCTTTAGTAGTTGTAGCATAGGTTGTACTTCAACTTAAATATATTTTCAGTGTTTTTGCAGTATATATACAGCATGTAGTTTTGCTGCCATGTAGTTGCAGAAAACAAAATGAAGACTTTTGGTTTTAGTTGTTTCTGACATATCTGAGATATAAGAATTCTCTCCCATCCTTTCAAAAGAAGGACTTTTTGCTCTTTTAAGACTTTTTTTTTTTTCAACCTCTACAATTTACATTCTGGCCTTTGAGACTGTCACTTTCCTTCTGCCTAATCCCTATCATAGATCAACTATGCTTGTTTTTGTCCTGCTGAAAGCTGTGAAGAAACAATTCTTCAGTAATGTCACTAGAAAATGAATAAATAAAAGCTTTTTATTCCCCAGACTAGTTTCTTTGAGCTATTATACACCAAGAGATATTTCTGTGAAACACTCTCTGGGTGTTTGTTTTAGGTGAGTTAAATAATTGAGTTAAACTATGACCGACTTGAGGAGGAGTGAAAAGGGAAAAAATTAAGAATGGGAACGAACAGATAGTGCTGCAGACATTGCTAAAACTTTGCAGACTAAGTCTGAAAGTAAACCCTGAGAATGAGAGGCGAGGATGACTGTACTAGATGAATATAAATGTTAGTATGCTAGCAGCATTGTAATGCAAACTGTTCAAGTTACTTTAATATTTGTAAAATATGATTTTAAGGACCCTGTTTTCTCTCACAGGAATAAAACCGTCCCCTCCTTTTGAAATCATATATTAAGCTAAAAATTTTTTCAGGCTTTAAATTGAGCCCATTTTGTGCTTTGAAAGTAAATACACTTTTAAGTCAACTTACCTATTTTAGTAAAGCTAATGTGTGAGGTTCATGATATAATACCACAAATATTGTGATTATAGAACAAGTTTTCTTGGTATATTTTTATCATCTCAGAGGGTCTTTTTGTTTGTCAATTCTGATAATAGAACTCTGAATGAAGTTGCTCAGACTTCTGTATAAAACAGCTATATGCTCTACTTTTTTTTTCTTTCCTAAGATGGGAATTGTACTCTTTTAACCCATTATCCCCTGCCTCATTAAATACAAATACCCTCCAGACATTGCTTTCTCAAGGCACATCAAAGTTTATTAAAAATGCAGCTCACCATTTGTGGGCTGTGCTGTGTTGTGCTGCTCTGGTACAAAAAATATTTCACTTGCATTTTAAGTTTATTAGGTTCCTTATATACACCAAGGAGGTGTTCTTTGATGTTCAGGCAAATTGTGGGTTTAGCAACTAACCATAAAATCACCGGTTTAGTTAGGCAAGAAAATTCTCTTGAATGCAGCATGAGTTGGTGACAGTTGTTTTCATTACAGGAAAACCAAAAAGAAGTAGAAAGCCAGATACATGCATTTGAGCAGTTGACAGGTCCACGGAACTGCTCTGCATTTGGCACCAACACTTACTCTCACTCAGTTACAGACTTGGAGTACTGGAAGGATTGGAACCTAACTTTGAACTGGAGAGTTGATAGGTGCTACATGGACTTTTCCAAACATACAAGGCACCTGCAGCTTCTATTTTCAGTGACTTTTGGAAACCAAGCAGTTAGGGAAAGCAGAACAATAGGGCTTAATCCCCATTAAATAAATAAAAAATAAAATTGTTCCGAGTGCCATTTCATGATTAAAAATATCAGTGGCAGCTAGCAGACAAAAAGTAGCAGCACTTTTCTAGATCACTGTATGTGTCATTTGTGTGCCTGCTTTGCTACCATGTGTATATATTTTCCTTTGAGGAACCGGTTCAAAACATGCTTCCTTCTATGGAATCAACAGGTAGCAGAAAATCCATATCATAGACTCAGAAGGATTATTTGTATGATTAGTGTCTGATGTAACAGGCATTCCTAGACCGATCTTTGAATTGTACTTGATTTATTCCAATTTGGAATGAACTGATGCAGTAGAACTCTCTATGTAACAAGGTGAAGGGTTCTTTTAGATTTATTCTGTATTGAAAAACAAAAAATGGCTGGCTTAATGCTAAGTAAAATTGCTAATTTAAAAATGCTTAGCTTAATGCTAATTAAAAAAAAAGTTACTGGAAAATTTAGGCATAGAAGCTGTTGCATCTGCTTCTAGATTTTTTTAAATGAAGCAACTTTTTTAGTAGTAATCTCTCAGCACCACCCTATTTGTCTCAATCCTGTAGTTTATGAATCAGTAGTTGATGGTGGTTTTTTGAACTAAATATCCATTAATTATTTGATTAGTGTTTTCCTGATGAGAAAAAAAAAGAAGGATAATAACACCACATTACAGTAAGGGTACAAGTTCATTGTAGCATTATATTAGGACTTTTTGTGAAAGGCCTTAAGAATTTCAGTGAAACTAAGCACAAATTTTTCACTCAGTTGAGCCATGTAGACAAATCTGAGTTAAATTTGATCTGCTTCCTAGAAGTTACCCAGGCCAGCTGTTATTCTGTCTTTACTGAAATGGAAATATGTATCAATTGGAGCTGAGGTTTATAGTGGGAAACTGCAATGGCGTAAACTGGGAAGAAGTGGGATTGGCAAAGTGTTTTGCAGAGTTCTTTGCTAGATCTGTGATTAAAAATTAAACAATTGGATAGATATCACTGCAATATCTGGGATATCTAAGAGAAAATAATCTTGAATATAAGAATTTTCTTTAAGAAGGAGTGGTAAAAGAAGGAAAAATACCTATCCTTTGCCTACATCGACCACTTCTTTATCTTGAATTTACCTTTTCGCACCTGGTTTTCAGGTTTTTACATGTTTTCAAAGTTAAGTAGATTAGATCCTTAATTTGTATCGTGCTTCTTTAGGTTTACTTTCTCACACATGAAGGCGTGATTAGTTGCCTAGAAGGGAGGTTTGAGGGAGCAGGTAAACCAAGATGGATGAGTATAAAAAAATCAGTGTCTGAAGAGGTGGCTGCCATTCTGCCGCATTGTGGCAAAACCTAAGTTCTGTCTCACCATCCCTCTGGAACTTGTTATGTTACCATCAGGAAAGGACAGAGACACATTTAAGCTGAAATTGTCTGGGGACAAGGCTTTCTCTTCATAAAATCATAAAATGTCTCAATTTGGAAGGGACCCATAGGGATCACCAAGTCCAACTCTCATTTTGCGAGTAGGGGTACTGGACACTGGTGAATAACCCAGGATATGCTACTTGGAGTATGTTTTTGGGGTCATACGCTAGCTAGCTGAAGGGATTCTGCATATGATTTTACATTTCAGAGGGGGTGATAGCTGCTAAATCTTGCAAATGTCTGACTTTGAAGATGAATTATGTAAACACTCATGAATTATAATGGAAGTGATCTTTTTGTGGTTTATTCTTTGTTGCTTATTTTATTGATTTCATAGCAGAATACTTTTATTAATGTATTTATTTTCATAAATTACCAGGTAAGAGACATTGGATAAGCAGATGAAACAAGATCAAAGTTTAAGGCAGAGGGCCTTAGGGTGAAGTAAATTCTTTAATGCTATATTTGCTTGCATAGCTGTAGAAACCACGCAGCTTTTTCCTGTGCTGTACAAGGAGTACTGTACTGAGGAGGATCCCAGAGTGTCCAAAACTGGAAACAAACGTCAGTGCTGGATGCTGTCACCATCTTGAATAACTGGGAGCACTAGTGTAGAAGGAAGACTTAACTACTTTTTCTTAAAAGTTGTGGGGGTTTTTTATTATTATGACAATGTTCATTATTTGTATTGCAGTGGTGCACAGAAGGTCCAGATACGGGCCAGGAGTGTGGTCATTGTACAAACATAGAAAAAACCTTAGCTTTACAGTGAACTGAACCTGTACTGTAAATCTTCATGCTGACCATTTGTGATGATGTATCATGAACATACACTCACTTATCCAGAAATAAGAAGAGGGCTTCAAAAGAGGGGTTGGAATAATGTTAGCTAAAATTTCATGTGCTTGATTCAATTTTCAGTTTGCTTTGCACATTACTTTGAAATTTCTGTTGGCACATCAAACACAGCCAACCAGGCAGATGTTGAAAAAGAAAATTTGAAAGGAGGTGATGCAGTTGATTTTTATGGACATTTTTGGAGGTTTTCTAGGTGGTCAGTAGTAGTATGAGTTTGTATTATTCTCACTGAAAGCTATTAAACATTTAGGAGATCTATGAGAGCTACTTCTTATAACATAACTGAGTCTGACACTGGAACCAAATAATGGTCACAAGGCGTAACAAAATGGTATCAGAGCCTCATGGTGCAACTTTATTGGCAAAACCAGAGCAGCTTCTGCAGGCAAAATGGAATCTAAAGTGCACTTACGAGCGGTAAGACACTTCCTAGCTTTGAGTGTACTGCGGGAAAATGAGATGGAAGTTTATATTTACTTTGAAAATTGTTGACTCTCATGGTTGAAAAAGTGAAATCTATAGCTTGATGTTTGCTTTGTATCTTGTTCTTTGCCATCCTTTATCTAGTAATATTGACTCACTCTATCAGAACAACCCAGTCAATATATGAAGTGTTGTATACCTCATAATAACATTATGACCTCAAAATCAGAAATGTGATTTATGAATAGCTGATTTTCTGCACAACTTTTAAAATCTGAATGTGTTGGTACCATGTCTAATTCTATTCCCTTCAGTAGAGCCTGATATATTTTCCTTTATATGACAATTGTGGGAGAGATTAGAGAGAAATTACAATACCATAAACCACTAGGTCAGGTAGGTCCACTGTCATATATTTTTCATTCACATGCTTGTGAAATATCAAATAATTTTGGCAGAGACCTGCTCTGAGTTACAATCAATTTAAAATCTGAGAATCTATCAAAACCATATTTCTAGCTGTAGCAAACTGTACATTACATTCTGTCCAACATGAGTAATCAACCATATTACAGTGTACATTTTATTCCAGCTAGTAACAGTAGCTTATCCAAGTTCCAATCAGAGGCACAGTGTAAACAACAACCTAAGTTTTATATCCTTCAGTGGTAAGCCAGTCATGTTCTGGTTTAAAAAAAAAAAAAAAAAAGTGTGTATGTGTATCTGTGCATATACTATTTACAATAGTTCTTGCGGATGCACTTAGATTATTTTTGTAGCCAATGAAATGCTGTCAAATACTTATTCATTTTATTTATAAGAATAGAAAGTGCAGTTTTTATAGTTTTTTCCTTTTGGAAACTAAATGAGGTAAGTCAAAGACCCCAATCAACAACTGAAAGCCTTGAAGCCTTTTTGATAGGCCTCTCTAGTCCCTTCCACAGCAGGGTACAGACTTGGCTCAGGGCAGCAGGATATGATCATTTTAATCACTGGTTATTGAGTAAAACCTCATAATTTGGTTAAAATTATACGGTATAGCAAGTCTGTTTTATGTCCTTTTGCTAATAGCTGCTAGAAATGTTTTCACTCTCTAGCCTCCCTAGTGCTTCCTTACTAAAGGTAATGTTTCTTAAAAGAGCCTTAATGCACTTTTCACCTCTTAAAGTGAAAATCACTGCTATGTTAGAGAAATTTAAGCAAAACTGTCTAGCCTGGATAAAATAGTCTTCTGAAGATTTGTTGCTTGAAACAGATACTTCTACTTTTTTTAATGACAATTTTATTCTCACTGGGTTGTGACAATTTTAAAAAGCTCAAGTCCTCATTTTATCATGATGAAGGCTTTTCAGGTTTGTTTCTGTATGTACTCTGAAGTCTGGGTGCATGATCTGACTGACTTATCGTCTCTGTGAGTCTGGTCAACCTCGTTTGTTCCTATGACTTAGACTGTAGACTGTAATTCCCAATCTAAAGTGCTTCTAGATTTTCTCATTTAACAATACATAACATCTGTACAAATTTAAGCAGTGGAAGATTATAAAAATGCATTATGTCTAGTTTTGTGAATATTGGTACCTACAATGTGAAATTTTGAGGAAAGAATCACTGCTGAAAATAGTTTTGAGGAACCTGCTGTGATGACTAGTCTTGTTCAGGAAGAAAGGTAGCCAGTGATTTTAAGAAGAAATGCACATTCAATACCTGCTTTGTAGATATTGTAGAGTATCTTTGTACACAGATTATCAGTATAGCACATATTAATTCAAATATTAATAGTGTCATGTTAACAACTTCATGTTAATAACATCATTATTTTTTTATGTTTTGAGATCTGTTAAATAGTACTTCTTAATATTTTTGACTTACAGATAATAGGAAATATGTTCCTATGACATTGCATACACACACATGCACACACATTAAGAGAAGGAAGGGTGGAAGCAAGAAGAGAGGGAATTTCAGCTAGCAACATGAGGAAGATTGACATGAGGGAATGCCAAAATTACTGGAAGGAAAGAAAACAGTTGAAGTTGAGATGAACATTAGGGTAACGTAGAATCAGAGCCCAAGAGCAAAAGTACATCTCATGATGTGCTTGTCCAAGAACACTATAATGAGATAATATATATATCTTAAATTAAAATAAAACACACTAAAAGAAAAATAAATATATAAAAGAAATGCGAATCTTCTAATTCTAAAAAGTGGAATAATATATCCCTAGAGTAAATAATAAAGTAAAATGAAATCCATAGCAGTTAGGAGGTTATTGAGTGACACAATTAATCTACAGTAATTAAGTTTTCTCCCTATTAAAAATACACGTGTAGTTGTGTTTCTATGAAGCATTACTCAGACAGAAGACTAAAGTTCTTAGTGTAGACAAACATTCATAGTATGAATGCATAGAACCTAGAGATTTGCACAGTTACTTAGTGCATAAAGTTAAATAAATTTTTAAAACTTTATGGTTTTGAGGCCTGGATATGTAAAAACAAATTACAACAAAAAAACCCCACCTACCAGATTTGCCAAATATATGATGTCAGAGTATCCTGTATCAAAATTGTATACTCCATATAAGAATTCTGGAATTCTTTGGAAAGAATAGGAAAACTTCAGCATCACAAAGATGGTGAAGGGCCTTGAGGGGAAGCTGTATATGGAGTGGCTGAGGGCACTTGATTTGTCCAGCCTGGAGGAGACTGAGGGGAGACCTCATTGCAGTCGCAACTTCCTCATGAGCAGAAGAGGAGGGGCAGGCACTGATCTCTTCTCTGCGGTAACCAGTGACAGGGCCCGAGGATATGGCCTGAAGTTTAGGTTGGATATTAGGAAAAGGTTCTTCCCCCAGAGGGTGGTTGGGCACTGGAACAGACTCCCCAGGAAAGTGGGTTTTCCTGTGCAGTGCTAGGAATTGGCTTTGGTGATCTTTGTGGGTCCCTTCCAATTCAGGATATTCTATGATTCTGTGAAATGGTGGCGGATCTCATAAAACAACACTCATGCTATTAAATAATTGTGAACTATAATTTACTATGCACTTATATCATGATTGATTTAAACATATAGCTCCTTAGAATAGTTTTAACTTAGGATAGTTCTAAAGTTATATCAAGGAGTACATGTTAATGCCAGTAAGTGTATAGAAGTATGCATTTGGAGGAAAGTGTTAAGAGGGAAAATATTTTCTCAGGGTATTGGGAAGGTGGAAAAAGAACTGAAGCAGATTGAGGAGCAGTTGACTTAAGTGTAACTCACAACTGGTTGACTTGATTAGAATGACCTCATAATCCTATCCTTCCTTACTTATGAAACCAATGTGCCTTTATTGGAACATGTTGAACTTTTCATATTTTTATTTTTAGGTTTGAGATCTAAAATGTGGCAATAAGGTTGGAACTGGAAATTTTCTGGAATCGGATTTGCAGTTATCTGCGATGTTATGTTTTGGGTTACTATCTATCAGAGATCACTGGTACTAGTTACAAAAGAACCATGTTCTGTGGAACAACAACATGCATGAAAAACAGTTACAGATTAAAGCCTATTTCATCTTCCAGCATATGAGTTACAAATAATTGAAGATGTCTCCATGTGATTGTGCATATTATTGTTGAAAGTCATACGAGTTTAGTCTGCTGCTGTATGAAATGTGAGTTCAATTTGCAGCATACCTGGTGTGTGGCGTGTTTTAAAAAGCCAGTATAAAACCTCTTTGAATTTAGAGACACTGTACGAAGTGCTGTTGTAGTTGTGTTGCACATTTTGGGATACACATTTCTGCTGTCAGTCTCTACTACCTCATGTTCCCTTAAAATTTGTTGGTGGAGCATTGGTATTGAGTGACTTGAACTGTGGGAGAATTGGTGATTTCAGTCTATAACTTGGCATAATTCCTAGGAAGACTATGAATGGTTTAGATAAACCATGGAAAACTTTTATTTTTGATGTGTGGTTTGCTTTCTTAAAATCAAAAACAATACACTGATAGTTAGGAAGACTAGGAGAGAAAAGTCCTTTACTGGATTTTTTTTGGCAACCAATGAGTTCCATCTACTTCAGTGAAACCCACCATTTGGGCTATATCGGTATATTCTTTGTGAAGTATCATACTTATGACTTCCATGGGACTGTATGATAACTAGAGAAAAAGAATTTGAGAATTCTTGTTTTGGATTATTTTTGTTTGTTTGGAGGACAAAACTGCAAATGCAGTTGTTTCCTAATAGACAGCTCCAGTTGTGTACAGATTCAAAAGCTTGAGGAAAGAATCGGATGTGTTGTTGAAAGAGTCATAGTGTGTAGCTAGTTAGCCACAATTTTGAATAGTAAGCAAGTCATTAGGAGTTTGACATTCAGGGCTCTAATTGTGGTTTTGAGTATTACATTAAAGGATCAAAAAGTGATATTCTCTTTGGACCATCTGGAGTTATTCAGGCCAGCAGTAAATGTTCAGCAGATTTAGGACTGTTGTTAAGTTTCTAACATTGTTTTCTGTGGAGTGGCTTGTTTTGCTGGGGTTTTTTTCCCCTCTGTTTATTCAGGGGTGGTCTTAAGGTCAGTAATAGTAGGTGCTTCAAGAAAATATTGGTGTTTTGGGACAGTGACATCATTTCTGTTGTGTGTGGGCAAGCAAGTGTGATAGTTCTTTGCTTTCCTCAGTGGGAGAAATCAGCAAGTATGGTATGGGCAGAAGGTCAGTTGTTCCCAGCGAGAAAGTGCTGACCCTTTGCAAGCTCATCAATATGACTTTCATTTGTAATGACTGTGCTTAAATAAGTCTTTGTTCAGTAAAATATGCAAGCAAAGCTGCTAGTTCTTTCCGTGAATAGTGAGATGCTGATTTAATGAGGACCAGCGAAAGGATGTATGTGGAAGCTTGCCACTGTTCAAAATGATGGGAAAGTGCCAAGGTGAGCAATGCATGGAGCAGATGTGGTGATCTCACTTCTCCAAGACAAGTATGAATTGGAAGCATTTGCTCCATAGTTTGCCTAACCCTTGTTTCTCTTTCCTTCCCACTTATCCTGTGCCTCTTCCCAATCAGACCTCATTCCCCAGCACTGAATCCAGCATAAGGCTTTGATCTTGTGACCCAGCCAGTCTGAAAAGCAGTTTGTACCCAGACACATTTTAATCATTCATATCATGATTGGTGGCTCCCTGTTGTTAAACCACAAGTATTGATCCACTGCTGTTGCAGTACGTGGGTGAGGAAACATGGCCTGTTGGTTGCAGACTGAATAGGAAGGAAGTGTAGAGCTCCTCTAACTCACATCTTTTCATCAGGGTGGTTTGAAAACTCCATGATGGTGAATTACATGCTGTTTGATTTGTTGTTTGATTTGATGTTTGATTTGACTTACAGCTGTTTGATTTGACAAAAATGGCTAGATTAATATGAGTGAGTGCATTTATAATACTCAGGATAAGTGATATTTGTCCTTTGCCCTCATATCTGAGTTGGCTAAAAGGTTAACTGCTGTATTGTACCTGGAAGAACAGACCTGGTGTAAAACTCCTTCCAGGGCATATATAGCTGTGTGATATATGCTGAAGTTTTACTGAGGAATTGTTTCTACACAAATTATGCTGTCAGACAAAACAAATACATACTGCATTAAACCTTGATTAGTTCAAGACAGTTCAAATAATTGTGTTCAGATAATGTTCAGATAGCTGATTTGTTAATGCTGGTTTTACTTTTGGATCAGATTTACAGTTCTGTCAGAACTGGCACAAAAATTAACATACAGAAATGGAGGATGTAATATTGGCACTGACTGTAGGTGACAGAGACCACAGTGTAAGACATGAGGTTATTCTATTATCCAGGACCATACATACAAATGAGCACACACACACACACACACATATATAAATAGGTTATCTCCCCAAATTTGTATTTTAGCTTGGAAAGACAATGAACAAGAGGAATCTAAGATGTAAAATTTTTTTAAAAATGAAAGCTTAAGGACTGAAACAAAACTGCAATTCTAATAACATTTTATTAGAGCCTGGGAGCCTGTGCCTTTGCTACAACCCGCTGAATGTTTTATTTTTGTTATAATTACAGAATCTTGCCTGCACTTTGTCCCTCTGATCCTTTGTTAAAGCCCAGATCACTATGTGCAGACTGCTTGTAGGTGTGATTTATTGAGTGACAAGTAGCTGTAGGGTAGAACACCCGCCTCTGTACCTGAGTAAAGTATTAGACATCACAGAGCTGGGGGGTGGCGAGAGAGAGAAGAAAAGCACAGAGCAGTAACACAGCAGCTCCTGGATACAGATCAGACAAGAGGTTCTGCCACAAATCACCTAGAAACATGTCAGACGCTGCATGTTTGTTGTTTTACACTGAGGGCACAGCCGTAGTCCAAAAGTATTGATTCTTTTCTTTGTACAGAGACAGAAACTGTCAGCTCTAGCAGGCTGACCTCAGTATGGCTCAGACAACTATTCCCCACCCTGCCTACCATATGAACCCCACAGGAGAAGTCCAGGCAAGATATGCCAATGTCCGTTTCACATAAACAGAGAGAAACCCAAGTCTGCTGAAACAGCTCCTGTCTCTCCCTCCAGAGGTCCATGGTAGCGGTTCTGCACTACATTTCCTATGACAGAGAATTTGATTTTTTCCAGTGTCTCTACATTCAAGAGACATTAATTCTACTTAATCATTCAAGAATTCAAGAAGTGTCTACAGAAACTAATAATAATAATAACAACCCCCACTGCTACTTCTCACAGAGAAAAAGCACCAGCATTTTTTTTTATGGGCCTGGTGGGGAGAGTGGGAAACAAGCCCACTTTGCACTAATCACAGGCAGAAATGTTTTAGTAGAATTGTAATTATTTGTGTTAGTATAGTAAAATGACCCAGACATATTTTACATGTAAAAACATGACCACATTTCTGGGAAATATTTGAGTTGACTTTAAGCATTCTTTTGCATTTTATTACAATATAGTGCAGTGCAGTAGACTTATGTGATTTTCTTCAAGACTTCACTGTTTTACTATAATATTATTTCCCTCCATTTAAATACTTTTCTGTGCCCTTCCCTAGCCCTAACACACTCACTCATTTGTGATGTACAGAACTCAGTAGTAAGGAATGCTATCCATATGGAAAAGGTTAACTTGAGTCACAAATTTGACTCCAAAAGTATACCTGTTTTGGCATCTGTGAAGATACTGAATCTCTCTAAGTACTTCTTCAGCCCAGTTTTAGTGCAGCTTTGTGTTCTGACATCACACATCACCAAAGGTGCCATCATCCTTTGGTCAGTGAACGATTTTTTACTGTGGGAGTTTATAGAGCATAAAACTCACTCTATATATCTTAGTTAATCCTATTATTATTTAAAAACCCACGTTAAAACACAATGCTATGGTCCTCTGACTATTTAATAACTTGATCAGTATTTACTGTCTGTAATGTATTAGGTGCTTTCTAGAAAAAAGAGAAAAGTACTGTGTAATAGTATTTTACTTAAATTTACACTAATACTTTGTTGTATTTTACTTAAAACAGAAAGTTAATGTAGTTAATGTAGATAAAGAATATCCAAAAGGTTAAATGAAGAAAGGAGTGTACAGAGGTTGTAATGATAGATTATTAGAGAATTGCGTTTTTTTTTAAAAATCTGCTTATTTTCATTACTGCTGTTATTTAGTTATTATTTTAACTTGAAAGCACATTCCATACTGTATGCAATTTTCCAAGGAAAAATGTTGATCATAACAGATTCATTCTGCTTTGTAGTATAAACTATAAATCATCTAAATCTATCTACATTTCTGCTAAAAGGCTGTCACTTAAGCATATTATGTGACATGGAGACACTCTATTCCCTGGTGAGAGTAGTTTTGTCTTGTTGGAAAGGATGATGCAGACTGGTAATAGAAGTCCCTTAAGAATCAAAACACATTACAGTTTTTTTAAGTTGTGCTGAATAAAATTACTTTTGAAACTTGTGCACTTTGAAAATTCATGTAATGTAAAACACTTTAGTCAGCAAAAACCAGATTTTGGGAATTGCTTTCTGCCTGACATTTTTTAAACATATTCCCGTATTAGTATGGCTGTTCATTTAAAAAAATGTGTTACTTACTATATTATAGAGAACATACCAAAAAGTTTGCTTCAGAGAGACGTAGGGTCCCATCATCATTGGCAATATTTCATTGGCTGATCAAAACCTTGTGATTGCATTAATGAAAATATTTTGGCAGAAAATAGTTTTCTTCTTTTGTTATTACTTGCTTTGTGCTCTTGTTAGTGGTTTTTTGTATGACTACGTCTTCTTCCAATTTATAATTAGTTTCCCTTTTTTCACTCAGTAGCTGCAAAGAAGAAAGGTATTGCAAACAATTTGAAATTGTCTGAAAATTACCTAAATTGCCTAGACTTTTGAGAGAAGGGTACAACTGAAATTTTTAAATCTATCTTGCAGCCTGTGTCATTTCAATGAAATGCTTTATGTAGCATCCTGAAAACCATCCACTCTTAAAGGAAATTTTCAGGAGCTCTTTTATACTAAATCACTGCCTGTCATGAGGAAGTTGGTCATTATTGGAGCGGAACCTGTACTTTCCCTCTTTAAACTGTTTGTATTTGTTAAAAAACCCCATAACTAAACTGGAGAGATACTAGTACTTTTGTTATTAAATATATTTTTGTTATATTGAAAATTAAAATTTTTTAAAAATTTTATTTTCACTGAAATAGAAAAGAGAGAGAAAATTATTTGTAATTTTGTGAGGTTATGGAATAATTTAAATTTGCCTTTTTCAACCTGTTTGCCAGGTTTAAAAGAAAAATATTTAAAAACCTATGTGGTTTTTTTTTTTAATTCCATGACAAAATGTTGAGTGTGTCATAGTATTCAGAGATGTAAATGGTTCTCAGATAATAAAAAATTTCTTTATGGTGGTATGCATTCATAAGGTGGGTAAGGTAGGCAATGTTATACCTCAGGTATTGTAACATAGAAATACAAGGAGCAGATACTATATTTAATTTGCCTGGAACAGCAGTGATGCAAATATAAAAATGGTACTGTGTTGGATGTTACTAGGTCTTCTGAAATCCATGCTATACTTGAGAAAAAAGTACTCTTCTCTTTGTGTATGTCATAGCCACAGGATGTACTTATGTTTTTCAAAACTGTCAACTGAGTTATACGTTGCCTTGTTAGTATCACATTAGGACAGGGTCTATAAATCATTGTGTAATATGCAGGTCTTTTGAAAATGCACCAAAAGTTTACTGCCAGTAACGGACTAGTGGCCTTGTATAGACTTCCCATGAATAAAACAGATTGATGAGCCATTTTATAGCATTACAAGCTGTATTAGAAATACATCACGCTTCTCAGTAAATTAATATGAAAAACAGTCTAATAAGCTACCAGATTTAATCTGCTAGAGATCTGAGGACACTGCTAAGCTCATAGACCAAATGATTCAAGTTCAGTCAAAGGCTGGAAACTTAAAAGTTTTTAAGGGCTTTCCCTTGTTTTGAGAGGCTATTTTCTTTCTTTTTGAATACTATATTAAAAAGGATAATAATGCAATTCTATAAAAATTTTTTGTATGACATTTTATAAAGTCTAGCAGGTTTGGGGAAATGAGAGAGGATGTAAGGAAAAGTTTCAAACTTTGATGAAATTATAAAATAGATCACTTTTTTGTTAATTTTGCCAAAGTAAGTCTTCAAGATTTCTGCTGAAATAGGTGGAGTCAAGCAATTCATATCTAAAAAAATCATAAAACAAGGGGAGGGGGGAAGGAATTAATAAAAGGAGAAAAAACAATCAAAAGGGTGATTTTAATTTTTTTTCTGCATATGGCTAGCAAACACTCCCACCTGATTGAATTTTCTGTGGATTTCTGCTTTGTCCAAATTTGTATAGTAGGGTGGCAAGAAGTTCTGCAGAAAAATATAAAACCAGGACTTTGTTTTTCTAACCATAGTAGTTTTGACCAAATGAGTAGGCATGCAATGCGCGGGAAAAATTGCTTCTCATCACACTTATGAGAATAGGAGCACACATGCCACATGTGTGTACATTTCTGTACATTTTCATGTACAGAAAATGCTGTTGAAAGGAAGAGTAGAGAAACTGTATGTGAAGGAGGAAGGACAAAAGCATAAATAAATTGGCCAGCCTTCACTTGCTACACATCTTCCTGTTTATTCTTTATTGTTAGAAATCTTTCTTTCCAGCTAGAATTATTAGGTAACACCAGCTTTTCAAACCTTTTTCTTAGACTTCTCTGGGTCTCTAACTTTGGCCATTGTTGTCAAATCCTGATTGTATCAAAATGACTACAAAAGAAATCTTCAGTGGAGTTACTATGGTTCAAAACTGATCCACAGACTTTTCCCTTTAGAATTGATTTGCTTGGAATATATAATTTTAAACCTAACTTTATAACCAGAAGTTAATTTTTAAATAAAAAGAGAAATTAATTATATGTTACCTGTTAGTTTAAGAGGTCCTAGGGATTTTTTGAAATAGGACTACTATTTGAAAATACTACTAGATGTAGATTTTTTTTTTTTTTTTTTTTTTTTTTTCCTGTGAAAGCAGACAGGCAAGCGAGGAGTTCAGCAGTCCAGGAGATTTTGTTCCTGCAGTCCAAGCATAAAAAAGCCTTGGTTACACAATCTGGAAGGCAAAGCTCTGAAGACGCTTTAATTAATCTTTACAAAATTTATAACAGTGTTTTGCATGAAAAGCCTAAACATGAGCAATGGCCACCGATCTATAGGGGCCTTATTTTCTAGGGACTTATGCACTGTGGATCCATATTCATCACATAATTCAGAGGAGATGGTCCATTAATATCCTAGGTACCCCTTTAAAAATAGTTGAAAAGTAAACTCCCTTTTTTTAACAACCAATCTGTACATATGGTTTCTGGTTTGGATTTAAGACAGCTTTGCAGTTTTAATGTCATTACAGATTTTATAATCCAGTCGGGTTTACAGTACATCAAGTACTCTAACATTCACAGAGTAGTCTGAAGGGGAAGGGTAGTCTTCAGATCTAAATAAACAGGACAAATCCTGAAGCCCTATGACAAACCCTGTATTGAAGATCCCATTGGAAACAATAGGATCTAAGCAAGGATGTTGATACCTGGAAGCTAGGTTCAAATCTCTCAAAAACCAGCCCTTATGGAGACTGACCAAAAACAGTCTTCAGAAAGTGAACACAAAGGAGACACAGACATTCTTAAGAGAATATTCAGAAACATTTTGAGCAAATGTTCATAAAAAGCTGTTAACATATACTCATCTAGTTTTGTTGAAGAGAATTTTGAATGATCTAATATTGAGGGTCATGATTCTCCCTAAGAATTACTGTGACTCTTGGACGGTTAATAAATAACAGTATTTATACTGTCTATTGGAATAATTCCTTACAACTCTTCTTCTGGTCCACAGTTCTGTTCCAGTGCTACTAATGATGCTGTGAAGTGCTATTACAACACAGTTGTTTTCAATGACTGTTTGGCTCATGACATATGATCCTAATCCTTACATTACTAGGAAAATAAATCATTTCAGTGTTACTATTTCTGGCAGAAACAAGCAAATGAAATCCCAAGGTAATATATATTTGACTGGATGAAGAAGAATAGTTTCATGTGAACATCTCTGCAGACCACTTAGTAGGATATGTTTGTATTTCTGAGCAATGGAGAATGAGAAGGAAGACAAGGCTCCATATCCAGAAAAGACTTGGAACAGCTTTTATCTGGTGATGGCCGCTTTCAGTCATGCAGATAGTGGCTGATCCAAATTTCTGAAGGCAAACCCAAACTTTTTATTCTGCTGTGGCTGAAGCAGTTTTCCTTGCCTGTGACATACGTTTGTGTTTTTGCAGTGACTTGGAGAGGCTTTTTTAGCTGTTACTGATTGTCTGGAATGGTCTTATTATCTCAGACTTCTTCTGCTCTTTATTTTCCTTTCACTTTGTCCTTTTAATTGATCTTCTCCTTCCTGATCACTTTTATGCCATCCTTGCTTCTTTCTTATGTTGTTTTTCTTTCAATTGCTGTACCATTATTTGTTACCCTGTTGGCCACTGTTTTATGGCAAAAATCCCTGACAAATTTGGTATCTCAGCAAAAAGAAAAAAAAATCAAAACAAGCCCCATCTAGACAATCAGCTTAAGAGAGGAAACAGGATTCATAGTTCTCAGTATGTTCCTGAAGACTTTTAACTTCTGTTTTTTCCTTGACTGGGTTTTTCTCTTTTCTGAGCTGGGACAAGGGACTGAGCTTCTTTTGTGCTCATGCAGTATTTCTCAATATGGGGTTAGGGTTCTCTTTGGGTAGGTTCTGTGAGGTTTTACTGCTGTGTCTGCTACTACCCAGATACTACCCAGATTAAAGAATAATAGTGGTGCAGTCTTCTTTCTTCCCTTACCCTCTTGCCCAGAAGTGCACCTATCACTGAAGTGGTGAGGAAGGTGATGGTTATGCAGTGGGGCATAGAATCTAGCAGAGTTAGTAATTTATTTTGACTTTCCATTTATTTCAGAATTTATTTCCACTACTGGGAATCTGAGAGGCATCTTGGTTTTGTTTCACAAGTGGCAAGATACCTAAGGGATGGCTTAGAAATGGGAAGAAATGTTAAGAAAACATTTCAGTTATGCTGATTTCCTAATTTCAAAGTGTTTATTCCAATTACTGGGTTCTCCCTTCAATAAAGGTTTAGAGGGCTTAGGACCTTAATGGAATCCCCTCCGTTTTCTTTCCTCTTTAAAGCACCTGAGGAGATAGTAGGAAACATTACCTAAACCATAATATTTTTTTCCTATCATTGTCATCACTAGCAACTTTTAACAAAATTTATTTGGGAACAGCTTGCTCTCTTCTTCATCTTGGTATTTAAGTGCCTGAACAATGATAAATAATCTCTTCGGTTTTCAGATTCATGAATTTCTGTGCATGTCTGGGCATACGTCCATGTCTGTGTGTCCACTTCCTTTAATCAGAACTTGTTAGCTTGTTGCATTAGAAACAACCAGAGGCCCGAAGTAGGAAAATTCAATATGCCATGCTAAAAGTGTAATACAACATATAAGTAATCAATGCACTGCTAACAAACTGTGTGCTAACAAAACTGTGCTGGAAGTGGAGGGTCAATGCTTATTTTGGCTTATGAAACAATTAAGATAAATCTTAACTGTGATAAGCAGGTTTAAGCCAAATGATAAATGTTGCTAAGCAACATGTTGCTTTTAGTGTTTCCTTATGGTGGGAGAATCCTTGGCAACTATGGGCAAGTTCTCTTTTTCTTTCTCCCATGTCTTTGAACTTCACTAAGGAGTATTATTCAAGCATATGAGTATGCATATGAACTGTTTATGGCTGAGGTGTCATTGGCTTCCATGGAGCCACTCTCTAGATCCACTGAATTTCCCGACTGGCCTGCAGCACTTGAAGGAGGGATTGCTGAAGGAGTTTGTCATCTGTGTACAGTGGGGGATGGAAAAGGATGCCTGTCTTCCTAGTGCCCAAGCAGAGGCTTCCTGACAGAGGTAATTATTGCAGTCATGGTTATTGGAGTGTTCAAAAGTTAATTTGTAAGCATCTGTCTTGAATCTCTTTCTATTCAGGGGAGCAAAAAAATTAATTACAGAATAGCAGTGTGGCCTTTTTATAAAAGGCTGCAATTTTAAAATATTTTTGTGATTTACAGGATATTAGCTATAAAAGGGGATGCTGACAGTACAGCAGTTAGTGACATTAAAATACCACAAAGATTAAAACATGTAGTAGTATTTGTTTAAATGTTTCAGAGTTTTGCTTATTTGAAAATACTTTTTAGTATGCTAAGAATTAATAAGGATGTTTAAAAATATATAAAACCGCTTTTCAGATTGGTAAAATCCACAGCAATTGGATTATTTTGCATTGAAAGATCTCCCAAGGAGGTGTTTTTCAATAAAACGAAGGTATCATTATCATGTGGGTAACCACTCAGTTATGGTAACTAGTCCTGTTTATTATACATAATTCTCATCATGAGGGCAAATAATCTATCAGCAAGTGAGCTGATTTCTGATTACCTTGTTGAAAGGCTGATGTGGTGTGTGACTGGGCCTATTGTATTTCTGCCTAGGATTTCCTGGACATAAAAATATCTTCACATTCTCTGTAGCACATGCTCAATGAGTCTCATACTTTCAAGAAATGCCAGGCCTATTCCTCATACATAGAGCAGACAGTCTCTGCAAAGTGAGGAAGGATGTTACATATGGGACATGTTGGGCTTTATGCATGTGAATTGACCACCTACACCATTGACCCTTCCTGAAAGGTCATAGTAACTGTGTACAAGTTGCCAAGTAGCTTTTTCAAGCTTGCCAGAGAGATAAATTGTCCTAAAAGCCATCTGTGAAGTGCATATGGAATGGGGTGGATCCTTCTTGAGGGTGCTGGGCATGGTTATGATTTGTAGGTAACCAAGCAGCCCAGCTGAAACACAAAAGTTACCAACCTGACTTTGGATTCTTCATAGATGGAATAGGATAGCAGGTGTTTAGACGGCTGATCATACCTTGTAACTCCCAAACTGTACAGTGACTTCTGTGAATAAATCTCTTAATGGTGGAATATCGACAAATAAGACAGGGAAGAACCAAAGCAAACTCAGAAAATGGCTGCTGTCTGCCAGTGGAGTTTGTGTAGATGTTGGTGAAAATGCAGCTGCTATAGCTTCACTCTAGTCAAGTGAAAAGTAGTTCAGGGAATGTGAATCAGGAGAGAAATAGGGCAAATTTCAGAAAATTACTTTCATAGTATACAAACACATGGAAGCATAGTTTAGGTAGCCACCTTCTGAGGTTTCATGTCTTCCAGAGAACTGCAGCTAACAATTAATTCTCAGTACTTTCAGTGCTTCTGTATCTTTGAGGATTAGACTGTTCATTATTGAACAGAATAATTTTAAGAGGTACTGTAAAGGGAACAGCCTCATACATCTGTAAGTGATTTACCTGCTCTCCTTTCATGTACTGCCACAGATTTGTGGAACTGAAGGATTCTGGATATGAAAACTATCCCACCCCATTTTAATTGTGAGTTTGACATGAATGTGTATCTGCTTTCCCCTGCTGTTTCTGTGGACCTTCTGCACTATAACATAAGGAGAAAACACTTCACAATAGCACGTGTGAATGTAAGCTTGCAAAAATGGTTAGAAGAGAGTGAAAAAATTCTTGTGGAAGCCTGTGAAGGTTCTTCCTCTTAAGAGTTGAGCTCATGTTTAGATTTTCACGTCTATCACCCTAACAACTAATCTCAGCTTCTGCAAAAACAGTGCAATTCAGAACTTCATAGAACAACTGTATGTTTAACCCATTTTCCAGACAAATGTTAATGAGTATGTAAAAATCAAGACATATTAATTACTATTTTATTGACTTGGTAGAATTGTATTACAATAGAGTGACTAAGTAGCAGAGTTAGAATGGACTTAAATCTGCAGGTTTGATATGTCATTAAAATACAGTTTTCTGACATAACAAACCATTGCGCTGACTAGAAAGGGAGATCATTGTAGTTGCTGATCTGAACACCTGTAATGTTCGATAAATGTTAGCGCGCATTTTAAATTATCTCCTATACTAGTTTTTTGTCTCTCACACAGATAACTACTCATTGTTGTGCCTTTACAATTTTTAAAAATTGATGCATAAGGCATTTTGAACAGAAGTAGACAGATGTCTACATCCTCTGATTTTGAAGATGATTACACATTCACATTAACATACAGAATGTATTATTTCTATCTATCTTGAGCGCTAGACTTTATTCTATGGTAACCACTTGATGCCATGCAGTTCAGCAAAATAGGCTTATATTCACGCTTTTTTACATTCTTGGCTATTCTAGATTGTCCTGGGTTTTCCCTTTATATTATGTAGGTGTAAAATGCCTTAGAATGCATGCCAAATTAAGATTTTGGTTTTAACTTTGCTTTCTGCAGTGATAAAAACACTAATCTGAAGAGAACCAGTAATCAACAGCACAGTTTTGGCCATCTCTTTGGTTTTCATCACCTTGAAATCATTAATGAATTCTGTGTGTTTGACATCTGTGTGCAGAAGTCAACAAGCCAAGCAGTGAGCTTTTGTTATGGTTTTGACATTAGTAATTAGTAGCAGAACACTGAAATTAGGAGTTAGAAAAGTATGAACATACTTAAATTTTGTGCCGGTAGTAATAGACTCTCACAATAACAGTTAGAGGTGTGCCAGTTTTTCTGTGTTAAATAGATCTGACCCAAACTGTACATAATCATCTATGAAAACAACACATGATTTTATTCAGAATTTTGTGATGGCTAAACGAGGAAAAATATGACTGTTTATCGATATTAGATAAGTATTCCCTGTGAATAGAAACTTGCAAGTTTCTCTAAGAGTTTGTATTGCTATCTGAAAAATCAGTAATCAGTATCAGTGATTACACCTGATTTGTTTTTATGAAGCAGAATCAATCATGAAATTTTCATCTGGAGCACTAAATGGTTTTTCAGACATTTGCCCAAACTGTCCATACTAAGTAGCTTTCTGTGTACTTGTACCTGAATATGAGGAATCTCAGAATGTTAAGAATAGCTGAATTCAAAGCAATAGCAAAACAGGACCCAAAATTTTTTGAAATGTTGGGACTAGAATTCATAAAAATTTCATGGGATGGGCAATTTCATTTACTGAACCAAAGAATTCAGAGCAGTTTAGCTTTAGATACATATTGCCAGTTGTAGATATCTATGTAGTGTGAGGATCATTTTCTACTTGTTATACTAGGTTTTAAAACCATTGCAGTGCTGTTTATATGCTTTTTAATCATCTTTGTATAAAAGAAATTTTATCTAGAGACAGGATCTATATAAGAGTGAGTAGTATCAAGTTTGGTTTCTGGCTGTTCTCTCTCTCTGATTTCTGATTTTTCTAAATCTGTGAAACTTTAACTTTCTTAATGGAATTTCTGTTAAGTACTTACAGCTTCCATTTAGTATGCCTTGCTTTTTCTATTTGTCAATTTGGCATGAGTGTTCTTTGCAATATTTTCAAACTTTTAGTGATACATACTATCTAATTGTAATTTGTTGATACAATATTTTTTCCTGTTCATGAGATTGCTCACGTACAAAAACATTTCTAGGAGAAATTGCGGAAAGTGCCTTTAAGGAATAATTTCATTGTCTTCAAGCTGTTAGCACTTTTCTTACCATTCCTTCTCACATTTTTCACAATAAATTCTGTTGTTGGTATTTACCATCTCCCTTCTCCCATGTTGGGATGCAAATTTTTTAATTGCCCTCTACATATGAGGCTGATAACACAGACTGTGTTTGGGTACAGCTGCTTGTCTTCGATAGATAAAAGTCATGTCAGAAGTCAGGTTTTGAGTAGTATCCAAATTCCACACCCTCCAGGTATTCTCTGTAGCTCATTAGATTTGTGAAACAGCTCTCTTCAGAAGGCAGCCAAAGAGCTCTGGTTGTCCTGACCTTTGGAGAACACACCAAAGTATTCTGTGCATCTGATGGCAGGTCATTGCTGCACACTGAATTAACTGGAATTTTGCTTTTGGTAAGTCATTTTGTCAGGAGAGAACTGCTGTCTGAATGATGATGAATTATACTGTATTAAGACACTACTCTCTGGGCAACTGAAAGTCTGCTTTGTTTTCATAAACAGCATCACCCTATCCGCACCTAGGAGAGGTGTTGCTTATATGTCAGTGTCAGTTGTCATTTATACTCCAAAACTTTCCCCTTTGTTTTTAAGTGACCGTGTTCAGGCTCAGTGAAGTGAGCCTTACCATTCAAAGAATTTTGCAGAAGTATTTATATAACTGTCAGTAATTCAGTAATTAATCCTTGTTGGTCTGAAAAGTAGGCATACAGATGTCTCTGTTTCTGAAGGCTGTGACAGTGAGGCAGCTGGGAGTTCTTGACTTACCAGAAATCTTAGATTCCACAAATTTGGAAGTGGAACAGGAATTCCTGACTCTTCCTCATATTCTCAGGCAAGTAGATTGCACCTCACTGAGAAGTGTGCGAAAGCTGATAACATTATAGTCCAACTGATAACTCTCTGGGGAAATGGAAGGCTCTGCTTTGAAGTTCACCAGATGTTTGGAAGTTTACACTGTATGTAAGCTATGAAAAATTGCATCCTTAATACAGGCTTTCTTAGTTGTATGAAATTATATTTATACAAGGAAAGACTAACTTTAAAACTTCAGCAGCTTTGTCATTCTCTATTGAATTCATTCTAATTTTCTAAGATCTCATCTAGGCCCATAAGCATTACTTTTTAATAGCATTTCTTTTTTAATTTCCTTTTGAAATTTTTTTGTTAGCTCATGGTTTTCATTACAGGTCTCTGACTAGCTTATTCAGGTAAAATCTTTAAGCTTTTTTCTTATATCTTAAAGATTTAAATAAAGAACAGAGGAATGGGATAGGCCTGGTCTTGCTGCAATAGCTTTTATTTTTCTGGAAATGCTTTTGTTAGAGCCTGCTTTTTCTCCCTGCTAACTGATATATTAAACACTTTATAAATTTGAGGGTTAAATCTGGGCACAGAAAAAGAACAAAATTGCCATGAGCTTCAAAAGGATCAGAATTCCAACCTAAAATTTTACAGACCTGACAGAAAAATGATCTCTTTTGCCTTAGCTTAGTAGGGTAAACAAATTATATATGTAAGCCTGAAATATTCAAGAAGGTATCTATGCCTATCATTAGTCCTTCATGATTCCTGCTTAATGCGTACCTTATACCAAACGTAGAAGATGCCATGATTATTAAATAGTCATACTGAGATGTTACAGAAGTACACAAAGTTATGATAAAATATTGAACCACTTTATGGTTGTATTTCTTTGTGGCCTGTTGGTTAATTAATTTTATACGACAGGAGTTAAAGAGACTTCTTAAAAAGTAAACAATTAAAATTCATTAATAACTCAGATAAATAATCATATTCATGCACTGCATTGTTGTTATCAGGCTATATTTGAAAAATCTTATGGATAAGGATAATTTAGTGTACTACATTCCAAAGAGATTAGTCATCTTGTTACCAATATGACATGGGATAAAATTAATCCCTTTTTAACTGCAGTGTGAATATTCAAGTTGCTTGTTTCATGAGCTAAGTATCTTATTAAATCACAGGAATTGTGCAGCCAGAGAGAGGCAAAAGAGCCTGCCTGTGTGAAAGCAGAGCAGACTGTTCATTATTAAACACTGGTTGTTGCTAAAATATGGTTTCCTTATGGAGCAGACGACATGTAATTTATGTAAACCACATTGGTAATAGTTTTTATCAAGTGGTGCTAAACACAAGCTAAATCCAGCATAACTGCTTATGTAGACTGCGTGTAAGTGAATTGTGGGTATTACTAGGGATGGTCAGATTTTTCAGAAAAATATTTGCTTTGCTGTCCCCATTATATGGTAACACAATTCACATCTGCAGTAGTGCCTGCTTTGACTAAGATGATTTTAGAGATTAGACAGGAAGTGAAAGAAACTAATTTGTAATAAATCACCAATGACACTCATCTAAGAACTTGTACCTGTACTGACATATAAAATCTCTGTTAAACATTCTCTGCACAGGTACTCAAATGTTTTTTCTCTTCCTTTTGAAATAGTGGAATAAGGTTTTTCATTAGAAAAAAAGATGTAGTCAAAACTATTTACACAGAATTATAATGAAGTACCTAATTGTGGTAATCCTAAGGAAAAACTGGAAGGGCTTTTCTGGGGCAAAGTTATGCTTTTCTAACATTCTAAAAGGCAAGAAACTAGGAGAGTGTAGAAGGTGTTTACATATACTTTTGATTTGGGTGAGACTTTTGGACAACTTAGATTAAAAACTGCAAGAACAAAGCATGGGATGGAAATAAAGATTCCCTTCTGAAATGATAGAGGCTTTAATATGAGCCCACATAGTGTTTTGTATATTCATTCTTTACTTGGAAAGGAGTGTAGAGTTTGCTAAGCAGGTTATATTAAGCTGAAGTCTATTTAAAAGTCAACATAAACATTGGTTAGATAACAGTGCTTGATGGATTGAACTGCAAGCTCCTGGTCTCTTTATGGACAAATCTGTCAACACCCATATTTATTTTTCTCATTGTAGATACTAATGCTTAAAAAGGTAGATAAAGAATTCTGTTATTGGTATAATTTTAAAATTAAAAAAAACCTAAATCCATAATGAAATTATTTCTTGTAGATATCAACCAGAAAAGATATTGTCTGAGCTGATCAAAAGTATTAAAAAAAAATATTCAAAAAGTAATCAAAAGTATTACTGCTTTCAAGATAGACTTGGACCACATCACTTCCAGAGTTTCCTTTGAGTCTAAATTACTCTAAAAAAAAAAACCAAAAACCCAAAGCACCCTCCTAAAACTAATGACATACACACACACACACACACACACACACACACACATATATATATATATATATGTGAGTATGTGTGTGTTTCATATGTTATGTTTGTGGGCAAAAGCTCACATTTCTTGCTGAAAACCCACGGAGTCGCATATAAATAAATATCTAGGAAGAAAATCTTGTTTTTTAATATAACTGTGAAGAGACAATCAAAGTATACATAGGTAAACATTTTAAAAAAATCCAAACTGTAGATTCACAGTACTCTATGGCTGTTGCTTATCTGCCTTATTTTGTCCATTCTGTTGCTTTACTCCCATATTTGGAACACTCTCTGTGTGTCATCCAGCTGACGTGTTGAAGAAGAGCTAGCCTCAAAGCATCCTCTACTGCCTTGGATGCTCCCTTCTCTGGGAGAGAAGGGTAATTATTTCCAAAGGAACTCAAGATGTCGTTGAAGGTAGATTGTTTGGTGATTTCAATATGAATCTGCCTCTCAGAGAAACAATGAATAGAACTGTTGTTTTCAGATCTATGTTGATTATACTTATTTTTCTTACAAGAAATAATACTATTTTCTAATATTGAATATTATCCAACTACCAAGGGAAGCTATCACATTTTTATGGTCACTGCTGTGATAATACCCGGGCTGAGTCAAACTGGTAAGTTGTAAGGTAAATTTATTCTTTCCTTTCAGTTTATAAAAGGTGCATTAATGATCTGCAATTTTTATAAATTATACAATTGCTGGGAAAGAAACCCCATAGTTTTCAATTCATAGGGTCTGACCACTTCTGGAAATCATAGGATGAATTTAGTGAATTAGTGAATTTAATGAATAGCAAGTGGCTAATTCACTGTGACGTTGTAGTTAAATCATAGTTGACTGGATCAATGCTTCAAAACTTTTTATCAAGAAAAAAATTATTTCTCAGTTTAATTTTTTGAGAAACTCCTCTGCTATAGTTTTTTTGAAAGTATCTGATTGTAAGAAAGTGAATTGATAAACAACCATTAATTGAAGTAGGATAAACAGAGATTCAGTTTCTCTCCCAGGGAAGTGTGCATAAACACATTTTGCTCTTCTTGAGAAATTGTAGTGAGGTGTGCTGACTTAGAGGGTACTGTAATTTTGGGATGATTTTATATTAATTTTAATTTCCGTAAAATATACATTTCAGAAAAATAATGGAAGCCAAAAAATGAACTGAAAAGATGAATCATATGGTTATCCAGTTCTCATTGTAGCAAACTGTAGCAGGGATTTAGAATCGGCTGTATAATTGTATGTGAAATTAGAAGACACCATGCAAAATTATTCCTCCTGTGTTGATGCTGGATATCTCTAATTGTCCTCTCCCACCTCTTTCTTTTGCTGCTTTACTGATTTTATATTCTTTGGAATCTGGAAAAATGGATGACTGTCATTTTTGTGCTCATAGAAAAGTAATGCTTGCATTAGAAGGCAATGTAAATAGTAAAGCTAATTCAGTGATAGCAGCGTATTACTGTTATGACTATTCTTCATTTGACTGTACAAAGACCCACTGAAAACCTTTTTCATTTTAAGAGGAAATATATTTTATTCGTTTTTAATTTGAGGTAAACCATTAAAATCATTTAAACAAAACCACTTTCTGCCCTACAGTTAAAAAAGGTGATTTTAAGTGTGTAAAGAGCTCAAGTTTGTAATTTCCTTTTAGCTTATGTTTACTAAAAGGATGCACAGTTGATTGCTGCTGATGCAGGCCTGATGTTAGGCTAATGTACAAGATACAGTGAAGATTTATCTATTCTTTTCATAACCTGCTACACCTATCCCACCTAAAACCACCTTGTAATATCCCAGTCCATCCAGTGCAGCTCTTTGGAGGGCATATATGTGAGCTGTCTTCAGTCTATCTTATGAAAAAGGAGAGAATGGAGATGAATTTCAGGATCCTTTGTCCACCCTTCCCAGTTTTCCACTGCTTGTGAGAGCTTCCACTGTAGACTAAGAACAGGATCAGGATTATGTTTGGTATAGGAAACACAATAACTTGACTACAAATAGATTCAGAAGCTGGCATACATATATCAAAACGGGAAAAATACAAGGGGTTTGTTTTCCCTCTGAAAATGGAATCTTCCTTGTTGAATACATGGCTCATCTAGGAATGAATAATTTTCTGAACAGTTCTTCAAATTATGAAGCTGTTCGGTATGTCAAAGCTGACTTGAGTAGTTTCTCATAATTTCTAAGTACTGTAAATTGAAATTTTTGTTAGTTGTTTACCTCCCTCATTACTGAGGTAGGTCTGTATAATCTGGCTTGTGCATGTGTTGCTCTTAGTATGTCACCATGACATCCCAGGTGCATTGCATAGGGAGAGATCATAGTAGATAAATTTATATGTTAAACTATACTTAAAATAGTTCTCCTACAAACTATATGTATACTAAATATATGTCACCCTGCGTTGAAGTGTCGTTTGCTCTTGATAGGGAGTCTCTGAAAAGCTCACTTAATGGCTTTACTGCTTGGGAGTAATGCGACCATCCCCATTGTGAAACAAAAGCCTTAATGGTGCTGAACATGTTTACCATATTATTGGTATGCACATGTAGATGCTGTAAAAAAGCCAGTCACTAAAAGGAGAGAGACTGCTGTGGGTTTTGGCCTTTTTCACATGCTTGCCCAATATATACTGAAGAGGGGACGTCTGTGTCTGCTGGAAAATCTTACGATTGGTGTGTGATGTACTGATTGCAGTATTTTCAAGAATCCGTCGTGAGACAATTACTTCACCTAAATTTGTTTAAGAATTCTGAAAAATCTGTTGTTAGTGAAAAATGTATTCCTGTAAGAAATTTCACCCTTTCCTACATGGATATTGTCTAAAATGCACATCTACATGAGCTGCAAGATAAGGAAATAACAGTCCTGGACAAGGATCTTGAAATTTTAGATATTAGGATTTATTCTTGCATTTCTGCAGGGATGGGAAAAAAAGTTGTTTCTCTTGGAAGCAAGAGGGAAAAAGCAGACTTCCCAAAGTGATATTCAGTACTTGCTTTTAGTCCTACAAAGACTGAGAACACCAGACCTGAATGTCACAGCATTTCTATTTCTTATGTAAGGGAAAGCTACTCTAAGTCAATTAGGATTTTTTTTTTTTTAACATTGATTACTTTTTTCTCCAATTCCTCTCAGTCAGGTACAGTATGTTTATGGTAATTTTGATACTTAGACTTTAGTGTAGAAGAATCAAAAAATTGTCGCCCTCAAGATTTGTAAAAATCTCTGAAACACTGCTGGAAATTCTTCAATGAAGTATGTGGCATTTACAGTACATAAGGCAGTGTGGTGAGGTACAGCTTTTACTGGTTTTCCTATTGGAGTGGTGTATGTAATTAGAGATTAATGAAGTAATTTGTGAGTTTTGTGACTTTCCCAGATTTAATGTGATAAAATCTAAAGATATCAAGACAGCATTTTCCCCCATACCCTCCTCCATTTGTGTGGAGCTTTCTGTGCTTTTAAGTACAAATACAAATTTATATACGTCGCATGTTTTAAGTATACACATGTCTTTTTGTGTGCTTTAAGCTGTCGTACAAGGAGAGCAGATGGGTAGATGCATACTCTGTCTCTTTAAATTTCCTGACTCAGGCTGGCTTGACAAAGACCTCCTTATCGTTTTCTTGAAATGCAGTTTCCTGAATCAGCGGATTTTCCACCCCCTTCCCCCACTCTCCCCCCCCCCCCCTTCCCCCCGCCACCCCTTGAAACTTCTGAAACTCTGAACTCTGTCAAAACAACATGGCTGGCAGGTTTTAGGGACAGAGCAGAGACATAGACAGAGACAAAGAAGCCCCTGAGAAGGCAGACGGACTTAAATTGCTTGTGGTTTTTCAGTACAGCTGGTTTCAGATGTGTCGGCCTTGTTCTGCGCTGGTTCCACTGCCAAAGCAAGACTGTCACAGCTGGTAGTACTTACTGCACTTGCGGGAAAGTATGTGATTCATTAGTTGGAACCGTATGTTTTTCACCAGTTCTGGTCATGTTTTTGTTAGGATGTGGTAAAAGCATAAGCAGGGGGTAAAGGGACAATGGAAATATGTGACTTGTTAAAGATTGGCCCCAATCAGGTATTAGCTAAATTGTTCTCTGTAATTAATAAATAATTAAATAAATATCCTCCCCCCAAAAAACCAAAACCAACAAAAAACTGATGCTCATAATAATTTATTTTTTTCATTTAGGTCAGTAAGTCATACGTAGTAAAGAAAAAACATCAAGTCCTTTTCACATCTTTTCTGTGGAGTACCCTTAACCTTGAGATCAGCTGAGCTGGTTAGAGCCTGGTGCTAATAATGACAAGGTTGTGGGTTCAATCCCTGTAGGGGACAATCTCCGAAGAGTTGGACTTGAAGATCCTTGTGGGTCTCTTCCAACTCAGAATGTTCGTTGAACTTTGTAAATGAAAACTGTAGTACAGGAAGAAGTCATGCAAGCAATAGACATTAATTTGGTATAAAAAACAGCTAAAGAGGCTAAGTATTTTGAATGTTTTTAAAGGAATTAGCTGTTGCTACTAGTAAAATACAACTGTGGCATAAAGGTTTGTGGTGAGTGCTTGGAGAACTGTAAGTTCATGTTGCTGTGCCCACACATGGTGAAACAGACCAGAATTGTAGGTGAGGTGTAATAAGATCTTTTGTTTACTTTTTTTTCCTAGGGTAACATCTGCCGGTATTTTTGTGTGTTGGAGAGAGTTTTTGTACTGATGTTTTTTTAATAGGTGTTTGAACCTAACCATAACTGGTGAAATGAGAGGGGTTGGGGGTGGGGAAAAGAATGCTGTTGGGAACACAGTTCATTCAAACCAAACCATATTATCAAGCTGCTAATACAGTTCCCCCCCCTCCCCCCTTCATACCACCAATGAAATAACATGAAGACTTCAATTCCATGTGTTTTAGAAAGTGCATGTAAAAAGTCTCCCTCCAGTCCCATTTTCCATTCCAGCCTCTTTATATGCCTATGCAGTGACTGGACTTTATAGAACTAGAACCAGGTCTGTCTCTGATAATTAGCTCAGCTAGTTGCAGCATAAATAAAGGAATGCACTCAGGGGCTGTAGTCTGTGACATGGTTTAACAGAGCATAAAAAGGTGCATCTGTTAACATGCCTGAATTCAGTCACCTTACTGTCACCCACAGAAAGATACAGCTCTGAAATGCCAAAGATATTTTGCAAACAAGAGACCAGTATTGTATTAAATTAACCAGACTGTGAACGTGCAAAGTGCTGCCTCTTAAAAATCATGCTGTCTTGGCTTACAGTGGTGTTGCAATGAGTCCCTCCAGTATCTATTAGGATGACCTGTGGCACTGAATACTTCCCCACTCTTCTGGCTAGTATTGTTGACCTTTGTCAGCTTGATAAAAAAGCAGAGCCTAGAAATGTGCTTGTCATTTTTAGTGAAGAAGGAGGCTGGAAATCATGGGGAAGGGGAGGGGGCTGCAGGGAAGCACAGAGATGCCAACAGCCTGTTTTTTGCTTAAATTAGGATGCTGAACCTAGGACAAAATTGCAGTCTGCTTCCCTTCTCCTTCCCAGCAGCCCCATGTCTCTAACCCCTTTCTTCCCCTGACTGTTGGTACTTGATTTGAGGTCTGAAATAATGAGGAATGTCTGCGTGATCAAAGTTACTGTCTGTCTCCTGGTCTCCAAAGAAGCCCTGCTGTATGTGTTTGGTAGGCGACAAACAGCTTATTGTAATGTATTTGGAGGTAATGCAATCACACTTTTGTTATGTTCTTTGAACATTTATTTGCTTTTTAATTAGGTAATTCTAATGAAAAAAAATTAAAATCTTTTTGGTTTTGCTTTTATTTAGCTGTAAAATGATTCTTAAATTATTTGCAGGAAAAATATTACTTCAACAGGGGATATAGCCAATCATAATTCAATGAATTGGTAAGTTCCTAATTTCATAGATGTGTAATTCCTTTGAATATGTTAAGATATACTTAGCTTTGTCCAGACACTTAACAAGACAACAGGATATTTGTTTTCAGTACACATGTTTGTACTATACAAATTATTATTTCTACAGCATGATTATTTTATTAATTTATATATTAGTATGTACATATGTACATATAATGCATATACATGGTATTCTTCAAATGGTCCAACTGGGTGCCTCATCCATTGGCAAGTGATCTAATGCCAGTAGAAGCTAGTCCCACACAGCTTGAACCAAAATTTATTCCATTTGGCAGTAACAGAATGTTGATGACCAGGAGGGGTGATGCATTCTCTACTGTATTTTGAAGTTGCTATGCTGGAAATATCCCGCCCAGTTGTTCTTGGCCTTTTAGTCCTGACACTGGACCACACCTGCATTCCTGCTGTCCAGACCCATCTTTGTTTTTGCCAACTGCCTTTACCCAGGAATATCTTCAGGGAAAAAAAAAATATCTAAAAAACCCCATGAAACCCCACACATTAGCATTTACGTTATTGCTTAGAGAGAGAGACAGGGGAGAGAATGAAGTTGCTATCAAGAGACATGATAGTGCCTCAAAATCCCTTTATCTGAGTGCTGTGAAGTTATAATAAGCCAGCTGTGAAACAGAAGAAAAAAAGCCACAGAGTTCTTTTCACTTCTCTTGACTTTTTTTTCCTTAGTTAAGACTACTGCACTCCCTTCTTTTTCTCCCCCCTTCTTAATCTCAAGTGAATTTTGAGAGAAGCAAACCTAAAGAAATAAAAAAAAAACAGCTGAGGTTTATGTAAGAAGAAATTAAGGTTAATGATCATTGGCTCATTTTCCTAGTCCGTGGGTGTGGATGGAGGAGTAATCAGTGCAGGTGGCCTTGCCAGTTGGGAGTTTTTCTTTGTCATCAAGAAAATAAGGAGAGTGCAGGGATTGAATTACCACAACTGGTTTAGGACTAAATGTATTTTTTTTCCCCATTGGCTCTGATTTAAGGACAGAAAGCTGACACTAATTTTATCCAAAAGAAAAACACTGTTAGTGCTCTATATATTCTGAGATAATTTGACTGAAAATGTAAGAACCTCTGCTTGTTCAAATGTATGTCTAATATAAGCTTACAAATAATTTTGCAATAGTAGCACACTGAAAAGCAAAGTATTTTTCTTAATTTGCTCTGACAATTTGTGTCTCTGTACTCAGTTACCACTCACTTTATTGAATGTTTAAGAGCCGCTTATTAAAATATGTGCTCCAACTGCTCCTGTTGGCTTTCCGGATGCTTGTTTTTACATGTCAAGGTGCTCCCTTCTAACTTTTAGAGGAGTTCTGTTCAGTTTGAAAAGGTGGTGGATTTGGTTAAAGAACTGTGTCCTGGCCCTGAAGCAATATCTAGTGGGCATTCACATGTCAGCCATGAAAGTGCAGTTCTTTAAAGAAAAAAATGTTTTTGAGAAAGAATAATGAAATTACTAATAATTTCCAACAACCCCCTAAGAAGTCATACTTAGAAATCTTGTACATCAGTGATGTTCCATGTGTGGTGTTGCTGGAACACATTATAGTCAAGAGATTTCAATTCAGAATACTGAAAAAACAGAAATAAAAGTCAGTGTGAGTCTGCAAAAGGCATTGAGTAGGAGGAAAACTACTCAGTATGTTTTGATGTGTGTGTGTGTTTCTAACACATGCATTTGCCTATCCATGCTGTATTGTGTTTGACTGGAAGGGGAATGGAACTACCAAACAGGTACTTTTAGTATCAGAACATGATGCAGCTGGCAGTAGCAACTGTTATTTTAGCACTAAATCTATGTGGATGTTAAATTATAGGTAATGTAGTTATAGTTAAATTAAAGACCTAAAGTACTATGTGTTCTCATTGTTGTGTTTTGTTGGGATTTTTTTAAATAAAGCTGATATCAATCCACCTCTCACACTCTTACAGGAACAATAGAAACAGAATCACAGTTGCTATTATTCAAAATAAAATACTACAGCATGAAGAGGTTTAACTACTAGAATAGGGGTCTGGATTTTGGTTCCCTTAGTCTTGTGAGGTAAGAGTCAACATGTAGCTGAATATTCATGAGACATTCATTAATATGAATAGTTGGTCTGCTGCTGCACCTTTCCATGGTTTATTAATACCTTATGGACAGACCACTCCCAAGCACACAGAGGGCAAGAATACTGTAATGATTGCAGCATTCTCTCAGTTAAAAAATGAAGAATGAGATAGGTTATTTCAGCAGCACCATTTGCAAAGCTGTATTTAAGGTGTTAGGAGCACACCATGCTTAAGGTAACACTGGAACTTTAAATCCTAATTTTTTTTCAGTGTTAGAAGTTGTATATAAAATTTTGTTCCAGGCTGAAACATGAGACTGGAAATATAAAGAAGTATCTGCCCTGAAGGAACTATTTTTTGACTACATCTTTTAACATATCCTTTTATCTTTTTGTATTATAAGTCAATTAATAGAGGGAAAATAAAATTAATGTTACCATTTTAAGGCTTTCTTCCTCCTTACTGGTGAAAATCAAAGTGAGCTTAAATTAAAACCAAAAGTCTGGTGTTTCTGGCATTGAAAAGTAATGTTTATTACTCATGCAAAAAGTAGGTTTTAAAAACTCACCTTGCATTAAGACACACTGCTGTTGATAGATTATTATAGTTATGATCTATAGATAATATCTCCAAAGAAGAGGAATAATGCGGCCAAGATCAATTTAGAATTTTTTTAAAAATAATTTTCTGGTCTTAAAGGTAATTTCCCTTGGGCATATAATTTCTTAAGGTTTTTGACATGCTCATAGCACACCATCCAATAAGATTATGTAGTCATATTTTCTAAATAGTATCTACAGTAAAAACTTAGTAATCATTTAAGAGCTTAGGAGTTCTCAAGTAGAGGTGCATGCTGTGATACTTCACTGTTATCCATAGTAATGCAACTTCTGTGATTTCAGAGAAGTAGCCAGTTTTACTTTCCCTGTTATACTTTAAGTTAGTAAGCTGCTGAGGCTATGTTGTGAAGCCTCCATTAAATGGAGGGTTGATTATTATTAAGGTCTATTAAGGTCTATTATCCTTCCTTCCGTCCTTCCCTTCCTTCCTTCCTTCCTTCCTTCCTTCCTTCCTTCCTTCCTTCCTTCCTTCCTTCCCTTCCTTCCCTTCCTTCCTTCCTTCCTTCCTTCCTTCCTTCCTTCCTTCCTTCCTTCCTTCCTTCCTTCCTTCCTTCCTTCCTTCCTTCCTTCCTTCCTTCCTTCCTTCCTTCCTTCCTTCCTTCCTTCCTTCCTTCCTTCCTTCCTTCCTTCCTTCCTTCCTTCCTTCCTTCCCTCCCTCCTCTCTTTCTTTCTTTCTTTCTTTCTTTCTTTCTTTCTTTCTTTCTTTCTTTCTTTCTTTCTTTCTTTCTTTCTTTCTTTCTTTCTTTCTTTCTTTCTTTCTTTCTTTCTTTCTTTCTTTCTTTCTTTCTTTCTTTCTTTCTTTCTTTCTTTCTTTCTTTCTTTCTTTCTTTCTTTCTTTCTTTCTTTCTTTCTTTCTTTCTTCTTTCTTTCTTTCTTTCTTTCCTTCCTTCCTTCCTTCCTTCCTTCCTTCCTTCCTTCCTTCCTTCCTTCCTTCCTTCCTTCCTTCCTTCCTTCCTTCCTTCCTTCCTTCCTTCCTTCCTTCCTTCCTTTCTCTCTCTCTCTCTCTCTCTCTCTCTCTCTCTTTCTTTCTTTCTTTCTTTCTTTCTTTCTTTCTTTCTTTCTTTCTTTCCCCTCTCTCTTCTCTCTTTCCCCTCTTTCCTTTCCTCTCTTTCTCCCTTTTCTTTCTGTGGCTTTTAAAATGTTAGTCCTAAAAGACCACTAATGCAAAGAAAAACTCAATCATGAAGTGGAACTGAAGAAATTTCATCCATTAATCACTGTCCTACAAGAGTGAGGAAAAATACTCGAGAATTATAAGAAATATAATTCTGTTTGGGCTCTTCCGCCCCTGTTTTCTATCCTTGATAAAGTTAAAACAGCAGCATTATTATTTAGGGGGAGAAACTGCATGTTTTTTCATAAGCTTTTAAAATTTTTTTATCTAGCGTGCTACCCTCCAATGGACTCTCCTCCGGGACTGTAATTTTTCTTTTGTGATTAAAATAACTACAGTGTCTTGGATCAAGGGATCACTAGTTAGATACAGTCTTGTTGTTTTAGGTCACCAGTTTAAATTCAGTCCAGGCCATCATCAGACTGCTATTAACATCTTGGCATCATGGCATTCTCAGTCCAGTTTCTAGTAGGCACTAAGAATTTTCTCTCTTCTGCCATTCTCCAGTCTTTCTCTTCTGAGTTGAAATCCTTCTGTTGGGCTCCCATCCTGTCAAGCGTGAGTTCCATCATCCACACTTGAATGTTGAGTTTTCCCTCACCTCTGAACAGTTCATCCAAAATCAATTCTTTTATGTTACACTCGGGTGTGAAATTACCATCACCATCATCAATGATGTGCCCTTTTTAATGTCTCAAGACACTGTAGAGAAGACAGATACTTGCCTCAGAAAACTGAAAAGGGAAAAAATGCCCTAAAATAAACAGTCTCCCCTGCTTCTTTCCCCTCCCTCCCGAAACACAGCTGTGTTGTGTAGGGTTTTATGGATTAAATGCTTGGCAGAGGTGCTGGAGTTGATAGGATTTCAGTTTATAGTAAGACAGCCTCATCCATGGGACTCAGTTAGTTTCATTAGGCTGCCAGACCCTGGGCTGGCTACCCTTCTGGTCATTCTTATCTCTCAGGAAAGATGAGGGGGTAAAGTTAAAATTGTCTCGAGGAGAATTTGTAGTGGGGTAAAGTTAAAATTAACAGGTTTTTGTATAGGGAATGGTAATATTTCTGTTTGGACGCTTGTACAGTCACAGGAAGTCACAGAGAATTTACTGTATCTTTGTGGAAAAAATAAGCACAAAAATTCTGGATTATGTTTGTGTAGGGCCACCCACTGCAGCTTTTTGTGGATGTGACCATTAAATTGTATGCCTGTATCTCTGTATTTAGGTACAGTAAAGAAATAAAAAAAAAAATAATAAATACATTGGCTAAGTTGTCAGTAATCACAACAGGAGGCTGAAGGATGAAATGAGCCATGGAGACTAAGCTACTTTTTCAACCATGAAATTGACCTCCTTAGGTCAGGGTTATGACATGTTGGTAGACCGAACAGTGTGTAGAAGCTTTACTGCTGCTACCTGTGGTGGTAGAAAAAAGGAGGCTTGTAGTTCTGAGGCTACCTGTTGCCCTCTTCTATGACCATTACATTTGCCCTTTACAATCAGACTGTTTTGTAACTAATAATGTAATTCAGAGTATTTAAAATATCAGCAGTTTATTATTGGAAATGTTTTATATAAGACTAGAAAATAGTAGGGAATAGCCCAGCTTGGCAAGAGATAGACAGGATGATATTATTGTCCTTTCCTCTCTAGCATTTATATGTTGTAACTACTGAATATACTCTCTCCCTCTGCCCCCCCCCAAATGAAAATGTTACATCCTTTACCACTAAAATAAATAATTTAGAGCGGGACATAATTTTGCTCTTAGATCTGCAAAGCAGAAGTCAGTTCCATTATACTTCTCTTCCTATGTAAATGTTAACATTGATCACTTGGCCAGAGGGTGGGGCAGTGGGGAGTGAGAGGCACATCTCTGTCTTGCAGATCTAAGGGCAGTGCACTGCCATACATCTTACTGCTGAGTTCAGAGTTTATTCATGCCACCTATAAGCAAAGTGAACTAGCATATGGGATAAGTGTAGCTCTGAGGTTCCTGAAGTCTGACCATAATTTGAGTCTTAGATACCTACTTAGTTTCTAGTACATATTTTGAAGCTTCCTAAACAAGTATTTATTCCATACATAATATTTTTTCAAAGAGTATGAAAAGACAGAGGCTGTCCATGATATGTTTGTCATATGAGATTTGTATTCTGATCTCTTCATCATGAAATGCATATAAAATAAACATATTTTCCCAAGCCCTTCCAGTTTTGAGAACTGGAAGTAGTCACACATTTTTCTGTAAAATTTGCTTCTTCAGGTGCCTAAGTGTTGCACAAATATTTTGTTACATGCTCTCCATTCTCTGGCATGTGGTCAGACTTTCAAAAGTGGGGAGTGGAGCAGGTCAAAAGTGGGAGTGGAGCAGTTTTGCTTTAAATAACCAGTTTTAAAATTGCACTTGCGTCACTGCAGGAGTAAAGTACATATCTAAACAGATAGTTGCACAATTAGGTATCTGCACAGTTAACAGTAATTTGCATAGGTAATGGACTTTTTCTGTGGGCAAACAGGGTAAGAGAAAAATGGTGAAGAGGCTCATGTGTGGTGCCTATCTTGAAAAATTGTTGCCAGAAATGGCTTAGTGAGTAAGATTTAGCAGGATTTGTTTGGAATACTTGAGAGACTGTAAACATACTACAAAACCATGTTAACACTAGATTATCTTATTAGACAAACCTCTTCAATTTCTTTGGAATGCTTAATTTGCTAATACAAGTCAAACTGTTAGTTTATTTTTTTATTTTCTTCATTCCTTTTTCCCCCTCCCTTGCTTCCTTGATACTATTTCAGTGAAAGGGTGATTGAGGTGGAGGGGAACCTCTTTTTCCTTAAGAAAAGACATCTTGTCCTCTTCCCTAACCACAGACATGTTACAGACAGTACTTTGGGAGAATATAATATTGCTCTCATGCTTTCTTTCTGATTGTGCATGGAGTTGGCCAGCCTGTGGCTGTCCACCATCTGTGTAAGGAATTCACAATCCCAGACAAAAGAAATTGGCAAAGTGTTCTTTCTGTCTGTTCTCCAGAGCCTTGAGATAGCCATAAAACACCTGGACAAAATCAGCAGGTGATGGCAACGGAAAGAGAATGATCAGTCACAGGCATTGTTGAATCCTTTGAACATTACTTATAGCTTAGACACTGCTGTCACCAGACACAGTTTGATCTTTGGTGAGCTTTCGGGAAGTGCTTTTTTTCCCTGGCTGCATGACAACAGGGAGAATCAGATAATGCTGTGGAGGCAAAGCAGAATTTCCTCATCTTGTAATTTTATCTCACCTTGTAACTCAAGTTTTTGTTACCTGTATTTGCACTTAAATAATCATGCAGAAACAAAGTCAGCTTTTTATATGGAGAAAAAAATGTGCCATATCTCTTTACCTCTGTGCCCACCTTAGCCACCAGTGCTTAGCTGTGATCCCTAACTCAAAATTAACAAATGTCTAAAAAATTGAGATACATCACTGTCTTTCTTTTTCCCTTTCATGTTACTTTATACAAAACATGAAATAATGACAATTTTAAAAGTAAGGAATGCAGGTTTTTTCCAAGTGTGTTCTTCTTTTAGCACATTTATAACAAAACCTACTTTCTTGTTTATTTATGATTTCTTAGAACTTGCTATTGATCATTAGTTATGAACTTTATGTAACTGACTAGAAACACTGTACAAAGTCTGAGAAAATCCTACACTTTTATTCACTTCATATTTTCTTGTAGTACTGCCATACCCTGTATACAATTTTTAGCTGGTACAGACTTTAGCATAATAATAAAATTAATCCTGAATTTAAAAAGAGAACAAAGAAGTGCAGTGACAGATTAATAGATATAGTAGAGCATCTGTACATGAAACAGAAATACAGCCCAAAGGACATGCCACCCTTGGCAGGGGAGGAAAAAGCTTCCTACCCATTAACCTGTTGAATAGGAGTCAGAATTTCAGTGCATGGGTGCTTAGCATTGAGGCTGACAGTCTTGCCAGTGTCAAGGGGCTAAGTTTATAGCTGTTGTTTTGTTGCATTCCTGAAGTGAAGTCTAAACTGTATCAAAAAGCTGCTGGATCACTTCACACTTCAGCTGTCCTCTGACTCCTTCTCCCTCCTGATGTTTTCTCTCTGTCTCCTCCCTTCCATATCCTCCTGTAAATACAACCCGTCTTCACAGAGCTGATGTCAAGGTTCAATGAATATAGCTCTGTCTTGCTCAGTGTATTAATTCTGCCCTCTGCTTCAGACAGGAACCTCACTGCTCACCATAATGCCCCTGTGTGGGTTTGTGTGTGCATGTATGCATGCATGAGTTGAGGTTGTTTCTTAACCAGCTGTTCTGAGGAGGACTGAATGCTGCAATTGTTTGACTGTTTCTGTAGCCCATATTATAACTTCTAATCAGCTTGTATGAACCATAGGGAAATAAGGGTGAAGATTCCAGTTTTAAAAAAAAGTTAATAAAGGAGGATTCTCTTACTTCACTGCAAGATTATACTTCACTGCAAGATCATCCATAGAATGCATTACCAAAACTGTTAATATCCTGTAACAGCAGTAATAATAATCCTTTTACTCTAGCTAATCATGTGCTAATCTCTTGGTAAGTAAAAAGTATTGGACTATTTTAAATTCATTGTGTCAGTTTAGCTGAAGTAACTGGCACAGTGGTGTAAACATTTGGAAGGAAAGTTCTTCAAACTAAAAGAATGATGTCATAAAGTAAAAAATTCTATTCGTTCTACACAGCAACTCTAAGTAAATCATTAGTTTTAGGTACTGGACAAAAGCATCTGAGTTTATACAGAAACAAAATACTGCTACTGGATCCTTAATGTGTACTATTTCTGAATTGGGCTTCAGTGTTTACTACTTCTCACTAAGCAACTAGGCATAGTTCATTATTTGAAAGATTTCTCTATTTGTAGTGTTTTCTTCCTGTAAATATATGACAGATGTTTGCACAAAGCTGAGGGGTTTTTTAAGTTTGTAGCTAATGAGGGAATTCAGCATACTTTATTTTCTTTTAAAATTTGTGTTGGTTGTGTAGCCTGAAGTTATTATCTAAGCTTTTATCATAGAATCATAGAATTTTAAGGGTTGGAAGGGACCTTAAAGATCATCTACACTCAGCCCCCATAAGGTGGGGCAAGCCCAAAGGTCATCTAGACCCAACACCTCCTAATAAACAAGCTTGCTCAAGGCCTTATCAAACCTGGCCTTGAACACTGCCAGGGTTGGGGCATCCACAGCCTCTCTGGGTAGCCTCTTCCAGTGTCTGACCACCCTTACAGTGGGAAGAATTTCTTCCTAATATCATACTTAAATTTCTCCTCTTTCAGTTTGTACCCATTACTCTTTGTCTTATCACTGCAATTCCTGATTAAGAGTCCCTCTCTGGCTTCCCTGTAGGCCCTCTTAAGATACTGGAAGGTTGCTGTGAGGTCTATATGGAACCTTCTCTTCTCCAGGCTGAACAACCCCAACTTTCTCAGCCTGTCTTCACAGGGGAGTAGCTCCAGTCTTCTTTTCAACTCTGTAGCCCTCCTCTGGACTTGGTCCAACAGTGTTGGGGAACTCAGAGCAGATGCTGTACTCCAGGTGAGATCTCACAAGAGCATAGTTGAGTGGGAGAATCACCTTCTTCAGCCTGCTGGCCACTCTGCTTTTGGTGCGCCCCAGGATTCCATCCTGTTGCTCAAGCTTACCTCCTTACAATTTAATATTTTTGAATTTGTCTTTATCACATTTGCCACTCTTCTTCACAGTATGCTTCAAATTTTTCCCTGGAAGGCTAAATCTGTTACTAACACTCTTCATAATTAGACTATTCAGTTTAGACTCAATGCAAATGATAATAAAAGTTGATAAGGGGAATAATTTGTGTTCCCTCTTAGTCTTACATGAAAAAGTGGGCATCTATTGTTTTATGTGATTCTCTTTTGTAAAAGGTTTCAATGATCTGCCGCGTAGCAGTGAAAATTTCGTTTTTGTTAGCTATCAAAGCTGTTCACAGGCTCATGTCTACCTGTCTAGAATATTTTGAGTTAAAAGACATAACGCCAGAAGAGAGATGGTGTTTGTAACTGAAAATGTGAATACATTATCAGAATACTGTAAATCTCATAGGTCTGTTTCTGTGAAGTTATTTCATGTTTACAAAATTGCTTTTACATTATAAAACTGACAATTCAATTTTTATTTTAGACTGAAAATTTTAAAATTTCATTTTCATTTTGTTTTATGTCCACCTAAATTTCTTAAGTCTCCGTGGAAATTAGTCATATTTTATGCACAAATTAAGGTTGTGTATGACTGTGAAGATTCAGTCAATTTGATTTGTTATCTTTTAATTTCTATTTTATGATTTTTTTTTGTCCTGACTATGCCTGACAGAGCCACAGGTTAAAGCTGACCTCAAGCAAAGAATTTGTAATCACCTCATTGCTACTTAATCTTGCAGACCTGTGTCCTCTCTTTGTGCTGCACCACATAGCAGTATATGAGTTACCTACTGTGTGGCTTGGTTTTGATTCCTGAGGGCATGTAGAACACACAGCTTATGCACTGTGCTTTATGTCTATCAATTCTGTATCAGTCTAAGAATGAGGTCAGTTTTGTTATTCTCATTTTTAGATGGAGAAATTGAGGGAAAAGAGGAAGTGACTTATCTAACGTCATAGTGGTAGACCATGTCAGACATTATACTTTCTGAAGCCTACAGTAAAATAAACTGACTGACAGCTTTCAGGTTTCTCTGGGTGCTAATCAGAGGTAGTATTTACATCTGGAGCTTTTCATTGCAGGGACAAATGCAGAAGATCACCTGAATCCATTTTGCTAAGTGTTTTAGTTAAACCATGATAAAACTGTTATGAAAGTTCGTATTCAGAAAGAGAGTAGCCTGAAGTATTTTGCTGGTTCCTTTCACATGTAGAGTCAAGATCTCCCATATCTCAGCATTGTTCATTCATTTGGCCAAAAGAGACTGTTGATGGATCTTGATCACTCCTGCCTCAGTGTGCCTACCTCAGTCCCTCTCAGCTGTGTAAGAGCTGAACAGACAGACATCCCCTTTCAGCTTAAGCATGTTATGTTGCTCAAATTATCTATGCATTTTTAAAAGCTAGCATTTATTTAAAGTGTATGGAATTGTGTGTATTTATATAAGAATGTGAGTTTAAGCAGTGTTTTATCTGAGAAAGGAACAGAGCATCCCCTGGGCTAGGTACATCCATGACTTGTGCAAAGGTGGCCTGGATTATAAACTTCTGTGTGAGTAAATAATGGAATATTATTAGTGACAGAGCTACTTTTCGTGGTGTTTACCAGGAGGTGAATATTCGTAGTATCAGGGCATCACTTCTTAAAACATTGAATAAATGTACTCTATTATATAAATATTTTTCAGTAGTTGTTATTCCCAATTGACTCATGCTGCTTGTCAAGTGTCCTGTAAAACAGCTCTCAGTGGAGCGATGGTCAGTCAAGGATGAGAATAGACATTTAGATGCTTCTCCTTCCTGCTGTCTGTTCTGATGGCTTCTGCGGAAGCCTCTTCTGCTACAGCCGAGTGGCAGAGGGAGATCAATCTCATTGCTTGGTGACTTCTGTTCAAGTCCTCATGAAAACTGGGACACATTTCTCCATTCTCAGATCTTTACTGGGACAGTAAATGGTGGCAAAGTGAATGTGTCAAAAGATGAATGTTGACAATGTTGTGTCACAGCCTTTTCGCAGACAGTATTTCCCTTTAACGAATGAAAATTATGTGATTTATGTACAGCTCAAGCAGTGCTTTATAATAAGAAAATCTTCAGGAAAAATTTTGGAGAATAGAGGACCAGCTGAAAAACCTTTCCAAGGAGCTTTCTTTACCTGGTAGTGGGCAACACATAAAAAACAGGTGGTGTGGAAAGAGCAGTTTCTACTATGAGCTTTTGGTCAGAAATGGTAACCAGGATTTGTTAAGAAGCTGATATCTAGCAGACACTTAAGCTGCCCAACTGATTTTTGAAAGTAATCATATTGTGCAATCATTTTAAGTCAGGACCCTCTGCAGAGTAGAGGGTTTTTTTCCCCACCCTTTTTTAGACGCTCAAATTAAAATATATTACAGTCTCTCATAACTTCAAATATTTTCATCTATAAGACACAATCACAAAATAATACAACCTAGATTTTGGCCCATGATGAAGTGTGATTCATACAGTGACTTTTAATGATTCAAGCAGAATAGTTCTTTAGTTGTGCCTCCCTTCTTTGATTAAACAGTGTATATGAATAATCAATAAATAGATATATTTACATATTTATCATAGGTAACATTTTTGCATCAGCTTTTGTTGCTAGAATAAATTAAACATGAATGAACATTCTTATAAAACCCTTTATAGTTGAAAAAGGAATAGCAGTACCATTAATGTGGCACTGCAACATGGAACAACTACTTAATTTCAGGAAGCAGTCTAATGAATATGAACACTTCGGAAATTAGTTGCTTATTTTGTTAATTGTTTATTTGTGAATGAAAAGAGCTATTTTAGCAAAGATACTGTTTGGTTTCTGGAAATTGCTCCACCAAACTATCTCCAGATGTTGGGGGAGGTAGCAAAGAAGGAAACTTCATCCACATATTAATACATGAAGCTTCAGTAGCATGCTCACAATTCATGATCTCTGTTTGGATGCCATTTTTGCTTCGTCTCCTATGTGCTAAGTCTTCTTTTTCCCAGCTTTTTTCCAAGAAAACAAAGTTTATAGCAAAAAGTCTACCACAGTATTGTCTGCTGAAGTATGAAGTGTCCAGGTGAAGAAAAAAACCTGGTTGTTGCATTTTCAGTTTAAATAATATCAAATTTGCATTTTTCTCTTAGCAGAAATAGTTGGAAAACCATTTACTTTTTATAAATTATTATGTTGTAGTATAAATGATAAATATCTTAGCAGGAAAGGATAGATATTAAAATTATGAAAATCATGAATTTCAGTAAAATACTTAATAGTAAATGTGTTTCTGGAGTGCCAGCTTTCTTTGAGATGCTCTCTTTCCAGCTTGTTATTCAAATTACTTCACTCTTACAGTAGATTTCTTTCTTAATATGCATAAGTTATCAAACAAGTCTGTGTTCTATCTTCAATATCTAAATTCTTCTTTTCTGTCCTTTTTAAAATTGAATTTTCCTGGACTGTGTGCTTAGATTTTTGCCGTAATTTGTTTGCTCTTTTAACTAAGCAGTATTTCACCCCTTATATATTTCACTCTTCCCAAAAGAAGAATCCATGTTTTCTAAGAAGTATTAGGGAAACTCATTTCTGAGTGATAACCAGCCAAAAATAACGCAAGATTTGTGCTTAGGGTTGAATTGTACATGTCTGTTAAAAAAGGCAACTGTGACACAGTTCCCTTTACAGTTATTTTCCAGATTATTCAAAATAATTGAGCATTAGAAAAATCTGTCTAGTCCCATAGGAAAAACTGTCCAATAAGCCTCTCCCTTCGTCTGACGGTCATAGAGGAAACCCTGGCTAGACATTTTGGTGACTAATTTAAAATATCTGGCAAGACAATTGATAGCGCCCTTCCTTTGTGTTGTGACAAATATATTTCGACTGTAGTTTATTAACATAATCCAGCACAACCACAGACATATTGTATGTATTATAGCATGAATTAGAAACATTTTTTGCACATCACAGTCTTTATTCTCTCTGTTTTTTGACAAGGATCTGGATAACTGCCTCAGCAAATGAACTGCTGTGTTACTCTGTTTCTGTAATTTCACAAATTGTTTTCTATGCTAAAACTTAGCAGGCTTTTACTGAGTAAGTATAAAGAACCACAATGTAATTATGGGAGCAGTATTATTAAAAAGTGTGACAGAAATGGCATTTTAATTGACAGCTTCTTTTTCTTTGCTTTATTGCAACAAATCAAATATCTCATGAAGTGCCAGATAGTGAGCAAAAGTATATTCTACCTCTCTGTCTCTCACTTTCTTGCACGTATGCACAACAGATATCTCACAACTGAGACTTTTCATAGAAACTACTACATAAACGGGATTATAAATTATCAGCTGAGGTTCCCAGTGTTCCAGAAAAATTTTTTTAAATTTAAAAATAAGGGGGTTTGACTTACACATAAATTGAATATTTAGCTTTTGTGCATCTCCCTTTGTCTGAATATGTTGGTTCCCTTTATTGGTAAAGGAAATTAGAAATATTCCCTTTACATGGATGGAAAAAGTGATTAACATTCCCAAGACTCAGAACCCAGTGAATGACCAGGCTAAGAATGAAACTTAAATTTGCTCTCTTAATCATTGAACCACACTCTCTGCAATCAATATGGCCTTGATCCAGAGCCCACTGAAATCAATGAAAAGGAAGGTTTTGACCAGGTCCTATATGTAATGTAAACTCCTTCCTCTGGTGTTGTTTTTTTTTTTTTTCCCTAATGATGTGGTTATTAAAGTGCAGCTTTTCCATACAATACTTTTTTAAGGAGTAATTAAAATCAATCAGTGACAGTGATAGAATTTGAATCAGGAGATTCAAGGGGGGCAGCTTACGCATCTCTATGACTCCTTTTCACTTTATTGCTGTGGGACACCTTTTTATATAAGAAATGTTCACACATTAAAAATTCATTGTCTTTTAAAATGCATGTATTTTGAAGTATCTCCACTACATTTCTTTATGTTTTTTTCCAGGGCTCTGTATTTGGTTCTCTGCTTTTCATAATCCTAAAATGGGCACAACTGCCAAGGGGCATTTCCCAAATATTCCACAAATATCAGATTTGAATCAGGTTTAATACTATGTAGGTGATCATTACTTTTGAGTTATATGCTCAATCATTTCTTTTCAGTCAGGTGTAAATAAATGGTCGACTCTTAGCTGGGATGAACAACAGTAAGTGAAAGGCTAGCATATATGGTATATCATTGGGTTTGTAAAATGTGTGCAGGCTGGAGCTGTGTGGGTGGTGAAGTTTACTGAAGAGGATCAAAACCTAAAGAGTCCTGGGAAAATACTTAACTGTAAACATGATTTAAAAGTTCTTTTAATTGATCTTCTCAAAATTTAGGGCATAGTTATAGTTGTAAAGTCTATGGCAAATGTAATGTTTTCAGTATTTTCAACACCCTTTTTTACCTGTCGATGGTGTGACATATCTGTAGGTTTTTATTAGATTACTAAAATTGCTGCAAAAAAGAATGAGACTGTTATGAAGCCATTCCATTTATGTTTTGTAGTTGTTAACATCTGAGAACCAGGAAAAATGAGAACAAGTGACTGCAGTACTTACGGAACTGAACCATAGTAATTGTATTTCGTTAATCATTTCAAAAAAATTGACTGTATGAAAATTTGCCTTGATTCATGATCAGCTGTGATCCTTAAAGATCAGTTTGCCTAGCAGCTCAGGATCTGCCTACAGATCTGTGAAAAACTAAATTGATTGGCCATCTTATATTGATGAGTTCTGGTTGCAATACCAAGGAAATAGTTTAACCAGGGGTTCCTACCGAGGAGCCTCCTGGTGAAATATTTTTAAACAAATCTTTTGGAAAATAAACTTTGAAAGTTATATAAACATCTCCTATAGAAGTCCATAAATCTTCTGGATTTTAGTATGCCATTTCAAATGTAGTTTTAGCCTGTCTGATTCTACAGTTATATTTACATTTTTTACACTGTACTCAGAAAAACATCTTAATACTCTCACATCTTGTTGATGTCTGGCAAAGGATGTGTACAATATTGTGTACTCAGGTAGTTAATTTTACTGTTTTTCTTAGTTGAAGTTTGGAGTTTTCTGAGTTCTTAGATGTCCAGTAATTTTTAGGTCAGGCTTGGCATAAGTAGAGTGATTGTGGTTTTTTTCTCCAGAGTTTGAAATGAAATTTGAAATATCTCAATCAGACATATCAGGCATACTGTTGAGTAAACCGCAGCATTAGTGAAACCAAATCTCCTACAGTTTTAGTCCAAGTGCTGAAAATTATTACAGATCTCTAATCTTCCCCCAAGCTTCCTCTCCAACCCATCTTCTGCAGCACTTGTCATCTGGAGCTACCTTTGCTTGGCTGAGTAAGAGGTGAGGTGTGGCTGGGCAGGAACTGCTAATTGACCAGCTGTCTGCTACCTCCTCACTATTAAGTAAATGTAATGGAATGCCCTGGCTGTAAATACCTGGCAGGCAAAAACCAGAAGGAGGTTGGGACTGCATGCTTGGTGCAACTGCATTAAAGGCATTATGTACATTTGCAAACCCTACTTTTCTACTAAAGATAGAGTAGATTCATGGATTCAGAAGTGGTGGAAGGGTAAAAAGATAGGCCCATGGATGCTGGAATTTCATAATTAGTGTTTCCTTTGGAGGCGTAGTCAGGAAGGTTGACAACTCTGTGGTTTGGTTTTGGTTTTGTTTGTTTGTGTGTTTGTTTGGGGGTTTTGTTGGGTTTTATTTGTTTGTTTTTGGTTTTGGTTTGGTTTTTTGTTTTGTTGTTGTTAGGTTTTTTTTGGGGGGTGTTTTTTTGCTTTTTGTCTGTTTTTTTGTTGGTTTTGTGTGGGGTTTTTTTGTTGTTTTGTTTTGCTTTGTTTTGTTTTGGTTTAGGTTTTTTTTTTTTGGTAATCGTAGTATACTTATATACTTCATTTAGTAAGACAAGTATTTTCCACTTTTCCTCATACCCTGGACACAAGTGGGAGTGAGAGTATAGCTCTATTTGACTTCCTTTCACCTGAAAATTTGAGCTAAAAGGTCTTCTCGCTTAATCTAGTGGGTCATGAGGTGTATTTGCCCTGTGTGCTCCCCATGCTGAAAGTTTTCATGCACATGGAGTTTTGAGGAATGTTTCTTATGCTGATCTGCTTATTGAGAACCTACTGTAAGAAGTGATTCCTCAGAAAGTTGCTGTCATGCTACTCTTTTTTTTACATCCATATTTTGTGTTCTTGCAAAAATCTAGAGTCTTTTAGTAGATAAAAGGATTACTGTTCAGTGAAGTTAAGGTAAAGAATAAAAGTGAACCATTTCTAGCCTATCCAATTTTTTGTCAAATTACAGGTATATTTTTGATCTTTCATATTACAGGCCTTTTTTTCAAAGTTGTCCATCAGCTATGCAGAGACATTCTGAGTAGTTAAATTCTTCTGGTTCAAAACTGAACAGGTGAACCTCAAGGACATTGCAGGTGCTTTACAAAATAGTCTGAATTAAGAGGAGCTCCTGATGTTTTACTTATAATCATTAACCATCCAGGTAACATATGTACATCAAGGGCACTGGTAAAAGCTATTTGAAAGGTGTGTCTGGAAGGGTGTGTTTTTGTGTCTTGAGGATTTTTAGTCTAGAAATCATTAAAGTAAATGTCATACTTCCTCTTTTGGTGATTAATATCTGTCTGCATTTTAGTAGGATGGATGCACGTGATGTGCAATGGCATGTTTTCACATGTGAGCTTTGCAAGGCTGTAGCAAATCAATCGGTTTGCTATGCCCATTACTCTCAAAAATTTAATACTTAACCTTTGTTGTAAAAAAAATTAAATTCTTGTAAATTTGAGAAGATACTAGTTCTTCCTGATTTTTCTCTAATATATTTCTCATTTTTTCCTGTTTACATCTGTGTCCCTAGTTCTTTTGATTATTTCTCTCTCCCTCCTTCCACCTTCTGCCTTTGTCCCCTCTGAACCCTATGTTCTTTCTCTGCATCTGACCCGGTGCTTTCCTTCATCCTTTACTTCCTTCAGTACTGTCTGTCAGATAAGTGTTCTACTTCTCTCCACATATTTTTCATTCCCTTGAAGTTTTACAAAGCAGTGGGATAGTTTTGCAACTTCTTCTTGTATTGACTAAACACTTGAAAAGTCATCACTTTCTCAGAAGCACGTCAAGGATTTAAGCTTTAGGAAAAAAAAGAAGAACCTGACATAGAATCAAAATTTCATTTGACTTTAAAAAGTGGGCCTGATCAAAACCCTTGGAAAGCATTAGAAAAATCACAGAAATGACAATTTTATTTTGGGAGAATTATGCAGAAGGTCTGTTCTCATCTGCCGGGATTCCCTTCAACAGTGTTGTATTTTGGTGCTGACACTAAGGAAGAATTTACAGAGCTACTGGAGTTATATGTTTCTTTTAGTAGCATTAATAGTAGTACTATCTAATAACTGTTAGATACTGTCCTACTCAGTAATTAGGAGTAAGATGCCTTCTGAGTTACCAGTTTTGCCAGTCTCCTTAGGAAGCATCTACTTTTCATCTCTGTAGTCCTTACTCAATAGGGCACTATTTCATAGAAGGGAAGAAATTTTTAAATGAGGTAAAGAACATTACCATATATGCTTACAACTGAAAGGTGCATTTTAACTGCTATACCAACAGACTTGAATGGTAAATTTGAAAAGTAATGTATCTGCATGAATGTGTGAATACCTGCCAATGATGGCCTCCAAAGGTTTCAAAGCAGTGGTTTTACAGATGAGACCTCCTTTCTGCTGTTTAGTCAAAAATGGCTCTGAGCTTGCTTCTTTACCCCACTTCTGTCACTCATCCCCTCTAATGCTGCAATGTTTCTTCATTTCCTCAGCTCTAGTCCTCAGTTGCCTTTTAATTAAAGTCTAGCAGTTGTTACTAATGATGTGACTTGATTTTTATTTTTTGAGCCAGCCCAAATCCCTAAATCAGATGAAACAGCTTTCAAGAAAGGGTTGCAAGGGTTCTCCTGGCCCTCCCTGTCAAAACCTACATACTGGGAACCTTCCCAACTCTTTGCTTCCTCGTCGAGTTCTGTTCTCTGCTCAAAGGTGTCCTCACCTCACATCCTGCACCCTGTCACCAGCCCTAGGAGTACCTGGCCATGCCTGGCATGCCCTGCTCCCCTAGGCAGGGTGGGATCAGATTTGGGCAGGCTGCCAGGAAGGGTGTGGTTCAATGTCCAGGAACAGAGGCATTTGAGGAAGAGCGGATGCCCTTCATGTAGCCAGGGAGGATGCATTTGCCTGGAGTGTAGCCCATGGTCCCCCTCACCTCATTTTCCCCTACCTGCTGGCACAAGGTAAATCTCAGGCTTTTTCAAAACATCAGAAAAGAGCAGAACTTGCTTGGAGTGGGAAAAATGGGAAAAGAATGGAAGAACAGTGCAAACAACAGCCTAGACGGACTTTTTGGACTTCTTTCATTCATGCATACATAGCTGCTCTCCTATCATCTCCTAATTTGAGGATTTCTGCTTTGCAGAGTTAATTCTCGGTCTCTTTTCCTGAGCTGTTAATTGTGATTGAAAGGTAGAGGAATTAAGGAGAAGATGCAGTAAGTCACTCAGAAAGTCAGTGGAACTGACCTAGAAACACCTTCATGCAGTCATGTGAGGGCCTGTTCCTTGTCTTCATGGTTGACTTCAGAAATGCCTTTGTTTTTCTAGCCAGTGCAATTGGTATTTGAAATTTAAACATGAATAAACAGAGGCTCCCTGTTTCTGTTTTGAGGACAGACCTGCTAGACTGACTTTTTTGTGCTGTGTGTCACGATGGCATCTCAGAGTACTGGTCCTGCACTGCTGAGAGATAGCTGAACTGCTTTTATACAAAATTACTCGAGTGCCAGAAGCCATGTGGCCAAATATGTGTGGAGTGCTGCTTTTGCAAAGCTGTGCAGAAGAGTTTTAGGAATTTCTGTGTGGCATTCATTCCAGTCTGCAATATGGACATCATTGGCCCCCTTCCTGCCGCTGACCCAGCCAGGCAATGAATCAGTGTTTTCATTTCTGAGAAGTGTGCTAAGACCACGCTAAAGGCCACTGCCATCTTGTGTAGTTTGGTCTTTGCTTAGGAAAACTGAGATTATACTCTGTACTTGGTGTTCTCACAAATTTAAAAATTGTGCCGATATATATATCTTTTAAAACAATAGGTGGAAAGGGAAAACTAAATATCATTAATTTATAACATCTTGATAATGAAAAGATCAAGTTCTTTATTGCAAAGACAGGAAAAAGCGCACTTCTGTGACAAAGTACTTCACTAAAACTGCTTAAGTACAGTCTAGCATTCAAAAAAAAAGGCTAAAACTCAGAAGTGCTTTTCCTTCTGTTTTATGTGTAGGTTTTTTTTTTTTTCAATTTGAAAGGGATTTACATTGATTTAAAGACATTTTCCTAGATTTTGCTTTGAATACAAATCATGTCATAGGGCTTCGCCAAAATAAACTTGGCAGCTTACATTCTCTTTCCTTTTTTTTTTTTGAGTGTTGGCATGTAATGAATATTAATGGCGCATCAGTCCCTGGTTTTTGGCATGATACTTTCTTCATGTAAATACTGTTTTTTAAAATACCAAGAGCCAGTGTGCAGTTCAAATCTTCAATTAAATTAGATTACTTTATAAAGAATGTACATTTTCTATTAGGAATGTTGAAAAAAATTTTTTTTTAATTTAAGAAAAAGTAATTCTGAGAGTTTGACTCCCTTCTTAGCTACTTAGTACATCTTCTTCCTCTGTGTCTGTGTTTAAACTCCTGAGGTTAAACTCCTTTTCTTTTTGAGGGTTTCACAGCAGCCAGCACATTGTCAGCAATCAAGTAATAATAGGGAAAAGTGAATCAGTCTAGATAAAGTGGAACTGACCTGAATTTGATCCTTAAATTCAAACTAACCACAACTATTCTGAGATTTTAATTTTTTGTTTGTTTGGGGAGTTTTTGTTTGTTTTGTTTTTGTGGGGAGTTGTTTTTGTTTTGTTTTGGGTTTGGTTTTTTGTGGTTTTTTTTTTTTTTTTTTTGTTTTGTTTTTTTTTTTTTTTTTTTTTTTTTTTTTTTTCATTTTTGTTTTGTTTGTTCAGAAATTACTATCACACACCTCTGCACCATCTGGCTTTTCCAAAGAGTGGAAACAGACTTATCAACGTACTGTAACAGAGTCTGTTTTTGTGATGTGTCTGGCAGAGTTACCCAAAAACTCTGAAAATCTCACCAGAAGGATGGCTTTTGTGCAATTTCCAGACCAGTTTTCACACCAGAGAAGATTGAGTGGTGAGCAGAGTGGAGAAAAGAACCTGTGCTTGTGATCGCATCTTACTTTTGCCAGTTGCTCATTTTTTGCTAGTCGGAATGTTGCTTTTAATTATGACCTGATGGAACTCTCATAAAAATGAGAAAAAAGTCTCATATTTGTCTCATTGTGACTTGAACTTTTCATCATGAAAATCTGCTGGCTGTAATGAGGTGACGCATGAGTTTCTTAGAGCAGAATTTAGTCCTGTCTTTATGTGCCTGCTTGTTTTATGCTTGTGTTATCCACCATTGTAGACCTTGAGGTCTAGACAGAGGAACCCATTCCATGGAGCCTCTGCTTTTGTACTGCGGAGAAAAAGTTGCAGTTAAGGGCTGAGTGTGATATGTGTAAATATTTACTGTACAGCTGCTAATAACGTGCATGTATGTGGAGGTGGATGAAAGCAGGAGCTTTAGGGAATGACATTTGTAACGATGAGGATGGCAGCAAGACCTTGTCTGGGAGCTCTCATCAGAGCTGCTGCTGAATTTATCTGGGGTGGAAGGGCACTGGGGAGCAGCTATAGCAATGTCTGTTAAAAAGGAGTACCCCTGATGCCTGCTATGGTTATCATTGTTTTAAGTGTCCCTTTGCAGCCCTACTGTCCCACAAACATCGATTTTCTGAGAGCAGAATTTGATCCCTCTGTTAGATAGTTAGGCTGGTAGCTTTGCTCTTCACTCTCTTACGCTGATGTGTTTGAACTGTGCTAGAAAGATGATACAGTTAGGAAACTATAATAATCTTCTCTATTTTATAACCTGGGAGAAGGAAGATTGTTACTGACAGATTTTCAGGCTACTATGTCAGGCTCTTTTTTCATAAAGCTGTAAAAAACCCTCTGATAGGCTTACTCTGCCTTCAGTGAAGCAGGACAACACTCTTATTGATTGCAATAGGAAGAGGCTCTGGGCTGGTGTGTTGCACACACTGAGCCATTTCACTTTTCACCAGCCTCGTCTTCTTTTTCCACAAATGCGCACAGTATATATTTGTATTTGCTGCAAAGCATTTGCATATTAAATGGTGACAAAAGTAAGATTTGTCATACAATAAACTTCTGGGTGCTATGACAGGAGTAAATGCAGGGCTTAGCATGAGCACAGCATGTGCCCATAAGTATACATGCTGGATTAGAGCCTGCAGACTGGTCTTTGCACTTGTATAGTGAGTAGCAGCAGGATTACTGTAGCTGATGCTACACTTGGTGAGATGTAACACCAGTGTGGCAGAAGGCACAATGAATAAAATGTTAAACATGCACTGAATATTGTATTCCTCTGGATACAGTTGTGAGAGTACTTGTTAAAGAAGCTAGGAATGTGCTAAATGCACTCAGTTGACTTTGTCTATGAGGATGTGTGTTGATTTTTAAAGATGCTGAACACTGACAAATCAAAATGAACATTCAGGATCTGATAAATATAAAGTACAAATGAGCACTCTGTTTACTCCTGGTATTGCAATAACTCAGAAGATAAAAGTTTCAAATACAATATATGCTGCCAAGTGGCAAAAGTTGCTTTTAATTTATTGCAGCAAATTAGAATACATTCTTCTGGATAGTGTAGCCTCACTGCTCCTAGGACTTCTGAATAGCTGTTGTCTTTCTCTGCTGAATGCATGCAACTGAATGGATCAGTTTTATTTAGTAAAATAACTTACTTTCATATTAAAAAAATTAGAAATTTTTCTTCATTAGTTGGTGTGCTGTCCTTTCTTCAGAATTCTTGAAGCTTGAATATGCTGCGAGTATGACTTTCCTTATTCAAGCTCTGAGGAATAAGGTACAGAAACAGGCTGTTGCAGCAAAGCTGCAACTACCATTGCCTAATCTGTTTCAGATTTTTAGATAAACAAGACTTCATGGTCCAGAGATAATATTTTAGTATGCATTTCAAAGTATAAATTTACCTATTAGTGTGAGGGAGAAGTAGATTTTATCAAAGTCTGCTGACCACTCCTGTCACTATATAAAACCAAAAACAATGGAAAAAACCCCAAAATCTTGCTGACTGTGTTTTTCCCTTTAGTATAGTCTAGTATCTGAGTTCTCAATTGATTTTAAATAAATATATGTAAATTAAATTAAGCTTTTATAAGATAAGAGATTAGAAGAAAAACTGATCTGTATTTAAATGCAAAACTTCCTGTTTGTTTATATAAAGATGCTTTCCTAACTGCCAAACCAGAAGAGGGCACATTTATCGTTCAAAAACAATTTGATATTAATTGGCCCAATTTAGATATGATTAGTATGAACTATGCAAGACAATAATACTAAATTCATAAAGTCAGAGCAAGAAATATAGCATCTCTTGACTACATGAATTGGTGCTCAGGAACAAGTTACTGGGACAGAAACTGTGATAATGGGCTGGCTAAAGTCTACCACAAATGTATAAAAAGTTAGCAGTTTGATTACATAGAAGCTGTAATCTCTGGACATTGTACAAGTGAATGCACATCATGTAAACCTCTAGAAAAGATATCTGCACTGCACATTTCTTACCTAATGTAGAAATAAGTATACAGGTGTAACATAGGAGTCATTTAGTCAGCTTGGTGACAAATGTAAAAAGCAGTGCTACTGTAAGGTAAGCCTTGTTGGTCATCTTCCCAGTATTGTGCTTAAAGATTATTTTCTTCTGCTTGCTGCTTCTTAACTTTTAAGCACATACGGAATTTTCAGACAGCCATCAGTTAAACTAATAACAAAGAAATAAACTGCTTCTGTTCTCTCTCGAACAATCCTCCTCCTTTGCTGACGCCACTCACTGAAGAGCAAGTGTTAAGAGTTATTCTGGTGCACTGTCTGTGATAGACACGTTTGCTTGTGTCCAAATTCTTGGGCAGATATGAAGGATTGACAGTGCTGTTATGCCAGAAAGCACAGTACTCAGCTGGATTCTATGACTTTTGGAGTTCTGTATCCCTCAGTTTAGGGCTATCCATTTGCCCTTCAAGCAGAGATTATTTTTAAAAGACAGGGTTTGAGGCATATGTTACGACCACTGGGTTCTTTTACTTTTAAGGCTTTCTATTAATCCATGCATTCAGCGCAAAGGTGTACAGCCAACATAAAATCTATTCTGGCTTCGCTCTCAGCAACTTAATGTATGTTTTTCTCAAGTCACAACTGAGGACTATCTCCTTAAAGAGCAACCACCTGATTCTGATTAGTTTTCTTTTATTTTCTGCCTATGTCATCAACTGTTACACATAATATTATAAAAAGAAGGAGTAAGAAGGAGAAAGAAAGTTACTTAACATCAAGATCCTCAGAATCTCTGCATGTATTGAAGGTCCCTTACACTTTTCAAAATAGTGTCCCAAATTGAACTGAGGACTAAAAATTGGGAAGTATCGAGAAATAATTAATAAGGGTCACTGTCAATGATGTGGAACGCTCTCATTAGATAAAGCCTTTATCTCTAATTGTCGCACATACAGTCTTTTTACACCCATTTAGTATTGTAGTTTTTTCTTTTAATGGAAACTTGTTAAAAATAGGCATTGCTCACTTTTGCATGTGACAAGATATAAAAGGGAGCAGTGTCTTTTTCAAGTTGATTGGAGTTTCCTTTCTGTGAATTCTTAGGAATTAATTGAAGGTGGTAACTGAGGAAGAGGAAGGCAGCTCTGTTGCTGCGTATTCTTTGCAAAGATACTGTTTCTTCCATTTGGAAATATGACTGAACCAGCTGTCACCTACCCAAAAAGAGTCATAATCTGGGATATATTCTCTCTTGTTTCTTCCCACACTGCTTCAGAAATCTAGAAATTAAGAGAACTGAGCTTCTGTATATCTCCTCTGCCCACCCTGAGACAGAGAGAAACCGCTGTGACAATTATGATGTACAGTAGTAAAGGTAATTTCGGAGGATGAGTTTGTGTTACCTCCCATATGCTTTCAGAAGAGACTTGCTGACTAATCACAACCTAAGTATTGCATCAGCCAGAGCCACAAGGTGATACAGCATGTATCTTCTATTCTTTGAAAATGAGTTCTGTTACTGTGAAGAAAGCTCACAGACATAGAACTGGAGGCACACATATTTCTCACTCTCCTAGCAGTTTGTGGATTTTACTTTCTCGTAAGAATTAGTAAAATACCATACATACACGTATTATGGTGTTCTGTGCCTTCTGTTAGTAACCCTTCGTCAGTCTGATGCTCACATTGTACCAGACTCCATAATTCCGAATGAGAAAGAATCTCTTCATATTTAGTCAAGACCAGATTTTAGTATTAAAAAAAAGTTAAGCTATTCCACAGTCATTAGCTACTCACTTTTCATTGCTAAAAGAAACCATCTCTGGAGAAGAGGGTTACATCTCTGAGAAAGCTACTGCCCAGCAGTGAGGGAAATGAGAATTTTCAACTCACGTGATATTTCAGGAGTTCTAATAATGCCTCCATGGCAAGCGTCTTTGAAGGTCTTATAAGATTGACCTTCACCATCACTATTATAATTTTCATTTGACCATTGATTCCCTCATTGGTGATTGTGAGTAATCATTTACACACTAGCTTACACCATTTCTTTGTAGTAACAACTTCCTTTGCTTGAAGAATGAAGCTTTGGGGTCTAGTGATTTTACCTGTGACTGTCTTGAGCTGTCAATATGATATTCCATAGTGAGAGAAACTTAAAGACATTTCATGTTACCATTCAATCAACATAACACTCACAAGCTGCTTAATAGAGAAAGGCAAATCTTCGTTTCCAGCAAGTTGGATGTTGCAAACTAGTGAAAATGCAGCATTTTGCCCAAAGAGATGCTGGGTAATGTGACTTGCTCTTCTGGCAATTTTGAAGATGTGCCTTTTTGCAGAACTCCAGAAGCTGGAATTCTTACATGATCTTTTTATGTGTTTTACTTGGTTCACACAGTGATTTAATTATTCAGTTATGTGAGGTTTTTTTCCTACCTTTAAAGAATATGAATATGAGTATGTGTAAACAGTGAGGATGCATGTATTTGCAGAATCAAGTGGTATAGTTGGTTGATAGGCTTTAAAAAAGTAGTACAAACTGTAAAGATTTAGAAATATGTATCTTTTTTTTTTTGTAGGCCTTTACTTGTCTTGTACTTTGTTTTTGTTTGTAGCTCTCTCTGTCCTATCATTATTGTATTAAAGATAATTTTTTTCTCTATGTATATATGGCAGTAGATCTTACATTCTGCACCTCCTCAGATTGTCTTTGTGTATGCTGTAAACGTGTTTGCCATAAACAGCAGGACTTATCTTAGGTGAGCTGGACAATGGATGTTGTAAATCTGTACAGTTACAGTAGTGCTTTTAAATGCATGTTATAATGATTTAATGAGACATAAATTTGAAGATCAAAACTATTTAAATTTGAAGGTTGTGCAAAGGAAGAGGCCTGGGAGAACAAAAATTTTCTCAACTCATACAACTTGTAGGATGGAAATGTATGAGTAAGTACATTAGGAAAAAACCCACAACCAACAAACCAACAAAAAACCTCAAAACAAAAATCCCCTACTTGAATAAAAAGAACAGGCTGCTAAAGCTTGTGCTTAGGTTTATAAAAGCAAATAAATATAATTATTATTATATTGTATTATATATATGTTTGTGTTCTTGAGTATAGCTAAAGGACAACTTCCCATGAATTAATGCATTCCTTTAGAATTGCAGTAGATTTTCATAATTTTTTAAAGCATTCCTATTGTAGCCTACATCAAAAGGGCAGCTATGTTTCTTGTGTCTGACTATACATATGCATTATAAAAAAGTGAGTCTACTGTAATTACCAGTTTGCAGAGCGAATTCCTGCAGGGTTTGTACTCTCTCCATTAGTAAAAGAGATAAGTTGAAATGTATTAAAATTTCACTGTACAACTGGGAGTTTTTGTTCACAGTAAATGTGGTAATGTTTCTTCATTGCTTGACTGTTTGTGTTTAAATTTAGGCAGTGTGCCCAACAGGGACAAAATTATAGGATAAAGCTATGTATAAAAGAAAATCCTTCTGAGAAAACCAATGATATCTCCCCCCACCCTCCTTCTCTCCTTCTCTCTCTCTGGTTAAACACACACACACACATACACACACACACACACACACACACACACACACACACACACACACATATATATATTTTCATGTTCCATTCTGGCCAAAGAGAAACATTTTTTCTGTTTCTATTTCTATTTACTGTAATTCTTCTGTATTATACATAAGGTAAAGGGATAGAGTATTCTTTAGTGAACCTTAATGAAAAAATCTATTACTCTGTTTTCAGACAGTATTGATGAAGCAAAATTTAAAAGTTACATTACCTAAAGAAATACATATTTAAATAATAATGAATGACTTTAATGAAGAGAAAATTTTACATCTATTAATCTGGCTTTTGGGAGGCCAAGTTAAAAAAAAAAAAAAAGATTGTGTAGTTTTCTTGTTCTTACTTGCCTACAGTACCAGTTTTGTGGCTGACAGAGTTGATCACTGAAGAAACAGTGCAGGATTGAGTATTTTGATACTGGAAATAAGAAGTTATTGCTTTAGGTGATAAGTTAAAAACAAGATACATAATACAGAGTGTTGACCTTGATGAGACAGAAAAGAGTATTTTCATTTTAGAATTATTTTCAAAACAATAAAATCTTTCATTATAACTCTTTCATGTAACTTCTTTAGAACTCGTATCTTCACTGGCTAAAATGCAGTACAGTGCAGTGTAAATCCAAATTTTTTTTTCTATATTGAAAACCCATCATTTAGAATCCAGAAAGCAGTAACATCTGAGAAGGAAAGAAAAGCCTGAAAAGTCAAATCTTCTTGAAGAGCAGATTAGACAATAAACAATGTATTTGTGAGATTCTTAAATGGAATTTGTAAATAAATGGACATAAAGGAATAGCTATTTCAGGACCCATGCTGCATTTTACCTTGTTTAACTCAGATGTTGCTTATTCTATAGATTTATAGAAGAAAAAAGTTGAAAATAAAAAATCTAACTGCTGATTTGGACAACATAATTTTGTGTGGATGTTTACATTTTTCTTATAAGGTTCTCTACCTGTTAAAGGTGATATTTTTGCATATTTGCATCTTTTCACTTGTAATTTTTACTGGGCAGACTGTAACTGAGGTTGATCAAGACTGTCTAGAGAGAGATATTTATCTGATCACCTTTAAGGCTTCTGATTAATTTGTGGGGAAACAATTAATGAATTACAGGTACTAGATTTAATAGATTTGTTGTTCGATTTAAAAGATTTAAATAACTTTTTTTGAACCATTTATAATCTACTGAAAAAAAATCATCTTTCATGGATTACTGACCCAATAGTCCATGTAAAGTAAGAAAAATATGTTGACAGCTTCCTTCCATGCTCCTGCTACATCAGGCTCTATGTTTTTTTTTTTAAGATACTGCAGGAAAATTTCCATTTGGGGTGTGCTTTATTTAGTTTAATTTTTACATCACAAGCTTTGAATGATTGGTTTGCATTCTTTCGCAAGGCTGATACTACAGTATGGGGATCTCGGTATTACTCAATATAGTTGCCAGCAGATGCACTTACTTTCCACAGATGTATCACCTGGACTTTCCGTAGAATCATAGGCTCATGGAATGGTGAGGGGTGGAAGGGACATTTAAAGATCATCTAGTCCAACCCTTTGCCATAGGCATGGTCACCTTCAACTAGATCAGGACTAGATCAGCACCAGAGTTCCATCCAACGTGAACTGGAATGTTCCCAGAGATGGGGTGTCTACCACCTTGCTGGGCAACCTGTTCCAGTGTTTCACCACCCTCCTCAAAAAAATTTTTTTTCCTTATATCTAATTTAAATCTACCCTGTTTCAGTTTAAAGCTATAACCCCTTCTCCTATCACTACACACCCTTAGAAATAGTCCCTCTCCAGCTTTCTTGTAGCCTTGTTTAGGTACAGGAAGGCTGTTACAAGGCCTCCCTGGAGCCTTTGCTCACTGTAGCTCAACCACCCTAGTTCTCTCAGGCTTTTCTCATAGGATGGGTATTCCAGCCCTCTGATCATCTTCATGGTCCTTTCTTGGACTTGCTCCAACAGGTCCATATCTTTCCTTTGCTGAGGACTCCAGAGGCAGATGCAGTACCCCAGGTGGGTCTCATCAGAGCAGAGTAAATTATTGATCCAGGGTGAGCAGGGCAGTAAAACCAGTGGAAGCAACTTGCTGCTTCTGCTCTCTTAAGAAGATGGCAATTTGTGCTTACTTGAGATGAGAACCTGGGTGGAGCTTGCAGTGTCACACTCTAGAAGACTATGTGGTTGAACTCCAACGACTGATGGTGTTGGTTTCAGAACATGAATCTGGTTTTCATCTATAAGAACAAATGTTTGTGTTTGTTAACATGCTCTCAGGTGTAGGGAATAGCATTCTTAAATCAACTATGTGTTTTCTCTTCAAATTTTAAGCAAAGAAGCACTTGTCAGTCTTATTTTTTTCAGCGCTAACAACTTTGTCTCTGGTGCTCCAGAACCTCAGGCTAGTTTTACATGTTAGAGAAACATAGCGTAATACTTTACCTTCAGTCTTTGCAGAATATCCTGTTGGCAGCACAGTGAGTTGAGTGTCTAGAATCAGGATGAAAGGTCTGCAAAAAGTTCCTGAAAAATAACAAATATATTCTGCATTATATTTTCTGTAGAAAAGTCTAGGTAACATTCCTTGACACAAGTTTCCACTTTTGGGAGTGTCTGCCATAGAACTGAAGAGGAACTCCTAAATTAAAGCAAGATTACGAATTTTTTTTTTTCCCTTGTCTTCTTATTCCCCATTCACTTACCAGCTCTTTCTCCAGAAGACTTGGAAATAGTTTTATACAATGCTTAAAGACTGTATTGTCCTTGCTCCTTAAGAAATGTCCCCTCTCTAACCATCTGTATTATTGTGCATCTGAATACATAATGGAGCCAACTATACTCACTCTCTATACAATCTACCTGGGAAAAGCTGTTTTATCCTATTAACAGCTTTCTCTCTCGTTAGCATACTTCTCTTCATATTATATTAGTAACACTTTTCTTGAATGCCAGAGAGAAATATAACAATATTACTACCTTTCAAACTATATTCACTGAAAATAAATACAAGTAAGAAACAATGCTAATATAATGTGATGTGAAATTGCTAAGAAAATATTGCAGTGCGGTGAATAACTCAGAAGATCTTTGAGTATCTCTAAATGGGAGAGAGATCAAAAGTATCATTGCATTACATGAATGTTTCAGACCATTCAAATGCAAAGTATATTCCTCCTTAACTGTTTTTTGTTTTGGGAAAAGCATAATTAGGCTATAGGTATTGAAGCTAGTAATGGTCATCTATCAGTGAAGGTTAGTTCCTCTAGGTGATTTCCTATGTTTAAAATCATTAATTTAAGAGTGGTAAATCTACCTAAGCTTGTATAATTAAAATAAAATCTGTTAAAATCTTTGTGCCAGCAAGAGAAATAGTAATGCGAAATGCTTCTGCCTTACCTTTTGTCCTCATACTTTACTATGTTGTGTGAGCTGTTTATTAGCCTTATCTCTGGAAGTGGTATGTATTATCATTACCCATTTTTTTGAGATTGGACAGTTAAAAATTGAATTGTTAAGTAAACAGCTTAACCAGTGCCACACAGTACATCTGTGGGAGTGACACACCCAGAATCAGAATCAAGGCATTCCTCTTCTTCACGTCCAGTGTTTTGGCTACAGAATTACCCATATAAACATTTTAGCTGAGTTTAAAAATTGTCATATTTATACCAGAATTATGTGATGGAGACATAAGATCTCCCTGCAGACACAGAAATATTTCTGCATGTGTATGCTTCATTCTGTAGAAAGTATGGCAACCACGTCCACCCCAGTTCTCCTTCTTTCTTACAAGTTAAAAAGTACTTTGGAATGTTGCCTGCCTGTGGGAAGGGAAGTAATAAATCCCTTGTTTTTGCTTTGCTTTTTTTTAGCTTTATCTATTAAACTTTCTTTATCTAAACCCACAAATTTTATCACTTTTACTTTTCTGATTCTCTCCCCATCCCACTTTTGCCCACATCAGGTGACTGTGTGGGGCTTAGTTGTCAGTTGGAGTTAAACCAGTTAAAACAATTCTCTCTAATACCAAGCTCATTATAGAGAGGTGACAATGTGCATTTCCTAAATGCCAGTGTACAAATGATCCTCCTTTTGATGTTAATTTAAAAATAAGTTGTATTGCACTCCTGATTTGCCAATTATTAGAGGAGTATAGTTTCACTGGGATCTTTTTGCAGTGCTGTGGTATTTTAAAAAAGTACTTAATTGACAGGAGAAAAATATTTATTTGGACTCATGAAATAGTAAAGAAGAGAAGAGACAGATTTTCTAAGAGCTGTTTACAAACCATATAAAATGTGCTTTGAAAAAGAAAGAAAACACTCCCAACCTAAACCACTAGTATGGTACGGTCCTGCGCTGAGCAATAGTGTCAATTTAGATAAACAGATCTTGTCTTCTTCACTTTATAACAAAGAAACAATAAGAAAAATATAATGGCAGAAGAGACTCTATTTAAAAAGTGCTGAAACATTTGCAGAACTTACCTGTTGTCTGCTGCTTTGCAACTTACTCTGTCATGAGTCAACATAAACCAACACAAGTGTAGATCTCTGTGTTTCTCATCAGCCTCTTACTCAATAACTTTGATTATTTTGATATGCTGTCATGTCTCAAGACCAACTACTGTATGGCTCTAAATTATTCTCCCAAAGACAGCGTTGCTTACTTTCAACAAAATATTGTTCAAAATTAGGTATTGGGCATTTAAATATAGAATAAAACTATTTGATAATGGATAGAAAATGTTAATTTAACATAATTATTTGTCTTAAAGTTGAGAGATAGGTTGCAAAAAGTGCTTTTTGCTTTTACTTTTCCAAGTAAACTTGAAAGCTTTTACTTTTCCAGGTAAACTTTGCTTTTACTCTTGCTTTTACTTCTTGTCATTTCATGCAAATATTTCATTTACTGATATATATCACCAACACTTTTATTGTGTCTAAAATCATAAACGAGATAATTTATTCTGTCAATTAAATATGCAAAGTTCTTGCCTGCATTAAAAAATACAGAGAACTTGTGAATTGCCACATTATACAAAATCTATAATTTTAAATATGTGTATGTGTATATGTGTGTGTATGCAAAACGCTTGGCAGTCTTGTTAATTCGTACATTTGTGCAGACTGCATATATCACTTAGAGTCTTACTGATTTTAATGCAGCTGTGAAGAACTGCACTTATGCATCAGTTGGCTGGTCTGCAGTCTTGCTGAAAAGATTTCACTGACCAACTCATGCTCAAGCTTCGTGCTCCTGTATCTGGTAACAGTAGATTTAGATTGTGTGAGTTCTGTAGGATAACATATGGGAGATGCATTAGACAGGTAGATTGTATAGAGAGTGAGTATAGTTGGCTCCATTATGTATTCAGATGCACAATAATATAGATGGTTAGAGAGGGGACATTTCTTAAATACCTTTTTGTATTTGAAAAAGGTAAGGCAAGAACATTAAGAGTAAAGCTCTGTTAACACTGCCACTGTATAGAAGGATATAGCTGAGACTTCAGTAAGATGGTATTCAACCTCACAGGACTCTTAGGGACTTACCACAAGTTATATTAAGAATTTTTATTGCAAACCTTACCTGCCTCTCCAGAATGTTTTATCATTTAAAAGTCCCTCCATCTCTTGTAGTCACTGGTAGGAATCCAGAGGAAGAATCATATCTCTTTTTTACATTCTTTCCTCCTTCTCCCACACTGGGATCCCTTAGGTTATTGCCTCTTATTCCTCGGAAGCTCTGCAGAACAGACAGATTGATTTTCCACCACTGCTATAGGCTATTTCTATGAACATAAGAATAATATTTACTTTTTAGTTATAATCAAATGACCCATGCAATGTTAAATGAATATTCTTGGTGTGGGGGAAACTCACAGAAGTCAGGTCTAACATCTTTTAATGTTATCCACAGAAACTTATGCATAGGTATAGTAGAAATCGTGCTTTAGTATTAGACAAGTTCCCTTCTCTCTGTGTTATGCTTTACAGGAATATCTCAAAGAGAGCAGCAGGATATTTCTGAATGTTTCAGTGTCAATTATAAAATTTTAGGATTTAAGGAATTTGTAGTATAAATTATTTTAAATTATTCTACTGAAATCCAGTCCATTTCCTCCACAGGTCCTCAAGGGCCACTGTAATTTTGATAGAAACACAAGCAAAATTATGCTAGGAAGTCACTTGAAGGGATATATTAAAATGTCTGAGAACTCCTGTTAACTGAAGGCCATTGATGTGGTAAAACATAACAGCATGTCTCAAGAAGCTGAAAAAACCCCACATTTTTTGTTGCATACTTAAGGGCGTTAATGTTGTCATCTAAATACACAGTCGCCTACCAGCTAGTACAGGGGAGGCTGTATTTACTGATTTTACCCTTTCTTTTACTTGTCAAAGTCTTTGGTTTCTTTTCATTTCCTTCTGCTCTCTCTCTGCCTTTCTTAGAGAAATTTCTAGGAAAACCTTAGGGAAAATTTCTGTTTCTTTCCCAACAAAATAGTTTAAAATGCCAAGTCCCATTGCAAAAACTATTTAACAAAATCTCGGGAAGGCAGAATTACAGGGCATGACTTCTGTAATTACTAGCTGTACTCTTTCAGAAGCATTTTCTGGCTAAAGTTTAACATTGCTAGCCCCTTGGATTTTTATACCAACTCTATAACAGGTTTGAACAATGGTTACAATGTTTAGGGGCTACAAACTCACCCAGGATCTTTTTATTATCCTGACTTCCAATCCCACCCCTTTCAAATTAAGCAGTAAGAGATGTCCAACCACTGGTTCATCAACACACACTGCTATCTACAAGCACACCAGTTACTGCGCCTTAAAATCCTGCCACAGGAAAGTGGAGATCTGCATTACTGCTTTGGGTTCTTAGGTGAATCTATGCCACATTCACCTCTGGCTGCCATTCTGAGTCCTTCCTGAATCTTTTGGACAAGCTCTCACTGACTTGTGTTCTCAAATGGTACTGAAAAACAGTAGGAAAATACTGTTAATAATTTGGATGCATATACTTGCAAAGCTCAGTAAATTTGTTCATTTCATTTTGAAGATGTTCAAGGACACTACTTTCTTTTGTGTTTAACGAATGTTAGTGTTCCATCCCTGTGCGTAAGAATACAGACTATTTCTGGCATCTTGAATCTTGTCTTCACCAAGTTACATTGGCTTCGTGTTGGATGTTGTAGTGATCTGAGGTAGTTACAATGATTCTGAATTAACTGAATAAAGTGAAAAAATTATCTTTGAAATAAAGATTGAAATTTTTCAATAGCTGCTACTGCTATAGAGTGCCTCCAAATTTATGTTGCATCTGCCCTGGTAACACTTTACTATCGTCGTGTCTGGTTGTTGTTTAGGGAATGTAGACATCAGGCTAACAAAGTAATTTGCCTAAGGTCATGCCAGAACTTGAAATAGAATGAGTATTTTCAGTCCTAAATGAGCATCTTGCAGCTTGAGGGGTAATCCTCACCACTCAGAAGTGTGCATGGGATTCTCTGTGTTGGAATGGGGAACTAGTGAAACCAAATTACAGCCTGGCATCCACACACACCCTACAGAAAAAGCACCCAAGTAAGGCCAGACTGAATGTTTTGGCCATGCTAAATATCTTTTGAGTTTCTCATGCCAATCCATATTACTTTATAAAAGTGCATAGCTCTTTTTGAAGACTTTTCAGATTTAGTTACTGTGGGAAAAGCTGACATTTTCATGTTTCTGAAAAATTTGGTTGAACTTTTTGGGCAATATACATAGAAGATAGAAATTGTACTAAATAGTTAGTCTCCTTCAACACTTTACATCATCAATACTCTCTTTAACTCAGGAAAGGGGAAAAGAAACATGTAACCTGAACTTATTTCCCCAGTCTTAAATCTATAACAGCTAAATGGATCATTTTGAATGTGTCTAATAAAACTTACTCTTGGGCTGAAACATTGTATTTCAGGTTCAAGTTGAATCAAATTTTTACAGACAACCTGTTAACCTCTAGGCCAAAAGTAGATAGGGTTGTAATGGAAATGCTGATGAGCCTTAATAAAGCAGCTCTACCAAATGTCAGAGTTTCATCTGCTACATGTACTAAACTATATTACACCTCTTATACCTACTGTAAGTGCCATGTGAACAAATCAAAATAACATCGAATACAACAAATATGTGTCACGTAGGTGCAGAGATCTAAAAAAAGTAGTGAATGTGAGAAAATCTTTTGGTCCAATAAGAATACCATTTTTAAGACCTCCTTCTTGCAGTCCAATTAATTACAGAGTTCATTAATTAATGAACATATTAGTAAAAGAACACCATTACTGACCAGTGGAGACGTGATATATTACTGAGTCAATAAACTATTGAACATGAAACAGGGCCTTTCAGGAGAATTTTTTCTCATAACCCACAAACACATATATTATTCTTGCATAGTCAGCACTTCTTTGGTACCCTTATATGTCATATTACTAATTCTTTTAATCATGTGTACATAGAGCAGTGCTTTATAGCCTATCTAATGAGTAATTGGACAGGTGACACTGGGGCTGAGGACCCGAAGTGTCAGGCATAACAGAGCAGGATTTTTTTTCCCCACTAGGTTTTTGAGAGTAAAAGATAGTAAAAAAGTAATAGGATAGGAGGGATAAAGGACTTTTGTACCAGAAATTTGTCAGAGAAATACCGATATTAAGTGTATGCATGAACTACAAATATCTTTAAATTGCTTTCCAGTGCAGAGAAATAAGTAAAGAGATCAAACATTAACATAACTCTGAACCTTTTTCATTGTCAGCAGCCAAGGAGTTCAGCTTGGGCAAGCTAATGCTGAGTGTAATTTTTTTCAAAGGCAGTATAGTGAAGATAATTATTTTTTGGTAGGGGAAAAGTGTGTGAATGTGTCTATTAATTCTTTGGAAAAGGCAAGTGTCTTCATAATTCTTCAGTAGAGCTGTGGCAATAGGTACCAAGCACCCTTCCCCCACCTTAGCCCCCAAGTAATCATTGATTGCATCTAAATCTATAGAGATATCTTTTCCTGGCAGCTCTGGTAGTTACAGTAGATTGTTAATCTGTGAATGATCAGAATAAGCCTCCCTGTCTCAGAAATCTCCATGCAAATTACATCTAAATGCATGCCATAAATTTATTAACAGCAGTTTGAAGTGCACAGGTCGTCTTCTACACTATTTTAAAACATATGTCTGTTAGTTTATGAAGAGTCTCATTCAATTTATATTCACTTTTCTGTAGATGTACCTAGCCCCTGCCAGAATAAACCTGTGTAATTTTTGCAATAGTTTCAAAAAGGAAGATGAGATATTAATAATGTGTATTATTTAAACAAATTTGAGATCTCTGCATAGAACCAGAGTTTTAGAATTGCTACTCTGAAACAGAGAAATATATGTTTAACAATGAAGAATGTTAGGAGTTAGAGGGCTATGCCTAGATACTAGAGAAAATGATAAATGCAAAGGAAAGTTACAGGATGTTTTATGAAGCTGTCCTATTCTTGTACCTTGATCATTTTATCCTGTTTTGGGAACCCATCAAATACATGACTCCTTTCTGCAGTGGGGTTACTTCTTAGTTGAACCACATATAGGAACCCTGAAAATAAGTTTGAGTACCATGGGAGAAGGGGGAATATATCTGTGGTTTTTCTACAGAATCCTCATACTACTACTTTTTTTTTTTTTTTCCCCTAAAGGAAATGGAGCAATTCTTTTAAAGATTTTAGGAATGTATTCAAATCCCTGGGACATAGTAACAAATGTTTTTGAAAGAAAATTAATTTCTACTTAAAGAGAAGTGTTTTGGATATTAGAAAACTGGGTTTTGCTATGCAGTTCATATCCTTCTAGCCCTCACAACAAATCTGTACAAGCAGGTAGAAATACATTAATATGTGTTTTTTGTTTCTTTTTCTAGGCTATTCGCTGTACACTGGTAAATTGCACATGTGAATGTTTTCAGCCAGGGAAGATTAACCTGAGAACCTGCGATCAGTGTAAACATGGCTGGGTGGCACATGGTAAGAAATGTCTGTTCCAAGTTTGTTTTTTCTACTCTGTCTATCTTTAGCAGTATCTCTAAATAGTAAGAACTGGAGTGATACAGACAGTAGTTGTACCTATTTGTCTACTAATGCATGTGTGCACAGACTGGGTTTGTACATGTGTATGTATGCACATGTTTTTTTACAACAATTTGTAGAAGAAAAAGTAGTAGTCTGTTATTCTCACAATAGCTTCAAGTGCTTCTGGAGTTCAACAGCTTGTGTACCACTCAAAAGAGTATTCTGGCCTTCAGGAAATAATGTAGTTCTAGCAGGGCTTAGCAGAAATGCTAGAAGTTTACAGTATGGTTGCACAGCAGAGTTTGTATTGCAAAGAGGCATCAACCAAAAAGTCATAGGGTCTAATGGAAATTCAAACATGCCAGTGTTAAACTTGCAGATCTCACATCAGGATGAGTGTATCTTATTTGGCTCAATGAAATTGTGCATACATGATCTGTGAGTTGAACAGCTTTTCTCATGTTTAAGTAAATAAAGAATGAAGGTATTAGAATGCTCAGATCCTATATAAAGGCATGAAAGTTCCATTCTATTTATCCTTTTCTATTTTGTGAATTTTGTGGAGGTTTTTTTCCTGATGGTCATGATAAAACTAGAATGAGAGAGAGAGCGGGCACTGTATATGCTGTTAGAAGCCAAATAAGGAGGATACCTAAAATGGTTCAATGAAAAAAAAAAAAGCAGAGGGCTGGGGGAGGGGAGGGGGGGGGAGAAAGATTACTATGTTTGCAGAAGAAATTACTGTTGGAGTAATTTTTTCTCATGGTCTAGGCTATTGGCACCAAAGCAACCACAGTCCTCATTCCCCACTTCTATCAGACTTTGGAGGCTTCTATTCTGTGAATTTTATTTTATTTTGATGAGAGTTTGAGTAGAGGGTACTTGATTCCCTGGCTGACATATGACAAGTGTGAGTGCTTAATAAATTCAGAAGCGCAGACTGACTTAGAATTTTTTAAAACCTTCACATAAATGGAAAGGAAAGCAGGTACACAGGTACTATGCAGTCTTCTGTCACTGCCTAATAATGCTTACAGCCTGCCTAGAACACCACCAACCTGGTAGCTGGTTGCAGTTTTACTGTATACTAGATTTTCTAAGAATATAACTTATATTTGTTCCCTGTATTTCCCAGAAAAATATCTTCAGTCACAGTATAACCAGATTCACATTTCTTGGACAAGTCGTTAACCCTCACAGAATTTGTATAGTTCAGGCTTGCTCCAGGTTTTGTGTAGAATCATCATCTGAGGTTTAGCTGGTCCACAGATGGGGAAGCACTGTCTAGATTTTTTGCAAGGTGTCCTCCTGTTGAGCAATAGAAACTGGGAGTCTAGCACTTAGATTCTGGCACCTGAGCATCTTGAGTTTTCATTTTAATTGATACATCTTACAAGAGTGCAGTCATACTTTCCTGATAAATTCTTCCCTATGCGGTGATTGAATTCAAAGTCAGAATATATGACAGTAATCTGAGATTTCCACAGTGTGTGTTATAGAAATGTCCCTGTTTACAAATCCAGAAAGTTTAAAGGTGAATGTGATGATAAGAGGTGTATCATCTGCTCCCGTATCTGAGTGCTTAGCATTCCAAATGGAAAAATTAATGCAGCCATATATTATTAGAAAGTGTTTGTTTTGCTGCTTTGCAAAGTGAATGATGCTCTGATTTTTTTTTTTTTTTTTAGTGCACTTCATGTACATTCATCTGGAGTATTTAAATTTTATGGCAGAGTGAGACAAGTCAGATATAAGTTTCATATACGTAAAGCACAGGCGTGTAAGTTACTTTCTGGAGACAGTGATGCATCTGCTTCATTCTTGATCTTAGCTGGTTTTGAGGATTTTGAGGGCAGTGTTCGAGAGACAGATCAATTCAGTGTACAGTAGTGACTGGATTTCAAAATGACTGAATCAGGTTGTGTTCAGAAATTGTTTTCTTAAAACTGTTAGCATGGTACTTTCAGAAGTTTTTCCTTGAATGCAAATAGTATTTTCTGCTGCTTTAATTAAAGGGTTTCCTTCTGATTTTTATTAATGAACTTCAGCTCAGCTCCTTGACACATGATGTAGTACTTTACTGAATGTCATTATCAAAGAGTAGGTGTTCCAACAGTAAGTACTGTGCTTATTCAGTTCTGATAAACTAGAATCATAATTAACTGAACAGATCAAAAAATAGCTTGGAATGGCAGTCTTCTCATAGTGTGCTTGGCTCATCTGTGCAGACTTAATTCATGTTAAGGGGTGCCATTTAAAATGTTGGAATTCTTGGATTGAGGAGGATAGGGCATACATTCACTACTGTATTATTGCACTTAGCAGCTGCTTGCCTGTTTCCTTCTTTTCCGTTTCCATTGTCTTTCTCCTGTTTCCCTTCCTCACCTGAAATAAACTGCACACATCTTGAGAGGAAAGGTTTCCTACAAATTCAAGTTCATCTGTCTGGAGTTGCCAAAAGTAGGATTGTAAATATATGAACAGTTACATTTGAGAAGTACTCTTGTGGCAAGGTAAATGTTTCTGTTGACAGAAGTTCAGCTTATCAAGTATTTGAGCCGTGTGTCATAGTGGTAATCCTACCATCAGTGTGTTTAAGGCCAAAGCCAAAAGCTATTCAGAGCATAGCAGCATTATCAAGTACTTACTAGACTTCAGGCAGGCAAACAGATAAGGTAGATATGGGGTGGGGTTTTTTTTGTTTTGTTTTGGGTTTTTTGGTTGGTTGGTTGGTTTTTTCTTTTGTTTTTGTTTTGTTTTGGTTTTTTTGTTTATTTTTTTGTTTGGTTGTTTTGGGTTTTTTTAATGGTTAAGATACTTTGTATAGTCAATATGGTGAAAAATAAAATCTTACTAAAATCTTAATAGTCATTTTATTAAAGAAAATTCATTTTAACCCAGGCAATTGGCATTTTGTGGCTTTTAAGTCATATAGGAATGACTACAACACTTACTCAAAGTTTATTCGAAATAATGAAAAAACCCCACTTTATTTGCCATGTACTTCCCCTAGCAAAAGTATCTTAGCCTATGAGGAAAGAAATTAGGCAAGTCTGCAATAAGAAGATGCTGATTTCATTGACTCTGCATTTTGCCTTGTATGCATGTCATTGATATCAGAATAACAACTACCATATTGCTAGCAGAAATACTCTTATTATACCTTGTCCAACAGATCAAAAGACCCAAAGCAGTATCAATGGGAAATACAGTCTACCCTCTCATAACTCTTTTGCTTTGAAAAGGTGTGCCAAGGCCACATATATCACAGTAGACTAAAGCTATTATTTTTGTCATTCATTCTACTTATTTTAGTTTCAGTATCCCCATAAAAAAGCCCTCTCACTGTATAATAGTATTACTAAGTTTGTCTGAAATCATTGTCACCTTGTTTCAAAGAGAAAGAGTCAGAAAATTAGAAATATCACTTTTCTGTCTTACCCTGAAAAAGGTCACTGATAAAACTCAAACAGCAACAGCATGTTTTTCAGATGTTTTGGTATACTGTGCATACCTGGACTAGCTGATTTTTACACTGTTCAACTTACCTTAGGAGATTAGGTATCCTGTGAACATTGTGCTGTCTCCCTTCTTCTTTTCCCCATTCCTCTCATAGAAAGCTGATCCTTAGTCCTCTAGGGGTCTCTGATATCTGTTTGTCTGCATCATGCCAATCAGTACAGCTCAGGTCTGGGGTATTTATTCAGGTAAATTTTAGTACCTCTATGAGGTATGATGAGGCCTCATACAGACCCATCCAAGACTGGGCCAGGCCTTCTCTCTGGTAACTTTGAGATAAAGTTCCTTTCAGTTTTAATGAAAAAGACTTTAACTAGTAGATTTTGGCACATAGGGCACATCCATTACTTTTTTTCTTTTATTTCAGAGTAAAAGCTGCCATACAGGGAATACACATGCCATGTGAGTTACACCTTGTGAAGGAAGTTTTCTGCTGCTAATATTTATATAATGCATGTGCAAGCTTGCTGTAAATGAGACTAAGAATGAAAACAACAGCCTCCACTAGAAAATAGAGAATGTCATAAAGTCAGATGCATGACATGACTGAGACTTCTTCATTCAGAATGGTTGCGTTTTTTGAATTTCCACATGGTAGGCCATGAAACTGTCAGGTTAAAGAAACATGAATTGAAAACAAAAGAAAGGAATGACAGGTAGAAAAAGGATGAGGAACAGAAGAATGCTGTGGAAATTTTAGTAATGCTATCTCTTTCTCTTACCTTGAAGTTTCTGAAAGGACTTGGTTCATGAAGAAGGCTTATATTTTAAATATGAACTGCATAGAAATGAGGCAAGAATGAAGATGAGTGCTATGTTGAAATAAAATTTATCTGGGTTCCTATATTTGTTTCAGTCCAAAGCTGTTAAGTGAAAGAAATCCAGGTTTGCAGTCAGAGATAATCCCTCACAAAATAAAACAAAACAATCTTAGAGTCTCTCTAAAAGTTGACAGAACTGCCATGTTTGTCTTTTCTTAAAAATGGAGATTTTTGTGTAGAGAGTAAATAAAAAATTTTAAAAAAGGAAGAGAAATTTAATCCTATTATAGTTGAGTAGTAAAATATCAGGTTATTTCTACATTGTTCCTTCAGATATAAAAAATAGTCATAATTTGTCAGATCAAACATGCTTGTTTCCTTCCATTCAATCTATTTAATTAGTTGAAATGCTTTAAAATTACTTGAGAAAATTGTGAGAACATGTTTCTTCCTTTTTTTTTTTTTTTTTAGTTATGTAGAGATTTTAGCGAAGTAATTCTCAACAGTTCATTGATAATGAAAGCTAGCTTTTCATGACTTTTAAAGTAAAACTGTTTTAGATCTAGTCTGGCTTTTCCTGACAAAATCATTTTAATCCATCTGTTACAACTTTCTTTTGACCCTGAAGGCTGAGGCATATTTTTCATTACTGAGTTGCTTCCAGGGACCTTACAAGATTAACATTCATTACTAGTAAACACTTTTTTAAGGGCCCCCCTTCTGCTTATTCTATTACTTTTTGCTTCCCTTCAGCAGGATTTCCCAAAGCAGCCAGTGCAGCACAGAAAAAATGCACTCTGTTATCTTGTGGATACTCTGACCTAGTACTTGGTTTTAAAGTCTACCATATTCTTAGGAATGATGTGATGTAGTGTTTGCTTTGGGTTACTTGGATATGACCCGTAATGCAAGTCACGCTGAGATAAAAGCAAATCCAAGTATTAGGGCATCCAGTAAAAATAGTATTGTTTGACAGGTTTAGGAGACAGATGTGATAGAAAAGAAATAATGCTTAGATGCCCCAAAATCAAATAAGAAGCCTTCCTTTTCCATCCTTGTATTCATCTGATCTTTTCGTAAATCATATGGGCAAAGGTTTAACCCTCATGTAAATTTGACATCCTCAGGTGTTGAGTAATGTTTTCCCTGGAGGTAAACCACTGGCTCTAACTGAACATGTGTTCACACTCATACCTCCTAGGATTTCCCTTGAGATCTGTTCAGATTAAAATATTTTCTTCTCTTCTTTCCTGACACTGCCAGGACATGTTAACTCAGTCAGGAAGAGGTTAGACCTCTCCCGCTCTCCCTAACTTTATTGGCTCACAGTCCTGGGTTTGAATATGCCAATGTCCTTCAGACATGGCCAGGTGAGACTATACCTCACCAGACATTAGGCAGGCAGCTAAGGACCGCTCTAGTGCCTGGTAAGCCCTAAAGAGACCCATTCTGAAGCATAGTGCCTGTTTCTCCTGGGTTGAGTTATATTCACATGTCAAAGTGAGACCCTTTCTTATTGTGAACATTTTCTTGTCTGAAAAACTTTTAATTTAGTAATCACATTTTTTGGTCTCACAGAATTAGCATTATTACCATCAGATACTCATTGGCAACTCCGAAATACACTTTTTAGCTATGATTGCTGTTGATGGACTATAAAATGCCCATAGTGGTTTAGACTAAAGATATTTCAAAAGTGCAAGATATTGTTATTTTGGTGCCCATCATTATTGAACTTGCATTTTACAGAGAAGGCTTAATCTCATTTAGTAGACCCAATACAATAGGATAAAATTCTAGGAGATGGATTGGATAATGATATCTTACCCTTTTTTCTTGAGGAGAGAAACCAGTAAGGAAACAAATAGACTTGCTATGTGCAAGATGGAGCGAAGGCAATAAAAACGATGACTTTAAATTAGAATTCCTCTTTCCAATCACAATAGAGGCTGCTTTTTGGAAAGGTAGTCAGTGAAACCCATGCTCTTGCCCCCTTTATGGTGATGATAAGAACATCATTTTGATGCCATAGCTTCAGATGGGAGCAAAAGAGTGTCTGGTGTTCACTACTTGATTCCCAGATGAGCAGGATAAATTCTGTGGGACTTTGGAGTGCAAATCGCCAACAGATTTGTGGGGAAGTAGTGGTGGACTTCTGTGGCATGCATCCTCTCCAGGATGTTTAGGTGACAGTATCTGCTTGCTTGTCTCTTTTAACACCTATGCTGCTGCATATGAATTGCTGCGATGTGCTAACCACTTTATCATTTTATTGCACTTTATTACATCATAAATTTTTATATCTTCCTAACAATCCTACAAGAAGCTTAATTGTTTATAGGAATATCTTAATTAACTAGAGTTCTCTAGGTTAAGCAGAACACAAATTGAAAGAGCTTTGTAAGCTTAAAATGGGATTTGACTTAAAGAATAAAAAATTCATACTGCTCTCAGATGTTCAAAGTTACAATAATACCATGGGTAACTTTACCTCAACTTTCTGTTTTTCAGATGTGAAATTGAACAAAAATTTTTTTTTTTAGGAAACTTGCTCCAGATTAATTTAGCAAACAATAGTGTTCCCATTTCCATCTGGATTTTAGAAAGAGAAAAGGTAATACAAGAAATGTATAACATGAGTCTTGGAGACTTTTCTAATTATATTCTAATTGATTACAGTCAATTTTTCTGATGTGTATTTAACAGATTTGTGAAATGGTCACAGCACCTGAATTGGGATGGGAAAGATGGATGAATGGTAGGACTAGTTTTATGAACCAGTGTTCACAGGGTCTGAACATCTTCAGCTGTGAGCAACTTTAAGACAGCAGGTTTACCTGGGAAAACTGAGGTGGTTTAACATGTGTAGGAGAGAGTTTCGTAGGCTCGAATCAGAGTTACACCCTGGACTGAAACACCACCATGGTCTTGGCTTGCCTTTGTGAAATACGTCTGCAACACTGTAGTCCATTCAAACAGAATGATGTTAACAGGTGGGCAATGCCTGTTGCATTTTCATTATTTTCAAGGATGCATAAAAGGTGGAATAGGCTGCCTGGAGAAGTGGTAGAATTTCCCCCCTTTTACATACCAAAGACATCTTGGCAGGACAAAAAGTAACATAATCTGAGGCCCTGCTTTCATTAGAAGCATACACCAGACAATTTGCAGAAATCCTTTCCAACCTAGAATTTCTGTGAATCACAGTTAATGGAATTGAGGTGCATTATGATTAAGATGGAAATTCTCCAAATCCAGACCACAGTCCAGGACTCCCAAATGTGCTTATGTCTCACTGTGTATAGTATGTCAACCAGATAGTTTTAGGACCATTAAATAGATGTTAAACCCTATCTCACCATTATTAATGGAGATAATAGTTTTAGGAAGGTGTTGATGGCTGAAAGAAAGGGGTCATTTAGCTTTGGAGACAAGCGACAAGAAGTTAAAAGATGAATAACTAGTCAAAGTAATAGAGATTATTTATTTATCAGCTTCCATTAGAGATTGTAGGTTTCAACAATGACACTGTTAATCTATATGTCAAAGAGCAGTGATAGTGAACCTGCCCAACAAAAAGGTCTGAGCCAGATGTCAAAGGCAATAGGAACACTGACCATGTCTACATCATAAGCACAGTTCCTTGAGGTCTGACCATGGTAGACTAAACTAGATACTGGGTAAATGTCCATTGACAATCTCTGGCATGCAAGGGAATATAATCAGATCAAGGGTCCATCCAGGAGCTTCAATCAGGAACAAAAGAAGGCTGGGCTAGAGATAAAGACCAGTAACATGGTTCTGAGGGTAATCTAGAAGATGGGTCTACAGCCAGGAACACCTGCAATGTAACTGAGGTGGGACGTGAAGGTCCAGGCCTGAGCTTTAGTAGTGGTTCTGGACCCATGAACTCAGAATATGGGGTGGAAATCTCCAGAGAGGGTCATTGTCACAGTGGAGACCAGCTGGAGCTTTAAAGACTGTGACACCATGGACTGATCCGTAGTGCTGTCTGTAGCAGAGGTGACAGTGGATACCAACACACATAAAAGCAGCTGTGGGTTGGGATGCTCGCATGATTAATCTACACGTTTTTCCTCTATCAGGGTAACCATCTGGATAATCATGGTGAAGTCCTCTTTTACATAGGCAAAAATGCACACACTGACAGAGTGGAACACAAGGTCCAAATCCCACAGAAGAAGCTTGGTCTCCTCTTCCCCACCATGGTCTCCACAGTCAGGTGTTGTCCTTCCTGCAGTTCGCCTTTGCAGGAAGTTTCTAGTAGCCCAGATACTTTTCTGAGAATTTGGGATGAAGGTCCTTTATAGCTTGTTCCTTTGAACGCATTAGCTGCGGACAAGAAAGAGGGAGAAAAAGCCTACTATTCTATTTTTATATTAATTTAGAAGGCCAGTTCTGAACCAAAGATGTGGTCTTGAGGTATCACTACGTAAAGTTAAGTCTAACCTTAATTTTTAGGAGAAAATATTTTGGGTTTTTTTTTTTTTGTTCGTACTTTCCACTATTGAAGAAAAATGAATTAGTATAGAAAGAAAACATAAAGGAAAACACCTGTTTGGCTTGCAGGGATTGAGCAGGGAGGCTGTTTTCCTGACAGGTCAAAAGCAACCAGCAAAGGGCCCCTTTAAAAAAAAAAAAAAAGGACTTTTTGTTTTTTCACCCCATTTCATGTAAGCATTGGCAGAAACTCTGACAAGCAGTTCTTCATATTTTATTATGTTCTTGTCTGGCAGAATCTCTGTCAGGCAAAAACCTTGTCAGCGGAAAACCTGTCGTAGGATCAGAGGAGACAAAAACAGGTGTCACAGAGGCAGTCAAAACTGGAGGAAAAAAAAGATTAGGCTAAAGAGAGAAAGGCAGACAATTACATTAATGCCATTGCTTTTATCTTATAGATGTGTGTTATTATCTCGGGGTGCTGAGTGCGCAATTGCCTCAAAGAAAACTAGACAGGAGACAAGGGGAAACTTGATAGTTATTAACTGAAGAGGCAGTGTGTCAAAGCTGGATGGGGTTCAAAGTTTTGCAAAGGGATAAAAAAATTGCAGACAGCAAGCAATGTCTGTGAACAAACTGTGGTTCTGCTTTTGGCTACATAAACCTAGTAGCATTCTAAATGTTTCAACTTGGAATCAGATCATAGATAGAAAAATTAATGAAAGTTTTCATTCAGTCTTTTTTAATAACATTTATTTTGTGTACATGCAACTGAAGTGCTGGGTTGGTTTTTTTTGATCTGTTATAAAGATGTTGTTAGGCATGGTGAGGCATGAAGACATATATCAGTTTAGTTGTCCTGTTGTTTGGGTTTGCAACACCTATTATCAACACATGTTTAATTTTAAAATGCTATTAGGTATCCTTTTACTAAGTGTGAACATCTGTACATGCAAGCTGTAAATTAGAAGATCACATATGTGTCCCTCTGTCAGAGACTAAATGCCTTTGGCAAATGGTTTCCATTATTAGCTTTTAAATACAGTAAAAGGCATAATGAAAGGTTGGTTTTGCCTATGAATCAGAATTTGCTTTACTTACTCTCCTTCCATGATTTTTTGAAATCCACAGTGTCTCAGTGAACATTTGTCTGCTATATGGATTACATTGTGAAAGCAATGAAGATAGAAGTAAAATGGAGATCAGCAAGGGATGCCATGTTGTAGCTTAAATTTATACTCAGACTGATTCAGGATGTTCACCCACTCCTATGAACGTTAATGTCCCCTGCTCTCAGTGCTTGCACCAGAAGTGGGATAATTTCATACACAGTGAAAATACTTGAGCTGTTCAGTAGATACTGACAAATTTTCTTGTCCTTAATCACCTTCTAAGTATGATATTTTTGAGGAGCAATTTTTTCCACCTTCAAAATTCACTGCATTACACCCTGTTGGAGGTGGTATTAAGTCTGCATCCTGAGGAAGACTGGCTTAGGCCACCTCTTAAAACTGCAGTAGTTTGTCTGTCCCTCCAGCATTTCAGTCATTCCTAAGATACCTTCTGTTCTTGAAAGGATTTGCTGTTTTTTTTGGTTTTGGTTTTTTTTTTTTTTAATGTGATTGATGGAAAAGAAGAAAATTTTGAACTCTTTAAGATGTGAAGCTGTTCATGTTTGCCACTAAAATCAACAGCAAACCACAGTGCTCAGCACTGTCATTTTTTTACCATACTTGACACACTGTTGTAGCAACAGTATTATGGAATCATGTTATGTTGGTATTCTATAATTTATCTGTCTTCTAATTACATTTTCTCTTGCTGCAAAAAGTGGCAGAGTTATTTAGATTTCAAAAATGTCTCTGTTACTTTCTAGACACAGACTGCATACAATTTTTTTTTTTTCATTTTCTTCCTCTTGAACAAATCTAGTAATCATAGAAGGATGATGTTTGTAAAATTTTGTATCATTTGTTCATGCGTATATAGTCCAACAGTATTCCTCTTTGGTAACTTAGGGAACTAGCTAGGGAGTATGCAGGAAAATCTGGAGTTGTTATATTGCACTGCCCAAATTTAAAACTGAAATGGAATGAGATCCATAACTGAAATCTATAGACTCTTCTCTGTGGTTTTCTGAGATACACAGCCAGGTAAATAAGCTGAAAGAAAGGTTTCACTAGACCTTTTCATCTCTCTCTAGGATTATAAACTTTTTATCTAGGATCAGGAAATTAGCAGGAGATGTGTGTGTTTATAAATCCAGTTGCTTAAAACTAGGGTATTTAAGATTCTTTTCCATTCAGTAAAGGCAAAATGTCATGCCTTTATGCTTTTATTGTAGCTAATAAAAAAATACTATGAGACCTCTGAAGTACAAAATTCATCACTGCATATTTGTATTTCTTTTAGTTGACAAAATTGGAATCTGATCTGACATATGGCTTTTCATTTGATAGACCTTTTTCACTGTACATTGGGAAGGAAGGGATCTAAGGGCGATGAGTAAATATGCAGAACTGAGCCTATGAACTGGACACAGTATAGATGAAACAAAAAATGTTATCTGTGTTCTCTGTCTTTTGATAAATTGAAGAAGCACTTAGCCTTATTTTAATGTATTCTTTGTATTTAATTACCTTTGAATTACACAGAGTTCTATAACTCCAATAAAAAAATATAAATGATGACATAGATTTCCCCCTCCTATTTTACTGACCCCCCCCAAAAAAAAAATCAAACTACAAATGGAACATAAAAGTTTATTCGTTGATTTATTACAAATAGGTCCAAAGTTTTTTTTGCTGGAATTTTACATAATAAGAATGCTGCAGGCTGTAATGTGAAGATCAATGTTGAAATAACTTCAAAGTTCTCTTTACAATTTATTTTATACTAAGCAGATTTTCTCTAAAATCTTGGGGATTTTGTTTCCTATTCCAGAAGGTAAAGAGTGAATAAGCCAACATGGGGATGTTCAGACTTGACATTAGGAAGCATTTATTTACAAAGAGGGTGGTCAAACCACAGACTTTCTAGAGAGGAGGTCGATGCCCCAAGACTCTCCCTGCTTAAGATGCATTTGGAAAATGCCTCTTAAATGCTTTAAATGATGAGCAGCCCTGCAGTGGTCAGGCAGTTGGGCTAGATAATCATTACAAGTCCCTTCCAAATGAAATATTCTAAACTATTATGGTGCATACTTGATACTTCAGAACTGGAAAAAAATTGCTGAAAAACATTCCCTAATTCCTATACTAATTATCCAGTTAGTAATTTTTGGATGTTGAAGGTAGTCTTCTGTAATGTCTTCTTCCTCTTCATAATCCTTTTTGGCCTCCCTTTTTTAATAGTAAAAATTTCTGAAACAAGTACTTGAAATTTGGAATTCACCACAGAAATATTACTTGAGTGCGTGTTGTTAGAGTAAAACACAAAGGTCTTTTTAGGCCATTCCATGAAAATGTTGATTGCTCAGCAAATACGTGATTTTAAGATTCATTAGATCTCTTCTTCCTATATTAGAGAACACCTTTCCACTTCTATTGAATTCAAGAGTATCAGACTATCAACAGTGCTAAGGATTAAATTGGGATGTTAAGAAAAGGTATCTTTCTTAGTTCAAGCACATATCTGATCCCATCATAGTCTCATTTTTGGAAAAGGTTGTGCAGGTTACAACCAAAATGACACAAACATGTTAAGACTTTTATGTTTGAATTTTGATCCCACTGAAACTGTACAAAATCTGAGTAATACCTCACATTGCACAAGGAATGGACTTTTAATGTGTGCTTTATGATGTTCAGTCACTGATAACTTCTTAATAATGACACATCTGTTTATGTAATTTTCCAGATACGACAAAGCACATTCTTTTATATATCATATTTAACCTTGAAGCCTCCAAAGCACTTAAGAAATCATACATTGCTGCAGATACTGTTGAATGTATTCACTTGTGAAACAGGGCATTGTTCATTACCATGTATAAATTAAACAGTTTAGAACAGAATATGATGAGGAATGCATTATCCACATGAAATCATGTGATCAATTCAGGACAGCAGAATACAACTCTGAGATTTGGCAAAAATCAGAAAGCTTATACTCTTACAGGAAAAACAATGAGAAAGGTCCTTTCTTATGTCTTACCTGAAAAAGTATCTATCAACATGAATGGCCTCTTGAATACACCTAGAACACTGACATTAGTTCACTAAGGGTACCAGAGGAGTGACAAAATTCTCCTTAGAAGTGTCTTTTAAAAAAACATGAAAATTTTTTTAAATTACAAATTGGAGTGAAAATTTTCATTCTCATAACAAGATGAAGGGGTATGAGTAGTCAATAGTTTGAAAGAATTTCAGATTGTTATGATTCTATTGTTTCTCATATGGACACAACCATGTTTCCTTTCCTTTCTTTTTATTTACAACCTTTTTTTTTTTTCATGTAGTATGAGGTCTTTCTTTAGCTTGCAAATGTTCTTGCAAACGCTCCCATGCAATAGTATATGCTTTGCTGTGTTATAAATTACACAGTGCATATCCTGACTTGTACTTCAAAAGGATAAACTTCACTGCTTATTTGTTTATTACATAATATACGGAATAAGGCCACAAATCAAAATTGGAGATAATTTCACCGTCATTTGGAATGTTATTCTAACATGGTACTAATTTTTATTCATGCATATGTTTGGAGAAGCAGATGTCTATAGATAATACTGCTTGAAAACGAATTCTGTAGCTGAATGTACTAGTACAGGTTATCTTGTAGAAGTTTCTATCCACTGGTCAAAGATTGTACTTAGTAATTTGAAAGGTCTTTTTTTATTTCTTTTTGACTTCTATTCCATCTCAGCCTTTCCAAAGCTATTATCCTCAGCGTGGTTACACTACCTGAAGTGGGTATATGTCCACAAATTTTGTAATCTCATTCTACCTATTAGTTTTGTAATGCACCCAATAGTCTTCAGATAAAAATGTCTTGCAGTCATTCTGACTTGGATCACAGCAGAATAATGACCTTAAAATCTTCAGCAAGACAAGTCTTCTTTGGCTAGAAGAACTTCTTTTTCTTCACTGTGTGGGTATAGTATTTACTGTTAAGTAAATATTAGATATTACATATTAGATATATTAGAAATACAGTATGATGCAGTGATTAAAAAGCACTGAGTATTTGGAAAATATCCGTTCATGTCTTGGCTCTGTTCTGAATTTGTGTAAACTTGGAGAAGCCAGTTAACATTCAGTAAGATTGAAGATGGAAATCTCAGAGTCATCCAGATCCACTCAATAATTTCAATAGTCTGGTAAAAGATGTTATATCTATTAAAAAACAACAAATTTTTTTTACTCCTTCCAAATGGTTGCTCTGTCACCCATGTACCCATACATACATATCAACACATATGTGGCACAACCTACAAAGTAACAAAATCAATTTTCTTGGCTTTTCTCACTGAGAACTTTGAGGACACATCTGGTATGATATAAGCAAAAAAAAAAAAAAACACCTTAGAAAAATCCCATTCATTAGACATTGTAAATAAATCAGTTTGGAATTAAAAATCCCAGCCTTCAGATTCTTCAGTATAAATGTCCTGTGGAGAGACACAAGACTGCAGTCCCTAGGCTTGCCAATTCCTTATCTTGTTTGAATGTTAAATTAATATTAAAGTGATTTATTCAAAGCTGACTTAGCCACTAGAATAGGAAAGATCAGAAAAATCAGTTGCAAGAAATGAAGTATGAGGAAACCAGAACTCTTTGACAATGTAGTCCTTGGAGTAAATGTGTTGAATGAAGCCAGCAAGTAAATGATAAGGGCCTTTGCGCTCTGTATGTATGAAAGCAATTTATCAAGAGTACATAAACTCTCTAGTGACCATAAACCAAGAAGAAACTGAAGTACAAGACAAGAAGTGCCTAGAAGATTATTCTAAATTCTCGGAAATTTTTCTTAAAACAGCAGTGAGTAGCTTAGGTGCTGCAACATAGTCCATAAAATAGAAATAAAATTAAATTTAAACACTGGTACTCAGTAGAATGTATGATGTCATATGTAATTCCATCTTACTTAACTTCATGAGAGCATAAGAACTACCTTCATCCTACAAACTTTCCTTCGCCTCATCTCTAAATTTGTGGTGAAAAAAACTAACCAGCTCAAGTTGTGGTGAATTCATTATGAAATTTATGATGCCTCAGGGGATTTGCTTTTAACATATTTAAAAACGGTGGTTTGGGGTGTATCTTTTCTTTTTTAACTCTATAGATTAAGTATAAAACTTTTAACAGTCTCTGTCAGTTCTGCATAGCTTCAGTCTTGATCATCAGTTCATTATGTCTCTTGAACTATGAGTATTGTAGTCTCTGAGTCTCAGCTGAGCAATCTTTTGCCATAGGAATTAAAAATTATTTGTTACCTTTGGAAACTAGTCTTGTTTTGGACTGCATCTGTGAAAGTCCTGTTTTGGACTTCACCCTTAGGGGTGAATGGGGTCAGCGATGAGGAGTGATGAGTAGGGTCCATATTGGGACAAATAATGTTTAATGCCTTCATTAATAACACAGAATATCAGTAAATATGCACATGACACCAAGCTGAGTGGTGTGGTTGAAGGACAATATGCCAACCAGAGGGACCTGGATAAGCTTGAGGAAGTGGGACCATGGGAACTTCATGAAGTTCAGCAAAGCCAAGTACAAGGTCCTGTACCTGGGTGGCAGCAATCCCAGACATGAGTACAGACTGTGAGATGAACTCACTGAGAGCAGCCCTTCAGAGAAGCACTCGGGGGACTTGAGTGGATAAAAAACTGGACATGACCCAGCAATGTGCACTTGCACCCCAGAAAGCTGATGTTATCCTGGACTGCATCAAAGTGGCCAGCAGGGTATGGTAGGTGATTCCGCCCCTTTGTTCTGTTGAGTCCTCACCTGGAGAACTGCATCCATCTCTGGGGTCCCCAGACATGGACCTGTTGGAGCGAGTCCAGAGGTGGGCCACCAAGATGCTCAGAGGGATGGAGCACCTCTCCTGTGAGGCTGAGAGAGTTGGGGTTCTTCAGCCTGAGGAAGAGTTGAACAGAAACTTGGGCAAGGCTCCAGGGTCATCTTATTGCAGCCTTTCAGTACTGAAAGGGGGCCTACAAAAAAGCTGAAGAGGGACTTCTGACAAGGACATGCAGTGACAGGACAAGGGGTAATGGCTTTAAACTGAAAGAGAGTAGATTTAGATTAGATGTAAAGGAGAATTTTTTTACAGTGAGGGTGGTGAGACACTGGAACAGGTTGCCTAATGAGGTTGTAGATGCCCCATCGATGGAAATATTCAAGATCAGATTGGACAGGGCTTTGAGCAATCTGGTCTAGTTGATGATGTCCCTGCCCATGGCAGGGGATTTGGACTACATGACATTTAAAGCTCCCTTCCAACCCAAACGATGCTGTGATGCTATGAAGCATCCAGGTGATATTTCTCTGGAAAATTAGTTCATCTGCCAAATATGGTGTGTATACATGACTCTTTGGGGTTGTTTTCTTGATTTTGCTTTGCTCTTTACTTATACTTGACCCTTTCCTTTCAGCTTTGGACAAACTTAGTACTCAGCATCTCTACCACCCAACCCAAGTGGAGATTGTGCAGTCCAACGTTGTGTTTGACATCAGCAGCCTGATGCTCTATGGCACTCAGGCTGTGCCTGTGAGACTGAAGATACTGCTTGATCGACTCTTCAGTGTACTGAAGCAAGAGGAGGTCCTGCATATTCTGCATGGCTTAGGCTGGACACTTCGAGACTATGTTCGAGGCTACATTCTTCAGGTAAGACATAAAGCAAAGCATATTTCCAAACCCAGTTTAACTGATTGTTGTTGTTGTTGTTGTATGGATGTAGTGATGGTGTGCCCCAAGAGGTACAAGGAAATGTAGTAAATACAGTCTGGCGTGTTGAAGACTAATGATGGTGTTGGCAAAATAAAAGACTCAATTTTTCCTAAGCTAAAAAAAAATACAGGTTCCTTCATACCATAGTATTTATGTGTACTTGCTTATGCATACTGTAGGAAATATCTTGAATACCGCAAATACTGAGCTTAGCTAGCTGCAAGCATGATTTGCTCATTAAGGGCAGTTGGCAAAGTTTCAAGGGCTACTGTTTGACTTAAGAAACTAAGATACTACCCAATAGTTCCTTCATCTTTTCTTTCCTTCTTTTGAAAGATATAAGGTATGGATGAAAAGGGGTTGTGATCATGGTAGTATTGGAAAGTATCTGTACAGTGTAATTAATAAGCAGGGAAAAAAGGCCATTTTAGAAAGGTAGCTTTAAATAAAATGTTACATGTAGATTGGTTGAAATAAATAAACAAAACATAAAATAAGTAAAAAATGGACAGTTTTGCTTAATAAATATGGTCATAAATATATATGGTTGCTTATCTGAAGAATTTCATTGTCTTTTAGGTTCCAAAGTAATTTATTACATTTTGTAAGACTATTTCTGATTAATAATACTACACACTTCTGAATTTTCTTAATTGCTACTGACTTTGTGGGAGCTCGGCTTCATCTAGAAGTAATCCTGTTGTTGAAGTGGACATGCTTGAAAAACTTTGAAAATTTTAGTTTCTGATTTATTTCTTTATTTTCTTAGGCAATATTAATGTGCTTGGCACTTCACAGAAAATATGGGATTCTTTATTCCTGATCTGAGGAATTCTGACTCTCCAATTTGTGTCCTTTGTTTGAAAGAAGTAAATTAGCTTTATGTGATTCCATGGAAGTCTTTGCATTCTATGCTCATTTTCTTAAATGTTCTATACACAGATTTTCACAGAAAAGTGTGCTGAATCGTAGAACAGTCCTAGAGAAGGAGAACTAAAAAGATAACTACTCTAATAATGAGATCTTTTTATTCTTGGTCTAATATATACTGAATGGAGTTCTTTAACTGTTTTGGGATTCTCTCAGGTATCTGTTTTGTAAAAGTTAATGGTTACATGTGTTCAAATGCAACAGAATCCCTTTTTTCTATTACCAGTCTAAAATTTACATGCAAGTATACATCCATGATGTTCATACAGTGGATATTTATGTACATATGATAGAAATATATGTTTATATGTATTTATAGATATTAGATATATATAATTAAGGTGGATTTATGAGAGATATCTACAGAGATACATACTGTAATGGCGTTACATACATATTGCATCATATTTTAGAGTCCTACATTCTGAATGCTACTGATCAAGAGGGATAAAGAAATACGATTTGCAAAGGAATATATGTAAAAAAAAAATGCATTATATCTAAGAGATAACATTAGAAATCTGCTGTTTACTAAATGTGATTAATACTTAGGCATAATATATATAATTGCAAGGGCAAAAGGAATCTAGCCCATAAGTTGTTGGGGCTGATCAGGAGGACTTTAACTAGGTTTGAAGGCGGAAGGGTTGAAACCACGCTCTCCAGAGATGAGCCTAAGAGTGGAATCAGCAGCCCAGCTGAAGTGCATGTACACCAATGCACGCAGGGTGGGTAACAAACGAGGAGCTGGAAGCCATCGTGCAGCAGGAAAACTGTGATGTAGTTGCCATCACAGAAACGTGGTGGGATGAGTGGCATGACTGGAGTGCAGCCATGGATGGCTACAAGCTCTTCAGAAGGGACAGGCAAGGTAGGAGAGGTTGAGGGGTGGCTCTGTATGTTAGGGAGTCTCTTGACTCTGTAGAACTCAAGGTCAGTAAAAATAAGGTTGAGTGTCTGTGGATCAGAATCAAGGGGGAGGCCAACAAGGCTGACATCCTGATGGCAGTCTGTTACAGACCACTCAACCAGGATGATGAGGGTGATGAATTATTCTACAAGCAGCTAGCGGACATCTCAAAATCACTCGCCCTTCTCCTTGGAGAACACTTTCACCTGCTGGATGTCTTCTGGAAACTTCACACAGCAGAGAAGAGGCAGTCTAGGAGATTCCTAGAATGGAATTTCCTGCTCCAGCTGGTAAATGAGCTTGCCAGGGGTGGGGCCCCACTAGACCTGCTGTTCACAAACAGAGAGGAGCTGGTGGGAGATGTGGTGGTCGGAGGCCATCTGGGGCACAATGACCATGAAGTAATAGCGTTTTCAGTATTCAGGGATGCTAAGGGGGCCATTAATGAAACTTATACCCTGGCCTACTCAGAAGACTGGTTCAGAGGGTACCTTGGGAAACAGCCCTTGAAAACAAAGGGGTCCAGGAGGGATGGACATGCTTCAAGGAGGAAGTCTTGAATGCACAGGAACAGGCTGTCCCAGTGTGCTGAAAGGCAAACCAGCAGCTGGCTGAAAACAGGGAGATTCTGAAGGAAATTAGGGGGAAAAAGATCGCTCACTGACTATGGAAAAAAGGGCTGGTTACTCATGAAGAGTTTAAGAATATAGGTCATGTAGAAAGAAAATTAGAGAGACAAAGGCACAACTTGAACTCAATCTAGCAGCTTCTCTTAGGGATAACAAGAAGTGCTTCTACAAATACATCAATAGCAACAAAGAGGAGCAGGGAAAAACTCCACTCTTTTTTGGACATGTGGGGGGAACACAGTCACTAAAGATGAGGAAGAGGCTGAGGTATTTAACACCTTCTTTGCCTCAGTTTTCAACAGTAAGACAGATTGTCCTCAGGACAGCTCGCCTCCAGAGCTGGTAGACAGAGATAAGAAGCTGATTAGACCCCTGTAATCCAGGAGGAAACAGTTTGCGACCTGCTGAGCCACTTGGATCCTCACAAGTCTATAGGACCAGATGGGATCCATCCAAGGGTGATGAGGGAGCTGGCGGAAGAGCTCACCAAGCCACTCTGCATCATTTACCAACAGTCCTGGCTCACTGGGGAGGTCCCAGATGACTGGAAGTCGGTGAATGTCATGCCCATCCACAAAAAGGGCTGCAAGGAGGACCCAGGAAACTCCAGGCCTGTCAGCCTGACCTCAGTGCCTGGCAAGGTTATGGAGCAGATCATCCTAAGTGCAATCACACAGCACCTACAAGATGGACAAGGGATCAGACCCAGCCAGCACGGGTTTAGGAAGGGCAGGTCCTGTCTGGCCAACCTGATCTCCTTTTATGATCAGGTGACCTGCCTGATGGATGAGGGGAAGGCTGGTGAACGGGGCTGCATCCAGTTGGCAGCCGGTCACCAGTGGTGTCCCCCAGGGATCAGTGTTGGGCCTAGTTTTGTTTAACATCTTTATCGATGATCTGGATGAGGGGATCAAGTCCACTATTAGGAAATTTGCAGATGACACCAAGTTGGGAGGGAGTGTTAACCTGCTGGAAGGCAGGAGGGCTCTGCAGAGGGACATGGACAAGCTGGAGAGTTGGGCTGATTCCAACAAGATGAGGTTCAACAAGGCCAAGTGCCGGGTCCCGCACTTTGGCCACAACAACCCCTGCAGCGCTACAGGCTGGGCACAGAGTGGCTGGAGAGCAGCCAGGCAGAAAGGGACCTGGGAGTTTGGATTGACAGGAAGCTGAACATGAGCCAGCAGTGTGCCCAGGTGTCCAAGAAGGCCAATGGCATCCTGGCCTGGATCAGGAACAGCGTGGCCAGCAGGAGCAGGGAAGTGATTCTTCCCCTGTACTCAGCATTGGTGAGGCCACCCCTGGAGTGCTGTGTCCAGTTCTGGGCCCCTCAGTTCAGGAAGGACATTGAGGTGCTGGAGCAGGTCCAGAGAAGAGCAACCAGGCTGGTGAAGGGACTCAAGCACAAGTCCTGTGAGGAGAGGCTGAGGGGGCTGGAGTTGTTTAGTCTGGAGAAGAGGAGGCTCAGGGGAGACCCCATCACTCTCTACAACTCCCTGAAAGGAGGTTGTAGCCAGGTGGGGGTCGGTCTCTTCTCTCAGGCAATCAGCAGTAGGATAAGAGGGCATGGTCTTAAGCTGTTCCAGGGGAGGTTTGGGCTGGATATTAGGAAGAAATTTTTTACAGAGGGACATTGGAATGGGCTCCCCAGAGAGGTGGTGGATTCGCCATCCCTAGAGGTTTTTAAGATAAGACTGGATGTGGCACTTAGTGCCATGGTCTAGTAAGCATGGCGGTGTTGGATCAAGGATTGGACTTGATGATCTCAGAGGTCTTTTCCAACCTGGTTGATTCTATGATAAGAAGCATGGAATGCAATTCCATGTCCAGTAGTTTTCTTGTTTTAAAGGTCACAGAATCATGCTCATATTGATTTTGTTTTAATTGTTGGAATGATCGCAATATGTGCAACATATGGATGTTTATACAGAGTGAGATTGTGACCTATGCATCTAAGTGATGTAAAGGCCTGTATTACACCATTAGGTCACAGTTCAGTGTATCTAGTTAAAATTCAGTCACCTTGTAGCCCTCGAGGCATGAATTTTACCATTTCTACATTCAACAACAGTATATTAAATATTTTGTCATTTAAATGAGAATAATTATCAGTGAAAGTTAAGAAAAGCTGTTACGGATTCGCCACACACTGACTTTGTTAGCACTCGGCTGTAAATTGTGTTAGTAAGTAAATGAAGACCTACAATAGGTGCAGTAGAGCCTCCCAGTTAGTTTAGATGTCTTATTTCAAAGAGTGACACATTGGTTGAAGTTAGTAGACAGGTCATCTTATCCAACCCCTCTGATCAAGCAGGGCCACCTAGAACTAGTTGTCCAGAACCATGTCTGGATGACTTTTGAATATCTCCAGATACAGTCTCCACAGCATCTCTAAGCAAAAAGTGTGGGTTTTTTCCATTAAAGCAAGAAAGATAAGTATATGGCAGAAAAGGAAACTGCTTAGGAAAACATATATATAGAGACATCTTTGGAAAATTAGTCAAATCTTGATAATAAAAATGTCTTGTTTAAAAGGTAACTATATTGAAAGTATCTGATAAAAAGGAGAAAAGGGGCATGCAGAGAAATTTGAAAGGAAATTTGTAGTATCGTTAGCACAGTAAAATTGCATACAGCTGAGAACTAATGTGTCCTTCAAGCAAAAAGTGTTGTTCCATGAAGCTCATCATTATAGTCCGAACATTTTCATGGAATTGTTTGAGGCTTTCAAATTCAGCTTTTTCACACAAAAAGCTCTGAATGAAATGTCATGACCATGCTGAGGAGAATCAAAAGTATCAAGTACCAAAAGAAATCATCCAGAATATCACAGAGCGTTGGAATTATTGGTACACTGTCATGCAGTGAACTCAGGAACATCTGACTCTCAGTCGGGAATTACAGTTCTTTGTAACTTGTCTCTCCAAATCTAAGTTATTACATAGTTCCAGTCAGAGCTAGTAAGTTTACCATACGTTCATACATACTTATTGTACATAAAATACAGAAATACATATCTCTAGGAAAATATTTGCTATTATAGTGTAGTTAGAGAAGCACAGATCAGTAAATTAGCTTGTTTGTTTCTAACCTAATAAAAATAATATTTTACACTTGTAACTTTACAAAATTATATATATTACTGTTTGGTGTGAAGGGAAGAAAATCAGGAAGGTTAGTCCCAATGGGAAGGTTGGGAACACTTGCTCAGAAGCACAGAACTTATTTGATACATACAGGCGCTGTGCCCTAAATCTTTTCTGCAAGGACTAAGAGAAGTACCAGAATAGGGAAATGGAATGGTTGTGACATCTTCCAGAATACTTACACTTGATTCATGCTCCAATGTTCACCCATTAACCAGTGCACAATGCAAAGAGATTTGTAAAGCTAGTACTGGAGTTTCATGCTTTGGGAAGGTCTGAGACATCCATCTGTGCTGAATTTCCTCTGCATTATGATGGCAGTGTTAAAATATTTTAACATTTTACCTAAATGGAGGGGGTTTTGAGGTGTAAGATAGATATATCCTCTCAAAATCAATTACTTTAGTGTTGCCAGATAATTTCTGTTCTGTTCAAGATCCATATTGAAACCCTTCTACTCCACCCCCCTCCAAAAAGATCTGGGTGGAATTATTTGTAATACCCTCACTTTGACTAATAATGTTTCCAAATAGCAAATTAAAAAGCAGTGGGCAGACAAAAATGCAGTATTTATGCCTTCGTTCAGGGGATGCCTTAATGGAGCACAGGAAGTCAAGGAACCCTGAAGCCAACAGAAGTAATGTGATAACACTGCCTTTCACATTTGGGCACAGTCACAACATTGCCAGTAATGGCTGAAAGGCATTAAGACCTGGCAGGCTTCTCTGGCCTCTGTGCAATAAACCTAGTTTCTGGTGAATAGATACCTATCTCTGGAATTTCACTGAGTGACAGTTTGGTCAACAGTCTCATCAGACTGCTCGCACAATTAATGTTTTAGAGGAGGAGTTGTTCTCTCATCTTTAGAAGTGATTCCCAAAAAAACTTCAGGCATTCAGAGTGCTTGAGTTTTTAGGCTTCTTTTTCAGCACTTAAGTTACGGTATTTTGTGTGGAGCTGTTAGCAATCCTGTAATTTTCTTTTTTTGGGAACAGCTAGTGCAGCAACTTTACATGTCTTTACATAACGAGAAATTATTTTTCTCAAAAACAGCAGCTATTTTGGGTCAGATTCTGCATGTGCTGCTCAAAGAGATGTATGTGGTTAGTGGCTCCACTGATTTGGGTGACATTACTTTTGATGTAAAGAACAGCTCAACTGTGAGTCTCCAAGCCTGATTTAATTCCAGCTGAGCTGAGTGAAGAGGTAACTTTGCCAGCTGTTCTCACCTGCTCACCACTGGAGAATACTTTACCCCACCCATTTGCTAGTGTAGCTACATTTGTAATTGCTCCCTAGTCGGGTTCTCTCTAAACAAACCGGGTTAGAAAAATCCTCCTCCTAAATATGTGTAAGTTAGTTCTGACTATTCTGATGGGAAAGGGCTAGAGAGCAATTATGCCACTAGAAATGAACAGCTTGGGCATTGAGCTTTTACACTGGTCCAGCTGCAGAAGGCAGGACATGTGATTATAACTTAGAGGCCATAAAGTGACTCTTCACAAATAATGATTCAGTGTTCTGAGTAACAGCTCAACACTTTTTCAACTATTTTGTGATCAAAACTGTTTTGTACTCCCTTAGTGTAAAAGAGGAAAATAAATATTATCCTTACCATACAAAGAGGGAAGCAGAGGCACAGAACAGAACATTGACAGAATCAGGAAAAGGGTCTAGACCTAGGATTCCCATTCTTACCATCATTCCCTTGAAAAAAGCAGATTATAATCAGTAGCTCATAGGCAACATCTTGGCTGCCAGACTCTCTGGTGCCATTCACAGCTATGAGAAATTACAAAAAATAAATAACACGGAACAAAATCAAAACTAAATCTCGCTGGAAGAGTATGGGTATTTTATAGGTCCAAAAGGAGGCTCACTCACAAAAATTTGTACATTGGACAGTGCATGGGGAATCACTAATCCTAAATTAAGGTCTTTTCCATAGCAAAGTCAATGCTGAAAGATGATGAAATTCAAAATTATTAGATAACACTTTCTGCTTTGGGAAAACTGGTTTGTTCTCCCATTGCTGTGCTTGTTCTGTACGCTAAAACAACTGTTGAGCAAGAAGTCAACTGAGAAGGTACACTCTCAGAAGGTATACACGGGCAGGGAGGATGTGGGGTGGTAGATTTAAACATTTGTTCAAAAAACAACATCCCATTAACTAAACCAAACTCATTCAAATTGTGAAATTCATAGTGTGGTTTAAATAATTCAGATCTGAGATTTTAAAAGAAAAATTAGTTATATGCATAGCCAAATTATTTGCTTACGTATATTGATGTTATATTTGACTGACAGTTTCTCAAATTTTTGTAAAACATAGCTGCTCTTGGTGGAATAGGTAATTTGTTTGCTGCCCTAATTTACCAAAAAGTAGTTTGTTCATGCACACCATTCTCACATTCAGATTAAGTCAAGAAATTTGGAAGGAGACCAGAGAAAGAAATTTGAGCATCTTTAATAATACTGTTACTAATTTCTTTTCTGTTTACTCTTGGAGTAATCCCTTAGCACCTTACTTTCTAAGCAGGTGGAGTATTAGCTGTATGCAGAGATGGAAATCGCTTTACTGTTCTTAAAATGAAATACTGCCCACCTTTGGCTTGTCTGTTGAGAATTTCAGAAAAGGATGGATTCTGTTGTTGTCTGACCTCTTTTAGAGACTTAGCTTTAGAGTCTTAGCCTGTCTGAAATCATTTGCCTTTAAAGATGTTGGAACTGTCGCTATAGAACTAAAGTGCAAGGACCGTTTTATTAAACAGCTTGTCATACCACCTTCATTGCTTAAACATAAAGAACATTAGAAAGAAAACAAACAGCTGCCCTAATAATAGCTTTTCCAGGGTAGACATGTGGTATCAGGTTGTCATAACATTGATATCATATGTTAAGTTCAATGTAGTTTGCTAGCTATGATGATGAGTCATGTGAAGTTTCTGTCAGTTTCTTTTTTTTCTCCCAAGTGCCATCAGTTGATTTTGTCTTTCACAGCAAGAACACATTTAAAGGGTTGATGTGCTATATTATATGTGATAAAGAAAATGAAGAGAAATAGGTAATTGAATTATGAAAAAAAAAAAAAAGTTGATACTTGCAACCCAGCAAAAGTTTGTTGACAGTTACACACCATAAATCAAAATTGATTTTATATGTGAAGGTTGTGTATTTATTTAACTGGTATTGCTTCTCATTCCTCATTGGTCTGTTTGTCAATATCTTAATTAATACTTGTCATTTATGTAGCTGTGACCACTGGAGGACTCGCATGCATTTTAAGAAGCGGTCACTTAAGTCTTTCCATGTCTTTGGGAGTATTATGCCCTTTTCATTTATGGTAAAACTGATGCAGATAAAGGTTAAAAAGTTCATCTGGTAAAGATTTTAACAAAGCCAAAGTGCAAGCTAAGTCTTTCACATGCATGAAAGATCATATTTCCTATAATAGCTGCCACCCACATTTAATTACTTGATAAAGAAGAAAGTTACCCTTTTGTGGCTTTATTTACTTTTTTTCAACTTTGTTATATACAATTCTGTCATGTGTTTTTTTTTCCCCTTTGTAGTTATTGTTAACACTCATATGTGTTCTGTAGTTCTGATGTTGTTTTTCAACAGAGCAACCAAGGCTCAAAGCTGGGTAACATTTATCCAGACTTCTACTCCTGCAGTACGCATGGGATTTAAATGTGTCTCTTTTGTATGTTCTATGCCTGTTTCTTGTTCTTTTTGCCTGTCTGCTCCCTCCTCCCTCTCCACTTCAACTTATTTATTCTGTTGTCATTACCTCCTATTCCCCTCCCCCTCCATTTTTTTACTTGCTTATCTTCCCTGCTTCAGCATCACCTTAGATTCAACTTCCCCTCCTTCTCTGATTTTGCCTCTTTAGCACAAAAAGATGAAAAGGATCTGTTAGATGATGTGTCCGTCTGAGTTTTTCGTTCCTTCTACGGCATCACTGCATGCTTGTATTTGAAGTTGTTTCTCTTCACCCATGTGTGTCAGTATAGCATGACTCTCCTGCACTTCTGTGGAACAGAGATTCTCTGCTATGCCCCTTCCTTTTTTGTATTCATCTTAGCTGTACTAAGCTAGGAGTGACTATCCTATGTCTACTCTAAACAGAGGGTGGAAAAAGCTCAGATAAACCTTTGAGCCTGAAGGGGGAAAGAGGAGACAAAGCACAACTGCTGAGCCAGAGGGAAGCATTGTTGTGTGTTTGAGCAAAGCAGTCAGTGCCACTTGTTCTACACTATGAAATGCTTTCAGATTTTCTCTGTATCTTCACCAACTTGCCTGACATCTCCCTGCTGCTTTTGATGCCGTGCCTCTAATAGAAGCACTACTGATCATACTAGTGCTACATGACGTATTTATCATGACTGTTCACACTTGAACTGGGCAAGAATAAAAATAAAGTCCAGAGAGTTTGATGACACTTTTGAATGCCACTAGGACAACTCATGTAACAACAGATGTCTCTGTAACATGCAGAGATCATTTGGTTTTCCAGAATATGTGCAGCTGGAGAGCTGTGCTATTGCTGCTCTGTGTCTTGCATCTAGCAAGGGTAATGAAGCAGAGGGCTGTATAACCTCTGGTGATCTACAGCGCTATACATAATGCTAGTTCTTAATGACTACTATGAAATAGTCAGCCTTTATAGCCATAATGCTTCACATCACTCAGAAATGCAAATATAGTCTTTTCATGGCAAATATTGTTGACTGTCAAAGTAAAAAACAAAAACAAAACAAAAACGCACCCAAACAAACAAACAAAAACAACGATGTCATCAACAACAATAACAACCACCAAACCAAAACCAAACAGAGAGATAGAGACTTTTGTGTAGGTGTGTTTGTCCTACCTGGAACGTACTGATTGTTTACAGTACTTGGGATGAGAAGCCATGATCCCACTGATGTAGTTTCACACAGCTGGGCACAGCAACTAGGCTGCAGAGCATGGCAGTGGCTGTTACTGCAGGTCTGTCATGCATGTGCCCTGACCATGTGCTCTTGGTTTTTAAAATGGAGCTGAAAATCTCTTCACCTGCCAAGGGTTGAGTTCATCGTCCTGTGTCTCTCTTGTGATAGAAATCACAAACACCTAAAGCAGAGTGGAGAATGAAGGAGGTGGGAGGAACAGTTCACTCCCTAGGCTGTTTTAGGTGTGAGTGATGCCATCAAAGATTTCAGGAGAAACAGAGCCCTGAACTTGGGTCTTGGCAGGTAAGCCAAGGAGGAAACTATTTCCAGCTTTCTTGCTTCAGAATGTGGTTGAATTTCTATTAACCATTTGTGAACACAGAACTTCTTCCTTGAAATATATATGCATTCCATATGTGTGGATATGTGTGTGTATCTGTATATATGTATATTCATAGGTATATACATGCACATACTTCAGCAATCTAATTGTATCTGTATTTCTAATAGATTGTGTGTGTGTCTGTGACAAAAGTTTTTTTCTGATTTTGAGACTGATTCTCTGTGGATGAGGGAAGGGAGAAAAGGGCTTTTTGCCTAGCCTGGAAAATCACTTCTTTTGCTGACAGTGCCATGTTGAAGCTTGTACCAGAACACATCCTGCACTGTGTCAAAGAAATATGACCACCAACTTGAGGATAGTATCTTGGGGTTACTGTCCACCTCAGTTTTCTTGAAATAACTGCAGTGACCTGTAATAAAGAAAACAAAAGGGCAGAAAATTGTTGATCAAAGGGAAATACGTGTGTCGCTGTGGAGTGGAGTGAGTTGTGCCAAGAATCTGAGGAATTAACATCATTCTTCTCACAAAGCACAGCTTGGAGATTAGAAGTTCTGCTTTTTACAGACTACTCTTTTCATAGAGAACCTCGGGCTGACTTCAAATCATGGTCCTGGAGGTGATAGGATTGTGATATTAACCATTCAGCTGCACATCAATGGAGATTACCTCAATTAGAGAGTATGGAGTCTGGACCATGACACTTTAATGGATTTAAGACTTTTCTCCAGTTTAGAAACCTCTTGCTTTAAGTTTAGATGCGGTTTTGATTGTCTGTGTGTCAGCTTTGACTTCAGGCACTTACGAAATTAAGGCCCACAGACCCTTAGAAATCAAGGAGGGCCACAGAGAATCAAACTTGTCATCTGTCCAGCATCAGTTGATTTACTGCTTTTCCTGACATCCAAGGGATCTCATGGGGACTTTTTTTCCTTGCAGCACTGATCTTTCAGTGAGGTGCTTGTGCCTGTCCTCGGCAATAACAAGGAATAACAGTGAAGTGTGAGTGACTCTTATTAGGAGGGGTAAATGTCATTAACACTTACTGTTGCCTTCTAGGCAATAAGAGGATAGCATTGAATGTAGACAGACAACCCCCTTTTACTTATCAAGGTACATTTTGAATCTAATGAAGATGAACTCCTATATTTTAATTAGGAAATGTACTTTTCTTTCCTGTGCTGAAATATCTTCTATGATTTGCTTGTCATTTTGAACCATGTCCTAGCATTTTGAATACTTAACTTGAAGCCAGGAAATACGTATTATTCTACTGGCTGTAATATATTACCTTGCTGCATTAATCCTTTGTGCTTCAACTTGATTTTTCTCCTCCCCCATGGCTTTTACAAAATGTTCTAATCATCCCAATTAATACTTGAATGTTGTTAATTAATGTTTATGAAGTGCTCTGAGATCCTCTGATGAAAAAGAATGTGTAATTATGATTATTCTTTAGTCAAATTCTGAAACATCACCGCCACTGTAATTTCAGTAAATATTTTTTAAGAATCTTTTTGCAAATAGAGGAGGAAGAATTTGCTTTATTAGTTCATTTTTACCTTTTGTAGTAGGGGAAAGTATATCTTTTTATATCCAGTCTTGGTGGATTCTTCATGATGAATCTTGCCAGAATTGCACCCTGAAGTCTTATATTTTTCATCTGCTGGAAAGGGTGTGGAGAAAGGGTGTGGAAACCTGTGTTACAAACTGACAGCCATCCTGCAGAGAAGGAAGTCACTTGTAGGACAGATAGGTTTTTAAGACTGCTGACCCTTTATGTATCAGTTTCCTGGAATTTGTATATATCTGTATCGCTTGAATAGGGATGCAGATATGGTAATAAAGTTAATGTAATTATGTTTTTATCCATGCAGTCTGGATATTGGATATCTTTAACTTGTATCCAAGTTCACATATGGTGCTGACAAATGGGAATAGAAGAAATAAACCCACTCATCAGGTTGCTTGCCATCTAGCTTTTGTTGCACCAGGCTTTCCATTAAAAGCTCTCAGATTATTTGAAAATGTCTAGGGTAATATCTGGGAAAATTTGCTCTGTTCAGTTAGCTAAATTTATAGCTGAATGAATGCATGGTGAATGGCTTCAGAAAAGAATTGTCACTACAGAAGTCAAAATAATATTATTAACTATTTCAGTATTAGTAACCTCAAACATTAGAAGGTCATAAATTCAGATTCTGAAAATCTGGGAATTGATTTAAAATATTAGATTTACTAATTTTATTTATTTATTTACATTTTATACCAGAGAAGTTTAGGTTTTTATTTTCAAGCTTCTTCCTATTTTGAAACCTACAATTAAAAAAAAATTGAAAAAAAATGGAAAAAAAAAAAAAAAGAAGAAAATTTCTTTGGATAGAAACGGAAATCAATACAGGAAGCTCAGGAAGCAGATACAGTAAAAACAAAAACAAAAACCACCTTGCCATGTCAAGAGATTTTTGATAAAATTGCAAGAATTAGGTGTTCTGCAGTAATGTTGCTGCGTATATAATCTTTAAATGTTATATTATTATACTTACATATTAAATATAAATATATATAATACGATAGTCTGAGTATGTATTGTTACAATTCACAAAAATGCTTTTGTCCAACCCATCTTTTAGAAAGAATTTCATAATATAAAAATAGATATGGGTTTAAAGAATTTACCTGGTACACATTTAGTTGTTTTCCACATGGGAGCTGGTTTCCTCTTGATAGGATTATTTCAAACAGTACTAAAGAATAGAAAACAGATCTCTCTCCTATGTAGGGTCAAAGAGTTGTGAGCTAATATAAGACTCATGACATCCATTTTCTCCCATTTCATCCCTTAGCTGAAGGCAGAGATAAATTTCTTGGGAGAAAAAGGGTGGGGAATTAATAATGTCTGATTGCTCACACAGCTGTGTTTGTTTTGAGGCTGCAGAAAACCTGGGTGTTACAGAATGTAAGAAGCTGTTGTGGGGCAGCTGACCAGCAGAAGTGGGGTGCTCCAGAGGCAGAATGGCAGCCAATTATGATGTACATGCCATCTATGAACTGGTCACTTCCAGCCTTCATTTGGAGGCTGTAGCTTGAGAAGCCTGCATTCTTCCAGGCACATGGGCTAGCAAGTTGATTGTACAGGATGAGCTTAAGTGAAATCTTAAAGAATAAGTTTCACATAATGTCTAGTTGTATATCTTTTCAAAGCCTGGAACTTGATGTGTTATGAACTGAACTGTCCTGTGGCCCTGTATATATTTCAATTTTCCAGTTTTGTTACCATGTTGTAGTGCAGTATCCTTGCATGTAGTACTGATACTAGCCTACAACAGTTATCAAGTGGAAGGTTTTTCTGGTAGTTGGAAGAGTATCTATTCTTCTGGAATGCGGATACCTCTCACGCTGGGTCGTGGAAGCATTGTGAATAAGAAACCTGAGTTATACACTTTTTGTGGAGCTACAGAAAAAAATACGTGGGGCTTTTTTGTTTGCTTTGGTGGGATTTCTTTTGGTGAATAGTAACCTGCAGGATAAAATAGTTCAATGAAAATGTAATACCTGCTTATTATATTGATGCTGAGATTTGTTTAGAGCAGGATAGAAATGCCAATGCAATATAAAGTTTTATAGGCTTTGAAGCACATGTGAGAACTTTAATTGAATCCAGTTTGAGGTGCTTCAGAAGTGCTTCACACTGAAAATTGGAGATGAAATTATGCATATACTCCCATGCCAGAATAACAGCTTCAGTAACATAGTATGAATTTCTAGTACGAGTCACACCAGACTTCAGGTGTGCGTCTGTAAGACTTTCCCCTGTCACCAGACTGCTTTATGCTCTAGTACTCTGTAAGTCCCTTACAAAGATACTCATTTCCACTTCCACAGAGTGTTTACCCTCAGTTCATACAAGATAATTTTATTGGAATTTCAGCAGCTACTGCACTGTAGGAGAGTCCTTCTGTATTTGCTTGTCTGTTTTGTCTGGCTATTCAAATGAACAGGGTTTGTATAATAATGCTTTCTATAACTAATTTGAGCTTAGTTCAAGAGATGAGAAGGAAAGTGCTGAAAATAGAGGTAGTCTCGGTAGGCTTTGTGTATGTGGCCGGGTAGTAGAGAGAGACATTGAGAGTTCCTACACTGAAGAAAAAGTAAGACATCCCTTTTGAAGCACCAAAGAAAATACAGTAGAGAAGCAGGGTGGAAAGATGTTAAGAAGATGAAAACCAAAAGAGTTCTCAGCTTACTGGACACTAGAGACGTAGAGGCATAGGGAGCCAAACTTAATTTGTTACCCAGACAACTGCTCAGTTGCTGTCAGAAAGTGGTTGCTGATTCACTAAGGTGCGTAAGCACCTACTCAACTTTAAACAATTAATATCCTTGACTTCAACAAAGATCTATTCACGTGTTTAACGTTAATCATATCTTTGTATATTTTTCTGAAATGAGGTCTCAATGAATGTAGGTCAGCTGTGGTCACACACAACAGTTCTCTTCCTGTAAGCATTACCCTTTAGTTAAAAAGAAATGAATAGTAGGTTGTGAGAACTATGCAAGAAAGTATATTTCAGTTAAAGACTATAGGCTTCTAAAGATTCTTGCTATATTGTTAATTGTTTTCACTGGGGTCAACTGCATTTTCCTCTGCACAGACATTTATCACATCTCTCAAAAACAGATCATGGATCATTTATGACATGTTTTACAAATGGAGACTCACTAATGAAGCAGATTCTCATCATGAGGCCTTCAAGTCAGTTTTGTCATTGTCCAGAATGACCAGAGCCTCACTATAGGAAGATCTGAACTCCTTTCTTCCATGTTGCTGCTCTCTGTCTTTCTTGCTCCAAGCAGTTTTGTGGGGTAGGTGGCCTGCCAGCCACCCAGCCACCCTAGAGCACAGCTCTTTGACTCTGGCTGCACAGGGAGCCAGGATTTTGACCAGCCTGCCAGGCTGATTTTGCTGTACATACAAACTAAGGTATGTATTTCTGTTCCCTTTGAAACATGTGGATGTAATTTACCAAATACCCTTTGTGCAAAAGAGGAGGACGCTTGCAAAAATGTTTGAAGTGCTTGCTAATACATGAAAAACTGAGGTAATGGGAGGAACATAGTACAGCTAGGGATCAAATAGAGAGAAGGGAAGAGTCCTTGAATGTTAAATTTCCAACAAACTTTGTCATGTTTAGAAACCAGCCTTCCTTCCTAGTATCCTGGCTTTTTATTGCTATTGGCAGCTTGTCCTTTGTGTCACTCAAGACATTTCTTTGGAGGAAAATGAGACTTCTGCTTTGGTGGATGGACGCAGTGAGTGGACCTGAGAGGAATACAGTGTTGTGTGTAATTCTTGAAGTATTAGTTCTGACCTGCTTACATGGTAAAGAATGTTGACTGATAAAAAATAAACACACTCATGGTTTGCACCATATGTTTTATGACAATTTTAGTGGCTTTGTTTGTTTTTGCTGAAAGGTAGCAAACAAAATTTTGAAGTTATTCTTTTTGCATATACAGTTTACAAAATTAAGTTGTAATTTTACTTTTCGAGCATAGTAGCAGCAGGCACTGGCATCTCCATGCAGACTTGACTATTGGAAGATGTGCTTCCAAACTCATAGACCTATCCCTAAATAAAAATTAAGGAAACTGATATTTCAGTTTCCATTTGTGAATGCAAGAAAGAAAATTGTCATTTAGAGGCAAACTGCTTGTAACCAATGGAACAACTTGTGCAATAAGGCACTGTTTTGTTGAAATGGAGACATCAAAACTAAGCTCACCTTGCTCATTCTAAATGCCATGTTTTTTTCTAGTTAAGGATAGGGAATTAACTTTTCAAGTTTCACTCTTTGTGAAATTTGACTTAGTTTTCTATGCCTTTAGATCAGTTCCTCAAGCATGTCACTGTTTGATCATTTAAAAAAAAAAAAAAAAGAAATTAAAAATAGGAGGGAAGAGAAAGAAGGGCTTAATCAGTAATATCTGGGGATACCACTGCAGTATTTTCAGAAGGCTACTAATGCTAAATCAAACTTATATTGAGTTCCCAACAAAGCATAATATTTTAATAAAAATACTGTAATGACCAGTTCTTAAGATAAAATGTGACAGTCTTATTCACTTTGACTATATATTGAAGTAGTGATTCACAGTGTGAGAACTTCAGACACTGAAGAATCATAGCATCTTTCTGTAAGTACTGGGGTGAAACAGATAAGAAGAAATAATTTCATCTTGTGAAGATCAGAAAGCAAGTAATGAGTAAGCTTGACTACTATCATATCCACCCCCAATATGCACACACGCATATACACACAGAGAGGGCTATTTACCTTTTAATGATGTTCACTTTGCCTAAACTGAAAAATTTGTACTAAATCCTGCAGTTACAATGCTGAAACAGTTTTTATATTTTAAAGCCTTAGAAGGTTTTTAAAGTGTGAAGCTTTTCTGACTCACACATCTCCTCCAGAGCATGCAAAAGCACAGTGTCCCTGTGGCACAGAATTGAGAAGTGGCAGTGACGATGAAGAGTTTTCCCCTCCATCTTGTAGGAGCACAGATCTCGCTGACTAACCATTGTCCTACCATTTTGCAATCTGTTTGAGACAATATTTCAAGATAAACTAAACTTTAGGCTTAAGTAATTAGTTAGGTAATACTTTTATGCTTTTTCTCATCCTTTTTTTTTTTTCTTTTTTTTTTTTTTCTTTTCTTTTTTAAATAAATTGGCCACTTGACACATTTTGTTGAAGGTCAGAAGTGTCTCTGGTCAGACACCTAGTGCATGATTCCCTGCCTGTGCTTTGTGGAAGCCTAGAAGTCAGTGGAACACCTGCTTATTGTCTTGGCACCTGACTGGTCTTGCAGATATTTAACTGCTCTACTATAAAAGACCACAAAAAAGCGATCAAATTCTTAATTTTTTTTCTTCTGTGGAAGCAGTTATTGAAGAGACGTACCTTTGCAGTGGAATAGGAAAGGACTCAAAAATAGTTTCTTTCATGATTATGTTCACATTACAAATATATTTCCAAAATGAGGGGGGGACGATAACTATGTGTGGCTATAGTTTTGGGGGGGGGGGGAAGTGTTGGCTATAGATTTTTGTTTAGTCAACTTTTAATATACTCAGTACTACAATGTTTCATTCTTTGGGGAAAAACTGTGTAACTGTATTATTGTAGGTGTTGTAAGAATGTTATAAGCTTAACAATGTGGCTTTCAAACTTGGGAGGGGCTGGAGATAGAAGAAATCATCTCCACAAAATATATTATTTCTCATATCAAGAAAAAACTTTTTAAAAACATTTCTTTTGCTTATAATATTCCCCCCTCCCCCCCACCCCCCCCATTTATTCATGTCAGTACAGGACACATTCAGCATCTGTTCTCTTCCAAAAGCCCTCAGGAAAAATTGAAAAGCTGTTCTTGCAAATTCATCATTATTATTAAGAACCATATTTCAGTTATGGTTATCTCAGCCCTTCTCCATCTCTTATCTGCACTCTGTGATGACATTGCCTACTTGAGCAAGGCATCGTTCCAGCCTCGTCTCATCTCTCCCACCTTAATTTGTACCGATGCATTGCAGTTTGGTGACAGACAGTTGTTCGTGCTTGAATAACCCAAGATTTGAATTCTACAGTTTGTGGCATCCATGTAATGCTTAGCAGTGGGTACAGCTGTTAACTATTCGCTTATAAATAATCTTTTTCCCCTCTCAACCTGTCTCCCAGGTAGTGTACCTGTCACCATTAATAACTCATCGGTAGCTCCCTAGTGATTTGGCCCATCACTTGTCATTCACAGTGGAGTGCTGCTCAGGCCTGCTATTGAAGCTCACATAAGCTCCTTCAGCTACTCACTCATCCCAGCAGCTGCACTGTTTCATATTCCTGGCTTGTGGGAAATTGCACTGATGGGTTCCAGCATTAGGCAGCTCAATTGTCCCCTCTCATCGCTGACTGTGCGCCGAGCCTTGCCTTAGGGAAGCATAATGTATAATGCTCTGGCCAGTGAGATACCTTACAGATTGTTTTAAGTCAAGTCTCAGCCATGTTGATTTCACTGAAAGTTTAACCCTGAAGTTAGTTTGAACCGTTATATATAGCTGTTAAATAAAATAGATGTACACATATCTATTTTAACGCTAGAAACTTTGTCCTACTGCTTATTTTTACTGTGGTAGTACCCACAGTGATGTTTGTCCTCTAGAAATCTGAACAAAAAGACAACTGAGAGTCTATATCATCTACCTATTTGGGGGAAGGAGAGGGAAGATACGAGTGACTTCCTGATCCTCTTGCACAGAAGAAACTGACTGTAAGCAGTCTGTGAACAGGAAATCTGTAGGGTCAAGGCAAAAAAGAGACAGATCTCATGAACAAAGGTAGTCCTTTGGAAAGCTGCTCTGAAGTGAAGTGATATAGTTGCTATATTAATTTCGTAGCTGTTGTATTAAGACAGTTTCTGCCCTGAGTAGAAACTGGGGCAAAGCAACTTGCATCATTTAACAATTATATTTATATTAATTAAGATAGTACGCTTTGGGTTGAATAGTGAGCTTGAACTATTTGCTAATGTAAAGGTACTTGCAAGAGTACTTGACATAGGCAGAGACAGCTTTCACTCAAACATGTTACCCAGAGCTTCCTCCAATCTGGCCTTGTAACAAATCAGTGAAAATCAGAATTCTTCTGGAGGAGTGACACTGCAGGAATGCCCTGAGGAAAGTATTACTGTGAGAAAGTGCCCGTGCTGAGTTTTTTTGGATGGTGAGTAAATGGCAACTCCTAGAGGCACACATCACATGCAAAGAGACCTGAAGTTGAAGTACTCCCTCCAAACTCTTTGTAATAGTCTAAACCACTGATTGTATGAAGGCACATTGTTAATGGATGAGCACTAGTGATTCTTCACAAAAGTATTACACCATGTGTACTTAAGACTTTTCATCTGGGTTACAAGTTGAGTAATAATTTCCACTGAAGAACACGGAGTTAGCAACTTCAGTTGCCTAAAGTAACACTTCAGTGAGGTGAACCATCTGTGGAATATTTGACCCTAATTATGGAATCTTGTAATACTCAGTATCCAACTAGGTAAGGTAAATTGCTGACCTTATTGGTTTAGATGTAAAATCTGTTGAACACACTGGGAGCAATTCCACTGCATCACCACAGGAGGCAAGTACCACTTCAGACTTTATTTGAGGATGTAGTGGAGACAGTGTGTTGAGGTGATCCTAGCCATGTCTGAAAGGGGAACTTCACCTTATGAAGGAACTGGCATGGAACTACCTTCTGGGCATCAGTTTACTGGACTGTTCCAATCTCATGGGGTTGCTGGTTAGAAGGTCTTCTTTTTGTTGAAATAAAGGCTTCTTCCTCACAATTAATTATTAAGTGTTCCAGGGCTCTATTATGTATTTATGTGTTCTTGAGAGCTCTTCTCTTACATGTGCTTGCTCTCCCTCTCTCTCTCTCGCTCTCTCTCATTGGTGTTATAATGTCATTCTGATAGCTGTTCACTCGCTTCATTTCTCTCTGTCAGTTTGTTGTTCTGTCACACAAAAGAGGAGAAGGTTGTATTGCAGAGGGAGTCATATAAGACCAACAAAGGCTGGAAGCATAGTAAATTAATGGAAGACTATTTTTATTCTAATAAAAGCAAATTAGATATTGATTTTGAATATCTAGATTCCACTATAAATTTTAGAAATATTTTACCTTACGGTAAACCATCTATACACCAGCTATTCTGTGTAGTTTTGGATTTCTTTAGGTACAAAATGCCATCCTAAGATTTTGGCTCCAGTTGTTTTTGGCAAGGAGAAAATTTTCTGTCCCCAGGTTTATTAAGAATGTATTTTCTTTTTTGCTTTCCTCTCTGTCACACCTGATTTTTTCTTGCATCTCTGTTGATGTGAGGAGTCACTCCTCAAAGAAATCTTTGAATGTACACACACACTTGAATTCACATTGACTCACAGTGTCCCCTACCTCTTCAGGAGCTGCTCTTAAAAAGCACTCTCTCTTTGGTTTAAAACACTTGCTTTCTACTGGATGCAGTGGGGTTAAAAAAAAAGTCTGTGGTTTGGCACTTTCCAGCTGCTTCTCAGGAGAATATAAAGTGTTTGTGGATCAGGTCCAAACCAGTGGATGTTTAAGAGAAGGAGAAAAAAAAAGCTAGCTGAAGAGCAACATTCTTGTGTGACTTCATTACCTTCTGTTGTGTTACAAAAAATTGTTTTGCTTTACAGTTTTAAACCCTGAAAAAAAGTTAGAAACACCAAATGACCTCCAGGCCTCTTGGCTCTCCAGACTCAGTTTATCAAGTCTCTTCTACCTTTTTCTCTGTAAAAATCCAGAGTGAAGTGTGAAAAGCATCAGAAAGTCTCATTTGTGCCAGCACAGCCTTTTAGTTGCTTGCCAGCACCTTCATTTCTTCATATGTTTCTAGCTAAGGTCTAACATGGAACAAAAACCCGACAGCAATAGAGACCAGATGCCGGTATTTCTTCTCTGTCACTTGGCTGCTGAGCAGATGGAATTTATATCAATCGGGCATGCTAGGAGGAAGAGGCCGTGGCAGCCAACATGTGGAACTGGGGCTGAGTGACATTTTTGCTAATGTTTTGTCCTTGTAGAACATTATGCTTCCTCTTTGCTTATGAGCTGTGGTTTTCCTGACTCAAACGAGGTTCCAAGCCCAGCTGGAATGGTTGTCTGCCCACCGCCCCCCTTTTAAGGGAGTGCTGGGAGCGATGGAGGAGTAGTGGGGCCCTGCACAATGGAGCTCTTTATAAAAATACCTGACATCTGCATGCAATGCACCAAATCATCTTAGCTGAGTACAGAAATTCACTGGGCATTACCAGTCACTTTTTGTCTGTTTTTGTATGCTTATTTGATTTATATAATGAGTGAATGCCTCTGGCAAAGAGTACTTTGAGCATGTTATTGGACAGGAGACATTTTCCAAGAGGTATTGTCATACATGTTCTCAGAATAAGAATATCAAAAGGGGGAGGGGGGAGGAGGGGGGGGGAAGAAAAGAGAATCAGGCTTTTTCTCTCTGTTTTCAATCACCTTTTGGGGAAAAAAAACCACACACACAAAAAACCCAAACCAACCAAAAAAGAAAAAAACCAACCACCCCCCCCCAAAAAAAACCCCCCACAACAAACCAACAAAAAACAAAACACAACATCCAAAAAGCAAAGACTTGACAAAACTTCATAAAGCATAAACTACTCCAGTGCCCACTTAGTGAGGCCGTTCTGCAGGCAGACATCATGTACTGCAGAAGCCATAGAATGAATGTGAACAATGAAATTTTGGAAAGTGATATGAAAACTATTGGTGCACAAAAATTAAGTTCCCAGTGGGGCTGCCAAGATCAGCAAAGAAACAAAGCAATTGAAGGCAGTTAATTTCAAAAGTAAGAGAAACAAAAAAGAAGTTGTGGAGGGAGTGCTACAGTGCTGTGGTTTCTGTTCTACCTCTGAAACTGTTCCTCCTCCACACGAAAAGTGGTGTGATTAGTAAACAGAGAGCTTCTTGTGAGTAAGGATCTGCACAAATCAGACTTCAGTGTCAGGAATTTATGGTTGTGCCCAAGTTAAATGGTTTATAATCACTTACGCAATGAATTTTAAATTAAGTTTAGATTTACATTACATAAAAATAAAAGAAATGAAAGATCTTTAGGACTTTACCTTGACAGAATTTGTTGCACTCTTTAAAGGGGGAATGGTGCAGGAAACATAAGCTTTTGGATCCCTGAGGACTGCTGTTCAACTTGTGTGTCTCATCCTGGCTAGGCAGCTTCCCTTCATCAGAGTGATGATTCAACAATGCTGTTGTAGCTTGTCAGTTTCTCTCCTGATTCATCTGGAGGGGTCACTACAGAGTTGGTGTGAGGTGTTACCTACTCGGTCGTATTGAGAGTGAACTGTCCGAAGGCAGCTTTGGGCTGGTTTAGGAATGAGGTGCTGAAGGCATCCCCGAACTCCAGCCTTGTAAGTGCTCTAAAGCATTTGCTTCCTGATTGAACCACTAAATTTGTCCTGAGTTTTGCACAGGTTTGATGTTTTTCATACTGGCCCTGCCACTTACATGGAATCTAAGACTTTTAACAAAACAAGTAATCATGATGTACATTTTTGGTGAATATGAATTAAAGTAGCTTCCTTTTATGAGGCAATGTGCCATATTTTATAACACAGCAGTAAAGCATTGTGTCAGTGTTAGGTGCTGGTAAGATGAACTGAACGTTGGTGCAGTCCAATGCAGCAGGTGGAGGCCACATGCATTTTAGGCGCAGTCATATGGTATTTCACATGTCATCAGCTCAGTTATATTTCATTGCCATATAACCATGAAAAACACCTTCTAGAACCAAACTTTTTTTCTTTTTCTTCTCTTAGATGACAGTGCTCTATATCTGGTTGAACTAAAACCATAATGGACTAATTTTTCAGATTTCCTTGAAGTACGTCCATTTGTGACTAGGAAGGTGTTTGGCTTTTTTTTTTTAAGGGTGTTGTATTTTTTGGTTTTCTTTTTTCCCTCTAGTCATTATGTAAGAATAATCAATAAAACACCTTCAAATGTTATCTGTAAAATGAAGCTAGAGGAAATACATTACAGAATTCTCTTACGCTTCTCATTGGGGGAATGTTTCTGATAAGTAACATTTCCACACAGATTTTGTCATATTAAAATCTGTGAGGAAAAAAAATTCCTTATGGTAAACCATATTAATGATTAGACTGTTTCCTCATCATTTCCATCCTGTGATGTTCCAGAGTAATGTAAGCATAGGGAAAAAGGAGAAATTATGATAGACTTTGCCGGTAAGTTTAGAATTATTCATAAAGAAACTGCAACAGGAGAACAAACTGGATGGATAGCCTTGATTTTATTTTGAAGAATGGGATGCGTGTTTTGACTCTCACCTCCTGTATGCTTGCATACATGGAGGTAAATAACTGCCATTGCAGTAAAATCTATAGCTCTTCACAAGGCTTGAGGAAATATTCTTTTTTTTTTTTTTTTAATTAATTAACCCATGCTTGTGACCCATGTACCTTAGTAACAGTTTTCTGGTACTGATTTTAATTCTTGATGGTTGAAAATAAGAGATCAATGCACATGGAAATAAAAGAGATCCTTTTAAGATCTTTTAAAGTGTTACTAGGGCTGCAGATTTTGGCTATTATTTAATTGTATTTTGCTTACATACAGTAAAAGGGAAAAATTGCCATATAGGGGTATGTAAATCATTGATGTTTCATAAGCCAGCTGAGTTAGCCTCCCTCTCCTTCGCATACAGACAAACATGTGTGCCACTGTAGAACAGCACATAAACCTCATAAATCTAAATCTTATCTGAATCTGCAACGTTTGAGGGAATTGCCGGAAAAGCTGTTAGCACAAACAGCCTGAGAAACCTCACATAGGTTTGGAATACAGTTCCCAGATTTTCCAGCCATGACATGGTAGTTCAATTTACGCTCACTCTTAAGCTCTGGTTTTTTGTATACGGTGTGACACTACTCTGCTTTAGTTGTTTCAGGATGGCTCTGATTAGTTTGAGCCAAAGAAACAAATAGTGCATTTTAATACCAAAAATAATGAAACTCTGCAGTTCTCTTTAGTTTTCTTACTAGGAATGTCTGCTAATATTGTTTTTGATTCTGAGGGGATGTAATTGACCTTTTTATCTAGAGAAGAAAAAAAACCTTGTGAATAATATGAAATCCTGAAAAAGGACATTAGAAGAAGAATATCCAGAAAGGAAAAAAACATACTTGAATACCCCTAAATTTCTGTTTGCAATTGTTTCCATGCCAGCTGTTCAGTTTACATGTAAAAATGCTGGGTATTTAAATGTGCAAATAGGGGCAAATTCTGAAGATGCATTTTTCAAGACGTTTTTCAAAATTAGTTCCAAATTTTTCTTTTTGTCCCTAGCAGATATGCCTCTGTATCGTTGTGTCTAGTATGCCATTTTCTTCATATAGCTTTGGAAATAATTACTGATTGTAGTGCTCCCTTGCTGTGAGTAATGAAAATAAAATTAGACCATATATTGTGTTAAGATTGTTTAAATGAGGTGCTTTACCTGTGTTAGTATATCATGGAATAGCATAAGGAAGCCTTAGCACAAATGTGTCAGAGGACAAAGTTTACAGTTTTCCCAGGTTTTAGCAAATGGTACATGTAGCACTCTGTTTCTAGAAAGAAATCAATGCAAGAAGAATAGTGTTGTTTTTCTATCAAGAAATCTAATCAGTACAACAATAAACAGGTCATTTGGATATCTGGTAACCGTATATGAAGCACGGGGACAGCTGGAAAAAAACCACTACAATAAATGATAAGCTTTTTGCAGTGAATTCATAATTTTCTTTGTAAGCTCAGTGGGTTAAAAAAAAATTAAAATCTTGCTCACAGGGTTGAATATTTAACAGAAATTTGTGGCAGAGGACTGAAAAGTACAGAAGAGCTCTTGTGTTTACCCGGCCACCCCAAAAGGCAAGAGGGCATAAGGCACTTATAAACAGTGGCAGAGCACAAGCAATGTTGTCTTTGAAAAGTTTCATTTTTCCCTTGAATCAGCTACAGTCTCTTACTTGAGGTCACCACAGTTTGCAATCTTTGGCAGAAGGCTTCTTCCATTTTTGGTAGTGGCAGTCTGAATTTTTTTGGAAATGTTTTCTTCTCAAACTGCCATTATCTTCCAAACCTGTTTTATGTTATCATTGTCAGATGCTTCTTCCCCGAGTTTCTCAGAACAAAATGTTGTGTTTTCCTGGGATTGGGTTGTGGGGCTTTTTAAGCTTGGAATTGAGAGTCATATGGTTATGATTTGAGAATGTCAAGCCTGACTTTTTTTTTAAAGCAGTACCTTTTTCTCTGGGCAGTGAACTCACTGCAGAAACATCAAAGGGAATGTGTGCTGCTGGATCAAGGTGATTTTTTTTTTTCCTCAACCACATCATTGCCAGCTGTGGTTTTTATGATTAGAGGCAGGCGTTCCAGACACCTCTGAGTCCTTGCTAAGTGTCAGATCTTTAAAAGGATCCATCCCAGCTGAGTGACACTAAACAGACAGCCGGGGGGAGTTGGTGGGATAGGGCAACAGAGGAGGGGGTCTTTGGTACTTAGTGCACTCGCCAGCCAAGCTTATAACAAACTCAGCTAATGCTAGGCTGTAGGCTGCCTAGAGGCCCTGCATTATGCCTTTCAGGACTGCTTTCATTAGCAGAGGAGATGACTAGAGCCCAGAAAATGCTGTCATTGATCCTCTCACACTGAGTGCATGGATGTGCAGCATTCAGGTCACAGCCTACTCAGCTTTGAAGCAGCTCCATTTCACACTCTTGACAGCCACATACTGCCGACATGCCAGAGCTGACACAATTCCCTCTCCGATCTGATTCTTTGCTCTGTGCAGCTAACTACATTGAATTCCCCACAGATACTCCTTCCACTAGAAATATTAACACTTGTTTACTGGTCCTGTTGACATAAGAATTCTGAAAATAGCTGCTTCTGATAGCAGTACTCCATTTCATGCATTCCTGGTTTTGCTGCCTTCCTTACTACACACTTGTAGGGAATATTTTTACTGTATCTTCCTGAGAGCAGAAAACAGGCTGCAACATCTTCCTCAGAATAAAAGTTAGAGACCCAGATTAGATCCAGAGTACCTAAAGAGTTATAAATACTTTGCTTTTAATTGGAACTTCGTAGAGGAAAGGAAATTTCAAATCCAGCAATTAGCACAGAAGTCAGTTGGCATGTATTTGAGGTAGTGGTGTGGAAGGTATATAGTACCTTGTAGGCCATCCAGAATGAAGGTCTCATAATAAAGGTTCTGGTTAGAGCAAAAGCCAAAAGAAGAATGTAAATCAGTCAAATGTCACTGTAACAGAAAATCCAGACAGTGCATTGTGCTGAAATTGCTAAATCTTTTCCAATGCCATTGGAGTAGATCTTAAGAACACCACTTAAAAAGGACTTAAAATAATTCTGGGTAGTGAAGATCTTGTTTCCAACTATAAGTTGATTTTTCATTTTATTGTCTTCTGATATTCCTGACCTTATGCTGAACCAACAGAGATCCAAATCAGTACAGAGGAACTGAATTACTTTGTGGCATATAGTTAGGAGTCAACTCAGGCATCTCAGCGTAAGAATTTCTTGGCTTTGTTTTGATTCAGAATAAACAATAGTAGTTGTTCCAGTGCGAAAGAGAAGAGTTCCTGAAATCGATCAAGTTCCATTAATCACTGCAAGATGAGAATAAAGCTTATTTGGCCACATGGTGAGGTAGTTAGGCTTTGCACATCGTTTTTTGTTTTAGTCTCTTCTAATGGTGGAAAGTGACCCTCAAAAAAGTTCCATGCTTTGATTCAGAAAATAGTTTCCTGCAGTGGCCGGAATTGACACTTTTCACCCTTTTCCTTTTTTTTAAAAAATAAAAATGAACACAGAAACCTTGACTTAGGAAAACAAAGCTTTGATTATAAAGTTGAGATTGTTTTCAGGATTGAAAATCTTGAAGCTTTGTTTTAAAAGTACTTACACGTGGCTTCCACAGTCTAGCCAAGTCTGGACCTAATGATTCAAACAGTTCTCTGTAAGATCTTAAACCCAGCATACAAAACTTAAAAATTTGAGATTCTGAGGGCCATGACACCATCTCCCAGCTGATTTCCCACCACCACTTACCAGAGCACTTGTTAGCCTTTTTTTCTTATCTTATGCTCTCAGATAATCTCTTGTCTTGTCACTGGTTTAGCTCTTTTTGGTCTCTAGTGAAGCTTTTTGTTATTTTTTTCTGTCATTGCCTGTTATCATCAACCTGCATAGTCCATTTTTCCTGCTTTACCACCATCTTTTTGTTTTGGTTTTTCTTTTTAATACTACTCTGTGAAGAAGGACATTGAAGAAGAGAGGTTTGTTCTTGTTAGTCTGCCTTCCTCCCAGAAGAGGAGGAAAAGAATAAGTGCACAGGGTACAGCTCTTTTACTTGTCTTATCTTGTCTTATTCACTTCTACAACAATCTAGAAACAGCAGCCTGAGGGTACTGGCAACTGTTTTTGCTGAAAGGGAGCATTACTTGAGATGTTTGGAGCTACCTTTGGTAAGGAGCAGAGCTGTTGAGTGATCCACATATCAAACCTAAAGAAGTGAAATGGTTGTATTGATTAACTGATTCTTCAGTTCAATCCTAGAGTGTCAACTGCTTGTCCAGTGTAATTATTCAGTAAAAAGAGAAAGGAAAGGCAAAGGAGGGAAACGGAAAGGGTTATTCAGTTTAGAATTGGCATTATTATATGATATGTTTTGTACCTCTCCAATGCACTGGCAGCCCCAAGTCCCTTCCCAGACGAGTCTGCAAATATTTATTTCTTTTCACAGTTTATGATATATATGGAGAACTACAGGAGTGCAAGATTAAATTTATTAGTTTTCCTATAGTAGAAGTTTTCACTAGGATTCACACATTTGTTAAAACTGAGAGAAAACATTAGTGAAAATACTCCATTTTTACTTAGACTTAGGATCAAGACTCCTCATCAGACCTTGAAAATGAGTTAAATATACCCAAAGATGCCTATTAGCCAAAATTCCTTTTCCTCTTCAGAATTAAAAACCTTCTTCTGCCTAAGGAGAACCATGGACCCAAACCTGCATTATTTTTACCACCATTCTTTTTAACATTAGAAGGTTGCTCTTCCATAGTTTCATCTGAAGTTTTTGCTTCTGAAAAAGAAGACGACGGTTCAAAGGGGAAAAGAGGGATTGGATGACAACTTGGCTAAGGAAGAAAAAGGGAGGTGTAAGTTCTTGAGAGTATTTTTGTAGGTTAAATAATGAACACATTAAATAACATAGCACCAGTGTGGTGAGCATTGCCAGATAATTTAAAAAAAGATAAGAGACAGAATACCAAAAGACTAGGAGGAAGTTTCAACTAATTATTATTCTAAGTGAAGGCTGAAAAATCAGGACTTCTTACTTTATTTCATTTATAATAAAAGCATTTCACCTAACAAATAAATTTAGCCGCACCTTATCGTTGGACTAAACTTGATAGAGTAGAAACATGTGAAAGAGTGAAAATATGACTGGCCTAAGAAAGGAGTTTGAAATCATCATTAAGGTTTGTTCTACTCCTGAAAATAATTTCAGATAAATGTATTTCATAGTCATTTAATTTGAGGTGACCATATTCAACAAACCAGAAGATTAGGAGTTTTTCTTAGGAGCAAAAAGGAGATAGAGTGGAAATAGTGTAAAATATTTAAGATAAGGGAATTTGGGTGGTGGAGGAAAGGGATGTATTTTTTGTGGACACAACTATCTTTTTAAAGGGTTGATGAGAAACTTCCATTTTTAGAAATCTGATGAAACACCTAGCTTTTGAGTGTTCTAATTATCTTACTCTCCAAAGTAAAAAACTAGAAGACAAAGAGGAAGAATTTGGAAAATGCACATGTTGACTTCTGAGAAGGAGGATGTTTAATACTGACGTAAGTATCAAAAACATGCCATACGAGCATCCCCTTGTGTTAACATGTCATACACTGAGTTCTTCTGATTTGGTTGTATACAGGCTGATTGGAGATGCCGTAAATAATACCAGGGAAGGAACCACAGGCAATACTTTGAAGTTACTGTGCAACAAAATTTGTTTGGGCTGCTAGTGGCTATTACTTGAAATTTTTTGTTCTTCATATTATGTCTAAAACCTGCAGCCCATCCTTGAAAGTTATACAAAACATATACACATGCAGTCTGTTTAGTGTGTAAGTATCATACAAAGCACAATTAAAGTATATTCAATTTTTTTGCCAGTAGCCAGGAAATTTCTGTATCTGAAATTGCATGTTAACTTAAGTGCCCTGCCCTTGGGCATTTATGATATTATATGTATGACATGTATGATATGTTTCTTGATTCCATGAGCATATGCTCATGGTAGTGGTGGTGGTGTAGGATGTGTTTTGTATTTTGTTTGTTGGGGGTTTGGGGGTTTTTGTTTTTTTTTTCTTGTCAAGAGTGACTATTCAGTATTTGTTTTGTCCTTCTAATGGACTGTTCTAGGAATTCCTTTGCTTCATGATCTAAACCTTACTCTGGAATAGAAGTATTGGCTTATTTTTGGTCTTTTTTGCTCATTGAAAAAGGTAGCAAATAAGTACTTCTAAGACACTGATGAAAAACTTTTTCTCCTACTTCTTTATAAAGTAAATAGGTGGGTTTATTTCCGCTCTGTACGATGCTGAAGAGAATTGTAAAAGATATCTTTCAAAAGAGAAATATTTTGGTCCCTTCTGACTCTGGAGGTTTATGTGATAGTCCCTCCACATGAGACTGATCACACAGAATTCTTTTCCTATCAGGGGAAAGAAACAGTCCTTCTGTAATGAGATTTCTGTTATCCTGCAGCATGATGTATAAAGCAGTAGTTTGAGTCATGATCTAGAAATGCCACATTTTCTGTACTGACACGAGCAGGAGTCCAGCTCACCAGATTCTTGATGTTGCAGGTAGTAGGAAAGAGGAATGCTACTCTAAATACTTCACTTCATCCCGAAATTTCTCAGCCATAAGGAAGTATTTACCTGAATCACAAAGAAAGGAGCAATCACAGCAGAACAGCTTGAAGTTGCACCAAGAGCCTTACAAGGGGGAAATGCCATGACTGAGAGTTCATGCTTGTGCAGGATTATCAACCCTATAATAAAGACACCTCCTTTTTAGAAGGAAGATAAAAGACATTCATGTCCTCATGATACATTGGTATAGCAGGTATCTTCAGAGCCACAAAGGTTTTGTACCATTTGATCTTTGTCTCTCTCCTGTCTCTGGCATCTTCTCTGTCCTGTTAATGGTGCAAACCACACATTGAATCTTCAACTGAATTCACCATCCCCATCATTAATTCACTGTTCCAGTCCTCTTTTCTCCCCGACAGAGATGTTAGTCTGACTCTTGATCTCTGTATTTGCCAAGATCTGTTTTTTCTTGCATTCTTCAGTTCCTCATCCTGGCTATAATAAGGAACATTTTCAAACTGTCCCTTCAACCCCAGCCACATCAGGCTACTGTACCTTCCATTCAGACTGAAGCTTTAGGGAATATAGCTCTGGAGATCTAACATATTGCTGCAAATTGTGTGCAAACAGGCTGATGTCCTGGCTTGATGATACTTTAGCTAATTTTCACAGGTGCCACAAGGAACATCCCAGCAAAGTTCATGTAAGATGTTCAATCAATAGTCAGAAATAAATTAACTATTGATACTGAACCTTCTACTAGTGCTTTAACTACTGAAGTAGTTATTACTAATCAGCCTGAAACTGACACAGCTCAGGCCAGACGCTCAGCATGAACAGGTTCAAGGCAGGCAAAATGAAATAGATGTTTCTAACAGGAAGTTTTCAAGATCTTTAATATGATCACTTTCAAAATCATAGCTATTACTCCTTGTATCAGTTGAGGGTCAGAGCTAGTATTTTTTATTTCACGATGTGATATGTCTCTGAAAACTGTTTACTTTGGAAGTTGTTGACGAGTTTAGGAGAGCACTGTGAAAGCAGTGGTAAGAAAGTGTGGTAGAGGTATTATAACAAAACAAGTTGGGTGTTCCTTGCTATATTCCTTCATATAAATTATAAGATTTGTAGTGTCTACCATAGTTTTACTTCAAGACAGCCTAGCATGTGTGGCTCGTACTTACTGAGTTGATCACCAGAGGTCTCACTGACCTTTGTAGCCTTTTATGACTTGGACTTTCACATGAATGAACTGTTCCTAAACAATTTCTTCCGAAGTACTGGGCACAAACAGTCCTTTTGCTGTACTTTACATCAGGTTGCTACTGCTGGTTTTTTGCTATTTTCTCTCTTTAGCCCTTTCTTTATATATATATAATTTTTTAGGTCACTGTTGCAGGAGTTTTTATTACAATCACTACAAGAAATTGACAGGTTATCATTCCTCTAAGGTCTCCATTAATTTTTTACTTAAAGAAAGACAGAAAGAAGTTTCTTTCTCAGTGCAGAACTAAACAGCAATATTTCTGTTTATGTGAAAGTCTGTCCTATCATAGCAGACTATAATGCCTTTATTTTTGGTATCTCAGAGCAAAATAAGCTGTTACTAAAATAATTATTTTTAGAGTAGTAAATTTATCAGATATTATTTTTGTTCCCTTGTTCTTCACTTAAATTAAACTGGTACACCTCAAATTGTATGTGGTCTTTGGCTATCTAATAGCATTTTTGGATTTTGAGGGTTTAATAGAAGCTGAACATAGTGGTTTTGAGGTACCAAAGCTTAGAAGCCAAGGAAATTCTATTAAAAATGTTTTGCACTGTTTTTTTGGAGCAGCACATCAGCTTGATGTCAAAATCCTGGTTTATCATTTCTCGTACATCAAAAGTTGCTTTCACAGAGGCTTTGCAATCAGGTTCTGTATTTAATATTTGTGTTATAAGTTAGTATAAGAATTTGGACAACTCCATTCCAATTAAACATTGATAAATTCATTAAGCAAGCGATAATAAAGCAAAACAGCGCTGGGTGGCCTGGAGGGCAAATGCCCTGCCCAGGCACACACTGAAAATGTAGTAAATGCTCCTTTTATACATTCTGAAGTCCCGGGTTTTTGGATGTAAATCTGCTTGTGGCTTGAGTTCGTGGCTCGTTAAATGATCGTCTAGCACTTGTCAGAGATGAAAGGTGCAGTTCTTATCAGTTGTAAATTTTACTGATAGTGATACTTGTTTGTTTACTGACGCTTGATTAGCAAGCTGTCTGTGAAACTTATCTTGTTTAATTACAACAAAAAGTTTCTGACTCCCTCATACACATAAGATTTTATGAACAAAATTAACCCTTCTATTACATTTGGACTTATAAATCCACAGAAGATAACTTTTAAATTATATAATTGCTTGTCTTGCATTGTTTTAACTTTGCTGTCATACATCTTAATCATCCTGTGCTAGTGAAAGAACTATTTTATGCTTATATAAAATGAAATTATTTAGTAGAACCTTACATAATATCTAGGTTCATGGACTGGAATAAATTCGTGGGCTTTGGCTGTATTGACTTATTAAAGGCCATACTGGATTATGAAGAACTGAGAAATCATAAAGCCTAACATGGCCTTGCTGACTAGTGAGCTTCCTTGTAATACCTAGTCAGAGTTACATATCTTGAAGAGGACAGATCATTTTACAAAGAATGCATTTGGTTCCTATTCTTTCAACAAAATTATACAAAACTGAAAGGAGTATCCTTCTAAAAAAAAAAACAAAATGAGTTTTATAGGTGGGGTTAATATATTACATTTCAGTGATTAACTGCCCCCTGCAGATACTCAGATGACTGACAGAAACAGGCTTTAAAATGGAGGTGGCATTTTTAGGTGGTGAAGTTTTATAATGGAAAATTTGGGCATTCTCCAGGTCAAACCATTTTAGTTGGTCAAAATATTGATAAAGGTGTTTTTAGTAGTTTAAATATTAATGGCCATTAAAATAGTGTTCTAAAATATGAAAAATTTGTATTTAAAATTCTGTGAATAAAAAGCTTCTGAACTTATTAGTGAACTATATGCAATATTGAAAAATACGGTGCCTCTGAGGCCAACCCACCAACTTCCTATTCCTGGCAACACATGGATTAACATTGCAGGGTTTTGAGAGTCTAGCACAGACTTGTAGGAAAATAGAATGAAGCACATATCAGGATTTCTTCCTCTCCTGTGAAATCGCATTTAGGAAGGAAATATTTCTCAAGTGGAGCCTATGAAGTTCTCAAACACTATGTGAAGTCTGCAGAAAGAGGTGCCTATCTTCTGTCAGTGCCCAGGACACTTTCTAGTGTGACTCAGGAATTAGGGAAGAAACTGTTAGGCATAGGTGTAGTATGATGTTGAACTGTGCAACAGGTCTTATAGAATTTATAGTTTTTTGAGATGATTTCTAGTCTTGGTATCTGATGAAAAGATGCTTAATTTGCACAGATTGAATAATATGGAAAGTTTTCTGAGATGCCTTGCAATTTTCGTTGACCTAGAGATGGATTTAATTGAGATTGTACTTAGTTTGTATATGAGCATATTTGCATTTTGGGAACTGGGATGCTGTAATTCAAGAACTTAATTTGTGTGGATTTTTGTCTTGCTGGAGTTTGATGACCTGAAAATTCATAGTTCCATTTCTGGAAGGTAACGTTGATGCTGTGGCACTGTTTATTAACTATCCTTCTGTCTTTTTTTTTCCTTTCAAACGTGGTCCATAAATCCCAATTTACGAATGAGAAAGCTACCTCCTATCTAATATAAAACACAGGTGTCTATCTGTCAGCTAATTAGACAGTTAAACTGGGAAAAGAATTGGCAAATGCCAGTTTCAGAGACAGATTATAATGGGACTGTGAAATGCGTATTTAACTACACATGAGTTCTGTGAGCAAGATTTTGCTTAAGTATATATTGAATTCTGGGGTGAGAATTGAAAATCATATAACATTGTCTAAAAGTGATTATTCATATATGCAAATACATAACTGTCTTCTTCATTTAGGACCTCTTTGGAAAAGGTTTGCAGCAGTTCTCAGGGTTGTTTGCTATTAAATATTAACCACTGAATTAACTCCTGAATGTACTGTATGGAAGAACTGAAAATCTTTTCAATCTGCCTGAGGACCAGAGTCTCTCAGGACTTATGTACTGAAGATATGACTGATACCAAAGACTGTGTATCATGTTGTATCTGACATCATCTCTAAATTTCGAAAGATAAGTATTCATTATTTTGTCAAGCCCAATTATTTGTGTGTATAAAAAAAGGATTGATCTTAAGTGATTTTGTATTTCAAATGTTCATGTAGAAGTTCTGTGTCTAATACAAAATTGATGGCTAGGAAAAGTTCTTGAAAGTAGTATATTTAAAATTCAGCTTCAAGGTGATTTCCTGAAGATAAAAGTAAACACTAATAAAAGTAATCTTAGCCACTACATTTTTTCTTCAAAAAATTCTTTAAAGGTGTTTCTTTTTTTTCTTTTACATGCCTTTCTTCAGGGGCCTTTGTATGGTGCAGATCTTTGTTATTCAAGGGCTAAAAAGCCAACTTAAGGTCTATAAATCAGCCGACAGTTTTATCAGAGTGCTGGTTTTTACTTCAGTAGACTACTGGTTCTGTCATTCGTGCCAGCCTCTGCCTTATCACAAAGCCATCAGCCCTGCATAGTGGAATGCTATTTGTTTGGATTATTTACTTCTACTATAAACAAAGCTTAGAGCAAAAAATTTCAACCACGGGGCCCATGCACTGTCAAACTGTTGCTGGAAAATCACTGTCGTGTGTTGCATAAAGTTGCTTGTTTTTCAAGAACACAACTGGCAATAGAATGTTTGTTTTTTTAACACCAGCATATTTCACTCATGATGAGAATTATGAGGTAATGACCAAGATATTTAAAACTGTAAAACTGCTCCTTTTATTTTTTAAGTTGTCAAATGTGAAACACTGTGAATGCTGTGGGTACAAAAAGTGAACTTTACAAAACTGGGATTCTTTACTTGATGAATTAGCCAGATTTGAATGAGAATTCTTTATACTGTACATCATATGAGATTTCTAGGACAATTTCACTTCAGATAAATTTATAACATTTTAAGATGCTTCAGTGTCTCCTTTTGTGTTTGGAAATCAACAAATGTTCAGAAAAGCAGAAAAAGCTGGAAAGTCAGATGATTTTCTTGAAAATATGTTGATGTATGTTACAGTAGCAGTTAATTCCAGTCTTACCAAGTTCACACAACCTACATTAACCAAAGCGTTTATGTTTTTACATTTGTAACTGTAAGTGGCATAACAGTTTATCTCCAAAGATGTCTGTTTCTGGTGTAGTTCAAAGAAAAGAGAATCTTCATCTCTGATTGTCTGCAGCTCATCTTTGGCAATTCTCTTGATTTGAAATTGAATAGCAAGTTTCTTTCTGTGAAATGTGACTTAAGCAGTAAAGAGTGTGAATTCCCCTTCAATTTTTTCTACTTTACTCAGTAGGATAACAATTTTTTTTAATTTTATGTTGGAGGTTGAATTCTTCAAACTATGCGAAGTTTTGCTTTCCAGAGATGCCTTTGCTAAACACATAATTTGGCAGAGAAATGTTAATCAGAAATGTGGTTGGGCTTGCATATCACCTTTGCCTTTCAGAGAAACAAAAAGGGCTTTCTTCTTGATAGGCTATTGGAAAAGTTCCTTTTATGCTTCATAATTGAATCTTCTGGTACATCTCTTTCTAGAGAGCTCAGCTTGAAACTATTGAACTCCCTTTCTAGGTAAAACCCCCAGAAACTAGTACAACTCTCTCTCTGTATGTATTTTCTGTGCTTATTGGCATATTAAAAACTGTATAACATATTATTGGCACATAGATTGGCCAGTTTAATTGATTAGTAATGACACTAAAATATTTATAAAGGCAATATTATATTGGTACATATGCATTGGTACATACCATGGAAATAGCAAAATCCTTTCATAAACTAGTCATTTGCAAATTCTAATTATAATATTAATCATATATCTAGTTCTGTGCTATACAAATTATATATAATATATTATCAATACAAATGTTACAAACTTGTGCATATATAATTTATTGACTACTAAAGGGATTTTGCTGTATCTTGAAAAGATTCCAATATCAGCATGGCTCAGGGGATTATGTAAATATCAAGAAGATGAATGCCCATTTTAGTTGTCATTGAAAAGTGTGTTGTACTGTGGTTTAAAAATGCCTTTGGAAAAGGTATGTTGTGATGAGTGTGTATTTCATTAACTATTCCACTGACCAGATTTTACATTTTGGGGGGGGCTTGGGGGGTTTTTTTGGACTCTGTGGACATACTACGTCCATCTGTCTGAAAAAACATTATTTTTCTACCTAATTTCCCATTTTGTTACTGCCATTTTTTAGTGATCTATGCGTTTTGTTTTAAGATTGGAGAAGACTATCTCCTTCTTCTGGGTGAACCATGAGAAAAATGGGTTGCATTATGCAGGATGCAAGATTAACAAATGCAGTGGACCCTTCTGGGCACAGAATGTATTAGTCCTTGAGCCGCTGTCTCAGCTTCATCCCCATAACCTTTGCAATTGGAGACAGCAGTCTTTGAAGCATCATGCAGGATTTACATTTCCACTAGAAATGTGTATTCTAGCAATCAAGCCCTATTCCCTACAAATGTGAGATGAAGAGTAACTGTCTTGCAAAATGGTTAGGCAGATACTGTAGTTGTCTGTGAATAGAAGATAAAATGATAAAGTTGGCAGAAGCTACAAATTGAGTGGTACGAAAAAATGGATCATTAGGAGAAAAAACTGCATAAAATAACATTATTCTTTACTTTGGACAGTGTATATAAACAACCTATTGTTTTTGGGTTACCACATTCAACCCACAAAGAGGAAGTGGTTATACAGGCAGCTGGGTAATTTCACACTAATGTGGTTTTTTTTCTTTTGAGGAATGATGTCTTTCTCACAGGTGAAGATGCCTTTTTCTGTTTGCAAATGTTTTCTTTTTTCAAGAAAGCTGTAAATGGGGAAATAAGGAAAAATGCAATTTTAGAGACTCATACTCTCAGGGTGAGGTTTCTGTCCCACTTCCTACCCAGTTAACCTTCCATGCTTTAATAACTATCCCCTCCTCTCAACTGATACAGAAGAGCAAAATTATGGTATTTGAGTGTTTTTGGGTTTTGTTCTTAAGGCTTCAAATACAGTACATCTGAAAACATTACAGAACAGAAAAATCCTACATTTTTACCTAGAATGTGAATGGCCTGCCTGCATGCCAGTGTTGTATGCAAGGCCTCCTTGCCATCATATTACTACGTCGTGCTTTAATTTAGAAGGAAATATCAAGAATTGTATGTCATCTAGAAGGACTTCCAAAGTGTACCTCACAGTGTTGTAATAAAACCTGACAAATTGTCTGGCTAGTTAGAGAATTTAAAATTCGATCTTTGAACGATTTTAAAGGAATTAAATAACCAAGTTCCCTTGAATTTAAATAGCAGTGAGGGGAAAGTCATGGGATATTCACATGGCTTACTTTAGATGTCTAACACAGGTGCTACAGCTGGGACTTTGACTGCCTGAACTGGAGCCAGGCAGTGGAGATCACCCGTTAGGTGCCTCCAGTTAAGTAATAGCCTGATTTATCTAAGGTTCTTTTGGTTAATGATGATAATTTTTTCTTTTGTAGTCCTTATAAATTCTTTCCAGAGCCCCCAGTATCCCTAGGCAATCTAAGGGGAGACTAATGGGGTTTTCTAAATCATTTCTTTAATACTTTTTTTACTTCTTCTGGGAAATGGGGAGAAGATTCTAAACCATAACTTTTCCCAAGTTTCTCCCACCTAATTTTGTGCTCCCGCAAGTCTTTGACTGGACAGGCTGGCATATTTTTGTGGGGATTTTTTTAACTGTCCATGTCTTTCTGGAGCAGGGGTGGCGGGGAGGGGGAGGGAGGGAAAGGATTTAATTAATTAATTGTATTTAATGACTGCAGCTATTTTAGAGATTTAAAGAACAACAACAATAGAAAAGACACAGCCAAAGGAAGACAGTGGTGCAGTGGATGACTCTGAGTTATTTAAATAAGAATAACTATTCTTAGTGTCTCACTGGCAGTAATAGTTACCTAGGTCTGTCAGAATTCATCTGCATGAAGGCTGATTTGAACTAAGACCTACAATATTTTCCTGAAAAATTCTGAAGCTCTTGTGGAGTGAACCTGCACAGTGACACTAAGTCCTTAGAGATGCTGTGTTGTAATGCTGTTATTTCAAGCATAGGAGGACTGAGAAATACCTCTTGGGCCTACTTTCTTCTCTCTCAAGTCTTGAGTCAGAAGTCTTCAAGTATAACAATCATACTTAGCAGCAAATAAGTGAATATGAATCTTGCATTTATTTTGTATACCTGCTTTTGATCAATAATTGTTGTTTTCAAAGAGTTAGTAATTTTTTTTTCCATTTTGAAATCTAGGCCAGAACAAAGCTCTTTGAACTCACAGAACATGCTTAAAACACAGAAGGGGATGGTTGATAGCCAGTTTCTGATTACATGCAAAAAGGGCAGTTTTGCAGGTGGCTCTATAGACAAAAATGCACAGTTAGATGGGAAAATTAGATTGTAGCTGAGCTTTACCGAGAATACAGGATGATAGAGCAAATGAGACTTAAAAGCAGTAAGATTTGGAGTGAGGATTTTAGCCTGTAAAGTGTCTCCTGAAACAGTCGAGTGGGTCTTGTACATCAATCAGTAAATAAAAATCAACAAATGAGTAAACAGAAAATATGTCGAGAAAAAAAATCTTGCACAGTGTCAGATATCTATTTCAATGTGTAAGAAAGAAAAACTTGTTCACATCAGATGCTGGTTTAGAAAGAGATCTGCGTTCTGCAGAGGTTGACTTAGTCTGAGCTCTTATTTCCCTCTCCTTTAAAGCTCTTCTTGTCTCCACAATTGTCAGAAGAGCTGAAGAAGAGGTGTCAAGTTTTTTCTGGGGGGAAATAGCTGGAGGACCAGAGCAGTTTATGAGACACTACTGCCAGCATAAAGCACATGCCTGTATGTTTTGTCATTTTGTTTTACAGGACCAAATATATAGTGTAGTAGTCAGTTAGGATAGACATGTTCTTCAGTACATAAAATTCCTGTTTTCCAGAGAGACCAGAAATATATATGCAAATCAGTTCTCTTCTCATTGTAAAGGAGACAAGGCCTCAGAAGTTTTGGAGTTTCATGCTCTCCACCTTCCCACAGCAAGAAGGATTGGATGGTGGTGTGACACAGAACAAAAATTAATTTCTGCTATGTCTAGGCTATAGCATAATACACCCCAACCCTTAAAGCTTACTACTAAGACATACTTAAGCAGCTACCAAAGAGTTTTTATGAAGTTTCAATATCCTCATTACAGTGCCCCAAGTAAAAGCCTAATCTGTCAAAAATAAAGAATGTCAATATACAGAATGCATTTTATAGTTGTGTGGTGGCCTTCAGCAAGAAGTGAATTCAGCTAGAGAACAATAAATAAATAGAATATAGTAGCCTACCTATCAGAAAGTGTGGTGACTTTTTTCAGGATAAGCCTCTGTTGGGGTTCAGAGCTCTCTTTGGTCTTATTTAAATGGTGTTTTATCAGTCAGAAAAAATAGTATTAAACTATAATATAGTTCTGCTAAAACAGATTAGAATAAAGATTTAATATGCCACTTTCCGTGAAGAATCTGATACCCACCATGTAGCGCTGTAATAAAACGGAAACAAATGAGCCAACTCGAAGTTATGACTCTCCATGGTTTTTAGGTCTCTCATACATTTTTATAAAACATATATGAGAACTTCTGAATTGTGGGGTTTTTCTAATGAAATTGTGTTCCAATAAATGTCTAAAGTGAAATTCTGTTTGCAGTTCTGCGTGTACTGTGAAATACTAACACTTCACCCGATTGCTGACCAAAACTTAAAACCAAATAACTATTTTACAGAAGTAAATATATGCTAAGATAATGATGTATTCTTAAATCAGCAAGTTGTTGATCTTGCAGGTTAAATATCCTATGCAAAAATCTTTTTGTTTCTAGATACAAAGAATTTTTTTGTAAATATTGATTTATGTGAACACTAGTAACATCTTCGTGTAGACAGGCATATCTGAAACAAGCTAAGTGTAGCTCCTAGTGTTCACAGAAGGGTAAACAGGATGGCTTATGAGTAATAAACACACAGTTCACTTGAGCAATGGTAATGATTTGCCTCTTGTTTTCGTGCATCAAACTGGAAGTGGAATACCATCATCTTCTCCCATAAAATTATTATTTTTTTCTTCATGTAAGGCTGTTGCAGGTTTGGGGATTTTGCTGGTTTTTCAAGTAATGGAATGTTCATCGTTACGTTCCTGCTAAATTTTTCCTCTGAGACAGCAAAAGCTGTCTAAAGAGAAGGTTATTAAGGAACAACTACCAACTCTGGTAATTTAGGTTTAGCATTTGGAATTCTTTGCCTTCCAACAGCATTATAAATGCTGGTAGTTTATTTTTACTCATAAGTTAGCTTTGCATCAGAACAAAAATCCCTAAAATGCATTAGCCTTACAGCAAAGGAGTGGAAAGCTATGAAGCAGGAAGCCTTGCAAAGTCTTCAGGGAAATCTTGAGTGCTTTTGAGAATGATTTATTTTCAAAGGGCTTAAGCAAAATCATCTCCAGAAAAGATATAAGTGTTTCAGGCAAGGTGCAGGGAAAAGACATTGTGGCTCCAGCATGGACTTTGCCTTCTACAAATTATTTTACTACAGATACAGAACACACCTTTATATTTTTACAGGCACTTGTTCACAGAAGAGCTCAGGTTATCAAGGTTGTGAAAGATTTAGAAGTTGTTAAGATAAAGCATTAGCAATTGTAAGCCAGGACAGTCTGTGGCCTGATGTATTCACAGATTGTCTTGGCTTACAAGGTGAACCAGGTATAATAAGTGTAACCACAGTACTTTTAGGTCAGAAATTTTACAGGAACAACAGATTAAGTTTTCCAGACCAGAGGAAGCACCAGTAGACACTAGTAGGGGTGGTATTGCATCAGAGCTCCCAGATGCAAGGTTGTCTCATCAGTGTAAATGTTTCCCATGAAATAATAGGGGAAAGTGAGTGGGTTCTGTTCTTAATACATGAAGAAATGTATATCACATAGGTGAAGAGTTAATGACAAAAAGCACATGAGTGGCTAGCAGTCAACACCGTGTAAGCATAAGAATTTTTCTCTGTGTGTCGGTCTGAAAAGCTTGAATTTCTTTCCAGAGTTCTCAGATGGACTTTGCCTGTCTTTCCCTCATTTCTTTCCTTTCTTTTGAAAGAGGTCATTTCAGCCCAAAAAGTATACACGTTTTTGCCCTTCAATTTTTACTTCACTGGTACAATCTGCAAGTTCCAGAGGAGAGTTTTTATGGATGGTTATGCAAATAAGTACTTTTATATTATTTTCAAAAAGGCGTAAGTGAGAGCTTGAGTTTCATTTCTGAAAGTGATTTAGATACTTGAGAGCTGAAATCCTGTTCATTATTAGTGAGACCTGAGTCCTTAAATTAGGGCCCCTCCAGGCCTTTTTTACAGTTTTCTCCCACATCTTTTATTATAATCTTGAGATGCACATTTCAGTTCTTGATAGGCTTGTCCCTTCATTCTTTATCTCCTGCTTTCACTAGCATCTGTTTAGGACAAAGGGTAACTTAGCTTCTGAAGATTCTTGTCATTTTCATTGTGAAAATTCCCAGATAACTGACTATTGCAAATGAAGAATATGTTCTCTGGACCAAATGCTGTTTGCTTCTACAATAAGGTTTGTTGACCACTTTTGAAGTTTTGAAGAACTGAGCTGTGAAGAGGAACAATTACTGAGCTTCTAATTTACTCCTGTGTAGCTCTGGAGATTGTTATTACTCCCTAAAAGTAAAATTTGAAAAAAGTTAACTGGGGAGAACATCTAGCAAATGTTGTAAAGCATAATGTAGGCCTATCCCTCTGAAGGTTCCTTAAGTTCTTCTGTTACTGCTTTCCATAATCAGATATGTATATTTACTCCTGCTTAAGAATACAATGTGGCAATCCTTGTTTGAAGAAAATTGTGAGAGATGACCTGAGACCAGTGCAATCTGGTTCTGATCTATTGGATCAAATGGTGATCAAGCACAATGCAAAGACTTTGAATATGTCGTATAGATGACTTGATAATTGTAAAGATTTTACCCTGAAATGTAGAAGTCCTACACAGTATCATCAAATAAGACTTATCTAATTCAAGGAAGTGTGAAGACATTTGCAGGTTACTTACAAATAGCCTTTCCTCCAACTCCTATGTGTAAACATGTGTGTGTGTGCATGTGTATATTTATATACACAAGAAAATGTATGTTTTTCTATAAGATTACAATTATCTGATTAGGAAACTTTGGAATTGGAAATGACTGAAATTCCTGCAAGCTTCTTGATCGCTTTCTGTATGAAGCATAATATGAATTTTTTGAGCAGTTAAATAAAATAGTCATAAGCTCTTCATGATGGAATGAAGGTTGCATGCTGTGGGTTCTTTTGAAGTACACATGGATGACACGTAGCAAGATGTTTCTCACTGTTAGTGGATAAATACAAACTGCAATATTCATGGAGTTCTTTGTCATAATAGTGAGTCTTAGTGTCCTTACCCTCAAATGTTTATATTTAGATTCATTTGGAATAAAGAAATAAATTGGAAATTGAAATGTGTATGCTTTAGAATTGTGACCACAATGCTTTAACAGTACCAATGTAAATAAATGAAGTTTCATTCCTTATTTTTATTGTTACAAATCTGATTTTATCTATAGTTTTCTTTGGGTTTTGTTGATGGCAACCAGTGCATTCTCAATTAAGTTCTATTGTTTGATCAAATTACTGCTTTAGTGCTTGGTTTTCTTGAAAGGAGCTTTAACAAAAAAGGGAAAAAATTTAATGCTAATTGGAATGTGCATTTAAGCCACGTGTCTATGTTCACTCTGTAGTAGATCAACTGAAAATGTGCAATACAGTTTTACTAGGTAAATAACACCCTGTTGTTTCCTTTGGAATCCTCAGGTTTCTAGATGAGTAGAAATTATTTGTCTGATAAAATTAAGGAGAGCTGAAAATATTTTCTGTGGATTTAACCAAGTTGCAGATGCAGTCTCTTCCTACCTGTCTTCCAAAACAATTTGTTCAGGAGAATTTACACATTTCAGGTGATTTTCTGCAAACACACCATACTTCTCAGAGAGTTAATAAACTCAAACTTTCAGATATTAACCATGTTATCATAGAGATATCTGACCATTTGCATTATTAAATGATAGTATAATAATTTTCACAAAAGTCACACATTAAATACTTTAAGATTCCTAGATCATTATTATTAGTAAGAAATGTCTGAAAGTGATGTCTGAAAGATATTTTCAATGGTAAATGTTTCTTTTCTCTCAATACCTTCGAATTACTCAAAAGAAATTACTCAACAGTTTAAAGGTTCTGGACAAGAGATCAAAAAAATCTGTGAAGGAAAGTAAGTGTCTGGGTTTTTTTCTACAAAAGCAATTATATGAATGTAAGCCCCTGAATTTTTAATTAATGCTTTTTAACAAATCTGTGGGACCTGATGGGATTCATCCCAGAACCCTCAAAGAGCTGGCTGATATCATCGCAAAACCTCTCTTGATGATTTTTGAGTGGTCTTGGAAACCTGGAAAGGTTGCAGCTGTCTGGAATGTGGTGGATGTTGTCTTGATTTTCAAGAAGAGCAAGAAATAGGAACCCAGAAGTTACAGGCCTGTCTGTCTCACTTAAACACCTGGTAAAGTAAAAGAGAAGATTATTCTGGGAGGTATTGAAAAAACAGCTGAAAGACAACACTGTCATCAGTCACAGCTGGCATAGCTTCACGGGAGGAAAGTTCCGCTTATCCAAACTGATTTCCTTCTATGACAAGGTAACCCCCCTAGTCAATCAAGGGAAGCCAGTTGTTGTCATCTTTTTGATTTCAGTAAAGGTTTCAGTACTGTCTCTCATAGGATCCTTCTGGACAAAATGTGCAGCACACAGCTGGATAAGAACATCATGCGGTGGGTGAGCAATTTGCTCACGAGTCAAGAACAGAGGGTGATAGTGAATGGGGTGACATCAACTGGTGACCTGTCACTAGTGGGGTTCCTCAGGGCTCCATCTTATGCCCTGTGCTCTTCAACATCTTCCTAAATGACTTGGATGCAGGAGGGGACACTAAGCAAGTTTGCAGATGATACAAAACTGGGAGGAACTATTGACTCCCTTGAAGGCAGGGAGGATCTGCAGAGAGACCTTGACAAATTAGAGAACTGGGCAATCACCAACCAGATGAAGTTCAACAAGCGAAATTGCCAGATTCTGCACCTGTGAGGGGACAACCATGGGTATATGGACAGACTAGGGAATGAGATGCTGAAAAACAGTGCCGTGGAAAGAGACCTGGGGGTCCTGGTCAATGGCAAGTTGAATATGAGTCAGCAGTGCCCTGACAGCCAGGACGGCCAACTGTGTATGGGGGGCATCGGACAAAGCATCATCAGCTGGTCGAGGGAGGGGATTGTCCCACTCTGCTCTGCACTGGGGTGGTCTCTTCTGTAATACTGTGTGCAGTTTTGGGCACAGCAAAGAAAGATATTAAGCAATTAGAGAGCATCCAAAGGAGGGCAACAAAGATGGTGAAGGCTTCCTATATGAGGAGCGGCTGAGGACTGTTCAGCCTGGAGACAGAGGGGAGACCTCATTGGAGTCACAACTTCCTCATGAGGGGAAGAGGAGGGGCAGGCACTGATCTCTTCTCTGTGCTGACCAGTGACAGAACCCAAAGGAATGGCCTGAAGTTTTGTCAGGAGAGGTTTAGCTTGGATGTTAGAAAAAATTTCTTCACCCAGATGGTGGTTGGGCACTGGAACAGGCTCCCTGGGTAAGTGGTCACAGCACAGAGCCTGCCAGAGTTCAAGAAGCATTTGGACAGGCACATGGTGTAACTCTTGGGGAAGATCCTATGCAGGGCCAGGAGCTGGACTCAGTGATCCTTGTAGGTCCCTTCTGTGATTCTGTGAACTAAATGTAGTTGAATAGAAATTCTGTGGCAGAACGGTCACCCAGAGAAATCTTTCAAAGTTTTATGATTGCAGGTAATTAATGATAGTGCAGTGTTCACAAGACATGATATAGGTAAAAAACCTGAATTCTGTAATATTGCTAATACTTGCCACCAGCAAATAATTTGCAGTAGATTTAATGTATAGATTACTGTATATATTCAGTGACAACCACTGAAGATGAAAATATTCCTCCAAAATGTATCTCCTAGTTTTCAGTCACAGTCCTTCTTCCACAAAATCAGGACAGTTTAAAATATGTGCAATTTACAGAATGTTACCACACTGTGTAGATGTAGTCACCCATTCTTTTCAAACATATTGGGATTATATGTTTTGCTTCCTTATGAGCAACTTCTTTAGCTCAACTGTATTTCCTAGAACAGAAACTGTATCTTTAAAAGAAAAAAAGAAAGAAAAAAAGAAAAAAGTGCAGCATACTGTACATGCCAGTCAGCTCTGTTTTTATAACACATGATTATTTTATTGGGGTGTACATTAATTAATCCTGAAATAAGATCCTGTGTGACATTCAAAGTTGTGTTGAGTAGCGCAGAGTTTAAATATTTTAGTTTTACAACTCTGTTATGCTGGCAGCAAACAATAGTATCTCAGTGAAGTCAGCATATGAACACTGCTTGTGATGACATCTGGAAGGCATGTTTTATCTATAAGCACAGTTGTAGACAAATGAAAGCAGACAGATGTAAGGTTGGTGTGGCATCTTCGCCTCAAGCATTCTCCGGCTGTACATTTTCCAGTGTGTCAAAAACAGGGAGCTTTTCTCTGGAATAAAAACATTCTGTCACGTCTGTACACCAACTACTGTGCTGCCTTCTCTGAGCTCTGAGGTGTAATGGCAGATATTGTTCAAAATTTAACACAAAGCCAAATTTCAAAATGCTGAGAACTGCTAGAGTGTTTGGAGTATGAGTCACCCAGGGACAATAAAAAACACAAATTATGAGCTTACATTCCTAGTCTTATCAATACTGCCTAGTAGGGAGATGATTTTGGTGTTTATGGCAAGGTTACACAGATATTTCTAAAAGTATCTTTCACACTGATATTTCATTTAAGTAACAAATGCATTTTAGGGAGGATAAGAAAAAATCTGCCTGTGTAATAAGGTCTCTGAATGCTTCATCCTTTGAAAAGTGTAGCCTGAATCTTAGCACAAGTCATACTTGTTTGCGGAGTGAAACTCTTAACAGGCCTGATACTCTTCTGTGTAAAATTAATTTTCTAGAGAGAAAAATAATATGCGTTTGCAGGAGATAAGGAGGAAGGAAAGTGTAGGCACTATTCTATGGAAGGGTTTGTTTGTTTGTTTTTTATTTTTTTTATTTTTTTTTTAAATGAGTTGCTTTCCTGTAGTTTTCACCAGGGACCTGAGCTGATTCAAGCAGTAAAACACACTGCCCCTGCTATGGTACATGCAGTTCAGACACAAGTCTCTGGAGGTTTGTGGATTAAATACTCTATCCAGTGTATGTGTCACCCAAGCTTTTGCTAATTACATGTAAGTGTATTTTTTAAGGAACTGGAAACTCTGGACAGAATCCAGCTTTTGCTAGAAAGGTTTCACAGTATTGTAAGCTAAGCAAAACAGAGAAAAAAAGAATGTGCATTGCTAGATTTAAGTCAGCAGTAGCAGACACTGCAGAGATAAAATTGGAAGAGAAGTCCAGAATCACTCACCAGCACTTCTGACTTTCTTGGTATCTTTTGCCTGAATGGAATCTGGCTGCTTTCAATTACAGCATATCTTTATACTCTGGAAAAAACAGTAGCAAAAGGTGGTGAAGTGCACAGGTTTTTTAGTAACAGAGAATCATTACACTATTAACTTGGGAAATACAGTTGTCCATTTCCTGTTTGTCCCCACCGCAGTACCATCAATCTATTCAGAGTGCTTTGTATTCAGAGCCCAAGGGCCCCAGATAAGTGCCTTTGTGTACATAAAATGGCACTTTTTTGTTTTACATGCTGTTAGCATAGGGCAAGGGAAGTGAGTGTGTAATCGCATATGTACAGCAAATAGCCATTTGTACCTGCAAGGAGCAAATGGACCCACTCAGATGGATTGGTTGGCCTTTAATAGCACTTGAGTGAGCTGATACACAGACATAGATGTACCTGTTACACCAGAGACCTGAGGCCCTTGTACCTTTGCATGACTTTTCACTTAAAAACTACTGTTTGTGGTTCAGTGGCTCCATCACTCTATTTGTGTTCCTTTGCTTGTAAGACCATGGACTGCTCCTGAGAGTCCTGGTTTCTAAAATTTTAATGCTGTAATGCTGACCCCTTAGTAATGTTCCCATATTGGAAAGCACATTAGCCTTAACTTGAAGGATGTAGTTTAACAGCCAGAAGTAAATATTTTACTTTGTTCTTCTCGGCATGTTTTTGTCTGTTGTTTTTTTTTTTGTTGTTTTTTTTTGTTTTTTTTTTAATGTCCAAACTGTAACAGAAGTAGAAAATCCTATAGTCTGACCACAGACCACCATTTCACAGCCACTAAAAATTCATGTCTCATCACCTAGCTGATAGAGCAGAGAAGTGAAGAAATAGAGACTGCAAAAAATGTAAGTACTCTATGTACACTGACACATCATGACTCACCTATACAAAAGTAAAGAATTAAATCCGATATCCTGTGATTTGGTGCGGTGTTGTTACTGCAAGAATTTTGTTGCATTAGAATAGCAAACATTTTCAATCCTTCAGTTTAGTACTGCTGGCCTTTTAAGTATACAGGGTGAGAACAATAGCTTTGACCTGTGTGCTATACATTGCAAGCCTACTGAAAACCCATCTGAGACCAGAACTAATGTAATTTGTTTATAATTGACTGATCTTTTGCTTCCAATACAATAAATCCTCTTTTCCCTGCCTATTACATTACCTGGTTTTTGTGATTTTAAAAAAATTTTGGAAGTCTCTTTTCTGTAGCTTTGTTTGTTTGGTTGGTTGGTTGGTTTGTTTTGTTTTTTAGTGTTTGTAATATTTGCTATTTAAATTTTGGTAGTATTCAGAGGCTCAAGCTCGGAATTTGTGCATCCCTATGCCAAGAGCAATGCAGATATGGAGTCAGTATAGGACTACCTACATATATCAAAAGCAAGTATTTTGGAAAGTTTATTTTCATATATGATTTTGTGAAGTACAAGGACAAAAAATTCTACTCCAGTAGAATCCAGTTGGACACTTGAAGCAATGTTCAATACTGTGTCCAGTCTTATTCAACTTGTTTGTCAGTGACCTGCATGAAGGGATGAAATGTACCCTCAGCAAAGTTGCTAATGATATAAAGCTATGGGGAGCAGCTTTATATCTGCTGGCTCTGCTGCCATTCAGCCTTGATAGGCTGGAGAGCTGGGCAGAGAGAAACCTAATGAGGTTCAATAAGTGTACAGTCCTGCACCTGGGGAGGAATAACCCTGGGTGCCAGTACATGTTGAGGGCTGAGCTACTAGACAGCAGTTCTGCAGAGGAGGACCTGTGAGTCTTGGTGGATGACAAGTTGGCCATGAGACAGCAGTGAGCCCTGGCAGCCAGGAAGGCCAGTGGTATCCTGGGGTGCATCAGGAAGAGCATTGTCAGCAGGTCAAGGGAAGTGATCCTGCCCCTCTATTTGGCCCATATTGAGGCCACATCTGGAGTGCTGTGTCCAGTGCTGGGCTCCTCTGTACACAAAACATGGAGCTGCTGGAGAGGGTCCAGTGGAGGGCCACAACTATGACTGGGATTCTGAAACATCTCTCCTATTAGGAGAGACTGCAGGACCTGGACCTTTTAACTCCAGAGAATAGAGGGCTGAGAGAGGATCTCATCAATACATATAAATATCTCAAAGGCAGGCATCAGGAGGATGGAGCCAGGCTCTTTTTAGTGGTGCCCAGCAACAGGATAAGGAGAAGCGGCCATAAACTAAAATGCAAGAAGTTTCACCTCAACATCAGGAAGACATTCATTTTGTTGGGGTTGTCAGAGCATTGGAACAGTCTGCCCATGGAGATCATGGAGTCTTTCTCTGGGGAGACATTCAAAACCCATCTGAATGCATTCATGTGTCACCAGCTCTAGGTGACCGTGGCTTGGCAGGGTGGTTGGACTAGATGATCTCCAGAGCTCATTTCCAACCTTAACAATTCCGTGAGTCTGTGAAATTAATATTGTAAGTAAATAGATGGTGGAATCTTCATTAACTATTATGGAGATTTGGTTTTCCCCATTATTCTCTCTTTTTATGGTGACAGTTAATTGTTAATTCATGTATAATTTTATCCAGTTTATTGGAGATGATCTCAAAATGACATTATTTTCTGAAAGTAGAATACAGACTCCCTCATTTGTCTGAAGTGGGCAGCTTACTTCTAAGTTAAAATAACGTAACCTTTAACAAAATATATGCTGATAACAGTTTAGTACTTGACTGTCTTTTCTTTGCATGTTGACTGTGATTTTTATTATCTTATACAGCTGGGATTGTTTCTTTCTGCTGCAGTAGAGAACTAGTGGTACACCTGTGAAGATGATCTTTAAAGCTGGGTGCCTTTTTTTCTGTATTCATAAGCATAATTCAATGGTCTGGCATAATTGAGCTTGACTGACAACATCTTTTGACAGGAGAACCTCAGAGCTGAGGCACAGCAGAAGATACTGCAGGTCATAACAGACAAATTTTCAGTATGGTTGTCTGCACTACACTTCGTATCTGCCCATGCTTTGGGTCTCATTCTTGTCAGACAGGTTTTTGCATTCCAGTGACATTGGTTTCTGCTGAACACAGCACAGATGACATTCTTACCCAGAGTCAGATTTCCATCAGTTTTACCTGTAGTTAGTTTGAACTTTCCCTTACTACTAACTTGCACTGACACCAAACATTCACCTACTCATTGTGACTGGAGCCTGGGCATTGAAACATGGAAAAGTGCTCTTAACACATGTGAGAAAAGCGGGGGGAATTTTGAATTCCCTTTTGTCATCACCAAACACCATGACTAATTTCCCCTTTGTTTTTTTTTTCTAAATAGAAAAGCAATTAGTTTACATAGCTTTACCTTTACAGAGGGGCTGGCAGGAGAGTTGAAAATCTGTCACACCTCATGCGCTACAGTAAGTTCTTCTTTTAGTATATAAGGATGTATAAACATACACACATATTACTAATATTAGAGTATAATGGTTTTATGTTCCCTATAGTGGAATGAAACTAACTTGTGTCATCATCTATGCCCTCATCTTCTGCTTAGCTCAGCTAGTAGCTGTCAATAATCTGGGAAGGGTAATTCTTCTTCCTTACGCTAAGTGACGAGCTCTTTTTTCTTATTGCAAAAACAGGTTTATTTTAATACATAATGTTATCATTTTGGTGTTCCAAAACCATGCTTGCATACTTAAAATGTGCTCTTGTACAGTCCACCAGCATCCATGTGGCTAATTCAGGTCTTGTGCTTCCTCAGCTAAAAAGCACCTGTACAGAAGATGTTCTGTACTTATTACATCTAACAGTTCTTTCATCTTATGATTTGCATTAAAGGATGTTTTAGGCAAAAAATTGTGTTTTCACTGAGGGATAAAAAGAGAGATTAAGTAATAGACCATCCAGGATAAAGGAGGCATTTTAGACTCTTTCTGAGTGTTCTGAGTTTGGGTATTCTTTTTGTCTTCCGAGTATGTCCAGTCTTATTCATTTCTCTCTTGTGCTGGCATGAAACAGTAATACCTCACATTTGCATGTCTACAAGTGAGATGCACCTCAGACTCAGTAATTGCTATGGCTTGCAGAATTTTACTATTGTAACAAAATGCAAGCCATCGGTGCCTCTGTAAAGAGATTGGTGTTTCATGAAAACATCCCATAAAGCACTGTGATGACCTTCCATTTTATGAATGACTACACAATTTTTATTGGGTTTGGCACATTTCTGTAGCTATTCTGGCAACTTTGGTAAGTGCATCTAAGATCAAGTGCATTCTGTGTAAAAAGGTGTGATCAGTCGTTCTACTTGATAGAAGAGAATAGGTAGCCAGAACATAGCTGGAGAAGTGTGAAGAAAGAAGAGCACAATAGCAGAAGCAAAAATAAGGAGAGGAATGAGGAACAAAATGTTTATAAATTACAGTATTGCTATTATATTTATACTTTATCTAATGAGATACTTCTTGGATTCAATTAGTCCACTGCAGTTGAGAGATAATTGGGGATGTAGCCTACGAAGGGTATTACACTAATGAATTGTACTTATCTCTTGTTAATTTATCTCTTATTTGTCTGCATTGCCACTCACTTTGCCAACGTGCTAGTTATTTTTTTGCCTGTATGAAATCTCAAGATATTTAGACATTATTTTTGTCTCAGTCAGGGATTGGCTGGATGACTTTTTGTAGCAGTAGAAGCGCTTGTGCCCATGGCTCAGGTACAGCAGCTCCCACCACACAGACCTACCTCTCATTTGCACACAGTCACAATGTCAAGGGGTGTTCAGAACTGGACCTCATTTAGTCTAGTCTGGTTCACTGAGAGAGGGTAAGCAAGAAGACTACACATGTTTTGAGTCTGGGTTTGAGCATGATTTTGAAATAAATTTGCCTTACTGACAATGGTATTTCATTCCGGAGATCACACTCATTTTTACTTTCATTGCTTTACTTTTCATTGCTTTACTTTTAAAATGTTTACTAGCCATACTGCCAGCCAGTGGGTACAGACTCACTGGGACCAGAAGATGCTTTTGATCTGTTAAGAATTTCTAATTGGTTTTGTATGATACATTTGGCAGAAGATTTATCCAAATCCATTAATTCAATACTAGTAAGGAAATGGACTGTAATGATGGTAAAGATTGTTATCAGAGAAAGGGTAAATACATTTGGCATACCTCCTTGTACTTCATTATTTGCACACAAATATCAATACAATTTGGACAAAGAGTACAGGGGGACTCGTCACCATGTATCCTTGTAGAGGAAAATACATCCTTCTGAATTTTCAACAAAGACTTCAAACTCAGATTTTTATATTTATGTAGTCCAGCAGTCTCTTCATAGGGAATATTGCGATCAAAATTGCAGTGTGAAACCTATGTCAGTCCCTTTTAACTCTGGAAAAAAAAAAAAACAAACCAACATGTAATAGTTTGAAAATAGCATTTTTTTTCCCACAGAATGCATATGAGCTGAAAATTTGCAAAATTTTGAGTGCTTTTGGATAACGAATCTAATCAGAATAGATTTTTGTTGATTAAAGCACAGAAAATTCTGTTTTTAAAATCCAGTGTCAATAAAGTAGCATATGGAGACCTTTTACCTGGAAACATTTATATAAAATGTAAGCTAGTAGAGAAAGTCTTTCAGCCCTGTGCACAGCGTTAGGAAAACTAAAGCTTTGAAGCTCTGCATTCAGTGACCCAACAGCAGCTGAAAGCACAGTGATTGCTATCAGTCCTGAGTGCATTTGATGTTGAACCCTTCTTGGAAGGGTTCTACCTACTTTGGCCCATGCAAAATTGCCACATATTCTCTCTAGCAGTTGACTCAGGCCAAACAAACACAATTTCACTTAGGCAGGAGAAAAGGGTATACATGGTTTGTGCTCACAATAGAAAAACGTGTATTTTCAAGTGCCCGGACTTGGAAAGGGCTCGGGTTCAAGCTTGCTCTTCTGTGCTAATCCAAGGCAAGTCCAAGGGTATGACCCTGTTTCCACTGGCTTCATTAAAACTAGACTTCATTCCTAATATTTTTAGCATGTCATATTTAGTAAAATCTTTAGCAAAGCATATAGGCATGGCTCAAGAACTCTTCCTAGAGACCTAAGAAGTGCTAACTCTATGTAAATATTGATAAGCTATATCTTCAGTGACTGTTATCCTTAGCTTCTCAATACATATTGGAATTAGGTATACATGTAATTTTAGATATTTTTAATAAGAAATTTTCTTTTTCTAATAAGAAATTTACCTGTTGATTTGGCAGTATTTTCAATAGTATTTTAACGAAGAAAAATTATGTTTGTGATTTGGTATAGTGGAGCTTTGGAAAGTATGATGAAGATATGCAAAATCTGGGATATAATTCTCTTAAAAAAGAGTACACAAAAAAACCACCCTAGCAAACAACTTGGATCCTATCAGACGTACAAGAACAGAAAGTATTAGCATATTTATGTGCAGTAATGTTCAGTTCATGAGTGTTCAACCACAGCAGAAAAAAAATCCAAGAAAAATAACTGTCTCTGTAGCTGTGACGTTTGTGAGCAGTGAGGTGGAATGATCTTTATTTCTGATCTACAAGATAACAGGATGATCAAGATGCTATATAGTTTTCGTAGCATTAGGTCAGTGTCTATCCAAGGTCCTATTGCCAAAAAATTATAGGTAAGCTGCAGCTGAAGCAAATCATCCAGATGTTTAAGAGATCTCAGATTTTAAGATTAGTTTAAGTCTTCAGATTTTGCTTTGTTACAAAATAGCCCAGTCATCTTGTAGATAGGTTTTAAGCTGTCTTTAAAATGACAAGTGTACCATTAGCAATTGGATTGCCTAAGGAATTTAGCAGTAATAAGTATTAAACCAATTCTTAACACTGAAGAGTAGTATAGTTTTAGCTTTGACTTTGAATTTATGATTAGTTGTTATTGAAATATATAAAATCCAGATGCCAGTATAGGCTAGTACTCTTTGTACTTGTCTTTATAGATGTGCACATTTCCATCTGTAATTTAAACCCAAAGCTTTAGGATTCAACTTCTTTCTACTATATCATGTAAGTAAACTTTCGAGCCAATGCTAAAAATTATTATCAGGACATTTCAAATATATCATTACACTCAAACCATGTTTTTACTGAATTCTTTTTACACCACTCAAGTAATTTTTAAAAAAGTAATTAAATGCAACTAGCATTTTTGGGGGGTTATGTGTTTTTTTCCCACAGGAGGAATGAAATTTTAGAACTTTTTCTGCTACCACCTGCACTGTCAACATTTACCTTAAAGTAAAAAAGCTGTACTCATGTCTAGCACTCATGGAAAGATATGGGGAAGAAATAAGAGCAAACAGAATGTGAATGCTGTTTCACTTGGTGTACAATGCTGCTATACTGGTATTGATGCTTCTGACTTCCTAACTGGTTAGTTTGTCCTGCATCATTTATAATGTAACAGTTTGAGATGGGGAAGCTCTGACAGTCTGTAGAATGTAGGTTCAGTATGCTAGAAGTCTTGTTAGAAGACCTATCAGTGTGTTTAGGAGAAATGATGAGCTATGATCATTGGGCTGATCTGCAGCTTGAACCAATTAGTACATTTTCTTAGGATTAGCACTAATACTGTGTTTTGTTTGCAAAATCTAAATTCAAAAGTTATATGATTTTGCAAAATCAAACCCAACCATAGCGTTACTCTTGTCTGATGACAAAAAAAAAAGGCTAATAAGTGAAAAAGTTTAAGGGTTTATAGGGAAGTGACATTCAGAAATATCTCCAGGTATAACTGGTTATCGGAATTGTACTGCCCTCCACATTCTCCCTTCAGAACATACAGGCTTCAGAGACCGCTCTTTCCTTTTGAGCAGTGACTCCTACTTTAGTTTTCTCTTGCACTGTAAAATATTCCCAACATGAATCCTGAATTGCACTGAGGAATTAGGATAAAGACACTGTTTGATTTATTAATTTCTAGTGGATTAGAACTACAAATGTTTGCGATGTTTTTAATTTGAGAAGTAGAGAGAATCACATCAGCTTTTAATTATGCATTTTGTGTAATGCAGCCCTGAATAGAGCAGAGCAAAATTAAAATTGTGGATCAAATGCTAAATCTGAGTTGTGACTGAAGTGAGCTGTAGTGTAATTCTAATGGTTTTGCGTCTTCTGGCATTATGTCAATAATAGCTCTAATCACATTAAAGAGAGAGCCCATTAGCTTATTCTTTTCAGCAGCATGCACCATAGCAACATATCGTGAGCCTTGAAATAACTTGAAATTTCTTTCAAAAAGCATTGCTGTCTGTGAGCTAAGGCAGGTGTCGTATTAAACATCATAATAAAAAAATCCCTAAACCTAAGAAAGCTTTCTTGCATCTAATTAATTAAACCTCTGTTAGCTTCCATTTAATTTAAGAACATTAATTTCTACTCATTCCCTGATTTAGGTCATTTTAGTGAGAATCTGTGGCAGTTTTGTATGAGAGAGTGATTCTTACATCTACTGTACTAAATAATTACCTTTTACAGGATTTGGACTTAAAGGCAGGAACATTTTCAGTCACATTTATGGAATGACTTTTCTGCCAACTTTTTTCAGCATATATAATTGCTTTTATATTATCATATGTGCATAGAAAAACCATAATCATAATGCAATCATATGCATTCATAATGACCAACCTTCACCTGTTGTTCCATTTAGCATTCCATTCAGTATTTATCATAGACTAAGTAGATGGTTATTCGTAAAAAAACCCAACCCAAACCAAACAAAACCAAAACAGCAATAAAACATACTTTTGTTCAGTCAGATTTATCCACAAAATTCAGGTTTTAAATGCAGAATTACTGGAAAAATATTGTTAGAAATCCTTTGGAGATGACAGAATTATTCACAATTTATACCAGAGAATAAGCCATATTCAGAGGAGAGAGCCAAATTTAAAGGACAGAGTCAAATTCTGGCCTTGTATGTTCACATATATTTGTGGTCTGCTTTAGTAGAGACTGTAGGTTTTTATGTGTGCTGGGAAAATTTGACCACTGTATTCCTGGGCCTTTCTCTGCTGGCTCAGCTTGTCAGCAACTGACTTCCTCTATCTCCCACCACAGGCTCCTGGTCATGGCTAATCCAACCTCTTTTTCTTCTCTAGCTTTTGCTATTAGATATAATCTATGCCTTCTTGGCATCTCTGTTTCTTCTTGGGTCTCAGATGAAAATATGACTTTTACCTGTGCCTCCTAATTTCTCCCTCTGCTGCTATTTACAGTATCAGTGTAACACTAGGATATAAGTCTATGCAGCATTTTAGGATACAACTTGTTTGAAAAATGCTACACTAAATAAAACTGTGGTTTATGTCTGCACAGAGAACTATATCCCGAGTATCTCCCTACATATCTATAAATCATTTGCCACATAAATGACTGATTCTGTTTGATACCAATTTTTGCTTCAGTTACTGCTTTTGCAGAGTGTTTTATTTCTATTACATCACAAACAATAAATTACCAGAAAGGAAATTCATGTTCAGGCAGAGAGCCGAAGAAGCAAGAACAAGGATTTGGAATGTCCAGTCCAGTATGCTTTTGCATACGTGGATGCCTCAGTGAATACAACTGAACTGGTTTGTCTCAGAAATCTTTTGATGATTTGAAACTCTTCAGCCTTTTGCTTTCATCTAACAAGGTACAGAAAAAAAGAAAAAATCTATTGTTTTATATTAAATATGCAGTGTTTAACATGATACTTGAAGTTTCACTTTTCTTCTTCTACATATGCAGAAATAATATCTTGCTTATTTTATTTAAACCAAAAGTAATTTCATTCTTAACAATCAAGTTATTAAATAAGTAAGTAAGTAAAAAAATAAATAGATGCTAGGGAAGGTAATTTTAGCCAGTTCAGCTAGATTGCAAGAATTAATTTTGAGGTTTTGTTAGTATTTACCGTGTAATCAAAAATTGAGGTTGTTAGAAAAAAATACCTTAGGAAACAATACACCCTGATACATAGTATATTATAAAATTCTGACAAATACTACACACTTCATATTTCTTCACTTTCTTTGTCAACCAGTTTTGGATTATTTAAGTAAACAGTGAGAATAAAATTATTTTCTGCCCACAACATGCCATAATTCTCCTTATCAAATGTGAAACATCAAGGCAACAAAAAATACCAAGTGAGGGTAAGATCTCAAAGTGGTATCACTTTTATCATCTTTATGGGCCAAACCTTTTTGCTAATATGTTTGTTCAGAAGATCCACATCTATCTTAGGACTGGCAAAAGAAAAAAAATAACATTAAAGGAAAAAAAGTTGTAGGAATTTACAAAAACTTTATATGTGCAATCGTGTTCTTTTTTTCTGTTCACATGCACGTAAAAATGCAGGTAAATGGTTGTGCATCATGAGTGAACACTACTGAAATACTGGATATCAGGGTTCACACTTTCAAAGGGATCTCATTTTGGGAGATGCATCCTCATCATACAAAATGTATTCTTATGAGTGGAAACTTTAGATATCTTTTAAAAAAGTAGGTTCAACATTTTAGATTTCTAACATGAATATGTCTTTGAGTCACTTTCAGACCTCCCAAACTCATTCCTTTCATAGTTGATAGAAAGGAGAGCTCACGCTGCCCCTTTTGTCTGCACATTTGTATAGTGTCTTTGTAGCTCTCATGCTGTCACTGTCTTTACATATGCTATGTGTAATCACTACTGAATGATAAGAAAAGCATTGTGTCCTTTCTGTCCCCACAAAACTGTGATCAATAGAACTGACAAAACCTTAGATTCTTTCCTGTTACATAATTTTGACAGTAGTTTGCTACTTTCCTTTCCTTTTCCAAATGTGGAATTTTTAACCGTTGTGTCATTGGACACATAACTTTTCTAATGGCAAACACTTATAGTCACCACTCTATTTCCCCACTGAAGTCTGCATGTATTTGCATGAGAGCCAGTACCAAGAGATTTCAGTCTTATTGTATTGCTAGCCATTCCAGATTCCTACACTACTACCAAGTTCTCTATATAGATACTGGAAGTATTATGGGGTTTTTTAATTTTTTTTTGTTAAATATTTGCAAAAAGTTGCCTAATTTCATAATTATTGCATGATTTGAGGAGACTGGCTGCATGAGTACATGGTTTTACAGTTGTTGCTTGAAATTAGGACTTTTTATTTATCTATCTATTGTGTATAGTAACAGCAGAAATATACTTGGATGCCTCATTTTATCAATATCTGGTAATGTTTGGATATCTCGATGGAGTATTATTGAGGAAAGATACATTTTTGGGTAGATAAGCTTATTCAAATTAATTTTATCTTGCATCATAGTTGTATAGTGACTTTAAAAAAATCCTGTAATAATACTCACTTTTAGTCTTTGTTACCAACAATATGATCAGAATTAAACTCACAGAAAAAGAAGAGGCTGTAACACAGTATTAATTTATCATTGAATAGTGGGTAAGAGAGCGTTGAAGGTTCCTTATGTCGCTTTCTGGTTATACCCAGCCTCAGTGTGCAAAGTATACAGAAATCTAATCTGATTCCAGCACTCATGCCTCTTCTAACTCTTGTTTGTATTTTACGTCTGCAGCTAAAAATTAGGTGATCTGGGTCACAGTTGCATAAGCACATGAGCAGTTTTACATCAGCAAGTAGCTGGACTGGATGGTTGTGTAATTTGAAAGACTGGAATTTTGAATTTTTATTATGATCTCTTTTAAATAGAAGAGAAAAGGAAATAATGGTTAAGCACTCTGGTTTTGACAGTGTTCTATATTTTCAGCAGTTTTGAAACAGTTTTTGGACAAATATTTTAGATAAGTTGGTAGATTTATTCTTAGAGAAATAGATAAAATAGAAATGAAACAAATTCTAAAAAAACTGTCCTCTCTCCTCTTTCTCTCTTTTTCAATCTCATTCTTCCTGTTTTTCTTTTACTTCCCCCTTCCTCACTCCCCATCCTTTCCCCTTCCCTTTTTCTTCCCTTTTCTCTCTTTTCTCTGTTCTCTATTTCTCCCTCCCCCTTCCAACCTGTAAAACACCAGCAGTCATGCACTGTAGATTCATAAAAGGTGAGAATATTTCTAGCTCTGTGGCAGGTAGAAGACATTGTTATGGGCTGAATACACTTATATCTGAATAAATTCCCAGGGAGGCTGAGAACCACTGACATGGTAGGTATGTAAAACCATGTAACTGACATCAAGGCCTGTTGCACTTGTGTAGCCTTATTGAATCAGTGGAGCGCTCAGTCCCCAGTGAGGCAGATGTCACCAGCATCTGCATTCCTGACAAGCAGCTACACCTGAGGTTCAGGGGACACTTACGTACTTTTGCTGAGCTGTGCATCACAGAGGCTTCATCACCATATTTGAAAAGTGTATTTTGAAAACCAAGCCAATAGCTTTTATATATTGATTTGGTGTAGTGTCAGGAGTCATTAGAGTGTGAGTGTCTCTGCAAGTGTTGTGAGTGCTGTACTTGTGCTGCAAATGAGATTGGTTCTCCTGATGGTAACAGCATACTGATACTAAATAATTTCAAAATACAGAAAGTGCACTGTGAGTCTCGAGTATTTTCTCTGAAGTTTGTCTTGAACGTGACATATCCCATTCCCTTTCCTTTCTTCTTTTGTCAGTTTTGTCTTATTTCAAAGGCCTGTATGGCACAGGAGAGGACATTTCTTTTTACTCCGGTTCAAGTATAATCACACTCGAGTTACACGGAACACAAAATGCAAGCCAGATAAATGAAGTAACAGAAGAGCACTATCAAAAGCCACTGTATATCCCACAAATTAATGCCAAAACATTCATATACAATAAATTCCAAGAAACTTCTATTACAATTGTTTCCAGGAGTTCTGCCTCACATTCTTTGGCTAGACAGCTTTTACCTGGACAGTAGAGATGATGAAATGATCAAAAGTGATGATTAGAAAATTTTAAATAAAGGCAGCATTCTCTAGAAAATGTAGAAAAAATGTATGAAATGTGTGTGTGCATATGTATGTGTGTAACTATTTTAAAGCTAGACACTGTTGTCTTGGTTTGTTGCTCGTCGATTCTGCGGCTAACCTAATGCTATGCCTTGCCATATGTGCTTGTATTCCTTGAGCACTGGCTAATACGTGGGCTTCTTGTGGTAAGTCTGAAATTCCACTACAGGACTTTGAATGGAGAAGCTCTTGTGGCTTATGGCATCATCAGAACTTTGAGATGGAAACGGGGCTTTATGGAAATCAGTCTTCCTTAGAGGCCTTTATACAATGCAAAGTGCTTAAAAATACTAAGTGAATGCTGCTTTTGCTGCTCTGGCATCAGCCCAGTCTGTGCTCACTTGTGGATGGTTATACTATAGATGGATGTTCTGTAATAATGGCTCTCACTGCTCTCGTTGAAAAATGGGGAAAAGAGGTGAGTAAATAATTGCAGAGGCAGTAGGCTGTTGCTTTATCCTCTTTCCAAATTCTCACACATAGGTTGTTCATAAGTTGTGCAGTACCTATAGTACATTTTTTGCTTCAGTTTAAATTCAGTGCTTTTCTCTCCCTCAGATCAGTTAAAGGGCAGGTGTAAGCCACTGCATTACTGCATGTTCTGGCCTCCTGCTGCTGCTATTTACTCTGTCCTTCCTGTTATGAGTATACCATGATGTAATTGTTTAAATATGCTCACACTGCTGTGATGTTCCAATGGTGAATCCTGCATAGTAATTTGATTTGATTAATGGATTTTTGAAGGTGCTGTCCCCTCTTTCAAGCTCATGTGGTTTGAGATGACCATGTTATAGGTAACCTTGCCTGTTTAGCTCCACCAAATAGAATTAATTACTCTGTAGTTCACTTAAGAAAAAAGTAGAGAAAACAATTCTAGAAGTTGATCACATAATAATACTAGTGTTGCATTTCTAATGACCGAGCAGCAATCATTTCTTGCTAAGAGGACTGCGAGACATGCAGGTGTATTTTAAATAGCTTATGAATTATAACTCCATTTACGGTGACTTTTACAGAATCCTATAGAAGAGGTCTGACCTTACTGTCCTATGTGGGCAAAACTGACATTGGTTTGTAGTGTTTAGTTTCCATTTATCTTTTCCAAGATTACAGGAATATGGCCTGTCTGTAAAAGGTTTTCTGTGTTATTATCATGCCTCAGCCAAGCTCAGTTGGTCTGCCTGAGAACAAGGAAATAGAGAGTCTTACATCCTTCACAAATAAACAGTTTCATTTTAAATAGTGTCATCACTAAGGAACAGCTGAGGGAGTCTGTGGTTGCTAAGAGATTTGCTTTGTTCTTTTGTACACCATGATACCTTCCCTTTGCTCCATAGTGTAATACACAATGCATTTGGTTCCGTATGAGCATTTACAGTTGTATGCACATTGCTATCCAGACTACTCCTTGTTTTCTTTTAAAATAGATGTGCATGATTTACTTAGGATCTGAAATGGAATCTGTTAATTTTTGAGATTTCAGAATGCATAGTCAAGATTGCATTTCCACATAAGATAGATAGATAAATAAATATAGGTAAAAAAGAAAATTATTTTAAAGTTTTATTTCAGTCTCACGATGGAGTGCAGTAAATAAACAGGGTATAAAATATTCGCATCATCATGGCTGTGGCCTGAATTTCATGCACCACTGTAGCCTTGTCATCTTTTGTTTTTCATATACAAAATCAAAACCAAAAGGCTTGTAATCCTCCATATATTGATTTTTTATTATTAAAAAGTGAAAGTTGAAAGACAGCTCTAAGCCTGCTTTATCAGCCACACTTGGACCAACTTTGGATGCTATTTCTAAGAGCTGGAGATGTGCCAAAGGCATTAAAAGAAACTTTTTGCTTGCATTTTGCCAAGCTATTCTTACTGCTTTCTTTTTATGAAAACAATTCATTTTATTTGCTTTGCAACAAATATTTGTATTCAGGGGAATCTCTTCTGTATTAGACAGAATCTGTCTGTCCCCTGGGGTAAGAAGGCAGCTTGTAAAGTTATCAAAAGAAACTTGTAAGTGTGAGCACTGTTATTTCTTTTAGAGTTTGCTGAGCTAGAAGTAATCTAATGACAGTTTATTGGTGTCCATTTGGGGAAGAGGGATTGGTACTTTTATTTGAGAATTATTTCACTTGGGAAGCTCAGAACATAATAAGCATGAATGAAACAACCACAACATAGTGCAATAAAGGTCCTTCTCTGAGAGGATGAACTAGAAAAGGTGTTCATTGACTGACAGTAGCTTACATGTCCAAATACTGTAGAAGTGAATCCTTCCAGCTGTGTCCCACTCCAGAAAATGAGTGTGAATGTTATTGTAGTTCTCTTGATAGGCACTTTCTAAGTCTGTCTTTTCAATTCTTTTGTAGCTCCATTAATTTAAAACCTTACTGCAGGACAGAGTTTAGTGTTCGTAAAGGCAGGTCAAGTTCACAATAAACTGTTTATTCAAAGTTACATTGAATCACTGTCGCAGAATCATTTAGGTTGGAGAAGACCTCCAAGATCATCAAGTCCAGCCTTTGACTGATCACCACTGAATCAACTAAACCATGGCACCAATTGTCAGATCCAGTCATTTCTTGAACACCTCCAGGGATACTGACTCCACCACATCCCTGGGCTGCCCATTCCAGTGCCTGACACCCATTTCAGTGAAAAATTTCCTCCTGATGTTCAATCTAAACCTCTTCTGGTGCAGGTTGAGGCTGTGTCCTCTTGCCCTATTTCTAGTTGCGTGGAAGAAGAGACCAGCCCCCACCTTGCTACAATCTCCCTTTAGAGAGTTGCAGAGTGTTAAGATCACCCCTGAGCCTCTTTTTTTCCAGGATGGACACTCTCAGCTGCTTCAGCCCCTCCTTATAGGACTTGTGCATCAGACCCTTCACTAGCTCTGTTACCCTTCTCTGGACACACTCCAGCACCTCAGTGTTTTTCCCCTTTTGAGTGTCCCAAAAATGAACACAGGATTTGAGGTGTGGCCTCCCCAGTACTGATTTTTCCCTTCCCTGGTCCAGCTGGCCACACTATTTCTGACACAAGCCAGGATACCCTTGACCTTCTTGGCCCTCTGAGCACAGTGCTCGCTCATATTCAGCTTCCTGTCAATCCAAACTCCTAGGTCCTTTTCCACTGGGCAGATTTCCATCCACTCTTCCCCCAGCCTGTAACTCTGCCTGGAGTTGTTGTGTCTGAAGTGTAGGACCTGACACTTGGCCTTTTTGAACCTTATACCATCAGTCTTGGCTGATTGATCCAGCCTGTCCAGATCCCTCTGTAGAGCCTTCCTGCCCTCCAGCAGATCAACACTCCACCCAATTTGGTGTTGTCTGTGACTCCATACTCTCATCTAGATCATCAGTAAAGCTGTTGAACAGGGCTAGCCCCAGCACTGATCCCTGGGGGACATCACTGGTGATCGGATGCCAATTGGATGCAGCACCATTCACCAGCACTCTCTGGGCCCGGCCATCCAGACAGTTTTTAAGCCAGAAAAGAGTGTACCTGTCCAAGCATGGGCTGCCAAATTTTTCAGGAGAATACTGCAGGAAAAAAGTATCAAAGGCTTACTGAAGTTCAGGTAGACTACATTCAAAGCCTTTCTCTCATCTAGACAGGTCACCTGGTCATAAAAGGAGATCAAGTTGGTCAGGCAATTCTGTATTACATATGGAATCATAGAATAGTGCTTCCTGGACTTCAGCCTTTCTGTGGCATATTTTGCATTACAATCATGAAGTAAGGGGAAATATTGTCTATGTCCATTTTAAAGACAAGGATCTGAGACATGGAAAGACCATGATTTGTCCAGAACACACCAAAAGTGGCTGGTGAGTCTAGGATTAAAGCTTTAGTTTCCTTGAAGATGCCCACCTCCACCTCTTTCTCCGTGAAAATGCATTAAAAATGCAAAAATACTGGTATTCTTTTCAGGTGACAAATATTTGTAGTTTATGAGATTTCTCTTTGATGTTTTAGATCCTTCTTTAAACCCTAAGAACAGGTATAATTCAGTCACTCAGTTTAAATTTCCAAGCATTTAGGTTGTTTGCATTTGTGGTTCAAACAGTAACTCTGGAGCTGCAAACTGACTAAAGAAAATAAAGACTTTTTGTGCACGAATCAAAGTCACTTCTGTGCCTATGTCTGTCATATTATAAGGGGCCATTTGAATGGAAGAATGAGGTGGGTGGCATAGATGCCAGCATGGCTTGACTTTGAAGAACTTACTCAAGCAGAACTGTTTGGAAAAAGGGAGTTTTACCTAAATACAGGGTTAGACCAATGAATGGTGCTTGTTAATCTCCAGCATCTAGCATTCTTTTGCTTATTCTTCTGTTCAATCTATACTGTTAATATGTATCATTACTTTCCTTTATGACAAGGTAACCTACCTAGTTGATCAAGGGAAGCCAGTTGATGTAATCTTTTTGAATTTCAGTAAAGCTTTGACAGTTTCTCTGCTATTAGCAAAAGTCAGAGGCCAAAGAATCTTAACATTCAAAGAGAATCTTAACATTTTTCCCCCAAATAATATTGTATATGACAATGAAAGCATTCTGTGTCCTTAAACTTTTTAAACCATCTGTGTCACTTTACCATCTACATTATTGTTTTTTTTCCTTCAGCATAGAGAGAAAATAATATACTTGTAGGGAGGGTGGAGGGTTACTGCAGCACTTCCATTTATTTCTGTAGTGGATACCCTGCTGAAAGTTGCATTGACTGAACAAAGGACAGACACAAAGATCAATCCTAGTAGGACCAAAACCCTTGAGGTAGTACTTACTCAAAATCGATCAGTCTTTTCAGTGACGGCTGTTTCATTTTCTTACCATTTCACTACAGCTTTTTCTTACAAGTTATACTGAGACCGTGGCCAAAGGTGCCACCTTCATCTGTGTTCTGTTCAAACCACTGTTATTTTCAGTAATATCAGTAATTTTTCTATATCTCAGTTTGTCCATTCTTTCTAGATATGACACTATTGTAATCCAGCAAAATAAATGTACACCTTACATTGAGAAAAAGGGTTTCAGTGTTGGTGTAATATCCTGAATTACAGTAAATAATCACTAGGTTTTGGAGAATTCTTACCTTTCATTTTTCTTATACCACAGCTTAAACAGTCTTATAGTGCAACCCTTCAGGATTTGTACTGTGCTCCAATTTGCATGTTGTCCTCCTGAATATAATGAGAAGGTTTACTAAATGAGCAGATGTATAAATTATAAGGTAAAATCAAATACATTTTAAATATGCAACTATGTAGCACTACCATATCAATGCATATATCATTTGTGAATGTTTTGTATATGTGTACAATATGTGCCCTCAAAGACGATAAAATGCGTTATTGTGTAACCTCATTGCAGGATGCAGGGTTCATGTTTCCATTGTTTTTCATTGTTTTTCCTGAAATCTGCGTGGCAGGCAGTTTCATCTAAGTAAAAAAGCATCTTGCCCTACAAATCATCCATTTTCCTGGCAAGCAGGGAATTTTAAGCATTAAATATCAGGTCTGAGGGGGAGTGAGAAGAATCAGGTTCTGCTCAAGCCAGTGGTGAGAGGAAGTTCAGGTGGTGTCACTGTGCTGAGGTTAAGGAAATTAAATTCGTAGCCTGAGTCAGAAGCCACTGTAAGAAGCACATTTGTTACTAACTCTTTGCAACTGTGGTGCTTGCCTACAAAACCAGTACTAAGAGGCTTTCTCTGACGCAAGAAGGGACCTTCCTAGGACACAGTGGAAATACACTGTCTTTATTGTACTGTCTGAAATGAAGGACTTACCTCTCCAACACCAGTATAGGAAGAGGCAATATTTAAAACAACAGCTGTTGTTTTAATGTTCTTTACCATAGACTTATTTCGTCTCCGAGCACTGACTATGTATGCACTTCTTGTTGAAGAGATTGATTTGTCTTTGGTGAAAGAAGGAATCAAGGACAATAACAAGTCAATCTTCTTTCTCAAAGAAGGACATATCTGTCTCAGTGATGTCCTACTACTAAAGTACTCTTAACTATGACATTGAAGTTGCCTCAGAAAATGGAATATACCATGAGGTTTGTATCTGCCAATTCTGCATTCCTCTCCTGAGGTAGATATTGTTCTGAAATGCATGCATTAAATTAGCATTACTTGTGGTTTTATGAATGCTACTTCTGTTCCAACTTTGTTTGAATTTTTTCAGCTTAAAAAATTCTCATGCGGTTTTGGTCAGAAACAACAGATATTGTGGAATGCAGCACAGCCTTGAATATGAGATTGTTTGGAAACTATCACTAGCTCATCTATCAACATTTCAATTAACGGAATAGTTCTCAAGAAGTGTTCATGGGATTACTACTAGTTTAGATTTCTGCAGTTCTTCTGTTTTACTGCCATTAACACTTCAAAACCTTCTTCCACCACTCTGTGTCCCATCCACTTCTGAATATATCTCCCAAAACATTCAATATGTGTTTGCTAATTGTGATCAGGCTAAAATTCAAGTGCTGTGCTTGTGGGACATTTTTTTATCAGAAGCTGTATTTAAGTGATGACACACAGTAATTTGTTCATTCTTCTGTCAGTGTAATTTACAAGGCAACGACAGATAAACATAGCTATACAAGATTCATTTACAGTGACACAATGGCAGATACACAGAGCAGAACCCTGCCTATGAGATAAAGTGGACTGAGTGACTTATGCAGTAATTAGGGGATAATTGTCATTAACCTCGCAAACAGTAGTTTACCCATATTGTTTAAAAGGCTCCAGGATGCATAATGACAAGGTAATCTGTCAAAGCGCTAGGGGGAAATATTAATAAGATTTGTGCAAGCCTGGATAGAAAATATGCAGAAAGCAGCCACATTAAGCTAATTGGTGGATGAATATACACTTGTAAAAGTGCTTCTAATGGCACGTTTGCTGCTCTCCAAATGACTACTGTTAATGTGGAGAAGTGGGCTGCCTAGAAAGTCAGGACTGCTGGGACAAGAGGGTATTAAGACATGCAGGCACAGTTATTATTACTTTGTACACTGTAATATAATTCCCCCACTTTCTTTTGCATTTCAGTGCCTCTAATGTGTTCAAACTGATAGCTTGCTTCATGTACCGTGGCATTTTTATATTCCAGTGACCTTTGCCTTTTTGGTGTCACTCCTGCACCCTGCTGTCTCCCTTTTGCATCACATTGCCACCTATGGCACACCTGTGTTTTTCAGTGTAAATTTTTTCGATAAACAATAAAAAGAAAAAGGCCTCATTAAGATCATGTTGTATATATTGCAAGTAATAATGTATAGTCCCCTAATGAATAGTAAAGATGGAAATCAATCTCCTGGTCCTGCTGCCATTCATATATCCTGTATATAGTACAGCTGAATCCCCTTATTGAGACACAATTTGGTTTCAATCAGAAAGCCAAGCAGGTAATGCAATCCAGTTTATGAGTGTAACTTACTGGCTCTTTTACTTCACTGTTTATGTCCTTGGGCAACTTCTCAATTCTTTACAATGCCCCTAGTTAGGCAAATTTCTTACTGACTTGGTTGGAAGACTCAGCTTCTGTTGGTTACATTTTCCAGTCAGGGTTATGAATTTAGTCAGTTTAAAGTGAGGAAAGGACCATATGATAATTTCATTTGACTTGACTGTTAGATGTCATACTCTGTTTTTAGTGCAGTTTGTGTTAGATGGAGCAAGGATATCAGACATGATTTGTTTGTATTATCACATTGTGGGAAGTTTTTGGCTGAAGAGAGTCTGGGTGTCTCTTGTGGCTGTGTGTAATGCATATACCATACTTCATTAGTGCTCTTTGCGAACATTTCCTGTTTCTCATAAAAATTGTGTGTCATTCTTTCATTGTTGGTGAAACTGAGGCTCAGAAAGAGCTTACTACTTTTACTGTAAGAAAACCAGAGAAAATATAACTTTACTTCTCAGTGAGTTATGCAGCACTAACACCAAACAGTAAAACCACAAGTGAGTTTTAGGGACTGACAGTATCAAGGCAAATTTTCTTACATAGCATACCATAATGGGCAACTAAATATGCAGAAATTGGTGAAAGTGAGTTTTAAAATCAATCATTTTTATGTGCATGATGGGTATTTCCAACCCATTTACATGCCAAATTTTGTTCTAAAGTTAATTTAGAGCTGGAATTATTTCAGTGGCTTAGCAAGTTTGTGTCTCTGTTTACACACTATCCTGAAAGGGGCTCATGGCACCTCAGCAGTATAAATATTTTGCCTTCATACACCATGTACTTGGTGGTTTGATTGCCTTTAATAGCCATGTCTACCAAAGGACAAACGCTCTGTTACTTGCCACAAGGTAATGGTAAAGCTTCTCAAGATACTTCAATGAATGTTCCACTCAACAGGCTGTAGGGAAGCAAAAGTGTCAGAATATTCTTCTACATTTGGAGTCCAAGGTTGTGGATTCAAATAAACAATTTGAATAAATTCTTGATATTCTGCCATTTCAGTAATGTCGAGAACAAATGCCTCACCTTTACAGTGCATTAAAAATATTTTTGTGAGCTGATACCGTAAAGCATCTTCTCACCTCCTATTAACTCCTCATTAGTAAAGTCTTTTGAAAGTCTCTACCACAATGGATGATATAGAGAATAAATGTTTGCATTTGAAAATTTGTGCAGTTCTTGGGGTGAGAGGAGCAAAATACTTGGGAAGTGGCACTAGTATTTAAAAACAAATGAGATAAGGACAACTGCTAAAAGATTACTTTGGATCTTCTTAAAGGTTAAAGAATCAATTTGTGTCCATGCTAACAGAAGTTCCACTGCTATCAGTGGCATATTCTGCCTTTTAATAGTTGTCAGCAATGTGACAGTTGTAAATCAAAGCAGATTTTGTTGACACCATAGTACTTTGTCCTGGCTTTGGCTGGGAGGGAGTTGATTGTCTTCTTAGTAGCTGGTGCAGTGCTGTGTTTTAGATTTAGTATGAGAATCTTGTTGATAACACACTGATTTTTAGTTGTTGCTAAGTAGCACTTACACTAAACCAAAGACTTTTTCAGTGCCTCATGCGCTGCCAGAGAGTAAGTACACAAGAAGCTGGTGGGGGAAGCATGGCCAGGACAGGTGACCTGGACGGGCCAAAGGATTATTCCATACTCTAGGACTGTCATGCCCATTATGTAAACTGTAAGGAGTTGGCTGGGAGGGGCTGATCACTGCTCAGGGATAGGCTGGGTATCAGTCAACAAATGGTGAGCAATTTTATTCCTCTCTCCTTTTCATTACCAGAGATAGTAGTAGTAGTATATTTTATTTTGTTTCAATTATGAAACTGTTCTTATCTCAACCCACAAGGTTTACCTTTTCTTTCCAATTCTTCTCCCCACTGGGGGCAGAGGGAGGGAGGAGTGAGTGAACAGCTGTGTGGTGCTGTTGCCAGCTGGGGTTAAACCGCAGCAGAGTTGCACCACTGTAAAAACTAGTAAACGCAAGAAGAGTATCAGACCCTGTTTGTACTTAGATTCTTTTCCTCCAAGTATAGACAGACATCTAATGTGAAAAAACCTTGTCAGGTAACCAACTGTAAAGAGAGTTGATGTCATTGCTTTGATTAAATAAAGCTTGAGCAGTTGTGATTAAATACATTGTAACCCCACAGTGATCTATCATAGTATTAAAAATGAAAATGCTTTATGCACTGTTATGCAGGAAAAAGAAAGCCATCATCCTGTGAATTATACATTCTTATCTGGTCCATAATCAAGAACGTTCCATAACAAAATGAATATTCTATCAGAAGTCAAACAATATGTTTGAAAAATCAGAAGAAGCATTTAAAACTGGTGCCCTTGCATCCTAATAGTTTCACTGGAGTTGCAGAGTTGCATATGTATTCATGAAGAGTGGGAAAGAGTTCAAATTAATATTTCTTTTCTAGAAACAGGAAGACACTGTTTTCCTTACCCACAATTCACATAGGTGCTTTATACTTGGCATATAACAGAGTATTTTAAGGTTGATGACCTAATGAATAGGTATTTTGCAATCGGCATGCACTATGAGGAAATTCAGTCCCCAAAATAGTAATTTGATGGAACCCAGTATTTTCATACCACTCCATGCAACTTAGTCCATAACCAGCACTCCAGCAGGTTGCTTGTGCAGGGAGGGGTCTGTACTCCTGGCATACATCTCTGGGATGAGATATGAAACAGAAGACCTGTGTACTTCTGCTCGATAAAGACCCTGTAGACCATTAAACAAGAGCGTGGGTGGTTAAGGGCAGTGTCCTGGCTAGGTTTCTCCCATGGTTATTGCATTCCACTGCCTTATGTTTCATCTGCAGTTTCAGCAGGACATGTTGTTTCTCACTTTCACTCCAAAACCGTTGAACAGAGTTCCTGTGCATTGTTACACAGCTGTTGTGCTCCACCATGGTGGTACGACCCCGATATATATTCACACAGATTTGGCTCAACATCATGTTTTAGGGCTAAGTTATGTCAAAATTACTTTTCAGTGTGGTCAGTGGAATTACTCCAGATTTATAGTGCAATTACTCTGAATGTAAAGTGCAGCTGGATTTGCCCAACTGTCTACAGTTAGGAGACTTTGCAAAGGTAGTTGTGGTCAAAATGCAAAACTTTTTGCCCCGAATGCATAAGGAGACTTGGAGTCTAAGGAGCAACCAGAGCAAATACTGTTACAAACGTGGCAACAAAGTATGTATGTATGTATGTATGTATGTATGTAAGTAAATAGTCTCCTTCATGCTACTTTTCATTTGAATACACACTTCCAATGCCATTCTCAGTGGTACAGCCACCTTCTCTTCTCCTGCTGTGGCATGCTAGTATCCTCATGTATGTCTTGCGTCTTTGGGGCAAGGAAAACAAGTTCAACTAATAAGAGAAAGGGGGTTTCAGAAAGAGAGAATATCTATCAGTTTTGATTTTACTGGCAGAGCAGAGGCTGCCAGAAGAGAAAGATTTCCATTATTGACTGAGAACTCAGTAGTGCTGCACTGTTTGTTCCTGCTGCAGCAGTATAACTCAAGGAAAGGACTGCTGACAATTAAGAATGCATTTGTTCATATGGTTTCCGTTGGTTAAGGGAGGATGGTGAGAGGTGGATGAGAAGTGACAGCTAAGGGAAAAAAAATTCAACCATGCCTCTTTGCAGACTATGTAAATCTCAGTTGCACATGTAGAGTCACAGTGAGCAAGGATGCACACCTTCATGTTTACAGGAGTAAAGGTGAGTTAGGTTCAGCATGGTAAAAACTCTTATCATGAAAATGAGCATCTGATTAAGTGTGAGAGTTTATATTTCTGTGGAAAACTAACCAGAGGCCTTACTTTGGTCCTTCTGAGGTCAGTGGGAGTTAGCCAAAATGAACTAGAGATGTTGCACATTGCCCCATCAGTACTAATTTGAGTTGTTGTGCTGCTGCACACTTTGAGTAATTCTTACCCCAAGAGTAGCAGGACTACCCATAGTGTAACAGTCTGAAATTTAATTGAGAACAAAGAGATGCTTCTGGGAATTTCAGCGAAACAAAACCAACAAACCCTAAATCATGGAAATTATGCAGGCTTTTCTTTATTAAAAACAAATGTTGATTTTTTTTTCTGTCTACACCCTAATTAAAGTCATCCTTTGCTATTATAGTGTGACCAAATTAATATATTTAAGTCTGCTCTTCAACTGTTACAGCTGCATTCAAACTGTTTCCTTGAGATCAGCTAGAAAATATATAGCTCTTTAAGAACAGCTTATTTGCTGATTAGTGATAAACTCTAGGATTGCCTAATTATTTATTTAAAAATGTATCTATGAAACATTTTATAACATAGATACTTAGGTGATATGCATGAAAAGCAACAGTTTAGGGTGCATATTCGAACTTGCTAAAATATGAAGCTTATCAGTGAGTTTTTCTATATAACTTTGATTGATTCTCAGAAGCTATCACAATAATGCCTGCAAAAAATCCTTGAGTGTTCCCCAGAACATAAAGCTAGTTTAAGAAGCAATGTAACTTTTTTTAACCTTTCTAATAATTTCAGCTCTTGTATAGTCACTTCTCACTGTGTATTCAGCTAGGTGTATATGTCCATTTTATCTATGCCAAGAAATGAACCAGTAAGATAAAATAGAAATGCAAAAACTCCGTGTATGTACATAAATGTGTCTATGTGAGTTCAGGCATATAAAATTACCTGCAGGTAATGCAGGCACAGGAGTCAAAGGAGCTTCTCACACAAAATGAGTGTTCAAAATAACTGGTTTCATAATGAATGTTCAAGGCTTACAGTGTATGTTTAGAGTGTATGCTTGTGTAGACTGTCCTTGTTTTCTAAATAGGCAGTTTTTAAATTGGGATATCTTAAAGCTGAATTGAAAGCCTGAAGTTTGTAAAGGCTAAAAACCTTCAGAAAATGAAGACTCACCTTCAGAATCCTCCCCAGATAAGCTCACTGGAGTGATCTTTATGTCCATCTTCTGTTGTAGCCTGTTTGTGTCATCTAAGATAAACATCTTGACACCCATCACTTTTTCTGCTTGACCCAGAAGTTTAAGACACACATCACTTCCTAAAATACAATCAGCAAAAATGAGGAGGCAGGTTCAGGGTGATTAACCATGACATTACATGATAGCTCTAATGTATGTGCATATGTGGACCCATAACTATACAAATAAAAGAGCTGAGTGTGTGTTTAGATTAAAAAAAGATTTTCTCCATCTGCAATTGTGTGGGAGAGATACACACACACACACACAGACACACGCACACACAAAAAGTAAAATTAAAACTAAAACCAAGGCTTCATGGACAAAGAAAGAACATCAGTGTATGCTGTACAGGTTGGGCTTACTTCTCTACTGCCTGACTTAAAGCTGTAAGCATGCAGTGCTGTCTCTGTACTCACTAACTTCCTTGTACACATTGTCACAGGAGGCTTGGCTTAATCAGTTGTGCGCTGAAAAAAAGTAATATAAATTGGAACCTTTTGTCATGAAATATTTAAATGTTGATATGATTTAATGGCTTTGGGGAGAAAATTTAGCATGAGAGACTGTAAGAAACAAGAAAGCGTTTACATGTAAGAAAGGACTTGAACCTCTAATCAAATATTACCATATACAGAAAGATCCCTAGCTAGTTATAGCTAAATTCAAATGGGATAATGCTTAGATTTTTTTGTTAATTTTAAGTTTTATCAAAAAATGACATTCCTATTCACTCTTTATCTAGTTTTACATAATACATGCTTACAATGATTTATGGAAAGCTTTCACTGTGTAAATATTGAAGCATATGCTATGCAGTGTCCATAAGCAGTGAAGTTTTTATGGAACATGGACATCTGTGCAATTTCTCTTTACTTTTGTTGGGCAAAAAGAGCCAAACAACCTCTTGGTGAAAATTAATAAGATAAAGCTTGGTATAACTAGAAGAAATAGGCAAACATCATTTAAGAGCACCTTTCTGATTTCCTGCTCTTTATATGACAGTGAGGATAACCCCATGACAATCACACCCTTGACTGCCAGTTTCTCTGATCAGTGGGGCTTAGCTGAAAAAGAAATATTCTACAACGACCTTCACCGCCTTATCCAAAGGGTTCCTGCAGATAATAAGATCATTATCCTTGGTGATTTCAATGCCTGAGTAGGAAAGAACTCTGAAGCCTGGAAAGGAGTACTAGGCAAGCATGGTGTTGGGAACTGCAATGGTTATGATAATGGTTGCCTTCTGCTAGAGTTTTGTGCAGAGCAGCAGCTTACCATCACCAACACTTATCTTTCAGCAGAAAGATAGTCTGAAGACAACCTGGATGCATCCTAGGTCCAAGCACTGACACCTCATTGATTATGTCTTGGTCCGACAGAGAGATATCGGCGATGTTCGTCACACCTGCATGATGCCTAGTGCAGAATGCCAAACAGATCATTGCCTTGTGCGCTGTAAACTTAACCTCCACCTTAAGTTCAAACCTAAAAAGGGCGGCATTCCCAGAAGGAGACTTCAAGTTAACAGTCTTCAAACAGCTACAGTGAGGGACAGTTTCCAGGCAAATCTTCAATCCAGGCTCGAAGTTCATTCCACAGATCCCTCTCCTGCACTTTGGCAACTTATTAAAAATAGCATTCTGCAGTCCTCTGAAGAATCCTTAGGGTTCTCCTTCAAGAAAAACAAGGACTGGTTTGATGAAAACAATCATGAGATCCAGGAACTGTTGAGGAAGAAGAGAACTGCTCACCAAGCCCACCCTGCTCAGCCATCTTGTCATATAAGAAAAGCAGCCTTTCAACTCACATGCAGCAAGCTACAACAGAAACATCCAGAACAAGTGGTGGACCAATCTAGCAGAAAAAATCCAATTATGTGCAGATACAGGTGACTGCAGGGGATTCTATGAGGCTCTGAAAACAGCCTATGGTCCTACACACTAGGCTCAAAGCCCTTTACTCAGTGCAGATGGCCAAATGCTTTTCACAGATAAAGTTCCCATTTTGAATCAATGGTCTGAACACTTTCAGACTCTCTTCAGTACTAGCCGTGTAGTTCAAGACTCAGCAATGCAGTACATTTCACAACAACCAGTGAAAACTGAACTGGATACTGCCCCCACCATGGGAGAAACTCTTAAAGCAATACAGCAGGTGAAAGTTGGCAAGGCAGCTGGGGTTGACGGAATCCCACCTGAAATCTGGAAGCACGGTGGCCAAGCACTCCATGCTAAGTTTCACGAATTTGTGGTGTGCTGTTGGGAACGAGGTGAACTGCCTTCAGACCTTCGTGACGCTGTCATTATCACCTTGTACAAGAGGAAAGGAGATAAATCAGACTGCTCAAATTACTGAGGTATTACTCTGCTCTCCATTGCTGGTAAAATCCTTGCAAGAATTCTTTTGAACAGATTAATACCCACCATAGCAGAAGATCTTCTACCTGAAAGCCAGTGTGGTTTCCAAGCCAACAGAGGTACCACAGACATGGTATTTGTTCTCAGACAACTGCAAGAGAAGTGCAGGGAACAGAACAAAGGTCTGTATGTTACCTTCGTTGATCTACCAAGGCTTTCGATACTGTGAGCAGAAAAGGTCTGTGGCAGATTTTGGAACATTTAGGATGTCCTCCCAAGTTCCTCAAAATGATCATCTTGCTTCATGAGGATCAGCGTGGTCAAGTCAGATATGGTGATGCACTTTCTGAGCTGTTTCCGATAGCCAGTGGTGTGAAGCAAGGCTGAGTTCTCGCACCAACTTTATTCACAGTCTTCTTCAGCATGATGCTCCAAAGGGCCACAGCAGACCTCAATGATGAAAACGGTGTCTACATTCCATATCGTACTGATGGGAGCCTATTCAACCTAAGGCACCTGAAGGCCCACACTAAGACCTTAAATCATCTTGCCATGAGCTGCTTTATGCTGATGATGCCGCCCTGGTCGCCCACACAGAAGCAGCTCTGCAGCATTTAACATCCTGCTTTGCAGAGGCTGCTGAGCTTTTTGGACTGGAAGTCAACTTGAAGAAAACAAAAGTTTTATATCAGCCTGCACCTCAGGAAGTCTCCCATCATCCCCATATTACCATTGGTGAAACAGCGCTCAAATCAGTCCAGCAGTTTAATTACCTGGGAAGCATCATCTTCTCAGACAGTAAGATTGATGCAGAAATAGACAACAGGTTAGCAAAGGCATACAGAGCTTTTGGTAAACTCCAGAAAAGAGCGTGGCAAAACAAACACCTGAAGAAAAGTACTAAGATCAGCGTTTACAGAGCCATTGTACCGTCTACTCTTTTATATGGATCTGAATCATGGGCCATTTACTGGCACCACTTGTGTCTCTTAGAACGCTTCCATCAGCGCTGCCTCTGTACAATCCTAAACATCCACTGGTCTGACTGTGTGACCAACACGTCTGTCCTTGAACAGGCAGCAGTCACGAGCATTGAGGCCATGCTGCTGAGAACACAGCTGCGCTGGGCAGGGCACGTCTCCAGGATGCAGGACTGCTGCCTCCCTAAGATCATGCTCTATGGGGAACTTGCCACTGGTTGCTCCAAGAGAGGAGCCCTAAAGAGGAGATACAAGGAGATACAAGGACTGCCTGAAACAATCCCTCAGCCTTGGCCATATTGATCACCACCATTGGTCTACTCTGGCCTCCAATCGGGAGGCCTGGAGACACACCATCTATAACGCTGCTGCTGCTTTTGAGAACTCACTCTCGAGGAGAAAAGACAACACAGAAAGAATCGCATCTCATTGATATCACCTGGGGAGTCTTTCTGCTGTGCCTTCTGCAACCGGACTTGTCTATCTCGCATTGGCCTTTTTAGCCATCAACACACTTGTAGCAAGTGTGGGTAGAGCCCTTCTCAAATCTTCGTTCGCGAAGCCTAGCCATGATGGGGCTTAGCAGCTGCCAAAGGTCTGGAGTTCCTCATTGCAAGGCCTTAAAAGAAATGAAACAAAGGGTGGTGGTGTCTCATGAAGAGGAAGCTCATGTAGCCAAGTCCCAGCTTCTCTTAGTTAAGATGTGGAATAACTCCCTTAAAGCGTACAGAAAACCCCGGATTTAGATGCCTGACTGCCTGTTCTGGGCATGCATTGCTCTGCTGCCATCAAATGAGGGACTGGGTGAAACCACCCTCCACTTACGTGTGGGCTTCTGTTACAGGATCTGTACCTATTATTCTCCTGAGCTATTGTTGTGCTAGATGCATTTAATTTTTATTTACTTACATATCCGTTTTTGTAAAGCATCCATTTGTTACATAAGCCTGTGAGTGATTTACAAATTAAAGCAAAACCAAAACAAATTACAGTACTACATTGCAAAGCAACCTGCAACTGGCTGCAGACAGGAGTCCTAATTCAATACATGTAAGCAGTGTAAATTAGACAATGCTATTTCCATCCTCAAACAATGGGAGTTACAGTTAGAAGGAATTAATACTTTTGGTTTAGGATGAGAAATATGTACATATAGATTGGCTCACAAAGGTCTGGAGACCAAAGTCTGAACCAAGCCCAGTTTTGCAGTTCCAGATAGGAATTACCCATATATACAGGTGCTGTAGCTGGCCGGAAGTTTTGGGAAAAATAGGCATAAGAAGCTTTACAGCAGACTTTTAGGGAAAGTAGTCACAGTTAGTTGAGTGGGAAAAAACAAATATACCTTAGAGTTTTAAAACATGAACCTGCCTTTCATTATTTGTTTGTGGTGTTGATTTTTTTTTTCTCCCACCCCTCGTCCCATTTAGGGTTTGGTTCACTTATTTTTGTTCTTGGGAGGGTTTTTTTGGTGTTCTGGATGATTTCTATTAGATAGTACTGACTGCCTGTAAAATACTGCTCCAGCAAGACAAATAGAACTGTAAGGGCATAGAAATTAGAGATGTCCACAATGCTTAAGCATGTTCAAAGTTGGGGACGAATTAGAACCGGCATCTGCATCATGATGTTTCGTTCATCTCTGTGTAAGTACAGACTGAACATTTTCTACATGGAGTTGGTTTCTGGGGCTTTCCATCTGAGGTCAACTGGGTGAGATTTTCCGTAATTAATTGCTATTGAGGGTTTCATTGTCTTTCAGGGTCTGATTTTGAGTGTTCATGTGTGGAGCATTTCTAAAGATTTTGTAGTTGTATCTAAGGTACTGAAACACACATGGCATTAACCTTCAGCATTAACTTTGTATCCAGAGAGGTGAACTGCACTGAACATGTCAGAACTGAAATAATAAAACCGACTGTAATAATTAAATATATGCTTTACTATTTGGTACAAAATTGTGTCTTCCAGTACTTTAGGAAAAGAAGAATCCATCCTCTGAAGACTGAAAAGAATTAATAAATAAATAAATAAGTAGAACTGGGGGGATGGGAGTGCTGGAGGGAAAGAAAGATGTTCACAATCTTCATAATCAAAAAAGAGCTAGTGTTTTTTGCAATCATGTGTAGTCCAAAATGTTCAGATAAGGTTCTGAAGCTGAGATTCAAGATTTAAAAATATCAGAGACAGTACGTTGGAGTATCTTGCAAGGCTATTTTAAGGCATGAGAAAATATTGAAATAATGCTGATTTTGTGGCCTGCAATAGTTCTTGCTGGTTATAGTTACTGTGCTATTATTAAGTCCAGCGTTTGTCCAAAGGGAAAGATGCCAATAAAATGATGTATTCATTATATAAGTATTTTAATATGTTTTTATCAATACATGCTGGAATGGATTGCCTGACATTACATTGCAGAATTTTTAAGTCCTACCTTCAGGCAAATCTCATGCTTACTAGCAAAAATGAAAGTGTGAAATGCTTTTTAATGTATATTTAACAACAGATATTCTAGTGATTACTGATGTGTATTCTCTCTGGATTTTTCCCTTGCTATCAGAAGGCAATGCTAAGAGACAACATTTTTACACATTTATGCTATCTACATCCATCAGATCCTTACTTTTTACATATTTTTAGCTGTTATTTATGTCAAGACTACAAAAAAAGTCATCTCCCGAGTCTAAACCGTACCGAGATTGCAAGCTTACAATCAAGTGTGAGTAAGAGTCCAGGGAAAAGGGAGTAAGGCACAAGTATTATGTGCTATTTTTAAGACATTTTGCCTTCCATCAAAGTTTCTTGTGAAATGGCTCATAAGTGACTTTAGTCTTACATCTGCTTATATTTAAGAAGCAAATCTACCAAATGCATTTATTTAGCTCTTTCTCATAGTAATACCATTTGATAGTGATTAAAGTACAACTTTTGGTATTTTACAATGGCGTGTACAGCAGCAGTTCATGTTTTACACTGATATATTGTAAACAGTAGCATCACTGTTGTTGAATTGAAAGTATTGAAAGCATTTTAGATCACAGAGCCCCATGGTCTACATTTTGTGTACTCCGACATTATTAAACTCAATCTGGTTTTCTGGCTGTGACTGTAATTACATGTCTGGAAAGTTTGTATATTTTTTTATGAAATTCTATTAACACTGTTTGCATGTTGTTTTTTGAGCTTAGTGTTTTCATGTTCAGGCAGCAGAGCACCTTCTATTGAATTGAATAATTATGCAGAATCAATAATTTTTTTTCTTTGTGTTTGTCTTTGTTGTTTCTTTGATATGACCTCTAGGATGCTGCAGGCAAGGTGCTGGACCGCTGGGCCATCATGTCCAGGGAAGAAGAGATCATTACCCTTCAGCAGTTCCTGAGATTTGGAGAAACGAAATCTATCGTTGAGCTGATGGCAATTCAAGAAAAAGAAGGGCAGGCTGTGGCTGTGCCATCTTCAAAGACAGATTCAGATATAAGGACTTTTATTGAAAGCAATAATCGCACCAGGAGCCCAAGTCTCCTTGCTCACCTGGAGAATAGCAACCCTTCCAGCATTCATCATTTTGAAAACATCCCGAATAGCCTTGCATTCCTGCTTCCATTCCAGTACATAAATCCAGTCTCTGCTCCACTGCTGGGGCTGCCTCCAAATGGCCTCCTGCTGGAACAGCCAGCAATGAGGCTCCGTGAACCAAGCCTTACAACCCAAAATGAATATAACGAAAGCAGTGAATCTGAAGTTTCCCCTACGCCTTTCAAGAATGAGCAAACATCCAGCAGGAATGCTTTGACCAGCATCACGAATGTTGAGCCCAAAACTGAGCCAGCCTGCGTCTCTCCTGTTCAGACACCTACGCCAGTCAATGATTTATCAAAAACAGAACACACTAAAAGCTCATTCCGAATTCACAGGATGAGGAGAATGGGGTCAGCCTCGAGGAAAGGAAGAGTGTTTTGCAACGCATGTGGCAAAACTTTCTATGACAAAGGTACTCTTAAAATCCACTACAATGCTGTACACTTGAAAATCAAGCACCGGTGCACTATTGAAGGCTGCAACATGGTTTTCAGCTCTCTCAGAAGCCGCAATCGTCACAGTGCTAACCCCAATCCCCGACTCCACATGCCTATGCTAAGGAATAACCGTGACAAAGATCTAATTCGTGCTACATCAGGTGCCGCCACTCCTGTCATAGCAAGTACAAAATCCAGCCTAACTCTAACAAGTCCTGGGCGTCCACCAATGGGGTTTACCACTCCCCCTCTAGACCCTGTACTACAGAACCCTCTTCCTAGTCAACTGGTCTTCCCGGCTTTAAAGACTGTCCAACCTGTTCCTCCTTTTTACAGAAATTTACTTACTCCTGGAGAGATGGTGAGTCCTCCAGCCTCACTCCCTACCAGTCCAATAATACCAGCAGTGAGTGGCATGGAGCAGCATCCCCCTCCTCCTTCAGAGTCATCAGTACCTTCAGTACTGATGCCCACCCCAGAGCCCAATGTAGACCTTGCCCCCAAGAAGAAGCCAAGGAAGTCGAGCATGCCAGTTAAAATTGAAAAGGAAGTTATCGATACTGCTGATGAGTTTGATGATGAAGATGAAGAGGTGAATGACAACAGCACAATGGTGAATGACATTGGTCATGACAATCACTGCCATTCTCAAGAGGAAATGAGCCCAGGCCTATCTGTGAAAGACTTTTCCAAAAATGACAGAAGCAGATGCATTTCCAGACAAGACATAAGAAGGGCAGACAGCATGACATCAGAAGACCAGGAGCATGAGAGAGACTATGAAAATGAGTCAGAGTCATCAGAGCCCAAATTGTGTGAGGAATCCATGGAAGGCGATGATCGCCTCCATGAACCTGGTGAAAAATCAACAATGCACAGTGACAGACCAGATGAAAACCACAATGACTCTTCCAACCAGGATGTCATCAAGGTGAAGGAAGAGTATACAGACCCTACATATGATATGTTCTATATGAGCCAATATGGACTGTACAACGGAGGCAGTGCCAGTATGGCTGCTCTTCATGAAAGTTTCACTTCTACATTCAACTACAGCAGCCCTCAGAAGTTCTCCCCAGAAGCTGAAATGTGCTCCAGCCCAGACCCCAAGATATGCTATGTTTGCAAGAAAAGTTTCAAGAGTTCCTACAGTGTGAAGCTTCACTACCGAAATGTTCATTTAAAAGAGATGCATGTCTGCACAGTGGCTGGCTGTAATGCTGCGTTCCCATCACGGAGAAGCAGAGACAGGTCAGTAAATACTAATTGATTTTCTTCATTATTAAATGTGTTGAATAATGTAAAAATAGGCAGGTTAGGATATATGAAGAAACAGAGAGATGCAGAGTAATGACAAGTGACAATTGTGCTCCCATGACACTGAGACAGATTTATCACTTTAAAGATATTCATTGTTCATATTGGTATATATTGTGCCATCCTCTTAAGTGACTGGCTAGATAATAAATGTCATTATACTTTCTATGTGCCTGTGTACATGTGTATTGCACATCTGTTTATAAGGTGCAGCCTTCATTACATTTATTTTCTTCTCCCTGCAACATTTAAAACAAGAAAACCTTGTATAAAATAGATAGTTATTTGTATACAAAACAAATATCTCCATGCATGCATATCAAACAGTAAAATAGGAAGGAGGGGAAGGAGTGGATGGATGGTTGGAGGAATGGATGGAGAGACAGAATGGAAGAACTGGAATAAAGGAATGGTTTCCATCTCCATAGGGTCATATAAAAGTAAACAAGAAGCATTAGAAGGCTATTCTTTATTATCTTCAATTTTTAAAACTAGATGCTGTGTTGTAGTGAGAACAAAAAAAATGTTAAGAAAATCATTGTCTTTTTCTGTAGTAGAACTTACATCTCTATCCACTATTGTCATTTAATCTACATTATCTTCTTTTCTTCATGTGAGCAACTCCCTTTCCCACCAATGGGAATTATGCACATTCACAGGGGAGAGGCTATACCCATAGGTATTTTTAATATCAACCAGGGTATATTCTACTGACACTTCAAATAGCTAGGCCATCATGCCCTAGCTATGCTGCATCAATACTGAAAAAGTTAGGCTTAAACAGAAACAGTTGGTCCATAAACTCTTTGGTTTGGGGTGTTTTGGGTTTTTATTTGTTTGTTTGTTTTGCTTTATTTTGTGAGTTTTTTGGTTTTACTTTAAATAGACTGTTCTTACTGATTCCTGAGGAAAATGTAATATAAATGGAATTTGTCAGGGTCATAGGATAACAGTTATTTCATACTTATAGATAAAAGCTCTCGCATCTGATGATGATCATATTGTCACAACAAAATCTTTCTGGTTCATGGATTGATGGTGAGATTGGCTCACCTTTCTTCCTTACTTGTGTTTTATATTTTTTCATTAGGCTGTAAAAATTCAGGAAGGAAATTAAACCTCACTAAACATTTCACACCCAGCTCCTCATTTTTTTATTGTTTTCTTTGAAACTGATGTGGTTTGAAAGTGAATATATCGTATCTTATAAAATGAAAGCAAGTTAGTGTTAAGGATATCAAGGAGCCAAAATTCACTGTTTTGGTGGAGAGTTTAGTCCCCAGATATCTCATGTGTTCTCTCATCATTTATGAAATCCACTAAACAGAAAAATAGGAACATACATAAGAATGCAAGTTCAGAACAGCTAAGAAGGATGATCTAGGAAGTTTGCATTTCAATAGGATGAATCTACTGGACACAAAGCAGGTAAATCTAAATTAAGACGCATTTTCTTGGGGTGTGCTGATAGCATTTATGAGACACGAATTTGACAAGGGAAACACATAAATCAGTGGCATACTGTGTTTAGATGTGTGTAATCCTTTTCAGTTCCTGAAATTGCACACCCTTTGTTAGTCAAAAATTTGACGTAGTCAGTCTGTTTCCTCAAATGAATTATGAATTCAGTCATGTACTACACAAAACAGCTTTTTGTCGAGCATATGAAGTAAGAAGTAATTAGCTTTAGGATTTGGAACTTTATGTAGTGTATTAAATTTCAGCAGTAATACATTGATAGATTATGGTAATAATAAAGTTAGCATAGCAAAGACTAAGATGTTCTAAGAAAGAGTGACTGCGATGACATACATAAAATATGTCTGAGATAAGAACCTGAAATTAGGGAACATTTTGAAAATATTTTGTTGATTATGTAGGATACTCCTGTTAAGCTTACTGAAAGAAAGCCATGAAATAAAAATCTGATTCAGTAACTTAAAATGTAGACTGCATATTTAAAGATTTTTTTTTTTTCTTGCAAAGTGTTTTATTACCCTAAAAATTTTTCAACTCAATGTGCTTGGGGTTTTTTTCTAATCTTCCTTCTGGGAATTTTTTTTTTTTTCTTTTTTAAGAAGAGTATATACAATTTCTAGCTCTTCAGATTATGGAGAGCACCTCAAAGATAAATGGATAACTAAATTAATAGCATTGCAAAGTGAGAACTTCTTCCAGCTGCTTAAATCAATTTCACTTAAAAACTTGGAAGTGTTTAGCTTTTAATTGGTGTGTGAGAAGTAAGACTTAGCTGCTTACACCACACAGTAATAATCCCATTATTAAGTCCATTTGAAATGGACTTGTGTTCCATTTTGGACAGATTACAAAAAAATCTCTGTGATTTGCTTGTGCATAAGTCACTCACATAATCTTTGAGTAGCTAGAGTAGCTTAGAATTTTGTGCTTTATGAAAGAAAAAGAAATTTTTTTTCCATACTATCTTCTTAAGAGATCAGAGTTTTTGCTATCCTATAGCTTGCAGTCTTGTGAAATTATTATCTTTGATTTTAGTCACTTTATTAATTATATTACTAGTACTATGTTAATAATATTATTAATCCTAATATAAGTAGTTATAGGTCTATAACTAGCTAGAGGTCTAAAACTTAAAACTATATTCTATAAGAAAATACAAGCTTAAGTGGAGATAGATAACACTGGCTGATATTTTTTTGTTTTCCTTAGAGGCATCTGATTTGGCTCAAGTCCTTTTCCAATGTAACTCTAGTTAGTCAGGGGTTTGACTGTATTCTCCCTGCCCTGTACATACACAAAACTCCTAATTGTTGACAGTGAGTAGAGGTACTGTAAAATGGTCTTTGCAGAGGTGGGGTTGTGATACAGACTGATGATTACCAGAGGCAGCAGATCATGTCAGGAGAAAATGCAGTGCTGCTTTGACTGAAGGAGGGGTTTTATCTGTGTCAGAGCTGCAACCCTCCCTTTGTAGAAAGCATCCTGTAGCAATTTATGCTAAGGTTGACCAAATCTAGCTTTACCATTCCTACATCAGTTTTGCCAAGGTCAACATCTGCATAAAAATCCTTCTGCCAGGAATGTTGGAATGTCTTCTATGATCTTCAGTTAACCGCTACTAGTCCTTGTAACTCTGGGGTCAAGATAACCAGAAGATTCTGGAGTCCCACCTCACGTGTTTTTTTCAACTCAGGGGAGAGGAAGGCAGAGTCCTGGTCCTTGCTCAATGCCTCAGTAATTTTGTCATACATTCTAAAATTAACCAATATTGTTTTCAAGTAGTCAAGTTCTACTGAGCCTAGATTTTTTTAAAAGGGCCTTTTTTTATCATTCTTCTGAGCCACAGGTAACATCACTAATTAAAATATCCTTATGCATACACCACAGATCTTTGGTAGTTTTCTCAGATTGAGAAGTCTTTCTGTCTTTCTTTTCCTGGAAGCACTAAACTTCAGTAAACCACTTTTTTTTTTTTTTTTTTTTTTTTTTTTTCCTATTCTTCAACAGCCACTCACTGAATTAGCTGTTTTATCCATTTCTGTTTCTGTATTTACTTCATATCTCCTTTCTTCTAAAGGCATATGGTTCAGGCTGGGTCTTGTTGCAAGAAGGCAATGGGGAGTAAGTAAGAAAAGGGGCCATATTAAAAATTTAGTCAGAAGCAATGTCATAAACCTGCTTTTGAACAGAGAGACATCTTTTTCAAGTAACTTATTAGATGGAAAAGAGAAAGATGAGAAGTTCCTGCAAGAATGTGCACTTGAATGGAAAGATTTATCCTCTTTGGACTTGGAGGAGATGTGTCCTGTGACTGAGGAGAATGGGCCTGTAGCTGCAGTGGTTAGATTCCCCTGGGATCTGCTTCCCAGCCTCATCAGTGAGTCCTGCTCCAGCAGATACTGAGTTTGTCTTACAAAAAGATAGATGTGGTTGGTCCTTGAAGTCAGCACTGAGAAAGAGGACACCAGTGCAGAGGGGAAGGTCTGGAAGCTGCAACTCAGAGCAGTTGGCTTCATTTTGGTCTCTCACCTAGAAGAGCCAAGAATTTTGCGGTCACAACCACTGATGAAACAGGAGGCAAGTGGACTTTTTGCTTTCCGTAAGTCTTGTCAAGAAACTGCTGTAAGATTTTAAGGAGAAATAGAGCCATCTTTTCAGTCACCCTTAGCGCATGCTAAATCCCCATTTCACCTCAGTCCTGACACTATTAAAATCTGTGGTTTTTAAGCTAGGGCACAGCATTAGTAACAATATGTTCCTGCATTTTCCTTTCTCTCAATGTATGGAAAATAAATTAACTCTCAGTGTACCTGTTCAAAGGATAAAAGCAAGAACTTTCTGTTTTGTCTGTCTGCTACTTCAGTAGAACTATGAATTGTGCAGTTTTGTCTTTTAAGTTTTCTCACAAAGTGAGCATGCATGCATATACATGCGTGCATGTGTGTGTGTGTTCCACAAGATGAGAAAGGTAATGAATAAATTTAAAAACAAAATAATATCTGCTCAAGGTGATTTATAAATAAATATGAGGCAACTATTGATGCCAGGTGTCATCATGCCACTGATTGCGAGTTAAATCAGTCCAGATTTAAAAACATAAACTCCTTGATTTGTATGGAGCAAGACATCTGTAGGTGGTTTATTAAAACCTGCTTATGTCTCCAGAACTAAATTTTGCAAATATAGGCCTCTGGGTAGCTATGTTGAAAAAGCAGAGACATACTTTTTGTCTGGTTACCTGACTTCCAGCCCTGTACAGGTGTGCTTGAATAAATTAACATCAGTTACCTCTGATGAGTCACTGCATACATTATCAGTGGAGGTGAAGATGTGAAAAAGCTGCTACCTGCCTCCTGTTATCACCTCCTTGACACAACAGTACCCATTTTTTCATCATCCTACTATGTTACGAATCTTCTACAGATAACTTTTTAGAGAATTATTTTCTATAAATGCACTTAATTCCAGCTTCAGGAAATAAGATACTTTGCACCAGTCCATGATAATTATGACTACATTTCCCCAAATAGAATTAGCTGTCACATACAACCTGAATTTCCTCCAACAAGAACAAGGAAATCAGTTTTTAAGATGTTAGATGTTCTATGAACCATTCTTCAAGAGACAAAAATTTTACTGATAAATTTTTAAAATATAAACACATATACACCTGTACTACTGTTTCTGGATCTGATGCAGTTCATGAAGAGACTAGCTGCATATCTAATACATTTGAATGAACCATTAGGTTTTCTCTTGCAGAGTCACTAAGATGTGTCATTGCTAATGTTCCCATAACTCTTCCTCACCCAAGAGAATCTGCATCAAAACATGTTGTGCCACCTCTAACATAGATCTACTGATCTAACCTTTTCCATGAGCAGTCATGTTGAACAGAGAGTGCTTGTCATATTGCATACTCACCAATGTGATAAAGAGAAGCAGAATTAAAACTAAAATACATAGAACCAGTTTCATCATAAGATTCAAAAAAATTATTTAAAAGAAAATAAATATATTGAAGCAAAGGCTTACTTATGTGAGTAAACACTGAAGGATCAGCTCTGGTGTGAAGGAAGGTTATCTATGTCTACATAGAGTCATTTGTTTTGGGTTTGAATTGGACATGGCTGTTTCTTTTCAAAAAAACCTGCTGTCTTCATTATCTAGTTCTGGTTTGGTGCACGAAAGGGTATTTTTTTGAAAGGGACAGTACAGTTTCTTATTTAGTTCAAGAAGTCTCATTTTTATGTGAACTTGCAAATAAGTCAGTGACATGAAAAGCTTATTTAAACAAATGGCTACACCAGGATTAAGATAGGTGGGAAGCATAAGTAAAACATTGAAAATGCTAGCGAAAAGCAAAACACGCATTAAAGCAATATTTTCCCCTGATATCTGTTGTGACAAATAGTCTAAATGTTGGGAAGACAGGACTGTGAAAATGCTTATCATAATATCCTGGTTGTCCCTAGGTTCCTAGGAAATAACTGAAAGAACCAAAACTCTTCTCCAGAGAGTGGGAAAAAAATTTCCACTTATCTGAGTAAATGTAAAGCTATTCCCCATATACAGAGACATCTCATCTTCCCTAGAGTCTTTTGGAAGCAGGGTAAATAAAAAGTCTACCCCTGTTAGTTCCTACTGAGAAAGGCTCTAGCTGTTCTTTTAAACTTAACAGTGGAAGGCTCTAAGATTTCTGCTGATGTGAAGGAAGCCGTACTTTACAGATAGAAGATAACACCAGGGCACTACGTCCAGAAGTCTGAATGGAACAAGACACCTCAACTTGAGAGTTGTGGTCTTCTTAGGTGCAGGAGTCTGGAGAGAAATGATGAAGGGTGACACATTTCTGGAAGGAATAGCTGTGTGTTTACTGCGCTTTGGATTTATAGCTCTCAATGAAGAAAAGAGACGCTCAGTAGGCAGGCAAATGTCCCCATACATACATTCATGATGCATTCATTTGTCAGCTGTGCATGTCTGAAAAGAGAAAGTTTCAACTGAAGAAGCAAACTTTACATCAGATCTTACAGCCAAACCAAAGACTGCTAATAGCTGAGGCCACTTTCTTCTCCCCTTAATGATGATGCTGATGCTTTTCCCCCTAGATTTGAGCTATTTCATTCACTGGAACATGAACTTAGTGATTGTGCTGAGGTGTATACAAATTAACATGAAGTTTACATGTAAGTAAGAAAACTGGTGAGGCAAGTTCTAGAAATGACCTAGAAAAAAAAAACCCAAAAGGGGGAACATTTACCAGTACGTAACTTCAGATAGCTACCATACTTTTGTTGTGATAGTCCTACCAGTATATCTAGACAGAAGAAGACATTTCAAAATACTTTTTGAAATAGAATTATGTAGCAGGTGATCAGTATAGTAAAACAAAGCTTATTTGGATTTCTGTTCCATTGCTTTTTGAAAAGATAGGTCTTAGGTAGTGAGACAGGGGAGATGGAAGTATTTTCCAATGCAGTATGTCTTAGTAAAATATGTTACTCAAAAATAGTTGGTAATTTATACGTTCTAGGGAAGAGAAAACCAAAGCCCAACCTCTCTAAATCTGGCACATCCTTTTATGGTTATACAGGCTGTTAGGTGTTAGCAAATAGGACAGGGAGCAATAGCAAACTTGTGAAGTAGAGCCTATAGTTGCAGGAATATACCACTCAGTTTGGAACAATAAGGGTAAAGATAACCATACTGCTAACTACTTATCTCAGGGTAATCCTGAAGGAAGACATGCTGAGTTATGAAAAAAGAGTTAAGTGCTCCATGGTGTCAAGGAAGAGACCACTATATAAGCACTGCAAGACACTGGGCACAGCTTCTTACTACCCCTTAATCCTGATCTGCAGTACTCATAGATTGTTTTCCTTTGTATTTTCAGGAAAGCAGTGCCACACATCACGTACCAGTATTCATGATGTTATGCTTTAGGTACTACAGTAGGAACCATTCATTCAAATTCAGCACTTACACATAAAACATTCCCTAATGATACCTCTAGAGCTGTGTCAGATGGTCTGCTGGGGCCTGAGGTAACACAGGAATATCTCAGGTGAGATACCACTTACAGCTCATCACAAGTTGACCTTTTAATGGCAAACACTGGATATTTCCTGACAGAAATTTTAAGCCCTCCAATTCTAAAGAAAATCTTAAGGTTTTTTGAGGGTTTCCTACTTTCCAGCAACATCTTTTAAATGAACAGTTTGCCCTGTGCTAAGGAAACTTTTATTATTATTATTATTATTATTATTATTATTATTATTATTATTTTAATTAAGAGCTTATTTCACATTTAAGCTTGCCCTAAAAAGCATTGCTTTAAAAGATCTATCTAAGAAATAATTTAACATTTTTGCCATAAGGCACTTTCAAGCTTTACATAAATGGACCTGGAAGAGAAATTAAGAAGTTTTAGGTTTGCCAGTAATGTGCACTTTCATAAAAGAGAAAGATTTGCAGGATTTTGGTGGCATTGTGTACAAATGTAAAGTGGTTCATTTTGTATGGGGAAGAGGCAGGGGAGAGAAAGAAAGAATAGGACTGTAATAAGAATATATTTTTTCCTTTCACTGTTTTTGCCTATTTTTAAAAAAAAAAAAAGAGGGAAACCCCCCCTAAGCTTTATGTCTGTGACAAACTATATGAGTATGAAACATAAGATGTAAATTATAAGTTTTAAAAGTTGTAATTTCCAATGTTATTGACTTAGATTCTAGTGTTTTTCAAACTTTATTGTTTATTTTACTTTCTAGGGAAAAGTGTTGCCCACTTCTAGTTCAATACTTTTTTTTTCCTTTCTATCCCTCTTCTTCTCTCTCCCTCTCTCTCTTCTTCCTTTCTTTCTTATGCCAGAATAAAAAAGTTTAGCCACTTACAAACGAAAATACAAATGTGACATGGTTAATTTTGCTGCCTTTAAATCTTACACTGTACTTTTCTAATTTACACGTAAAATGTGGAAATAAAAATAGCCCAAACATCTATATATTTGTGTGTGTCTGCGGATGCATATACTGAAACACCTATATATAGCTCTGCTGTTAGAAAAGGATCTAAAAATACAATGGATAGAAACAGAACTTGGATTCCCTCTCAGAAAAGGTAAATGAGCCCTTGTTTTAAGAAGAAGATGCACACAGATGATACATTATGCAAGACTGAGAACCAAGATTTCATGAGGAAAGGCCCTGGCAGGAAGGATAACAGATCCTGTACTGGATGTCTCTGAGGTCTGATAGCCAGACAGGGGAGCAGCACTAATTCTGCAGCCTTTTTAGTCTATTCTGTCACAGAAGGGGCACTGCTGGGTCAGTCAGCTCACTAGTAATTGTGTTTTACAGACTTCTAAAGCAATTGGCTCAGTCAGTCCCAATTCAATAAAAGTGTAGAGCGAGAGAGTGTAGAGAGAGAGCACTTTTGTTCTATTTTTTACTTGAAATTATTTCATTCAGCAGTCTGTCTTTTTTATTACCAGGATTTGACATTAGCACTCCAAGCTATATTAGCATCCATTTCAGCAGTTCAGTAATGGTATTAAAAAAACACTTAACTTCAACGGTGAATGGTTGTATGACAGTACCATAAAAATCCACATTAAAAAAAAACTTATGTATTTGTCCCTGCAAATTATTTTTCACTCGTTTAACCACTTCAAAACTACGCTTTCTTGAGTGGTGTTTGCAAGAGCTTTAGCAGAGGGAAGGCTTGTAAAGGAGCTGCAACAATGGCAGAAAGAGAAAAATGAAGACATGCAAAGAAGAAAAATGTAATAGGAACATGCAAGCATATACATGCACGAGAAAGATCTCTCATTTTGGGTGTGTGCCTCTCATTCATCAGCTGAAGTAAGATTTTTACTCACATCACTCGAGGTAAAACCTTTGGCATCTTCTGCTTTTCTGGGATTTAATTTTGAACACAGCACTCTCCAAGCTTGGGACAACAGCCTAACTACCTTGGCACTGCAGCACATTCATAAATGACTGCATTAGGTTCTAAATTTTGATTAAACATTCTGTAATTAATCAATGGTAGACATGAAGCAGTTGGCAAGGTCCAGAGCTGCAAAATGTTTAAGACATAAAACATTACAAAGTAATTAGAATGTGCTCCTTCAAGAGAAGGATTGCCTTCAATAACGAGGTAAATGATAGCATCATGTTTATTGTGGACGTAGGCAGCCAGTGCAATATGATAAACTGCAGGAGATACACATATCAGTAATCATCCACATTATTAGTGTCATTAATCATAATTCTAAAAATATGACAGCAGCAGCCAACTTTTTGACCAATTTTGCCTCTGCCTGTTGGCCGTTATAACTTCACTAATAGACTGCAGAGCTCCTCTGCGTGGCAGTTTGCATTGAGAATGGAAGGTTAATTATATTTGAGCTGCTGATTCCTTCTCTCCTTGGAAAAGACTGAGCACTTTGGCAATCCCAGGAGCTCACTGCTGTTAAACCAGTAAAAGTACTTTATTGAGATTTTCTTCGTTGGTCAGGAATGAGTAGATGTTTCAAATGAGATATAAGCGCCAGGCTGGGACGGCCGCTAATGTTTCTTCCAAAATAATCCTTGGACAGCAAGCTGAACTTAGATATCTTTGCACAGTCTCTTGTGGATGAGTAAAAAGTTGAGAATTTAATAACTGCTGACAATAGTATGTATGGAAGAATCTCGGAGGATTGAAATTACTAAGGAGTTGGGGCATTAATGAAAGGAGGTTATAGGATAATCAGCTATCAGTTGACCTGATAAGGGTACTTATTTAGTAATGTAAAATTACTAATAGGGGAACTCTGTTGAAGTGCCACATCATATTTGGTTTTATAGTTCCTCTGGTATTATTTAAGTAAATCAACATTTCTAGATAAACTAACATTGGGAATGAGAATTACTATTACATTGTGACCAAAATAAATGGTTTTCAGATTTGCTGTGGAACGTGAAAATGTACAAAACTATCCCTAGAACTGAGGTTTCATTATGAATTTGAACTTGAGGTGCAATCAGTAAAGTGTGTATAAACTTCCTAAACAAATCACGAGATGTGTTGCTGTGCATCAATATCTGAGAGAAAAGAACTGGTTTGAAAGCAAAGTTGGTGAATTTTCTGTGTGTCATCTTTATTTCTGCATTTACTAAATCTTGAAGCTCAGTAAAATTCACGAGTGGGATGCTGAGCTGAAGGAACTGTTTGTGCAAAATCTTGCAAAATTATCAAATTTTTTCCATGGCTGTTGTAATTGTAAAATAAAATAAAGGATGAAATCTTCTGATTACAAAACTTGAAAGATGTAATATTTAGTTGATTTAGATTGGAAAAAAAATGTTAATGCATGCAGTGGGCAACAGATTCTACCTTGATGTTGGCTCATATTCTTAAGGGAAAATACACCTTGTGTGAAGGACCAGCAAAATACTTCAGCATTGTGGAGATGAGGACCTAACACATGACTGCAGTGCACGACCCAGTGTACATCATCTGCACAACTAAACTTTTCTGTAGAGCTTTTGTAGACTGTAGAAACAGCTTTAGACTGATCATCAGCAGTGCTGAGCACCTGCTATTTCCATCAGAGGACTTTGTCATATGTATGATGACTTTCTCATGTGTGTAACATTGCTACACCAGGTTCACTTAGGAAATATTCTGTCAGACAAATCTTTTTGTTCTAAACTTTCTCAACCAGTTGGGATATTAAACAAGAGTACTAGCTATTCTGTAATGAGTCTGTTTTGCTTCCAGGCAGATGGTAAAGTGACAGGTTGAAGTGTTGCAACACAGTTTTGATCATTTCTGAGTGAAGTTTGGCAACTATGCCAGTGGTTATGCTTTTTGTTTATAATATCTTTTGATCTTTAATGGATAACAATAGTAATATATTAAGAATACAACATGACCTTGATGCTTCTAAGCGCACACAACTTTTGTGAAAGTGTAATTCTGTTTACACCATAAGGATTGTCTCACTAAACACCTCAACAGGGATGTACTGAATTACTGGGCCTTTCAAGAATCCAAACCTGACAGATTTTACGTTTAAAATTGTTTTGTAGCATACACTGCCATCAGATATCAGTTTCACATTTAACCTGAGTATTTGCTCACATAGTCAGCTATCCTGCCTTCCCAAATGCTATCTCTGCATTAGCATTTTTTATACATTCCGTGGTGATGACAAATTGTTTTCTGACTTGAACTGTGTATTAAGTATGCAAAAGGCATGTTTGCCACTGCCAGCAAACCAATAAGTCTCACTAACATCTTCAGAGTTACAACATTTATAAAGTTGCAAAGTGGAGTAAACAAACCATCTGTTTGGCTTTGCCATATATGTCATGCTCTCTTATTAGCATATTACGATTCATTTAGTAAACAAATTTGGTGATTTTGTTCATGTCAAAGTTAGAGGGAGCTTGAAGATGATTAACATTCCTGGGACAGGCACATTAATACATTGCTTCCTCTGCAAAGTTAAATGGCTTCTCAGGAGAATCACCCCTTGTTGACAAGATGAGACTGTCAATTTTGTTTGCCTGCCACATTAGGGGCCGTAAGGGGATGGGAAGCTCTGAGAAAGAGGAGCAGTGTAGGCAGCATAATTCACTGCGAATTGAAAAAAGAAGTCTAATTCTGATAAATGGTCGACCCCAATACATCCTACCTGTTATTACAACAGACGTGCCGTATCTGTGCAGTAAATTAGTTAAACCCCTAAAGAGTTTGATGGGAGCTTATCTTCAAGTGAATAATTTGAGTGTAGAGGGAGCTGTCTTCGTGACCAGTGTGAGTGATTTGCTTCATATTGAAAGGGATTGAAATGACTGGGCTCCACATTAATTTTCAAGAACTTGCTTGTCCTTTATTTCCTGTATTTAATGAGTACTGGGGTTTTTTTAAATTTTTTTAATAGGTTCTGAACTGTATTTTATGTTTTGGATTTTTTTTCTATGAAAGGTTAATACTTTTCAGATTCTATGCAATTTAAAGCCTCAAGAACTGAAGCTATTATCCTGTTCATGTAGAAATGCTTTGATTTCATTGAGTAGTATAGTATTTTTGCCTTGACTCCTTCAACAGTCTAGCCCCTGTACCTGCTTTTCCCCTTACATTTACAGGCAATTAAACATGATCAAATACTTGGAAGCACTAGTGTACAGACCAATACCTTGGACCTGTTCAGATAAATATGATTTTATAATTTAGATCAGGATTTCAAACCATTATTATCTTTGCTTAGATCTATGAATTTTTTCTTCTTAATTGAAACAAAACAAACCCTATATCAAAGAATGACAGAGTGGCAAAATTAGCAGTAACTGAGAAACATTTTTTAATGGTTTCTATTAATAATTAAATTCCAGGAATTGTATCATTGTTGATTCTTTTGATGAATTAGGGAAATGATTGCTGCTTCCTTCTTGAAGAAATATCAGAATTGAGGCTGTATTTTTCTCATAAATATGTACAGTTATATTTAACCAGAGACTTACTTTCTGGTTCTTTGATTTTAGCTGCATGAAACTCAGCATTTCCAGTCTGCAGAGATTCTGAGAAAGCATAAAATTCTGGGTTTACTTTCTGTTATGTTTGCATGTTCTGAGCCTTTCTATGAATTTCAGGCTTAAATAAGCAGGAAAGGGACATGAAATTGAAGTAAGACCACTTTGCCATATTAGCAAATTGTGTTAGCAATTAAAATCATGCGAAATTTTAAAACAAAACCATAAACCTTAATTGACAGTCTTTGAGGTTAAGAGAAAGAAAGAGAACTTTAACATTTCATTACAGGTAAAAATGTAGGCTGAATACTAAGCTGAAAATATGTGTGGAAAAAGTCTCATAGGAGTAATGGTGAAAGTTTCATTGTTTATATTTTAAACCAGATTGATAGCATGTAGTTTTAAACTAAGGAGGATAGCCTTTATGGAGCCTGTACAACCAGAGCAGTTACTTCCTTATCCAACTATAACAAGAGGTTTGCCAGTCTATGTGTAAACCACTAGACAAATGTGTCTTGACTTTGATTTTCTAACAGAACCATCTTCAAACTGCTGATGATTGTGTGGTTTCAGGTTTTGTAACCCAATAGTATCTTCTTTAAAAAAAAGTCTACTATTACTTGGAAGAATCATTATTTAACAGAAAATAATTTAATGCTTACTTTTAATGCATTGTCTACAAATATAATTTATTGTGTTACTTAATGTTGGGATCACTTATTGATTTTATAGCAAAGTTGAAAAAAGACTGATGAACCCCTGCTATGATGTCCTTCTTATGATTTCTCTGCAGTGTTAGAATGGTAGGGCTTGGTGATATTACATTAGCTAATCATGTTTGCCAGAAAAGGCATTTGAAGTATCAGAAATTGAGACAGTGGCTTCTTGGAAACATAGGAAGAAAGGTTGTGGTGAATGGAAATGGAAATTTTGAAACGGATCATTTCAGAATTTTTATGAACAATACAGTGTGCTTTGATGTTTGACTGAGACTGTATTCAGGGAACTTTGTCACTTACAGTCAGCCAAGGAGAAGCAAGGGGCCAATAGCTAGGACAATTAAGTGGGATATCAGTTGGCTTCGCCCTTCTGTCTGACTGCATCAGGAACCAGAAAGTGGGTTTCCTTGATCCCTAACTGACTGCCTTAACAATTATGATTCTGCTTCATTGTTACTCTCTTTTTCTTTCTCATCCCGCAATATTTAAGTATAATCATACTTTCCTCTTGCTGAAATAATTAAGAAAATGATGCTTGTGTTTCCTTTACAACAACCTATCCGGTCCTGAAATGCAAACAACACATTCAACCAGATTTTTCATGCAGTTGGTTTTGTGCCTTCTATAATACCTGAATATAAATAAACAGTGTTCTTTATAATCCAAATTCTCTAACTCTGTTGTGTGCATCCGAGATGAATTTTAACCCAGTGCAGATAGGATTGCAGCCATGGTGCATCCAAAGCTGGATTTAAGTCATGCATAGAATTTATGCCAATTCCTATGCCAGGACAAATTCTACTCTGATAAATTCCTTCTCAGTCATTTAAAAAATAAATAAAAAAACTGACTAGATAAGAATAAACTAAACTAAAGTGGCAATTGCATTTTTTCTTTCCAGCAAATGGAAAGATTAACAAAATCAGATTCACTAACAAGTAGAAAGAAACTGCTGAAGAGAACTCAGTCTGGATTTATGATCTGTGTAAATAGAATGTACGTTTAATTGACTGTATTTCCTAGGCTTATAATCCCTTCCTTCTGTTGATGCATAGTGCTTCTCTCACTGAGAATCTTTCTAAGAGTAGGTAGGGTGGAACCTGCAATGAGTTCTAATTATGGTAGAATACTTCCATAAACTTCACAAGGGAAGGAAAATACTACCACCACTGGAATCATGCCCACAGTCAAAGAGCTGCTTTAACTGCTGTAACATCCTGCATTGCACTGCTACCAAAACTTGTAGCAGTGGTGAACTGGAAGGTGGGATACTTCACCACAAACATAGATTTCACATCTTGTCATTATCATCATCTTGCTTACAGCAGCACTTAAGGCTGAATTCACTCAAGTGAAGACTTTGCATACACTTTTGTCCACTTTATAATTCGTGAATAGTCAGTTGAAAGAAGAAAGATAATTATGTGAAAAAATCAGGCATTCTGGGTCCTAAAATAAACCAGAATTTGCTAAAACTTCCTTTCCTCAACAAGCTACATTTGAAAACATCTTGGAAAAATACTCTACTCATTTTTAAGGGTGCATGACATGTAGTAAAGTGCTAAACAGATGTTTGGACATTCTTTGGCACACCTAGTGTTCTCAGAAGTGACCCTCTTCACCATCCCTTGTTGTGTGGAATGGGAGATAGGTATGGTAACTGAAGCTGAGTGAGATATGCCTTTAGCTAAACTCATTTGATCTCATATTTCTGTCTGGAAGACTTCAATCACCAGTTGTCTTTAAGCAACATTTCCACTGCCAGGATCAAATGCCATTTTGGTAGTTGATGTACAGATAAGCAGTCTAAGATGTCCAGAGTCATTCAAAGGATTTAATTAGGTCAAATATTTCATTTTGTCACACACATATATATACTTCTGCCAGTCATTTATGTTCTTTAGATACAGCAGCAAGTGCAGAGCAAAAGACACCAGAGATGTCCTTAAATTAGCTAGCTCAGGCATGCGGAATAATGAAGCCATGACACATTGAAGCTCAGCTGGTTTTGGCATATTTTGTTTCTGGATTTTCTGCCTATTTGATGGCAGTTTTCATGCTCTGGCATAATTACTCTGCCCAAGCTGTGTCTCAGCTTACTCAGGGACCACTGTTTACACATACCTGGAAGCAGTATCTGGAGGAGGAATGGGTAAGCAGCATTGTAAATCACATCAGGGAACAGAACAGCTGAAGCAAAAAATTGCAGGTGTTGTGGGAAGGAGCAGATGAACAAGATGACAGGGTGGTTAACAGTGGCTGGGGGCTGGCAGGGGACTTCTAGGCTTTGGGAGTGATGAAGTGGGGGAGAAAGAGTTGGATTAGAATGGAGTGTCTCCCTTTGGTGTGGTGAAAGGGGTCTGGGACTTTAGTTTTGTTATAAGATTTCAAAACTTCAATATCCAAATAAGTGAACTTTTTTTACAATTCATTCATCCCATCCCTAGCATTATGTTTTCACTTGATATTTAGGAACATTATTAAACACAAATGAAATAGATTAAGAAATGAAAGTAAAAGAATCAATTCTTTTGAACTGTGGTTGCATAATGGAAATCGACTGCTATGAATGAACCTATGTTCAGAAGTTATGAAGAGCAGAGCTAATGCACTGCCATGAGTTCATCTTTATTATTACATTACACCTGAATCAATTGATAAAGTAGCTTCTTTTTAAGGCTAGGAATGGCACTTAATTGAATAAAAGTCAATGTAATTATATTAGGAGAATCCAACAGTACTGCTGACAGCGGAAAAGGGACACTACTGAGCAGAGTGCCAGAACTAGTCCGCACATTTCTGCACATCGTTTGCCTGACAGATATTATGGGCTGGTACATACTTTAACTTGATTACTGATTGTTACTGCTGTAAGTGAGAACTGAATAAGGGAGGCCTCTCTTCTTATCAGAGCATCAGCAGGGATTGCATCCTGACACTGGTCTTTCTTAGAATGGCCTTTGTCTATCTGGGGCTCGGTAGCCCCTCTTTAATGTGGCAATTTGTTCTTATCTCTCTGTTCAGTGAATGCTGAAGTTATTTTCACTGCATGCCTGACTGCTGTTTTTCTCAGCAACAAACCATGCAAATAGTAAACATGAATGCATGGCAGCACAGTTACAGGTAGCCCGTCTACCTTCTATGCTGCAACAAATTCCTATACCACAGGAGTGAGGAGAGGACAGAGGGGGAGAAATCATTAGTAAACACATGAGTACCTTATGAATAGTTTGCAGTTATCCTTAAGATGATAAGCACAAATGTGCTTTTATGGTCATTTAATAACACTTGTCAGTGTGGACAGGCCTTCACAGTAAGCATTGCCTGTACTGCAGTTAGCAACTTCATGTGGAGCTACATACCATCTGACACTCAGAAGGCAAGGGACCATCAGGACTACTGTTTATAATTCATGTATGAGCACACTGCATGCATCTGTTCAGAACTCATTTCTGGATGATAATGGGGATGCTCTGAATATGCTTTGATTAATTTGCTTTATGTTTTCCATCTAGTGTGATTGAGTCAGTATCCATCAGGACAACAGTATAAGTGATACTACAGCTGAGAAAAAATAGTTTCACGGTCAAGACTTTTTTTTTTAAGTCTATGTTTTATTGGTTTCAGATTTTTTTTTTTTAACCAGATTTGTTGGGATTGGAATGTGAATTTGTTCTCTCTCTCTCTCCTCCCCCTCCCCCTTTCTTTCTCTTTTCTCCTCTCTTCTCTCTCTCTCTCTTTTGTGATCTCAATTTAGCAAAAGATTAGAAAGCTGATCTTATCACAAGGTAAGCTCAGCCTTCCTAAGTGCAGTGTGGGGATGTGCATAATTACACTTCTACGCCTCAAAAAAGCAATAGTGCTATACTTGCTTGTGTGAAAGGAGTATTTGCGATGTGGGAGAAAAGCACGAAATACTCTCCACTTTTTTTCACCCTTGCCCATACCTCTCAACTCTCTCTCATTAGGAGAGATATTTTCCATTCTAGACCACCCTCTTACTGGAATAATTGCATCCCAAGCAGACACAATTCAATTAACTGCATGTCAGTGTTATGTCAGATAACAGTTACCTGCATTTGCAGATGTGTTGGACAGATCACTTCTATTGCTGTTTTCTTTATTTATTCCCATAAGTTATGTGCAACAGATAGATCGCAAAGTAAGTAATAGAAAATTACAGAAATTAACTCCACATCAATTTAATCTTCCTACATTTGCATTTTCTTTATTTCTCTGCATTGTATTGCTGTACCATGTTTGGGACTTCAGCTGGTTGAGAGGTATGTTTCAAAGGGTTTCTTAAAATAAAAAATTCCAATAAGGAAATATAGGTAATAGCTATTGTTCCTATTCTCCCTTTTTTTGTTACTGTAGGACCTGAATGTCTGTAGAATATTTGATCGTTGTTATGTCTTCCCATGCCAATTTTATACCTAGTGCTTTTTTGAAAATTAAACTATTCCTATGTTAAATTCTCTCTTTCTCTCTCTCTCTCCCCCCCATCCCCATCCCACCCCCTACCCCCTTTTCTTTTTCCTTCTACATTTGGTCTCTGATCTGCAATTTATAACGGGCAGACAGACTGGTGAGTCTGCATGTTGTAAATTGCGGGTTTGGGTCCTTAGCTTGCACAGAATGTTATGCAGTAGAACTTCGCTAATTCTTTTTTTACTGATTTGAAAATCTAGTCACCCTCCAAAGAATAAAAAATTGTCATGAGTAAATAATTGTCATTTCCTCAGCAATACTGCATATTCTGAAAACTGAACCCTAAAGTTTTCTAATACTGAAAACTTTACACACATTTCTTATTCTTAAGCACTTCAACAAAACAAACATGTTCTGTGGTCAGAGGTCTTTGAAGTCTGTCCTGTTTGTTGGTTGCATTTTTAATTAAGTAAATACAGTTTTTCACTACTGCAAATCAGTGATGTTCTACTGCAATGAATGAATAAAACCAATGTCAAAAGTGGAGAGTAGAATGGGCTATTTTACAAGTTACTAACCCAAAATCTTACAGTGCTTGCAAATGTAGAGCTTTATTTCTTGAGAACTAAAGCCCAGCTCCTGTAAAATGTTTGAGAATATTTTAATTTGCAACTCTTGGGATCTGGTCCAAAGACCACTTCTATCAGTGACAGTTTTCTAGTGTCTCTTGAGCATCTGCAGTGGCTTCAGCAAATACCTAAACCAAAGCTCACGCTTAAGCTTTTTGATTGATTTGAGGCAAAATTCTCACTACCATTAGTAGCTTGGTTTTTTTACTGAACATTGCACTGCTTGTGTCAGTCAGCACTTTATCAGACATAGTTCAGGGAAGAGTGGCAGTGCCTATCCAGAAGGATGGAACCACTGACTTTGGCTAAGATTTTCAGAAAATTACATATAGATTTCAGAGACTTGTTCTCTTAAACCCTTCAAGTCTTGGATTGGATTGGCCCAATTCTGAATCTCTTTATAGCAGAATTAAACTACCAGAATAAGGACCTCTGACTATGTATCAATCAGTTACCTTATATTTTATTCTTTTCCTATATTTCACTTACAGAGTTATGTGAGTTGATATATATAAGGATATATTTATATGTATGTATATAAAGATACGGATCCAGATTTAAACACAGAAACACACACAGATGTTCTCTAAATTAATAATTTTTTCTCTTGAAGCAAGGCTTTTAGGTAGGTCAGCAGGGATTCAGGAATCAAGAAGAGCATTTTGCATTTCCTAGTAGTGCAATTTATTATTTTGTAAATATCAAATAAAAGGGCTGTAGCTGCTGCTGGGGACTAATGTTGAGGAGCAGCAGCTGAAAAGAAAAACAATATGGGGAGGGTAAATTGCTTGTTTTGTTTGGTTTTTATGTTGCAATTTGTTCACTTATAACAATGCTGAAATTTGCAAGAAACATGGATAGGGGATATTTTCATGATAAATTATTGCTAAATCAGAATTTGTATTTGATGATTAATGACTGTATGTTTAATCAAAAATACTGTACATTTTTCCTTTTCTCCCTTCCCTCTTCCTTTCCCAGACACAGTGCTAACATAAATCTGCACCGTAAACTGTTGACCAAAGAACTGGATGACATGGGCTTGGACACTTCACAGCCTTCTCTTAGTAAGGACCTCCGCGATGAATTTTTGGTGAAGATATATGGCGCTCAGCATCAGATGGGGCTTGACATAAGGGAAGACACCTCCTCACCTGCTGGTACTGAGGATTCCCATATGAATGGGTATGGCAGGGGCATGGCGGAAGACTATATGGTCCTAGACTTGAGCACCACCTCCAGCATCCAGTCCAGCAGCAGTATCCATTCCTCAAGAGAATCTGATGCAGGAAGTGATGAGGGTATTCTCCTGGATGACGTCGATGGGGCAAGTGACAGCGGGGAATCTGCCCACAAAGCAGATGCCCCTGCCTTAGCTGTAGGTATGGGCACCGATGTCCCAGGATCCCTCATGTTCAACAGTGTTTCGGTGAGCAACGGTGGGATAATGTGTAACATTTGCCACAAAATGTACAGCAACAAGGGAACCCTCCGAGTCCACTATAAAACAGTGCACTTGAGAGAAATGCACAAATGCAAAGTCCCTGGGTGCAACATGATGTTCTCCTCTGTTCGTAGCCGAAACCGGCACAGTCAGAACCCCAATCTGCATAAAAACATTCCCTTCACTTCAGTAGATTAGTTCAAGGATGGACACAGCATAATGCCAGCTCTCAGAGAGGGCCCACTATTTCTGAACTGCCATATACAGTCTCCCTTTATATGTATGTATATATATATATATATATACATATATATATACATAAATATATATATAAAACCTTTTTCTTTTCTTTTTTAACAAAAGAAACACCAGGTGCTTCCCCCCCCTTGTTGGTTGTTGGGGTTTTTTCCCCCCCTTTTTTTTTTTTCTTTTGATAGAAACACCAAGGTGAGACCTTTAATTTGGGAGAAGAGGCCCTTCATGAAAAAAAAAAGAAAACAAAAACAAAAAACCAAACCCAAGAAAACTTGCAGTTGTCTCTAGCCTAGTTCTGTTAGAATGTTCTTTGGTCATCTCCACAAAGACAGTTTGTCCAACCCATGACTTTTGCCTGAAAAAAAAAAATCAACACAAAGAAAAACACTACCCCCCCCCCCCAAAACAAAAACACACAAAAAAATTGCAAACAAACAAAAAGATAAAGAAAAAACAATCCACTTAGTTGTATTTGTGTCTTCTAAGCATTGGGGATAACGTTCTACTAAGCATGGCTGTTACACTTGTATATATATATTGAGCCTTGACAGGCCTATGATGTAAAACAATTGTATTGATGGTGGTTTAACTCTATTTTTTTTTTTGCTTAATTTTTACAATTACATTCAGCTGTTATATAAGCAGGAAAAATAGTTTGCTGGCTAGTTCTACTCATTTATGTTAGCTTTAATGCACATTTTTAAAAGAACCACAGTCTTGTTTTAACTACCTGCTAGATATAAGTACTACAGAGGTACTGGCATGCTTTACAGTACCTGATTTGATACAGTTTTTTTTGTCTTGTACTATTACATAAATCCAGTCATGCACTTTTTCGTACACTACAAGGGGATGTGTAATAATATCCATGCTTTTTTTTTTTTTTTTTAAACTATTGCCATATTTTCAATAAGTGTCTTTAAAAAAATACACTTAGATAAAATGATCTGGTCAGTATGAGGGCATGAATGCCAAACAAAGAGTATTAGTGTTTAGTGTTAATACAAAAGTGCCAACTTTGCACACGTTTTGAAAAAAGAAAATGTAGTTATTCACCATTACCACAGTTGTAGTTTTTGGACTACACAAAAAAAAGTACTGGGGAGGGAAAAGGGGTAAAGTGAAATATGGAATTCTTGGTGCTTTTTTCAAGTGCCAATTATTACTAGAAACAATAGTGCATCCTTATTCCTTATATACTGCATTACATAAAAGAAAAAAAAACCAGAATTGTGTCATGTGAACCAGTAGAAACTTTTTTTTTCAAACATGCATAATATTTGGGGATATAAATGCTGATACTACTTGTCACAGAACAAAGATGAATATAATTTTGTGTGCTTCTTATTATAGCCTGGATTTTTGTGGTGTTAAAAAAAAACCCAAAAGGAACAGGGAAATAATGTTAACTATGTTGTTCTGTAAAGTTGTCTTTTTTGCAATGGAAAGTGCTGTAGTATGATTAAGGCATGTTTTATAGAAACAATCAAAAGAAATTAATGGCAGAAGCACTTAGTAGCTCTGAAAAACATACGCTGGACTTTTTATTGGATTACTTTCCCTTTGGATAAAATTAGAGGCCAGAAAAAAAGGATGTCTAGTTGTGTAAATGTTTTGTGTTTCACTCGCATGATTTGTCAGAAAAGAACAAAAGTCCAGGAAAGATTGTGAGCAAGGCAGTGAGCATGAACAGGAGACAGAGAAGGAACAAGCAGCTGAGAAAGGCAGAGAAAAAGAGAGGGTGCCCTCTGAATCTTTTTTGTTTCTGGTGTTCACACATGTTGCTTGAGCTAGAAAACCACACTGGCAGCTTGAGTTACCACAACATACTGAATGAGTGATGGTATTTACATAAGTTCAGTCTACAGCCAAGGCCATTAGGATGTGTGTTGTAGACTCTTTTCTTTACAAAACCAATAACAATAACAAAATCAAAATCAAAAATAAACAAACAAAAACCCGAGGGATATTTCAGCATACAATAAAATATTCCTTCAGTGAGAATGTGTTCCTTTTCTGTATTTACTGACCCAGAACATTATTCTTCTTAGCCAAGAGTCAGAAATGTTCCATTGTTTCAGCTTGTTGCTGTTTTGTTTTGCTGTGCATTTTGATTATTCTTATTTTTCTATGTCCACTTGCGTACTTAACTCCTGTTATGTTTTCTAGAGGAAACTCTTTATATGGATTTCCTTTTTTTTAGTACTTCTTATTCATTTTAGTATTTTTGTTTCCAAAAGTAGGGATCAATATCTAATAAATCAGTATTTCCAGTTGTAGAAAATAAAAGAAAAATTTGTCCTAAATGAATTCTCACTATGTTCCTATGGGTTATAAGCCTCTGATCATTTTTGATTCTGTATACTGATGAAGCCCTGAAAACATTTGTGGATCCCACAGAAATTATAAGGAAAATTTACCTTCCGGTTTAACAAAAAGAAACTTCATAGCAAAACACCAAGCTGTTTCACTGACGCTTTTTTTCACCTTTTAAAAATTTTCTTCAACATTTTAACTAGCTTGCCTTGTTAAATTGAGTGGAGAGATCTGCTTTGCTTTGTTTTATGTTGTACAAGCTCAGTGTCTTTGTGAGAAAGGGAAATTAGAACAGTAAGGATGCATTCTTCCAAAAAACATGAACCTTTGTAGTGTTGTCTGTACTGCACTCTCATGTCTCTTCCCAGGCTATTAGGTACAAATAATATGGAAACTTTGAAAAACAAAATAACAAAAATTGAATTATGAATACAGAAAAAAAAAAAACCAACCCACTGTTTTGTAGTATGTACGGTATAAATAAATAGCATTTTTAATGAAAACCACATTTGAGGTATATAAATAATTCCCACTGAATGAATCACTGTTCATCACTCACATTTCACTCCGTTTCTGTTAGAGTTCAAATGGTTTTGGTAAACTTGTTTGGAAACTTTAACATCATCACTAGATAAATTACTGCAGCAGATTACTGACATAGAAAAAAAAGATCTGTTTATTACCATATTGAAACTACACATTCTAAAAAGTAAAGAAGCAGGGAAAACCTCCAAAAACTGTTAGAAGCTCAGTGCACTTACTCTTTAACTTCATTCAGATTTTGCTAAGGTCATCTTCTCTGTCTTATGGACAGAATATTACTCACTGTTATTTCTAGGCAAATCAAGTAGTTTCTTCCATGCTAATGATACTAATGTCAGAACAGCCTGCTTTAGAAGAGCACATACACTTACATTGAATTGAATGGCATTTTCCTCATTCCTACTTACCATGCATCTCTATGAGACTCTGTGTTTATCGGAATTGTCCCTGTGGCGGAATTTGTGTCCTCTGATGTTATTTGAAAAATCCTTAAAGAGACTGTGTTTTTCTGACAGAAAGTAGCATATTTGGGTGATCTCAGCAGTGACTTAGACTGCAATAAGAATAATGACCAAACATCTCATCTGTTCAGCACAGGACATGGCTGTAGTGGTGTGATGACAAGATAAGTATTGTGCAATTACTTACGTTATCACAAACCGGTGGCTACCCCTTCAGTTTCCAAACCTGTCAGTCTAAACCATTTTACAAGAACTAGACCAACTTTGAGGAAGAGACTCTTCACTTTACATGGAGTTTGTTCCTTCTTTTTTGGTTCCTATAGTTATTGCGGTCACTCTTTCCACATTGTTTCACTGTTTTGTTTATTCAAGGTAGTTGTATTTTTTCTGTAAATATCAAAAAAGCTTTGTCTGCAATTAGGAAATAACTGTACTGAACCTCCTTTAGAAACAAAACTACTTCTCTGGATGTTGTTTAGGACTTTTATTTTCCTTGGGGGTATAGTGTTTCAGGAAATAATAATGGTTAATCACTAGGTATCTTTTGAAAACCTGTATGGCGATTTGGAAATAAAACCAGCAGAGTCAAAGAATGGAAATCATGGGGTTTAGTACCACTGGTAGCCCTTTCTCACTGTTTAGTCTCATATAGATCACATCACTTACCAATTTATGTTTCAGTCTGTTAAAATATGGCTAATACTAATATGACCTTGCCTGTAAGTATGATCCTGTGAGGACTAATCAGCTGGTATTAGTAAAGAGCTAATTTAACTCACACATATTTTTCCACACCTTATAATATTTAGTCATTTTTTCTGAACTGTATCTCAACCAGAGACATTTTATGGCTGATTTTAACTTTGCCTATTAAACTGCAGCTAACTCTATTGTGACACTGTAGCCATGCACAAAAGGTATAAGCACTCTGTTGCTAAGTCACAACTCAGTTTGACAAAATGTAGAAGGTATAGATTAAAGCCTAAGAGCACATGGACACTGCTCTTAAAGATCTCTCAAAGGCTTTTCATGACTGAGCTCGTAAAACTTGTATGTTTACTAGGGATCTGTAGATACTTTACACAGCAGAAATTGTGCACCATATTTGCCATGACTAAACTTCAGTGTATTTCCTTCCTTGCTTTCTTAGTTCCCTGCTTCCTTGCTTGCTTGCTTGCTTGCTTGCGTCCTTCCTTCCTTCCTTCCCTCCCTTCTAATGCGGAAATGAAAGTGTACTTTCTCTGCCAGTTCCACAAGTTTATAAATTTTCCATCACCTGTGTGTTTCTCATTCCATCCCCAAAAAAGGAACTGTTTAGGAAAACTGGTAGAGTCAGGTCCTAAACAGTGGAGTAGCTGCCAGGGGAGGTCAGCACCTCAGCTGATCTGCTCTAGTACAACTAATAGAGCTCTGTGGGTATCATGAAAGCTCAGAAACATGATGGATGGTTCAAGGTCTGATCTGTTCCAGAGGTAGAAACCATTTTCAAGATTTAGTTCCAAAAATTTCTTCTTCAATGTGTATGATATTTTAAAATCAAAGTGCTTGGTATGGACCCATTTCTCACAGGGCCATTAAGGATGTGAGATGCCATCAGAAAACAGGGCATCTTTTCAGAAATGTATTTGTACTCAGATTCTGCAGCACATTTTCACAGTAATGTTGGTGGCAGGAAAAAGAATAAGGGAGGGAAAGTGCTTGATCTAGGAGTGCCACATGCTTCTTTAATTTTTTTTTGCCACTTAGGTGAACAGAAATGTTACTTCTTCTGCCCCCAGAATGTTTTTGTCACTTCATTCTTTGGGTTAACAGGATTACTCTTTATTTCAAAAGAGAAACAAAGGTGTCTGTACTAAGGGCAAGGAGGCAGCAGTTCTCTGTGGGGAAAGGGTGAGTGGCAGACACATGATGGCAGCTGGTATATTCAGTTCCTTCTTAGTTTTGTTTTTTTCTTATACTGTGACATAAGAAAAAGACTTTGCTGCTATAGTAACTCAACAAAACAGTGACTGTAGTACTACTTTGCTAGATAAGCATCAGCATATCCTGCTGTTGCCACATGATGAGTTGGGCTTTTTTTTCCTCTCCTGTAGGGACATAAAAGGAACTCTTTTCCATACCTATTTTTGCTTCATGAACAGAGCAATATCATGTGATGGACTGAACCTTTCACCCACATGTTTGCCCAAGTACATGTCTGTTCCAGTCCCATGGTTTCTGTCTCTTCCTGCCAACGTTGCAGCATTATCACTGCCTTTAAAATGGCTGTAACATAGTAAAGCAGCAACTATTTTACATAAGTAAAGTTAGTAATATTATCTTGACTCTGTAGTTAACCAGGCTTGTTTTCTTTCTTCAACTGATGATGTTGAATGACAGCTTTGATTTTTTGATTGAGGTATTGATCATGTATATCCCGATACTGTTGCTGTTATGTTTGGCACTGACACTTAAAGGAAAATGGTTGTGGACCACCAGAGGGTTAAAAAATGGACATGTTTTCGACAAGTCCTCTGACTTTTGCCAGTATTATTGTTCATTATGATGACACTGTGTTTTTTTTAATAGCAGCTGTAGTTGTCATGAAACTATTTTCCCATTCCTCTCCTTTAAAGTGTAATGTTGTAAATTCATGTGACCTTTCCTGCAAAGAATAAATATTTCTTTTTTTATATAAGATCTCAAGACAAGGTTTGGTTTGTAACAAATAGTGGCCCATTAAAAAGCAGGAAAAAAACTGAGTTGAGCAGAAAGAAGCTTCAGTTCAATTTTACCTCATATCTTTCTAATAACTTACTTGTCACTTTATTACCTTCCAGTAATGTGAATGGTGCTGACACGACTGTCACACTAACAGCAGACAACACCCTCTCTTGCTTAGCCCCAGCTCTCCTGGCTCCTTATTGCACTGGCCCTGAAGGGACACAAACTAATAGCGTGCTTTCAAGTTCAGCTCTTGGCCATCAAATATAAAAGGATGTGTAATTGCCTGTTTATCCCTTGTGAAGGCGAAATTGAGTGTAAGAACCAAGCTTTCCCTCCCCATTCCTTGACATACACACACACACACACACACACACACACACACAGATACACCACACACACATCTACAGTGAGCGAAAGGAAGTCCCATCTGGAGCACTTTGATTTGTCTTTGGGAAGCCCGAGGCTGCCACTGGCTGCTCTTTTGAGCTATCAGGCAGACAGTAACAAGATGGCTTCTTAGCAAAAGGTCAGCTGAGAAATACTGTCTGTAATGGCACTTTTGTCTGCTTATGTAGCAACTAATTGCTTTGTATTGGCATAAGCCATACTGTGCCTGCTAGAAATAGTCGCGTGAATTTGCTACATCTTACTGCATAGGTTCAGTGCCAAACAGGATGTGCAGCTTTCCTTTTTTTTTTACTGGTTTAGCCCACCCATCAGTCGAGAGCAATGTCATCCTCTCACATTCCTGTAGTGAATGCCAATTCCAGATATTCTGTTCTGCTGTGACAGGAACATCTCCTGCTGAGGTCAGTGTGAACCTCTGTTAGAAAAACTATCTGAGACACAATCTGCTGTCCTCATACGAGGAGGAATTTTTTCTGATTTATCCCTTCATTTACAAGAGCACTGCAAAAAGTGTTCTGCACAGGCTCCAGAAGTGCTTCTCAGATGGGGCCATCAGAAGAGAGAGAGTTTTATAGTGAGGTAGCTTGACACCATATGCTGTGTTTTAAGAAATTCTAAGTGTATGAAGACCAGCATACCTGGCTCCAGCCACTCCCCTTCCTTTATATTAAATGCTGACAGACTGCTGAATAGCAGTTGAAAATTCAAGTAGGCAGAGGAGCTGCTGGAGTGTACTTTCCTTGCAGGGTCAGCAGCGTTCCTGTGCTAAGATTATAGTGCCAGATCCTGCAGTGCATCTGTGAGTGCTGGGCACTGTGGGTTGAAAGGTGCTTGCAGCCAGTGCAGCACCAAAGAAGTCAAAGACAAGTTTCAGGCAAAGCCCAAGACCAGGAGACCTGAACACACCTTTGGATTGATTCATGGCATTGGTGGGCTGCAGCTCCTCTTTGCTGGTTCTGGGTGCTAATACTGTCTCCAGCACTATGTGGTAATTTGATGTTTGCTGCAACAGAGGTGATGGTGCCCACTATAAAATATGCTGAGATCTTTTACCAGTCAAAGGTCACTGATCTTTTCCCTCCTTTTCCTTCCGAGTTCATCAGAAGCTGCAAGGGTGAAACCAGCAGACAAATTCCTGAGGCCTGTTTGTATGAGAAGTCTAAAGGCTGAGCCCAGACTCTGTTCCCCTGTCAACTCCATGTGTACATGGCACTGACGGAGGTGGAAGCAGCCGGATGAGCTGACCTGCGATGATGAGATTGGGCAGCCTTTCTTGGTGTACCGTTTCTGAGGCTGTTTGTGGAATCTGAGGACTTTCTGATCAAAGAAACTTTGTATACTTTGTGTGTGTGTGTGTATGTGTGTGAGTGTGAGTGTGACAGAGAAGGAGAAACAAACACAGTGTTAAAACAAAGAGCCTTAAAATGAAGACTACAAGTGAGCAAAATTATATCATTTTCATCATTACATAGATATATGTATTTCCTCATGCACTTAAAAGCACAAGAAGCATGAGTGAGCAAATATCTAATGTGTAGAGAGGTTTTTTTCTGGTATTCTACAGATATTGTTCCTTCAAACCTTTGGAGACAAATATCTTAGGAAAATGAAGAAAAGCATCCAGGGCAATTATGTTTCTATAGAAGAAAGAGAGAGCAAGAGTAGCTAAGTGATGCATAAAGATTTTATAAGGCATCCATTGTCAAACAAAAGGTTGAGAATGATCAGAAGATAATGCACAGTTAGGATGGCAAACTCATCAATAGTTAATCACAACCTTTCCACTTCTGTCACGAAATACAGAAGGCTGTGTGCAGTGGCTCTGGGGCACCAGTGGCAGTTGTGCATACACATGTCTGTGCCTGAGTGGGGGAGCATTATGCAATCGTCACATCCAGCTCAAGATGTTGTCATAAGGTGTACATTCCCTTCCCCCTCCACCTCCTGTACTGACAGGGCAGAATGCTTCCCTCCACCCTATCACCAGTGCTAAATGGTACAGAAGCCACATGAACTGTGATTCTAGGGATGTTCTTCTTAGATTACCTGATGACCTATGGATTAAATAGGGCCCCTTAAGCTGTAAAAACTAAGGCTGATTTATTAATTGTTTTTCAACTATACTTTTACATTTGGAATTTTTCTTTAACTTTATTTTTTGACAAACCCTTGTACAATCTTCAGCCATTGCCTTAATTTTCCCATTTTCTTCACCTGTCTCCACCCCTTCTCCTCTTATGCCAAGAGAGTGTCTCATTAAAATGCTCTCAGAAAAGTAACACATCCTCCTGGTGTTCTTCATTTTGGATAGTTTTATGCATTCCATCTGTGTAAATGGTCACTGTTTGGAAAGTGGCAAAATTAATAAAATGGCCATTGTTGTTTGTGTGAATCTCATTTAGCTATTTATAAATATAAAATTCAGCATGCTGCTTGTGCAAACATTGGTTCCTATGTCATATGGGGCTCCTTTCTCAGAACATGGCTGTTTTTTGATGAGCAGCATTTGTGTTCTCAGTTCATCCTTCTGCCTCTCCTCCAGTCTATAAGAGTGATCTGAGTTCCAGTGCAATATATGTGTGGCAGGTGTGCAAATAAGTTGATCTGAACCCTGAAATATTCAAAGTTTGCCCTGGTTGAAATTCCACACACTTTTACTTATCACAAAGAGGGTACTGCAATCTGTTTGTACCTATGAATAACTCACTGTAGGGGGCTTACACCTGTGGTCAAAGGGGTTTGGAGTTTTCATTGTTTAACTGAAGGCTCTTGCTCACTGGCACAGTTGTTACTTCAACAATTTTTAAATGAGAAGGTCAAACATGCTGATTTCCTATGTAGCTGTCTGCTGTGTTTCAGTTCTCCTGAAATGGAAAGATGGAAACCTGACTGGGGGGTTCACATGGAGATGTAAACTGAGATAAACTGGATTTGAACCTTCATGTATTTGGGAGTTCTTAGGGGTCTGGCAGTGTGTTCAGTCACAGAGGCAAAAAGCCTGGAAGCCCCTTTCTCAGCAGGCATGGGAGGGCTCTCACAGCCCAGCTGCAACCCCCTGACACCCTGTGATGCACCGACAGCAGCGAGGGGGCTGATGCATGCAGAATGACGAGCTCGCAGCTGGTTTGCAAAGCTAGACTTGTTCTGGTGGACTTTGTCAAGACGTGTTCCTGGGGTTCCCCCAACAGGCACAGGAAAATGTGCGATCAAGGCCTGATGGACATTTTTAAAAAGTCCTTCTCTGTTTGAAATAGAGGAGGCTTTTCATTTTCACTGTTTGATCTCAATGTGAGCAAAACGTGAATGCTCTGCTGTCATGCCTGCAGAACCAAAGCATGCACTGTAGAATATAGCTGTACAAGGGGATACAAGAAAGTGCATCATGTTGATCTAATAATTGTGACATTGGTAGCTTCATAAATATTGTATGTACGCTAAACAAGTTTTTTTCCATTAGTAGTCTGAGGGAATTGAAAATCCTGTTTTTAATTTGGCATTTCTTTTCTTGTATTTTCTGTACTGTAACTGTCCTACAGTATGTCTTTTGCATAAAATGCATAAGGTTATGGGGATATAAATGGAGTTTTACTCATACTTTGTCCAAATACCTCTTGTAATTTGTATCAAAATTCTTGTACAATTTTTATATTAAAGATTTATCGGTCACTGACCTTTCTGTCTCTTTTGTCTTTCATTTCTCTTTTTTGTTTGTTTGTTTGTTTACTGATTCAAATAATATAAATTTCCATGGTCATGGAAAGATTCTCAGCTGCAAAGTTTGCTCAAGGTCTCTTGTAGTTTTAGAGCTGCATGCTGCATTTAAGAGTTTTGCATACTTCCCCAGAAATTGAATAGATTAAAGTTTTTTGGGAGGAGGATATTTTTTTCCCCCTAGCTTGTACCCATTTCCTTAGAAATGCCATCCTTAGTTTGGCATCCAGGATCCTACAGCCTCACTAAGTTAGTCACCTGAATGTCTGCAAAAAACCCTTAAGATGGACGCTGGTTGCACTTAGGTATGTCTGACAGATGAAGAAATTGAAGTGAAAGGTCTTGCCAAACTTTAACTTGGTATTCTATCACAGGTCAGTCTGCTTTTCACTTTTTTGAAAGCAGAGGTGCACAGCTCATAAATCTCACTATTTGAATAAGAATGTTCTCTTGCTTTGAAATGGTGAGGACTTTGGCCAAATGTGTGTCCCCACTAATCTTTGTCTAGAAATCTAGGACTTCTGCAGTAAAAATTTATTACCAGAGGATTTACCTTCTAGTCCTTGGAATTGGCTTTGTACTCCACAATGACTAGAAAAGGGTGTTGTGTGGGGAGATGTTCTGAAAACCCATTTGCAGGGCAGAATACTTTCTTTTGTTAAGAAATCTCATTTTTCTTCTGAGGAACAGATGTAGTAGCTGGGAAAATATGAGTAAGATGCTTCTGGTGTAAATGCTTTTGGTTCATCCTGAGCTCTTATGGTGCTAGTAGTTTTCTATATACTGAACTTCTTGCCAATAAAGGAAGAAAGCAGTCCTATAATAGGATAATTTGTCTATGGCACTGTGCTCATAGGGACAAAAAGGCCATGTTACAAGCATGTCCAAGGCAATGTGTTGGAATGTGATTCATTTTCATTCATTCTACAAGAGAAGAGCAAAAAAACCTCAGCTTAAGTGGTATGAAAAACTGAGCACTGGGGTGGTGATGCCTCAAAACGTGTGCGTATGTGCTGAATTTTAAGCAAACGTACAGTCATGTTAAGCTTCATGAGAATGGACATGTGCTTGCAAATGAGCCCTTTTCAAAAGTATTAGCTGGACTGTAAACAGCCTGCTCAGTGTTTGGCAAGAGTCAATAAGACTTTTTTGGTTGTCTCACATTTCCTTATCAGCAAAATTGAGGCAACTGGACTCACCAGCTGAATGTGGAGATAGGGAAAGAAAGGGATGTGAAAGCCAAAATAACCAGCATTTGTGAAGCACTGTGAACTTTCATCTGAGGAGAGTGACTGGTGGATAATACATACTCTCTGATGGATTAAGAATTTTCCCAAGGTCTATCTTTTTACAGCCCTCCCAGCATGACCAAAACCCATTTTTCTGCAAAACACCTAGCTCTAAAAATCTTCCAATCCAGCTACTTTACAGGTTAAATTTGTGTTGGAAGACATGAGCTAAAAGCATACAAGATGTCTGCCACAGGTCCACAAACTAAAGGCTTGAGAGGATTTATTCCATTTGCCTGGTTTTAAATCAGACATAAACAGCTGAATGAGCTGAATGCCTTTAGTCTGTTACTGACTTGCAGTATTTAACTTCATGTCATTAAAATACACATCACCCGTTGCCTTGCCTTGCCTTCCTTTCTCACACTGGACATTTCCATGCTTCTCCTTCTCCTTCTCCTCTTACATATTCTTTTTCTCCTTTCATTTATTCTTTGTCTCTTCCCCTCTCTTTTTTTTTCTTACTTTTCCTTTTTTATTCCCCCCAACATACTGCAAGCGCATGCAGATCCTAATTTCAGTGGGCAGGAAAAAGAGGGAGGAAGGGAGAAAAAAAAGTTAAGCAACTTTGGGGAAAAGTCAACCTTTGTTGAGGCATGTGGTTATCCTCCTCTGTTATTAGATGTCATAGATGTGTTAATGTGGTTCTGCATGGAAGCCAAGCATAATTATAATATTTTAATCTGTCATAACACATCTATAATTGGCATGAATTCCCCTAACCCATTTTTTTCTAGCATAGGGTTTTCATACTCAGAGAAGAGATATTAGCAGGCACCCATAAAGGCTGCTTTTGGCATAGCTTTGAGCTAACTGCCTGGGTGAGAGCCAGTTGAAGCACACTGGGCCACTTGAAACCTGCTGTCTGCTTGTTCACTACCTTCAAGTTGACGGTATGACAGTAGATTAAGTGCTACGAATTTAGTAAAGCCACTACTGCAGTGATGTTGATATACCAATAATGAGCAAGGGTGGTAAGAAGAGAGGGGGATAAAGGTACATTAGTTTGCCTGAAGTGATACTAGGGAAAAAAACCCCACCTTCTATTGATCTTATGTAAGGTGTAGTTATTTTTAAGTCACCTGACTCATGCTTATCCAGTCCTTACCCATATTCATCAGAGACAGTATAATGAACAGATATTGATTAACTGGGGTAGCTGGAGATATTTCCCAGCAGGGCTAGTTCACACTGATAGGTCTCCAATGGGAATACATGGAAGTATAACCCTGAACATAACTTATTGTGTTCTAGGTTCTTCAATTGATTTTATTTGAAGACAAAATATACAGTGGCTCTCCAGTGACCTTTAGCTGAAACCTCTCTGTAAAGAAGAACACAAAATGACAGTCAGACCAAATAAGCATTGCTGCTTACAGTCCTGTCTGTTGTGGCAGAGCCAACATAGCTATGTGCTACATGGTATGCTATGGTCTCCATAGAACCCCAGTACACAGAACAGCCCTTCTTTCAGGTGGCAACTTCCAGCTATTAGCCAAAAAAAGAAAAAGAAAGTCGTGTTATGTTGCTCCAGTGTTTCAGCTAGATTTCAATTCTTTCAGCAATACACTGCTTATCCTCCCACAACAACCAACACAAAGTTTAGCAAAATATCCTATGAATGTAGGGCCACTGAACAAGTAATGTGTACCTGTGGAGTACTAGTCCCAAATGCTGGCTTGCTGAGAAGCTTAAGTATTCTGAGCATTATGCCCCATTGAAGTCAGTGAATGCCCCTTTTGAAGTTTCCTGCACTTCTTAGGATTGTTTTCTCATATCAGGTTCTCAAGAGCAGTGTGCTACTGATGTGGGATCAAAATCCCCATTTTAGCTCAATTTCTAAACACTGTAGCAGTGATATATCACCTACCAGTATGTGTCAAAAGGAATGCTCGTAGTAAGAAAAAAAACCTGAAAGGAATTTACAAAGACAACCAAAATTGTCAAGCCTAAAATGCATGTTTAGAAGTCTTAGGAACTTGCCAGAAGTCAAATTGATTCAAACTTTGCAAAATTAAAGCCAATAGCAAAATCCTCTTTCACTGGATAAATAAAGTAAGACCAAGCAGCAACATAAAGATATTTTCTGATGAAGTACAGAGGCTTTCAAGATCAAACATGATTCCAGGATTTATTAGATGAGTCATTTCCATGGGAGTCTGGACAGCACCAGCACTACTTCCCCGAACGCAGTTAGAGCACTGTGTGTAGTTCTGTTGCCCATGGATGAAAACGACAAATTCAAAGAAAACTCAGTGTGCTTGCAGAGTATCAAATAAGCACTTTCTCTTAAGAGAGTTTGTTTTCCATAGGCAAGCAAATGAGTGCTGAAAGGGAGGCATGATTGTACTGCAAAATAGATGACAATGGAGCAGGGTGTAAACACTAGGGGGAAAGAAGAACTATGAATGGTAACAAGAACAAATACTTATATACAATTTTATGATGAAAAGTTAAAGTGCTGAAGCACAGACATTCTGTATCAGTCCTCCAATACCAGCAGAAGAGGCCAAAATGAAAACTAGCTAGATGATAGAGACTGAATCCATTTATGAGGGGATTTAAAATTTGGTTATCTGCAAAAGCAGGGGCTGGACTTCCTTTCCGTCTTATTTCATCTATACCCAGTGGTGTTTAACTATGTAACCAGACCCTTATGAGGATAAGTTCAACATCCTTTGGTATTCCCATCTGTAGCACAGTGCACAGTAAATGCATTCATCTTGCCAACTTATTTTCTCATGTCTTAAAGAAATATCTACACTTTCGTCATATCTGAGGGTGATTTCTGCTTCTTATCAGCCCTTTCTTGAGTCAGTAATTTTCTTGCCATAGGAAAACTATTTTTTCTTTCTTTCTTTCCAAGATGGTATATTTAAGCAGCTCCATCTCCTTCTTATCTTTACCTTTTTGATCATATATTTTAAGATCAATTTAAGTTTTCTTGGGTAGAGCATTTGATTTAACTGGTCCAATATATTTTGATCCTCTGTAACAGAGTCTGAATTCTTTCTTATATGCCAGGACTCACAGAGAAAGCTGAAGTGCTACCATAATTGTGTGTCACATACTCTATGTTGCAGTGAGTGGCTTCACATTATTGGAATGTGTGAAGGAAAAACTTATAAGTAGTTGAGTGTGGAGGTTGTCAGAGCCCTGGGTATGTGCAGTATGAAGGTATTTGAAATTATTTTATCACTTACAAGCTTTTAGCTTCAGTCTTTCAAACTCAAGCAATATTAAAAATTCAAAGCACTCTCACAATTTAACTGTTTAGTGTCCTACAATTTCAATTTTACTTTTTCATTTTGTGTGTGTGTCCATTCCAAAATAAAGAATTTTGTGAAATTTTGGAATTAAAATATCTAAGGCAAAAAACTTCCACAAAGACTGTACTCCTCTATAAGTCCTATCCTAAGTGCTTCACAGGAGATGTCTTGCAGTAGAATATACTTTAGATATTCTCATTCTCCCATTGGGGTTGTATAATAGTAACATACCTTTGTCAAAGATTTGGGAAAGGGGCTGGGAAGTATCAAATATGCAGGTTGTCTGATATATCTTCTACAACTTGAGAAAAGATAAACTTTGATATTTGGATTTTAAAAATTTTTTTTCTAGCTGCTATGTTATTTTACAATATGTAAAATGCTGCATTTGCTGTGTAAAACTTTCTATTCTGTTCCCATAGCCTCTGGCATCTGTTCACATAACTTTACACTCACTGACCTCCATTTTGGCTTAGGTGTGTTCAACCAGCCTGGTGAAGGAAGTTTGACATGCCTGGGAGTTGGTAGGAAACCGGACTCTTTATCCTAGAGCTGGTCTTGTAATTAAAATCAGAATATCAGAAGTCAAACATGCTACAGGAGTCTGTGTCCACTGATTCCAGTGATAGATGCTACCTGAATGAAATGTAAACTGCAAGTGAAGAGTTTCATTATGGTATATAGGTACTGCATATTGGCTTACAAGAAGTCAAGAAGTGTACAGTGTTTCAAGTTTCTTTACAAATTCACTAAATTCTATTCTGAAAACTTCATGTTTTCAAAGTTTCAAGTTTCCTTAAACTGGCCACAGCCCAATAAAAGATTTGCAATGATTTCTCTTTTTTTAAATTTTTTTTCTCTGCAGTGTCTAAGACACTAAAGTAGACACATTTCTAAAAGATGGTAAATTACCAAAATGCGTGTTAACCTTGTATTATGCTATTGCAAGCTCCAAGAGCTAAGCCATACAGAAAAGTCAGAGAAAGCTGTTAAGTCCCAAAGAATACGTCAGGGAATCAATTCTGAGAACACTTCATAAATGAATAAGCTATAGAAGGAATTTACATGATTACAAATGCCAGGTCATAAGAAAACAATGTCAACAAGCATAGGGTTAAACTTACAGCCTCTGGATCAGTAAAAGTGTCAATTCACCAAGATCACAGGTTCAGCTACGTCTAATAAAAAAAAAAATATCGTGTGACTAAAGAGCTTGCAAAATACAGTCATATATCATGTTAAGGCAAGTTCTCAAAGAGGAATTTTTGTACACCTTGAACAGTTGCTTTTTAGAATGGCTTTTTCAGTGAAACAAATGGAGAAAACTTCTCATCTTAATTCAAAGTAACTCATCAGAGCTGACTTGCAAAATAGCTTTAGTCGAGACCCTAAGAAATCACAATCCCAAAATAATCAGCTTCAGATCTTCTAGAAAAAAGCTTTGGAGGAGAAAAAAATTTCACATGCTAAATTTTAAGTCAGGACACCTTTAAAAAAAATTGTTCAACAAAAGCATAACATGTAAATTCTTACATATAGGATAGAGATTTCTTTAAGCACCCATAACTTTCAAAGTAAGTGGGAGAAACAGAGAGCAAGAAGGCCTAAAATGTAGACTGCTGTTTTATTTCTAGCCTAGTTTCCCAAGGAAATGAGTGTTAGGCCATCTGACTGCATACATATGGGTCTGCCTGTGTGCACTTCTCCTCCCCAATAATGTGAATGCACAGACCTAGTTCAACCAAATTTAGCCAAAGGCTAGAAACACCAAGATAGTAGGTGTGAGTAGGATAAGAAAAGAAAAAGAGGTATTGACCCTGGGAATCACTGCAGGGAGGGGAACAACTTCCCTCCATGCAGCTCTCCAGCACAAGACCCACACCTTGGGGAAAACAGACTTTGAGTTAATTATCCCAGAGCTACTTGCTTGATGCAAGCCATGCCTGTGTCAAGAAAAATTGTGTTCCTAGGCCGTTTTTTTCCCTGTATTAAGGCTTAGCCCTCCCCTCCTGAGAGGTGGTGTAGTGCAGCTACTCACTCAGCAGCCATCAACAGATCCCGGAAGCCCTGGGAGTTCTGGGCATCATCACTTCAGCACAGTGGATGTCTGGGGCCAGCCACATCAGAGTCATTCAGCTGTTCTAGAAGGGTGATCCCCACCTTTCTCAAGACGGTGAGGATAGTTTCTTAGGCTATCCTGGCCCAGCAGTTAAAGTGGTAGCTATGGAAAATGTTTTGATCCCTGCTTATAATCCAGCAGTGGAGGACAGCATTCTGCACTCACCCCCAAGACCCACTGCCATAAGCTGGAGCAAGTAGAGGACAGAGCAGGAAGGGACACTACCTTCCTGTCCTGCCACCACCTCCCTCTAAACTCCACAGCTCTCTGGGAAGACCTGGGTCACCAAAATCCTGCTCTGTTGAGCTCTGGTGTAGGAGCACATTGCCATTCACCAAGCCTGACCCTTTCAAGGTTTCCCAACTGGCAGGTCACCCAGCCCAGGATCCTGCTGCAGCCTGTGGTTGACAGGCTGCCACCAGGGAAGACTGGCAGTTTTCCCAACATTGGCTGACAGCAATTGTTGCTAATGCTCTCCCAGAGGTTTTATTGTTATTGGGTTGGGTTTCTTTTCCACTCATTACTGAGTCCATTATTGACACTGCTTGCTGTTACTGAATCTATAAGGCCACAGTTTTGCACAGAGAGCAGGGCCCACAAAGGAGTACTAACTAATAACCAGAAAACCAACAAAATGCTGGTCCACTTCCCCTCATCATTCATGTTTGGCATTGCAGCAGCAGGTAACTTGTTTACTATTGCATTCCTATGCAAGCCACATAGTCCCAGCAACAATTTCAAGAGTCAAGGCTTGTATTTGCTAAGTCATTAAAACCCAACATATTTTAATCCATAATTGTGCAAGATTAATTTAAGGTTTTGTATTTATAGTTCAATTGGGATTGTAATGTATTTTCAGCTCCCCATACAAAGATTTGTCAATTTTTACTGTGTCTTTTAACTGTGCTCTTCCACTCCAAGCACCAGCCATTTTCCGAAGTGTGTTGCTTGCAAAATGTCTTTTTCTTCATTGAGGTTTTGGAAAAACAAATTTTTTTGCAGCTTTGAACTGAACTACCTGAAAAAATGCTGATTCTTTTACTGATGGGAAGGTAATAGGTGCATAATCCAAACATGTGGCATTGCTGAAGCTGTCCCTACTGAACCAGGACTGCACCAATTGTTGCATCATCTTCTTTAAAGGGAAGGTTGTTTTTTTCAACCCATCACTGCTACAGCAGCTTAGCTGTCTCTTGGCTCTGCCTATGGCCCAGAGGTCCTTCTCTCAGCTGCTCTTTGCTCTAGCTCTGCAAAAAATGCCATCACAAACAAAACAAAACAAAAAATTAAAATTTTATGTTGACCACCACAAAAGCAATGTGTTATTAAATGTTAGCATGCAGCCTCTGTGTGAAGAAGTGAGCTCTGAGGGACTGACTGGCTCAGCAGCTTCACTGTATGTATCCAGTAGTTCAGAAAGTAATGGAGTGAACATTCTTTCCTCATAACTTTTAATAAGACAGCTCATCAGCTGCGTTCACTGCATCCAGAGCAGGAAATTTGACGAGGTGCTTTGTACCAGGAAAGCACATCCAGTAAGCCTAGTGTCAGGTCCCAGTAAAGGCAGCTGTGAAGTATTATACAGATTTACCTTCTGTGTAGTTAAGAGGGCAAGCTGGGAATTCCAGGGGACAGAAAAAGCCACCCCAACTGAATAACTGTCAAAGTGATAATCCTTTTAAAAGAATATGTTTGCTGTGTGCTGCTTATTTATACAGAGCCTGTGTGCCTGGTGAAACTTTTCAGTCCTTGTGAATTCAAGGAGGTAAAGTTTCCATTAACACAAATGAGGATGTTACATACCAAGATCCTGAGGCTCTGAGAGCAGAATATTCCCTTGAATCACTCTAAATGGTGGAATCTTTACAAAAGCCTACCCTCTCTTTTTTTTTTTTTTCCCATTTAATAAACCTTTTAAAGTAATATTGCAGTATTAATATTCTGCAGCAGAATTCCCATTAAAAACAAACAAACAAACAAGCAAACAAAACCCCAAACCCACCACCACACTTATGTTCAGAATCTTGATTTTCTTCATGCAGCAACAAAAAAGATGATCACAAAACACACAGATTCCGGACTAATTTTTCCCACATTGGTTGTCTGGTTGGGCCTCATTTTTGACAGGCAACGTTACTGGTAACTTGGAGGTGAATTCTACCACTGAGAAACTAGTTCAATATTGATGTGCACTTGACACTCCTGGGTATGAAGAACTTGTCTTGTCTGTGCATGCTGCTGTAGGTCTCCACTTTGACTGAAACCCATAGTTACTATACTAAAATTAAAAACTTAGTACAATGTCTCCCCTCTGATGAAATCAGTAGAGTGTGCATGTCTCTGTATGTGCCTAAGAGGGATAAAATGAGATGAACTTTGGTAGGGTGACTGCTGGATGCCAGTGACTGTATTGAGTGAGGGTCTACCACTGTCTAGGAGATAAGCAGGTTTGTTACACCAAACTGTAGTGTGTGAGTATCACAGACTGATTGGCAAGCATCGTCTTTCCTGGCAGTGGCAGAAAAGCCTGAATCAAACTTTATGTTCCTTTCCTCATGTCCAGTGTGTGAAGACACCTGTGGGATTGGGTACTTTAATTTACTCTGATTCTTTTGTTAATTTAAACAGGCACTTAACTTGTTTCAAGATTTTTTTGTTTTTAATGAGCATTTCCTAGCTATTTCATTCTAACAAAGTGGGGTGGGAGTAGTTAACATGTCCATTTTCCCATAAACAAGCATGCTACTTGCCTCCAAAATGCAATTATTTTCTTTTACCTGTTTAGGAAATAACACTGCTGAAGTATCTCTGATGTAGACGGGATGTTGCTTGCAAAAAAAATGTCTGAGGCATGGGCCTATTAATCTGCTCATGCTGCACTGATGATTTCACTAATGCTTTACTTTCACATGATTGAACAGGGTTTCCCTCAGATGACTGGACAAATGAGGACAGATGATCAGCAGAGTTCATAAAAGTGAAATATCTGATAGCTGCACCCCTGTTGATCTCACGTTATGGGGGAATCTGCATGCAGAGGGGTGAGCAGAAAGAGAAAGGGAGTTGATTGTAAAACAGCTCCATAATTGCCACATAGATAAAGCTATGCACCAGTGAGAAACTTGTTTTAAGATGTGTGCATTGCCATAGGCATGACTGCCAAAGTCTGCTTTCACTTATGCTGATAGAAACCTGGAACAATTCTGTTTTCAGTCAAGTGACTTCAATTTGCACAAGTAGAAGTGAGAGCTGAATCTGTTCCTTCAGTAAAAAAAACAAAAGAGATGGTGAGAAAATCATATGCAACCAATCAGACAAAGGGCACAAATCTCTGCATCCAGGTTCCTGTATTAATCTTATTTCCTAGTGAGACAGCTTTGCTTCCACATTGCAGTATTAATGCCTTATAGTGACTCTATAGAGCTTCTTGGGAAAAATGTGGGCATTGTTTGCAGAGTCCGGTCTTTATTATTCTTTTAACCTGAATGATTATTTCACTCTTACCAGCCTAACCTGCAGTGCTAACAAAACAAGAAGTAATAAATCTTCATCAAGACTTCTTGGTGTGGAGTGAATAACCACTGCTGATGCTGATTCCTTAAAAAAACTCATTTCTTGTACCGTAAGCTCTGCTGAAGATGGTCATGTCAACTGATTAGACTTTTTACTTGGCCATATTGATTCTGTTCTACACCAATGCAGCCCATAATGCTGGCTAATGTTATTGACGAGCCATCAGTCCTGCAGAGACGTGTGGGGCTTGCAGCTCTCTCTGAACCACAAAAACCTATCCATAGACAATGATTGAGAGGAAGAGGAAGATGCAAGCAAAGCACTCAGGCTGGCTTCATTCAGCCTGTAATACATTAATGAAAGGCATACACTCTGTGGGAAGAGACAGATGTGCCTCTTCAGAAGCCATTTATTTATAAAATAATTATGAATGCATGGTCAAGTCATGGATTTTCATTACACTGTGCATGTCTAAAATTCTTTCTTTGCTCACATCGTGCTCTAAATGAAATATAAAAGGAGAGTGATAGCAGCAAGAGGCCTGAGAGAGGTTACTCTCCCATTTCCTATCCATTTTGAAGCCTCAAGGACAGGTGATATCTGGCTTTGTCAGAGTAATGCAAAGCTGCTTCTGGAAGGCACACTTCAGTGGCATCAGAGAGGCTGCCTCTACAGAAGTGCAGTAGAAGGCAGCATCCCAGCTCACTATATGCTGGAACTTGTTTGAACGATGCAAGACCATTGATACCAGCTGCTGTGTGGAGAGGAGTGAGTTTGATCTTGAGGACTGCTGAGTACAAGGCCTAACCACTTAATTCTCCATTTCATTTTCTTTTTGTTTCCTTTTCTATTCTTCCTTTTATGCTCTGCCTTTTTGAAAGCCTAGGGTAGAGGCTTTGAAAGTCAGTCTTTTTCTGTCTCTAAATGAGAAAAGCAGAATAGAGGTATGACCTAGTCATTCAATGACTTCTGTTTTTTGAAGAGGAAGAAGACTGGGAAACTGGAAAGGAAGTCAATTATTCTATCACATCATTCAGTTTCTGGCATAATGCTTCTGTTGTAAGCTGTACTGTAGTAATAGCAAGATAGGTAAACATTAAGAACTTACAGCCAAGAGTTTGCTTTGTGAACCTTTCTAGGAAAAAGCCATAGGATCAGAACAGATCAGAAAACCTAGGACAAGAGGCCTTTCTGCAGGGAATTTTGGTGCAAATTTGAGTCTAATCTTGCATCTTTACAGTCTTTTTTCTGCTTTTCATGGCATCTATACCGCACAGGTTTTTTAAGAAGGCCCATTTCCTTCCTTAGGCTCACTGGATTTTAAAGTACAAATATTACTGGGGTTACATCATGTCTATGGAAAAACTGCTGCTTAACACACTCCTATAAGTTTGCTAAAGAATATATCAAATAAGCTAATAGCCCTTCCAGTGTCCATCAGTTATTAGCAGCACTCATTTCAGGACTGCAAGCTGAATGTTTGTGAGATAGGAAAAGTGTATAAGAGTATAGATATTAATATTATTGCTGGCAATCTACCAAGCAAGTGACAGAACAGTTCAGGCACAGTATGCTGACCTGATGCCCATGTCATGCATTTGTCAAAGGTAATGCCTGTAATAGGAAATTAACAATAGGAATGGACAATAAGCAGAGGAACTGAAGTAATTTAGTCCTGTTTTAATAAACAACAGCTCACAAGTAGTCTGGAGCAAAAGGAAAAAAAAAAATGCATTGAGTGTAACTTCAGAATCATGATACTCCATTTTCAGTGGAAGTTTTGCAAATCCATGCCTACTTACAATTTGTATGAGAGACCAGGCTGGGAAAGTGGCTGAATTCATAGGGCTCAGTAATGTGAAAAAACTCTTGCAGAATTTTTTTTTTTTCCCCAAAGTTCAAAAAATGGATGAATTTTGCAGAGCGCAGCTGCAGTGATCTATATATATTATTACAAACAAGATAATAGTGTTCATAAGCAGAGATGAAAGTGAACAGGAGCTGGCAAAATAAATGTTAGCTGAAACTGAATCCCACTAACCTCCTGTGGAACATTTGTGATATTAACCCCCTGCACACCCACAGTAGAACACTCACAGGGGGAGGCTGAGCACAAAGCTTGGTGATGTTTAATTTTAATTTAACACAGCTTATCCAAGAGAGACCATACAGCTCTGTGGCATGGCTGAAAAGCTACTGAAGAAAATGTGAGTGCATGTCTGTGAGTACGCGCATGTGTTCTTGATACATGCATTTGCAGTTGTAGCCAAAATGAAGTATCAAAACAAAGTGATCTGGTTTTAGCTTTATAATAATACAAATGATTTTGTATCTTTGGTTCACATTATGTTGGTGTAAATCAAGAGAAAACTTGCATCACAGCATTGGGTTGGTTCTGCTCTCAGAGATTAGAACTTGTGTCTTTCTCATACTTTTACATGGTCTTTTATTTTTATGTATTGCCACGGTCTTCCTCTTGAACGTTACACTTCCCAAGACATTAAAAATTGGTTTTAGGCATTTAACAATACCTCCCCTCAAAAAAACTGCGAAACCCACAACAACAAAAAAAACAAAGAAAATCTTAAAACCAAAACCAAATTAAAACCCCCAAAAAATCAAAGAAATGAACCCCAACCCTCACTCAAGTGTTACTATATTCTGCATTTTATATTGTGACCATTTCACTTTTTTCAAGCTGTAGCCATATACGCTGGCAGATGGAATTGGCTTCAGTATACTGTTCTCTCTTAGGAGACTAAACATTAGCCTGACTCAGCCCATTCAGTAATCATCTTCAGTTCACAGCTAACATGAAATCTTGACCATACTGAAGCCAATGGAAATGCACTGGCACCAGAATTTCACTGTGCAACTGTCAAACAATCTGACTGAACCATATTCCCTATTAATTTAACTAATCCTAGGCATCACTGAAGCCTAATTTCTTGTGAATCTCTGAGGTAATTAAATTATTCTCTTTTGACCCTCCAGAGTATTTCCTTTGGAAGCTCAAGAGATTAAAAAGTAGCCTGTTCTTATGCAAACATAAGTAAATTCAGCACACAGATTCTTTAATTTCTTCAGCTGCCCTTTACAGTTCCCCTTAATGACCAACTGGTAATTTTTGACATGAGAGAGCTTAGAATAGAGTTTAAGTACACACCATTTGCTGAAAATGGTTTTACATTCAGAGTTTGGATGAGTTTCCTTTCTTTAATCTTAAGTTTCTCCTTTTAGAAAGCAGGAAAAAATATACAGCCTATTTCACAACAGTACCATTTATACACCGTGCAGTCTACAATTCCATCAGCTGTAGAGGGAAAACCCAACTTACCAGTTTGATTTGTCAGACCCTTGCAAGGGAGTTTGTAAACATGGGTTCCCTGAAGTCTCTGGCATTTCTCACTTTCTGCACTGTCATACTTGTACTTCAGAAGAGAACAACATTTCTAGCTTGGTATGTGCTAGAGTGAGAACTGCAACTTTATTTATTTACTAAATATTCTGTTCCTGTGAGTTTTCATCAGTTGCTTAAACTTCCTTATTTGCTATGGGCTTAGTACATCCCAAACTTAGCTCCATTGTCATTGTAATTATATAAACAACAAAATAAATAAATAACATGTCAAACGTTCTTCTTTTCATTCTTACTCTAACTTTTCTTATAGGTTCCCCTGGAGCTGAAGAGACCTCCACCCTTGCTCCCTTGTTCCATGGTTTGGGGAAACTGACGCTCACCAGCATTAGCCCAAGTAAAATTTTTGATGGTGGAGGAAAAGGAGCCATCTTTAGGAGCAGTATGTTCTCTGGACTGGTGACTCAGAGACTTCTTATTTGTGCAAAACTCATGTGATGCAAACCTGTTGATAAACATAGGTCTCTGTCATTAGTTGTCTGCTTCTGTCTGAGCTGCTCTTAGCCCCATATGCACCCAGTCAATAATCCTCAGTGCAGTATATTTCAGCTCAGGAATTCTTAAGCACTCGTATGCCTGCATGTTGTATAGTATTACTTGGGTTACTATTCAGGCACCTTTCACCTTCTGCCCTGCAGCAGTGAGTCTGAAACAGCAGAGTCCTGGGCTGATGATACCCACAAGAGCATTTTTAGTGGCCTTTTTGTTGGGGGCAGGGGGGAATAGCACAAAAGAAGTCACAGGCTGAAAACAATAATAAAATGTTCTTGTTACATTGTAAGCATGCACACAGCTCGATTTCTAGCATGTGGCAATAGAGGAAGAACTCCTGGGTCCTCCCTTCAGAACCTAAATCAAGGGTGTTTTAATTTGCAGTCCCTGCTTCCTTTCCCACAATGAAACACAGGACAATAAGAGGGAATATATTTCTCTTGCAAGTTAACTCAACATGCAATATGCAGAAGATTACTCAGGCTTACGCAGTGCTAGCAATCCACAGTTTATTGATCTCACCCTATCACTGCTTACATTTTTTATTCTTTAATTTTCTTTCCTTATTTGCTCATTAGTTCAAGAGATGGAGGGAAGGGGGAGGGAGTGTTAGAAGATGTCATCATTTTTAGATTGCATTGGAAGAGGAAAATAGTTCAGACAAAGGCATTGTCAAATAGCAATCCCTGAATAGGTACTAACTGCCTAAACTTGTTTTAGATGATTTGTCCCAGCCTACACAGCATAGCTGCATCTGGCCAGCCTTGCAGCCATCTGCAGAGGTTACTTTTCTAGTCTATATGGTTCTTGTTGTGAAGGGATCATTCCTGCACCTTAGACATAACCAAGTTACCAAAGAGGTACCTGGGAAACAATCCCCATTGAGTAACTAAGAAATGAGTCCTTCTACTCTGTTGTCAAGACAAAGGTCATTGCATCTTTTCTCAATTTATAGTGTCTGTAAGCAGCACACAGCAAGAGCTCCTGAGGAATTACAGATGTGTAATTGTTCAGAAATTAGTGTACAAATAAAAAGCAGATATTTTTTCCTTATGCTTTTAAAAGAAACTAACAAGGGTGGTGACTGATAATTAAAGAAGATTTATCCAGAGCACGGGTAGCAACGGTTTCTTCTTCATAGGTCTGTTTAATTCCTCCATTTTACCCTGTTTCAAACCTCTTCACCTTCTCAATATTGTTTAGTGCACTTTTTTTTCTGAGTTCGCAAAGCTTGGCTGAGAGTAGTGCTGGGAAATTTGCACAGAATGAACATCTGATTTCCAAAATTGTAAGTAAATGAACACAGATTTGACTTCATAGCATTCAAAATTTAACTAGTTTCTAATGCTGAAATAATGGCCTCCAGCCATTTCTGCAGTGGGCAGAAAATAGTTAGTCAGCAGCTAAGCACAACTTTCTTTAACTACTATGTTATCAAAGGGAAAGTGGGCAAAGATTTGGAATTTTAATGAACAAATGGCATTCCTACAGTTTGCAGTTCAAAGCTAAGTAAATAATGAATAGCTTGAATGCAAATTACCCCTAATTAACTTTGCTAAGTTTGTTTTTAATAAGGATAGATATGAAAAAATCACTAAGACTATGATATATTACACAAGCCACAAACATTGAAGCAGTGATTTTTTTCAGAGGGTGGTAAGTGGAAGGAATGAAAGTTTTTCAGTGTCTTGGGTAGCAGGTTTGAGAAACAAACATCAATGCCTACTGTATTCAGGAAGCAGAGCTGTCCACGACAGAAGCATATGCAACATCTTTCTTACTTACAAAAAAAAAAAAACAAAAAAACAAAAAACAAAAAACAAATAAAATGGGGGGAAAGGAGGAGAAAGAAGGTTCTGAATTCAGGAAAAGAGGCTGCACTTCATTTGGAACAGCAGAGCCCACACAGGAGGCAGAATTAGGAGAAAACTCAGTAGATCCCAGCACAATCTAAAAGCCTGCCTTATGTATCTACATCAACTTCGGTGAACGTTGGGTGTGCAAAGAATGCAAGATAAGACCCTGAAGGCACGACTCATTACAAACAAAATAGTTTAAGGAAGAACACCCACAGAGCAGGGAGTAGTCCAGCACCTGGCATGCCTCACAGAAAGGTGGGTTTTCAGAAGTTTTCTGAAGCACGGGAAGGGTGTATATCCAAACATATTAACAGGACAGCATGAAAGAGAATAGCTTGATCCTAAGTAGATTATATCTATGCTAGAAATAAAATTAATGTTGTATCTCTATAGACTATGTTTGCTGAGAAATGGGCAGTAAGCCCCTGCAATTTTAGGGACTCGTGCACACACTAGGCTTCAACTATTCTTGCAGATTTTAATGAAAGCTTAAATACACCAGCATAGGAAAATAGTCCAGACAAGAAGTGCTTTGGAGTAGAAAGCCAGGCATTTGTCTGCACTCTGCAGTCCCAAGAGTACAGATGGTTCTGAGTGTTACACAAGTCTGATCTCTCTGTTCTTTATTCAGGAATTACCACTTGAACTCTGAGCATAAGGCAAGTATGTTTGTAGAGAACTGTGATTATGTCCAGCTCTGCATGAGTGCTAGATATGAATCTGATGATTGCTATTGTATTTATGGTGTACACTAATGACAAATATAATCCATTAAAATATGTTTCACAATGAAATTGAGAATCAAAAATAAATGCACAATACTGTTGTATTAATCTTGCAGGAAAAAACTGTTTATAAAATTTACTGACTTTTGAGTGTTTGATTTCAATACCTTTCTGTTGTAATAACAATAATAATAACAATAATCATAATAATCATCATAATAACAATAATAATCCTTTAGGAACCTTGTTCTTGCTTCTTGGTTTAAACCAAATCAAAATATTTCTCATCTTATCTAGGTGGTAGTTTCTGTGTGTCCCATAATGCAAGAGCCTCAGATAGAATTACAACACCAAATTCTGGGTCCAGGCCTGCCTGTTGAACGTGACCCATGTTGTTCTTACATACTTGAATTCTTTTCAAACCCACTTCTCCAAAGAGATTCCCTTCATTATAGCTGCTGCTGAATCTTCCTGCATTTTGACAATATCATTCTTCAGATGAATATCACATTGCAGATGGACTGCTCTGCTTTTTGTGTTCTGTTTGATTGTAAATATTGATATTATTCCTTCTTTTGCTTTTCTTTAATAAGGCAGATTTTTCTTTTCTTGAATTTATCTGCAGAATGACCAAGTTCCACAATCTGTAATAATTTGTTTTGTTCTCCAGAATAAAACAATACTCTCAAATAAAAAATAAACTAGCCAGGTTTGATAGCTATCTGGAAATATTGTCAGGCCTGAGCTGCCATGCCAAAAGCCTGGACTCCACATTTTCTTTCTTGTCTGGGCAAAAAGAGGCAGTGAAAACACTTGGGATTGGGAAAGATGATGCTTCATGTTTGCTCTACAATAACCCCTCCAAGTGATCAAGAAGAGTCCCACACTTAGTTATGCTCAACCAGCACAGAGCTTTTTCATGTATTGGAGAACACATCCAAAGGGACCCTAAAATCTGAGCAGAAACATACTGGAGGATCCCTTCCCACCCCTACAGACCAAAGACAAGCTTAAGGCCCCAGAGAGTCCAGAGGAACAGTTTAAACAAACAAACAAACAAACAAACAAACAAACAAAAAACCACCATCAAACTAAATAAAAGCAATGGCTTTGAACAAAGACTTCACAGGGATTTCTTCTGCTCAGAGAGAGAACATCTGGCTTAGGGTGAAAAGAGAAGTGGTGTCATATGGACAAAAAATAAAACCATTCTCCTCAAATGTGTCCTTGAAAAAAGGAGAAAGGGAAAAATAAAAGAAGAAAAAGGAATAATCATGCAGGAAGGGAAAGCAATTTCAGGGAAAAACAAAATCTTGGAATGTTTTAGGAGGGCTTATTAGAGTGAAAATTAAGTGTCATGCAGAGCTTTGCTTCAGTCTTGATGTCTTTTATTCAAAGAGCCAGCACCCCGTAAACTCACTTTAACAACTCCCTTCAAATGAAACATAAGAATTAAAGACATTTACAACACAGCTTAGTAGCAGATGTCATCTTACTGTGGGGGGTTTAGATCAAATGGTGATGTAACCCCACCAAAAGGGGTTATAACTCTTGTTATAACCTCTCATCAGAAAAAAAAACCTTGGATATCTGACAAAATATGGGCTTCTATTTTTGCTTTAAATCCCACTTCCCATTGTCAGATGGGCTTGACTTTTTATTTACCTCTGGAAAATTGAAAAAAATATGCAAGTTTGCTCCTGGATAGATTCCCTGTTTCATAATCTTTCTCCAACTCTGTGTTAGGGTGTAGCATAAACAGCAGGGCTCTGCTAGGTGGAAGGTATGAAGGAGAGATAGGTGGTAGACAAACTTTCAGACAGCTTTGTCTTAGGCAGGTTGTATTCAGGCTGGATTACCTGAAGTGGTCAGAAAAATTTAGCAAATCAAAACAGCCACTGTGCATTTTTCTCATTTTCTTCATAGGGAAGTCTTTTTCAGAAAATCATGTAGAAAAATCAACACAAAATTAGGGGCAGAAAGTAAGAGGAGGCCTTATCGCTCTCTACATCTACCTGAGAGGAGGCCATAGCAAGGTGGGAATCAACCTCTTCTCCCAAGTAACAAGTAGTAAGAGGTGAGGAAAAAGCCTCAAGATGTGCCAGGAGAGGTTTAGGGTGTTTATTAGGAAAAATTTCTTTACCAAAAGGGTTGCCAAGTACTGGCACAGGCTGCACAGTGAAGTGATTGAGTCACTGTCCTTGGAGGGATTTAAAAGACCCAGAGATGTGGAACTTAGGGTTACGGTTTAGTGGTGGACTTGGCATTCCTGGGTAAATGGCTGGACTCAATTATTTTATAGGTCTTTCAAATCTAAACTATTCTAAGATTCTATTATAATTCTGCACCAATCTGTGTTAAGTCAGGTAATTGGAAGTTTGGATCTCTGGCACTGTTCTTAGTTGTAGTTACCCATGACACTCTCATTTTCAGACTAGTCTGCTCCTTGCTGTCTGTAACAGTGTCTGGTACTCAAAGTTTGCATATACCAAGGTCCACGTTTTGGTGTCCAACCCTTGGTTAAGCTAAGGCATAGCTGCTAAATGCAAATGATTTTTCATGGCTAGATGACAATAGTTACAGGATAGAGAGGACCTCAGAAAACTGAGGAAACACTCTTTTCTGACTCACGAGTTGTGTGGATGTTGAAACTGGATTTACTGGCTGTGACATTTCATCCTAAGGCATGGCTGAAGTTCTGGTTGACAGGCGTCTGACTATGCAGCAGAACACACTGGTAGGATTTCTGCTGAGTGGAGTTGCTTTTAAATTAAGTGTCCCTCAAAGGTTAAAGGATGAAGAGTAGACTGGCTATTGGGGCGACAAAAATTTTTAAAATATCTTACAGATATGTACAAAATCCTAGTGTTGGTCTAAATTTAGTCTCTTAGCAGAACCATGAAAAATACAGAGCCTGTGAAAAAATTAATTTCTCAAAATTGTTATAATAAATTACTCTCCAAAAAGTAATAGGAGAAGGAGGTATAAAAACACTAGCAATGAGAAGAGTGGGGAAAACCCTGGGTGTGGTATGATTTCTTTCCTTATGTGTGGTAAAATAAGTTTTTCTTTTTCATCCTTAATGAACACATCTCTAGAATAGTACCTCAATTATATAATATTTTAGTCTTATTTCTCCTACTGTTTGTTTCCATTTTGCTCTGGAAAATGCATACATGTACACCAACATTAGAATTTTGTGTGTGTATGTGTATTTGTGTGTGTGTACTCACTTTTCAAGAGGGGAAAGTTATGGAAGGATATTCAGCCTGTTTGGTTGGTAGCTGTCTGAGGGATGAGCTACAACAGCACAGAAGCTTTGCTGCAAGAATAAACCAGAAGGCTCACTCGTGCACCCAGGCAAAACTGTCCTTTCTGCAGCTGGGAGGTGGATAAAAGAACGGTACCTCTGCCATATTTGTGGTTCTCACACCCCAGCAGCTGGTTAGGAGCCAGTTCAGCCCACTACACAATTAAGGGCAACCTTGGAGTGGTTTTAACAAACAATAGCCCCAAGGATTATGCCACAGTGCACACCCCTTTCCTCCCCACCTCCTGGCCATATCCCTGAGATGTCCGCTGTGCCAAGAGCTGGGAAAATTCTCCAGGGAAATTCTCAGCTGGCTTGTTGAGCTGGTTATATGGTCCCTTTGCTATCCTGAGACCCAGACCATTATTAATAATTTTCCTATTGAAAATATGCTATTTTGCCATTCAAATTGCTCAGCAAGTTTAAAGAAGATTACCATTTGTACAGGAATGTTATGGCAAGAATAGTGAAAATGTATTTAGTTCGGGTATGACTATAATCTATGTAACTAGTTGCTTGTCAGAGATAAATAACATTTGGTCTGTTGCTGTGCAGTTGTTGTACTGGATAGGGCTATGTGTTAAATCTAACAGGCTATCAAGTCCTTTTAAACATTGATATCCTTACTCCCCCTCCCCAAGGAAGTAAGGATAGCTGCAGGGAAAGACAGTCACTACAAAATCTTGTAGTTCTCTTGAAGCCATCCATCTAGTCTCCTCTTACCTGAGAGATGTCTCATACTGCTCTGACTTACACCTGCTCAAAGCCCTGCTACTGTGATCACTCTGGGTTGCAAGAAATTGTAATCCTTTCACTCAAACAGTGAAAGCACAGAATTTCCAATAAGCCCCAGTAATGATAAATTACAGAGCAGGTGCGAAGGTACATGTTATCAGGCGCGGGACCTGAGTAATCCAGGAAAATAAGAATTGTTATTACTCTTTAATTTAGGACCATATTCTAACATGGTGTTTCAAGGTGATTTAGACTGCACCTCCCCACCTGTTCTAGTCCAGAGTTTAACACAACCAGGCCCTACTGGCAGTAACAGAGCAATGAGCCTTAGCCAAACATAGAGGGAAAGGAGCTTTGGTAAACACACACCCAAAAACAACACTGTCCACAGAGCATCTTTTTCCCAAGATGAAAATTCTCCCTTGCCTTAGAGGAAAAAGTGTGAGGGAGAGAGTTTCCATGAGGCAAAATGTTCTTTGTGCCCAAACCAGAATGTGCCATGTGAGAGAGGAAAGGGTTACCTGCTGTTCTTCATTGATCTTAACTGATACCTCATGGAGTTGCTCTCAATTCATGACAAAATAAAAGATTTTGAAGACCCAAATAGGGGTTGGAGAGCAGAATTTAGTCCCAGGTTCTGCTTCTGGCTCTTATTATAACTACCAAGCCATATGTCCTCACTTTCCACACCTATATAGGGATGATAATAATCTCCATACCTCACAGAGTTTAACCTCTAATGTTTGTGAAAGTTGTCATAGTTTTAAGTGAAAGACTCAGAGACACCCAAGAAAATAGTTGTCTGATCCAGATTTCAAAAATAAGAAGCTGTCTGGGCAACATCTGCATGTTGTAGTGAGGGCTCTACACTGTGCTTCCACTACATGGTGGCAAAGGACATAGCTAGTTCATTCTAGGTAATTCACAGGTATTTTAGTGCTCTGCTTTATCTCTGAACTTGCTCAGAGGAGCAGCTTGGCTGCCTTCTGTGGTTCTTTTAAGTGACAAAAGTGCTCAAAATCAGGGAGGAATGAAGAAGGGGGTTTTATGTGTGTATTACACTATGGCAAGCACGGCATTTATCTCCCCCATTCCAAACTTCACTGGATTTAAGATTAAGCACCAATGGTAAGTACTGTGTTTTTATTCTTGGTTTTAGACAAATGTGCTTTGTCGATGAAGCATACCTCCCTCACCCCATCTGTTTCAATAAACTATGCTGTGCATGGGTCTCTGGGGACCATCACAGGAATGTGCTTTACTCAGTACCCCAAGAAGCAGCATCTGCAGTTCCTCTGCGCAACATGGCAGGGTTTGAAATCGTAAAAAATGGCCACATTCAACTAATGACAGTGGCTATGGGACTTCTGTTTCGAGAGGAGAAAATGCATCACAGCTTCCAAGCCCTATAAGATGCAAAGACTCTGGGAGGCACATATCAAGCCTTCAACAAATTCATTTGCTTATCCCCCCATTGATGGGATCAGCTTTTCAGCCCCTGGGAGAAGTCTTTAAAAAGTAGCCAAAACAATTAGCTGTATATCTAGTCTCTCCTGGCCCCAAGGAAATGGGCTTTTTCTCCCCTTTCCTCCCCAGCTTTCAGTTTTTACCAAAAAAAAAAAAAAAAAAAAAAAAAAAAAAAAAAAAAAAAAGCACAGAACCCTGGGCCTTCGAGTCCACCTGAACATTTGTAATCTGTAAAGAAGCAGAGAGGCAGGATGTTCCTTGCGATATAGCCTATTTTGGTCTCAGAGTTTCTCACTAAATGCTTTGATATAAAATAAAATTTTAAAAATAAATAAATAAAAAAGGCAAAACAAAACAAAAAGAGAACATGGAGAAAAATTCAAGACAAGAGGTGTAGCTCTTGGGTTTCCTTTCATTTTAATGGAGATTTTCACAGCACCCAGAACTTAAATATGGGATGTTTATCCTTTTGGAGAGGAAAGGACACAGGCAGAGGTGAGAGCAGGTACCTGATGATGTGAAAATTGATTAGTGGGTTTTGTTCTGCCTATATAGACACAAATGCAAATGCTAACTAATGCAATATTTGCATTCTTGGTCTTCTAAATTTTCTAGATTATCCGGGTAATTTCAAAATGCCAGACACTCAAAACTGAATTTTTCTTACTTTCTGTGAAACCTGCTCAATTTATCAAGGGCTTGCAGTGTATTTTGTGTCAAGTGGAACAACTTAAGAGATGCTTTTGCCTAGTATTACAGCCGTGTTTGTAATTGCAGATCTATAATCTTTCAAAGTAGTATCCAAAGTTTGAACTCTATGTAAGAGCTGAAACCATCACTCTAAGCCATTTCATTTTCCAGACTTACTATTTCTCCTCATTTTCTTCATTAAAACAGCAAAGGAGAGTTAATACACTTGATCTCAGAGCACAGAATACATATTTTACTGATTGGGCATTAAGGAGAAGCCATTCGATGTTACTGCATACCTTATAATGAAAATGACAGATTTCATAGCATCATAAAATCAAAAAATATCCTGAATTGTAAGGGATACACAAGGACCAGCAAAACCAGCTCCTGGTCCTGCACAGGACACCCCAAAAGTCACACTATGTTCCTGAGAGTGTTGTTCAAATGCTTCTTAAACTCTGTCAGGCTTGGTGCCATGACCACTTCCCTGGGGAGCCTGTTCAGTGTCCATCCACTCTCCTGGTGAAGAAGCTTTTCCTAATACCCAAACTAAGTCATGCTTGACCCAGCTTCATGCTGTTCCCTCAGGTCCTGTCACTGATCACCACAGAGAGAAGAGATCAGTCCCTGCCCCTCTGCTTCCCCTCATGAGGAATCTATAAACTGCTATGAGACTTCCTCTCGGTATCCTCCAGGCTGAACAAAGTGACCTCAGCAGCACCTCATACAGCTTCCCCTTCAGACACTTCACCATCTTTGTTTGCCCTCCTTTGGACACTCTCTAAGAGCTTAATATCCATCTTGTACTACAGTGTCCAAAATATTCAAGATGAGACTGTACCAGTGCAGAGCAGTGTGAGACAATCACTTCCCTCAACTGGCTGGCGATGCTGTGCTTGATGCTCCCCAGGACATGGTTGGCCCTCTTGGCTGCCAGGACACTGCTGACTCATATTCCACTTGCTGTTGACCAGGGCCCCCAGATGCCTTTCCCCAGCCCTGCTTTCCATTATCTCATACCCCAGTCTCTACGAACATTCAGGGCTGTCCCATCCCAGGTGCAGATTCCAGCACCTGCTCTTGTTAGTCTTCATACAGTTTGTATCTGCATTTCAGTCACTGCCATGACTAGAGAGAAGGGAGGAAAGCAAGGAAAAGACGTATGTAGAGAGGAATGAAAGGAGAAAAAGCAGCCCTACTCCCCTAGATCAGAAACTAATATGTTAATGTATCCTGTCTGAACATATGATACCAAATGGAGGTGCATGAATCCCAACCCTGAAAACTCAGTGGATAGAAAAAAGTTGACTAGTTAAGGCAACTGAAACAGCTTCGGTATATCTCTAGACACAGCTTGGAGCTGTGAGAGAATTTTCATGTATTTATTTATTTTAAGATTAGATTCCTAATTTAGTATTTAGAAGACTATTTTTAGCATTTGGGGACTCTGACTTGTATAGCAAAATTACATCCATCCTCTGTCATTTATTTGCCTGGTAGACTTTAAAAGGCAGACATATCAGCCATGGTTACAATAAGAAAACTTGCATCCACACAGGAAAATGAGTATGCTTCAAAGACGTGTAACAAGGGCACAAAGAGTGATGCATTTGCCCTGGGAACCCATCCAAGTGAAGAAAAAAATGGATGCATATATTCTGGATAGGCTGCAGATGCTGCTTCTGCCACCCTGGAGGAGTAGTTCTTCACTGGGGATATGGGGAGGGAAAGGTTGTAAGGAAGAAGCAGCCACAAATTTGGATTGGAAAGTGGAAAAGGGTTGTTTCAGGCTATGAAGTTCCCACTCTGAGTGGGCTCTAAGTTCCCACTGAAAGACTGTTTCAAGTTTGTAGATGTGCATGGGTGCACATCAACCAGGATTATAGGTTTTCTTCTGTTATGACTAAGCCCAGACCTTCTGACAAGTCTGACAAGAACTTTTTTTTTTGTAGGAGTGCAAGCAAAGGTTCTTACCATATTTGTGGCTGAAAACATAACCTTTATGTGCAAAGTATCTCAACTATCATCCAGAAAAGAAACAATCCTTCCACTAATTTTGGAGCTGGAGCTCAAAAGTGACAGGGCAATGGGACTGACCTATTCAGAAAGGTTTCTAGTGGAGGCAATAATCAGCTGAAACACAATGTACTGATGCTTGTGAAGCTAGAATTCCATAAGTTTTCATCAGGATATGATGCCAGTGAAGAAATGGTTGTTTGCAGTATGTCATGCAGGCTCGAGTCCCCACATGCCCTACCCCATGTGATACTGCTCTTTGCCAACACCCTTTACCCCATTTCCACCAGGGCTAAATATTTGCCAACCTCTAACAAAATAAAAGCACGCACAAAAATTAGGTAAGTGGAGCTGTTAGTTCAGGTGCTGCTATTTGAGAGCTCACATAACTCTGGGGAAATAAGTACTGAGTATGTAATCCCAGCAATGGCACTAAAGGTAAATGGATTTGGGGATTTTTGTCATGTACTGTGGTAGCAATAACAGCAGTGACAGGGCATTTGTATCCCCGTATCACATCTGGTGAAAATATTTCATCTGGGAAGCAAAGCTTTTATCACATAATTTGCTCCTGTTATTTTAGTGGCTAAAGTTTCACACTGCTTGTGGTCCTCACCTGAATGGTGGCTGCAAAGTGTCACTCCACTCCCGATTCAGGAAGCTTGGGATATAAATTGAAGCCAATACATCTGCTATTGGAGAAACATGTATTATTATTAAGGCTCATTCATCACACACTGAAGTAAATACCTTGCATGGGGGAATTGGAATCATTTCCAATGAACTAGATCCATCACCTTCTAAATCATGTACATCAGCTAGTGAATCAAATGCATCACCTTTGAATTAGATGGACTCCCAGTTGAATCAGATACATCACCTATTGAATCAAATACATTACTATTGAATCAAAAACTGTATGTCACCCAGTAAATCATGTAAATATTACCCACACTGCACGTTGAACAGCTGCATCACCAATAAGTTTAACAGATGACATGTTAAAGCTTCTATAACATTTAAACAATTACCATAAGGGCCAAATTCAGTAAATCAGTCACCAGTCCTGGAAGATCAACTTTTTGGAGCCAGCAAAATCACTTTAAAGAAGTTTTCCATTTTTTTTCTAATATGTTAAGAGTATATAAATGAGTAGGCAAAACCAGAAAGACTAAGAGGGAAAACAAGACGCAGTTCAACAATATGGCCAGCGTAGCTTACAGCAGCTGTGAGATATTGACATAATAAGGCGTAAGGTATCATGGTTGTTCCACAACATCTTTAGCTGCTGTACCACATGGCTTGGAGAGGGCTGAGCCCATTGTTTAACACAAGGACTACCTTTCATCTCTCATAAGTTTCTCAGTCTTGTCAACATCTTAGGGGTTGAAGCAGTGACCACTAAATACAGGGGATTGATAATTAATTTATTCTTTAGCAAAAAATGTATCCCTACAGTAGGCAAAGATTCTGAGGGTAGCACCAGGTGAAAATGGACAACACAAGATGTGTTGTGCTCTGACACTGGAATGAAAGCTGAGTCAAATTCAGACCTCAAAAGATACAAAAGTTTATGAGTTATCATGTTAGCAAATGCTTGCAATCTTTAAAAATGGCCTTATTATCAGATGTTTTGCATAATTTTTATTGCTTCTTATCTGAGATTCTAAGCAGGGGGAAGAAATCAAAATATTACACCTCCTGGCTCATGGCCTTCTAATACAAACCTCCACAGTCCCATTTTACAAGTTGGTAAAATGAAGAAGGCAGCTTCTTAGTGAATCCTTACTTTCCCTTTCCATCCTCCTTTAAGTTGCACCAATGTATCAGAGTTACATAGAGGAGTTGTTGATATTGTGACTGACTGGCATGGTTTTTGGTAGAAGACCATACTTACATGCTTCAAGCTGGAGTGCTGGAACTCTGACTAGCCCCTTGCCATAGTGTGATTAAGATGCAGTTGTAGCGATGTCTGAAATAGCAAACCACAGATGACATATATGCTCAAGAGCACTGCAGCAGCCTTGCTCCAAATGAGAGCTATGTTTATTCTAAGTTCTCCTCTTAATTTAGAGCAGTTACTTGATGTTTCCCTTTTGCTGAGGAACCCATGGAGGAGAAGCACAAAAGACTGGAATTAGGAGGGAGAATAGATAAAGGCCTGGTGCAGGCCGGTTTAGTAAAAGGGAGAGGGAAGAAAAAAGAGGACCCCTTGCTAAGGATATAAATATATGGAGTTACAAGAATATTGAAGTGCTTTGGTACTGGTGACCAAAATTAGTGGCTCATTTGTTCATGCTCTGGGAAAGGGTGAAAGAAAAGTAAATCAAAAAAGTATTCTGAGCTGGAGAGAAGCTGACCTGCAAGACAAATTGCATATTGTCTGCAGTGGTCATTTTTACCTGATAAGATCATCACTATCAATTCAGACTTACTGACACAGAGACAGTGAGCATTCTCTTTCCACTATGAGGAAACCCAGGATAGTGGTAGAAGGACTACTTGACTTAGATGCATGTGCATGTGCACAGTATGTTTTATGAACATGCACAGCATTTAACATCCTTAAAGCTAACCTTACTGTACCTTTTTTTCTCAAGCATTGTCGTACTTTAGAAAAAATGAAAGAATAATACTCTCCTAACAAAAATCGCTCTTAGAAGTTCTTTATGAGAGTTGCTTGTCTTACCCATCCTTTGTCATCCTTGTGACAATCACAGTAAGGAAGCATTGGGATCAAGACATCCCAATTGCAATACCTGGTCATCTGTAACAGACAGAAGTTGCATGTTCTACTCCTTAACCTTTGAAATAGTCTGGGGGTTTTTTTGAGTGGCTGGTTTTTCCACCTTTTTTCTCCCGGGTTCCCAGGGCTGCACAAGGGGAGAACAGGAATCAATCAGCCAGTCAGTCCAATTACTGCACATGGAGACTGCTGCTGTCATGAAGGGCATGAGTGAGGAATAAAAAAACCCCTCATTTGTGCAACAAGGTTTTCGGACAGAACAGAGAATGAGACTATATCAGCAGGTGCCTCCAAAGGTGGCCCGCACAAGAAGCAGGTGTGCCTCTATCATTTCCATTGGATGGGGGGAAAGCATATCTTTATGTTCCTCTTTTGATGTATGTTATGTAAATGATTTCTATGAATAAAGATTTTTGCTCTTTATAACCATAGGGTCCTGACAGACGTTCCTTGGCAAATCAATTTCTAGCAGCTTACTGTGGTACTACCCTGGTTGTCTGTGCCATCCCTCCACTGGATTTAGTCTCACTGCAGAGTTACCAAAATGGACAAAATGGAGGGTGTGCTGATGTCTCACCTGATCCAGTTCAGAGCTTGGCCATTTAAATTAATACACCAGACATGTACGGGAACTCCTGAAGTATGGGCACACATCTCTGCAACTGGAGGGGATGATTATCTTTAAAACTACTGCAAGTAGGTTTATAAGATAGTATCTGTCAGAACAATTATCAGCTTTTGATTAGCTTCTCCTTGTCTACACAAGCAGGCCACCAACCTTCCCAGTATTGTCTGTGCCCAGCCCTTGAAGCAAAAACCCCTAGGTAGTAAATCCTCTATGTCTAGTTGTTCTGTAGAGCTATTTGCCTTGCAGTGTACTCTACTGGATTCAGTATGCATCTGGAGATGATTTAGTAGATGATCTCCCCATCTAATTCACAAGGGAAGTCTTAGATGTTTCAAAGAGTGACTTAGAGCACTGGAGTCAATAGATGATGTATCTGCTTTAGAAGGCAATCTTGACAATTCAGTGTGAAATACTATATATCCATTGCAATTCTTTGTGCAATGCATTTACTTCCATGTAGTACGTAAATGTGTGCATGTCTTTTGGGGCAAGGGGTGACAGCACATTCAGTTTGAACAGTTATTAGGCATAGCAGCCTTTTTGACTGTTTCTTCTATATACAAGTTTTGTCAGGAAAAGCAAAGTAGTAGGTATAGCACCGAAAGGCCATGAAGAATTAGTGCAGGACTGTGGTTTCTCTTATCAGGGCCTAATACCACTTGATGCAGACATTGCACTGAAAAGAACTTCAGAGAGATGATAGCTGCAACCTCAGGACTGAGTCCATATCATCCAGGCAAGAGTAGGTTTGTTTTTTTTTTGACTCAAAACCCACAGACCTCAAATGTAGCCAAAGATACTGCTCTCAGTGAAGATAGACTCCTGAATAAGGATGATCAGTAAGAATAATTCCTGTTTCTGAGATCATATGCATGCTGCAGCTGTTTCTGGGTGGGTCACATGCTGATGATGGTTTGAATGGAGAGGATAGTTAAGTATAGCTTGTAGAGACAAGCTCTCCCAGCAGCAAGCAGGGGGTTGTCATGGATGTTCAAGAAAGGAGAAGCCACAGGATTTTTCTACCACTGCACAATTGGGCTAGACTTTGAAATAGGAGATCCAGAAAAGAATAGTGTAAACATGATCTTTAGGAACTGGCAGATTTTGACAGATGATAATTTGTCTTACGGCTGTGGGCAACTCAATTTTTTGCATTGTTTTACCCTTTGTTGTCTGTGAGACAACATATATGGTATAGCACGTATCTTATTGGGCCTTCATGGTAGCTTATGGACCAAAGACATCCTGATGTAATTCATGTTATGCAGAAGCCAAAGCTAACAAAGGTGAAAACAGTTATGCAAATAAAGCAGGATTTGGCCTGCAGCAAAACATCTGTAAATGATGTGGTAAAATCTGCATGCTAATCATCTTCTACTCATAAGAACTGTGTACTTAGTTCAGCTAAGGGAACAAATTTGGAGTAACCATTCCTTTAGCTGAGTTGCTCTGAGTTTCCCCTATAAGAGTTAAATAAAGATTATGACCATGTACATGCTGTGTAATTCCTGCGTATTAAAGAGGAAACACAATGTTCCTATAATTATCCTACAGAGTTTTCTACTCTTACATCCTTCCTTGCTTCTACACATCTTTCTTGTTTTTATTAAGTGATTATGTGATTTGTAGGACAAATGCAGTTGCATTTGCAGCACTGTACTTAGTGATCACACAAAAAAAAAGTAAACATTTACTTTTCTTGCCTACTTTTTCTTTATCTATACATGCCCCCCAGGAGAAGAGATGTGGAGATCTAAAAGTCCTCCTGATATTATATCACTTGTTGCTTCTTAGAAATGCTTCTCTAAATGGGATCAGCCATCACTTCCTATTAGTACAACTAGCCTTTTCAGTGATGACATTACACAACGGGCAAGACTGTGGTTACTTAGAGTCATAAGACTGATCTTGTGAATATACTCCTGTGTCTTACTGTGCTCTGAGGGGAGAGTGCTTTGCTTTGCAAAACTACTGCAAAGATTTGAAATCTCAAGTGGGTGTGGAATAGTGTACAGCTGCTCTCAGCTCTTTGCTATCCTCTCTGGCATTATACATTGTATCTTAGTCTCTTCCATGTCTGTTTTTCATAAACACCATCTAATTGACCTCATTTTGCCTCTTGGATGGGGATACCAGATTGCCATGATGTTGGGAAGACTGGTAAGCCTGTCTTAGAGGAAGCATATTAGGGCAGTGGGGACAGGTCTCAGGTTATGCAGGTCAGCATCATTCCCCTGACAAGTAAGTGACCTAAATGATAGGCCATATGTGTTTGGTCTGAGATCTGTTTGGTCTCTGAATGCTTCCAGTGGTCCACCCTTTCTAACATCCCTAGCTGGGGTAATACTTCCAGATGTGTATGACTTTGTGAGGTGTCAGAGAGAGAACATTGCTTATAGCCACTGAAGAAGAAACAGGAGATGTAACCAGGTGGATGAGGCAGTGAGTCATAGAAAAATAAATCAGCAAGCACTGAGTGTAGGACTGGAGGAAAGAAGTGATTGCCCTCTCAGCTGCTTACTGTGGCAGGGGTTGCCTTATTTGCTGAGAGGCCACAAGGAGACAGTATATCTTATCTGCCCTTACCCTCTCAGAAATTAATTCCTTGAGCTGATTTCTGATTCCATGCTGCTCTTCAGAGGTTAGGTGTCAAACCACCCTGTGCTTAGCACATATGAAGTGTGTTTCTTCCAGTCATACTTGTGTTATGGTAAGAAGAGGGGAGGGCACTGCCAGTGAAAGATCCCCTTCAAAATTTGGGTTGCTCATATACCAAATACTAGGACTACTGCAGACAACTGGAGACATTCAGGCAGAAGGTTAATATTTTTTAGCATTCATTTTAAAACTTTGCATCAGAACAAAGAATTAGTCAGGGCTGGAGGTTCTTAAAATCCCAGTATGCCTGAGCTGTTTTAGTGGATTAATGGTCAGGTATTATCAGTGAAGCAGATTCCCTCTGTTTGGCTTTTTTTGTTTGATCTCCTTTTCTCCCAGCTGGATGGAATTAGTTAATGCTACCTAGGCAGAGAAGAATGTGCTTGATATGTTTTACAGAAACATGGGCACAGATTTGCAAGTTGCTGAGAACTATTTATTCCTCCAGTGGCATTCACATGCAGTCCCACGTTGTGCTTGCTCTCTGTCCCAAGAAAAACTTTGCTCTTTGCAGAGCTACAGCAGAGAATTTCAGCAAGTCCTGAGATAACAGAACTGTATGTGTGACATACATACATCTCTAATAAGGAATAGTCTACCAAAGGATCAAAACCACCACACAGTAAGAACTTTGTCAAGAATATGGAAGAAGATTTCCTCACAGGAAAACAAGCCCAAGCATCTAAATTCTTCATCTGTAATGGAACGAAACTATTATGATTTTCAGTTGCAAGACTAGTGTTGTGATTTTACTGTAGGTTCCTCATGCTTTAGAGGCCTTATTGCAAAACAAAAAAAGCATCCTCCTCCAGAACAGTCACGTTCTGATCTCACTATATAAGTTGGGAATAAATCGAAGGAAGTCAGTGACCTAACGTGGATGTAAAGTCAGTGTGAGTGAAATAAAAGTCCAGTAGCAGCTAACTCAGCTCTGTGGGTATCTGTGTACACAAACATTATAGCGACCCCAAAAGGAAATATGTTTGAGGATATCACTTCACAGAATATATGTGAAACCGTCTTCATAAAAGTTTAAATAGTCAGCACTGTAGTGCAGTCCCTTCAGCAAAAACAAGTGCATTAGCACAGAAGAGAGCAGCTTGTAAAAGAGGTAGAGTATTCCCACCTCCCCCTTGTTCTTGTCCACTCCCACCGTTGTGATAACCCTTCACCCCTCCACTCCTTTTGTCATAATTTCTTTCTTAAGGAGACCAACTGCGGCAAGAAAAATGAATAGTTGGTTTAAGTTTAGAACAATAAGAAAGTGGAAAAAAACAAGCCCTAAGAGTATTGTTTAAACCCAGCAGTCGTGATCTTCAAGACAATGGGTTCTGGTGCATCTGCAGTAGGAGACTGCACATCTCAGTAGCAATTTTGTGAGTTCTTCAAGGAGCCAAAATGAGGCTGCTGGTGGTTACAGTAATCAGGGATCCCTCAGACCAAAAACTGCCGAATTCATCCCATAATCTGAAACTTTGCCTAGAAAGGACAGATTTAAAGTTGACTAATGGGCCACTGTCCTGGTTCCATTTCCAGGTGAACCTGCAACCCACGCAGAGTACCTCCAGACTGCTGCTGCCCAAGGTATCATACAGATTTCCCCCTGTACCACTGTGGATCTGGAGCTCTATCCCACAGAGTGTTATTGCCTGAGGTCCTCAAAGTGGGACAACTATATTAGAAGAACAAACCCTGCTTCTAAGTCTACCTTATTAGCTTGAGCTGAGTAACCCACAGATCTAGCTTTACTATCGTCTTTCCTAGAGCTGGGGAAGACTGCATAATTTGCAGCTCCCTCCACTGTGTCCCACTGTGTCATTAGACTTCCTATTTCTCAGTGTGAGAAAAGGGCAATTCTCAGCTGGTTTGTTTTTCTGGAAAGCCTTCTTCACTTGCATGAGTGGTAGTGATACATGGAAAGTTAGTTGGACTCTAATAACGGGGTAAACATAGCTGCCTTTGATGGATTCTAAAAATTCTCTGTGCTGTATCATTGACAGTATAATTAGGATGGCTCAGACTCTAGAATAAGCACACTCTCTTTCCATGTCAATGCATATAATCCTAGAAAAATATCCCAGGTAACTGTGTAAGAGTGTGCACTGAGGTCCCTGAACTACAATATTTCAGAAGCAGTCATCCATTCCTCACTCTTTGGGAGTGGGATCAGGACCTTTAATGAAACTAGCAATATTGTGCAACAGTTCCTACAAGTGCTCAGGAAAGCAACATTGAGGTACATGTGGGACACTTCCGTTACCATTTCAGGTATTCTTATGTATCACTGTCTGATTTGCACCTGCAAGTTTAGATGGTCACAGGTCTCTGATGGGCCCTGTGTCAGATCTGCCAGCTCCTTACAGATGTCATGGGTATACCAGCATAGATTACGATGGCACCACAGAAAAACCTGTGTTAAGCAAATGAAATGTGCCACGGGTGCTGGAGCAGCTGAGGTGACTGACAAGAAACTGGTGATATTTACAGCAGTCAGGGGAAAACAGAAGTGAGGAATGCGAATTAAAAAAAAAAAAAGGAATGAGCGTTGGGCTTCAGGTTCTGGAATAAGAGTTGGGTGGCCTTTATCCAGTACTTTGTCAGAAGTTTAGAATAATAGTAGGGTAATTAAATTATTGAATCATAATTAAATAATCTTTCTTTGTCTTGTTCCTGCCATATGTTAAATGACAGTTGAAAACTGTTGTCTCTTTTCAGGGAAGATATTTATTGTGGGAATTAAATCATTGTTGCATGTCTCCACAGAGCACAGCAAAACATGGATTATTCTTTTACTGTTCTCACAAATAAGAGAGGGAGAGGGAGGAGAGAGGAAACTTACTTCTTCACTTCCCTCTTTTTGCTATTCTTCTGAGGCTGGAAACCAAGATTCAAAGGAAGCATTGCTGTCCTCCACTACACTTACTTCTGCAGCTGGCACTCGAAGCATTAGGGTTAAGTCCTTACCTCAGACACCAAAACCTCACCAAGTTTCATGTTCTGATTTCTGTCTTGATTAGCTGATTTTTTATTTATTTTTAAACTAGAACACTCATCCCTCCTTCTTGATATATTTTTCCTCTTTTAAAATTGTATCTGTTGCCCAAAGTGCAGCTGAAATGAGTGAACATGTTATGTGGTGCCTCAGGGAATTCCTGAAGAATTGATTCAGTTCTTCTGGGATCTGCATTCTGGGAACTGAGAGCACAAGTACTGTAAAACCTGTTTGTGAATCAAACCCAGGCATTAATATATATTAATGTGCATGTGTGTGCGTGCACAAGTGCATGTGTGTGTGTTAAGAAAATAAAGGTTGACACAAAGAAAGAAAATGATAGGCAGAAAAAAGACCAGGATTCTGAGGGTTTTGGGGTATGGGTTTTTTTAAGTGAAAGCTAATGGAATCCAATATAACTGCTGAAACCTTGTCATCCTTTCTATCAGTGAGAGCCTTTGAATAAGCTAAATCCTTAATCAGTATAGCCTAAGACCCCAATGACTATGTGTAAAAGTGTTAGTCCACATAAATCCTTGAAGGTTTCAAAGATTTGAAGAGCACTGGCACTTTTCTGTGTAGTGCCTGCCCTTTGTCCTTTTCTCCGTGATGTCATTATTGAAGTTTTACACTCACTATGCATGGTGTAAGTTGACATTGACAGTTTCAACACTTTCACACTGACTCTGGAGGATTGTTAGCTTTGAAGCTATTTGGCCTTGAGCAGTGAATTCTTTTTTTGAGCTCATACTGGCTTACAATATCTGAGAAGGTTTGCATCAGTATAGCCCCAGCTTGAATTATGAGAGAAGGCTGGTTTCCAAGCTGGAACTTATACCCACATGATAGAAATAGAGAACATTATCCCTTTTCAGATGGGCAACAAAGTCAGTGTTCCTGAATCCCCCTGGGATGCAACTGTGATTTTTCATTTTAATATCACAGTTAAAGCAACATCAGCAGCATGGCTTGTCTTGTAGTAAGAACTCTGAAAAGCAGTTAGACTTAGAAGTGACTGTAAGGATATGTGCTCTTCTGCCCTGTGATCTGCTTGTTATTAGGCTTTTTGGGAACAGCTTTATGGGGCCAGAGGCATATTTCATATCAGTGTAATTAAATTGAAGTATTTTATTAAAATAAAAATAAAAATGCTCTGTGGTGACTTAAACACATTGATTATCAAAGCATACAAGCACTGAAAAGCAACATAAAGTGAGCTGTTCAGACACTTACTTACGTGAGTTGCCCCATGGAACTTCAGGGTAACATACATAAGCAAAGACTTAAAGGCTGGGTCCAAAGCCTGAGGCATTATTGTCCTCTTAGTGGTGGATTTCGAGAATCCTCCAGCTGAAGCCAAAGAGACTTCACTATGTGTCTAAGAACATTTGAGGCAAATGCCCCAGTGCCCTTGAGGATGACGAGCTGTTGCAACAGAAGAGTTGTGGTAGAGAAAATCTTCCAGGAACTGTGATCTGAGTCTGTATCTGTCCTTAATAAAATTTCTAGTTTTCTGTGTAGTTTCCTGGTGAGGACAAAACATGATAGTAGGACCTTAAGCTACCTGAAACTTACTAGCTCAGCAGGTAAAACCTTCATTAGATACAAATTACATGTATATTCAAAATGCAGTGTTCACTTTTGAAGCCTCAAGAGACTTATCTATACTAAATCCAGTTGGAAAAGTGAAAGAGTAAGGATGGAATTAAATCTGATTGTTTCAGTATACCTGTTTTGTTCCTTTAAATAAGGACAAAAACAGAGTAAGTCACTAAATCAGGACAAAAGTTTTTCCCCTATCTCCACATATTTAGCTGTAATCCTTTAGCCAGATATTGTGAGCAGTCTCTAAGCTTACTTAAACAGTCTTGCACCTCCTGTACAGCCACAAACATTGGTATCTTGAACCCTTTTCCAGAAATGTTTTGAATCGGTAAAAACTTACGTTCTAATAGGCAATATTTGACTATGGCAAATTCCAGAGCTGTGCACAGAACAAATAAAGTTTTAGATTTTTAGAAGGTACCAAAACCTCAACACAGCAACAACGTACTGGTGTGAATGATAGGAAACTCTTCCATAGAACTTTTGGCAGTAGTTTGTGCTCTCTGCCCTCATATTCCAGCAGTTGCCCTCCCCCTTGCAGTCTGGATTCAGGAAGGCCAACTCTTGCAGCTCACTTGGCCCCTGTACCCTCAGCAGCAACACAAGTTAAGTTGTGTTAAGCAGCAACACTGATTAACTGCAATAATCAGGGAGAGGAGTGACAGGGTATCTTCTCAGTAAGAAGAGAGAAAGTAAGAGTTCCCAAAACACACACTGCAGGCCTCTAAAAGAAAAGGCCCTTTCCTTTTGTTCTCTGGTCAGTTCCACAAACCAGAAGCTATGTAGGATGCACTCTCAGATGAAGTGGCTTTCTAAACCTACTCACCAAGACGTGTGGACACAATTTTTTGCTCTCTTGAGTGTCAGCCTCTGGAGCTTTCCCATCCATCTCTTTTGTCTGGAGGTCAATTTTCCCATATATTATTTATGTTTATAATTAGGGGATTCAACTTCAATGACCAGTCTTAAAAAGCAATTCCATTTTCTGAGTTCCAAAACAAAAATACATTTCCAAGTATTTTCCTGTAGTTTCACATGCTGTCTTACAATGAAAAGTAAATGAATTGTATCAGCAAACACTTGAGTAAAAGTATTTTCCTTCTTTTGGCCAAAACAATCCACAGACAAGGCAATAATCTTACATTAATATAAAGTCTCCATAAGGTATGAAACTCTCACCAAAAGTATAATAATTTCTATCAATCCAGTCTCTGAAACTGCCTAAAACTCTTACAAGTGCAAGAATGAGCAGAACTTGATTCACTGATTTTGCAGGGTTCTCTTCCACTGAAGCTGAAAACTCCTATACATGTAAGGTTAACTGTTTCTAAAGGAGAGATGAAATTTTAAGGATCTGAACTGTAGAAATAGGTACAAGGAAAAATTAGAGTCTTAACCAAGTATAACCTTATAAAAATTGTGTAAAGTGATAACATGCAACTTCTTCGCTTTAATACTACAAAAAAATAAATTTAAGTCTACTTGTGAAAGTACTTTAGGCCAGATAATTAGTGTAAAATGTCATAAGTCACTGAAATTAAGGAGTTAATACTGAATTTTGCCCACATAAGTAAGGTGCAACAATTGCACTGAATTATCCTTGTATTGTGTGCAACCTGTGGCACTTCTCTACTAGCACTCTGGAATCTGCTGGCGTTACTGTAGTTATAAATTGCTTCTGGCTGTCTTCTCAGTAAGTCACCAGAAATGTAACAAAACAAAACAACAACAACAACAACAGTCTTCTTGCTTCTGTGATATTCTTTTACTTCTATACAGTTGTGATGGTTTGGACCTGGCTCTCTGCCAAATGCCCAAACCCCCAAGTAGCATCCCCCACCTTCCCCCTCCCTTCTTCCCCCAGGGCAAAGAACTACGCAAATTGAAAAAACCTGAATCAAGGTAGTTATATAACAATATATATTTTATGTTATATTACAGTTATATACAGTTAAGATGCTATATGCACAGCAAAAGGGAATCCAAACACCCCCCAGAGGGATAGGGAAATGGGAAAAGGAACAAAAGGAGACAAAAAAGGGACACCGAACAGATATACGCAATCAAACCCGACAACTAGTAAAATAACTAGTAAAATAAATCTCACCACGTCCCTTAAAACAGCAGGATTGGCAAACATGGCCAGCACTCTCCAAGCCTCCATGTGTCAGGCCAGCGGTCGCTGCAGCCTCAGCCTTAGATAAGCGAGACCAACGCAGGGACCCACTGTTCCGGAACCTCACTGGAAGAGAAGAGATGGAAGGCCTCTCCTTCCTTCTTATTTATACCCCAATTTACGTAAAAATTGTATGGAATACTGGGAACACTGCTCCTTCCTTGGTTACAAACTGATCACCAAGGAAGGCCTAGATTAAAACCACCACAACAGTCTAAAAGTTTCATAGAAGAACTGCCTCTGAAGATTTAAATAATTTTTCTTATCACTAACCTAGTTTCTTAATATATGGACTCATTTTACTATTAAGCAGGATCATTCTAAGGCACAGTTTTAGTATGCTTGGTTTACTGATGCTTTTGTGAACACAAAATAGTCTCATGTCTTTGTTCGGAGGAGAACCATAGCTCTGATGTAGTCAGTGACACTTCTTGGGTTCGGTCAAAACTTGTCTTAAAGGTGCCTGACTTGACCCTATATGACACTGGTCCAGGACTTGGATGCTGATTGAGAAAGTTCATATAAGGCAGAGTAATGTGTCAAAATCTTTGGTCAAGATGAATTTCCTCCTCTTGATAGGTTAAAAATAAAAGTATTTGCCAGATAAGGACTAAGACTTATGTATGTGCTGCTGTTGAGAGGTATGATGAAATTCCTATTGACTTTCCATGGCACCTACTGCATCCTTAGTCAGTAGCCCCATGATTTCTCTCATCCCCTGATGAAATACTTTGGTACAAAAATACAGTCTCCATACAACTATTGTTTTCATTAAATACAGCATTCTCATAATTGGAGGATGGGCAAATGGGTGACAGTGAACAATAGTGAACATTTCCCAAATATCAGTGTGGATTGACATCACCTCAGGCTTATAAAAATATGTTTTTTCTCCAAAGTCCCAACCTTTCCTCAAAAGACAAAGACTCATTTATTTATTTATTTATTTATATTTTGTCCATGATACATCTGTAAATGGCACAGCAGCAAGAAAAGTAGTATGGAGCAAACACTGACTGATACAAGATTCTTCTAGGATGCTTGTAGGAGGATTATGTGAGTGCTTCTGCATCTTTGGGAGTCAGAAGAGCAACTTGAAGTGGATGTTTAACAATGAGCTACCTTTGACTCTAAGGCACAAAAAAGAAATGAGACTTAATTACCTTAGAGATAAAGAAAGACCTGGGTTAAATTTGAGTTTTTCATCATCTTGCCATTTTTAACAGAGCTGAGTGGTGGGGGAGTGAGGCAGAAGACATCTGAAATATTTACAGAGTTTGGGAATAGCAAAGGGAGTAAGATAGGATAGAAGGTTAATGCCATCTTTAATATGGAAAAACTACTCTCTCCTTGTGACATATGCCTTTGGGATAATCTTGATAAATGCATGAGTGTGATCAAAATGTCAGCCAGACTTTCATTAGTTTCCATCTCCCCCTTGAATCTCTTCTACAGTCCAAAAGTTGCTTGCAGGAGTCTAGAAGTAGAGATTATCCAGGTTATACAGCTACAAGGACAATTTTTGGAGAGGGGCAAAAGAAATTTCACCAGTAATTCCCCTTCATCCCTGTAACACTAATGAGAAGTGTGAAGCTCCCACTGTGTACATGTCCATATTCTCTGACACCCATCTTGGGGTCATGCTACACAGGATGCATCTTGTTGCATTAACCTAATGACTTCAGGGCTTGGCAAAGCTGAATTTTTGACTAGATAAAAAAGGGATACTTTGGGTTTTCTAACACCATAACTGTAAAAAAAATGCCTCTAACTTTGCTTCTCACTGTTCCTAGTTAAGAATCCTGCTGTTTTATTCCATTCGACAACATGATAGCATAAGGATATTTAAGGATACTTTTAAGCAGTAGGTGAGATACAGTAAGAGGAAAGCTTACCCAGGATCTTTGCAGAGAGCCCCTAGTGGTCCTTAACTGACAGTCTTCAAACGTTAGGGAGCTTTGCCTCCTGAGAGCAAACAGCCTCTTAATTCTTTGGTTTATAAGGTCCCTCTGTGTTTTACTCTGCAAAATTACCTGCCTTGTTTGGACAGGATTAACTCACCATATACTAATTTTGTTGAACTCTGGGGCTATACTTGAGGGACACCAGAAAGAACAAGAAAAAACCTTTAAAGCCGGCTCCTTGTTAATACCATAGCAGAGGGATTGGGTTGCCATCTGCTTGGTGAACACTGATAGGTCACATTCAGCCTTGGTGGGACATCTGAGAAGACATCCCTATTGCTCTCCTCTGTATCTGCATTGAAAGCTTAAGAAGGAGCTGGTACCAGATAAACAAATAATCTTTGTCTTTTGTTCAAAGCTCTGTAATATTTATGGTGTCAAATTCCTGAGGCTGCCTTATCACAGACGTGCATCCACTTACTGAAAAATAAGGATCTCCTGATGTTTTTCCTATTCTAGATCCTGATCTCCCTTCAAAACCTATGTGGCAAAAATCAGCTTTAACATGTTAGTGGAGCAGTGAAACACACTTGGAACTTCCTAACAGCTGCCCCCAGGTATCACTGAGGACTGCGTGGTCGCTTTTTTAAAATGATGTTTACTAGTAATAATAATTATTATATTGATTATTATAGTGCTACTTGTTGGTATTTTGCGTAACAGGTCAGCTGGGCACCTGCCTCAATGAACACACTGTATCAGTTACATGTCAGAGCAACTTTTGAAACAAAATTTGGATTCTCCTCACAATAGAGAGATTCTGGGTGTACCCAACACAGTTCCCGGGGCACAGAGGAAAGCACGAAGGAATTATAGGAGAAAAGGAAATGGACAAGATACCTAAGAAAGAACATAGAAGCTGAGTTTACTGCATGGAGCAAAGTTTTGGTATTACTGATGATGGATAAGAAGATAAAAAGCTTATAAAAAATTATGACAATGAATCCTGTAGCACAGTGCAGAAGAGGGGGCCAAATATAAGCACAGTATTAATAGTGAAAGTGACCAAAACACAGTGCAATAGTAGTCTCTGAAGGAAACTGAGAAATGAGGGGAATGAAAAGAAGAAATTGTGTATTGAGAAAAACATAGTCAGTACCTGCATATATCTTTATCTATCAAAAAAGGAAGCATACCTTTTCCTTATCCATCTACACACAAAAGCCAACAGTCCAAACCAGGATTTTTGTCAACATAGTTATTGTATACAGGAAGAATGAGTAGCTGGGAGAGTGGGATGAGAGAGTTACAGTACATTAGAACAAGAATATAGAGTGAACTTCTAAAGCCTGGGATCATGTATTTCTCACAATAAAGCAAACAAGGCAACTGGCAGAGTTCTACAGGGAAAATGACATCACTGCAGATTTTTAGGGATAATCATTTAACTGGATTAGCCCCAAAGTGCTGTGTCTAAAATCAGCATCCCTGTCTCTTTATGTACTCCAGATGAAACACATTAGCAGAAATATGGCAAGGGACATTCACAATGCACTGTTCTACATTATCAGCATTTTTTACAAATCTGCAATTAGTCTAAAGGGCCTGGGTAAATTAGGCCTCTTGATAAATGAAGCACCTAGACAGGTCTCAGATTTATTGGATCTAGCTGTCCTGCAGTCCAGAGCCTGTTGGCTAAGCTGTGAAACAGAGATGGTACAGTGGGAAAGTCTATCAAGCCAACATAACTGTGAACTGCTCAGCAAATAGTGAAAAGCCCTGACTGGGTTTGCTGACTGATTATCTTTGAAAGTTTCTGCCAGGAATAATGTAAGTTTAGGGAGAATGCAATGAGTGAGTAAGTTAAGAAATCCTCTGCTATTGTAGTGGCAGGGGTACTTAGTGCCTGAGACACAGATGAACACATACATATATTTAGTGAGAATGAGAGAGAGGATAGAGAGAAAGGAACACCTAATGAAAGAAAAGTAAGTATTTTTGTATTGCACAAAGTCTGGAGAAAAGAAGATGCAATGTTATTAACTCTTCTCATTCCCCTGACCCTTAACAGGTTTATTTGAGAGGTGAATATTCATACTCCTGAAGGAAAGGCTGTTGCTTTTCACCCACAGAGTAATTTTAAAGAAAGCAGTATACTGTAATAGGGAACCTTTGATACAAACATCTATTTCCTTTCATGCACAGCCCTGCTTCTAGCTATTTTAATACCTCCCCACAGCTACCCAGCAGACACTGAACTTGCTGTCACCTGGGACAGAAAAATGTTATAGAGAAGGGAAGCAGGTATAGGCACTGTCCAGATCATTCTTGTTTATATCTTGAGATCATTGGCAGTGATTTCCATCTATGGTATGATGACACCTTCCAACTCCTCTGCTCCTCTGCTGTTGCTCTTGCTGAACTCAGCTGAACAAGCCAGTTAGAATTTTCCAGCAGATGTTCAGATGCTTCTCTTCTCCCACTCTTCGTAGCTTTCTGTTTTTAAAAGCCCTGTAGGAACCCAGGTTTGCAACTGTCCCTAGCTTCTCAGAAACAGAGCACATCCAAGGTTACTGCAGTGCTCAGATCAGCAGAGCTAATAATTGAACTTAAAGACACTGTATATTGGTTGTGAGAAAGAGAAAAGAGGAAGTCAAAAGAAGGAACTAAAATAGCTGGACCCATTTGTTTCTGAAGGAAGAACAGCGGGCTGCCACTCCTGTCTGACTGCTTCTCTGCCCCCTGTTCGCTCAGTGTTCTTTAGGAAACCCACATTGATTTCCCTGTCGATAGTGTTCCCTCCAATCACAAAAGAAACTGTCAGTGCCAAACAAATGGCCAGTGTTTTCCTGCAGCACACTTAGCTCATCCACCTTGAAAAAGCTTACTTTGCTGCTGCATCTCTCCTTTCAAATGAATACATTCTGTGATCTTAGAAGAAAGAAAGAAATCTCCTGTGCCTAGCAGGGACCCAAATTCACCCTGGAAGTGCACAGTGTATCCAATTACACTGCAGTTTGATCCTGCTACTTTTCAAGACCCTCTAAATTATGGAATTAAAATGGTTTAGTGGAAAAAAGGACTTGTGACACTATCACTGTTAAGAATTTAGAATGTACCTTCTCATATATTAAATAAGGCTCTTTGAATATCATCAAAGAGATTTAAGAATTTTTATTCCTTTTTAAAGCTGTTTTAAAACTGATTAGACTTTTTAGAATAGGCTTCATCTTATGTCTGTCTGTTGCTCTCTATCTTTCCCATTCCCCTTTCTCCAAGGTCTTCCCTCCTGGTGATTAATCAAATTTTTCTTTGTTAACATAGCGCACTTCTGCCAAACTATTATCATTTTGCTAAAGACTGAATCAGGCAGCCCAACACTGAGACCTGGCACTGTTTTGTGTTAAGGTCTCCTAAACACTGTAGGTGTAAAAGACTAGGGAGAATTAGCACTTTCCCAGTCTTTCCAACAGCAACAAAAGTGCCTGACATTACTCGCATGGAAATGAAAAAAACACCAAAAAAAAAGGGGGGAAAACACAAGGGGAAGTTAAAAGTTCTGGTGTCCTGGGCACTTGAAAAGCATAAAGGACCTTCCTTGGGAAATGTCTGTTGATTTATCAGTGGGGAGGTGAGGCCGGGTGTATGTCTGTTTGTCTATGCATGAATGTGCATTTGTCTGTATTGAGGCTGAGGGCCTCAATCATCCATGCATCCATGCAGCCTAGCCTATGCAGCGACACCTTGGAAATGTTGACATTCACCATTTGAAAGTAATTAACAAGGCTGTTTTCTTTTAAGTATTCCCTATGTTGAAAATACTTACAATAATAATCACTAATTTCTTTCAAATGGCAAACTGGAACCACTCCATCTGGATGGTGATCCACAAGTGCATGAGGGCATATGTATCCGTATGTGCAGGGATATATATGTGTGTGTGTGTGTGTGTGTGCTCGTATGTATATATTTATGTATATAATATGTGTATATATGTATATATATGTATGTATATGTATACATGTGTAGATATGACTCTAAATACAACACACAGCTATGCCTGCCAGCAACAGAGACCTTCTGCATATGTTATTCCTGTCCAGGAAGGAAAATAAAAGATAAGGTGACTTACAAAGGGCGGGAGAGAGAGAAAAACTGACTATCCTGCAGTATTTAAAGGGGAGAAAGCACAGTCTTGTGGTTCAGGCACAGAACTGCATTTGGCCAGCTCTGAGCACCAGGACCAGTCCTGCCAGAGCAAGTCCGTGGCTGAGGACAGCCTGGCTGTCAAGGACATTCACCAACACACTGGGGCCCTAACAGAGGGTTTTTTGGCAGTCTCAGTCATGATCAGGAGGAGAGATGAAGAGATGCCTGATTCTTTCTAAACTGTAGGATATGAAGTTGGGCAATTAAAAAATAGTGTCCAAAGTTAGTAGGTACTTCTTAACTGTCTAGCTGATGACCTTTATCCACCAGTGAGGACCTCCTGAGGCTAGCACTGAGACTCTATCCATAAATGCTTATAAAATATATTGACATCCTCAGCTGCTCTGATCTAAGTAGCAAAATGTCCTTACTCCATGAGGGATGGGTTGCTAACAAGCCTAAATCTCTTCTCACACTAGTCTAAATCAGAAGCAACACCAAAATAGTCATTGTAAGCCGTGCTGCTGTCAAACTGGAATGAGTGAGGGAAAAATCTTCCCTGATTCTGCTTGTCAGTTTACAGCTAATTTGGAAAACACATACTTGGCCTTAGTTGAGCAGTTTTAAATGAAACAGAAGTTTGGTTCAGCTTATTTAAAACCCACAGTAAAAATTAACCTAGCCCACACTGCCGGTAATAATCAAGTAAAGTCCTATGGGGCCGTAAAGCTACAGATGAAAAAAAAATCATCCTTCCAGTGAGAATGGTATAACCCTCACTGAAGCATCAGAAGCTGAGATCAGAGCTCGCCCTCAGGACTAGGGCTCCAAAAAATGCACAGCCCTTGCACAATTCTTTCACTGCTCTGTAAAAGCCAGGGCAAGATCTGCTGCTGCAGTCTGTGGGAGCTGTGTTAGGCCAAAAAACGAGTACTTTAGAAAATCGTCCTAACATGTGTGAATAATAATTGGAAGACAGATTGGGGATGGCTCTCCAGTACAGTGTCTCACTTCAGAGAGATTTGTGGTTTCCTGCAGTGCAAGAGCACGTGGGAGGTCCATCAACTCCTGGAAGACACATCCTGGGAGATTCTAGCTCGCTTTGGTTTGGCAGGAGAGGAGGAGACCATGAGCCCTCTGAGTTGTTGGAGCTGATGCTGAGTGGATCAGTGCAGCGCTCTGCTGAACCTTGGGGCTGCATCATGCAGGTAGCCCTTGTCATGCAGAAATCTGGGAGGAAGCCACTGAGGAACACCTCTGCTTGGCAGTGTGTTCTCGAGCAGGGGCACTGGTAGCCTCTGCCTGCAGAAGGAAGCTGGGGTACACATGCCTACTGCCACCCTGAGTGAGGCACAGCTCTGGCATGTACTCACAGGGAGTCTTTGGGTAGATAAGTAGAAGATGAGCAGCCCTTCAGCATGTGAGTACTCCGAGGCCTCAACTTGCATTAGAGGAGGTTTAGTTTAGATATCAGGGAAAATTTCTTTGCTGAAATGGTGGTTGGGCATTGGCACAGACTGCCCAGGGAAGTGTGGAATCACCATCCCCAAGTGTTCAAAAGGCATGTGGGGCTTGGAGAAATAGTTTAGCAGTGAACATGGCAGTGTTAAGTTATTGGTAGGATGCAATGATCTCAGACGTCGTTTGCAACCTTGACAATTCTATGATTATATGATACTACTGATTTCCAGCTGTGTTTGAGATGTAAATTCTGGAGAAAAATGTGCTTAGCATGACATTCCCCCATAACTTTTTTGTTATGGGGGAATCCTTGGAAAGAGTAAAGTGACAGCTTGTGGCTTCCTCTGAGGCACAGATAAAACAGGTGTCTGAACTTGTCACTGTCCCTATAAAATGCCATTGCCTCCTTCTTGGTCTCTCTGCATATTTGCTGGCATTCTCCTAAGACACCAGTACTGACAGAGGTTTTGTGTCTCCGCCATTCAAAGCACTGTGAAACATGACCGAACAGGGAATATCTGAGGCCGTTAAACATGCTTTAAAAGTTCTTAATTTGTTGTATCATGATAACTGCACTTTAATAAAAGCAATCTGTGGTCTTAATAGCCATACAATAAACTGTTATTTATATGAGTCAACATGCCTGGCTGAGCCTTCCAGGTGTGCCCCAGACTTTGAATCATTGGAGCAATCCAGTGGGAGGATGTTGTCTGACAGAACCCAAACAAGGCTTATAAACAGGTGCCATTTTGCCTAGCCTCATCTAGGGGTATGCTGGCTATATTAAGCACCTGGCACAACATGGCACTTTCAGTGCTTTGATTTATTTCAGTATTACATTTAATTGTTTCCTTCTTGCCGAAGCTTTAACATGCAATGCTTGTAAATATAACCTGCACCCTCCATATGGCACGCTGGTTTTCCATTTTCAAATGCAATCGTCCTGGAATAATGACTGTGGTATAACTCAATTTGAGTTCTGCTGCTGGGGACTTTATTACATAATGCTTTCTAATTGACCCTCATAGTTTAATAAGACAGAACATTTCGCCAGAACATTGACAAAAGTTATTAATTTTCACTTCAGCAGAGACCAGTGTCCCAATTAAATCCCATGATAATGCCTGACTGACTGACCGACCTCATTATGGCTAATGCTTATTAGTCCTGCAGAGAGGATAACATCACACACTGTTAAAATGCCCAAATGAGCACATACAACTATTCAGCATGATTATAATTTACATACATGACTAATTTTACTCCACCAGTCCTTGTCTGGTGAAACTAATGCTGTAAACTCCTGTCACACAACAAGATAGCCACTGAGAATTTTTAACCTATCATAAATACAGACCTGAAGTGTTTTAAAAGAAAGCAACTGCCAGTTAAATCCTTTCTGCCTTCTTGAAAAGATATTGTAAGTACACATACTATGTGTACTTCAGTTGGTATTGTACCTTTGCCTGTTTGTTTTTGAAAAATAATTATTTCATCTTCCTTAATGAACTACAATAATGGCTTAGATCAAACCTTTCTGCAAGCATTTTTACATGTCTTGCAGTTTAACTGCTCTTCCTTATCCAGAGCTGTGTTTTTATATTTTCTTAGATTTTAAAATGTAGGGTAGGTGGCAATTTTGCATTTCATCAGAACCCCTCCCTCTGTTTTTTTTAACAGTCCCTTTCCAGGAAAACACTGAAGCCAAAATCCTTTATAAATACATTGTATATGCTGGAAAGCACATGTTTAAAAATGCCACCTGTTTTGACAGAGCCTTTCTGAAAGGTGAGCCAGAATGGCTGTATTTTTCATGCACTTTAAATAAGATGTAGGGTAAGGGAGTATGGTGAAAGGAGTTCTTACACCCTTTCACTATGGTTTTTAATTATTATAGATACACAGATTTCACCATAAGAAGTGTGTACCAATACTCCATCCTCAAGATTTTCCGTGGGTTTATTGCATCCTTTTCCCACAGGATTGTACATTTGACAGAGAACAATAGGGAAACAGCCTGTCTCGCAGGCTTTGGTTTGTTCAGGGGCAGGGCAGTTTGAAGTTTCAGAAGAAAAATCTACAAGACACAACAAGGCTCATAGATGCTGGTAGATGAAGATAAATAGCAACACCCACTATCACACACACATATGCAACCTCACCACAGCCAGGTGATGGCCTAGATTTTTCAGGTTAACTTTTTCAGACACACCCCAACAACACCACACTCTATGTCCTATTGCCTTCCAGTAGGATTTATCCTGTAATAGGGTGGACTCTGAAAAGAGAACTTCAGAGACTGGTGAACATAGACTTAGAGGTCATTCATCTTCAAAATGAGCATAAGAGCACAGCCAACGTCAGCCACAGAAGTCACTACCACTGCATAAATACTGGATGCGTGAGAAAGACTGCCATGGAGCAGTCCCTTTCCTCATACCACTTCTTTCAGACATATCACTTTTTCATTCATAAATCCCTTAACTTGTGAGACTGGGTAGACTCTTTCAGCCTCAAATGTGTTTTCAACCACATTTTCTTCTTTCATTGCTTCCAGTCACATGCCTTACACTGATGTCTTCAATATACCTCTCCCTCAATTCCCATCTTAATCTCATTTCATCTTCTGCCATTGCACCTTGGAAAAGAATATAGCTGACACTGGCTACAAAAATGAAGTGCTAACACAGCAGAAAATTAACTCTCAGACATATACAATAGATGTTGCATGGTTACAACTGAGCAAAGAATTTGGCCTAGCATGTTTGTAAATAAAACCTGGAAAGTGCTGAGAGATGCTAATTAAGTTTATAGCTTATTCTTGATTTGGAAACAAGCGTTTGTCTTTTGCCATTTAACTGTCATGTTTAATTTCCAGTATTGTGTTATGTTCACTATAAAGGTGATGAGACATGATATAGTATGATACTTCACTATGTAAAATAAGCCAAGTAATTGTGAATGCATTAAAGAAACATCTGATTCACACTATGCATTATATAAACAATTACTCCAAGCAGAAATTAAGATACTGTAAACCAGATCTTTGGTCCTGGTAAAAATATACAAATATACTCCATAATCTATTTTGGTCCTGCTTTTGATTGTTGTTTTCAAGGCTTAGAGGGAAGGGAGGAAGGAAGGAAGAAAGTGGGAAAGGAGAAAAGAAGGGAGGAAGGAATGAAGGGAGGGAGGGAGGGAGGAAAGGGGGAGAGGGAGGAGAGGGGGAAGGGAGAGAGAAAAAATGGAATGCACCAACCTGCCGGCTTGAGTCTGGAATTTGTTAAAAACCCTTCATCTAAGCTGCTGATGTGTATAACAATCAGCATTGAACCTCTCTGTCAGGGAGATCTTAGAATACCCAAACCAAAAATGGCCACATGGATGCTATCTAGACAACCGAAGGATCACAAACTGAAGGGTCTGTTTGCGATCACATTTTTTTAATTGAGCCTTCTCAGGAAGAGAAATTCAGGGGATTGAAACTCCTTGTGGTTCAGCATGCAAATGCTTTTTTTCATCTTGCTATTTCTGCAACTAGTAATCCTTAAAAAATTGTTCACAAAGGGATCAACCATATTTTAGGCATGGGAGAACAACACAAAATCAGTACAGGTAAAAGGCTGAAAGGGACTGTCTGGAAGCTACATACAGTGAGGAACAGAAACAACTATAGTGCTGAGTTCAAGCTAGCAGGGAGAAGAGTCCAAAGATACATCTATGAAAGTAGTGTTATGCACACAAGAGCAGAAGTGAATAAAGTAGCAAGATAGGTGAGCAGGTGCAAAATAGAGAAATAGCTAATAAAAGGCTGTAGGGAATGGGAGGAAAAACATGTGAAAAATGAAAGTTTGTGGACAGCCATTAGGCAAAGGTCTTCCATGATCACTTGGTTGCTTTAGATAATGCTGGGGCAGACAAGTAAAGCAGGTCATGAGTTCAGCAAGGTTAGCAAAAGGAAAAAAGGAAAGGGGGAAATAGCATGAGAAGAAGTTTGTTCTTTTTTAACAACTCAAAAGTCAAAATGCTACACTGTGGAAGCAAGTGAAAAGCAAGTCAAGGACTTTGTAATAGAAAACTTCTTCATCTGGGGTGAGTCACAAGTTGCCCTCCAGTCAGTTCATGGTGAAAGCCATGTAGACAGAACGTGGCTCTTAGTAACAATAGAAACTCAGAAAGGAACAGTTTTGTCCATTTATTTTAGAACAATAAAGAAGAGCAGAAAGGTCACAAACCAGTCATGGGAGTTGAACCTAAATAAACTACTACCTTATTAGTTCACTCTTGACCTTAAGGAATGCTTTCAGCACTCCTAGAAATGTTTTCTCTCTGTTTCTTGTCACTCACACAGCCATTCTCTAACACCTATTCTGAGAAAACAACTTGCTGCTTTCAATTATACTGTATGGACTGACACACAAGCTTTACACCTCAGTGTTCTTTCTTCTCCTACTCTTCTTCCCTCACCTCTGCAAGCACTTCCTATACATTAAGTCATGGAATGCATCTTTTGAGTTGAAAGCCCTCTGTGAAGACTGCAGCTCCTTTTAAACACATGTAACTGGAGACCACTGCAAGAAGTGCTACTATCTGAAGCTGTTTTTGCACTGGTGGATGGAAACAGTTTCACTTGGGCATCATCTGAACTGCTAGCAAGAGTGTAAAGAGCAGAAAATAGGGATGGTGCGTGTCACTGTTAAGCAGTATGTCCCATTTGGGGATGGAGAAAGAAGAGGAGGAAAGAACTACCTTGAGTTTGAACACCGACTGTGCATGAATTCTGTCTACATATCACTGGAATTAAAAAATGGAATAATAATGAAAATCAGTACTTCCTTCCAAAAATATTTGCACTGTGAAATTACAAAGGGACCTCCTATAACAGAAAAATAGTCTCTGTCCAGTCACCTTTGGTGTGGAAAATGGTACATACTGATAGTAATGCAATGCTACAGTTCAAGCAGAGATTAATCTATCCCTTCAAAACTGTATGGGAAGTCTGGGCAGGCAGAAAGTAATCATTCCATTTGGAGTTGGTCCAGAATGCAACAGTTAATGTATCCATTCTTGCAAAATATATCGTAAGACCTTTAATGAGCACAGAAGTCAGTATCAAATCTTGGAAAGGTATCTAAATGCTCTCCTGACATCATTCTGGGCTGTGGTTCAGCACAGCCTAGGAATGAGGGAAGGGAGAGAAAAGAGGAAAATGCCACTTACAGTATTGAGTTGCCAACACCTAATAAAGAATAAGGAAATGAAAAACTAATCAGAAGTGAAGACAGGACACGTAAAAGATTTTAAAAATCAAGTCCAGACAGCACTATGGAAAGGACTGAATAGAAGAAATAAACCAAAATAAGAAAACAAAACCTGAAGAATACAAAATAGATAAAGATTAATAAGGCTTAAAAAAACCCCAACCAACCAAACAACCCAACAAACAAATAAAAAACCCAATCCCCCACAAATAACAACCAACAAACAAAAACCAAAACCTCACCAAAAACCACCAACAAGCAAACAAACAAGCAAACAAAGAACAACAAAACATAAGAAACATAGAGGTGGATAAAACCAGACATTTGGCCTCCAGATGTAGAAGGAGTAATTTATTGACAGAAGACGACTTCACTGTGGAAAGAAAAAAAAAAGAAAAAAAAAAAAAGGAAAAAAAGAGAAAGAAATTAAATTAATTTTCCCCCTCTCTGTTCACAAAAGAAGATGGGAGACAAATGCCAGGAACAGACATAAATTTCCCAGGGGTAGAAGATAAAATATTGAAGAAAATCAGGACCATGTCAGACCAGGTGATTAAGAAATTAGAACTTCTGAAATCTGACAAACCTTTACAGACAGATTAGTTCCAGTGAAGAACTGTGAATGAAGGACAGGGTAAAGAAATGAAGGAGATCTTTAGCATGCACCTTGATACAGCAAACTTGGGCTAAAATGGTTCACAAAAAGTTCAGGAACTGTTGGACCATACATCTCAGGAACTCTAGTATCAGTCTTTGATCTTGACTGTGACTCTACTCTAGAGAGGCAGAAAGCAAGAGAACATTTGAAGGTTTTCTTCACCATCTGCCTGTTTGCTGACTTTTATGTACCTGGCACTCAAGATCTGCTGGCAGCCATCTCATTGTGTGGGTCCAGTGACAAGGTGGGCCAGTGACTACATTTATGGTGTCAGGAAGAACTATGTTCCTTCTACCCTTTGAATCAACATTGTAAATGTGTCAACATCACTCATAAGGAGCATTAGAAAGTGTTATTTTAAAGTGTTTAGAAGGTAACTTGGATTTTTTCCATTTGAGCTTTGTATAAGAAAGGGCTTTCTACTACCTGGGGTTCCTGTGAGAGGCATCCAGCCATCACAGTGAAAAAATACATATTGGAAAATATACAGCAAAGCCAGAACCAGTGGAGACAAGTATATCTGCCATGGGTGCATCTAGGTCAAATTCAGCAGTGAAATAGTGGCCAAACCTTCCTAGAAAATGTCTGTAAAGGGATACCTTTCATTCCATTTTTTGACATCTAGTATTTTTAACATTCTGTGTTGAAGGAAAAGAAAGCTGTGGTACAGTCCGTGTGACTGAGATGGTGTCAGATTAAAAGAGGAGATGGAGCAAATTAGAGCACGTTAGAAGTTAGACTACCCACAACTTCTGAAACACTCCAGTTATTTGTTTGGCTGCTGCTTATGTCACCAGTGTGTTTGCTCCGGGATGCAACTGTCACGAAGACTTGCACACAAAAATCCCAAGCTCAAGTTAATGGGACTGACATGCTGCAAGAGACTGGATAATTAATACCAAGGATTGGGGTAGAGCAGGAATGGACTACTATGCTCATTTGTTTTGTCCTGCTCATTTATTACCCATTGTATGAAACAGCTGTAATTCTTTAGCTACATATAAATGCGAATTCTGCTGATTAACAGCACAGTGGCTCACACCACTGACTGTTGTTCTGTGTCTTGGTCTGCAAGGTCTGCCTCAGACACCATCCTAAGTTTCCACTTTGCCAGGGCACTCAGAATTCCTGGTATTACAAAATTTCAGTAAATTTGTTAAGCACACTTTTTTTTTTTTTTTTTTTTTTTTTTTTTTTTTTAATCTAAAAGGCAATAAAATACAGGTTGTTTATAGGATTGGAAAGTCTCATGCAGTAGGTTCCCATTGTAGTTACAAGAGCCTTTTTAATTTTTTCTCATTTCAATAGAGTTTTTATGAAATGTCTACAGCTCATTAGAACAGCAGTGCCAAAGTGTTTAACAATATCTCTCTAAGACCAAGTTTTTCTAAGAAGGACTTCCATCTTGCACAAATAAGTAGTTGCCTGCACAACACCCAAACTTTCTTATGTAAATCTGCAAATAGCCAGCGAGCTTCTCTGTATGCACATTACCTATGCATGCAAACAAGTCTTTTGAGAATAGCTTCATTTTCATTTCTGTGTGCATATATATGCAAGAACAGTCAGATTCTTGCTCACATTATCTATAGAAGATTGATCAAACACTAGAAGTTGGGGAATTAATTTTTTTTTTTCCTTTACAAACATAATGAAAGACACTGAGATTTGTGTATATTACTGTATATCACTTTCACTGGAAGCAGGATGCTTCAAAAGGAACTGCTGCCAACAGGACAACAAAGCTCATGATTTTAACCTTTGCCCTGTAGTCTGTAAGTCAAAGTTGCATAGTTCCAAAGTTGTTTGCAAGCAGTCATTCAACACAACACATTCTTTCAAGGAATTTCTTTGCAAATATAATTATAATGTGCAAAACCCAGTGAAACAAAACAGTCATGTATGTTCATGTTGTTTGAAGGTTAAAACCAAAGGTCACTTCCAATTTTAGTTTCCTGGGGCTGGGTTTTGCTGTCTCACATAATAAAAATAGTGCTTTGCAGAGGAAAGTTTGTAATAAATAAATTTAGAAGGAAGTTTAATTGGTAGTTCCTGGGATTAACAGTATAAATGTGAAGACAAGTACTTATACAGTGCACAGACTTGATGTGATTGTAATAGCGGCTGCACAGAAGGGGAAGGTTATTGTCACTTTCAGCTATGGTAGGAAAGTCTCTATTACCCCAGAAAAGATTCAAGGGTACTGTGCACAAAAAGATTGCTTTAGCTATTAGCAAATCTTTTGTACTGGTAAACCTTTTGTGACACTTATTTTTTTCTTTAAAGTGATGACTTAAGGCTCATTATTACTGCTACTTAAGAGCAGATGAATGTTGTAGGCAGGTTTTTCACCCATCACATTTAAAAGTGGGTTGCATGCATTGCGTTGTATGATCAGAAAGCACAGTGCTGGCACGGACCCTCAGTTGCTGCCTGTGTTTTTATTACTTGATTATCAGCAGAGCTGTGTGGAGCCTGGTGTCTCTTCTAAAGAACAGCAGCTCTAAAACTGGACCACATCCTTCATGATGACACAGACAGTGAATGCCTATTGCTGAAACAATGTTGTGAAGGAGGACACAAAACACTGAGGGTTTTTTTGTACCTTTGGTGTCAATGAGCAGATTGTGCTGCTCTGTGATGTTAATCTAATTTGAGAAAACAGATTGTTCAAAACATCTTGTCATTGCTTATAGTGCTGTAAGCATAAATGTGCTATATTCTCAAAATGCAATTTGCAAGAACTTTGGTTTGTGTGTTTAAAATTGTGCAAGATTTGCAATAAAGTGCACAGCCAGTTGTTTTGCACTTGTTCCAGTGCCAGAGGGACTGAAAAAATGTATTCTCCAAATACTAAATTTGAACACTGTCTTTCAATAAATATTAAAAATTGGTGGTTTTTTTCTATGCTTTATTTCCAAAAAATAATTTGCCAAAGATTTGCTAGTGGTAAACAGTAGACTGAATTTTATTCTTCAGATAAATAAAAACTGTTCAAATTCTGATTTTTTTTCTTCACAAATTGCTACTACAGATTTAATTTTCTGACATGTATTTTATTTTTCACAGTTTCTGTTGACCAGGTCTGGATTTTTGCAAAGTTTTATGCAAAATATTTGCATATCTCACCCTCTCATTAAATGTAACACATGCCTAGTTAGCACTGGAATAAAAAAGTGCTCAAATACCGAAGAAGCTGTGGTGTTTCTGGCCACAAGTTCAGCTATGAATTCTATGAAATCTTACAGGGAAACCTATTCCAGCTAAATATCCAGCCCAGACTCAACAAATGTGGATGGTTCAAATAAGCATCTGGACTTTTGATGTTTGCATAAAAAACCAAATGCTGGTTTCTTGAGGTTCCCCAGATCTAGACACCTCTCAGTACCTATTGACAAATTCTGTTTGAAATCTGAACCGACATTTGTGACTGACCAACTATGTGAACAAACCATGGACAGAAACCACCTCTGTCCTAAAATCTTTTCGACTCACAATGCAAGTCTGGCACTTCTGCTACATCTCTGATTGCTATCAGGGGTAACACTTCAGCTGGGGCAGATGACCACTACACCATTGCCTTCCTAGCATTTCTGTATTGCTTCGAAGTGAATTTATTGCTTTCTGAATAAAAGCATCTCCACAAACAAATTTTGGGAGGAAAAAAAGGAAAAAAAAAAAAAAAAAGAGAACTCTTTAGTTATATTACCAAGCTCTGGATTCAATTAATTTGCAAGAGTTGAGAAAAGCCCTTTTCTTTTTTAAACCAGACGTTTATTTTTAACAAGGGATGAAATCACTGGAGAACAAAAACTGAGACATCTGTTGTTTTATATCTGTTTATTGTAAGTGCTTAAATGTGAGTTTGGTTTCACACAGTTTTGACATTGTTGCTTCATTAATAATGATTACGTAATTGCAACCACAAAACAAGCTGTAAGGCTGTAACATTTTTGTTACTTATTAGCAAAGAACTCAAAACAAAAGACAGTATCAGGAAGGAAGTAGCAAAGATTTTTGTGTTGAAACTGGTTCGTATATAGAATTTCATAGCAGCTGTGATCTGGATCAAGCTGGCGAAAATAATTAATAGACATTTTGTTAAGGAATTTTGTTTAAAAAATGAAAACACCTTTGAAGAACAGGCTTAATTTGGTGAAGTTTTGTAGAAAAATGGTAAAAGGAATTATTTTGCTCACTGTTGCTGTTTGGTAAAGTTGACACACATCATGCTGTTTGAGCAAAAATATTTCTCTAATGTTTTCTGCCTCTGAAAAATTTTTTTTCAGTTCACACATTCATACAAATATTAAGTCTAATCTGCAGTTTTTAATTGAGTTCAAAATATAAAGCAGAGCATTAATTTAAGTTATTGTGGATTTTTACATTTTTTTGAATACAACTCTTCTATTTTTTTTTTAATTATTATTTTAAAACTTACATAAAAATGAAATTTTACCTTTTAATTAGACTTTTTAAAAAAACTTTCAGATTTTTCATAAATGGAAATTCAAGTTTGTTGCTAGCTGCCGTGACAAAATCTCACCCCACTATTTGGAACAGGTCATTTTCTTTGTAAATTTCCCAGTCAGGAAGAGTGTTGGAAAGACAAGGTGTGGTGGCATCAAGGGATATAAGTGTAAAGGAGGAAAACCAGTATTTGACAAGTAGATACATCATAGCCATGCAGGTATGAGAGACACCATTAGTAACAGACCACAGTGTTCAGTATATTTCCACAGCTTTGTTTTTGCATATATGATTAATGTGTTCCAGTTTTTTTGCTTAGTATTTATACAGATACATAAATTTTCCACCCTATAGAAGCCATGCCAGTGTGGACAATTGTGGTGGTACTCTGAATCAAAGTTGTAGTCACCTATGCTTTGCACATTTCAGGATACTCAGGCCTCTGCTCTACTGACATCCCTTAAGCTGCCACCCCAAACTGACAACACATTGGGTACATAAGCTTTCCCAAGCAGCAGTAAGCCCATAGAAATGCTCAGTGTACAGCACATCTGTCATTGTGATCACAAATTTCAAACCAAACGAAAGCAAAGATGCTGTAGTGTTGTATCATCAAAACTTTGCAGGCTCAGATGGAAGGACTATGGAGAATTGGCAGGCATTTGGAAACAGAGCTGTAATAGAGACAAACAGGGAGTCTTAAAACTGAGGATAGAGAGCAATTGACTCTGCTAATGGAAACACATGCAGTATTAAATGTAAGTGTTCCGCACCTTCTTCATAAGGTGGCACTTGGGAGCCCAGTCTCTCGGTCCTGTAGGGTATGTTTCTAACACAGTGTGAGGGAGAAAACAGTCAAGTGATTCCAGCTCCAGTTAATGGGAGCTATGCTCCTAATCCGTGGTATGCATATTTACCTATGCCTTTCTAGTGAGGCTACTTACGTAATTTCAAGGGAGGAAGTAGCCAGGGGGAAGCTGCTTTATACCAATTAAATGGAGAAGAATTGGATGGAGGGCAATTCAATGCATTCACCCTTACAGGGAGATCTGTGTTTAAACATCTCAATGGGACATTTTTTAATGAAGAATTAAACTGCATGCCCTGTGTATGTCAGAAAGGGATAGCTGGAGCCCCCAACACTGAATTTCTCTCTCAGGAAGGAGAGAAGTGTGTAGTGTAGCTTCCTGCTGGGTGATATATTTACCTTATCAAGATGATCACAGAGAACCATGTAAGCATGAATATTCATAAATCACTTCACCTCTGGGCTATGATGGGAAAATGTTACAAGGTTACAAGGTTTAGAAAACACCTCCAAGTATGTTAAGGCTTTTGTCAAAGTTTATCAGATTCTGTCAGATCCTGTGGAGTCTTTTTACTCTTCCTCTTCATCTTGCTTTCAAACTTTTTTCCATACTCCTCCCATTCTTTCCATTCTCCATTTGCTCTTCTCCATCCCCTTCTTCAATTTACTATGAAGCTGCAGCTCCTCTCTCTACACATAAACATCTCTTGTGCAGATCTTCAATCTCAGTCCAGACTGAAGAGTCCAAATCAGAAGTTTTTGTAAGCTCTCAATAGCTGTGTAATATATCATTATCTTAAGTAGCTTTGACCCACTTTGCTAAGATACCATTTAGTTGAAGCTAGAGAAGTTAACACCCTGAGGACCTAAAAAAAAGATTAATGTAGGTATTGGACACTTTGTGCATGTTGCATCAACAGAAACTCCCCCTTATGTTGGAAGAGAGAGTCTTGGATAACGTGATTATCACCTATGATGATGTTCCTGTGCATTCTACATCTACAGATCAGAAGTCTCAGGAGTAAATGTTGAGAAGCCCATCCCACCTACCATCAGAACCAGCAAATCTTTACTATGGACACTTCAGAGTTAAAAAAAAAATTAAAATTACACAGTCATCAGTAAAGGATTAGTTACAAATTTGCATTATCACAGTTCTTAAAGCAGCTTAGACTTGTGCCTGTGCTTTGGTTCAGAACTGTGTAATTGTTCTGGTTCTTTATGCACAGCTCCCCGTCTGAAACCCAGTTTAGATGCAACTTTTTCTCATATTGGACATAAATGAAACTCCAGCTTAGGCCGCAGCCAGACACCTTTTAGACCCACACTTTGGCATCAGTGGAGTTGCTCTGCATTGGCAAGGGTACTGTATTGGGTCTGGCTGAGCTGGAGTTCATTTCCCCATAGCAGCCCTCACAGTGCTGTGCTTTGCATTGGTAGCTCTAAGGTTGTTGATAACACACCGGTGTTTGGGCTCCTGCTGAGCACAGCACCAACCATGTAACATTCCTTCCTTAGTTGAAGGCAAGATCCTGGGAGGAGACCCAAGTAGGCCAGCTGAGCCAAACTGACCAAAGGGATATTCCAGACCATATGATGGCAGCTCAGATATAAAAGCTGAGGTAAGGAGCAATGTGAGAAGTGTGAGATACTCCTGAAGAGAATGAAATGGTAGATATGAGAAGATTGCAACACATGGATGTCCGAGCATGCTTTTGATGAATTGCTCAACTGGTTTTTGACTACTAATGCAACCCAATCTGGCTTCCATCCAAATGGAGTGAAGAAAAAAGATAGGCTTCCAGTGGAGGATGGCTTATCTTCCTTAGGTTTTTTGAAAAATAACAGAAAATAACACACTCAAAAGGCAAAATTAGGAGTGATCCCAGAAGATTATGAGGAATAATAAAGATGTTGAGAGATATCTCAAGTCTTATAATTAGAAGTCTTCTGCATCCTTTAACACCAGGACATGCTGAAAGGTGAGCAGAGCTATCTTGAAGAAATCCAACAAGGAGAGAACTTCCTCCCATTGAAAATTCAAAGTATTTTTCACCTGTTCATTACCACAAATTATTTTGGTAAGCAATATTCTTCATTCTTATTCTATCCTCATAAGCTCATTCTTGCCAGTGACCAGTTTTAGCCAGCTGCCCTCTTTTAAGCTATTTGGGCAAGTGGGAAAGAGTTTTTTCCCTCTTCCTATCCACCCTCATACAGTTAGGATATATAAAGATTTGCCTTGTGACTCTCTGTTTCCATATGTGGCAGACTGCAGAACCATGAAAGATGAGGAGAAGTAAATCAGTTCTTCAGCAAAGTTGTGGAACTAATGGTAAACAGTCTGAGACAGCAGTGGGAGTTTCAGAGCTGACTTCCACTAGGCTTAGGCAAGAAGGGACAATAAGAAAGTCTGCAATAACTGTTAAAGTCTGTAGAAAAGTCAGAGAAGAAGAGAAGTGACGTTGTTCACCTCTGGGTCCATCAAGAGTGTTAACTCTGCTGGGGATGTAGGCAACACTCCCATTTCTACCCCTCCCACACTGCAGGGCTGCATTGGTGATCTTCTGATCAGAAGAAGCAATCTTTGCAATGTAGAGACCAAAAAGCTGACTTGAAGGAGCACTCAGACAGCCTTATCCACAGTGGCCACACCATCATCATCCTCCTGCTGAGTCAAACTCTTGTGCAAATGACACTGCCCCCCTGGTACAGGGGTCCCAACAATGCCACAGAAGGCAGTCCTATGAAAAGGGTGATCAGAGGGACTTCATGACATCTGTACCTCTTGTTGACATGTATAGGATCCTCTGGACTAGATTTCCCTTCTCTACTGCAGCAAACCTACCTCTATTCCCATTTTGGAAATAAAAAAAAAAATATATAATTTTAAATATATTTTTTACCTTTCATTTACAGTGGAGTGGGAGACTGGATAATTTCTTTCTCTTCTCGGCAATAAGGGCCCTGTTTCCTCCAGGGACAACCGCTCCTGTTCAAACAATTGTAAGAAGAACATGGGTGCACCAGGTACCCAGTCTTTCCCACCTTACCTCTTTAATATCTTTGTCATCTGCCTTGCTCTGTGTTCTTACAAACCAATATAAATTCTTTATGCAATAGTCCTACTAGGCTTGTGTCCTTGAGCTCTGCCTCTCCCTACAAAAACTAGCAATTTACTCAAAAAGTAGAATGTGAACCAGGCATGAGCCCTTCAAGTGCTGTATGGAAAGGAGGAGAAGAGAAGGGAGAAAAACTACAGGAATAAAGCACTTCCCCAAGGGCTAGGATGATCCAGAGAGGAGATACATGCTATAAAGTGCAAAAATACTTTATTATTGTCAAGTGAAGAAACGTCTTCTCATTGTGAAGTGCAAGCAAGCTGAACTGGCTTCATAGAGAGAGGCTACTAGCTAGCAGAAAGCCCCAAAGCCAGCCCACACTTTAACAGCTCTCCAGAAACTCCCTGCCCTACTAGGAGGCCCAAAAAAGCAAGAGAAAACATTTAAAAGCAGACTGTCCTTTCTCACTGGGAGCTGGCTCAAGAAAGCCAAGACACAGTCACCATGCATAAGGCAAGCCCCCACCTCCTGTGCATTCAGCCATCTTCAGTTTGACAAGGGCCCAGAAGACAGCAGAGACATCGTTTCCCACCACCTATCCCTCACTCATGGGGACTGGCTGAGGCTGGGGGAAGGTCTGCTGGTGGACATGGAGGGCAGACCATCCCAGCCTGCATGGGCCAGCTGGAAACCCTCTGTGTCCAGCCAGGCTCAGTACACCCAGGGGCCCTGCTGGGGCTCCAGCCTGAGGCGGATTACAGCAAAAGACAGGGAACATAAACACTGCCTGTGTTCTGGCCCTCAGAGGCATGCGAGAGACAAAGAGATTTTCCCAGAAGCGCCATTCTCATGTGTCTGCAGGAACAGAGTACACAAACTGAGGGCTGTGAGCTCTCCCTGCCACACAGGTTTGGGCCACCTGAGGGGTGGCTGGGTCTCTGCCCACATGCTGGTTAGAGAGCATGATTAGGAAGAGGAAATGCACAGTACATCCTGCCTTTTATAAAAAATTAACAATAATAATTGAAATACCTCCCCAGAAACCACAAGGCTGTCAGAAGACCTCTTCTCACCCTCCACTTCTCCACCCTCCAGAGCATATTGGGTTCACCTGCCACTGCTGAAGGGGTACTCTGGTGAGATGAGACTCCACACACAGCAGTGCAAACATGTGCCATGCAGGGAGCTGCCTGGATGCTCTTGTTTGCTTCTGGTCTCCAGGCAACATTTGTAAGGGTGTGCCAGGGTGGCTGGCAGTGGCAGGTGGTCACAGGAGGGAGCAGGTGGTAGTGCTTCTCCTCTCAGGTCCACCTCATTAAGGACTAAGGTCAGAAACCTATGCACCCTTGTGAACAACACTCCCGTTGAAGGGCCTCAAACTGCAATTCACTGCTGTTCCTTGCATATGCTTCTGGTGGCTCTTCCTCCTCTCTGTGGTAACTTCATTGCCCTCGATGAAAAGCCCCAAGGCACCCTTTCTGGTGGCCAGAAAGCCTTACAGAAGCCTAGTATGATGGCAACACATTCTTCCTTGCCCTAGTGCACCCAGCAGGAGAATAGCAAAGCCCCCATGGGCTTGGCACAGAGTACACAAAAGAGCTACAGGTTTTTGGTCTGGATGCTGTACTCACACAGAGTGCTTTGTTTTTCTAGATATAGCTGTAGGGCAGATATATCTGCTTGTCTACTCTGAGCCCCACATATGGCCTGCAAGTACTATTCTCAGGCAAGCTTGGATCCCTTCCTTCTTTTATCTATAAAATCATGGTGACACAGAGAAGGTGGATAGCAATCAACTGCTCTCCTTTTCACCATAAGAACCAAGGAGTGGCAAATGTAGTTAGTGGGAGGTACATTCAAAACAAACAAAAGCCACTCATGCAAAGAGTACAAAGACTTCTTATGGAGCACGACCAAGACTGGGGAATTCTGTAATCTTACAAGCTTTTGGGGTGAAGGATGACTGCTCTCCATAAACTTCCAGGATTTCTTCTAAAGAAATGCAGCAAACCAGACAAACTCTGCTGATTGACTATTGCCATGTGGATATAACTGGGATAACTTCTCTACCTGAATCCCTGTGAAATCATTTGCTTAATTAAGAGCTCTGCTTCCTGCAGGAGAAAAATGTCAGAGTAAGGTCTGACAGAAAAATGCCATGTGTGTCTGTCCCCTCTCCCACCCCATTTTAACCTATAGCATTTTAGCAAAAAAAACAGTCAGCAGATACATGAATGACTCTAAACAGTGAATTGCAGGAAGATATAAGCAAGTTATTTACCAACTAAAAGCACATCCACTTTAGACTTCTTGACCCTGTTAGCTCAGCATCATCCTATAGCCCTCCACAGAGGAGTCATTACAAAAAGGTGGCTGAGAAAGCTCGCCTGCTTTCAGTTTATCTGTGAAGTGCAGAACTAAAGAAATTATTCCAGCAACTTATTCTTACTGCTGTGCTGTTGATGTACCAATTTGAATTTTAGTGCTGGCAGGTACAAAAGTTTGGTTCCCCCACTGTGAATGGGTGTCCCTATATGCTGTGAATTCTGACTTAGAAAGAAGGAGAGAAATTGGGAGAGAAGGAAGGAGATGGGGAAAGAAGGGAAAAAAGGAAGAGCGAAAGAGAGACACAAAATGAAAGACAAGAGAGGGAAGGAAAAGAGGGTAGAGAGGGAAGAAAGCAGGCAGGAAGGCAAGGAGGCAGGCAGGCAGGCAGGAAGAAAGGAAGACAGGAACGTAGGAAGACAGGAAGAAAGGCAGGCAGGAAGGCAGGAAAGGCAGGAAGGAAAAAGAAAAAGGTAGTCATGTGAGAAGGCAGAAAGAAAGGAGGGAAGGAAAAGAGCAAGATAAAAGCCAGAGTTCTTTTACCCTCCCTGCGAGGTCTAGAAGGTTTCATTACCAGTGATAATTTAGCTAACAAACATCTGACCCAAATCAGCTTATGCAGCTATTTGGTCCTTTCTTTGCTTTAAAAATAAATCCTCAAGCCCAGTTGAATAAGCTTGCATGGCAAGGGAGATTTAATCTATATCATGATTTTGGTCAGATATTTTTCAAACACTGGCATAAATTTTTAATTTGGACTTTGATATCCAAGCAGGCCCAGCTGTAGTCCTCCTGGGGATCCTTCCAGAGGCTTGGACTTTGAACAGGCTCTGCAGCAAACAGCAGAGACTACTGAAAATTCTGACGGCTGGTGCTGAACTACTGAGCACTACAATAAACTGGAAATCAACACATCCTGCCACTTGGAGGGACTGTTTAGAAAGAGCTTCTCAAAGGAGGACAAATGGAAATAAAGTATATAGAGACAGGAAATACTGGTGCATTTGTGTCTCCATCTGGGAAATATTCTAGGAACGTTCTCAGAAACACAGGATTAACACTTTGAAATGAGAAAAGCAAATAAACATGACTGGATAAGGTTTCATTATTTGCTTCATTCTGTTTTGATTTTGTCTTCACTTTGGATAGACTATATACACTTTTCTTCTAGATGTGGCCCTAAATGACCACATGTTAGCTCTTTGGATGCTGACTTTTATTTTTCTGTAGCAAGCCTAAAACTTCTCAGATCTTCCAGAATGTCCCTTCACTTGTAGCAGGTTGTAGCCAGCTGCTCCTTTGTGAAAGCAGCAAGCTGAGAACTTGCGACATCTAAAGACATTTTCTTACTGCTTCAGGTCCAATAGCTATTAGAAGAGTCAGGCTTTGATATGCTAATATCTGATCTTACCAGCACAAATTAATGCTACAGACACAACTCCTTGTACAGTCATTATGGTAAGTTCAGCACAACCTAGCTGATCTTAAAGATTCGTTGGAAAGCTGCACTTTCGATAAATAGGGAGATCAATAGCATTACACCTGGGTTAATTAAGAATATTTGAATCACTTGGGCTCAAAACAGGAAAATTTGACAGTGCTATGACAGCCCAAAATTGAACTGATGTGGTAAGTATATGCTCATTCTTCTCTGCCACTAGAGGATAGCGGGTTCTACTTCCTTTATCAAAGTTCTCATGGACTGGAATCCTTTGGATTGCTTATCAGGATTCATAAAGGATTCCTTACTTTTCCTTCAAAATAAAAACATATTTTCCTAATGGTGAACTTATAATACACCATGGAAACATCATATGTCTCTGTGAATACAGAAAGAGGTATCATAAGGCAGGATGGAAATATATTAGAAAAATTATCCCAGAAGGTTGTCCATCATCTTTTCTTCTGTTATTCTTGCCTTTAACCAACCATTACATGTATTGTGTTTCATAAGCACCAAATTCACTAAAAAAAAGGTGAGTGTAATAAAAGATGTCAACTACCAACAAAAAAATCATTTTACAAATAGGCAGCCAGTGAGGAGGAGCACTTTATTTTTAAAAACTCTGGCATTATTTAAAGGAACTGGAATCCCCCGAGAATTAACCTCTTGTTGCTACTGATTAACACACAATACACTGTCAGTTTCACCAGCAAAATGGCAACATATGCCATTCTGAGAAGAGACATATCTTGCTGCATAAACCTTCTTGGTAAAACTGGTGTGGTCTGCTTTTGTGATATGAACTCATGTCTTCAGAAGCTGGACTGTGTCCACCAGCTCACTTCAAGGGTTCTGAAATGACAAGATATATCAATAATTATTGGATTGAACTATCTGAAGTGGAAAAAGGCATCCCTGCCTATGATGGTATAATCCACTAATTAATTGCTTTGTGGTACCCGAGTTGGAAAACTGGATAGTTCAAATCAACCTAAGTCACTTGAGTTTCATCTCTGCTCACTAAGCTCACCAACTGTATTTCACTGAAGATCTTGGTTTTCTCATGAATCTACAATGAAGGGAAAAAGTGTCAGGTCTGCATAACACAGCAAATTCCCTTGAAACAAGCCAAAGTTCTTCAAAATCTTATGTTGTAAAGAGCGCCAAGAAACTACTGTAAATGGTAATCAGGCTCTGCAAAGTAGCTGACTTTATGCAAAGCAGGCAAGTGCAGTCAAAACACTTACAGCAATCAACTGAAACTGTTGGGTAAAGTTTTTTCCATGTCCCATAAATTATTGAACAGTTAATTTCATCTTTGTGCCTGCAAAACATTCTAGCTTTGGGATGACAGCTTTATCCATTAAAGGGTGTGTGGTGACAGCAGAACAGAGAGTGCTGAGAACACAGGGAGAGAAGGTCCTTTCTTTGCTACATTACCACTGAGAAACACTAGGACATCAACATTTTAATCAATATGCAAGAGTCAATTACTGGGGAAGCACATGGCTTAAGCAGGATCTGATTATTAAGTTCCTGTTTAGTCCACCAAACAGGTGACATCAATACAAAGCTGAGTATCATACAGAAAATACATAAACATCCACTCTTACCCAAACTTTCTCCCCTCCTTATTCCCTCCTGAGCTAGATTCACACATGCCTGTTCACTCCCTTTTTCATATTACAAGGGCAGATCTCTAGGCAGACAGCAAAAAGGACAGAAACTGAGCAGATTGCAAAGAGACAAATTCTGTCTGCAGAGCCAAGGAGAAAGCCTCTCTGTGCTTCCAAAGGTATCCTTTTGAAAGGAAAGATGTAATCCTTCAGAAACCTCTGTTTCTGTTTTCCTCCCTGTTGGAGGTTTCAGCAGATCAAGGCTCTTAGTGAATACTGGGAATGCAAGCAGTAGAAAGAAATATTTTTTTCCAGAAGGGACCTAAGATGCTATCTGGGTCACTCAGTGTCTAGATTTATATTCTGGGCAGTTCCATGGTTTTGAAAAAGAGATGAGGATGTGGGAATGGAAGCAAGAATATAAATTGTTGACTACATACCTTTAATGTAGTAGTGCCTTCAGATATTTTATCTGCTCCCTATGTTTGTTGGTTTGGATGTTTCTGGGTAGCATTCAATGGAGTTGAATCATTACTTTTGTAGACACAGCATGAATAAGCGGGTTTCACCAATAGCTAGGCACTTTATGTTCATTTTTTGGTGAGTTGTACTACTTCAGTTTTAAATGGAATAGTCAGAAGGTGAAAGCAGTGATGGAATAATGGGAACCAAATCCTTCAGTTTCTGAGGAGACTTAATTTATAGTGGAAACAATTCTGTCTTTATATCCTTGAAGATTAGGAAATGTATGGGAAAAAATAGCAATTGAGAAAGGTGGTTTCTATGAAGTCGTGTAAAAAGAATGAATAGTGTAATCTGATCAGACATTACAAACACTGTCTTTCGTAGGTGCTTGTTACGCTAAGGTAAAGTCCTAACTTTAGAAAAAAGAACAGAGACAATTTTTAGAGAAGGCACTGTAGACCTGCCCTGAAATCATCTGTACTGCTAGGAGTCATTTCCATGGCACAGGTCAGACAGTCTACTCAGTCTTCAAAGTAATGTTCAGGTGTGACTGTACTCTCAGTGACAACCCTGTGGAGCAGAATACAAAGCCTTGGTCTCTCCTGCAGAAGGAGGTCTGAGCCCTGGAGTGCCCCTGAATTTAGAATTTTAAATTCTCTGTCTTATATGACAGAGAATAGCTTGGGGAAAGGAGAAAATGAGGAAGGTATGGTTGGACAGCAAACTCAACTTGATATCTGGCATTAAGAGGAGCACAGCAGACTAACTCAGCCACAGCACAGCTTTAGTGTGCATGATGACAGAAGCTAGTGTGGACTGATCAGAAGATTAAGGGCAAGTCTTTTTCTATGCAGAGTGGAAAACTTGCTGTGGTGTGTTGACAATGTGCATATAGCTGGCAGGTAATGTGCTCTTCCTCCTTTTTTGCTCCTAAGTAGGTAATCAAAAAGCAGTGTAAAGCAGCACGTTCAGGGTGGAAAAGGTGCGTCCTAGACATTTGAAAGGCAAACAAAAATAGCCTGATGTGAGTCACTGCATGGAACTTTCTCACCTTTGTTTCTATCAGAGAAAAAAAAATGTGAGAAAAAATTGGCAGTGTAAAGGGATATTGAAAGCATGACATATTTGTCTGTTAAGTATAAATATGAACAGCTATGGAGATCTGATGCTATGGTGCTGGGTTTTAACTCCAGTAACATTCATCTAGTGCCAGGAAACACTAGATTTAGTACCTGAGGGTTTGCAGTCTCAAATACCTTCTACTTTTTGTTTTCATATGCTGCCAAGAATTTAAATTGGTAAAAGCTGGGGACTGACAAAAACTTGATCCCCAAGAGTTTTTCTGGCACAGGTTTATCAGGGAATATGGTGCCATTATTTTTATTATAATTTTTTGTTTGTTTGTTTGTTTGTTTGTTTTGGTGGTGGTTGGGAAGCTCATTTATAACTCTGTGACTTCTACTCCCAAATGTATTTTTAAAAATATTAAATAAACAAAGGGTTTTATTTTCTTGGTAGTGCTAGGAGCTGTCATTCATTTTATATACAATATGCCTTCTTGGATTGTAGTCACTTTAACATACATCTTGAAAGATCAAGAGCAGGCCACAGAAAAAATACGACTGTGGGCTACATATTCCATCCAAACCACTACCACCCATTTGATGCCTCTCTGTTCCAGTGAGGGATGAATTTACAATACATAGTAAAGTAAGTTAGGCAACTCTCTTAGGCCCAGTCCTGCTTTCACTGAAGTCAACAAACAGCATCTCTTTTGGAGTACACACATAATAGGAGTAAGCATTTCATAGGGAAATGTGGGCTTGCAAAGGAAAGGCTCGGCTTCTTTTGGAGATAGGCATCTAACAGAATGACATTCAACCTTTATTAGATTTATTTAACCCTTTTATCTTCTCACTAGATAGAACGTCCCTGTGATGCCTGAATGAAAAGAGAGGCCAAGAAGCCCCCTTTTATATTGCAGTCATGACAGAAGGACCCAAATGAGTTGATGTACAACCTAGATTCATCTTAAAACATCGGGTAGGAAAGCAAAGTGGGATCTAATTTGCATGTGTTATCTGTTTTGCAGGCCAGGGAAACATTCTTCCCCTTGGAGTGGAGACTGCTAGGATAGTTTCAAAGCTGCTGTATGAAGATGAGGAGTCCCTTCAGTCTTGAGCCTCCACCTTCAAGCGGTATGCAGCTGACCTTCAAACAGGCAACTACAAATAAAGCCTCTGTCAAATTTAGTCACTTACTGTTTAGTCACTTACTCAAGATGATATAGCAAATAAAGAAAATCATGGAAGTTTCTGGTCCTAGATTTATGCTTGTTGGTCAGGTTGTAGCCAACAATGGCACATTGGAAAAACAATGGTAATATATACAATACTGTCTTTATGGTCCAACACAGCTCTCAAATGCCATAACCACATCTCCCTAAATGCACTTTCAAGTTCACTTAGTAAGAATTTATAGGCTTTGGTGGTTTTTTGTGAAACAAATTTGTCATCTTGTCCCCTGAACAGACACAGTATAGCTTGCACTGCTTAGAATGCCTTTGGTTTTACTATACAGTTAGGTTAGATCTCTTAGCGCTTGTACTCTTTCTGGTACCTGTGTTATGAATAAGCTAGCCACTGCATTATTTTTTCCCTGTAACAAAAAGTACAAGATAAAATTCTTACCATCTCTTGGAAAAAAAATATTTTATGTTGTATAGAAGCTATGTTGGTTTTGGTCTTCTCTTGCATTTTGCTGTTAAATGCCCAAGCAGAATAGTTTTCTTATTAAAAGAATTATTGCCTAGGTTTATAGCATGCCTTTATCTTGAAGGAACACAAAACACTTTTCAAATTGCAGCTTGGACCTGGCAAGCTTCTGTGCCCTCACAGCATCCCATTGACTTGAATGATGTTCCCAGCAAATAAAGATTTCTCCATATGGATCCACTTGCAGATCTGGCCCTCAAGGCACAATTTGTCCCTATGCCAAGAGAATAAAAGCACTTTGAAGAAAGGAAATTTTATACATTTCAACTCAGAGTTTCCACCTGGGCTTTGTTCCTTGTAGAAGGAAAGGAGTTGTGAGTTTTCAAAAGTGATGGGTTTTCTAGGATCTGCTGAAGAGCCTAGCATGAGAGTCCCATTCCGTTCTGACCCCACCTAATTTCTGAGTAGCCATATTGCCTTTTCTGTATACTGCTGCACATGAAAACTACCTCTCCTGCACTCTCCTTCTGTTCACCTGAGTTAGTATAACACCCATGTGTCATGCCTTTGCCATCCATGGTAGTGAGGAGGATGGGATTATCCGCTTACACAAGGGGATGCTGGCACTTCTAGGGATGAGAGTATTGCAATCGAGAGTCTGTCCTCAGAGGAAATATACCTCAACAGGTGACTGAGCATAATTTCAGCAAAGGTCCCTGAGCAGTCTTCCACAGAACTGAGTGATGGGGAGGACACAGCTGCAACATCAGTATCTTCCCCAGTCTCCTTTCCTGAGGTGTAACATATGGATGGGTTTCTCCCATTCTCCAAAAGCAGAAATAAATCCCAAGCACTTTATAAACAGTGTTTGGTCTGTATGACACCCTATAGAAATTCAGCCACCCATTGACAGGGAGATTTGATAAGTAATGTTTCTCATTGCTATCATGGGTGGAATTTAGCTGGCTGAATACACGGATCAGTATACCCAGATTAATATCCCTGCTCACTAAAAAATTGCAGAGGATATATGGAGTGTATAACTGCAAACACTTTCACTATGAGCTAACTTTCAACTACAGCACACATAAGAGTCCCAGATGTTTTTTCATTGCTTTCCCTGTGTAAAGGTCACAGTATATGTAATTGGTCATACACTACATATGTAAGTGCATAAACTGCTAACATAATTTCCTGCAGTCTCCATTTACACTGACAATTTCTGTTATAAGTAGGAAACAGATAGGTCCACCTCATGATTTGAGGGTCTGAAGAAATGTAAGAACTGTGCCTTTAGTATGGAAGGGTTAAATTCTTAACAAATGACATGCAAATTAGCAACATGGGGAATAAATTCTTAAATTTGGGCTTCTGATAATTGCTTGCAGGCACGATGTATTGCAGCTTGCCCCACACTAATTTATTGTGAATTTGTGTAAACTTGGGAGTGGTTCCTTTTAGTAAAATTATTTTGCTAATGTTTCCACTCTGATCTAGAAAGAACCAATATACACAAAGGTGAAATACTCTGGATAGGTAAAATAGTCTATAAAAAAAACACATAGAACTGTATTCTTTTAGAATACATTTAGTGGAAGAAACATGCACATCCGCTAAAACCCTTGTTCAGCCTTTCTACTTGAAACGTGTTCACTAATTGCTTGAATGTTCCACATTGTCATAACTAGCTAGGAGCATCCTATGTTCCACACAATCACCTCAGATCAATGCGGTGGTAGGTCTCCTTTCATCCCTAGTCCAATAACCCCCCTCCAACAACAGAGATCTTTTGCAGGCACAGGGCCCTGATTTATGTTTAATGCAGCAGTGTTTTTACTGCTTTTGGCACAAGATGTTTGAAAGAGGTGAAAAAGACACACAGGCAAAAAGTCTGTTTAGAAAACAATTCCAACATAAGCACCATATGCCTTCAACTCATAGGTTCAGTTCCAGGCAAGGCTCCACAGCAAGCACAACAATTAGCTCCATTTTTAATTTTTTCTTCTTTAGAGGGATGGGGGAGGAGGGGAGAGAATGTGAAGAGGGAGATGTTTTTTCCCCACTATAGGATTTTTTAGTAGGTTTTTTCAACCGTTTTTCTTTCCTTCTGCTGGTTTACTAACTTGTATCTATCTATCCCTCAGGAGTTTATAAACCTCAAGTACGTATTATTAGATTTTTAGTATGGATTTTCTGATTGTGTGTGTGTGCGCCTGTGTTGGAAGTAGTTGAAACCTCATGCTCAAAGGAGCAGGCTGGCTTATTTGTCATTGGTCCATTGGCAGGGATGGCAATGTGCACCAGCGGGGACGATGCCTGTGAAGTGTCCCATTCATTCCTAGAAGTGCAGACACCAAGTTAACCTTGCACATAATTTTCATATTCTGTCAAATCTTTTGATATGCTATGGACTATATTTCTCTGGACTGAGAAAGTCCACATTGCTAGAATAAAGGTAGTAGCTAAATCAGTTAAAGCAGAGCTAATAATTTTGCTGCCCCTTTGTTCTGCATTATTGGTGATAAAACCCTTAATAACTTCTCCAAAATGAGGCTGAGAGGATTTTATCAGGGCACAGAGGAGATATGGCTTTACAGTTAGTGTTATGACAAACTCTACATTGGAGAACTGGAAAGTTAAAGGCTCTCCAAATTTCAAGATTAAAGTTGTTTTTATTTTTCCAAGAATTCAAAGTCCTATGGTATGGAGCTGTACAGGAATGGGGAGCAAAAAGAAATTCTTGTGGTTCACAACAAGGGGAAGGCAGTGCTTAATTGTAAGCAGTAGCCATTGTCATCAGATACCTGAAAAAAACCAAGGTTTAAAATTTATACAGCATCTAATGTGCTATCTACAGCTATAGATTATCCATTTCTCTAGCACAAGTTGTATATCATTGTTATTTGAACAGTAACGGCTGAAAGAGCTGTTTTTTACTTAGATTATTCAATGAATAATGAACCATTTCATAATCTGGTCAAAATCTAAGTATATTTCACTTACAAGTATATATAACTGAATACTTTTTGCACTGAGTCTCAATAAATGATCTACAAATAATTTTTGAGGTTTCTTGGCCAGTTCTTGGCTGTATATTCTCCCAGGGTACCCATGTTCTTACATATATGCCTTTCTACAGTGAAAGAATACTCACCTGTGGGAGCATGTGAAGCCAGGTTAACCTTGCTGCTAGATCTGTGGAAGTAAACAAAATTTACATTATGAATGATTTGGCCTGTAATGTGAATAGCACTCTGTATTCCCTCTGTTATGATCTGTACTTGGAAAATATCAAATTACTTTCCCAGGTCTTAGTAAGGAAGATATCCTTTCCTTTTTTAACAAAGGAAATGGTGGAAAACCCCAGGAAAATTCAAACAGAATGAGGGCAGAGGGGAGAAAGATGTATGCAAAGGTATGCATTCCCTTTTTTGTCAAAAGCAATTTGGAAACTCCAAAAGTTAATGCCAGTGATACCATTTGTCCAAAGATCCCAAGGTGCTTTACAAATATGAGCTGACCTGTCTGTCACCAAGGAGAGCAGCGTGACCCAGAATTTAGCTTGGAATTAACAGGATCTTTTTGCTAAATCTTCCATTTTATTTTAGTGCAACAGAGATATCAGACAAGAAAAAACAAGACTTGCCATAGTGCTGTACTACACCAGCAGCTATAAGGGAAAATATCTGTGACAGTAACAGTATGATACCAGAAGAGAGGAGTGAACTTCTGGAATGAAGGGAATTTGCTGAGGATCAGGGCCTGACAACTGAATGGTGAGGTGGAAGCATAGAAAGAAACCCCTCTGGAAGAAACACACTTTCTGGGCTGTTCGGTGGTTTTGGTTTGGGGGTTTTTTGATTGTTGGTTTGGTTTTTGTGAGGTTTGTTTGGGGGGGTTAGGTGTTTTTTCGGGGGTGGGTCGGTTGGTTTTTGGTTTTGGTTTGTTTGTTGGGGTTTTTTTTAACTTCGTCTTTACATTTTAAATTTGGGAGGGGATTTTGCTTTCCTTTGATTTCCTAGAAGCTGAAGATGGGCAACTCAAGTTTGGAAGTTAAGATGTAGATCCAAATGATCCAATACTTCTAGTGCAAAATCAAATTTTCCCATCTCTGAACTCTTTGTCTGCCTTGACTTTTACAGCCTCTACCTCTTGCTTGCTCCATCTGCCCTTCAGTCACCCTTCCTTCTGTCTGGGCAATGCTTCGTGTTGGTTCATGAAATCCTATCAATCCACTTTTGACTTATTTTTCCAAAGTATGAGGATATCAATGAGATGTCTGCCCCAGTGACCACAAATTTTTATATCCTCCTGCCTCCTCATCCTTTTTCTTTTTTTTTTCCTGACAATTAAAAAAGTAAAATCTAAGACCAAACATCAGTGTTTACAGATTTGTAATAAGTTTCTTTCTATTTATTTATATATTTCCTTTTCAGTCACTAAAGAAGCAGAAGCAACTTGCAAGGAGCAGTTGTTGCCAGAGGGTGAATCATAGCTATATTGATTTGATTATGTAAAAGCTCAGAGGAACCTGAAGCCAGATACAAAAATATCTCATAGTTCAAACCCTGTGGGACACACACTAGTAAAAAAGCAATCTTTATATTGTTCCTGATAAAAGCATCATTAGTTTCCTCACAGTGAAACCATTTCTCTGCTGATACAGTATATGGTTTTCCTTTTCTCTAGAATGCACTCAGACATAATTAACACTCAGTTATGAGACTTCAGCTTTCCTCTGAAGTGTTTGTTTTGAGGCTGTTGAGAGCATGGGTGCACAAGCCTGAGCCTTCCTGAATCACTGACTTGACCCTGTGCAGAGCTGGGGTCTGGCCTCCAGGGAATGGGAAGTGCTGGACCCAAATTTCAGCATCCTCCCTTGGGCTCTTGATTAGGTGTTTGGTGGGGCTCCCAGAAAGTCTGTCTCTCACTCCCCCCCAGGCTTTATACCACAGAAAAGGTACACAGTCATGTAGACACAGGCACATGGACCTGCACAGATAGATGCATTCCCAGCTTGTCACAACAAAATGCTTGCATTTGTTTTCTTACAGAGCGGCTCCTCGCAGGTACCCCAGCATGTGAGGACCACTATGCTGCCATGGCCAGCTTGAAGGTGGGGTGAAAAAAGTAGGGGCAAAGGGCTTAAACTAAAATGTCTTGGAAAGCTAAGGCTATACATTTTTCTTTATACTTCTGTTAGCTATGCAGCCAATATCTGAGCAGACTGAAACTGGGATAGGCAAATTTATCAACTTCAGGTTTTACTGTGTATCATGGAGGGATATCTTACTTGTTCTTGCCTTCATTATAGAGGAAAGATGTATTGTAAGCCAGTCTACTTCACTCACCTCTGGTTCTATCTTATCAATTTCCGTCTTCTTTTGGTCCAATCAAAGGAAAATACCAATGAACTTTAACATCCTTTGTCTGAATCTGCAATGTGGGACTTGGCTGTAAGATAATGTAAACTGTTACTGGGATACTAAAGGTGAGACTAGAGAGATATGGCACAGCTATGATAATTACTAAAGTACTATGTGCTTCAGAGAGGAAACCTTGTGTAGGTGAGAGAAGAAAAGAAGGAAAGAAAGACTCATTTCAATGCTTCCACCTGTCTTCTCTTCAAATCAGTGTGAAGACTGCTCAAGGAAACTTTAAGACATCTGGGAGTTTTGCTGACAATTCTGAAGTATTCATACTCACACAATTTGAAACAGTGCCAGAAAACTCAAAATGTCTAAATGTGATGATTTTGGGGGATCATTTTACCTAGTTGCAAAAGCCTTTAACCTTATTGCAGCATCAGTAACATAAGAATGCTTTCCATCTCATACTCTTGAATTGCCAAACAATTGGGATTATTATAAAACAGTGAATTATCCTCTTTTTTCTTTTTTTTTTTTTTTTTTTTTTTTTTTTCTTTTTTTTTTTTTTTTTTGGTCTCTCTTTCTCAAAGCCCAGTTTATGTCTTCTTTCTCAGAGCTGTTCTATTGGTTGTAATCCTGTCTGGCATACCCCTTGAAATTTTCAGAGAGCACCACATAGTTGCATATAGACTATAGCACAACATTTAGGAGGCTGGTAAAATCCAGCCTGCTGAGCACTTCACATAACCAGTGCTTAAGAGGAAAGGCTATTCACATAAATTATTTATTCACCTTACCATTTGCAGTGATTTTTCATTATCAACACAGGAATAATTCCAAGTCTGTTCACCTGCTTCTGCAGCACCCACAAAGGTAGGTGTTTGACTGTATAGCACAGCAAGAGTAGGATATCAACCTGTCTGTCTGATTAACTTGTTCAAGTAGGAAAAATCACTGCTGTTCACAGCCGTGTCCGTGTCCCATTGTAATATGGTGCTGAATCCCAAAGAGTGTCACAAAATATTTCCCTCAGCAGTGGGAGTTGAGCCTACATCATGTCTTTTAGGGTTGAACCTCTTATCTGAATATCTTACAGCACAAACGTGAAAACAAATCTGATGAAAAGACAGCTTCAGCTATTAGAGAAGCATCTTCTACACATTTACATAGGAAGCTTTTACTAAAATATGAAGTGCACTAAGATATGGTGGTTTTACTCTGAATTCTGAACACATATGTAATTGAAACACATGAATTCGGAGTCTTGTCCTGACACACCTGTGGTCTTTGGTGGTTTTAATGGTAAATTACGAGAAGATTCAATCTTTTGCATGACCTCTCCAATCTAAGTGATCTGCTAGCATTACAAGTCTGTTCAAACTATCCATATATCTTTGTCCCTTCAGTTCTCTCAGCATTCAAAACAGTTGAACCTGACACCTTACTTGGTCCAAGAAGAGTTGCTCACACTTGATCGATGATATGTGATTTGAACACATTTTTTAAAACAAAACTAGAGACTTCTGAAGTCCATCCCCCCGAAGCTCTCAGAAACTTTGACCCAAGACAACTCAGAAACAGGGCACACAAAAAAAATGAAAACCTTGTGTGAGACATAGTAAAAAAAAAACAAAACTACCAAATCATTTTTTAAGCAAATGCTGCAGTTTGGGTATAGCTGATATAAAACTTTGTATATTTTTAGTAGATTTACTATCTGAAATACTTTTTAATTACAAATGTTTCAAATAGAATTCATTTTCATACATTATAAGCCAAAAAGACAGATTCCATTTTCATTTATCTGAGATTATGAGCATTTTTATTTCAGAAAGCATTTGTGCTTTCCACTTACTGGGATGAAGTTACTATCATTGTCTTTCTTTTCTTTAACAATTTGGGTCTTTCTTCTGTACGAAAACCAGGTATTAATGTGACATTTTTTATTAAGAACATGATTGTTAAATGTGAATCCTCATTTTGATAAGTCTTTGCATCTGAAAATGTGGCTGAACTGGTTAACTGGTTAACTTCATATAATAGGCACTCATATACTTTGTTTTGTACTGTCTAAATTTATTCATCAAAAAACCCTTCTTTTACAAAAGGTAAAAATTCTCACATTGAAAAATGCTCATTTCATTGGCTTATTCTCTGTAAGAATTAATAAACCCCTGAAAAATTGCTGTGCACAACAGCTTTAATAGCTCTGTCCGGCTGCTTCCCAGCCTCTACTTCTTGAAAATAAAACAAACTCTAACTATAAATCAAGGGCATTGAAATGAAGGCCAGTTGCACATCACAGAGAATGATTTTATAGGTGGAACGTGGTCTTACTAATTTCTAGAATAAATTATTGTGTTTTACTGAATACAGTTCCATTTATACACTTTTAGTTGCAAAGACAAAAACAAAATCGCAATCCCTGTTACAGGCTAATTTTAATGTCTCCTTTTTTCCAGGCAGCTCTCAGTATAAAACATTTAGCTGACAACGTGCCAGGAAATCCTTTTCATTAAAATAAATACTGATACACACATTGTGAAGTTATCTCACTTATAGTATCAATGATCTTTAATAGAGTTGTTTTATTACCAGAATAATATTTCTGTCTGACAAGTCTGGAGTCAATATTTAACAGATCTAGGTCAGATTTAGCAATAGGATTTTGCAAAATCCTGGCAAGAATAAATTCTGACTGCAAACTCATAAAGTAGGTTTACAGATTACAAAATGAGCATTTTCATAAATATGCATGTCTCATAAATATTTGAGAAAAAATGAAATGAGATACAATATCTAAATGATTGTCTAATTAATAATTCTTTTGATAGACCAGTCTTGAATACATATTAAACACATGGGAAGAAAGAAAATAAGAGGGAGAGAAAGAGAAAGAGAGAGAAAGGAAAGAAAGAAAGAGAGAAAGAGAGAAAGAAAGAGAGAAAGAAAGAGAGAAAGAGAAAGAGAAAGAGAAAGAGAAAGAGAAAGAGAAAGAGAAAGAGAAAGAGAAAGAGAAAGAGAAAGAGAAAGAGAGAAAGAGGGAAAGAAGGAAAGAAAGAAAGAAAGAGAGAAAGAGAGAAAGAGAGAAAGAAAGAGAGAAAGAGAGAAAGAGAGAAAGAGAGAAAGAGAGAAAGAAAGAAAGAAAGAAAGAAAGAAAGAAAGAAAGAAAGAAAGAAAGAAAGAAAGAAAGAAAGAAAGAAAGAAAGAAAGAGAGAAAGAAAGAAAGAAAGAAAGAAAGAAAAAGAAAGAAAGAAAGAAAGAAAGAAAGAAAGAAAGAAAGAAAGAAAGAAAGAAAGAAAGAAAGAAAGAAAGAAAGAAAGAAAGAAAGAAAGAAAGAAAGAAAGAAAGAAAAGAAAGAAAGAAAGAAAGAAAGAAAGAAAGAAAGAAAGAAAGAAAGAAAGAAAGAAAGAAAGAAAGAAAGAAAGAAAGAAAGAAAGAAAGAAAGAAAGAAAGAAAGAAAGAGAAAGAAAGAAAGAAAGAAAGAAAGAAAGAAAGAAAGAAAGAAAGAAAGAAAGAAAGAAAGAAAGAAAGAAAGAAAGAAAGAAAGAAAGAAAGAAAGAAAGAAAGAAAGAAAGAAAGAAAGAAAGAAAGAAAGAAAGAAAGAAAGAAAGAAAGAAAGAAAGAAAGAAAGAAAGAAAGAAAGAAAGAAAGAAAGAAAGAAAGAAAGAAAAAGAAAGAAAGAAAGAAAAGAAGGAAACAAGCAAGCATACAAGAAACGAAGGCAGGAAGGAAAAAGAAAGCAAGTAAGGGAGAAAGGAAGGAAGGAAGGACTCATATTTGAAACAGTATCAAGATTTTTAAATCCTACTTCTCCATTTTAAAATTTCAAAATCAGTCAAGAAGACCCTTTAACCTCATCAATATTATATGACAGTCCTCACATGTACAGCCTGTTGCACATGAAAGATTGCTGTTTGATTCCCGGCACAGCTGGGGTCCAAGGCTTCAGGCAGCAGGACTGCTCGAATTTAAGAACACTTTCTACTTGAGGAAGTGTAAATCCTGAGGAAGAGGAGGAGAAGCATGGAGAAGCATGCTGATGATGGCCCACTGGACCATCTGAGATTCAGTTTTGAATGGGATACCTACCTTGGTTGCTTAAGCTCTAAATTTACAGTGGCCGAAAGATATAAAAAATTATTATCCAATTATTTCAAAAAAGCAAGTAACACAGTCATTCCACAGAAATTGTAGAGTTCAGTTTCCTGTAATCTGCAAGTATTTTGACAGATATTTTGTTGACAGAGCTGAGAAATCCCTAATTGCTGAATGAATGGTCACTCCCTTGGAATTTCAGAAAAGTATGTATTATTTTCTTTAGATTGTTACTCCACTCTAGACGTTTTTATCACCCACATAGAGAGTAGGAATAATGATGGCAAATCATCTCACTTAGAGAGTGTTTTGTGAAGTCAGTCATCGGACTGATTAGACAGCGAAATAGATTTAAGAAAAATTAAAGGCAAGCAACAAGTAATCCTAGTGTCCTTTGCACAGCTTTAAGCAATTACACTGAAGATGTGTTGGACAGGGGTATGGAGGGAGCTATGTCTCTTGGCTGGCACAATGGACACCGAGATACATACCAGTGGAATGGGTGGCTAAAACTACTTTTCTTCGAAGCAAGCAACAGAGTTGTAATTCATAAACTGGCAGTCTGGCTTCTGCCTCATTCCTCAAGATGCATCAAGATCTTCATAATCCCTAACACCTCATTTTTCACCCATCATTCCCACATCTAGGAAATCATATCAGAAAATCCATAAAATGAATGGAGAAAAAAGTTTGTATAAATTTGAGTCACCTCTCTAAGTTTGTAATTTTCAACTAAACTAAACAACTTTTGTTGACATGGATGAGTACTGCTATTTATGAAGGTACTGTACTTGTTCACCCATGTGATTATTGACTACAAGAAATTTCTGCCTTTTCCACATACCACATAACCTTCCTCATCTGTTCCCTAGTGGGAAGAGAAACTGCAGTTTTACTTAGAGTCGCTCAAGAATTACAGCCTCTGCTGCATTTTCAGAATAGTTAAGAGAATGGGTTTCTTTCCAAAGGAGTGGTGTTAAAGATTCAAGATATGATATTAAATCTCTGTTCCACATACAGAACAACATGCCTAGCAAAATGCAGCCAAGGTGCATTAAAAATAAACAAGAGATAAGTGAGGAATGCAGCTATTGCTCTTTTCAGAAGTTCAGACAAAGAACTACTACCTTCATGATTTGTGAAGAAATAAAAGCTTTACAAGATACTGAGAGTAAGAGACTTAACATTATCTGTCAGATACTGTACAGCAGGGACATGAAGGCACCTGAACTCATCAAGGTGGCCAAGTGTTCACCAGGCTCAGGCCAACACCTCTTTTTCATTATGAAATATGGATCCAGGTTTTCAAGTTATAGCCAGCAAAACTATTTCTATAAATTGTGTAAGTGCAAGGATCATATTTGCTTTCCAAAGTGTTTGCATCTGAAACATTATGAGTTAGAAATTGTTTTCTGTATAAATTAAGATGGCTGGGTTTTATGAGCACAAATATGCATTTGTATAATTTTATAGCTGCAAACTAAGGGTGCAGTTTTGATCATTTAGCCCATTGATTTTTTCATATCCTTACAGCAGTAAAATTACATTCTTTTTCCAGACAGAATTGGGCTGCATGAAAGTTGCACTATCAGTCTCCTAAATTTCCTTAACTAGAAGCTGGAAATGTGTATTTTGCTTTTGATCTCATCTCCTCAGGAGCTGAAAATCTGACTTCCCGTCAACCATCCCTAGGAAGTGGCATATACTCAGCACTTGGATGCCATAGTCAAGGGCATTTTGCAAATGTTTAGTTGTAATAGTTACATATTAAGAAAATTAATGAAATATTAGAAGCAGCTCCAGACATGATATTAGTAAAGAATGGATATCTGGGAACAGGAATCAGAAAAAAATAATTAAGAGAAAGTATAACTGGCTGGACTCAGAGTACTGCTACATTTCTCAGTGAACTTCTGCCATTCTGACTTCTGTGGAGATTTCACATGGTTTAAGAGATGTATGGTTTTTATGGCTTTCATGTGATTAAATAATGAAATGCATCATTCATGGAAATTAACAAAGCAATGTCCTTAAAGCATCTGCCACTATTTCAGTGTAAATAAATAATGAGACCTCACATTACTATATTCAGTAGTATCAAATAGGGTATAGAAGTCAGGGAAATGACTGAGTTTCTGTAATCAACTAATATTTCTCTGATGAGGAGAAGGTAAACTGTAATCAAATTATGAATGAAATTATTTCAGAAGACTTAAAACAGCAAGAGGGTAGGCAGGAAAGTTTGGGGGAAGATGTATGAGATTTATGGCAAGTAAATATAAAATTGTATTTTAGAACCAGAGCAGAATGAACCCAGTGCTCACATTTGACAGAAGTAGAGACCTTCATAACAAAACCACCCCTAATAACTGTAATTGCCATTTTCCCTAGCAGTATAATCACCAAATAGGTTCAGTAAGACAAAGGTACGAAGTCTGAAGTACCTGCATGAATAACAGCACTTGGAGACCTTCCTTTAATAAAAGGGATGTTGTATTAACATATAGAAATGTTTTTTAAAAATCAAACAAAAAAATTCAGAAAGGGCAATGTACCATAATATGAGCTCTGTGAAGCTGATGGAAGAACAACATCACAAAAAATGTTAGCTGCCTGAAGAATAAACAAATGTTTGTCAGATTCTTTTACTTACCATCCGACATGCAAAACCAGAAAGCTAAAATACTTTGTACAAATGAGGTCGCTGCCCAGTGTCCTTTGCTGATCAACAGTGGGTTTTTATAAGGGTTTCATTATCATATCTTCTTGAAAATTCTGCATGTGGGGAGCTGCAGAGGGCATACAATATTACTTAATAACACCAGAATTGTATGTTAGTGTATTGATCCACAATGTGTGCCATTTTTACAGTCTGGCAATTAGTTTAAAGTAAAAGCAGCTGGGATTTCTGTTTCTAATTCTGATGTTCACTTGCTATGGAACATAAGAACAACTCCTTACATATCTGTGATGGTGGTGAAATTAACTTACTTGACTGGACAGATTTTAAGCAATCTAAAGGACTATGGCAACCACTGGGTGAAATCTTCAGTATTTTCTAATCTTTATAGATATTCAAATAGCTCCCAAAGCTATACTATCGGAGTGTCTATAACGCATGGGTTTTATTTCATCTGTTCTGATAAGGAATTTATATGTAAACCAATGGAAGAAGAAAGCCTTAAAATAAAGAAAAATAATTTCCACATAAAGAAATAATAGAACAACACACAGAGAAATCCAAACCAAATGAAAATTAACTTATATGTTTGCCCTCTGCAGTATATTGCATTCACACAACCAATTAAAAGAAATGCCATCTCATTTGGAAAATATCTATTGATTTCCCAGTTCATCAGATCAGCTTGATATGTCTGGCAATGGCTCCTATGACATCATCAATATTTTTCTATTTAGAATAATGACTTATCTTATATGCCAAGTGCTATAAAAAGTCTATATACATATATTTCTAAAGACATCAGCTTAAAAACCATCTTGATTTCCCCCTTCACATACAATATTTTTTATCCACCTTTTAAAAAAAATTTTGGATGTTGTCATGAGATTCATTTATGGAACTCAGTAAATTTGTTTAGCTTATAAACTGATCTCTAAATCATGTTTCCCCTATTAGATGCTGTCTCTTTGGCCTGCATTTGGTGTCCAAATTACACACATTTTTCTTGCAGAGTATGCAGAACACATTTCAGAGAAATCCTCCCAGCCCTGCTGCCCCCCTCCTTTTTTCTTTTCTAGTCTCCTGTATCTTTTAACTGCTACATATTATCTCTAAATCTTTCTACAGACTCTAAAAGGCATCCATTCAGCTAGACGTTTATTCTGTTCAATTCATCCACATATGTTTTTTAAGCTACACTTACAGCTGACTCTCAGGACAGTTTCTAGAAATGAAAAAGAATATTTATACACCCTGGACATAGACATAGACATCAGAATTCCCCAAAGGGCCAACTGACATATGGAAAAAACCTCCACCAAAAAAACCAAAACCAAAACAAAACCCCAAAAACCCAAACCAAACAAACAAAAACCAAAACACCAAAACCCAAAACTAAACCACCAACAACAAAAAAACAAAGTAAAGCAAAGCAAATAAAAAACGAACCAAAAAAAACAGAAAAAAACCCAAACACCACCACCCACAAAACAAAACAAAACAAAACTCAGTCAAAATCTGAGCCAGGAACCAGCCATGAAACAGTTCTGACATCTAACCCCAAGTAATTCTTTCTTCTGAGACTGTCATTCCGGGAATGGAGGAGGTGGAAGAAATTCCTTGTCTTTCCATTTCCAGCCCACTCAATGTGGTGGGCTCCCAAGATCCCCTGGGATACCATTTCACCACGGCCCAGGATGAAGGGGAGTTTAGCAAGCTTGGAAACCTCCTGGGCCCTGGAAGTGAAGCAAAATGGGGTGGTACTGCTACTCTTGAATATTCCTGGTTTAGTCCACTGTTATGCAATTCATCCTATTTCAAGGACATGGCCCATGGGATCTATGCAAAGCAGACTAAAGCATGATGTTTCCACCCTTGCAGGAGGGTTGACTGGTGCAGAACTCTTTTGCCACTGGCAATGCCATCACCTGCTCAAACTCCGACTGGGGCCAATCACAGCACTTAGAATACTAAAACAAAAAAAAACAAACCAACAACCACATGGCCCTAAACCCAGTAATTTATTGTACCACTTCAGTAGTCCCTGGAATGTGGTTTGCTGACCTCTGGTGGTTATTGAAGCTACGAGAGATGTGACTTATCAAGTTAAAGGGGAAAAATGTTAACTCCTAAAGGATATGTAACCATGGTGTTAGACAGTGGGGGAAAGCTGAAGGCTTAAATCCAAACTTCAGAAGTTACTGTCCAATACTGCAAGCAGATTAGAGTGCAACACTTAATCCTATATTGCTTTAGGCTGGTGCCATTTTACCCAGCAAAAGGATCTGAAGTAAAGGAAGAAGTGGTAGCTTCTCTGTCACACGTGCTGTCACCTAGGATGTTTTCTTTACTCTTCCTGTTTGCATGGCCCATCACTCCTATCCCTTACGTGGCCCTGTGTCCCCAGAGAAAGCCTCTGATGTCCTCTGGCATCAGACCCAGAAAGGATGCCTGCAGTAGCAGGTGCTCAAAGCCATGAAGGCTGGAGGAGCAGAGACAAGCCATGTCCTCCTTAGGCTTATAGATAGTCTGCCCCAGGAAAACTCTGGTTAAGGCTTAGTATTACTTTTCTCTTTTGGGCCTAAACACCCAGTTTAAACCTATCTTTGAAAGTAAGTCTAAAGTGAAACTGAGTCAGCAAAAATGTACACAGGGTCTGAAGAAGGCCAACCCCCAGACCCACCTTCAGCTGCTGGAGGTACACTGCTTTGCCCTCTACCCCTGACAGTCCTCCCTATCACACACTGCCCAGCGAGTCAGTGAGCAGTCCAGGACTGCATTAAATTCATCCTCTGAGAATAAAAAAAGGCAAGTCCTCCATCTTAAACATTATTGAAGTCTCCTAGGAGCCATGTTTATCCTTGGTTATAGTCTATCAAGAAAGTATTTTTCTTTGCCCATGGAAATGTACACTAAATATAAACATAGCTTTCTCAGTGACATTTGACCATTTTATTGGCTATACCATCTTCAAGGACACTTTCTGTTGTTCTGTACTGAGTCCAGATTCTTCCTATTTGTGTTTTTTCTGACAGAATAGTGGCTAAAACAGATTATAGTCTATTTGAGTCTGAAATAACTTCCAGTTACATGACTGCCTGAAATTTTCCATTTAATAAGTGACATTCTCTCCTTTTTCTTGTTACAAGTCCACATGTATTATTCAGTTCAACCCTGTACTTTTTTACCTATTTTTCTGGCTTTGTCACTGATCCCTTTAACTCCTGAACTGCTAGTGCTGTTCCTCACGGTTTGTTGAAATTACCTTGAAGTAACTGACAGAGACAATACCAAAAAGGATTCAAATGAGTATACTTTTAAGATCAATCTGCTGTGAAAAGGTTGCTCCAAATGAATTATCTTTAGCCCAACTCTGACTTAGATAGAAGGGATAGACTTCTATGTTAGAAAACAGTGTAACAGATGGTCAAGAGGATGTCTGGTTTGCATGCTTCTGGAAAATGAAAAACCACATCCATGCTAAATATTCTAAAAATGAGATTAAACTCAGGTTATGTTAAAACAATGTAAAAACATTGTGTGACTATGGCTTTATGGAGAGTTCTCTGGCTTATTTTACAAACTGGTTTTAGTCTGAGTTTATAAAGAATCCATAGAATATCACCCTTACAGGTGATTCTTGGTACAAATGATCATCATAAACAGTTATCCATTCATTTGTGTAAGCAGGTGTAAGCTGCTGTTTTTACTATCTGCTTGGTGAAACAATAGTTCATTTCTTTATCAAGGGCTAAAATTTGTCCTCTGATATGTGTGAATGACTCCCAGTGAAGTAAATGAAAATGTCAATTAATTATTTAGCTTAGTTACAGGGGTATAACTAAAGCAATAATTAGAAGAAATTAAAAGACGAAAAACAGAGATTGACTATCAGAAGAAAAGCCCAGGCAGTGAGACTATTTGCATACATGTCTGTTTCTGTTCTTGAACTGGATCTGGACTACACTTTGCCCATCATCACAACATTAGATAGTGGAATAATTTCTCAAGGGAAGAGAACACTTGGGAAAATTTAAATTAGATTGGAGAAACATCAGGAAATATAGCACAGAAATCAATTCCACATTAACAGGAAGATATAGTGGTTGGTCTTTATCATCTACATTTCACATCTTATAGCTTATATCCAACTTCAGGATATAGAAGTCTGAGGATATGAGAAGAGCCATTTGTAGTTACTGGGTAAGTAAATATTTCTTCTCCTTACCACAACCTATAATCTCCTATATGGTAGGTGCATGGAGCCTACAGAACATAGTTTGCCACATCTTTCTCAGCAATAAGAAGTAGATTGATCGAGCCAATGTAGTCTCATTGTATAGCTGGAGTGCCCCTTACAAGCAGAATATGCAGTGCTTACATCTACTGTTGGCAAAGTCTGGTATTGAATGAATGTGGCTCTATGTGTTTCCATTATGTGTGTCCATGGATGAAGACAAGCCTTGCCATTCCTACTGAAGACAGCCAGAGTAAGCCTGTTGATCATTTGGATCATTCGATTACATTTACATCAGAAACAAAGCACACAGACAAATAGTGCAACAATCCCACCACTGTGTAATCTAACTGCAGAAATTTAGCAGTTTGCTTCCTTGAGATAGGAAAAGTGTGCATCGCACTTGTGCAGCCTGTGAAACTTGAACAAAGAATCTGTACATCATCTTTAGCATGGAATAAAATATCAAATCGTATGTTCTTAGTATAAGGAAGGTGAAAATCACAGATGCAGAAGGTAATGTGGGAAACATACAAGGTTAAAAACTGTTCTGCTATTGCACTGTCACATGCATACTTTAAACCATGGCAGCAGAAATTATGGCAAAGCCTTTATGTTTTCTGATAATTTAGCTCTTCAAAACACAGTTAGTGGACTCTCCTTCTGTCTATCGTGATCACACAGGGCAAGGAATGGGACAGGGCCTTGACAGTTCTCAATTCCTAGACATGCCATACAATCCAACAAGCCAGCCTTATAAAGGCATGCTGAATGAGGCTCTGTGCCTGTAAGGGAAATTTAATTGGATTTCTTTATAGATTGCAACAATCTAATGAAAAATGATGTAAGAATAGCATGATTCAATTTCAGCATGAACTTGAATAATATTTTTTAAAAGAGAATTCTTCATGCATACACAGAAAAAAAAAGTTAAAAATGAAAACAACATAAACCAGCAGCTTGCAATCCAAATAGACTGCATAGCCCAACTTTATTCAGAGCAGCACAGACATTGTGTGTGTCATTGTCCCAAGATAGGATATAAAAGCACAAGTTATAAACCATTTGATGTGCTTTCATAGCTTTTGTATTTGACTTTTTGGAATAATAATGGAGTCTTTCATTTTGTTCTCATACTCTGAATCAAAGTGATTGAGAAAAGAAAAGAAAATATTGCTTCATCCAACTATCAGATCCACCTCAATGAATAATGATGAGTTCAAGTGTTACAGGTTTGAGCTGCTTGGATGTAACTTAAATATTTCTCTGCTTTTTTTCATGTTTTACATACGTTTTTCAGATTAGGTAGTAGCCAAATACAGCCATACAGCCTTTAGATTTCTTAAAGATACATGTAAGGTGCTTGCAACTGTGCTTGTGTGTTTGTGCTTGTGTTATACAGCATACATGCCCTACAATTGTAGCTAATAGGGCAATGAAGCTGGTGAAGGGTCTAGAGAGTAAATCATATGAGGAATGGATGAGGGAGCTGGATTATGAGCTTCTGGAAAAAATGAGTCTCAGAAGTGACCTTATCACTCTCTACAACTACCTGAAAGGAGGCTGTAGCAAGGTGAGGATCAGCCCCTTCTCTCAGGCAAGTAGAGACTGGGCAAGAGAAAATGATCTCAAGTTTTACTAGGTTCAGGTTGGACATCAGGAAGAATTTCTTCACTGAATAGGTGGTTAAGCACTGGAATGAGCTGCCCAGGGAGTGGGTCATCATCTCCGGAGGCGTTCAAGAAAAGACTCAGTGCTATGATTTAGTAGACAATGTGGTCATTAGAGAAAGATTAGACTTGGTGATCTTGGAAGTCTTTTCCAAGCTAAATGATTCTGTGGTTCTGTGATTCTAAATACTAGTTTAAACATGGCACCTACAGTGACGATTCTCTGTTGATTTATTTTACATCCAAATACAGCAAATTACTATCCCTATGGTAACTTCCTATGGTAAGGATATCTTTTGTTGTATTTAATGTAAAGTAAAAAACACGACTCGAACTATAATCATACTCTTACTTAATTTTGCTTGAGTTTTAGCCTGCTCATGTTCTTGTCTTTTAGTGCATGACAAGTTTTAGACTGGGAATGTAAAAGTACTTTGTATCATCTTCAGTGACTTCGGCATACAAGGAGGGAACAAATGAGATTAATGGATCCAGAAAAGAGCAGTAGGAAATTTGAAACTGTAGAATGAACATGTTAGTTTTATGCTTCTGGTAAAATTATCATCAATCTAAATAAGATTGATATTGGCATTAAAGATTCATCATTAGTTTTTAAAAAGAAGGTTGTCTTTTATACGTGACTGAGCTCTTGTTTTCAAAATTACAGTTCCAAAACTAAAGGCTTTGAAATAAAATGTTATATACCAAGTGCACAATTTTGCAGGAAATCCACATAGCATTGACTTGCAAAATTCATAGACCGGTCACTATTATCTATGCTGTAGTTAATTCTATCATTAACATTCTTTATTTCAAAATTTCTTCTACTATAGTTTTGTGAGTTTTTTTAAATATGACATTCTTATTTGGAGGGTCCTAGTATTTGACCTGCTTCACACTGATGCCAGAATGGTTTATGGTCTTGTATTTGTTGATACTTGAAGAAGAATTTCCTCAGACAGCCTGCCCCTACCTTCTCAAGTACTGAGGCAGTCTTGAGGCTGACAAATTCCTCTTCTGTGTTTTGAATGCAGATCTGAGAGTTCAAGCCCCAGAGGTGCCTGTAACTGGCTTCATACATTTCACATTTTCCCAACATAATATTTAATTTTATGTTCCTTCTGAGCCCTTGCTTTGGAGAAACGATATGAAAATTATTATTTTTAAAAGAGTTAAGGTTTCAGGTGGAAAAAGAAAGACTGAGTGGGAGCCCAAGTGGGTTACACTGAGCCATTTACCACCCAAGCAGCTGAAAGCCTTCTAGTCTGGTAGCTCAGCTGGTGTACCCAACATGGACCTTTTTGGGGGTCATTTTACATTTACCATTAAGGTCCTTGGAACTGAGAGGGGAGGCGGGAAATACGGTCTCTTGATGCAAAGTCCTACTGTCAAAACAGGAATTTCTGAATTATTTTGTGGAGAAATCCAACCTGACTACAGTGGACCGTGGAGTGAGGGCCATGAAGATGGCCAGAGGCTGGAGCACCTCTTCTATGAAGACAGACTGAGAAAGTTCAGGCTGTTCAGCCTGCAGTAGACAAGGCTCCAGGAGGCACTGGAGTAGCCTTCCAGTACCTGAAGGGAACCTACAAGAAAGCGGCACCTTTAGACAAGAGATGTAGAGACAGGACAAGGCTTTAAACTGAAAGAGGGTAGATTTTGATTACATATGAGAGTAAGTTTTTTACTGTGAGGGTGGTGAGGCACTGAAACGGGTTATTTATAAAAGTTATGGATACCCCAGCCATGGCAGTATTCAAGGCCAGAATGGATAGGGCTTTGAACAACCTGTTCTAATGGAAGGCGGCCTTGCTCACGGCAGCAGGGAGGAGGGTTGGAATTAGGTGATCTTTAAGGCACCTTTTAATCCAAGCCGTTCTGTGATTCTGTAAGAGGAAACTATAGTATTCAAAATATGTAGGGGAAAATGTGCAAATCTGTGAATATATAAATGTTTTTTAAAAACATTATTTAAATTCTACAAAATGAAAAAGAGCACTAACAGAAAGTCTCCAGATTTTCAGAACTTTTCCTCCAAGAATGCTTAAGAATAACAGAGAAAGTAAAATTACTCTAGTGTGTTAGTGGAGCGCTGTTAACTGTCTTCTCTAACCTAACACCTGTGGCCTTGAAATCTTCTGGGGGTGGGACATACACAACTCCTCCAGGCAACGTGTTTCAGTGCCTAATGTGTTCCAGGGTTTCACCACTGTAACGCTGTACATGATCACATTTTTGAGAAAAATTGTTCTGATCTAGAAAACTCAGCTAAGAGTTTTTCACATTCTCCTAGGTAGAGAAAAATGTATTGATATATGAGGAGCATTATTGATATATGAGGAGCATTTAAAGCTGGGTGGATGAAAATTTTGCAGTGGAAACTCATTAGTCAACACTGGGCCTTATTGAAGTTCACAGCTTTCTAGCTTTAAAGTTTATGAACTTTTGGTTTTGATATCTAAATGCTTTTTGTTTAGAAAACGAAGGACAAGGGTTGTTACTTGATCTAATTCTATCTGCAAGCAGGGATCTCTGAAGATATTAACATCCATCTCCCCCAACATTCTGTCCACAGTATCACTCTCAAAGTTGATGTTCATTACAAAGTACACATGATCCTACTAATGTGAAAGAATAATCCACTTAAGCCCTTTCGCTCTGCTAGAAGTGTAGAATATGGGTTTCCTTTTGTCTTTCTCTGGAATGGCAGACACAATCTGACTGGAAGGTAAATGTGTAGACTGATACTAGAATTGTTTTCTGTATAAATACTGTTATGAAAGCAAAGCATACAAGGGCAATAGTCTGTGTCTGATGACTGAACAGACCCAGCTTGTACAAATAGAGTATTTATATATTAATTATAATTGTGAAAGACTTCTTCAACATCCCTATTTAAGACCAAACACATGTTATTGAAACTATATTCCTCACTATGTTATTTTGGTAAGTGTAGACTTCATTATGCTAGTTTGCCTTGCATCAATATTTCTATGTCACTAATCCTCATTCTTCAGGCATTTAAGTCTAAGCTATGTTAATTCAGAGGGAATTAAAACTAAATAGACAAATAACGCCCCCCCCCCCGTGAAGTTCTTTGACATTGTTTGCTATATATGTAACAGCAGAAACAAACAACAAACTGCCTTATATACATATTTTTGTCTACTTAAATAACTGTTCCATGATATACAACTTTGAAGATAGAGATCGTTCATATGTATTTAGAAATTTAGACCACAGAGCCTTCATTTAGCAGTCATTTCTTTTTCTTTGTCAAAATATTAGTGTAGCTCATTTAATGTTAGGTAAATATACTTCACCTGGCACATACTTTCACCCGAACTGGTGATTAAAGATTTCTGAGCTTTTTTATTCTAGAAAAAAAATAGATATCTTCCTTGGGCATTTGCTGTCTCTTCCTTGACACCTTTCCTTTTTGTTTCAGTAGCAAAGTAAAAGAAGTAGAATGTGAGTTGATTGGAGGAGAAGTGCTCAATATTTTGTCAGTTCCACTAGATGAAAAACACCAGAAATGTCGTGGGAGTGGGAAGGTGAGGTGGATCATCAGCTCCTGTAGGAAATGAAAGTTTACACCCAAGTGAAGGCCAAACCATGCTTCCAGGTCTGAGCGTTTTGGGAAAACTGCAAAGGCTTTGAGCAGTTCCCCCTTAGACTCTGCATAGTGTTCATGTCAGGGAAAGCTGAATGAAAGCAAACAGACATGCCTGTGACTTCAAGGAGAAAGCTGGTAAAGACATGTGTCTTGAGCATCACTGTAAGGATGGCCAAAACTAGTAGCACCAAAGGCAACAGCAACAAATCCTGAAATAGATGGAACATCTAGTGAAATTTATTCAGAGTAGGCATGTAGAAAATAATAAATGAATAATTATAGCAATTTTAAATAGGCTCTGAGGCCAATTGACAGACCTAGTACTGAATTCTTCTAAACTGCAAGGCAGAGTGAGTCGGTTTGTACTAGTTCCTGAGGCCACCCTAGTAACCATGTGAGAGACCAATGGTTGCCATGCATCAGAGACCACATTGCAATAGTGAAACATTATTCCACTACCTTGAAGAGTTTCCTGGCACTGTTATTAAATAATGAAGATTCACTAATGAAATCCATACTAATAAAATCCACTACTCAGGGTTAGATAAGCCCATGTCCCTCAGAGCTACCTAATCAAATGACAGTAGTTTGGATATTGTCTCCCATATAATCTACTTGGCAGTACATTGTTTCTCCTTTACAGGTAAGGGAAGTAGTTGAAACAAGAGATACCCTTTGCTAAACTGTGAGCTTCTGAGTCTGTTCAATACTAAAAGAGAGGCATAAAGAGATGGAAAAGGGAACAAATACCTTGAGAGTTGAGAACTACAAGGGCACTGACAGACTGTGCAAAAAGGCAGTTAGCAAAACAAAGTTTCCACTTGGATGAAATTTGGCCAGAGATGTCAAAAACTATACGAAAGAGTTCTTCAGATACACAAGGTGCACAAACAGCAAGCAGGAACAGAAGGGAAATATTTGTCCTCTGATAAACAGGAAAATGGAATTATTCACCAACAGTGCTAAAAAGGCAGAGGTTCTCAACACTTCCTCCTCCTCTGTCATCACTAGCATAGTTGGGCCCCAGATTCTGGGAACAAAAATTCAGATTGTTGTCCACCACAAGAGATGAAACTCAGCTGTACTGTATGTGGCCCTTCAGAGAAGCAAAAGAGAAAAACTGGTTATATAAATTATTGGCAACCACTAGAAGTTGGGGTTTTTTTCTGGTAGATATAACTGAGAAAGTGATATGTGTAACAATGGATTTAACAACACAGGCAACCTGAGCTGCGTCAATTGCAATCAGCTAATTGTGCTAGAATAAACAGGCAAAAAGCAGCCATAACCAGACCTTTAGAACCTTTTTTAGTTTTGGTGAGCATAGATCCAAGTGAATCAGTGGGGACATCTCATTTTACAGTGACTAAAAATTATTTAAAGCTAGGAGACTCTTCTTGCTGTTCAGACCAACTTTCCTGCTTCTCAATTTAATCCTTTAATTCATTACAAGTTTTCTGGCTTGAGTTGCTTAGATTTTTCATACTCTTACAGCACGGGTCTGCAAACTATTCATAGAGAAATGCTGATCAGCTCAAAACTGATTTATCTGGAAGAGATTCTGAAAACTCTAGAGTTAATAGGATTTAGGGAGGAAGGGACTCAGAATACTTTGCAGGCACCAAATGACCAGAAGCTGGACTTTTCTGAAGCTAATTTTGTGACCTAGGCACCAAATTTCCATCAAACTTCTGTAAGATTTTGTCCCTCAAGGCCATTTTCCTTGAGAAGTTTCCGTTCCCTTTGGCTTCTAAAGTTCTCTATGGGACCTAGTAGTTACTGATTGTATTTGGAAACATTTCTGCCATATCAGCCTCATTTTAAAGAAATCTGTGTTGACTTTAGAAATCTATTGTTAATAACTTTAGAATGCTCCGAAAAATGAGGCAACTGTTTCAAAAACTTTTACATAGGAAACATTATAGGGTTTTGCTTGACTGATTTGCTAATGTTTGCTTCAGGAAAGTAAAAAAAGTTGGCATGCTCTGACTTCCCACTTCTCAAAAAGTCTCTCAGAAAGGTGAAGCATTCACCAAGGAAGTGCTATCAGTGGTGAGAAAGGAGTTCCCTTCCTTCAGTCCTCCAAGGGCTAAGTGTGTTACTTTGACCATACAAGTAATGCCCACTTCTGTTCTCAGTAGTACTCGGCAAGACTCAAGGAACTAAAATCAGCAACAAGGTCTCTTTCCAGACTGAAATACAAGTGAAGATCTTGTGCATGGCCACATGGCCACATGGCCAAGTTATTTACTTCAATCAATCCCTCATACCCAGATTTCCATTCGGGATTTTAATGGAGAAATGTTTAATATTTAATAATAAACCCCCTTGTAAGTCTTGTTGTTATAAAGCTAATTCATCCTCTGACTGAGCTCAAAGGCTATGCTGAGCCTCTCTTTAAGTGAATGCTTTACAAGCAAATACATGTTCTAAATACAACTTTTTAAAGGTACAGATCTTTCCAGCTGCTGACATGTTTTAAAATATGTACTTTTTCTTTAAGGAGAAATATCCCAAGTATCATACAGTCTCCAGTAGAGAACAAAATCTGCTGGCTTTTCTTAGCTTCCTTGATGTTGAGGTAATTGTAATAGCGAGCACACACTTTGCAGGAGATGTAATTAGTGGAAGCGCTATCGGAAGCATATAAGTCTGTACGAGTTGGATTTTTTTGCTGTACTAGACTAATAGAACCACATGTATCATACAGTTAGTCAAGTCTTTTTCTGTTATAACTCGCTGCGGTAAGAGTGTGACTGATAGCCAGAGAGTGCTCCAAGAGGGAGCAGGCACTCTGTGCCAGAGGGATTTTTGTGCTAGTGTGGATTCTAGAGGGGAGCAGTGGGCTCCTTTCTCTATATTTGCCTCCTTCAGCTGTCCAATGAAAGGGAGAAGGAGAACATGGCTTCTCCTCCTTAACTCCTTGCTTAGGTGTTCCCTCTTAAGGTGGTTGGGAAGGGACAGCTCTTGCAATACCCCCAGGTGTAAGTATTCTCACAGAAGCAATCCCACATCAAAAACTGGAATGCTTCTTATGTTCTAGGACATAGGACCATATCATGTTTGGTATATATCCCTGCCAGTAGAAAGAAACAAGCATCAAGCTAATCTCTCTTTAAGCTGCTGAAGAAGACAGGGCACAAAAAGGGTGATGGACATCCAGTTCCTGGATACCAAAGATACCTACATCCAACAGAGAAAGTTAAATCTTTGTTATTCAAATCTCCTGGGTTGTAATTCAGGCCCAAATTGCAACTCAGATTAGGTTATACCTGGAGTCTCAGTTGGTTCTGATCAGTTACTTGCATCTTTTTTTGTCACCTTGTGTAATAAATACCATTTTATTATTTTATAAGGTTTATAAGGCAATTATAAATTAAGGCAATTAAGGTGCTTTCAGTGTAATGATAGATGTTTCAAAGTGTTTTTTCAGAAACTGATGCAGGATTTTTAAAGTGTTTTTGGGCCTGCTACCCTGAAGATGGAGAAGTAAGAACTGATATGGTTGGTTTCTTTCAGAGACCTCTTTCTTTCCCCCAGTTGTCTTTTGACTTCCACACTTCAGAAGCTGGCACGCTTCACTTTCAGAACTACTGGGTACTTTCATCACTAAATGAAATCAGGCCCTATTTATGCCTTTTATATGCCTGTATTCAGTGAATTTTGTATGGAAAGTTGCAAAATGGCAAGTAAACCTCATAATTCCCCAGACAAATACACGCAACCTATTTGTTTTCTCACAAAACAAAATAGAATTAACGTGCATTGTGGAGCCACAGTCCCTGGAAAACATCAACACTCTGACAGTTTCTTCCAGTCAACCGTTCTGAACATAACAGTTTCTTCCAGTCATCTAATCAAAAATTAAGTGTCTACAAGCCAGAGCACAGAATACCTTAATCTCATTTTGCGGAGCAATTGTGCGTCAGGACATCAGTATTTAGACTAATATTGTCCTGTGATTTTTTCCTAATCTATCAATTTCAAAATTATAATCTAGGATAGGATAATAATAGCAATTTTGGCAGTTGCCATCAGCTGAAAACCCTTCATAGTTTTTATTTCATTCTTTTATATTACCCAAGGAGAAAGATCATGGTTGTGTCTATCTATATCAAAATGTTACCAGCAGGTTTTTCTCTTTTTGGGTGTTCTTTGTTATCATGCCATATGGTATTTTAGCAAAACAGTAAATATCCTTAACCATGTGTATAGGTAAAGTAAATAACAGGGAACTGTGTATTGAAGACAAATCCAAATTTAAAAATAATATAGTGTTTGGTTCTATCAAACTGCTTGATGAACTTGGACTCTTCAGTTTCAATTTATCTATCAGCAACAACAAAAATGGATGCATATGAAAGTACTTACAAACAGCAAGGTGGAAACTCAATGCCACAGTTTGAAGTGGGAACTGTTGTCTAAGAAGGCATATTTCCCAGGAAAAAGCAAGTAGAAATGAATTATTTTAAAGAAATTGAGCTGTGCAGCAGAGGGAAAACATATAACTGCTGCTTCTTTAGAGACATACAAAGAATTAAAATAAATCTAAGTTGTCATCATCATAATAAAAAGAGATTCCTGTTCCCCTTTCTAGTCAATAGGTTCTTGAGGTACTCAAATGATAAAGAATTGGGTCCCATATTTTGAGAGCCACTGTTGTGAGATCTGCCTATCTTCCTTCACAAACAGGAAGATAATGACAGAACTTGCAGAGTACTTCAAATGTTTAATATTTAGATAGGTGCTTTTCTAAAATGCTATAGAACTCTGATTAATTCACAGTAATATGCTATAGGTGTATTTTTCTGAGTTATCCTGGGTATTTCTGCACCTAAAATATAACTTATGACTGGGTAGACACGTGACTGACTCCTCTTGTGTTAGGAGGAAACCTTGAAGACAGCAGAGTTACTTAGCCTAGAAACAGACATAGTCTGTGACAGCTGAGGCAGGAATGAAAGCTTCTTATAAAGACGAAGAAAAATAAACCTCTGCTGTGAGTGGTGGCTCTTAAACCTGTGTATTTCTTATTCTTTGTCTTTTTTTTTTTTTTTTGACTTCTTGTGCTGTTATGGTACGTACATGCTATTTCCATTTTTGGTTATTCATGAAGCAACTTAAAAGTGCCATATTCATAGAGCTAGTTTTCCTGTCTTGCACTAATGGGTGGAGATTGTGTGTTTTCCTAAGGAGTGGTTGTCACTGATCAAATTTCTCTTTATATCCATAGTGTGCTTTTTCGTTTGGTGGCTGTTGCCACCAGTTTTTCAAAAGAAACTACCTCTTATTGCAGAATAAAAATAGAGGAAAGTGTTTACTTTCAAATGAAAAAAACTGAAGTGATACAGACAGTTGGTCCAAAAGAGATGGAAGGGCACTGAATGAGCTTCAGCCAGCCATTTGGTGTCTTGGCTTATCCATGACTGAATAATTCTGTCGTGTCTTGACTCTTAAAATATTTTAAGTTTCAGTACAGATCTGCTAAGGGAAGAAAGGATGTATCTGTGGATATCTATATAGAAAAATGAATGCCTGTAAATACATGCATGTATGTGTATGTAAAATTAAGTTGGTTTGTCAAATTCCCTTACCAATGGAAATTATCCAACTAATAGTGAAATTACATATGTATTACATATACTCCAGTCAATAAACTGCTATAACTCTTAAGAACTACTAAAACCATAAGAAAGAAGAGAGGGTCCTTTTTCCCGAATATTTTTTAGTGCAGACTGGACTTGAGAGAAAAAAATGTCTAGAAAATGGGCATTGGCTCTTTGAGGATGGACAGGAGGATTAGAGAAAAGTTAGGAAAGGGAATTTACATTTCTACAAAAATTCCAAAACATTTTTGTTGTGAGAAAAAAACACTAACATCACTTTGTTATTTACTGCTGGATCATCCTGAAGGAGGTCTCTCTTATTAAAATATTATTATTAAAATATTCCCTATGGGTTCAGTGAGTTGAGATATTTCCTTAAGAAAATATCTGCAGAAATATAGCCAGAACACCTCTGTATCACTCCTCATTGGTAAAATTTATCAGATCCATGAAGACAGTTTGGAGTATGAAAATTAGGCACCTTTCAGTGTGTTTTGCATCCTGTTCTAATGGTTGCTATGTACTTGAGAAATATCAGTGAAACTCCTACAGAAGCCTCAGCTTCTCTTTGATGTTTCTGTCAGATTGAAATACTTCTGGTTACAAAACAATCCCAACTTAAAATCTAGTAGTAGGATAAAATGCCCATCAAAAAAATCCCCTAATACAGATATGTGAAGTGAAAACAGAAACCTTGTCTCAAAAAGGAAAATATAATTATTGTTACACATCTGTCAAAGGAATTACCCTGTTTCGGTGAAACTCTTTTGCACTAGTTCCTGTAATAAAGGATCTAAAGGATGACTCCAGGAAGAGATCAACTTGTTAACAGAACACCGCATATTGACTGTGTTCAAAAAGTCTGTATATTCAGCAGATCTTCATTGTAACACACTCTCTGCTATTGTAAGAACAGTAGTTCCTGTGGCGAGTATTTGACTCCAGTCTGAACTGTATCTTTTGCACTACAAAACTTCAAAGTCAGCCACTTCAGAGAAAAGAGAGGGAAATGCTTTTCCTTTAACTCTGTGCTTCACTGTTTAATGAAGAGTTCTGTCTTTAAGAGGGTGGTGGAGCTACAGCAGAAGTGAGTATAACAGAACAGAGCTGGTCCTTTCAATGTTTAAGATTATTTTATAAGTTTTTTCTGGTGGTATTGCAAATATAATCTAGTCTACATAAATAAGACAGGCTGAAGGTCTTCATCACTTGTGTCCCTGTGAAAGTTGAGCAACTCTGCAAAAGGCCATGATCATGGGAAACTGCCAGACACTAGATTTAAGCCTGGTCTTCCAGTGTTCGAAGATTTTTTCTAAAATTACAGTAGAAAAATAGGTGTTTGATTTACTTCTTCTAGACCTTGCCCTTCTCTGCAATAGGAAGGACTGAGGATTAGCTAAACTTAGTTTGGTCTTGTTCAATAGTCAGCAACGGCGGGCATTTGCTGGGTACCTGTTGCTTGACCTTTGCCTTCTCACTTTCTAATAAAAAAATAAAAGAAACATAAGGAGAACATTTATGCAGAGCTGTAAACAGTTGGCCTCCGCTTTCTATGCATGCACTTACTGTTCTTTTTTTACAACCTTACCACTCCCACATCTCTTTACAACAGTATCCAGGCACAAGCACTTGATGTGTGCTATTTGTGATGGTAATATGAAATCATCTACAGTAAAATGTCCTGGTTAATAACAGATGAAACACTATACTATTTGTCAACAAACAAGTCTGGGGCAAACATTACAATTCTTTTTACAAAACCAAAACTCTAAATTTAGAGGTAGAATATATAATTCTGTCCTTGCTTATGTTGCTTGTACGCTGCACTTATACTGGTGAAAAACTTACAAGAAGGATCAGTACGAGAGCTGGTGCTTCTGTATATATGTATGTGTGTGTACATACATATAGAAGTACATGTCCTGATTAATATAAGATTCCTTATTATTCTTGGTCCTGCTTGAACAAAATTTTACAGTGATGAACAGCATCATAACTTTACCAAGAACTGGGTGTAAGAAAAACAGACCCTTTGGGTTTTAGTTGATAATTCTTCAGGTTTACTCTCTTTTCAACAAACAGAAACTGGTATCATAAATAATTAAACTAGTGTAACCTAATGTAATTACTATACCACTTACAGAAAGCATGGGATATAGGACATAGGACCTCAAGGTCCTAGCCTTCTGAGGTCAGCGTAAAGCGTCAGAAATATACATTTGCCATGTAAATATTTTTTCCATAGTAAGTAATTTTTAAATGCCAAATATTGGAACAGTGTCTGCTGGGATGGGGGAGAGGGAGGGTGCACAAGCACTCACCTGCTGTAATCAGAATAGTTTAATTTTGGCTAACAGATCTATGCTAATTGGCCCCTACTGGTAACCAAGAACAAATTCTTTAGTGTTGAAGATCTTGCTCAGAATGCACTTATCACTGAGAACAAAAAGATTGGACCAAACATTGACTCTTTTGAATGAAGATAGCTGTGCTGATTTCAGTGGAACTCTGCCAGTATCTACCACCTAGGGGTTTGGTACAATAGTTTCAGGCAAAGAAGATGCATTCCTTTCAGAAGATTAATTATGTTTTATATGCACGTACTGGGTACTTTTGGGGTAAGCTGGCTACATAATAAAAAGCAGGTAATAAAAAGAAAAAAGCAACCTGAATTTGTAGGTGGTCCATTTTTATTGGACTAAAAATAAAAGGCAAGCATTTGTGAATCACAGTCTCTTCCTTAAGAGTTAGAGAGGAGGGCAAGCTGGGGCAGCAGAATTGAGAGCCTGGTTCTGATTCAGACTTCATAATTACATTCAGAGGCAGAGATCAAAGCAGGAGTTGAGCAGGAAATGGCAGAGAGAAAGTCAGGTGCAGATATCACACCCTACTCTGTTGCTGTCGTGAACCAAAATTTGGGACCCAGTCCAGTGTGGTGAATGAACATGTTTGTTTAAATTGCCTCGACTGAAGCTCATTATTGATTTATTCTGACTGCTTAGGTGGGAGTTACTGCCAGACTGTTTCTGAAGGTAGCTGGGCTAATACAGCTGCCATCATTAACAATCAGCAAAAAATCCTGGACTTTTTAGTCAGTCTATACTCAGGCTTTCCTAGGAAAAGTGCTGCTGAAAATGGACTTAAGGTCAGTGAAGACTTACTTCCACCTTCCATAATACCATAGTGGAAAGATAAATCATCATCCAGAGATTTCAGCAGATTAATTTACAATGATGCGACAGGATGTAGTAGTTCAAAGACTGTGGGGAGGATCTTTTTTTTTTCCTTCTTTCTTGTTTTCCTACTCCAACTTTGCATAAAATGTCAGATGAAGAGACAGTTTTGGCAAGACAATAGGGAAGTGCACCAGTCTGCATACCTGAAGTTGATATGAAGGCTATCAAAAGAACACTCTGAATGTGGGTACATCCTCCAGGCAAGCATCAGGGCAGAGTTTGCTAGTTATCATAGTTTTTATTTTATCTTATACCGTTTGTCTCTGCCCTACCAACTGTACCAAGTGGACATGTCTAATTAATTGATTCTATCAAGGAAGATGAAATTGCAATTTTTGCCCTTGCAGATAATGGAATGGTGGCAAAATTTGATGAAACTAGGGAACCATTATATTTGTTTAAAATTTTTAAATCTCATTCTTGCATATACAGACATATTAAATATATATATATATATTGCAGACACCCGAATTTGAAGTTGGTTTTATTTTCTTTGGTGTTACATTAATTCACTAATTGGAGGTTTGAGTTTGGGATATCAACAAGTCATTTGCTGGGAAGGAGTGAATGGCTGAACCTGGAGGTAGTATCTGATCTTCTCTGTGTTTGATACTTGCCTACCCATCTAGAGGGAGAGATCTACTGTACAGACCTACCTAACCTCTGCTCAATTCCTTACTGTTAAGCTTTTCTTCTTGAAGATAGCCATCATGAAACTATCTGCAGAGGCGCACAAGGGGTTTAGAACAATCCCTAAGAACTGTGTGCACACATCACAATGTACTCATTCAAGAACAAGTGGGGGCAGGAGTTACTACACAGAAAAGAGTATGATGTAAGATAAAAAGGGGACACTCAAGCAAAATGAGGGGAAACCTGTTAGAGGATCCAAGAGAAGAATCTGAGAAGACAGAGAGTATTTAGCTTATAGAAGTGGGCAATTTTATAAATTATCAGAACATTAGGAACCACATTTTCTCGTGTAAAGATTTCACTCTTTGTCTTACCAGAACATAAAACTTCCAGAGGCTTCTGTGCTGGCTCTTACAGAAAGTTTCATTCCCATCCCACTTCTAAACACAGTCCATACAAAGTTGTATAGCACAAACTCAGACCTTCAAGGTAATCTGGTTTTGCTCACACACTAATAAACAGAAGTGCAGAAGAACTTGATCAGATTTTCCTCTTTGGCTTCACAAAGTTGTTCTGAAATGTTCCTCCTTACTTAGTTTGTTCCTCAGATTCTCTTCCTTCTGCCACTCCAGGCAGCCAGTTCACAGCCTTTATGTGCAGGACAAAGGAATCATTTGGCTCATTAGATCAAAAAATGCATTTCTAATCCATCCTTGGGAGCAACAGGTTTTTGGAGAATAATGACAGACGTGTAATTGCATAACAGCACCAGAACCAAAGCAGCAGCCCAGAGGCAGGTTAACCCTTGCTCAAAGGAATCTGGCACTGACCCCTGCCAGGAATCAAATTTTTTGTATGATCTGGCAAATCTTCCTAACAGGAGAGTTACCCAAAAGCTGTATCAGTTTGCCTTGGCTTCCACATACTGTGGTGCCAGCTGAAGTTTTTCCTGCCGGGGAGTCTCTTAAAAGGAACATGCAGTGTGCCTAGCAATCAGCTCCCTCACACTTGTCTTTCTCTTTGGTGCGAAGATGTCATAAATCGCAAAATAAATAGTTGCTTCAAGTTATGTCAAAATGTTTCATTTCATTTTGACTCCTCACTTTCTTGAAACAGAGAGAACTACCTAACCATTTAGCTAATAGTAGCCAGAACTTCAGCATTCAAGGGAAGAAACAACATATAAAATTCTTTATGTTCAGTAATAAAGACACATTTTAAAACTATATTCTGACAAAATGGTGGAAGTGAGTTTGTAAAAGCCTTATGAACCGATGACAAAATGTTTCAGAGTCTACAGTGCCTTCAGCTGGTAAACCCCAGGCTGCAGTTATCACTGCAAAAAATCTTTAATTTCTTCTTTCCTTTTGTTTTAGGAAAAGACTTGACTAGTTCTAGGATACTAAGATGATTCGGTTGGGGTTTTTTCCTACATAAAAAATATTCTTATATTTTTCAGTTTTCTGACTCTAAAATCTATATCTAAATAGCCTAAAGGAAATCCTTGTCACATACAGCAACTTTACTTTCATCTTTTATATGTGCACAATGAATATAGAAATTTAAAGAATGAAAAAGAAGTACAATCCTGTAAAATTCATAATCACAGTTATTGGAAGGCTCATTATGTATAGAAGGCACAACTTTAACAAGGTAGTAATTTCTGTGCCTTGTCCTCACTAAAAGTCATTTTCAAAATAGGTTAAGCAACTTGCGTTATCCAGCGTGTTGTATGGGAGGGTACCTATATTTATTATTAATATTTTAATTGGATATTGCTTGCAATCAAATGTATGCACTTCCTAATATCCCTCACAGCTGTGTAGATTGTAGCAAGTTCAGTGTAGAGAAATGTAGGAAATATTCTTCGTACCTGAAGATACCAGGCAAGACCAGCTGGTGAATGTGTCAACTGCTGCCACAGCAAGTGTGACAGATATGCGTATATTCTCACAGACAACACTCTTGAGTTTTACTGCAAACATTTAGTCTAGCCATTTGGCAAGAATATGCTGGAGTCTGAATTGCACTGCTCAGCAGCAAATGGAGAAAATGGTGCTAGATCCTAGAAGGAATTCAGAGACTGAAAATCTACAGGGTTAGTATGAATGCTTTAATTCCTAGTAGAAATTGCATCAATTTGTGCCTTTAGGATTTCAGGATCAAGTAACCTTGAATTCAAAGCACCTCAAGTCTATCAAAACCCCAGATTCTTACCAATCAAATTTTGGGAATTACACACATCTCTAGCTTTTATCCTTTATCTCACTTGGCTTTCATCTGACTCATCATGCATGTCTGCTCTTCACCTCAGTTGAGTGTTTCTCAAGGTTAGAGGTTTTTCTGTTCTTTTCTAAGTAGATCCCAGGATTATGCCTTTTCTCTGAGAAATGATCCATTTGAATCTCCTAGTCTGGACTGCTTCTTTCCTTTTCAAGTTCATTGTGGCACTGGTAAAAGGGGCAATACATCTTGTCTTCTTCTACTTTTGCGGATGTTTCTCTTGGCCTCTGTGGTTTTAGTCCTTATTTCTCTCACTAACCAAAATTCCCAATGAGCCTTTTATTTTTGTCCCCAAAACACTGTTTTTCATCCATCAGTCTTTCAATCCTTCATCAGTAGTAATTCACCCCAGCCACTGGATTAATTTAACAATTGTACTAACAGCCATCATAAGGTAGGGAAAACCCTTCTTCTGCCACTTAGCTGTTATCACAATAACGGGGGGGGGCAGGGAATGGGGGGGGCGAAACAAGAAAAAAAAAACAAACAAAGAAAGCCAGTAATTCTGCTTTACACGTAAAGCTAAACCAAGAAACCAGTATTTTTAGCGTACAGGTAACTGAGGAGGACTCAGAATATATTTTTCACATTCTTGTAGCAAATGTTCATCTATGCAACAGTGCTAATTAAAACCCATGACTGTTAACATCTTGTTCATTTCAAGTTGTGTTTCCCTTGCCAGCCCTCAGCAAGAACAGCTTGGTGGCTGTGGCCACTCTCTCAGTGAAAAAAATCAATGGAAATATAGCCACTGCCAGACAACTTGTTTTACCTTCTCACTCCTCCAACAGAACTCCCTAATGATTGTTCAGCACTGATGTAAGCATCAAACCACTCATTGCTGACACCATTGCTCTTTCTTCTCTCTTTCCTTCTATCGCGGAAACCAGCAGAGAAATGAGAGAAGCAGCGGTATGTGAGAGAGGCCTTCAATGATTTCAGTGGTGGAACTGATGGACAACACAGAGAGAAACAGATCCTGGGCCACATTTGGATCTCATCTGTGTTTCAACTGCACTTTTAAGTTAATGTAGGTTTTTTTTACTCTGATCCCTAGAGCAGTATCAGTCATACCTATCTGCATTGTTCTCACCAGTATTATTCAGCTAATGCACAAGCATTCTGTACAGTAGACATGTCACAAGTGAAAAAGACGAGACTTTGCCCCAAAGATTTTGCAATCTGCAGGTCCTACAGCCCAGTCATTTAGGACTAAATGTATGCAAAGGTTGGTAATGTCCTCCAAATAGTGCTCAGTCAAATGGTTTTTCTAGGAAATAAGGGCTTTGTACTTGGGAGAAAGAGTGAAGGAAATACTGGCTTGCAGGTCTTGAAAGAAGCTCCCGACTCACTGAGCTTGGCCCACTGCATCCAAACAAAACAAGGTTTGCCCTGAAAGGCCCTCAAAATATTCATTCCACATACCAGCAACAAAATACCACAACACATAACAGCAAACCAAGATGCCGAAAGGATCAAAAGCCATACTGTGCCACAGGAAAAAAATGGAAGGCATCGAAGACACCACAAAGTCTTGGTAGTAGTGAGCATTTAACCTAACGAGATACACAGTTGTTTTTAGGTTGCAGATAGAATTGCCTTCTCCAGACGTGAGGGCAAATGGGGGAATAAGTGCCTCTCAATTGGATTTAGGATTGTAAAACTGTTAGATGATGAGCCTGATGAGTCCAGCAATGCACTTTCCTGGGAGAGGGTGATGCCACTAGAAGCAGCAGCACAACTCAGAATCAAAAGGAGAATTTTTTTTTCTCACCTTCATAATGCTGTTTACTTTTGATTTTTATTTCATTAATTACTTCATTCAAACTCTATTGAGGGATGTAATTTCAGTTGCTTAGTAATTTCCAGGATGTGTTAAGAATTTAATGAAAACTCCAAATACATAAATAAGCAAATACTACAGCTTAGAATTTGATTCTAATAATCTGATTTTATGGTGATAAAATAAAATATGCTTTAAATGCTAGTTATTTTTTTATAGAATAGCTCTTTGTATATATATGAAGGGACACATTTCTGCCCTCTGTGTTCACATTCAAAAAATGGCAGCCACTAGGAATGCAGGAATGCAGACCTTCTACAGATTGGAGAAGAAGAAGAGTTTTAATCTAGCTGTTTATTCTCAGTGAGTTATTTCTAAACCCACCCATACAGAAAAAAACTTCTGCATTTGCATGACTTCTCTGCACATATGCTCAAAGTAGTACAAAATTGGCCACTATTCAGATGAGTCAAAATAAATGACAGAGCCAGTAATAAATTTATATTAATATGTCTAAAGAGTTATTTCCTTTAGCTCTTCAACCTGTGAGATCAGGCCAGCAGACCATCACCTATCTCTCTGCTGCACAATATACTCAGATCAAACTCTTCACTGCAATGCTTGAGAGGTTCTTGATCCCCCAGGAAAATAATAGATGGTCAGGAAACTCTGTGCTAAGTTCAGAAACTATCTCAGATGTAGTGTTTTATGCCTGAAAGGAAAGTGAACCTATTACTCACAGCTGCATTGCAAAAAATTCGGAGATGAAGCCATTGAGGCCCCTTTCATATTTTCTTTGGCCTCCACACAAATTGTTGACATCATTTATTCTTCACCATTCATCTATTGCTGTTCTGAGTTTAAAGCTGTATTTCAAAGATAGTAGAAGGTCTGGTCAATCAGAGGGGGACAATTACTCTGGGAACTCCTGCACCTTTCCTATTGCCTGAAGAATGCAAAAATTAAATCCAGTAACCCTCGATACCTTTAAAATCTTCATTCAGTGAATTCAGGGCACTAAAAACTCAAATAAATAAATAAACTCGTAAGAAGAAAAATAACTGCACAATAGCTGCAAAGATATTTATGCTCTTTGTATTGTCTCATAGAATTGCAACTCACAGAGTGACTGAAGTTGGAAGGAGCCTCTAGCAGTCATCTGGTCCAAACAATATGCTCTAGCAGAGACATCTAGAGCTGGTTACCCAGGTCATGTCTAGATAGCTTTTAAATATCTCGAAGGATGTACAATATCTGTGGGCATTCTGAGCCAGTCCTCAGTTACACTCAAAGTGAAAAAACATCTTGTGATGTTCACAGAGAACCACCTGTGTTAGAATTTGTGCTCATAGAATACTAGGTTTTCTTAAATTTGGGCTTTCCGGATTTCATGGGTAGTATTCTGGGTGACCTAAAACACAAGTACTGATGCTGACTTTAATAATCACAGAATCACAGAACATGCTGATTTGGAAGGGACCCACAAGAATCATCATGGCCAACTTCTGGCTTGGCACGGGACCATCTCCAAGAGTCAATCAATGGGTGTGAGAGTATTGTCCAAATGCTTCTTGAACTCTGTCAGGCTCGGGGCTGTGAAAGGCAGCAGACGCAAAGGGACAAAACTTCTGAATTAATTTCTTTAACACTGATTTGCACAAAGTCTTTACAACTGTTATGCAACCACTTTACAGAACGATCATGACTCAAATGGAAATTAGTTAAGCCATGGGCTAACATATGCCAGTTCACCTGTGATTATGAATTGAAGATCCTTAAAGGTCTTGATTTAGCTGGTTAAATTGCTATTTAGTTAAAAGTTCAGCATACTGGTAACTCTGTACACTTCACTAGCTTAAGTGTTTACTGCACCCCTTTTGGGGGGTGTGCATCCCCTTTGGGGGATGTGCAATATCACCCTTACAGAGATGAAGCTGACTTCAGCGTGGAGAATCAGGACAAAGCTCACCCAGCAGAGCAGGGCAGTGGCTGTGCTGTATCCCACCCTGTCACCAGTTTACCTGGGACTGTGTTTGCATGAAATTACACATATTTAAATGTAAAGGATGATTGTAATGGTTCATCAGTCTACACAAATGTAGGTTGCAGTCACACTGCAACAGCAGAAGAAAGGCAGTTCCTGGATTGTGCATTGTCTTTTAAAAAGGTACATGTAAAAATCTTTCCTCTTTTCCCTTTTGACCAGACAAATTTCCTTGCTTTTTGCAAGGTCTCTTTTTCATTGAAATGTACCCTTTTTCTAATAGATGTATTGTATGCGTTTGCAGTAATTACAGAAGATGTTGTCCTTTTCATTTATGCCTGTGCAATCCAGTTTGACATCATGTCATAAAAGTTTATGTGTTGTGTTCTCTGAGCTCCTTACTAATATCCCTGGCATTCTCCCTGACTATCCAAAATCAATATCATTGCTCCTCTCTCAATAAAAAATGGAGCATTGAACAGGGTCCAGATGTGCACACTGACAATTTGCAGCAATTAGATGCTGTGCTAACAAATGACCTTCCCATGGGGTGATAAAGTAGGACCAGAAGAATCACCAATGTCTTTGTCAGGGGAGTCTGGAAATAACTGGGACCTTTAAGAAGTGGATTCAGTTTCTGTCCCTGTTTCTCTCATTGGATAGTCACAGAAACAGTGAAATCAAGACAGAGAGGCATTCATACTAGGAACCCTGGCAATCAATTTTTACTTGCAGATGGTGGATTGCAATCAATGTTAATTAACCAGATTTTTCTTCAGACCAGGGTACACTAAGAGACCAACCATGTACATTTTTGATCAAGACAACTGATTTTGCTGGCCTTCAGAGAAGGATAGTAATGGCTTTGTGAGCCACAACAGAATACAAGATTAGGGAAAACAAATAAAGAAAATACTTTAAATCCATTAAGAAAATATGCCTTACATACCCTCAGAGAGAGAGGAAACAGCAGCAAACTACAGAATCAGAGAATATAATGAGTTGGATGAGACCCTCAAGGATCTTTTGGTCCAACTCTTAAGCAAATGGCCTAGATAGGGATCAAACTGTGACCTTGGTGTTTGTGGAGATGGAAGTGGGATAGTGCAAGGCTGACCCTGTGGCTCCCAGTGAAAATTCAATCCCAGTGTGGAGACCAAAATTTCTTCCTAGTTTTTTGTTTGTTTGTTTTGTTGTTTGTTTGTTTGTTTGTTTTTGTTTGGCTTGGCTTTGGGATGGGGTTTTTTGTTTGTTTTTGGGTGTTTGGTTGGTTTTGGTGGATTGGTTTCTTTTCTCCAATGAACTTTTCAAAGTAGATTTTTGTACTAAGGTCAAGTTCATGAGAAAGAGTAGTGAATCAGGATTGTCACCCACAAAGTTACAGTCTTCACAGATTTGTTGTGTGCATTTGATGCTATTCATAAAGGCTTATGTCTTTTTAGGTTCAATTAGGAGAGAGTTTTAAACTCCTATATTTGAAAAAACTAAGTTTTTATTTAATTTCTTTTTCACTGATGCAGAAATTCCATGCATTTTCCCAAAAACACAGAAACTTGATTATTACTGTAAGCATATTTCTTTTTTTATTTTTAATAAAGGGTTGGAGAACAGTAAAGTTGTCTCTTTTTCCAAAAATGCTTGCTCGTTGCCAGATGGTAGATGTCATCAGAGAAAGCTGATACTTCGTTTTCATAGTTTATATCTGCTCTTCAGAAAAGAAAAGGAGTTAATTTTGTAGTGCTGACTATTACCTCTTCCTTACACAAGAAGCCTTAAAAAAATCACAGTACAAGAGAAGGAAAATATACTGCAATGAAGGATTATATACTTGCCTGTATGCAAATCCTGCTGTAGTAACCTGTGATTTTGGTGTAAAAAGATGCCTTTCCAGACATCTCTGGCTGGAATGAAAATTTAGGCTTTCAATGAATTCTGAGTGGCACAAGAATGAACTTCAGATGGCACCAGAAATATTATTATTCCTCAGAGGTCAGCAAGGGTCTTGACTGCAAACTCATTATGGCAGAGACCTTTTCTGTTCTGCATTTATACTCTGGAAGCCAGCAGGACATGGTTTCCAACTAGTTCTTCTACATGGAGCAGTGATACATTGGCATTACTACAAAACTGGTATGACTGATTGGTCTAAGAAAAAGCAAAAACATGAACACAATGTGCTGTGCAACATGGATGGTAACAGGTCTGATTTTCTTGGCCACAGTTACTACAGGTAAGTTGCATAATGGCTGTTGCTCCGTTCCTTCTACGTGTAGTTGGTAGCTGGTATAACAATAGTTCCTTCATCTGTCTGTCCCCTCTTTTGTCATGTAAGATGTAGTTTTGCAGAAAAGGATAGTTTTTTCTGTGGATTTCCACAGCATCTACTACAGCCAGGACCTGTACATCTGTAGAGTGTACACAGGAGGTGTCTTGACTGGACAGAGACTTGCTAGGATTCCTTAGATAGCAGGGGATATTATTAACAGGGCAAAATAAGAATAATTTTTAAAAATATTACTAGTCCATGAAATATTATAAAACATAGAATTTATTTCTCATGCTTCAGACATTTTGGGGCAATTTTTTTTTTCTAGGAAATGTAAGGAATATGGAGAGCATATGCCAGGAGTGTAATTGACTGCAGTTTTATTACACATTTGGCCTATCACTACAGAGAAAAAAGGAGTCTCTGTCTAATGACACTAATACAGGAGCTCAGCAGTACATGCTTTATGCAGTATGGCCACTCAAACTCACACTGGAACAGTCCAGTGAAGAATTCAGTGCCACAGGAACAACAGCATCACAGAATATTCTGAGTTGGAAGGGACCTACAAGGATCATCCATTCCAACTCTTAAGTGAATGGCCAATGTGGGGTAACCACAACCCTGGTATTGTCAGCATCATGCTCTAACCAACTGAGCTAATCTCAGGGTCGTAAATGCAGACTGGTTTCTGGTGCAGAGAGCTGGAAGCCATTTCTACTTCAAAAGAAAAGGAGACAAAAACAAAACAAAAATAAAAACAAAAACAACCACAAAAAAACAAAGCAAAACAAAACAAAAACAAACAAACCAACCAAACAAACAAAACTTGACTTGATTTTTCAAAGAACATATTTGCTGACATTAAAGATCAAATTCAACACTTCAGGTATTCCTACTATAGTTTGTATACAGAAAGTAAGCCTCTTTTTCTCTTCTCTCTTTAAAATGAGCAGGCTTCTAGCTTTTCATGAGGTAGAAACTTCAGTTCTAACTGAAAACATGAATCATGGACTGTGGTAAAATATATGTAACCAAAAGCATATACAAAGCTTCTACTGCAGAAGAAAAAGACAAAACTGACTTGCAAATGGGATAATTTATTTTACCATATGCAAAAAAAAGTTTCAGTATAATATAACCATGTAAATTCTTGGGTGTCATCAACCCTCATTTAATTCTGAACTGTAAATAACTGGCCTTTAACAAGCATTAATAAGTTCATTATTAACTGTTCAAACTTCAATGTAGGAGAAGTGTCACTGCTTTTATACCTCGATTGCTTCTTTTGGGGAGTTTTAGTAAACACTGAACAGCTGAAGTGTACTCTTGAAACTTCTCAGACAAAAGTACATCAGGCAGCATACACCACATAATAAGTGGATAATACATCAGCATTACTATAAATACTTATTTAGGTCACAAGTTGTTTGTCAAATGCCACATCAGCTGAAAGGCAACTAGCAGCAATCATTAAGGTTCGTGCAAGAATTGAATGCCCCAATGTGTGCAAAAGGTCTTGTGTCTGATGTAAAGAAATAATATCATGGGTTATTTAGGACAGTTGAACAAAAACCTACTGACAATAACATCTGAAATACAATCTGGTTTGCTACAGACTGACCACTAAAGTGAGGTTCATCTGTAAAGTTTGAATTCTGATTTATTTCTGAGCAAATTTAAACCAGCTTCTATGTCTAATATGAGATTCAAGAACAGACCTTCAGACTCTTTAGTTAGAATTTGCTTAGAGATTTTGAATAGATTTGAAAACAGCAGTAGTCAGAGCATGCCAAACTCCAGCAGTTCTGAATTAACAGTGGTTTTGAAGAGGGACAGTTTCAGATGACATGAGCCATTATGCGATACCAGGAGTCAGATGAGCAGAAAAGTGGGTGAAAAACACAGTGAACTTTCTCCAGTGCCGGGATTTGTCCCATGCAGTTTCACCAAGGTAAATTTGTTGTACTTGCATACTTTTTAATATTAAAAAAAACAAGCAAAAACCCCCATACAAACAAAACCCCACAAACAAACAAAACCAAACAAACAAAAATAAACAAAACAAAACAAAAAAACAACCAAACAAAACAAACCCCTTTCACTGGACATCTTTTATCTTTGCCAGAAAAGAAAGAGATTTAATGCCTAGCCAATGCCTGGAGGTAACTGTCAGTGATTAGTCAGATTATTATGACTTGTCAAATGGTTACACAATAATAACAGTCTTGCACTGAATTCATTTCATATGTCTCTTGATCATACAGAAGTTTAATTTCTACAAACTGCAAGGTGCTAAGATTTGAAGTTTCAAGTCAGAGAATGCTATATGTACTATCAGTTATTTCAGACTTGAGAGCACTGATGATTTCCAGAATTCCACAGAATCCTCACAGACACTCAGCAGTGTAGGGGTTGAAAACATTTCTCATTTATGCTGTTGCCCAGTCCTGACAGAATTTTCAGTGGTGGAACATTTTGCTGAACTGAACTCAGGAAACTCCACACACACTCACAGACTGACACCCCATTACTGCTAGCATGGCTGATGCCTATACCCAAATATTAGCAAAGGATTAAAAAACAACAATGAAACTTGCTTTCAGAGCAGTCTGGAACATATAAAGTATTAAGAGGACCTTGAAAAAAGTCTCATTTCTTATTCGCCAAAGGCAGAGCATTCAGCACCTTGCAAGGATGAGGTTTTTCAGTGGATAACCTTCTACTACCTCACAGGACTATACAGCAGCCCCAGTGATTCAATCCATATTTAAGACTACCTTGCCCAAGCAACTGATGTATTTTCTGGTCCCTTGAGTGGTTCCTTACAAAATTTGTGTAAAGGGATCATTTTATCCAACAGCCTGCCCTGTTGTATAAATTGGCAACTCTTTAATGGGACACAGCAATGTTGTAGGAGAGATTTAAAATGGAAAGCGAGGGCCATAAAAAGGCAACACTTTCTTAACAGCAAGTGGCTTAGATACTTTCCTGCTGGCTCTAAATGTGTCCATTTTAAAAGGAGTTAAATTCAGTGTCTTGATGGGTAAGACACCATGGCCTTGTTGATTTCATTAATACTAAACCAAGGAAAATCACTTAGGATTGCCTGTATGCATTCAGTCTCTAGTGTATGTATTTCTAATTTTTAGGGAATAAAATATTTCTGGATCTTAACACCCAGAAGATGCACCACACTAACAAGCAGAGTAAACATGTCTCTCGATGAAAACTGTGTTACTTAGCAAAACACTCAGCCTTGTTTTTAGAGAGGATACCAGCAAACTGAACATCTTGTTTTTCATAAAAGCGGTCTCTCCTATTTATTTGTGTCACAGCGCTAGTTTTGTAATGCCTTCACCAGCAAAAATTCTGTTGGCACAAATACCTGGTAGGTTTGCCATTGGATGAGTTCACTGCCGTGTATTTGTCCAAACAGAACTCCAGTGATACTGTCAAAGGCACAAAACAGCACTAGTGAGTTTTACCTTGCTGACACAGCATATGGTATTAACTGCAGCTTCTGTGGAAAGACAAACTTATTTAAATGTAAAAAATACAATCATTTTGGATTGTGTGATAGTTCATTTTTAGGGCTCATATGACAGCCAGACTTACTTACAAGCTAGCTTTCTTTCATCAAACTCATTTAATGTTGGCTGGAAAAGAATGGCTGGCCACTGCCAGACCTTCTCCTCTACTTCCTTTCTTTTCTAGTTCCTGCTTCATGAGTTTTGGTCATTGAACAGTACTGTAGGCCAGAGCATGGGACCTGGACCCTGTTATCAACCATTTAACTTCCAGAGAATTCAGAAAAGTCAGGAGGTATACATATTAAATTTCTGAAGAGAATTGCATGTTGCAAAGGATGGGTCAGACGTGGCAGCGGCTCAGCTATCTTTTCACTGTCTACAGCAGAGTCAACCTGTAGTGAGGAAGCTCCCTAATTAGATGCCTCTATACAAGTGTCTGAAACTGGGTAGGGTGAACAAGGACCAGAAGATGGTCTGGCTTCCAGAAACTCTTAAGTCAGCTTTTTGTCAGTCATGTGAAAAATAGAGGTGATATTACCAATCACTGTAAAACTATCAGTTTCCTAACGTAACAAACAGCTTATTAAGGTGTCTCTTTAGTATCTTACTGCTACTGTATTACGCTATATGTAAAAAGCAGTCAAAGCAGACAGGGAATTATATTCAGATATAGTTTCATCCAGAACACTTAAAACAATGACAGTACTGTCTGCACTCATCGATTGAAGCAATGAGGGAGACGTCAAAGAAGAAAGATTTCTGTCCCCAGCATGCCTTTCCAACAATTGTCTGGAAGAAAATATACAATAAAATGAAGAGAGTCCGTAAAAACGTTGGATGCAGATTTGAGGGGTGGAGTAATGGAAATGGAGTTTTCTGAAACATGTAAAAGATCTTTCTTAAGAAAGAAGAATGAGTGGAGCCTGGCAAAGAGACAGGGCTTGTAGGGAGGTGACAAAAACAAGAGCAAAGAGACAAGCTAAAATAGACAGTGAACAAAATTTATCTGTAGAAAGAAGCTAAAGGCACAATATAGCCAAGTAATCCCATAAAATTCTCCAACACAAGCGTTTAGAGGCTGAAATTTCATTTTCTCTTTATTTTACAGGGTGTAAACTGGTCTTCCAGTTAGAAAACACATTAAATAATTTCTCTCTAAAAAGACTAGTTTTTTTATTAAAATTGCAGTGGGTTTCACAATCTCTATGAGCAGTGACTGGGTTTTTGTGCTGTTGATCTCAAATAAGAGATAAATTCTGTGACCTGTAAATTACAAAGCAGATCCTGACATATACATACAGTCCTGTAAGCATATTGCACTGCTCACTATATCTAAAAATTAAAACGTAGCTGTTGAGAAATTGCTATAAACTAACTACAGTAGCCTGGATTTAAATATTTATGTTAGTAAAAACTGGCCTAACTCTTGAGTTCCTAGAAGATCAGAGTTAACTTTCAGCCTGTGACTCAATTGTAAAACAATGCCATTTTCTCTTCTCAAGCCAGCAGTCAGCCCAAAACAGCACCCCTGGGAAGACATGATCATCTAACTAGGAAATTTTCTTCACTGAGTTTAAAGACCAAAGTTTTCAGAGAGTTCCATATAAGTCTTTACTATTCACTGTTCCACCAATGAACACAGTAGGTGAGAAAGAATAGAGACAACCTGTCTATCTTTCATGAAATTGATTTATTTTTTTGTAATCAAAAGCAGTCATGTAGTTGTGAAATGAAAGTATTATTTTAATCAGAAAAGCTGAACTTTTCGTAACATAGCTGATGTTGGACCAAAGTCAGTATCAGCAGTAAATGCAGAAAGGGACATAGCAAAGTTTGATCCAAAAGCCCTTCTTATTTACACTTCCATAGATGATCCAGGAAAATAATATCTGAACTCCCCTATTAATAGAAAAGTCACTAAACATCACTGAAAACAGTAAAGAAATTCAAAGCTATATCAACATTGACTCTTATTTAACAGAAACAAATTGTTAAATATTCTTTATGTTTGGGCAGGTTGAGGCCAAACCTGAAGTTCAAAGTCCTAGAAGGCTAAAAGCCAAATCTTTAACCTGTTACACTGCAAATATCACAAAGAAGACTCAGTTTGGATACATGTTAAGCTAATAGAACTTGAGAAAAATAACTCCACATCAATAAGGGGCAAGTTCAGCACAAGGCTCCTTTTGCCTTAATGGCTTGCCTGGTGTTAGTTAATGGCTAGTTTTGAAATCACAGTTTCTGGGTCCAAAACAGAGCTGCAAGTGCAACTGTTTGTGCTCAGTGATTATCAGTTCATTTCAATCTGATTCATCCTCTAAATTTTCTTTTATTTTTTAAATCCTAGAGAAGTCTACTTCTGGATAAATACCTTGTTGTTTTTAAATGAGATCAATAGAGGTTGGCTTGTGTTTGATTATTTTAGGGATGAAAAACACAGCAGAAAATAGAGAAAATAAAAGCTTCAGGTTTTGCAAATCTCAAACAACACCAGCTTCTTTTATTGGCCACTTGTTTTTAAAAAATTATTGCATCCAACAGGTTTCTCCAAGCACACTTTTTGGGAAATGCTTATGATGGGTTTGCCATTCAATGACCTCACTCCCAGAAATCTGTTTGCAATGAGTAATAAAAACAGTGAAGATATCATCAAACAATAAAATTCTCCAGAGAACTAGAGACTGTTCTGAGCTCTCAACGTCTGTAAACATTGGAAATAAATGCAGTACTGCAATATCCTATAGTCCCATCTGAAAAAATTCACCATGATAGCATTTTTTCGCCAAACAGGACCACATGAAATTGTGAGAAGACAACTGCACTGTAAATTCTTTTATCTTTCTTATCCTGTTGCACTGGAAATACTGGACTAATGTCTAAACCTTTAGGCTATAGCCAGTGTCCCTTGCCCATTTCAGCAGCAAGACATTCTCTCTTCAAAAGCTCCCCTGGGAGGTGAATTAGCTGACATGGGGCGGAGCCGAGCTTGTCAACGAGGGGTTTAAACCTCTGCTGGGAGCGCGGCGAACAGGGGCAGGCAAACAAGGACGTTTGGCAGCAGTGAGGGAGGCAGGGCACAGCCACCTCCCAGCTCTCTCGGATGAGCTCCCCCCCCGCCCCGCAACTCAATTCTCAACTGAAGCCAGCCATGGTCTCCAAAGTAGTGAAAGCCATTGCTGCTGTCATCACAAGGAGTCTGTTAACGCAGACGGAACACCCCTGCAAGAAGAACACCAAGAAGGACGCAGCTGTTCAGATCACAGGCTGCACAGAGTGCCTGAGCCTGGCGTTAGTGCCACAGGATAGTGTGAGAGGCGCCTGCGTACGATGCAAGCAGGTGAATGATTTGCTGTGCCTGGTGGCAGAGCTCAAGGAAGAGGTAGAAAGGCTGAGAAGTATTCGGGAGCGTGAAAGGGAAATTGACTGCTGGAGTCACACCCTTTCGACCCCAAAGGAAGTTCAGTAGGAGACAGCAAAGCCCTGTCCCTCCTGCCATCAGGCAGATGGAGCAAATCAAGTAGATGGGGGGAAGGGGGAGAGGTGCCGGGAAGGAAACAGATCTCTGTTAAACAGGTCCCTGATAAATCAGAGAGGTAAAAGAAACCCCTCCTGACCCCCATCACCTTCCTGGGTGCCCTTAAAGAACTGGCCCTGGACCCAGAGAATCAGGCAGAGGGCAGTCAAGAGGAAGATCTGCCTGGAGGCTCTCCTGGTTCCACCCTGTCTACCAGATGGATTACAACCACAGCTATCAAGAAAAAAAGAAGGGTAGTTGTAGTAGGTGACTCCCTTCTGAGAGAAATTGAGGACCCTATATGTAGACCAGAACCATCCCACAGGGAAGTCTGCTGCCTTCCTGGAGCCTGGGTGGAGGAGTAGGAGACTCTCGGAGCTAATTCGGCCCTCAGATTATTATCCACTGCTGGTAGTCCAGGCTGGCAGCGATGACATCAGTGGAAGAAGTGTCAGGGTAATTAAAAAGGATTTCAAGGTGCTGGCTCGATTAGTTAATGAGACAGGAGAGCAGGTGGCGTTTGCCTCAGTTCCTGCAGTAACAGGGATGAATGAGGAGAGGAGTAGGAAAACTCATCAAAAGGTGGCTAAAGGATTGGTGCCACATGTGGAATTTTGGGTTTTTTGACCAAGGGGCAAATTTTATGGTACCTAGTCTCCTCAAATCAGATGTGCTTCATCTATCTAGGAAGGGTGAAAGGACCATAGCAGTGGGGCTGATCAAGAGGGCTTTAAACTAGGTTAGAAGGGGGAAGGGGTTAAAACTGGGCTCTCCAGAGATGAGCCTAAGGGTGGAAAGCCCAAATTAAGAGTGAAATTAGCAGCCCAGCTGCAGCTGAAGTGCATGTACACCAATGCACGCAGTATGGGTAACAAACAAGAGGAGCTGGAAGCCATCGTGCTGCAGGAAAGCTATGACGTAGTCGCCATCACAGAAACGTGGTGGGATGAGTGGCATGACTGGAGTGCTGCCATGGATAACTACAAGCTCTTCAGAAGGGACAGGCAAGGTAGGAGAGGTTGAGGGGTGGCTCTGTATGTTAGGGAGTCTCTTGACTCTGTAGAACTCAAGGTCAGTAAAAATAAGGTCGAGTGCCTGTGGATCAGAATCAGGGGGAAGGCCAACAAGGCTGACATCCTGATGGCAGTCTTTTACAGACCACTCAACCAGGATGATGAGGGTGATGAATTTTTCTACAAGCAGCTGGCAGATGTCTCAAAATTGACAGCCCTTGTTCTTGTGGGCTACTTGAACCTGCTGGATGTCTGCTGGAAACTTCACACAGCAGAGAAGAGGCAGTCTCTCCCCAGGAGATTTCTAGAGCATATAGAGGATAATTTCCAGATTCAGCTGGTAAATGAGCCTACCAGGGGTGGGACCTTGCCAGACCTGCTGTTCACAGAGAGGAGCTAGTGGAAGATGGGGTGGTCAGAGGCCTTCTGGGGCACAGTGACCATGAGTTATATAATAGAGTTTTCAGTACTCGGAGACTCAAAGGGGGCCTTCAATAAAACTTCTACCCTGGACTTCCAGAGGGCAGATTTCAGCCTATTCAGAAGACTAGTTCAGAGCATACCCTGGAAAACAACCCTTGAAAACAAAGGGGTCCAGGAGGGATGGACATGCTTCAAGAAGGAAGTCTTGAATGCACAGGAGCAGGCTGTCCCAGTGTGCCAAAAGGCGAGCTGGCTGGGAAGACAGCCAGCCTGGCTGAACAGGGAGATTTTGAAGGAAATTAGGGTAAAAAAGAGAGCTTACTGTCTATGGAAAAAAGGGTTGACTACTCATGAAGAGTTTAGGAATATAGTTAGGTAATGTAGAAAGAAAACTAGAGAGACAAAGGGATAATTTGAACTCAGTCTTGTAATTTCTGTTAAGGATAACAAAAAGTCTTTCTACAGATACATCAATAGCAAAAGGAAGGGCAAGGAAAACCTCCATTCTTTATTGGACATGGGGAGGAACATAGTTATCAAAGACGAGGAAAACACTGAGGTATTCAAAACCTTCTTTAACTGAGTTCTCAACTGTAAGACAGGTTGTCCTGAGGACAGCAGGCTTCTGGAGCTTGAAGACAGAGATGAAAAGCTGAACAGACCTCCTGTAATCCAGGTGGCAACCTGTTGAGCCGCTTGGAACCTCCCAAGTCTAAGGGAACAGATGGGATCCATCCAAGGGTGATGAGGGAGCTGACAGAAGAGCTCTCCAAGCCAGTCTCCATTATTTACCAACAGTCCTGGCTCACTGAGGAGGTCCCAGATGATTGGAAGTTGGCAAATGTCACGCCAATCCACAAAAAGGGCTGCAAGGAGGACCCGAGAAACTCCAGGCCTGTCAGCCTGACCTCAGTGCCTGGCAAGGTTATGGAGCAGATCATCCTGAGTGCAGTCACACAGCACCTACAGGAGGGACAAGGGATCAGACCCAGCCAGAATGGGTTTAGGAAGGGCAGGTCCTGTCTGACCAACCTGATCTCCTTTTATGATCAGGTGACCTGCCTGATGGATGAGGGGAAGGCTGTGGATGTGTCTGTCAGGGCTTCAGCAAAGCCTTTGACACAGTCTCCCATAATATACTCATGGAAAAGCTGCAGCCCACGGCTTGGACAGGGGCACTCTGTGCTGGGTTAGGAACTGGCTGGAGGGCCGGGCCCAGAGAGTGCAGCCGGTCACCAGTGGTATCCCCCAGGGATCAGTGCTGGGCCCAGTTCTATTTAATATCTTTACTGATGATCTGGATGAGGGGATCGAGTCCACCATTAGCAAATTTGCAGACAACACCAAGTTGGGGGGCAGTGTTAACCTGCTGGAAGGCAGGAGGGCTCTGCAGAGGGACCTGGATAGGCTGGAGAGTTGGGCTGATTCCAATGGGATGAGGTTCAACAAGGCCAAGTGCCGGGTCCTGCACTTTGGCCACAACAACCCCTGCAGCGCTACAGGCTGGGCACAGAGTGGCTGGAGAGCAGCCAGGCAGAAAGGGATCTGGGAGTTTGGATTGACAGGAAGCTGAACATGAGCCAGCAGTGTGCCCAGGTGGCCAAGAAGGCCAATGGCATCCTGGCCTGGATCAGGAACAGTGTGGCCAGCAGGAGCAGGGAAGTGATTCTTCCCCTGTACTCAGCATTGGTGAGGCCACCCCTGGAGTGCTGTGTCCAGTTCTGGGCCCCTCAGTTCAGGAAGGACATTGAGGTGCTGGAGCAGGTCCAGAGAAGAGCAACCAGGCTGGTGAAGGGACTTGAGCACAAGTCCTATGAAGAGAGGCTGAGGGAGCTGGGGTTGTTTAGCCTGGAGAAGAGAAGGCTCAGGGGAGACCTCATCACTCTCTACAGCTACCTGAAAGGAGGTTGTAGCCAGCTGGACATCAGTTTCTTCTCCCAGGTAACCAGCAGTAAGACGGGAGGGCATGGTCTTAAGCTGTGCCAGGGGAGGTTTAGATTGGATATTAGGAAGAAATTCTTTACAGAGAGGGTAATCAGGTACTGGAATGGGCTGCCCAGGGAGGTGGTGGATTCTGCATCCCTGGAGGTATTTAAAAAGAGACTGGATGTGGCACTTAGTGCCATGGTCTAGTAACCATGGTGGTAGTGGATCAAGGGTTGGACTTTAAGGTCTCAGAGGTCTATTCCAACCCATCTGATTCTATGATTCTATATTTGGAGGCTGCAAGTCAAACCCACTGATGAAAGCCAAGTCTCTTCTCTGTCCTTACCCTTGCACTCTTTTATCTGGCTTTCTGTAGAGTTTACAGTTGCTGCAAGGGAACAGCTTGTGAATTGCCATTTTTTCTTCAGCTTTAATTTCACAGCATACATGTTCTAAGAACAAAGACTTGACTGTTGTGGCTCTAGAAATAAATTTCATGAACACTCAGAACAACTAACTCTGGAAGCAACATTTTGCCAAGAACCACATTATTATCACAGCTTGCTCAAGCCAGCTATTTTCTAAGGAATATTTGTGAAGGGGCAAGGGATCGGGAAAACTCCTGTGCTCTCTTTTTCGTGCAGTAGTAGCAGAAGTTTCACAAATTTTTGAAAAGTTGTCCAAGATAATCTTATTGTAAGTTCATGGGCACCAGTGAGTTGGAGATCAGCAAAGTGCTAAGATGAGAAATTTTATTTATGCATTTACTGCTGGCAAAGATGGGAACAGCTGTTCTAGGTTGGAATGCAATCCTGGTTTAGGAGTGCATGTTCCTGGCGTCATCACCCATGAGTGTCTAGGCAAGGTTGACAAACTTGGTAAAGGAGAAAAATAACGTGAAGTCACCAGCTTTAAAGAGGACTCCAGGAAGAGCAATGAAGTATTTGGGATGAGAGATTAGCTGCACCAAGCTGCTGGCGGGAGAAATCAAACAGCAAGAATGCAACAGTCAGTTCATCAGATGACTGTGTCCATCCAAGCCCTTAGTGCCCAGTGGCCCAAGCACCCAGAGGACTGAAATCACCTAGACAACAGATGTGGACATAGGCAGGCACGGTTGGTGGGTGTAAGGGTCCCTCAGAAGTCTCCATGCTGTTTGGAAGGTGGGATCTTCCCCTCCTCTTTTGCCACCAACATGGTAAGGTACCCTTTTTATGGCCTTAAAGATAAATGGTCATAGCAGACTCTGTATTTAAAAAACAAAAACAAAAACAAAAAACAAAACACAAAACAAAACAAAACCCCAAACAAACAAACAAAAATCCCAAAATGAAACAAAACAAAACCAAAACCAACCAAACAAACAAACACAAACCAACAACAAAAACACACACAAAGAGACAGCCCAGAGCCTGTATTTGTGGTGTGACATTTCCCTCTTCTTTTGTTTTTTGTTCAATTTCTATGAGCACAATCTGATGTTACAGGGGTATCATTTGTTTCTCAGGTGCTTGCAGTGGTCAAGACTTGGCAAAAGTTTACATTCCCCATATTATGCTTCAGGCTATAGTTTATCTGCATTTATACTGCATGAACTCTGAGGCACTCCAGCTGGATCCATCAAACTTGAGGCAGGCAGGGGCGGGGTTTGTCTTTGTAAGAGAATCACACCTAATCTTGGCTGGCCTTAATAAGGACTGACCTGTATGTACATGTTTTCTTTTCCCAGACAGTTCCGGGATGCCATTAACTGTGAACCACCTTTTCTGGGGCTTAGCCTTGACAGCAGAGTCTGTGACACCACTGCCATATGTATACACTTGAACACAGAAAGGATGTGGGTGCTGGACATTAATGAAGTGGCTTTGCACCTTGGTTTTAAATATATCTCTCTACCCAACACATATAGCTCTCTAGCCAATGCTCCCTGGAAAGGTCACAAGGTCCAGTGCTCCCTCTTGCCTTGTTTTTTATCATGACCCACAGAGGCCAACAGCACTTTGTAGTGCTATGTTATATATACAGTGGGGTGGGAATTTGGGGCTGTATGGGGAAGACCATCGAAGAAGGAAGATGTTTCTGAGCCAGATTCTGGAGAAAGAAAAATGGTGGCATGGTCTTGGATGAAGATGTAAGTTAAGAGTTACAACCTCCAGGCTGGTCGTGAGGAGGGTTTTCATTGGGAAGGGAGGCAGATTTAGCTTAAGATGGTCTCTGAACTCCTTATGCTGATCAAGAGCATAGCATCCTGAATATCTTTTCAAAACTGAGTATGACATCCTTTGGAAGACTGGTGTCAGCAGCTGGGAAGGTAGCATCCTGTTCTACAGGTTACACCAGTCACCACACAATGGGGAAAGAAAGGATCTGTCAATGATGCCAGCAAGGTGCGGGGAGCCAGAGAACTTGGCACAAAGGATAGTTAGGGCATCCAGGGGCCCAGCATCTCTGCTGGTTGCTTGGCAGAGTGCCACACAGTACCCCAGGCCGATTCATGAAGGTCTCCCTTCCTGGAACCCAGACCACAGAGTGCAGCAACTCTCCTCTCTAGTGGGAGAGGATCACCTCTCTCCTTGCCGGGGATATCTTGCTCCTTTTACTGTCAGTCAGTCCTCTGGGGTGGCAAGCAACTCTAGGGAGGACAAAGAGCAGGACCTTTCAAGGTGACTGGAAGGATTTCCTCCTTGTGTGCAGTATGAATTGCAGTTTGGACCCTTGCATGTCTGCAGATCTCATCTGTGGGCAGGTGCCCACAGACAGACAGACAAAGTCAAGTAGCCGTGTGATTATAAAATCGGATTACAAATCTGAAAGACAAGTCAGTTATTCCATTCCTGCAACCTATCGTATTAATCTATCAATCACTGATCTAAAACTAAAAGAAAAGTCTTCAATTCCTCTTTGGCTACCCTTGCCAGGATGAGAGAGAGGCTGAACTGCAAGAACAAGTCAGGTGTATGTCAGCACTTTTTAAAAGGTTTATTCATCACCCCTGAAACTCCACCAACAGTCTTCTAAACTAGGATTCACCTCTAAATTACTATGAGCCCCTTCAATTCAAGCCTTACAACTTGAGAGAGGATGATGAATTTACAGACCATATTTGTTCATTTTTTCACATAAGAAAAGAGATTTCCAGTGCTGTCAAGGAATGCCATTGTGAGGGCACAGTACAGTAGGCTTCAAAGGAAACGCAAAAATGCTGTCCCTCTGCTAATTTGGCACAAAGCAACTACTGTTTCATGCAATCCAATCAATTACAATGGCAAAATATTTCCTTCACACAAATACATGAATGATTTCCAGAGATAAGGCATTTCTTATGAAGAAGATGAGAGAGTAGGGAGGAATAAACCAATTAGTATTGGAGAGAGTAAAGAGATTTTTTTTTTTCAGTGTGAGGCCAGAATTATTAAAGCAACTGTAGGAGCCAACAGAGTGGGAACACTGATTATGGTGGGGAGGTGTCTGCCATATCCTCCTGCACTAACCTCACTGAGTACTTGTGCTTCAGAGCATGGTACAATAATGGTGTAACAGGCTAACCTAGAATAAAATGACCCCTAGAGAAGCTTCCTCCTAGACCCTCCACTCAATTAGTGAGTGGTTTTTGCTCTAGAGCTTTAGGGTTTATAAGACACATTTGTTTTTCTTGCCTAATAATGATGGATCTTGTAATTATCCCTGTGCTGTCTGATGCTTTGATAGAGCTCGTTATGCTCCTAATCTCAGTGATACACTAGAGTGGCCAAGACACTGGACAGCCTTACATGTAATATGAAAAGTATTATTTCAAACCTTAATATCTGAGAAAAAGAAACAAAACCAACAAGAACAAATAACAACAATCATTAAAAACTAAGTTAGAAATACAGTACTGACATCAGAACTTCCACCATATAAAAATTTTGTTTCATCACTGTCTCATTTTTCACCTCCCTTTTTTTTTTTTTTCTAAAGGAAAAGGTTAAATAGACAATTTACTTTCTCCATTTCTTACAATCTTTTTCAAAGATTTTGCTTGTGTTCTTGCATTGTGGAATACTTTGTAGCCTATGCTATGGCCTTCTGCTGCTCTTTGCAGTGCATTTTTTTCAGTGCATGTTGGCAGGTGTTATCCATACACTCTGCAGATAATGTGCTGATCACACAGAACTGCTTTAATACCTTGCTTCCAGCTGTTTGGTCATGCTAAAGAGCAAAAGGTACATTTCCGAATACTCACTGCACATGTAAAGAAATGCTGTGAGATGGGGCAAGGATCTCATCAGCTCAAGAACAGAAAAAACCCTAAGCAATGAAACATGCTATTTATACCATGATCTGCCTTATTTTTATGAAAAAACTCAGTCAACCTATTATATGAAATAAAAGTGCAAGTGAAAAAGGAAATAGAATGTTTCTTTTGTTTTCATTAAATGTTCACTAATCTGGATAGGGCTTTTTAAGGGTTTTCAGCATCTATTAGCTAGGAAGTTATTTGAAATATTTGAAAAGCATTTTAGAGCCATCAAATCTCTTTATGAAGACTTATGAAATACTTTGAGATCGTGCATGCTTTGTGATCTCACCATAAAAAATTCACCCCATCAAATTTAAGATGGTGGTCACACTGCTGCATGGGTGTAACCTCCTGTTGAAACCTGGGTTACAGTATTGAGACCTTAATGTGACATGGAGAAATATTGAGAGATGTCTTTTTGAAGCAGACAGGTTTCTACTATTTTGGCAGAATCTCAAAAACTTAATATTGAATTACGAAAGCAATCCAATCTGTTTAGAAGCAAGGATTTTTCACTGGAGCTGGCACTCACTAAATTTTTTAGGTTCATAATCTTAGTGTTGCTTTTTCTCATCAAGTCATGAAAACCCTAAAAATGTCTTGCAGGCTACCAGCGTGTTCTTATCTTACCAAGAACAAGTGCAATCTTATAAAAGCTGCTCACATTTCTAATTCTGAATCTAGTCAAGTTATCATCAGATAAAAAGGCATAATTTTCACTCTTTTTTCTATTCATAGATTTATTGTTAACTTTGGCACCTTTTTTTGTTTTGCATTATTCCACACTACACTGCTCTAAAACTAGTTGCAATTTTAGTACATACTATATATTTTGCTGCCATATCCTGGGAAGAATCAATGACTTTACTAAATAATGTATCACTTTACTGAATGTTACACATAATTAAAAAAATGAATGCATGCTATATTTATATTTGGTAGTAAAAATTCCTTCTCAAATAAAATTGCTATCAATACAATCATATAGACAACCATTGCTATTAATGGTAATGCATGAAAAAAACCCACAAATGTCAAGATTTAAAAGAACCAACCTCAGTAGCACAACCATAACAACATGCACTTTCTTTTCTAGTTTATAGATTTCCATTCACAATATTTTACACTGCTTTGGATACAGCCTATTCTGGTGCTATATTGTCACTGATTTCAACAGAATATTATCAATCGTAAGATAACAAAGATTAGAATAATGAGCCACTGGTAAACAAGTCTATGCATTGTTTAGAACTGGGAAAGTGGTAGGGGGCCTCTCATGTCATCATAATGTTATATAGAAAAAGAAACTTCCTCCATGTAAGCAGTAGGATAATTTATTGCAAAGACTGAAACCTGGACACCTTTTGACACAGCCACTCTGGCTCATGTTAGCCCATGCAGATAATCATCTGCCATTCCTAAAAGCTATTGACTATCCCGTTTTCCCTAAAGCTATATCTAGAAGCATATCACAGAAGTCCACGAGAACTGGTCAGTTATTTTCTTCCATTCCTAGCAGGACCCCAGATCAGTTTGAAACTATCTCCACAGTGCATTCCCTATTGCTCAGCTTTGTATTAATTAGCAAGATTCCCATGAATCCAAGGGTCACATCACTGCACATGCAGCCAGCTAGCTCACCTGTGACTTTGATGGGGAAAGAGTTTGTGATTTTCACCCTCCCACAGGAACCTGCTCTTTCCTTGTTGCAGCATAGCCTTGCTGTTTTGTCATCCTTACTAGAGGATAGGAAAAGTTTATTTTGAAAGGTTTAGTAGCTACCGTTTTAAACAAACTTTGTAGATATACTGATTTCTTAAAATACTTGGCCTATTAGACAGACATTAGATATGTTGAAATACTGTAAAATGTTTAAGGAAAGGAAGAAATCCACTCATGCCATTCCTGCCTTTGCAGGTTTGTTCTCTTTGATTATAATAATAAGAATTATTATTATTATTATTATTATTATGCTAAACTAAAAGAAATTAAAAGAGCCTCGTTTTTAAAAAGGAGATTTTTCTCCTCCATTATTATGTTTATAGGCCATGCACAACTGCTTAAATGGCAGGGTCACCTTTGCAGGTCATTCATTTTTCCATAGTCACTCTTTGTGTATAAATATGACTTGAACCTTCAAATGTGTGCAGCACACATTAACTCATGCTAGAAGTAGTGATTTCTTGCTTACTACAACCATTCCATTTACAACAGTGATGCCAAAGATCCCATTAAAGAAACAGCAAGCTGCCTTCTCTATTTTTGCAGGAAGGGCCCAGTGATAGCCATGTGGTAAAGTGAATTTACAAAAGAGTCAGGTCTTTGTAACAGGTAGCCTTCATTTTTCTGCAGTTCCATTCCACTGTTTATGCTAGGTTACAAAGCAAATAGGAAGAAATGGCCAGAGTAATGCATCCCTGCTGTATCAGCTTGGAGGATCTCACGCTCTTGCTTTTGACAGAAGGGCTTAGAGTTTCCACACATCTCACAGGATCACATTGGACACATGAAGGTTATTATTCCTAACGGCAGCCACACATCTCTTGTGGCATGTAGCCTGCATGCAGAGATGCTTCACATCACCAGAAATGCCAGCCTGGGCAGATGCTCCAGATATCTTCTGAAGTTTACCAGCACTCTAGGTCTGCTGCCTCTTTTTTCATCAGTCTCAAGTACATCATATTATCTCTAATCTTGTGAGTTGGGATGTTATACCTCTTTGCAGACACAATTAAACCTATATTTAGGCAAGAAGTTATTTAAGTGAACTGCCATGGATTCCCTCTTCCCTGACTGTAGGACTCAGTTGCAGGCTCTTGCATTGCCTTGCATGCTTCCTTGGGGTGATACATAGGTGCATGAGCTGCAAAGAAAACACAAGCATGGTTGTGTAGAGATTACCTTTAGAGTATTGCTGGAGAAAGAAAAGCATCTAGAACTACTTATCTCCATAATTTTTTTGGTTTTATTTTTTTGGGGGGGATTGATTTTTTTTTTTTTTTTCAAATAAAAATGGGCTTGCAATAACAGTTCTTTAATTGCAATTAAATAGTTTGCCATCTGTATGATACTACTGACACTGTCTTTGGAGCCACTGCTCTTGAACGTGTACGGTGCAACACTGAGTGAGGTGACAGCCTCAACGAGTAATAAATAATAATAGGAGGTTTGTTTGGTCATTTTCAGACCAGAAGAATGAGCTCAAGCTGATCTGTGAGTGTATTATTTCATCTCCCCTTCTATTTGTTGGGGGAGTCTTGTTGTTTTTCTTTGTTGTTTTTTACTGGTGGGAGTGATCCATTGTGTCTAAAATCAAACTGTTCTCTGCAGCTGACCTCCCACTGTCATGAGGAGCAGGCAGTGATTTTGCTTTCAGATGAAACCTAAGGAGAACAAACATCTGTGAGGAATGGAGAATGGTGGCTGCCCAGTGAAGTGCCTGAGAGCAAAGTGTTCAGCATGCTCACTAATAAGTGTCAGCTTGATTTGAATCACTTGCTAAAGTGCAGCCTGGCTGAAGCTGAAAGAACATACCTTTCCTCAATGAAATGGAATCCTAAGGCATAAATAAAAGATTTCACCTGGGAAGAGTGATTTATTATCTCCATCCCAAGAAAGATGCCTGTGATTTACCACTCCTCCTTGTTTTAGAGCAGAAGAAAAAACAATGCCTTCCCCCAAAATAACCCCTAACCAGCAACCACCAGCACTATTTCCATTATTGGGAGGAGAAATCTGAGATGCGTTTATATCAGTTATTTAGTTGAAGTCAACAAAGTCATACAGTTGGAATAACAGACCAAGTAAGAGACAAACTGGGGGCATGGTTCCAAAAATCTTGAGAAATTTACTAATACTCATTTAAAAAATAATAATAAAAAAAAAGTGTATCAAAGTGGGCTTCTGTCCAATCTAAAACTATGATCCCATATCCCACCGAAAGGAGCCAACTAATTCATTCCTGACCATATGGATGTTGTAAAGTTGTAGAGATCAAAACCCTCCCTGACGGAATCTTGGATCAACGAAAGAAAATATTTCTGCTCCCTCTTGAGTAGCCATTTCAGGTTTTAGGGGGAGCCTGATCCATGCTGGGACAATGGTTTGAATGGCTTAGTCAATGCTAAAGAATGCGCACACAATAGACACAATCAATAAAGCTTATAATTTATTTACTTCATTCCTGAGTATGAGGGGTTTGATTTAAGGAGCTGACATGGGATGTCAAAGTAAGCAGCAGCTTTCTGGAGTGAATGGCAGGTTTTAAATACTGTCCAGGTCTTAGTAGATTCTCCATAGCCTCTTGCTCAGTACTGCATTGAAGGTAAGACACTTTTCATAGACACTCTCAGCAAATCACCACACCATATCTGCTACTAGCTGTTGGCATAAATTACATACACAAAATACAAAACCATCTGACAGTAATTACTGAGTCCCTTTTGATTCCACTCAGACAGGGAGCTTGAACTTCCATGGGTTCTGGGAGGTGAAGGCAGGATAAATGACTAGATACAGTCCCTACTTCCATCGTCCATCTTTGTACTGCTTGAAGTTGCGAAAAGGAAAAACAGTAGGGAATCTGAGGTGGTTGCAAGTTGGTAATAACTGGGGGTACTTGTCTCCTTTTTCAGCTGTCTATCCTCACTTTTTCCCAAATTGAAAATTTTGGGGAAAACCCTAAATAAATTACTGTCATGGTCAGCCAGCAAACTACATACTTCTCTTGAGCAGGCAAGTTTATTCAGTTACCTTAAAACTTTGCAGAATGAAGTAAATTATCTGTTGTGCTTAAAATGTCAGAGTGCAGAGCACTTGTTGAGACAGTAGAATATTTTCAGTTGAAACAGTTCTTTACTGCAGAGCCTGTGCTTTAATTTGCTCAATCTTTAATCCAAAAATGGAAGTCACTTCTGCCACAAGAACTGCTTAGTGTCTTTTTCTTTTCAGTCCTCAGCAAAATGTCAGCCAGATTTAGCACAAACTGATCATAGGTAGAGATAGCTCTGAATGCATGGCCAGCCTTGAAAATTCTCATGCAGCAGTAAATATGCTGAAGACACTGCAAGAAAAGAGAGACTTATCCCTTGTTCTCTCCTTCCAGGTTTTGATGATCTCTAAAATAGGTGCAAATGTGATGACTGCATAACACACATTTTTATTTACAAGATGCTAGCTATTGCCTAGACCTCTAGTCCCATTTACACCACAAAACAAAAATAAACAACATAAATTCAGGGAAATAGAGAAATGTGAGCTTTTGCAAGTGCTGGATTTGTACCAGTGCTGCCTTCATGTGATTCTGGGGATTCTGTGATAATGGAAAAAAAACTCCACAGGGGTGTAATAATGCAGAACTAGAAAAATCCCTTAGTCCAGAGAGCAATATTCTCAGCCCTATGGCTACATCATCTCAGAACACTGCTGGTATTCAAACAGAGGAAGCCTGTACATGGGGAACTAGAGTGGTAAGACAAGGGAAAAAAAAAATGAGCCTATGTCATCCCTGCTTTCCATACCAGAGCATGAGCTACACTAGAGCACAGTAATCAAGTGGAACTGAGGCTTCTATGATATCCACTCTATCTCCTGAAACAACCAAAGCAGGTTTTCTAGTTTCTAGATGGAGCCCAGGCCCCTATGCAGAATTCCTATTTCCTCATGTGCTTCAGAGCAAGGGCCATTACTGGTAGTTGTGAAGGCCCTGGAGAAATGGAGGTTTATTGTGAGGATTCATTGGCCCTCTGCTTCAGCAGCTTTTCTGGATTTCTTATGTCCTGCAAGAACTCAACGTAGAAATTCTTCCTCCTCAAGGTGAACAAGGTCAAATTTTCTTCTTAATGAACTCAGAAAGCACACTGTCCACCCCAAGTACTTGGCAAGTACTGTACAGCACAGGTACATCAAAACCATAAGCAACTTTTGCACTCAGAAAGAAATGTTAGCATTGGCTGCTGTACAAAAGGAATTATAAAACAACAGAGAAGCAGAGGCCATTTGGGATATTCCCAAATGGCAGGAAATACAAATGGCAGGAGTAAGGTAGATAAAAGATTCATGCATCAGACCAAAATATACTTTTTCTTTTCATAAAATTATACTTAAAAGGTATACTTTGTGTTTTATAACTCAAGCCCACATTGACAAAACTGCCATTTCTCAGCCATTTCTTTATCTAAAAGGTGCTCTTCAGTCCTTCCTGAGTGAGATGAAGAATGATTTATTTGTCAGTCAGGGAATGATCTCGAAAAGAAATTTTGCTCTTCTACTTTTTCTCTTGTAGAACTAGAAAAAAACACACCACTCTTCTGGCTAATGTACCTGTGTACAATAAGGTCACCAGTTATTGCCATCTTTTCTGGCATTCAGCATCAGAGATCTTGGAATTTCTAAAGGAAATGGAAAATTGTAGTGAATTTCCAATTTCCGGTATCACTATAGCAGGAAGAAAAAAGTGCTGCTACTCTCCATGATCCGGTGCTGATTCTATCTAGAAACATTGTCATTGGCTTTAAGAACCAATCTCCTTTTTTCTGTTTTTCTTTTTACTTTGCAATAATGTATCTGCCTACTTGTGGGGGTCTAAGTAAAATGACTGCTGTTCTGTGTTTGAGTGAGATTTACTTCACCCTTGGCAAGAAGTCATCAGTTTATTTGGGGGGGATTTAAAGTTCTGTTTACAGAAAAGTGATGGGTAGAAAAACAATCTGCTCTCCTTTGTGTCCAGCTTTGGAGTTTTTTAGAACTACTTTGCACTGGAGAGAATTTCTGGTAATCCCACCTCCATGTAGTCTGACATACCACTATATTGCAGTTCTGCTTTTTTTACTTATTGTGTTGACTGTCTGTTGCATTATTGCTGGATTGCTCTCAAAAATCATCAACATAATAATAAAAGGACTTGTTCAGAAGATATTTATCCAGGTATCTAAACAGTTTTTTGAGGAGCAAATCCATACAGAGCAAAGATAAAATTTGCAGCAATAACATCTGGAAGAAAAGAAAAATGAAAAGCGTCAGTCTAAGTAAACAGACTCCATAATGCAGCCCCCAGGAGGCCATGCTACAGTGTATAATATATTCAGTTGCTCACACCTAGCCCTATTTTCAAAGTCATAAACTGGTGTGGATTTGTCAGTTTCAACAATATAATTGTTTAGCTGTAAATTTTCCTGCTGGCAAGTTCCAGAGTTTTCAGATAATCCCAGGCAGGGATTCAAGCTTGCAGTCACATACACAATAGATGTTTGAAAATAGTGTGTGGAGCTTGCAAACCATGCTGCCACAGAAGTATTCTGGGGATCATGAGTTCCCTCAAGCATACAATGCAATTTGAATATATGATACACAGATACTTCCAACATGGTGCACAAAGAGAGTGACACTGTTGTGGATTATATATGATTAACGGTGGAAGTGCAGAGTAGGTTTAGAAGTGTGTAAATCACTCAAATGTTTTAGCATCTTGAGCAATAAGACACATTCCCACTTGAAGCCATGTGAAAAGGGCTTGGCTGAGACCTTATTTCAAAATAGTCAAGGGAAACACCTGTCTCTGTTAGCATAAGACATGGCCCATAGCTTCTTATTTTGGTTATTTTTCTCCTGACTACACAACTTATGTCCAGGCAGCAAGATCTCCTGAGGTTTTCTGTTTAATTTGAAAGTTTATTTGCTTCCATGTGAGTAATACAATGGGGCTTGAATTGTTTATAGAGAAAGATAAAAAGATAGCAGTCCTACTGAAATAATTTTTTTATGGTAAACGTGATACGAGCCCATGAAGAGGAAGGGAGAGAGAAGAGCATTTCCAGTTCTCACAAGATTAGGAAGTCGAAGACTATTTGCATGATTAAACTGGAGTTTTCCCTCTCATAACACCATACAGAGGCATTTTTTATTTATCCATAGATGGAAGTAGAGCAATGCTGGAAGACTCCAGAGCACACTGATGTGTCCCATCTCTCACACAGACTTGCCTCTGCGTTGTTGAAGGTTAGCACAAATCCTGCCAACACAGACTTCCCACCCCTGAAATTCACTGCAAATAACCTTTACCCATTAATTCTTAAAAAGCCCATATTTCAGTAACTATAACCATAAATAAATTCCTTTATAGTCTGAGAGCAAGAGAGTGAAACTATGACTTTTCCTCTGTGCCTTTTTTTGACCTACTTCTGATCCATCAGAAAGGACCTCCTAACCCACTCACGGTGTCTGGGGCAGTTACCGCAGCTGCTGTTGTGGAATTTACCTATGCCTCTTAAAGAACCATATGTTTTTGGCCCCACGCTGCTGTGGCGTATCTCCTGCCCCTTTACATTCCTGATCTCTGTCTTACTAGCCACATCTTAGCACTGTAGTTCAAAGAAATGTATCTCACAGGAGCTCATCCAGAACACCCTGGCGGGCTCCTCTCTGAAGTCACTAACTCTTTGTGCTCATCTCAGTGTTAATGACAATAAAAACAACAACAACAACAAAACAAACAACAAAAAGCACCAAAACAACAGCAACAACAACAAAAACCAAATTACCCAGAAAATTAAAAAAGGAATAATTTTCCCAGTAGCTATATCAGACTATATTCCCTCCACCCTCAAAAATTTGTCACAAGGCATTTTGTGGAAATCAGGGAAAGCTGTGAGGAGACAGTCAGTTGAAGGGCTAACATAGATCCAGACTAGAACAAAACAGCTGAGGTTGAATCAGGGTTGAAAGCACATGCCTCAGGCAGCCCAGCATTTTCACAGCACTCTGCTTTGCAACTGACCTCACTGGTGCAGGGAAATGAAGTAGAACTGGCCACAGACACGGCCAGTGGTGACGTTTATGTTGCCCTTTGCCACTTCTGCCTTGCTTATATGTGACAAGGCAGTTGTCAAACACCTAAACCAGTGACAGTACAAGCTTGAGATTTGGTGTAGGGCATGCATACAATTGTAAATGAACTCGAATCTTTTCAGAGAACTTTCATATTTCTCCAAAAGAAATTTGAAGTAGAACACAATGTTAGAGTATAATACTGAGTGCCAGAGAGAGAAATAGATGTAAGCATTTGCTGTCTCTTTTTCTTCCCTATTAAAAACACAGAGAGAGAATTGCCTTATCTCTGTCTTCTTTGAATATCCCTGAAGATGGAGAGGCTCATGGTCAAAGGTATTATAAATTCCTCTGTACCACAGTTCTCTAGCTGGTATCTGTAACTCTGTACTAGCTTCAAGCCTTATCCAATAATTAATCAGATTGCCTTGGTCACATTTGGACAGTAAAATGCCCCTGCAAGAAACACTCACAACCAGTCCTGATTCCACACACACAAAGCTCTGATTTATTCATCTATTTGGTCTGACTAGAAGCAAAGCTATTGCTTTACACCTGGGGTGTGATCCAGTATTCATTGATGTCACAGGCAGTGCTCCAAATGACTTCCATAGGACACAGGATTGAGGTTTTTGCCCACCAGCAACAGAGAGTAAGTCATGCTGGTAGGGAGGGCAAGATTCCCAGAGGCAACTTAAGAGTGCAACAGATTTATCATTCTGTGCTAGGTTACTGAAGATACTTCTTATATTCAAGCCATCCAGCCACAGAATTTAGGTAGCTGTGCTGAACAGCCATGCAACCCTAGCTAAGCTCCCAAACCTCCATTTCAGCCTCTGTTAAATTCAGTGTAAAACCCTTCCTTTCTTTCTTTCTTTCTTTCCTTTCTTCCTTTCTTTTTTCCTTTCTTTCTTTCCTTTCTTTTTCTTTTTCTTTCTTGCTTTCTTCCTTTCTTTTTTCTTTTCTTTCTTCCTTTTTCTCTTTTTTAAATTTTCTTTCTTTTCTTTCTTTTTTCTTTTCTTTCTTTTTTCTTTCCTTTCTTCCTTCCTTCCTTCCTTTTCTTCCTTTCCTTTTTCTCTTTTCCTTTCAACATTCTTAACTGTCTCTAATTCTCTTTCTTTCTTCCTCTTCCTCATTCCTATAGTGTGTTTCACCCTCTCATCCTGCCATCTCTCTGTCCCTGTCCCACTTTCTCCGTCTTTCCTTCCATGTTATCTCTTCTTTTCCTTGTTTGTTTCATAACTGAGTTTTTCTTCTCAGTTTTGCTTCAGAAAACTAAATAGCAATTCAAAAAATGTGTTGAAGTCTTTAGATTACATCCAGACTACTTTGGTTATGCTTTCTAAAAAGGCTGAAAAAAAAATGTGTTCATACAGCATGATAGAACATACAGATTCTGGAACATCACGTGTGCAGCAGCTGGACCCTTCACTCAGACTCCCTTGCTGCAGCTACCTGCTCTCCAGAGTATGGTGGGGGGAAAGCAGTGTAGAGGAAATCTGTCAGGCAGATGGGCACTTTTCTTTATAAGATAAAACTTTTGAGTTAATGTTGGAGTTGTTTAGGATTCACAGTAACTTATATGAGAGCAAAATTAGTCCTCATGTAAGAAGATAGCATTTGCTTATTCCAGTTACTTTAAAACTGGCTTTTCATTCTTGATTGTTAGTCAAATATCTTTTATTCAATGAAAATGTGATAGTTTCTTTCACACATTCCATAGAGCTAACTATTCCTATTTCTGCTTTTCCTTCTTTTTGCTTGGCCCCAAATGCACTAAAATGTCCCATCTTGCATCATTTGAGGGTTAGAGGTGACTGGTTTATTTAGAGTTCACTTAAGTTGTATTGACACACACATGCTGCAACTGGCATACTCTGGCCTCTGGGCTCCAGTCCTGAAAGCCATTCCCACACTGTAAGAGGACAGGATGCAGGCTCTGACCCATCAGTAGGCTGTTTGTACACTAAAGTAATGGAGATTGTGATAAACTGTCACCAGAATACAGTCTCAGTTCCCCCAACTCTTAATGGTAGAACAACACAATAGGGTCAGACTAAAAAGGTTTCCTTATGAAAATTTTATCAGCAACTTTGGTAAATTGCTGTGGGAAAGGTGCTTTGCTCTCAGGCAGACCTGGAACCTGTTTTTACAAGGTACAGCTCGCATGCATTGCCTCACTCCCGCAAGATATTAAGGGCACTCAAATTGAATTAACACCAAATCAGGCCTGTGCACTTAACAATACAAATGCACTTAAGGGATGCCTCAGAATGATTTGTGACTAAAGAAAGCAAAGAAGAAATTGGCCTTGAAGACCACAGGGGTGGTGTTATGTGTCATATACAGGAAAAGCCATAAGTAGAATTTAGAATACCGGAAAACCATGAACTTCAAGGGCTCTCAGATACCTTAGACCCAGTTGTAAAGTAGATGGTGTCTTTTTGTGGTATGTAGAAAAAATTGATAAATAAATTACAGCCAATTTTCTTAGTGGCATGCTCTCCATTACCTCTGACAGCAGTGTAACTGCTTTGCTAAAATGATAAGAGGTGAATAATGGTATATCAGGTAACAGCAAAGGAAATTCTCCGAGTTGCCTGTTCTCTCTGTGAGAGCAGTGACACAATGCAGAAGTGAATGAGATGTGACGTGGCAACTGACAGGGAGCTCCATGTAGACTGCTGCTAAGGCCAAAGCAACTGAACCATAGTCTCAGTAAGAGAGTGGAAGAAGTGGGGTTTTGTTTTCCTGTTGAACTGTCATCCCTTTCAGGAAGCCACCTCTCTTTGCCACCATTTTTCATCAAGTTACTTAATTATCTTTCTCTCTGACCCCACAGGCTGTATTCTCCCACAAGTTGGAGGACGAATCCTGCAAAGTTTAGATTGAATAAAGTGTACTAAGAGCATTCCATACCTCAGGAGTGGTTGATGAATTGAGCTTTACAGAGGGATAGGTCCACCATGGTGAAATTGCTCTAGCACGAAGGAATAACTCCTGGTCAAAGACTAGTACAGGATTAAGAGTATCATGCATTAAAGCTATTTGTCACATGGATAGTCTCTTCGGCAAGCATGATGTTGGAAGCACTATTAATTAATTAAAGCAATATTATTTAATCAAACATTTATTCAAATTTAATCATTCTATGATTCTATGACAATCTGCCTTCTTGACTTAGCAAAATGGTGGAGTTGGGGTCTTAAGTGACTAAAGCAGAGTAAATTAGGAAAGGAAATTAGAGTAAAAAGGAAAGTGAAAGACTCCAGGCATTTTTCTAAGTCGGGGAACTGACTCTAAAATGGTTTGCTGGTTTTGGCCAGGGTAGGGTTAACTTTTTTTCCCAGTACTGTGTATGCAGCTGTGTTTGCCATTTGTGCTGGAAAAGGTGTTGATAGCACAAGGCTGTTTTAGTTACTGTTAAGCAGCACTTACACAGGGTCAAGGCCTCGTTTGCTCCTCATGCCACCTTGACAGTGAGTGGGCTGGGGTGCACAAGGAGTTGAGAGGAGACACAACTGGGACAGGTAATCCCTACTGAACAAAGGGATATTCCATACCATACAGCATCATGCTGAGCATATAGACCAGGACACAGAAGAAGGAAGCGGGGGACATTCGGAGTGATGACTGTTGTCTTCCCAAGTCACTGCTTTCCTGAAATGGCTGAACACCTGCCTGCCCATGGAAAGCAGTGCGTAACTTCCTTGTTTTGCTTTTGCTTTTGCGTGGCTTTGCTTTACCTATTGAACTGTCTTTTTCTCAACCTCTGGCTTTACTCACTTTTATTCTTTCAATTCTTGACCCTATCCCACCAGAGTGAGGGAAGCAAGCAGGTAGCTGGTTGGGGCTTAATTGTCATCTGGGGTTAAACCAGCACAAATGGTGATGGTTGTGATGGGATTTCTGTCTACCAGTGCTACAGCTGCTGCTTTTGCTGCTGTTACAAAAAGTAGCCAGCTCAGTCAGATCTTCTGATTTGGTATACAGGAATTTCCTTGGCTTGGAAGGATTCTTTATACCAACCACTGAAATGAGACACTTATAAAATCATGATAGTGCTTAGTTTTATGCTTATGGCAGCTACACTAGGACAGTGAGAAACAGGGTGGGATTTCCATAAGCTACACCATGACTGCTGAGCAACACGCTTATATATTGAAGCATTTACTGTCAAAGGAAAGATGATGTAGGGTTGTTTGAGTCTGGAGTGGCAGAATGGTTCACAGGCTGTGGAATGCACACTCATCTTCCAGGTGAGTGCCAAGAGGTAGGAAACGAATATCCCATATCCCTATAAACTCTGACGAGGTTTCTAGCAGCCTCTTGGCAGAGAAAGATGTAAAGCCACCTCTGTGAGCAGTAGGAGCTGATGGGTGTCTCAGCAATGCAGAGAAATCTTCCTACATATACCAGTACCAACAGTTCACATGGAAAAGGTCTTCTTCCTACAAGGCCCAAAAATCAAGCCCTAAAGGTGAGCCACCTAGAGACATTCAGGGCAGAACAGACCTTGCATCTTTTCCTGCATCCCCGAGTGGAGCAGAGCAGCCAGGATGATGACCTCACAAAATCAGACTCCCTCTGTGGGAGGATAATAAAGACTTTCTCCTTCTCCAAATATTCATCCAGGTCTTATCCTGGCCAGTTGAAGATATTTCTATGATTGTGCTTACTTTAAAGTGGAATGACAGTCAGTTAAAGGATTTTTGCTTTGAACTATTGTAACCCAGGTAGCATCAAATGGAAAGCAAAGCACTACTGATCTGTGTCTCTACTTCTGAGATCAAATCAATGTCACCCAAAACTCTCTCAACAGAAAAAAGCTTCAGGCTGGAGAGCATGGTTGCCGGAAAACCTTTGTGCTCATGACAGCAGAGCTTGGGTGTGGGGGGAGAGGGGCAAGAGGTGTTCTTGGCAAGCTATGCCTTTTGTCCTTCTACTCTTCTACCCTTCAACCTGGTAGGAATTCAATGCAAGTAGCTACACTGTGGATGCTGAACCAGATGACCCACTAGATGTCCTCCTTAACAAACATTTTCATGAAGTTAACAAAAAGACTGTACAGAAGCTTCCCCTTAACCCAGGCCCAGAGTCAGCTTGTACTCATGGTGTGCTTATAAACAACTGCTCTTGGAATACTAATTAAATATATTTGATTAAATAGCAAAGTTAGTTTTTTTGCTTAGATTCAAGAAATATCTCTCTCATCATTTAAAGGAAAGGATCACACACCAGACTTTTACCCAAGTTTTTGTTCCTGGGGAGAATTTCTGAATTCCCTTATAAAACTGGGTTCTTGAAAAATTTATGGGGATAATCTAAGTTTTATAAATTGAAAGAATGAAATGTGTTTGCATACATAATAAATATTTGTGTGAGAACCAAAATTAATCAGGCCTACACATCTTAGTATAGAAAGATTGAGACGCATCAAAAACCTCTAATTAAAACTCAAACTTTTCATATAAAAGCTAGAATTTAATATTCTGCATTTACTTTGGTTTCTTTATTTCCATTGAAGGCATAATTTTATATCAAGTTTCCCTTTAAAAAACAGCAAATGGAAAGTTACTAAATGGTTAATAACAATAAATGATTAACAGATGTTGTAATAAATAATCAATAGGTTTAAAATCCAGTCAGTCAATAGGTTGCCAACCATTATAAAAAACCATGCATTACGCCTCATCTTGACATGCTTATAAGCTTCGATATCGCTTGTTACTTCAAGGCTTATACCTCTTTTTCACCTCTAATAAATATTTATTAACCCTTCACAAACTGTCTAGGAATTAAAACATATTGTAGAATGCAAAATAAATACCTTGTGATCAGAAGTTCATCACAAAGATAGAATATTAGTCCCAGTGCAACTGACCTCTCTTAGGAAGATAGTAAATTATTTAAAGGCTGTTGAACTAGATTTTCTATTGTGCAAGAAATAGCCATCCAGGAATCTCACACACGTAGCAGAATCACAGAGTGGATGAGGTTGGAAGGAGTATCTAGAAGTCAGCTGGTGCAGTCTACCTACCACCCACAGCCAGTTACCAGGACCATATCCAGATGGCTTTTGAACATCCCAAGGATGGAGACACTGCAACACCTCTGGACAGTCTGTACCAGGGATCAGTCACACTCACAGTGAAAAATTGTTATCCTGATGTTAAGATAGTGCCTCCTGTGTTTCAGGTTGCACCCACTCTCTCTGTTCCTGCCAATGGATACAACCAAAAATTGCCTGTCTGCCCTTCTTTGTACCTTCCCATCAAGTATCTCTTCACAAGGATAAGATCCCCCAGAGCCTGCTCTTCTTTAGGCTGAACAGTGCCAGCTCTCTCAGCCTTTCCTTAGAGGAGAGATGCTCCACTACCTTAAACATATTTGTGGCCCTTTGCTGGACTCTATCCAGTATGTCCAAGTCTCTCTTGTACTAGAGAGTCCTGAACTGGCCACAAAACTCCAGGTGTGGCCTTACCAGCACTGAGGAAAGGGAAAGGATCATCCCTCTTGACCTGCTGGCAGCAATCTGTCTAGCGCAGCCCAGAATAACTTTAACCTTCTTTGCAGTCAAGGCATGTTGTTGTTTTATGTTCAGCTTGTCATCCATGAGGATCCCCAGGGCCTTTTTTGCAAAGCTGAACAATATATATCTTTAGCAAACACCTGATCCAAATTCCATATAATGTAACCTGTTCTTCAATACATTATAGATTAACTTGAATTCACAGAAGAAAATCATCCATTGAATTCAGAAAGGCCAAAATTTGACCTAGGGAAGCTGAAGGAGAACTTTAAGTATCTACCTGCTCCTTTGGATCTGTCCCTTAATTGACAGTTGCTTAATTTTATGCCTAAACATATTTTCATTATTAAGTATTTATCAGAGCATTAGAATATGAAGATAGATCCCAGTAACTTTCTCTTCCAGAACTAATTTCAATAAACACTTCTAAGGAGATGGATGTAGGCTTTGCTCACCCTGAGATTTAGCTAAAGTTAATAATAGTAGAAGTTAATAATTGCCAAACAAGGAGACAAACTGTTGTTTGGTTTGGAGTCAGTCCGCTTACATATCCCCTGACACTTTAAATGAGTTCATTGTGTTTTATGAGTATTAAAGCTTCCCTCTTCATCAGTCAACTGGTTCTCTTGATTTAATTTTAACATATACTGTGAAGTTATATCCCTTGAAATCTCTGGCTTGTCTGAAGGTCTCCAGATGCTCCCTCATCAGTTGTCTCTTCAGTTCCACTCACTTTTCTCCACACACCTCTCACATCTTTACTCAGGTGGTGCTAGCCCACACAAATATATCAGTCACAACAAGACTCATATGTTAATACTCAGCAGGAGAACAGAATAAATTTCCCCTACCAATATATATAAATATGTGTGTGTGTGTGTGTGTGTGTGTGTATGTATGTTTATGACCTACACTCTTCAGTGATTGCAATTACCTGACTTAGGACTTCCACTGAACCATGAGGTGAGGTTTGCTTTTTTTATTTTATTGCCTCAAGTGCTTACTCTGGACAAGAAACAGGGAATACAGTTTCTCACCCATCCCAGAACGCATAGCTGGGCAAGAGTTTCTCGTTACATTTATCACATTATGTGTGGGAGTTAGGTTTCCTGTCATACCCACAATGCAATCAGCAACTGGATATACTGGAATGGACTGCCGCTCTCTCATGAAGCCCTTTAATACTGAAGCACAAATAACAGTGTCACTGGAAATACGTGTGGTTGCAATGGTCTGCTTCAAGAGCTGCAGCCATAGTGTTGGGCAGATCAGTCAAAATCCAACTGTGACAAGAGAAAAGGCACATCTGTCTTTCTGTCATAGACACAGTTTCTGCTACCATGTCCTAATAGGGAGTGGTGAGTTACACTTAGTTACCTATTCAGTCAAAAGAAGAGGAATGCCTAAATGGTGGGTTACATTTAGTTACCTAGTCCAGTCAAAAGGAGAGGGATGCCTAAATGTGACACGTGTATACAGAACTGTGGGAAAGAGTTGACTTCCACTCCTTTAGAGACACAAAAGAATTCAAATGTTTTTTGTGTTTTCAGACTGGGAAGAACAAAAAGAAAAAAATGGTCATGTTAAAAACCCAGAGTTTTTATTTACTAAATTATTGCTAAGGCTGTGTTTTTTGTCATGGTTCCTGAGAGAGTCAAGGAGTTCATGTTTTTCAAAAAATTATCTGTGACTGATGACACTTTGGGACTTTTTGCATGTGGGTGGGTGGATGCAATGCTAACCAGTAAAATCTATTTCAGAAAAATCCTTTTCTGCTGTCAAGTCCCAGACTGCAATAGAATATGACAAAGAGAATGAACCCAACAACGCCACCACAGTGACAAAGTGTCCTGGAACAGTGAACTCACGAAGACTGCCTGGAGCAATGAGCCTTCTCCCTCAGTGAAGAAAACAAAAGGTCATTTATTCTTTCTCTCTCTTCACAGCCCCCTTCCCACCCACTCCCCCACATCCCCTTACCCATATTTAGAACTATAGCCTGTTTCAAAGGTTAGTTCTGGCATGGTGACCAAATGGATCTCCATATGGTTTTTATTTATTTATTCTTTGTCTCAGATGCTTTTGGCACAACATATTTGCATGAGTTCGATGGTGTTTATAGAAAACTTGAATACTGGAGTTCATAGAAAAGGTCATTGGCTCATTTTTTCTCTTACTTAAACTGAATTTTCCCCACTATTGTTTCTGCTGCTATTAATTTTATTTTTAATAGATATTGATTTCTTTTCCAGATTTGTATTTGTTTTTGTTTATTTGTTTGCTTACTTTTCTTGTGGTGGCGGTTGGGGTTTTTTTCAGCTTGACCACCCCTGGGTTCTCTGTAAAAGCTTTAGACAGTCTTATTAAATAGTGGCCTTGTCAATGAACTTGTCACTTGGAGCTGGTGCCCATTTCTCCTCGGCACAGAAGGGTTCCCTCCAGTCTCCCTCAAAGAGATTTATTCTGATTAAGTTTTCTTATGAAGTACAGCATCATCAGAGGCTGAACATTCTGTCCACTGCCTTGAACTACCTAATTCCTACTTATAGCAAACAACTGTGCCAAAACTGCTCTCAATTAACCTAATTGTAGTATTTGTGAAAAACCTCACTTAACACATGCTCCAGTTCAACAAAGGGCTATGGCAAAGCTCCAGTTCAGAAAAAGTGTTAGCTCCCTGTTTCCTTCTCAAGTGACTCAGACTGTGTTCAGTTGAAGAGAAGAGTCTCCTCATATCCACTTTTAAATAATGCCAAATGGTGCTAAGGTTTAATTGCTCTGTGGTTGTGCTTTCTTTATCTTCAATACAGTTATGTGAAGAAATAATTTTTTATACTGCTCATCTTCAAATGTTAAGGTTCATATAAGGAAATTACTCTTCACGTAGACTACTTTGAGTCTATATGTATCTAAATATATATGTATGACATGTATCTTATAACATTTTAAGATATTATTGGTAACTGTTCATGAGAACTGGCTGAACAGCAGATCCCAGAGGGTTGCAATCAGTGACACAGGGTCTAGTTGGAGGCTTACTGGTAGTGGTGTCCCAAAAAGTTCAGTATTTGGCCCAGTATTGTTTAACTTCTTCATCAGTGACTTGGATGAAGGGGCAGATGCCTCCTCAGCAAGTTCACTGATGACAGAAATCTGTGGGGAGTGGTCGATACCCCGGAGGGCTGTACAGCCCTTCAGAAGGACCTCAACAGATTGGAGAGATGGGCAGAGAACTGTCAACTTTGTTCAACAAAGACAAGTGCAGGGCCCTGCACCTGGAGAGGAATAACCCCAGGCACCAACACAGTCTGTAGGCTGACCTGCTGGGGAGCAGCTCTGCAGAGAAGGACCTGGGGGTCTCGGTGGACAACAATCTGTCCATGAGCCAGCAGTATGCCCTGGAAGCCAAGAAGGCCAATGGGATCCCAGGGTGCCTTAGGAAGAGCATTGTCAGCAGGTTGAGGGAGGTGATCCTTCCTCTCCACTCAGCCCTGGTGAGGCATATCTGGAGTGCTGTGTCCAGTTCTGGACTTCTCAGTACCAGAGAGACATGGAGCTTCTGGATCAGGTCCAGTAGAGAGCAACAAAGATGAACAACGAACTGGAACATCTCCCAGGAAAGGCTGAGAGAGTTGGGCCTGTTCAGCCTCAAGAAGAGCCAACTGAGAGGGGACTCCATGAATGTATATAAGAGAGGGTATCAAGAGGATGGAGCCAGGCTCATCTCAGCAGTGCTGAGCAATAAGACGAGAGGAAATGGGCAGAAACTGGTGCACTGGAAGTTCCACTTGAACATGAGGAAGAACTTCTTTACTTTGCAGGTGACTGGGCACTGGAATAGACTGCCAAGAGAGGTAGTGGAGTCTCCCTCACCAGAGATATTCAAGAACCATCTGGATGTGATCCTGTGCAATGTACTCTAGGATGACCCTGATTAAACAAGTAGGTTGGACCTGATGACCCAGTGTGATCCCTTCCAACCTTACACATTCTGTGATTCTGTAATGTCAGATGACAATTTTCTCTAGCTACACAAACTCTAAAAGTTTCCTGAATCCAGCCTTGATGAAGCACAGCTGCCTTCAAATGCTTCAGATTCACCCCAAGACTTAAACTGCAATAAGATAAGTTCAAAGATCAAGGCAAACCTCAGCTGGTTACCTTGACTGGTTGAAAGGAAAATCTTGTGGTGCTGCTTCTTAATCTGAGTGCTTTAGGCTGATGACAGTGTCATCCATGGGTTTCTAGTATCTGACCTAACTGACAGTATCTTTCAATTTGTATATTACATAGTATGGAGAAAAAACATGTTGAGAAGGAAAGCCCTTATTTTGCTTTCTAGTGCATATTCCAGCTCACTGGCAATGAAGCATTCCTAGTGATGTTAGAGGTTAGTGGATCTCTTGCTATCAGCCCATGGGGAATTATTCTGCAGCTGAAGGGAACACTTTCACAAGTTTTTGGCAAGGGGCTCATTATATCTGTTCTCAAGAAATAGAGTACTTAACAAGGTACCTAAATTTACTCACCTAAAAAAAGGAAAGATCCTCTACCAGTGTCACCTTCTTGTTTCATGAAACTGAAAATATACGACATCAATATATATAAAAACATGTACACCATGAAATTCTACTTCCTTGTGATAATGATACAAATAATAATTCAGTAGTCAAAATCACTAATACATCCTCATTCTTTTATATTTACAGGTAATCAATGAGAAGTAGAGTAACAACCAGATGTTAAGGTTAATGAAATCAAATGAAGAATTTTGAAAAGTCAGATGTGTTATTGTATGCCTAAATACTGACTTTAGTCCCTATGAATAGATCAATAGGGTTTAATGTCAGAATGGACTCAGGATAACAAAATAAAACAAACTTCCCTTAAGAAATGCCTGGTCCTGAGCAATGCATGTTCTTGATTGAACTAGAGTGTATTTTTTAGAAAAGAGAACAAAAAAAAAAAAAAAAAAAAAAAAAGAAGAAATTTAGTCTGAAATAATTTCTTCCAGGTATGAATCATGACCCCTATTGTTTAAGTGACTATTACTTTTAAAAACTGTCTTCATTTCACCTAGAATTTGTCTAACTTCAATTTCCCATCTCTTAGTCTTATTAGGAGTTTGGTAAATGCAGCTCACACTCAGATTCCAGCATAACCTGGGGCCTCTCCCTGAACTTTCTTCATATCTCAGCTCCTTCTTGGACCATGGGACCAGTTGTAAGCAACATATAGTAGGCAGGTTCAGTGCCAGCCTTGCAGGTGTTGAACACAGAACAACTCTTTTTGCTCATGAGGACCACAAGCTACAGTGGGTTTTTATCACTATAGAGCCCTTCAATTATAAGATCACCATTAATTAAAGAGCCATGGAAATGTATATTGCTTTCATGGATCCTAGCTATACTAAATAACCAATCTTTCTATCTGCTTTTCCCCCTGTTCTTGTGGAATGAGCAGCTACGTGTCACCAACAATTATGGTCATTGCTCAGGAAAATGTTAAACAGCACAAAGGCTGGGTCAAATATATGTGGCCTTAAAAAAGGAGATATTCATTACTGCGTTCTTAAAACCTGTCCCTTGTCCATTATCAGAGTGCTTATATTGGGTTGGTACCATTCTAGGCTTTAAACTGAATGGCATGCTAACACAAAAGAAAATGCATCAGAGATTTCTTAGTTTATTGGATTAACAAGCTGTTTTTATAAAACAGCATTTTAAAATATCACAAATACACCAGACCTTTCCTCAGACCTTTTTTCTTAACTCATGCTGATTGCTAACAGAAATATCATCTTTTTATTTAGGGCCCATGCTGATTTTCTATTATTTTATGTGGTATCAATGTCCAAAACAGTAGGCTGAGTGACTCCTTTGTGGTCTGACCTAGTCTATTGGAATGGTTATGGGACAGGGTAGGGAAAAAAAGTTGTGTTAGTACCTCATAGAAATTTTAAGTAATTTTGTTTAAAATAGATAAAACTGCTGGTATAGGTTCCTTCAATAGGTGATTAAACAATCTGATTTTCAAAGATGTTCTGTAACATCATCTTTCATCATCACTGGAACTGAGAAGTGTTTAGCATTACATGACAGAAGTAGGGGCTTTTATCAAGTTTGTAACAAAGGTATTTATTGAATTATCATGTTTTCTGCACTATAAATAGTAACTGTACCAACTAGCAATGGATTATTTCAGGCTTCTTTTGTTTGTCAGTACATTTTTCCGTAGACACCTCTTCACAAACTTTTTCTTCCCTCATCAATTGTCTGTTTTTCCTGCCTTTTAACTCATATTCACCAGTGCTATTTTCTATTTCTCTAATAATTTTTATAAATTATATTTTATATAATTAAAAATTATTTTCAACTTTATGCCTAATTCTTAAGAAACAACAAGAACAATAATATTTTTAAACCCCTAAACCAAACCCCTATTACCACTTTAGACTTCAGTTTGTTGGGCAGCTAGTGAAATGTTTTGTAAGAAATAACAAGACTCTTTTTCTAGAAGATCTCATTTAAATTTTTTTTCAAATTTGTAAAAGTGACCTGTTCATGTCCTTTTGCACAAGTACTGCTGGTTCGGACTGTATCCTGTTTACATGTAACAAATGTAACCTAGTTGAGACAATTCACACTGAAAAAATTACTAATTTTAAGTTCTGGGAGCAACTTCTCTTTTTCAAGATGAAGACTAGCATAAAGCTCCCAGACTTAGATATAACACATATTAAGTCAGAAAATCAATATGTATCATTTTTGAAAATTTCAAACCTAGTCTTTGGGACATTGGCAATATATGACACCTGCTAGGTTCTGGGGCAGTGGGATGGTAACTGTAGAACAGTGAAGAAAAAAGCAGCTTTAAAAATGAATGAAAACTAAAAAAAAATAATAAAACATAATTCGAAAAGAAATTAGATACTATTTAAGACTTCACAAAGGAATGTTTTTCAACAGAAAATAGATACTGAAATTTTCTTGAAACTTTTACCTGGCAGCATTATTCACTTGGCCAAATTTGTTCATCTATCTAAGATGCAAATACATTTACTACTCTTCAGATTCTCAGGAAACAATTAAAAAATGTCCCACACTTACATATGAGAAGCTCTTTTAAAATAGCTCCTTTGAAAACATAGAAGTTGTTGTCAAATCATTAATTGGAGTCATATAATTGTATGAAAGGTATGTAAGACATTTTTTAAGTAAATGGGAATAACCAAGATATAGAGAGGTTAAACTACTTCATCACAGTGTCATGCAAAGTTGACAAAACATCAGGACTGGTTCCTTGAGAGATGAATAGCAAGTGTAGGTTGCAACTGACACTGCAGGTGAAATACTGCAGATGTGACCCTTCAGTCCATATTTTTGGGCCATACAAAACCAAACTCCATTTTTCCAATCGAAGAAGTGTCACCTAATTAAACATTACTTAGCAACATCTTAGCAAGGTTCTTAAGTTTGCAGCATATTTGGTGCCTATCATGAAAAGAGTGGGAGGACATCCTCACAACAGTCAAACAAATCCACATCTGTGAGTGATCTCAGTGGTTATGGTTTTCCCCAGTGCCTGATGGTGACACACCTGAATGAAGAGCTCTGCAGCAGTGAGCAGCCTAATTTGTAGAGATCCTTTTCAAGGAATTAAGCCAGTTACAAGAATTACAAATGCACAGAGGTCTTCCCACTACTTGAACTCAGCAGTCATGCTTTTATCCATTGATGTGCTGTCAATACTGAACTGACAGATGCAAGAGTTCAGGCAAGAATGCTACAGCCATACAAACTGAGAAACAATGTCCTGCTGCATGAAAAATATTGTATTAATTTACAGGCAGGCAAGGTCACCACTTTTTCAAAACTTCTTTTGTGTTTCACAAGTGGAAATGACAAATGCAAAGCTTCATTAGTGATCTAGTAGTCCCAGAGAGATCAAGGTCTGAAGAAGATGAAATTCTTCCTGCACATATTGCAGGTAATCAATCATCAGACGTGTACTACCATCAGGAGAGGCCTGCACTCACCATATGCTTAGATGCACCTAGTGTCTTCCGCCACAAAAACCAGCTGTCATCACTGCAAGGCAGTTCTGGCATGCTAGCATCATTGCCAAGCTGGCTTCAGGATAGTCTCCCTCCCAGTGTAATTTTTTTTGGTTTAGCAGAAGGCACCCTGTACTCATGGGTGTTGAGAGAAGTGCACACGTGGCTCACATAGGAAATGAAGGCATGACCCTAGAAGAGAGTTTACCATCCAGTGCACCAACGAGTCTTTGCTCAACAGAGAGCTCTGCAGGATACTGTGGAGTCAGGAGGCTGCAGGGACAAGCATCTGATACCAGAACAACAGCAGAGATATTGGGTACCCATAACTTCAGAAGCACCACGTGATACCCTAGCATCAGACATGTGCTTAGAGCTGCTGAAATTGCTTGAAGACCCAGGCTTTGCTGAGTTTCCCATAAATATTTTTGTTTTAAATCAAAGGAAACACTTCTCTGAGGTAACTGGCTTAGCCTGTACAGTATTTGAAAGTACACATTATAATGAATTTTCTGTCAAAGCTGTCACTTGCTATTTACCTTAAGAAGATAAATACAGGAAGAGTGTTACTATAGGAAAGCCCTAACTGGTTTCCCATTTCAAGGTAGGCACTGTCTATGCCATAATACTTAAACCCACCATTATCCCTCATGAGACAGGAATGCTTAACAAGACAAAGAACAATTTCTCCTTTCACTAGTGGGGGTTTCCTGAGGCTCTGTACTGGGGCCAGTCCATTTAATGTCTTTACTGATGATTTGAACAAGAGAATCAAGTGCACCTTCAGTAAGTTCAAAGATGACACTAAATCAGGTAGGAGGATTGCTCTGCTGGAGTGAAGGAAGGCTCTGCAGAGGGATCTGAACATGTTGGATCAATGGGCTGAAGCCAGTGGTATGATATTCAGTAAGGCAAAGTACCAGGTCCTGCACATGGTTCACAACAATCCCAGGCAGAGCTACAGGCTGGGGGAAGAGTGGCTGGAAAGCTGACCAGTGGAAAAGGACCTGGCTGGTTGACAGCCACTAAACATGAGCCAGCAGTGTGCTCAGATGGCCAAGGAGGCCAATGGCATCCAGGCCTGTTTCAGAAATAGTGTGGCCAACAGGACCAGGGACATGTCCCCCTGTATGCGACACTGCTTAGGCTGCACTTCAAATCCTGTGTTTTGAGCCCCTGATAACAAGAAAGTCATTGAGATATATTTACACTATAAAGGATAAAATGATGGCTATTCTGTGACTGTGTAAAGGTAAACGAAAGTAAAACAAATTAGGCAACCGTCACCTATCATTGAAAGAATTGTTGTTACAGCTACATTAACTAAGCCAAGGCTCCAGGCATGCCAAGAAGGCCCCCACATAAAGCCTGGCAAGCATGCCTCAGTCCTGAGACCTTGCAAAGTTACTGCAAAGTCTAAGCTTTACTGGGCTATACATGACCACTAAGAGTTTCTTATCAAAAAAAAAGGAAGAGGCATCATTCCAACAAAATGTTCCACATTACCGTAAAGGCGAAAGTCAACACATGAGTCCATTATCAGGAAAATAAAAGCTGAACTGCCACTGATCTGGTTGGTTGCCATCCATGCTTTCATGAAGTGAACAAGCTCATTTGCAACAGACAATCCCCGCCTTCCAGCACAAGACACATATCTACACCCCACACTTTAGTTTTTACTGCTATATTTCCTGTGGCATACTATTAAACAAAGGCAAAATTGCCTATAAATACATTTCTGAAACAGCATTATAGTGCAAGGGCATTCAGCTTCTACTCTACTAACATGTTATGAAATAGATACTTCTGAATATGCTGCATATCAACCTGGAAGCGATGGAACTATTTAGCACCTTTATATGAGCCTCTTCATGCTTAGAGGAATGCGTGTCTTTACAGTAGCCCTTGATATCCCCAAAATATTTTGTTCCACTCCATGCTTTGTAATGACACTTATTTATTTCAGGTTTGAACTGAACATGTCATTCAGCTTTAGAAGAATGCAGTGCCACACACAACTATGTGTACAGCTTCAAAGATCACTGGTAGACACCTATTCGCACACACAAGTCATTTTTCAAAAAGCGTCATATAAAATTCTATACAAATGGGGGTGCAGTCATGTATGAATAAATAGGCATATAAATATTTTGGAGGGAGACCTTTGCAAAGTGGATTTAAGCACAAAGTAATTTTTTTTATTCAGGTTAAAAAACCTTCCGAATTTTAGATTATAATGAAAATAGTGCAACTGCGCCTCTAACAGCAGCTCTGCAAGAGCTCTTCTGTAGAGCAGGAGTAACATTTAAAGAAATTACAATGTTACAGCAACAGTCTACCACCCTCATTTGTACTTACAATACTATTTCTGCAGTGGCAAAGAATAAACAGCAGAACAAAATTTTTACTAATAGTATTAATATCAATGACTCTTGTAAAACCAATAGCATAAATCTTGCTCTTAGCACCATAACATATTAATTAATCAGGCCTGCCATCCTCATTTGCCCTTCAATAGGTTTCACTGATGATTACCCAGCAGAAAATTCAGCCCTTTAATGCAAACAATATCCTTTTTAACACTTTCTTTACAGAGGCTGGCTTTTGGAGGTGGCAGAGGCATCTTCAGAGAAGGAGGCTGGAACTCTGTTTTTGGCTCCAGTCACACTTCTGTGATTTAACCCTTTATATAGATTAAAAACCAACTTGGAAGGAATTGCTTTCTTGAAACAGAACAAGTTCTCCTTCAAAACCTATTTTCCTCTCAGCTTTAGCCATAGGATTACTGCCAAATATTTATGCATCCTTTGAATGTGAGGCAAGAGATGTATTAAGTGCTAAGTTATTCTAATTTATTCAGCTAAAGGAACCATGTGAGGTAGCACAAAGACTCCCTTAATTTTTAATTTTAGGCCAGTCACAAGTTTTACTTGTAAAGGACACCATAATTTTATTTTCTTGTTGGTAGTGCTACCCAGGAACAAAAGAGAAAAATCACCTAAGAAATGAAACCCTTGTAAATAAAATATAATACACAGAAGGAGCAGAATTTTCCTCTGGGTCATTATTAGTGAAACCCAGTGAGGAGATAATAAGGACATGAGACCTGATTAATTAAACATTTGCACTATTGTGCTTAATTACATTTTTTGTGAATCATCCCATGGACATCTGTTTACACAGGACCACAAGACCTGCCACGCTGTGCTTCAGCGACACCTCAGGCAGAGCCCAGCATGAGACACCCAGCCACAGGGGCCTCGCAGATCCTTCCCCAGGACAAACCATCCTTCTGCCTGCCCGGGCAGCACATCACAGCCTGCCAATCTGGAGGCATGTTCACAGCAGCTTCTTCCCAGGGAAAATCTCCAAACTGGCTTGGTTTAGTACTCTAAGCTGATTCACTTATACCCATCAGTATGTGAATTTGCAGTGATAGCTGTAAGTTTACACATTTGGTTATCAGAGTGCCCTGTGGCATGGTCCTAGCATGTGGGATGGATCCCCATTTATCTTACACTTCAGTCTATGTTTCAAGTCATATACAGATAAGATGAATTAATATGCCTGTGTTTTTACTTGAAACATTTTTCAAAATACCTGTGTCATAACATATTTGCAGTTTAAAGCCCTTTTTATCAGCTCTTAGTTGCTAATTAACTAATCTGGGGTTTTGCAACTTTCTGACAAAAAAACTTTGAGGTCCTGAAGCATAGTAAAAACCCTGGCACTAGAATTATCTGCTAGATTCTGTAGAGTTACTACCAGAGACGGCATCAGCCTGTTTAAAATTTCGCATAGTAGGAACACTAAACTGTCATAATTCATACTCCCACAATAAGTTTAAGTTGCAGCAGATTTCCACTCAAACACAACAATGTGCCCACAACATTTGGGGAATCTGCTTCTCAAAGTCAGCTGGGACTAACAGCACACCAAGCAGCTCTGTCATGACAAAATGATCCCTCCTTCTGGGAAGACTGGGAACACCTCTGCTGCTTCTTGGAGATGCTACATCCCCTTTTCCCAGGGAAAATTTCAGTATTTTCGTTCATTCTCTTCCTGATGAAATTTGGGGTGGCTGAAAATATTTTATGTTACTGGAAGTGTCGCTCTTTGGCAGACCTTCTTATTCAGGGCAAAGAAGAAATTGTGGAAGTAACATGCAGGAAGAAAACCCAGTTTCATACATTTATACCTTTTTTTCAGATTATTGACATTACAATCTCTCACCTCCTCTTTCAGTTGATCGTTATTTTTTAGTGACTTTACGACAGTTGTAGTTCTCCTTCCCCTGCCCATGTAAGAATAGATATTAAATCAAAATATTTCTGAAAAACCCAGACAAAGTAGAACACATGAATAGCCCAGCTAAATAGGCTCTTTCTAACATGATAGTTGAAAGGCACAAGAGGCTTTACAGCAACCAAGACCTAGATGTACATGATTAGAAGCAACAAAAGAGAAAAAAAGTTGTACAGTTGAAAACTTCTGCTGTGTTTTCTGTTGTGAAAGGATTGGCTGTAAAAAATCCTGTTAGCAGAATCCTGCCAGGCACTGTGGGTGTCAGCATCTTGTGTATGCAAACAGATAGTTCGGTGGAGTACAGTGCTACAGAAATCCAATATCACAGGTCAAAGAGACATGCTGAGTTGTCTCAACACAACTTTAGAAACTCATTGCTGTTGCTTTTCCCTTGCAGTAAAATACTGTCTTCCGCAGCATCACCTTATTCTTTCATTAAACGATAACATTTCTGTCAGATTAGAGCCTAATTTCCCTCCAGTATGTCTTCTTCAGCCTGCATTACACATGGCCAAGCCTGGCATCCAGCTGCTCTGAATGCCTTTCAGGTCTGACCCACTAGAGGGACTGATTCCTGTCTGGGCCTAACAGATAGGAAAAGCACCATCCAAACTTTGGAAGATGGAACCCATGACAGCTGGACTGAGTGCCTGGCATTGAAATGTGAAAGTACATGTGGATCCTTGAGTTAGGTCTTTGGACAGACAATCACTAGATGTACAGCATCTTTTCAAGGAAACAGAGTGCCCATGAGCAATGTCTTCACCTTTTTTCTCTACTCTTCACCCAGACTAGATGATTTCCTAGAATCATAGAATCATAAAGTATCCTGAGTTGGAAGAGACCCACAAGGACCACCATGACCACCTCCTGGCCCTGAACAGGACAACCCCAAGAATCATACCATGCACCTGAGAGAGCAGTTGTCCAAACACCTGAACTCTCCTTAAACTCTGTCAAGCTTGCTGCCATGACAGCTTTCCTGGGGAGCCTGTTCCAGTGCTCTCCAGGTGAAGAATCTTTTTCTAATATCCAACCTAAACCTCCCCTGAAACAACTTCAGGTCATTGCCTTGGGACCTGTCACTGGTCACCACAGAGAAAAGAGATCAGTGCCTGCCCCTCCTCTTCCCCTCAGGAGGAAGTTGTGACAGTAGTGAGGTCTCCCCTCAGTCTCCTCTTCTCCAGGCTTAACACACCAAATAACCTCAGCCACACTTGGTATGGGAGGCCTGAGGGCCTCAAGGCCCTTCACCATCTTTGTTGCTCTCCTTTGGATGGTCTCTAAGAGTTTAATATCTTTCTTATATTGTGGTGCCCAAAACTGCACACAGTATTCAAGGTGAGGCCACTCCAGTGCAGAGCAGAGAGGGACAATCCCCTCCCTTGATGAGCTGGTGACGTCTGATGCCTTCCCGGACACAGTTAGCCTCCTCCTGGCTGTCAGGGCACTGCTGAGTCATATTCAACTTGCCATCGGCCAGGACTCTCACATCCCTTTCCGTGGCACTGTATGTGCATTTGGGGTTGCCCCATTCCAGCCGCGGAATCTGGCACTTGTCTTTGTGAAGCTTGTTCTCTCTCTCTAATTTGTTGAGGTCTCTATACAGGACTCCTCTGCCTGTGAGAGAATCAATAGCTTCTCCCAATTTAGCATCATTGGCAAACTTCAAGTCCTGCATCCAAGTTTATGAAGATGTTGAAGAGCACTGACCTAAGATGGAGCCCTGCAGAACCCCACTAGTGACCAGTAGAACTAGCCTGGCATAACCCAATTTACTGTAACTCTTTCTGCCTTACCCCTGAGCCAGTTGCTCATCCACCGCACGATGTGTTTATCCAGCTGTGTGCTAGACATTTTGTCCAGAAGGATCCTGTGAGAGACTGTATTAAAGCTTTACTGAAATCCAAAAAGATCAAATCAACTAGGTGGGTTACCTTGATCATAAAAGGACAATTCAGTCCTAGGGTTCTCTTCCTCTGGACTGCTTGTAGCGCATTAATTAAATAAATTAGTTGTGAACACTTTTTTTTTTTTTTTTTTTAAAACAACCACCTCTCTCAGGTTTTAGTAATTTGTTAGATGTCATCAGAATTACTCCTAATTATTCCTAGTGAACATCAGACTTTCAAATGGAATACACCTGAATATGACCAGTGGGAAAATCGTAGTATATTTCCAGTACAACGGAGGAGCTTGTGGCACAGGCCACTTCTTAAGATGACAGAAGAAGGAAACCAAACAAAAATGAGAACTGGTGTCAATTTTTTAAGTGGATTTAAAGGGCAAGTAAATGCACTTTGTTCCTTTTAGAAATATTCATTCACTCATCATTTTCAGGCAGTTTACCACAGAAATCATATTACACATGGCTTTTCCACTCATACCTCCTGATGGTCTTCACGAGAAACTAATGGAATTGAAGCACTAGAAGACACACAACAGGAATGATCATAATTCCTTCCTTTATACAACTACATTAAAAAAAAAAAAAAAAAAAGAATGAGGAATTAAGACATTTTACAAATTATAACATGGTTGTGTGAAGAAACTGGTTCTCTGATCCACTGTAAAAAAAATGGACCATTTTCATAAAGAGTTTGCCAGGGCTAGGTTTCACCTTTCATTGAGCTGCTAGGTTGAAATATTTATCTATAAAGCCAACTACAGTTTTTCTTAGACCTTAGGTCTTGACTATAGCTTATGATTGAATTTATGGCATTTTTTTTTAACAAGTGGGAAGAAAATTATTTAGCAACACAAAAACCTTAGTGATATTTGGTGTTTGAAAGGGGGCTGAGAACCTGGATCCCATAAGTCCATGTTAAAATTTACTCTTGAACATTATTTGTGGCCAGTCACTTAATCGTTCTGTTCCTCAGCTTTCTTCTGCGAATAACAGATTTTAATATTCCACTGGCTCTAATGCACTAATAGCCTCTGTATATTAAAAGCACCAGGTAATGTATGTTGTTATGGTAGCAAAAATACAGTAAACCTGTTCAATTTTCTCATGAGGTAGGGTTGCTAATCTGCTAATTGATGCCTTTGGAAATACATGCCTGAGCATCCTCACTATGAAGCTCCCCTTTCTCACACATATTGACATAATATGGACCAGTGCTAAGTACTGAAAACAGTGTGATAAGCAACTTATTCACTTTTTCAAGGATCTTGAAAAGAAAAAGAGAGAAATCTCCATAGTTATGCTACCGCTGCAACTTTGCTATTGAGCTCATTGGCTTTGCCAGAAACTGTGCTGAATGTTTTGTGAAAACTAACAGCAGGGAATCCTGAACAGCTTATACGCAACGCACGGAGTAACCAGGGCACTTAAAACCTTGCACTAGCCAGTGTTGACTGGATGATGTGACAGCAGAAATCAATTGAAAACTCTTATAAGGGCATTAGATATGATAGAAGGAGAGCAGGTGAAAGATTGTAACTGACACAGCACTGCTGTCTGAATATGTGAGGGGAATGCAAGAAATAATAAGTGGTTTACAATGGTGACAGTCCATTTTGACCTCACCAATACTACAGCAGTCCCTATATGGCATAGCCAGCATTTCAGAGAAAATGACCGGCCAGCCAAGACAGCCACAGCCTCCTAACTGCAAGGACCTTGCAATCCAAAAGCGCATCAAGGCTTGAACTAGAAAAGCAACTGGTTGAAGATGGGATAATTTTTGCAACGAGCATGGCCATCACAATTGCCAGTCAGTGCTTGCAGTGACTACAGCAGAAACACTCAGTGACTGGGGGCAGCTCTCTGGGTAACGCAGGTAGCTAACAAAGGCAGTGCCAGGAGGCTGCAACCCTGCTGCCCTCTCTGGACCTGTGCCATGGAGATGGCCAGGCTGCAGCTCAATTTCTGACATTCAGGGACACCTAAATTTTGCCTTAATTCAACAACAACTACCCAAGATAGCTAGTACATAAAGCTGAGTCAACCCTACTTACTTATGTTGCATTTCAAGTGAAGGACTTAAGGACTTAAAGATTCTGCTAAACTATAGAAATCCTTCTGTGCTGTCAGCTGTAACATACTTTCTCCTGTATTTCTTTGTTATTTGTGCTACAGAACTTTCCTGGTCATGCAACACTACATGATGTCTTTAATGTCAGTAAAGGACACCATAATTTTATTTTCCTTTTAGTAGTGCTACCCAGGAACAAAAGAGAAAAATCATCTAATGTCAATAATGCCTTTAATGTCAGCAAAACATATTTTAGAAAAGACATATAAAGTAAAACGGGGAAAAACACATGCAACCAGCATACAAGCTGGGGACACCAAGTAGTTTTGAGGAAGACACTTTCTCCTCTTCACTGAAATCCTCTAACCCAGGTTTTGTTATTCTACTTTTTGAATTTTATTTCAAGTATCAAAATGTGAGGCAATAAAATCAGAGAAAACCACAGATAAGGAAAATGGGGCCCATATAACATAAGGAATCAAAATATTCAGCTTTATTTAACTCACAGTAGAGAGTGTTTTAGCTTAAAAACTTTTTTGGGCCATAGTTACAGAAGTCTTAAAATGAGCTAAAGGTGCTTTACAAAAAGCTTTCAAAGTCTCAGAGAAAAGAAATGCTTAGTATTATTCCTGTTTCTCCTAACAAAAATATCTCCACTCAAGGCAGGAGAAACTGAGAAGCATGTATTGCCTGAGTAATATTCCTTATAGCATTGGGCGTCCCAGAAGGCAAGTAATCCATCTTGGATGTAATATAGATCTCAGTGAATAAAAGGCCAAAATTCAGTGGGGTCAGGATTTCCCACAGGAGGCATTCCATCCTATCTCTGTATGGTTTATTAGTTCTGCTTTCAAAGTACCAACCTTACACTCCTTTCTCAACAGGATCTTGGTGTCTCCATGTTTGCAGGTTTAGTCCAAATATTTTGTAACTGGCCACATCTGGTTATCAACAGCTGATCAAATTGAAACACTTGCCTTTTCTGTGTTGTCTGTCCTCATGGAAGACACAGATATACCTGGCAAACTTGTACATTCTGGGGCCTATTTTATCAATCCACCAATATTAAACTATCAGGAAAACTCAGGATGAAAACCATGGAGCAGAAAAGATTGTGTCTTGTAGTTCCTCTGAGCTGCAAGAAAAGACCCTTCTGAAGGTGATTTCTGGTTTACACGGCACAGACCTTTGAAGTACACTCAATCTGGAATCAATTCAGGAATTTACAGATATGGGTTATCAGCCCTTGTTTATTCACAATGATGAGAAGAGTTTAATTAATACCTCACATATTTGTCAATTCTTTGCTTTAAACTTTACCTTCTGCCCATCAGCCAATCAATACGTATTTTAATCTTCTTCCCTTTTCAAATGTGGGTTTAACATCTCACAGAACTTCACGATTATTAATTGCTATTACAAGTTCTTTCATTTTTCTGAACATCAGCAGTTTCTATTAATTCCACTTTCATCCATGTGTTATATTATCCATTCTTATTTGTCACTTGTTTCTGAAGCATTCTTTTAAAAAACTGCAGAGGTTCTATTACCCGGATTAAAAAATTATTATTTTATAAAATTTATTTTCTCTATTCTCAGAATTTCTCACTTGACATGTAGTAAACTTCAGTTGTAGATATAATTTTATATCTACCTACAAAACCTAAAATATGGATGAGGGAAACATAGTAATTTTCCCTGCTACAAATACAATTAAGCTGTTTGTTGCAAGATCTAGTCTAACTTTTTAACCCAAGGAGTTCTAGGTGACAATTAAGCCCACCAAAACAAAAATATTTGATGGTCTGTCAGTCATAGCCTACCAAAAATCAGACATACTTCTGCTGATCTTTGGTCATATGTAGCACACAGTTGTAAATAGTATGGCTTTATATTTGTCTCCCTCTCTGTTAATCAGCAAAATCAACAGTTACAGGAAGGCATGAAAGAACCACTCTCACTGGTCTCTCATTTCCATTTTATTCATGCAATTGAACTCAAACATAAACGGAAAGTGGATCACAGGTGGAAGCAGAGTCAAGTGACCAAGGAGGAGTATGATGTTGCTGTCCAGTTCTGCAGGGATGCCGTTAGGAAAGCCAAGGCCCATCTGGAGTTGAATCTGGCAAGGAATAAAAAGGACAACAAGGAAATATTCTACAAATACATGAACAACAAAGGGAAAATGTGAGCCCACTCCTGAATGTCACCAGGGAAACTGGTGACAACTGACAGAAGAGGACGAGGTTCTTGATGCTTTCTTTGCCTCAGTCCTTGCCAGTAAAATCTGCTTTCAGGAATCCTAGATCCTGGAGACAAGAGAGGTCTGGAGCAAGGAAGACTGACTTAGTGAAGATGGACCAGTTTAGGGAGCAAATAATCAATGTTTATATGTACGCTCAAAAGTGTTGAGAGAGCTGCTGATGCCACTAGGAGATCTCTCTCGATTGTCTTTGAAGGGTCATAGAGATCATTTAAAGAAAACATTCCTGAAGAATGAAACAGAGAACTATCACTCCAAGAATGAAAAAAAACCAAACCAAACCAAGCCAAACAAACAAAAAATCCCCACCAGTGGGAGGGATAGACAGGGCAGAAGAGGTTGAGAGGTGGAACGGTAGTTATGGAGCTCACAGTCGGGAATGGCACAGTTGAGAGCCTCTGGGAAAGAATCAAGGGGCAAACAAATAATGTGGATGTCACTGTTGGAGTCTGCTATAGACTTCATGGCCAGGACGATGATGCCAAAAAATTATTCTTTGAGGAACTAAGGGACACTTCCAAGACAACCGTTCTTGTCCTTACAGGGGGGTTTAGCTTGCAAGAAATTAACTGGGAGCATCACACAGCCAGTACAACCTGGGCCAGAAGATTCCTAAAAAATCTGAATGACAACATTATGGATCAGGTCCCAAGGGAGCCACCTCAGCCTCTTTCTAGGCTTTCCTTGATCTGCTTGTCAGCAGAGTGGATCTCATGAGGAAGTGCAGATTGGTGGACGTGTTGGCCACAGTGACCACAAGGTGATTGAGTTTAAAATCTCTCTTGGCAGAAGAAAATGTGCCAGCAAAACCTCAGCTCTGGACATGAGGAATGCAGGCTGCTTAGGGAATTAGAAGTAAGGTCTCTTTAAAAAATGTTTTTGCAGGTGCTAGGGTCCAAAAGTGCTGGTCACTCTTTAAACATGATCTCCTAAGGGCACAGGAGCAGCAATTCCCAAATGTCAGAAGTCAAGCAGGTGAAGCAGAAGGCTGGCTTGGCTAAACAGGAATCTTCTCTTGGAAATAAGACAAAAAAGAAGGTGTGTGCCCAGTAGAAGCAAGGTCGAGTGACACAGAAAGAATTCAGAGATGCTGCTTGCTGCTGTGGGGACAAAATGTGCATGGCTGAAGCTCAACTGGAGTTGCAGCTGCCTAGAAATGTGGGGGACAATAAAAAGTGTTTTTTTCAAATATATTAATGGCAAAAGGCAGTATAGAAATATCATCAGCTTGTTACAGGATGAGGATGGTCACCTCATAAACAGGGTCAGAGACAAGGCAGAGGTGTTTAATGCTTTCTTTGCCTCTGTCTTCAACACAGATAACAGATCAAGGGGGTCTCAGTGCCCTGAGCTGGAGGACCATGACAGCGAGAATGATCAGCTCCCACTCATCCTAGAAATTGTGTGGGATATGCCACTCAAGTAGGATCCTTGTAAATCTATGGGGCCTTATGGGATTCATCCCAGAATCCTCAAAGAGCTAGCTGATTAGCAAAACCCATCTCGATTATTTTGAGTGGTCTAGGGAATTCAGAGAGGTCCCAGCTGACTGGAAGCTGGTAAACATCCCAATTTTCAATAAGGGTAAAAAGAAGAACCCCAGAAACTACAGACCTGTCAGTCTCATTTCAGTGCCTGTTAAAGTTATGACGAAGATTATTCTAGGAGGTAAAGAAAAACCCCTGACAGACAGAAAAGCCATTGGTCACAGCCAGCATGGCTTCACGAGACGAAAGTTCTGCTTATCAAACCTGATTTCTTTTTATGATATGGTAACCCACAGAGTAGATCAAGGAAAGCCAGTTTCAATCTTTTGGGATTTCAGTAGAGTTTTCAGTACTGCCTCTCACAGGATCCTTCTGGACAAAATGTCCAGCACAGCTGGATAAACATATCGTGGTGGGTGAGAAATTGACTCACGGGTCAAACACAGAAGGTAACAGTGGGTGACATCAGACTGATGACCTGTCACTAATGGGGTTCCACAGGGCTCCATCCTGGGCCCTGTGCTCTTCAACATCTTCATAAATGACTTGGATGCAGGACTGGAAGGGATACTAAGCAAGTTTGCAGATGATACAAAACTACAAGGAGCTGTTGACTCCCTCGAAGGCAGGGAGGTCCTGCAGAGAGACCTTGATAAATTAGCTTCACCTGAAGCTTCACAAAGACAAGTGCCAGATTCTGCAGCTGGGGGGTGGGGGGGGCAATCCTGGATGTACATAAAGACTGGGAAATGAGATGCTGGAAAGCAGTGCCAGGAGAGGGAACGGGGGTCCTGGTCGATGGCAAGTTGAATATGAGTCAGCAGTGCCCTGACAGCCAGGAGGGCCAACTGTGTCCTGGGGGGGCATCAGGCAAAGCATCACCAGCTGGTTGAGGGGATTGTCCTGCTCTGCTCTGCACTGGGGTGGCCTCACCTTGAATACTGTGTGCAGTTTTGGGCACCACAATATAAGAAAGATACTAAGCTCTTAGAGAGTGTCCAAAGCAAGGCAATGAAGATGATGAAGGGCCTTGAGGGGAAGCCATATGAGGAGCGGCTGAGGGCCCTTGGTCTGTTCAGCCTGGAGAGGAGGAGACTGAGGGGAGACCTCATTGCAGACACAACTTCCTCCTGAAGGGAAGAGGAGGGGCAGGCACTGATCTCTCCTCTGTGGTGACCAGTGACAGGGCTGAGGGAATGGCCTGAAGTTGTTTCAGAGGAGATTTAGGTTGGATATTAGAAAAACGTTCTTCACCCAGAGGGTGGTTGGGCACTAGAACAGGCTCGCCTGGGAAGCAGTCACAGCACCCTGCCTGCTCTAGTTCAAGAAGTGTTTGGACAATGGTGTCAGCTACTTCTTCCTTCCTTCATTCTCACAGAGTACTCCTTAATTCAGGAAGACTATTGATTGTGAAAATAAATATACATATACATACACAACAGAAGGAACAAAGCAGACATACAGGAAATGAAGAACTGGAAACTGGATCCAAAAAAAAAAGCTTGTGGAAGCTATGCAGAAATTTCTATCACAACACTTTTCTTAGGATTATAGTCCAGATTCCAGTCTAAAGTCAATCCAAGTGGCCCTTTACACTTCATCTTCATGTCCCTAACATTTATATCTTCCTGAAATACTCAAAACTCGTCTATAAAAATTGTAGTATCTAAATTGGATGTGCATTAGACAACCAGTTGAATGGAAAAGATGACTAGTGGCTGCTCAAAGAAATAAGCTTGCATTTGACTAGCTCACATGGTGAACTGTAAGTCCTCTATGAACTTTTTAAGAGATTCTTCTAGACTTAGACAGAGATAGAAATCATTTCAGTTATTAAAGGAAACCAAGTCTTTTTGTGCAGCAGGAGAAAAGAGGAAACTCCTCACTTTCGAATTATAAATCTTTATAGTGCAATTCTTTATGGCTAGGAAGAGGACTTCAGACACTTTTCAAATAACCCCAACTGTTTAATCTGTACCCTTTAGAAAGTCAAGCTGTGTGTGTACGTGAGACAGAAACATTTTTGCTGAAATAGGAAGAATGGTATTGTTCTGCTCAACCTACTGTAAAAGTATCTGCTTCTTACAGGGGAAGGAACCTATTCTTCCTTTGCAGAAAATGGCATTATATGGCTTGTGAATGTTTGTTCTTTTGTAATCTGTTCAGAACCTGTGATCACAGGTGACCCTGTAGGCAAATTTCTCCCCAAAAGAAAATGGGCACTAGATCAATTAACAAAGGTATTTAGTTCTATTTATGTTTAAAAGCAGAAGCTTTAAGTTTAGTTTGCAGGAAAACAAGTCTGAGCCATTCATAAGAGGTCCTATTTATCACTTCCTTTTAACTTTATTACTACTACAGAGTCAGTTCAGTCAGGTTGTTTTCTGCTAGGTTTTAAGCAATTTGTTTGAAATTCTAGCAAATCCAATATCCCAGTAGTAACATTTATTGATTTTCCTACCTCTCCCTATGCAGTGCTCAGCCAGTCATACCATTACAAAAGTGCAACACAATCAAGTATTCCACAAATACTTAACGAAGACTTTTGATGTAGTTACAGTTGTAAAGGTATTTCATACTGGAGGAAATTTGCATTTTCAGTAAACTAAGATACCTTCAAAGGCTGCAGGGCATTAATATAGTAGAGATAACAATGTAGAGACTTTGCAGATGGGTAACACTTTTCATCTGAGAATGAAAACATTTTTTAAAAGTACTGGAGCAAAATGAGTAGAAAGTCTGTTTCAATGAGAATTTTCAATCAGACTCCTGGACAAAGGGATTCCATCTCAAAGGGTAAGCTGAGATTTTTTTGATTTATTTCTTTTTTATTTGGTTAGGGCTTGTTGTTGTTTTTTAGTATTTTTGATTTGTTTTTTGTTGTTTGGTTTGGTTTGGTTTATTGGTTGCTTTTGGTTTTACACATAGCACTTGACATGAACTATGAAGGGGTTTTTTCCCTTTTTCTTATAGGGAGCCACAACCACCATTTGGTATGCAAATCCTAACTTATTGATAAAATCACCCAAGCCCCTTCTTTAGAAATAATGAGAGTCTTTTGCGACTGAATAAGGTTACAAGTTACTTGATGTCCTCTGAACCCATTCAGAAATTCATAGGTCTTTTCTTCCTGGTCCTTCACAGTTGAAGCTGCTTCTAGCTATTCTCGTATATATTATTTTCCTCAATTAGGGTGTCCATAAGGAAAACATTAATGCCATTTTTCTAATTGGTTTGTTTTGCATGCTTTTCTTCCTTCTTTTTGACCAAATGTCTAGCACTGCTTTGTAGTTAGCCTAAAATTGTGAGATTTGGCTCAGCTGTTTAAAAAGGGGGTTATTTACAATGCCAAACAATGAATTCTTCACACTTCACTGTTAATAATCAAGTTTCCTCTTCTCTTTTGCTAATAATTTAACACACTATGCCCAAACAGAGGCTCAAGGGTTCACCAAGCAACAACTGGTTCTACCTGACTGCTGAGTGCTTCTGGGAAAAATGAGGAGTTCAGCACAGTGTGCACAATATGCGCAAGAGCACATAAACCACAGAGTGTCAAAAAATACATTAAATAAAATAAAGCATTAACACATTCAAAAAGCCAACACTCAACTCATATGTTCATATATGAACACGTTGCATGGACAATTAGACTTTGAGCTACAGTAGATTCCCACAAGTCTCCTTACGGCTTCACACCTTTGTATTGCTCAGTACTCTTTGCAGTAATAATTGTGAATTCCTGGAAGATGGAAGGACCTGGTTTTTTGCCCCTGAGCCAGTGGTAGAGCGAACTGAGTTCCCACAGGTCAGAGCTCTATAGGTGCTGCCTACAGAGCTATCCAGCTCTCCATAGTATACAAGAGACTCAGTGCAGTTCTTGGAAGAAGACAGATATGGAAACATCACCAGGTATTCGAACTTAGACACTAAGAGAAAGCTAAATATATTTACTTAAAGGCAGGTCCTTTACATGGGCTTAAATGCTGCATCTATAATCTCTGACTTATTATGACTTTCCACTAAGTCACTCTTAGTGATTTGTTACTCACACAAAATTCAAACACTTAAGAATCCTAAGCACCATGTCCCAGCACCACCTAGTAAGATAGTATAAGGACCAGGAAATTCACAAAATGCAAAAGTTTCACACAAGCTAGGTCCATTTGCAGTTGCAGGCTTCAATCAGGCTGGCTGACATCAACTTGGAAAATGACATCGGCTTGAAAAAATTTTTTAAAAGTCGTAACTCATGAGCGTTTGCAAACTCATTTCCAAGACACAGGATTCTAATGACTTCCAGAAACCACCCTGCAGTCATGAGAAAAATCCTGGAAAGCTCACAGTCCAAAAGCATAACAAAGTCCTGTGGGACTAGACAAACAGCATGTAGACTACTCCATCCAAAATAAGGAAGTATAAAACAGCTGTCCATCTGAGGGCAGTTACTTTGGAATGGAATAACTATCCTCTATTGTGTAAAAGCACAAATACAAAATACATCCCACCCACCACGCATACAAGCTCTTGTAAGCTCACTAGAGTTTGTGGCTTCCTGTATTCCTCCTCTTCAAAAGCTTTTGTGTCCATAATTTAAACTATTTTCTACCTCTTACTTGCCAAACACTACCTCTTTTCTACCTCTCACTTTCCTCTTGGGGGTTTTAGACTGGCATGGAGACTTAACACAGAGAAGTATACAGAGAAATAACAGGAAGTTACTTTTTCCAAACTTAGACAAAGACGAGAAGCCATTGGTGTTTCCTAACAAAAAGGTACAAAAGCTATCAGAAGGCACTTCTACAATATATATGCTTTCTGAAGTGGCTTTGTACTTTTCAAGGTATGCTTACTTACTTGTGTGGCATACCCAAGAAAAAAAATCTTGAGATTAATTTATCTAAAGAATCAACAATTAAGTCTTACCACTTCTCTCCAGAGGCAGCCTGAAAACATACACAGCAAACCCAAGCCTAATTCACATTTCTGTCAGTATAATGAATGTTGCCACCATTTAGACAGTACAGGATTCCTACTCCAGCAGAGTATGACTACTCTGTCTTGCACACTGTTTTTTCTGTAGCAGCACGATATGTCAGTGTATACTTTGCTGAAGAGAACTTTCTGTCAACAATCAGGGTTTCATTGGCATTAATGCGCAGTAAAAGACAACGAAGCATGACTCAATTAAACCACCAAATACTGCATTTAAATAACATTAACCCCTGACATTTTAAAAGAACAGTGCAGGATTTTAGCTGCATGACTCTTGTTAAGGTCAGTGCTTTAATATATACAGTCTCCCACCCCAAATGTCTGACATAAATTTGTATCAGTAAGCCAATCGAGATGAAGCCTTAAATCAAGATTTATCTACTACTGCAAACATACTGCAACTAAGATTTCTCTCATTCTATTGTTTATGGGAACAAATTTTATTAACCTTCGCATGGCATATAGGCAGGAAAGGATTTCATATTTAATTTACCATTCCCTTCCTTTTTTTATAACTACCTTATGGACTGAGGTTTAGAAATTTTTAAAAGCTTTTTATTCAGCAAAAATCTCAAATGCCACATGAATGTCACAGGATAGATTGTAGCTTTGGGTTTCTCTCCATGTGTGCCAGCAGAATCCCATGCATTAGGGGGACTTCATGTATGAAGTCATGATGGCAAATCAACACAGCAAACACTGAAAATTACTGAAACTCTTGCCTGATTTATACAAAAGTTGCCTGATTATACAAAAGTTGTTACCATTTAGAATGGCATTGCTATGCAGAGGTGCCAGATTCCTACACCTAACAGCATTTTCCCTGGAAAGTATAAAGTTGTATGCCTTACTTAACTGTACTGCTCACAACTACAGAGTCTATGACACTTGTTGCCAGGACTTTCAGGACCACATCACTAATGTGAACTAAACTGTTCAGGCAGTTCTCTTAGGGGTTAGCTGTGAATCACACACACAAAAATGTAACTTATTTAACATGATTAGCATTGTTTTAATTTTTAACAATCTCACTGCTATTGTTATGCAGTGGGAGATTAAAAAATTTGTTCATCAAGAAAAGAAAGGGTATTTGACAATAATGGTCAATACACAGTCACAATACTGGTGGTTAAAGTAAATCCAATGTTCTTCATTTTTTAATTAATTACTTACGTGGAATAGTCAAAACAAAATCCAACAACTTATAAAGATTTAATCAGGCACAGTAGAGCCAAGAGAAGTCAATCTAATATCAGTAATGATTATTGGTACTATTAGCTTACAAAAAGACAAGAAGTAGGGTAAAGTAAAAGTGGTAAATAAAGAAGTTAAGAAAAATTATTCAGTGCATCTCCCTACCTCCTGCTGAGCGTTCCTTGGAAACAATTTAGTTTTCAGACATATTCCTCATATTTTTCTTGTCCTTGTTCAATTTTATTCATCAGTCAGTGGACACCAGAAATGGCAGACAAGATTCAGTTTTATATGCATTGCTGAATGACTGGTTTGTAAAGCACTGATCTGCATTACATAAAATTACATAAATTGCCCAAAATTCCTACATGATGCTCCCCGTGACATCAATCAGATCCATGTTAGCATGACAAAGAGCATGTCGCCTTCCCTCTCCCAGTCATAGTGGAGGGCAATTTGCAGAGACCTAATTGAAAGTCTATATTTGTAAAACTGAAGTCACAATAGAGTCAGAGAACCTATCAGAGAATGTAATTATACCAGTTTAAACATTGTACATAAAGATGTTAAATAATTAATGTAAAAATCACAGTAGATTCCACTGTTTTAGGTGAATATTTAGCAAAGAGGAAAGAAGACACTTAAACACTTTCCAAATAAATGCAGAGCTATATTTTTTGGCTATATGGAGAGAATGACACAAAATGATTGTCCAAAACCAATGAGATTATGAAGACAAAAGTGAGGACAAGATTACTAGACAAAATCTAGTAATTTCATATTGGGCAAGACGAAGAGATAGGAAATAATGTCCTAACAGATTCATATTATTAGTCTGGATTTCAAGAACAGCTAACAACAGGATGGAGAGAGAAACTCTGAGTAAGTTTAATGTTCATCACCAGCAATGGAAGGGAGATGTTCTTTGACATATATTTGATCCAAACTGTGAAGCTGACAAGGGCTTTTTGGGTTTTATTCACAGGCAAATAATCAAAGAACAATAAAACACATCAGGAGAAAAATGCTACTAATTTTGTATTTCAAAAGGGAGTATAAATAATTTTAGGATCTAAGTTATAACACTGAACATGTGGATTTATCTAAAATTCAAAGCATTGGAAAACCTTCTACGTATAGAATGACAACAGTATGATCAGATGCTCTTATAAGCGATCAAATGATCAAACTGACCTAGATGACAAAGAGGTTATATAAAATATTGCATTTCACTTAATCCAGGGCTTTAGCAGTGTTTGGGAACTTGAACAGCCCTTTACACAACAAAGTGTCCCATTTGTTGAGTAAGGAAATGTGGACTAGATACATGGACATTAAGTCAGTTTCATAAATGACTGAACTGATTAGCTCAAAGGATTGTTATCGGTGACACAAAGTCCAAGTGGATTTTGCCAGTCACTAGCGGATACCTTAGGAGTAAATATTGGGCCAGTACAGACTAATAACATTATTAATGGCCTGGACAATAAGACCCAGTGGACAACCCACAAGTTTGCAATGATACTAAGCTGGGAGAAGTGGTTGCTAGATCAGAAGGTTTTGCTGACATCCAGAGGGACTTTTGACAGACTTGAGAAGGGCTGACAGGAACTTCGCACAGTTCAAGAAAGTCCTCTGCCTTGGATGGAATAACCTCATGCACCCGGACAGCCTGGGGTTCCAAGACAAACTGGGGACCAACTGTCTGGTAATCAACTTGGCAGAAAAATACCTGGAGGTTCTCCGTCTCCATGTTGACCATGAGGCAGAAATGTACCCCGGTAGCAAAGCAGGCTAACTGCCTCTTTGGGATGCATCAGGAAGAGAGCTGCCAGCAAGTCAAGGGAGGCAATCTTTTCCCTCTATCCAGCATTGGTGACTCTGTATCTGGAGTAATGGCTCCAGTCCTGAAATCCCTAGCAGAAGAGAGAAAAATTCACGAGTGAGCCCAGTGAAGGACCAAACTATGACTGGTAAAATGAGTGGAGTACCTGTCACGTGAGATGAGGCTAAGGGAGCTGTGATTTTTTTAGCCTGTAAAAGACAAGGCTTAGGGAAATATCACCAAACTGTGTAAAAACCCGCAAAGCAAAGAAGATGGAGCCACACTATTCTCTGTGGTGCCTAGTGACAGGACAAGAGGCAATGTGCACAAACTGAAACACACGAAATTCCATTTTAATATAGGAAAAAAACTCTTTACTTTGAGGGTGACTGAACACTCAGGAGCAGGCTGTTAAAAAAATCCCCATCACTGTAGATATTTAAACCCAATTGGGCTTGATGTTCAACAGCTTGTTGTAGCTGACTGTGGTCTGAGCAGGGGTGCTGGACAACCCGATCTCCAGAGGTGTCATCCAACTTCAACTGCCTTGGATTAACTTGGTGAAGGTATTCAAGACCTTTTCCAGCAATGGAGGACACTCCCATAGTTGTCTATCAAATTTGACAGGCAGTAAAACTTCTGCTGAATTTGTAAATAGGTGTGGCAGACAGGGGGAGCCAAAAAGCCCCTCTGTACTACTTGTGTAGTAGGAATTGCTTACAGTATGTAGAGTCATAGTGCAGTCAATCCAATAACCAAAGTCTTTGCTGAGAAGTACACATACATCTGGCACACAGGCACACACACAGTTTATAGTGTCAGCTACAAAACCTATTGCAGGGAAGAAATACTATATTTTCCAGTCTCTTTTCAGAGGTAAGTTGTTTCGTGGGTAAATAAATTAATATGAATTTTGAGATGGACCAGAAGGCAGATCTGGTTTTGTACCACATTCAAAAAACACGGAGCATATTCTGGATCCACCAAACATGGGCTTTCTTCTAAGGAAACTCGTTGTTCTCATGGAGTAGTGGAAGTAGTCCTCTTGAAATCCCCCGCCTGAACAATGAAAAGCTTTGAAAGTGAGGATCAAAGTCTCAAGCTCTGCAATTTTCAAAGAAAGGCAGAGAGAGCAGATGATATAAAACAGACAGGATGCTCTTTTGACAGCTACTGTTACTGAACTGCGTTGCCATGCTCTACACAATCATGATTTTTATTGTGTCCCCAAAGGACAGGGAAAGCTGTGCTTTCGTAAACTAAAAGCTACATTTGTAAACTACAGGGGATCTTCTATTCATTTGGAATTTATCACACATTTCAACTTATTAGATGCTTGGAAAAGCAATTCATGAGTATTGCACTAATGATAATCCAGTTTACTACTCTACAACTTCTTCATATAAAAATGAGGAGCTTTTCTTTACAAATGGGACATCTGATAGACAAACAAAAATTATTTCGAAGTGCCTTTGAAGTGGATAGCTTTAAGAAAAACAGTCTATAACTCACAGTTGGTCAATACTTAAACAGAATGAATGAGGTAACTGTTCTTTCAATGAAAACTTACAAGCTAGTTCTTCTGAGAAATGACAGTTCACTAGATAGTTCCTATTAACTGCAGTCAGTTTGCCATTGCTATGATCCCTGTGAAATCACACAAACCCATGCTTGGAGCTGTAACTGGAGTAAACGGAGAAGATGGTCCTATTCTTAATAAGATAGTGATTTCAGAGAGAAAAACAGATTTCAGAAAGAAATCCTTTTTCTGTCCCTACATGCATAATGCCACATTCACTTGCAGTGATGGGAAAGGGACAAATATGCTGCAAATCTGGAGCAGTTTGAGGTCACGTAGCAAAAAAATAGGCACTTTCTTTCTCAAACCATAGATTAAAATGAGAATATACTTTAAAAATTAAGTGCATGCACTTACATGTCAAGTAAAATATATTCTTTCATTTTGCATACAAGTGTAGCAGATCTTTGACACTATACTTGGAAGAGCACAATACAGTACTTATGGTGCCTTTAAGAAGAACAGTGACTGTCAGGAAGGAGTGGAACCCAGACACTTGGAGAGAAACAAACATTTTCTTCATTATTCAAGACTAAATACACCATCATAAAGAGAAAGAATGTTATTCCTCTGTTAGTCAGCTCTCACACTTAAGAGTTCTACAGGGTTTATTATCTGGCATTGCATAGATCTGTATTAATATACCTATATATATGCACATCATGCCTGTGAGCAACAGATTTCCACAGTAAGAGAATACCTGAAAACTCTTTGACTAAAGTTCTTCTGTTGTAAATTTGAAGCCATAATAGGAGCAGCTTGGTTTATTCAGCCTGGAGAAGAGGAAACTGAGGGGAGACCTTACTTCAGTCTACATCTTCCTCATGAGGGGAAGAGGAGGGGCAGGCACTGATCTCTCCTCTGTGGTGACCAGTGACAGGACCCCAGGGAATGGCCTGAAATTGTGTCAGGGGAGGTTTAGGTTGGATATTAGGAAAAGAGAGTGGTTGGGTGCTGGAACAGACTCCCCAGGGAAGCAGTCACAGCACCAAGCCTAACAGAGTTCAAGAAGCATTTGGACAATACTCTCAGGCACATGTTGTGACTCTTGGGGATGGTCCTGTGCAGGGCCAGGAGTTAGACTCGATGATCCTTGTGGGTCCCTTCCCACTCAGGATATTCTATGATTCTAGGGTACCTGAAAACAAGGGTAGTTGGAAGATTTGTTCATTTTAAGTGGTATATCATTTATGCAAATATTGTTTCTATCCAAAATGGAATTTTGGTAGTAGTCTGGAGGCTTTAAAAATCAAATCCTACATTTGACATATTAGAAGAAATCATAGGTTCCATAATGCATAATATTATTTTTCTAATGTATCACTGCATTCAATCTTTTTGTCAAAAACTACATAGCACATCAAAAGTTAATAGCACCAGGGAGTTTTGTGATTAATACGAAAACAAATGGTATATTTCAGAATTTCTTTTGTTCTTCTTTCACAATGATGAAACTGCTAGGATTTAACCTTTAAGGGTTAAAGAGTTTAATCAATGTCAATGTCTGATCTTCTGAAGGCGATAAAGAACAGTCTGTCTAGTGATACCCAACAGAACATCACTTTGTCAAGCCACAAAGCACCCAAAAGCTTGTCAAGTAAGTTACCAGAAACCTCTTTGTGGTTAGAACTCAGCTCCTTCCTGCTTGACCTATTATTTGATATTTGACCACTTGGTTGCAAGACACTTGCTCTTTCCAGCTGAAATGTCACTGGGGCATCTTGTCAGCTCCCCGACATCTCGGCCTGACATACAATTTTACTTTTGTGTGCTACAAGGCAGAAAATGCAGGGCAATGGCCTTGTTTTAAATTCTGTCAGCATCAAAGATGGGCGTCACTCTTGGGTCCTACCAACAACAACAAAAAAGGAGTCTATTTGAAGGTCAAAACAGCCATTACTTTAAAGTCTTTCAGTTTAAACTAAATATATTAACTGCAACACTGGTTTGGGAACTGTCCTTATAAAGTATATAAACATATCATCAGAAATCCTCCCTCCACAATTGTTCTTTCTTATGAAATGCACATTTGATGAAAGGGTGAGTTTTCAGTGCCTGCAGGGACCAGATTCAGTGGTTAACTTAACTTGTTCAAATAGGCAAGTGGTATCATGTAGCTTTACAAGGAGCAACCTGACCTTCTCACATTGACCAGCAGTGACATTATTGTGCAGGAAGAGAAGCAGTCACATCATTTCTGTTTTGCACAACCTGCTTAAAGTTTGCAACTAAATGCTTGTCTTCAGTTGAGCTGACAAGAGAAAAGAGGGGGCTCAGTGAACCATGGCAGGGCTGCCATGAAATGACAGGAATCATTGGCATACATTTCAAATAGCTCTCTCAATCCTATTAAAGTATTGCAGTCCTGCTTTAAAATAGACAAGTATGAAACAACTTTGATAGATAGAGACTAAAATGGCTTATTGATTTATTTTTTTTTTTTAAGTCTGAGGAAAATTACCCAAAATGTGTCATTCTTTAACATTTAAAAATATACTACATAAAAAATGAACAACTGCAATATATAAAAGTTTAAAAAATAACTGCTCTGGTATGCAAAGAATGAAAAGCACAAAAATGTGAACATACAAGTGCACATTTTTATAAAAATGTAAAATTTATATTAAAAATACATACAGTTAACTACAATGCAAAGGTAGCAACAAAATTACATTTTAATTGCATGATTTTACATTAACACAATTTTTCCCTTCTAAAACGTTATTGATACTAAGAATCTGAAAATCCATTTTCCATTGTTCTTCTGGGATTGGATGTGAATCCAGGCTTAAGAAACAATTTTAAGACAGAGAACTGTCTCTGTTTTGCATAACACTGTAGGTTGTGTCAGGTTCAGCTTGCAATGCCAAAAAGTCTGGGACAGAACTCTGATCAGACTGAATTTCTTGCATGGACCCACACTGAGGTTTGAACTCTCTCTTGTATCCTGGAATAAAAAAATGAAGAGTAAAAAACGAACAAAAAAATTGAGAATATACATTTACTGTTAAATACCTTTCACAAAGGTACCTATATGAAGTATCTGCAAGTGTTTGCTTCTTGTTTTAAACACTTATTTAAAATACGTGGTACCTGACTACCTACAGTTATCTTCAACAAAAAGAAACAAAGGACATTAACTCAAGTATTCTGCACTAGTAAGTGTTCGAACACAATAGCCTTCTTTATTTGAAGTGCTACAAATAATTACAGAGAACTTTTACACCTCTTCATTATAATTTCCAGGTGGTTTACTTAATCAAATAAACAAACTTATTCTACAGTCTCTCTGTCACTGTTATTAGAAACATACCATGCTAACCATGGAAGGTATTCAGTTACTTTTAAATATACTTTACCATCAACTGAAATCAAACATTTAATAGTCTTCAAATGTTAGCCTGTTAGAAGATGGCCAGAGACTATTCACTGACTGTAAGTTGATGGGAACATGATTCATATTTCAATGAGTCTCAACATTCAGTCAAACAGATATAAAGGTTAGACTAGTTAAAATTCAACACTGAAGAGCTTCCAGCACCAAAATATCAGGCATCCTACATTGAAAGATTATGGATAATATCAGTATATAAGCACTAATAATTAAAAAAAAAAAATTCTGAAGAAAGACATTCTATATTCCCTTAACCAAACTTAAGAAAACATGATGCCATATTGCTCTTCTGCCCTTTACCAATGCACTATGTAGCTGCGAAAGTAACAATCATTTCATCAGGTCATAAAACATGTGAAAACGTTGCAAAGCATAATTATGGTGACAATTACAGTACATTTGAGGTTTAAAACACTCTCTCTTCAGCACTTAAGGAAGAGTATACATGCATATATAAACACAGATGCACACACATACAGACAGAAATACACATATACAGACACACAGATTCCAATACACATAGATATCCAGACAGAGGCTGAAGGGTGTGTATATATTCATATTTCACCAAATCCAGCCTCAATCATACATTTAAAGGCACATTTATGAAAGATTCCTCTTTCCTCTGTTACTATTGCTGAAGAAAAATCAATTGTTGCCCTACTTCAACAGTTCTCTTTGATATGGACTCTTTTGATTTCCTGATTCACCACAAGCTATATTGCAGCTACTGTAAACAAGTAGGTTATGTTAGACCTTCATTAAGAACCCATAGAGTGGTAAATTTAGATGACCATTTCAAGTAGTCAGTTAAAATGAGGTGGTGCCTTGAGTTTTTCTAAATTATAGAGGTGATGAGGATGAGATAACCAGCAGGACAAGAAAATAAGATCTGTAACTTTTCAGTCCTTCTGGGCTCAACTCTATGCAGCATGAGAACCAAAGCACAAATGAGATTTACTGCATTTGTACCAGTAGATGTGAAATGAGATCTCAGTGAAGGCTATCACACCAATTAACAGTCTGTTATTTGTACACTTAATCAGCTGGCCACGTGGACAAAATCCTCTTAAAATAAGAATAATTAATTTAAAAAATTATTACAATATTGAAATATGCAAGTAACTTGCGATGTTCTAAAAACATTTCTGCATGTAAAAAAATGAAATCAAGAAGATATAAGCTGCAAACAGGTCTCACTTTGGATAACAAATATTGAAGACAAATTTAAACATATTGGTTAGTATTGCTTTCAATACCTCAATTAAACAGCATGCCAGAAAAAGTAAAAATCACATGTTTTGATTACATTCTTATATTACTCTTTTTCAAGCTGTAGTGAGGGGATTTTTGAAGAATATGGCATCAAAATCCCAGTACAGAGATAAGAAATCAGATTTCCTTTGAGAGTTGCAAAAAAAAAGTATGAAACTTACTGATTGGCAGCAAGTCAATAGAGTATGTTACAGTAAAAGCTTCGCTGTTGGGGAAAAAAAAAAGCTCTGGTTTAGTTATACAGGTCCTCTGCTGTACTTCTTACAAAGAGCAAAATACTACTCATTGAACAGAAGCAAAATCAGATCTAATAGCAATGTGATTGATGGAAAAAAAAAATCTTGGCTGGTTCTCATAAGAACTGCTTTGATTCAATCTCATTATATAGCCTCATGATGAATAAGAAAATCGGATTCTATAGGTGAGAAGAAAAAAATACTCTGAACTGTTATAACACTCATTGTTTGAACACATATCTTCACACAGGAATTTTAAAGGCAGTTATAATCTCCCCAACAGACCTCTTTCAACATTATTGTATTTAGATACCTTTCTAAAACATGTATTAAATTGACAAACTCAATAACTATGCCAGAGCTCTGATGCTAATCCATCACATAAATATGCATTTAGGTAATTTTTGAAAGAGGAATTATGTGTCTTAAATGAAGTGTCTGTTCAGGTAAATCGTTAGCACAGCGCTTTTATTTACCAGGTAAGGTGTAATCTGAACTGTAACACTTCACCAGGTAAACAGATATTTAAGACATATATGTCTAGCAAAAATAAGCTTTCAAAATATTTATGTTTTGAAAGTAATTGGTCATGTCTTACATACATTTTTCAACGTTTGATAGCCTGACTTTATAAAACACATTTTCCCAAAGACCAAAATATGAAAAGTTAGTCTATATTATGGAATAATTACTTTCTAAACCACAGTTTATTTTGATGCTTTTTAAATATATTGGCCAAAGTCCATACACAGACTATACAGTAAGTCTTTGTTCCAGATATTTCATTGGAATACACAAGGAAGTCCCCCATTTTCAGGTCAAATTCTCTGCACTGCACTAATAATACCAAACTATTAGATCAACAACGTAGTGCTCTTTTTTACATGGTGAAATGATCAGTCTGTTTTGATTTCAGTCTGAAATTTTTTCCCATGCCACCTACTGCTGTCTTTCCACTTGCCTAAGAATGGAAGCAAATTTTATTTACTTAATTTTGAATTTGAGTAGATAACCCCAATGATTATTGCTTTATTTTGTGCTGCATGCTCCGAACAACACTGAAAGGTACACTGTGCACTTACTATTGTGACAGCACTCCACGTTTCGCAGCAGTGTATAAGATTGTCATCGTCTTTAATTGAAGTCTCTCTTGCTTCCAAGAAAGCCTTTCCTACAATGTGAGTTTTCCCACAGCTTTTCATTGCCTCAGATCAGCATGTCTCTCTCTCATGTTCCCTTTCAGCTCTTCACTTCTTTCTAGCAAGAAAGGGAGAAGAGGACTACAACCAGAGACTAAAAAACTCTCGACATCATACTAAGGCACCAGCTAGTCACCCCCATTGCCTTTTATTCTGCCAACTGCTAGTGGGAAAACAGTCCCCATCCAACTAGTTAACGTGTCAAACTTCATATTCTCTTGAGAAATGTATTCAGCCATCAGCTAAATTCCTAACCAGTGTGACTATCTGACGTAAGCCTTCAAAGTTACATCTGAGCTGCAAGTATACTGCTGCTCTAGCAGAAAAAGGAAAAAAGTATATTTACATTCATTTTGCCAAACATTAGCATCTTCTGTCCAATCATTTGAATGCAGAAGTGTTAGGAGAAAACAGCTTAGAGAACAAGGGTTGACACATACAGTGTGAAATCTTAAGGTGCTTGAATGCAATGAGGGAGAAAGTGAGACAGAACCACATTTCATCTCCCTAACTGTGCTACAGTCCACATGAACTTTGTGACAGGTCTCTGTCTCTCAGCCACACTTCACTAGCTTCTGCTGCCATTCAGCTGTCAGACAGCAACCCTTTACCATGCCCCTAACATGCTCTACAGCTTCACCCAATTAACTCGCTTTCGCTTGACATTGCAGCAAAAAGCTTCATAATAGGTGGTCAAGGTGCATGGTGTCTGCTTTGCCCTCTAACGGCTCACGCACAGCAAAATGCTAAGCTACCTTCTTTTTTGTCTGTTTGCGATGAACTGCCGCGACTACAATTTAGGCATTCTGCTACTAAGTGGGGCAAGGACAGCAGACATTTGCCAGTGGCACACTGATATATCTTTTACTAAAGACTACTTTTAATGCCAAACTCCAGTACTAATAATCATAAACATTTTGGCAAGAAAAGAAATTACGCTGATTCAGTAAAATACTTCAATTACTTTATAATTAACAAAAATATACTGTATCAGCAATTTGATTCAAGGGGAATGAGGGGAAAAAGTAATTATTTCCAACAGTAACACCTAACAACATAAAGGAGGGAGGTCTAGAAACAACAAAATTGTCTTTATGATTCAGCTTTCTTGTATTAAAAAATCTTTACACATTCAGAAGATTAACTTTTGCTATTCATTTCTGCTAAATATGCAATATTTTTGAGGAATAATATTCAGAAATATGAATCTATGTAGCTAAAAAAACAAATGAACTATTAAAAAATGGAAATCAACATTTTAAGATTCTCCTGATAACTTATATAGAAACAAGAACATGAAACTCACTGTTAGTTTGCAGACAGGTGCCTTGAGAATACTCCAATTTGCTCACTACTTCTCTCAAGTATATTTGTATTAAATATATGGAGTTCATCAGAAGAGATCCTTAAAAATTCAGTATGTATGTAATAAGTACTTGATGAAGCTCAAGCAATCTTTGCTGAAGAAAGTGGAACAGTCTGGACAGTGAAATTAGGAGAGCCACTATAGCAAATGCCTTCTGGTGGCCTTATGGGTTTCAACTACACCATTCCAACAAGGCAGGACACAAAAGACTATCCACAAAGCTCTTTCAGATTCTGGTTTGCTAAACTACAGCAAGCTCAGATAGGTTATGTAATCTATTTGCTTTTGCAGTGTATTTATCTACAGGGACAAGTCCCCTTGCAGTTGTCTTTAAAAATCTTTGAAAGTTCATTGTTTTCCACGCAAGAAATCTGATTTTCACAAAGAGAAGCAGACATCCAGGTAGTAAAAAGTGGAAGCTCAAGAGTAGCCCAAAGCATGACAAAAGGAAAACAAAAAGGAAATACACTGATTGCAATGTAAAGCAGACACCCCTCTTGCCAGGAATTTACGTCAAGGGCATAGAACCAACTTATCTTTATGAAAGGTGGTGAAAAGCAGCAAGCCACAAGGAATTGAAGCGTGTACATCTCTGGAAGAGGCTGGTGATTCAAAAATGGTACTTTTGCAGCAATGAAAAAAAAATGTAGTGAACACCTCACTCGGACTGCAAGTAGAAAAATGGCATTTCTCAATTAAAATGAAGTGAATATTATTGCAGATCTCTCCAAAAACTTGCAGGAGAACAAAAAACTATTTTGGTTCATGGGGTTGTGAGAATATAATCTGGTGCTGTCCATAATCCTGAAGTAAAAAGGGAAATGCTGATTTCAAGAAGTGACAGCCTTTACCAGCCCCTAATGGAGAGCAGATTAATGTTAGCTCTTCAGAGACAATGGATTTAGGATCATAAAATGGATACAGACATGGTTTATGCAACCTATCTGCACCTATCTGAAAAACAGACTGATTGGAATCTGTTATCAAAAATACAAACACTTGCATTTTGAGTAAGAACACTTGCATTTGCATTAGCCTACAGGCTAATCTAAATCTCAGTTAATCTAAATAACTGTATTAAACCAAGAAGTAGCAGTAGCAGTAAAAAGATCCTCTAATGATAGAGCAAAAAATGGCTGACTTATTCCACTTGTTTAGAAGTGAACTACTACTAATGGCAATTTAATTTTCTCAAAATGAAGTTTTATTATTAAAATCATCAAGGTATTAGGAAAACAAAGTTTTCCACCCTTTTAGCACTGGCCAAGGCATGTACATTTGCTGGATAGCCCAGATTTGTAGATCTGTAGGCTGCAGATGTGTAGGCTGTTACCTCCCAGCCAAAATTCTGATAAGGGCTCCATCCCGCTACCCCATAAATTAGATTATGGGAAGATTCAGCAGGAAGAGGTATATTTGGCTCCCTATAGTATAGGATAGTTTTCTAACTTTTCTTTGTTTATCTAAGGCAAGCACTTTAACCCCCAGCAAAACTGAGTTGAAGTAACTTCAGGAAGGAATTACTCCCTCTCCCACAGATTATATGCAACATCTGAAGCAGTTCTGTCTTCAACAGAGTTCTAAAGGGTAGTTTTATAACAGTAATGGTCAGGGAAAACAGTTGGCTTTCCAGTAGTAGTGCTTATAAAATATCAGTCGATATCTGAATAGCCTAGAACAAATATTTTAGGCTCAATTTCAGTTGATGGCTAACATACAGGTCTTTTATAATTACAAGATCCAAATTACACTAACTGGGCAAGGAATCAAGCTTATCAGCTATAAACAACTTGAGTGTGGGTGAGCTAGGTTTACTGTCTCTATTGGTTTTGGCTGAATTTATTTATACAACTATACTTCAGACTAAAATGAAATAAAAAATCTAATAATTACTTCAACAGAACTTTTTATACTTAGTAGATTCCTGAGCACAGCCTCTAAGAACTGCTGATAGTTCAGATCTAGATCATCACTTTCTGTGAGGCTGAACATGCAGTTTGAGTGAGTCCACTAGACAAAGGGAACTAATACTTCCTTCATACCAATCATATATTATGTGAATAAACAGTTAAAAAATAACCTAATGGAATTTCATCCTTAAATATATATATATATATATGCCAAATGTGTGTTCTGACAGCACAGAGTTAAAAACAATGAAAAAAGACACCACTACCACCACACATAACACTACAAACAAACAAACAAACTGGCTCAAAAAACCAAAAACCACCAACACATACAATACTCCAAGCTTTCATCAGGCATGTAAAATTTTTATCAGAAGACTCATGAAGAACATAGGAGAAGGCTTGGAGATAGATTTCTTCAGCTTTTTGGTTTGCAAAACAAAAAAGGCATAGCACAACTTTAAAAAAATCAAGTTTTCTAAAAAAAAGAAAGAAAACAGGGATGTTTCAATAATTTGGTGTGCCTTGTACATTCTAGAATTAATAATTAAATTCCTTCTCTCAGAGCTCCTGATTAGATTTCAGTCTTTTTAAAAAATCTTACATTTAAATTGTAGTAAACTTTAACTAGAAATACGTAAAGCAATAGGATGTTTTGACATACACAAATTAAAATTAAACTGGAGTACTTCAACTGTCAAGAAGCTTGGCAAAGTCCTGGTTAAGTTACAACACATGCTCAGACTCCCAAAAGAGTACAATGGACTTAATAGACCTTGTGAAAGGAAACTTGATGTCACACAAGCCTTGAAAGTCCCTGACCATAAGCTTATAACCACTATACAAGTTGATCCTTATGTGATCCAAGGAGGCCCTCAGTACTCAACAAAAGCTGAAAAATTAGTGAATTTTTTCATTTTTGGGGTTCTGACCTTCAGAGGCTGTAGGTGTCAAATCACCTGCAACACCTAGATCTAGCACAAAAGGCTTTCAAAGTACTAGTGAACATACAAACTTCAGAGACGGAAGTCTTGCAATGTCCGCTTTATGGCGACATTTAATGAGTGAACTATGGGTTTATGGGCCAATTTCAAATGAGACCCAGATCCAAAAGTGTGGTGTCTTAGAGCAATGTGATTTTAAAAGCTCTATAGCTGCCTCTCTAAAAAGAGGAATTCCTTTAGTAATTGAAGAAGTTACACCATCTGAAAAGGATGAAATGGAACCATTGCATCATCATAATCTCACTGCTTTCCTAGTATCATATGTAGCAAGGAAACACTGCTGGTGATTACAACACTATTCTTGCCCATATTTTTAGTAAATTTTAATCACACTGTGCATTGTAAAGGTACCCTTCCTTCCATTACAAATCTGAAAAAAAAGATGAATTGATGGCTTGACAAAAAAAAGGATAATTTCTTTCCAAAACCTGGCATTTCTGAAATGAGTCAACAAAACCCCCAAACTCTTGTAAAATGGAGAAGAAAAATTATATTTTAAGAAACACATTTCTTTCTAAATCCCTTTCTTTAACTGAACTATTTCATAAACTGTGTTATAAATTTTGTAAAACAAGTGTTATTTGAATAATCAAGATTATTATAATAATAATATAATAACATACTTTAGGCTGACAGTGAAGCTCTTTACCCTTCTGAATATTCATTTCACATTTTTAAAATTTGTTCAATGACTAATGTATTGAACAGGTCAAGCTGCTTCACAGAGCCCAGTCACTGTAGAAAATAGGTCCTTATTAAGATCAACTAGAAAAACTATGCCTTCACTACATAATGTTGGTTTCTCACCATGAGAAGTTTCTATACATAATTTAGACTCAACAACAACCAACCAAGCAAACAAACAAATAAATAAATGCTGAGTAGATATCAGTCTGTCTTAAATATGTAAAACCCAATAAAAAGACACAGTAAGATGCAACTTGCTCACTGTATACCCTTAAATCACGTCAACATTACAGGAATAATATTATGAGTTAAGAACAATATTACGCTTCATGCACTAACTCTGAATTTTATTTTCTTTTTTATCTCCACAAGTCATACTCTCTAGCATATTTTAAAGGTTTGGTTTTTCTTCATATCTCACATTAATTTCCATACTTAAATACAAAATGCAAGAAGATGGAAGCAGGCACATGTATTTCTACAAAAAACACATTACTGCAAAATATCACAGAAAGGAATGCAAAGGTTTTTTCACAGTTGAAAAACATTGAAATATGCACAATTATAGGAGAAGGCAAGGGAAGAGAGCATGAACAAACCAAGAGAAAAACAGTCTGATTTCCTGAGTTCTAAAAAGGCACAAGATAAAGCAGACTGCTGTGTTCTGCAGCTACCCTTCTTTAATGCTCTCACTTATCTCCCTTTGACCTGAGAAGGATCCACCCTCCTCCGTGTGGACTAGTGAGGCTACTTTTGAGTAGAGAAGTACTCAGTAGAGAAGTCTGCTGTGGACCTAGGATGGAGACAGTACCCAGCCTTGTGCTGCCATGGCCTTCCCACAGTCTTTGTCCCAGAAGCAGAGACTAAGAGGAGGTAGAGCATCAGAGACAGTTGTCTCCTGTGGAGGGGAGTTTGCCAGCTTGCTGGCACCAAATGTTCTGGTGCTGGGCCTATGACTGTCTTTCTGCCATCCAGAGGGAAACATAAGCTTTTAAGCATGAGATTTTGCTTTACAAAATTAAAGTGTGCGTTTGTTGGGGTTTTTTAGATGCATAGATGTAACATTATTCATGCTACAAAATAAGTGGGGGCATATGCTGCACACAGATGCAGGCTAGGCGAGAAAGAGGCAGTCTCCTAACAACACTGCCCTAGATCAAACTCTTGTCTTTTTTTTACCCTGTGGTCTAGGCTGCAGTATAAAGTAAACAAGAAACAGCACAAAAGACAACAAAAATCCTTCCATCTGTCATCCTGAATCCACAGGTTGCATCTACACATCTTGCACTGTTTATCAAAGTTAATGCCTAAAGATCGGCACTGAATTTTCTCCTTATAAAAAGTGCTTTACATACTTAGTTTGAAACAAAACCAAACAGCTGTCAAAACAAGAAAATAATTATTCACAACAGTATACCTTGTAGGGTCTAAATTTAAAATGTCAAGAAAATATCAGGAAGATGACAGACTGGATTGCATGGATTCATTCGCCATTTAAGTATCTGAGCTAGACTCATTCAGGCACATGCTTTAATCCCCTCCAAAAATTTCTCAGCAAATTCAGTGTCACAGAACAAACAGACATTCCCTTTATGTTTAACCCACAGTTTAGCAGGGAATAATACAAGCTTCCCAGCTCTCTTTCTTGAAATAACTTCTTCAAAAGGGAGGAGGAAGCACCTTCTGGCCTGAGTAAAAGTCCTTGAGTCTGGAAAGAAGTGAATTTGTCCGCCTTTGTAGAGAATATTCCTTTTCTTCTATAAAGCCAGTAAAATTGTGTCCTTGGCTCTGTTCTTTTGTAAAAATTTTTTTTCCAGGGTTAAATGTCCTGGTCTATAATATCCAGTTTTCAAAATAACAGCCTGTCTAGCACTCCCAATACTTTTATTTCTACTGCAGCATTAACAATATATGTAATAATATACAAAAGTTTCTTTTAATTTGATGTGCTGGAAACGTCCCTTTCACAGGTGTGGGAAGAAGGCAAAAGGAACAGGTGTCTGTGGCAAACAAAGCAAATGTATGCAGCAGGTGAAAAAACCTCACTGCAATATTACCAATGAAACACATTTCAAAAAGTGTCTTAATAAGGAAAATGGCATCACATGGCTGTCTCCCAACTCACAGCTGCCCTCCACAACAACTAGGGCCTTTCTGAAACATTCACTTTCAGGAAACTCTACATACCATTTTGCATAGAAAATAAAAGACTAGCTTGTTCCACTATTTCTCCTTCAAAAACTGAACAAAATAAAGTGTAGGCATTCACAGCCTTGCTCTCTGCTAATCTGCTGCAGGCAGAGAATGAATGCATGATGATTTGTTACAGGATAAACTTGAACCTATACTTTAGACTTGCCTCCTTATCCAAATCATTAGTTTCTCTAAATCCATTTCCAATTAGTTTCTCCTGGGGTATAATGGTTGCACTGGCCTGCATTCAGCATAAGAGGTGAATACAGCTTTAGGCTCCAAGTGGCTTGTTTTCAGTCCTGGTAACTGAGGACCCTTGTTTGTGAGCTGGTAGTTCCAGTGCCTCACTAGAAACACATTTTTAATGCCATAGAAATGCAAACCATGAAGGGAAAAAAAAAAAAAAAGGAAAGGAGATTACCTTCCTGAAAAAATGACCCCTCCTTTTTTGGACTCAGCCAATGACTTGAAAGATATGTTTTGTGCTTAACATCGGAACAAACCTGCAGTCATTTAGGAACTTCATGGTTTCCATTAAACCACACAGCATGGACATTTGGAATTTCATGGCAACTGTGAAGTGAGAAAGTGGATCTTGTTTTTCCAAAGTACTGACCTCTCCCGAGAGTTAACACCCACACACATTCACTCATATTCCTTAGCCAATTGATGTCATTAAGGAGGCTTGAAGAACAGACCAAACAAAGAAAAAAAAAAAACACAAAACCAAAACAAACCAAAATCCGACAAAAACCAAATCAACCCCACCTAACCCTCTTTCTTAAGCACTGGAAAGTAAAATAGTACCAGTGGAAATGTAATGTTTAAATGCAGCAAACTCACTATGTCCCTTTACAGTGTTTACAGCATTAACCCTGCAACTGAAAAACTGAATTATTGGAAACCACCTAATGACCCAAACATTTACCTCTCTGCAGGTGTAAATACATGGGCCTAATAAGCTTTCCCACTGTGAAAGCAGTTACTTAAATTATATTAAAATATTAAAAACTATTTAATGAGCTTTTTTCCCCCTAAAGTAAATTGACTGTGTGCCTTAACCTGCTTCAGGCAAAGGAAGTTTCAAACATATTGGTTTTGAAACTAGCCATTATTTCCCATGTTGCAAAAATGGCAATTTTATTTCCCAACAGCAAATGAAACTGTCAGGAAAATTTAGATGCAATAAAATTGGGTGGTTAAACCAACATGCTGGATTTGGAATAAAACTGAATTAAAGGAATTAAAATTAAGCATTATGTCAGTCAAACTTTATAAAATCTATTTGAAATGGTGGGGGAGGGATGTTGAGGTGGGTTTTTTTTTCTGCAAAAGTTAGGTTTTGGACGTGGTGAGGTCCACTCATAACTACCCATTTTATGGGCATCAACAGTGTCACATTTGAAATTTGCGCAATGAAAAATATTTTGCATAAAATGTGTTGCTTCTGGCAACATTTCTGCCTAAATAAAAAGTTGTCAGGCAGTATGTGACTTTAGTGGTACAGAGTTTTAAAATGGTGGCTTCAGTCCAAGGCTAGCTAATAACGGCTGACATGCACTGGAATCTTGAGGCCTAAATCAACATTGTTTTCACAGCTGTAATTAAGCCACCTAATCAGAAGCACATTTTGACGGGACAGTTTCTGGAAGCCAGACATTACAATTTCTTATGCCTGGAGCGCAGTGGATCATGAGAGGTCCTCATTTAATTTCAGGTTAGAAAAAAAAAAAAAAAAGGCTGTAAAATGAAAGAGTATAAAAAAAAGCAGTGTATGGCTGTTGAAATGAAGCAGGCCTATGTGTTCATGCCTTGACCAACCCTGCATCCCACCCTCCTTCGGCTCTCTGCCGAGTCCCCATCTCTCAAGTGGCAGCTGCACACAGTGAGATTAAGGGCTTCTGCCAAAGTCAACAGATGAGCTGGTCTGAACTGGCTCTCTGTGTGTTCTGATTGTAAATTGTGCTGGTGATGATTAGAGAACTCTAACACAGGATGTCGAGTCTTAAAACTGTCCAGAGAAAATATTTTTATTTTTTTTTAAGTTCAGGAAATTTTTTTTAAACTTCTTTTGTGGCTTGGTACATAGTGTTTTGTCTATAACTTTCAGATGATTCAAACATGAATTCACACAAATCAAGCAACTATATTATTAAAAAAAAATACACCATTACTTGCTCACAGCAAGATCCCCCATTTGGGAATGTTTACTTAGCAGTGCTGCTGCAGAGAGCAATTCTCTGACTAGTATACTCCAGCAGTCTTGTGCTTCTTCCACCTGCCAAGTGGAAGACACCCCTAAAATACAGACTATCAACTACTTTTTTTGTGTGACTATCACTTTGGGACATTGTCATACCTCTTTCAACAGCTAAACTGTCTTGCTCCTTTTCTGAAGCACAGCTACATTTGTAACTTTAACATAAACTTTCAACCCCAGAGGCCACTGTAAAACTATCAATATGAAGGCACCAGTCACTGGAGTCTGATTACATTTGGTTCTGCACTTTAATTACATGTGGATTCTATTAACTGAACCTTTTGCCTTATAGGCAACATTTTAATCAAATTACTGTAATTTTCAAATATGTTCCAACAGTCTGACAAGTTTAAAGTTCACATACCTAGAATATTGAGTATCAAGAAATTTTTGCATAGAGAAGGAAGTATTCTTTACAAAACAGCAAATGTGATGTTGGATTACTGTAACTGGTTTTGAACACCTTGCCCTAAGTTACATAATGTGATTTATAATATTGGGTTTATATTATTATTATTTTAAACTACATGATTGATACTCTTTGGTTACAACTATTACTTGTGTAAGCAACGTCACACAACCAGGTGAGCATTTGCATTGGGATATCTGTGTTCCTTGACTATGCAATAAGGCTGTCAAGTGATGCCCAACTGCTTAAAATCATGCAAGAAATGCAAATATTTCAGTAAAATCATAGTTTCTGGAAGATATTACTCCTTGGTGGATTCAATCTTATAGAGACTTCAAGCTTATTAACTCCTATGAATAGAGTTTTCTATTTTTGCCCATCTGATATCTCCATACTTTCATGTCTGTGACCACCTCAATAGTTGAGAAATTTTCCTTGTAGACCTGTCAGAATTTCCTTTACTTACTATCCCTTTAGGAACATTCACATGTTTCACAGCAACTAAACCACATACTGGTATTTAACAGTACTGAGCAAAAGTTACAATTATTTGAGGTCCATATTTACTGAATTCTGTCCTGGACTATTTTCAGGAAATCACATCAAGAAAGAAGGTAAAATAACAAGTCTAATGACTTTTTGCAAAGTTAAGAATAAGTATCTCCAAATCTTTCACAAAACAAGTTTAACTGTGCATAAGGCTAGCATAAGGGGAGTGAAAAAGCTAAGGAGAGTTTTCATCAAAGACCTATCTCCTTCTTGCAACATCTGGGAAGCATTCTTGCAGCTACATAAGAGATATGGCTCTGGCCCACGAAAGACACCCTCTGACATTTAACATAACATCGATGGAGTGAGTGCCTTTCTCCTATGCAGAAAGTGGAAAAGAAAATGTTTTCTTTCTCTCCAGTTCCATCCTCATAATTCTAACTTTAGGACAATGTATGCCTGTTAGATGCAGGTCTTAGCTATAAACACAGATGCACTGGTGACAAGGAAACAAATTGCATGGGGGAAAAACAATGTCACTGCATCCATGCCATGCAACACTGTGCTTGCAGCAACAAACCTTTGGACAGCATGGATTCACATGCTTGTCATATGACTAAATATCATGACAGATGTTGCCCCACAGCACCCACAAAATAATTGCTTATGACTGTACTAATGCACAATAGAGCACTGAAAAGCTCTTAGTTCAAGGTCTACTTATTACTGCACCTCTGAATGAATGTGCAAGTATAGTAATAAACTAATGTATCTGAAGAAGAATTAAAATTAATAAAGTCAGCAGAATTCAGTGCTGATTAGAATTCAGAACTGTCAAGCGTTCATTTAACAGGGAACCTTGAAGCACAGTCCATTCACGATGTTCATATTACTGGATGTTGCTGAACAAAAAGTAGGCAATAAAGACCATTACAAAATGTTAATAGTGGTATAACACACACACACAAGGACATTTTAGAAAAGTAAGGACAATTTATTGGGAATTTGGTAAAGAAAAAAAAAACCAAACAGAAGTCTTAGAAAAAAAAGGCAACCAGGAAACCCCCCCAACCAAGAGAGATACAGGGACAGGGAACAACAGAAAAGAAAAGGGAAAAAAAAAGAAAAGAACCTGAACTGTTTTTCAGCCATACTGAGTTTTAGAGAGTTGCAAGAACAAAAATCACACAGAAGAAGAATCGCCAGAGATGAGTACGACAGACAGATAGCTGCACACTAATGAAGAGCACAGAGACATATTGACTTAACTTCTCCCCACATAATAATTCTCTTCTCTATAAGCAGTGTTCTCAGTGTTCATCTGACCTCTGTCCACCATAATCATATCCCTTCCTGTTCCTCTCTGTTGGCATTAGCATGACCACACATATCAATCTCATAATCTAAAACACTATTGACTAATAGGAAAGTGCTTGGACTAGAAGCAGACTGGAGGATGGAGATGTCAGTTCAGAGTCTTAGATAAAAGATGAGTTAGAATCACTAATGTTGCCTTATGGCATCAGTTTTGTTTTTACAATTATCAGCAAAACCCAAAGCAACAGAAGAGGGCAGAAACATTGTGAATAGAAAGAAAGGTGACATAGTTATGAAATTTTGTGGGAAAAGGTCAATTAGGAAAGCAATAGCTTCCAAATATGGAAAAGATTAATACTGAGGAATGATCCAAACTTGCAAGCAATGGACAGTTGGGAGGGCAAGATTCTTATGCAACCAGCATAGAAGACATCAAAAAACAGCTACAACATGATGAGATAGTATATATATACTATCTCATAGTATACATATATATATATATATATATATATACATACAGTCTTATACAGTCTTATAAGGTAGAGTCCACACATGATACATAACAGGAAGGCTTCAAAAATATATGTCAGCACTGAGCAACAGATTACTGTTCAAAAAACACAAGCATATGCCATATGAAGGAGTGAAAATAATACAGTCCAAGTTTGTCTCCTATATGAAAAGCTTTGTCTGCAATGGATATATGAGAGAACATAGTGAATTAAAACCAACAAAGACTGTCTAATTTTGAAACCAAACACATACTCAAGTCATCACTTCCTTTCACTTAAAGTAACAAAAAACCCAAAATATTTTCTATTTTAATACAGATATTTAGCGCAGAACTTCTTTCCCCAAATCAGAACAGAACAGTATCAACTGAAACATTAAAATATAAGTCACTCCACAAAGCTATGATGTTGAAGTTATTAAAGTCATGCTTAATACAACTTGTACAGATATTAGGGAAAAGCTTTACAGAAACAACAAATATACAAAATATAGCATAATCACTTATATTTGTTTCATAGCAACCTCACACTCTCATTCTGAATTTTTTGCCTTTACATTAAAATTTTAAACCACTTCCTACTAATGCTTATGCTTACATTCAAATTAAACAGCATCTAAAAGAAAAACTATTGTTCTCCCAGAGGGCTAATATATCCCTTCAACACAAATAGTATCATCTTTACATGGACACTGCAGGCAGACATGAATTACTTAAAAAGCACTGCCTTTAATCACAAGCTTTGGAGAGCTGGGGAAGGCAAGGTGTTTGTTTTCATTGTCACATAACAAGTGGCTGGATAGCCCTTCATGGTCAGGACTAGCAACATCTTTGCTAAAAGCTCTCTCAATCCAAATGAAAGCAAACCTTTCTGCAAGTTCAGCAGACTTCCCAGTCTTGGTACACAAGTGGTCATCTTGATTTAAACAACAAAAACAACCATAACAGGCAAAGGAGTAGCCCAAAACTACACTGGCCTCAAGCTCAGCAGGACATACAAAAACCTAACAGAAAACATCAAAAGAGTCCAAGTTTTCATTCAACAATTATCACATCAAGATGTTAAAACTGAAACTCATCACTGATTAATATAGTTTCTATTCACAATAATTTCCCAGCTGTTAGAAGCTGGGTAAGAAAGTAATGTAATTCTGTTGGAGACAACCAAAGCCAAAGCCAAAGTCACAGTGTGTTTATGAAATTTGTTTTAGTGGCAATTCTCTTCCTACACATCTTCTGTTTCAAAAAGAAAGACAATCCTCATTTTCTTTATGGTCCTTTGCTACATAAGACTAAAAGAAGAAAAAAAAAAGATAAGGACAACAACAACCAAAAAAAACTCCCACAAACCACCAAAAAAACAAACTCCAAAGCTTTCTCCTTTGTCCTCTGTGAAAAAGTAAGAAGAAATGGAGGACAAATACATCAAGTGTATGCAAGTTGAACATCCTACAGTGTCTCATTCTAGAGATACTTGGCTACACGTTTATACCAGTTTATGTGTCTGGCCTTCTGCCTCTCTGAGACAAATAAATCTGCATTCAATAAATCCCCTAGAGAGAGATCTCAGATCTGAAGAATCACCTTATTAGCCTTAAACAAATCCAAGTACCTTTGTGGGCAACAATATTTTTAGACCAGATATTATTTCTGAAACTGGATTTTAACCTTTGCAACATTTGTGAGAAGCACTAAAATCCAAATCTCCTAATAAACATTTTGTTTACATGAACAGTTAATAGCATTCCACTTTAACATGCTACATCTCTAGATGGTTACATTCTTCAGGTCCAAAGTTCAGCTATTTACTGTAGTGCCAAAACTAAAGCAATCACAATGTATACTTTTCCAGCAACAGCAGCAATGAACAGGTCCTTGTAGAAGACAAAGTAATAAAAATAATCCCTGTGTTAACTAGTACCATCCCTTTCTCTTCTGAAAAAAAAATTCAGTTGACACTAATTTATTGTTCTAATATGTTTATAGATAAATGTTGTTGTATTTCCCAACAGAAACTATGCAGCATGAAGAGAAATGCTGGCTAAGAAACCACATCCAAATGATAAAATTGTAAAGCAGACTTACCATTTGTAAGGCAACCTTCATGAAGACATGTTGTTTGGAGCCTGGACTTTGGAGCTGCAGTATGAAGCCGTAGAGATTCTGTTTCTCTCACTAATGTTTCAACTCTGGAAACTGCAAGTTGGTAGACTTCCATGAAACTTTGAATCACGGCCTTTAGAAAGTAAAATAAATCATCAGTGCCAGGCAAGCTATACTTAAATGCCAAAAGCATACATCCAAATTCATTACAGAAGACCTAATTTTTTTAATTGTAGAAAACAAACATAAATTGTGAGCCAGGGAAAACTTTGGTCTCAGGACTTAAACAAAAGTCTAACATGGTATTCCTTCTAAACTCTGAAATATTAATAGCATTGAGAACAAGCAAATGACTGTGCATCCTAATCAGAAGGTGTTTTGATAAGCTGTTTTAAGTCATGCAGTCCTGCATTGAAGAGTTGACACAATTTTTCATTTTATTTAACTACAAGGCTCAATGCATGTTCAATTTGTTTACAAAGAATCACTACACAATTTCAGGTAAATTTTCACGCTTTCAGAATGAGTCCTCCCACTTCATGTTAAGAAAATTAATTTGGTAGAAACAAAAGAAACATGGTAAACCTACAGACATCTGAAGGTAAATAATCTCATTACAGTACAACTGGGAAAATATAATTCTTTTCATGTATATAGTGGAAGAATGTCCCAATCCTGTAATATTGATCAGACTGATAATACAGTTAGCAGCACAAGAGAGTACAAATGATTTGACATTACTGGTAACTTTATATCTACCCTAAATAGTCTAACACTGTTGAGATTATTGGTCTTCTTTACAACTGGTTAATCACATTTCATAAGCTTGGTTTTCCCCTTTGAAATTACCTGTAATGAGTTCTACTGTAAGAACATATTACAGATAATATGAGATAGACTTTTTGAATATCCGACTGTGGTATAGACAAAAATAAACATCGTATCACAAACGGGCACTCACAAAGATTTTTACTGTTTTCCTTTCTTTGTTCTCAAATACAATACTGCTTTTCAGAATAGAAGTTAACATCACTGGAATCAATACAGTTATTTTATTGTGATGTGTAGAAAACAGCAGTGGCAAATTAACAACATCATAATTTTTCTCATCAGAAATAATATCCAAAATGTTTTAAATACTATGGTGCTAGTCCTAAAAGTGTATTCACATAGCTCTGTCAGTCTGCCACCGTCAGCTCTGATCCTGCTTTAAAATTTTTCATTCCACATTCAACGTGACTAAAATGCTGCAGCTCTTCAAAAACAATACAAAGCAAGAATTTGGATATATCTCACACTCTATATAAAAATGTCTGAGAGTCTTCATATGGCAACTGCCCACATGTTAAAAATTAGACGCATGTTGAAATAAGTGCATGGACTGGGCCTGTGACTCATAAACAAGGATTATACCATTGCATCATAACAAGCTGTGTCTCAAATTTCATAGAAAAAAATCTTATGCGTTTCTTTGATTACTTCACACATGATATTTAAAGGTGTCACTGAACTGGAATGTTTAGAGACGTTTCCTCACCTTTCTTCCATTTCCCTCTGCTACTACAAAGCTAGTGAACCCACTAACCTATACAGCATCATCCACAGCCACTCTAAGTCCATGCAGTTATTTGAAATAGTGTTTTCTAATTATTTGCTGATCTACTCAGCTATTTAATTTGGTTTCTTGTTAAATAAGTTTGAAAATTTTCAGTCTAGGAAAAATGTATTAATGAGCTCAGCAATTCTATTTTTTAAAAAGTTCTAGATTTCTTTTTAGTCCAGAAAGAAGCAACTTAGCAGCGGCTAATGATTCATTACCAATGTGGAAGGTAGCATTCATGCATGCATAGGTACACACTCGTTCTAATACATCCCAAATCCCTACCAAAGAGCCAGGGTCAGTTTAGATTTCTCTTGCTCAGGAACAGGTTAGAGCAAACAATATTTTTGGGTCTTCAAGTGGGTGGCATGGAATCCATGATAATGAGTGTGCAGAACATTTATTCTAAATGACATGGAGAAAGGTAAATACATTGGAGTTTCATATGTGTCATTGGAAGGCATGAATGATTTTACATAACTCATGTCAGTCACAAATTGAGTGACCTATCTGTTTTATGTCATACAAAAGTTCCACTTATTAGAAAGCTGGATACACAGGGAATGGGCAGACATCCTGGCCACTTGCAAATTACAAGATGTCACCTAATGATTAAATGCATCTCTAAAGCAGTTCAGAAATTTAATTTAATCCCTATTTGAATATTACACACACCAAAATATCTGCACCTCTGCAAACTGTTCTATGATCTAGAAAATCAGTTGACTGAATCTCCTAGAAGGCAAATCTAGTTCTGCAGACATTTTTTTCTTTCCCGCTGAGGAATGTTTTCTTTTCGTTTTACATATGCTTAGAAATAAGATATATGTATAGCTTTTGCTTATACACAACAATAAGATGCTTCAGCAACCCTCCTGAATAATTTTTATAACAGAAAATTTGACATCCATATACATCTTCAGGATCTGCATTTTAGTGAGCACTTCTGGTTTTGAATGTGTTGGCAATACTATGACATGCAAACAGGGAACTGAACATAAAACAATAAAAAATTATCTTCCATTACAAATGAAAATATTTCAAAAATACACACCAGATAATCAATTCTGTTCAGAAAGGCTAGATGTAGTGATCCCCAAACACTATAGGAACTAGTATTATTGCAACTAAGACTACTTCAAAAGTTTAGCATTTTCAGACAGACAAGTATTACAGAAAAGTTAGCGGGGAGAAGATTTAACGAAGGAGGCCACAGAAACAGTGGAGTTGAAGAATACTAATTTTGAACATTACTGGCTTTAGGTGTCCCTGCCTGTGCAAGGGGCTTGGACCAGATGGCTTCCAGAGGTCCCTTTCAATTTCAACCTAATTCAGTGATTAAAAGTCATCCTAAGGATGGAACACAATGCAAGTTAATGGTTGAAAATTACATAGGACTGTAAACTTTAAGAGCACAAATTGTAAGCAATTACTCCACATTAATCAAAGACAAAAAGAGGAAATAATCAGATGCTAAATGTTTTTTTTCTGTGACCTCTTTCCTTTCCTTTTACTCCACACAATGTTTTATTTTATAGAGAACATCACTATTATTTAACATTCCACATAATGTGCTACTGATATGGCAGAAGCAAATGGCAGGAGTGTTTTCAATGACAAAAGTGCTTTTAATGTGAGAGGAGACCCATGCTCCAACAAGATACAGGCGGACTTCATGAAAACAGATGCATGACTTTCCACATAACTGGTTGCAACTCACAAGCTAAAAATATATTCATAACATTGGCATGGAAAAAGGATGCTTTTATGATGAAGATGACGGACTAGACACAGAATTTGCAATAATGCCCAAGTTCCATTTTAAAATCTAACTTTCAATGGGCAAATTATTTTAAGCCTTTTTAAACAGTATCTTCATCTAGAAAATCCCTAAAAATGCTCTAACCATCTTAAAGTACAAAGTCAGAAAATTTTGAAAAAATCAATTAAGCGCTATTCATATCACAAAGGAACAAAGTATTTTAAATTTTATACCTTTATTCAATTAGAAAAAGGGCCTCTGAATATTCTGAGTGGAAAAAGGGCCTTACAAGCTGTTCAAAGATGTATCATCTGTAATATGAGGACAGCATAAAAATTTTCTGGCTTAGGCTACATACTGGTAAAGCTGAGAAACCAAAATTGGGAGTAAAAATAAAACAAACTAAGCTGATGCTTTTATAAACTACAGACCACCAAAGGAGGGATATTTAAGCTATGCTTTCTTCCTCCAGATTAATTTTTAAAAGGACTTAGAATGCTTAAGCTTAGGACAATTCTCCAGGAGACATGTAAAACTCATTTTTTCTAACATTCCTTCTGTGTACTTTTCAATAACCAATTATTGCCTAGTTCTGTACACCATTTCTAGAACCAGTAACTTCCAGGAGCACAGTGCTGTAGATGCTGTAAAACAGCTTTTGTGTGTATTACTGGCTCCAAATTTATAAGACTGAAAGGCTCCGATCTTCACAGGTATTTTATTTAAAGGGGAAAATGGCTAATATTGACAAACTGCATAACAATCTTCAAGAAACTGGAAACACAAAAAGAATATCAATCTTTAAAAAAATTAATTTATGAAATTCAAAGGTTATTCAAATGTCAGCTGTTCTCAATTAATTTATAGTAGAAATATATTACAAGAAATACACAGATCATCAGCATATGCAAATTAGCAAACCTCTCATCAATGTTTTAATGTATTTATTATACATTATAAAAATGACCTTTTAAATTCAAAATAAAAAGAATGTAAATGTTGTCCTCCATGTCTCACTACTGAGAACATAGTTAAAAAAGAAATTATTTGGATTATGAGTTACAAGTGGTAGAGAATAAAAATTTCCATTTAAAGTTTTAGACTCCTCCAAAGTTACAAATAAAATAACAAGTTATTAAGAATCAGTTTCTTTATTTTTATAGCCATGTTATAACTTGAACTCAGAATCTTCTTGGGCCTGCTTGGTTATCACAGAACCACAACTTGTCTTCGGAAGGAATAAAACTAAAGAAAGGAGACCATATACTGAAATGATGCTTATTAAAGGGTGTCAAAAAGACTTACATCCTGACAATATGAACATTGACTTTGTAAGATCAGATGCAGCAGTCAGAATAACAAGACAAGCCACTTTGGAAAAAGAAACCAAAAAAGTACAAAAAAAAGTTGAAATTCACATTTTAATGTTTGGTTCTTCCTTTAGGAAATTCTTCAACTAAAACCAGTGTTAGCAGGTAGTAAAATACCCCAGGCCTACATATACAAAAGATAAAAAAGAACAAGATAAGTAATAATGAATGAACTTCAGAAGAATAAAAGATTAGCACAACAAACTGCTTACATGAGAATCTGAAAAGACTGAGAATTTCATTTATGGTACAGAATTTGGCTGGAGTTCTGCATACCTGTCATTAATGCCTTGCTTCAAACTGTCATAAATAAGGTTCATTAAAATGAGTCCAGAAAACAAAAGATACAGCAATGAGTTTTTGCTTTCATGAATAAGATTTCAGGATACTTATTATAGATTTAAGAGAGCTATGTTTGGAGAAGAAAGGATAAAATTAATTTCCCCCATACATTTTAGCATTTGAAAATCCATCCTGGCCGCCTTGACCCATAGTCCAAAATGTCTAGTGGCATCAGTGGAGGATACAAATACAGCAGCTTCTCAGGCATCAGGAAAAAACCTCAAGGGAAACAGTATTCAGCAAAATTGCACTCTTGCAGCTGTTTGGCACTTCTTTAATGATCTATTCTCCTTGTATCTCACTTCAACACTAAACATTTTGTTCAGTTTCATTCAAGCGTGGCATGCACAATTTAAATGTGCCAAAAAGCAGGTCAGTTTTCTTACAACTTTTTTTTTTCCGCAGCTAAAGCTGACTCAGTGCCACGCGCAGTACCCAATTCTATCCCCTTCACTTCAATAACAATTACTTTACCCTGTAGGTCTCAGAGGATAGCCCAAGGGAGTGAAGCTCTAAATAAAAGTCTAGATCCTCTGCAAGAGGTAATGACATGACTTCCTACAAGAAAACTGAAAAGGGAGCATTGAAGTTGACAGCAATGGAAGGGAAAGTGCTTCTAATGGAAACCACAGCAGATGGGCATAACAACAATTGCCATGAAAATTATTACAAAGTGTAAGATTTTCTAAAATCATATCTATCTCTCAGAAACTGATAAATTAGAACAAATGTATTTGTTGGTATGACGAGGCAGAAAAGCATCCTTAGAATTTCATAGCAAAGGACCTACCTGCAGCCTTGACTACTCAGAAATATCTGTGGACCGTGCAAGAAAATTACCACATAACAAAATTAAGGAAATGCAGGTTTTTATAGGACAATAATATTTACATGCAAAGACCACTGTCCCTGTCACTTGCACTAAATCAAGCAAAGTTGCATACAAAATGTAAAGGAGAATCAATCACTGCCCTGAAGAACTTGTAGTTTAAGCTACAAGGACGGGGAAAATGTTACCACTACGTTGTACCTCTTCCCATCTTCTTACACAATCTTGATTCAAAAAGAACATTTCAGTTTGTCAGGGAGGGAATTCTTCAAGAAAATTATTTTAGTGAGAAAGAAACATAAACTGAAAGAAGTTTCAGGCTGGTATCCTGCCTACAACTTCTTTTGCAGTGTACATTCTAGACAGGGATGAAACAAAGAGAGACAGGTAGTCACTGAAAACACTGTAAAGTCCACATTAAAGTGTCCCAACTGTGAGCATGAAAATCTACTTAGTCTGAGCATAATATATTACCACTGATGAGAGGAACCAAAGAGCAGCAGTCACTACAGAAAAGTCAGGATGCACCTTTACTATAAAACATGACAGTTCCCCATCACAAGTTTAGTCTTAAGGAGAAAGAATAAAGCAAAACCTCATGAAAATTCAGGTGAAATGTCAAGTGAAAGTACAAGTTGTCTGAATCTTGATGATGTTGCTTTTGGCCTACTGAAGTGACATCTTGGAACCGGAAAAGATGTACAAAAGCTGAAGTACAGAATCCTGTTTTCCACAACCAAATTCATGGAAGTAAAATAAATTTTAAAAAGCATATTCTTTCTTATTTTAAGGAGCTCCTACATATGGATAAGATATCCTATATAAGCAGAACAATTTTTATAAATAAATGCTACCTAAACACTAAGTCTAAAATCTATTAACTAGTTATAAGTGCATGTGTAGGAGAACAGTATAAGGAGGGAAGAGAATCAGGTATTAATCTATCAAGTTACTAAGTAGAAAAATCTGAAGCAACTTCATATGGAAAGTAAATGTGAAATCTGAAAAACTTCTGTTCTTTGAAATGCTGTCCACAAACTATCCAACGTAAGTAACTAACTCAATTATTTACCAGCATAGTAACTTACTCAAAATTAAAATAGTGATTTTTCATTGGTTTTGAAGAGTGCTCTGTTAACTAAGACCACTTTCAATTACTCTTAGCAAATAAATTTGCTTTACTCATGAAAAAATACTTAGTTTTAACCACTGCAGGAAAAGTCTGCTGCTGACTCCAAGAGAATATGATCACTCCACAAAATCTGGGCTCAATATAGAAACTTCCTTGAGTATTTTGACTAGAGCTATGAAGTGATACAGATTATTCTTTTTTGGCCACAAGAAACAGCTTTTCAATTGTAAATTAAAACATTTTTAAATTGAAGTAGATAAAAGTTTTTGCATATGTGGAAATGTGTCCACTTTGTAGTTTCCATGAAAAAAGCTGAGGATAGTCTATGCTCTAATTGCCATTTACTAGAAGAGACAAAGGCACTTTCTGGCAGATTTAGTCAATACGGCAACTGCGATTGTGTAGCTCATACGTAAATACTCATTACTGAGTCCTAATCTTCGTATCAGATTTTAGGTGAATGCTCAAGTCCAATGAGCCCAGGAGCTAGGAAACAGGGCAAAGTTTTGTGAAACAGCTACTTCATTCCTTTGCTTTTCTTATGAATGCTCATGGAAGCACTGCAATTTAAGTCATCATAGATATTTCATCCTACATAAAGCAACATTTTGTAGTTTTGCAAGGAAATTCTAAACTATTAGGTTGGATAGCAAATTAATTTTTTCACTTTGGCTTCTCACAAAACTCCAGTTATATGCATAGATTCATGATGCCAGCACAGGAAAAAAGCACTAGTCTCTGTTCTCGTAGAGAACATAATGATCAAGAAAAGCTGAATTGCATTCCTCACACCTTTAATCTAATGTCCACTGCCACATATAGAATGGACAGGTGTCCTCCCTTCATTCTGCCTAAACTCAGATGTTAGTGAGCAACTAGTTTGCTTCAGACATTCTTAAACTTTAACAAAATTTTTACTAAAAAGAACCCCAACAACATGCAAACAGCTAGATTTTCAATCAGACTTACTTTCAAGATCTAGTTTATGATATGAAAATGTTTTATTAGAAATTTCAGTAACAACAGCTCTTGTTCCAAAATTTGAGGAGTCAAAGAAAATTTAGAACATGGTACACCTACTACTAACCCTCACAAAGAGCATACACATTAGCATCCCTCTTTACATAGCAAAATCTGGAGAATATTGGCAATGTCTGACAAAATTGGCACCATCACTGAGCTTGACAATTTGCTATCCTTAAAGCCTAGTATTATATAAATAAAATATTTTCTTCTCAAAGTTTGCTTTTACCCATCATAATCTGAGGAATAAGATCAAATAAAATAATCCCTACCATCTCTGAATATTAAGTTCTACTAAATGGATGTACAGCTGAAGAAAACCCTTGTTGGGAAAATCTGATTCTGTTTGTCTGCCTTTTTGGCACTAGTCATATAAAATGTCATATTAGCTCAGCTCAGAAAGGTATAAATCTCAACCAATTTATGCTATAAGTTGGTGGATGAGTGAGACTGCACTATACTAAAGTCTGGCCTCTTCAGTGCAAGAGGTCAGCAAGCTAAGTAAGAATGGTGTTCACTTGAACAGCCTGAAAGCGTTACGGAATACATCGGTCCAGGTAGATCAGCTTACAAACTGCAAATGGAGAGACAGATGGAGCTCTGGTGGGAGTCTGAGACAAGACACTGTGAACTGCCAAACTTTAGGATAACAAAGGGCATGAGAACAGGAGACACCTAGCCACATTGAATGGACACTGAGAGATACAGCAGAAGCTGGAAATTGCCAACCTTCAGAGTAATAAAAGACATGAAGACTGGTGACTGTCAGAAAGGTGGATGGACGCAGAGAAGGGGGCAGAAGCTGAGTACTCAGAAGAGTGAGCAAGACTCACGTGCAGGGAGACTGTGAGAGTATGAAAGCCCAGGGGTTCCTTCACTGGTACCTTCATTAGAGGTACCCAGCTGGAGCTGTTTCTGTTACAGTGCTGGGAATAAATTACTTTAGGGAACAAGACATCTGAGACACTGCTAAGGGAAACATGGGGTTGAACCTGTAAGGAAACCTGGTCTGAGTGTGGTGTGTGTGAGGAGTCAAGTGCAGCACCCATGGGCTCACTGAGCCACCCGCTGCAAAGAGTCTTTGGTCCCAACAGTGAAAGTCTCTGGCCTTGGAGCACGACTGCCAGAGAGCCTCATGAATGGTCAGACTGAGAAGTTTCCTTAACTAAAGAAGAACTAACTGTTCTGATGGAAGACCTCTGGTTGTCCTCATTCAGACCAAGAATTCAAATATGTGTTGCTACCAGATAAGCCTTTTCAGATAATATTTTCGAAGACACTGATTTTCAACTTTGTCTTCAGACAAGAGGGCATGGTCTTAAGTTCTGCCAGGAGAGGTTTAGATTAGGAAGAAATTCTTTATAGAGAGAGTCATCAGGCATTGGAATAGGTTGCCCAGGGAGGTGGTGGATTCTCCATCCCTGGAGGTTTTTAAGAAGGGACTGGATGTGGCACTGAGTGCCATGGTCTCATAACCACGGCAGTGTTGGATCAAGGGTTGAATCGATGATCTCAGAGGTCTTTTCCAACCCAGCTGATTCCATGATTCTATGAAATGCACCAATTGACTTTCCATTAAACGGAAATTTATAATGAGATTGCAGAATACGATTCAAATTATTAGGCTGGGAGCCTGGCAAGTAAGGAACCGGCTGTTGTGGTCCAGTTCCTGGTCTGGCCAACAGTCAACAATTAGATCTAATTCCTGAGAAGCCTATGATACAGAGTGACTTTCTGAATTCTGTTAATGGAACTGGATGCTTACAGCAACAGGGAAAGAAGAAAACTAAGGAGGATAGGCACTCATGAGATGAGTTTGCCTAGAAAACATAAAGTATTTTTCATCAATAAGATCAAAAGTAAAACATCCCATATCATAGGCTATTGTAATGAGACTGAGAAAGCCCTTCCTAGTCTTTTTATTTTTACCAAATTTGGTAATGAATGCAAACATTGCACTAGCATGTACTTGAGTGGTGTCCTTAATGGTGGATCAACAAAAGCAGCTGGTCCTTATCCAAGAATCCTAGGCTACCCTAACTTACGAACACTCAAGAGGATACCAGTTTTTTAATTACTTCTTATATTAATTTGTTACTACTTCATAATCCATTTTTCAGAGCTGGACCACTACCTGCAGTTAGGTCATTTATGAGTAATTGTGCCTATGAATGTTTCTAACTGTGAAATCACTTCCGCAGCTCAAGAATTCTAGAAACTATAGATGATTTCTACTGTTTTCACCTTCTTGTAGTTCAGAAATGAGGAAAGCAACCTGAAAAGAAACAATTTCTGATGGAGCATCCAAGAATGTGAGGTGACAATCAATGCTGAAACATGACTAGTATAAATAGGGTAGACTGGGAATATTTATTAACATTAACAATATTAACATTTAATGAAATAGCAGAAGCCATTTTCAAAATAAACATAGAAAACAGTTTTTCAGAAAGTGTGTAGTTAAGCTGCAAAAGTCTTTTCTGTCAGTCATGTGAATGCTTGCCTTTACATGGGTTCGAAAAGCAATGGGACAATAAACGGGTGCTGAAGACAAAAATATTAATTTTGTTTCAGAGGGTCCATGAACAAAAATGGTGGAGACTAGGAGAATTTCTGGAGACATTTTAGCCCAGTTTCTTTTTTTTTATTATTCCCCTGTCCAACCTGTTTTTAAGGAGGGGCAACCACATTTGCTGCTATTTTTTTGTGCCCTCTAGGCATTAAATGTTTATTCAGTCCCACAGTCTATTTCCCAAAGGAGTAAAATTTGCAGCAAGTCTCTCGTGGAATAAATGCAGAACAAATCAGGCATCTACCTTTGCTAAGGTACAGACAAACATCACATTTTGACATGTAGGAGAGTCTCTGCTCAAAACTCAGTCATGTGGTCTTTGCAAGCATGTGTAAAAACTTAAGAATTTAAACTTCAACTTGTAATCTTCATTTAAGATTGGGAAATTGGAGAGAGGGAAAGTCTGGCACTGTACACTGTGGCAATAACATGATGCCTTGTCTTTAATCTCTCCCTGTAGTATTTGTCAATTATTATACAATCAGGAAGAGAGGAACCCACCAATTGGGGGCTGGTACTGGAAAAGAACAAACAATCTTCCCCTGAAGAGAGAGAAATCAGAACTAAATATAGTCTTCAGGTATTTAAAAGGACTTTTTAAGTTTGCCCCACTGGGGGAATGGGTGACTGTTCTCTCCTGACCCTCACCAGAGGCCCAGAAAAGATCATGATGTTGAAGCAATCCAAAATCATTTAAGTTCTAGCAAGGTTCCAGGAGGATAAACAATTTTGGTCCTTCCATGAATATTATCTTTTTAAAAGCCATGAAACATCCAATCTTTTCAGGTAAACTTGCCAAGAGACAGGCTGTGTACCCCTGTTATTCAGGCTTACAAAACAGTTCCACATTCATGAAATTTCCATTACTTACAGCACCTTCCAGCACCCTCCATTTTCTTCTCATGGTCTAATTTCTTACCACCTTTTTGCTTTTAACAGGAAGAGACCAAAATGAGGGAAGAGACCATAATGAAGAGAGACTTTTAAAACATAAAGGAATTGGGTACAGCAGTGGCAAATTAAATTAATTTGAGTGCCCTACTTAAAGCATATTAGTCCTAGAACACCTATAGGAAGAGACCATATGAAACCTAAGAATTTGTGCTTTTCACAGTCCGATATAATGTTGGTATTTGTGATCTTAAGGTACTAGCAACATGTGTCAGAAAGCAATCAATCAATTCAGTTATTGAAAAATCAAGACAACAGCTTCAAAGTAGTTTGCTATAATTCCTGCAAAATGACAATGTAAAAAATAAAATTTGCAGGTAATAGCATATGTGAATTGCGAGCCACAACTCTTCCTGCCACCCGCACTCCCTTAAGAAAAAAAAAAAAAAGAATAAGGCCAAATCTGTAGAATTTAGTTAAAAAAAAAAAAAAAAAGGTTAACTTTTAATTCTTTCAAAACTTGTCCTCTTCAAATTTCACTTCAGCAGTACACCACTTGGGATGCTATCCCAGTCTATTTCTTCAATACATGACAACTGGGGAAATAACAGAACAGCCTGGGGGTTTTATGCCTAGTTTTATATTCTGAAAGATTTAGTGTTTGTCTTAATCCTTAAGTCGCATATTCATTCCTATATTTTCTCCTAACTGCTGTCACTTATATTGTCTTGCAGAAGGGCAAATCAGGGTTAGTTTATGTAAGTGGCATCAATCTAAAAAATCTTCATCAGTCTTTATTTCAAGGCATTATGCAAAGAAAGCTGACATTAAGAGAGCCTTAACTGACAGCAAATGAAATCAATCAGCAAATCACTAAGCCATAATAAACTCTCTCAAGTTGTAGCTAACCCTTCCTTTCTCAGGTCTTTAACTACATGGCCCACCAAATGCAGTATCTGGACAGAAATGTCTCTCAATTCCATTATAACATTCTTGCACTAATATAGTGCAATATTTAATAATTTTTTTCTCACTCTGTAAGCTATTGATAAGAATAACAAAGAAACAGACATGTTTTATAATAACAGACTACTAAGCAGTTAAGCAAAAAAAAAAAAAGCTTCAGCATTCGAAGCTTGGTTTTTTATTTTAAATATAATTAAGAATAGAAAATAGTCTGATTCTATTTTTGCTACTTAATTATATATGTAATAAAGTCTACTGCCTTCTTAACTTCTATTGCTCAGTATTTCTTCTTAGTTTTTGAAATTAAAAGGACCAGTACAAACAAAAAAGGACTCCAGACAATTCCTAATCTTTCACAGTATTCACTTCATGAATTCAGTTTTTAATTCACATGACTATCAACAGTTAAACACCTATGCTTCTGAATGGACTTGTCAGTGTTACAATGGTATAAACTGCACACCATATAAAAAAATGCAGTTACATCAAAGTTACACAGTTGTTATCTGGTAAAATTATTCCTTTTCTGAAGATACTGTGCACAGATGAACCTGTGCAGTTCTGAAAGAAAGGATTTCTAAAGTAAGAAAATCTGCCTAACAAACAAGGTACTGTGAAAACTATTCTTGATATCTTCTGTGATTGAACGATGTTTTATTTTTGTAATTATAGTATTTAGGAGTCTGCCCTTATTCACTGAAGCAGCTTTGGGTACATATTGAGATCACCATGACTCTGGAGTAATTTTTCTCATGAAAGAATAGTGAACAGAAAACAAGAAGATGCTTCCTCCTATAAGATGCAACAACCTGGTAACCAGCTGGGAAAAAAATTCCCAGGATTACAAGCAGAAGCAAAACTAAACAAATAAACTTAGTGAATTAAGATCATATTTTACACAGTTCTTATAGAGCTTTCTTGCATATTAGCACAGATAATTCCTAAAAGATCACACACACACAACACACATAAATGTATGAAAAACTCTAAATGGACAAAGGTGGATAGCTACATGAGTGTTTGACAGGGTCAAGAAGGAACATTTTCCATTAAGAAAGGTTATTGGAAGTTTAAATGATTACATACTAACTTTGGCATTCAAGATAATCATCATTACATCTTAGTGAAAAGTTTTTACAAAACTAATAGTGCCCATGAAAGGGGCTGCACAAGAGTTAGTAGTGTCACAGGCACAGAGAGACAGCTTTCAGTAATTGATTAACTGGTGATTACAGATACTGACTTTGATGTTTATAGTCCCATAGGGCCAAGCCTTAATTAGCATGGTTGGGGTGCAAACAATGTACCAGCTAACTACAAAGCCCTGTGAGAAGGTTCTTCACATATCCATACTAATTTATTAGAATGAAGAAAGGCAAGGGAAGAAACAAAAAGTGCAAAGGTGGCTGAGAAAGTGAGGAAAAGAGGTTAATGATAAGAGGGGGAAATGAAGAAAGGAGAGAGAGCAACAAAAAGCCTATAGAGAAGAGGGAGGAAAAGACTGCAAACACAAATGCTGTGAAGAGGAAAGGAAGTCAGGAACACAGTTAAGTCACACAAAGGAGAGTGGTGTGAAATTCAAATTATAGAAGACAAATTTCCAAAGTCACTGGCATTTAGAAGATGTCTCATTTTTTTATGTTTTAAATAGTATTTTGCTAATATACACTAATAGTATGTTTTAAAGTACTTATAAGTTAATTATGCTAAAATGGCTGCCAAATATTTAGCAGCATGATCCAGCTGGTATCTGGAGACAAAAGACATTCAAGGAGATTAAATTACAATTCCTCGTGTTACATCTCTTCAATCTGGTTATTCAGATTTTACTTAGTTGTTAATTATTGTTTCTTAAGTCTTGTACAAACTTTATTTTTGACAAATTGAAATTTGCAAAAGGTCAGGGTCACAAGAGGTGTCACCTCACTCGAGTTTAAATATCTACTTATTTATGAGTATTTCAACTCGAAGTGGAAGTGTAAAGCAGTATTTGAGTAATAACGAATCACTTTTCTCTTTGAACAGTATATTGAAAGGCACGCTCAGAGTCAGTTTAGAAGTAGCACATTTTGACACTAGTTAAGAAATTAGTCTTAGCTAATTAGGATAGGAGAAGAAAAGGATGGGAGGGCAGCCCAGTTGCTGTTGAAAGCTGCTGTTGAACTCCTGGAGAATGAAGATCCAGTTTTACCTGACAAGAAACAGCAACTAATTCCAGAGGAGGCAGCATTCTGGCCTCCATAACACAATGGATAATTCCTTCTCTGGTGAAATGGTGTAAATAAAAGGAAAACACTAGAAGTGTGTGCATGTTCCACTATCTTCTAGACTCTGAAAAAGGTTTCTTCTTTCTAAAGCATTAAGAGAAAAACCCCCATTTTTTCCTTTTACAGCCATGCCATTAAAAAAAAGCAAATGGCTCTAAAACAGAAGTACAAGATTTAAAATACTAATAACTCCATTTTTAAGCAGCTACTCCATGATTAATTCTTCTCATTAAGTCCTCATATCAGAACTGATTTATGTATGAAAGACATGTCCTATGCAGAGGATAAAATCTGATGACAGAATTATAATGTTACCTTTGAAATCACTTGCTTCCTCAATTTGGTAGGAACTTTTTTATTGACAAGCAAACACAGGAAGGAGAAAGTGTTTATTATTTTGAGGAAAATTATCAGCAGAATTATGCATACCTTTCAGCTTCTGATCTATCAAGCATAAATCTAAAATTAATAAACAGGTTAAAATAAATACAAATTAGGAAGCTCCTAAAACTACATTTATGTTTGTAGAATTATTTGGAAAAAGTGGACCTACAATACAATTAGATAATACATGACTAAATCATGCATGAATGCATAAACAATAAGAACCTTCTTCTTCGTAAATTTGTAATGATTATATGCTGACACAGAAGATAGATCAGTACTTGACTGTATTACTCTACGTTATCACTGCACTTCTCATTCCAAATTACCTCAAAACACCTAAGAAAGGCAAAGGAATACATATGAATCCCATGTGGACTTTCTAAAACTGCATTAACAGATGGATACATGTTGAAGACAGTGACAGAGGGAGCAAGATGGGGCAGGTGGGAGGGAGGGACAAGAAGGACAGAGAGACTGATGTAGAGCAAGCAAGACAGAGAGGGAGAGACGGGCACAGGGAGCAGAAGAGAGGGACAGAGACTGAAGGAGACCAAGGCAGAGCAGCAGGCAGAGATTGACAGAAGGAAAGCACAAACATGTGTAGGGCAGAGAGAGCAGACACACAGAGAGAGGGAGAGCAAGAGCCCGTGCATCAATGTGCGTGCAGCAACAAGCAAGTACTTGGCCAGAAGAGCACGTGTGCCATGGAGAATCTGCAGAAAGGACATGAAGACAGGCAGCAGAGCACAAGACCGTGTGGCAGAGAGAGACAAAAACAGAGGGAGGCAGAGACAGACTGACAAGATAAAATGAAAACTTACCCATCTCAAACCCACCTGGAGGAGAGACTTACAGAATTACAGAATCAGTATGGTTAAAAATGACCTCCAAGATCATCAAATCCAACCTTTGACCCAACACCACCACATAAATTAAACCATAGCACTAAGTGCAACATCATTTCTTGAATGCTTTCAGGGATGGTGACTCCACCACTTCCCTGGACTGTCCATTCCAATGCTTCACTACTCTCTCTCATGTTCAACCTGAAACTCCTCTGGCGCAGCTTGAGGCTAAGTCCTCTTGTCCTGTTGCTAGTTGTTTGGGAGAAAAGACCGAGCCCTGCCTTGCTGCAACCTCCTTTCAGGTATTTGTAGAGAGTAATAAGGTCTGCCATGAGCCACCTTTTCTTCACTAAACAGCCCCCAGCTTCCTTAGCTTCTCCTTATAGGACTTGTTCTCCAAACCCTTCACCAGCTCCACTGCCCTTCTCTGGGCACACTCCAGCACCTCAATGTCTTTCTTGTCACCAGAGGCCCAAAAATGAACACAGGATTCGAGGCATGGCTTCACCAGTGCTGAGTGCAGGGGGACAATTCCCTTCCCTAGTCCTGCTGATAAAAGTCAGGATGCCATTGGTCTTCTTGGCCAACTGGGCACACTGCTGGTTCATGTTTAGCATGAGCCTGCACCTCCAAGTCCCTTTCCAGTTTCCTTTGTGTGTTCAACTAGTAATTAGACTCATGTCTCCAGATAGGTTTTATCATGCTCATAAATATTTAGAAGGTGTTATAGCATAATTCAACTATAATTGCTTTAAAACATAACATTAACATATGTGTCTGAGGTACCTAAATTTGCTTCAGGAAGTTTCTTTCATAGCAGTTCTTACCCTTCTGTGCCTATATCTCCAAATAAAAGAAACCCACTGTAAGAATATACTGATGCTTAATTATTTATACATGAACATTTAAATCTTATATGATTTAATTGGGAGGTTTATGCATTATTTTCAGGTAAAAACTCTTGGCATTAGTGTCAATTACATACTTGATGTAAAAGTATTTGAGACAATTCAGAATTAATCTTCTGAACCATTTTATCTGTGAGCCAATAAACTCTTTCAGAAGGGAGAGTTAAGATTAGTAAGTAATGTTATTCTCTTCCTAAAGTTGTAACACAATTGAATTTTCTATTTTATAAAGATCTGATAATCTTTACTGTTTAATTTAAACAGTCATCGGCCAAGCAAGACTATTAGAATTAGCAATGCCATGTCATTTTAGTTGCTTTTTTAACCCTATATCCTGTATTCATTGGAGGTTTCATATACAGTTCCACTTTTTGTCTCCAGTAGGAACATTCAGGCATGATCAGAACACCACATCTTAAATCCTGTGTTCCAGTGTTTCAGTTGTTGAAAACAATATTATAATTTTCCACATTCAAACTTAACTAAGCAACAAACAGTATGACTTTGTGATATAACATTTTTCACAGCAATTACATACAGGTGAGAGTGTTTCAAAGCTATAGCAATGATATTTTACTCTTTGAGATACTCCGCTTTTTCTTTACTTAACCATTTGAAGTGACATTTTCAAACTATTACGGTAATTCTGTTGCAGTGCTCAAGAATTTAAAAAATGCCTACAAATTAAATCATATTTTCACTACTTGCATGGGACTTTATAAGATAATCAGTGCAAGGATATTGTTGTTGAATAATATAATATTTCAACCTACTGTATAATTTTGCAGTTTAAGAGCCATTACAAAAAGTGCAAGCTTTGGAGAAGATACATAACACTTTGTGCATGAAACATTTAATTTCATGACCTAAAGGTCTAAACTAGAGTGTAAAACAAACTATTTAAAAGATGCACACCTCTTACATGGTTATTTCATTTGGGAATGACAGGGACTTTATTTGTGTGTTTGTTTGATCAGCTCTGTAAGTCTTCATGGTATTTTGAATGTTGGATGCATTTGCTAGAAAACAAGATATTTGGTTAAGCACACCACAGAAAACCCCCAAATGTCTGATAGCTTAGTTCATAGTCAGGCAACTTAGGTTCATTATGTCAACTTTCTTTGCACTTGTCTATTATAAAGAAAGTATATTTTTCACAAGAAACATTTACACAAAGACAACAGCTATTTAAAAATTGTAAGACTTCCCATACTCCCAATGACAAGGAATAAAGATCTCTAATGCTGCTGAGCCCATGAGGTAAACTAAGGATAGTGGATTTCATTCAAAACAGCTTTGAGAGTCACTTGCTTTCTGAAAAATTTGGAAGAAAGATAACCTATGAGGATGCATTTGAACATACAAATGTTCTTTCCTAACATATAAATGTATTGTTTACCCCACTGAGGTTTAGAGGATTGCCCACAATATAGTTTTACATACAGTGAAATGAAAATCAAATAAGTTTTACATACAGTGAAATTAAAATCAGTTAGTTATCTGAGTCCCAGCTATAAAAGGCAAATTTCATAATAAAATCTCTATAATGTACTTAGAAAGTTATCAAACAGGCATTATGTAACCAGAGACAGGAAAGGAAGAGGAGGAGAAGAGGAGAGAGAGGAGGAGGGAAAGAAGAGGAAGAAAAAGAAGGGAAAGGGAAAAGGAGAAAGGGAAGGAGAAAAGGAACTTCACAGTGATACAAACTGAACCTTTAGTGCTGTTTGTGTAGGCACAGAGTAACCAAGTGTAACTGAAGCTGTCAGGCAAACAAAAAGTAGGTTTACAACACCGCACCACCAGTGAGCTATCCAGCACATACATTGCTATGTGATAGCTATACCACAAGCACTCTGTAAAAATGTGAAGCGCAACTCTTTATACTTCTGTTTCTCTTCATCTTCTTAAAAAGAAACAAGGAACGGGCTGTCTTGCAAATGCTTCTGTCATCATTGTAAGGTCAAAAAAGAATAGAAGTTGGGATGGGAGAAAAAAAAAAGCAGCAACTATCACTGAACAGCTACCCCTGAATTAGAAAAGTAGTATTTAAAGGCTGGTGATTTCCATGAAATTTCTTTGAAAAGATGTCACCTGGGGAACCTTTAGCACAGCTTTAAAAGTGATCATCACTATACTGGGGAAGCATTTGCAACCTACCCTTTGTTAGAGACATACAGCTGTGCTAACTAAAGTTCAGGGGAATCTGAAGGTGTTACATATTATTTCTTTATTAGAGAAACACATAATTTAAATCTTTATCATATTAAAATGCATGCATTCAAGAGGGCAACAATGAGAAATTTCCAAGTTAGAATCTGTCTTTCTTGAATGTTTAATTTTGTGACCCTATTCCTGCAATAATATACTACATCTAGAATTGAATACTTAAATTCAAAAACTACAGAAAAGTACACACACAGTGTAATACCTGCATTGTCTAATGTCCTTGCACTTCACTTGACTACCTTTCCTCTGATTCGGAAAGAAGAGCACAATGAAAGAACTACGTACTTGCTCTACCTTTTGTTCTCTCACTAGGAAAACAAAATATTCTGCCCATAAAACAATGTATTCTGTACAGCTCTAAAGACTAAGGTATAGTTTGTATGGAAGAAGACATAACAAAGTTAAAAACAATAAGGACTCATTGCACAGGATCAATTTTCAAAGCTGAAAATATGTACATTTTCAGTTGATTTCTCTTTTTTCCCCCATTGTTTCCTACTATGAAAATTATTATTTTTGAAACATGAATCTACAAACCTACACGAACAAAACAGTTTCCATATTAAGGTATTCTGAACAGCAGTTTATTTTAAATTAGAACTGTTAATTCTAAAGCTATAATACAAAAAAATCTGATACAGACCAAGTAGCAGCATAAGAATCTTGGTCTTTTTTTCATTTGTCTTTCTTAAATTAAAGGGAGGAGGGGGGGGGGGGCATAGAGTGATATTACATTTCAAATATAACATTTGAATTTGGCCATGGTCATATTCCTGACAGTTATTTAACACTATTACTCCAAAATCAGAAGTTCACATCATCTCTGAAATACCATATCCAACAGTATATATGGAAATTATTTCTCTTTCAACTGTTGACTGCAATAGTTTTGAAGCTTTTTGTTCTCCACACATTCAGAGAAGTCTAGCTTCTTGTTCTATCTCAGTTGCCAAAAATGAAAACAAGAATCAGGATTATTTTAGACTCTAACCTGAAATGCTGCAGCCTGTGGCCTGCCCTTCAGCCCTTCCTCTGAAAAGGTCTCTAGGTGCAGTTTGGGTAGCTCCAGGGTGAAGTCATTCGTGGATGCTGCAGCACATGGCAGCAAGGCCTGATCTCTGACCTAAAGGGAAAAAAACAGCATCAATGGTAATTCCCCTTCAGACACATTAACTGGGATGAACTGGGTCCCCTTGAGCCCACTGAGTGGACTTGCATTGATCGCTGGACCTGAAATCCATGAATAAATTTAGGACTAATTGATTTTTCGTTGCAAATAAATCTCTAATTCAGAGTGCTGGGAGAGAATGTTAAGAAGAAAAAGCATCTTCCCCTGGTCTGAAATGAGAAGAAGAGACACTAAGGGCTCACTAGTCCAGCTGGCATATACATTTCACAGACCTGTCTCCTGTAAAAACCTCGTAAGAAAAAATAATAATTGTACTTCTAACTGAAACAAACATAAGCTCTGAAATTAAAAAGTTCATGCGATCACAACAGCAAGAAGCTGGCATGTGAGTTCTGTCTACTATAGGGAGATTGTATCAATTTTCCAGAATAAGGTTCATTAAGTAGCACTTCAGTTAAAATCCAAAATAAAATGAATAATCGACAAACAAAGCAAAATGAACTAACCTGTAGCTTTCCAATTAACAAGGGTCAAAAAAAAAAAAAAAGGAAAAAATGCTACTAGATCTCTTATCACAGACTCACTGTAAGAAATAACGCACTAAGTGGTATTAATCGACTTTTGTACAGTTTCTAACCGCGCCAATTTGGAGTGGGAAATGCTACAATTTGCACAAAGCCCAGACAGATTGATGCCGGGCCCTCGCTCGGGCGGCCGGAGCGCCGGAGCGCCCCTGGTGTCGCACTGCCACCTGCCGGCCGCGCCCGGCACCGCCGCCGCCGCCCCGGCCCCGGCCGCGGACCCGCACCCGGCGCCGCCGAAAATCCAACACTTCCCCACGTTCCGCAGGGTGTCCCGAGCCTGTCAGCGTGGATGTGAAAAATATGTGTATTTAACACGTAACTTCCACGGGTGCGTGACCTATGTTCGTATGCTATATGACGCCACGCACCAATTTTTTCATTCTATTTAATAAAAAAAAAATACCATGTCCACCTCCAGGAGAGACCCCAGTAGTCACATTAAATTATAATATCAGATGGATAGACACACATACAAACATATATTAGTACAAATGAATAGATTAAATACATTTATTAGGCACAGACTGCATGTGTTGAGTAGCAAGTATTGCAAACACACTGTAACTAAACAATATACGGTCTGATAGTAAGACATATACTGAATATATACTAAATACCCATAAATCAATAGAAAAACCATTTACTAAATACTATTTAAATGTATTTCAGTTTTTCTGAAGGGCTCTCTTGCCCACAAGAACAGGTCTATTAATTTTAAATCCCAGATTACTTTTCCGTAACTACTTACAAAATTAGATTTTTGTATAATGTTGATCATATGAGGGAACATCTTTCAAATAATAGCAGAGCCTTCAAAATCTGCTCTGATTGAAAGAAGCTGTGCAAATCTACTGATACAAAGAAGAAAAGATTTTATGTTATTCATTCCTCTGTTCTGTGGGAATAGGGAGCCCTACATTTCCCAAGTTGACCTAAAGAATTCCTGTCAATACCTGTGGCTGCCAAACATATGCACTATGATGCAATTTTTATAACAGGAAAGGTCCTCTACACATTTTTTGCACACACAGTGCACTAGGTTCAGGATATACAGTCCTATGGAACAAATACACTCTCTAGAGTGTTCTGTCAGCATGTGTAATTCTGGTCAGATGTTAACCTTGCTGAATATAACAAAATGCATTGCTTTAAATACACACACACACACACACACACATACACACGATTTACATTTTTATAGCTTATATATACCAACTTTTCAGTGTCTTTGCTGCCAGTATGCACACAGATAAAAGAAAACATTAATGTGGATTAAGGTACTAAGAATTTATCAACATCAAACCACCAGTGTTTTGCCTTCTACCCTTCTGAACCATAGTCAATAGATCTAAATATTTTACTGCACCCTGGCCAATTCATTGTTTGATGTTTAAAAACTCAAACAGAATCAAAGAAAATTTATTAAATTTCAGCCCCCAAATGAGATACTATTAGCTTTGAAAGTCAAGTTTAACTGCGATATTGATGATTCTCTTTTTTCTGTGACAAAATTCACAAGGGAAATCCCTATGTCAAAGTACAAAAGCAGATTGCTAATACTAGGGGGAAAAAAACAATGTATAAGCAATGTAGGTATAATACATACACAATACAGACAGTAGAAGTCCTTTTAACCCTATTAGTTTCAAACTCTCCATTTCAGCATTGGGGCTTGACACTCACTGAACAATAAAATATAAGCCCCATTTTTTAAAATGGCTGCATTTTGGTAAATATATGCCATTAATACCACTGCTTCAGAAAAGTACATATTAGCTTTTTAAAGATTATGATGTTTGACAGGAAGACCACAACTAAAAAAACACAAACGCAACATTTTCTGTGTTTGCAAATACCTAGACTGTAAGAAAGACAAAATTAAGGCAGCCTTTCCTTTGAAAAATACTTACAAAGATTCAGGAAAAACTGTGAGAACAAAAGACTGGGTGTATACTGTACAAATATCATTACATTGTTTCACTAGAAATCAAAATAGTCTTCAAGTTGGCTATCTGTTAAAAGACTGGAAAACTATAATGGCCATGCCTGCATAGAATCATGCTGTACAGACTATACCTGTACAAAATTTTAGTTAAAAACTAATTTAAGAACTTCTGTCAATTGGCTTTTTGAGATTCAGAAACATAATGACAAGAGTTGGGAAACTGTTTATTTCCTCATTTTCTAACAGAGAAAGCACAATGCTCGCATACAGACTTACATTAGAGAACCATGAGGCAAAGGTCAAACTGGAATTTTTTTTTTTTTTTAAAAAAAGGGTTGGGGTTTTTTTGGATACTTGACAGCCAGGAAAACCATCCTATGTAGTTTAGCTTTAAAATGCAACTTTCAGAGCTTTTTCTGTATTTAACAACTTCTTTTTTTTTTTTTTTTTATGTATATGAAATCTAAAGCAAGGCTATTTTGTCTGAGGTATCTCCTTAGGCTAGAGACTTAATGTTAAAATCTAAAAAACCTAATCAGCTAATCAGGCTTACTGCAATGATTAAAGATGTCTAAAACCAGTTCCACTTCCCTGTACTTTAAAATTAATATAGAGGAAAATTATATAAATGTATATTTATCCAATGTTAGTGAAGATTCTGGCTATTTCTGATTTTGGTAAACATCATATTAGCTGCAATGGTGAAAAGCTGCAAGAGTGATTTTATATTGAGCATAGTTAAGTACTGCGACAGTGCACAGTTGAGTATGATCCTTAGATTTTTCAGTTTAGCCATACATAAATATTATCCAAAACCAGGCAAAATCATAAATGGATGCAAACAGCTCTACTACAATACTCATAGCACTTTAAAACAAAGGGGCATAGTGACTTATGATGGTGTTTAACTTTTTAATTAATTAAGACAGCAACAAAGAAGACAAGACTATAGCCACTCAAATTAAAATCAATAAAGTATTCATTAATTCAGATCAAAGCTGAAACTGAATAATAAACTGAAGTTACGTTATTGACTGAACCAAGGTGTAGAATTTGATGGGCTACTTCTGCACATCCAAAAATTGACTTCAAAATTTTCTGCTTATTCAAGATAACAATAGGTTTTTCCACAGTCCACTTCTGGGCTCACTTTGTTTTTCCTCTGCACAGTTCAAGCTGCTATGTTCAGTTTTGTAAACAGAGACATGGTACTAAATGCTAGCAAGTTGCAAATGGTATTAGAATATGCCTAGACCTTCTTAATGTCTTTGCCCAGATGTTGTCTGACTGGTACAATAAACCTGAGATTTTAGTTTTCATTTTGTGCCTAAGTCAATGGTTTTTTATTAGGAAAATAAGAGTATTTATGGATATAAATTTCACTCTATAATCTACATAGGAGAATCTTTTATAAGTTCAAAGTTTACCAATTCTACTTTAAAAAAATACTAATAGAGAGCAAAAAACTTTGGGCTTATTATACTTTCATTTCCTGATACTTTTTTAATAGCATATCATCTGCAATTTAAACAGCAGAAGAAGAACTACAATGATGCAGTGATATGGTGATAAGTGAATGGCAAACCCTGATTTAATCTATTTGATTTGAGATGACCATATTGTTGATATAACAGAAGCTACAAATACACAAATCATTCTTCAGATCAAAGAGTCAACCTGTTATTATCAATTGCTCATAAACATCTGAGTCTGCTCTGAAAATAAGGAAATCACTGCCAAAAGCGTATATGCATATTGCTGAATGAGGGCCTATATAATCACGGACACAATATTTTCCATCAGGATGTTTCAGCAATCAAGGATCACTCTAGAATAGAAAGACTGCCAGAGAGAAGTTTGCACAGGTTAAACTGAAGGCATTTTAAACCCAGCTCTTGAAAACTGGAAGACTATTGCCACAATTAGAGAGCAAATCAGGTGAGGAATGATGCTGGGAACTAAACTAGTCAACTGAACTCCAAAAACACCCCTCAAACTTCTTTTACTTTCCACAAGAAGGATAAAAATCAAACTACACCAAATCACAGCATATTTTGCTTAGACAAAATAGTGTCTAATAGGAGGGAAAGGGAAAAAGAGGTACATGGTACAGTTGAATGGACACTTATTATATGGCCATCACAGTTAGATTTGAGTACTCATTAAACACCAGAAGATTATTGTATATACCCTCTTTCATTAAAAGAAGGAATATATCCTCAAGGCCAAGGGTCTGACTTCTGTTGATAGTGGAGGTTTTAAACAGTTTTTCAACATACTTTGCTGTAGGTAGCCATACATTAATGTAATTAGGTATGTCAAATACTTCACTCAATTGAAAAGCTACTGAAAATTTCTGTATTAGCGTACAGATTTAGAGACTATCCTTTCTGATTACTGTCATACAAATCTGCATTTAATTACAAAACAAGCCATTTCATAGGTGGTTTCTAAAAGAATAGTAATTCCTGCATAACACCGTTTTGTGTAAGGAGACATATCTCACATCATATGAGGTATCTCATATCTCGTTATGATGATCTCAAACATCAAAAACCTGACATTTTGGGTGTGCTTGGCTTTTTTTTTTTTTTTTTTCTGCCAGATTAGTCAAGATTATGGAAATTAATTTTCAAAGCAGAGTACTATCCCAGACTACTTACAGGATTCATCCAAGCTTTCTCACATTACTACACATACACACTACACGCTCTGTTGCATAAGATGTTAATTTGATCCAGTGGGTTTTTTTGCAAATGTTGACCACTGCACCTAAGCTTCAATGTGGCTGCAAGATGTGCACTATAATACATCCCCTATGAATGGATTTCAGTGACCTTGGGCTGAAAATGATCCTATATCTGGAGAAAACAACATTTAATGTAGTCAGTAGTTCTGCAGTTCTCCAAACAAGGATTTTTCCTTACTGAAGGCAAACTATGCTAAAGTATTCAGCCTTTAAAAAAAAAAAAAAAAAAAAAAAAAAAGCCCAACTCAACACAAACCAACTAACCAAAACAAACAAAAAAAAACAACCCACAAAAAAACCCCAACAAAAGACAAAGTAGAAATAGGCACTCTGAAATTAGTTATTTAGATATGTCTAAACTGAAAACAGTTAAGCACGCGGATATGACATTCGGCAATGTCTTTCTTTACTTTGTCAAGGTTTTTTAATCCCTCTTGAGCTGGAGTACCATTTTTAGCTTGGCTAGGTCAGAATGACACTGAACAATATGAGTGATGACACACTAGACAGCTATATGGACAGAGTTGTCATCAGCAAGCCAGCTGTGCTAACACCTGTATGTCCTGCACAACTGATCTTTAGGAACACAGATCAAGAAAGTCAGATTGCTAGGAGGGGAAACAAAAGTCATTCATCAAACATTGAAATTAAGAGGTGCTAATTTGAGATGGAGGAGAGGAAAAGTAATATTTTTACTGCATTGTTTCTTAGCACAGAGAAATAATAGCTTGTTTCTACTATAAACTTCTTATAGGAATTACTTAGAATTTCAACATTCTAATTAGGTTTTCTTTGTGATTTTTTGCACATACCCACTGTTTCAATATGCTTCTGATAGGGCCAGTTTAAAATAGCCCAGGGCCACAGTGATGGATGGACTTCGAGTACATAAGCAGGCTTCACTCTTAATGTTAATTTGTCTAAACACATAGAAAAACTGGCTCTGGGTGTTTGATAAGGCTAGGGAAAAATCTTAAGTTGAGATCTCTAAAACAAGAGCTTTTAAATCACTATTGAGATAATTAAATTACAATAATAAATAATAATAATAAATAAATAATATGATGGACTATAAATCCTAGTTAACTACGAGAAATGTGGCTGATCACCATACCTACATGTATCAGGTCAAATCTACGGGATTCCAACTGAGGCAGCTAACTTAAGACTTAGAACTCTTCTTCTCCTCCAGGGCCTGGTCAATTTGTGGTCTTTGTGCTGAAAACAACAACTATTAGCACTTAAACTGTTTTTTACTGATGTAGTCACCTGTATATGGACTTAAACCTATTGCAAATTAATTCCTTGCAGGCTGTAAAACAGCCATCCTAACAAAATGCACTTGATTGCTATGGACCCCATCAGTAAAAAGAATCTAATGTTACAACCTTACTAATTCAATGGCCTCACTCTGTCTGCAACTGTCTCTTTGCGCTGTATTAAAAAAATACATCATTAAATAAGATAAAGAAAGATAATTTTGTCTTTGTATTTTTTAAAAGTATGTAACAGGATAGATTATACAGTGTTCATATTTGTTGCAACTGATAGAACCGTGGGGCTCAGATCTCACATACAGATGGTTTGGGGACATTTTAGACAAGACAACAGGGATGGCAGCAAGGCTATGAAACACAGTAGTGGAAGGATTTCAAGGCATGACTGCTGACAGGTCTGCATGGAATCTGTTCTGCCAGCTGGCATAGGAGCCTTTCAATCAGCAGAAATGAAGTGCACTACAGAAGTGGATGAAGAGTAATTTTTCTGACCAAGTGCCAAAAGGAAAGGAGTAAACTGGACAGATGCTTTGATCCCTGACCTGTTCCAAAATGTTAGAATTCATAGGTTGCTAACTGGTACTAGGAAAAACTGTGAGGACATGGTATTTTACCTGCTAAAATGGCCAAAACTTTAGCAGCCATGAGAGGCTGAAAACTCTGACAGACCACAACACTTGTCAAGATTTTATTAGTTAAGAGCACAAGGAAAAATAGAAACAATTTTCTGTCTCTGTAAAGGCTGACTCGCTGGGATGACTTCCCATGAGGGTGTGTAGCAGAGGCCAAGTGTAGAGAGCAGGGATTTAGGCAGGCTGAAGAAGATGCATTTATAGAACTGTACCAGGTGCAGGTGCCCCAGTACTAGCAGCAGGGGCTGGAGGGAGCCTCTGTAAGGAGGGACTGGGGCTGAACCTGGTGGGACAAAACCAGTTCTAGACATCACTGACGAACCACTGCAGGACACGACTGAGCCCCACAGCCCTACTGGTGGCCCCGCTGTGAAAATGAATTTCAGACTGGCAAAAGCACACCACACAGGGAGAGCAGGAAGGAAGAAAAAGATTTAACATCAAAGTCAGAGCAGAAGTGGGGAGGAAATGCTTGAGCCACTGGATCAGGTATTTGGCCTATAGTGACTGGAAAGGATTTGCTGAAGCACAGGTCCACACCATATTCCATGAAGGATCCCACAACAGAGCAGGTGGATAGTTCCTGAAGGAAATGAAGTCCATGCAGAGCTCACGCTGGAGCAGGTATTCTTGAAGGGCTGCAGCCCACACTGGTTCAAGGAAACAGCATGATGAGGAAGAAGCAACAGAGAATAGTTACTGTGGCCTGACTGCAAGCCCCTGTGCCTCAGAGCACGAGCAAAGGAGTCACTAGTGAAGTAGAGCTTAAAAGGCAGGATAATGCTTATTTTTTAACTATTGTTTCTAACTCTACAAATCTACTTTAATAAACAAAATAATTTTCCTAAGTCAACTATTTTACCTGTGACAGTAACTAGTATGTAATCTAGATCTCAACACATGAGCTTTCTCATCTTTTCCCCCTGTCCTGTTGAGGGGGAGAGAGAGAGCATCTGGGTGGGCATTTGGCTGGTAGCCAAGGCTAATCCACCATAAGCACTCAAATTGAGGAGCAATATAAAGGGAAAGCTGAAGATTTTAGTAGACATAGTGTAAAATTATACCTTCTTCTGATGGGATTACCATAACTGGTATAATCATTAACTATGCATGTTAAAAAACCTAGTAATAGAAAGTGAACAGTTCTAATGTCTCTTACTCTATGTGTACAAAAACTATATTGAGAAATAAGAAGAAACTAATAAAGAGATAGTTTATCAGTAAGTATAACAAGGGTGTATTTATAACAAAAATAATAACCTCAACTTTGCGAGAGGAAAGCATTTCAAGATATAATTTATTTTTCATACATTAAAAAAGGATTGCAGATGGATTCTAAAGTATCACATTCACTTAAATGGCTTTTCTTTCTATTAGAAGACTTTTTAATAAAAGTCTTTATGTTTGAACCTCTCAGAACTCTTTCATTAAAAATAATTTTATGTCTGTTATAATTTTTCTCTTACTTTTTTGTCATCTTCAATATTTTGAAAATAAAACTGAGCCAAACCAATATTCTCTTTAGGTCTTTGTTTGCTCTTGGTGACGCTCTACTGTGATTTTGAATTCATTAATACATTCATTTTGCATTTATATATTTATCCATACTATTTAGAAAGTGTAAGATGAAGATAGAACTCTTATTTTAATGATATCAGGAACACTTGTGCAAATAATTCAGCTCCAGGAGTAGGATAAATATAGCTAATGTGATGAGATCCAGGATAGACAAAAAATAACCTTTTAAAGAATATCTTGTAATTTATGAAGAACATGAAACTAGCTGCTAGAAATATTTTCTCTCTTAGCATATGCAGTGCTCAAATTCTTCAGCATTTATGGTACATAAATAATCGTGATGGTTAAAAAAGGTGGCTCTCAAATGGTCTTGAAAGAATCATTCTGTGCACAAGGATGCCCAAGCACTTTTTGACAAATGTATGGTACTAGAATTTCCATCCAGGTACAGCAGGGGGCAGAAGGTAGTGTAAATGATCCCTTGTCTAGAGCTGTATTAGAAGCATGCAGAGAGTTTGTTTCCTTCTGCTCTGATTCTTTTTGCTTTGTTTGCTGAATGCTACACTCAGGTATGCTCAAAGGCAGATTTATCTAGTAGCTGTATTGCTGCCTTCTGGAATTCTTGTAGGAATAGAGTAGGAAAAGAATGAGGCCACTTTAATGGATCAGAGAATACTGTCTTATCCTGAGTCCAACTAAGATTACTAAGGATGTCTATAAAATCCCTCTGAGGTCTAGAAGCAAAAATTTAGCATTATGCATTAATAGCACAGGTTCTGCAAGTGATGCAGTGGAATTTCATGGATATTTTCTCATTAATACATCAATGTAGAAATACTATAATCTTCAATTTCAAACTCCCGTATGTATAACAGCAGCTAATAGTAATACATGCTCAACTCCAGATGATTCTGAACTTTATCCATCTTCTTTTAATTTCTTTTTGGAACATAAAAGCAGTTCTCACAATTTCTAGTGGAGAAAAGATAGGCTTGGGCTTCCTTTACTAGTATTTCATCCACTTCATTGTGTTCTGATTTTTCACTGTGTGAGAAACCCTTTAAGAACAACAGTGCAAACTTGATAGTTTACACATAAGTCATGTTCATTAATGTGAGGTAATTAGCTACCATTATGAGGTAGGATTTACATTTCAGATATTTCCCAAACAAAGATCAATATTTTTTCCCTTTGTTCTTCTAGGAGAAATGGTATGTCAAATTATGAACTAGTTACAATCAATTTTTTTTAGTTTCTGCTGAAAGTAGTATCCTGTCATTTTTAATTCTTATGTTTTCCTTATTCTCTAGGTTGTCAAACCAGAAAGGACAAATTATTCTGCTACTCAATAATATGCTATTTGGGCCTAACAACTATGTACATCAAAAACTAAGAAGCAGATGTGACAGCTAAAATTTTCACAAAAAGATGGCTGTTTCTTGATCAAATTCACTGCATCAGGATAATCACTACTAAGCATGCAACCTTATCTATAACCTTTCCCCAAAACACTTCAGTCCTTGTGCATGTAACAGCACAGCTTTCAAAATAAAAATGTAACTTTGCAATCCAGAACAATAAATTCTCAATGCCCAGGACTGCATTTGCTCCTGCAAAAACACAGCACTTTTGCATGACGTACATTTCTAGGCTTAAAAGAAGCCAGTATAAAAAAGGAGGGGGCACAAAGCAAGACAGTCTCACCAGCACAGTCTGCTGCAGCTAAAACACACATTTTTAGGCTCTGTCACTTTCCATGAATATTAAAGCAAAGAAAAACTTGAAAAAGGTATCTGAAAATTAAATTAGCAACAGTTCTGGTGAACGCAGACCATGTTGCTGAGAATTCAAGATGTTATAAGGGAAACTAATACCCCAAGGTAACAAAAACACTTATTTTGCTCTGTGTTGCTCTAGACTAAAAACAGTTATAAAAAAACTAACCTTTACATCTAGAGTTAAAAACAGTCATTTCTCCCAAATAATTAATATATACAGCTTTGTTGGACTTCCAAAAATACTAAACCAGGGCAAGTTACTTAAGATTATTAATCAATTTAAAAATGTTTTAAAAGTTATCATTAAAGTTTTTGACTACAGGTTACAACTTATTGTCTTTTCCTTACTTTTTAATCATATATGAAAGATTAAACCAGCAAGCACAAAGGCAAATATTTTATGACCACCATGTATGAGACTTGCAAATGACTTCTGCCTTACACAGTAGAGACTTAAATGCACAGCAATTGCCTTGGATATTCAATAGTCCTCACTTGGTAACCAGAAATAGTGCTCTCAGTGATTAAGGGAAGGATAGTAGATCTTGTAATAAGTTTTATATTCAAAATATTACGGTTTTGTAGTACAAAAATGCATTTTAGTTCACTGAATCTAAATATTTTTTTAAGATAAAAGAAGTTGAAGGTAGAAACAAACTAACGAAAGGAAGTTGCTTTACAACAATTTCTACTTTCCCTGAGAATAAGCAGTTGTAAAACTTTGATATGTTTGGAAATACAAATCAGAGGGATCACTTCAGATTCTTACCTTATGAAGAGCGGCTTCCACAGCTTTCATATGACTAATGATCAATTCTTTGTCTCTATTACAAGGGAAAAAGAAAGGTAGCTTATAGAACTGAAGCTCTACTAACTTAGAAATTAATTTTCTGCTATTTTTTAACTATCACACCTTTTCAAGTAATTGTTGATAACTCAAACTGTTTGTTTTCATCTCTCCATTTTACAAGTCCAATGTAAACCCCCAAAAAATAGTTTTTGTGCCACTATTTGGCATGGTTCCATATGAATGTTCTGGATTACCAATTAAACCAGCTGTAATTATAAGCACATTAACAAACAACTATCATGCTCTTGGAGAAGAAATATGGAGTTTTAAATATAAGGGGCATGTTGAAAGGAGGCCAGGTTTTAGCAGGAAGATAATACACTCATGTACATTTCTAAAAGAAGTCCAGTCAAGGGTCCTATCCTTACAAAAGGGAAGTTTGTAGAATGAAATAATACTCTTACACCTTTTTGTAGATTAGGCAAGAAAGACAGCTTTCATCAGTTATTCTGCCATAAAAAACCTTGGTCTCAAATGACAATTGACTGAAGCAGAATTGAAGTTGCATAATACCACATGACTACAGAGAAAGAACAGCATGACCACCAAACACCACAGGAATTCAAATAGGATCCATGCCAGAAAAGCTGATATACCTTAACATTCCTGGACTGCCTTTTATTTTGCTAGCTGTGTGAATATTTTGTTTGAGTTTTTAAAGTACCCAAACCAGAAGTCATAGAATCAGAATAATTTAGGTTGGAAAAATCCCTTAAGACCATTGAGTCCAACCATTAACCCTGAACTGCCAAGTCCACCACTAAACCATGTCCCCTGAGGCCACATCTACACATCTTTTAAATACCTCCAGGGATGGGGACTCCACCACTTCCCTTGGCAGCCTGTCCCAGTGGTTGAGAACCCTTTCAGGGAAGAAATTTTTCCTAATATCTAATCTAAATTTCTTGGCACAACCTGAGGCCATTTCCTCTTGTCCTATCACTTGCTACCTGGAAGAAGAGACTGACTCCCACCTCACTCCAACCTCTGTACAGGTAGCTGTTAGAGAGGGATCAGGTCTTCCCCCAGACAACTTTTTTCCACTCAAACCCATTCTTCTGCATGGAATGACTGCTGCTTTCTCATTTCTTGATTCATATCTTAACAGTAAATACAGAAAGGTGGCCAGAAAAGTAGGATTGGCTTTTACACTCCTAATAAAGCTGTCACGCAGACTTTTCTCTTCTTGGTATCCTGCCTTTCTTTGGATTGGCTGGTACTCCGTTTCTGGCTGGGGTTAAACCACAATACAGAGAAATCACCAAAATGCTACTAAATTTCTGTCATGTTCACTGTTATCAGACACATTTATTAATATTGCTTCCTACTCCAGAGGAAAGTGGAAAGAACTGCTGGCCACCACTTCAAGAAAATCAAGACAGCTATTCTCAGAATGAGCTAGCCACCTTGCTGTCCTCTGCAAAACTTCAAGAAAGAAGTTGAAAGACACCCATGCATTGCTTACAATCACTCAGGTTATGGAATAGGTATTAAAATAAGATTTTCTGGATAAAAGCAAAGTCTTTTTCACACACTTTCCTTATGTTCTGATGGGAAAAAAACCCCATTTGTTATGAAGAGTTGTAAAACAATGAATGATATGGAAGCTTTCCTGATCAATTCAACTGCTTTATACAGCAACAAAGCAACTTTAAAACCACTGCATATTAAAATAACCCTTTCTGAATACAAGAATGACTAGAGGGAATGATCCTTACTAGAGCGCATAAAATAGACTGGGCAGGGTGAAAAGGGGCAAGTTTTCCAGAACAAACCCTTCTTCAGGTCATATCTGCTTTGATACACTCATATCAAATAATATTTATTATTTTAGTTAGGTTGCCAAACATTTCACTTACAACTATATTAATTACATTATTTCACTGCTGCATAAAGCCCTTAAAGCTTCTAAGCTTTTGTTCTTCAGAGGTCAAATGTACCTCAGGTATAATGAGAAATTTTAATTTTAAATTGAACTTTTTTAAATCTTAGCCATGGACCAACAATATTCAAAGTGCATACTACAATAAAAGTAATAGGCAACAAAGTCTGAAAGGATTTATAATTTTATCTGACTATATAACTGTAAGAGGTTACTAATAATCTCATTCAAGTCAAAGGAACACTTTCTGACTACCAATCTTTTCAAGATTGGTCCCTGAACATTTCTTTCCACTCTTCAAGTTATGGTATAAAACATTATGGGGTTTATGTCTAAATCCAAAACTCTCTGAATTTAGCAGAAATCTATCCTGTTCCACAGATAAGACCAGGTCCAAAATGGGTTTCAGCCCCTTTGGCAGCTAAGACCTGTCACCTATCTGATGTTTCTGCATTTATTATAAATAAATTGCATCCATAAAAAAATACATGAAAATAGAGAGAACAAAGAATCATTTCTTAAATAAACAGAATAATAAGGATCTGCCAAAGGCATGTTGTCAAGTCAGTAAGATAACTGGCAAAAAAAATGCTTATGGTATTTCAGGACCAAGAATTTGGAGCACTATTATGGGATAACTACAGAAAGCATAACATCTAGTACCTTGAACTAAGTCTACTACCTTGAACTAACAGTTTTCTTTTTCAAAGACTATCCCCGAATTTCAAAGAGAGACAGATGTACTTTTGTTTTCTAGCAATACATTAGCCAAGGCTAAAACCCTGTGCATGAAAGTAAGAATTGATCTCTTGTCCGTTTTAAGTGATCTCCCCAAGGTCCCAGTGCTCACTTCGCTGCCGTGCAGAGGGCACTCTCTGCATCACGGATGCTCTTGCTCAGCCGACGCTTGTCCTGCTCCAGCTGGGTAAGAAGTCTATTTTGCTGACGCAGAAATCGATCTCTTCTTCTCAGCTCCATTGTTGCCTCAGAGAGGCTCTGCAAGCAGACAGAAAACAGAGTTACTTGTCAGCCCAAATAATTAACTTCAGTTTATGCCATAGGCTATTAAACAAAGTGGAAAACAGACTGACTGTGAAGTAGATTTGGACCATTGCATACGAAAGTCTTATGAATTCTCTAGCTAAAACATTACTGACCCAGTAACTCCCCAGTTTTTAGTACATGTACAGATGTGTTGTTATGTACAAATATGTTCATAAAATAAAGTGATTTTTTGATCAAGCGGGGACATATACTGTGTTACAGGTGCTATATTTACAAATATCAGATCTAAACACAATAGAAATAATCAAGAGTGCAGCATTAAAGAGCACAGAATATTCTCAATACTTAATTTAAAATAAACATTAAAGAAAAGAATTCACAAAGAAAGGGAATAAAAAAAGAAGCATTTATTTAAATATTCTACAGTACTCAGAAATGTCAGGATTAAAAAAAAATATCTAATATTCTCTGTTAGTGTAACAAGTAAAATCTGGGACAGTTCCTGCTAAAAATAGATCTCTATTTTATGGTGCTTTTGCTGCTTTAACATCACCTTTCCAATATGCAAAGTAGTATGTATATTTTTTAACATTTCTCTCTGACTTAGAATTAACACGACATGTTTTAATCAATTCAGATTAATCCAATAAATGAAAAATAGCTCACTGGACTAATTAATAAAGAATCTGTTTAGTTGCTACTCCTTTCTGCTGGGATAAATCAATATACTTACGGACTGGAGTATTAATAATTTGATTTCATAATTTGCTAAATGTTATATTTTACTTTAAGCTGTTAATTGTCTTTTTACAGAGAAATTATAATAGGTGGTTATAAACATTCTTTTACAAAAGGTGTATTTCCTGACATATTCTAAACCAACATAGAAGAATAGAGAAGGCTGCATAATTGCAAGACTCCTGTACCTTGCTTTCAAGACTCTTGCACCTTAGCTCTTACACCTTGCTTTCAAAATTTAGGGATATGTTTTCTGCTTAAGATCTGAGAATGCTCTGCATAATTTGTACTTGGGAGTACTTGCCCTGGACTGTGAAACATGGAAAAGCTGTACTATGCTGTGGATATGTAACAAGAGCAATATACACAAAAGGCTGGTAAAAATTTGGAGGGTGCTGAGAACTCAACTAATATGAAAAAGTTACAGACCTATCTAAGAATCAAAGGTACTTCAAAAAACAATATGCTAGACAAAATTACTATACAGTAACAAAGTACAGCATGAGACTGCAAAATAAACTGAAATGTGCTGAATGGTGTAAGTTTTCTTCAAACGTTTCTGAAGACAAAAAAGCACCCAGTTATTTCAACACTATATTTTGAAGGTACAGCACCACTACCTAAACTGTCTGTTCAGCAACTCACAAAATATAAGATGAAATTATTCACAGCTGTAATGAAAAAAAAAAAAAAAAGGCAATCAGAAGTTTATTTAAGAAACTCTAACCTCAGAAATGCTAATATTTTTCTTGCTATAATGACCCCAAGTTGAATTACTCTATTCTGACTCTTAGGTCATTATTTTCAATGAACAGTTGATATTTTTCACCTAAAACAAAGATAAATACACAGATATCATTCATCCACTCCATAAAGATATCCAAAACCGGAAGTGTTGCTTTTAGAAATTCTACCCTAATGCCACTGGCAGATACTAAAGCCCTGTCTGAACGTCTGAATTTGTGAAATTTTCAGAAAAGTTTTTTCCAAGGAACAAGATGTGGATTAGCATGGATAATGGGAACCATCTTTAATTTAAAAATAAAGAACATTATATTGTGTCATTTACTGTGTTTATTGTTTGCTTGGTTAAGTTAGCACTGAGGAAAAAGCTGTGAAAACCAAGTCAAGTCTACCCACTGCCCACATTTCCACCTTTTGACAAATAGAAATTATTCAGTAGTGAAGAAGGTCTCTGGTGCCAACACTTCGTTCAACCCACTTTCCCAGCTGACTGAAAAACCTGTTTTTAAGACAACAAGGCTGAGCTTTGATGACGTAGAAAAAACAATCTTGCTAATATTTTGACGCAATAAATTTTTGATATAGAGGCAACTGGAACAGATTTTGGCTCCAAGATCCTAGTGGTCTAAGAGTGGAGAGAGACAGGATAATAGGAACATTATCTATATTTATTTCATTTTCTTTAGCTAGTTATGCTTCTACAGGGGTTGAAGAGCTGTCTGCTTCCACATAAAGCTTTCATCACTGACCACTAATGGTGAACAGATCCACTAGATGTCAAAATCTTCTGAGAGCTGCTAACTAATCTATATTACCCATTGCAAGTACAGGCCTATTAATGAGGCAATAGCAGGAATGAAAGCATGAAGCCTAACTCTGTTAAGGGGCATGACCAGCAATCCACAATAACTGGTGATGAAGAAATATAGAAATGGTTAAATTAAGTATCTTACTGAACTGCGGCTTCATTATATTCAAAAAGAACACCATTATTTACAGAAATTTCCAAAGGATTAGGACTTTACCTATCAGCATTACTTCAATATCTAAGAAAAATGGAAACTGATTTTAGCACTCCAAAAGTGGTATCAGCAACTACTTGAAGCTTCTTGCTACTGTGGGTTAATGCTCAAATACTGTGCAGAGTATTATAAAATAATGGCTAGTAAGCCTCTTTTTTTCCCCTTCTTCAGATTGATCTAATTAAAACCCTTGATAAACTTTATGGACTCTAATATTTCCAGCTGAGTGACTGAAACCAAGAGGGTGTGCCTCAAGGCAGCAAGGCAACAATGATAAGCAGCAGGTTAGCCACTAATTTCTCAGCCAGGCTAGATTGTGAAAGTGTGATGTTCTGATATCCAAGAAAGTGTTCAGGAGAGAATAGGATAAATCAAGTTTAATAACTCTGCTCCTAATTGTTCCCTCAATGCTCCACTCTAATTACTTGGAGAACTCTCCTGACTGTCACCTGATATTAAGTTGTTGGAGGCTGAGTGTGGAGCAGTGAGATAATCAATAAACATTTAGTGGGGAGAAGAATGAAGATCCCGTTAAGCAATGGGAACCTGCAGCACCCAAAGCCCTTCTGCTCATGAGAAAACCTATGGGAGAGCCATAGTGATTGCAAAGCAATAATCCAAAGCACTGGTTTTAGGCCTTGAGGCCTTTAGGCAACAGTACATTTGAGAAAAAAAGGTTAACACGGTCACCCTAATTACAGCCCATTTTCACATTCTTCATATATAAGCAAAGACAAGCCAATTAGGTAGAAAGGAAGATAAGGGAAGTTTTATTTGTATACTAATTAAACCCCTGATGAAATTAAAGGAAAAACATACAGCTCTGTAATTGTGTCTGAGAAAGGTCACTTCAGGTTCAGTTATCAGAAAAGCACAGCCTTGAGATATTTCACTTAATCCACAATATAGCCCTTATTTTGCCCCCCAGGTCTTAGTATTTACAAAAATAAAGAAATTTCAAAACCTGATAATGCATTTATCTTGAAATGTTTTCTGTGGACAATTACAACTGTTAGAAAGTTGAGGCTAAATATGATAAGAAGAATGAAGGTTTTAAAAACCTACTATGTCTGCACATAGTTCTGTGAAGATGCTGAGCTTTCACTTTCAAGCACAAGTGATTCTGAACCAACTTAGAAGCAAAACTCCAATTTATTAGCATTCCATAAAAGGCTAGTTATCTGCTTAATTCAGATGTTTATGCATTCAGGTGCTAATTCAGACATGAATGTGTTCCTTCCTTTATCATCCACCACAATCTCATAGATCAGTTCAGCTTTTATCAGAATCCTTAGGAGTTTCCTTTAGAGACATTTTAGATTTAGGCTTTTTTCCCTCCACAAATTAAGCAAGAAAAAGCATTTGTTGGAAAGAACATTAAGCAACTGATAGCACTGAAGAAGAATCTCATTGGATGTCTGTTCGTTTGGTCCTTCCACAAGCTCCCTTTAACAAGTTTAGGTTTTGCGGTGAGGAATCTTTTTATTCAAAACCAGTTACAAAAATAAATCAAAGCTTAACATTGTTATTCTTTACACATAAAAAAGCACTCTATTTGAAAGATAACAGATGGACAATCACTCCAGATGAATGATGACAGCCACACAGTTTAAATTCATGCAAAGCATGTGTGACACATTTATGCTGAAAGCGTATTTTCCAAGATCACCTAAAGCTAGATTACACTCCTCAGTAAATTAGATTCAAATTACACAGACACAATACAGAAGTATAAGATACGTAAATACACTGCAGTATGTGTATTATGAACTGCTTTGTGAAATTAAAGATTATCTCTTCCAGATGAAGTTTTATATGTATATTTTCTATTTAGATGCAAAATATTAATTTTAAGAAAATATATTCTGAAAGCTGTCCTACACACACAGCAAATAAAATTTCACAATGAAAAAAAGATACAGAAAATTTAGTCAGCATCCAGTTTAAACAGACAACATTATCCTGGTTGGCAAATATAATTTTCAAGATGGTCTTTTGAGCGCCCCTCAAAAGACATTCTACAAGTAACCTAGAGAAGTTTGCATCTTCAAATGGTTCAAATTCAAAAGGTACACCAAACTACATTAATATTTAATGTTAACCATATTTTTAGTATGCATGACTGCAATGCAAACCAAGTACATTAGCTCAAATTACACAGCTGAATTTCCAAAGAATGCTTTCTGAAAAGAATTCTTACTTGACAAGAACAAAAAAAAAAATGAAGCTTATTCTATCAGGAGGGAATTAAAAATTTCAGGGGAAAAGTTCCACTGGAAAAAAAAATAATTCATAACTGAGATTTCTCATCAATACTTTAAAAAAACCCTATCCAAGGTGTACACTTAGACCGGTGTCAGGAAACAGATGGTTTTACACTTCTCAAATTGAAACTAAACCGCACTATCAACTGGATTCACTGTGTGTTTCACAGTGGCTGCAGTAGTGTCTTAAAACAGTTTGAAATGAAATCCATGTGGCTGATCCGCTCATGCAAGCACAGCTAACCTGAGGCTGACCACCCATGATATCCCTTCAATAACAAATGCTTTCATATGCCCTTTAAACTTCTCTAGAAAAAGAAATATGAATGCTCAAAAGGACACTTGAATGAGCTCTATCTGCTTTGCAGAAAAAAACAGTGATTTTTTTAACCTCTTTGCAACTGGATCCCCATCCTGACAGTAGCAATCTTTTCATATGCTGCGACTGAGAGAAAGTACATACCCGATGACTCTTCTCTGAAGTATGGGAAGCATGGAAGCAGTTAAAAATAGCTTATAGTTACAGTGTACCTAACAAGGTACAAAATGGCTCTTCGTGTCTTTGAAAGTGCCTTGTGTTATGAGGTCACACAGAACTGAGGGCGTCTACTAAGCAAAACAAATATCAACCAGCACAATCATTTTAATAAATAACCAACAAAATGCTGGTGAATGGATACTTGCAGACATATTTTCACATTTCTAATGCAATGTCAAATACAACCCTTTGTGAGTGTTTCATGTAAGAAACCCTCATAATATGGGAGCACAAATTATGGTTTAGCCAAATCAGTATCATAAAAATGTCAAGCAATCAACCAAAGACAATTATGACTTAAATGACAGTACAGATAGCTTTAAAAGCCATTGTGATATGCAGCTACTGTATAAGATCTAGCGTCCAAGTACTAAGAAATGTTTCAACAAAAAATTGAAAATGACTCAATGGATGGGATGGAGGAAATACACACATTTTCATTTTGTGAGAGATTTTTCTTACAAAAGGCACTTGAAATTCGAGGCACTCACCTTGTGAAAGCAAATGGCATTACCAATGTATGTCTAGATAACAGTTCATTTATTGACTATTCTATTGATATTGACTATTCTATTGATAGAAACATAGCTCTCAGACATCCAAGTAAGTTTAGGTACCACAAGCATTTTACCTGCAGTGGTTGAGAATGGATTACAGTGCCTCAAAGACTTATAGCTAGGTTTAATATCTCTTTGCTACCATCAAACATTTCTCAAGAGAAAATCTATTCTGATCAACAAGAAAGGAATATATTTTTCAACTGTATTAGCTCAAACGTTTGGCAAAGTATGACCAAAAATGCTTTATGAAGTCATTGAGCTGTGTATGTTTTAAAGTTATTGTGAATTAAACCACCTTATTAATTTAACCACAGCAGTTCTCCCTGAATAATTCTGCATAGTAACACCTCTTCCAGAAGAGACATCCTATGTTCACTCAGCTTCAAAGTACAAGTAAACAAAACTTTAAAAGTTTTTACGGGAAGTAATCACAAAATATAAACCACCCACACATAGGCTAGATCCTCATGGACTGTTGAGAGACAGCCTTTTGAATACCAAAATGCCTTTAAGACATACAGTAATCTAAACAGAGATAATAATTAAGACCCACTTTTAAACTATGTTTTGGAAAATGTTAAAGTATATGATCAAATTCATGCACATGATAATTTAAAAATTTTTATCAGCTTCTAAGCTAAGCAAATTACATTAGTATAATGCCTTTCAACTTTTTAGATTTTTAGCTTTTTGTAGATTTTTAGAACTAATTGTGTAGTAAATATAAATTTTAATGTAGCTGTATAGTCTGTCACACTTTAGAACACTTTGGAAAAGCAGTTTACATTCACTAAACCCTTTTTCACCATTTCATATTGAATTCTCTAAATTCTTCAGGCATGTTTACACTCCTTTTCAATATAGAATTGCAGAAAACACCTCTGTTTAAGAGAGGTCTGAACACCAAGATACCACAGTAGTCAAAGCAACCTTCAAGTCCAGAACCTTGGAGAGGCTCCAAAGGACAATACATGCTGTGAATAAGAGAAAAATTATGCCGAAAGGGGTCTTAGGACTCCCGACTCAAATTCCAAAGAGGCATGCCATGGGAGAAACTGGGGGGCAGATAGTTCTGGGATTGGATGTGCCTGGGGCACACACATCTTGTCTGTACTCCCATGGGCCAGGAGGCCATCATTAAAGACGAGCTCTCTTTATCTTATCTCTATACTAAATTTGCTTGGAGTATTTTTTGGCTTCCGATCTTAAGGCAACACTATTATTGGAAAGCTGCAGAGAGGGATTATACCACTTTAATAGAACAAAAACAATTCTAGAAAAACTCAGGCTTTATCACTGTGAGTTTTAAGAATAACCCTTGAAGTTAAATAAGAATAAAATTTTGGAATCACATGCATGTTGGCATGATCATTCACTCCTTATTCAATTTCTGACACACTACCTCAGGGCTGATGTTTCTTTTTTCTCCCTAGGAACGTAAATTCCTCTCCCTTCACACTACTTAACTCTCCGCAATCACAGACTAGCAAAGACCCAGCCCTGCAGAAGCAGCAGACTGTCTGTGCAGTAACACACCTTTAAATCAGATACTTAAGTGCCATGGAAAAGAATAATCTTACTTTTTTTCATTGTTACACTTCTTTTTTTACACCCTGGTAGGCAATCAGCCTTACAGTTGCTAAAATTCCAAGATTTCAAAAACATGGTTTACACCTGGTACTGCAAAAGATGACTTTTTACAAAAGTCATGTACCTGTAAGCGAGGCACTAACTTTACAAGCAAACTCTGAAGCTGCTTTGTAATGCTCCTCTCTGCAATACTGTTGGTTAATTTTCTAAGTAGAACTTAAGGTTCAGTTAGTTCTGAGTAAGAAAATATACTGTCTGTGACCTAAATGCACTGGTGATTCCAGTTAAGTTTTTTTTACTGTTGCAGGTTATTCTGCAGCCATTTCTGGGAAGAGGTTGCTGCGCAATCCCACTAGACATTAGCGCATTAATGGGAGCCACCACATTAAGGAATTAGGGACAATGCTAAGAATGTCCGTTTGTGCCACACAAAGTTTTAATCTTGCTTCACCAAGATTTTTTTATTTTCTTTCATTAACTAATTAGACAAATCTTTTTTTAACATGACATTAACATTAATGTGGGCTTCACAAGATTTAACACTTTATACAGTTTACACTCAAATACTGCATTCCCCTTCAGAAAAGTTCTGAAACTGTACATGCAGGTATGCGTTTCCATGTTTCGTTTTAATACCAGGCCAGCCACACTCTGCTTCATGAATCATCTGCAGGGACAAAACATGTGTACTTGATTCTCCTTATCCCTTTTATATTTTAAACCTCAATAAAATAAGAAAGAATTGATAAACAAGTAATTTTATACTGAAAGATCTATTCTTTTATACAGGTCACCCTCTTCTTCCATTTATTAAAAACTGGAAAGTAGTCTCCTTAGCAGAAAGAACAGATGAAGTAAAACAAAATATAACTTATAGAAAAGACAACTTCTAAATCATTCTATTGAAAAAGCATTGAAGATATATTATATCCCAATATTCAGCAAGGAGATCAAAGTGCTATAAAGACATAGTGATTGGATATCGGACTTCTCTCTGGGTAAGCTTTGAATCATACCAAGTGCCAACTGAGAACACAAAGCTTAAACAACGAATAAGTTTCCCTGAGCTTGGCACACACAGATCCTAAAGCAGGCATGTTAAACAGTGACAGTGATAAATCACTGCAATTGTTAAATTGAATTATTATTTATATTTTTCTCTTTTGGCATGTTCCCTAACTGTAAAATAAAATGGCACTATGATGCTACAAAACTTGAAAAGTTGCCTGCTTCACCCACCTACAGAAGCAAGAGTAATAAATATGCTGTATCATCACATTGGGTGATACCACACAACCCTTTATTTTAGTAAATTATCATTAACTTCTTTTAAAGAACACTTATGTCTTCATTTTCTCATCTCAGAAATTTTCTTGTAGGACAATGAAGTACTATTTATAAGTAAAATCTTGGGACTACTACTTAGAATAGAGAATCCTAAATTCGTAATTTTAAAATCACTTCATTACATATTGCAAAGTCCACAAAACAAACAAACAAACAAACAAACAAACAAACAAACAAACCAAAGAAAAGCCCCCCAAACCAACAACAATTAAGGTGGGTTTACTTAAACTAGAAAGATTTTAAAACATTTTAAAAGATTTTTAACTGAGATAGCTAAGAGATGTAGTAATAAGAACCTCACTGGAATTTTCATAAATACATACTGTAAAATTCAACACAAAAAATTAGGCAACATAAAAGAGTAATTTCTATTTTGAGTTTGTTGCCCTGCTACAATCTCAAAGAGCTTCCATGCTCTTGATGATTAAAAGCAGATAGCAGAGTTACAGATTTTAGAAGATGAAAATGGTACAAATTTTGAAAAACATTCCCCTTGAAAACCACTGAATACCTAATGAAGTGTAAAAATTAAATTAAAAGATCAAATTATATGAAAGATAGGAATGGCTAATGTCATTGTATGTAGCCAAATGGATCCAAGTGCAAAAGAGTGTGTCTCTTGTTTTATGTCTCTTTTATGTCAGTTAGATACATATTAAATTATATTCCAGTAGGTATTTGAAATATTGTTACTTACAGTTTCACAAGAAGACATAAAGATCTTTGCAAAGTTAGCTTCACACAAACAGAAAGGAAGATCATGGGAAAACTTGACTAAGGTGAAAAAATGATGAAGCCCTGGAGAGATCCTTGATAAACAGCAGCAAGAAACAAATCTATGTATAAAGGACTTGTATATCAAGCACACGTACAATAGGAAGTCCTACACATTGATATCTATACTACTAGGAAAAACAGGGTTTAGAACAGTTCCTTTAAAAAATCACATGCTGTTTTAAAGATCTATTGATCCCCTCTGCACATCTCAAGGTAACAAAGTTACTTTGTAGTTGACCCAATAATATAACAAAGATCTCCCAGGCACTGGATTTATCAAGAAGCCTGTCAGTATTTTTGAGTGAAAACGGAAACATAGTTGAAGGTCTTGAAATAACAGGGATAAATGGTATGTAAGTTCATATGCTTAATAACCACACACTGTAATTACACAATAATCCCGTTTTTCTTCCAAATTACTTGTCAATAAATCTTTCTCACTGCACTGTAAATTCCAAGGTCATGGACAGAGGTATTTATTAGTATAATTACAGTGCAGCAATAAAACCATTAAGCTTTTAGATCCCAATATTATTCCATTTATTCTCCCCTTCCCCCAAGGGTGGCAAATAGTTCCTACAAATGGAATACCCAGAAAATCTTTAAAGTTACTTTTAAAAGACAATAAAAATGGTCTAGTTCATGCAATTACTTTATTAAAATCTTTCTTTTTCTCTATACAAACTTTAACAGAATGTCAGATTTTACTTTTCTTTTTTTTTTTAATAGCACAGTGCAGCAAACAGACTCAGGATAAAAATAAATTCTCTGAAATAGGCAATGTTACTACACTGAAAAGTCTAAAGTGTTCTAGATTTCACTGTGTGCCAGTCAGTAATATAGTGGACAAAAAAAAAAAGGTCTTAACCACCTCTGGAGAAGTAACTTGCAGATCAAATTATTAACGCTTGTTTCGACATCATTATTTCCAGGCACCGTTCTGCCTGTTTTGGCTATGTGCCGTCTTCCACAAAACACCAGAAATGCACTTAAGTGCATGACTCTATAATCACTATCAAAATCAGACTAGCATGTCTACTGAATCAGACTAGCATGATCAAACTTATTCCACTATCTCCTGTAGAAGGGTAAACCTATCCTTACTTGGAAATTAACTCCTGGTCATAACTAGTTGTCAAAGATTAACCAAAGTGATGTTATGTAATCTTGACTTGTTTCAGTGTTCTAACACAGCACTGAAATTACACCAAAATTGTTTCAGTGATGAGAGCACTTTCCTCAGTTACCTTGAACTCTTCAACATGTTCAAAATAAAATCACAGAATCACAGAATCTTTTAAGTTGGAAGAGACCCACAAGGATCATCGAGTTCAACCCTTAGCTGTGCACAGGACTACCCCCAAGAGTCACACCATGTGCTGGAAAATATCATCAAAACACTTCTTGAACTCTGTCAGGCTTGGTGCTGTGACCACTTCCCAGGGGAGCCTGTTCCAGTACCCAACCACCCTCTGGGTGAAGAACCCTTTCTAATATCCAACCTAAACCTTCCCTGACACAACTTCAGGCCATTCCCTGGGGTCCTGTCACTGGTCACCACCAGGAAGAGATCAGTGCCTGCCCCTCCTCTCCCCCTCATGAGGAAGTTGTAGCTGGGCCCAGAGAGTGCTGGTGAACGGGGCTGCATCCAGTTGGCAGCCGGTCACCAGTGGTGTTTCCCAGGGATCAGTGTCGGGCCCAGTTCTATTTAATATCTTTACTGATGATTTAGATGAGGGGATTGAGTCCACCATAAGCAAATTTGCAGATGACACTAAGCTGAGGGGGAGTGTCTATCAACTGGAAGGCAGGAGGGCTCTGCAGAGGGACCTGGACAGACTGGAGAGTTGGGCCAATTCCAACAAGATGAGGTTCAACAAGGCCAAGTGCCGGGTCCTGCACTTTGGCCACAACAACCCCTGCAGCGCTACAGGCTGGGCACAGAGTGGCTGGAGAGCAGCCAGGCAGAAAGGGACCTGGGAGTTTGGATTGACAGGAAGCTGAACATGAGCCAGCAGTGTGCCCAGGTGGCCAAGAAGGCCAATGGCATCCTGGCCTGGATCAGGAACAGCGTGGCCAGCAGGAGCAGGGAAGTGATCCCACCCCTGTACTCAGCGCTGGTGAGGCCACACCTGGAGTGCTGTGTCCAGTTCTGGGCCCCCCAGTTCAGGAAGGATATTGAGGTGCTGGAGCAGGTCCAGAGAAGAGCAACCAGGCTGGTGAAGGAACTTGAGCACAAGTCCTGTGAGGAGAGGCTGAGGGAGCTGGGGTTGTTTAGCCTGGAGAAGAGAAGGCTCAGGGAGACCTCATCACTCTCTACAACTCCCTGAGAGGAGGTTGTAGCCAGGTGGGGGTTGGTCTCTTCTCCCAGACAACTATCAGTAATACAACAGGGCATGGTCTCAAGCTCTGCAGGAGGTTTAGGTTAGATGTTAGGAAGAAATTCTTTACAGAGAGGGTAATCATGCATTGGAATGGGCTGCCCAAGGAGGTGGTGGATTCTCCGTCCCTGAAGGTATTTAAGAAGAGACTGCATGTGGCACTTAGTGCCATGGTCTAGTAACTGTGGTGGTAGTGGATCAAGGGCTGGACTTCATGATCTCAGAGGTCCCTTCCAACTCATCTGATTCTATGATTCTATAACTCTGTGAAAGAAGGTCTCCCCTCAGTCTCTCTTCTCCAGGCTGAACAGACCGAGTGACCTCAAGCATTCCTCATACGGCTTCACCTCAAGGCCCTTCACCATCTTTGTTGCCCTCCTTTGGACACTTTCTAACAGCTTAATGTCTTTCCTATACTGTGGCACCCAGAACTGCATACAATATTCAAGGTGAGGCTGCACCAGAGCAGAACAGAGCAGGACAATCACCTCCGTTGGCCATTTGGACAATACTCTCAGGCACATGGTGTGACTCTTGGGGATGGTCTTGTGCAGGGCTAAGGGTTAGGCTCGATGATCCTTGTGGGTCCCTCCCAACTCAGCATATTCTGTGATTCTGTGATATTTACACCTGAACTAGATTCCACATAAATGCAATAAACTGCCAATTCCTTTTATTCTTCTTCCAATGTAAAGTAAAAGGTATTTGGATAGTATTTTATTATTTTCTTGCTATATAAAGACAGTAAATAATTTGCCTGAATAATATTCCTTCTAACAGCCAATAAAATACTGTGCAGCAGCATAATTTAAAAAAACAAAACAAAACAAAACAAAACAAAAACACCAAAAAACGTGCACCTGGTATGAATACGTATTCTAATTCCAAGGTAAAACTTTAACATTGCTCAAATTAAAATGAACTAATACCAACATTCAACTTGCAAAACTGGAAAAAGAAGAAACACAGAGGAATGAAACAATAACACAACAGTAACGTCAATATCCTTTCAAAATAAGAGCTCTCAATTAAATTATGTTTGTGTGCCTTACACTGCAACATTTTGAATTGTTGTATTGACCTTAATGTTAATGCAAACTCATAAAGAGTTCATAATCACAATTTTAACTTTATTCTTTCTCCCATTCTGCTTATTACTTACGTATTTTTCAGAAAGCTTGACTCAGAAGAGTTAAGTCAGACCTTCAACAACTTGGGTGATATTTGCTTGGTTGCTTCATTGACTATGGCACAAATGCAATTCTAAAGGCCATGTACTGATTTTACTCCCTCCAGACTGCTCATGCTCATACTGATGAATGTTCTAGGCATAGAACAAAGAAAATACACAGACCTAACAACCTGTCTAGAAATAAGTTAGCTCAGGGAGGAAATACAGGGATCAATATTACTAATGAGGTGATCTCTAAAGTGGAAAAAGAACAGGGCAATTCTTGGACTCTGAATCTTAGAGGCTAACTAGAGAAGCAAATCCAGAAGAGCTGTGCATAACATAAAGATCTGCTTTCAAAGTGCTAAACAGAAAAGAGTACAACTATTTATTTCCAAGAGAAGATTTAATGCACAAATTAGATAATAAAGTAGACAGTAAGACAATAAATCAAACTAACCAATGGTGAAGGGCCTTGAGGTGAAGCCATATGAGGAGCGGCTGAGGTCACTCAGTCTGTTCAGCCTGGAGAAGAGGAGACTGAGGGGAAACCTCATTGCAGTCATAACTTCCTCATGAGGGAAAGAGGAGGGGTAGACGATCTCTTCTCTGTGGTGACCAGTGACAGGACCCCAGGGAATGGCCTGAAGTTGTGTCAGGGTAAGTTTAGGTTGGATATTAGAGAAAGATTCTTCACCCAGAGAGTGGCTGGATGCTAGAACAGGCTCCCCTGGGAAGTAGTCACAGCACCAAGCCTGACAGAGTTCAAGGACCATTTGGAGAACATTCTCAGGCACATGGTATAACTCTTGGGATTGTCCTGTGCAGTGCTAGGAGTTGAACATGATGATCCTAGTGGGTACCTTCCAGCTCAGGATATTTGATGACTCTAACTCCACAGACAAACCACAGAAGAGCAAAATTTAACATGAAGTTTAAATTTAGATATCTGAAATACAGATTGAGTAATACAAAGCAAACTTTATCACAATTGTCTTCTTTTTCCCTTTGTGAAGAAAAGCTCTCAGGTCCAGTCCACAATGTATGCCATCTCTTATGTAAAGACAGCAGCTGCTAGAAGGAAGCCCAGGAAGCCCAACTCTTTGAAGACTAAGAAGTTAGAGGTAGTGAAAGTAATATAACAGATAAGGAGAATGAACAGGCCTACTTATATTACAGTGTTAATGCAAACTAAATACATGACAATCCTCTTTAATCTGTAATTTATTGTAATAAGAAAACACATTGCCTCTTTTGACTAAGAACAGGGCAGATGACAATCCTTATCCATTCTTACCTACTTTACAAATTATTTAGGTGTTTGGAAGTACAGAAATTAAAAAAAAAACCAGAACAAACAAAACAAAACAACAAACAAAAAACGAACCTCCCATATTTTATTAATGAATTACAAATTTTAGTTTCTAACCTATTCAGAGGGGACCTTGCTTCTCTTTAACATGCTAAACTTCATTAATAAAAATTCTCTGTTAAGTTAGATGCTAATGGTAATCAGCTATACGGCTTTCTTTAAAGAACAGCCTTATATTTAACAGGCAATACACAGAAATGCAGTTTCTTGACAAAGTGACAAGTTTTCAGAATCAACAGTATCCTTCAGTGCATCCAAGTCCTAACAATCTTTCCAACTGAGGATGTCAGATTTAAAAAAAAAAAAAAAAACAACAACTTCTTTCTGTTCTTAGTTTTTCTTACAGTCTTAAAGTGCTCTTACAGTCTTTGCTCTTCTACTTGAGAAACATGAAAATCACTTGGTCTCCCTTGTACAAGTGAAGGCTTTTAGCCTTTCTGTAAGTCAGAATTTTCAGAAATAGTTAACTATGAAACTGACTTGCAAAGTGTGTGCAATAGTATTAATAAAGGAAATTGTATATATATTTGAAATGGTTTTTCAGGAAAATATGTGGCTATAAATGTATGAAGAGGAAAAGCAATGAAAAGCAGAAAAACATATACCACCTTCACCTGAAATTCTCCCAAGAACAAAGAGCCTGCTCAGAGAAAACATCCACTTCTGACAAATGCAGAAATCCCAATCGTGATCTGAATCTAATGAATTCAGATATGCCTGTTTAGTCAAGCATACTACATTTTCTGAGGAGAGAATATGTATATAATGATTTGAATGACACAGCTATTGAAAATAAACACTCCAAAACTTCCCATTAGAAAACATTTTTTTATAACTGTTATCAAAGGACCTGGTTGAGATTTTTTTCTCACTTATGCTGTCATAAATAAATGGCAGCTTCAATACACTCAGCAAATTAAACAAACCCAATATTTAGGGCACCTTCTTCTAAAACATGTATTGAAGGCTATTTTGAAACATATCAGTAGCAAGTTACATGATTTAACACATATTGCATTTGAGCGATAAATTACTATTTGTAGGACTTGATCCTACAATAAAACCTTAAAAATATATTATTTTTATTACAGGTACTAACATATCTAAAAGGAAGTAAATATACACACATTGCCTGTCAATAGGAAGAAAAAAAAAGCCTCTACTGGATTAAGACCAGCTTGTATCAGGAATAAAAATTATGTCTGTTATTGATACTTGTTTAGCATTCGTGTAAAAGTTTCTCTTCAAAGACTGAGGAATCAGAACTACTGATTCACCTCATCTTAAAAAAAAAAAAGGTGGTATGAAAGAGTTGCTAGTTCCAACTGACCTTGAATGTAATTGGTTCCTTTGGATGTCTCTATGGTATATGCCATTAAGAAGATAAAAATATACAGGATTAAAATCTGAACTGATAAAGCTAAGAAATTAAGTATTACTCCTTTAATAAGCCTATTTTATGAAAGTACATGAATACCAAAATATCTCCTTACTGATTGCTGTTAAGTGTGAATAAGTTTAAAAATAAGCTATCAAAAGTTAAAGTATCTTATATTTTAATTTTCCCCTTCTTGCCTGTTTAAGAATTATGAATAAAGAATTCAAAGCAAATTATTTTTACTCTACTCCACCTGAACTCAGTTGTAAACCACCACACTCACCAAATTTTTATATACACTTAGTCTAGACCGATAAGATTATTTTGTATTTTAAGACAAAGATGGAAGCATATTTTTTCTATTTTACTTTTTTTCAGTGCAACAGTTCTTTTTTTTTTCATAATTCTGTATTATTTACGAGCTTAAAAACCTATATAATTGTAAGAGCACTGTTTTACAAGGTCAAGGTTGATTACTACAAAGATGAAATTGTTTCACTGTACTGCGAACTGAGAGCTAAAAACACTCACACAAAAAAACCAAACATCTTAAGTCACAAAACCCAACTAGCTAGGAGAAAAGGGTCTGTCAGTTAAAATGCCAGGGCAAAGAGAGAGACCATTACTGTTTGTCATGAATAAAGACATGAATAAACTTGGATTGTGGTAAACTGTGGGAGAGAAAATACTTTATATTTAAAATTTTGGAAACTGAAACATATAGAGCTCAAAATAAAAAAAAGTCCCCTTGGTATCAAAGTAGTTTATGTTAGACTGCTATTTGAATTTCAAAAGTACTTATTCAGCATAGATTTGAAACTGTAAAAAGCAATGATAAAAATTGAAGGTGAGATGATGATTTGGGATGTCTACATTATAAAAGCATATATGCAAGATTAAAAAAAAATCAAGAGCCATTAGATCATGAATGTGTGTTGCCATGCTACCACAACTGATATTGTTTCCCTTCTTGTTACAGTCACAGATACAGGCTGCTACAACCACAGTGCAATTTTGCGCTAAATATTGAAGTAAACGTCATGAAGAAATTAGGAGCTCTCTTAGCTGAGGGACAGCACACAAGTTTGCAACTCGAATTTGGGTTAAAATTCCTCCATGGAAAGGGTAGAAAATTATAAAGTAATGAGCCAAATCGGTGTAATGTAAATTTCAGATTTAAGTTTATTTTTGTCAACTTTCTTAGCCACCATAGCTCTCACCAATAATTCATCATTTAATAGTAAACCAAGTTATTCCAGCAGCAAACAACTGCTAGAAAGTTGCAGGATTAGGATGCATTTGAGGATCACAACTGTTTCAAAGAGTTTGTAAGTAGCCTTTAATTAATAAAAAACAGAATCTGCAAAATCTAATTCAGTATCCAATAATCTATGTAATATAGTTGTTTAAAACTTCATACTATATTTCAATTGCCTATATGTGACTTCTTGTTTAATTTACTCTGAACAAATGAAAAGGTGTATTTTAGATGAAGTAAAACATGCTGAAATACCACGTATTATATTATAATGTAGACTGCTATGAAGATTTCAAATAGTATCTGTCCTCTATTCCTTCCTTTCTGTATGATACTAGTATCCACTTAAAAAATCTCACATCAAGTTCTTGATTTCTTTGAGAAATACAAGACTAATGGCTTATATATATTTTATCAGAAACAAACAGCAATAGCATTAAAAAGCAACCTGATGTAAAACATCAGACAACTTTATTCTTCCACTGAAATGAAACACCTAAAGTCAGAGGATCATGAGGGAGAGAAAAAGCCACAAAACCTGGTAAATAGGAAAAGTCACTGTCTTCCATGAGGTAAGGCACTTTTAATAAAAATACCACTAATGAAAAACCTCCTTAATAAATTTAACATCCTTCAGCATCCTCCACTGTGTATCATTTCAAATCTCAACTCTGCTGCAAGTCATCCTCCTTGAAACCCATTTTCATTGCTATATTCTCAACAGTGGTTTCTGAAATTTCTGCTAGGGTCATAGCTTGAATTTTTTTTTTTTTCTTCTCCTTCTGCTTCTCGACATTTTTTATGACTTCTTCCCTAAATCTTCCTCAGAATCACAAGTTCTTCTATGTCTCAAAATATGGGTGAAGAAGTCTTTTTTCCTCAATTGTCAATTTGCAGAAGAATACTGGGAGATGGAAAGACAGTAGTAAGGATGAATAGCAGACACAAGCAGCAAAGCTTGCTTTAAATAAAAAATAAATAAAGCTGCAGAGCTTAGGTCACCAGATATTATTAGCTTGACATCACAAAGTTTCTTCTCCTCCCACGTTAGACGTCCCATGGTTTCAAACCTCTAATACTTTCTGTTTCTTCATTTTCTATCAGAGATTCTAATAACAACATCTTTTCCCTCATTACTCACTATGTTTGCAGAAAAATCTACATCTTGATGAAAGTTATTTCTCATTATTATCACCTAGCATATTCCAAACTGACAAATGCACTCTCTTCCCTAAGATTACATTGTAGAAACAGCTAATTCAGGTGTTTAAATACTGTAAGGTCTCTATCAAAAATCAAGGTAACCCTGTATTTCTTCATTAATTTTTCCTATGAATTGCAAACACCTCATGATAGCTAGAATTGATGTCTCTTATGTCTTCTGTAAATTTCGAACACTTCATAGATTACATATATTGGCATAAACCACACAGTTCCAAAAGCAGAAAAGTGATGTTATACCTAAAGTATCATCTTGAAAGTGTTTTCTGAGTACCCTGAAACTCCAATGGACTAAGTAGTATGTGTGTGTTTACTCCTATAATTTTATTTGCACAAGAACTGCAACATTTGGTTTATTTACCAAAAAGTAAACTTCAGGTGTCTAATTCAGATGAAAAATTGTCTTACCTTTACAGATTCACTTAACACTTGGGTTTTATCTGCTTCTTCACTGGAGTGCAATTCTAGTTTATTATTTAACTCCTGTAGCTGTTGTGCTTGTTCATTCAAAAGCAATTGTGCCTGATGCTCCCGATGCAATGCATTATTTAATTCTTCACATACACTTTCAAAACTCTCATGGGTGATCAATTTCTGTTAAGAGAAATAAATTGTGTTTGATCATGTAACTATGTTCACTTGTTTACACGCTTGACTTTACAAATTCCACTTGTAAATGTATCAAATTCTAAAACAAAAGCATGCTAAAGATTATTATTTTTTAGGTTAGGTTTCTTAACTCAAAGACAGACCATGGGGCAATAAGAGGGCAGACAACTTTATTCACTGTACTTTTTCAAAACAGGATTCAGGCTATTGTAAACAGTATGCATTCATGATTCTACTCAAATTAGCACTCTAGGTGGTAAAGAAACAGTATTTCTAAGGAAATATGCAGATCAATGTCTCACATTTTAGTGCATGTTTTGTTAACCCTTGTAAACATCTTCCTGGACTCTCTCTTCTCCCAGAAATGTTCCAAGCGCCTTGGTCTTGCCCAGCTGGTCAGCCCCTTGGGCTGAGAATGGTTTTGTCCAGGTGAATTTCTGGACAAGAAGCCAATTAAAACTCTCAGTTATGCCTTTGCTAATTACATATTTTAAGAAAACGGAAGAGAAGGGTTGTGTCGCAGTTGAAATTAGGCAACCATGTAGGAGAGAGACAGCGGGCCCGAGGAGGGCCAAGGCCCTCTCCTCCCCTGGCCCAGGGCTGGGGGCAGGTGTAGCACTGAAGCTCCCCTTCTCTCTTGTAAGAGAGTGAAGAAAAAAAAGTTTAAAAGATTGACTGCTTGGACAAAGAACTGCTGCAAAAGAATTCTGGTGAAGATATAAGGGACTTCCAAAATCAAAACTGGCAGCCGGAGGAGAGAGAGAGGAAAAGTAGGAAAGGGGAGGCTTGCTTCTTCCCCCCTTTCGCTCTCTCCCTTCAGCAGGGAAAAGACTGAAAAGTAATTCCTGCCACTTGTAAAAAATTGTTGGAGTGAGGAGACTCCCCCATGCAGCTCACAGAGGAGCTTGTAGGTGTATCAAAGAAAATCGAGACTTCATGAGAAGGACTGAAATAAGGCAGAGTCCTCTTAAAGATTTATGACCCTGAAGGGACGAGGCTTACGCTGGACCAGAATGGCTTAGGTAAGCTTGGAATCTGTATGAAAAATCCATGCTGCTACTGAAGATTTGTGACTTTGAGAGAGAGAGAAAGCCTTAGGCTGGAGCAGAAAATGGCTCGGGTAAGGATGTTAGAATCCATGCGTGGGATCCATGCTAAACTCATGCCGTAGAGGTCTATCAAAGACTGTTCTCCTGACCTCCATAGGGAACAGGAGTGGACTCATAAGCCATTATCCCCTGTAACCCTGTGGAAGAAGATCCATGGTAGGCAAGTGTCCCCTTGTAGCCCATGGAAGAGAAGATCTTCAGGGCCTGGGTAACCTCCAAGCCTCCAGTCTTAGCCCAGGAGGGGGTAAGGCCCAGCCCCGGAGGCCAACACAGAGAAGGAAAAAGAGTTCCAGCTGTGACGAGGATGCTGCAGAGTTACTGGAGAGAGAGCTGGAACTCCGAGAATGGAGGACTGCTTCTCCTCCTTGGACTAATATAAAAGGGGGGAGGAGTATTTCTGTAAATACTTAGTACTTTTACTTAAGTAGAATTATTGTAGATGTAGTTCTTTAGTAGCTTTTATTTTGATTTTACTAATAATAAATGTTCATACTATTTTCCCCAAATCCTATCTCTTTTGTCTGCATAAACCTTCTCTCAAATAATAGTAATTGTGTGAGAGGTGTGAAAGCAAATTAACCCAGGGCAAAACCACGACATCCAGAAAGACAAAATAATTCTCCAAAGAAAATTGTTGTCCACTCTTAAATGAAAACCCAAACTGTGACAACTTTCTCTAACTGTCCCAGAACTGTAAGAAATAAAACTCATTATGAACAAAACTGAAGATGATTGGATATAACCTTCTTTGTTTGAAAAAACATTTTATACCTAGGAAAAGGAAAGAGAATGGATGCAACATCAACTGTTAAGTGCTCTCCGCTGGCAAGTGTTTTGACTGGGATATACTGACAGTTCTACCAACTGGACTTCAGTATCAGCATCGGGCACAGCTACAGAAAGTGCTGACCATTCTGGGACACAATTGTTTCAGTTATACTGTGCACCTGTAGAGCATGTATAAGAATCCTTATCCATTCACCCTCTCAAATAGCTCCAATGTGAGTTCAGTTTTGAACAAAACCTATAGGAAATAATCTTAGTAGAAAAAGCGCTTGGTGAGTCTCCACCATGTTAAAGCAAGACAAGTTTCTTTCCCTCCAAGGACTGAAGGCACAGATCCAAAATTATGAGAGGGATCAAACTGACAACCCACCAAATGGCATCAGTCTCTCCACCAAATGGCATCAATCCCTCAACACTGCATCCATTACTCACTATACTGTGGGTTCAAGCAATTAAGGAACCTTTTTGTTGTGTCTTCTCACTCGTGTCAGACAGTACTATTTACAGGTTAGTGAAACCATAGTGTTTAAATAAAGTGATCAGTGACAGTAAACAGCCAGAGGAATTTGGTGCATATGTGCCCATGGGCCTTTTTTTCCTGCCACAAACTTAAGCCTTCAGGGAAACAGGCACATTAAAATTTGTATTGACTAGCTTAGGATATAACCCAAAGATACATCAAAAAAACTCTATCATAACATTCAGCAATATCCATGCAAAGTTTATACTTTATAAATTTCTCATGAATGTACTTACTGAATACCCTCATTCCAGCAAACTTTACTTTGTTGAAGTGAAATCTATCTTTTTGGGTATATAAATCACATCAATATTTGACACCTACGGAAGAAAACCTAGGTTGCTGAAGACCAAACATACAATTTACACTGATTACCTCATTGTACAAATCAAAAAGAAACTCTTCTGGAGGGGAGATATTTCTGAATACATCTGACTTCCAGTTTAGTGACATTTATGAGGCAAGTTTTCTGTAAAATTCTTTTACGACTAGAATAATTTTATATTTGTTTTTCAAAGGAACACATTTCCCTCCCAACCCCCCCCAAAAAAAGGGTAAGAAGAAGGATTTCTTACAATCAGTCTTCTCTAAATAAAATACACCTACTTCTTTAAGCATATTTAATTGCTCTTGCAGGCCCCGGGCTTTGTCAGCTTCTTTTTTCATCTCACTGAAATCCCATTTGAATTCTGCAAGTTGTAGACGCAGTGAGCGGCGTTCCACCTCTGCTGTATGAAGTCTTTGTGTAAATTCAAATATTTGCTTCTGCAAGGATTCTAGGTTTTTCTGTGAGTAATCAGAAATAAATTAATGTACCATGTACCATGTATTTTAGCAATAAAATAAATCACATATAATACCCAATCAAAGTAGACAAAGCTCTCATGTTGTCCTCCATCTCTAAAAAACACACCTGAGTATAAAAATTTGAATCTGTTTCACTACTCTTGGGGGTTACTGAAAATTCTGTTTTCAAGGAAGTACCACTTTCATATACAGCCCACAATGCAAGACTGTTTATTTGAGAAAGCTTACCCTTTGGTTGTGGTTAAAAGGAATAAGGTTATCTTCAATGAAAGACAGAACATGAAGCAGGAGAAAACAGAAAAGAAGAAGGAAAAAAAAAAAAAAAAAAAAAACACAACCTTAGCATTCACTTAAAGCCACAAGCAATTTTGTTCTTATAAAGCAAATATAAGTTTGATAGCACTTTACCAAATAAATTACTTGGATACATCAAATCTTTTCTTAAAATTCTATGACAATAAAATAAAAGAACTATTCACGCCCTAATGCTTCTGGGTGTTACGAATCAGCTTCTAATGTCTACATAGTTGACTTTAAAGTAGCAGATTCATAAACAATCTGAAAAAAAATTAATGGTACTATCAAGAAGTAGACTTTTTATGAATCTACTGATTACATGAAGTAGCACTATAAATATTATGCATACCATACTGGATAGTCTGTCCCACAATCCAGCTTTCAGGGCCCAAGTATTTATTTTGTGAAGTCCGTGAGCCAGACTGTGTACCAAAGAGTCTTTCTCCAGAGAAGTAATGCACTTGCTGCAGTCTAATGGAACAGTCTCCATTATTACATTCAGCTTGTCCATAAGTTTTGAAAAGGAGTTCCTGGCTGCACTTAAAACTAACTGTCCAGAAAGCCAGGACTTTGTACCTTTAAAAAAAAAACCAAACAAAACAAAACAGAAAAATAACATCAAGTAGGTTATTAATTTCAGTTTCTTTCAGTGAAAAAAAAAAAAAGCTACAACAAATAGCATCTTTAAAATACTCAGTAGGAAATTTTTATTAAAGATTGGAGGACTGAGTTCACAGGAATATCTCAAAGAGACATTAGGACATATTGTGTATCTAGCAATGAAAATTCTGCTCTTATCAGTTTTTGAATGGAAGGGTAGGATAGGATTCTAAAGTATAGGATTTGTTTGCCAAAGACTATTTTTCCAGTTGTTACCATGCTCTTCTCCAATACTTTCTTAAGACTTCTCTGGTGTTCTAATTTTGTAATTCAGAAAATGTGCAAGATGAATGCATGCAAATGCAAGTCAGGTGAAGTAAGTCAGATGTGATAGCACATGGTAAATCACTTTATCACAATATTTACAATGCAAATTTCTGAGGGTTTCTGGACTCTTCTTCCCTCCCCTCTACAGATGTCTAAGTCATTTGCTGTTCAAAATTAGTGAGGCTTGGTACCTTAACACCGTACTATTTATATTCTGAGACAAGAGAATATAATTTACCTTATTCCAAGGCAATTAAAATTTTACAGCTACAATTACTTATTTTCCCATAGGATTTTGGTAATCATCCTTCTCATATAATGGACTTAAGGCCCCAGCACACCCAACATGTCCTGCTTACTGCTAGATTCGTCAGGTCTGTAATTAATAATTGTGTTTAATGTTGATAAATAAAATTGTCAGTGCTCCTTCCACTAATTGGTATTCCAGATAACAGTTAATAGGTTTATTTATGCCTTAATAAAAGTCTTGTAATTTAGTTTTCCCTCAGCTAGGCAGGTCTTAATCTGTCATTACTTGTCTTATGATACTATCAGTGTAAGATGACAAGCATGGAAGAGCTTATTTACATTCAGTAGTACAGCAGATATCCTGTTGCTGCAGTGAACTGAAGTATTTACTTACGACTATAAGCAGAAAAAATAACCACAGCTTAAGTTTAAAAAGTTTTTTTTAAAGATTATGAAGAAAAAAAGCCAAAGGTTAAAAGCACAAAAACATGTCTATTAATATTATTGTATTACAATTTTCACCATAAAGATCATTTACACAAGGTGAAATTTATCTATAAGCAAATAACAAAAAGAAAAGCACATGATAAAGTCAAATATTATATTTTCAGAGCTATTCTCCTGCTTGGTTTTGAAATACCAGCATTCCAATTATTCCAGTGCTCAAATGGAATATAATTTTTGAATACACGTTTTCTATAACCCCAGTTACTAGTAGATCTGTCTTTTCTTCATGACTATGATAGCATTCTTTCTATTCATCTTTAAAGTTAAAAATCTTATCTTATTTTTATCTTGCACTTCAACTAACAATATACCCTTTGAAATAAAAAAAAAAAAATTCTTTTCATACCCAGAAAAAAACTGCTATTGTAATGCTCTGTCTACCTTGGCCAAGGGTCCTCTCTTTTCCTTATGCTGGTTCTCTATTACTGATCACAAAAGAAGAAAAAGCTACCTTCCTCAATTCAACTCTTATCATGGATTATCCTGTAATAGTTGTCAGTTACCTTCAAAGAGCCTCTCTTTTCTCCACTCATGATATATTCACCACTTTGAATGTTTAATAAAACTAACCTTAAATTAAAATCATAGAATCATAGAATTAACTGGGTTGGAAGAGACCTCCGAGATCATCAAGTCCAACCCTTGATCCAACCCCACTGTGATTACTAGATCATGGCATTCAGTGCCACATCCAGCCTCGGACTAGAACATTCATATAGCTTTCCATGTTAAAAACTCTGTCATGATTTTTGATAAATATTAAAGCACAGACACCATGAATGAGCTAAAGTTCCTTCATTTTTCCTACTATTTCCACTTGGCATCTCAGTTTATAAGATTGTCTGCCTGTCAGAAAACACAATATTGCTCCATATGTGCAGTACCTAGCATGGCAGCCCTTTTCCCTGTGTCTAGAATCTCAGCTTTTGCTGTATTAAAAATAAATTTTAAATAACCATTCATACAATTGCATGGTAGCAATTTGAAATTATCATTCTACTTCACAATCAGGACTCCCACTATTCAGTAGAGTTCAGTATCCACAACTCAAGGTACTTTCTTGGGATAGGGATTAATCTTCATCTCCTCTACTTTGTTTATGAAGAGTAGCTTGGAGTAAATACACAGAAATATGTTGAAGTAAGTTACTGACTGCTTTAAAAGATAAAATGATAATTTAATACAATTTCACAAGGAACTGTATCTATAAGATTTAGGAAGAGAATATGCTGTTTAAATACACACACTTTATGTACTTGCCATGAAGGAAAAAGGAATTACAATAAAACCACTAAATTATGTACATTATGTTGAGTATCAGAAATAATTAACACAAATAAATGTATATCACAAAGAGAAATTAAGTCTTACATAAATAAATTGAAAAAAAGACATGAAAAGAGTCAAATCTTACTTCACTGACATGAAAAACAATCCTTGTTTACTCTGTTTTGGTGAAGTTGAACAGTCAGCAGGATTAACTTAGTATTATGAAAGACTAAAATGTTCATGTCAAGCTTCAAAAGTTTTGTATACGTAACAGTTGATGATATACGTATTGGAAAAGCTTGGCCTTTTCTTTCTCTCGTTTTTCACAGTACAGATGAAGTTCTAACAAACCTAGAAAATTAAACCTTGAAAAAACCAAAGAAAAACCAAAAAATTCCAACTGTAATGAACTTGTATTGAAACTGAAGCTAAAGGACCATTCCAAGACATTTTAGAATGAGAACCAAACTAACAAACACTACGAAGGGAAGTGAACATCAGTGTCAAACCAAAACCATGTATTTAAAAGTTAAAAGATCAAGAAATGTGACTTAAATCACCAGGGTGCACAAGCCTAAATGTTCCAGTATTATCTGAGTGATCTGGATTTGGTTTCTTTCAGCTGCTTCAAATACTTCCTCAGAATCTAGCCATCTTTAAACATAATTGAACCATTCCATCTTGTCTGTTGGGGAACAACCTGCACCAGAGGAACCAGAGGAGACATCATTTACCGAGTGGAAAGCACGATTCGTGGATGGGTGTAGCCTAAAGGACATCCCTAAAGAGTGAACAACCACCTGAGACTTTATGCTTAAAACGTTTTGGAGTATTAAACCTATATGTAGGTTGAACCTCCATTTTTATGTTTCTTCTCTCCCTCAGAGACTTTGCCTCCCGAGGCACAGCAACAACTCCCCATTGGTAGGGATACTGGGAGGTACCTACCAATCAAACCGTTTGGTGGGCTTTGGCTGTTAGCCATTCCCCAGTTACACCCTCTTATGTTTATTCATCCCCAGTTGTCCAATCCCTGTAAAAGGATTTGCATCCTCCTCCCCTTCTTCCAGACTCCTCTCTCCCTACCTTATAAAAACCCCTGCTTTCCCTCAATAAAAGAGATCAGCCCTGGCTGATGCTTGCCTCACACCTGTGTCTCGCTTCTCCTTATTTGGGTTGCGTGAGTGCGTGTGGGGCAATGCTCGCCTGCAGCCTTCTGCTTCTTTCACCATCTACAGCAGAGCTGCGAACCCCGAGCTGGTCGGCTCCCCTCCGTGGCACAAAACCGTGTCACTTGTCGATACAGACAGCACCTTCTTGTACCTGCTTTCTCCTGTGATGTGCAGTCTGATCTGGAACTGTCATTATTTAAAGATCTGAAGAGACCAGATGCCTCTCCGACTGCCTATTTACAGTTTTAAAAAATTCCAAATTCATTTATGTCAGTTTGAAGGCTTAAGTCCTACTTAAAATATTACTTACAGAACATAAAATAATTTTCTAAGTGTGGAAGCTTTCGTTCCAATATATTCCTTCAGAGCCTAATTACTCCAATACTTCTGGAAATTTCATGTCAAACTTTAAATTATGTATTACTATTTTTTGAACCAAAGATTCCTGGGAGACTTTAGATCTCATGAGGAACAAAATTCCAAGTAATTCATGAGCAGTTAGACCTTGAGGTTCTGTTAAAATAACTTTAAATAGAGATAAGATATGAAAGAATCACCATACTGGCTGTGACCATAACATTGTCAGCATGGCTTTTCCTAACTGTCAAAAATCAAGTCTCTGTTGAGTGCAGAGATATCTAGTAAACTGAGCCCACTAGAACTCTCATGTACTTCAAATTGGCAAAATATCATGTTTTGGGCATTCTGACTAGTCACTTCAGCACATTTGTTTGCTGCTGATGAGTTTGTCTTGATTCTTGTTCAATTTGCTGTTCCTACACAACACTCTATACACAGGCACACTTGCATTGCAAAACCTGTAAATATTCTGAAACAGGGTTCAAACTTTGCTCTGCAAGGATATAAATTTAAGTTACTGAGAAGAGGATGATCAAAGAGAGCAGCTGAAATTGAATCAAAACACTTGATTCAATGGCAGTCTTCTAGTACCAGTTTAGTGTCTAGTGTTCTAGGAAATGTATCACCTTCCCTCTGTTCTATTTCCCTTTATTCATATAAATTATCCCTCCATAATATCTTTTATTCTGTGACAATAATGTTGTTATTTTAAAACTACAAGTTACCAAAGAACTAAGGATTGTAGCAATGCAGATGAACCAAGTAGAACCTTAGGCCAGTTCTCACGGCAAATAAATTAAGAAAAATAATCAACAGCTGGGAATAACGAGGTGACATTTCCAGAAACTGACATTACAGTTTGCCACAGACACAGTAGAATTCTATACAGACTGAGAAAATTCGGGAATATAGACACAAATCTAATTAAACATAAACTTAGAGAGAGAACACAATAGAGACATAAAATAAGGACTGCTATACACTACACCAACAGAGACTGTTTACATGCTTCTAAAAGCACTCTTCAGCCTTCTGTTCCCATGACTCTATATACCAAAAGGATAAAGTATGATATCACCAATTAAAGAAAATTAATCTGTTCCAACAATACAAGTCTAAGGAAATTTGATCCAGAATTGTTTAGGTAAAATCCTAAAGATGCAAATGATGCTTTCTGATCTTCTACTACAAGAATATACTTTTAGAATTACCTGTTTTGTTAATAACATCCTGCAACTCAGTGACAGAACCGATTATTGCAGCAAGGAGGTTAGAACTAGTAAACCAGCTGAGTGCTTCAACACATTTAAGCTCCTCCTCTTCGCAACCTGTGAAACAGAATTGTACCTAACAACATTAAAACTGAATAACTTCAATAAGGCACACTACTATCCCCAGCTCTTTCAGAAATTGACTAAGGACATAAGGGAAAGACTAATTCTTCTTTCAGAAAAATTTAGGCTGTATTAAATATCCTCCCAGAACTACTAAAACAGAAAAGTAGATCAATCTTCTAGTTTGGGAAACATTTTTTATGCCATTTTTCCTTGTAGGGGGATACATGAGCTTGTCTGGTAACAGAAAGTGACAAAAAGACTACATAATCTCTTAAGAAAATTTAGAGATCCTATACTAATACTTTACCTGAATCAATAAGCAATTTTTTTTTTTATTTTTCAGTAGGAAATAAACATTACAAGTTATTAATAAGAGGATATACCTTTTAAAAAAATATGTTGATTATCAATAATGTATGAACATTTCAAGCTATTTATCACATAGAGAAGATGTACCTAGTTCTGAAATCCATAACGCAAATATCAAGGATATCAAACAGTGTGATTTCATCTCTGTAGTTGCAAATTTATTTGCAACGTTTAACAGACTAAGTATTTCCTTTTAGGGGAAATTGCATTTGTCAAGTAATCTAAAAATCAAAAAGCTAGAAATTACATTTGTCAAAATGTCATTAAATTTGTCTTTACACTCTATTATTAGTAATATTACTACACATTATTCTCTAACCATGAATATTTTGATAGATTATGCTTGCCTTTGGATTCTCCTACACAAACTCGAATTCCAGTGCCTTCTTTTAAGCCATTTGTCCAGGTGAAGAGGGAACTAGAAGACTGGGCTAAAACTTTAAGTCTGTTAGCTGCCAAAACTGCAATCACAGCTCTTCGGAATACATAAATCAGGCCTTGGAATTTTCTTTTCTTAGTTTTTACTTCATTTTGACTGTTTTCTTCACCATCAGAGAGAGCATGAACTAGGGTCCTAATCTTCTGGTTCACTAATTCATAAATGTTGACCTCATACTGGAGAAGGTCTCTTTGGGAAGACATAGCACACAATTGGCCATAGAGAGGATACAGGGCACCTGCCAATAGCGCACAGGCTGCCAAGAGAGATGAATGCTCCTTCTGAAACTGTGTTAATGTATTTTTCACAGAAACACTTTCAAGGGCCAATTTCTCCTGACTTTTTTCAAGGGCACACACTTTTTCCTTATTTTTCTCTGCTGTTTCTTGGTATTCCTGGGATAAAAGGGAAAAAAAACCAAACAAACAAACAAAGCCAAAAGAAATATTAACAAGATTTTTTTCTAAGCAACAAAATCATTTTACTTAGACAAAAGATAAAAAAAAAGAAAATTGATTTTTTCACATTCAAATAACACACATTAAAGGAAAAAATTATTAGTAATGATAATGACAGTATTTCTTCTAGTAAACAGTTACAGAGATGAAAACGAATCAATAGGATTCAAAGTTTTCACAGTCTTCAGCTACAAACAGATTCCTGGTTTCTGATGATAATCCACTAGGTACTGCATTAGCCTACACAAGGTCCAACAGCACCCAGTTATTCACAATACAGTTTTATGAGTTGACTTAACAGTTAGCAATTATGCCCTCCAATTTCAGAAAGAACATTGCTCAACAAAGCAGAAAGAAAGTTAGTGTAAGGGAGAGAAAAAAAAACAAGGAAGACTCTGGAACATAAACCTAGACAGATTGGCAGCAGCTGGAAAAGGGGAAGTAAAGGTGATCTCTTAATTACTTTGTAATCAACCCCCTACTTATATATTCACAGATTAATTAGGTCTCATAAAGAATTGAGTTTTCAAAAGAACAGTGTAATACAGATATTTTTATTTTGACTAGTGCCATTACAGATTTTTCTAAGTTACAGGACACCTTTTATTTTTCTCCATATGCCCTGAAACAGGGAAAGAGGTAGACTTATAATAGAAAAATGGTGTAGCAAAATGAAGATGCTAACAAGTCACAGAATGTCAGGACTAATGTTAGATTATGTAGACTGCAGTTCCTACAAAGGAATCAAGACACTGAGCTGGGAGCTCTAAGAGACCTTGGAGACTTAGACTGGCTTCTTGATGCATGAAAGCCCTCTGTGATTGGGAAGGTGACTATAGTTAAACAGGATCCACTGGTATTAGGAAGTAATAAACTTTAGGCACTGTACACAAAGATCCCACAAGATCAAGTTAAATGTTTATGCTCCATTTATAATACATGGTCACAGAAAGGGAAACATGAATGGAATGATAAGCCCATGTGATGAAGAAAATTGAGGATTATGCTAAGTTTCAGGTATCTCTCTTAGAGCTACAGATATTTTTGATTAAAATGTTGTGATATTGTTCCTGCTAGCAGTGGTCAAAAGAGAAGTAAAATGGCATCATCCAGGCACATTCTCATGTGTTCTACTTGGTACAGGTTCCAAGCAAGTGGTGAGGGGGATACCCTAGTTTCTTTTCCCTCCTCTATCCTGCAAGCACAACAGGATTAAAAAAATATATAGCTATCTCTAGAATGAAAATAGAAGCCTCTACACTATATCCTAGTCAAAATGCCAGTTCAAAATGTCTTTGACCAAATAAATATGTTATCAGTTTTTTAGAAATGAAAGAATTTGTAATGCTATTAAAAATATTTGAAGTGATACAAAAGCAGAGTAGACCACTAAAAGATCTACTAATTTCAAAATGCAATTTACAGGCCACATATGTTACTTCATGCTAAAATTAAGTATGAACATGTACAATACTTTCAGTGCTATTGCATTATTTACAGTGTTTGATTTTTATAGATAAAAATCCTGATAGCATGACTGGAAGGAACAGAAAAGGCAAGCTGAATTTAGAAAACAACTTAGGTTTCTGGCCATCACAGGTGAAACACAACATCTAAGTAAACAAACTGTGATCCCCGCAGGGCTCCTTGGCAGCAATACCAATATTCAGTGCTCTGGCTAATTAAAGCTTGGTTTTGTGCTTACAGTGATATAGTAATATGCAAAAGTAAATAAGACAATCTCTGACTTCAGAAATGTAAAATTTCTGTAAGAAAATATACCTTCTTGCTTTTCCTGGCTTACCAGACACTGTTTCTAGTGTTTCCTTTAAAGCTTAAAAACACAGTTTTTGAAAGGGACATATGCTCCTCTTCCTAAACATTGGCAACCTGTTCTTTGGTGTTTGAGCTTTGATGGGCACCTCACTGGGTTGCAGAGCTTCACTGGCTCCAAGAAACCTTAACAAAAATCAGGTGCCACTAGCAAAACTATTTTATCCTACTCCTTATTGTGCCCTTACCCTTTATTCTGGCATGGAAACAGAACTGGAAACTAGAAATATGATGACACAGAGACATAAAAAGGTTATCCTTTTGCAGCTCTGACTCAGCATAGGTGGCAGCAGCAGAGACAGCACCTACCCCCACATGTACTAAAACTGTCCCCCAGGGAGGGCAAGCGATCAGAAGAACAATGAACAGAGCAGGCAAACAGGGCATGGGACATCAACCAGGGCACCATGATGCCATTTGTGCAGGCAGGGCAAGCAGGAAGGGCACTGAGGCACTGCCAATTCAACCACTTAGCTTAGTTGGTGATCATCCCCTTCCCCAAGAGAGCTTAAGTGTGCTGTCCACTTGGACAAAAGTTGCTTCCTGTGCACACACCACAAAGGACAGTGTGACCCAGACAGAGCACTCGCGAAACCATGCAGGGGCCCAGGTCTGAGGCTGCAGGACGTGCCAGAGCCTGGCACTGCTCTCAGAGGGTACCAGAGAGAACGGCTATGTGAAATATGATCAAATTCCTGTCACAGGTAGTGGAGGATCCCACAAGGAGTGGTGTGCTTCTTGACCTCATACTAACAAACAGGGAAGGCCTTGTGGGAGATGTGAGGGCTGGAGACAGTCTTGGCTTCAGTAATCATGGAGTTCAGCATCAGGTGGGGAGGAAGCAGGACAGCAAGTAAGACTGATGGACTTCAGGAGACCTAACTTTAGCCATTTTAGGGATCTCAAAGAATCCCAGGGGAGCAGGTCCTGCAGGGAAGAAGGGTCCTGGTTGATATTCAAGAATCATTTCCTCCAGGCTCAAAAATAATGCAACCCAATGAGCAAGAAATAGGGTAGAGGGTGCAAGAGACCTGTATTAATGAATGAAGAACTTCCGTTACTCAAGCATAAGCATAAAATACACAGGAGATGGAAGCAGGATCAGGCAACTTGGAAGGAATGTAGAGAGGTTGTCAGAATAAGTAGAAATGAGACAAGGAAGGCCAAGGCCCATCCAGAATTAAATTTGTCCAAGCAAGTCAAGGACAATAAGGGAGGTGATCTGGCCCCTCTACTCAGCCCTAGTGAGGCCACATCTGGAGTGCTGTGTCCCATTCTGGGCTCCTCAGTACAAGAGAGACATGGAGTTCCTGGAGTGGGTCTAGCAGAGGACAACAAAGGGACTGGAACGTCTCTCTTAAGGGGATAGAATTAGGGAGGTAGGCCTGTTCAGTCTCGAGAAGAGATGACTGAGAGGGGACCTCATACACTGTCACCCATAAATCCTCATAGGTAAGCTCAGGAAATGTGGGTTACATGAATGGACAGTGAGGCAGATGAAGAACTGGCTGAATGGCAGAGCTCAGAGGGCTGCCATCAGCAAAGCAGAATCCAGCTGGAGGCCTGCTGTAGTCAGTGGTGTTCCCCAAGGATCAATACTCAGTCTAATCTTATTGAACTTGTTTATCAGCAACCTGGATGAAGGGGTTGAGTGCATCCTCAGCAAGTTTGCGGATGGCACTAAACTGGGGGTAGCAGCTGATACACCTGAAGACTGTGCTGCATTCAGTGGGACCTTGACAGGCTGGAGAGTTGGACAAAGAGAAGTCTAATGAGTTTCAAAAAGGCCAAGTGTAGGGTCCCTATACCTAGGGAGGAATAACCCCAAGTACCAGTGCAGCTGGGGACTGATCTACTAGAGCACAGCTCTGCGGAGAAGGACCTGGGAGTCTTGGTAGATGAAAAATTGATCATGAGCCAGCAGTGAGCCCATGCAGCCAGGAGAGCCAATAGTATCTTGGGGTGCATGAGGAAGAGCGTGACCAGCAGGCTGAGGGAGGTGATCCTCCTCCTCCACTTGGCCCTTGTGAGGCCACATCTGCAGTGCTGTGTCCAGTTCTGGGGTCTCCGGTATGAGAGAGACATGGAGCTTACTGGAGAGGGTTCAGCAAAGGGCCACAAAGATGATCAGATGTCTGGAGCATCTCTCTTATGAGGAGAGACTGTGGGAGCTGGGCCTGTTTAGCAGAGAGAAGGCTGAGAGGAGATCTCTTTAATGCAGATAAATATCTCAAAGGTGGATGTTAAGATGATGGAGTCAGACTCTTCTCCGTGGTGCCCAACAACAGGATGAGGAGCAATGGCCATAAACTAAAACACAAGAAGCTCCACTGTAACATGAGAGGAATTTCTTTACTTTGAGGGTGACAGAGCACTGGAACAGGCTGCCCATGGAGGTAGAGTCTCCCTCTCTGGAGACATTCAAAACCCACCTGGGTTTCCCATGTAACCTGTTGTAGGTGACTCTGCCCTGGCAGGAGGGTTGGACTAGATGAGCTCCAGAGGTCCCTTCCAGCCCTGAATATTCTGAGATTCTGTGTCCTCATCAGTGTAAGTATCTGAAGAGAGGGTGTCGAGGGGGTGGAGCTAGATTTTTCCCAGTGGTGCCATGTGACAAGAGGCAATGAGCAGAAACTGATGTACAGGATACCTACTTGAATATGAGGAAGAACTTTACTGTGAGGGTGACCATGTACTGGAACAGTTTGTCCAGAAAGGTTGTGGAGCCTCCCTCATTGGAGATATTTAAGAACCATCTAGTCACAATCCTATGCAATATGGTCTGGGACAACACTCCTCGAGCAGGACCAGATGACCACTGTGGTCCCTTCCAATCTGACCCATTCTGTCATTCTGTGAGTCTGTGATTCCTGTATTTCAGCTGTTGTATTTTTCCAAATATATAAACCTATACATATAAACCAACATCATGGGCCCTGTGTTCCCCTTGCTGTGGTTTAAGTACAAGGGCCAGATGTGTCTACCAAAGACACCTAGTCAGTCAGGACCAGTACAGTTATATATACTCCTCTTTTTGCACTGATTGCACTGGTTTTTGATACAACTGCAATCTATTACATCCTTTATCTAACTTATCTCCCTTGCTGTAAAAGTAAGGCCTCCAAACAGAGAAAAAAAAAAAACCCACAAAACTTTTTTTTCTCCCTAGAGGACTTTTTCCCTTTCCTATTTAGCAAACCTTTTCTTTTTCTGTTGAAATTAACATTTTTAAAGTAGTTACAGAATTTTCCTCTTACAACATGTTTTTGCATATCAGAACATTTTAACTGGTTGCCGCAAAAAATGGGGACAGATTAATAAATATCTAAATAATAAGCAAATAACAACTGGTAGTTAAAATTCAGAGGGCATTTCCTATGAGACTGTGAACAGCCTGAATAAATAATTTATGTGAGTATAAGAAACAGGCACAGCAACATTTTCAAAATGGCACACTATCAAATCAAGAGGACTGGACTCCTGCTACAAAAGGCAAGGAAAAAGGATATGCATTTTAAGCTCCATTGACTCTCCAAACACAGAGACCACTGACAAAGAGTGGTATCTATAGAGTGCCTTAGTTATTGCTGATCTGTGATAAGGCTGTACTCTGGGAATTTCTGCCCTACAGAAAAACAGTGAAACTGCCTTCAGACTATGATCCACCTGACCTACAGTACCATGTGAAGTAGTACCTATTAACATTCATAGGTTCTATCTTGGAACCAGTGACCCTGAACAGTACTGGCTGGGGACAAAAACAGTAGCGGGTGTCTCTGCTACTAAAACCTCCAAATTTTGCAGTGTTACATTTTAATTATAAGAAGACCATTCTGAAAAGCCCTAACTCTCTACTGAAGTTCTAATAAACCAAAGCAATAATTTTCAAGATACATTACTTATATTGCTGTGCAGTTAAAGCTCTGCGTTAATTCTTGAGAGTATGAATTAACACACTTCAGCTTGCTTTCACACATGTAGCAACAATTCAAAAAACTTAAGAAATCTTGACACAGGATCTCTGAGGAGAAAATACCTAGAAGTAGTCATGAAACACTTGTTGAAGACAAAGTAACAAATATCATTAGTAAAAATCAGTATCTTTCCTTTTTAGAAAGGAAGTAAACCTTACAAGGGGTTAGTTCACTAAAGTGCTTGCAATTAACACCCAGATCTTCGGATGGAAAGTGCAGTAAATTGCTACATTTTCCTTTTAGTGCTAGAGTAAGTGTCCTAGAGTGAGGAGACCCCCCAGTTGTACAATGAAACACTGGCAAATTATATTCTACTTGCACTGATTATATATTTCCTATAAAATTTAATTATTAAAGTCTGCTAAAATAATTAAATTTAAATACTGCATTCTGTATCTTTCTGTAAACACTGGCAAGTCAGTAAATCTAAAAGATCTTTCGAAGACATTCTGTAACTTGTGGCACATTTTTCCTTGTTTCTTTTGGTAATAAGGCTATGGCAGTCTGTCTGCACACCTCTGATCAAACAGAGCAGCAACCCTGCAGAAAAATATGGCTAGCAGGCTCAAAATGCAGTAAGTAAAATACAGTTTGGAAAAACAGGCAATCAGGATTAGGACAGCCATAACAACAGACATCCATGGATCCCAGGGAGGGAAAGTCTTAATCCAGTATTTGCAAATCCAAAGTCAGTCACAAATTAGAAATCCAGAAGAAATTAGACTGTCTTCTTGATAGTTTAACACTGAATGGTAAGAACGACAAACTGGACCATGGGATGGAAAAGAGATTGTTGAATCATCTAAGTGTATATGGACATTTCACTACATAGATTATATACGACCAGTTTGCACTACTCCAGCAGTGTTAGAAAACATGCCCAGAACTTTCTAACAGAAAACAATTCCCTTTTAGAAACTCAGTAGTCCTGCACAGCAAGTTGATAGGTAAAGCTTTTTTCCAAAAGACACGCCTAATGTGTGCTCCACAAAAGAGAGACACATTTTCAGTACATGCTCTCCAAGCTGTCTAGACAATTCAGCTGGGAAGACTGACAGGTTCAGCACCATGCTAAGGAATGGCACACTAAACTGCACAGCACTAACTTTTCACAAAACACTAGTGTTCCAAAAGAGATGACTCAGACCTTATATGTATTGTGCAAATCCACTTTTTCTTTAGGAAGGAAACATCATTTTTAAAATAAAGCTTCCTCAGTTCACTATTCTTTTTGTTGGCAATGATTTCATAAATGGAAACTACAGGTGAAGTTTAATATAAATCTGGATGCCACATATTCCACTCACTGGAACATTTTTAGCATTGTCAATCTTTGATGTTAAATATAAGTATCGAGCAAATTATATCTACAAGATTATAATTCATTCCTAAGAAATTACCATGCAAAGACTTTCAACCCTAAAAATCTGAGTCAAATGCAATGTTATTCTGATGAAGTAAGTTTCAGATGGCAGTCACAAGTAACAAGGCTTATCTTATTTCCTATATTTCACAACACTTTTAACTGAAACACATGTAAAGGAATGTGACTGAAAATATAGTGATCAGTGGCTGTACGATAACAGCCTGTATTCTCTGTAGAATAACAGTGAACATTCTAGACTGCAAATAACCTTTCTAACAATTATTGGCAACAGTTTTATACTTTTTACACTTTTTCACTTTTTTTTTTTTTTTTTTTACTTTTGTAACAGAGTCCTTCAATAATGTTGAAATCACCAATGTAACTGCTAATTGCTTCTTAGGGTCAGAATGTATACACCTAAATTTATCCCCCAATGACACAACATTACTGTTACTCTACACAGCCTTTGCAAAGCATGACACTGAAAAAATAACTGTTGCCCTATATAATTCTTGAAACAAATAAGTTCAATCTTGCAGCCTTAATATTCTCAAAAAAAAGAATCGCTAGCAACTGTAGGCCAAATTAGGCAGTTCACTCGGGAATGATTTCACAAAGTCATTTATTTCTTGCTATAAATGAAGTTAATACTCACACAGGGTTTTGTTTTTTGGTGTCTTTTTGTTTGTTTGTTTGTTTGTTTAATTTTAAACAACCTTAAACTGGTTAGGGGCTTAAACTACTGAAATAATCCATTAAATATTTACAAGAAAAAAAAATGAATCAGAAGTTCCCAGCACCATACCTGTGCCCTTGCGTGAACTTCCCCAAGGAGACCTGAGTACTGCTGTTCCAGATACCATTTTTCCCTCTGCCAACAGCTTGCTTGAGTTTTCATCCGTTCAGCCATTTTGTTAAAAGCATCTTCCTGGCTCTGCTGAAGCTCCTTCATAGTATTGGACTTGGTCTTACAAATATATTCTAGGTGAGATATCTGTGTGACAAGCATTTAAAAAGAAATTTTTTTACCTCTCTAAACTCCTTTTTACTTTATTGTACATACTCATTTAACCACAGGCTATTCCATCAGAAAATGTAATCTGTAATTTCTTCAACATATTCATTAAAACTAAGTAGAAGTATTTAATGGCAGATTATTTACTTGAATTGTGCAACAAATGAACAAAAATTTGGTTTCAGTTTTGCCATCCATATACCACCCTGCAGATATTTGTTGCTTTTTTTGTTGAAAGCCCAAATGGGACACTTCCCACATTTTTTTTAAATAAGTGCATTAAACCTTGTGCTGCTAAAAGAGTAATCTGAGTGTACCAATCCTTTAGCAGTTTGCAAGAATTGCAAATAATAAGTAAAAATCCAGCCATTAGTTTAATTTTTGTTTTAGTAGAAAGTCAAGACATTACAAATGGTATTAAGTATTAAAAGAATTTCAGGAAATTTTAGCGTACAGAATGTTTTTCTTACAAGTAGCTCACTAGTTTATGATGTGTTTTCAACAAGCATGAAGGGATTTACTCTGTGGATAACTTTGCAGCTCCCATGCAAACTAAATGGAGGAATGAATCAAGCTAATAGTGATCTTTAAATACACACATCTATACACTTTTACTGCTAGGGAATGTCAGAAAGATACCTTGAAAATAGGTCACACAGAAATGCAAGAGAAAAATTTTGTTCTCAAGAAAGCAGGTACAACACAGGCAACAATACTGTTCCAAATCCATGAAAAGCTGGTAAGTACATGAAAAGAGCCCTAGAGACCTCACAGTCAATATCAGTAACCACAATAAATTAAAAAGCAAGAAACAATATGACACAACACCCCCAAACTCTTTCAACATTTGCTCCCTTCTCCTCCGTTCCCTTTCCTCTTTTACTTCAAAATGAAAATATAAATGTACATCAAATCTGCATAATACAGATTTTATCCTATCACTCTTTAGTAATTTTAATTGACTGCTGGGGTATTTGTTACATGATGGGCAGAGTTAAAACAATTCACCATAACCAGCCCTACACTTTACTTGGGCCAAAAGAGTGGTAACAATTCCAGAAGATGACAGTCGTTCAAAAGAGCTTTTCCCTTCATGACTTGAAATCAAAATTTCAGGACAGCCAAGTTCTGGAGTCACTCTACTAGGCTTAGGACTGGCCTGATCAATGGAGCCAGAAAATAAACTGAAATCCTAAAGACTGGCATATTTAATCTGTTAAGTCAGTTTAACTTATTTAAAAGAGGTCTCTTCCTTCCTAAAAATGCAGGGATTTCTGTGCAGAAAGGCCATGAAAACTTATTTACATCAAAATAATTCAGAAAAGTACAGCTTCTCCCTATAACAAATATTGACACGTTTTATAAAAATCGGTACATTCTATTTGTGCTTCTGAATACGAATTTCATAATCCATAAGTTACTATTAAATGAAAAAAATACATTGGCATAGTACCTCTGAATCATAAATATATAATTTAAAGATGATATTCCTAGAGTAAGTGCATTTTGTTTCTTTTTTATGGTGAAATAAAGACTTGTTTTATTAGTGTAAATGACTAAGTTCTTTGAATTGCTTCATCAGTAAGATTAATTTATTTTCTTTTAATTAGGTCCCTGTGGCTAATATTGGCTAGTACTATTAGCATGTCCTGCACTGAAAGTGGAGCTTAGAGACTTCATACAGACTTCAGTCACATTTACATGCCCACAGCAATGGCATCAAACTGAGTTGTAGACAAGCCATAATTAATGGTATTGAATTATTAACGTCCAAATCCTTTTTGAAACAAGATGAATGTCAGTCCTTTTTAATGATACTGTGATGCGGACAAATGTCACTGAATTTAATAGAGGTAGCTGGTGCCTAAGGACACTTACCTTCTCATTAGCTCTGTTGAGGTCTAAGATCAGGGCATCAACATTTTCCTGCAAGACTACACAAAGCTCAGACCAAGAGAATCTATCTAGGATGCCTTCTGGTTGTTTTATAAGTACACAGCCTGCTACCAAACACTGGTATAAGCTATGGAGGAAGGTTAGTTTCTCCTGAAACAAAAAGAAAAATTTACTGTTGTACCTAAACAGTGTTAGAATCAAAATACATGCAACATACAGGTAATAATACAAGCTGTATGCAGGTTAAAAAAATCACACAAAGTTCACTCTCAAACCTTTTACAAAATTCCTCAATTACTAATATTTACAGTCACACACATTGAAGCAAGTGTAACAAAACAGTTCTTACAAAATTTGTCTAACTAGACAGAGTACATAAATAAACTATGTAAAGAAAGACCATTCCTGCAGCGGCCACAGCCAGGAGCTGACACAGATAAAAAATTCCATGCTATTAGTATATGCAATTTATTTATTCGTGTTAACACTTCCAGTTACATTGAAACTATACCCACTTTCAACATCTGCACAGAATACAGAAAATTGTCTGATTGGCTTGGCAGCACAACATACCATTTATACAACTATCACTCTAAAGTCTTTTTAAAACTGTTTTTGTATGGATCATGTATGAGACTAAATGGCCAGACAAAACAGGCTTATAGCTTCATCAGTTACATTCCACAAGCCATGCCTTATTTATTTACACTGATTTTAGCCAGTAGTATAATAAATTGATGCAAGTTATAAATAAACTTTAGCAACAATAGCATGCAATAGAAATTCCAACCTTCGTGCTTTTAGTACGTATATGCAACTTAGCAACTTTGATTCAGACAACAATAGAAAGCTGTACCTCAAAAGTCACAAGAACAAAGGTTGTAAACCATTGTAAATCTTCCTATTGTTTTTCAGGGTCTTTCGGTGAGGTTTTACATTAAGAAATTGTAGATAGTGGAGATGGGGAACTAGGGTTTTTCTAAGCCCTTTCCATCACACTTAGGTGCATTTGCTCACAATTACTTCATGGCATTTTGTGCAGTTAAAAAGAAACTGTAGTTAAACTTTGTTTCCAACAGATCTGCAAATTCCCCAAGGAAAATCCAGTGTGCAACCACCATTACATTTTTGCTTGGCTGTGATAAACCAAGGATGATAATTATCCATTTGGCATAAAAAAGGGGATTCCAAGACTCTAAATCAATTCACACATGTTGAATGCAACCACAGTGTTGTAGACATGCAGACTTTACAACAGAGCCAGACTTCTAGTTTCCTTCACTTTAATCATTATCTGATGTGTGTAACAATTCCAGCTGCTTCATGTGGACCCTATTTAAATACCAGACTGTAAGAATGATGGAAAGAATGTTTCTTTTTCACTCAGTCAGCATCCATGTCCAAATTTGTGGAAGTAATGAGCTCAATATGCACAACTAAAAGGACATCATTGCTGTTGCCAGTACAGAACCACTTTACTGGGGGGAAAAGGCAACAAAATTAACATCTCTTAATACATATAAGGAGAGAGATAATAGTTCTGAAATAAGATATTGTAAACTCATTCTTTCATACAGCACATCACAATGAGCTAATAGATAACAAAGAAGAATTTCTAGGTTTTGTGACATGCATGCAAAATTACCTCAATGTCATGCGAATCAGGAGTAATGATAATGACACTACTGTATGTTCCAATTGTAAAACATTTTTGTTAACTTTTAATTTGAAAGAAAGAAAGAATTGTTCATCAGGTGTAGCTCTTAAATATACTCAGTTGTTAAAAAATTCAAAATGCTGGAATGATTAAGCTACTAGTTCTGATACAGAAGAAAGGAGAACTAATAAGTCTTGAAATCTCATAGATATTAAACACATATTTCAAAATATGTATCTTAAAATCATATTTTAGGGATAAATCTGTTAAGACTAAAGAGTAACCATCTGATGTATGTAAATGTATAAAGTTGAGATTAAATAAAGACTCTTTGACAGTCATCTTGTCTCTAGTAATACCTCCATATCCTTCTGGTAAGCCCTGGTAAGCTTCTGGATTTCATTTTCAGATTCTGTGGCACGTACTTTCTCCTTCTCCCAGCATTGCTGTACATCTTGTAGTTTCATTCTTAAAGTTTCTATTAAAGTCTCTCTGTCTGCACACTTAGTGTGCAGATGATTTAACTCTTTACTGGCATCAGCCAGGGTATCCTGAGCTTCCTGTAAGACAGAGGGCTGGTAAGAATTTTAGTCTATGAAATGTTACCGTAGTCCAGCGGTTATCATTTGAGTAAGTAAAGTCACATAGCCACACGTATTCACAAGACTCCAGGCTAAGTGGATTATATCTTTCAACACTTGAATTTCAAAACTGACAATAGGCCTCTTCTGCAGCTTGTAACTAGACAACAGCAGCATCCCTGACTGGTAAAAGCTCCGTGATGCATTGACCTTCGGAATCCCCTCTACCCCCACCAGTGACATGCAGAATGCAGGCACATAGCTTATCCTCTGCATAAGGCAAAGCTCTCAGAGCTAGTGAAAATATACATTATTTTCTTAAGTAAACCTCTGATCTGTTGCAGCTGAGTCTATAAGCAGCACTGCTGTTGTTCCTGTCGTTTATAGCCATGATTAAAAAAATGTGAGGACCCTCTTTGGAGGTTTGACCATGGGTCATAAATACAACCATTATGTTACCAGCACCAAATCTGACCAGGTAAAAAAAGAAATTAATATACTACCCCTTTTCAGCCAAAATATTAGTGAGGCAGAGTGGACAGATACACATGCTTTGCTTTCCTATAAGCACTGGATTTCCAGCACTGCTAAAGTTTGCAAAAGGTCAAACTGAAAGCATTGTTTATTCTTCATAAAAACATAGCTTCTTATACAGAAAATATAATAGAAAAGATGCTCCCAAATTCATTAGACAATGACTTTTATTCTTCTTCATGAAAACATTAAAATATTAAAGCAATGTTAAATTTCTAACACAAATATTTTCAGTCTGTATCTAGCTTTTCCTCATCTATACAGTTTTATTACTAAAACTGGCATATTGCATAAAACCCAGCACTCTCTGTGTGTAGCAAACTCATTTTTTTCATGGAGAATACAAGTATCACTTGCAATGGATTGTAGAAATCTTAGGTATCTTACAAAGGTGCTGGAACAGAAGCAGAAGTCTTAAGTCTTCCAAATATAAATTAGTAAAGAAAGTTCAGGTCAGATGACAAGACATCATGTGCAAGTAGCCAATAATATGAAGATTCAATGAATATTGCAGAAAAACACTGCATAAAAACATAAAGCTATCCTCAGCAAAAGAGACTGAAAAACACTAGGTTTAGAGACACTCCATTTTGGCAGCAATACAATACACTGCCAGTCAGGAGATGAAGTTTAACCATGACCTCAGGACTTCCTCACTCCCTTGGCCATTGATGTAACCAGACAGGACATTACAGAAGTGCTGTCAGCCAAAAACAGAGAAAAAAAAATTTTCTTCTTCAGAAACTTAAGAAAAAAGTTCTCAAGTGTTTTTGTCAGTTCTCAGGTAGATTTTACTCTAATATATTTTAGGCTGCATATTGTATAGCTGTTAAAGACAACCTTCTGCATTACATGCATTACCCTTATAAACACAAACAAAAAAATTTAACAAAGGAATGGGTATCTTTGATAAAATATACCTTCATATGAACAGAGGTAAATAAATTTCCCTTTTCTTGAGAAAAACATTAAAAGAAAAAAATACTGATGCCATTTTCAATACAAAACAGTATTTTGCAAATTGATAAATGTATTTCAAGTTATTTCAGAAGTACAATAATTGAAATGACTAGTGTAGCCTACAGTGGTAACCAAAATAAAGCAGCATGGCTTCACAAGCTTGCAAGGTAAACTAGTCTGCTCTACAGAATAGAATGATATAGAGACTTACGATAAGAAAGATACCTGGAAAGATAGTTTTTGGAGAACTTTAAAATTCTATGTTAAATTCATTAAACATACCTTAAGGTCTTGTCTTAAAGCACACATTTTCTCCTCAGATATCTCAAGTTCTTTTGTCATCTTTTTACACAGAGCCTTCATTTTCTCAAACTGTAAAAAATATGGAAGTCAAACAGGCTTTTACAGAAAGGCTGCATGACCTCTTCAAGATAAAGGAAGAACTTTTTATATAAAAGTAAAACAAGAAAATTGATTTCAATTCCTTTGACAGTTTTTGTACTCCATACAACCAAATTAATGTGCCATTACAAAAGCACTAAATAACTCTTATTTAATGATTTAAGATACAGAGTCCCAACCTCAGTCCACTATTAACTATCTTATTATCTCTCAAAATATCTGACAAGAACACAGAAATGCACCAAAATGCACTTCAAAGTGTAATAAATTCAGATTATGTCTGAGGAGTGGTTTAAGAAAACAAGTTTTCCACTCAGTGGCCATTTGCAGAAATTGTCCAGCTACAAGCATGGTTCTTTACTGAACATCGGATAGTACTCACATACTGTAAAAGCAGAAAAGCAGCAATGTTCCCAAGAGGCAGAATGACTACTGAGTCTTTGTAGGGTTACAAGCAACAACCTTAGAGGCAGCTCATGACCATAATGTGTACTTTGCACTTTTAGAAAAGATAACATATCAAAATAATATGTCTTTTTGTTTACACGATGATGAGGCTGGCAATACAAATGCCTGAAAGAAAGCATTGATTAGAAATGTATTCTAGTACAAATTACTGCAAGCACCTGAGATTTAAGGAACAACTCAGAAGTAAAATAACCCATTTATAAAATTAACAAATTATTTTGGAAATTATATTTTTATTTTTATATTTTGATGTCAGTAGACCTGGCAGAACCCTTAGAAATAATTACAGTAAATTACAGAATGCTACTGGAATATTTCCAGTCTTTTTGTTGGTTTACTTTTCACTCTCCCTAAACATTCTGGTGTCTGCACTATACAAAAAGTCAGAAGCTAGTTATCTACAAAAACCAAAACACTTATCCTCTTTTTAGTCACACAAATGAACTAGACCATTTAATCTAATGTTTAATACAGTAAGTTAAAGACGACACATGACAAGTTTACCAGCACATTTCATGTATACATCCAAGTGTACACATACATTAACAAATTCATCAATACATGGAGTCTTGTTGAAAATCTCTCTATAAAGAGAACACCCAATAATTGTTCAAAACTACATCCTTACTGTTGTGTATTAAGATATCCTGGGTTTATTGTACAGTGCCCTTCATAGTCCCCTTGTGCATTATTGTATTATTAAAAAGTTTTATTATTAAACATATCTAACATATAAAACCCCAAAACCAGTATTCTCTGTGGGGGTAAGGGTAATCAAGAAGGACAGAGCATTGCCCTTTCTGTGCACCATGAAGGTGCTCAGTGATCTCTGGCTCCATATGACAACTTCAGGGTCAGTCACACACAGTCCTACTGGGAAGTCTTGTGGCAGGTCATCTGTTGGTCCTGCTCTGCTTGCGATTTATTTTCCTTGACAGTTCATTCTTCTTTCTGTCAGAACACTGTCTTTGCTTTCTTAGAAGCCACCCCCTTGGTCTCCCCACTGCTGTCTCTGGCACAGTTTCACAACAAAGCACATCACTAAGCCAAAGCCTGCTGAGTCGACTTTTCAACTGTGCTGCCTATCACGTGACATTCCTCCTCCCAAATAACAATTCGCTGTGGGTAATATGTTCCTAGTTACTCTTCAGCTTCCAGACTTGGGTCTCAGAAGAGTTTCATAATGACTATACACATCAGTTTTCTTATCTCACTGGGAGATACTTAACAGTGCTTGCTGTTTAAAAAGTATAATTGTTTCCATGGTCACTTATTTTTGTGTCCATTGAACACATTCAAAGGTCTTACGGGAGACCGTTCTTTTCACAATAAAAGAGGCAAAACTGATACACTTCTCCTTTTTTTTTCTTTTCCTTTTGTTTTTTTCTTTTTAAATGTTGTGACTACCTAGACTATGCATTTGTCAAAACAAAAGACAAAACCTAGAAATGAAATATAGTACTGACATTTTTACAATCTTATCACACCTTGCCTTTCTGTATTTGCTAATTTTATTCAAAGATAAGCTAATTACAAGTTTGTACAAAAAGTTTTAATGGTGCAGTTAACTTCTCTCTGCAGCCTTTAAAGCCACAAATTTATAAAACATTTACACCCAAGAGGAGTAATTTAGTCATATTAGCAATACAAACAACAAAATAAATGCAAGACTGTGACTTCTCAGCCAGTGAAATAAAAATACAGTAGAACTGCAAGGAAAACGTCTGTTTTTTTTCATCAGTAAGAGTCTTAAAATTGAAATATTTCCATTATCCTCTCAGATAACTTAAAGAAAGTATTGTAGGGGTCTTATCTTAAGTGAAAGGACAGCAAAATATCTCCAGAAGAGATTCCATGGAAAACACACTCTTTTCAGAAAATTACACTGTTTTTTAAAAAGTGCAGGGGCACAATCGTTTGTATAGCAGAGAGCAATGACTAGTGAGGCTCAAGTGCTGTGTGTTTAGGAATATTGTGGTATATGCTGCCACACTCTTAAATCATCATCTTTTAGCTAAAATCTTAGATATTAATAGTTTCTTATCCTAAAATTTATTGAAAATAACCCCAGAAAGGTTTAACAAGAAAACAAAACTAAACTAAACTAGAAAGACAAAAAACTCTACTCCTTGTCCCCACAAATATAAGCAAAACTTCACTGTAGAGCAAGCTTAGAGAAATAGTAGTGAAAGAGATTATTTCTTTAGGTATACTTGAAGCTGTCAACTCAACATTCCCACTCTTCTGCCCCTTCTTACAAGCAAAGCATATGTACTGCTGCAGGCCAAATGCGATACATATAAAGCCAAACATTGCAAGTGTTACCTCATTAGAGGTATCTTCCAGCTTGTTCTGGTAAGCTGTCAAGGTACACCTCAAAGTCTCAACGACAGAGCAACTCGAAGGTTTATCTTTGTCCTTGCAAGCGCCTGAAGGAAAACACAGAATGAAAATTAAGGCTTAAAGCCACAGAGAGAAAACTACTCACCCTGGATGAGAAGTATTAAAATTAGTCAGGGCTTCAGTGACAATATAAAATACCGAACAGCAGCCTTGTTTGCCACAAGAGATGCACCTGAATAGCCACACTCTTACAGCAAATATAGCTGAAAGACTGTAAAAGCCTTAATACAAAATATAGACCTGTAAATTCTGGATTACATTTATACTTAATGTATTTGGTATTCAGTCTCACATATAATTTCTACTGTGGTCAAGCCTGTGTTGTTCAGTCAGACAAGCCGACTTCAAAACCACACAATTAAACACTGAAAAGCATGCAGTCTGAAAGTTAAGTATGTTATACTTCTTCTAACATTATTTTGCTATTGTGACTAAGCCTGTCAATGCGGTACTTCATTCACTTAAAGCTTTACCGAGCTAAAGATCACAGAACTTAAAATCATTTTAAATTATCTTGAACTTCATTCCAAAGGAATTAGTATTTAAAAACTACTATCTGTCTACACAGTCCTACCTACCTTTTCAATTACAATTCTGATATATCCATTATATACACAGTACACTTATTTATTAAACATTTAGACAGAGACTTCTGATTTGTTTGCCTTAATTAAGGACTTATGAACAAGTCTGAGCATTCCATAGACTGTACCACAATGCACTAAGAGAGCAAAACAACACTATATTGATCAAGAAGTCACAACACATCAGCTGATATTCAGTTTCTGGTGTTACATGTCAATACCAGACTATTGACAGATCGTTAGCATTGTTTATATTACTATGCAGCACGTACAAACTTACTTTGTAATTCTAAAGAATCGGGGAAAAGCAAAATCTTAATAAGTGGACACCAGTTCCCTCTGAATCTTAGAGATGTCCCCAATAGCAACATGTGACACTTAGAATCAATCTAAGAATTCATAAAATTTGACCTTTTATGAGAAGTTTAGATTTCACCTTGAAGAAAGAGATAAGTAACAACTTACTATAATTTTTATCACCTAATCACAGCTATAGCTATGCACAGGACTCTAGTCCAGTCTCCTCAGTTACAAGACCACCTTCTCACTTCTACCCATTGTAAGAACATTTTGCAGTGATCTTGTTGCACAAAAAAATGAACTACTATTCTTCGACACTTGTAGCTCTAGAGAAGTGGTAACTCACAGTTCTCATTCAGTTTCAAATAATGCCTATTAAGTCAATAAAAGCATTATCTTCCATCCAATAGTTTTTATCAAGGTGTCTAAATAATGTATCTTTGTTTCTTAAGTCCCAACCTGCAATGCTGTCAAAGAAACATTAACTTACATCATGTTTGCCAAAACCAGACTTTTGACAATAAATTCTACGTGCTGTCACTCCTTGCCTTTGCTGCAATCCTGTTTCCAGGTAGCTCAGTTTGCCAACAGAAATACTAGATTCAACCTTTCTGCCCTAGCTGAAAACAAGTCTATGGTTAAATGTTGTCCATCTTCATACAACTATGCAGGAGACATGCAACATAATCCAAATGGCACTCTGCTGCTGCAGAGGCACTATGCTAGCAGTAAGCAAAACAAAACAAAACAAACAAAACAAAACACAGACAAATACAAAAGTATCTTGAAGCATATGCCCAGTATTGTCTAAGAGTTTGAGGGTAGATTTTGAGAAAATGCTAAATTCAATAGAAGACTAGCAGGAAGTATACAAGTGAGTAAACTCTTAAACCTGCTACTCTGGACTTTGTGCTAGCAGTACTGGGCCTGGCTAGGATAGAGTTAATTTCCCTCACAGAGGCTCATATGGTGCTGTGTTTTACATTTTTGACTAAAACAGTACTGGTGGCCTGCATTAAATGGTGAGGCTAACTCAAAGCAGCTAATACTCTTAGAACTTTAACCCATCTCCCTTTTTTTCAATATTACTACAACTGCAATCCTTTTTTTCCTGAAATGTAGACAAACGTACCTGAGAACAAATCCTGTTGCTGAAAAACTGCAAAATATGATAAACTGAACAAATACAAAAGGAAAGCATGCAAATAGCCCAATAACAATGCTGTGGAAAATTTATAAAGGTCACTGAAAAAGGAGAAGACATGGATTTATGCTTGTTATTTTGGCATGTAAAAAGAAAAATAGCTTTCTAAAATTCTTTCATTTTAAAAATATAAAGTCTCATCTTCTCTTTTCTATATAGCCCAGTAATCTGCACTTAAATCAAGGGGCTGGATCTTTAATATTGACAGATTTTTAAGTAGATCTCTCAACCTCTTGAGTTCAAAGTTGGAAATAAGAACAAGATTGCCCGATCAGCTGTGTCTCATGTAGCCCCTCACCTGTTAATCAGATTACAAAGATTTATTTAAGATTTTTACTTTTATTGGCACCTAGACATTCCCATTTTAAATATAATTACAATAATTATTTTTTTTAAATTTGAAGAAATATTCTACATAATGCATTCATAAGTACATGAGAGTAATAATAATGAAAAAGCATTAAAAATTAGGATTCACACTTAGAAGCATAGTAAATATGTAGAACAAATGCCTTAGTCAATATCTATTTTAATATTAGCTGTAAAGACTCAATCCACAGCACAGCTAAATTTTACTATCTGCCTCAACAAAGCCTCCGCAGAGATGCTAAAGCTTAAAAAAAGATCTCTTTAAATAAAATTTTCCAAAGTTTACCTCAAACAAAGCAAATTAATACTGAAGTTACTGTTATAGAAACAGGTCAAAGCTGTTCTTTGCAAAGTTTACCACCAGGGAGAAAGAAAACCTACCCGAAAGACAATTACTGATTTGGAAACTGCACTTTGGCAGCAGCATCCAGCTCCCCCCAGAATTGCTTAAGTCCCTCTGAGCATGTGGAAGAATTGGAAGGAACTGGCAAGAATGTGGAAAACACGCAGTCTTAAAGAGCTTTTCAGACTGATGTATCTACAGTAAACCTGTAGGTATTGCCCACAGGAACTACATTTATAATTACAGAATAAGACTGACACCAGTTCCCAAATAAAAAAAATCATATAACCCATGTGAGGAAACAAATGCATCACATATTCAAGGACTTTTAAGGACAACAGAAATCTCAGAAAGTCATTCCTTTATTGAAATTTAACAGTACCAAGCTGTAAAAAAAAAAATCATTTTGTGAAGATATAAAAAATTGCATCTTCATTTGATGGTGTTATACAACCAATTTATGTCTACTGCTGCTAAAAAGGGCAAAACCAAATCACGATTTACATAAAAGAAACCTGTTTGCTCTTTAAGCACATTCTGCCAGTTTTCTTCCAATTTATTTTCACTGCAAGTTGGAAGCATTTCATGTCTAGTATGTGTTTTTTTAACAGCAATTACATAGAAATATCTCTTATACAGAGTTTTAAATGAAGATTTTAAAAAGTGTACAATTTTCACCTTTAAAAAATCACTACTTGATGTTAAGTTTAGTTTGTTTATGTTAGCCACTAATTCAAATGTCTAATCAAGCAGCAGTTAATACATTATATAAAACGCCAAGTAGCAGTGACAACCACTGACTTTCAATTAATTTTAATGAAAACAGAGAAATATTTGTTCTGTATTAGATCAAAGGAATGCAATGTAGTACTGGTCCACAATCAACTGTAAAAGTATTGTGTTATATCATGTGTCCTACACAACCTTTTTGAATTTATGACCTTTAAGTTGCTGAAGGTTGCCTGAGAATTTGGCTCAGTTCAAGCAAAACATCTGTTCCCTTTGCAGGTATACTGTAAGGACTTTTTTCTCAGTTGGATTTAGAGCACAGCAAGTAAGCCCTTTTCTGACCGGCATATACAACCCAGCATTTGTATATCAAGTTCTGGGCTGACAACAGCAGGTCCACATTCCGTCACCCTCTCTCAGCTAGCAAGGCCATTTGACTGCTGTGAGAACTGCTCTTATCATGTCATCAAATCAAAGCATGGTGAGAAGAGGGAATGCAAGAGGCATCTGCAGAATTCCCACAATGTAGTGACTTTGGAACATTGACAGATGCATCTGTCATTTTATACCTTCAACTAACCTGCTGTCCGCTGGCCTGACATAGCAAAGCTGTCCAAGAGTAACTCCAGCTCTCTCATGTTGTTTTCATACGTCTCTGTTAGAAAGACCTGGTGTTTCTTGGCCTTTATTTGACAGGAGATACAGACAAGACAAGAGGGGGGCAGGGAAAGAAACACATTAAAATAGTAAACAGAAAAAATACATATCACAATGGTATATTTGTTTCCCTTTAAATCCGAATTCCTGCTATACTTCTTATTACACCTCTTCTTGAGCTGAGATACCTAACACAACGTAACAAGTAAGTAACAAAGAACCCTGAAACACACTTAAAATAGATACTCAAAAGAAAAACAAAAGATGGTCGCATGAAAACTTAGTCTTGATCATCTCCTGCTTCAAAAATATCTTAATGAACTTTAAATTCTGCCCATCTATGCAAGCAATTAAATCTATTGTTACACCCTACAAGGACATCCAGAAAGACACCAAACTACTGGCAGACAGGCTAGAAATCCATGATTTGGCACTCAGTCAAATCCCACCCCTATTCTCATTGCAAACCTGCCTACTTCAATTGTTAATATCTTCCATACCAGACAGTGATTTCTTCAATACCAAATTCTCATCCTTATGCATGGAATATAAAGCAGCAGAGTTCTTCATCACCTACTACTGAATTTTCTAAAAGAAAGCAGTCCACTAAGTGCAGCCTAATGTTCAAATCAAGACACTGACTTTATTCTGAGGGCAGAAAAGTACTAAAGCAGATTTTTTAATTGCTACAATAGAAAGACTATATCAAATCATTCCTTCAATTTATAACCAAGACTATAACTTGCAGTTTTCAAAGACATGCAGCTGTAATTCCAGACAAGACCAAGGTCCTTTTGGGTATATGCAGTTTTGACTTCTCAAAAAAATGTACAATTTTAGCTGCTAACTGACAAAAAGTAATACATTTTATTAATTTAAAAAGCAAACCCAAAAAACACCAACAACCAATGAAAACCAACCACCCTTCCATCCCCACCCCAATTCCAGAGGAAATCAGATTTAAATAATTTCACTATTTTCTTATGACAAAGGTTATGCTCAAAGATGTCTCGTGACTTTCAAATGCTCAATTTATTTACATTCTAAATTCTAAAACCTATTTGAGTAATTTCCATTTCTACTTGGTAATGGAAGATTAATCTTTTTTTTATTAAGAAAAAAACCCTACTGTTTTCTATTATATCTATAAACTACTGCTTTAGTTATGCTTCACTGCATGTCAAAGGATCCAGGCATTTTCTCATGTGTGGGAAACATCCTCCCCAGGAAAACTGTTACATACTGCTAGCATATAACTGTCAGGATAAAAACCCAAGAAATGCATTTAATTCTCTGCAGTGTTCTTCACTATTCAGCTAAATATTTTATAAATTTGCCTTACTCTTTCAATTTTAATTACATGTACTGTATATCAACTAATATATTATTCATATGTGTATTTCAGTGTTAGGTCCCCTGTAGCATTTACATGCCTTTCCTTGTGTGAGAGTTTGTACTAGTTCATAAAGATTTTCAAAACCACTTCTATATATTGAAAAATAACTAGATTTAATTCTTACTCCGTAAAATTACTTACATAAATAGATCTTGTAAATGCTAAGATCCAGTAAAAATATTTTATGGGATACAAGCGCATTAAAGTAATTTCCTCTCATGTACTGATATCATCCTAAAGACATCACATACTAAAACAAGAAAATATAACAATACATAAAATCACAATAAAATAAATACTTTTTACATAAACCATGCCAGCACAGAGGTCAGAATAAATCTTCCCAGAAAAACATTTTCCCATAGAAAAGTCAAATGTGAGAATTTTTTTCAATCCCCTCATCCAATTTTTTTGTTTAGTTAATTTACCATCATATAGCCAGTGTATCTCAATCTACTCAGCCTTCACCACTTCTCTGTGCTTTATTTGATAACTGCTCCTACACTCCCTAAACCAATTTCACTCTCTTTCCCAACAGCAATAAAGATCAAAAGGAAATTCCTTAGACTAGCCAGTTTCTCCACATTTGAGCTGCAAAATATTTGGCATCCTTCCATTTTGACTTCCATTTTCTATCACTATCCCCATTATCAGAAATTGAAGAAAAAACACTGTAAACTACAGTGCTGAAAATCCAGGCACAGATTAAGAGTCCAAAGGGTCTAATATTGATCTGATTTCTTATGTCTCACTAACAGATATCTAATAAGAATGTACAAAGTCATAAAATCATGGAACAATTTAAGCTGACAGGACCTCTGGACGACATCCGGTCCTGCTCCCCACTCAGAGCAGGGTGTGCTCCAAGTCAGCTTAGGTTGCTCTGAGCCTTGTCCAGTCAAGTTCTGAGTATCCTCAAAGATGGCCCTCCAGGAAACCTGCTCCAATATCTCACAATCGTCACTGTGAAGTTTTTCTTTCCCTCTTACAGGTAATTAGAATTTCCCTGTTTTCTCTCATACTTCCACTGGATTCATCTAAGGAGAGCACAGCTCCAGCTTCTCCATAAGCACCACTTGATAGTTCATAGCAGTAGCTGTTATCCCCTTAGCCTTCAGTCTCAACAAACACATGGAGTATGCATAATGCCTCACTCTGAAAAGGAAAATGGAGTCCACAAGTGTTGAGTCAAACATAATCCATTGCAGATGCCAGATTCAACTATTCTAGAAGATGCAGTTACATCCTTCTCAACAACTTCATCCATCGACATGTTTGTGGGGATGCTATTCCTGTAGAACTACTGGAAAAGTAGTGTGTTACCTGATTTCCCTTTTGGGAAATCAAAATTGTTAAAGCCTTTACTTGCTAATTTGCTAAAGCCTTTACAAAACAGAGTTTGCTTCACAGACCACATTAGTAGAAACAGGTGAAAGAACATTTGCAAAGTAAGGCTTCTGCTGACTTTGCTTGACTTCCTGCAGAATGGACCATTCTTGACCCTGGAAGCGATCCTCGAAAATTACATTGAAAATCAAAGTCAAGAGTATGGATACGCAGGGAACTCCTGACTAAATTCAAATATTAATAGGAAGCATAGAGAGGGTTGATCAGACATAGTGACCTGGGAAAAATACCTAGAGGTATTTTAGCCTAAAAGGATATGGTTAGGAATGCCAAAATCCACCTAAAGTTGAATCTGGTCCAGGATTTGAAGAATAAGAGGAAAAGCTTCCTGAAGTGTATCACTAGCAAAAGCAAGCCTAGGAAAAATGTGGGCCCACTGCTAATGAGGCAGGAATCTGATGACTATGATGCAGAAAAAGCCTTTTCAATGCCTTTTTCATCTCAATCTTTACTGGTAGAACCTGCCTTTAGGAATCCCAGGTCCCTGAGACCTGGGTAAATTCTTCTTGTGAAGTTTCCATGGACACTTGAGAATTTAAAATTCTCAAAATATACTAGGAGTGTTTCCTATATTGCCCAAAGACAATTCCGTCCTTCACAAAATATTCCACACTGGAGGGCAGAAACCAAACACCATGGGAGCAAAATCATACTTTCTGAACGCAGAATATAAACTGAATTTTAGCGTGTACAATGCTTCCCTTCATATCCTTAAGACAGTTCCTATTATGACAAAACAACTCAGAGGACAAAAGACTTCTGGTAGAAAATGGGCTTGGCAATATATTTATTTAACTATCAATTTCAAAACCTAATTGCACTTCTACAGAAATGAAATAGAAGTCAAGCATTCTTCATGAAATGCTGTACAGTGTGCCCCAACCAAGAGAAAATCTTTTTTCCAAATACTTTGTATCCTTATCTATAAGGATAACCAGAATTACCAGAAAAACCTATTACTTATAAAATTATTCTACTCACTGTCAGAATTGAATTAGTCTTCGACAAGAAGATTGTTTTTATATTTGATTACTATTAATATTTATCTGGGCAAATTTGTACCACCTTGGTTGTAGATATATTTTCCTTAACTACCAGTATTTGACTTTGATATCATTCCTACTGCAATACCTATTCCAATGCAGAAATGATCCCATTGTTTTTTTCAGCATTTTACAAAAGCCACTGTTGACTAAAATAAATGCAAACTCTATGCATACTTCTAGGACAGCCACACAACCTGATGCTGCAAGTGTGTGTATGCATCTCAAGTTAATAATTTTTAAAAATAAACATGTGGGATTTGAGGTCTTACCTTAATAAAACTCCAGCAGTAGTACACAGGGAATTGGGGTCCCTTCCCGCAATGAACTGCCATCATTACTGAGGAACTTTCTCTACTTTGTTAACATGTACAAGGTGTTCCAAGGGACTCTCTTGCACATGGCTTAATTCACTCACTCAGTTTGCAGTACAAATCCCATGTGGTGATGCAAGAGTAAGTGCCAAAGCCAGAACTACCCACACAGCCACCAAAGAACAGTGTGTTCAGATACCTCTTGAAAAGCACTTATGTACATTCTTTAAAAAAGTATCAGAATGTTTACCAGGCCTAGCCTTGGGGGCAGCAAATCAAAGCATTTACAGAAATAGGTTCCAAATGACTGCTCTACAGTTCACAAAAAGCAGGTTTTACTCAAGTGTTGTTCAGTAAAGCAGAATAGTGGCGCAAATTTTAAGCAACCAGGCATAAACGGTAGCATAAAAACCAAACCAAAACAAAAGCAAAATCCTCACTGACCATCTCCCTCCTTGGGCTACTATTTATTTTTAATGAAGTTATCTAACTACTGGATACTTAATAGATTTTCCTAATTTTTTTATATTAGCTAGAATATTTGAAATTCTATAGAGGAGTCTATCCATATGTAAATTAAGTACAACTTCTCAAGAAATTAAATATCTCTGAAATAAAGTTAATCAGAATGCCCAAGTTTTAATGGAACTACTCTTATCTTCTAAAAAGAGTTTTGCAACAACCTTTGGTGGAAGAGAATGTTATGAAGTATCTCTCTGGGGTTTGGGTTTGTTTTTTTTCAAGGCAGAAAAAAATTTTTAAGAACCGCAACTTTAAAAGCATTTTTAGGTGTCTGTCTTACAACACTGGGACATCACAGTTTGAATGACCTCTGCAGAATAAACTACAAAATTAGTTTCTTTGCAGATCATTTATGCTTCAGATTGACTAGTCTTCTAAAATTAGGACAATTACAGAAATAGCTCCTAGGAACACTCTACCCCTGCGCTGAGGCAAGAAAAACAGGAATCAAGGTAACACAACACTTAAGAGTCATTAGGAAAAAATTAATGAGGACTGTGTATCAGGGGGGTTTTTAGTTAGAAAAAAAATGCTCTGTCCACAATGAATTGTCATTTACATAATTATTTACAATAATTGACATTTACATCTTTGCCATCATGTACCAGTTTCTACTTCATAAATTCACAGAGGAGAATCATAATCTTCAGGGTGATTCACTGTCTCTTCAATCAAGACTCAAGACACTTCTGTTAAAGAAAACTGGTTAATGCGCATGTCCAGGAAACAGATTTTCAAACACTTCTGTTCTGATATTCAGCTTATGATAACCTACAAGGCTTTTACAGACAACTCAGACATAAACAGCGCATGACTGCAGGCATGGCCATAAGAGAAAGATTTATATGCCACAGGGAAAAAGACAGACTGCATGTAATCTGTTATACCACTTATACACAAATCATGCTGATTCTGATAGAATCTATACAAAAGAGAGGAAATGAATATACACTTCTTCCAAATTAAAGGAATTTATACTAAATTACAATATTTGAATTAATTCACTTTCCTAATACGCATTCTGGTGTACTGGCAAGTTCCCCAAATTTCAATACACATTTCTCATAAAATAAAAGTTTCTCATCTCCTGCTTGGCCAGTACTAAGAGCATTCACTACTAGGTTTTAGAAATGTAAATATCCTGAGTAACTTAAAACTACTAAAGACACCTTTTATTCTTTTCTATGGGACAAGAATACAGCTGAGGCTGTTTCAATTTAGAACAAGTCCTGAATCACAATGGCCATTCTTCTAAACTCCTATTCTTGGAGCTAAAAATTTCTAAAAACCCTAGCTAGAAATAATAACAAGCTTGAGACCAATTTCCTCAGAAAAACATAATGGAAATCTTGAGAGCCTGCTCATGCTGAACATTCATAAGCGATTTTGTTTGATAGTAACAGATCCTATAATATTTGATCCATGCAAATTTCTGGCAAACTTCTGCTGCATGCTGTTATTTAAAATTACAAGCATCATAATTACTTTACTGTATGTTCAACTGACCCATTAAGGAAAAGTACCTTCTCATGTAAAGTTTCAAAATAATTTTTGTGGTATATCTTCAAATTATCTTACAAACAAAAAAATTAATTTGTATGGTAACTAGTGTGAGAAACCAATTTAAGATTATCACACTGAAGTGGAAAGGATATATTCAGGATGTCTAATAATAGTACAAAATATAAAAAAGTAATTAACAAGTGAAGAAACCAGGAGAGGGAAATTAAGGCAAGAGAACACACATTTTCACAGAATTTTAGTATGGGTACAGGGAAGCCTAATAACAGTATGTTGAATTAGTTTCTGCTATAGCCTTCTGCTTTTTGATTTTGGGAAGAAAAATAACAAAAAAGCTGTCCAGACTGAGTAAACAAGACCACACACAGGCACTCCTGCTTCCCAAATAAATACAAAAGTCTTCAGGAAATATACAAAGCCATCCAAGGTGATAAAAATCTAATCCCATAGGGACCACTATTACAACTCCTTAGAAAATTAGTATTTTTATTACCTGTCAAGACAGTCTTGTGGTTTAAAGTCATTCCAGTAAAACAATTAAAACAACAGGCTCTATGAACATGACGTTTCTTTCAACTGGGACAATCTATTTTGCTTTTACCTTTCAATAACATAATGTCCATTTTGAATACATCATTTAATATTGTTACAATTACCAGAAACCTTGAACATGAACAGAATTCTGTCCTGAATTCTTTTCAGGTTTAACATACTTTTACTAAGGAATTCTTCTTTTTATTCCTTTTTTGCCTGATAAAATGTTTTTTTCCGGTTGACTTAGGGCAGCAAATGTCTTTTAATACTTTCATGCTTGCACTGAAGAAACTTTGTTCTACCAAAAGAGAAAGGGTTTTTACATTTTATTTTTCTTCAGTTTATTAATTACCAATCCACCTGGAAAGTGGAACACACTAGGATAACGTACGGAATAACTCCATCAACTGAAGAGAAGACACCAACAAATCTGAAGACTCCCTGTGAGACACTGGATTATTATATTAATTATTGGCTCATACCAACTCAAGTGTGTGTGGGGGGAAGGGGTAAGATTGAATTTCATGAAGCCCCTTGGAGCCTCCTTGGGCACCCCTAGAGCAGTTGTCAGTCACTGGACACCATGAGCACTGCCCACACCACATCCTAGAGTCCCTGGCCCAGCCCCACATGGGCTGGAACACCAGGAGTCCCACCTGGGGGTGGGGGTGTGGCCACAGGGGGCCAAAGCAAATGAAGGCAGCAAGGTGAGCTGGCTACATTTGTTTGGACCCTGCCACCTGGACACATGGTAGCTGGACTTTCACGGGACCCTGGTGGTAGCTATAAATTTTCTCTTTTTCTCTCTCTTTCTTTACTACTTCTTCTATCTACTTTTTTGATATTTTGGGTTACTTGAGACCACATGGGTTGGATTTGGCTAAATTGTATGTATTAGCATGTGCTAAGTCAATGCTTTGTGGAATGCTTTAATTTGGTTGCATGTTACCCTCTGAACTTTTGCCAAGATCTCTTATTTCCTAAAGTTTACCAGTAAAGTACCTCCTGAGAAAACATGGGCGACTTTTCTCCTTTACACTCTCTTAAGGTGTTAAAAGAATTGAAGGCTCTTGTAATAATCCAGAGGGTGGATATTGTTGGAGCATTGCATGTTTTTAAAGTGAAACCCTTTGGTGAGCTCATAGCCCGGGGCCTGGGGTCTTACACTCTCTGATGCAGATCTCTGCTCCTACTCACTGATTAGCACAGTGCCTGTCAGTAGCAGGAAACAGACCTCAATTACCTTCTATACTCACAGCTCCTAGTGAGAGGAAGAGGAGAAATTTGCAGGTTTACATTGGCTTTGTATAGAAATACTGCAAACGATACTATACAATGAAAAGAGAAAAGGTTTCCTAGCTCATACAATCATGGAATCATAGAATGGCCTGAGTTGGAAGGAACTTTAAAGTTCATCAAGTTCTAATACCCCTGCTGTGAACAGCAACACCTTCCACTAAACTCTGAGCTCCATTCAACTTGGTCTTCAACACTTCCAGAAATGGGACATGCACAACTTTTCTGTTGTGAAAACAACCTCTTCCAGTGCCTCACCACCCTCATAGTAAAGAATGTTTTTCCTAATATCTAATCTAAACCTTCTTTCAGTTTGGAACAATTCCCACATGTCCTATCACTACATGACCTTGTAAAAGAGTCTCTTTCCATCTTTCTTTTAGGCTCCTTTCAAGCACTGGAAGACCGCAACTAGGTCACCCTGAAGCCTTCTCTTCTCCAAGTCGAATAATCACAATTCTCTCAGTCTTTTGTCATAGCAGAGGTTCTCCATCCCTATAATCATCTTGGTGGCCTACTCTGGACTTGCTCCAACAGGCCCATGTGCTTCTTTTGCTGGAGACCCCAGAACTGGATGCAGCCTTCAGGTGGGGTCTTACCAGACCAGAGTAGAGGGGCAGAATCCCCTCCCTTGACCTGCTGGCCGTGCTGCTTTTGATGCAGCCCAGGATACAATTGGCTTTCTGGGCTGGGAGCTCACATTGCTGTGATCCTCTCATCCAACAGCACCCCCAAGGCCTTCTTGGTAGGGCTGTTCTCGATCAGTTCATCCCCCAGCCTGTATCAGGGTTGCCCTGACCCAGGTGCAGCACCTCACATTTGATCTTGTTAAACCTCATGAGATTCCCATGGGCCCACTTCTTGAGCTTGTCCAGGTACCTCTGGATGGCATCCCATCCTTCAGGTGTGTCAACTGAACCTTTCAACTTGGTGTCATCTGCAAATTTGCTGAAGTTGAACCCAAGTCCATTCCTTTACATCATTAATGAAGATATCCTAAAATTTTTGCTTTGATCCTACTGCTATAAAATAGGATGGCAAAAGTTGTTATTCAAAGTTGAGGTGGATAGAGACCATGGAAAGGCCCCAGTTGGTCATATAAAAAGAGAAAGATTTCAAAAAATAAACCTGTAAGATACATCCAACATGCCAAATGCACACCAAACCAAAACAAAAAAAACAACCAAACAAAAAATCCCTCCATTTTCTCACCTTCAAACAAGTAATTTTCAAACAATTTTTGCAGTCAAGTGCTTGCTCTAAAACCATATGAAAGAAAAGTAAACAAGCCTACACTGGTAGCTAATCAAGCTTCAGAGAAAAAAGCCTGGATAGAAAGATGGAATGTTCTTTGCACAAAATCATAATCCATATCTACAAATGGCCTTCTTCATTAGGTATGCAAATAGAATTTACTCTTCGCTCATAGCCATACTTTTAAGATTATTGTTTTCTTCAAATAACTCTTTAGATAAATACTTAGTGTATCACCTGATGTGCTTTTTTTGAACTGGCTTCTCCAGTGTATTAGCTATGTTTACTCATGTTTTACAAAACAAAGTAACATTAATGACACAAAAGCAGATTTATTCCACAGCCCAGCACAACAAATGCAGATTATATTCACAGTATGTTTAAAAAACCCTAAGCAAGAAGTGCCAGAGGCCTTTTGTCTTACCGTTGCAAGATCCTCCTGTAATTCTCTGCAGGTTTTTTCAGTATTCCCTAGTCTGTCAGAGAGGTCTTTAATTGCCTTCTTCTTTTCCTCAATCACTTCTTTCATTTCATTGTTTGAGGAGAAACACTCTCTTTCTAACCTGGAAAGTTTCAACATTAGAACATTTTTATCAAAAATATTTTTTTCAAGTATACTGTATACTTTTAAAAGATACTCTGCAAGTATCACACATAGCAGAGTAGCACCTGATATGTATATCATACGGCTTCTGAAGCTGCTTGCCTTATTTTTTCTTTGACTAAGAAACTTACATATTCCTTCTAAGAAAGACTTTTCAGTTATGGTTACATTCTTTTCCATTACCAAGGCTTGTGTTAGACTTCCAGTCATAAATTCATTTGACTGTTTGGATATAGCTTCCAAATTACATATAATAAACAGAAGTGATCATGTTTTAATTAATGCTTTAGTTCTCTTCAGAAAGACCATATCACATCTTGCATCATCAACCCTGACTTCAAGTACAAAGCTTGCTTCTAAAGTTCCCATGTACCTCGCAATATTCTTGCCCTGGTTCTGCCATGACAGGGTTAATTTTTGCAGTAGCCAGGAGGGGGCATGGCTAGGACCTGAAGGCTATTCTATACCACCTCACTTCATTTTCCAAAAACAGTGAAGGGCTCCCTTCCCTGGCAGAGAGAATGGTCAGGTATGGTCATGGGCTTCCACAGTGAGCAATCATATGTGAATCATTCACATTCATTTTTTTTTCCTGCACATTCTGCCATTAGTACTGTTACAGTTAAAGTTTGTTGTCTTATTTCATTGCTGTTTCCAGTAAATTGTTCTGATCTCAACCTGTGACCTTCAGCTTTTGTGCCTCCAATTCTTGTCTTCAGCCCGCTGAGAAGGCGGGGGGAGGGGGGTGTGGAGAAGATCAAGTGACATGTGCTTTGGAGTGTTTTAGTGGGAACACTAAATTGGGAAATACCATTCCTAAACCATGACAATTCTACTCAGAATGGCATGACTTCAAAAGCAGCCTATCCAAATTTTTGAACAGCTCTTGTTTGTATCAGTCCTCCTGGCACTCAGGAAAACAAATATACAGAAAGCCTGGCATGGATAAAAAAGCAACTCATGAGAAAACTACAGGGCCAAACAACACCATATAGGGAACACAGCCAGGGACAGGAATCCAAGTAAAAATTCAGAAGGACTGCCTTGAATATATAGGGCTGGTGTCAGAAAAGTCACCTAGAACTAATTTTTGCAAAAGATGACAAAGACAACAAGAAGAGATTTTATGACTCTGTTAAGGTAGGAAAGAAAACACAGGATTCTAGACAAACAGCTATTTTATCAACAGCAGACAGAGCAGGTTACTACACTCAATGCCTTTTTTGCCTCAATCTTCCCTGACAAGGTCTTCTCCCAAGCCTCTATGACCAGTAAAAGGGCTCAAAAAGGATAATTGCTAGCAGTAGGTGAAGATTGAGTTTGGGATAACTTGGGATAACTCAACCCATAAAAATTGAAAAGGCCAGTTCACCTACACTCCAAGGTTCTGACAAAGGTGGCCAATGTCTCAATGATATTGCTCATTATTGTTGGGAAGGTCACAAAAACTGGGGGAGGTCCATGGCAAATGGAGAAAGGCAAATATCATATATATTTGGCAGAGGGCAAAAGGAGAAGCCAAGGAACTATAAACCAGTTTGCTTCATTTCAGTCCCTAGAAGGTTATGAAACAAGTCCTTTCGTAACAATTTTCTGGGCACATGAAAGAAACAAAGATGATTGGGAACACTCAGAGAGGATTTACAAAGGTTTAATCATGTCTGGCCAATTCAATTATATTCCATGATAAAATTACCAGATCTATAGACAAGAGGAGAACAAGTAGATTCCTTTAGCAAGGATTTTAGCACTTTCTCACAGAGTATTTTTATGGCTAAGTTAGACCTTCAGTATAGATATGTGAACTACAACAGTGATGAAAAAAGACGTGATGGTAAAGCTCAGATGGTAGTAGCTGGCAACACGTGCAATACTGTAGGAGTTTGTATTACGATGTGTTTAACAGCTTCATTCATCACCTGAATTAGGCCAAAAGGGCAATCTCACAAAGCCTGCAGGTAACAGTGAACTGGGTGTGAGTAGATCAGGACACAGAACAATTAATACACTCAACAGAAGAGCTGCCACTCTCTGTAGACTTTGAGGAAGAACAGGACAGCATGAACCTTCTGAGATTTAACGAGAACAAGTGCAAAGACTGGAATTTAGGAAGCAAGAGCCACCTAAAATGATGTGGCTGATAACTGGCTTGGGAGCAGCTATGCTCAAAAAGGGTATGGTTACCATGATACGCAGGCACAAATCAGCAGCATGGCATACAAGTAGAGACAGCTAACAGCATCTTGGGCTGTATTAATAGTAGCATAGCCAGAAAATCAAGGGAAGTGAGTAGTTACCTTTTTTTTGGCACTCATTATAACACATCTAGGTTAATGACCAATTTTAACTACACATATCCCCCTAACACAGAAGAAAAGCTGGAGTGGGCTAAGGAGATGGCCATCATCGTACTCGGGGGCTGAAATACATGTAAGAACTGATGAAACTTGGTATGTTCAGCCTAGAGGGGAGATAACTTCAGGGTTTGTAACAGGTCCCCCAATACCTAAAAGAAGATTATCAAGAGGATGCAGCCAGTCACTTCAAGCAATGTTCAGCTACAGAACAAGAACAGAATCCAAAGTGGTTCAGCCAAGGAGAAACATTTTCCAACATAACGACAATTAAACAATGGAACAGGTGCCCAGAGAGGTTATGTCACCTCCATTCTCCAGGTTTGCAAGACCTAACTGGATGAAACCCTGAGCAGTCTGATCTCATAGCTAATACTGGTTTGAGCAGCAAGTTGGACTCAGATCTTCTGCAATTCCTTTTAACTTGAACTAATCTTTGATGTAACTCTCAGCAGTAAAAACACTCAGGTCTCACTCATTTCTTTTTCTCTTCTCCTATCACTCCTATCTCACTAGAACTGAAAGTAACACAATGGGCTCAAGGTTCTTCCAACTTTGAAGCTTTTGAATCAATATTGTAACTTTCTGATCAATTTCCCATAGATCTATGTGTCTTTTTAGCTGAAGGACTATTTCATATAGTCCTCCAAATATCTATATGCTTCTGCATCAGCCTGGCTGATTTTCTGAATTAGCTGTAGATGGTTACTTATTATTCTTCTAGAACTTGCCTGTTTCAGCCCCCCAAAATAGCTTCTACTCTCACAGCTTTTGGAAAAACAGCAAAAGCAGTTCCAAATTATTCTGTCATGTTGTTAATCTTCAAGAAAAGTAAATTCACACAGAGGCCAAATCCCATGTTGTCTCCAATTTAAATAGTGCTACTGGGTTCGGAGCTAATTAATAAATTATGCAACCCAGAAAAGCCTGTTAGTTTGGTTTTAGTTATTACAACTATCTTTTTTTGTGAGAAAATAAAAAGTTATGCAACCCAGAAAAGCCTGTTTGCTTGGTTTCAGTTATGACAACTAACTTTTTTTCTGAGAATATAAATTCTCATAGCATTGCAGAGCTTCCAACTTTGGTATTATTTACGTATGTCAAGTCCAGCTAAAGAGACATACAAGTGTTCTAGCACAACAAATTAAAGTCTCTAAGACTTTCCTTTGGCTAAGGCTTAAAGACAGTTCGTGCAACTCCTCTAGAAAAATAGAAAATATTTTTGGATGCCAAACTATGGCTTAAAAGAAAAAGCCAAGATCCTGACATTGTCTGAAGTCCAAGGACCAGAGCCTTCAAAGGTAAGTAGATCAAAGGCTCTTGTATTCTCTCTGAAGGTGTCTGGTGAAAGCAATCACTGATATTCACCAGTGTTACTGAGACTTGTGTGCTTCAAAGAATAACAAGGGCACAGGAAACCGATGAGTCAGTACATGCTCACCCCACATAATTACCTCAGGAGAACTGAAAAGATTCATGTCCACCTCAGAGAAAGCTTGACCTTCACTACCTATCTTTAAAGAGGTCTGGAAATTTAGGTGTCTGGACTAACAAAATTTTAGGGATAGGCTGTTCAGGTTTCTTCAAGTTCTGTTAACAAAACCACTAACTGTTTTAATTGTGTTTTAAGTGTGTTTTCATTCTCTGAAATTACAGAAGACAATCTGCTCTCAAAAAACTCAGTACACAGAAGTTGCTAGGAAAAATTACCTGAATCAACACTTGATTGCAAACAGTGAAAAGTACTGTTTGGATATTAGCCTACATTTGTCCTCATATCCAGTTAACAGAACAGTTGCTTCAGGTAGGCATAAATTCTATTTTATACCAAAACCCCCTCTAAGATAGGGCAAAGAAACGTTGAACATAATTGTCCTGTTTAGAGGAAGAAGGCAAGGTTTTTTAAGGTTCATGTTGTATTTTAGAAACACAAGTACTTACTTCTCTGTAAGCAGTGATATTGACACTTCTATGGCAAATGCTACCATAACTGTAAAAACTGTATTTCATAGTCTTAGCCACAACAAATACACATACTCAAGTATTTTGTGCAGGAATTCCAAACAATGAAATATAGTGCCCAAAAAACCTCTTTTTTTTTCCTTTTTTGAGGGTAAGGTCTTTGTTTAAGAGTTCTTCCAATTTTTTAAAAGTATAACTTTTGTGCATCAAAAATATCCTAGAAATAAATCCCTTCAGTTCTCAAAGAAATAGCTTCATACATGTAGCAAAAATATTCTCATAAGGAACAAAACATTACTGAATGTACAATGCAATTCAATATTTAACCATTATCCTTACATTGGTCTGAATAATCTAATACAGAAAAATATCTTTAAGATTTTCTCAAAGACTTAATTGGAAAATTACTACTTATGGACGTTCACAGTTTTGAACTAAAAAATTTAAAAAACAGATTTTAAAATTTAAAAAAACAGATCTTGTAGTAAGACTTGCAAAGTTCTAATGATATGGAAAATTCCTCAAGAGATGTTTAAGCTTCCATTAAAAATGCTGCTAATTAGCTTATATTTTACCTCTATTATCATCTCTTGATTTTCAGAACATATTTATACTAACAGCTGCCTGACTGACTACAGAAAGCAGCCATGTTGAAAAGATAACTTTTTTTTTTTCTAGACTGAAAACTACTCCAGCTTAACAAGCATCAGACAAAAAACACTAAAGAAGCTCAGGTTTCACTTGAGGATGATGAATCTGGCTAGTCTAACCTCAAACACATGGATGAACCTTGGAATATCAGACCCTGGGAGAAATGAAAAAGTGGTTCAAGAACAAACACAGGAAGAATATAGTTCAAGAAAACTTTTGTAGCATTAATTTTTTCATATTTTCTGTACCACTTAAATGTGGTAAACTACCAAAAAGAAAAGAAATAAAAACACAAGACCAGGCTAAAAACTAAAAAAAAAAAACTGTAACGAAAAGGAAAAAAGAACAATAATTTATATTCTGTATAAGAATAAGAAGTTACTTACAAGAAAAACTCAGACAGTGCAAAGTAGCCTGTAAAAGTAGCCAGTAAAACTACTGATGCAACAGCCATTCCTCTGAAAAAGACTGTTTTGAACACAAAGAAAAGTGTTCTTTTTAAAACCGAGCAACCAAAAAGGAATAAAATGTCAAATCAATGGTACAGGCCTTCCCCAGTTCAAGAAAAGGCCAAGAATTTGGTATTAGTTTAGTGTCATGTATTTGCTGACAGAGAACTCATGCTCAAAGCAAAAACAACCACACAGGATAAGAATACAGCTTAATTAACTGACAGTAGAGAATTCAGGACAATAGAGAATCTTGAAATAAGCATACTCAGTTTCCCACCTATGAAGACTGCAGTCTTCCTGAAGCATCACTTTACATTACTATCATAATGTATTTCACACATTTTCCCAATTTTTTATCACAAAAACTGTTTCTTTTTCTTTGAGAAAAAAGTTTTCACTTTCACTCCAGTTTACCTAAATGCACAACCTTACATTCAGACCTCTTCTGATCTTATTTTAATGAAGAGCTCTAAGGTGTTTATAATACAGCATAGGTTTCAACTATGTAACTAAAAACATCTCTGTAAGCATGAGTATAGAAAGACTCTCTCAGGCCACAAACTTCCTTTTTTGTAGGGAAATCAGTTTCTTTTTTCTCCACTACTGCTTGTATAACTAAGTCACCATAAATACCTTTGTACAGACCCACATAATCCTAGATTGAAAGAGATAACAACTCTGTCATTTCCAAACCATTTTACTAGCTTGAGTCTCTTCCCACACCCCCACTGTATTCCACCCCCTGTATGTCTTAAACTCCCTCTTTCCCTAAATTTAACCAACTGCTATCCTGTATTTCACCAACTCCTCATTTCTCTGTCTTCCAACACCATTCTTCTTCCTGACATTTTCTCACCCCAATATAAATTTGGTTCAGCCAAGGAAGAAGACTCAGTGCAGTGCATCCTATATCTGCCAGGGGAACATAGCAAAGCTGTTCTTCCAAAAATCATCTACTACGACAGACACAGCAGACTGCTCTGAGCAGGAAAGGAATCCCAGTAATTTCATCTGCTCTCATACACTTAATTCCTTTTTCTAGTTTTTGTTACCTAGTTAAAACTTTCCACTATCATTCAAAAGTTGAAAATGAAGATAATTCACTACAAATTACACACAACTAGACAGGACTCTGAAAGATTCATCTAGCTCACTGAAAAATAGCATTTTCATAATAATGTAAGTTTATACAGAAGAAAAAAAATCTATTCTAACCTTGCCACGTGTGCTTTCTCACACACCTACCAAACATATAGGAGACAGGATCTTATTATAACTATCATTTTCAACGTTTTTGCTTTGCCAATTAATCAGTAACAGATCAGTTACTTTATTTACCAACTCATACTATGTATGATTACTGATATGGACCTGTTATTATTGGAACATCAGGTTCTGAACCTTGGTTTGATTTGGGAAATTACATCAGATTCTGTTGTTTTATACTGACTGAACACTACACAAAATGTAAACTATAACTGGTAATCAAGCTGCCTAGTGTTATTTTGCAATGAATTTAAAAGGAAACTTACACATTGAGTTTTTCCAAGTTCTCCTGGGCATTGTGTTTTTCTCTCTCATATGCATTTTCTAACTCTTTGAACTCTTTCCTGATCATTTCTAAATCTGAAAGAGCTTCTGCTCGTCTGTATTTTTCCACATGCACAGCTTCTTCAAGTTCTTGAATTCTTAACTACCAAGTGATAAGAAAGCAATTAAAGCAAGTTAGGAAAGATTATGATCTTTAATGCTGGTCTGTTTTGCTTTACAGGAGACTACATTCTATAATTCTACATAGAAGCCTATACACATGAAAAAACTTTGAACACGTGTAAAAATGTAGGAATACATAAAGTTCAAAACTGAGACAAACAGACATGCTGACCAAAAGTACCTTCTGTTCTCATTTGGAGGTGTCTGGCTCTTCCCATTTTCCTGAAGTTTTCCAGAAGAATTCTATTTTTTAAATAGACATGAAAGTGTGGGACTAACAGTAAAGGCTACACTTCCTCTCAGAACAAAGCACACTTCAAGCTTGTTCATGTGTATAAGCAAGGAAGAAAAATTCATCAGTTATTCACCCATAAAAGACAAGTCTCTCATTTTAAGAATGTTATCCTCCCAGTTTCTTTGTATTTTGCAAAAATGGAGAGGAAATTAAGCAAACTAAATCTTTTCTACTAGTTTAATCACCACTTTTAAAATTTAAGTGCCTATATATACAGAAGATCAGGAAAATGAGAAAATAACTGACAGAATAGTGGCAATACCTCTTTTTGTTACTCAGAAAATAGGAAGAAACATATACCAAAATTACTTTTTTTTTTTCTGCTTAGTTTTTCAAAAGTCCAGTGTGAAGGGCTTGTTAGCACTAAGCAATCACCACTTATCTTTTTCAAAAAAATTTTTTTCAATAAACCATAATTGCTTTATTTGGTCAGACACTGTGATACACTTTAATAATACAAGAACTTAATATTCAAGTATATATACTACATTTATTTATTTAATCAATCTTTACTGGTAACTGTAGATATTATAACTTTGAGGCTCAAATGTACTCTGAGCAATTATGTAACTCACACTCCTAAAGAAGCTGGATGAATGCACTGTATGTCCAAATTGTTTTAAGTGCCCATTCAAAAGATACAGGGCAGGATATTTAAACAGTAGTAGAGTGCTTAACTATTGTGAAACATTTCCTTTTCCCTCACTGTTTAAATGCTAGTGGGAATTCTCAAACCTACAAATGTGATGTATTTTATTATTTATTCTAATAACTTTAAGTTCCCTGAAAAGCAGATATTCTTGTATTCTCTCTATATATTAGAATTATATATATTACTATTCTGACACTTATTGCAAAAAATCTATTCAGTGTTTTCACTGGAGCAAAAAAGTGGTCTTAACATTTTTGGAGCATTGTACCTTCACAACTTCAACTGTTTTACTGTAAACTTGTACAAAATATTTAACAAAAAAGTTTACCTGGATGATCTCTGAAGTGAAATTGGATTCTAATTGTGCTGCTCTCTCTGCTTCAATGCTTTCTTCCAGTTTCTTTGTTCTCACTGCAGCTGCCTAAAAGTACCATTTTGAGGATATTTAAGTCCAGAGAGATGACATAAAGTCTGCTCAATTCATTAAGTATATTAAGACCCATATATAGCAACCTGATATATTTGAACTGCTTGCACTCTGACACTGTGAAAACCCATACAAAAAATACATATATAAATAATTTTTACATATATAGAATATTAAATTAATATTTTCTATTTAGGTAAATAAATTGATGTGTCATTATGTTATTGCTGCATTTTTTATAAATGCAAAAACTGCAGCCAGGGTCAGAAAGCAGAACGATCAAGTTAAATATTCTACCTATTCCCTTACTATTTTTCACCTGAGGAAACATAACCACGCTCTGTATGTTCCAAAATACAATGATGTATCAATCGAGCATTTAAAGTTTCATAAATGAGATATGAAGCACAGAGAAGATTCTTCAAAAATATGTTGGCTCTAGCACCTAATTTCCAATTAAGGTGCCCAGAACAGAATTCTTTGCAGCTCTAGACTAGTCACAGTTTCCCTACAACAAAAATCTCTGAACTCTGTAATGTTTTAAAGCACTAAGTTATTGATTTTGGAAAAGTAAAACAAATTAGTAAGTATGTGAGACTTCATTTTGACTCTGAACATTTAAAAGAAGAGAAACTTTAACAGATCTTAAAATAAAAGCTCTCAGCAATAAATTTAAACTCTGTATAATCACACACCCAAAAAAAAAGGAAATACTTTTGAAATTGATATCCATGGAAGACCTACTAAAGAGAAAATCAGCAACAGCATAAGAGCTTACCAAACCTACTCTGCAGTAAGGTCTGTCAAGTTTGTCTCCTTCCATGAGTTTTATTTGCTTAACACGATTAAAAAAAATCACAAATCCTGCACAAATACTCCCAGTGCAGTTTCATAATGCTAAGATTATTCTCATAAATAGGAATGTTACTCCAGTCTTCAAAAACAGCAAGAAGGAGGACCCAGAGAACTACCTGTCAGTCAGCCTCACTTCAGTTCTTAGAATGGTGATTGAGCACTTCATTCTGGAGGCCACGTCTGTCCACATGGAGAACACGAAAGTGATCAGAGTAGTCAGCATGGATTTAGGAAAGGGAAATCATGCTTAAGCAACCTGAATGCCTTCTACAATGGTGCAACTGGCTGGATGGATGAGGCAAAAGCACTGAATGCCATCCACCTGGACTTCAGCAAGGCCTTTGACAGTCTCCCATGACATTTTCATAAGGCAAACTCTGGAAGAGTGGGCTGGATGAGTGGATGGTGAGGTACACTAAGAATTGTCAGAATGGCAGATCCCAGAGAGTTGTGACCGGAGGCTCAAGGCCTGTAATCAACACTGTCCCTCATGGTTCAATGCTGGGCCCAGTATTGTTTAACTTCTCCATCAGTGACTTGGATGAAGGGGCAGATGCCTCCTCAGCAAGGTCACTGATGACACAAAGCTGGGAGGAGTGGCCAATACCCCAGAGGGCTCTCGACAGATTGGAAAGATGGGCAGAGAACTGCCTGAAATTCAACAAAGGCAAATGCAGGGTCCTGCAACTGGAGAGGAATAACCTGACACCAGTACAACTGACAGAAAGCAGCTCTGCGGAAAAAGACCTGGGGGTCCAGTTGGACAACAATCTGTCCATGAGCCAGCAGTGTGCCCTGGTAGCCAAGAAGGCCAATGGGATCCTTGGTTGCCTTAGGAAGAGCATTGCCAGCAGGTCACCAGAGGTGATCCTGCCCCTCTACTCAGCCCTGGTGAGGCCACATCTGGAGTGCTGTGTGAGTTCTGGGCTCCTCAGTGCAAGAGCCATGGAGTTGCTGGAGTAGGTCCAGCAGAGGGCCACAAAGGTAACTGGGGAACTGGAGCATCTCTCTTACGAGGAAAGGCTGAGGGAGCTGGGCCTTTTCAGTCTTGAGAAGAGACGGTTGAGAGAGGACCTCATCAATGTGTACAAGTATCTGAATGGAGGGTGTCAAGAGGATGGAGCTAGGCTCTTCCCAGTAGTGCTGAGCAAAAGGACAAGAGGCAACTGGTAGAAACTGATGCAGAGCAAGGTCCACCTGAATACAAGGAAGAACTTCCTTCCTGTGAGGGTGACCATGCACTGGAACAGATTGCCCAGAGAGGTTGTGGAGTCTCCCGCACTGGAGATATTCAAGAACTGTCTGATCCCTTCCAAACTTACTCATTCTGTGACTCTTTAAAAAATAACTTGCTTAAAACTCTCAATACTGTCTAGGCACTATTCCTTCCAACCATCCTAATCCCCTTTGCCCCTAGTGGAGAATTAGCAAGCTACCTTCTGCTGTAGTTTAGAAGGACTCCTTGGCATCCTCCAACAGGTGAACATCTGCCAACAGAATGTTTTTACTCAAAAATAATGCCAGCCTATTAAAAGTGGTCAGTGAACAATAAATATATGTGGATTTCATTTCTTTTTTAAAACATTAACAACTCCGTCTAAAAATTCTATTTTATGCCTGATGAGAAGATAAAGGAAACACTGAGGAAAGTCCTATCACAACATTTAGAGTGGGAAATATAATTTTTTAAAAAATTAAATGAAGACATGGAAACTTCACTGAAAATATTTCACTGCATACCCCAAAGAGCAAAAACATTTTTCTGTCTTTGTCTAGCTTGTTCAAGTGTCATTCTTAAAGCAAACAATGAAATGAAAAAAGTGATTCTACATGTAAAGTTCTCAGGAACAACATACTAATTCACAGACTTTGTACTGAATTTGACTTCTAAGTATTATTTTATTTCCTGAGCACTTCTCCAAAGTACAACTATGCCTTCATCTCAGCCTCTCTTCAGCTGAAACCAGAGCTGGAAAACACCTCAAAATGGTTAACTATCCCCTCAAATGGAACCCCCTAGAACTGTTAAATTTCATCAGTCCAAATATTAAAAATAAAAACAGAAACAAGAAATAATAGCTTGAATGAGGGCATCTGCAAGAATTAAAAACCAGAGTAATCAGATTCTCTCTAACAGAACATATAAGGATCAGTTCTTGGTATAGCTTTTTTTAAAAGTAGCATATATCTCCTTGTGCTGACATGATGGACACAATGCAAGAACAAGCAATGTGGTCCAAAGGAAACACAAACTCTCAAAATTACAGAAACCTCAGTCCTAAGAAAATCCTGAGACAATAAAGGAAGAGAGGCAGGAGCAGGCAGACACCTGTAAGTAGTGCCAACATATCACTCCTTTGCTGACTGAAGTTTGCAGATCTTTAGTTTGCTTGAGTTGTCACAAGTCACTGAAGAATTAACTTGTAGAATTAGCATGTGTACAAAAAGAGAAGCACTGGGAAAATTAGTGTTTCAGCTACAGAAATTCCTGATGATCTCTGGAATAGGAGAAACAGCTCCTACTTGCAAGCAGGACAGTGTGTCTAGCCTACTGTCAAAGAGTTATGAACACTAGACACCAACCAAAGAAGAGTCAGATGTACCTGACATGTATCCAATAGAAAGTATTCAGATAGACTCAAGACAATATACACAGAAAAATTATATTAGAAACCAGAAATCAAACTATCTGTTTGACAGGTAAGTATCATCTTACAGATCATATCCCCATACAAAGGCATGAGAAAACTGACTTTTTCAAAACTGGAGTGTCTTCACAAAGTTAGGAATATTAATGCCCTATTCGTGATTTTGAAGTTCCTCTTCTAGAAATTGATTCTTTAAAGCTTTTCCTCAGTTCATTATGATTTTGATTTTTAAAATCTTGTTTAAATTAATTCACTGGATCTTCAAAAAACAAAGACCCAGGGAAAGAAATATAATGTCTTTTCATTCAAGACAAGTCACTGTCAGGGATCTGACAGAATCTGCCACTAGTTTCTTGTATTGTTAGAAGCCAAAGATGAAGAATAAACCGTATTCTTCTCAAAAGTCTCAGAAGATTACTCAAGCAAACCTTAATCTTGTCTTACCAGTATATACACTACACTCTGAAGACTCATATGCTTAAAAAAGCTTGCAGAAAAATTACATATGTGAATTGAGCATCTACATCATGTAGATGCTGTGTCTGGTGGAGCAATGAATATTCTTTTTCCTCTGCTCTATGATTTTTTGCTGAAGCTTATGGTTCACCATACATCTAGCAAATATAAAAACCAAATCAAATGCCAGCAAATCAGTGAGAAACTAGTCAGAAAACAAAAACTTCATGAGAGATATTAAACCAGCCATTAGCACATAAGCATTGCTAAGCAATACTGAGTTATTAAATGTAAAGAAATTCAGATTTGCTTAGATTGTTCTAAGGAAAAGATTCTTGGTATTTCTATCTATCAAAGTGCACGTCAGCCATGGATTCCAAGCTGAGTCTGAAGATTCAGTTGGGAAGAACACAGCTGCAATAAAATACTATATAGAAAATCTCTTCTATTTTGCTAGTAAAGGCTCAAACAGGCTCTACTTACATGCACTTCCCTTCACAGTGAGAAGCTGCATGCTCCACCAGTGAGAACAATCTATTACACATTCTGTTAGTGAAAGAAAAGTGTCAGGGATGAGACTAGCCTGTAAAGCCACGCTAAAAAATCCAAAAAGAGAAACAGGCAGGAGAGGAGTTTTGTGTTACTGTCTGACAAACAGAAAGACAGTGGTACCAGAGCCAAAACTCTCTGAATAAAATGAAAGGTAAGAATCAGTATCATTACTGAATCACATGTATGAAAACTTTACACAATGCCCATTTATAAAAAAGAAGCTGTGAAAAAAAGAACCTAGAGCAAGCTTGCAGGCCACAGGTATCCAGACCATAAGCTCGCATCTGGGAATACCTCGCTCTCAAATAGGAATACATTGTGATTTAGCACTGATAGCTTCTTGTTGGGTCCAAATCCATCTCAATGACAGACCAAAAAGTGAGTTCTCCAATGATTACAAAGTGCTTGCTTATCCAACATCAAAAACATTGGTTATTCTGCAAGATTCAGTCACTTGTTACCTTCATGTTCACCTAACAGGATTTATGAAAGCAGATATCTTACTTTAGATGGCAGATGCAAACTCATGGAATTTCTAAAGCTTCCTTAGATATTTAAGCTGAGTCAATTTCAGTTTTAATTTAAAGAACGAAGATATCTGGGATCAATTTCCATGATAGCACAGACAGAATTGTGACTTTTGAGAAACAGTAAATAAACATGACTAAGAAAAATTAAGCCAGCCTTAAATCTTGTGGGCAACCGTGCTATATGTTTAATCTAAACTCTTAAGGTTCAGTTGCTTTTTCAGTTTCCTTTATCAATGCTAATGTGATTTCCAGGAGACATTTTCTGCATGCTAACAGTTTGCAATACCATTTTCCAAACTGTCCTTTGTTCCACTTTTCTCAGCCCCTCACACTTCTCCAAGTATGCAATATTTGTGAATACTGGTGTACTCCATACTGAAGGTGTGATTCAGAATCCTATATTTGTGCAATACCACATTTGCAGTTTGACATTTGCATTTACATAAAAATAGCCTTTATCAGATAAGCTACAAAGAAAACAATCGGGGGGGGGAGAGAAAAGTACATTTACAGCATGTTTGTAATGGAAGTAATAACAGTAATGAAGGAATAACAGTAATGGAGGAATAACAGTAATGAAGGAATAACAGTAATGGAACTAATTTTTCTCTTCTCTGCTTCTATTTAGACCACTTCTTCAAGATGTTTCAGATTCATTTTACTAACAAGTTATCAGGATACTCACACTTTCCCAAAGCTGAGGTCCAACATCTATGTGAAATACTCAGCAAAGATAAAGCTTTAAGTTAAGAAGATACACATCTACTCATATCTGGATCATCATCCACCCACTCTGTGCTTCATATTCAGATTAAGATCTTATTTAAGAGCATTTCCCTATACTCATAACTCAAACCAGGGGGTCTAAACACATCTTTGGGAGATGTGCCAACCACTTCCACCAAGTGCTAGAAAGGCTGATGCCTCTTGATCGTGGTAAGGTGGAGCCATCTCCTGTTCAGAAAATAAACAACCTTTTAGTAACTATAAGTTCCTTGAATGCAAACAATTCCTAACCACTGAACTAAGTGTTCTTTCACTCTGACCAAGTGTGGATAACCCTCACTATATACATTTCCTGACCTGAAGTCTAGAGAACATGTCTCAGTGACAGAGTAGTCATGCTTCACCTGCACAACACTGGATAAACAAGCATGCCAGCTTGGAAGCTGCTTAGAGCTTTTGCAAGTCGTTCTGATAGAAACCATAACTTACCTGACAGTGCAATTCATGGTGGAATTATAGCAAAGAGGAGAAAAAAAGAAAAAGCAGGTCTGCAGGTTTTGGGAGTTTTAGTTTTGTTTTCAGCTGACACCTAAATTTCTTGTTTCATTGACTTAGAGACAGAAATAAACCCACAGTCTCCAACGTATTGCTTGTACATATACCTTGTGCAAATATGGATATGGACCATCACCCAAGTCTTTGGTGCAGTCATTTCCCCATCACAGCAGCATTACCAAGATAATACAAGAGCACATACTTTAGCAGGACATGAAAAGGTCAATATGTAACAGAAGGGGGGTTGGAGAGAAAAGGCAGTGTGAAAGCTAAGGGAATGGTCTTTAAATAGTAACTAGCAGTCACAGAAATATGACAATGTACTCAGTCTCAGAAATTAAATGGATCAAGTTATGGGACATTTTTCAGGCCTCATGAGAAAGACTTAAAAACTTTGAGACCTTGAGTTTCAGCTTACTAAGAGTTGGCAGCCTCAAACACTTAAAACAAACAATAGAAAGTAATTACATTTCTGTGAGTAAAGCAAAGAGTTTGAAATTTATGAACTAATAATTCTGTTTCTCATGGTAAAATCCACATACTCATTGCAAAATCACTTTCCCACCCAGCTTTTTGGCTGGGGCATCACAAGAAAAACTATTTAATATAAAAATTGCTCTATATTTCCCAAGAATCATCATTAGGTATGGAGCTAAAGGCTAAAATAAAAGACACTGGTGCTGGGAAATTGATTATAATAGATAGTAGTATCTTGATGAGTTCAATAGAATTAGATCAATAATTTCTCTGGCTACTGAATCTTAGCCTAAAGAGGAAGAATGATATTAAGGTTTGCATTCTTAATTTTTCTAACACAGTATGTTGGGTTTTTTTATTTCAGAAAGACTTCATGTCCATGCAATGGCATGGCATGTTGGTATCAATGCAAACTGGAAAGCTAGCAGGTTAGACAGTGCATCAACAGCTATCTTTCAACTGAAGAGTCCACTAAAACTTGCTATTATTCTTTCTTTTCATTTCTAAATTCAGAAACTAGAAATTTCCTCTTTTAGACCATGATCAGAATAATGATTGAAGGGTAAAATCAGAACAGTATTTGGAAAGAAAAAAGAAAAAAATAAACAAGAAAAAACCCGACAGGGCGTAGGCAGATCTTTTTACATTCCCTTTTTTATAATAGCTTATTGGGTATAATTCTTCACAAGAGTACCACTGTACAAAAAGAAAGAGTTCTAAATTTAACATTTTCTTTAATCACCAAAAAGAAGTATTCTCCTCCAGATTTCTCCCTTATGTCCAGCAGAGGGTAGTAAAAGAACATTTTTGTGAAATCCGAGGAGTTCATTGCTTATCAAGAAGTAGTGTATAACAAAAGATTTTAAGATTGGCTTTCAAGTGGAATTACACTACTCATCACACAATCACCTTAAGAAGTTTGCTGCCATCATTAAGAAATTAAGTACACATTTGCTAACCAAATCACCATTAACACAAGGTACTCTGCATGGAAATTGAAGACATCTCCTATATCCATCAATTCCAATCCACAAGCTAAAAATCCTATGAAGCGAGATAAAGAAATACAGGGCTACTTCATGAAGAACCTTATAACAAGCGTGTACTACTGGAGTGTATTACTTCAAGGCTTCTGTATCCCAATGAAAACCCAGCTCAGATATAGATATCATGACCCACTTAGTGGATGAAGGCAAGGTTGTAGATGTTATCCATTGAAACTTCAGTAAAGCCTTTGACCTATTTTTCCAAGCATTCTGGTAGAGAAACTTGCTCCTTGTGGTGTAGACAGGTGCACTCTTCGCTGAGTGGCTGGGCCCAGACGGTGGTGGAGGATCGAGTTACACCCAGTTAGCATCCAGTCAGCATCCAGTCACCAGTGGTGTTCCCCAGAGCTCAGTATTGGGCCCAGTTCTGTTTAGTGTCTTATCGATGTTCTGGATGAGGGGATTGAGTGCACTGTAAGTCAGTGTGCAGATGAAAACAAGTTCAGCAGGAGTGTTGATCTGCTGGAGAGTAGGAAGGGGTTCTGCAGAGGGGTCTGGACAGGCTGGGTTGATGGGCTGAGGCCAGTGGTATGAGGTTCAACAAGGTCAAGTGCTGGGTCCTGCCCCTGGGCCACATGCATCACTACAGGCTGAGGAAGACTGGCTGGAAAGAAGCCTGGCAAAAAAAGACTAACAGTGCTGGTCAACTGCAGCTGAACATGAGTGGCCAGGTGGTCAAAAAGGCCAGTGGTATCATGGCTTTTAGAAAAAATAGTGTGGCCAGCAGGACTAAGGGAGTGATCATTCCCCTGTAGTCAGCACTGGTGAGGCTGCACCTTGAATCCTGTGTTCAGTTTTGGACCCCTCACTTCAAGAAGGACACTGAGGTGCTGGAATGAGTCCAGAGAAGGGCAACAAAACTGGTGAAGGGTCTGGAGCACAAGTCCTATTTGGAGCAGCTGAGGAAGCTGGGAGAGTCTCTCATGATTCCATGTGAATGGAAGCTGGAGAAAAGAAGGCTCAAAGAAGACCTTATCACTCTCTACAACTACCTGAAATGTGGGTGTAGTGAGTTGGGGGTCGGCCTCTTCTCCCAGGTAACAACTGATAGGATGAGATGGCATAGTTTCAAGTTATTCCAGGAGAGGTTTAGATTAGATATTAGGAAAAAATTCTTCACAGGAAGGGTTGTAAAGCATTGGAACAGGCTGCCCAGAGAACTGGTAGAGTCACCATTTACTGTTATTATTGTAGGTCCTTTCAGACAGTTACACACATGCAATTTCCTTTCGAGATGGTAAAGTGAGATGCAATCTGACAAAAGCATATGTATTGAAGTCTCACTTAGTCTTTTTTATTTGATTCAGAGATTTGTGATAATTTGCTAAAACTTTCAAATGCAAGAGGCTTCTTCACATACTTTTTCTTAATCTCTGCTTAAATAGCCACTTACAATAAGTTTCACAAGACTCATTTTTCTGTAGACTGAATATGCTGTTTTCTCATGACATTATCAAGGCATTAGGAAAGTTAGAATAATTTAACAAAAATAAAGAAGCTAAGAAAATATTTTATCTGATTATGGGTTAACAGGTAACATTCCCTGATAAGATCATCTTTAGGGGTACAGCAATTGTACATTTTAAAAAAACTGAATGCTGTCTTTTAAAATTTAAAGATAGTGGGTACATTCAATCAAAATATTTAGAAAGATAAATAATTTGCTGCCTTGCTTCTCCTCCTTTCAGCTCATGATTCCTATGCTATTACATTAAAAACCATGAAGTTACAAGAGCCCTTATTTGAGTATTTGGAAGCAAAACTCATTGATTTTTAAAAGGGCCACTGGAACCTGCCAGTACACAGCACTTTCCAGCTGAAGGCAATTCCACAATATGTGGCCAATATGTGCAGCTCACAATACACGACAATATATTTCCAGTAGAACTCTTTGAGGGCACAGAGGTCTACCTTGTTGGTCAATAAGTCAGTGGTTTTAGCTGGTGAGCTTTGATCTTCCCTGTAGGAATTTTCTTTTGTACTTCAGCTTCAATGCAGGACTCTACCTACCTAGAAATCAATGGTTTAAACACTTCTTTTGGCTTTAAGAGAAAAACAACAGAAAACAAACACAGCTGGAAACTGTCACTTGTTCTTTTACGGGCTCTCAAAATCCTGCAAGCGATAGTTCCTTAAAATTCATTGCAGAAAATATTTAAATATGCCTTAGTAGAAAATGTACATAAGGATAAAGAATCATCCAATTACTATGCTTTTCTGCAGTGACAAATGCTCTGCCAAGAAAGTCTTGATCCAGACTGTGCATACAGATAACACAGACATTACAAAGTCCTTGGACAAACAAAATGTTGAAACCAAAAAGACAAGATAGACAAATTAAGAGGTCAAGGGAAATGTACAGACTTCCTAAAGTGAAGTTAGCCTTGTTTTCATGCTTAAACAAAATTTTTCCCATCTGCTGTTCCAACACCAGTCTCAAATCAGGCTCACAGTGTAAGTGGCATTCACCTTTTCAGCCTTTTCTGCAAAACCAATGTTCAACATTTTGTTCATCAAGTAGACAGAATTCATAGCCTAACTGGAAGGTTCTAGCCCTCAAAAATGAAACTGTTCAGTGTCAATCCTTGTTGAGCCTAATAGCAATAGTGAAAAAGCCTTACTTCGAGTTCCTTTTTAAGTTGCTTCTCTCGTTCGGTGCTGCATTTCAGTTCATGGGCCTGGCATCTCAGCACCTCACTACAGCCACTGTGTTCCACCTCCACATCTCTCAATTTCTTGCGTGTATTTTGCATTTCATTATGCAGCTCCTGGGAAAAAAAACAAAGCATTATGAGATACTTTTTCTAACATAAACATTACAGTAGAGGGGCCAAAAGAGGAAAGCCAACTGCCTCAGAACAAGTTATTAAAATAATACACCACCATATGCCGCCAGAACCACTTGCCCAACAGCAGACATGCTCTTCATGCACCACAGGTAAGATGTGTTGGCTCAAAACTCATTATGAACGTGACCTTCTGCAATAATACTAAAATCAGAGCCAATTCGCCACAGGAAATTTTTCTCTAAAAGAGTACAAGGCTGCTTTTCCAATCTCTTCTCTCTCCCAGCTCAGTGGCAATGATGGAGAGGGAAGCAGTTAAGTGAATTTGATGAAATGAAACTTAGGGACAGAAGCTCTATTTTGTTCTTATTTTAACTATTAGAACTTCAAATCATTTATTGAAAGTTACTCCAATAAACAAATTTCTGCTATTCTGTAAAGGCCTTTTCTTTCTACAAACTGAGTTACTTAAATTACATAGATGAACTACGAAGTTATCAGAAGAATAAAATAACTAAGCTGTTCCCCACCACAGTTTCTGCTTTTGGAAGTTGAACCAAGCTAACAAGTTGGTGTAAGTACCAGCACTATTGCACTCAGCAGCTCTGTGGAGTCACTGTTATAAAATCCTCATTCACACCAAAACACATGCAAAGTAGCCAAATAATGAACCCCTAGTAGTCCAATGCATATTTAAGATCCCAGAAGTCTCAAAAAGACTGGCTTTGTTGTAGTGGACAAGAGTAACCTTTTCCATAACTAGCATTAGAAACAAGATATAAATCTAGTGACTTAGCTGGAGGACCTTTGGATAGCCTATTTGTTAAAATTACTTCCTGTGCAAAACACAGGAAGATTACCTCCTATTCATTACTCCTACCGTTTATCACGGCAAGAGAAATTTTGTGAAAACAAACCAATTGGTCTGTAAATTCTGCTATTACTCTTACATAATTTTGTTCCTGGAAATTACTAATCATAAGGCATCTGCAGAGTGGGAAGGAGAAGAAGAAAATTAATTATTTTTTGGAAGACTGAAGTTTGACAGAACCATGTTTATACATGAAGATCAAAGAAATATAAATCTTTTCCAAAGTTTGGAAAACGAATTTTGGAAGTTCTTCCTTACTGAAGGTAGAATGTTTTGGCAACTCGAACAAGAGAATCGCAACTCCCTTATTAACACGGTGCTAAGTGTTTCCAACTAGTAAATGAAAAAAATAAGTTTGTTTACTCTCTTTTTTCATGTGCAGGCATTATGTCACAATTTTTTTGGCATTCTCTGGAAAGGTAACAAGGAGCATTCATGTGGATTAAAAAATGTGAACCTCGGTAAACCAAAATATTGCAAAAATAGTCTATCCACGTATGGATTAAATTTAACACAATCCTCTAACTTTGCCTGTAATATCAAGATAATGAAGAAGTTTCGTCCCATCAGCATGCTAAAGAAATTTACTTTTACTGAAATATACAACTACTCCCCCTTTTTCCACACTGGAAAGATACAGAAATATTAATCTCTTCAGATTTATCTTCCACGTATTAAACAAAGTGAGCTGAGAAAAGTGCACATGAAATAAGTAACACATAGTTTGCTGGAAAATACTACATCAAGACTTTAAAACATTTTATACTGAAAATGTATTTAACACTAGCAGCCTAAAACTGACACAAATATTGCATCAAGCTTTTTAAACAAATCAATATGACTTGTAGAATTTCAGAATTGTAAAGTCTCTGAACTTTCCAGATGTGGTATGACTGTGTCAGACTATTCCAGCAGTCACCTGCACTTAGGAAGTTCAAAGAGAAACATACTTCACCATGTAAAAAAACCCCATTATATATACATGTATACTTGCATGTCACATACTTTCTATACACTTCTGCTTATAAAAAACATGCCTTTTCGTTTGCCCGGTTTTTTTAAGTGTGTATTAACAACACAACTTCACAAATAGGGCAAGGAAAAGCCGAGTGCTTCTGTGAAGGAATACTATATTCTGATTAACCACAAGATGATGCTATTGCACTTACTATTGAACCCCAACACCTTTTATCATGTACCAGACCGCATGCTAAGCACACTAAATAGAGCCTGTTGGAGAGCAGAGAGGATTACTTTTCCTCCATATCACAGAGACACATTTTAGTAGGTTAATCTGACTTCACTTCCATGCCTACTCAGCATTTTCATAGCCAAGTTCAGACTCACAGTTCATACAGTGTATCTTTAGCAGCAATCTGTTCCCTGCATGCATTATGTAATATAAATGTCTATCAGCCTTAACAGAGCCTTTGCACTAAACTTCCTTTTATGAAGGATACCTATAGCAGAACACATTTTAGCTTTTTCTTAGACAGTATTATTACATAGCTAATATAGGATGTATTTCACCTGTCATTTAAAGAGACAAAAATTATTAAAGTACATTGGTATCACTGTTTGTGTCCCTGTGGAGAATGTAAAAGTTAGGTATGTTGAGTAAGCACTTCCATATCATAATACTACTTGATCTCTTGGAAACACATTTCAGTTTTGAATAGCTTGAAAGTATAAAAAAGAATAAAAACACCATTATTACTTTTTACCCATTTAACACCTGATTTATACATATCAGTGTAATACATCTTTGAGAATTACTTTTTTCAAGAAATACGATGAAATTAAGTATGTGAAGAACAAAAAGCCATTAGTATTAGATGATTTTTATCTAACTAAATGGCAGTTTCCAACAATGGTTATTTGTCATATGTGGTATGGAGCAAATAATCCCGTCACCACTATTCAGGTTCTTTGAAAGTGTGTAGTCTTTGTATTACATAAATGATTTTCATATTCACAGGCTATTGGATATCAGACTGGGGGAAGTAGTATGGAAATTGAGTCAGTGGGTGTTGGGTGCCCCTGATGTTACTAACTCAGCTTTACATGACAGTGCAAATGGACTGTGCACTGGTAACTTGGTTTAGGGCTTTACCATTAAAATCAGCCACAACATTTTTCAACAAAGCAAGAAAGACTGTGACACACTAAGTATAACTTTCTACTGCTACATGCTTCAGAAATATTCTGCAGAATTTAGCTATCTGGAGGAATTTTTTCCTAAACCAGAAGGACCTGAACCCACTACAAATGTCACACCAAAAAAGTTTCAGCCATCATCTCATGCAACTTTCCAACAAATAATACCATACCAGCAAAATCCTTTCTACTTCGTTTCTTTCCTTAAGAAGGAATATGTATTCATTGTTGTAAATTCTGCTGATATCATCCTTTGCCCTTGCAAGTCTTTGCTGTTCTTCTTCCCACTTCTGCTGAGCATTATGAAACGTTTTCTCAGTCTCTGTCACTTTCTGCTGAAGGTTTTCATTGAGTACTATTTTTTACAGAAAAAGAGAAAGAAAAAATACAAGTAGCCCTGCAAAGCATGTCCAGAAAAAAAAAAGTATAATGCTCATCAGTTCTTCTGTGTACTATGATACTTGTGATATACCGGAACATTAGCACTTCCAGCCCTGAAAAGCACCATCTTCGTTATAAAGAAACTATCAAATTTTGTGTTCTTATAGCATCTTTCACACAAGAAGATAGGAATATTTTAGAGATTTTTACAAATTAAAACTCTTCTCCTCTTGGAAAAGAATAAAAACTAGTGATAACTCTTTCAAGTGACATCTTTATAGCATAGAGGACTCATTTTGGATGTCTAGCTTATTTCCAAATGTCATTTTTGATACAGATGTTAGTTGGTATCAATTAAATTTGAACTCAATTTAAGTGACAGTAAAGACAGGCACCTGCTTCATGAAAGGGACTGTAAGTAAATTTAAGACAGGTTGGGCTAGCAAGCAAAGGCTTAGCTTTTCCAATGAAACTTGTGGCTGTGCAAAAGATCTAAATCCTCTGCCCAGCAAACAACTGAGACAGTGGAACATTGTATATACTCTTCTGTGAAAGCTCAAATGCCAGGGGAAGTTTCATTAGCTGCAAGAAGTTTTATAGAAGCTTCGCCTAATTATACTAACTGCCTTTCGGATGGAAATAGTTTGTATTGGCTTTTAATTTTACTGAACATAACTAACTACACTGGCAAAAAAAACTACACAAGTGATCACCACTTTCCAACAGATTTTTATCTCAAATTCATCTCCGCTTTCTGAAATTTCTTCCTAGTTAGAGAAGACTGAAAAGAACAGAAGAGGCACATTGAGAGGACACAGAGAGTCAGTGGACACAACGATAGGAAAAGACTGTTGGATTCAATGAGAATGGCAGAAAAACAATTTGGAGAAATACTGAAGGGGACAAGGCATAAATGAGGCATTCTCTCTAAGGAGCTTTGTTAGGATCACATCAAAGCACCACATGAAGTGAGAAAGGCTTCAAGTGACCAGGGAAAAGAAACAGTAAATTATAAATTGCTAAAGGATTAAGCAGGAACACAATGATGATTTGGGGTTTTCTTGCACCTGTCACAGAAACAAAAAGTTTGAGAAATTTCAACCAATGGAATTTACTGTCAGTTGACAGACTATAATCCTTGGCTATGGTATGAAAAGAAACTAACACACACACATATACACATATCCATTCAAGAAAACATCCCTTGTCTCTGCAAAACCTCTCCTACCCCCTTTTTGTTCTCAAGTCCCCTCACCATATGTTAGCCCAGTCCCTTCAGGAAAGTGACAGGTAGCACAGCACAGCAGACTGGGGTCACTGTGCTGTGGTTCCTCCATCAGCATCAGTCCCTTTTGAGTCCTGCCTCTTGGTGCTGGCATGGCACTACTCACTTCTAAATTGGTAGGGAAATTAGCAGTAAAGAGAGCATGCACAGAAAGAAATAGCTTTTCTCTAGGTGAGAAACTAGCAGTTCAAGTCTTCAGCTTGCAATCACAAAGAAATTTCCAGGGGAAAAAAAATGACGCCTTCCAGTTTGCAATCCATTAGATTTGTAGTTATCAGGTGTTTCTCCAAGGGAGTGAAAGTTCAGCTTTCCAGTTATTTTAAAAACAGTTGGTACTTCTAGTACTTGCAAGATTCAGAATCTGCTTCCATTCTTGGAAGGTTAAAATCTTCAAGAGTAGTGCTCCAAACTCCTCATTGAATATCAAAGGTACATCAAATTCACAAATACATCTCTTGTACTAGATTAAAAAGATACTATACCAGTTTAGGTAACTAAAAATGCACCTTACTTACTTGTAAGAATGAGAAATCTCTCTCTGTTTGAGGAGTATGAAGGAAATCTGAGTTTCTGAGTATGAAAGTGGTAGGAAAAAAAAGCCTAGGTAAAAACATTCCTTTCCACATACCACTGTCACAACATGCATTAAAAAGAGAAACAAAGATGAAAAGAAGAAAATAAACCAGATATGAACAATGAACAGCATGAAACATTTGAAAAGATGAAAGAAAACAGCAGTATGAGAACTTCTGGAAGTAAAGCTGCTGCAAATATGCAAACAAATGAAGAGAAATGGATTTTTTTTTTTTTTTTTTTTTTTTTTTTTTTTTGCTTGCTTGCTTGCTTTTTTTTTTCCCCTGAAAGGAAAAGGAAGGTCTACTGGGCATGGAGATAACTATGATGTAGAGACAGCCACAGCCACCACGATTACAACTCTGTACATAGACACACTGAAGGAAGGAATAACAGAAGGTAAGAAGCAAAAGATAAAAAAGGGTTGACAGGTTTAGCAGGTTAGTTTTAATCCACATATGAGACAAGGATTTTGTAAACTCTTATGAGTTTTCAAAAGCAGATGGATAAAAGATGAGATTCAAGAAAAACAACGGTAGCTAGAATATTTAATTAAGTTCCTGATTCTCACTTATCTTACTAACTTGGAACTGATTTAGCCCTTATCTCATCTTTGCTTCTTTGAAACTTACCTTGCAGTTTCACAAGTTTGTTTTTTGCATCACTTAACTCTTCTTCTGCAGTACACGTTTTCAGATGGGCATCTTTTCTGGCAACTGCCAATTCATACTCCAGACTTTGTCGAATGGCCTCTCCTCTCTCAAATTCTGACCGTAATTTGATTATCTGGCTTTCATAGTTGGACACCTAGAAAATACATTTCTTTCAAAAAGCTGGTAACAATGTTCCTTTGAAAAATTGTGAAGTGTTACAGAAATACTGCTACAGAATATTTTTAAAAGATATTTCGCATCCCATTCACAACCACCATCTTATTCCACTTGAATTTGAAATATACTCATGCAACTGCATATTTATGCCCGTTTTGATACTTCTGCTGGTTTCATGCAAACTGATCCTACTCCTGGATGAATTTCACGTATATTCAACATACCTGTTTTTCAAAAAATACTCTACCTTAGGAAATTAACATTTTAATACTGTCATCTTCCTGCTCAGAGGAAAAAATACAACAACAGAAACATTATATTCCACTGTCAGTTTTCTGGTAACTTTCCTTAAAACTCAGAAAAACAGTTACACTGGGATAGTAGACTGTCAAGACATCTAATAACCCACAACTGTATGCAGAAGCATAACATTCAGTCCAATACTGTCCAGTAGTCAAAAAAGAACGTTATTCATGTTAACAGAACAAACTAAGAAGGAAAAATACTGTAAAAAGGGACATTATACAGATGAAGAAACATAGTGTAATCTTTGCTGCCAAAAACTGGATCCAGAAAATCAAATCCACACTATTTCAACACAAAAAGGTGGAAAGTAAAATATGTATTTCTTCAGAACATGTACAAATTAGCAACATAGTTGTTAATGAGAATTTCATTCATGGGAAATAATTTACCCACATTACAAAGGTTTTCCTTGATGCTGTTGTAGCAAGCTAGTATTGAAATGAAGTAAAAGAAAATACTTAATTAAGCTTTTCTTTAGTTCAAATATCAGCTTTTGCATTAGCGAACATAGGAAAAGGTGGGCACTGAGCGTGGCACTGCTGTAACTAGTTTCAGTTTATTGCTACTAGTACATGCTAGCTTCTCACGCATGCTAATGCCAATTTGGCAGCTGATAACCTGGTTTAAATTGTGCTGCTGAAGAAGTACTATTACTACTATAGGCAACAAATCTACTCTTAGCAGTCTGCTAGGTGCAGTTGATGTGGGTGTTCGTTCATCTGGTTTTGGCGAAATCCAGCCAATAAAACAAGTTTGCTGTTTCATATCCATTTATTATCTGAGTATGCACCCAAATTAAGAGATGCCTGCTTCTCCCACAATGATTTGCTCTTGTGTTTCAGTTAAGTCATTATTTTCCCACTGCCCCATCAACTGTGGGGTGATTCCCTGGGATTATCTTGATTAGAACTAACAAACAAACAAACAAACAAACAACCTCTTACACTCAGCTGGGAGTGCACAAAAATCTTCTGCAACATTTTGCTGTTGTGAAGTACTCAGGTCACCTACATTCACTTTTAACAACTTATGATAGTAGAGGTTCTACAGCTCCTATGAGCAAGTATGAGGTCTGTACAGTGACACCTGCCTTGTTATTTTTCAGTTAGTGACTGTGCTTTTGATCCACCACATAAGAGTATTATTTTAATGAAAAAAGAAAACAATTATTCAAAAAGTAGTAAAGCAAACAAAAAAAAGTCCTTACCTCTTGATTGTGTTGAATAGTTAAGTCTAAATTTTCAGTTTTAGCTTGAAGAAGTTTCCGCCTCAGATCTAAAACAGCATCCAATTCTGATTCATTGCTATTCTGGAGTAATTCACGCTCCACATTATGTAAGCTGCAAAATAAGATTTTTTTCGAAAAACCTGAGTATTGCTTTTAAGTTTAAAAGCTCCATTATTTCAGTTATTTGATTTTGAGTCCAAAGTTCTAAGCATTCACCTAAGTAAAATTATGTTATGCAGTTGGAATCATACTATTGCTTTTTTGAAAATGGGATATACATATTGCTTATTGTGCAAGATATGAGAGACGTAGCAGCAAGAGCTTAAAACAGATATGCACTTTGTATTTCCCAAAGTTGATTTCAGTATTTTTTTATTATTTTTCATTATTTTTGTTATTGATTAAATAACTTCCAGAATGCTTAAAAAACACCATTCCAATCACATACATTAAAATGACTAGCAAGATTTTGTTTGTCTCTGCAGTAAGGCTCATTTTTTAACATGGTTTACCATCTCAAAAACATCTCTGTCATGAAATGAATGCAAATGTGTGGAGCAAACCCCACTCTTCCAGATTTTTTTTCAAAGATGCCTACATTTAAACTACAGAGAAGCAATTGATCACAATCAAGATACAAATTAAAGGTCTAGTCCTCTTAAACAATCTCCTTCTTTATTTCCACTGCTATTTCAGTTTAAAAAAAAAAAAATCTATTTGACAGGTAAGTGGATCCATGTTTGAGCACCACAAGCTGCACCTGGGCCAGGACAACTCCCAGTATCAATACAGGCTGAGGGATGAACATACTGAGAGCAGTGCTGCCACAAAGGACTTGAGGTGCTGATGGATGAGAGGCTAGACACAAGCCGGCAATGTGCACTTCCAGCCCAGAAAGCAAACTGTATCCTGGGCTGCATCCAAAGCAGTGAGGCCAGCAGGTCAAGGGAGGGGATTCTATTCCTCTACTCTATTCAGTGAGACCCCATCTGGAGCGCTGCATCCAGTTCTGCATTCCCCAACAAAAGAAGCACATGGGCCTGTTGGAGCAAGCCCAGAGGAGGTCACCAAGATGATTAGAGGAATGGAGCACCCCTGCTATGAGGAAAGGCTGGAAGAATTGGGATTGCTCAGCTTAAAAAACAGAAGGCTTCAGGGTGACCTAATTGCAGCCTTCCAGTATCTGAAGGGAGCCTATGAGAAAGATGGAAAGAGAAAGACTTTTTACAAGAGTATGTAGTGACAGGATGAGGAGGAATTGCTTCAAACTGAAAGACAGTAAATTCAAACTAGATATTATAAAAAATTCTTTACTGTGAGGGTGGTGAGGCACTGAACAGATTGCCCAGAGAAGCTGTGGATGTCCTATCCCTGGCAGTGTTCAGGTTGCATGGGGCTCTGAGCAACCTGGTCTGATGGAAGGTGTCCCTGTCCACAGGAGGGGGATTGGAACTAGATTGTATTAGAGGTCCACTCCAACCCAGGCTATCCTATGATTCTGCGATTTAATGACTGTATTGACACAGCATAGCTTGCATGTACCACACCATCTTCTTCAGTCTGAATTACATACTTTCAGGAATCTAAAAAATAAACCACAAAAACAGTAACTGTACTACTAGACTTCAAAATACAGAAGCAGAGCTTACCTTTTAGTTTCTGTGACAGAGCAGTTGACTGGAGAGGATGAACTCATGATGTTCAGTAGGCAGCTTTTAAGTCAATAAACTCTGGAAAATGAAGCCTTGACAAGCTTGATAAGCTTTAAAGATTATTTTGCCATATCACAAAAGCATTAAAATCTGTAACAGAGACATGCTTTAGTTCATTTGGCAACATAATAAAAGAATCTTTGGTTAACACTCATGATCAGTTATGAAAGTGTTACTATGTCATGTGAGTAATTACCACCAACTGTAATTTTACATCAGTTTCAGTCAACAATGAGAACTGTACTTCTAAGTTTAAATACTGGTAGATTAATATATACAGTATAATATCAGAATATCCACTGCCAAGGTTTTCAGAATGTAACTAAAAATATCTTTGCGTACATTGATCCTCTAAGTTCTCTATTCTCCCAAGAAAATTACAAACTACATTTCTCTTCAAAATAAATCTATGGGAGATAAATGCATACACCATGATTGCATGCTGTCTAATATCAGCTTTTAATACAGCAAGCCTTCCAAATGTTTCACAAAAAATCTTTGACTTAGACATATCTTTATTGTATATATATCAGCAATATTTAGGAGTATAGAGGAGAAATACTGAATTGAACTACAACTCCATTCTAACTTTGTTAAAAAAAACTCACTAATTTAGTGTTACTAATAAAAAAGCAATCAATATAGATAACATATTTTTAACACAGACCTTAAAAAAATCTATTATTTATTTCAAGTTGAACAGCAAACGATAAATGAGCTCTTTCCATTAATTAAAGCAAGGTAACATGAAGAAAAAGTTGTATTCAACACTTGAGAATAACAAGCCATTAAGGTTTGCTTTCGGATGCTGCAGCACATGGACATCCATATTACAGTCCAAACAAGAAACTAGCCTGTAATCCACCTCTGGCTGAGCTGGAAGGGACCCACAAGGATCATAGAGTCCTACTCCTGGCCCTGCACAGGACCATCCCCAAGAGTCACACCATGTGCCTGAAAGTATTGTCCAAATGCTTTTTGAACTCTGTCACGCTTGGTGCTGTGACCACTTCCAAGGGGAGCCTGTTCCAGTGCCCAACTACCCTGTGGATGAAAAACCTTTTCCTTATATCCAACCTAAACCTACCCTGACTCAGTTTCATGCTGTTTCCCCAAGTCCTGTCACTGGTTGGGAGAATGAAGAGATCTGTACCTGTCCCTCCTCTTCCCCTCACAAGGAAGCTGTAGACAGCAATGAGGTCTCCCCTCAGTCTCCTCAAGGCTGAACAGAACAAGTGACCTCAGCTGCTCCTCATACAGCTTCCCCTTAAGGCCCCTCACCATCCTTGTGGCCCTCCTTTGGATGCTCTCTAAGAGCTTAATGTCTTTTTTATACTGCCCAACAGCAGCACTTGCTATAATATATTAACTATAAACTGATTTTATTCATTCCAGTTGCTAATAACCTGCACTAGAAATATGAAGACTGCTTCAATCTATAATTTTAACAAAAAATTATGCAAAACCAGACTTATTATTTCTAAAAACTCTGAGGTTATGGGTTTGGGTTTTGTTTTACTCTGTTCTTACAGAAAAGCAGTATATTTAAAAAGAATAGGTAGATGTAACATCTGTGATTTTTAACATCTACCCATTGGAATTTACCTTGGTACATGTGTTCATAAAACCCCAAACACATCATTACCACATAACAGTCATTCACACTCCTAGAGAAAATGGCACAGCTTTCTTTTCACCTTAACTGAGAAAATAGTTGAAGTCTTCATTTTTAAAGTTTAGACTGTGGTATAACTGTCTAGGTACATTTTAAGCCCATTAAATTACTGGTGATGTGCACATTAAAAACTTTACATAAGAGAAGAAGGTCTTGACAGAGTATTTCAAGTATTCGACTCAACCAAAATCAACTGCTTGGATATAAAAAAAGTGGTATCATGGTATAGGAAACTATACCTCTATCAAATGTGTCAAATTTTCACATTAAGATGTATCTCTGAACACCATTAAAGTAGTCTTTCAAACAATACCTTTTTTAAGCTTTATTGAAACTTATAGCAAAATCTGATAATGACTAGTAGAAAATTAAAAAAAAAAAAATGGTACAACTAAAATTTTCTCAGAAATCTGTTTTTTCACCTCCAAAATAGAATTCACTATCTCTAACCAACAAACAATAGCTGCAGAGGAAAAAAAATCTGTCTCAAAACATAATCCAAATGTCCTCTGTCAACCCACATTATTCTGAATTATATGATTTATAATAATAATAATTTGTAATTTCTGAAATTACTCTGGAGTCACATGGGGGCAGGGGAAAATATCTAACTACTGTTTTCTGGGAATGTTAATGACTTTGAAAATCACTCCTCTGTTACAATACATATCGATAGCTTATTAGCACGCAAATGGATATCCTCTAAAAGCTTGCTAATTCAATTACCAAAAAAAAAAAAAATCCAAATGGCATGGAGTGGCTCATAAGAGTTAAAAAAAACAGTATAAGAAATTTTTGCTTGAAGAGACAATACGTTCGAGGGGTGTTACCTACAAAACTTGTGTCATATTCTCCTCACAAACTGCTGAATACACTTAACTAACTTTATCAAGCTCACTGATTTACAGTGGATATGAGGAAGAAGTTCTTTACTTGCGGGTGGTGAGGCACTGGAACAGGTTGCCCAGAGGACTTGTGGATGCCCCATCCCTCCACGGGGTCGAGACCAGGCTGGATGGAGCTAAGAGCAAGGTGATCTAGTCCCTGCCCACCAGCGAGGGGTGTGGCACTGGATAATCTCCGCGATCTCTTCCAAACCACGACGTGACTAAGAGCACTCTAAATCTAACGAGATTTATTTAATTTAAAACACACAGAGCAGGGCCTAACTACCACATCTGAGCTGCAACGCACAAAAACTTAACAGCATTTACTGTGGCTGAGCGAACCACTAGGTTTTCCTTAATACGGACCAAAAATATTTTTTAAGCAAGCTAAAAACCAGAGCAGCAACATCCCTTCGTTCCGCTGGCCCTCCTCCCAGCTGGCTGAAGCGGTGCCCGGGGCAGAGCGCCGTGCTGACGGCTCCGGAGCTTTACCTGGCACGAAGGGCTGCGGGAACAGAGGCAGGACAGAGCTCCAGCAGCAGCGTCCCGGGGCCGCTCCGGGAAGTGCCGTACGGTCTCCCGGTCCCGCCAGGAAGGACGCGGCGCCTTCCCAACGGCAACTTCCGTCTGCGGCGGAACAGCGTCGGGGGCCGTGCCTGCCGCCATCCCCGGGGCGGCGGGGCTGCACGCTGCTTCCCGGAGCTGCCGCCGTGCCGGCGGGGTTACAGCTGGGAAAGCAACCACGGACACGTCTCAGGGATTCTGATCCACGTTTATTGGATCAGAATCGGGATGTCCAATTCGGGACAGCACATTCTTCACCCGAATTATCAGAAGAAACAAGCAGGTAAATTATTTGGAAAGGTCATGGGACAAAAAACACAGCAGCGTGGATGAGGGTTATCACTCTCCTTCTTACCTTGAGTCACAAAAATTATTTTAGACACAATAGTATTGCTGCATGCATGTAGCTAAACAAACACCTTTCCTTACCTTCACACGGAAAAATACATCTCGTATAGAGAACCACAGAATTATTTAGGTTGGAAAAGACCTCTGAGATCAAGTCCAACCATTAGCACTGCACTAGCAAGTCCACCACTAAACCATGACCCTGAGTGTCACATCTATGCATCGTTTAAATACTTCCAGGGATGGGGACTCAACTGCTTCCCTGGGCACCTAGTTCCAGAGTTAGTAACTCTTTCAGTTAAGAAATTTTTCCTCCTATCTGACCCGAGTCTCACTGGAGCAACTTGAAGTCGTTTTTTTTTACCAGAAGAGACTGACCCCCACAACCTCCTCACTAAAACCTCCTGTCAAGTAGTCATAGAGTCAGAGCTCCCTTTTCTTGGTGGAAACAAATCAGAGTGATATAACACAGGGAATTCGACATTAACTTATTTTTCAGAAAGAGCTGTTGATGTGTTTAGAAAGAGTGCTTGATGTTCAGGGAGAAAAAAAAAAAAAAAAAGGAGAACATGCTGCTTAAGTGTGGGTCTGGCCTTAGTAGAGAAAGAAGCAACTGCTTCACTTGCAGACATGACAGCTGCATGCTTCTTTGCAATGTGACCTTATCCACACCTCCAGGAAATCAGTTGGAAGACTGTTTCAAACCGAGAACCTTGACAGACTCAACTCCTCACAGGAAGAACAATTTTTCACCTCTGAAGCTCATTCCTGGCTTGTAACAACTTAATGTGTATCAGTGTACTGACTTCCTACTCAAGCACCAGGTGGCAGGCAGGTCTGGCTGAAGCCTTACAGGTTCCATCATTCAAAATAAAACCATTTGCTAAAAAAAGTTGATGTAGTCCTTGAAGTTTGTATGAGCATCAATATGGCATCTTACTCTCTTGCATGTACAAGGTCTGGATTACAAAATACACTTTTCTTCTGTGTTTCTGTGCTTCAGCATTTTGTCTTCAGTCTTAAATCTACTTAACAAGTAGAAATGCACTCAATTGTAAACAAGACATAACTTGTTCAAACATTTTTTTTTCACTCTTAAAAAAAATCAGATTACATTTTGGTTTAAATTCTTTAGTCACATTAGTGTCTTTTGAAGAACATCCTACCCTACTTTTTCATGTCATCAAGTCATCTTGAGTTGCTTCCTTAATTAAGAAAAAAAATATTTTCAGCTCCTCTTCACTGATTTTAATACAAGGTGCAAAGCTTCTGATTCCTGAAAAATGTCAGACTCAAAGCAATGTTCCAAAGGCTGAGGGAATTATGATATCCCTGAGAGATTCCAAAAGCATTGTTTCAAAACTAAATTGTGAACTTATTTAATCTGATACTGAAGAGAAATCTAACAATAGGATTAAACAGAGTAGTGACTTAGCTAAGGGAATTCCTGCAGATTGTCAGTTCCTGCATAGCAAAATATTAATATACACAGTTTTTGCAGTACTCAACACTTTCTCATTTAGGAAAAATGTAAAACTTTATGTATTGCTGAAATAAGAATGATTTGGTACAGCAAAGACCCACATACCTGCAATTGAAAATATGTGCCACTGTCAAACTTTTCTCTTCCTCTAAACAATTCTAGATGTACATTCCACCTTAATCTCAGTTTTTAACTAATTTTTGCCCCAAGTGGTCATTCTTTTGTGCATAGGAAGAAAGTTTTTCATCTGTCTAATATATATGGGCTAATATATGGGCTGCTCAGGGAGGTGGTGGATTCTCCATCCCTGGAGGTATTTTAGAAGAGATTGCATGTGGCAGTTAGTGCCATAGTCTAGTAACTGTGGTGGTAATGGATCAAGGGTTGGACTTGATGATCTCAGAGGTCCTTTCCAACCCATCTGATTCTATTATTCTGTGATTCTATATTGATGATTTTCTATTTATTTTATGAGATCTTGTCTAACTCTCTAGGAAACTGATATCAGGAATATGAGCTTTGCCACCTCCAGGAAAATCAACCAAATTTGACTTGTTCAAGCCATCAGAAAATTGCAGTTTGTTTCTGCTTAACATAGATGGTGTGAAGTTATGCAGTTAACATTTGTAAGTGAACATTTTGCATTTAAGGAGAAGAGAGCCTAGAACAAAGCACAACTTGCTCTGTGGCAACTGCAGTGGGTGTTTTGGGCCTGACTTGAGTTTCAGTATCAAAGCTGAAAGTGGTAAGATGATTCTTCTCATAAGCTCTTTCTTATCTTTGTGTCTAAGTAGCACAGGGAGCAGCTGGCAGAAAACTGGCCTGTGAAAGTTGTGCATCAGGCCACACACTGAGGATGAGAACTCGAGTACAAAATGGGTCGGTCTGCTGCTGTGAAACAGTATAAATTTGTGCTACAACTCTTACAGCTCTCAACAGGTTTTGGCACCCAGTGTATGGCACAAACACACAGTACAATGACTTGCATCCTTGCAAGTCATGACTTGATCCCCTGCGTGGGACCACCACAGAGAGCTAAAGCCACAGAGAAAGACTGGCTAATTTTTGATGCAGAAAACTGGAACTAGACACAACAGGACAGGGAGGCTGCGTGAAAGAAGCGATTGAGTCTAAATCTGGATCTGAGGTCTTCTGTTTGAAGAAAGGTATTTGTGGAGCAAAGCGTCAGAGGTTGGAGGTGGCTGATGTGCTCAGCAAGGAACCATCTGACAGAAATGGGAGAGGAGGGCGCAGTGGCTGCAATGCTAGGTGAGAAGGGAGCTTAATATGGATGGGTAAACTAGCCAGGAGAGAGTAGGTATGGAGAGGACAAGGGGAGTAGCAAAAAGTCTGAATTTATAGCAATCCTAGTTAAACAAAATCAAACCAAAACATAAAAGTAAACATTGAACTCAATCTAGCCACACCTGTTAGGGATAACAGGAAATGCTTCTACAAATACATCAATAGCAAAAGGAGGGGCAGAGAAAACCTCTGTTCTTTGTTGGACATGAAAGGGGGAACATAGCCACCAAAGATGAGGAAAAGGATGAGGTATTTAACACCTTCTTTCCCTCACTTTTCAACAGTAAGACGGGAGGTTGTCAGGACAACTGGCCTCCACAGCTGAGAGACAGGAAGCTGACTTCCCCTTGTAGTCCAGGAGGAAACAGTGACCTCCTGAGCCACTTGGATCCTCACAAGTCTATGGGACCAGATGGGATCCACCCAAGGGTGATGAGGGAGCTGGCAGAATAGCTCACCAAGCCACTCCATCATTTACCAACAGTCCTGGCTCACTGGGAGGTCCTAGATGACTGGAAGTTGGGGAATGTCACGCCCATCCACAAAAAGGGCTGCAAGGAGGACCTGGAAAACTACAGGCCTGTCAGCCTGACCTCAGTGCCTGGCAAGGTTATGGAGCAGATCATCCTGAGTGCATTCACACAGCACCTACGTGACGCAGCCTGGGGAAGGAAAGGTGACCACAGCACAAAGGTTCTTGCTCTGCTGTAGGTCTTTATTGTGGAAGGGTGTGAACAGCAACAGAGGAAAGCATGCTATCCCTGACTGAGGGGAGAGCTACCAGTTATATAGAGTCTGGGATGGAAAGGGCTAGAACTTGGGAGGAGCATGGGACTGACAGGGTAGCACAACCAATAAGGAATTTAGGAATTGAGTGAAGTAATCAGGGACCAATAACAAGGAATGGGGGTTATGGTAGGACTGCCCACAATGCGGCAAATCCTAGCCAATCAAGGAGAGGGAAAACTGTGACGGGACTAACATGTTAGGGCATGCCCTAATACAATATAATGAATATAACTGGGGTACTTAATTTTTAAAACAACATGCATTAACAATAAACACTAAAACATCAACCAAATCGCACAAAACACAGTCTTTAACTATGATTCAGGCCTTGATGGCCTGTAAAAGTCTCTACTGTTAATAAAGTCCTCTCTAGTATTTTTCATAGATGGCATGCCATTTCTTGACTCTTCTTTTCTCCTCTTCTTATCCTCCTCACCTATGGGATGAACAAGGGATCAGACCCAGCCAGCATAGGTTTAAGAGGGGCAGGTCCTGTCTGACCAACTTGACCTCCTTTTATGATCAGGTAACCCACCTGGTGGATGAGGGGAAGGCTGTGGATGTGTCTGTCTGGACTTCAGCAAAGCCTTTGACACCATCTCCCATAGAATTCTCCTGGAAAAGCTGGCAGCACACAGCTTGGACAGGGGCACTCTGTGCTGGGTTAGGAACTGGCTGGAGGGCCGGGCCCAGAGAGTGCTGGTGAACAGGGTTGCATCCAGTTGGCAGCTGGTCACCAGTGGTGTCCCCCAGGGATCAGTGCTGGGCCCAGTTCTATTTAATATCTTTACTGATGATCTGGATGAGGGGATTGAGTGTACCATTAGCAAATGTGCAGATGACACCAAGCTATGGGGGAGTGTTGATCAGCTGGAAGACAGGAGGGCTCTGCAGAGGGACCTGGACAGACTGGAGAGTTGGGCCAATTCCAACAAGATGAGGTTCAACAAGGCCAAGTGCCGGGTCCCGCACTTTGGCCACAACAACCCCTGCAGCGCTACAGGCTGGGCACAGAGTGGCTGGAGAGCAGCCAGGCAGAAAGGGACCTGGGAGTTTGGATTGACAGGAAGCTGAACATGAGCCAGCAGTGTGCCCAGGTGGCCAAGAAGGCCAATGGCATCCTGGCCTGGATCAGGAACAGTGTGGCCAGCAGGACCAGGGAAGTGATTCTTCCCCAATACTCAGCACTGGTGAGGCCACCCCTGGAGTGCTGTGTCCAGTTCTGGACCCCTCAGTTCAGGAAGGACATTGAGGTGCTGGAGCAGGTCCAGAGAAGAGCAACCAGGCTGGTGAAGCGACTGAAGCACAAGTCCTATGAGGAGAGGCTGAGGAAGCTGGGGTTGTTTAGCCTGGAAAACAGGAGGCTCAGGGGAGACCTCATCACTCTCTACAACTCCCTGAAAGGAGGTTGTAGCCAGTTTGGTATTGGTCTCTTCTCCCAGGCGACCAGCAGTAATTCAAGGTCTTAAGGACAAGGACATGGTCTTAAGCTGTGCCAGGGGAGGTTTAGGTTGATTATTAGGAAAAAAATTTTTACAGAGAGAGTAATCAGTCTTTGGAATGGGCTGCACGGTGGTGGATTTACGGTGCTTGGAGGTTTTTAAGATGAGACTGGATGTAGCACTTAGTGCCATGGTCTAGTAACCACGGCAGTGTTGGATCAAGGGTTAGACTTGATGATCTCAGAGGTCGTTTCCAACTCGATTGATCCCATGATTCTATAAAAAAACAAACCAATCAACCAAACAAAGAAACAAAAAAAGCAACCAAAACACCCCCCACCACACCCAGGAGCTAATGCCGACTGAGTAGCAGGTAAGAACTCAGTAGACTTAAGAAACCGAGACAAGGGCTTGTTGGGTGCTGGAAAAGTCAAGGCATCAAGAGAAGTAGCTGGGGAGTATCCAGGTAACACAGGTAGCTTTGGGGCTGGCAGCAACATGCGATGAGAAGTACGGGAAGGGGAGGGCTTTGTAAAAGAGCTCGTGAGGAGGGAGACGGGCAAAGGGACCTACGAGGACAGTCGCACTCATCCGCTTTGCAGACAAACGTGGCAGCCTGTGAGCTGCTGGGCAGGGCGCACTCGCCCGTGCCCGTGCTCCCGCCGGATGGCCGCCTGAACGACTCTCCCGCCTTCGCCGAGGCTCAAGACAGCTCCGCGCCTGCGCCGCCGCGCCTCCTGCTGCTCCTGCTCCTCTGCCCCCGCCCCGCCCCCACTGGGGGGACCACTGGGGAGGAACGAACCACTTCTATGGCTGAAGGGAGAGGGGCGAAGGAGTCCCACTCTATTCCTTCCCCCGGCCCTGCATCGAGGCCGGCGGACGACTGCCGTTCCTGGATGGCCACGTTTTCCCCAGGCGCGGAGGTGGGAGCCGAGCTGTCTGTTTTACAGCGGGGCCGCGCTGGGTTCCCCCGGCAGCGCGGAGCTCCCCCGCCGCCACGTTGCAGTGTGCCGGGCGGTGCCGCCCTCAGGCGGGAGGAGGGGGCCGACCGTGTTTCCCGCGGCGGGCTGCGGGCCGGGAGCCAGGGCGGCGGATAGCGGGAGCGACGTTCGTAAGGCAGCGGGAGGGAGAGAGGAAAGAAAGAAAGAAAGGAAGGAAGAAAGAAAGAAAGGTAGGTTGGAGGAAGGAAAGGAAAGAGGGATAAAAGGGTTGATGGGTGGATGGAGGGAGGCAGGGAGGGAGGGGAGGGAAGGAGGGAAGGAAGGAGAGAGGGCAGGCGGACGGGCGGAGTTTCTCATCCGCCCCCCCGCTGCGCTCCCGCGCCATCGTGCCCGTGGGGGCGGGTGGCCGCCGGGCCCGGGGGATGCGGGAGGGCGGGCGCTACGAGCAGCTCGGCCTTGCCCGCCGGGCGCCTCGGGGGTCTCCAGGCGGGGGCGAGGGGCGGGCGCGGCGCGGTTGCTCCGGCCGGGGCCGCCCGGCCTTGTTGACGTGCCCTCCCGTGTTGCCCTTGTGTCCTCCCCCCACCCCCCTGTGTGTTTATCTCGGTAGCGAGGGGCACCTCAGGCGGCCGGGAGAGCCTCGGAGCGTGCTGTAGTCGCAGAGCTCTTCATTCTCTCGGCCCGCTCGCCTGGCGGCAACAGGGCTGCTCGTCGGTGAGAAAACATGAGCCGAGATTTCAAACCCGGAGATCTGATCTTTGCCAAGATGAAAGGTTATCCGCATTGGCCGGCCAGGGTAAGACTCCTCGTCGTCACCCTCCTCCGTTCTGCGCGGGATGCGCTCGCACACCTGTGCGGGGCAGGGCCTCCAGCCTCCCTCCTCTAGGGGAGGGCACGGCCGTGCTCCCGAGGGTGGAACCGGCTTCTCAGTCACACTGCAGGCCCCTAACAAGTACTGCTGCGAACAAGTAGCCCTGTTCAGTAGGGATTAGTTGTCCTAATTTTGTAACTCGGCTTTCAGGAATGAAGATCTCTCTATGGTAGTGTGATGCTGGAGCCGTGCAGGCCCCTAACTGCACAAAAATACTGTTCCCAAATAACTGCTCTTCTTTGGCGAAAGGAAAATACGAAGTTCTGGCAGTGTTACTGCTAAGTCAGCTATTTCTACCATGCTTCCTATTAAATAGGCTAAGTATATGTAGTAGCTTGTCCAGTCCCTTTTACACTCTCCCTGCTCCCGTGGAAGATGCATGCCAGGTTGTGGGACTGCTGCGGAAATCTAGCCAAAACAGTAAGATGCTGACTTAGGAATTGTTTGGGGTTTTTTAATGTTTATTACGCTTTTGGTAGTACTTGACGTTTGGGCTTCAGCAAGCTAATTGGGCAAGCATAAGGGTGGGAAGTCTTTCTGTTGCTTTTGCTTAAGGAAGGGAGGTACGTGTATGGAATTGATATGTGCTTTTTACCTGTAGCACATCAGGTCTCTCTCTTTAAAAGAAGTAGTCGTGAAAAGTGTTGCTGTAAACTAGAAGTGTTGTTATTTTCAATTGTTGCTAATACTGGTTTTGATTCTGCTGTATTTTTTTAACACACAGCTAAAAAGAGCTCTCAAGACCTACTTTACTTCTCTCTAAAGAAGCTTTTTTATTCCTGTTTAATGCTTAATGCTTTTATTTATTTCCCCCAGACAGCTCTTAACTGTTACTTGACTTGAATTATGGACTTGTTTTCTTTAGGTGGATGAAGTTCCTGATGGAGCAGTAAAACCTCCTATGAATAAAATGCCTATTTTCTTTTTTGGCACCCATGAGACGTAAGTCCTTTATATTTAGGGGTCATATTTTCTTCATTCTAAAATGCTGTGATAAGAAGTTATCATCTTCTCTGAATGTAATGCATTTTTAACTATTGTAATTATTAGCAGACCAACTCTTCCTAAATTAATCTCTGTTGTCAGGACATACTTCTTCACATTTCCTTACACCGTTCAAGTGAACGGTAGACCATAAGCATACTGTGTAGACTTTGCTAATCAGAAGGAAAAAAAATCATAGGCACAGTGGTATGACTGATGCTTTTTTCCTTCTTCAGTAATGACTTTTAATTGTAGTCCTGTATATCCTCAAAATGCTCAATATTATATTCTCAAAGAAAGTGAAATAAGGTTGAGAACAGTGAAGTAGGCAAAATTTGAGAGATGAACAGATAATCATGTATTGGGGTTGTTTTTGTTGGGGTGCTTTTTTTCTTCTGGAGTGGTTTTGGATTGTGGGTGTTGTTATTTTTTATGAGATCTGTATGAAAAAATGAGGAAGTGCTGTTAGCTTTATACCTGTCAACGCGCAAAATACTGATCTCTAGGGACTTCAGCAATGCTGATGTTTGCTTTGAGGGACTGTATGTCTTCCACTGCTGAGTTTGATTGGTAATATGCTGGGATTTATGCAGTTCTGTCTTTTTGAAAGGTATTGTGTTACTTTGTAGCGTGACTGGTTGTGTTGGTGTAGGTCTGTAACATCACATTCAGTGCTCCATTTGTTAAGTTGTTTTAAAAAAAAATCCCAACCTAAAACCTGTACTGGTGTTCTTTTACTTCTGCTTTTCTTAATAAAACAGCAGGTTAGAGATAAAAGTTGTGTATACAAGTACACATTTTTTTGCATTTTGTGGCAAGACCTTGCTTTTTTCTCCTAATTTTTTTAAATCTATTGAAATTGCCTTATCTGGTAGTTTGCATCTATCTTTTAGTAAGCCATGCTTAGACAAGATACATTGCCCTGTTGAATTAAAGAATAATGATCCCTTACTCTCTTGACATCACTTGTTACTTTGTTCTTTTTTTTTAAGAAGTGATTTTTCTGATGAAAAATATTTCTATATGCTTGGCCCATGTGTGGTTTTTTTTTCTAAGTGGTCTCATCTTTCAATAAATCTTTTGATGACTTAAGTGGTTTTAGTTTGGTTGTGTTTTGTGTGCATGTGTAGTTTTGTGGGTAAAGAGGAGTTACTGGAATTTGATTCAAGGTTTCGAGGTTTGTCTTGCCCGTTTTTTTAATTACCATTTTAAACAATGTGGCAGGTTACCTTTTTTTCTTAAATTTTTCTTGGCGACTGAAACGCGATACTGCTTTGATTCTGCTCCTGTGTCATTCTGGATTGCACTGAGGCTTTGTGCAGTTGTAAGTTCAGGAATACAGGTTGAGTATAAGGGAGACAGAAATTACTTCTTATCTAAAGCTTGAAAAATACCTTTGTGAATTTTGAGAAGCAGCATGACCAACTTCAGATTTAGACTCCTGAGAGATGTGTGACTTTGGAAGGTTTGGTGATTTTTTTTTTTGTAGTTTGCATGAGTAAATTTGAAATATCTAGTCCTCACTCACTGATATTGTTACAAAATAAAGTTTAGCTGTGATTGGTTTTTGTTAGGCTGTGGATTCCGATTTACTACATTTCAGAGATCCATAGAATAAAGAGAAACTTCTTGCCTTCATTTCATGCATATAGCAATGTGTACAGGGTGTTCCATGACCCAGCTGTCTCCTGGTTTTGTTAACCATGTTGCTTACCCAGTGCTCTGTAAAGTGGTAACAGGTGAAACTCCTATATTTCATTTTCTCACTTACTGCTTACAGCAGATACCTGTAACAATAGGAAGGAGCAGGTCAGGTAAAATTGGAGAATGATATTCCATGACATACAATTTTGTGTTGGTTTGTAGTAAACAATTTTCTGTACTTTTTCGTGAGAAATACAGTAAAGTTGGTAAACTTGTTCTCTCTGTGCTTCTCACAGCTAAGTCTGACAGACGTGTGCAAAGTTAGACACTGTTTACCTTCAGCATGTTAGTAGGCTGTACATACACAGTCTGTCTTACTGTAAGTGGCAACTCTGAAAATCCACAAAATTAGTTTAATCATGCTAAAAAGTGGATAGTTACAACAAGAAGAAGGAACTGTAGGGAAGAAGGAAAACAAGACTGGCTTGGGAGTAATTCTTACTTAACTTTTAGAAATAATATTAATTCAGCTTTGCAGATTACTGCAAACAAGTATTATCTTGTAATTTTTTCTTTGTTTCCTCATAAGTTTTGTCAAAAAAACCAACTGTTTTACTACCTGGGGAGAGTAATAACACAAACAGTATTTTAATAAAAGCTTCATTTGAATGTGTTGTGCCAGTAAACACATCAGTGCAAATTTATTTGGTCACACAGAAGACAGACAGAAGGTCACACTGAACTCTAGTTTCTGGAGCCTGTGTATTAATCTCTCTTCATTCAATTTTCTTGGGTTTTTTTCTTTTTTGGTACATGAGGATTTAATTACAGCAGGCCAGTAAGCCTCATGACCTTTTCACAGTAGCTGGTTTCCGATGTTTTTCAATGCCTGATCAATATGGGTAGAGGCTTACAGACTTTGGAAAAATGCTTCTCTTCAGAGGACAGGGAAGAAGGGAGGCAGTGTTTTTCCTATTTTTTGGCCTTCCAATTGCTCTTTGTTTCCCTCCCCATCTTTTTTGGTCTGGATAAATAGACTTTGAAGGTGCACATTTCCCATACTGTCTGAATTGTCTCTGTCTCTTGCCAAGAGGTAGGTGATTTGCAGTTTAATCTGACTGTGACTTACTTAATACCTTGTGAACATAGATGAATGTTTACTGTTGCAGTGAAAATGCTTAAGCTTTCTATGAGATGTTCTTTTTTCTTCTCCTTTGTTTAGTAGGGTGTAAGTCTCAAGTAGCTCCTTTTTATAAGGATGATGAAGGATATAGTGGAGTGGAACTTAAAAGTACTTAAGTCTTCCATAAGCTAGTACTTTAGAAAGCAAAAATCTGCAACTTTTCAAATAGTTGGATCTCATATATTTGCGATCAGACAAAGCCATGTCTAGGCAAAATTCAGAAACTACTGCCAAAGTGTGCTCTTCTTCTGTTAGCAGCATATGTATTGCTGTAGTGAAATCCTTACTTTGAAAGGTCATGAAAATAGAGCAGGAATTAAATAGTCTTTGATGTTCTTCAGCATGAACCAGAAAATTGGTTCTCAGTAACATGGTACCTTGTTTTCTGAAGTCTAACTGAGAAGCTAGTAGTGGATACTGTGAGTTCATCATCTGAGAAAAGCTAATAGGTAAAAGCCTTCGTTAGCTTACAGTAAGGGGTAGTGCTATGCAGGAGTTTGTCTTTGTCTGAAAGATACCCAGGGAGCATCAAGACCTCTACTACAAGAGTATATTACATAAAATAGTTTTCATGTTTCCTTCATCAAGAAAATGGCTGGAGGAGAAGCTTAAAATAAGAAATATCTTAAAGTTTTTATTATTTAAATTTCATAAATCAGGTTATGAGGTCCTGTCACACATTGGAAAACTACTGAATGAATGCTGAATTGTATAGCATTCTTGAAAAGATGGGGGCAGTCAGTGTATTCAGGTGTTTTTTCATGTCCAACACAATATTCTTAAGTTTTAAATTTTAACTTATTTTTAATTTAATAATTTTGAAATGTTGGAACCATTTCATATCCTTTAGTTTGTGCTCTTTTGAAATGTTGGAGCCATTTCATATCCTTTAGTTTGTGCTCTTTCTTTTCATTGCCCAGATTCAAGGATTCTTTATTCCTCACACTTAAGCCTAATTTTTTTTTCTCCTAAGGAAGCAATTGCTCCTTATGTTTGTTTGTTACCTGAATGGTTTTTAATTGATCTGGTTCACAGTAGGTGGTTGACTTGTCAGCCGCAGTGTTAAGATGTGGCATTAACCATTTCTTGCTCAGACACTCAACACTCTGGGAAGGAGGGAAGTCTATATATATGTGGTGGCAGTAAGAGAAACCTTGGGCTGTTGAAGGCGAAAGTTTAAAAAACTAAAGATGCTTATGTAGCAGAATAGTTGTTACAGTAATAATGAATTTAATGCATTAATAACGTTTGATCAGTACTTCTTTGAATGGACTAACCATTGAAATTGTGAATTTTATTCTTTCTCTCCTTAAGGGCATTTTTGGGACCAAAGGACATATTCCCTTACTCAGAAAATAAAGATAAATACGGCAAGCCAAATAAAAGAAAGGGTTTTAATGAAGGGTTGTGGGAAATTGACAATAATCCCAAAGTGAAATTCTCTCATCAGCAGGTAAGTTATGCAGAGGCTGCAAATCTTTGTTGCTTTTGTGGGAAGTGGAGAAAGACAATAAGTGCTTTCCTACTGTAGGATTATGAATCATTGCTCTTATTTAACTGCAGGTTAGACGAAATTTCATATATTTTAAAATTTTAAAAATTTTTTTATAGATGTCCAGTATTGATAGCATAACAGAGATGGGGGTTGTTCATGTAGAGATATCCACTTAGCATAGTAAGCTCATGAGAGATCATGCTGGCAGTTTTGGAGCACAAGGCTAAAAGTTTAACACTTTTTACAGTGCACATCAAGTTTTACTTTTAACTGTGTACATATACATACTTACAACTACATGTATTCCTGAGATACTTATTTTTGGAACTGTGCTTGAAAAGCGGTATTTTTTTGGAATCTTGGTCACTTTACTTCTCTCTGTATTCTAAAACCAAATACTTTTCTCTACAAGTATCTTGTAAGATTTCAGTACATCCTTTCTTAGTGTGCAGTATTTTCATTCTAGCAGTTGGAAGTAATGTGTTGTATGCTTTTTGCCCTCTGTCACATGACTTGATTTAGTTTTTGTCCATCAGTAGTTCCTCATTTCTTAACCTCTTGGTAAGTCTTCCAGGCTTAGGCTGGAGCTATGCAATGCTACCCATAAAAATACCCAAATTTGATCTGAAGACAAAAAAATTGCCTTGCTAATTTTGTCTTTGCCTACCCTCTCTGAACATTCTGTAAGCTCACTGTTGCTCACTCTGTTACGCACACTGGATGTACACTGACCCTAATCACATACTGGGGCTTCTAGGCAACGCTGCAGTAATAAGAAAAAGGATTATCTTTTATTTGCTGCTCTTACACATGCCAGGTTGCCATTCCAGCACCAATTAATTGCTGATTCATCAGATATCCCAAGTTACTGTGTTTCTAGTTTAAAGGAGAACATGGATAAAGATTAAGGAGTTTCTGAAGTATTGTTGAGAGCTGATGTATTCCAGATATACACTTTTTCTGCTTCAGGATATGGAGAGATGCTAATCCCCTCATGACAGTGACAAGGATTGTAAAAATAAGGGACAGATTCTTTCTGCTACTGTAAAATACAAATTGGTATTTCTCACTGTCCTCATTGTGACAATTAGGAAATGCCCTGTGGGTGGCGGAGGAAGTTGTGAACTGTATGTTACCAGTCATTCTAACTAGATGAAAATCTGTGTAGAAGTATTCAACAGTAACAAGTTTGTCTAACGTTTTGTTTCGCTACAAGAATCAGTCACTTCCATAAAGCAGTGCTTCCAGTAGCATCTCAGACATTCCTGAATACATGTCCAATTAGAAATACCATAACATGCTGCCAAGAGATATGTGCATACTGTTTTCTTAGTAAAGCAGCTTTTCTGTGGGGTAGTCCTTTTACCTTTTGAGTTCCATTCAGGTTCTTCAGCTCCAGTGGTAGCACTTTTCACAGGGTCTTTCTTTGACAGGTTCTATCTAGAGCCATTGGATTATTCTTTGCAATTTTTACTTTAAAAAAAAAAAAAAGCTTTTTGTTCCACAGGTCTTATTTAAAATCTTTTCCTGTAAGTGAGCCTTAAAATTACTGGAAAAAGCAACTTTTCTAAGTAGGGATGGAGTCCTGTATTCAGTTATGGGCTACTCAGTACAAGATGAATATGGACATACTGGACAGAGAAACCTATGAAGGGCCATGAAGATGATGGACTGAAGCATCTCTGCTGTGAGGCTCAGAGAGCTGGGACTCTTCAGCCCTGATGAACTTTAAGGGGGAACATCATCAATGTATACAGATACATTTCTATAGGCAAGGGTGCAGAAAGAGAGAGTCAGACACTTTTTAGTGGTTTCCAGGACCAGAGGCCTGGAGAAAGCCATCCACAATGTAATTGAATAAAAAGGAGTATTTTAGGCTTTATGTCCTCTGTTTCTGTTGTTTTAACTTTAGTTACCTTGTTCTAATAATTTCTGCTTACATTTTAGGAATGGGTAATTGGATTACTTAGAATTGATAGCGCATTTGAAAATGCACTTCTTTACAGTAGCATCAGAAGCTGTATTTAACCAAAACAAACTTTTTAAATTTCTTCCCTTTCAGGTATATTATACATAAGAAAGTCCCTATTTTGTAGTATTAGTAATGTGAAAATAAGTTGTTACAGCATTGGAGCTTAAAAGTTTAATAAGGAAGTTGCAATTTAAATTGAAAACAATGGAAATTAATGAAATAAGATATATTTAATATTCTTGAAATCCTAATAAGAGGTTTCTTTGGCATGGTGCTATTGTCAGTAATATATGTGGGAGAACACACCTCAGTTGAGGAAGGGATTTAGATCTCATTTTTTATGGTTTTGTTTTTTTTTTTTTATATTGAAGCCCCATCCAGCCATTAACACTCCTATCAATGAAACTGTTGAAGACAGCAGTCAGGAGCCTGCTGAGGGGAGTGAAGAAAAAGCAGGAGCCAAAAAAAAAAAGTGTTCTGTCCCAAAAGTAAGTGACTGAATTTCTGCTTTGTTCTGCCAGAAACATTTTTAAGCCAAACCTATATTGCCAAGTTTTTACCTAAATACTTTAAATTAACAGTGGTTTACTGTTGTAACTGTCTTGTGTTTGTTTCTTTTCAGATGTACTTACAGTAATATTTTTGTCCTTCTGTATTCCTTTTACCGTGCTGTGTTTTTGAAAATTAATTTACTTTCTAGCTTATATTTCTAAAATCATAATAAACTAAATTCATACAGTACTTCCTGGGTAGGAGAAGTTGGAACTGATCACCAAAAATTAGCTTCAAGTTTCTGGTTTTAAAGTTTTTGAGGAATTTTTAATACCGTAGACAGGTGTGACTGTCACTTACAATTATGATCCCTTTTGTTGAAAAGCCAAACAGATCATTAGGGTCTGTCATAGCTGAAAGGGTACTGCAGTGTATTTGCCAGAACAGATTATAAGAACCAGTTTGAATTTGGCCATACTCTTAATGAACTAATTGGAATATAGAGGATTTCATAGCTGTATCAGTTCAGCTCTTGAGTCATAAAAGTATCTGTGAGTAATCAGTATAGAGTAGTTTATACAGGCAGAGTTCAGCTTCTTCACTTTGTAAATGTGTGTGTACCTTAGAATCCTTCCAAAACAAGATTTAATTCTTTTTAAATATATATACTCATACTAAAAAGAAAAATACTTTTCTGACTGAAATATCATTGTTTCAGCTTACTGTACAGTTAGTAATACTAGTGTAGTACACTGCTTTGAACTTTCTCTGTTCTTGAGTGTTTTATGTCCATATGGGCATATTTTTCTTATGGCATGGAAGAGATGTTGTGTTTTGGCAGTTCTTCTCAGTGTTTTTAAGAAGAATAGAATCCTAAAATGACAAAAATTGTGATGCAGGTGGGATTGGTACATTTATGGTATCTTATTTATTTCTAAATAATTTCTGGAAATTACTACTCCACAGGATAAGTAGTGCCATTAAATTCAGTAACAGTCTATTTTGAATAAATTTGCCTTTATTCTGACTGTTTCAATTTTAAATATTTACACAGATTTTAATGTAGTTTTTCCGTAGGTGTTGCTGGCCATCCTTTAGTATTGATTCACAGCTGCAGCTGAAGAATTTGCAGTGTTTCAAGCACATAGCGGGTGTTCCTTATCTGGAGTTAGTGTCCAGTTGCTGTAATAGCTTGTTTATTCAAGAGTACAAAAGTCCTTTGATTGGAGGAAAAAGTTAGGCTACTGGTAGTATACTGATAAGATGATATTGAGAGTTGTTTTAATGAGTAGGAGACTGCAGAATTATTCATGGATTATTTCCCCCAACTTGTCACTGTCTAGAGTTCTTTATTTACTACTTCCACATGCAGAAGTTCAGGGTGACTTGGGTTTTATCTGCTGTACCTTAGGAGCAGTCTTCAACACATGATTTGCTGATAGTGTTAGTAAACTGATGCTGTTCTTGCCCACGCACACTGCTGATAAAAGCATTTGTTCTTAGCATTTGCTACTGCAAGGGGGAAACTTTTTTTAAACTGGGCTGCTCAATCAGTTTGCTTCAGTGTGAATTTATGCCTTAAGTAGCGTGTGCCGGGGGGGGGATGCCAATGACTTAAGCTTCATGTTTCTCATGAAAAGTGCTTTTAGGCTATTGAGTGCTGGCAGTGTGGACCAGAAACAGGAAGACATAAGAGGAAGATAAACATGAAGATGGAACATGGAAGATCCTGAATGGGTCCTTTCACCTACATTTTTGTATTTAGTCCCAGCAGCTTCAGGCAAAATACAGAGCAAATTTCTTTTTATAGTAATAAAGCTATAAAATTCTGTTAACCAGTCCTTGTACTCTGGTTTTAGAGAACCAATAATTCTTCTATCTTAAAATTGTATTCTGTAAAAAGACTCAGTGATATGATGTATGTTCAGGTAATTAGGAATGTTGTGTGATAGTTGCTTTGTTTAATGTTGAGATTTTAAAAACTAGTTACTTTAAAAAGGAGTTGGCAAAGAAGTGCTTGCAAGTGGGACAAGGCACTAGTATTCAGGTTGAAAGAACTGAAAATCTTAAAAACACGCAGATACATAGGCTGCAAGGAAATGTTGATTGTTTTCAAGGAAATTATTACAATCACTTGATTTTTCAAGTCTTAACTGCTTACCTAAAACAAAACCTAGTATTTTTAAGATTTAAAAACCCCAACAAAACAGGAAAAAGGCATAAATCACAATCAACAAATGATAAAACAACTTGTTTGTGGTCGGTTTACTACTTGTCCTAGTTTTGGCTGGGATAGAGTTAGTTTTCTTCTTAGCAGCTGGTGCAGTACTGTATTTTTGATTTAGTATGACAATAATATTGATAACACACTGTTTTAGTTTTTTGCCACACAGGTTCACAAGAGCATGTGGGGGAATGGGCGCAGCAGGTGGGCTGAACTGGACAAAGGGTTATTCCACACAGAATGACAGAATGTGTCAGGTTGGAAGGGACCACAATGGGTTATCGGGTCCCACCACCTGCTCAAGCAGTCTCATCCTAGAGCACATGGCACAGAACATGCATTTAGATGGTTCTTAATTATCTGCAGTGAGGGAGACTTCACAACTTCTCTGGGCCATCTGTTCCAGTGTGTGGTCACCCTCACAGTATCGAAGTTCTTCCTCATGAACAGATGGAACTTCCTGTGCGTCAGTTTCTGCCCATTGCCTTTTGTCCCATTGCTTGGCACCACTGAGAAGAGCCTGGTTCCATCCTCTTGACACCCTCCCTTCAGATACTTACAGACATTGATGAGGTCCCCTCTCATCGTCTCTTCTCAAGGCTGAACAGGCCCAACACCCTCAGCTTTTCCTTTTAAGAGAGATGCTGCGGCGGGAAGTGGTCCAGTACAGTTAGGCTTTGAGTGGGTATTTAAATCTGTAGGTACGCTACCTTCTTAAACTATTTAAAATGCAGAACAGCCTGATAGTAGTTAGCATGTTTTCTTTTCACTATAAAATACTTCCTAATGTGCTTTTTTTTTTACCCTATGTTGACTCCCTTTGCAGTTATCCCCTAAAGGGGATAGTAACTTACCTACAGAAGCTGAAACAGAAGAAAAGGATATGGATACTTCAAAGGAAGATGATCCATCTTCGGACAAAAACATTAAAGAAGTATGTTAGAGCCTTTTTGCCAGTGAAGATCTTAATATGTTAATTGATGTCAATCTATTACTGAGTATTCAGACACTATAGTTATTACTACTGTGACAGTCTCAGGAGCTGTTTAATTATATAAAACTTTCTGTGTGTTCACTCATGTTTAGACCTCTCACTGAAGCTCCCAGGGACTGAAGTTTTCATCAGAGAGGAAACTTAGTCTGATTTTTCTATGAGTTCAGTTAAAACTGGTGGAACACCATGGGTTTTATTACTTACTCTGTATTGCAAATGTACTTTTTTTGAGGACTAGATACAGACTTCTGACAGACTAAAACATCACTACACACCTTTATTTAGAACAGAATATTATTTAGTACTTAGTTTATTTTTTTATCTTTCAGGAAAAGGTCCTAAGTACCAGATAATCATAGAATGGTTTGAGTTGGAAGGGGCCTTAAAAATCATGTGCTTCTGATCACCCTGCCATCAGCAGAGACACCTTCCACTAGGTTGTTCAAAGCCCCATCCAACTTGGCACTGAGCATTTTGGTGCATCCATAGCTTCTTTGGGCAACCTGTTCCAGTGCCTCACCACCCTCACAGTAAAGAATTTCTTCCTAATGTCTCATCTAAATCTACCCTTATTCAGTTTAAAGCCATAATCAGGATTTTAATAATTTAAAAGCAGAAAGGGTCTTCATATACATTACAAGATTCTTGTTTAAACTATGTGCCAGTCTTCAGTTATGAAAAACACTTAGAATAATCTATATATATATATATATTTGTTTTGTTAAGACTCTCTGAACTGTTTTCAATCTTCACAGGATGTGGTGAAAGCAAATGATGCATCTATTCCTAAAGTTGCTAGAAGAGGAAGAAAAAGAAAGGTAACAATGCATTTAATTAGTTCACCTTACTGGAATTTTTTTGGGTGTGATAATACTGGATGTTATTTTCTCTAGTGACAGATTATGTGTAAGTTGAAGTGCTTGACACCCTTCTTCCCTCTCTCAAACCTCAGAAAGATTCGTGGAAATGAAAGTTTTCCTAGAGTGTGTTTTACAAGTCTTAATTTTGTTTGAACTTAATGTATAATATGGAGTTCCCATCTTTCCCAAACAACCTATTACAAGTAAGAAAAAATAAAATATAAACTGCTGCTAGTCTGTGTTTTAACATCTTCATCACACTGAACCAATATTGGAAATACTCCTCTTTTTCACAAATTTGTGATTTTGTGGTGTCTTCATTTTGGGAAAATCTGTGACTAGTGTATTTGTCACAGGTAAGTAGCATGCTGTACCTATACTCTTCATTGTCCTCCATACAAGACACTAAATTCTTGTCTGTTTTTTCCAGTTGAGATTTTTCTCAATTCTTTTCATCTCTATGTATGGGTAGGGAGTGTTTCTGCAGGAAGATATGTATCTTTTCATTGAGATCTTTTGTTATAAGTTTTATCCAACTCTTCAACTCAACCCCCCTGAAGTGACTGTAGGTGCAGGTCATTATATCCTGTTGCTGCAGGCCAACATAGTTTTTTTTTCATGGTGAGTAACATTGGTGTGTAGAGCTGGAAGGAGGTAATTTTCTTGATACTTTGATGCAGCTTGGGGTGATGATGGGATACTCTAAAAGAGTAGTATTTGGGAAGTATATGAACTTGCCTGCTTAAAACTGGGTTTTGGTGTGTTGTTACAGTGATCTTGAAAATACTTATAAGTAATCTCCTTGCTTTATTGTACCGAGATAGGTTTATTCTGAAGATGAACGGGCTGGTTGAATTTATATGAAACACTTCTTAGCAGGCAGTGATGGTATGGGGAGGGTCAAATTGATAATACTTAAATATAATCTGTTACTGAATTTTGAAACCTTTTCATGTGTACAACCAATAGGATAATAATTTATTTCTAGAAGTTTAAAACCGTTGTTTGAGAAAGTAATTGAAATATTGGGGCCATGTATTTTTTTCACTTGTGAAATTCATTCTTTAAATTAGTCTGAAAAACAAGCTGAAGCTGAGGAAGCAGCAGGAGCAGCGGGAGCAGCAGCAGCTCCTGTGGCAGTGTCTCCAAAAGTAAGCCCCAAAAGAGGAAGACCAGCAGGTAACTTCAGAAGAATTATCTATTTTTTTTCACCATAGAAATATCTGTGTAGAACTAGTCAGGGAGTTGTCTCCTTCCCCTAAAGTACTACTGAGTATTTTTTCATGCTTAAGGTGGGCTTTGCTAATAGATTGTAATGAGAAAACACCTCATCTCAAACTGATGAATTTAGGACATAAATGGATTTAAACTGTTAGCATTAACGCTCAGTCTTTGAAATTAAAGACTGGTTGGTTTTGGATATAGTTGTTACCTTTAGAAAAGCCTTCTTCATAAAATACTGCTAAACTATGTGATAAGAGCTCTCTGCATTTTTGCTCCATGAAGGTTTATATACGTTAAAGGTCTATAAGCTACTTGATTGTGTTAGAATATCCATAAAACACAAGAGAACTGGGGTGACAACCTGTAGGTGGAGCTCTGAGGACAAGAAAAATAAGGTAAGAGCTGGAGAAACTTGTTTAAAAAGATGTTTAAGGCAGTCTGTAGTTGATAGACAAATTATAAAGAACACAATTTTTTTAAATGTATAATTAGAATCATTTGGTGGCATTGTAGTGCCTGTTTCTTTCCAAGTAGCTATTGTAAGTTTTATGGTAAGCTTGCAGATTATCTTGACCATTAACTACCACAGGAGAAAACAGTTCTTGCAGCAGTTAAGTACGTTGTGTGAGCATCTAGCCAGGGAAACAAATAATTTAGTCATCTGTATATGCTGACAATGTGAAAATAGTGCAACCACAGTTAAATAGACTTAATTACTTTTGCCTTGGAAGTTGTTAGGAAATTAAGTATTAATTCATGCCTCTTTGCCATTTCATTACATGTACCAAATATACATCTCTAATATTTGTGTTTTATCTTTACTAATTTTTGATGTTTTTTACTAACTGCTGTCTGTAAGAGCAGGAAAGGATTTATAAGAGATGCTTTTGCCTCCAGTATAAAATGCCTTTTTGAAAAGAGTACTATAAAGCCTTTTCTGGTGTTGATATGGTGCCCGCATCTCTTGTTCAGCAGTGCTCCGTACTAAGACCAACAAGAGTTTAAACACTGAGTGTTTGGTTTCCTGACCACATGTTCACAGTGGTACTGGAAAAGCATTTGGAGTATATAAGTGCCAAGAAGACAGACATGCTGTTTGTCTTACTACTAAGAATGTTCTGAATCCGAGGAAATGCAGGGTTTTGATCTGCACTGTAGGGTGATGGTAGAACTTCTTGACAGTGGTTTATTACCATGAAGAATGATAGAAGCCCCATGATATATCTAAAAATATGGATAGCAAACTGTATTAATGTGGGCACTAAGTGAATTCATTCTCTAATTTCAGACTTCCTCATTGTATGATTTAAGACTTGTTTGTGTTAGTTATGCAATGTGTGAAACAAATCGAACTGCATGGACTGTAAAAAGCTAAAATACAAGAAGTGGTAGTTGGAGCCTGTGGCTGAAAAACACCGAAGTTTTTAATTTACCAGTCGGCTAAAAAACTACCAACACTTTAGCTTATTGGATTTAAGGGTAGCTTATGTCTGTTGAGTAAGAATCTTTCTACATAGCCAAGGAGTAGGTGGCGGCTCTGGACTAACCTGTTATTTCTGTATAACTACTAGCTTCTGAAGTAAAAGTTCCGAAACCAAGAGGGAGACCTAAGTTGGTGAAACCGTCATGTCTTTCAGAGGGTGACCTGTGAGTTACATTTTTTTCCTTAACATAAAGTGCTGTTCCTTATGTTAAGACTTCATAGTTAGTAGTGAGTTCCTGACAGTGTTTACTTCATTAGTGTTCAGTATGAGTTACTGTTTATGTTGATGTAGTTATAATACAGAGTAACTCAAGGTACTACATTTCTGAAACAAGAGATAGAAAATCTTGAATTTCTTGTAAATTCTGTGCAAAATTCCTGCTGAGTGAAGAGGAAAAATATTTACTAAGAGAAAATACAAGATCACACAAAATCGAAATGGTGGGTTTTTTTTTTTCTTGCATTTTTTGTTTCAAAAATCTCTTCTGATGGACTTCCAACCCTATTAGTTACCTAAATTTTGGTTTTGCTGTCTTCAGTTCTTATGTCAAGTCCTTAGTGCTTCTGCTAACTCAAGGAAAAGTTGAGCTTTGGTTTAGTTTTCTATAAATTAGCAAATACACAGTTTTGGTATGTGTGCACCTTAAATAAGGGTACTGTATAAACCTGGTTTACAGTATATGCACTCTTGGTCTTGCAGACCCACATATAAGTGGAGAGCCTGCTGAGCATGAACTTCTTAGGTTTGGATCTATGCACTTACATTCAAGTTAGCTTCATTGGAGCCTCCATACTATCATTTATTTGTGTGGCTTTTTTTCCCACAGGTAGTGGGCTTTAATTTTAGAAGAAGACAAAGTATTTTTTTCAAAAGTTATTAAATGAGATGAAATTTAATTAATTTCACAATTTTTAATAAGCTGTGGTTTAAAAAAAAAACCAGCTTCCTGAGTTAAAATGTCATTTTTAAAGTCACTGTAGGTAATGGACATGGTGCCTAAATACTGTTCATGTTTTAGTGTTAATGAGGAGGAGAAAGCAAAGAAAAAAGGACCAGAAGAAAAGCCCAAAAAACAAGGGAAAAAAGATGAGGAGAGTCAGAAGGAAGAGGAGAAATCAAAGAAGGAATTTGATAAAAAGGAAGGAAAGAAAGAGGCTGAACCAAAAAGGAAAAATGTTGCAAAAGTGGGTTCTACATCAGCTTCTGATTCTGAAGATGAAGAAGAACAAGAAGGGGACAAGGTATTAATTTTGCTTTCTTGACAAATGTATTATAAAGGAAAGTAGTATCACTGAAGATCTTTCTTCAAGTTAAAGCTAGAGCTTAAAAAGTTTGGAGTCCTGTGACTTGGCTTACAAAAGTTTCAAAACTTAATTTTCTCAAATGATTCTTGCAGGAACTTCTAGTATTTTCTAAGAAAAGCATCTTTTCTAAGACACTTCTCTTTTTAAGAAAGGATTTATATGTAGCATTTATTTTGTCAAAAGGTTTTTCTTTTTTTTTTTTTTCCATCTGTATTCCTTGGAACACAAATATTGTTTTCCTTGGGTGCATCTGGAGAACATTTGGCTTGAAATCACATTTTTGAAAGGTACAAAGCTGTCCCCTGGCCAGCAATTTGTAATGTCTTCATTTTTCTGATGCTTAGCATTGCCTTCCAATGAAAAGGAAAAACGGAGAAAGGACTGATGAAATTATATTTAGTTTCACGGAAAACCACCTTTTGTCGGGTTGCTCCATGAAGTTGTTTCAAAGATACTTAGTGTAGGTAGGCTTATCTGTTAACAGAAATAATAATTTAATAATCTTGCTTTTCTCTTTTCAACCATTAAATGCCAAATCAAAACAGAAGAAAAAAGGAGGGAGAAGCTTTCAGGCAGCTCACAGAAGGGGCATTGTAAGAGGCCAACATGAGAGAGAAGTAACGGAAAGAAAGCGGAAGCAAGAGGAACAGCCAGAATCTGAATCGTGAGTATATTTTAACGTGTGATGTCCACAAGTTGTAGGAATACTTTGAACCTAACAGGAGGAGACAGTATTTGAAAAACTTCCAAACCTGTTTGCCCTTGTGTTCTGTTTTTCTCCCCTTGCCTTTTTTGTTTTTCTGGTTTTGATTTTTAAGGGGAGAGTAAAAAGTATGTTCTTTTGTGGGAGGATGGGAAGAATTGAACATAGAAATTAAGTGATGTGAGTCTTTCAATGTCTGGGAATCCCTAGCAGAGGATAACTGGTGGGTTCTTTTTAGAACCAGCCTAAGAATAACCATGTACAAGGGGATCAGTGTGAAAAACTGTTCAGGATGTCCACGTGGTTTTTTGTTTGTTTGTTTGTTTGGGTTTTTTTTACAATTTTTAGATACATGAGATTTACAACTGGTGGGACCTGTTAATCCATGATTATGGATTTTTGATCAGGTGTGGAATGCATAGGGTTATCTGGACAACAATGTTTGTTTTGGTTGGTTGGTTGGTTTTTAGATCTTCCAGCCCCTCTTTTTCTCCATCCTGTCACTCCTCTGGAAACCTTACATAATTATTCTACTTGCCTGTAGCAAACTTAAGTGTTTCCAACTTCAGATAATAAATTGTCCTTAGAAGCTTAGTAGCTCTTAATATATCAGTATTTAATTCTGACACATGCTGATTGATTTCTGCAATCGAACTAAATCAAGTGATATATCGATTTAGTTATAAGAATCAAATTTCTGCTTTTAAATAGCTGACATTTTTTATGCATTTGAGGGTAGATAGAATTTTGTTTCAATAAGATAAAGGAGAAGTAGTTACTGAATGCATAATGAATTTAATTATAGCTGATGACTAATATCACAAAACTGAATATTGAATAAAAATAATATAGACTGATATGCGTTTTGATTACTTTGCTTGTCAGCATAGTATCCATTTTCTAGTCTTTGTAGCTGCTTTGTTAGTATTTATTTAGTTAAACTGCTTTACACCATACAGTTTATCTCTGCTGTTAAAATTGTGCTGCCAGTTGAGGCAAACTAGTTTTATGAACTTTAAAAGTCTTGAATCTGTAACAGAATAGACTATGAAAGAAACATGGAAGGTAAGACATGCAGGCCTACATATTACTGTGACAGGAAGTAAATTAGTCACAGGACATTTAGTTATGACTTGCTGAAATATGCAAATTCTAAAATGAGGCTTTTAAACCCCTCAGTAAGACAAAAACTAAGGAATTGCTAAACAGGAGTTCATGATCTTCTCTGAGTAAGGAGTTTAAAAGCATGTTTGAAAGATTTCTGCCTGTGTCCATCCTGTAACTGAGAGGGAGAACAAGTTTTTGTTTTGTTTTTCATGAGCCCCGGTGTTATTTTCAGTGATACAATCGGAGAAAGATCCAGGAGATTTCAATGCATTTGCAGTAAATCTTTTTTCCTCATTAGTACTTCCTTAAAGAATATTGAAATTATTACTGATATATTAATGGTCAGTTGTAAAATATGTTTACTGTTACATTTAATTATTTGAGAAAATCAGTCATGTAGGAACTGATTATGATTAATTGATCTCTCCATAATCCCTCATGGAAATGTTAAATACTTTTATTCTTTTTGTTATCCTCATAAAAATATTTTCCTTCTCCAAAAGTTAGTTCTGTACAATGCCATTTTTACAATCCATACAACCCAAATTTTTACAATCTATGCAACCCCAAAAAACATACAGTTTGGAAATATGACTTGTTTTAAAAATCCTTGAATTTGCTGCTTCTAGGGAAAAGCAGCTGTGAGTAGGAGGATTTATCAGCATATCTTATCTAATTAATTTTTGTTACTTTGTTTCAGTCTTTGAAAACCAGGATTTCTCTCTTTGTGCTCTTGCATGTCAAGTTTTACTGAGATAATACTTCAAAATATTGCATCTCATCCAAAAATTTAAAAAAAAAAAAGTATGAAAAGCAGGGTGTACAACACTGGAAAAACACTTTAACATTTTTCATAGGCAGAGTAAAGAAGAAGGCAAGAAAGCAGATGTTAAGAAGATTGAGAAGAAGAGAGGTTAGTTTAAAGAAGCTGAACAGTACTTTTTGGTCATCTTATATTTTGAACAGAATTTTTCCTGCATAAGGTAACTTAGTGCTGAGGGTGGCTTTGTGGGCTGGGATGTCTGATCCATGATACTTCCTTCAGGTCTGTGAAATAGTGCATTCTTGCTATATTCTTTCTTTCTGCAGTGCATTAGAACAGGTCTTGGCTATTCTGACGTTAGTGTAATTTGGGTTTTAAGCCTCGGTCTCTTCTGTTTGTGAACAAGAAACAAATGCTTTTGCTCTTTGAACTGAATCACTTCATTTATTTCTGTCATCTATTTTTTTTTTTCTGTTTTCTCATAACACTGTACTCTGAGAGACCTCTTGAAAGTACTTAGATACTACCTCTTACTAAGCAGGAGGCCTAAATTCAGATTACTGTGGTCTTGTCTACTAACCCACACTTGCAAACTGACCTTCACGGGGATAAGTAATTCCTTTTCCAATACTCCCATCTTTGAAGGTAGTCCAAACCACTGGCTGTAATTTGTAGTATATTACAAATTCAGTGGCATAGACTCCAACCAACATACTGGCACAGCAGGGGGGAAATAAAAACTATGGAAACTCATCCAAGATGAATTGGCTTTGAAGGAAGCTCTGTTTGCATGAAGTATAGTTCAGAATACATATCAAATCCAAACAGGCATTCAGCATGTGAATCAGAGTAGGCCACGTTTGTTCATCTTTCACAGCTGCTGAAGCATGTCTACTGGGAACATTTATTTGGGTGGATTTGGACTTGAATCATGGCCAGTTTCCTGTAAATCAGTCATTGATATCCAGGTGTCCTGGCTTAAGTGTTCCAGCTTTGTAACTCTTAGTATTTATTAAAACTTCTTGTTAAGCTAGCCCACAATTAGAGTGTGACAGCTGTGTATTGAAATAGAAAATTCTTTTCAGTTTGAAGTCCTAAGGAGAAAATTACACGGGTTGCTAATAACGTTCAGTTTTTTTGGAACTGTGTATTTCTGATAGTAAGCCCTGTGGTATATTTATTGTGCACCTTCATGTAGGATGCCTGCCCATATTCTTCTACTTTCTATGTGAAGTTTATGTTTGTAGAATTATTTCTGCAAAAACAAACGTGATATTATTACCAAATATTCATACACACTATTTTTAATCTTCAGAAACATCAATGGATTCTAGGCTTCAAAGGATACATGCAGAAATAAAGAATTCCCTGAAAATTGATAATCTGGTAAGTATATTTCTTTAAAAACTGATTAATATGTCAAATTCCAGTAGGAAATAGTTGTGTGCTTGTTTTTAAATAATATTCTGAAAATGAGAGGAATTATTTTAATTTGAAAGATAAAGGCTGCTTAAATGTGGTTACTGTGGGCAGTGAAAGGTGTCAGCAAATTAAATTGGTTTTGTTTGAAAATACTTGATAATAAATTACTTACTGTAAACATTCAGATGGAATTATGTAAAATGAAGCATCTAGTGCCAGATCAGTGTGCTTAGCTATGTGGAAACATGAGAAGAACATATAGTGTAGTAATGGCAGACTTCCTGATGCAAGGGGTTGGGGGCACCAGTCTGTTGACTCCACTCACTGTCAAGTGAGTGAAATCTGCTGCTTGTTGGAGGTTCAGATTTAGAATATTACTGGCAGATGTTTAAAGCTTTCTGGCCGTAAGACTATTTATTTGCTGATGCTGGTTTTGTGTTGGGTACCAATGGTATAGTCAGGGGACATTAACAAAGTATGAAGCATAGCTGTGTGATTCTGAGAGGGACGGTCAAGGTGTAGGGACCTTGTGAAGGAATGGGTAGGTGTGCTAGGAGGTGGCAGGATCCACCCAGAAGTAGTGCTGCCAAGAGGCAGGCCAGCCTGGGTAAAGACCATCAAACTAGGAACAGCAGCAGAGGAGGAAGTGGTGTGGAGCAGGATGGCAATCAGATATAAACAGATGTCAGCAGAGTAAGGTAAACAGAACTGACTCTGTAGCCAACAGCATTCCTCTGCCAAACAGGACTGAAGTGGCATGACCACATCAGCACAGAAATGAGGAAGTGCTGGCAGCACAGCATTTTGAGGAAAGCTCTCTTAACTTCTCTGGAACATCAGCACAACTGTTTTTCTCTTAGAGGTGGCTTTACACTAATGCATATAGGAGGGGGAACAACCCAGGGGAACTGGATATCTGCAGTTGCAGGGCTGTGGTTTCACTGATATCAGAGATTCAGTGAGAAGTTCTTTAGGAAAGATGGGTGCTGGGAAGACAAGATAAAACATAACTTTGTGAGACATCAGTGGAAACGTGTGTAGCTCTGCATTGGGACAGTTGATAAGCCAAGTGAGAGCTTATGGGTCAAGATTAGTGGGCAGACCAGTATGAATAATATCCTAAGGATGTCAAATACACATCACCTGATCAGGGAGAAGTAAAGAATGAAGTCATGTTTAAACAAGTGGAAGACACCTCTGATTCTAGTTGGAGGCTTGAAACATCCTAGTATCTGGTGAAGGGACATGGAGATTACACAGCAATGCAGGAAGCTTCTGCAGTGTGATTATTTCCTAACGTAGGTGATGAAGAGGATAACAAGGCAAGACACTCTGCTAGACTTGATTTTTCTAGTTAGCAAAGGGCTGTGAGGCATATGAAGGTTGGGGGCAACTTTGGCTGCAGTGAGTGACTGATGGTGGAGTTCAGGATACTGGTAGAAGGGAACAGGGCAAAAAGGATCACAGCCCTGGACTCAGGAGAGCAAACTTTGGCCTCTACAGAGATGTGCTTGGAAGAACCTTTTGAGAGACCGGGATGGAGAGAAGGTAGGACCCAGAGATCTGGCTCACTTTTAGGGATTACCTCCTTCTCGAGGTTGATTCATCTTCACAAGCAGAAAGAATAACCAAATGTGGCAAGAAGGCTTCACAGATGAACAAAAAGTTCCTGACTATAGTAAGGACACAAAAAAGGAGGCATACAAGTAGTGGAAGCAATGGCAGGTGAACAGGGAGGAATATTCAAGCACTGCCCAAGCATGGAGGGATGTGCTTAGGAAAATGAAAACCCACCTGGAGATAAATTTCGGGAGAGAAATGAAGGACAACAAAGCTTCAAGTACATCACCAGTAAAAGAAAGACTAGGAAAATGGGGGTCTGCTGCTGAATAGGGTTGGGGGTTGTGGTCCTAGTAAAAAAGAAGGCTAAGGTAATCAGTATCATCTTCACCTCAGTTTGCTAGTACGATTCCATTCAGGAATCCTTGATTCCTGAGACCAGTGGAAAGATCAAGAACAGGAAAGCCTTGATGCTCAGAGAACAAGGATCAAATTAAAGAAAACTTAAACTAAGTGAGAGCTGATTGTGGGGAGAGCCCAACCTGCAGCAGAGTAGAACATGTGAGGGAAGGAGTTGCAGAGAGGATTGTGATGTGCTGACCCCCTGCCACTGCACTGCTTGGGCTGCAGAGGGGAGTCTGGAGTGAGGTTGAGCATGGGAGAGGGAGGGAAAAAAAAGTGTTGGTTTAGTGTTTGTCTTGGTTTCTCACAACCCACATCTATTTTAGTTGGTGATAAAATAATTTTCTTAAGTAGAATCTGTTTTGCCTATTACAGTAACTGATAAGCAGTATCCCTGTCTTCATCTTGACCATGAGCTCCTGTTCGCAGTGGCTGTTTTGGGCATCTGGCTGCTAGCTAAGGCTAACACCGCAGTGTTAGTATGAAACATTCATTTCCAGTCTTGCCTGTTCTTAAATTATGTTATTAAGTCTATGCTAATACTTTGTCTCAAAAAAATAGTTCACCTTAAATAAAACTTAGAAAGCTTTTACTTCAGCGTTTTTTTCATTGTTTGGCCTAAATCATTCTGTCCTGAGCCAAATAGCAAATTACCTTTAAATAATAAGTAAAAACAAACAAACAAACAAAAACCATCAGAAAACCAAACCAACAAAAGAATGCAAGAAAACATTTGAAACCCCACCAAACCTCTAATACAGAGATGTAATGGAGCAACTGTCTTAGACTGCTGGGAACAACATTGATTGTAGAGCTAAGCATGATACTAAGTTGGTCATAATTGTATTTATCAGGTAAACATGATAATAAGAATTCTGCTGATATAGTCCTGATTTGTTTGTGTAGGTTTTTTTTTAATACTGATTTCCTTTGAGAACAAGAACTACAACTTGATACAGAAGATTATTGTGACTTGTACCAGCAATGACTCTTTTGAGTTCTAAATAGTAATTAAAATAAGCAAGACTCGCAGAAGATAAGGAAAATGAGAACTAAGTATTACAGGAAGACTTTAGTATAGTAGTTCTTAGAAATGCATCAGAAGCTCACATAATTCCTTCTGGACAGCACAGTGTGTCGTTCGTCAAACTCTGAACTGAAAAATCTACGAAGACACAGTTCTCTATATTAACTACAGTCCACTTAATGTGCTTTGCTACCTTCCCACTGGCAAATCACTTGTGAAAAATTGTGCATGGTAAAGACTGACTAGGCAGAACAGCTTCAAGCATAGAAGTACTAAAATTATGAAAGCATCATAAAACTTGAGTCTGTATTTTGAAAGTATAAAATTATTTTTAAATATTTAAAATTTTTAAATTACAAGTTACTCAGATACCATCTGCCTTTTATGGAAGTAGCTGAAAGGCAACTGGTGTTAAATTTTTGTTTGCAAGTTTGACTATATAAATGGCTCTAAAATTAAGTACATAGATTAAGGATGTTATAGGAAGGTGTCACTTAGCATGGAAATTAGTATGGCTAATTAAAGATTACTACATGTCAGTTAAGTCTTCAAACCAATTTCTTGTTTATACACAGGATGTGAATAGGTGTATTGAGGCTCTTGATGAGCTTGCATCCCTTCAAGTCACAATGCAGCAAGCTCAGAAACATACGGAGATGATTCTAACTCTTAAGAAGGTGAGATTTGCAACATTAATTAAAGTAACCTATATGTTTTTTTAAATTGATATCGGCTTTTTTTACTACTGGGATACTGTCTCTAGTTTGGGCCTCTACAATTCAAGAATGATGCAGACAGGCTGGAGAGGGCCCAAAGGAAGGCCAACAAGATGATCAAAGGGCTGGAGAACCCGCCTTTTAAGGAAAGTCTGAAGGGTTTAGTTCTTTCCTTCCTGAAGGGAGGACCTCATCACAGTATTCCAGCACCTTAAAGGGCAGCTGCAAAGAGAGTGTCAAGGCTCTCTCTCTTTATAAGAAGACAAATGGTGTAATGGGTACAAGTTGCACTGGGAAAGGTTTTATCTTGATATTAAAAAAAATGGGTTTTTTTACAGTGAGAACAATTGTTCACTAGATCAGCCTCCCGAGGGATGTAGGGGAGTCCCCATTGCTGGAGGTTTTCAAGATGCAGTTGGACAGGGTGTTCAGTTAATCTGATCCAGGCTCTCTTTCCCATGAAGGGTTGGACCAGGAAATCCCTCAAGGTCCCTCCCCACCTGGCAGTTCTTAGTTTCCTATTCAGAGAATAGGAAAATCTATCATCTCATTTCAGGTTAAATGAACAATTTCATCTAGCACATAATGAAATTACATAGACATTTAAATACCTAAGTGGAGCTCATTGTTTTATTACTTTGATTTCAGATACGAAAATTCAAAGTTAGCCAAGTTATCATGGAGAAATCTACAATGCTATATAACAAGTTCAAGACCATGTTTCTTGTTGGGGAAGGAGATTCTGTTCTTTCCCAAGTACTAAATAAATCACTTGCTGAGCAGAAGCAGCATGAAGAAGCTAACAAAACCAAAGAACAGTGGAAGAAAGGAGCAAACAAAAAGGTGGAAAAGGAAAAGGACCAAACAGGTAAGTCATGTGGTTTTAGTTTTTTGCCATATAAAAGACTTAGTCTCCATAAATTTCTGAGACAGCTTCAAAACATCCTTGATGTGGGAATTCTACCCATCTATGAAAACCTTTACATATCTGAAATAGTCAAGGATAAAAACATTTCACTTTCAAGGATGTAATGTTTTCCATGGCCATGTTATCTCTTATTAATTGAAGGAAAAGGCTTTTGCAAAAATTGAGTTTAACATTTTTTACTTCGTTAAATTTGCTATCTTGATTACATTAGAGGATTTAAAAAAAAAAAAAATTTAGACGAGGTGGAATGACATACTACCATTGTTGCAGTTTAACCCCAGCCAGAAACCAAGCCCCACGCAGCCATTTACTCTGTCACCCACCAGTGGGACTGGGGAGAGAATCAGAAGGGCAAATGATAGAAAACTCACAGGTTGAAATAAAGACAGTTTTAATAGGGAAAGCAAAAGTCACGCACACAAGCAAAGCAAAACGAGGAATTCATTCACTGCTTCCCATGGGTAGGCAGGTGCTCAGCCATCCCCAGGAGAGCAGGGCCCCATTCCACATCACAGTGACTTGGGAAGATAAACACGATCACTCCAAATGTCCTCTGCTTCCTCCTTCTTCCCCTCAATTTATATACTGAACATGATGTCATATGGTCTGGAATATCCCTTTGGTCAGTTTGGGTCACCTGTCCCAGCTGTGTCTCCTCCCAACCTGCTATACACCCCCAGCCCCCTGGCCAGTGCAGCAGTATGAAAAGCAGAAAAGGTCTTGGCTGTGTGTAAGCTCTGCTCAGCAATGACAGGAACATCTCTGTGTTATGAACCTTGTTACCCTACTAGAAACCCAAAATGCAGCCCATATAGACACTGTGAAGAAAACTAACTCTATTCAAGCCAAAACCTTCCATTCCTCCCATACCTAGATTTCCACCTGTCAATGGTACTTCCAGCTGCTTCATTCCCTTCTTCAGCCTCTTCCTGTATCATGCACGCTCTACCTTGTGTAGCAGCAATCTTTAACTCCTTCTGTACTACGTCTGTGATGCAACTTCAGTAGTTCAGTCTAAGAGTAAAGCAGTAATCATTATAGGAGAATAAGTGTCTGTGCCCTTAACAGTATTGTCACAGATTAATCAATAACGTACAACTACAGCATAATATTGAAAGCTTTCCATAGTAAGCATGCTTGGTAATACAGCAGTAGTAAAATAGGTACTTGCGTTTAGAAATAGAGGGGGAAAAAATGAGACACACCCTGGAAAGCTGTATTTCAAATGTATTTAAGTCTTTGAAAATGTAGGAATTTTACCTATCTATTTAAATTATTTAGATCCTTAATCTCCATAAGCACCTCACAGAAATTATATTTACTTTGATCCTGAACCATGGGAGGAAAAGTGTTTTAGAAAATCATTTGAAAATTACACACCTCGATCTAGAATAAACAAATTATTGTAATTGAGGTGATACAGGATGCCAAGGATTGAGAAAAACTGTAGTTGATCTACTACTTTATTTGTAATTGCTGAGGAAGCAAGGATGAAGATAAAATCCAAACATTTTATGGTAAGAGAATGTGTGATGTAGTAGATGTTCCATACAGATCTTTCCCTAAACCAGTGATCAGCACAATGAATACTTTACAAAGAGGCTAAACTGAAATACTTCCTACACATTGTCTGGCTAGCGAAGCCACTCCAGATAAGGTTAACACAACTTCACCAAGACAGAGGAAAATACCATATTGTTGCCCAGTCACATAGAGAATGGAAAGAACTTCTTTCAGGGTAGGGGGACATTTTAGGAAAATAGTTTTTTCTCTATTTGCTATAAAGAGAAATTCTGATCCTTATGTGCACTCTCCTGCCCAAACTGAACTGCTGAACTGTGGCTATCTTTACAAAACACAATAATGTAACTGATTTGTACTTGATGTACAGCATGAGATTCCCCTTAGTAACAAGGGATTATAGCATTTATTGTTTTATTGAATGCCTTCCATGGCATTCAAGTTCAGAATTGATTCTGAGCAAGTGTAAACAGATAAACTACTAAAACGTCATCTTTAAATGATCTTGTCTGCTTTTTAGCATGTCTTAGCTTGTAAGAATTCAGATGAGCAACATCTTGAATTTTTTTCTTGCTGTAGTACAGTAGTTTAATAGAGGTTTGGTTTTTTTGTTATAAACCTGGAACTTCAGGTATAGGATTCAGTTCTGTCTTAGTTGGATGTTCCTCAGCAATTCACTGAAAATTCACTGGCTTGTAATACCAGAGCAAAACATTTAGTCATGACAGAAATTTTAAAGAGGTTAAGTATTTCTGCTTGGACTTCACTAAATACAGCTTCTACTTAGTATTTTGTTTTCCTGCTTGAAAATTGCATGCTATAACTAACGACTTTTTATATACACTCTCATGTTTTGATTATATACATATTTATTTGTTAGAGTTGAGAGTAAATGATATGTGGTGGACTATTAACTTATACAGTTAAAGTATCAAGCATCCCCATAAATGGTCTGACCAGGTTACAATAGAATTCACTGCTAAAGTGTATTCTCTGACTGGTCAGAATACAAACAAGCATTAGTCCTATGATCTGTAGCGTAGCAAGCACAGGAAGAACTTGAAATTGCATGAAAGATTATGGGATGAGGCACTTTGCATGGAATTTTCAGAAGTTGAAGCCGTATTAGTTACTGTCATTTGTATTGTTTCAGGTGTATGGGGATCAAGGTGAGGGGAAAACACTTACAGTGCTTGATTTGATTAAGAAATTATCTGGGGCTTTTGTAGTACAGTTTTGCTGTCTGCAGTACTGCTTTCCTGCACTTTCCTTTTAAAGGTTCAAAGGTTCTGAATGGAGGGTCTGAAGCCCAGGACACCAACCAGTTACAACACAATGGAGAAAGCGCTGAGGAAAAGAAAGATAGGCATGAAGTTGGCAGTAAGAAAAAGTGAGTTAATAACCTTGCTGAGCTAAGGTACTATTCTGCTCTGTCTTAATGATGTAAAATAGAACAGCAGTAGATCGAGGTTACTTAACCATGTTAGCATACTGTTTTCTTCACTGAATTTTCTCTCACTTCAGAGAATGATAATAGCACGTAAATCCTGTTTAAGTTTTGAATTAACATTTTAAAAGTTATCTCACTCACTGCTGTGGTGGAGACTTGACAAAATTGCGAGATCTCCTGTTGTAGGAGAGAATCAGCATGTAGTGGGACAGCTTTTTCCTTTGTTTTAGACTACTCAGTGCTATTAACTTGGAAGCAAAGGAAGCCTGAACCACATCTTACGGAAATTAATGGGATTTATTAATTTTTTTGTGAATTCCTGTATTCTCATCAATAGCCAAGCTGCTTTAATGAGTATTCTGTAGTGTAGCTATAGAACTGCTCAAGTGCAGGTAAACTGCAGGCTAGAACATAGACCTGAGGAATTCCAGAACTTTGAATGTTTATTGATGCACTTACCATTTCCAGACAAGAAGTCCTGAGAGTGCTTGAATTTATCAGGAGGAGGTTAAGTATTTAAACCTTGATCTTACTAAAAAATGCTGTTATGTAAACAGAACAGGCAGTAAATCTCTTACAGCATATGGAAAATACACAATAGAATTTACCTTCATGAAGGTCAGGAGAAACCACAGCTGCCTGGCTTTTTTTTTTTTTGGCTGTTTGCCAAGTTAAAACTGTTCCAATGACTGGGATACTGACCATTATTACAGTAAGGTAAACTTCACCACAAAAAACAAATAAAGCCCTTCGGATAAAAATTAATTTGGTATTTGCTGTGAGGTGTCCTCAGAACTATTTACATCTGATTACACAGCTTTCAGAAGTTTGTGAGTTCTCAACCAGTGATGCCAAATATTCATTTGGTCTGAGCAAGCATCATGCTGCAGGAACATAGTGGAGTCACAAGTGTAGGTTCCTCTTGCAGGTTAGACATTGTAACCCTCTCCTTAAATAAGTAATTTGGGCAAACCACAGTGTGCTGCTAACAAGGTCCCACACTCAAGTTACTTGGTAATAACAGCAAGGCAATTCACTAGTTCAGTTCTGTTCCTTTAACAGAATATACTTGGCCAAGTATTTAAAAATAAACAACCACTAAACTTGCTTGTCCAGGATAGAATATTTTCATGGCTAGCTTCTTTCCTCATTCTTCTTCTAGAACCTGACAACACTTGGATTTTTGAGTTGCAGGAAGACAATCTCAGTCAGATTGCCCTTTATATTTTTGATTAAAAGAATTAAGAATATTGGGGTGCATGTTTGACACCTCAATGGACATGGGTCAAAAGAAATGGAAGGCCAGTACTCCAGACAGTTACACAACATGCCTGGAAAAGGCAGTTGCATATAGTAAGTATAGTTTCAAAAAAGTAAATTTTAGGCAAGACAATTTCTACGTTTAATACTTCAGTAATTGTGCTTATGTCTGTAGAACTTGAAAATATATTTTCCACGAATGAGCTAGTGAGGGTATCATGTTCTGCTAATAAACATTTATATCGTTAAGTGAATGTGATGTTTGCTATGGCTTTGAATTCTACACTCTTGGCACAGTCAAAGTCTTTCATAAACACAGAAACAAACCAACTTTACAAAAAAACCCCAACTTTACAGCTACTTGGGCACGGTCTCTTTAAACTTATTGTTGGCTAACAGCTGTAAACCATATTTTATAGCACATCATGCAAATACTTGCATATTAAGAAATACATCCACATATCCGCTCTGAATTCAAGCACACTCTGGACTTTCCATCATACAAAGTTCCTTTCTTTCTGTGTTTTTCATACATTTTTATTTGCAATATTCAGTTGCTTACAAGTGAGACACAAGTAAGCAAAGTCAAGTATTATCAACGTTAAAAACACCTGTATGGTTCCCACTGCTGACTCTAAGCAAGTAATTTGTAAACCTCTTCAATCATGGGGCTGTCTATTCAGTTCTGAACTTTTCTCCTGATAGAGGAGAAATATGTCTGTACCTTTTTGAAGAGGCACTTCAGAAATTTTGGAAGACTGAAGTTGTGTAATGTAGTATTTCTGAACTGATTGGCACTTCAGAACATCTTTCAGTTCTTGTTAGTTCAAAATGCATAATGCTCCCTGAAGTTACCTGTGTTTGGGAGACAATGGATTGATTATTCCTGGCTACCAGGGAGACATGGTAAGGTATGTTAAGCCAGAGCACTTTAACACCTGAAGTGACCTACTTTTGACAGCAGACTGGGGAGAATGGAGTACAAATTGAGTTTTGAATGACTGCCATTCACAGCCCATCACATACATCAATAGTGATGTCAATCGCTACCACCTTAGCTTCAGATGTGAGAGCCTAAGGTTTTGGATATGATACTACAGCTGCTATCACTACCAGCCTCCTCCAGACTTCATCTCCTGTGATGAATGTGCATCAGCATTGCTTGCTCTAGACTGTACAATCACATGGAGGAAGTCTTGCTTGCTGTATTTTTTTATGGTCAATGATGTTGCTTTATTTTGTTTCTAGGACATGTGAAGAGAGAGAGCTTGAAAAGACAGCAGATGATTCTGCCTTTGAAAACAAATGACATCACAGGAGCAGGTTTTTTTGAATTACAAATTAAAGAGGATTGTTAAGTTTTGCATTTGAAATCTATAGACTGAGGAAATTCTAAATAATTTTATAAGCATAGTATTTTAAAGTTAAATTTTGTGGAATAAAAGCCCCTTTAGTCTTGGTTTTAAAGTATTTAAACACTTCTGCCAATAGTTTCATCCAGTATTAACAGGTGACACATTTCAAAAGTCAAAATTCCCAGTTAAAAAGCAAATGCTTACACATTACAGGACTTAGAGTTGTAGTATATTTTTTAACTTACTACTGTATGTTTGTCTAGCTACTAGCAGGAAAAACTGTAAATACTTCTAATTCTCCAACTGCTTCATTTGTATAAAACCTCCTCTCTTCCTGTGATACTGACCTCTGTTTGTGCGTAGGTTTTCAACTCTTGCTGGGGATGTCTTTTCACTGTGTTTTGTAGGAGTTGAAAGCAACGTTTTTGTAGCTGTTACAATGTTAATGTATGAGTACACCTGATTGTTTTGTTTGTTTGTTTTTTAAATAAGTCTAGTTCTGTTCTTGCAAAATGCATTGTGCCAATTTATGCAGTGTAGCTTTATGGTATGCTTTTGGTATAGTAAGTATACTGGAAAGAGGTGTGGTGTTCTGACAGAACCTGTTGATGCACAATGGTTGGAAAACAGTGTCTTGAACGATTTACGGAATTAAAGAACTTAATAAAGAAAGACTTGTATAGACAAAACCATTCACTGGAACAACAAGAGTCTGATTTTAGTACTATTTTGATTTTATTGCTTTGGCATTAACTTGGGGACATGTAACTTAAAATTTTAAGAGAAACACTGGTAAACTATTTTTTAAAAAAAGTTCCTGAAGGCATGAAAGGGAACCGAAGAGGAGGTACAAGCTTCTCTGGAAGGTGTTTTCTGAAACACACACTTTGCCTGATGCCAGAACTAGGAAAAACTAGTGTGTGGTATTTGATAGCAGCCAGCTGGGTTAAAAACTAGGGGTTTAATAATCCTAAGAATCTTCAGAGAATCACAGAATATCCTCACTTGGAAAGGACCCACAAGGATCATCCAAGTCTAACTCCTGGCCATGCATGGGTCACCCCAAATCAGAGCATATGCCTTAGAGTATCATCCAAATGCTCCTTCAACTCTGTCAGGCTCAGTGCTGTGACCACTTCCCTGAGGGAGCCTGTTCCAGTGCCCAACCACCCTCTGGGTGAAGAACTTCTAATATCTAACCTAAACCTCCCCTGACACAACTTCAGGCCATTCCCTTGTGTCCTGCCACTGATCACCACAGAGAAGAGATCAGTGCCTGCCCCTCCTCTTCCCCTCATGAGGAAGTTGTGACTGCAATGAGGTCTCCCCTCAGTCTTCTCCAGGCTGAACAGACCAAGTGCCCTCAGCTACTCCTCATACAGCCTCCCCTCAAGGCCCTTCACCATCTTTGTTGCCCTCCTTTGGACACTCTCTAAGAGCTTAATGTCTCTCCTGTATTGCAGTGCCCAAAACTGCACACAATAACCAAGGTGAGGCCACCCCAGTGCAGAGCAGAGTGGGACAGTCCCCTCCTTTGATCAAGCAGGTGATGCTTTGCCTGATGCCCCCAGGACACAGTTGGCCCTCCTGGCTGCCAGGGCACAATGACTCATATTCAGCTTGCCATCAACCAGGACCCCCAGGTCCCTTTCCTGGCACTGCTTTCCAGCATCTCATTCCCCAGTCTGTATGAACACCCAATGTTGCTCCATCCCATGTTGAACTTCATCTGGTTGGTGATTGCCCAGTCCTCTCATTTGTTGAGGTCACTCTGCAGGGCCTCCCTTCCTTTGAGGGAGTCACCAGCTCCTCCCAGTTTTGTCTCATTGGCAAACTTTAGTATTCCTTCAAGTCCTGCAGCCAAGTTGTTAGTGAATATAGTGAAGAGAACTAGGCCTAATATGGAGCCCTGTGGAACCCCACTAGTGACAGGTCACCAGTCTGATGTCACCTCATTCACTATGACCCTCTGTGTTCCACCCGTGATCCAAGTGCTAACATACCACATACTGTCCTTATCCAGCTGTATGCCAGACATTTTGTCCAGAGGGATCCTATGAGAGACAGTATTGAAAGCTTTACTGAAATCCAAATAGATTACATCAGCTGGCTTCCCTTGATCAGCTAGGTGGGTTGTCATAAAAGGAAATCAGGTTGGATAAGCAGGACTTTCCGCTTGTGAAGCCGTGCTGGCTGTGACCAGTGCCTGCATTGTCCTTCAGGTGTTTTTCATTAAATTGCAGAATAAACTTCTCTGTTACTTTACCAGGCACTGAAGTAAGACTGACAGGCCGGTAGTTTCCAGGGTTATCCTTCTTGCCCTTCTTGACAACATTAGCCAGATGTCAGTTGACTAGGACTTCCCCAAATTCCCAAGACTGTTCAAAAATCTGAGGTACCTTGCAATGGTATCAGCCTGCTCTTATGAGTACTCTTGGATGAATCCCATCAGGTCCCATAGATTTTTAGGGATCCAGCTGGAGCAGCAGATCCCACACAATTTCACGGTCAACTGATCATTCTCACAGTCATGGTCCTCCAGTTCAGGGCACTGAGACTCCCTTGGTCATAGGAGACATAGAAGGAAGACAGACATAGGAGACATAGAAGACAGAGGCAAAGGAAGCATTTAACACCTCTTCTTGTCTCTGACCCTGTTTGTGAGGTGACTACCCTCATCCTGCAATGGGCTGATGTCTTTTCTGCACTACCTTTTGCCTCTGACATATTAAAAGAAAAAATGTCTTTTTATCACTTCCACATTCTAGCCACCTTCAACTCCAGCTGAACTGTGGCTGCATGAATTTTTTCCCTAGAGTGCAGAGCAGATGTCTGTATTTCTCCCCTGTTGCCTTGCCCGTGCTTCCACTGGGCATACACCTTCTTGGTCTGCCTTGGCTCCCAAGAGGATCCCTGCTCAGCCACGCTGGCCTCCTGCCTCGCCTGGCTGGCCTACTTGAAATTGGCTGGTCCTGTGCTCTAAGCAGATGGTATTTACAATGTGATCAGCAACGATGGACCCAAATCTTGTTAAGGGGTCATCAGGGAAGGTAACAGTGTTCCAGCTGTATGTATCACATTGAACTGTCACCTTCCAGGCATGATTACAGCCTGATACAGACCAAGGTGAACCTCAGTAGCTTCAACACTGCTTTCAAACTTCCCTGTTTTTATCTTGAAATTTATCTTGCCTGTATTTATCATGAAAAAAATGGTTTTTTTCACTGAAATTATGCCCTTCTATGAAGTAACTTTTCATTCTCTTACCTCCTAATTCAGAGAGATGAAACCTCTGTTTCTTTTGCCTCTCCCTGCTTTTTTTTTCTAACAAACTAGAATAGTAAACTGCATAACACTGAATAGTAAGACTGCATAACAGTCTTAGGATCGTAGCCCTAACCTCCACTTCACTTCCATGGCTTACAAAACAAAAAAATCCCCACTAGTGACCAGAGGCACAGAAAAAGGCATGAAAAGCCTGAAATCAGAACTTAGTGCCTGATCCTCACTGCACAAGCAGTATTATGTTTATTGTGTTCAAAAATGCTATTTAGATATCTTTGCAACTTTGCACTTTCTTTTTTTTTTTTTATATGTAGCAGTGAATGTGGGGGGGTTTTCCCATGCTAAATACGTCATTCTGGAGACCAGTGTCGCACGTAAGCTGTTGTTAGTGCCTGTTTGGAGGAGTTTCACCACATTTTTACATAGTGGTACACGTAGATGATATTAACTGCTTCTACAGGCTGTCCCTAAGCACAACACACTGTGTTTATTTTTGATCTTTCTTACACTGGCTGTAATGTTTAGATGAGGCAGGATTGTGGTTTTGGTAATGGGGAAAAGCCAACAGAAGAATATTTATTTCAATATTCAAACCACACTGTTTACCAGCAGCTGGATTTACGGAGCCATTTGCTGCATTTGTATTGCAGACTTCTTAATATTAGAACATGCTGCATGCTTTCTAAAGGTTTCCTCACTTTACTGAGGACTACAAATTGCATACATTTTTTCATAATTCCTTACTACTCTGCTGTCATCTCTGTCAAGATAGAAGCACATGAACATTCAGGCATCTGTACCAGTCTTAACAAAAATGCTGTCTGTCTGTATGTACAAACTGGTACGATTTCTACTCTACCTGTGTGAAGTTCCAAGCCATATAAAACTCTCTCTTCACTGCTCTGTCAGTCAAAGAGGGAAGAGATGCTAGAGGTGCCTGGGGAAAGCCTCACGCTTATGAATGACTGCACAAAACACAGCAGCAGTCAGTTACAGTAGCACTTTACAGGAACACCTTGGCTGCCTTGGAAATTAAAGTCCCAAGCTGGAAGCACTTACAAAGGTAATGATTAAAAACTGAAGCCTCTTTATAAAGCAGAACCCACTGACATGATTACTGGAAGTTAAAACTTGTCTTGGAAAATTCACAGCAGTATAATTAAGGTTTTAAATACAGCAGTTTCCCACACAAAGTAAAAACCATGCAAATACTTACTAAACGCTAAAATCGCTTGCAAAGCATTTCATGTGCAAAATGAGTATGTGCCTGTGTAATGAAATGGAAGGCATTTATATACCCAAAATGAATAGCCTTCAGGTCTTGAAGACATACCAGTACCTCAAGTCAAACCTGCAAGTCCAGTCACCATGGCAGCTCCCCACTATGAAGCTGTCTTTGACAGATGGCCACAATGATTGGCCTCCACAGATTTTGAGTTTTGGCAATCTCTAGCACTTCACAACAAACTGCTCTTAAGGGGAACTACTGACATGGCTGTACAGCTGGACCATCAGACAGGCAGCATTCTCAAGCAGCTTCCAAATACAGGTAAGTACTACACACTGGATTTTGCATGTTTACACGTTATGAGAGAAGAGACTGACTAGGCAGTCAAACTTAAGTCTCACAAGGAATAAGGCTGATTCTTTCTGAAGAAAGAAATCACGGCTATGAGCAAAATTTAAAGCAGAGTTCGCTTTGACAGCAGCATCCCTCTTCATCAAGAATCAAGTTTACTACAGCTTAAAATACTGTGCAACCCTATTGAGTTGTTCATCATTCAAGTACAAGGGGCTGTTGGGGTAACATTACAAGTGCCAGGTCACCACTGGGAAGTGGCACTGTCTATACGAATCCCATTTTATTTTGGAACTTAACAGCAGCAGTAAATCAGAGGGACATCTCCTCTTCCTCAGTACAAGAAACAGAGTTTTGTATCACCATCTTGTCAGCAAGGCAAAAACTTTGATCTCCAAGACCTTTGAGAAGTCTGAAATAACTTGTAAAGGTTCATGCTGCCTAATCACCAAGTGTTTAAAAAAGATCAAAGCAAAAAGCCAACCACAGACTCAGGTTAATACTTTTTAGATTAAACTACCAGACACACAGAGAAGGGATTATAAAAAAAAAAAAACCTCTAATTTTTCATCATGAAGTAATAAAGCTGCTTGAAGTTTTGATAACCTAAAAACTCATAGCGTTTAACAAGCACATTTAGCACAACAGTTGAGCTAAAACAAATACCCAGCTGGTGTCATAAAAATTCAGCCACAAATGGAGACTGGGTGCTATGCTGGATTTCACTCAGGGGTCTAATTCAGAAAGACACATCAAGACCCAGACCGAGTTGTCCTGTGACAGCTTCTGGGAAGTATCTTTTAAAAACTGACTTCGCATAGCCTTTTTGTTTTGTCATTTAAATTGAGTCATTAAATATGAAGTAGGACCAGGTCACACAAACAGCAAGCTTCTGCTAAGAGTTCTCTGTTTTGTAGTTAAGCGCTGAATGCTCCTACTCCTGCACCCAGACTGTGGCCAGCTTCTCTCTGCCTGACTGGAAGTGTGGCACTGGCTCTCTAAAATTTCTTAATTTGCAGGGACATCAATTTTGAAATATATTTGACTGCAACGTTTTTAATTGAAAGAAGGTGAGTGGGTTGGGTGAGAGAGTATACTGAGGCAAATTAATTTAATGAATGAATAAACTCACACTTTGGCTACTCCCTTTTGCCTACAGCTAAAGGAGGAAACCCCTGCACAAAAACCTGACTGTTGCCTTAGAACTCAGCATAAGAAGCTATCAAATAAGCAAACAATATATTTAGAAATTATGCCAGCCATCTTTATGATCCGAGATTCAGTACTGAAGAGCACTAGGAAGTCCACATATTTCTGGGAGACAGCTGAAAGAGGATGAGGTGGGGGGAAGATGAAGAGTAGCAACTTACGAGGCAAATACTGAATTTGCACTTGCAACCAGAGCTGTGTTGTGGGGCCTTTGTAAACATCAGCACCACAAAGTAGCATAGCCCCAGCAGTTGGACTTGTGACAGTTGTGGTCAGCAAGGCACTCCCTTTTCTGCAGATTCCTGTAGGATAAAAGAACTATCACCACCTGCTGTTACCAGTGCTTGATTTACTAAAATACACAGACCAACAGCTGGCTGGCTTAAAAAAACAACTTTTTTTCTCTTTTGTTCCTAAAAAAACCACAGATTTATATTCATGTGGCCTAACAGAGCACCAGAAAGCAGACAGGTATGTGAGTGATCACTGGAGTCCTGCAAGTGCTCAAGATACCTTTCTTTCAAGACATCTAAGATAATCAAGTAAGCTCTGGCAGAATCTGCAGCTACAGGAATTCAATTTGTCACTTTCTTATATGCTGATTGTCGGAATAGGCTGTCTTTACACTAACCAGAATTAGCTGAAGTTTTCAGAAGAAAAGCAGTTAGCACTGCAAACCTTCCTAAACTGCAGAGATCTCCACTAAAATCTTCTTAATTCCAGAAGACTTCCAAAAAAAAGTATATTCTGTCATAACAGAGCTTCAGTTTAACATCAGACTAGGAAGTACAAATTGGTCATATTTAATAAAAAACATCATTACTTACAGTAACAGAATGATACTTTAAAAAAGTGCACAATAAACACTGTGTGCACTGTAAACAGTTTAAGTTATTTGAAAGACAGGCTGCAGTTCATTAATCGGTGAAATGTAGTTCACTCTTCACAGAATGAGTCCTCAGAGTCACGAACCAAGGACAGCAGTAGCTTACAGATTGCAAGCACCCCCATTTGCAGGCAAGACCCAAGAATTTAACCATCATTCTGAGCTGCTTTCTCCGAAGCATTCTCCTCCCTACAAATTCAGTGCCCTGCACCTGTGTTCACAGATGACAACTGCCAGAGTTTTCAAGGTAAGGTGTTCATAGACCATGTTTCATCCTCGGAGGTTTACAGATCCTTGGATGCACAGAACTTCTCAAAATCATGGCTCTTTTCCCAGACATTCTCTTCTTCAGCATTTGTATTTTTAGTCCATAGTCTCCAAACCACTGTAATGTTGTAAAATTATATTATATTTTTCCATGCTAACTTAGCTTTTACAATCATACTAGAAAGCATACCAGAAAGACTTCCAAGGTCTGCACAGGGCTGCAAAGGGGAGAGGGTTACAAACCTAACCCAACACCCAGAAGTATGCTCAAAACTCAAGCTCTGCGGTGGTTTTAACAGCCAGAGCAACAGATGTAGTTTCACTGAATTCACTCTGGGACATGTTAGTTTCAGTTGAAAATCCCAGGATCAACATAAGGATATGCAAGAAACTCCCCCAGTTTATTGCCTTCTGCATCGTAATGGAGCATCCGAAAACAAACATCACAGAAGAAACAGGGGTCCTCTGGTGCCAGACTGTCTCTGTTGGTTACCCACCTGCAGGTTACAAATCACAAGTGAGTCCATCACATTTGTGACAAACATCTCAACATTTTACTCAGAGTTGGGGACGGCAGCACCAAACATCAGTAATATTATACAGACCAGGTACTACCTATACTGCATATTTCCCAGCCCAGGAATTCACCTCATTTCCAACCTCCACACCCATTCATTGTCAATCCCAGCTGCTACAGCAGCACTTCCTGAGGAATTCCTCAAACCTGTGTAGCTGGTATACTGCCTCAGAAGAAAAAAGGAATCTTCTGTCCACCCTGTGGCCATTTAAGTCATAAAAGATAAATCTGTTTTCCATTAATGTAAGAAACTGTGATATAGAGCAGACATGACTGACCCAAACTACTCTGAGTAACCAAATCCATTTGTGGGTCCAAAAGTAGGATGTGGATGATGCACACAAGAAAGACAAGAAGAGGACTGCTGCACTCTCCACAAGCACTGAACATGAACACAACATGTAAAAGGAGGTCCTGCCATGTCACTGAGTAACTAATTTCTGCTAGCACTCTAGAGGCCATGGCAGCTGTAGTGATTACAGATGCTTCCTGCACAGATTAGAACACACGGGACAGCCAGCCAAAGCAGCTCTGCAGTCCACGGTTTATCATGTCCTCACTTAAGCTTAGTGCGTAATTCTGGTTTTAATTTAATGCATTTATATCATCTCTGGTAATGCTTTCCCCACCCCATCTTTCCGCCACATTGACCCTTTGGCTCCATCTCCCCTTATGGCCAAATGCCTCCCAGATTACAGGCACTTGCAAAGACATCCTAGGGGCTCTGCTAGGAACACTAGGATGGGCTCCTGTCACAAATCCTCTTTGCCTGATTCCAGGGAAGTCTAAGGCCAAACGAGCAAGATAGCAAAGATGCAGTTGCTGTATCAGCCTGAGGCTAAGAGCATAAGCTGCCCTTGGAGGGAAAAAAGAGCAAAAGGTGTTCAGGCAAATAAATCTTTCAGACCTGTAAAATCAGGGAGCCTAGCCTAGTCTGTAAAACTCCTTTAGAGGAATTTCTACTGTCTATTGAAAGTCTTTCTCATATCTAAATTAAAGAGTATAAAGAGCACCATATTCACATTCTCCTCTCTTAACTGCAGAAAATCTGCATCACAAGTTCCTTCAAGTAATGCTGCAGAGCACACAGTTTTCAGGTAGAGATTAGGAATTTCCTGTGGAAAAAGTTACATGCCTTTTAAAAATCTCTAGATTTTGCTATATTAGATCTATTCTTGCTTAGATGCCAGATTAAACAATTCTCTGTATGACTTCTGGTAAATGAATTTGCAACATGTCTTGCAAAGGGGGAAAATGCAGCATTATTTTCAAAAGTAACTGATAGAGAGCTGAGCTCTCTGCATGCAACAGAATGTGAGCCAAATAATTAGCCTTTTTGTCATTTTAGTTCTTTTGAACATCCTGAATCATCAACCCCAAATGAATGCTACCTGCATGAGGCCTTTTCCTGGTTAGAGAGAGAAAAACTGCTCAAAGAGTGAAGATTATTATTATCTTATTAAGTAGTACTTATAGAGGTCTGATTTTTACTTCAGCAGCACCTAGAGAGACTTAATAAGAAGACAACAGAATCGAGAATGTAGCATACCTTGCTGTATACATTTTGCACACAAAGCATTTTCTGGTACATAGCCAGTGTTTCTTGATTAGCAAAGGATATAGGTTCCTGTCCAGACAGTCATCATGATGAATGAGCCTTGAGGGAAATACATAATATACAATAAACACTCTGCCATAATGGAATTATCTGATTATAAGCGCAGATGTTGAAGATGGTATGATTTAAATTCCTGTGTAAACTCTGACTAGATTTCTGCTTAACATTCCTCTACACAGAAGACAACCTGGAGATAGAGTGCTAGTTGCACCATCTGTGGATTTTATGGTCACACATAAACTCAGTTTGCACAGTAACTCAGAAGTCTTCAGGCCATCTCCTTTATATGGTCTTTTCAAAGCTTTTATCTCCTACACAGGCTAACAGGCTATTACCAGGTGAATCTCTAGAGGTTCATAATCCTGAGATCATCTACTTGCAACACCTATACCATTTTTGGGGTTCTATTCCTCTTGGGAGGAACCATATATTATCAGTGTGTTGGTACATCAGGCTCCTGGGAAATGAAAATGACCTGTCACTCACTACAGACAATCTGAGGAACGCTCTCTACCTGTTAGGCACTGAGCAGAGTATACACCATTGTTCTACTATTGATGTGGTGCCACCTCACAGTCATTATCAGCACCTCCTTTTCTTCCTGGCCCATCCACTTCAGCCCACTATTTCCACTCCTCTGTTCCCTTTTCAGTTCCTGCCCCTGAGCTTCAAGTCCACAGTAACTAGTCCATTTGAGTCAAGCCAGAACCTACACCATTCTGCTCCCTGCTGTTCCAGAGTCAGTGTGTAGATCTGCCACACATTGGCTCTGCATAAAAAGAGCTTTTCCCTGTGAGTGTCATTTCTGTCATATAGCAGTCATACCATGCTAATTAGGAAGCAGTCTTTTTATACAAATGAAAACAAAAAGCAAGGAAGATTACTCTCTTTCAGAGATACTCACATGTATATGGAATAAAAAAAACAATAAGCCTTGAAGAAGGCAGCAGAATAATCTTAAAGTTAATAAGTTGCTCTAACAAATATTTGGCATTTAATGTCTGAAGTCTGTCCACAGAAGGCTTGCTTTCATTTGCCTAAGGACTCCCAAAGAACAGTAACTTACCTTATATCTGTGATTATAATGATGTGCTCACAGTTCCCTTGGTGGCAGAAAAGGTATGGAAAGCCAATTTTCAGGGACACATCATTAAATACATAGTCCTCCATTTTAACAGACTGAAGATTTCCATAGCCTCTGTCATGAGATTCTGACCACTCTATAATTGTTCTGAAAACAGAAAAGGCCATCAGCACAGCAATGCTATGAACCGTGAATGCACAGAAAAAGATGCCTTGGGGGACATGCAAAACTCTTCACTGAGATACAGTTAAATTACATAAATCAAAACAATTCACAATATTTTGTAATAATTGGGTGATTTCTCAGCAATACTACAACCCCACAGACCTGTGTACTGCTCTTGTGGAATACCCGCCTTTAAATCCCCACCAGACAGCTTCCTGAGGAGTTCTAGTCAGTGTATGCTCCTGATGGCACGCATTCTGGTCAGGTTGTTTGCAGCACAACACTTCTCAAGCAGTCCAATAATTCCATTTAGTAGCAGGTCATTTGGTTCCTTTGGTCAATAACTTTGTTTTAAAGTATTAAAAAACTTTTCTGTTTGTTTTTGTCAAGGAGAAACATAAAGCTGACAACTGCACAGTTACATTTTTAAAGTTTAGCACTGGAAGGGCACTGGCCACTCAACTATTTTTTGGCTTTTTCGTACACTTAGAGACTTCAGCTCTACAAGCTGTGTTTGTTATCACAAGCCTTTCTGCAAAGATCATTGTTGCTCATAGATAGAAAGAGAAGTAAAATAACTAATTTCCTGAAGTCACACAAGAAGTCTGGCAAAACAACAGGGTGCAAACTCAGCTCTTCCCCACCAGCCATTTTAAATATCTTGATCTCCCAAATATCAGAAGTGTAAGCAAGTCCACACTTCCCTAAAATCTGAGATTTCTCTTCTGAACAATCACACAGTCCAGATGTTCACTTTACCATGAAGGCATTCAGCACATTTTTCAAGACTGAGAAGAACAACAAACTTTCTTCAAACACCTGAGCTTGTTGTCTTTCTGACCCATCTTCTACCTCAGTCTTTTGATGGTCATCACAACTAGGGAGGGCACTTCAAAGGCCAGTACAACTGGTACCTGCCACCTTCCACAGCAATCCCATCCCAACAGAGTAACACAGGATTTGCAATGAAAAAAACGAATTTGTACTCTTCAAAAGGAAGTGAATGGAAGGAACAAGTAGAGCAAGTCAAGTTAAACTTCCATGTCAAAATCAATTCAACATGACAGTATGAACAGTCAGTTCCTGCTCTATACTCTCGATATTCCAGTATTTAAAACACAAACACATAAACAAAACTAAATAAATTTTCTTTCCCTTAAGATTTTTCTTATTCAACATCTACAAATACTGTACCTACCTGCTCAGATCTCTGCACTCGGGGTATCTTCTATCATTATAGAAGATGCCTTCAAAATAGAAGAAAGCAGATTTGTAGAGATCCTGAGAGACAGAAAGAAGTGTTTATAACACTAGTGTCTCATAACATTAGTGTTACAAGAGACTAAACACCTTAAACAAGAACATGTCAAAAATCTTAGCATTTTAGATATCTAAATTATATTACGAAACCTCATTCTACTTAGGTTTCTAATAAAAATTCTGCACTGATTTTAAATGCTGATGTGACAACTGGACTTATTTGATTGCCATCTATGCTGCTACTCTGCTGATACTGTTCTCAAGCCACAGGTTACTTTAGTGCTTTTCTCTGATTTCTCTCCCCATTATAGCAGTTACGGATTCCTACAAAAACACAGAACAAGAACATAAGCATCACTGCACAAATTAGGTAAATGCATGGCACTGACTTTAAAAAAGACCAATAATATTTTTTAAAAATCAGCAAGATGTTGACATTGGCTGGCTACCCAGTTGTTCTCTTGTTCCTCTTGACCAACAGGACTGCGGAAAGAAAATAAAACAGGCAAGCTTGTGGGTTGAGATAAAGGCAGTTTAATGAGAAAAAACAAAGGCTGCATGCAAAAGAAAAGCAAAAAAAGGAGATTTATTCTTTATTTCCCACCAGCAGACAATGGCCAGGCACTGGAATAAGCTGCTCAGGGATTGCCATCCCTGGGAACATTGAAAAGGTGTGTGCATGTAGCACATGGGGATATGGTTTAGTGGAGAACATGATGACAATAGGTTAATGGTTAGCTCAGCTTCTGGAGTTGATTGGGAACCTGGTGACTCTTGCACTGCTGGTATGAGTGCCATGAACTGTTAATTATCTTTGACAGAGGAGAATGATACAAACGGATTGTCTGCATGTGACAAGCTACATAATTAAAGACTAATTTTGAAGGATGCTGGATTTTCTTCTGAGACCTTAGAAGTGACTGGACATTCCAAAATTGTATGTCTGTCTTGTTTATATAGATGTGACCAGGGAGTGCTCCCACGTCATGGTTGTGCATTTGTGTGTGTGTGTGCACAGGTGTGCGTGCAGGGGACAGGACGGCAATAACTCTGTCACTGCAGCAAAAAGTACTTTGTGTCTTGATCAGGTGCACTGCGTCTGGCTGGGATGGAGTCAACTTCCCTCACAGCAGCCCATGTAGGGGGTGCTCTGCATTTTTGGCTAGGTAGAGTTGACAATACACTGCTGAGCAGTGCTTGCAAAGCTTCAAGGCTGTCTCTCCAGGTCTCCCAAGGCCAGTGGGCTGGAGCTGGGCAAGAGGCTGAGAGGGAATATATTTGGGACAGCTGATCCAAACTGACCCAAAAGCCATCCCATGTTACATGATGCTGTGTTTAGCAGAGCTGGAGGGAAAGAGGCAGGGGCCATTCATGGTAAAAGAATCTGTCTTCCAAAGCAACCACTATGCATGGTGAGGCCCTGCTTCCTAAGATTTGGTTGGAGAGAGAATCATAGAATTATTAACAGTGAAAACGACCTCTAAGATCATCAATTCCAAACATTAACCCAGCCTATGTTCATGCACATGATCAGCACACGTCCCCAAGTGCCACATCCACACATTTTTTGAATGCTTTCAGGGATGACGACTCCATCACTTCCCTGAGCAGCCTCTTCCAATGTCTGGCTGTGGGGAGGAAGGGGCTGAAAACGTAAGATTGGCAAGGTGAAAAGTTATGTTTTTATTGACATTGCACAAAACAGGTCATCTTGGTAATGCTGCCAGGAAGTATTTACTTGCAGTGCAATGAACAGGCAGAACCAGTGCAGGAGTATGTAGTGCCGAATAATAAAACAACAAAACAAAGCTCTATCTCCCTCTCTCCTATGTGTTTTCAAAACTCCTTTACACATAGAGGCTTCCACATATAAAGTTTTACCTTGCTGATGTGTTCTGGTGCTTGGTCTGGCTGACTGCTGAACTCACCACCTATCTGGAGGTCACTTACGCAGGAAATTGAGTCTCTCAGCTCAGTGAGCTTCTGGCTGCCCAGTACAAGGACTGTTTGATAGGGTTTGTGATCTTTATGCTACAAAGGAAACAGCATACAAGATTCAGAAAAACTATCATTTGTTAACATCAGCAGTGTTCTTCAGTTGACAGCTTAAGGTCATTACTGGCAGTGCATGGCACATCACTTCTCTGTATGAGATTTTAAACAGCATCTAGCTTCAGCTTCTACTAAGACTAACATTTATTAGTTACATTTAGAAACTCAAAAGTCACATCCTCCACTGCAAAGTGCTGGAAAGAGTCTGAGCTCGTTTAACAAATCCAAAAAGAGTACTTTAGTTTTCATGTATTTAGTTTCAGATTTTAAGCTTTCTGTGAAATAAATTAACTACTGAGTAATTACTGTAAAAGTTTTGCTCTGTAAACCACTAACAGAATGAAAGCCAGATTCTGAACAGCCTTAAGAAATTACCACAGTTGAAGGGTTTACTGCACATCTTCAGTGGACTTAGGAAACAAGATATTATTTCAGTAGGGAACAAACACCAGAATACAACCCAGAGAATTTAGTACCAACCTTCTGAAATATAACTGGATAGAAGATGTTCAGAGTTAAAAGTAGTTCTCCCTCCTCAACTATTTCTGTTGGATTGTCTGGCCTCTTTCCAATTGCATGTGACTCCTGGAAAATATGTACATACACATACATATACCGTATTGGCAATCACAAAAAGATCATAGCTTATGAATAAAAGTCTCAGAAATGCTGTTCTAACTAACTAATTTTTGATTATGTAGCCTTCTGAATTGAAAACAGTCTAATTCCTCCATAATGGCAAAGCGAGAAACTGCTCTAATTACTGATTTCAAGCACGTTCTTTCATTTCTCAGCTTTGGTACAAGGTAGCTGGCTACTCCTTGGCTGTGGAGAGGACCTGCATAAAGTAATTAGCACCTGCTGTCAATCTCCCCTCATGGAACCCAGCTGCTACCAACTTACACCTCTTAATGCTTTGAAATGCTATTTGAATACTTTCATAGGTAAAGGGAGGTTGCAACTCTCAAAATGAGAAACACTAACCTAGAAACTAGCCACGAGATGAAGCACATGAAAATTAGTATTAGTGCAACTCTTCCTCTTAATGGGGAAGCTAGACATAGCTGAAGGCCACAATTTCTCCGAAATTCAGAACCAAAACCCAGAACTGCCCTTGCCACACTACTATGTTTTAGAGAAGAAGTAAAAGCATCTCTGCATTTCTATCCTATTTTGTATAAAGACATAGCCCAGCTGTAAGACTAAGACAGGGCACTTCTATGTGGCAGTTTCCTCCTTTTCCAGCAAATCAAGAGAGAATACTGACTGCACAAACACTTCCCACTAGCATGGAGTGTTCCTTAAATTTCATAAGAGGAATGTGTACTGCGAAACTTCAGAGATACTTGGGCTCTATTGCTTCCATCTCCCTTCTCCATGCAACACGTTCCAAGCTCATGTTTCTTACTGCTTTCATCCTGTACGAGGACACCATGGTCCCAAACAGCTCTAACACACAGACCCGTTACCACTGCTTGCTTAAAGGATGCAATAACTGACCATATGCTCATTCTTCAGAAATAGTAATAAGACACCACTCACTGAAAGCCTTTATGAAGGTTTCTATTGCAAATATTTTCTCACATATTCCTCAGGCTAAAACCACAGCACAGCTGTTGCATCATGCTGTTCACACAATGTGCCTGTGTCTCTGAACAGCTGAAACACAGTAACTCATGACAGACCAGGAAACCTCAAAGGGAAAAAATGTTTAAGAGTCACATGAGGCTCCTTCCTCACTACACTCCAGTCCTTAATTTTTTCAGTAGTTCATGGCTTGCTTGTTCAAGTCATGGACTTCAGCACTTCACTGTCCCTGGAAGAGTTCGAAGAATGTTTAGATGTAGTGCTTAGGGACATGATTTAGTGGTGCACCTGGCAATGTTAAGGTAATGTTTGGGCTCAAACATTAGTCCTCTTAGAGGACTTTTCCAACCTTAATGATTCTATGAATCTGTGAAAATTTATGAAATTAAGTTTTCCTGTTTATGACTTCAGTGGTTGTGAGGAAATCATAAAAATAAAGGTACTAAGCGTAATTAAAGAAATTCCAATATGCCTTTTGAGGGGTTGATTACCACATTCCTGTTTCCGGACAGTTCAAAATGAAAAACTTGGCTGAAAAACTTGGGTTACAAAACTCAGAATTAGGAATTTACTGCCACCATGCTGCCACTGTCTTCCTCTTTCAGCCCTACAGAAAATAGCTCACAAACACATTAAAGCTTTGTTTCCAATCCAGGACTCCAGGAGCAAAAACACTACACATTTTATCTAGCTCTATGGTAAGTTCACATGACACCAGCACACTCGATCCTCTACAAAAGGCTTCGATATTAACCAAATAAAAGCAGTCATACAGTGATAATGAGCTGGAATTCCTTCTTAACTATGTTCAGTTCTAATCACCTCTAAAGAGCAGACTTCATACCTTATCTTTCTATAAGAAGTCTTTAACCTTAATCATTACTTGCAAACCTTTTCAGTGTACATTTCACAGTGACGAAAAAAAAAAGCAACCAAAAGTTGGATTTGGGCTGTCTTGAGAGCCTGTTAGGTGACAGGGAACTTACCATCTCATAGGCAAGAGTTTCTTGTCTGCAAGCCCGATCCACAATAATTGTTTCTTCTCTCCTCTCTAAGGCCTTCTTTCTAATTCTGAGGGGCAGAAACACAATACAAAATTTCACTGAACAACTTTCATGCAGAATCTCTAGGTATATTTTTAAATGACACAAGCTACTACACAGCAGCTTTCGAAGAGCAAGATTTCTGTCTTAGTAAGACAGAGTAACTCAAAACACTCATCTCCTAACTCTCATAAAACCTGACAGTGCACAGGCTCGTTTGTGGATTTCAGCTTGTGTTTCTCTTGCCTCTTACGTGCAAATTACAGGTTGTTTGTGGGCAGTTTTACGTTTACAAGAAATAACAGCAACATGTTGCTTGAAGAGGCTGTCTTAGAAAAGAACACTTTGCTACCTTTGAGGAAGCTGTTCCAACTATCCCTTTCACATTTCAAAAAAACCTGGATCCATGTTCAAGCAAAACACAAGAAAAAAAACCACACAAATATTCCCAGCCCCATGGCACAGACTTTAAAAACAAACAAACAAACAAACAAAAAAACTTCAGTATAATTTGTAGAAGAAAGAGTATCATACCTACCAAACTACGTGCATTTAAGCACTGCATGAACAAATCCTCAACTTCCAGGACAAGTTTATTTACCCTCTAGACTTTCCTAATTTTCAGTAACAATCAGACTTGACACTGATCACAATCTTAACATATTTCTTCACATTAGTACTATGTAAAGTACAGCAAACGCTTGCACTGGCCAAGTATGAGTTCAAAGTTCTCTAACAGAAACTTAATATATATTGCTTAACCTCTGAAATGCACTAGTATGAATGAATTCTAAACAGAGTGGGTTCAGATAAAGAGGTCATCTGGTTACTGCATCAGTACTTAACACTCTGGCTGATCCAATGTGACTTTGGGTTAATAGAGGTAAACCTACAGGTTTCTTTCACAAGGCTTTGGAGGAACCTCACACACATGATTATGAGAAGTCCCCTGCATGCTCCAAACTTAAGTGTTATTTCAGAAGTATTGAGGTCCAGAAATCCTGCTTTTCCAGGAAGAAAGATGGAACATTCTATAAGTCTTAATAAAAAATTCCTAGGCAACATTCAAGCAGAAAGCTCATACCGATTATCCTGTCACAATCTGGTGTTTCTGGCCTTAGAGTATTTCTGCACACTGCTTCAGAAAATACACCACTGCATGGAAAGAGAACAAGCAACCAGCCATATTCTTGTGTTTGTTTTCCACTTGACCCCAAATAAGGGTGGTGTGAGTGTACCATAACAACATACCGAAGAGTAAGCAGACTGCTATCTTCAGAAATAACATCTGGGTCCTCGTCTTTATCAGAAAACATTAACATATCAATGCTAGAACAAAAAAGAAAGTAATTATTATACATTTTTTTTCTTAATTATCTCATGATGGAAATCAGTTAATCCATTCTTAAAGAGAAAAAAGAGAGCAAAACGTGAATAAAGAAGATACAGCTATCACAGCCTAAATCAGAGCAAAAGGGCAGAATGGTCATTAAGATAAAGAACCAAAAGACAAAGAGTCCTGACCTTTATATCTGGTTTTCACAGAGATTGGGATCCTCTCTCTATTTTGCATTCTGTCTAATGGAGAACAGCTGTCTCCAGAGGTTTAACAAGCCCTCTAAGTTCAAAAAGTGCATCCATTACCTTGTGCGAACTGAAAATGCCACTTTTTTAAATCTCATGCACCTACTCTGATGTTCTGATGATATATAGCACAAGAGATTCAACCGAAACGAATGGTGAACCTCAATGTGTATGGCAAAGCTAACACCCGGGCTCAGGTACAAACACGGGCAAGCCACTACTTCTACATGAGCTGTTGTAGCTCTATTAAGGCACTAATTTATGCCCCACTTCTTCCAGTAGGAGTAAGACAATACTTCTGCCAGAAGCGACAGGTCCCCTCTATGTTGTATCCTCTTTTCCATCCTCGCCCCCTTTTCATTCTCACTTTTCTTGCATTTGCAAAGAGCCATGAACAGATCAAGTGATCCAGGTTTCAAATGAGTCATATTAATAATATCAATTACCTTTTCAGAAACATACAGAGTAATTCTGACTTAAAGACAGTACTAGTTTCGTAGAATCACAGAATCATAGAATGGTTTGGGGTTGGAAGAGACCCTAAAGATCATATAGTTCTAACCCCTAAACCACTGGCAGGGACACCTTCTACTAGACCAGGTTGCTCAGGGCCCCATTCAACCTGGCCTCGAACACTTCTAGCGATGGGGCATCCACAGCTTCTCTGGGCAACCTCTTCCAGTGCCTCACCACCCTCACAGTAAAGACCTTCTTCCTAATAACTAATCTAAATCTAGAGTTATCCTCTTTGATTTCTCATGGTCTGTGGAAATGGCAGAAGTATGAGAGGTAGAAACTTGAAGGTGGTTTCACCACCGGGTCCCATTTATGGGTTCCCATTTCAGGTTGTACAGTGTGGCACACCAGATTCGGGGGAATCATAGATGCCTCCCTCCCTCTGCAGTCCTTCCCAGCAGCATTTTCTATTAATCACAAAAGAATTTTATTGAGCTTAAAAATAGTCTGAGAAAAAAATATTTAAAACAGAGAAGTATCACCCGCTTTGAATCTTGGTTTTGTCTCTCCACTTTTGCACACTATTTAAGGGCAGTGCTTACACCACTGCTTAAGTCAATCTGCAGTTTGAATCCCAGCAGACTCTTGTACAAACTCATCTCTTTATGGGACAAAAAAATGACTGATGAAGTCCAGGAAAAATGTTTGGACTGTACCATTTATTCTCAATACAATTTATTATTTCATTATACTTGTTTTCATTATAATCTTGTAATGTTCCCCATGTCAGCAATGCTACGACTGCAGTAATGAATAACCCTTTAGAGTCAAAATGCACAGGAATATACAGTGATTGAGAAATACAAGTCTATAATCAACTGTTATCAGCCACCAATAAGCAAAAGTCAGAGACAAAACTTTGGCTGTGGGTAGATGGCCTCGTTCTAAGGAGCCAATAGTCACTCTGTATTGACAATAACTTGAATTTATTATTGTTTAGTTAGTCTCTCACCATCCAGCAGTATACAAATGTCTAACCTTTCTGTTTTACAGATTTCATCCCAAACAGAAAATATTTTTTTTTAACTTACTGAGAAAAGGGGATTCCTTCAGAAGCACCATTTTAAAAGGAACTATGCAGCAATTAGCTACAACCTCCTGGAAACAGAATCAACTTATCCTCAGATTCTCACTTGAGGAAGTGGAGGCAGAGACAACTGAGTCATGTATCAAGTGCAGAATGAACCATAGCTGAGAACCAGTAATTTAACTAACATAAAGGAGAACAGCACTTTGGAGAACACGGTTCAAGCACTAGCCTTTCAAATGAGGCCGTTCTCCACATAGCATAGAGTTATGATGTGAACAGCCCATCTAATGAAGTAAAGCATATCCCACAAAGCACAAAGCAACTCACAACTCAGTAGAACTGACAGCATGACTATAGACTATTTAAGTCTTCCTGCACATGGATTAGTAACCCCATTCACCAAAGAGCCCTGGCTACTTGAAGACCTACCATTGTGAAGGAATGACTATGTATTCAGTTCTTTAAACATCACACATGTTACTTGCATGGAAAATGTCTGTTACCTATCATTGTGAAGTTTCACTTACATCAAAGGTGACAGTTTCTGATTTCCCTTCTGTGCATACAATGTCAGAGCTCACCATCACTTGTGCTTTCCTTCCTTCCTTCCCACAGCCCTAAGCCAGGGATTTCTGGCTGTGGCATCCACACCACGCTCACTAATTGCCTGCTTCAGGAAAGTAACTAACATTCCCGTGAAAGCAGCTACAAACACTGCGTAAAGGAGTTAGCATGTAAAGCTGCTTCCTCTCTATCCTTGCAAGGACAGAAAGGTAGCTAGTGCGAAGGGAAACTGCCACTGAACACCTGACAAGTTCCGTGGACCTTCCGAGCCCTGATATCACCATTTCTCACTCCTGAAAAGTCCAAAATCCTCAACTTCTAAAGGAAAAGCCAGTATTAAAGATTAGTCTAATAATTTATTACATATGAAGTGTAGTCACGCACACTGAAGCCTTGAAAGGCTACGCTACAGTATGGCCACATGTAGCTATACTACTCAGGCCACGCTGGAGCTCCTCCTGAGTAAATTCACTGCTGCCAACGGAACCACATAATCAATATTTGGTCCACAGTCCTGAGGAAACTAGGCTTTACAAATGGAAATTATATGCTAACCCTCCAAAAATTAAGGCTAACTAATCAGAGCCATATATCTAAGAGACGAAAGTGCAGGCAACGCAAAGTTTGCACTGGGCACACCTCACTCCTGACTGCCACAAGCACGGCACAGTACAGCATCCCCACAGAGACTGTTCCCTGTGCAAGACAATACCCTCCGAGCACTCTGCTGTGACAGCGGTGGAAGCATTTGCCACACTGTTTAATGGAACCCAAGATGAAGTATAGTTCAGTGATGAGGAACAATCCTTGAAGGTCTCACTTGAAAAATACATGCAAAGTGTTACATGAATTTATGTCTCCTTGAAAGATACTTTAAGGTGGCTAGAAACAAAGAGCCCAGAAGCAACTCTGTGGAAACGTGGACAACGAAACAGTCTACCAATGAAGCCTTTAATCACTGTGATTTTAGTTTTCTCAGAATATTCTAGCAGCACAATGAGTTTTCTCAGTTTTAGAAATTCAAAAATATTTTAGGATTTGGCCTGGTACTTTTATAATAAGCAGGTACAGCGTTCATATTACTCTTTATATTGCACATATTTTAAAGAGAGTACTTTCATCACCTTTGAGACACTAATAGCACAAGATGTTAAATACTAATACGTTAAGAGGTTAATGCTAGCTTAATGCAGCTTTATAACACGTCCCAAGAGATATTTACAACTACTCTTTCTAATAAAACAAGAAGGTGCTTTAGGGGTGAAGGGAAATAAGGTACCTGCAAGCCTCACCTCACCTAAAATCCACACTGATTTGAGGCTTAGCCTGCCCTATACATGCACACAACAAATCACACAGAAGCCAAAACAGAGTAACATAACTCAGCATCTCCAACATTTGAGGACTTCAATCAGTCAAACACCAATAATGAATCCCAAGGTAAACTTCTTCACTCATAGACCATTGAGACATTTGAACAAAACCTAGAACTTTACTCTCTTGACACTCTGGTTATTTAAGAGAATTACTGAAGTAATTTCCTAGCTAAGGACACCATCTTGACCAAAATCTGGTGAAAATGCAACCAGTCACCATAATGATTATCTGCATACAACTTGAGCAATACAAAAGGCATTCTTATTGAGTGAAATGCAAATGAGTGAAGAAAGAAATTTTTTCCTGCATTCTGTTTGCAGGAATGTATTACAGGAAAAAAAAGAATAAAATAAATAAACTAAAAAAACCCAACAGCAACCTCAACAGACTGAGATACCGAAAGACTTAAACAGCACTTAAACATTAAACCATTGCTCCTCACCAGAAGACCTGGAACTGTCAAGAATACTTAAATGTACACTATGTCACTATATTTTAAAAAAAATTTTAACTGTGGATATTGAAAATCTTCATTCTGAGTCCATGAAAGATTTTCTTAAGCTAACACTATGTTAAAAATAGATATAGGAGTATCCACATCTTCGCTCTCTTCTACCCAGAGAAAAGCTCCTTAATTTGTCAGAAGTTCCCTTAGAAATTATTCACAGTTGGAAAAATCTGTGTTTATATCCAGCATGTGTTCATTTCAGCACCTATAAAGTTATATTTATGCCAATAATGTGATCCCAGGATACCACAGAAGAGCTCTTGGTGTAGCCTTGTGTTCTCATCTCTCCTCAGGAGAGGAACATGAGCAGCTCAGAACAGGTGAGTGAAAGTGATTAGAGGCAGTGATTTGAGGTTGGCCATTGTTAAGGAGAGACTCAAGAGGCTAGGGCTATTTAATTTAAAAGCAAAAGTACATGAAGATTAGGGATTGGGATTTCCAGCCTGCACAGGGGAAAGGTCACACCAGGATGCGCAGGTTTATCTTCATTCTTCTGCAAAGGCAACAAACAGCTGCCAGAAGATCAGTTCTCTCCCCCTCATAGACTGCCAGTCCTTTTTCTCAAATGACAACTCTTCACTGTATACACAGCCTCAAACAGACAGCATTGCTCTGTAACACCAGCAAATGCAGACAGCAGATGAAATGCAGCAGTTGTAAATTGAAGAAAGCAGAACAGAAGAAAAAAGCAAAACGAATGCAAGGAAAAATAGAGAAAGCATGGAAAACCAGCTTTGGAATTCAAATGAAAACATCAATAGACAGGATCAAGCAATACTGTCACTGCAGAGAATAAGCCACAGCACAGGTGCAATCAAGAGACTATCCCATCTACACTGGGAGAGCTTTGAGAATAATTCCCAAAGTTCCTGCACAGCAGAATACATTCCTTTAAAATTAACATCAGCCTCTCCTTTTACTAAGCCTAGCAATGGTAAAAAATTATGCTAGTCACCAGAACTCTGACAGCTGAAGCACAAAGCTGTACAGAAAGGAACACAACTCTGGCATATCTTCCTTACTAATGAGCTGCAGACAAATCATCACGTGTGGTGCTTTCTACAGGAATTACTTCCTGACATCAGGTCTTTTCTACAGGTGAGAGACAAATCTCACTATCTACATGACCTGAAACCCTTCCAGCTATAGCAAGGTAGATGCTGCTGCTTCAACCCACATTAAGCACTTGTAGAGCTCTGAGTTCACCACCACCCCTGAATAAAACAGGTCAATGGGAACTAAGGATCCAGAGAAGGTCATTAGGTACTGTGTGCTGCCAGCTATCTGAACTCATCCAAATGATGTTTTAAAGGGATTCAAACTGAAAGAGCAGGTTTAGATTAGATATTAGGAAGAAATTGTTTACTGTGAGGGTGGTGAGATGCTGGAGCAGATTGCCCAGAGAAGTTGTGGATGCCCCATCCCTGGAAGTGTTCAAGGTCAGGCTGTACAAAGGTCTGAGTAACCTATTCTAGTGGAAGACACCCCTGCCCATGGCAGGGAAGTTGGAATGAGATGATTTTTAAGGCCCCTTCCAACCCAAGCCATCTGTGATTTTATGATTCCATGTTAACACGAATTTATATCTTCATATAAGGTATACGCTTCATTTCACAACTGGAGCCTCCTAAAACCATGTAGATGTTCAGATACCTGAAGTTTTACCCAACCAGTACTACGTTGCTAAGTATTTACCTGCCTAACTTCTTAAGTGCCAAACTGTTTGGTCAAAAATTCAAGGCCATAACATAGTATTTCCACCACTGAAGCACTATCCTCCAGAAAAAACTATATTTTCCTTCTCCTCTGCGTATCTGGCCCAAAGGGACATCAGTAAGAGGCCCTTTGTCAGGAACTCTAGTGACAGGACAAGGAGTAATAGCTACAAACTGGAAGAGGGGGAATTTAGGTTAAACATCAGGCATAAATTGTTTACTGTGAGAGTGGTGAGACACTCGAACAGCTTGCCCAGGGAGGCTGTGGATGCCGGAACTCTGGCAGCGTGCAAGGATAAGTTGGATGGGGCTCTGAGCAACCTGGTCTGATGGAAGGTGTCGCTGCACATGGCATGGGGCTTAGGGCTACGTGGTCTGTAAGGTCCACTCCATCCCTTAACATCCTATGATTTACCCGGGCGTTAAACACATGGTACAGGCCCGGAAAAGGCTACTCGGAATCGGGTTTGCTCGTGCACCTCCCACCTCTCCTGAGGAACCGCTGCGGCATCTGAGGGACAGCACCGACCACCTCCCCTGCCACAGGGGCCACAGGCGTGCCTGGAGACAGCCGGGACTTTCCCACCTGCAGACGGCGCGCAGCTCGGCCGCCGTGTCCGCCGCGCAGCCCAGCTCCGCCGCCACGGCCGCGTCCGCCTCCTCCCCTTCCTCCTCCTCCTCCTCCGCCGCCAGCGAGAGGTCTGGCGGGCCGAGCAGCCTCCGCCACCCGCGGCCCAGGGCGCCCACAAGGAACGCGCGCGTGCACAGCTCCGCCGACTCGTACTCGGGCGCCGCCTCCTCCGCCGCCGCCATGGCCGCCATGGCCGCCGGGCCCGCGCGCCACCACCGCCGGCGTCACGGGCTGCGGGCGGGGCCGGCCGGCGGGCTGAGGGCGAGCACCCCCCCAGCGGCGGCGAACGGGGGTGAGGGGGGCGCGGGGCGTGGGGTGCTGAGGCGCTTCTGCCAGGCGGGAAAGGGCTCGGCAGCGTTCGTTAGGAAAAAAAAAAAAAAAAAAAAAAAAAAAAAAGGAAACGCGGAAGAAAAAAATTCTGAAGTCATTAAAACGGCGCCGTGTGCTTGGTTTTGCAGCGGTACAAACACTTCCTCACGGAATCACAGAATCACATAGGTTGGAAAAGACCTTTCAGATCACAGACCTATGGCCTAACACCAGCACTTCAACTAGACCATGGCACTAAGTGCCACATCCAGTCTTTCCTTAAACACTTCCAGGGAACAGTGACTCCACCACCTCTCTGGGCAGCCCATTCCAGTATCTGATCACCCTTTCGATAAAGAAATTCTTCCTGATGTCCAACCTAAACCTTCCCTGGTGCAGCTTATTACTATGACCTCTCATCTTACTGCTGGTTACCTGGGAGAAGAGACTGACTTCTACCCTGCTATGACCTCTTTTCATTATACTTTATTGTACAGTGTTCCCAAAGTGAAAACTTAATGCCTTGGAAACCTTTTCTTTTACAGCGTTAAGGTGGTTTATAATATGATGAAAAACGTTGATGAAATACATAACCTTTTACCTTACTAGCACTGCTGTTGTTAAAGTATGTGTCAACCACCTGGAACGCCCATTGGAATAGTGTGACAAAGCTACCATGGGAACAACCTGTTAAGAAAGAGGCAGAAATAATCTGGATTGAGTGAACCTGATATACCTGTTACATGTACCAATTGAACCACAGCCTTCGCTCTTGCTTCATGCCAAAATATTTATGGAATCACAGATTCATAGAAGAGTTTGGGTTGGAAGAGACCTTAAAGATCAGCTGGTTACAACTCCCCTTGCCATTGTCAGGGACACCTTCCATTAGACCAAGTTGCTCAAAGCCCTGTCCAGCCTGGTCTTTCACAACTCCAGGGACAGGGCACCCACATCATCTCTGGACAACCTCCTCCAGCACCTCACCACCCTCATAGTAAAGAATTTCTTCCTAACATCTAATCTAAACCTGCCCTCTTTCAGTTTAAAACCATTGCCTCTTGTCCTGTCACTATCTGCCTATATGAAAGCTCCTTCTCTTTCCTTTCTTTAAGTTTCCTTCATGTTCTGGAAGGCCATAATGAAGGCTCCATAAGCCTTCTCCACACTGAACAACCCCTGCTCTTTCAGCTATTCATATTACTTCTCTAAATATGAAAATAAAACTTGAAGAAAAGGCATGTTAGCAGGTGGCTTGTTGCAGCAGGGGGTGAAGGTAAGACCCGAAAAATTTCATTAAAGGAAACTGGGTCTTTGCAAGCTATGTGGAAGAGACAGGATGCCAAGAGAGAGGAAGGTCATGACATTTGCCTGAAGTTTCACAAAGGAAATTAATAAAGAGGGAGGTAAGAAAGTAATAGCCCAGCCAGATGATATTTTGCTTTTTTTAGCAATACGAGTATGGTCTAAAGCCCGTCTAACTCCCCCACTTAACACTTGCACTGCAAGTATGTTTATACTTGCACTGCATTTCAGTGCTGAATCCTTTTATTAGTCTCACCTCCGCCTCTTAATTGCAGTTATTATTCCTCATTATGAAAATTCTGCTAAGCTTCAGCTCATTTTTCCTGTAAGTATTGACAGTATCTGTTCCCTTCTTCAGCTACACCCTCTGCTTTCTTCATCCATCACCTCTGTGCATCATGACACTCCCTAGTTCTGGAAGAAGCTCTTCATTAAGGGCTGTTGCCCTCACTTCCTGTTGTATCCTCCCTGAAACCTATTAGTTGTTCCGTGAGGAATTCTCATTCCAATTTTCAAGACCATGCCTGCCTTATTCTGTGTTTGTTGTTATCTCCTATGCTTTGTTTACATTCTGAACATACCTTTCCCCTTTGTGTACTTGCAAAGTTGCCTGAAATTGGAAAACACTCCATCACTTACCTGATGTAGCCACATCTAGGGTGGAAGTGACAGGGCTTTGTTGTTCTAAGTACAGTGTTGATATAAACATGTAGGAGCAATTTCAGCCAAGAGCAGCAGGATTAAACCCTACCCTTCCTGAAAGGTATCAGGAATTTTTAGTGTTCATAGAAAGGAAATAAGATACTTATTTCAAAAACCTTCCTTAGAAAACCAAATACACGAAACTGTGTGGAAATCACTGGCATGAATTTTTTTGTACCACCACATCAAAATGGCATCATGGAATTCCCCAGCAAAAGAGTGGTCACTGCCGACCATAGTGCTGTCACAGAGGCAAGTGTGCCTTGGAAGAGGGTGCTGTGCTGTAATTGTTCATGCTTTTTTGAATAAATCCTCTTGGGCTTTTCAGTTAGATTTATGAATTTCCCTTACTGCCTCTCTTCCTTCTTGCCATGGCAGGCTTGATTTTGGAGTTCTTATGTATTAGTTAAAAAGAAAAAAACCTGTAAAGTACATAAACCTCAAGCAGGAAGACTGGATAAGTAAAAGCTCAAGGATCATCTAAGTTCAAAATACTAAAGCTGATAATTTTTAACCATGAATGGATATTTTCTGTTTCATTTCCAACCTTCAATACTAAGAAATCATATACTTACAAAGCCACTCCACTCAATCCAAATCCTCTTAAGAACAAAGAGAGCTATTTATTTTTATAACTTGGAATTAATCTGCCCTTGATATACTAGGCATAAGGCACATGAGCATTTCAAGGTTTCCAAGAGGTACTTACTTTTCTCTGCTGGACAGACTTTAATAATTCAACAGTAAAGCAATGAAGGGTGTGTGAAGAACTCAAGCAGTGTAAACTTGGCAGGTATTAAGCTAAGTTCTTTAAGAAGTGCTGAAATCCAAAAAGCATTGAAAGAACAGTGAGCTTAGAGGAGAAGTGGAGATAGTAAAAAAGACAGCTAGAAGACACAATAATAATAACTAAAAAAAAAAAAAAAAAAAAAAAAAAAAACCAACAAAAAAAAACCAAACCCCCCCCCCACAAAAAAAAAAAAAAAAAAACAAAAAAACCCACAAGACAAAATAATAAAATGTAACTAATGTGCTACTGAAGCAATCAGGTAGCCTGTATTTTGTAGTACTGTGGTATCCTGCGAGCTTAAGAGACTGATTTCAGGGCTCTTCCATGTGCACACTACGGCTACAGTCAGTAAATGCTGTGGATATATAACGATTCTGAAAAGTCAGTCCTAAATGATCCAAAGTAAAGACTAAGCCCCTTAGTCTTTTACCACAAGGAACACCCTTCATTCCTTTCTCAATTCACACAGACCCAGAAATACATATTTGTGAAGCTAACCACGTTGCATGAGAGTATTGAATTGTACTTGTTTTAACAGACAAAATCTTAATATAATTACATGGTAATGCCTATGATGGAGTAATTTTGTGCCTTAATCATAAATCGGATTTTATACTATTCTCAGCCCTGGTCCACATTACGGAAATTACAAAAGTCATTGAAAGTACCTTGGGCTTCCACTCCAGTGCAGAAAAATCACCACGATCCTCACTTAAGCTTCAACAAGAGTTTCATGACTAACAAACTTATTGTTTGTGAGTAGTTTGAAAAAAAACTTTGGAAAAGAGTTGTTAAGCATTATTTTTATTCAATATTTTAGAATTGTCTCTCTCCTTCTTTTCTAGACCAAGTGCTGTGGTATGAGCTCTATGGTGTCTTTGTACCTTAGCAGATAAGGAACATTGTCACTGTTTTTTAAGTGCTGACTGTCTCAGCAAAGCAATTACAGAGATACAGAAAGGTTCCAGGGCTATAATTTTAGGAGATAGGGATTCAACAGCTGTCAGTTTTTTCTGTGTCATGCCTTCTAGTTCCAGCCTTTGTTCTGAAGTTGCAGCTGACTTCTGGACAGCAGCACCCAAAACACTGATCAAACCCAGTTGAAAGCACTCCCTCAGCCCTTCTGGATGAGGATTTTTTAACTTGGCCTACGCTAAGCCATGGTGTTTATAGTAGGATCTCGCAGAGGGTTGCATCAGCCAGCCTGGTGTTCACCAGGACTGGGAACAAAAAGGAAGGCCTAGCAAAGTCTGGCCTGTCGCTGCTTCCAAACATGCTTCCATGCCAATGAACAGTGGTCTGGGGCTGTAACAGTATTTGCGTCAAAGACTCTAAAAGTTAGCCACTATCATCTTTTACTATGACATGTGAACAGGAACGATCCATTCCTGAAATGTAGCTATTGTTGGACATAGACATAACTCATGTTAATTTTACAATAAATGCAATAAAATATTAGTACACAATAAAGTGTCATAAAGGTTCTGTACAGATCTTAATTTAAACAGATTGCATGAAAAACTGCAGGTAATTTAACAGCTGCATAACTAAAACAGAGTTCTGTCCAAAGACAGGATATACTCAAGGTACGCAGAAACAAAAACAAACAAACAAAAAGAAACAAAAAAAAAGGGGGGGGGAGGAAACATCTGTGATTGGTAATTTCTGAACTACTCCATGTCTGAATATTGCTTTTACATAACCCAACTGAGAATCAAATGAATTCAGGATGCTTTCCTCTCATGACTGTTGAGCAGTCAAAATTATTTCTCTGTAGAGTTTTCATCTATCTCTAATGCTTGTTCCTGCCTGCCATTAAAACTGATGAAAGTTAGAGAACGCAAACTTAAGAGTAAGATGATGACAGGGGAGTATACAATCCAAACCACACCAAACGGAGTCTTTAGGCCTTAAGTGTTACTGAACCACATTATTCTGACAGCTGAATTTGGGTATATAATTGGAATAAGGAACAAAGTCAGACATAAAGAAGCAGAGCAGGCACCATCTACATGGTGTAGATGGTCATGGGGTATACTGTATGTTATTTCCACCAGTGAGCTAGCACAGCCATAAAGAAAATTTTGGCCAAGAACTCAGTCTGCTGCAGTTGTACCAAACTTATACTCCAGCAGTAATATCCCAGCCCTCTTATTTCAAAGCTGGTTTGTGGAGTGAATCACTTCTGCATATCAGCTACACACTAGAGACCCTCTGTTTTTATTCCCTAGTGCTTGAGAGTCAAGTCCTCTTCAAATACACTATTCATTTTATGAAAAGTGAGTTTTTGTGAAACTAACTGAGTTTTCAGATTTAGTTGTGGAGGACTGTTGTCATGGGCAATGCCTGAAAAGAATTTTAGACAACAGAATAGGATGTTACATTAATTGCTTCTTGCATCATGGGAATAACACAGCCTATGGGGACAATTAAAATTTAAGAATTGTAAGAAAAATATAAGATATATTAAGTACTTGATCCATCATGGTGGCATCTCTTTTCAAGGTTCGCCATAGTTTTTATCATATACATTCTTCTTCCAGGAAGTTTTTGCCAAAATTTTTAAATCATCAAAACTTTTGGTATTCTTTCCAGAAAATGTAGTCTGAATCTCAGTGACCGTCAACAAAACTTCACTTTCTAAAGCCAAACTACAGACTTCTTATGGCATAGGAACCTTTTGCAAGTCTAGCTATTTCACATATCTAACAAAAGAATAAGAAAATGTTTACTGGTACAGTTTTACATATCAGTTTACCTAAGAAGGTGAAATAGTACAGAAAAGGTGCAGATTTGCAAGGGTGGATTGCACTACAATAGAATTACTTAATTCTTTGCCAGTGTAAATTGCAAATTAGTGTGTTAGTACTAAGATCTAAGGAACTGTAAACTTCTTCCAGGCACTTTTTTCCTTTAGTAGAAGTATTTCCTAGTTAAAGCAAGCAAAGATTTTATGAGACACCAAGCAGGACTAAAGCAGAGCTTCTTCAAGATGTCTTATCTGATCCATTATGTCCCTTTGCCTGAAGACTCAGTAACAAATCTTTCATTTGCATGATGTGTTACTGTTCCCTCCAATTTTGAAATTTCCATTACAGAGTATGAAGGGAACCTTGTCACACAACTCTATACTTCGTTGCTTTCTGTTTTACTGGTTTGGAGGCCAGATTACAGAAATACACTTTACTTCTCTGGTGGAAAGAAGTTGTCCTGGTTTATTTCTTGAATATCTTTCAAAGAAAAGTAAGATGCCTTTTATAACAGTATAAAGTTCACTGGCTTGGATATAAACAAGACTGCACCTATTTAAAAATAATTCTATTTTGAACTGTTATAGTTTAGTTGTGAAACCTAAATGAAGGAGCTAATTTTAACTAATTTGCCTCAAAATTTGAATAGTAAATAACATCCCTCTATCTCTAACTTCAGAAAGTTATTTCAATGTGCCAGTTAGGTAATCCCTATACTTATTTTCTGCTATAATCACCAGATATTTATCTGTACACTTTGGTATAATTGAAAAAAAAAAAAAAAGGCAGAAAAAGAAAGAAATCATTCTGAGCAGAGTCTGACTTGAAAACAGGAATGTTTTGTTGCCTTTTTAAGTGAGAAGAGGATTTTCTGAAGGGCATATTTTCACCACTCCAAAAGGGTTGCAACACTGTAAATTTTGTTATTCTTTTGTGGTCAAGGTGCCCTCTCAAATAGATGGATGTAGCCTGTGGACTATATTGTGTTTACTAGTTTTCTGGCTACATATAGAAGTTCCTGTTGGTCTTTAAAGTATGTTCTTCATCTGTCAGATAACAAACTATTATTTCTTTTTGTATTTAATTTTTGTTCCCCAAGTGTTTTAGTTGTGAGCGGGGACTCCTTTTTGTCCTGTACACAGAACAAATAGAAGAAAGAGGACAGAATTATTGTGGGTGCAGTTGTTTTATTGAGTAGACAGCTGTGACACAATGTTCTGCCCATGGTGTCAGCAGTCACTTCCTACTAAGGAGTCCCTCCCTATTGCAGCCCTATTCAAGCCTGATGATTATTGTTCTTGACAGCACCTGACAGTCTTGTCCCCATCTTAGCCTTTGTACCATCTCCACAAATTACGCCTAGCATCAATTTTTGTGCTATTTAAAGGGCTTCCTATTACATCAAGTGATGATACAACCTCTTTGTTGAAAGCAGGCTGTTGCCATTTCTTGAGAAAATAAGTAATATATGTTCAATTTTGCCAGAATGAGTGCCAGAGGTTGTCCATGGACATTCATTCTCTTCCCACCAGCAGTCAGCGAACAGAGTACCTTCTGGACAGCCTTTTGGTCAGAAGTGTCTGCATCTGATATAAAACCTTAGTGTGAAAATTTTTCAGTTTGCGTTGCAGAGGACCATTTTTTATTCCTGCTTTGTGCCTGGTGGTCTCTTACAGCAAAGTAGTTTCTGAAGTGGATGAATGCTGTGTTCTTTTATGTGCCATTCATTGAGGCATCCTGAGTGAGGAGATGATGAAGTAACGTAGCATTGTTTAGATAACAAAGCTGACTGGGAAAATTCTGCTTCAGGCAGGTTCAGGTAAGATAAGAGCACCTGTTGTGTATAGTTAGACTTCTAATTAGGAGACTCCTCTGAGGCTGTCAGGCTCTCCCATTCTGTCAGTGACAGGCTTCCTAACTGTCAACATGAGGGCAAGCCAGTCTGCCTGTACATGCATGTATTGCCTTGAGTACCGAAGGGACATCCTGAAAAAGGTGTTTCAGGCCTCTTAGGCTGTTTTCTGTGCTGCGCTACTCATGGTATTTGTGTCTTATATCCAGACCAGCAAGTCTGGTTTGTCTTGAGTAGCTGAATAAGTAGTTTGTGAGAGCTGAATCTGAAGGGCTAAAGCACATGTCCTGTTTTGGAAGACCCTTCTTCAGTTATGCTGTACAAAATGTTGTGGATGCTGAATGATTACACTGATTAAAGAGGAGTCAAGACAAACTGATGAGAAAGTGATCTGGTGAGGATTCTTGTATGCATGCTCAAGAAATTCTGGTATTGGGCTTATGTGACAAAGTTTTGGTAGTGGGAGTGGGCTATGGTGGTGGTTTCTCTCTAACTGGGGAAAGGATTATACATACTAGCCCTCTTTTTGTGTTCTTTGTGAGCCTGCGTTTTTTAACAGTATCCTGGCAGAGCCTGGATACAAGGCCAAATGGATACTGTGGGCATTTTTGTGTTCTTACTGCACTTGCACTCATCTCACCCTCTTCTCCGAGACAACTAGCAACTGGATGAGTGAAAATGGCCTCAAGCTGGGCTAGGGGAGGTGCAGGATGGACATTAGAAAGAATTTTTTCATGGAGAGGGTTGTTAGACATTGGGGCAGACTGTCAGGGAGATGATGGAGTTACCATCCCTGGAGGTGTTCAAGTAACCGCTCATGTCACTTAGTGCCATGGTCTAGTTGACAAGGTGGTGATTGGTTAAAGGTTTGACTCAGATGTCTTTTCCAACCTAACTGGTTCTATGATTCTGTGTGAATTTATACCTTAATATTTGTGATGGGGTCTTCCATCTTATATAGCATCCAAAACTTTGGCATCAAGACAAGTTACCTTTAAGCAGTGTTGTCCACAAGCCAGCTACTTTCTATCTCACTAGTAAACAGTGCATAAAATCAGAGTGCTTGGGAAAAATATTTTTTTTTTATGAAAAGGCAGGGTTAACATGGATTGTAATGCTAGCAATAGGCAAACAACATTTTACAGTACACTATCAATTCCTCTGGCACAAGGAGTACACCTAGTATTTTGAGGTTTTGTAAAGACCTTTTTGTTAAAGCTGACTGCTACAAAGAGTGAAGTGATGTTGATGGGGTAAGATGCACACAAATCTCCTGTTCTTCTGAGAGTTCTGACCTCTGCTACTGAATATCGATAAATGCCCTCTCAGTGGGCCTTTTCGGTATTTGTAGTATCCAGAGAATCACAGACAGAAAAAACTCAACTGTGGGTGGATTTGTATTCCTGTAAATTTCAGTGTTCGTTGCATGGGACCAAGAGCATGTGTTTTTCCCTGATGACTATTCTGTTAGTTTGGGGCTTTTTACAAAAATTGCTTTAAAAATCCCACTGACTGTTTTTTTCACTTTGTGATTGAAGAATGTGTTGGTTTTGGCTGGGGTAGAGTCAATTTTCATCACAGAATCCACTAGGTTGGAAAAGACCTCTTAGATCATAGAGTCCAACCTTTGGCCCAACACTACCTTTCCTACTAAACCATGGCACTAAATGCCACATCCAGTCTCTTCTTAAGTACCTCCAGAGACAGTGAATCCACCAAGCCCTTGGGCAGCCCATTCCAAAGTCTGATCACTCTCTGTGAAGAAATTCTTGCTAATGTCCAACCTAAACCTGCCCTGGCAGAGCTTAAGCTTGTGCCCTCTTGCCCTACTGCTGATTGCCTGGTAGAAGAGACCGACACCCACCTAGCTACAACCTCCTGTCAGGGAGTTGTAGACAGTGATGAGGTCTTCCCTGAGCCTTCTCTTCTCCAGGCTAAACAACCCCAGCTCCCTCAGCTTCTCCCCACTGGACTTGTGCTCCAGTCCGTTCACCAGCCTGGTTGCTCTCCTCTGGATCTGCTTCAGAACCTCAATATCCTTCCTGAACTGAGAGGCCCAGAACTGGACACAGCACTCCAGGTGTGGCATCACCAGTGCCAAGTACGGGGTCTCTTACCCTGGTTCTGCTGGCCACATTGTTCCTGATCCAGAAGACCACACATTCCAAGTGCTTGGCCCTAGCATCTCAGTGGAGGGACCTCCCATTTGCCATCTGGGTGCCCAAAAGAACCACAGCCACTGATCACACAGGGCCCCCTCCTCTGTCTAAGGTTCCCACCAAACACACTCTGCACCCACTCACTCCTACAAGCCTTGTGAGCACCGATTGCTACTGTACTTCACAGTGGCTAGTATCGGGCAGTGTTTCGGATTTGTGCTGGAAACAGTGTTGAGATGTTTCTATTAATACTGAGCAGTGCTTATACAGAGCCAAGCTCTTTTCCTCTTTTCATACTCCTACAATGGTGAGAAGACTGGGGTACCTGTAAAGATGCCAGGAGACACAGCTGGCACAGCTGACTCCAACTGACCAAAGGGATATCCCTGACTGTATTGTATCATGCTCAGTATATAAAGTGGGGGGAAGAAGCAGGAAGCAGGGGGACACATTTGGAGTGATGGTGTTTGCCTTCCCAAGTAACTGATATGCACAATGGAGCCCTGCTTTCCTGGGGATGGCTGATCAAGGAAGTGGTGAATGAATTTGTTGGTTTGCTTCATTTGCATGTACAGCTTTTGCTTCCTCTGTTAAACTGGTTTTATCTCTAATCATGAGTTTTCTAGCTTTTACCATTTTCATTCTCCTCCCAGCCCTACTGGTAGGGGAGTGAGCAAGTGGCTCTGTGGTGCTCAGTTGCCAACCGGAGTTAAACCACAACAAAAATCAGAAGCATAAAAAGAAGTATTAAAAGCTCTGCGATTTTGGTCTACTTGCAATGTGGTTTGCTTCATCTGTGGCTTTCTCTGGAATTCTATGTTAAATCCATCACTTCAATCATTGTCTGTATATCTCACTATGGTCCAAGTTACTAGAAAAATTACCTCACTTCATGTCCTTATGGTATGGCATGAAATCTACATCCCACTTCATTAGTAAAAATAAATATCAGCTATATAAGGCAGATAGACTGTTCATGCTGCCAGTCAAATTAATCTGCCTCTCCAGAGTAGTATAAAAGCAAACCTTGTCTTCCATACAAAATACATGGTAACCTCCTTCAACATAGGCTTCCCACTCCATCACCAACAAAATAATTGCCCATCTACTAAATAAAGCCCAGCTGCTAATGACATGACTGACAATAATCACACACATTTCTTACTGAGTAGGCATAATTCAGGGAGGTACACTGCAATCAGAAACTGGAAGCTATTCCTCTAAACAAATCTGTTGAATGCCAGTGATGATAATTATTAGCGATTATTCACCGATTGCTAATGTGTTCTAGATTTAGACATTCCAAGAGAGGGACAGCATGGCAGTTTTTCACATGGATATGAAGACTAAATTTTTTATTTTTACTCTATGTAAGGAAAAAAACTAGTATTCAGTAGCTGAAATCCATACTGCCTAAATTTAATACACTTTTATACTCATTTTTCAGGCATATTTCAAGTTGAAAATAAATTAAATTCTAGGAGGCAGAGAAGAAAGTGTAGCCTAAAACCTGTTAAAATAAAGGATGCCAGATGAAAGGTGAAATCATCTTTCTGATAGAAAAGATTTAGACTAGGTCAAAGGAAAGTGGAAGTTCTTATAATTCATTTGTACCCTGGCAGCGACGCTGCATGAGGTTTCTGAAAGAAATCACATCTTTTGTGAGACCAGATGGCACAGCTGGAAAAAAATTACAAGCTTTCAAGCAGACAGAGCATTTATGAACTGATAACACAGAGAAGCAAACTCACAGCTAACTATAGAACAATACCGCAGGTGTTCGTAAATTGATCTCTCAAACCTATTTGTAAAAGAATGCTTAATCCTCACCTGTATAGTTCTCTTTTCAGAGGGATTCAGCCCTCATCCAAATCTTATAAATCGAGTTTTACTAAGAGAAATAAGCATTTACTTGGAACCTGAAATGGCTGTTCATTTGAACCATTTGAAAACTGGTTTTAATTCTTGTGGGTTTTGTTGCTGTTTTCTTGCATTCTTTTCATCTGGAACACGGAAGTGATCTTACTGTGTGACCAGAGCAGCACTAGCGTCAATGAAGGGGAGAGAAGAGGAATGCATGAGAAGAAGCACTGCAGTTTTAGATCACTGTTAGGCCTCAAGGGAGTCCTAATGAGGCAAAGAATTCAAGGAGAGCATTCTCTGTGCCCTTCTTTTCACTGATCATGCAAGTAAAATCTGTAGACGTGAGAGAAAATTTTGAATATTTAAATGGTGGGTTGAAAAGTTGTTCAATATCTGACAAATGGAAATTTACAAACTTATGTGATCCTTCAATTAGCAAGATTTTCAACAAGTAATAAAATTGTTGTGCTAATAAATCTGCATTCAGTTAAATGGACAATTTCAACTGACGAAATTCTTTGAGAGTTACTGTGCTTAACTGGACATTCTGAGATAAACAGAACAGTATGAAAAGAAGGATGGTTGCAGATGCTTTGTGTCCTCAGAGAATGACTCTAATTTGGTCCTCAAAATATTGTTCTCCCTGGCTGGATTTGTATTGTATGGATCACAGGATGTCTGCTGTTCATATTCCCAGTGTCAACATGCTCCCTGTGCAGCAGCTGGCAGAGCCTGACTCTGTGTCAAATGGAACTTCTCAACTGATGATGCTCTCTACATCCTTCTCTGGGCCATGGACCAATCCAGCAATACAAGGGGAAAGAACAAATAAACCACTGCCAACTTCTTCCCTGCATTCTCCTGTGTTTCCCATTATGTAAAAAAATAACTTTGTGCTGCAGAAACCTCAGATGACGGCATCTTATTTGTGTGGCCACTGCATGGAGTGACTCAAACAAACAAAAAAAAAATTATTTGGTGCCATCTCAGCTGTCCTAAGACATGGGTACACAGGTATGGGGACACAGGTTTAAGCACTACTGCTACTCTCTAGGAGGCATTTAGTTAGTATTAGCTACTAAGGCTGGTGCTGTGGCTTGACTGACCCAAGGAGAGATTGGGGATAGAAGAAGACAGTCTATGTGGTTCTCCTCACCTTGCACACCACAGCTCTCAGTGAGAATAATATCTAGTTATAAGCCAAGACTAATCTGGGGATAAACCCACTGATGGGGATAAACCCACTGACCTTTGTAGGTTGTGCTACTGTACACAGACCTATTATAGGCAGGTAGTGTATATATATTCTAGGTAATTACATGGTTTTATGGGGTTGTGCAAATACCTATGAGAGTATCAAACCTAATGACACCCTGCCTATGCAAGCTAGTCTCATATTATAGGACTGTGGCATGGAAAGACTGGGTAGCCAGCATAGTCAGTATCTACAAGGACAGGCAGTAGAACTAGGTACTCAAGCTTAATGCTAGTGTTCTACCTTCTGTATTGTCCTTTCTATTTATCTGTCTTTTTATGTGGCTACATCCCAGTGCTCTACCTTATTTTCCATGATTGATTACCTTGCATAATGGCTCAAGCAGGCATAAAATCTTGCGATCGTGTGTGCCATGACATTGAATTTCTTATTCCATCTTTAAAAGAAAAATTTGAAACCCAAATCTGCAGCCCTTATTTACACTCAGTAAAGAAAACATGATCAGACACACCATTCTTAAGCTTCAGCTTGCTGCATCTACAATATATTTTAATTCAGAATTGTCTAATCAAAAAGATTTTATTTTAAGGACTAAAAATATATGCCCTTCTGCTGAATAATCATTGCTTCAGTGGTAAATAGAAAGCCCACAAATATATGCTCAGCTTCTCAGCATGACCTAGGTGTGGCTCACAGCCATCTGTGTTTATAGTAAGAGATCGCCCACATGCATGAGTCTGTAAACAGTACCAAAACCCCAAAGTTTTCTTTTTTTCTCTTTCACTCTCCATATATTGCAGTCTCAGGGTGCCTCCATATAAGTATAAATGTCTGCAAAGATACTTTTTTTTTTTTTCTGTAGTCTAGCGGTTCTCTGAACTAGTGCTTTGAAGATGCCTTTGTATTACTGGTAGATGAAAAGATTGCCAGTTTGTTTTTTTTATTACAAATCCTTCCTGGGTCTCTACCAGTGTTTGTATATTCAGACAGCCAGTAGATATTCAAGACCCAGTCAAAATGTAAACAAGAAAAAGTCATACCCATGAATTTCCCCAGTGTGTGAGGGGTGGTGGGGGCACCTCCATTTGGCATTTGAGAACTCTGTTTTTCTCTATGTCAGCTGACTTCAGACTGTCAGCAAACTGTCTTTCTCATCAATGCTGCTGTCAGGAAGAGCGCACAAAAGGTATTTTGCAACTCCATTATGTTTCTGCTAGACTACATATATATCATGAATGTGATTATGCAAGAAGTCTTAAACCCCAAGATTTCCCATAGATGTCATTGACAAAGAATGAAATTCAGATCAAATTAGATCTTAGTATTTTTATAAGATGTTATTAAAGAGTGCAGTCACATTTCAGGTATCAAACAAGAACACATTTGTGGAGCATGTAAAGCACAGATATTCTTACTATTTTATGACCTCCATGACAAAGAAATCCTCATGTGCTTATCTGTGTTCATAAAAGACATGTTGCCCACATCTAACAGGAGTAAATTTGCACAGCAGGGAAGGAAGTTCCATGGTTGCCGCATGCTTTTCTGACTTCCTTGAACTGGTAAGTAGAATGTAACTGTTCTGCTTAAGCCTTAACTATTTCTTGTCCCCCGGGTTTATTGAGAATAAAGCATTCTGAATGTAATGAAACGTGAGAACTACTTAAATGTTAACTGAAATTCTTGGTTAAATTAATCAAATTGCTAAAAAATAAATTAATCAAATATGCTAAAAAATTTTGGGCAGATACGAGGGCATACAAGAGACAGATAGACAGATAAACAGACAGGCCTGTCAGCCTGATGTCGGTGCCCAGCAGGGTTATGACACAGGTCATCTTGAGTGCAATCACATGGGACATACAAGGGATCAGCATGGGTTTAGGAAATGCAGGTCCTGTCTGACCAACTTGACCTTCTTTTATGATGAGGTGACCTGGCTAATGGATGAGGGAAAGGCTGTGGATGTGATCTATCTGGACTTCAGCAAAGCCTTTGACACCGTCTCTCACAGCATACTCCTGGAAAAGCTGCAGCCCATGGCTTGGACAGGGCACTCTGTGCTGGGTTAGGAACTGGCTGGAGGGCCGGGCCCAGAGAGTGCTGGTGAACGGGGCTGCATCCAGTTGGCAGCTGGTCATTAATGGTGTCCCCCAGGGATCAGTGTTGGGTCTAGTTCTATTTAATATCTTTATTGATGATCTGGATGAGGGGACTGAGTCTGTCTTTGGCAAATTTGCAGATGACACCAAGTTGGGTCGGATTGTCAGTCTGCTGGAGGGTAGATAGGCTCTGCAGAAGGACCTGGACAGGCTGGATCAGTGGGCTGATTCAAGTGGGATGAGGTTCAACAAGGCCAAGTGCCGGGTCCTGCACTTTGGCCACAACCCCCTGCAGTGCTACAGGCTGGGCACAGAGTGGCTGGACAGCAGCCCATCAGCAAAGGACCTGGGGGTACTGGTCAACAGCTGGCTGAGCATGGGCCAGCAGTGAGCCCAGGTGGCCAAGAAGGCCAGTGGCACTGTGGCTTGTGTCAGAAACAGTGTGGCCAGCAGGACCAGGGAAGTGATTCTTTGCCTGTCCTTGACACTGGTTAGGCTGCACCTTGAGGGATGTGTCCACTTCTGGGCCATAAGTTTGGGAAGGTCATTGAGGTCCTGGATCAGGTCCAGAGAAGGGCAACAAAGCTGGTGAAGAGTCTGGAGAACAAGTCCCATGAGGAGCAGCTGAGGGAGCTGGGGTTGTTTAGCCTGGAGAAGAGGAGACTCAGTGGTGGTGGTGACCTTATCATTCTCTACAAATACCCAAAAGGAGGTTGTATCCAGGGAGGGGGCAATCTTTTCTTCCAGGCAACCAGGGCAAGAGGACACAGTCTTAAGCTGCACCAAGAGAGGCTTAGGTTGGACATTAGGAAGAAATTCTTTACGGAAGGAGAGATTTGACATTGTAATGGGCTGCCCGAGGAGGTGATGGAATTACCATCCCTGGAGGTGTCGAAGGAAATACGGGATGTGGCACTTCATGCCATGGTCTAGTTGTCGTGGTGGTTTTCAGTCATAGATCAGACTCAGTGATCTGAGAGGTCTTTTCCTACCTAATTGATTCTGTGATTCTGTGTGATTCTGTGATAGACCGACAGACAGGATAGAGAGGATGACACATCAGACACATTAATATAAACAAATCATTGCAAAGAAGTCTATGACGATTTACAACATTTTGGGTAACAATAACTTGTGCCATGGAGAATGAGAAGTTGCTTATCCTACTGGCCTTCACCAGAAAATTGCCTTGCAATTTCAGCAACTGAGAGTATCTGTATGGGTAGTCCCGTGTAATAACTAACTCACTGTGCATTTATATCTCATTGTATCTTGTTCATGCACCCACATTCTGAGAATGAGTTGGCGCTTCACATACTGGAGTTGAAAAGGCCCAACCTGGCTTAGTTACATGATGCTGAAGCATTTCTCTGAGTGAGCACACTGAAGACAATACTGAATTTTAAAAATCTAGAAGTAACATCAGGACTTCTAAAAGTGAGAAGTGAGACTCATACAAAGCTGGAAAGTATTCTAAACTTTACCTTCCAAATTAAATAAAAAGGGAAAATGTTTCTTCTTATTACTAATTGTTATGTTCCTCAGTTAAAAACTACTTTTGAAAGCATTTTTAGCTTATCAATATAGAAGCTAGAAACAGGCAAAATATTATCTTGTCTATTCACAAGTTACATTCCACTGCAACAAAGAAAACCAAATGTGATATGTCCTCTTAGAAAATTTCCTTGTTCAATAAAAAGAGTTTTGTGGTTTCATACTGAAACTATAAATACTATGAAAAGCCTGAGCTGTTTCTTTATTAGTATAAGCCTTAATTTTCTTACAAAGAAACTGTTCTTTGCATAACTGACAAGAATACCAAATTACCTTGTCACCCAGAGGATCTCATATCCTGGTATGACTTGGACAAGAACACACTAATACATTTCTCTTTTGGGGAGCAGAATACCTCTGTGCCCCAGCCCATCTATTTCTCAGAAGAAAGCTTCTCCTCATATCTTTCTGTAAATCAAACTTGGGGCACTCAGAAAACATTTTTGTTATAGCTTGTATACAGTCTGTTAATCCCTCACTACATGCTCTTCAACACTTGTGATTTTACTTGTGCATTTTCTTTTGATTATTTGTGGCTAGTGAAGGAAATGATAATTCAGAAAATATCTACATTTTATTTGATGTTATGGCATCTCCTGGACTTGTGCCACACAGTGCTGAGGATTTTAATCAAGTCAGAATTACTTGAAAGAATTTATCTTCATTGCAAACAGAAGTATACATCTATCCAGGAGAAATTTTAATGCTTTTATGGTTTTCCAAATCAAAGCAAATGTATGACCATATTACACTGATTTCCCCATCAGGGTCTGCCTGTGGCCTATACTCAGCATACAGCTAAAACAAATATTTTCACAAAGAGCATAGCTGTAGGAGCACTTTCTACAAGATGTATTAGCTCATTTCTCTTGGAAACCCAAAATTAGCTACAAAAAGGCTGTAAATTCAGTAGATGCTTTTTCTGCATAGTCCTCCACAAATCCACTTATTCTTGGATCCTTTTGTGAAGTATTTATCTTTGTTTCTCAGTTCTTTCAGATCGTCTGCCAAATCATTTGACAAGTGAACAGCCACAAAGAACTATGTGAATACTTTAATACAGAATGCGTGTTTTCAACTCTAATAGAGGAACACAGGAAAACTACCGTACAACAGTGTGGCATGGAAGCATATTAGTTTAGGCACAGCATCATACTAACATGCCTACTGGGCTTTTGATTAGAGTTAGATCAGATACAATCAGCACAAAATGTGGACAAGGCAAGCTTGGGTTTATCTGTAACTGTCCATACTCTAAATCTGTTCATTAAATTTTAACTAACAAAATAAATTAAAACATTTTAAAGAAATCTGTCCTCTAAGTCTTTAATTTTTCAGACTTCTTAAATAACAGATGGCTTGAATGAACTAATTAAATAATGGATATAGTTAAAATTCAAAGTAAACTGAAGAGAGTGTTTGAAACCTAGAGTTCTTGCACCTCTGTTATTAACAAACACTGCTCACTCTCATAAATATTAGTAGGACAATACAACATCTCACATTATTCTTAACATATATCACTCTCTCCATTGGCTAATGTGGAATTTTAAAGCCAGAAGTTATATTCAGGCGTCAAGAGCTCTTACTAATATACTGGCCAAATGCCATGATGTACTGAACAAGGTTTATATTCTCAGATGAGACGCTCAGGCTTTTCTCAGCTAAATCTATGCATTTAGCTGCAGAGCATAGAGACAGTTCCTAGCCAATCTGCAACAAAATCCCACCACTGAACAGAGGAACATAGACCTACCATTACAGTAATAGCTTGTGAACACAGCAGCCCACAAAACAAGAAGAAGGAATCACGTTTTTTTGTAGATCTTTGTTTTTCAGACAAAGTATCTTTAACATGGACAATACATCAATTAAGAGGAGTTAAAATACATGTACATAAATAACTAAATCAATAAAAGTATTTTCCAGTAGTGTGAAGGGAAGGCATTTGGGCACAAGTTAGCAATTATAAAATTATGTCTTATCATTAAGTTATAGGATCCTCACTCAGAGGAGTTTTTTTGTGGGAACAAGAAAATTGATTTGTATGTGTGACATTTTGAGTTTCGTTTTAGGGATATTTTTTGGTAGGGGAAAGGAAGGGGTTGCATTCAGTCATTTTTATTGCCTGATGACTTTGGCACATAGCAACCATCTGTTCCACTGGTTCAATCCCAAACATGTTTTCAGAGGAATGAAAAAATAACAAAATGAATAGACAAAAGATGTAACATATTTTCTGGCAAACTTATTTTTGAAAACTTTTGTTACTAAGGCAAAGAACATTTCTGTAAGGTGAAGTTACAGATTTTACCCTTGCTTTTCTCGTACAAGTAGTACAGTTTGTGATGAAAAGGCACATGGAAAGGATTCAGCTACATAAATACTAATACAAAAGATATAATAAATAACATAAAAATAAATAATTTTAAGGGTGCTGTTAGCTCTAGTAACTAATGGATTTACAGGAAGACTGCTTTATTTCTTGAAACTAATAAAAGTATCAAATTACAAAAACCAGTTTAGACTGTTAATAGGAGCAAAGATTTCAAAAGGAAAAAAGAGCCAGTTAAAAATTAACCCTGGTGCAGCAATGCAATAATATCCTCATGGGTTTATTTAACAGGATTGCTTCTGAAGAAAGAGCTGTTCAGTCATTTACAATATGGCATGCAAACATCAAGCTTCTTGTTAATATCAGAGGTAGCGATGGCACATTAATGTATTTTGCTTTCTAAACAAATACCATAACTTAGTGTGGCTTTTTATATCTTAAAAAAATTGAGAGTTGAATGAGAACAGTCGCAGGGGTCATTTCTGACCTTTATTACTCTATAACTCTCTGAAACATGCTCTTCGACTAGAAGCCGGGAGAAAGAACAAGATAGTTCCAATGAGATGAAATGTGATTATAAACAGGAAGAAATTTAAAGATAAGACTGGGAGAAGTACAGAGAATTTCTTGCTAAAATAGCAGGGAATTGCTTACCTGTAAAGGTGAGAAGAGAGAGGAAAAAAACTGCAAAGAGATGAGACAATGTTCCATCTGCTGTAGGACAGGAAAGGATTAATCATCTGGCCTGATGCAAGGAGTTATAGGGGGGACTTCTTCAGCACCTGCTAGAAAACTCTTGGTTGGATAAATGAGCAGAGTGAGATAAATAGAAAACAGACATACGAAAGCAAAGGGAACTTTTTCTTTGAGGAGGGGAAAGGGAATGGGCTGGAATGGAATGGAACGGAATGGAATATCAGAGAGTGGGAGTGGAGTAGAATGGGATAGGAGTGTTGAGAAGAGAGAATGTTGACCAGTAAAGGTAGAAGGAGCAGTGTAGGTGATGAGTAGCCTAGTTGTGCTTCCAAATGTAGTTTTTTTGTTTGCTTGGTTTTTGTTTATTGATTTTCTTTACACTGCATGGCTTACCCATTTCCTCATGTATCATCCTACTGAGTCAGACCCAATACTCTGATGTTTTGCTTGGAGGTTTGTACTTACATAGTGTATTAGGTGTTTTTAAGACTTGTCTAGTGCAATATAAGCAGCCTGCTCTAACCTTGAGCCCAGTTGTGTGTTCAGCAGTGGGTGGATCAGGTATTCTGTGATTTGCCTTATATTACACTGTTGTGAAAAGTTGTGCATTGGCTGTGGACAAATCCACTTTAAACGGTGTGAGCCTAAGAATATCTTGTCACCACCTGGAGCAGGAAATATGTGCTATGTAAGTGTTAGGGGGTATGCCGGTTTCTAGGTCTAAAAGATTTAACTGTACCGTGTCCAAAGTTCATTGTTGTCCTTTCCGTGGCTTCGTGAAAGAGGCAGGGCTTCCCTGAGTAGAGGAGGCTTTCTTATGTATCTTGTTCTAGACCCTGTGTATACTGAAAGGTCTGGTAACTGCCTCATCACCTTCTAATCTTGGGCTTTTGTATGTCTTTCCACCACTGCAATATTCGCTTCATGCTAGTAACCTGAGTGAATGGAAATATGTCTGCCTGACTGAAAGAAATGGCTCTGCTTCAAGATGGCCTCCACTTTTAAATATGGAAATATGATCTAGGAGTGTGAAACTACTGTGGCTCTCTAAAAGAGTGCCTAGCAGAATGTGAGAGTCTAAGTATTCAAATACAATTACTGTATAGATATATTTGTCAAAGAGGTAACACCAAGGTTCTTCACTTCCAAATAAAGTTCTTCAGAGGTCTAACAAACAGGATTTAGATAAAGCAGCTTACTGAGGGTAGAACACTTGCACTCCTAACTATAACAACCCAGTACTTTAAGCTTTACTTGATGTCCGTATCTGTAGTCTCTGAAGAACATGAATACTGTAGGCTGTAGTACTGCCTTCATGCATGCCAAGAGGTATCCTTGACAGCCTGCTTTCTTTTAGGTCTTTCATAAGAAATGGATGTTGGTGTGCTTGTTTCAGTTCCTTGGTTCAGCCCTTTTCGTCCATTTGTTGGGGCCCAAGGCAGAGCATGTATTTTGAGGACACCAACTTATTTTAGTGACTTTAATTGTTGTATTTACTTGACTAGATGGGCTGCATTGTGGCTTGCTACACTCTTCTTCCAATTGGATGTGGGAAAATGAGGGCTGGGACTGAGAGTTAATATTTCTTTTAGAGTCTAAGGTAGAACCTGAGACTTGTTGCGGGAATGGATAATGGCAAAGGACTGTGTGCGTGCACGTGTTTTGTGTGTGTGCGGGAACTGAAATAATCTTAAAATCTATCTTAGCCTCCTCATGCAACTACAGGTATGCATGAATGCACTTGTATGTGTTTTAACTCTAAAGGGATTACTGCTGTTGCTATAGTAATGTCTGAAATATTGTTTGTGAGCCACAGACTAGCTCAGCTTATGGGAAGAAGCAATATTTTGATACTGGTCCCTGTAAGAAAGAGTTGTTGATTCATCTCAATTGGCAAAATAAGTGCTAGCTAAAAAAACCTAATTGCCTAGAGGTTATAGCATGGCAGATATAATCCAAAAGGAAATACAGCCTCAGCAATTTTCCTCTCTTAGCTGTTATATCTTGCTTTTTTTACAGGTTTTTTATGAACTAGTATCTCTGACAAGTTCCTGCAAATATTTTTTGTTTGCTTAGCTGGCTTCTAACTCAGTAAGAAATTTCATTCTCTTGATCTTGAAAGGTATTCCTCAACTATGGTGATTCTGACTCTTTCAGCAAATATTTTAAGAGGGTATTTTTGTAGTTGGAGTCACATACAATTTGTACAGCTCAGAGAGTACTCATTGTTCTAACACGTAGTTTATGGAACAGTACTTCTGGAACTAGGCGGGACTTGGTTTCTGTCCTGCTCACTTGCTCTGCCTCCATTGGGGAATCTACTAATTGTTTAATGAGTGTTATTTACAGTTCTTCTGTTTATGTGAGTCTGAAACAGGGTAACACTACTGGAAAGGAGCTTCAGGACTGCTAACACAATTGCCTAGGCTTCTTTACAGACAGCTTATTCTCAAGGACAATTTTCTAATCCTCAAGAAAACTGTATCAGTACCAAGTGTTTATACTGAGGTTGACTTTATTCTTCTGTATTATCTATGATGAGGGGCAGAATAGCCCCTCATTCTTGTAAGATCTGTCTTTGATTACAGAATCTTAAAAAAAAACACAACATTTTTCCAAATTGTCCTATGAATTCTTATAATAAGCAAATTCACAGTGAATAACTATACTGCAGAAGGATACACTAGAAGAGTTATCAAGAATCCAAGTAGTGTTAACACAGCAGCAAGCAGGTGATGGGGGGAAATGTAGGCAGGCTTTTCCTGTGTGGGAAATCTTTACAGCTTTTCCAGACAGAGAACAGACTCTCAAGGTCTTGCCTCCTCTGTCAGATCTCAGCAAAATCTTTTCAACACATTCACTGGAATGTTCCCTGAATGCTCTTTGAAAGATTAGTAATCAGCTCATAATCTTCCTAATTCTTGCTGCAGACACCTACAGTCAAATGGATAGAAACTAGAGTTGGCTGAGAACTGCTGCAGGCTTTTCTTCTCAGAGGATTAAGACCTATTAGTCCTTGTACATATTCCTTTACAGAGGTGTGTTTGGTTTTGTTTAGTTTTTTACAAACAGAAAATTGTAAGAGGAATTTACAAGAATTTTTTTTCTTTAGTGCTTACATTTCAAGTGAGAAGGGGAAGAATGATTAAACTTGATTAAAGCCAACTAGGGTGTGGCTTTGAGATGTCCTTTTCGACTATTACTACAGTGACTTCAGTGGGAGCATGCACTGTGGCAGCTTGCAAAAGACCAAGCAAAACTCAGTAATGGCTCTGCCATTCACAGGGCTTGTATTCAAACTGCAGTAGCAATTATCATGCCTTAGCTATCTTGGAAAGCAATGATTTGATGTAGTTATCTCTTCCATGATTATTTTAGTATGCATCTTGGTTGTGACTAGAGAGAGGTCATTGATAGATACAGCCTTAGATATGCACAAAAGAATATAAATGAACTACAGGACTTGCTGGAGAGGAAAGAATACAATAATATAAACGAAGCCTATGAAGAGCTAATTTTGACAAAGTGTTGAACTAGACCTTACTCTTGAACTTGATGAGTATGTTGACTGAAACCCTGACACATGCAGCAATGTCTTCTACACTTAGAGTGAATACTCATGACTACGAACTGCGCATTAGTGTGATTTCCCCAACCTAATTCTGAAAGTATTGATGCTATAGTCCGTTAACAGTTTCTACAAGAACATAAGGTATCATGCAAAGTTTTTATTCTCTGTAGCTAGAACTGGCAGTGCATAACTGCTTAGGTATGTGGCTTCTACAGAACACCATAACTGGTTCTCATCTTTAAGGGCCATCTTCCAAGAACTTGGAGACCTTATGTGTTAATTATCCTACTGATATACTGTGTATCCTGTAGTATTCTGTTAAGCAATACTGGTTAAAACCTGGTTTTGAAATGGAGGTAGTATGCTGCTCTAAATTAAAGGAGATCTCAAAGGGATTGCCTTTGGAGTTGAAAAATAGAAAAGGAATCATGTCTTCAGCAGAGGACAATAATTTGCATGATTCTTGTGAACAATATAAAAAAAGATTTCAGGTTGAGCTGTGTGGGCAGACATGAGTGAAATACAAAGCATGTACGAGCCTGTCTACTGCTATTGCACTACTAATATATTTCATGTGCTTCAGATCTGTTCTGGAAAAATATTAATATCACTAGAGTATCTTTCAACAAGTTGCCAGTGAAGAAACTTATTCAAATGCAACAGGAGTAAGGCAGAACAGTGTGTCTTTGGAGCATTAACTGAAAAGACTGAATTTTGCAGGACAGATGAACAGATTCATATTGGGTTCCCTTCCCCTTTTTACTTAGCTCACCTGGGTGGAAATAGCAGATACAGCAGTACAGTCTATGTAAGATTAATAGGGACAATTCAGTTGTTGGCCTACACTGAAAGCCTGTACTTCTGCTTCTTAGACTGAAGGACCTGGCTTATCTCTAGACTGTATTCTCAACTTGCAAAAAACTCTTAGAGTGTATCTACCTCCTGGTCATTGAATCTGTTGTCTTTCTCTCTTAATCTCTCTCTGGTTCTAATGAAAGCCAATATATCAAAACTACATGTATTTTTTAACAAAGGCAGTGACAGGAAAGGAATCAGCAGGAAGTGGACACGGATATCACACTACCCGCCTTTTAGCAGACCTTGACCTCGGCTGGCAGAATGGGGAGAAGTGGACACTGATAGATTTTTAGCAAACACCATGATACTATAAACTAATCATAATAGGACAAGGCGGGGTGGGGTAGTCTAACAGACCTCAGGGAGCTGGCCGCTTTCTAAACTTTTTTTGCAAGCACTACTCAGAGTGGTGATGAAGCCGCTCTTCTGCAGAGGCTGGCTACAAGGAGCTGAAGGACTGACTGTAGGTGCAAGTTTCTGACTGACGGCATCGGAGTGGCCGGGTCTGCACGCAGTACTGCCCGAAGCCCTTCCAGACACGAGAACCGTTCCCGCTGCGCTTTCTTGGAGCCGCTGGCCGGGCGGCGCAGCGGATCCCGGCGAGGGCGGTTGGCGCCGGCACAAAACCAGATCGGCAGCTCTGGTTCAGGTGTGCTGAACCGGCTCGAGATGCCGCTCAGGTAACTCGAGAACTGGAGGGACGCTGCGGGAATGGCTGGGAGAAGAAGCTTTCCGGTACCTTGGCCAGTGCAGCTGGTCACGGTGGTGCGGAGCTGCACCGTAGCTGGAGGTGAGGCGGTAGGACGGAGGAAGGAAGAGGCCTCGCACGAGTTTGGTACGCCGCTCCGCCTGCCCTGACCCGGCCAGCCGCACCTCCGACTGCCCACAGGGTCTGGCGGGACCAGGACCTCGGCGCTGCCCCGTCCCGGCGGCACGGGCGGGGGTGCGGCACGGGCGGGAGCCAAGGGCCAGCGGGGCGGGCCCTGCATGCAAACGAGGGGGCGCGGCCGCTAGGCAGCGGGGCGGCCGGGGCGGGAGGAGGCGGCGAGCGCGGATCTGCTCGGACCGGGCGGGAGCAGCCGGGCCGGGCCGGGCCGGGCTGGGCCGGGCCGGGCCGGGCCCAGCCCAGCCGAGCGGGGGCGGCGGAGGAGGGCGGGGGGTGGTATCACTGCTGGGCTGTGAGCAGTGGACGGGGCGAGGCGGTTGCAGAGATCCCGGCGAGGCGGGCAGAGAAGCAGGAACATGGCGAGCGTAGGAAACGGCACGGAGGAGAGCGGCGGCGGCGAGGAGGTAAAGGGAGGGCGGCGGCGGCGGCGGGAGGGGTCCGGGCGTGCGGACGGCGAGCAGCCGTCCCTGCCGGCACGGCGACGGCGGGACAGGCGCGGGCGGAGGCCCCGCTGCACCGGCCGCTCCGGTCGCCCACCTGCCCTGCGGTGGGGTCGGCGGGCGGCCAGCCGGACACGGAGGGGCAGGCCCGGCCGCCGGTGAGGCGAGTCGCCGCCGCCGCCGGGAGTTGGGGAAAGTTGTCCCGGCGGCGGGGCCGCGGGCGGCCCCTTCACGTATCCCGCGACCCCCACCTTTGCTTTATTTTTAATTCAGGGTTTTTTTTTATTTTCCCCCTTAAAAAAAAAAAAAGAAATTAATTCTTCACCCCCAGCTGCTGCGCTGCTCTGTGCGATGGTGCCGCGCCACCGCTGCGGTGCGCGTCCCTGCCCGCGGACGGGCGGGCGATCGGCCGCGGGGTTGCGTGGCAGGTGTGCGGACAGCGGCGCTCCCGGCTCTGCCGTCCGGCTGCTCCGAGAAGGCCCCGCGTGCGCGGGATCGCGGGGCAGTGTCAGTGTCTGGGAAGTGCTGGTGAGAACTGTAGTTGGCGCAAAATGTGTTTATAATTTCGCCGTTGGGCTTCAAACAGCCAGAACACGAATCCCTTAAAACGGTCGCTTGAACTTGAAGGGGTTTTTTGGGTCCTCAGTGTAAAGAAAAACAGTAGTAGGATTCTTTGACAACACCTCTCGGAGACTGGTGACTGTAAGGAATTGTCCTAGACAAGCTTTTGAGAAGGGTACTGCCCAACTGAGGCAGTCTTAACTGGAGGGTGCTTTTAAATAGTGACTTGATTTCTGACTGCGCAGTCTGTAATGAATGATTTTAGTGTTCTGTGCATCCAGCAGCTTCTTCAGAAAGATTTGTAAGGCATGCCTCTGCCCAAATTCCGCTGAAAACAATTTATGAATCATGTGAGTACTTAACAGGTTGGGTTTTTTCCAGCACCCCGTTTGTGAGGCAAGACGGTGTTTCATACAAATATCTACATCGGGCTGGGTATGCTGTGTAGTTCAGTGGAACTAGCTTCTTCTCAGTTAGAAGGTATATATTAGCCTGTATTTCAAAGCAGTCTATAAAAGTTTCTGCTTCCTAAGGTTATATGTGAAGAGGATGTGAAATGCTTGAACCTCATTGTGTGCGAATGTGAATCACTGAAAAATCATAGTGATCTCTGGGGAGCCAAGGTTCGTTTCCATTATAAGGAGTAGGAGGGAGGTAAAAGTTATAAACAAACTCTTGCTGCTCTAAGTAAGAAAGTAGTTGGAATTCACAATTACTAAAAGAGGTATTCAGCAACTTTGTTGTAGCCTAGCTGTCCGGCGTGAACAATAGGGAAGAATATACTTCATGGAGTTTGATGTTAAGAGTCAGTGCTTTCTTAGAGAAAAAGCAGCTGCTGTGCAAAAAAAAAAAAAAAAAAAGAAAGGTAGGCATAAAAGCACATAAAACAGAAGTTATTTGAGCAATACTGTACAAAAAGTGTAAAAGTGTAAAGCTTTGTCCAGATGAGCTTGAAAGACCTCGTGCTCTTTGCAGAGACTTATGTTTGATTCTCTGGAGTCTGAAATAGACCTGTATTGGCAACAGAGAGAGTACTCTTGATTTTTCCTGGTGCAATCCCAGAGTTCAGTAGGGGAGGGCAAATAGTGGTTTGGTCTTTGGGAAGGTCACGGCTTTTGTATCAGAAATTATCTAGACCACTGTGTTATGACATATAGAAGAAACAGAAGACTGCCCTTGCCTACAGGTTCTCTATAGTCTCTTTACTAATAAGCTTGATGTGATTTCAGCACTTCATACATGTGATAATTGTTTCTAAATGTCGTAACTTGGTTTTAGTGTTTGCAATGGTTACAGTGGTGAGAAACAGACATAAGAGAACATGACTATTAGCTTTGTTTTTAAGAGCTGCATGCGTCTAAATAATGTTGTTTACATGGAACATGGCATATGGGAGCTCTGCTTCTTGATTTAAGTGTACTTGCTTAGTACTTTATGAACATAGCTTTTAATGTAGTATTTTGCTTTGCAGGAATACTTCTTGTACTATATGTATATATTTGTGTATATATATATTTTTATATGTATGTGTATATATATATTTATATAAATATGTATACTTGTGAATACTTCTTCACTCCTGAAGCTTTGAAGAAGGATACGTTAAGCTAAACCTTGAAGTTAACAGGAAATAGACCAGAAAGAATCCTGCTTCTAAAGTCCAAGGATAAGGTACTAGGTAGCCGCCCCTGGCTGTAGATAGTCCTTGAATAAAATTTGTTGGTTTCCTTATGCTTCTCACAGGTCAAGGAAGTGCTAGATACCATGTTTATCTAGATTTGATTTTTTTCTGATTTATGTCCCATAGTCCTGCATCTGTGGCTTTCTGGTGGGAATGGTGAGAAAATGATATAAGGTGTAAATAAATAATTGGATCTAAGAGACTGCGTTAATGAGATAGTGCTGCTACGAGTGTGCCCACCTTGGAAAACAAATGTTTGTTAAACTCAGGATTTTGCTGTGCAGTGTCGCTTCCCTGGTGTTGGAGTGTATGTGGTCATTCTCTACTAGGAAGCAGTTTCCTGGCCGCTACGTGGTCAAAGTGTTCACCTGGGGTGGACAACGCTCATTTGTGAACTCAGAATGTGATATGGTATCAGTACTTAAACCACTGTATGACACTGAATTCACCCCCTAAAATAACTCATATTGTTATTCCTCTGGAACGAATTGCAAATCTAGGGCAGATACACTTAACTTTAGGGCAAAGGCACTTCCAGCCAGTGCAGAGTCTTCAAGCAAAACTTTGTCTGCTCCCCATCCATTCCCACCCCCACTCCCCCCGCACTGTCTAAAGATTACTTAAAATAGCGGGCCAGATCTGCTTCCCTTTAAGTTCACTCTTTGCTGCCCTGGTTTTTCAAAGTCTTAAAGCCAGCTTAATTGGTTACTTGGGGATTCCCTATCAATTAAAAAAAAATCAAAACCACAAACCAAACCCAGACTTTTGTGCATGTGAGGGTGGTGGTCAAACAGAAAGGTTTATTGATCAAGAAAAATCTAAGTGCTAAAAAATTCCTTGTTTGGCCAAAGGGAGCCAGACTAAGGATTATACACAGGTCTGAAGGTGATATAGTGGTTAACTCTCAGGCTTTGTCCTGACTTTGGCTGGGATAGAGTTAATTTTCTTCACAGTAGCTGGTACAGTGCTGTGTTTTTGATTCAGTATGAGAATTCCTGGAATCACACATTGATTTCTAGTTGTTGCAAAGTAGTGCTTACCCTAAGGCAAGGACTTCCTCAGTGTCTGGTGTGCTGCCCCTGCGCAGGTGCACAAGCACCTGGGAGGGAGACTGGCTAGGACAGGTGACAGGAACGGGCCAAAGGGTTTTTCCATACGCTACAACGTCATGGCTCATGTATAAACTGGGGGAAGTTTGGCTGGAGGGTCTGATTGTTGCTTGGGGAGGGGCTTAGTATCAGACAGCTGGTGGTGAGCAATTGTATTTTTCATCACTTCTTTTTCTTGGATTTTATTTCTCTCTCTCCTTTTCCCTTTGTATACTATTATTATTATTAATTTTACTTTATTTCAGTTATTAAACTGTTTTTATCTCAACCCATAGGTTTTACCTTTTTTCTGATCTTTTTCCCACCCCATCAGGGACCGGGAAGAGTGAGTGTCTGTGAGTTGCTGAATGGTGTTAAGCCACCAGTCTTTTTTTGGTGCCCCGTGCGGGACATGAAGAGTAATCACAAATCTGACTAGAATATGTTAAATCAGTTAGAAGCATTCATTATATTAATGACATGGGAGGAATATAGAGATGCTGCTTCCCACTCTGGGGAGAAAATTTGTGCGGCGAAAGCTCAGCTGGAATTGAAGCTGCCAGAAATGTGGGGGAACAATAAAAAGAGGAACAAAAAAGGAGCCTTTTACCAGTAGCAAAAGGCAGTACAGAAAAGACATCAACCTGTTAAAGGATGAGGATGATCACCTCACAAACAGGGACACAGACAAGTCAGAGGTGTTTAATACTTTCTTTGCCTCCATCTTCAACACTGAAGATGGGCTAAGGGTGTCCCAGTGCCCAAAGCTGGAGGACCATGGCTGTAAGAATGATAAACTCGCAGCTGAATCCCTGTAGTCTATGGGGCGTGGTAGGATTCATCCAAGACCACTCAAAAGAGTTGGCTGATGTCATTGTGAGGCCTCTCTCGATGATTTTTAAATAGGAATCTGCAGAAGTTCCAGTTGACTGGAATCTGGCTAATGTTGTCCCAGTTTTCAAGAAGGGCAGCGAGGGTGACCCTGGAAACTACAGACCTGACAGTCTCACTTCGGTGACTGGTGAAAGTATGGAGAGGATTATTGTGGGAATTATTGAAAAACACCTGAAGGACAATGCAGATATTGGTCAGAGCCAACATAGCTTCATGAGGACAAAGTCCTGCTCAGTACCCTCAAAGGGAAAAGATGGTCTCTGGATCTGACAACAAGGTGACTATCAGTGTAGATACTCCAACCCCAGTGACAGGCACTGCAGGTGAACCAACACATATCTGTGTCAGTTGGTCCTGTTCATAAGAAGAAATGGACACAGAAGTAATTTCATAGTAAAGGAAGATGAAGCAGGGCCATTCCAAGAGCAGGTGGAAGAGGCAGAACAAAAGATACCTATCGATACCTGAGTGAGCTGTGGGGTTGATATGGGAGATTTTATCTAAGCAAGCAAGGAGATAAAATCAGAATATAAATCTATACTAGAACAAAGGAGTTTAGAACAAGTTACTTCTAACTATAGTATACACAGCTATAAAGTGCAGGTTGTACCTAGATGTGCTGATAGAAAACAAGATGTTCCGATAGAAAACAGAGAACAGATAGGCTCAAGATACTGGAAGGTTACATGTACGTTGCATAGATGAAATAAAAAGAGAAGAATTTTTCTCTGACGGTACACATGATAGGTGGAAGGATTCCCCCATGCTTCTGGCGCTATCAATAAAGAGTGCCTGTCATCTGAATAGCTGCACTGGTGTCAGAGGGTTCTCTTTTCTGAGATTTTGGTAATAGGGTATGTGAAGAGATTTTAGCTGTCATGCAGGTGTGCATGTTGTTACCTGCCTGCTCTGATGCTGGAATAACAGGGCTAGTAGCCTAGAATTACAGGATAGGGAAGCCAAGCAGCTGGGATTGCTTTCCAGTAAAGGGGGCATTAACAAGGCAATTAAAAAAGGGTCATAAATCCTCAGCCTTTAGAGATGACTTCTGTCAAGTATGAAGGAAAAGTTTCTGTTCAAGGGAGGTGTTACATGTCACTCAGGCAAGTAGACCGCCATGTCCAGTACGTAGAGATGATTTATTATGACCAATACAATGTGTGGTTACCCACAGATCCAGATGAAGTCCAGAGTGCTGTCAATTTGTGCAGAGTGCAGCACAGTTGTGTTGGTAGTAATGAGCTGGGGAGACAAAGAGGCACTTAAAGTGGGTGAAGTGGCTTGTCAGCTCTGGCAATACAGAATCCCTATGGAGTTGGCTGAAAAACTGCTTGAAAATGGGGAAAAACCATTCCAGGAGTTACAGCAACAAAAAGAGGAGAGATCCTGATCCCTACCTGTCTGTCCTGGTATCTCAGCTATTAATAGTAAGTGTTCTTTTGCTCAAGGGAGAAGTCATAGAGGGTAGACACAATGGGTTGCAGTGTGTTTTCACTTGAGGGATCATGGACAGGACATGGGAAAGTGGGATGGAAAACCTACCTTCAACCCTAAAGGCATGGGTACCTGAGTTGTAGGGAAAAGCAATTACAAATGTGTATTTTTTTCCAGAAAAATTGCTGCTCCAGTCTCCAGTGGGCAGTTCTCCAGAGTTGAAGGGCTGATTTTACTCCTGATCCTAAAGAAAAAAAATCTAATCTTTTTTCTTTATATGAAGTAAGTGGACAATATTGGAGAGGCTGTGCTGCAGCCTGGTGGAGGAGAGGGGCAATTAGATTTATTGGACTCTGTGGACCCAGTGGCCTGGCATGTCAGACTCACAGGAGTACAAGGCTCTGGCAGATACCAGTGCACAGTGTACCCTAATGCCATCGAGCTATGAAGAGGCAGAACCCATTTGTATTTCTGGAATGACAGGGACATCCCAAGAGCTGACCATGTTAGAGGCTGAAATAAGTCTGACTGGGAATGAGTGGCAAAAACACCTTACTGTGATGGTCACAGAGGCTCCCTGCATCCTTGACACAGGTGACCTTAGGAGAGAATATTTCAAGGGCCCGAAAGGGTACCAGTGCGCTTTTGGTCTTGCTGCCTTGGAGATGGAGAAAACTAAGCAGCTGTCTACCTTTCCTGGTTTCTCAAAGGACCCTTCTGTTGTGGAGCTGCTAAAGGTCAAAGAGGAACAAATGCTGATTGCTACCACAAGAGTATACTGGCATCAATGTCACATCAGCAGAGACTCTGTGGTTCTGATCCAGAATCTGATTTGTTGACTCTATAGTCAAGGAGGGATCAGCAAGACTAGCTTACTCTCTGATAGACCCATAAGGGCAGTTAAAGAAGTCTAATGGAGAGTGGAGACTAACAGTAGATTGTCGTGGCCTGCATGAAGTCACACTGCTGCTGAGTGCTGCCAGACCCCGTAAGAGCTGGAGTCGAAGGTAGCCAAGTGGTATGCAACGATTGATATTGCTGGTGCATTTTTCCCAAGCCCTTTTGCAAGAGAATGTAGGCCACAGTTCACTTTCACTTGGAGAGGTGTCAGGTACACCTAGAACTGACTACTCCAGGGTGGATACACAGCCCTGCTGAGGGGACGGGGCTGAGCAGTGTGAGGTGTGGTGGGGTGAATGAGCATCTGCATGGTACATTGTTCCTATCTTAGTTGTGGGTACAAGCCACAACAGGCTTTTAAGGACAGCTTGGTCAATTCAGCTAATCTGTGCCTCATCTCTAAAATAAGCTATTAAGGAAAATGTAGGTAATGAAGGTCTTATGATGCGCGTTGTACTCTCTTGAACTGCCCAAGCAGGGATAAACACTGTAGGCTGGCTTTATCAGCCTGGACAGTTTATCTTCAGAGCTAATTTCAAATGAAATCAGCATCGTCTTTAACTCAAAAGCCGGTCAGTACTTGGTTTAAGTACTCAAGAGTTTCATCCACTGCTGTAGCAGCTGTTACATTATGATCAAAGAACTTGCTAGTGGTTGTACTTCTTTACATCAGAAGCTTAATATAATAATTGCACTTCAGAATAAATTATAGAACTGTGCAGCACTGGCTGTTCTCTCTCTCATGCTTATGCTGATGACTCTTCACAAATTTTGTTTGGTGATTTCAGCCTGGAAGAAGAGTCTCAGTGGTGAGAAACACTGGTAGCTGCACTCCCACAGAGACTTTGAGAAGCTGAAAACAAGCTAATGTGGTACCTTTTTTTACTTTAAAAAATGAAGAATGTGTTGGAAATACAGAATTGGGAAGAGGTAATGGGAGTGCTTCCTCTCATGAAAGATGATTTTTTTGTTGTTGTTTTTAAACATCCTAATCTGACCTGTGTGGTTTTCTTTCTTTGAGAAGTAGACCTTGGCCAACTGAACAATGTAAGATTTGTACTTGTACTCCTTTTGTCTGCTTTTTGTGAAGTCTTGTGCTTTGGCATATGGCTCATCTGTTTTTCCTGGTTCTTTGTTGGTTTTGCCTACTCTCAGAGCACATCTACATCTAAGATGAGGGATAAGCTATTTCAGCAGCAAAGATGAGACAATGGGAAAACTTAACATGAGTAGTCATTTCTTTATTTAATAAAATTAGTTTGCTGTCTCTCCTTCTGAGATTCTGAGGTTCTTAAGTTCAACTAAACTTTGTATTACCTATGGATATACCTGTTGAGAGGTACTATTTTTCTTTGTGACTACCTGTTCAAAGTAAGGACTTGTATTCCAATTCTATATGAATGATGTTGTTCTGAGATGGCTTGTTTTTATTGTTAATTTTTTATTTGGCTTCCTAGAGTCATGCATTTAAGCCCCTTGGTTGACTGTGACCAAATTTGAAAGCTGGGTAGATAAAAACCCAAGTCTTTATTTATAATTTCCTGTAGGGGAAAAGGAGAAGTATGTAGTGTTCCAATTAATTTTTCTTATTTAATATTCACTTTGGTTAACCTGTGTGCTATTTCTCCTCAGGGTAAAAGATAAAAGGTCCAGGGGATATGGGCAAAGGTAGGGTTATTGTGAAAAGCATTGGATGTCTCTTAGGGAGGCAGAGCTGACATAAGTTGGGAGAGCTTAGTACCTCTGAAATGAATTTGAGAAGTAAATTTGCTTTTACTTCTCTTTTATGAGTTGAGGGTTTTTGGTTTTTTTTTTTTGGTGTTTGGTTTGGTTTGGTTTTTGTTGTTGGGTTTTTGGGTTTGTTGTTGTTGTTGTTATTATTTTGGTTTTTTTTGTCTGGAGCAGGAGGGGTGTGATGTGATATTTATATGCATATGGATGGAAAATAGCAGAACTGAAAGGAAGAGTCAGCTTTTTTTCTTAAGATTTTGGGGTTTGTTTGTATATTGAACTTCTGCTATTCTGTTGTGGGAAATAGCATCTAATATCTTTTAATGTAGCCTTTACTTCTAGCAGTGGAAGTTACTGCCTTAACAAGTATAATTGTCTTGGTAGTTTTAGCTAAAAGCTTGCCATCCACTGTAAAACCATAGAATCGAAGAATGTTAAGGAGTTGCAAGGGGCATCTATTCCCAACCCCCACTTCTAAGGGCAGGGACACCTCCCACTAGACGAGGTTACTCAAGGCCTTATCCAACCTGGCCTTGAACTTTGCCAGGGTTGGGGCATCCACGGCCTTGGAAAGTTGATTTGGTTTCATTCACAACCTATATGGAGAGGTCTGTTTCGTACATAAACTTTAAAGGGATGGGTTGCTTCTTGTAGTTCCAGTCAATCTGTGTGAGAATTATGGCTTTGTGGAAGCATGTTGGGTTCTGTAAATGTCTGTTCTTCTTTGTTTGACATATTGATGCCAGTGTGCTAGGGAAAACCTCTAGACCTGATAAGCTTGTTGGAACTGTGAGAGGTTGATGACACGATTTGGATAAAAGTTCTTGTTGGGCCTCTCTCTTGGCAAAAAGGTCGTATGTTGAAAGAGAAAAGGAACTTAGTTGTTTCTTGGCAGATCGCGCGTTACTTAGCAGCACGGACCAGGATGACTCAATATAGGAGGAGGTGATAAGCATGTCTGATCTTAGGTCTCCTGTCATATTAAGTAAGTCTCCTATAGCTTACCTAACCATAGGGACTTATTTGAAAGTTTCCTTGCTATTACAAGTAGTATGGCTTTCTCTTCCTGTGTGACACCAGCACAGAAGGTGAAATTGCAGTTGCTGGTGACGGGCTGACAGGAACATAGCCCGCACACATGTCCATCTGTTGGGCAGTAATTTTAACACATGCTGTTTCTCATGGATTAACAGAAATAACATTATATTAGAGGGAGCAGAAATGGTGGATCGTTGCACTCATTTTGAAAAAGGAGCAAAATTGTGCAACTGAAGACCTGAGAATCAGCTTTCAGAGGTTGATCTTTGCTGCTGTTGATGTGTGTTCTGATTAGAGCTTGGACATGGTAAACACCCTTGTGCCATAGTTGGTCGGGGGTATGCATAACTAATCAGAAATGTGAGGATTTGTGTGGGAGTGCTAAAAATTATTTCTGCTTTTCTAAGCCCTCTCAAGTTCAAACAACATTTAAGCTAGGTCCATAGTAAGTCAGTATCACGGACCTGTGGACTCATGCCCAAACATGATACGATAAAGGTAAAGTTTTCTTATCAAGCATGTAAAGACTTGCCTGTCATCTTATTCTGAGTGAGGAAGTAACGTTGCTACCAAATAGTAAGGCAAGATGATTTAATATCTTAGTAGCAATGATATTTTTTGTTTTGAAGCAGTAAGGGCATCATGTTTTTATTTCACCTCTCTTATGCATTTACTGTGCAATAGAGTGGTATATAAACTTTTTCAAGCCAGTGTTCAAGTATGCAGCACTGCTTTGATTTTTTCTTTTCCCCAGAAATCAACATTACACACACTCTTGCTCTCCAGAAATCCTCTTACTGAAGGTTGTACAAGGACAGTCTGTCATCCAGCAGAGAGGAGATCTGCAGAAAACCTGTTTCTGAAGATAGGAATTTGTGTGTCTGGCACCTATTGGTAGTACTGGTTGTTCTAAAAAGTATAGTGTTTGGTAGGTGAATAGGAATACTTAGCTGAAACTAGTAGTAGCTGAGCAGAGGAAAGAACAAATATTCCTATTGGCTTCAGCTGAGAGAGGTGTCATTATAATGATTATAGAGGTAGAATATATCCCACTGGATTTTATTTTCACCAAGAAATAATGGGCTAGGAAGAAGATGTTTCATTTAGGTTCTCTTCCTTAGGACTGTTGTTATCAAAGCCAGTGGGACAGCTAACTGAACTTCTGACTGTGTCATATTTTGGGGTTTTTTTCCTTTATGCAAACTCGGTAAGTTTCCAACGCTGGAAAATATTTAATATTTACTTTTTTCTTTTTCCTTTTTTAGTAGTATGAATAGTAATTCACTGTTAAATGGCTACTCTAAGGTCCTGTGGCAGAATATGAGTTTGCCATTGGAAGTACTATGCAGAATTACCAGTTGTGGATTTGGCAGAGTCTTTTTATGTGCATGCCATGGTTTAACCCCAGCCAGCAACCAAGCACTGCACAGCTGCTCACTCACTCCCCCCGGGACTGGGAACAGAATCGGAAGGGTAAAAGGTAGAGATTTTGTGGGTTGAAATAAAGACAATTTAATAGGGAAAACAAAAGCCATGTGCACAAGCAAAGCAAAACAAGGAATTCATTCACTGCTTCCCATGGGTAGGCAGGTGCTCAGCCATCCCCAGGAGAGCAGGGCCCCATCCCACATCACAGTGACTTGAGAAGATAAACACGATCACTCCAAATGTCCTCTGCTTCCTCCTTCTTCCCCTCAATTTATATACTGAACATGATGTCATATGGTCTGGAATATCCCTTTGGTCAGTTTGGGTCACCTGTCCCAGCTGTGTCTCCTCCCAGCCTGCTATACACCCCCAGCCCCCTGGCCAGTGCAGCAGTATGAAAAGCAGAAAAGGTCTTGGCTGTGTGTAAGCTCTGCTCAGCAGTAACAAGAACATTTCTGTATTGTCAACCCTTTATTCAGCACAAATCCAAAACACAGTCCCATACTAGCCACTATGAAGAAAATTAGCCCTACCGCAGCCAAAATCAGCCCAGTGAGGCATCTTACACAGATCTTCAGGGTTTTTCCAGCTCACCTGGCTAGTAGGTGCTGAGGAAACTCAAGTAGTCCACATTCTCTACAAAACAAATCCTCATAACTTCAAATGAGGATGTTTTCCTGTAAGTAGCCTAGGAAGAACTAACACTTTAGATTACTAGCTAGTTAAGTCTAGATCTGATTCTGCTTAGTGTAATTTAATGTGACACTTGGTCTGAATGTTATACTGTATTCTGTGTTAGGTGTTCATCTGTCTGTCTGTTTTTTTTTCTGGTAGAAAGAACAAACTCTCTAGAACATATGTATAAATCAGTTAATAATTAATTAATTTTATACTAGTAATGAAGTTAAGTTGCTGTGTCCTTAAGACAATGCTTTTCTATTAATGAAAAAAAAAAGTTTTTTCTAGGAGAGTTGGAGCTGAGGGAACAAGCTCTACTCTAGACAAAAGTCATTGCTTTAATTCTGTATTACAGCCACTTTTAACTCTTGGTAATACTGACTTTTAAAAGTCTCTTTTATTATTGCAAGACTGCTGATAGATCAGAAAATATCTGTAGAGACTTTGAAGTTCCAAAGTGAGAACCACATTATCACAAATAGGGTTGTTGGAATTACTGTTATTGCAGCAATACCTTCATTTAAAGGAAATGAACCAGTTAAGAAGAATCACTTAAATTGATTTTCACTTTCACTTTCTATAAAATAGAACTTTCTCACGTTCTATAAAATAGAACTTTGTGGTACTCACTATGCAGCAATTGTTGCTGCATTCTGTACGAATGAGTAACCAGCTGTGTAGTGAGGAGGGTATTTAAGCTCAGGAAGACAGAGTAAGGATAAAACCCAAGATGTTCATATTAATGCCCCTTTCATCTTTTTTTATTAGTTATAGGCAAATCATGCACTGAATAATTTTTAGTATGAGGTAAACATGTTCTGTTCTTCAGCTTGAAGTCATCTCTGAAAAGTATAGATATCAGCAGTTACAAAGTGGTACATCTGTAATGAGATGTCTTTAGGATTGTGGATTACACTGTAATAGGTAAGCATTCTGGAACACTGTTGAAGTCTCTCTCTAGGGGGAGCTGTAATTTGCTTTTGTCTGGATGAGTCTCTGGTAAGTACATGGTGAACCATAATTAAGGTTTTTCCTGGTACCTTTAGATATCTATAGAAGCAATAAGTATCAAGGATCTTTATATGAAATTGCCTATTAAAGTTCAGAACAACACAATGTGCTCTTAGCTATGTATATTTTACCCTTTCTCCTTTACTGGGAAGTGGACTCCACTGTGTCTATTTCTTATGTTTGTAGCAGTTATTAATGTAATAAATAATACGTCCCAAGGGGACCACAAGGGCACCAGCCTGGTGTGTGTAACGAGAGCGAGTTTATTCAAAGGGATCACAGCTTATCTAGCAGTTTCAAATGCTGGCACGTCACAACATGTGACCATGTCAGCCAATCCTATACAAGTATCCAATTGCACATGTGCAACAGAGTACTCAGAACTACATTTCCCAGAAAGCCTTACGGCACCTGGTCTAACCACACCCACAATGTTGAGTCAAGGCTGTCAATTTGTAATTGCAGCTTCACTCAGCCATGTCTGTTTGATCCATCCTGATATGTGTGAGATATATGTAAATAAAAACTGTCAAGTTCTGCCTCATCAGTCACATCAGGAGCACTGAAATATGGGACTGAAAGTGAGAAGGTTAGATGAGACTGCTAAACAGAGCTACTCTTGTGAGACAGGGAGAATCATGATTCTCCAGCTCCAGAAAGATCTGTTGTCTGGTGTTTGTCAAATAGATCTTCCAATCATGTTTTTCTTTCCCCTTCACAGTAACTTTTATTTTATTTGGTAGGTTGTGTTGACTCAAGTGAGTGCAAGCAAGCATCTTGGCTTCTTATGCACTGATATTCTCTCTTGAGGTGATACCATTTTATTAGCAGCAAACTGTCTAGTGATCCTTTGATTAGACTGAACTGAAGTTTCTGTGAAGGTTATCGAGTCATGGAAAGTTAAACTTTATGAGAGATGGCTAGTTTTGAATAGAATGAATGATAAGTTACTGGCTGTGAAATATTAACCATGCCAGAATTGGTAAGACCAAGCTTTTTGATTTGATTTGCAGGGACCTAAACCAGTGACATTCAAGTAGCTCATGCCTTGACTGCATGCAAGCAAGTTAAGAGAGTAAACACTTGTTCTGTTTCTGTTGCTTTACCTTCAATTAGTGTCTGAAAGTACCCTCTGCTTGTGTCTCTGAAAGCTCCCATTGTGTCTTTTCCTCTTCTACTGAATGAAAAATATTAGCTGAATAGTCTGTTTGGAAGCCAATAGAGGTTTGCTAAAAGTTAGCCAGTAGTTAAGCCAGGTGACTGAAAATAGGAAAGTCTTTACCAGCTTTGTCTTTCAACGTTTGTATCTCATCCATGCTTGTGTTCAGTGTCCTGGAAAATACAGATGTATGTAGTATGTACTGGTTATGGTGTTGGAAGAATTAGGTCTAAAAAGATGTAACAAAGATCTTGGCAACTATATAGCCATAATAAATAGCATCCTAAAATTTGTTTTGATTTCAGTGGGCTTTTATGCAATTTCTGTGAAATGACTTGATGATACTGAAGTTTTTACAAAAACTAGTGAGCTTGACAATACTCAGTTCTTGCAATACTCAGAGGTATGTCTGCTGCAAGAAGAATTAATTTGATTGAATAATCTTTCTTATAACTAGAGATGACAAACAGTGTTTTCCCTTGTATGGTATTTGTTTTGAGAAGAATGGCTATGTATTTTCTCCACCTTCTCAGGCTCCTCAGTTGCGTTCACATTCTTCTCAGGTCTCTCTTCTTACAGTTTGAAAAGGAAGATGTATACAGGTAATGTGTTATCTGTTTGTATTTGCCTTTCAGTTTAGAATTGCTTTGCAATCAATTTTATCTATTGAAGTTGACCAAAAGTAGTGACATATGCAATTTCCATAGAGATTTTCAGTGAAGAGTGTACATTGGTGCAACTGTAGTGGATGTTGAACTCCTGACTGAGTATATGGGGGTTTTTTTATGTTGCCCCTTTTTTTTTTTCCTGGTACCACATGCAAACCTACATGACATCCTTTGACCGCAGGGATCTCCAAGAGGTGTGTGTGAGATGGACAGAATAGATGGTTAACTTAGAACAAAGCTTTTGCAGCAGTGAAGTTCTGTGCTACTATCCTATTCCTCTGCCTCTTAGCAGTGCTTTTTGTGCAAAGGCAACTGCAAGTCAAATAGCAGGAATGTGCCAGTGTAAACGGTAAGGAAAGCTTGGTGTTTTAATCAACTTTATCTGAAACTGTACTCTTGCTTTTATGTGCAGCATGTTGGATATGAATCTGAACATGAACTATTGACAGCATCTATTTTCATGTCATGACGCTTTACTTGCTGAGTGTCTAACTGACCCTGCTTATTTCTACTTCTCAGTGAGGCAGAGGTGTCATTTAAAACAGTAGAAGCTCAACCACTTGTTTGGCGTGAGACTGATGTCAGTTTACTAAAGTGTGACTGCCTTGTCCCCTGTTCAGAAAAAACTTCATTTTGTGACTGCCTGTGGTATGTAGGTGGCCTGACCAACAATATCTGACATTGCTGACTGCAGTTTCTTCAGCTGAGGTTTTTCTCAGTCCTGCTCCGGTTCATGTAGGAAGATTGTTTAAGAATTCTTTGCCTTACATGCAGTGGAAGGCAAAGTAGAAATTGTTATTTTTTAAAACATGTTGATTAGCTGCACTTAATTATAGCATTTGCTTTCATTGTCAACTCTTCTCTGTAAAAAATGGAGGGTAGATTTTTTTTAAGACTCAGTTTTCCTATATCTTCTGGGAATTTTTTGGTAGCCAGCTGCATTGAAAGGCTTTCCAAACTGTAATGGAGTAACCTTTGTTCTTGTGGTTACTGACATCTCATTTTCGAGCTAAATGACACTGAAGTTTGTTTGGCTTTCTAATTGTTCAGCAGTTCTTTAGTTAATCAAACTTCTAGCAAAGCTGAGTTCTACCTTACCAGCTTCTTCTTGGTGAGTGGGTGTGTTTTGGGAATTGATGTTCCTTGGTGTCTTTCTTTTTAAATTGTTTTGGTTTTTGTTTGGTTTAGTTTGGTTTTTTTTGTTAAAGCATGACCCCCAGCCAAGTCACCTGTATTAGTAAATGTCTCAGTGTGGCATGTTCTATTTATATGAGATTGAATAAGAAAGTCTGAATTACCAAGCCTGATCTTTGGCTTATGACTACAGAAGTTCTTCATCTGCAGTGGAAATTATCTAGCAAAACACAACTCCTCCAAAACAGTCACCACTGTTTGTCCACTCAAGTCTCTGGAAAAACACAGATATTTTAAGCAAATAATCTTGAAAAAATTTTAAAAAAGCAGATAGAATATGTTTACGGTTCAAACCAATAAGTTTGAAATAATATGTAAGCACAAAAATATGTGCATTTTTTTCCTTTAGAGGAATGAATTTCACTTTTTATTTTTATGTGGAAATTGGTTGTTCTGTGTAGAACAGAACTTGTGCATTTCTATTCTGTTCTTGCTGCCTCAAGGCTATTTCTGTCTTTGGCAGGGGGAAATAATTTTCCTGTTTTGTAAGAACTTCATCATCTCCTTCCCCTTTGAACTTAGTGTTTTTTGTGTGTTTCTGTTCCTAGGCTGTTAATTGTTAATACCGGGATCTGGTGTCAAAGTGTCAAATAAAGCCTGTGCAGATGACAGAGATGAAGAGTTAGCAGTATCTTTTCCTTGGTCTACTCCCCCAAGTTGTTTCTCTGCCAAAACAACATCAAAATGATGTTTCTCTCATGTTCGGGGTTTCTTTTTGACAATAAACGTTAAGATGTAGTTTAATTTCCAGGTTGCTTTTCTGTTGATTTGTAACGTAGACTGCTTTTTTCTGTAAGAAATTACTCTGTCAAGTCTAATGAAATGATAGCTAAAAACTTGAGATTTTTAGGCTCTTTATATAGCAAAATATTTTCAGTTCTGCATGAATATTAAGAAGTGAAAAGCATCTATATTTTTGAAATGAAATTTAAATGTTATTTGGCTCATTAAAATACTAACTCTTTACATCAATCCTTTATGAATTAGCTCAAGACGTGACACATTAGCTTCTGGGTTCTGCTGTAATGCTGGGAATTGCTTTCTCTCTTAACATTTGGAAAAATACGCAGTCCTAGGTACCGTTTTCTCATGCCACTGCTCATTTAAGCAGCAGTTGAATTCTCTCCTTATGTGACAGTCATCCAAGTGTTAGCATGCAGGAAAGATGTCCATAACAGATTATGTTTCATAAAGTCTCAGAATTACTTTATTTAGTTCATGCAGGTACTATCTGAAGTGTGTAGATGCATGTAGTTTTATTACCCTGCTTCTATTACTGCAAAGGAAAAATAATTCAAAGCTGAATATATTTATTTTGAACTGAGTAGTATTACAAGCTAAACTTTCACAACTTTAGACCAGTGAGCTTGCACTGTTGTTGATCTTCATCTTTCTTTTTTTTGAAGTAGTAATTTCTGATACTGAATGCTTCAGAGTGTTGTCCACAAAAAACAGATTCATTACCCAATGTGCAACAAGCCAGTAATTACACAGTCAAGGGATACATTGATTACTTTTTTATTTCGGAGTTATACAAGGCTGGATGCACAGTGGCATTCCACAGATCAAGACACCCCTTCTGGGCATGGACTTTCCGTGTTGTTATTTATACACAGAAGTTCAGTGTTAGTGACTGCCCAAATACAGCCCCTCTGTTATGATTGCTTAGTAATTTCCATACAAGTTACATAATCCCAGCTAACTTCTACACATGCTCAGAGGGAGGGTCTTTACCTGGACAGGGGTCTTTTTTACCTGTAAGCATGATTTTTGGTATTATAATGAAGGTAGGTCAGTTATAGGTTACATGGATGTTGAGCCTTTTGCCAAAGTGGCAACACATGCATAGACATACACTGCATCCTTGAAGCTTGTTAGTTGCAGGTTGTCCTTGAGTACGGGATGCTAATTGCCACTTGTTCTATTGACATGCAATAATATCTCAATTTCCTTCATCTTTAGCCAGAATGTCCTTGATTAAGGGATGCTAGCTGCTATCTGTTTGCCTTCTTTCCTGCTGATTAGCCTTGAAAGCATACAACTATCAAACATCAAAGAACATCCTAACTTAAGGTAATCTTGACATATTACACATTTTGCAACCAGTGGATTTATTTGCAGGGTAAGATCAAGTATGTATTAGTTAAAGCAACAAGATTTAAATCCATTTAATCTGTGAAAAAGATATTTTATAAGGAGAATGTACTTTTGTTGGCAAACAGGAGTGGCCAGAAACTACTCAAAAAGGAATCAGTACTTGCATTATTGGTTTGATTCTATGAAAGGGATTCTGACAGTACATTTGGTAGCATAAAAGCATTTTCAGCTGAAAGTTGTAGCCTAGGAATCGAGTTGAACAAATGGTCCACAGAGTAATGTCAGAACTACAGATAATTGGTCCTTGTGCAACAAAATACATCAGTTCCATGAAACCTGGTTGGTGTCAAACCTAACAGTCTTTGCTTAGCTAAATTGTAGGGTTGTGTGTTTTTCAGACTTGTAATCTGGAGACACAGAAGATGGTGTCCATGGTTATTCTCATTGGAGTCCTTCAGTAGTTAGCACTCTGAAAAATATGAATTTGATGCAGGGGGAAAAAAGACATTGTGAAAACTAATGCATCTGCTGAATCAAAAAGTATGAACTTTTAAGTAGTTCTTACAATGTCCTGTGTTCTAGCTCTTGCACTATTTTCATGGGATCTTTTCTATTTTCTTACATATTTATCAACATTCTTGGAAGCTGATCTCTAGGAAGAATTTTACCATTTTCATCATTTTGGTATTGGACATTAAAAATTAGTCTGCAAAAGGTAGAAAACAGCAAGTTAAGGCTAAACTTAACAATATGAATTTATTTTGAATTTCTTATCAAAATGGACTTTCTGTCTTAGTATTGTTGCTTTCCATACAACCTCCACTTGTGTGTATGATTTCCTTGAATTTACATGGGCATCTCCTCATCTGAGATTGATTTACTCTATGATCGCAGTCACAGGGAGTGTATTCTAATTTGTATTTCACATATTCTTTTTAGCTGAACATTTTATTAGCCTTATATATGTTTTGAGAGTATTGACTAAAAATTGTGTTGAAAGGAAAGAAACCTTGGAGGAATTCTGATAGAAACAATTTAATTATGAACTTCCACTGACAACTGCTTTTTCTCTTGTTTACTCAGGTACTTTTTAGCGTAGTGTATATTTTATCAGGTACTTTAAATAACTAAATGGGTGTAGTAATTTAAAAATGGATTGTCAAGTCTGAAGTGTTAAGCTTTACATTGCCTTCAAACAAGAGAGGCTTTCAGTATTTTCAGAGCACCTTTTTTTTTTTTCCAACAGTGTCAACTCTGCTCTAGTTCTTACTTAAATTTAGATTTTATTTTGTTTTGTTTGGTGACAGGTTTTTGGTTTTGTTTCTGTTTTATTTTTTTACCTCAGATTAGTGACACATTAATGAGTTTAGGGTAACTGAGGTCTTTCTGTTTCCTGTTACTTGCTGTGACAGTAGCTCTGGGTTATTCTAGCAACTCTTTAATTAAAGTTTCAGTGTCTACTTGACTAAGAAAATCTCAATATTTTTATAATGCACATGCAAAGTGCTTGAGCAGAGAACTGGCAATGGACTTTGAGTCAGCCATGCTTCCATATAGCTGTACTTCTAGGAGTTTTACTAATTTTGTTGCAGTTTTTTCGTATTTTCCAGCCTTTGGTAGTAGTTCTCAGTTCAGTCAAGTCAACTAAGGGGAGAGATAGCGTGTGTTGTTTGATATCTTTGAGTAATATTCTGACGAGCTTTCATATTGCTATAATATGAAGTAAATTTTGAATGCACAGTGATTTTAAAGTGTCACTCCTGTGGGCCTGGAATGTTTAATGTAGTCCTGGCTAAAACTAAGGAGAAATGAATATTCACATACTTCCATAACAGAAAAGGAAAAAAAGTGTATTTACTTCTATTTGTTCAATATATATATTTATATTCTGTGCCATTTGGTAATAAAACTGTGTGGTGGAGAGCTGATTTAGAGAAACTCTTTGGAAACGATTTTCCTTCTATATGGAAGGTCTTTTTTCTGTAATCTCAGTTCATATTATAATCATTTTAGGTCAGTTTCTTCTTGTACCTCCTCTGTTTTATTTCGTAGTCATATGTTTTTACTGGATTCAATATTGACAAGGGAAAAGAGATTTAATCCATACTCCCATATGCATCATATATTTTTGCTATTTCATCTGAATCTATAGGCTTTTAGCTAGGGCCAATAGGATGCCTCTCCCCTGATTTTAGAAAGCTGCTTCTTAGCTTGTCAGCTAAGTTTTATTTGAAGTCCCTTAAGTCCTGTGAGATGTATTCCTTTACAGAGTGGTAAATTTAGTGTAAACACAGTGAAAGATGTGTAATGCTTTGTCATGGGTTGAGAAATTGTAGATCTCTCAATGAAGCCTCTTTATGTAGAATCCAGTCAGTGACAAACCGGTATCTGAGCTTCCCATGGGGAGCTGCAGGATTGTTTTTACCTAGAATTGATTGATTCTTTGAGCAGAAGGAAGGTGTGGGGCTGAATTACAGAAGACAAAGGAGTACAAAAATAATGAGATGTATCCATATGCGAATAAAGTTTTGACAAAAACATCTCAAGGTGCACATGCTTGCTGAATACATAACTGTCTTCATAGATTACCATGTTTTGCACTATCTTAATATGTGGGCTTTCCAAGGAGAGGTGGTACTGCTAACTTCATGGTTTTTCAAGTCATCTTAAAATTGTTTTCTGTTTAGTACTGACAAAATAAACCTGTGACTGAACAGGTAATGTGGTACAGCAATAGAATTAAATTCTGGGTAGTATCTTTCCATGATTATCCTATGTGGTCTCATTTGTCTATTGAATTAATATGGAGTCTTATTCATGTCATATTTCTATTTTTGAGATAATGCTTTTGGTGGGACTTTTTTTCCCTGCCCAATTAGTAATCTTTTTGAATTTCAGTAAAGCTTTCTACACTGTCTCTCATAGGATCCTCCTGGACAAAATGTCCAGCACACAGTGGATAAACACATCATGTAGTAGGTGAGCAACTGGCTCAGGGGTCAAGCACGGAGGGTAATAGTGACTGGGGTGACATCAGACTGGTGACCTGTCACTAGTGGGGTTCCACAGGGCTCCATCTTAGGCCCTGTGCTGTTCAAAATCTTCATAAATAACTTGATCACAGGACTGGAAGGGATACTAAGCAAGTTTGCGGATGATACAAAACTACAAGGAGCTGTTGACTCCCTCGAAGGCAGGGAGGCTCTGCAGAGAGACCTCAACAAGTCAGAGAACTGGGCAATCACCAACCAGATGAAGTTCAACAAAGGAATGTGCCGAATTCTGCACCTGGCATGGGGCAACATTGGGTGTTCATACAGACTGGGTAATGAGATGGTGGAAAACAGTGCCATGGAAAGGGACCTGGGGGTCCTGGTCGATGGCAAGTTGAATATGAGTCAGCAGTGCCCTGACAGCCAGGAGGGTGAACTGTGTCCTGGGGGGCATCAGGCAAAGCATCACCGGTTGGTTGAGGGAGGGGATTGTCCTGCTCTGCTCTGCACTGGGGTGGCCTCACCTTGGTTACTGTGCAGTTTTGGGCACCACAATATAAGAAAGATATTAGGCTATTAGAGTGTGTCCAAAGGAGGGCAACAAAGATGGTGAAGGGCCTTGAGGGGAAGCCGTATGAGGAGCAGGTGAGGGCACTTGGTCTGTTGATCCTGGAAAAGAGGAGACTGAGAGGAGGAGACCTCATTGCAGTCACAACTTCCTCGTGAGCAGAAGAGGAGGGGCAGGGACTGATCTCTCCTCTGTGGTGACCAGTGACAGGGCTGAGGGAATGGCCTGAAGTAGTGTCAGGGGAGGTTTAGATTGGATATTGGGAAAAAGTTCTTCACCCAGGGGGTGGCTGGGCACTGGAACAGGCTCCCCTGGGAAGTGGTCACAGCACCAAGCTTCAACAGATTCTGTGATTCAGTATGGACTCCAAATTGTGACTGGTGTTTCTAGATACTATTGGACTTAGTTTTCTGAATTTATGTTGTTATCAGTGGGGAGAATCTAGATGCTTAATACCTTATTTGGTAGTCACATCTTGTAATAAATCTGTATTTTAAAGGAATAGTTTAGATTAGATTTCCTGCTTCACTTGGAAAAGAACAGTGTTTAACAGTTAGCTTGACAAAACAATCAGCAAACTTTATGCAATAATTTAGCAGTCACAGGATGTAGTCTGAAATATTTTTGGAGTTAAATGATTTATTATAGATGTGGAGAAAGTAGAGTTCACATTTGATACTAGGATTTCTGTAATAATCAAGGCAATCTGCTGTTTCTACTTTCTACCAGTGCATTAGAGCAAAAAAGTGTAGACATTGGTAAAGGTCCTTGTTTTGCATGAGGCTAGAAGATTGAATTGTGGTCTGCTGTGAATGGTTTCTGCTCTCATTGCTACATTACAGGAACTCTTCACTTTTTCTTCATTAGTACACTGTGCCCATTAATGTCTGTCAGACTTTGACTTTCTTGGCTTTGCAAAACGTTAGTATCTCTTAAGTTTTGTAAACTTAATTGTTTTCAGGCCTGCTTGAATCTTGATAAGGATGCATCATAAAGTTGTGAAATACTACAGTTATCAAGCAGAAAAAAAAATTTTGTGATTCAAGAAACGTCATTTTGAGACAGCTTTATTTTGTTAAATCCCGTGCCAATGATTTTCTGAAATCTGGAAAAGCCCGAGTCATGCCATCTAGTGGCAGGTTTACTTACATTCGTGTGTTTTAAATTGTTGGACTGACGTGTACTCTGGAAAAGGTGCAATAAAAATCTATGGCTTGCAGCATTATCCGTCATTGTATTGAGGCATATAGTTGTTAAACTGTTTCTCCTGGTATTGACTTAAATGTTAATGTATTTCTTTTTCTGAATAGAATGTCTGAAAAAAGGCTTTATTGTCCTTTTTGTGGATTTAACTGCAGTTCATATTTGCTGAAATTTTCTTCTGTTATAACATGGACATATTAAAGCAGGACCTTTGGGACTTGCTGCAGGACAGACCTGGGTTAGTGAAGGAAATAAATGAAGAACTGCATCAGCCTCAGTCTCTCCAGCCATGTAGATAATGGAAATGGTGTTCCTGCTAAAGTCTGGAGGTCACATGTACAGCTGATGTAGTTGCACGCAACTTCAGTCTTGAGGGAAGCAGCCCATTATTCCTGCTAAGTAAAAATGTTTTTGAGTTCAGTAATTTTCTTTCCTGTAGACTGAAATGAGCAAGCACCTCTGGAAACTAGTTGTGACATTTCAGCTGTCAGCAGGAAGCTGAATTGTTGGAATGAACACTTGAAAATGGGAACTTTATTACACTTTAACTGAATGTGAAAGTGTCCATGTTTTTGGGCTGCTTCTGTACTCTGAGGAATGGATAAACTTTATCAATCACTTGATTTTATTTTTTAGATTGGCATATATTATGTGCATACCTATATACATTTGTATATTAAATATAGTTTAAAGGTTTTAAGATGCTGTGTATGTTATAGAACAGTTCACTCAATTTTTTATCAAACATTTTATTTACGGGTAGATTTTAACAGACTACTGGAAACAAGTGAATATGTTCTGAGTACTTTTCAAACCTTTTCTATCTTGGTAGGAATATGATGAATCCTAGAACTTCATCTGAGAGAAGCTATTCTAGTTACTTCAGTTGCAGGTCTTTTATAACTTTTGTTGTAATGGGAATAGAATGGAATAGAAAATGGCTATGCTTCTCTTCTAGAAAATGGCTATGCTTCTGTAACTTTTCTGTGTATTCCCTCAATTCTATAGGGAATCTCATGGTTTGTAGACTCAACAGTAGTCTTGTGTGAGTCAGGAGAAAGAGGACCAAGATATTGAATTGAATGCTTTTTAATACATGTTTTACATGCAGTGAGAATAGGAATGCATGGGAAACTTCAGAAAAAGACTATGGATTGGATTTTTTGTTTGGTGTTTTTTGTTTGGTTGGTGGGGTTTTTTTGTTTGTTTGTTTAGTGTGGTTAGTTTTTTGAGGGGGAGTTTTTTGGCTTTGAGGTTGTTGTTTGGCTTTGGGTTTTTTTATCATAGAAATCACCTTCAGTGATGTCTTTAGCTCCCTTGAGGAATCTCGTGAGAGGCTGTGACTATTCCCTATGCCTTGGTACGCGGGGGAAAATACCAAGGCTGCACTTCATTATTCTAAATGTTTAGACATGCATTTGACTAGTGTGAATAACAAGGATCAAAATTCAAAGGAAGCTAGGCAGAGGAGGTACTTATTTAGACAGAATGCAAATTCTCTCTCCATTTCTTCTTGTATGTAGGTGCTGCTCATGTACAAAGGTTGGAAAGAGCCTGCAAGAGTTCGCATCACAGATATTTTTGCATTTTTCTGTAAATTTCTGCTTGTTACTGTTCTTATATTAAGTACCTGACAGTTAAAATTACCTTTACTATTGCTTGTCAAGTTTTTTGTCCTAGGAGAAAGGGAAGTGTGCTCAAAAAGCTAGAAGTGTGTTTTATTTGTTTATTTTGCTGAATTTGTCCTCTTGTCTAGAAGTGGCTCAAGGAGGCAACCAGTCTTCAGAGAAGGACTTTATTAGAACACTGGTGATGTCTATCAGTGTCTGGAGTGAGACAGAGGGTAAGGGTTTCTGTTCAGGGTGTTCCTGTTGGTTGATGTTCAGCTTTTGAAACTCAGTACTCCTCAGATCAGGCGGATCATTTCATTGGCTGCTGCCAAGTTCTTTTAAGTTCTCCCTTTACTTGGCACTACTGAGGCCACACCTGAAATACTGTGTTCTAGTATAGGCTCCCCATTCCAAGAAAGACATTGAGGTGCTGGAGCATGTCCAAAGAAGGGCAGTAGAACTGGTGAAGGGTCTGGAGCACAAATCCTGTGAGGAGGACTGAGAGAGCTGGAGTTGGTTAGCCTGGAGAAAAGAAGGCTCAGGAGAGATCTTCTGGCTCTCTACAACTGAAAAGAAGTTGTAGTGAGGTAGGGGTCAGTCTCTTCTAGGTATCTTCCTGGGATATGTTAAAAATCTGTTCCATCATGCTTCCAGTTTTTCTTACGGAAAGAGCGGAAAGCACAGTCATAAGTAGGTTAAAGAGTGACTGAGTAAGGCAGAAGTCTTTGGCTTGGAAAAGAGATGAGTTGAATGATATAACAAAGGCCTTCAAAATCATAAGTATCAAGGAAAGAGCAAGTATGAATTGATTCTTCACTACTTTTGAATATACGGTTCTAGGGATTTTTAAACAAAGGTGTTAGGAACCAGGTTCAAGGAGAAATAATTTTGTGCAATTATTTTGCACAAAATGGAAAGCAGACTTGTGAAATTCCTTACTAATGTTACGAACTCATGAATTAATGGGAGTCTACATGGGATTGAGGAAACTGGACTGGTACTTGGAACAGAGATCTGCTGAATCACCAGATGGCCAAACTGTCTCTGGAATTCTGAGTTGCCAAAGGCTGAAAAGTGTGGAGTAGAGATGGATGTGTGAAAGAGGGCTCTTTGCCCATTTGTCTTTGCTACACACTTCTACAGACCAGTTTCGGAAACTGATGCAGAAATGGATGACCTGCAAGCTAAGCCATTCTGCTCATCTTTACATTTGTATATCTTCCTTTATTTTAATTTGAAATTTGAATTTAGGTTGAAAGAGCTTTGAATCTAGGCTGAAAGAAACATTCTAGATGTCGGGACCAAGCTGTTCACATAATTGCCATTAATATGTGAGCTAGCTGTGTGCATCCTGGACCTAGTATATATATTCTGATCAACCTGATTATCAGTTATATGCATAAAACACTTTTTCTTTCATGCGTAGGTATACTGTTCAACTAATGCATCCTGAATGCAACAGATGTGCTGCGCAAACTCCTGAGGCATAAATTTATATTGCCTTCTGTGATGTATGTGGTGAAAGTTTCAGAGTCTGAAGATGTCTTTGGTTTAATTTAACTAATGGTAGTCTGAGGTAGTAGGCCCATAGGAAATCTATTTGTGTAATGATTTTCACTGAAAGCTTAAGAGTCAGTAGATTGTGAATATTCTGATTTACTGTATGTTACAGAATTAAGTGCTGTCTGGTAATGTTAACTTTCTGCTCTGTAACAAAACGTGCACATTAGATTGAAACATTTTTCTTGTTCTTCTGCAGGAAAATTTTGAAGATGCCTTTGAAAACATCCCTGTGTAAGTAGAATTTTTATAAATGTGTGTCTATTAAAACTATACATACGGAATACTGCATGCACACCATTCCTGGGAAATATCACTTTATATGCACTGACTACACTGACATTTTTCACAACAGTTAAGGTCCCCTGGAGCTGGGAGATGGAAGTGTAATTAGGTTGATATATGGGATGAAGTATTTGTCAACAAATGTGAAAGGTACATCGAATTAAAAATAGGAAATTTAGTAACTTTGTTACATACTGAAAGCTTCAGACATTTTTGTATATTAAGAAATAGTTGCTTGACACTGATGGAAAAACTGTGGATCACGCATTATGCAAGACTATCCAAGGAAGATTTTCAAATAGAAATTGCTGTACCTCATGATATACTGCTGCACAGATGTTTTTTTCTAATGATGTGAGATACGGTTGCCTCTCTGGCATTAAATTTCATGCTGAAGCAACCCCTTACTTACACTGCAATGAAAACACATGATGCTGTTTGTAAATGGTTTTAGTTTTTCTCTAGGATTTTTCTGCATTTTTGTGCCATGAAGCACATGGCATCCTCAGATTTCTAAAACAGTTTTAGACTCAGCACTAGCTTTGGACTTAACTTAATTGCTAAAACTTCCATGGTCATGGCAATTTATATTTTACACATTTCCCAGACCTTTTGTTTGTATCTTAACCTAGAGTAGTAAGGTCTGCTCTTTAAATTGTTGAATTGTTCCCTGACATGCACAAGTAAATAAGAATCTGATATGTTCATGTTGAGAACTCTTCATGTTACTGATTGCTTTTGCTTCCTTTGACTGCCTAGCAGTTGCTGTATGATCAGGTAACTTCTCTCTCTGGCCCTTGTTTCCCTTGGGAGAGGGAAGAAGGTGACTTTCAAATACTTATTTTGTGAGAATATTTATCCAACATTCATTCTTTCTATGAGATAGTTATTATATTGCTTTTATTGATGTCTGAGCTGGGCATGGTTGTTTATTATTGGCATGCAGAGCTTTGATTCCTTCTTCCTCGGTGTGTCTCCTGTGTTCATAGCTCTCATACAGAGACACTTTTTATAGTGGTGTAGAAGTTGGGCTGATGTTAGTTTATTCTGGTTGGTTTTGGTTCCATCTGTAATAACCATTATGTAGAAGAGTCAATACAGGATGATGGAGAGAATATTAATGGGACAGAAATTGTGTTATTACTTAAACATTGCTAGTTGAATATAGTGAATGTGTAGATTTTTGTATCGGCCAGGATTCTTCACTGCATTAAACTCCCTCAAATTCTTTAGAAGGTACAACTGTTTAAAAAAAATGCCTAAGGAACTGAAAAAAACCTTGGGATGTTTTGTGGGAGTCTTCAATCTTCATTGAAACACTTTGATTTTAGTTTTCAAATGATGCTGGTAATTTTCCTGAAGGGAAGCCTCTCCTAAATCTAATGCCTCACTGGTTATTCTTGACCTTTCTCTATCTAGAATTAATGGCAGTTTTTTCTATTAAGAATACAGTAGTAAAAATTTGGGAACATGACTACTTTGAAACAACGAATGGCCAGAGGTTTACCTGTCTAGGAAGCTGTATCTGATTTTTTTTATTTTGCTGTTGATAACATTAACTTCAACATTTTTCTATGTGTCAGTGTTTCAGTCTCTTTTATTTTGGATAGGCAAGTGGCATTGTTACAGCTCTGTGATGATATGCCTAGCACTGGTTGAGTGGTTTATTGCAGTTTGTTATACCTAATTGAATATAACTAAAATGAACCTTTTTTATAAGAATTTCTGTCTACAAAGACTGATGTTTACTTATGAGATCAGTTCTGGTTCAAATTCTGTCAGATCATCTTGTTAGTTTAGAGGACTGGGAAAGAATGTGTGACAATCAGATCTTCCTAGATCTGTATCTCATACACCAATCTGCAATTCTTCATGTAAAATAGTAAGAGAGTAAAACTGCTCTGTATTTTGCATCAATAAATGCTAGCAAATGGTTTTGCTAGTCTAACTTGGCTCTCACTGGCTTTATTCCTTAAATATTGCTTACCTATAGATACCAGGTTGTGCAGGTTAAAAGGGCAATGAGTGATTTTCTGTCTGGATTCCTTTGCGATCTTCTGGTAAACTCTAAAGCAGGTTTTGTAATAAGCCCCAAATACTTGTTTTGTAGAAATGTGAAGGAACCTTTAAATAGAGTTCTTTACTGTACATGAATTTTTTTTGTTCACTGGTGCTAAAGCCAAAGAAAGGCTATTGCAGTAGGTCAGTCTGCCATTTTACTTAAAGCAAGCACTAACATTTAATCTCATATCTTCTCTGCCAGTGAGAGTAGCTAAGTTTTCAGTTTTGTATGTATTGGCTCAATAATATTAGCTTGATATAGTATCTTTAACCTTCCAAAGAGAATAAGTGGGATATATATGAAAGTAAATTCACCATTGCCTGGTTGTATTAACTCAGAAATAGTTTCAGATTGGTATATTCTGTTGTAAAAGGAACAAAATAACTGGAGTCAAACTCTTCTTTCTGTTGTGAAAATTCAGGCCTCTGCCAAGAAGCTGGTAAGCTGCTTTTTGCCAACATTTCACCATATTTCCACTGGAGTGTCTGCTTATTTTTAAATTTTGGGCAAATGTGTTTCATAAGATTACCTAATGCCTCTCAAACATCTACAGGTTCAAAAACTTATATGAGTGGAACAGATTTAATTGTGGTTCATTCTTTTATTTAATTCTTGTTAAAAATACCTCATCAGTACCTGAATCTTACCATAGAAATACTATGCACTGTAATTGCAGTCTTACTGAACAAGATAATTCTCAGCTACTTTAATTTTTCCTCCAATTATTCAGAAAATCTCTTTGTAGAATAAAGATATTCATGTTTTCTGTTGCCAGAGTACAGTTTTGTAAATTAACTTGTCTTTGGTTTTACAAGTAGATCACAAGTGGTTTGAGTTCCCAACAGTTTTTAACCACCACTGTATTATGTATGTACTGACCTTGCTACTGCTATTTTGATTTCTGTAGGCATTTTATCCTCTGACATTCTCAATTTGTTTAGAACTCGTATGAAATACTAATTCTGTTGGGATTCCTTCCCATTTCATTTTACTTACTGTTCCTCAAAATGTCATCTGTATGTGACAGGAATAAGTACTATCAAGTTGTTCTTTTCCGTGCAATCTTCCTTAGATTGCCTTGCAGTCTTTCTCTTAGAGGTAAAGATAAGATGGTGGTTTTACTTACTACCCAAATATTAGAGGCTTATGCAAATGAATATTAGCATTTAGAGTAACTCTATTATGGTAGATGCATGGGTATATTTATAGAAGATGCTTTGTAGTTGTCTTTCGACAGAAACACAGTAGTCTGCCTGATTGCTGCAAGCAGATCATATGCAGAGGAAGTCTTCATGTCGTGCTCTTTATATATAGATTTCTGATACCAGACCCTCAGTTACAGCATTAGTGGAAAGATAGTGAGATCGCATTTAAACACAATTAAAACATGAAGTACTGAAAAACTAGAAGCTCACGTTCTGTAGAAAAGCAAAGAGATGATTTTTGATCAATAATGATACTCAGGATTTTCTGTCTTTAACGATTTCAGCAAAAAGAGAAATGTTTAATTGATTCTCTTTTGCATTTTCTTTGCCTACCCAAAGCTGGATACTGTTAATCCTTGATCCTACCAAAGCAGCTCTGTGTGGTATTACTGGGGTGACAGATTAAGGGACAGAAGTGTTTAAGGAAGTTAGAGCAGGTTATCCTTATCATCTCAGAAGTGTAGTTAAGATTCCTGTTACACCTGTACATGTGAGTATTTTGCTAGTGAATGAAATTGAATAGCTGAGGAAATGCTCTAAATTCCAATTTACACAGAATCACAGAATCTGCCGAGGTGGAAGGGACCCGTAAGGAGCATGGAGTCCAACCCTTAGCCCTGCACAGGACTATCCTCAAGAGTCATACTATGTGCCCTAGAGTATCATCCAAGTGCTTCTTGAACTCTGTCAGGCTCGGTACTGTGACCACTTCCCAGGGGAGCCTGTTCCAGTGCCCAGCCACCCTCTGGGTGAAGAACCTTTTCCCAGTATCCAATCTAAACCTCCCCTGACACTACTTCGGGCCATTCCCTTGGGTCCTGTCACTGGTCACCACAGAGAAGACATCAGTGCTTGCCCCTCCTCTTCCCCTCATGAGGAAGTTGTGACTGCAATGAGTCACAACTCAGTCTCCTCTTCTCCAGGCTGAACAGACCAAGTGACCTCCGCTGCTCCTCATACGGCTTCCCCTCAAGGCCCTTCGTGATATTCCTTGTCCTCCTTTGGACACTGTCGAAGAGCTTAATATCTTTCTTATATTGTGATGTCCAAAACTGCACACAATATTCAAGGTGAGGCCACCCCACCACAGAGCAGAGTGGGGCAATCCCCTCCCTTGACGTGCTGGCGATGTTTTGCCTGATGCCTCCTTAGGACATGTGTAAGACCCCTGGTTCAAGCTATGAGCTCACTGAAGAGGTTTTACTTTAAAAATATACAAGGCTCCAAAAATTTGCCTGCCAGATTTATTAAAAGGGCCTTCAGTTCTTTAATATCTTGAGAGAGCACATAGGAGAACACACTGCACACATTTCCCAGGAGGTCAAATAACACACTTTTACTGGCAAAGTTTAAAAGGGAACTTGGCAAAAGCTTAAAGAGCAACATTTAAGCAAAAAAAGTATTTCACAATGTCCCTCAGGGATTAGTGTTGGGCCTAGTCCTGTTTAATATCTTTATTGATGATCTGGATGAGGGGATCATGTACCCTTAGCAAATTTGCAGATGACACCAAGTTGGAGGGAGTGTTGATCTGCTGGAGGGTAGGAGGGCTCTGCAGAGGGACCTGGACAGACTAGATAGATGGGCTAAATTCAACAGTATGAGGTTCAACAAGGCCAAGTTCTGGGTCCTGCTCTTCAGCCACAACAACCCCCTGCAGCACTACAGACTGGGGACAGAGTTGCTAGAGAGCAGCCAGGCAGACAGGGACCTGGGAGTTTGGATTGACAGGAAGCTGAACATGAGCCAGCAGTGTGCCCAAGTGGCCAAGAAGGCCAATGGCATCCTGGCCTGGATCAGGAACAGTGTGGCCAGCAGGACCAGGGAAGTGATTCTTCCCCTGTCCTTGGCACTTGTTAGGCTGCACCTTGAGGGCTGTGTCCACTTCTGGGCCCCTTTAGATTAGGAAAGACTTTGAGGTGCTGGAGTGTGTCTGAAGAAGGGCAGTGAGGCTGGTGAAGAGTCTGGAGCACAAGTCCTGTGAGGAGTGGCTGAGGGAGTTGAGGTTGTTCAGCCTGAAGAAGAGGAGGCTCAGGGGAGACCTCATCACTCTCTATTACTCCCTGACAGCTAGGTGGGGGGCAGTCTCTTCTTCCAGGCAATCAGCAGTAGGATAAGAGGACACAGTCTTAAGCTGCATCAGGGGAGGTTTAGGTTGGACATTAGCAAGAAGTTCTTTAAAGAAAGAGTGATTGTATATTGTAATGGGCTGCCCAATGAGGTGGTGGAATCACCATCCCTGGAGGTGTCTAAGGAAATACTGGACGTGGCACTTTGTGCCATGGTCTAGTTGACATGGTGGTGTTCAATCGTAAGTTGGACTCGATCTCAGAGGTGTTTTGCAACTTAGTTGATTCTGTGATTCTGTGACAAAGCATTGACTTAGCACACGCTAACCCAATTTAGCAAAATCCAACCCATCCAGCTTTAAGTTACCCAAATCTCAAGAAAGGAGATTAGGAGAAGAAGTAAAGAGAGGAAAAAACTGAATTATAGCTACCGCCTGGAGTTCTGTGCCATCCACCTTCTGTGTCTCCATATGGTAGCGTCATGACCACACAATGGCCTCATGGTGTCATTTTTATCTTCTCTGGCCCCCTGTGGCCACCTTTCTGCTGGTGGTACATCTAATGTGCCATGCCATATGAGCCTGGGCTGGGGCTCTTGGATGTGGTGTTGGACACTGTTCATGATGCGCCAGTGACTGACAGCTGCTCCGGGGCTGCCCAAGGAGGCTACAAGGGACTGGGGAGTGGAGCAGGTCACCACTTCAGCTTCATGAAATTCAATCTTCCCCCTTTCCTTGCCCCTGCCCCCCACCACTTGAGTCGGTCAGAGACAATAATTAATATAATAATCCAGTATCTCGTAATAAAGTTGGCCCTCCTGGATGCCAGGGCACTGATGACTCATATTCAACTTCCCATCAACCAGGTCCCTTTCCATAGCACTGCCTTCCAGCATCTCATTCCACAGTCTTTCCATACATCTAGGGTTGCCCCATCCCAAATGCAGAATCTGGGAGTTTCCTTGTTGAACTTCATCTGATTGGTGATTGCCCAGTCCTCTCATTGTCAAGGTCACTCTGTGGGGCCTCCCTGCCTCTGAGGGAGTTAACAGCTCCTCCAAGTTTTGTGTCATCTGCAAACTTGCTTAGTGTCTTCTCCAGTCCTGTGTCCAAGTCATTTATGAAGGTGTAGAAGAGGCCAGGGCCTAAAATAGAGCCCTGTGGAACCCCACAGACAGCCAGTCTGGAGTCACTCCATTCACTATTATGTGCTCAGGCCTGTGAGCCAATTGCTCACATACCACATCCTGTCCTTATCCCAGCTGTGTGCTGGAGATTTTGTCCAGAAGGATCCTGTGAGAGTATAAAAAGCTGTCATAAAATCTAAAAAGATTACATCAACTGGCTTCCCTTCATCTACTAGGTGGTTTACCTTGTCATAAAAGGAAATAGGTTTGATAAGCAGGACTTTCCTCTCATGAGGCTGTGCTGGCTCTGACCGATGGCAGTACTGTCTTTCAGGTACTTTATAATACTTCCCAGAAAAATCTTCTCCATAACTTAGTTAATAGTTTCTGCGGTCCTCTTCCTTGCTGTTCTTGAAAATCAGGACAATGTTCACCAGCATCCAATCAACTGGGATCTCTCTAGGTTTCCATGATGGCTCAAAAATCATCAAGAGAGATTTTGTGATGATATCATTTATCTCTTTGAGGATTCTTGGATGAATCCCATCAGGCCCCATAGATTTGTAGGGATCCAGCTGGAGCAGCAGGTTCCACACAGTTCCAGGGTCGACTGGGAGTTGATCATTCTTGCAGTCATAGTGCTTCAGTTCAGGGCACTGAGACACCCTTGGTCCATCATCCATGTTGAAAACCAAGGCAAAGAAATTGTTAAACACCTCTGCCTTGTCTCTGACCCTGTTTGTGAGGTGACTGTCCTCATCCTGTAATGGGACAGTGATATTTCTATACTGCCTATTGCCATTAATATTTTTGAAAAAAACTCTTTTTATTGCTCCCAGATTTTTGGCCAACTGCAACCCCAGTTCAAAGAGCCAAAAACTTAAATTTAAATTTAAACTCAGATTCTGAAATTGTCTTGAGATAATGAGAAACAGTGGTGACAGTTTAAATGATCAGATTTCATTTTCTCATGTTTGACTTTCAAGGTCAATGGAAAAAATGTCCAGTAAAGGTAATTTTTGTATGTAGCTACATAAATATAAAAATATGATACAGTAGCTGCTTAATATTTTCAATCTCAAGATTTGGAACAAACAGCAGTAGTGATACAGGATCCTTATTTCTGTAAGCTTTTTCTACCCTAGACAGTTCTAGAACTATAATTTTTTTAAGTTTAAAGGATTTTAATTGGACAGTAATTATGTTATCCCTAAAACTTCCCTTTTTGTTGCAACAACACCTTTTACCTGTTGTTTAGGATTTCTCTGTGTTTGTATTTGAGTAGAAGACTTCAGGCCACATTTGTGTAAATTTTTATATTAGCATCTTCTGTTGACTTTGAAATGTGCAATTCCACCTGTGTCCATAGCTTATAGAAAGCTAGAAGAGAAAAAACAGGAGAGGAGATAGAGGAAAAAAATGAAAGCCAAACAAACCAACGCTGGGACATTTAACAGAGAATTGCCCGAAACTCTGCATCCCTTCCACACGCTGCTACTCTGTTGCGAACCTTTACTGAAAGACTGGCGCAGAGAAAGATTCCACGACCTGTTTTTATGTCTAAATATTTGTTTTGCTGCCCTGTGGCTTGCTCTTTCATTACAAATAAATTTATGGTGTTAAACTCACATAATCATAATATGCTTTAAATAAGAAAATGGAAAGATGAGTTTTAATTCCTTGATGAAGAAAAAGAATAAATTGCTGGCTATGACTTGCTCAGATGTTGAGAAGTTTTTAGGGAAAAGGGATTGAAAATCAGATTTGCCTCATTCTTTATTTCAAACTATCAAGCAAACAAAACTTCTCTGGTCTTTACTGATGTGGTGTTTGTTGGTTTGGTTGTATCATGTCCCCCCTGCCTTCCCTTCTCCCCCACAATGATTAAAAGCTGTCTCAGAGCATTTGGGGAAACAATCAGAGTGGAAAGGTGTCTTGAGTGTGTACTGATTCATTTTTCTTTAAGACAATCTAGGGAAAATCTTTGGAGCATTGGTTGATATTGGCAGACAGAAAGCTTGCTTTTTTCAGTTTTGTGGAAATGTGCTCCTGACTCACTCGGCTTTTTCTGGAAGATACTTTTTGAGACATCAAGTGTGGACTGACTGCAACTTACGCTGTGTTAAAAACAGAAAGCTATATGTTTTGGGGTGGAAGTGCGTCAATTTTTATGTGACTGGTCAACCTTGATTTAAACTCCTCTGCCTTTCATGTACAATCAAGATGACAGAAATTCTGGCACTTTGACTTTCCCTGCCCCTATTATTGTTAATGTATTAACTGATAATACACGTAAGCACTGCTTCCAAGTCACATGGTGGAGAACTTGGATATCTCTGAACTCCTTGGTCTTCATCACCACTAGGCACAGTTTTGTGGAGAAGGTAGAAATGTCCTGATTTTAAAGATGCTGCTGTCCATTAATTCCAGCTGCCCATCTCATCTCTTTGTAAGGTTTACAAGATTTACAAAACGTTTTTTACCTGATCATAGGTTTCTTTAGGTGTTTTAGGCAATACTATGCAACCCTAAGAATGTTTTTTCAGAAGTAAGTTGTTTAAATAGGTTGAAGTATTGTTGCTACTACTTAGCACACATCTGAAATAAGTAAATGCAAACCTGTTGTTTTCTACATTGTGCTTTAAAGGATTTCTTTGAGATGTTTTCGTGAGTAAATCTCAGTTCATAACAGTAAACATAGCTAGAAATAGGTATTGTTACTCCAGGTGGTACAGCTTTAAAGGATACTGTTTGAAGGTGGAGGTCATAGTTTAATTGTCTGCTGCTTAGCTCCCATGTGCTGAGCTTTCGTTGTATCTTGTCTGGAGAGATCAAGGGGATGAATCTGTCTCTGTTGTAGCTGTTTTGCTTCTGACTCCTACCTTTTCCTTTTGCTGCTGATGTTCGTGAAGAAAACTGTTTTATTAGCTGTCTCTCTGTGCTGGTGATTTGTTTTGGTCATGGAACTCTAGCTAAAAATTTTTATTTCTTGGGAAAAATGTCAAAGGGTTAATTAAAAAAATGTGTTGATATGTTTGAGTAATGTCAAATGATGAAAATCAAACATAAGCTGGTTAATTTTTTAAGTGCTACTGGCTATCAACTCTCATATATTTGGTCTAGTTTTATTGCAGTTGCATTAGTATACTTTTCCTGTGTGACTTTAATTATGGCTTTTTTTTTTTTTTTTAAATATTTAGAAAGTACTAAGGTAACTCCATTTTTATCTTCAAATATAAATCACTTTGTGTTCAAGTATCCATTTTTTTTCTGGCAGTTAGGAGTGATGGATTAGAATTAGGCTGCAGCACAGATTGGGAGAATCTCCCAGCATCCTCTTCCCGCAGAGGCATCAGCTTCCAGCACTGACTGTAGCTGCTGCCACTCACTGACATTTCTTTTGAATTCGACTATGGAGAGCGCCTGTGTTCCTAGCTACTGGCATGTGAACTTTTATTGTTTTTGCGTGATAACTCATTAATAAAACTTCATGGATATTGAGAAATAAAACAGTTTTCTCTTTATTGCTTTTCTTCGTGTTTTTTGGATTTTTTTTTTCTATGTGTGTGTGTGCACGGTGGAAAAAGACAGAGTGAAAGAAGCAGCACTTATTTTTGCACAAGGACCTGTATTTACCTACCTGAAGTTAACTGATTTAATTCTGTAAGTATATTACATTTGCCTAATACTCCCTAAAATCATAAATATGGTAGTAAGATTTATGGGATTTTATCTGTGAAAATTTACTTAGGCAGGTATGTTAAACTATAGCATTTTCTTTTCAGATGAATTTCCTTGAAGATAAAGGAAAACCAATATATTCACAGTGGGATTATGAAGTAATTGTTTCTCTTCCGCCCTTTGCAGTGGTGAACAATGCTTTTAGAGAGCAGAAGCATCTCTGCTGATGTCAGTGCTTAATCAGCTCAGATGCTGTAGATTGTAGAACACCACAAGGTGTGTATTTTGGGATGCTACTATTTAAAATGTGGTAATTTAGAGACAGTATCAGACTTAGTTATTTTCTCCATTTACAGACTGTCCTCTGTTCTTGGTAGCTGTGCTGATTTAACCATTTGAGGTTATATAATTTTTTACTTAAATATAAATAATTTATTTCGTAGGACACAGTGCTGTGCTTTTTGTAAGTACTAATGTTAAGTATAATGCAGTGTGCTTTTAGAGACTTAAATAAATTCAGAATGTCTCCAGCATGGGCTATAAGGTCACTGTGTAATAAATTCCAGTAAATTAGTTTGAAGTTTAGAAAGAGCGTCTTGCTAGGATCACACTGTCCTAATTGTCTCTTTGGATCTGAGCCAGGATTTGTGTGACGCAGTGTTAGTCCCATAAACATCTGGCCTGATCTGGTGTCCTACTTGCCGCATGATTTATTTTTTCTTTTTTTCCATGGGAGGATAAGTGAAATGTTTATTTGATTCATGTAAAACTGCCAGTAAGCTTTCATTACTATTTGTACATGCTAGCTCTTCAAAGAGGATCTTTCTCAGCTTGTCTTATTTAGACCTCCTCTCCTGGGAAAATGTTGAACAAATCAAAATTTTTTTTTTTTTTAATGGTGAACATCTACTTATCTATATCTACATGCTGTATGTTAAGCTTTGGCAGTATTCCTCTCTGCCATATTCAGGTGATCATTTTTGTACACAGTATTGCATGTATTGACCTCTGCTGGATTATTTGTTATAAACTGTTAGTCTGATAAGGAACATAGTCAATTCTCAGTTTACCTGAAAGATCTTGTGTTAAAACTTACATCTAAAAATACTGTCAAACCACTGAGTTCTATTAATAAATCTGATAACCTTTTATACTGCTATGTATTTCCATTAGTGTTGAACAGAATAGTGCAAAGCAGATTTTTCTCCTACCTGCAAATCGACACTGATGCTTCTTTGATTTTTTGTTTTGTTTTTGATCCACTCTATCAAACTGGGGTCAATTCTAAATAGCTGTGATCTGATTGTTTTGCTGACAGTTTCTAATCTTTCATGTATTTTTGCAATGCTGTGTCAAATTCGTGCTGGAGTAGCTTGATATGCTTGAATAGGATTATTTTGTAGTCACTTTAGTAATCAGATGAACTGTATGTGTGTATTCAGGTGGGTAAATAGTAACCCAGGTAGTTTTCATGCCTCACAATATTGCTGAGTCCTTATGGAAAATTTGAGTCTTCCTTTTTGTTCACATGAAATGCAGTTCACCATTGAACTTAAGAACGTGGTCTTAGATAAAGCTGCCAATGTTTCTTTTCTCCTCAGACAATAAAATCACCCAACTTGCAATAAATTGATTGTTGGCTTACTGAATCTAGTTAATGATCAATACAAAACTGAAACATTTGGGAATGCTTGTGTCTCTTTTATTTAAAAATAAAAATTAAGACAGCAAAGTGGCTAGAAACATAGCCTGTGGTTTTTTTAGAGGATGGACTCTTGGCAGTGGTGGGTGATGGTCAGCCAGCAAGATGAGCTTAGTCTTGGTGCTATTTCTTGTAGCACCTGAGGGTCAGGCAGAGATGATCAACTTTGCCATGATTTTCTTTGTTTGTGCTTATTCAGTTGCTTTGTTGCATCTGTGGAGTAGTAATAATATGTGAGGATACAGCAATCTGTATTTTCTTGTGGTGTTCAAATGCGGCATTGATAATAAATATGTAGATAAACAAAATCCGTGTTTTCAATAAGACAGACCATTAGGAAAGTTCCCTTATCACCCCTCCCTTCCCACTGAGTCATGGAAATGTTTGGAAGCTAAACCTCTTGATAACTTTCTTGTATTTCATTATTAGATTCCCATGAAGCAGCACTGTGGGTGCTGGGCTGATTTCTGACTAGAATAAAGACAATTCTGTGCATGCCCTCAAGGTCTGAGACCACATATAAGACATATATGCAGAATGTAAAGAAAAGAAACACTGTTGGTGTCCTGACAGGTGGTGATCTTGACATTTAAAATATAAAATCAGATAAGACTTCTAAGAACCAATTTGTGTTTGTATATAAGGTTTTCGGTGTGTTTGAGGGTCTTTAATGCATTTCAGTCAAGAGACAGTATTATAAATATTTCTGCTTCTATGAGCAGTTATAACTCCTAAAAGAAAACAGTTGTCACCTCTAGGTAAATCTGTTTAGTTTAGAAGAGCTAAAACTGGAACTTCCATCTCTAAAAAAGGAAAGGAGGGCAAACACTTTTCCTAAAATACTAGCAGCTCCCCCCGCCCCCAGACTTCTGGTCTGTAAGTAACAGAGCTTTATCTGCAGTCCGTCTGCCTTGCCTCGTTGTTATATTGCATGTAATATTATACCTGGTAAGGTGTAATGACTGATCAGTTAAATTGCTCTCTTAGTGAAATTCCAGTGGTCTATGAAAAGCTGTCAGTTTGACCTTTTTTGACAATGCTAAGATGGAGCTAAACTGTGAAGTCATTCTCAGCTCATTTTTATGCATATAATTTTAATAATGGTTGATTTTTAACAGGGGCAACTGCCTCATTTTTTCTTACTCAGTTACCTCTTCTCACTGCCTCTGTTTTTCTGAGAGCTTCAACTCCATATCTACAGCTGCACCTTTTGAAAAATAGTTTTCAATGCTTTCTCTTTATGCATACCAATGTATAGTATCAGCTAGCTCTTGTTTCTTCTTTTTGCTCTGCATCAGCTTTTCTGCCACAGCTCTAAGATAAGCAAGAAGAAATAATTTAATTAAAAAAATTCCAAACAATCAAAACAAGCTCAACAATAAGCAAACCCTCAAACAATGAAAAAAAAAAAAAAAGGCACTATTAAAGAAAAGGAAAATGCCCTAATGGTGAGATGGCTTGATCATTCAAAGGATAGTATAGGCAGATCCCGTGGTATTGTGGCAACAATTCAGAGATTCACTGATACAGATTTACAAATAGCTAGCTAAATGCTGCTATCTCATAGACACATAGGGCTGAGGAGGAAGGTGCAACCTCTAAACTGAAGTGTGGTATGTTTCCTGTCCAGTGGGTGATAGGTGTCTCCAAAAATTCAATTGAAAGCTAGTACCCAGGAAGGGCTCAGGTAAGAACAATGCTGTTTGCCTCTCCCTGCTATAGGATGTGATTTTAAATACAGTGTGAGAGGAAGTCCTGAGAGAGGAATAAGTGAAAATAAGTGTGTTACCATGATGGTTTTGTCAGAATGTAATTTAAACTAAATGACTGTTGTTAGGGGCTGTATTGAACATTTTCTGTTTGTGTGTGGGTTTTTTAATTATTATTATTTTTGTTTGCTTGCTGATTTTTTTTTTAAATTGCCTGATGTTGAAGGCATACTGATATAGTGAGCTTTAAAGTAATTTCTACCTGTTTGCAAATTTGGTTAGGACAGCACTGGGTAGTTTTGCTGCCAGTTGGGTTTCTTTAAATGAATGTTTAGGATACAGACTACAGGATATGTTAAGGAAGTTCTGAAATAGGGAAGGCACTACACCTTCAAAGGAACCAAGTCTGTCTTGCATCATCATGAAATTTTTTTTCAATCCTTACCATAAATATTTTACTTACCTAAAATTCATGCTTCTCATAAGAAGGGATGCACAATTTGCTGTGGAGGTATGACTAGTGGATTTACTATATGGGTAAAATAAGTTACCATTTGCTATACTGATCAGATGGCTGAAGGTTTTAGATTTTCTGTATTAATAGCCTGGGATAGGAAGTGATTTATATAAATTGGAAATAATTCCAAACACCTAGCCATATGGCTTAAGATTTTTCTTTTATGTGAGGTGTTAAAGTCTGGGTTTTAGATGAAATGGTAAAAAAGTTTGCAACAACTTTTCTGTTTACATTAGAAAAAAAAATTGATCATGTGATCTTATATTTTTCCCTGACCATTTTAAGCTAACAAAAAAATGTTAAAAATCCTTTTTGTTCATAAACTGGATGTGATTGGCCATTTAAAAATACTGAGATGCCTTTAATGTCAAGGATTTAACATGCTTTTATTATGGTAGCAGCAAGAAGGGCCACATTTCTGAGTTGTTTTCTGGGTGGCAGGTATGCACAGCATGCATATGGGCAGAAGAATAAAATCCAGCCTCATGGAGGCTTTCCTGACACACTTGTCTTTTTCAGAGGCTGAATCCTGTACCTATCCAGGAAGATACTGAAATACGTACCAGCACTAGCATAGTGTGGGGTTGGGGTGTGTGTTCAGTTTCTTGCATAGGTCAGTACTCCCAAGAAGGATGTATGTTCTGCTTTCATGAAAGTTTCAGACTTGATGCAGAAATTGTTCCTGAGGGTCATGCATATCTGCTTTTAGTCGTTTAAAACCAAACCATACAGAAGTCTCACAGTTGTGACGTTTAAGAGTAGTCCCTTGTAATAGGAACAAAATTCCACACAACTAGAAAGCTACTTTCTTTACTTTTTGAACATTTCCTATGCGTTCATGTCCTGTCTGTGGATTGTATTACCTTCAGCCATCCTTTACTAAACTATCCAGAGCATTAAACGTAGACCTAACAGAATATCTCAGTAGGATTTGGCAATGAGCTTATTTTATTTTGGCCTTTGCTTCCTGTCATAATGCTATTGGTATTTTGGCATTTGCCCTGAGTACTAGTGCAACCTGCTGCCCTGTGGTAGGTAGGTAGTACGTCTACAGAATATCTCAGCTTTTGTTTGATGATTTGTGTTGCAATATAGTGTCTGTGCAAATGATTGATAAAAGTTGTAGCAGATAACATTGTCCCTTATGAAATGATTCAAATTAAGTTTTGGCACAGCTCTAAGCAGAAAAGTGAAGTATTACTGTTGGCTCATATATAAGTGATGGATGAGAGGGATAAGATGCTGTTACACCCTGGTCCAGAAGTTCTGCATTTTTGCCAGTTGTACACTTTGATTTTAAACTTAGAGATTTCACCCACGTGTATCCTTGCAAAGTCTTTGATTCTTTGATACCTTGAAATCACATCTGGAGAAAAACTACACATTCTTCTCTAAGAGATTTCTTTTAATTTGGTGAGTAAGTAGGCATTTTGGCAAAAAGGGTTTTACAGAAATAACATGCAACTTCCCAAAAGCATTACAATAGATTACTGAGACTAGCAAGCATTGCTATGGTAAGGGAACCTTTGCTACACCCAGCAAACACAAACTCCATACACCACCTCTGAGAAGCAGGGCTTCAGCATGGGTGATGATTCCTTAGCCACTGGAGACAATGAATGTCCCTCACTTCCTGCTCCTTTCCTTAGCTTTAATATCTGAACTGACATCATGTGGTATGGAATATCCTTTAGCTCAGTTTGGGTCAGCTGGCCTACTTGTGTCCCCTCCCAGGATCTTGCCCTCAACTGGGGAAGGAAGGTTACAGCACTGATGCTGTGGTCAGCAGTAGCCAAAACACCGGTGTATTATCAACACCCTTCGAGCTATCAATGCAAAGCACAGCACTGTGAGGGCTGCTATGGGGAAATGAACTCCAGCTCAGCCAGACCCAATATACATAGTTTAAAATTAAAACATAGCAAAAAGAAGGATGCTGGCAACAAAGTCCTTTGCTGAAGTAATACAAAGGATCTGGATCATTTGAGTTTAACATATGATTGGTGATGTGGTGGTGACAGTTTCTCAAATGTTTTCGATCTTTGCTACATATTAAAGCCAGCCAAGAGGACATCAAGCACATTTTGGCATGTAAAGCCATGCAAGATATGAACATGAAGATTTAGTGATATCTGTGTAAGCTGTAGACTGTGACCTTTGATACCATAGCTATAGTACATCTTTTGATCTTGACTGGGAGAAAGTCTTCCAGGAAGGCAGTCGGTTCCAGTCCTCACAGGCTTCTGTTGAAGGCTTGAGTTTATTTTGTGCCAAGCATGCAAGACAGTACACATCAGCACAGAGCTCAATGCCGCTATGTGTCTCACAGTAGTCCCTTGGATAAGGAGAGAGAAGAAGATGAACCCTACCAGCTAAAAAGCGTTAAAATGACTACTATTCTTGGACATTCCAAGGGATCAGTACACTTTAAGTAGAGCAGTGTTCAAAAATATCCAGAGCCTTTTAGCCAAGAAAGTGGAACTACTAGAGTATATTCTAGTGAGGGATTGGCTGTTATTTGTCATTAAGAGGTCATGACATCGCTGTTTAAGACTCATGACAAGATAGTTACTCTTTTTGACAAGGTAAAACATAAATAGTTCAATACTGAGTTTTCTGATTCATTGCTATAGAGGGAAAGATCCACTTCAGAAAGTACAGAAACATCCTGAATAGCGATAGTATCAGATTGTGATAGCATATGAGGACTATTTGACTTAATCTTTTTACAGAAGACAAGAACCAACTGAGAGCAATCCATTTTAAAGCTGTTTTGTTATCATTAACTTAGCAGTAAATACTCTAGCAGATGCATGCATATTTGTTGCTTTAGTAGAGTGCTATGGATGGTAGTTTCTTTCTGCCCTACCTGTTGATACTGTAGTTCACACACAGGGTGGTTTTTGTTTGAGTTTATGGCAACAAATGCCTCTACAAGATTTTTCTGATGAAGCCTCTGTAAATGTTAAGGGTCATTTGTTTACTGAAGTATTTATGCCTTGATAAAGTGTTGTCTTTATTGTAATGCATCTGGTTTTCTTGATACTTATAATCAAAATAGCATCCTCTCTGTATACCCTGAATTTTGTAGAAGACCTTATTTTCACTCCTTTTGCTTGTGTCAGATTTCCATCTTAGTATGATTATCATAAAACTGAATTGTTACTGCTAGTTTCACCTTTTGTGGTCTTTATTCTTTGAAGTTTCGCTTTGCTTCCAGTAATAACAGCAAGTATTTATAATATCTGTAGCCTCGTGAGACTTTGGTTAGTAAGACCAGTAGCGAACAAAACCAATGTGCTGACAATTAAATTTTGTTCATCAGGTAAGGCTGATTATTTTGGCCTTGTTTTAAAGAGCTGACAGAGGGTTTTAGAAGTTTAAAAACTAAATTCTGCAGTCCTTATTCATGCAAAGTGTTGCTTGGACATTAAGTGCAGCTGATGTTAAAAAGTGATATGGAACTCAGTATGCGATTAATATGTGAAAGTGTTGTTGGATTAAAGACAATTTTTTCTGCAGTTCTCCCATTTCTAGCTCCTGAATCCACTCTCAAGAGAAAAGTTGGTAAATCATTGCGCCTGGAATGATTGTTAAAAGCTGACTAAATCTTATGTAGATACAAAGACAGCAGCATGCATCAAGTTAATGTGTAACTTTAGCTATATAGTGGCTTTTCAGGAATGCTGTTACACTGAGGTCTGGTGTGGAGAGATAGGTGAGATTGTATAACTCATTATTACATGTTCAAACAACTTTTAATGCGTTGACTTTTCACTTGGTTTAGGCTAAAAGTTATGTTCCCTTTTTAATTGATGGGGGGGGGGGGAGGAAAGTGGCTTAAGCTATAATCTGCATTAACATTTTAAATTATGAGTGGTTTTGCTCTCTGTACATCCCGAGGATTGTCATCCTAATAGTGAGTATTCCAATACATCTCAGGGTTTTCAAGTCAGCATTTTTATGCTGTGTTTCTATTGCAGCTGCAAGTAGTTGATAAGAAGAACCTACTAAAGTTGCAAAGAGCTTGCATATGGACAGTATATCTCCACTGTATTGGAACAGTTTCATGAGCACAAAGCTCAAGATACACAAACTGTTGCTGAAATTCAGAACATTAACTCCTTTTTTCATAAAACATATTTGAAACAGAAGTGAGAAGATACTTTTTCCTGACACTCAGCATTTTTTAAGTTATCCTTAGTACCTTGACAGTAACACAGTGTTGCTTCATTCTCCTTGTAATGTGAAATTATTGTCTTTGTGTAACACTTGATATAGCACATTTTCCATTCTTTTTTTTTTTTTTCCCCAGAGGTCAACAGTTTTGTGCTGCTTTTGGGGTAGAGTTAATTTTCTTCACAGTAGCTAATGTGAGGCTGTGCTTTGGATTTGTGCTAAGCACAGGGTTGATAATATAGAGATGTTTTTGTTGTTGCTGAGCAGAGGTTACCCAGAGCCAAGGCCTTTTCTGTTTTTTGTACTGCCACACTGACCAGGGGGCTGGGAGCGTATGGGAGGTTGTGAGGAGAAACAGCTGGGATCGGTGACCCAAACTGACCAAAGAGATGTTGCATACCGTATGACATAATGCAGTACATAAAATGGGGAGAAGCAGAAGGCAGAGGGGGGCACATTTGGAGTGATGGCGTTTGTTTTCGCAGGTAACAATTACATGTGACGGGGCCTGCTCTCCTGAGCACCTGCCTCCCCACGAGAAGCAGTGAATGAATTCCTTGTTTTACTTTGCTTGTGCATATGACTTTTGTTTTCCCTATTAAACTGTCCTTATTTCAACTCAAGAGTTTTCCAGCTTTTACTCTTCCAATTCTTTCCCTGATCCTGCTGGTGGGGGAGTGAGTGAGCGGCTGTGTGGGACTTGGTTGATGACTGGGGTTAAACCATGCTACTAGCTGTAAAATCCATAGTAGTATCACTGAGGTAGTGTTAATTTAATCTGCTGTGGGGCAAATTAAAGAATATGCCTATCCGATGTGATAAAATGTGTAAAGTTTCTGTCAGTTCTAGGAAAACTGTATGTGGACGTAGGGGAAAAAATAAGGTAGGCAAGTTACCTCTGAGTCAGTGTGCTTGTTTCTTCTGACTGTTCTGATATCAAATTTTGAATCTGAATTGGAGTGAATTGTTTTGGTTATCTTTCTCTGCTGCAGGATGTAGGAAAACGGTAGAACATATATGTGAGAAGTAATGAAACAGAATGAGACACTCTGATAAAGAATACGATCCACTTACCAGAAATAACAGTTTGAGAAAACTAACTTCCCAAGTTTTATATCTGAAGTGGCAGAATAACTTTTTAAGCTTGCTTGATGTATGGAACAGGACATATATTAACATAAGGAATACCATTTGCATTGTCTGCAGGCTTTGGTCACACATAAAGTCATCATCAGGAGAACCAGTCTGTAATACACGAAAAAAACATGACAAGTGCTGAAACGATCAACTGCTTACCCATTTAAGTAGGAATACATAGTTTTGACAAGGTGCCAGATTGTTTAAAGAGCCTTGTTTATGGAATCATTTTACAAATATTGATATGTGATGGTGTTGATGGTAGAGCTGGGAGTATGATGGCATTTGGAAGCCTGATGGCATACAGTCCTCACTTGCAGCTAAAAAGCCAGCATCTCCATGCTTGTGTTATACAAAATAAAGATTAGATTTTCCTTCCAGAGGAAGTTCCAGCAGTTTCTGATTGCAGGATAGGAAGTGTGCAGATTTATAGCATACAGATAGAGGAAATGTATTTCTGTTCACTACAATGAGGCCCAGTTAAGCGGCTGGAAACAAGACATTGCCCTTACACCTTGATCCTTGCATTCAGAAACTGCTACAGTGGTGGGGTTCTGTTATATTTTAATATATTTATCTGCTGTTACTTCTCTCATGTGATAGGAAACTTACTTACTCTTTCTAGGCCAAACACAAAAACTTTGTAATTAAAAGTATAAAGCAGTCATCAACTGTTAATTTAACTGTGGTTATGAATGATCTACCTTCCCTCAGAGTGTTTTATGAACTGTGTGGTTATACATGTCTCACTTGACATTCTCTTCCCTCCCTTACTTCAGATGACTATTCTTAATTCTCCATACTCTGTATAGCAGATCATTGCCTTGCATTGAGTTTTTCTGTTCCCATAGCTGACAAGAATTCTTGTCCCACAACAAAATTATCAAATATGCTGTAAGGGGGGAGGGGGTGGGACACCAAAAGGTCCATCTGTCTCTGTAATTTTGAAGATTCCACGCGCCCTAATATGGCCTCTGGCATTTGTATGGGAAGACACTTGAAAACAGGGCACTGCCTTGATGCTAGTAACAAAATAGTTGTAGTGTGCAGATATGAAAGAGTAAAAATTCATTCTTGTTGTCTAGTAGATATCAACCTGCCCCCAGCCTTTTTTTTTTTTTTTTCCCCTCCATGAGAAACTGAAAGCAGCTAACCCATTCTTCCTGTCAGGAAAGGCAGAGCAAATGAAACATGTAATCTAAGCAGGCATGGATTGAGTAAAACAGTTTCCTAAAACACGTATCTGAAAAGAGATTACAGAAGCATGGGAATACACAGTGGTAGTGATGATGTGTTATTGGCGGACTAACTCAGGTCCTTACTTGTGTACTAGAAAAAACCCCCAGACTTTAAATCTAGCTAAATTAGTTATTTGAAAATTATTTGTTAGCAGATGATATTCATAGAATTAGCTAATAAAACTGAGTCTTTTGTAAAAACTTTTAGTTGTTATAAATATTTTTTAAAAATTTCCTAACACTGTTCTTTGGAGAGCAAAAAAACCTCCTGTCCAGTCATATTGTCATGTGCACATTTTTCTTTCTTTGTTTAATGTGTATGTGTGTTACTGTTAGATTAAGAGCAGCTCCACTCCTCTGTTGTGTCTGTCTTTAAATTCCTCCATCAGAGTTCTTCTCTTCTGGCCAGTTCTTAAATATTTATCTCATTGACAAGATCTGTTGCTTACCACTGCTTAACCTTGCTTGGATAAAGCCCATTATCAAGTTAAAACCTGTTTTAAAGCTGTAGAGAGATTGTGTCTTCCAGATCCAGCTGTGCATATTGATGTCTGTGTAGCTTCTTGCTGTTAGTCACTACCATGATTGTCCAATTTGTCCCCAGTTCTGCCCATGGAGCAATTTGAATGCTCCTGAGTCTTTCAGGCAAAACTGGCCAAAGAAGCAGTTTTGTTAGATGACTTCCACTTTAAGCAAGTGCAAATGATTTTAGTTGTAGTGAATTAGAAAGAACAAAGGCTTTTGGCATAGCTGCAGACTTCTGATAGGACTATTTTTGGCATAGCTGTTTGCAGAGGGAACATCTGTTTAATGCTTTTTTGGATGAAAATACTTTGTCACCTCTCTTGAGATTCAGATATGAATACAGAGTTTACACAGTGTTTGTATTGATGGGGAGAACTGAGAGCTTGAGCACAGTGATAAGTTTTGAGAATTGATCTAGTAAGAAAAGGAGAGCTAAGCCATAAACATCACTTAAATAAGTAAAAAGGACACACCTGTGTAGCATGGATAAAGTGTTAAGCATATAAACTGTTTTTGAAGAGGTAGATTCTGAGAACAATAAAATTGCTATAAGAAACCGTCAATGTTATATAAGGAAAAGCTATGTTTTCATTTTGTGTTTATATTTACAGTTTGAGTAAACTAAGAATCTTTTTTAGGGCATCGAAGATGGATCTCAAGTGTGCTCTGGAGGAATGTTCAATGGCACTGAACTTATTTCTAAACAATAAGTTCTCCGAAGCACTGGAGCTACTTCGTCCATGGTGAGGTCCTGTTATTTGCTGAACTTACTGCAAACAGATAGTGTAAAGTATGCTAACTAGTACCTGGAGATTAATTTAAGGCCTCTGAAGATAGTAGTTTTCATTTATTCCCTTTTGTCTAAAAGCATTTATCCATATTTTGGGGTTTTAGTAGTGTGCTTGTCTCCCTAAGACCATCTCAAAACCTGCTGATGAAGCACTGAATTGTTCTGTTAATCTTTCAAACTGTCTTTCCTCATGCAGAGGGGAAAAGCAGGGGAGCAAGACCTTATCCAATATATCTTTGGTCAGAGAATTTGTACAGTGAAACTGCTTTTGACAAGAGGGAAAATCTGGAACAAAACTCCAGAATACTCTCTTTGTTGTTTTGGTTTTGGGTTTTTTTTTCCTTATATTACATTTGAGTCACACTTTTAAAGTCTGTCTTTTGATCTTCTGACTAATTCTGCTTGTTTTCCTGTTGCCTTTCCTCTGCTGAGAAGAAGAGCGTGGCAGTGCAGATGTAGGGAATTAAAGAATACTGAGAGGTTCATAGGGCAAATCTAGCTTATCTGTGACTTTGTGCGGAGGCCATCTGGGTGGCTGGTCTTCAGAACTGGGATCTGAATCCCATTTATTGTTCTTCTCTTGTCTGTGTCTCAAAGATATGTATGCTATTGAGGGATGTTTTGGCAAGAGGGATCTGTAGCTTGTGTTAGTAGAGCGAGGTAAAGTTCTTTCTCTGCAGTCTAGTGCTAGTAAGAATGGATTAAGAGTGATGGGTTGGTGTTGTGTGGACAAGTTCAAGAACACCGTTAAATGAAACTTCAGAAGGATGACACAGATACCAAGTGTTTGCTTTTAGTAGTATGGAGAGCTCTCGTATTTTAGTATTATGGAGAGCTTTTAAAATTAGCTATACTTACTCTGCACCTCTCTTCTCTGAGCATTGTATAGTGTTATTTGTAATAAATAAATGCTTTGAGGAGGCCCACCTGCACTTGTGTGTATGCTAAAACTATTTATAGGTAGTATTGTAAAATAATAAGTTCTTCAGACAAAGACTGTGCATGAGTGTATTACTAAATACACGCACATATTGCCCAAATGTTTTTTGTGCATTTCATATATGTTTCATTTTGCACTGTAAAACAAAAAAATCCCCCTTATTTTGTCATAGTGTTTTAATGTACCGCAAATGTTTGCTAATAAACTTTGAGCCCATTATATAGCACATTGCAAATGTTGACCTATTACAAAAAACCAAAAAGCCGCCTATTAAAAAAAAATCCTGATTGTTTTATTGAAAAATAGCTTTTTATTGAAAGTTAAACTTAAGTCCTTAAATAATGTAAGTATTGATAGATTTGATAAGTACAGACTTAGCCAAACGTCTATCTTCCTTGACTCTGCTTAGGATTTCTGTCTTCAAAACTATATTTGGTAGTTGGCTCCTTGATTTAGAAGGAAGAAAAAATGTTGGGGAAACTGGAGATCATCCAACATATCTAGAAGACTAGAATGTGTGAATTATTCAGAAGGGTTTGTTTTAGTTTGACAGAAAGGAGATTTGGGGATTTATCTAGGAGCAGTCTGAATCTATTGAGGGGAAGTTGCAAAGACAGAGGCACCAATCTCCATAGTATTAGATGGTAAAACAGTCACCACAAGTTGAGGCTGAGGAGGTTCAAACTGGACACTTGCTAATACAGTACCACAGAGGCTGCTGAAGGAGTATGCAGTCTTCATTTCCTTGAGCTTCTTGAAACTTAGTTAGATGAAACCTGAGTTTGCCTGACATAATGTTAGCAATAGTGCTGTTTGTTGCAGTTAGTATGTTTGACTATGTGAACTTTGTAGGCACTTTCCAACGATTTTTTTTTTTTGAATGGTATAATTATGTTGTGAGACAGACTAGTTCAGTGCAGTCTTTAATGTAGAACCGAGCATTTGTGTATTGATATTTCTATGACACAAATGCAGAATTTTGTCTTTAGATCACATAGTAATGTTAGATGGAGGTCATTAATTATGTTGAGTGAAAACATACAAACAAGTATTTATGTCAAGGCTTAGTTAACTAAATTAAAAAGATACACCAGCGAACTATAAATGTTATTTAATGAAGTGCAAATGTTTGTGTAACGCAAGTGGGACATTTTCTGGAACTTGTGATGGCAGACTTGTAGCACCCAATGGAAAACAATACCTGCTAGTTTATGTTCTCGTGTCTATTACTTTCCTGCTTCATTCTTCTGTCTTTTCACATATTCATGCAAGTGTCTCAGCATTTAGTTTTGTATTGTAATGTAAAGTGATGCTTAAATGCACAAGATTTATGTTTTCCCTAGGTCCAAAGATAGCATGTACCATGCACTTGGATACAGCACTATTTTAGTTATGCAAGCTGCTATGACCTTTGAACAGCAGGATATACAAATGGGAATTTCTACAATGAAGGAGGCTTTGCAAACCTGCCAGAGGTATGCCTAAGCACTGAACATTTGTGAGATACTTAATCCACTAAGTGTTCTTTGTCAGGTACCCCAGCTCTCTTTATGCTTTTAAAACAGTCAGTATGATAGTGGCTTAAATTTGTAAAAGTGGGATAAGTCCCACTATGCAGTTATCACTGGTGAGAATATTTTTCCACAGAGTATTGTGGAAACAACAGACTTGTGGCTGGGTATTAATAGCTGCTAAAGTTAAGTGGTTGGGTTGGCTTTGTAGATCTACACATAAGTAGACATTACATGATTGAACTGTCTGAGCTATTGCCAACTGTGACTTTTTGTTTTCCAACAATTTAAAAGCTCTGTATTTTGAATTTTTGCTTTCAGCATGAAAACAGTCTTTTTAAAAAAATTGTTTTCCAAGGTGGAGCCAGTAATAACTAATACAACTGAGCTTGTACTAAGCTTAACAAACAAATACATTTTTTTTATTGTTGATGCAAATGTGTTTAGCTTTAAAATTAAAGAGCTGTTATTTCCATCAGAAATTATCTAAACATTTTACTTTTGTTTTTTCTTTGAACAACAATGAAATGGGACAGAAAATAAAAGTTATTAGTGAGCTTTATATTTTTAATTTAAAAAAAAGGAAAATGGATCATAAAAGCTTAAGTGTTTAACAAGGCTCTGACAAAAATGAAATGAATTCTACTCTACTAGTTCTTCATCATATTGGTTGGGCCATAATTTATCACAAATGATCTCCAAGGAAATGACCACCACACATCAGTTTAGGCATTTACCGTCATCATCTCACCAATGACCAAAAAAAAGGAAATGGGATAAAATTATCATATATTATTTGAAGAAAATAGAGCGTTCAGTTTCTGCATCTTTTTCTGATGTACTATCAGTTTGCAGTTTCATCTGAACTGTGTTGTTTAGTATGTCTGAAGATTAGATACTCTTGTAGTTTAGACAGCTTCCTACAGGATATGAACATAAGTACTCTGGTCTAGTCTGTTGCAAAACTCATAAAAATGCAAGACAAAGGCAATCAAACATTCAAATGTGAAGAACTGCCAGAACTACATGTTCCCTAACTGACCCTTTTCTCGTATTTATTATGTTTACCTGTTGTGTCATAATCTTGTTGTCAGGATCTTGTACTTGTCAATGTGGAGAATAATGTAAGCAAGTGATAAGCTAATGCTTAGTGTTGATAATCAGTGACTCCCTGGTTTACAACATGCATTCCATTTCTGACTGTAGAATTGTTTCTTTAGCTTCTTCATAAAGCTAAGTTGTCTGTAAATAGTTAACAAAGTAGTTTTTGGAATTATAACATGTACAGTTGAGATTCTTTGGAAGTAAAAAAATAGGATTGTTTTGGTATTTTATCTGGCATAAACCACCATAAAATACTGAAGCATTTATGTTGAAAAAAGAGTGCCATTTGATTTTTTCTTAATTCAAATTCTGCGTGCAAGTTTAAGAAACAGAAAAAAGCAACTGGTAAAACTTAGAAGTCCTGTTCAAGTATCTTGCTCAGCATCAGAGACATCTCTGCAGCTGGTGGGTGGAAGTGAGGTTGAACCTATTATACGCTTAATGTAGATTAATTGATGTTGTGAGCATGCATTTAAGGTTGGATAGGCTTATGACCCTACAAGCATAAAAGTGTTTAGACTTCTCAAGGAATTGAAACTGTTGGTAAATTATCACTATGCTAAGAATCTTTATCAGTTTTGGTTGGAAATGGTTAAGAATTCTAATAATTAAGTTCAGTTTTGTGTTAAAATAATGTGGGTTTCTTTTTTAACATGCACAATTGTTTCAGATTCAGGAAAAGAAGCACAGTGGTGGAATCTTTGTCCAATCTAGTTTCTAAACAGTCAGTGGATCAGTTGAGTGAAGGTAAGTGGTTTATAACACAGTTAAAATTTAAAAGTGAAAAAAGCTCAAAACTGCCTTACCAATGTTTACCAATATGCATGACTGTAACTTGACTAGTGTCTTACAGTGACAAATAAATGTACAAACCACCTATGTGGTAATCTTCTTAAATTTGAACGTAAAGCTTCTCAAAATGGGGAATTCAGTGTAAATTTTTTTTTTTTGGCTCTGAGCGTGCATGAATTAAGGAAGGAATGCCTTTCACAACACATTGTAGAACTGAAGAGAGATCTCCTTTTTTCTTGACGTAAGACAGCTCCCAAAAGTTTAAGAATCATTGATGCAGTGGAATACATCCTTATCATTAGTTGCACTGGAATCTGAATATATTAACAAGTTTTGTGCTTGTCTGTTTTACCTTAAGGTGTTTTGGGAAATGATATCAGTACATTGTTCATGGCTCTGAAAATGCTGATCTCCTATTTCTGATTCAGGCAGAATCAAGTATGCGTTTTTTTCTAACCTGGCACAAGAATCCTCTTTAATACTTGGACACATCAAACTCACCACGTATGCACTGTACATACAGCAGCCTTGTGCATGTGGCTGGTCTTGCAGCATGGGTGCAGAGTACCTTGTGTCATGTGTGTTACATCAAATGTACTTTAGTGCTGCATGAAGACAGAAAGTCTGCGTGGGGCTTTCAGTTTGTTGAGCATGACTTGGTGAAAACCTGTTCATAGTGTCTTACTGGATGTAGGAAAAGTCTGAACCTCAGTGAGGGTTACTATTATCCTGCAAAAGTTTTTTCTAAGACATAGAAGGAGGGTTGGAAGACTTAGCTGCTGTAGGCTGTTAAGCTTAGGATCTGAAAAGCACAGGCGATCATCCACCAGAATGACAAGTAGCTTTTGCCACAGACCAAAGTCAGCTCTGTCAAGCTCAAAGGTTTTGTCTGAGAAGAAGTGAAATAGAAGACTTCTGTTGGGGTTTGTGTATTACAGCTACTATTCAGCAGTTATCAAAATGGCAACAGCCGAATCTTGCAGGTTTTTTTTTTCCTTGTCTTGGCAGCATTTTATTCGTTCCATTGACCCCAAGAAGAAAATGCTGACAGTAACTTTGCTGATACTGAATAACTTTTCTTTCTTTTATAGAGGAAATGCATGCTGAAATCTGCTATGCTGAATGCTTATTACAGAAAGCAGCTCTCACCTTCGTACAGGTAAAATAAATTTTTGATTTTGTATCTCTATGTAGCAGTGTACTGGAGAGAGATTAGTATTTGTAAAACATCATTCCAACACCAGATATGGTATTTAAAAAGTAAACTTTTTGCTAGTGAATGTTATTTCATGGCAGTGATTCAAAGTATGGTAAATCCTGTGCTACTCAGCAAAGCCCTCTCTTTGTTTTTATGAATAACCAAAGGTGTTATTAATGTTAGGTACCACGGTATCACCAAGGTATATTGTAGTGTTATACAGGTGTTATGTTTAAATTACTTGCATCACACTGTACAGTGTCCAGTGCTCTTATAAAAATATGTTCAAGTATGAGGAAGTGTCTGGTTTGAAAGTTCAAATCTTTTTTTGCACAAAAGGATAGAATGTTTCCCAACTAACAAAACTTCAGCTGATGCACACTTTTCATTTCCAATTCAGTCTTACTCTCTCTGCACTTTTGACATAGTGTCAGGAATAATATAGTAATGAATGATTATAAAATGAGCATGACTTAGCATTGCTGAATTAACAGTTCATTCCACAGAAGGATCTGGTATTTAAACTGTCTGATGCTACTGGTTTAGACTGTGGTTAAGGGACTTCATGCTACAGTGTTTTTTCATTTGATTGCTGAAAATAGGAGTTGTTAATCATACTTTTTTAATGTATATGAATGTTTTACAGATTTATCAAATATATTTTAGATAATCTGATATAAATTATGAGAAAGGAGCAAGGCACTAAGATCAGAAAGTTCATTTGGCAGATATTTATAAACCACTTAATACAGTACTTTGGCCAGAAGTGTCAGGAAATTCTAATAATGGAATGCCTGTAACTGGCTTTCTCCTAGCTTCCTGGCTTTCTCCTTTACCAACCAAATGGAAACAACCCTTTTTATTGGGTGGGTGAGGTTTTTTTAAGCACGAAAGGAATTTTCTAGCAGTTGTTGAAGTAGATGAGTTTAGGAATGTATAAAATAAATTCTAAAAACCCTTAGATGTATATTTTCTCTAAAGCGGCACCTCTCTATTGCTGCTGACTATTAATACCCCACCCTGCTGATTGTGGTCCTGCTCCGTATTTTTCATCTTTGGTTGACCTTGATTCATCTGAGAATGATGATGGTAATGAAACTAACCACTCAGAAAGGGGGAACTAAAATGCTTGTACTAAAATACTTGCATTTGAGTGTTTAGACTTGCAAACAAAACAGATGAAGTCTTTTAAAATGGTGACCTTTTTATGGAAGCCAGAATTTCCTTTTGTTGATGGTTATAAGCCTTTTTTCTTTTTTTGATGCTTTTTTATTTTCCACATCATATATACTATCCCTGAGTATTTAAATATGCATTTCTGAAATGCCTGCACGTCTCCCCTTTCTGTGTGGATTCTAAGAGAAAAAATTATGTCTTGTTGAAGTGTTACCTGTCTTGCTTTTTAGATACTGAGTTTTGATGGCTATTACGTTGTGGCTTTGTTTTTCTTTTTCTAGAGATTAGTAAACACATATAATGGGTAGTACTTGTAGTTTATGTTGATCAGCAGTGGGATTTCATCTGTTCAGGGGATTCTTCAGTTTGTCTTTTTCCAGGTTCTGTGTGGGCTTGCCTGTGTGTGTGAGAATTGCCAATTCGAATTTTTCTGAAAAGTTCCTACAGCACCATCTGGTGGAGAGCTCTCTTTATATGCATTGAAAGTTCTGTTAAAAGTAACTCTTTGACTCTCTATTTCACCTCCCTCTCAAGTTTTAATATTTGTAACATGCACCACAGAAGTAATTCCCTGACAACTTAAAGCAAGTCTTAACATTGGTCTTAGAAATGAGTCTAGTAACTAAAAAGCATTTTTAATGTTTCCAATGACTGTTAAGTTACAAGTAAATGTATGAAAGACACAAATAAAAGGTGGAAGATTTTTATGTGTGTGTTATGTGTGATTTCTGAATGCACTATTTTGTACAATTAAATTTTTTTCTTCCAGGATGAAAATATGATCAACTTTATCAAAGGTGGCCTCAAAATTAGGACAAGTTACCAAATATACAAGTAAGCCATTAGAAAACACTTAGTTTCAACATTGCTATAAGCAGTTGCCCCCAAAATAAAATGTTTTTATAGCAATCATAGTGATTATACTCCGTATAATTTCTAAGTCATGTTTCTCCTTTCCTCTTTTTTTTTTTTCCCTGCATCAAAAGAGAATGTCATCAGGTGCTACAGATGACTCAGGGGAACAAAAGCAAAAATGAAACTTATTACCAGTTTGAAGGAGGAGTAAAACTCGGAATCGGAGCCTTCAACTTGGTATGACTTCCTCACACTACAGAAGGGCCATTGGGATAATTCTGTAGAAGTGTCTTTCTTTGCATATACAGTACTTTAATTCTGTTTTAACAGTTGCCCATTTGTAAAATGGAGATGCAGGCCTTGGAGGTTTTATGCAATAGCAAAATAGCAGTGACTTTGGCATGCATGCTTTCTAGGATGTTTCTACTAGTTTATTCTGAACTGTGTTTCATTCTCGTGAAGTAACTAATGTTACTTCATTTCTGAAGTGGAAAAGCAGCTATGTACATCTACCTATGTATAGCAGGAATTTTCAAGATGCTTATGCTGTTGGCTACAGGATACGTGGAGTGACTGTTAAGTTCTAACTCCACCATGTATACCATTCTTTTGCTTCAGTGGTACTTTAGATTTTCATACATATTTACACTTAGAAGAATGAACAGTAGATTACTGAGTCTGTGCAAAAGAAGACTGTGGAGACTGTGTTTTCCTCACAATTTATTATGATTACCTTTTCACATCCATCATGGCAATGGTGAGAGTTAATTTCTGCCGGTATGTTCATCTCTGTATCATTCTAGACTGGATCTGGACAATTTTTAGTATGATTAGAAGATCTCAGGTCTGTCTGCACCAACCTTTAAAATTAAAACAATTGGTAGATATCTGTGTTCCTAAGTGTACTGACATTTCCTATTGTTCATGTAGCCTCCTCAGTAGGAAGCTTAACAGAAAAAGTCTCTGCTTGACAGAATATATTAAGATGAATGGAGCTTTTAAAGTAGTGTCTCCAAGAAGACCTTCTTGGAATGCTCATTGAAAAGATGGTTATGATCTTTTCTAAGTCCTCTGTTGTGTAGGATGTAAAGGATGCATATTCTCCAAATAGGGGAACAAAAATGCTTATAAGTAGAGGGTTAAGGATGATGACAATAGCTAGTATTTCTAAAACAGTTATGCTTACCGGTCTGCTAATTTGGTGCTCCCGTGGTAGGAACAAGCAGGACTTTTGTGATACCATTGTGTCATTTTATTGGAAGGAAGATGATAATTGTAGGTTGTAAGTACTACCAAAATAGATAATACTTTCATTCTGAGTGACCCACAATTTTCAAACAGGTCTGATCAGCTGTAGACAGAAAAATTTGTCATTATCTGAACAACACAGCTGGTCTCTGTTCTGCTTTTTTAATACTGGATATTCATCAAAATTCTGAGCGTGCATGTCTGCTTGTGAACTCTTTTGCATTTTACTTTTTTTTCTAATATGTGATAGCATATAACATAGTAGCTGACCTTTTTTGTTCAAGTTTATAACTGTTTTAACTTTTCTTGAAATGTATATGTTTTTATTTATATTTTATTTTCTAATTTATTTCAGATGCTGTCACTTTTACCAGGAAGGATCCTCCGACTTTTAGAATTTATTGGATTTTCTGGCAATAGGGTATTTGATCTGATACTTGCCTTTTCAAATTAATCTTTCCTCAGATAAATACTGGATGGATTTAATGTCATGTATTTCACAGTAAAAGTATAATGATCACTATTTTTTTAATGAGTATTTTAACATTGTTAAAAAGACAAGTAGACTAGACAATAACAGGCATAAAAGTACATATGGTGATACCCGGCTCTTTAACAACCTTGGGAAATGACCAGTCTATTTCAGAGAGGATTTTTCAAAATGAAATTTTGTTTCCTTTTGCTGATCCTTAAGTAGAGGATATCAGCCTTCTTTTCTAGTTTATTTAGTCAGAAATTAATGTTCCTCATACCAGCAACTGGGGGAAGAATCAAAGTTCTACCTTTTTCCATCCAAAATCCCAGCCCATTTCTTTGAAAAAAAAGAATTTCTTAATATCATATGCCACCCTGAAGTCTACATACACCTTTTCCTAATGGATGAGCAAAGCAATTTGTAACTATTGTCTTATTTTCTAAACCTAGCCTTGTTTTGCACAGCACTTTAAAACTCTTTTTGGTGCCCATAAGAAATTAAAAAAAAAAAAAAAAAGTAAAAGAACCCAATCAAAACAACCCACAGAATTATACATAACTAAACTTCAAGTTATTAATGCTGCAGAGTCACTGTATAGTCTTATTCTGTTAGCTTGTCCACAATATGGTTCTCCCTTTGTAAAATTAGACTTCTGTAGAGACCTGTTTATTGCTTCCTCTGAAAGGCCTAGTTCATGCTAAAGCTCTTCCATAACACATTTGCTGTGACTGAAAAGGCAGTAAAAGCTGAAAAGAAAATTTTGGAATATTACCACATTTTTTTTGTGTGTTACTTGAATTCTCCTATAACTTGTCAAGCTGCTGTGCAATAGAACTGATACGTTAATATTTGTTTTGAGGCAAAATTTTTAAATTCTGGTATGTTTCTGAAGAGTTGCTGCTCTTGAGTAGGGGAACTCTTGAGCTTTTCTCTACAACGCCCAAGCAGTGAAGCTGTACTGTAATTGGCCTACACGGGAAAGTAGAGGAAGAAGTCTCATGTGTTAGTGCTGAATAAGTCTCTGTAAATCTGGATCTGTGTTTAGACATTGATGTAATCGCAGAGCTCATTTTTTGATCATAACCTCAAAATAGTGGCTGACTTGATGGAAGAAAATGGAAGATAACCAGGGTTTTCTGTGAAGGAAAACGCACGCCAACGAGTTGCATTGGAACAGTTGGGAGAGGTTCTCACTGAGCATAGACTTAAAGATGTTATTCTGACAGGACCATAGCCAGAAAAAAAATGGGGAAAGGATGTAGACCTGTGTGTCTGCATGGTTCATGTGGTGTTCTCATTTCACCATAGCACTGAAGTGCATGAGTAATTTTTGTTCAGAGTTAGATTAATCTTCTCCTTCCTGTGTGCTATCAGCTGTGACAGAATTGTTTGGTAGAGGATTGTGTTGGATTTGTGATGATAAAGTGCTGAATTATGAATACTTATATATGAAAGGAAAGCTGGATTTTGGTTAGCCAGAAACAAATAGTAGTAACTCTGTAAACTGATAGTTAATTCTGCATGTGTTTGTGATATTTCTTAGGAGTTGGGCCTCTGCCAACTACGGGAAGGCGCATCTGGCAGCAGTTTGAGGGCCATTCTGTGTACTTTCACCCTGTTGGTTTATCATACTTACGTCTCCTTAATCCTTGGTGAGACCCACTGTGTAGCTTTGCAGTCATGCTACACCTTATAATAGATATTGTGATTTATTTCTATAACTGAATTTCAAAATTGTGGCCAAATAGAAGATTGCTGTGTACTTAATTATGATCTGAAATTAATATTCTTGACAAAGCTGTGTCTGCAGAAACAGTGCAGATAGATAGCATTATACCAACATCTTGCTCCATTTGCAGGGCTGTCTCAACATGTGACAGCAAAATATTGCAAAACAGTTTTAAGCTAAGAGAAGTCATTATGCATAAATTAAGATCAGATAATTTGAAAACTCCGGAAAAAAAGCCTCTACACTCAAACAATGTGCTTGGAAGTACATACATACAGAGAATTAATTGCTTTTGCTACATAGAGGTAAAAGTCATAATTAATTCTGTGTGCTTTTTGCCATATATTTTCATGTTCTTTCATTTTTAAATATTTTAGTCCTTGTCCCTCAGGCTCATCAGGAAATTAAGGAGAACTTCATTTCTTTCTGTATCACTTGTACTTCATTACTGAGCTCAAAATTAGGAAAAGAGGCAGCTGAGGAGTGTTTTCCTGGCTTGCTACAGCAATTATAGGGATTTAAAAATATAACTAGAATCTATAATGGAACATTAAACATTTATGGAACATTTAAAGAATATTCCTATAATTCTAGTCTGTTTCTACTTACAGACATTTAGAACCTTATAAGCACTTAGTACCTTTGGGACAAGAATTTATTTTTATAGAAACACAGTATGATTAAATAATTCTGCTTTTTCATAAAAGCAGTAATCCATTGATCTGTTAAGGTCATAATATTATTTGGAAACAAAATCTTTTTCTATGAAACTTGGGGGTTTTTAAGTGCATTGAGTGAGGTTGGTTTGTTATGTTTTCTAGGTACAGGGGAAGCCAACCTTCAGGAAGCAGAAAGTCTTCTCGAACCCTACCTCCAGAAATTTCCAAATGTGTGTATTTTCAATAAATTTTATAAGAGCAATGTAATTCCCTAAGCTTAAAATCCTCACTGGCTACTTTTTCATCTCCTTTCAAGGGTTCCATTATTCTATTTTATGCTGCCAGAATAGATACACTGAAAGGAAATTTTGAAAAGGTAAATAATTTTTTTCTTTTTAGGATTTTTGTTTGTTTAGTGTTCAGCCTGAGGGGGAAAATTAACTAATTCGTCTAAGTAGCTCCTTTTAGTTGGACTGGTAACTATACTCAGTTTGTGTTCACTATCAATGTTGATTCCAACCCTCTCTCTGTAAGTGAGACTGAAAGGGAGGTTTATCTCATTTTACTAGTCAGGTGTTCTCCACTTGGGTGTTAAGTAAGAATTTACTCTGTGATTAGTCATGGCTTTCACATGGAGCTGTAATTGAGCCAGTTTTCCTCATTCTTGCTTAACTACATTGTAGGCACAGTTGAGGTTTCAGGACTGCATAGCAGCCCAGCAAGAGTGGAAACAGATTCATCATCTCTGTTACTGGGAACTGATGTGGTGCTACACCTTCCAGCAGGACTGGCTTCAAGCATATCGGTATGCAGACCTGCTCAGCAGAGAGAGCAGGTGGTCTAAGGTAAATGGGCAGGTGGACATTGTTGTGGTATACCAGAAATCTGTTTACAGTTTAATTTACTTTTCGGTTTTCAGAATATGTGTAATTTTTGCCTTCTTGTAAAACTCATAAGTAAAAGCACGATGGCACCAAAATGGTATATTTTATTGGGTTGTTAGGGAGGATTTTTTATTTCACTTATTGAAGCACCAGAGCCATAAGCAGCAGTATTTTGGTTTCTCCAAAAATGGAGGTGCTTACCAGAGCTGTGAGAAAGATGTATAGGAAAACCGTTACCTTGAATCTTAAGTCAAGTTCTAGCATTCTCTAGTAAAACTTGGCTGAAGAAACTGTGTTTGTTAGTGAATTATAAACAAAGAGTATACCTACTCAGCAGATGCTTTGTGACATGAGAAGGCTGCTGGAGACAGGGTTTCATCAGAAAGTTGAGGTATCAGCCTTTTATTTGTAAAAATGTTTCTCAAAGCACTCAAACCAAGCACTATGTGTCAATAATTCTAGATGCATTATTGTCATCTGTTCCTATCTAGGCTACAGTTTTATTATGCTTAATGAAAAAGGGGATACATTCAAGTTGTGACAAAAGAGGAAGAGAATAGTATATTGAACGTGAAGTGCAAATATCTTGAAAAGAATTATGGGTGTTTCTTTTTTTCTCTGGAAAACCCAATTATTACACTTTGCTTGAATCAGTACTCTGATGTTTTCTTTTGGTTTTTTCAGGCATGTCTACATGTAATAGATCATATAGTAACAGTAATGCACTTTAGAATAGTTATGCCATTTAACCTCATCTCTTTAGCAGTGGGTTGCATAATAAATTCTCCTGTTCATTGCAGGAGACACCTTTAATTTTCTGACTCACTAACTTAAAATATTAATAAATACATTGAAAATAAAATTATAGCATAAATCATGTGATAAAGGGAATGCTAGACTTTATAGTTCACCCTGCCTGAGAATTACTGGAAACACTTCGCTGCAGCAATTGGGATGAGAGATTTGAGTCCTTAATATACTGACTGAAAACAGCGCACTAGATGTGGTAATATGTTGCTGTTTCTTTTTGAAATAGGCAATATATGTATTCCAGAAGGCAGCAATTCTATGTATGCTTCCAGAGGATGATTTGAAGAAGACTGGTGAGGACATCGTGTCTTTATTCAGGTAAAAATTTATAAAGTAACTACATGTGCAGTCTTTTTCCCCCCATGTCTTTGTCTTGCGTGACTTACTTCCTGCCTATAATCATAAACTTTTCAATTTTTCTCTTTACTTTTAGCATCAGAATATTTAATATGCTGTTCAGCAAACATACACCCTACAGCTGTGGTCTGAGTGATGTGGAACAATTTAAGATATTATACTTCAGAGGCAAACAGTAAATCCTACTAAGTGAAATGAGATGAAATAAAAGTTGCTTTATGTAATTTTTATTTTCCATTTTTCCTTCTTGTAGACAAGTGGATGGTCTAAAACAGAGAATTGCAGGAAAATCTATCCCAACTGAGAAGTTTGCAGTGAGGAAAGCTCGACGCTATGCAAGTTCTCAACCAGTGAAGCTGATATTACCTGCCTTGGTATTTGTTCTTGCTTTCTTTTCACACTTTTCAAACAGAAAAGAAAGCAGTATACTTCATTGTAAAGTTCAGTCATACAGAGAATTGGTCACTGTTGCCACATGAGGCTAAAAGTCACCCTTCAGTTAGAAGCCTGTGTTCATGTTATTAAGTTGGCAGGATTTCAGTCCTTGTCTTCTAGATTCATTAGGAAGTTAAGGAGTACTTCAGTACTTCTCTGTTCTTCTGATGAAAATGAAGAGTGGTGGTTAATTTTTGGTAAGACAGAACTAAGCAAAGTGTATGGTTTACTGCAGTAAGCATAAATTAGACAGGACTGCAGAATTGAAACAAATCTACCATGATGTAGTAAATGGTGTCAATAACACTGCTTCAGAATTTTATAGAGCCAGCTTTTTTTCTCCCTCTTAAAATGCACATATTTACAGCACAAATATAAGTGCAGATATTTCAACAATGTATTGTATCAGCTTCAGAATGACATTAGACTTCATATTTCAGAGGGGTAATTACAATTCAAATACAGTAGAACAAATTATAGTCCTTTTTGTGATGACTGAATGAAGATCTTGGCAAAGCTTCATATTGGTTAGCATTGACTCTGTGTATTGTCTCATTCTCTTTATGCTTTACAATGTGATAATGTATCAAAACAAGCATATTACTTAATATTGTACTGAAGCATCCGGGAAGCTTTGTGCCCAGAATTTGCCTTGGGGATTTTTAATCAGATTTTGTAGAAATTATATTAAAAGCATGTGTTGGATGTGCATTCTGGAATCACTTTTTATCCGGAAAGCTGTATGTACTTCCAGTTTCACTCTATGGAGGGTAACAGTCTACAGATGAGAGCACCTATATATGTTAACACACGAGTGTGTGTTTGGGTACATGCATATAAATGTATACATCCTACACTCAAATGCATACCAAATTTACCTATAACTACTTTCAACTGTTTCTTTAGTTCATATGGTAGAGGCCAAAAACTGAAGCTAAAATACACAGTTTTGCTGATGTGTTACATGGGTGACAGTAATTTTCAAAGATTCTGAGACTACATGATAGTAGGATCCATTAAAAAGGTGTCAAAACATTCAAAACTTAGAAACCCAGGTTAGCTTTGTCAACACACAGTCAAAGTAATTTTTCCTTTCCTATTTGTAGACCTTCTGTATTGTTTAAAACTATTTTTTATAGGTTTCTTATGTTCCAGAACAGTCTTATCAGAAGTTCTCTACAGTTAAATATTCATGCAGTTCCATGATTTGTCTTACAGGGTTTTTTCATTTGTTGATTTTTTTTTCTTTCTTTCTTTTTTTGGTCAGGAAATGATGTATGTCTGGAATGGATTTGCAATTGTAGGCAAAAGATCAGACCTCACAGAAAACTTACTGGTAACAATTGAAAAAGAAGAAACTGCTCTACAAAATGAAACTAGTAAGTGATCAGTTAAGGTGAAATTAGTAATCTGTAAGAAATGCTGACATTTTTCTGTACTTCTTTATACTAATATTCTGCGAGGAAAGTGTTGACTTGGGCAATGGGCCATGAAGTCTGGAGCCATGTGGAAGTTAGGAGTGGTTCTTCAATGTGTTCTTTATCCAGCTTCATTGATGCTGTGGAAGAATACAGAAAACTCAAGGATATGAAGTTATTAGTAACAGAACATGGCTGGTTCTTGATAATTTGTTCCAGTCTCTGAGTGTTCTTGGAGCATAGTCCACTAATTTCTTAAATGTCTGAAAAATAGTTTTTCTAAGCCAATTTACACCACACTTAACTTTACCACAGAGGACACATACTGAGCAAAATATGACAAAGTATAAAAGATATGATGAAGTGCTTTGCATGAATGAGTTTATTGGGGTTGTTTGGTTTTCTACTTTGTGGGAAGATAAAACATAATTCATAATTGTAAAATAAAACATACTTAACAATTAAATTTTGACCATAGTTTTTTGCATCTTGATGTATTTGAAGCATAGATGTTCAGGTTAATGTGTAGAGAATCAGCCCATAGCTTTCTCCTAAAATAATTTAAATTGCATTATTGCAACAGTTTTAGTGCATAAGTACCTGGTTTTATCAGCTGGGTGCTGTCATCTGTCATGTGAACTTTTTGGTAGAATTCTCTTTTGAGTTTTTCTAGAATGAATAAATATTATCTTTTTGCACATGAAACTTTTAAAATGACACCTCATTAATAATAATTTCTATTTAACCCAGATTTTAGTCACACTTATCAACAATTTAGCAAGTTTGTTTTAACCATGTGGCAAAACTTCAATTATGGTTCACAAAATGTATCTAAGTATGATTTACAGTATAAACGGAGGTGGTGCATAAAAAGTTATACAAGGACATAGAAGAAATACATAGTGGTAAAGTCTCGATAGTATAATAAACCAAATGAGAGTAACTTGGAAGGCCATTATTGAATTGGGTCCTTAACTTTTTTTATGGTCTCCGCTTCTCTGCAGAATCTATAGTGTGCCTCTTAAATCCCAAGTGGTTTGCCTTTTTTTTGCGATTGTCATAATGAAACAAAAGTATAGTGATATGCAAGATATTTGCCAATGAAATAATGTTCCCATGAGTTCTGCATGGAGGGTTCTGACAGAACCTCTTGGGAATCCTGTGCTGTATCATGCAGAGGCTTGTGCTATAGATACTAATCAGCTGTAATCGTAAAATAAAAGTCTTTTCAAAATGCTAAGTGGGGATGTACAAGGTACCAAAATAAAAGGGACAGAAATAAAACTTATGTTTTTCTTCTGGAAATACGCTGTTTGCAAATAGGATGTAATCTGTAAGCATGTATGCTTTCTGTGTCTTTTTTTAGTAATAACCTTAGCCAAATATAGTTGTGTTCTGGACTTTGCTTATGTGACCCTGATTTGCTTTTAAAGATACGGACTCAGACAAGATAAAGACTCTGATTACCAGAATTGCTGCTGTATTAAGACCCAAAGCAGAAGTGATTAAGGCTATTAGCAGAGTATGACAAGGTTACAATATTACTTTAAGAGACAGTTTTAAGTACTAGATAGTGTTGAATGACTGCTAAGGTGTTGTAAAAAAGTGTGTTGATTATACACAAAGGTCATTTAGGGATTGAGACTTCTTAGAGAGGGTTACTTTTACTTCATTTGCTTCACATGAATAGTCACAGCAAGGACTCTCTCAAGGACTGCAAGTAATTTTATGTTGTATAGAGCTGAAAATAGAGAGGGTAGAAGGAACAGATTAAAGATATTAGAGATGTAGTTTTTCTTCTTTTTCCCCTCAGGATTTCTGGAAATCTTATTTTCCCTTTCTTGTAATTTATAATGTATAAAAAAGGAATATGTAACTTCAAGAAAAATTCGTTTCATGTTTAGTAATTTGAATAGTGATACTTCCTCTGGTGTAGAGGACTGCAAGAAGATGGTTCTCCCAAGTTGATTGCAAAGTTGTCTGTACTAAATCTGTGCCTTTGTTGTCATTTACTGTTACTGTTTTGGCATGATAACTTTTATTCTTTTGGGAAATACCAGGGAGGTACTAGTTTTACTTGCTAAAGACTGGCAAGCCTTTAGTGACATGAGTGCATGCCCTCAGTAATTTCAGTGAATAAGTCCTTCAAGAGAAGACACATGAATCCAATACCATAGCCTAGCAAAACAGGCTACAGAGAATGCAAAGTATTTGCCCAGTGTGCTTCTGCATGCCGCTAAAAGTGCAGTCTGTGAGTTCCTATCTATTGAGACTTTCTAGGTTTAAACACAGACAGAAATAAGCCTGAATGTAGTGATAAAGCACTTCGTTGAATCCTTTAATGTGTTAGTCTTGCATGTTTCAGAGGTGTTTACGTAGGATTTCTTTGGCAGACTATTAAGAAAAAAATTACCATGGCCTTAGAGAGCTGGTAATTAGTTGTAAACAACATGATCTGAAGTGAGAGTGTTTTGCTTCCTGAATTGTTAAGTATGTGCTGCCATCTGTCTATCCATATGTGTTTTCTTTCCTTTCTTTTCACTCCTTTCACACAGCAAATGCTGTAAACTAAGGGAACAAAAAGGACCACACATGTTAAGTACATTTTGAATTGATTCAAAAACCTTCTTTCATCGGGTATTTTTAGTCCTATTGAAGGTAAAACTTTATTGAATTTCTCAAATGTTATACATTATACTGAGGCTTCTTAATCATTAGAGATGATGGAATTACTATGGTTTCTTGAATTGGTACTGCAAAATAATGCTTCTGAAAAGCTCTGTAGGACAGAGTCATAGTGTGATTTAGTGCTTTTTCATATTGGTGCTACTGGAGGTCTGCAAGTGCTCTGTAACACAGGAAGCTATTAAGATAGTGTGGTGGTTCCTATCCCACTGTAGGTTTAGATGTTACAAGTACAGAAATCTTTAATGCCAGTCTGTGCCTGTTTGTTGGCTCTTTCAATTTCTTCTTATTCTATGACTCTCTTTAAAGAGAAAAATGCAGATGCTATGGACACATCTTCTTTAGTAGATATTTTCAATTGTGCATGAAGGTTTTGTATATTTTGAGGTATAAAACATAAGAAACAATGTCCTGAGTCTGAATACATATTCCCTACTGAAAATGTCATTTTCCTTTTCACAGTGTCTTATAAGTAATTAATCTATCTTGTTTTTCCTATTAGATCACAATGAGTATTATATGGATGACGTGTGCATGTTGCAACTACTGAAAGGCCTCTGCCTGAAACACTTGGGAAGACTCATGCAAGCTGAACTGTGTTTCAGTAAAGTAATTCAAAGGTAAAAAAGTAACAGAAATATATTTCAACCTTTACATTTTATAGCTTTTGGTGGAATTTCTGATACTCCGTAGAAACTGTGATGTTAGAATTTTGTATAATTAAATTTCAACATCCTTTTAAGGACCTGAAATTAAAATATCTCTGAAAGAGTCAGGGAACCACAAAACTTTGGTAGTATTTTTCTGTAGCAATGTAGCATTTATATAGCTTTATATATGTGGTGTTTTAGACCACATAAATCAAACTGTTGGGTAACACATCCAAATGCATTTAGAATTGTACTTGCAGAACTGTCGGTAAGTAAAGATAATTTACTTAGGTTTCCTGGGATTTTTTTCAGGATTTAGTACTTTGGTAGTTAATGCTTTCCCATGTAGATGGGAAGTTGTTGTTGCTGCATGTTTCAGCTGAAAACTTGATTTTCCTGTGTTACAGATTTATTAAATACTTTAGGTGTCAGATCCTTATCTCCTGTAATAAGTTCTCATTGTAAAACATGAGTCATGTGCTGGTTGTAGTTGTAAACTTTTAATAGGTTTTAAAGTAATTGGGCTGAAAAAGCATTTTTATGTGAGCAATTTTTCTAACAAGTAATTTACAAAATTTAATACTTTGGGAGAATTTGTTCTTTATAATTCTACTGTATGCTTTAATTTTCTTTCCATCTTGTTTTCTTTTACCATTTTTAAAATCCCATGTGAGTTTAGTCAAACACTTTGCAAGTTACAAGGCAGTGGGGTTTGATTGCTTGCAAGTTAAAGGAATGGTATTTATGGAAAATCTTGTTCCAAAGGTAGTTGGCAATGTGCAGGCTTTTAGAGCTGAGATATTAAAAAAAATCTAAAGACAACAGTTGTTCATAAAGTGTATGTTTTGCATGGGGAGTAGGAGAAGGTTTCTGGTAAATTAAATACATTGTGTTCAGCTTTGCTTTCTACATGTCTAGGGCTGCTACAGTGCTTTAAGACTGTTCATCACATCAGCAGTCCCCCTGCTCAAAGATGTGCTTTCTCATCAAGGCTTATCTTGATGGATGAGGTGCCTCTGTAGAAGTGCTGCTGAAAATGTTGAAAGCTTTCCCAGTACTTGTTAAGAACTTTTATGTTCTGCAGTATTGGTTGATGTAATTCTGTCCAGATAAGAATCAGATTCGATTGTAAAAGGCACAGGAAAGGCCAAAATACATGATAATATTCTTCACCTTGTTCTCTAGTGGCAAGAGTCTGAGATCCATGATACCTGTGGGGAAGTCTGGAACAAGGAATAATTACCCTTGCTGGAGGAGGGTCAGGTTAGGAAAAGCATGAACAGACTAGGCCTATATATGTCCATGGCAACTGGATGTATCTAAGTACATAGGACATTAGCATATATCCATGAGTGCTGAGGGAGCTGGCCAATGTCATTGTGGCACCATTATCTTTGGACGGTCATGGCAATTAGGGGAAGCTCATGGAGACCAGAAGGAAACAAAGGTCACCCCTATCTTTAGGAAGGGCAAGAAGGAGGATCTGGGAAACTTCAGGCAAGTCAAATCCTCATCAATCCCTGGGAAGGTAGAGTATTCAGAATGGATTTATGAAAGCGAAATAATACTTAACCATCCTTATAGTCTTCCACAATAAGATGAATAACTCAGTAGATGGTGGGCACTCTTTATCTTGGCTTTAGAAAGGTTTTTAAGAGTCTCCTATGTCATCACAAAGAAACTGATCGAAATCTCAACTAGATAAGTGGATGATGAGGTGGGCTGAAATCTGACTGAACTGCTGGTTTTGAAGGGCTGTGATAAGCAGCATGAAGTCACCAGTGGAGAAATGCAGAGTTCAGTGCTGGGGCCAGTAGTTTTTAACATCATCATTAAGAAGCTGATGATGGAACAGAATCAAGCAAGCTCAGCAAATGTGCTCTTGATACAAAGTGGGAGGGAGTAACTGATAAGCCAGATGCGTGTGCGGCCATTCAGAGCAACCTGGGCAGGTTGGAGGAATGGGCTGCCAGTAGTATAAGGAAGTTCCAAAATGGGAGGTGTCAGTTCCAGCCTCTGGGGAGCAAAATCCCCATGCACCAGCACAGGGGCTGACTTCTTGGAGAGCAGCTTGTCAGAAAATGACTCAGGAATCGGGTGTCATATTCCACCCGGAGGTGACTATGAGCCAGCAATGTGCCTTTGCAGTGAAGTGTCCTGAGTTGCATTAGGAAGACTGTCCTCTGGAAGTCCTCCTCCCATCTCAGCACTGGTGAGCCCACATGCGGAGTACTGTCTCTAGACTTGGACTTATTTGTACGAGAGGCATGTACACACTGGAACAAGTCTAACAGTGATTACAGGATTAAAGCATCTGTCATATAAGAAGAAGCTGAGAGAGCAGGGAGTGTTCAGCCTAGAGAAGGGAAGGCCTAAAAGAGTGAGAGGGAAGGCCTAAAAGAGGAGGGAGAGAGAGAGAGGGAGAGAACTCTCCTCAGTGATGCCCAGTGGTGGAACAAGAGATAACAGGCAGGAACTGAAATACAGGAAATACTGTTTGAACATAAGGGTGTGGGTTTTGTTTTGTTTTAATTTACTGTCAAGTTGGTCAAACACTAGCTCAGGTTACCTAGAGAGAATGTGGAGTCTCCATTCTTGAATATATTTGAAAGTTTGATGGCCACAGTCCTGGACAGTTTGCTGTTGTTTGCCTTACTTGGATCAGGGGATTGGATTGGATGATCTTCAGGGATGCCTAACAGCCACAGTAATTCTGAAAATTTCTTGTATTGAGGAAAAGTTGAATTTTCTTACTTCTCTGCAATTTATTCAAGCTAGAGTAAAGCAGTCCTAATATTGTGTGTGGAAACAAAGTATTTGTATTATACTGCATAACCTAAAGAACATTTTTGTCTCAGGGTAGGGCTTTGTATGGTTGGGGGTTTTTTTGAACTATACATCACATCAACAGGATCTTAGTTTTGTGTTTGTTGTAGCTTGAGTAACATATGACAAGGCAAAGGTGAGGTAGGAAAAATAAATTTTTACTCCTAGAAGGTCACATTGGCAGTATTTTACATCAACTGTGTACAGGTATAATTAACGTGTGCAGAGCTAACCAGTAAAAAAGATGCCAAAGCATTTTCTCTGGCTACATGTTCTTAGAGGCAGTGATTGCATTTAGAAATTAACTGGTTGCTTGAGACAAGGTTGTAAGTAACCATTTCTGTGTTTTTCTGGTTTTCTAGTGAGAAACAAATAAAATTCGATAATTACTTGGTGCCGTTCACCCTATATGAATTGGGTCTTCTGTACAAACAACAGGATGAGAGAGAAAAAGCAATAAGATACATAGAAACTGCAAAGTAAGTGGATTTTTTTTCCATCACCCTGTAAATTAAGAATAGCTGAATATTTGTGGCAATGAAGGTGTGTGGTTTCTTTCTTCCTGACAGCTTCTTTGCAAAATACAAGTCATTATAAATCTGTGTTCTTGGTTTGAAGATCTTGTCCAGTATAGTTGAATTTTGCATTTTCATGAAACTCTCTCCTTCAGACACAGTGTAGACAGAATCAAAAAATGACAGTATGAAGGGAAAAATGTTTCCTTTTCATTTGGGCTTCAGGGATGCTGAAGCTCCACTGCATGCATGGGGTGGAGCTGGAGAGTCCAGAGAAAGGATCTGTACCATCTGTCCCAGAGAGCAGCTGTGAGGCCTAAACCTGCTGTGCTAAAGGTGTTAGTAGAAGTAGATTAAAAGCCACTACACGTCTGATCACACCCGTTTTCCCTTTCACATCCTGTCACAGAAGACCAGCTGAAGCTAAATTTACTGTAGAGCAGCATGTTTGCATCATCTGTAGATTATAGTATGGGGTAGAATGTCCCTTGTATGTATAGAGAAGCCTGCCAGTCATGCAATAGTGTTGCAAACATGAGTTAGAAACAAAAGCTTTTTAGAAGCATAGTTTTTTGTCCACTGCAGTTTGTACTTGCTTTTGGGTTTTTTTCGGGGGGGGGGAGGGGGAGGAGGGTAGCGGGGGGGGAGCATGTGGGATGGGGGGTACATTTACATAATGTGATTTCTCTGTGTTTTATAACTCTGGCTGAGTTGTGTTTTATGCAGAACATACACTTTTAGTTAACAGCCTTACTTTTCTTTAGTATTTCGGCTTGTCTTTGTACAACAACCTTCAGTAATTGGGAGGACTCTTAAAAGGATAAAAATAAGTGAAAGCAATGTAAGACATGGGTTCAGTTTATCAGGACACCTAATTTTTTGTACTTATACAAGGCTTCTCTGCTCAGTTTGTGGATGAAGCTTTGAATGTCTCGTAACTCATATCTGTGTCAACCTCTGTTTCCTCTTGAAGGAACAAAGGCTGTAAACTTTGGTATTTCCCTGCATGTGTGAAGTAGAAATAATCTAGTTTAAACATATTTTTCTTTAAATAATTTGTATGTTTTGCAGAAACAACTACAAAGAATACTCTATGGAGTCCAGGTTGCACTTCAGAATTCATGCAGCACTTGACAGCTTGAAGGTTTCACCTGCTTCAACACCTTGAATGAGGAGAGATGCTTTTCGTGCATACAGTAAATAGCCTACACAATCTTTTTGCAATCTTTTTTTAATCATAGAAAAGAACATAATGATTGTTTTCTGTCATTTCTGATTTGATGTATATAATTCCCATAGACTTCTTTTTCTGTATAGCGCCTACACTGTATCTACTTGCTATTTTAAAGAAGACCTTATATTTTGTTTGATAAAAATAATTTAATATTTGACTTGAATGGGGGATATTTTAAAATTGATGGTGCAATAAAGTTTAATGTGACCAGTATTTTTTTATATGAGAACAGATGCTGGTTATGCAGTGGAACTGGTAATAATTTCAGCATTTTTTGAAAGTTTGATTTTCTGCTATACACTTGAGACCTTTTTGCCTCTTGAATAAAAAAGCTGATAACCTTACCTACATTTGGCATAAGCTATTCTGAGAATTGTGTTCCAGAGCAAAAAATTTGTCATCTTTGACTTAATTTCATTTTGGGAACAAAATGAACCTGTCTAAAGTGCAATATTTTTGCATTGTCAGATGAAGCTAAGCAGGGCTAAAGTTACCATGTCTTTGTAGGTCTGTTTCACTCAAAGTAAGTTCTTACAGGGAATATTTTCCAGTCATAGAAAAGCATGGCTACTAGTGACATTAAGAGATCATTCTATATCCTTGTTCTGAAGCAGAATCAACAGTCTTGAGTTGTTCCTGACAGACTTGTTTGACTTTACCAATTTAAAAAAAAAGGTTGCACTGAGAACATTCGTTTTGCAACTTACATAGGTTGTTTTTCCCAGTGGGAAAAGACTGGGAAATTTTGCCTGGTGTCTAGCCCAAGTAATTTTTGGTACAACTGAAACTATTTTTTTCCCATTTTCCCTGTCATAGACCTGGGGAAAGCATTGTTCTTTTTCCTTTTTGAAACAATCTTTTAATAGATGAAGACTAGCACCGTTTCTGGTATTCTCTGTTCTTGGATACCAACAAAAATAAATAAAAAATAAATAAAAAAAAATATATCTCTTTTCCTAATTATAGGAATAACTCATATTATTGGAAGTTGATTGTACATCAAAAAGGGAATCCACTTTTGAAATTTGTGTTAAGAAAACATATTCTACTCTAATTTCTACTAAAAATATATAGTAAAATTGAGATATTTATAAGTGCATGCATTTTTCTTTTCATGATAATAAGGGAATAGCCATATCAAATTGAATTTCCAATTTCTTTAGATATGCAGATTCTATTTTTAAAAATAGGAATATATTTGATTATAATTTAAGTATACACCCAGTAATTGTTCTTTCACTAGTTACTGCAAAACTTGTCCATTTCCATTTGTTATCAATACCAGTATATTTACTTCTGCATGTAAATTCATAGTAACTGTGCTCATGTATGTGATTCGCTGCCCTTAACACCCATCTAAGAAAAAACGGGACAAAAGAAATAGGTGAAAAGTATATCTTCAGTAAATTACTAACTGAAGTTCCTAATTAAGCAGTTAATGTAATGTAAATGCAATCATTATTCTTAAGTGACTGAGAGCACATCTTTCTTCCATGACTATAAATAACTGGGTCATTTGATTGCTTATAATTCTGTAATACAGCGGCATACTTACAGGTCAAGTAAAGGGTTTAAAAATATTGGCCTAATAAACATAATGGGTCTTTCAAAGAGGAAACCTGATCCAAAGTCTGTTTTTTTGACTGGTTTGGATTTGTGCCTATTGTAAATGTGTAACTAAGTTATTGTGTAAAATCATACACATGTAGGTATGAAACTTAGATACCTGGGCCACTGAAGCACTGATAAAATAAGCATGCTTATTTAAAACATATTCTACTGACTGTAGCTAAAGTACAAAACAGAGATTAGCATATGCTGCCAACTGAGTTCTCTAATTATTTGTCCTTTTTTACATGTCTGATTGTAAGATGTAGTCAGCCTAAACAGAAAATACTTTTAACACATTGATGGGCATTTACATGTGCAGTTTAGGATTACTTTGGCCTGATCTGATTATTGGATATTGCCAGTCAGATGAGACTGCTTCGATTTCCTGTGGAAAGTGGTGGAAACAATTGCTGGTAAAACTTCCGTAATTTGTGTTTCAAATGGTACTTCACTCTACAGAAGAGTTAGAACTGGGACTACTCCCAGGATGGAACATAAAGTAGTTTCTGATCTCTGGTTCTTGTGGGGAGTGTCTTCCAGTTAGTATTTCAGTGGTGTTTTTTTGAAAGTTCAGTACAAAGTGTCATGTCACAGTGTACTTTTTTCCATGGCTAATGTCACTGACTGAAGGGAGACTAAAAACAACTTTGTTTTCTTCGGTTCAGCCTTCTGAAGTCAATATTACTGCCCTGTGTATGTTACACTTAGTTTGTTAATTACTGTTTAGAGCTTGTCTCCTTTTCTGTGCTGTGGTTCCAAACTTTGTTAGAAAAATTGATTGATGAGGTTCCTTAGCTTTAAGCTTTATTCTGGACATTTTTTTCCCAACTTACTAACAGTATGTGTCAGTGATTTTTAACCCTTCACCTAAAGTAGGTCTCCATAGAGCTGTAAGAGATGTTTCGATTTCCAAACGCTGCAGAAGCGTGTGTCTCCCCTACACAGTACGTCATTGGTGCAGAATTATTTAGGACATTATGTCTGAGTTAAGTGATCTGTGGCTAAGAGTTCAGACAAAAGGTCTTGTGGGTTTTTTTGATTTGTTGGTTTGGTGTTTTTGTAGGGGTTTTTTTGTGTGTTTGTTTGTTTTAATCTGCTGAGTACTGTACTGGGCCTTAAATATAGCTCTAATCTAGTCTTAACTGCTCTTTATAATCTTCACCTCACTTGCTTATCTTCGTGGGAATTTTGAATATTGTGCTGACACTTTGAAACTGAGCAAAGCATTTACCTATGATGCTATAGCCTCTATCAGTAATACTAGGAATTATAATATATACAAGAGCAAATTTTATTTGTTAGTTTAGGCAAGCAAGGCTAAACTTACATAGATAGATTATGACAAAAGGTCATTTACATCTTTTTGATAATAGATGTATATTTTTTTTAAGTAAGCAATAATAAATTATCCTGGTTTTCATGACAAAGCTTCTCTTTGAATAAAAGTTGCCTACTTAGAAACTATAACAAAAAACTTCTTGTCTGTGCATATAATTTAAATGTTAATCTGTTGATGAAAGATCACTGTACAATGGTTTTTATGTCCTTGCTCATCAGTTTTTAACAAAAATTGGAAAAAAATGCATGTCAAAAGAAAGCTGATGCAAGATTGTTACATATGTGTTCTAATACACAGCTGTATGTAGCACTTTATGGCCAGAAAAATGTACAATCATCAGATCTTGTTTTGCTTCTAAATTGCCTTGCAAAGTAATATGTAAAAGAAGCAATTTCTTACAACAAATTCAACGTAGACTTTGCAATTATTTAATTACTAATCTTAATGTTTCATGTATTTTTGTTTCTGTATATTCTTGAACACTGCATAGTTCAACAAAGAATGTTTATATTTGCCCTGGTGCTGCAGTTTTTTTTGCTTCTAAACTACTGAGTTTTGCATATGTTCATGTCTGGTACTTGAGTAAATAATGAGGTCAGAGTAACAGAGGATGATGAATGAAGTATGTTCTGGTTTGAAGAGCCTGTAGAAATGTTCATTGTGATGCATTGGAATGGATTCTCGCTTCAGAAGAATAAATCACATATTATGCTTGTGCTCCTGAGTGCTGAATAAGGCAGTGTATTCTAGTTGTACATAAAGAACCTTCAGCTGAGATTTATCAAAGCAGTATCAACAAAAAAATTGAGTTTAAACATGCTGTCTTGGGAATAGAACTCTCTTTATACAACCTGTCTAGGTTGAGAGGTTGTACAAAGCCAGCAAGGTCTATGAGGAAATAAAGAGTCTTTTGAAATAGAGATAGTAAATATAAAATAAGCCATTTTAATCTTAATTTCTCACCAGTGATAACATAATACTTTTGAATTATATGGAATACATGAGTAATTAATAATTGACTCACTCTCTTATTATTTACCTAATTAAATTCAGTGGGGACTATACCTAATGTACTTCTAGCATTCTTTTAAAATCCCAACATTAAAAAAAGGTAAAAAAAAATCTTTTTACATATATGCAGGGCTTGATTCAGCAGTTAAAAGAATAAATGTTCAAAGATTTTCAGTATGGCATGGCATTAAATGTTTCCATAGTTGCACAAAATTTTACCTGATGCTTCCCAGCAAATAGGTCAGCTTAATTACTGTGGTTTGAACTATCAGTATGGTAGTTATGGTTATCATAAGAACAGTAGAGAGAGAGAGTTGGTGTCTTAGCTCACAGAGAAGCTAAGGCATGCCTGCAGAATGCTAATTTACTCTCCATTACTAGGCATACTATAGTCCAGAATAAAACCTTTATAGCTAGATTAGAGTGTTTGCAGAGTATTGAATAAAGGAAGCACACTGAATAGAAAAAGAAGACACACTGAAGAAAGTTATAAATGCAAAAATAAAAACTACGTCTGCATTCATGCAATTGCTTGACAGAAGTTGTTACATTTATAACTAAGCTATAATCATCTGATCAGCTCCTTGGACTTCCTATATTCCAGCCATCACAAAGGTATATCAGTGGTGTTGGGACCTTACCTTTGTTCTTTCTGTTATGGGGTTTTTCTGTTGTGTTGTGTTTTCTGCCCCCCCCCTCTTTTTTTTTTTTTAAATCTTCTTTTCTCATTGGTTGATTGGTTTTGTTTTGCTTTTATTTTGATGCTGGTATTTTGGGGGTTGTGGATTTTTGGTTTTCTTGGTTGTTGTGGTTTTTTTGTTTGTTTGTTTCTGATCTTGCAATTTACCCAGTTTTTAATTGGTCTTGTAGGACAGCTTCATAAAAGAAATTTAAACATTGTGGCTCTGAACTTTACAGCTGGTAGAAGAGTAGCCTCTGGGCTAAGAAAAATCGGAGTCTATGGTTAGTATAGCAAATTCAGTGTTTAGTGAGTGCAAAATTGAATGTTCTCCTTTTTGGAGAAGTGTAAGCATGCACTTCCAGTCTGTGGAGAAGCACATGTCAGCTAATAATCCTAGCTAGGAATGTCTTCCTAGATTTAGTCACTCATTTAAAGAGAGAACTTCTTCGAACACATTAGCAGTAGGAGATGTCTGTTGTCTGTGTCAGGTCTTTTGTACCATGAAAATCATAGAGCATCTTAGCTGAGTGAGCCATATTCACTACCCACCTCACTGAGGCCATATTATGAAGAATACGGAGTGTTGATGTCATGGGACTGTGTGGGAAAAATTAAGGTTTTACTAAAATCCCACTTTAAAAGTTAATGGTCTTATCTACTTGAGGAGGTAAATGTGGTTCTCAAAACTCAATTTCTTATTGTCAAGTGGATATAGAACTTTATAAGGAGAACTTTTTTGAGATGCTGAAATGACCTCTTCAGAATCTACAATCAGGGTGGAAGGATATGTAAAATTAGGTTAATGCTACTTATATAGCTTATGTTGGGCTTAACTTGTTCCAGAGCATTAGGAGATTTTCAGAATTAAACTTGATTGTAAAAGAGGGGGCACTATGAGTTTAAACATGGTTTTATTTTCAATACAATTTTGCTCAAGGTGATAGAACTTCTGTCTAGGCAAAACACAACGTCTAAAGAGGCTGAGATACAGATATAAAACTTTCATTCGTAACACCCAGCCCACCTTAATTAGATTTTTTTATGCCTCTTATGTTTATAGTATGCATTCTCAAGCCTTACTTGGAAAAGATTCTTGGCTTAAATGTTTCTCCAAATTCTAGTCACATCAATAAAATTGCTTCAAATCCATCTGTATTACTTTTCACATAGGAAGATAGGAAGCAGCTTAGTTTATTCTAGTGAATAATACTAATAATACCAGAATTATTGTGTCTATTGCATAATGAATCTTTGAAGTAGAAGCTGCTTTAAATCAGATTCTTGTGAGCTGAAAGAAAAGGGCTGAAAGTGGAATGTATTGTGAGGAGTTCAGGATGTCTGTATGAGATCATGGTTAAAATGGGACTTTTCTTTAAATGCAATGTACTATGAAGGCCAATGACAATCCAAATGTTTTAGCATCTAGTGAATATGAGAGAATTTACAGGCTCATTTTTCTAAAAACTAAGATTTTAATAATTTAAGCAGAAGGAAATAAGCCTTGCCTGAAAAATAAATCTGCAACCCAAAAGACCGTATGCTATTGAGTTATAGCAGTCACTGTCTTTTAAGGAAATCTGAGGAAGAGCCAGATAAGCTAATGTGCAGTTCTGGATACGTCTGGTAAGTGAAAAGTTACTTATCATACAATGCTAAGGGTTGAAAACTACCTTAAAAGATCATCTAGTCCCATCTGCCCCCTTCCGTGGGCAGAGACAACTCCCACTAGACCAGGTTGTTCAAGCCCTTGTCCAATCTGGCTTTGAATACAGCCTCCCCAGGCAACCTCTTCCAGTGTCTCACCACTCTCACAGTAAAGAATTTCTTTCTAATATCATACCTAAATTTCCCCTCCTTCAATTTTTACCCATTACTCCTTGTCCTATCTCTGCAGTTCCTGATGAAGAGTCCCTCTACAGCTTCCCTATAGGCCCCTTTCAAATGCTAGAAGACTATGAGGTCCACATGGAACCTTCTTTTTTCCAGGCTTAACAGCCCCAACTCTCTTAGCCTATCTTTTTAGAGGAGGTGCTTCAGTCCTTGTCACATCTGTGGCTCTTCCTCCACTGGAGTTGCTCCAACGGTTCCATGTTATTCTTACATTGGGAGCGTCAGAGCTGGATGCATCACTCCAGGTGGGGTGTCACCAGACAGAGTAGATGGACGGAATCACCTCTTTTGACCTGCTGGCCACATTGCTTTTGATGCAGCCCAGGATGCAGTTGGCTTTCTGGAACTAGCTCAGTGTGGGTTTCTATTGTGTTTTCCATCAACCATCACCCCCAAGTCTTTATCTGCTGATTTCTTTATTGATATCTCTGGGAGCTTTGGAGTCAAGCAATCTAATTAAATAAAATTATATATTTTCTTGTCTAAACACTTCTGGCCTTCAGAGCTACTTGGTCAATTGGTGGACTTTACAGTGTGAATGCTCTATTTCCTATCTTTTCTGGTTAATTTATATTAAAACTGCTGGTTTTTTATTTGATATGCTACTCAAATAGTATGTTACAATGAAGTGTTGTGGGTTTGCTCTGGACCAATTTTCTCTTATCCCCCCACACAATTGCTAAAAGTTGAGAGAAGGTTTATGCAGACGAAAGAGATCTGATTGGGGAGAATAATAATAAGATTTATTACTAGCAAGATAAAAACTAAAGAACTATATCTATAACAATTCTAATTAGGTAAAAGTATTATGTATTTACAAAAATACCCCTCCCCCCTTTGTATCAGTTCAAGAGGAGAAGCAGTCTTTGTTCCATTTCCGGAGCTTCAGGTCTTCTAAATAATTTTTGCAGCACTCGAAAGTTCTTCTGTTATCTCTAGGATGACAACTCCAATTTGTTGCGGCTGGAACTGTTTCTCTTCTATGTCGGCCTCAGGGCTGGGCCTACCCCTCCCCCCGGGCTAAGACTGGAGGCTGGGGGGTTACCCAGGTCCTGTAGGGTCTTCTATGGACTGCAAGGAGACACTTGTCTACCGTGGATATTCACCACAGGGTCACAAGGGATAATGGCGTTTGAGTCCACTCCTGTTTCCTGTGGGATCTCGCCTCACCAGAGAAGTCTTTGATGGACCTCTCTAGTGTGAGTTTACACCTTCAGGCAACAGGTCTTCCATTCTCTGCTGTCCCTCAGGGTCACAAATTCAGCTGCACTAGCATGGATCCCTCACTGAGATCACAATATCCTACCCGGGCCGTTTCGCTCCAGCGTAGGTCTCTCTCTCTCTCCATGGGCCACAGGTCTCCAGCAGGACTCTGTTTCATTCTAGGCTTTCCCATGGAGTCACATCTTCTTCAAGCATTCCTCTGCCTCAGCGTGAGCTCCTTCATGAGGGTCATCTCTGCTCCCCAGCAGTTTTCTACTAGTGGCAGGGATTTTAGTTTTCAGTCTCTTCCCTGCTGAAGGGAGAGAGAGAGAGGGGAGGGAAGAAGAGCCCTCCCTTAACTCCTCTTTCCTCTGGCTGATAGCTTTGACCTTGAAAGCTTTGTAATCTCCCTGCCTGGAATTTCTTCTGCAGTATGTCTTGTCCAGGCAGTTTTCCTTTAAAGTTTTTTTTCTCTGTTACAGGAGAGCAGTGGGGCTTCAGTGCCACACCTGCCCCCCCACCCAGGGCTGGGGCAGGAGGGGGCCCTGGCCCACTTGGGGCCTGCCGCCGCTGCTACATGGCTATGAATTTCATCTGCGCAACCACCTTCTCTTCCTTTTTCTTAAATATGTAATTGGCAGAGGCATTACTAAAACTTATGATTGTCTTTTTCTCTGGAAATCCACCTGGAAAAAACTACTTTCAGCCCGAGGGGGGCTGGTTGGTTGGCAAACCCATGACATAGAGATACCAATTGTTTTATGTCCACTGCAAAACTGGATTTAAAATTACTGATTGACATAGGCAGGAGAAACAATGGAAATCTGCTTTCTGAAACAAGTTTCCCTGACTTTAGGAGTCTTACCTGAGCACCTGAATGGAATTAGTCTACCAATCCAAATACCCTCCATTGTGTCATCTGGAAATTTTATCCTGCTAGACTTCAGAAACTGTTACATGCTGAATATTTCTGGTTTATGAAACCCTATTGCAACACTGAGAAGTTGTCAAAATCTGTTTTCCTTCTGGAGACTTCTGAAGTTTGAAAAGGGGAAACTGATCCATCACTTTGCTTTAATTTTTTTCCTTGAATTTTTCATTACTTGCGTGAGACAGCTGAGTTGGAATCTCTGCTAGACTGTCTAAAATTGGTAGGAAAGCCATCAAAAATCTTTTGTCTTTCATTAGTGTCTGTGCTCCCCTGGAATAGGGTGGAACCAAGGTCCTTGCTTGTCTTTGCAAGCTGTGGCAGTTGCCCCCATTCAAAGGGGAAAGCATTTTCTCTCTTTCCTAGTGGAAAGAGAGAAAATGCAGGAGAAATTTGTGTGTGAAGGATAAGAAGTAAGAGTATGTTGGACAGGGGTTTCTGTAGCATCTGATATCACATTAGACTGTGGGACCAAACAGAAAAATGTGAAAGGATAAAGCAAGGATTTCTAACAGAAGGATTGTGACAGAAAGGTGTCAAGAAACAGAAATTATAGTGCAGAGTAATCACTTGTTGGCTAAATGGAGGCAATGTGATCCAGAGGCAATGCATAACAGAACGCCTTTTTCTGCTTCGGAAAAGAGCTGGTGAGGATAAACCTCCCATCAAGCCGAGCGAGGGAGGTCTATGAGAGTCCCTCTTTGACTCAAGCCAAAGGAACAATGTACAAATTGTAAACCAAACTTGATACAAAGTAGTTATTTTTAAGTCCTTAAATCCTTGACTCTCCTGAAACCCAGACTTGTTGATTTCATGTAGTTGGCATTCACTCTTGACAATTGCAGAAAATGGGTGGGTTGAGCTCCCATCATCACTACAGCCTGGGCATGATTCTGTGACTCTCTGAAAAATTTGCAGGACTATGACCATTGGCCTTTTTTTACAATGACAAATGTCTAAAAAAGTATCTCAAGTTGTGGACTAAAAAAAAAGGCAGAAGTTTTGTTGCCAGATCTTGAATAGTTAATTGTTTTGGCTTCAAAGTTAAACTCAGAAGGTTTGCTTTCATCTTTATTTATGAATTGCTGACAGACTCGGGAAGACTTTATTTACAATTCATGGTATTCATTCTAGGTTAGAACTAGACACATATTTTCATATATACTTGGGTTGGGATTTATATATCCATCTGAACTTTGGGCATCTATTTTAAGTTTCCTCAGAGGACCTCTGGAGAGAAAAGCTTTAGGGCCGATGTGTCTTAAATAGGAATCAATACTGATCAGATTTAATGGCTAAATTAGATTAAGTCAACTAATATGAAAATAGTTGATCTTAAAGAGTTATTTGTCTTCAGTGTAAAATTGGGGAGGGGAAGGGTCATGTATCTACCCTCTTTTAAGAGGCTTCAGCTTCACTGACATTAACTGTAGTAAGGATCCTTGTATAAGTGAGTTTCTGGCAGCTTCAGATCCTCTTAACAGCCAGAAACACCACTCAGCCAAGTTTGCAGCTTTCCCAAGAGGGACTGTTCTCAAAACAGGGCTTATATAGATTATATAGCAGCTGTCTGTTCTCCACTGTAGTACACTTTAATACCCTGAACTCATTTTGAGAAAGAAAGAAATCAGGGGTGACAGAGTTTGATTTGCCTGCTGCCATGAGAGTGGGGATGGCTGCATCTTTTCCAAAGGTTAGGTCTTTCCTGGGAAGGCAACTTCAGAAAACAGTTAAATAATTTATTTTAAATTTTATAAAAGTGTATCACTACACAATGAACAATGTGTAACTGTTGAACAATATACTTCTTAAAGTAAGGAAACATTTTGAGCAAGAGACACTTTAGGACAGTTCAGGCTGACACAGGACTGGTCAGACAAAATCTGAACAAGGTCAGCAGGGGATTGTCTCCTGAAAAAAGAGGTAACTCACTCAGCTGGTCACTTTCTCAAGCTATATACAGGAAGACCAGCAATTACCCTTTTCCATTGGTGCTCTGGGAAGAAGAGCACTGATGCCTTGTATGTGTCAGAGCTCCATGGGCTCTGAGCAGCCCTGATGGGCACCAGCATGGGGCTCTGAAAGTGCACACAGAAAGCACACAGAAATTCACAGCAGTGGACACCAGCTCAGTGAGTAGTGAATTAAGCCTTTGTGTGAAGCTAAAAGTATATTGTGTGTGCAGTAATTGGGGTAGAGTCACATATGCTATTCTTGGTGCCTTGCAATGATAATAAGGGTTTATTGTCAAGAAGTATTTCTGATTTTTAAGTTATGCCAATCAAACACAGATTTTCTATGTATGTAGGATGAAATATATCTGCATATATATCCATGTGGGTGCCAGACACCAGAGGCATTTCTGTCAGAGGTGATGATTTTGAATGACATTACCCAGATACCAGCACTTGAGACCTTGTTCAGCATCTTTTTTGTACATGCAGAACAACATGTAGATCTGTTATTAATATGCATTTGTTTGATATCAGTTGCCATGGTGTACATATACCCATTCATGCAGATACCTACATACATATAAATATAAATGCTTATCTACATTTTCAGGAACATAGAAACATAGAAGCATTTAGGTGGAGAAACAGCTACAAGGACATCGAGTCCAACCAATAACCCAGCTCTACCAAGTCCACCACCAAACTGTGTTCCCAAGTGTCACATCTACGTGTCTTTTAAATACCTCCAGGGGTGGTGACTCAACTTCCCTGGGCAGCCTGTTCCAGCGCTTGACAATCCTTTCTGTGAAAACAGTTGTTCCTAATATCCAACCTAAGCCTACCATTGGGCAACTTAATGATAAAAGGAAGATTGGTTTTGAGAAAAGTGAAAATTGATCTAACATTAAATGCTGTACAAAAAAAATCAGGTATTGAGAGTCTCCTGTCTCTCTCTAGAAGGCATTGAGAGAGAGTTACACTTTGGGGGGGGGGGGGAATGACAAAGAGACAATAAACTGAAATTGGCAATAAAATTATCTGGAATCTTAACAACGACATTTGAATACAGCCAGATCACTGAAAATTAGGAAAATAAAAGTCAGAGCATGGAGTGGGATGTGTGAGGTAATATGAGCCTTTCCAGCTTCTGAATCCAGAAGATTGTTTCAAGTTCTGCCTGGTCATTCAGAAGACTACTTTTCCCAGGAAAATTACAAAATAAATCTAGGTGAGTTGCTAGAAACTGGTGCCAGAGCCTGAGTTTCTCCATTTACTGACAGAAGGAACTCCTGTTGAACATAAGGACAGTAATACACATTAGCTTGTTAAGTGGAGGGGGGAAAGAGAGGAAAAATGAGGGCTGGATAAAATGGGATGGGAACAGGAATCAGTGAACTAATTTGATAACCAAGAAGAGGAGACTTGGTGCCCACAGCACTCACGGTACACCAGCTACCAGTCACAGGGGAATCAGATTAGACATGTAATCTGCAGTGTGGTAAATTGCTTTTGAAGGGGCTCCCCAAAAGCTGTTTATCACCAGGCAGGCTATCAGTGACTTAGTGCTCATGAAGTTCAAGGCTACCTCCAATCCTTTAGCTTATCGGACTTGATGGATGATGATCAGCCAGTAAACTTGTCCAAAGTGTTCCTCAGGAGCTAGTAATGCCCATAAGACTTCACTGAGGGAAAAACCAAGTAACTTGGCAGTTCTCTTAAAAACTTGTTTACAGATCCTGCTCAAGGCTTCAACACTCAGAAAAGCACTGGTTGCTCAGCATTTTATTCTCTTCTGTGGATTGGCTCTCACACATTTGTCCTTCTAGAAGAAAGACCCCTAAACAGTGGGTAGCATCCCTCCCCATGGTGCAGGGTTGGAACTAGGTGGTCTTGGAGGTCCCTTCCAACCAAAGCAAATTCTATGATTCTGTGAAGTAGCATTCAGTGAAATTTTCCAAATGTTCTAGCTGCCAAAACCTTCCCATTCCCAAGTACTTCTTTTGAGTTTCCTGAACCTGCTTTTCCCTTCCAAGCCAAGGGGAGCTTCACGTTGTGAATGAAGAAAACCTGCAAAGTGAATTTAAACCTGATTTCACTATGCTTAGCATTCCAAAGAATCTCACTGATCCAGTTTAAGGGAAGACCCCAACACTGCAATAACTCATGCTCTGTGCAAAGTTTCCCAAGAGGCAAATTAACTGCAGCAGAACCAAAAACAGGGAAGCACTGCCAAGCCCACTACTAAACCATTTCCCTAAGTGACCCACCTACATATTTTTTGTACACCTCCAGGAATGGCCACTGCACCACCTCCCTGGGCACCCTATTGCAGTGCTTTACAACCTTTTCTGTGAATAAATTTTTCTTAAAACCCAATCAAAACTTTTCCTGATACACCTTGAGGCCATTCCCTCACTTCCTGTCGCTTGTTGCCTGAGAAAAGAGGCTGACTCCCACCTCAGTCCAATCTCATTTCAGGCAATTGTGTAAAGCAATAGGGTCACCCCTGAGCCTCCTTCTCTTCAGGCTAAATACTTCCAGCTCCCTCAACTGCTCCTCACCGGACTTGTGCTCCAGAGCCTTCAGCAACTCCTTTGCCCTTCTCTAGACATGGTTCAGCACCTCAATGTCTTTCTGGCCAGAACTGAACACAGGATTCAAGGTGTGGCCTCACTAGTGCTGAGTACACTATTGTGGATCCAAGCCAGGATGCCATTGGCCTTCTTGGCCACATGGGCACACTGCTGGATCATGTTCAGCCATGGTTGTCCAGCAGCCCCATGTCCTTTCCTGCAGGCAGCTTTCCAGCCATTCTTTCCCCATCATGGAGCCTTGCATGGGGTTGCTGCGACTCAAGGGCTGGACCCAGCACCTGGCCTTGTTGAACCTTGTACCACTGGCCTTGGGCCATTGATCCAGCCTGTCTAGATCCCTCTGCAGAGCCTTTCCCTCCAGCCAGCAGATCAACAGTCCCACCCAACTTAGTGTCATCCACCGGTTGACTGAGGGTGCACTCAATCCCCTCATCCAGATTAACAGTAAAGATATTAAACAAGATTAGACCCAATACTGAGCCCTGGAGAAACCCACTAGCAACCAGCTGCCAGCTGGATGTAACTCCTTTCACCACCACTCTCTGGTCTGGCCACCCAGCCAGTTTTTTACCCAGTGAAGAGCACACCTGTCCACACCATGGGAAACAACCTTCACTAATAGAATCTTGTGGGAAAGTGTGTCAAAGGCTTTACTGAAGTCCGGATAGACAAGACTTACAGATTTTCCCTCATCCATGAATTGCGTCACCTGAACATAGAAGGAGACCAGATTAGTCAAACAGGACTTGATTTTCATAAATCCATGGTGGTTGGACCTTATCCCCTGATTGTCCTCTACATGCCAACTGATGGCACTCAAAATGACCCCCTTCATGATCTTTCCCAGCATCAAGGCCTGGTTGACAGGCCTGTAGTTCCCTGGATTTGCCTTCTAGCACTTCTAATTGGCATCACATTTCCCAACCTCTCATCACCTGCGACCCCCCCAGTAAGCCAGGACTGCTGATAAATAATGGACAGTGCCTTGGTGAGCACTTCCACTGGCTCCTTCAGTAACTTTTGGGTGAATCCCATCTGGCCCTATAGACCTGTTTGTGTCTAAGTGGCGTAGTAGGTCACTGAGCATTTCCTCTTGGATTATGTGTGCTTTTCTTCTGCTTCCCATCTCTGTCTTCCAGCTCAGGGGGACGGGAAGCCTGAGAATACCTGGTTTAACTACTGAAGACTGAGGCAAAGACAGTGAGCAATGCTACACATTATAAGGATCGTTAACACAACCACTGAGGCCTCCAATCCATCTCAAAGAGATTAATCTCAAAATGTTAGAGGATGCCCTTGTAAACTGTGATCTGCCTGCATCCATATAGAGTTAATTATGATGAATACAGCATCCTTGATCCACAACTATAATAATGTTAAAAGTTCTTTTATCAGTGATAGTAATCTGAATCCTCATGACCAGTCCTATCACCGGTCCTTTTATATTTTATTTTACTTCTTGTATATTGCACTATTGCAGCCTGTTCACTGATTTGGCTGCAGGGTGACCGTAGCTAGGCTCTTCAGATGGGGTGTGTGCAATGCTGCTACGGACAAGTCCAAGTAACAGGCAGTCCCTGCAGAGCACTGTCCTCTAGTTTGATCTGATGTCAAATGCCATTTGTATTCAACATTGACACCTTTTGCTTTGCCAAGACAGATTCATCATATAATATCTTCCTAATGATACTGTTGTGAAAAAAAGTAAACATTTATTGGCACATGATACAGATGTACCATGTCTTTGATGAATTTTCTAACCAGCAGCTCAATTCTCTTTCACATTTTTGAGCAGCAAATATATCAGCATTTTACTAAAAGCATATCAGCTTCACCACGATGTTGAAGACACCCTTTGAGGAACCTGATGGTTGAAACATAACCAGAAGACAAAAGAACAAAGCAAGGAGTTCTTAGCACATGGATGACTTTATATTATACTGATGCAATTGCTTAGGAGTTATAATACCATTAACATCAGCGTTAAAAACAGGAAAAAAATGTTCCCACTTGAAACACTTCTGAAGAATTTCAAGAAATTCATGGCAAATAATAGTGACAGAATATTTTTTCCATTCCTGCAACACATTTGAGCTGTGAGAAGGATGAACGCATCAATATGGTTATGTCACTAAATTTGAAAACACAATTAGTCCCAATTTTGTGGGAATTAGTTTTTCTGACCAATTTCCTACAGATGGCAGGATCCTAAGGGCACAGTAGGCCTCATAGTGCAACCCACCATTCCCCCAGGACCTCAGCTATCCCTGATCATAGCTCAGGAGGACATTTGACACAGCCCAGAGCCACAGATCCCTGTTCCTACCTAACTGTGGAACTTACTGAATGTGATCCCTACACACAGGACAATGTCCTGGCCGAGCCTTAGCTTTTCCCTGTACCCAGGGAAGTGCCTGGTGTATGGGACTGGGGCTGTCCAGCTTCCTGGCTGGCTGCTAGCATGAGGCCTGACCACCAAGCTCCCTGCCAGCCTGGCAAGTCTCTGTAATCCTGTGGAGCTGTCAACCTGTGCAGTGTCATGAAAATTCAAATGTAAAAATATTATTTTCTTTTTGGACAGAAAGTTTCTCTGACTAATTTTAAAGTCAATAGCATGCAATGAGAACTGAAAAAATCTACATCTCACTATTGAATTCACACTGCTAGGAACCACTGTGGGAACCATAGCACTTATTTGATCCAGTTTATAAATGCATGACTGAAAGTGCCAGAAATACAGATGAAAGTAACTAATTGTGAAATATCACAGCCCCAAAGAAAATCTGATATGACACAGAATAGAATTATAAGGCAACGCCTTTTTCCTTCCTCCTTCTAATATTATCTCTAAAGTGGGAGAATTTACCCTATGTTTTTCTTCTCAGTGGCATATTTTTATCTTATTGATAATTCACAGTAAGCATTTTAGGCTTGTTCAGTGATATCTGTCCATTTACTGCTGTTCAGATGAAAGCAATTCTATAAAGATCAGGCTGAGTTGCACTGAAACGGTGAAAGCTGGCATTCAAAGCATTATATCACTTACTTATGGATGTGTGAAAAAACCAGCAAATTTGACTATCTCAGACATGATACAATTAGGTGATAACCAATAGATAGCTTGGAAAGCATATAGATTATCTGGAAAGGGTAAGTGCCTATATAGACTGCTGCTTAAAGCTAATTGAGCTAGTGTTTTTGAAGGAAGGAGTGAATCAGGCTGCAGGGCCTTGGTTAATTACAACACATTTGATCTCACTTGGTTCAGCTGTGCAAATGGTACTGCTCATCAAGGTTGGAGACCAGAATAGATCTTAATGCAACATTTACCACAGACTGGATGGGTGACACTAAGGGCCATGCATGCTTAGCATGTGAGCAGAGTTATTACCAAATTAGGTGATGTATAATACAGATGTAAGAGAAAAGGCTGACAAATAGACCTTAGTGATTAGGAAACAATAAATTTGGAGTTACAATTCCTTCTCCATGGTCACTAAACCAAGGCTGCTATGGAGAGGAGGGCACAGGGTGCAATGCTAGACTTCTGCTTGTTCCTTGCTTGCCACATGAGATCATAAAACAGTCTGAAAGATTAATCTGAAATCAGGTATTATGTATGGGCAGGGTAGGAAAAGTGATTTCTGAAACAGTTACAGTTGGAAGCTGCCAGCTACAAACCGTAGGAAAAAAGACTGAACATAGCTCTATTCGATCAGGTTTTCAAGTCCAATGCTCAGTCTTGGAATCCAAGCAGATGCCTAAAAGTGAATAAAAGTAGGGTAAGCAAATAGTGGTCCTTTGAAAAGCATTCACCCAGATTTCAACAACTTGCAGCTCAGCTTGAACCAAACATATTTAAGCATTACCAGAGGATTTATCTCCTGCAATCGTGTCTTGTCTGCCCTAAGTCTTCTGGCACTCACAAAATCCCTGTGAATTAAGGGTCTCTGAAGGTGACCAGTATGGTGTATGAGGAGCCTCATCATCGTCCTATCTCTTGAACCTAGCTTCTATTAACTTCTTTTGAGGACACTTTTGTATACTAAAAGATCCTAGCAATCAGTTTGCTTGTCATCTCCAATTTACTTGTCATCTTCAAGCTACTGTCATCTAACACACCTTTATAGTACTTCATGTCAGCACTTTGTCTCCTGGGATGGAGAGTCTTCAGTTTAATGAGTAATTCCTGGAATGTAAATCATCTCATACTTCTTACCAGCTTTGTTACATTCTTCGTTGTATTTTTGACACTTTTACCAGATTGGGAGAGGGATACAATAATTTATAAAACTGCTACTGGTTATTCTCATCCAGCTTCTTTCTTACCTATTTATCCCTCAAAAGAATTTTGTTTTTATTCAGACTGTAGCAAGGCAGTTCAAAGAACACCTTTTCAAGGTGTATGTAGATAAGACTGAGAAGATTCTGCTAATGCTTCTACACAGTTAATGCTCTCCACACTTTTATCCAAGTATTCAGGAATCACTCTTTATTACAGTTCTCTATTTATCTGCATGTTGCAGATACCAGGATTAGAAGATTATAGTTCTCCTAGATCTCCATACAGCCTATTATAATGTTACAGTAACAGCCGGGAACTCTGACTCCGAAGTGCAAGAGATTTTTAAACATGTGGCTACCTACTCAAGTTATCTAGTTCAGGTACTGTTTAACTCATTCATCAGTGTGAATTCATCAGAATGAAGGGACAGATGCCTTCTCAGCAAGTTTGCTGATGATACAATCTCGGAAGGAGTGGTTTATACCCCCAGAGTGCTGTGCAGCTCTTCAGAAGGACCTTGACAGGTTGGAGAGATGGACAAACAGGGATCTTCTGAAATTCATCAAGGACAAATGTAGAGTCCTGCACCTGGAGAGGAATAACCTCAGACACCGGTACAGTGGGGTTGACCTGCTGGAAAGCATCTCTGCAGAGAAGGACCTCCGGGTCCTGGTGGAGAACAAGCTATCCATGACCTGATGGCCAGGATGGCCAATGGTATCCTGAGGTGTATTAGGAAGAGCATTGTCAGCAGGTTGAGTGAGGTGATCCTGCCCCTCTGCTCAGCCCTCATGAGGCCATATCTGGAGTGCTGTGTCCAGTTCTGGGCTCCTCAGGACAAGAGAGACATAGAGCACCTGGAACAGGTCCATTGGAAGACAAGAAGGATGATTATGGTACTGGAACACCTCTTTATGAGGAAAGGCTAAGAGAACTGGGCCTATTCAGCCTCTAGAAAAGACAGTGGATCTCATCAATGTCTATAGGTCTCTGAAGGGAGGGTGCCAGGCTCTTCTCTGTGGTGCCCAGCAACAGGACAAGAGGCAATGGGCAGAAACTGATGCACAGGAAGTTCCACCTGAATATGAGGAAGAACTTCTTTACTGTGCAGTGACCATGCACTCAAACAGGTTGTCCAGAGGACTGTGGTGTCTCCCTCACTGGAGATATTCAAGAACCATCTGGACACAATTCTGTGCCATGTGCTCTGGGATGACCCTGCATGAGCAGGGAGGTTGGACCAGATGACCCACTGTGGTTCCTTCCTGATCAGTTCTAGTTCTGTGATTCTGAGTGAAAAACTAATTTAAGTTTTGCTTGTTTGTTTGCTTGTTTTTAATATGTTTACTGTTTCTGAGTGCTCTTTTCTCATTGTGGTGTCTATTGACACAGCACACTGTCTGGAAGGCTGCATCCTCTTGATGCCTTTAATAAAGGTTTTTACAAGGGATTTGGCTTTTGATTCCTGCCTTTTGCTAGGTGTTCTTCTAGCTTTCTCACCTGTTTTATTATGCTTTACATTTAAGTAGCAAATACTTCTAATGCTGTTTGTGCTTTCTGAAAGACACCTTTTTTCTTTTAATAACTATCCCCTTATGTGGATATTTAGTCATGCCAGCATCCTTTTGCCTTTTTTCAGCAGTATATATTTTTTTAGCGGGTAAGTTGTATGTATTTTCTTTGTACCTCAGCCATGGTGTCCTTAAATATCAGCCAAATCTACGCAGTTGGCCACCCAAGAGATACAAAACTGATTCTGCATTCTGTCACTCTGCTTATTTGCTCAGCTTGATGAATACAGAAGGATTTCAAATGTCATTTCAATTTCCTCTTAAATACTCTGTAACTTTCTCTAAGCTATAATTTTCTGCTGATTTTAGCTGGGATAGAGTTAATGTTCTTCATAGTACCTGGTATGGAGCTGTGTTTTTACATTTGTGCTGGAAACAGTGTTGTTAATACAGGGATGTTTTGGTTATTGATGAGCAGCACTTGCATAGAGTCAATGCCTTTTCTGCTTCTTATCTCATCCCAGCAGTGAGCAGGCTTGGGGACAGGAAGGGGGGGAGACAGCAGGGACAGAGGAGCCCAGCTGACCAAAAGACCATACGGTGTCATATTCAGCACATAAAGCTGGGGGAAGAAGAAAGGCGGGGACATTTGGAGCGATGGCATTTCTGCTTACAAGCCACTGTTACACATGATGGAGCTCTGCTTTTCTGGGAATAGCTGAACACCTGCCTGCCTGTCCATGGGAAGTGGTGGATGGATCCTTCGTTTTGCTTTGCACATGCAGCTTTTGCTTTCCATTTTAATCTGGTTTTATCTCAGAACCTGAATTTTCTTGCTTTTACTCTTCTGATTCTCTCCTGCATCCCACTGGAGGAATAAGTGAGCAGCTGTGTGGGGCTTAATTGCCTGCTGGGGATTAACCACGACAAATCTCAAAACTCTTGGACCTTGAAAGTGCTTCTTCCCTTTCATTGCCCTGGTCTCAGATCCCTATACAAGCTTGTATACCTGCAGCTTGGTCACCATTGTAGGTGCCTAAGGATTGTGAGTAATGCTACAGAAGGGCTGTGCTCTCCCATCTAATATTAAGGAGGGAAAGAAGTCAAGTATAAGGCACATTCTCTTACCTATCCTTCACCTCACAATTGTGTGTGAAGCAAAGACCAGAGATTTGGCTCCTCTGATAAGGAGATATGTGTAAAATTACGACTTAATCTGATATACTACAAAAATAATGAGGAACAAGAGGCTATGCTGGAATTTGTGTCTTTGCTCTTCTATCAAGCAATATCTGGTATTCAGGCTCAGAAAGGGTGTTTAGCCACTGAAGCTAGTAATCACATTCTTTTTTCATTAAATGAAAATTCAGTCTCTATTATACTCTGTCCCTATCTTTGTCTTCTCTCATACTGAGTTACATTGACAGCTAGATGTTTTTTAAAAAAAGTGGTAGAAAGAAATGGAGAAAAACTACAGCAATTTTCCTATTTCTATTACCAGAAGGAAAATAGTGAATAAAGAAGTGAAATTGTTAGGTTTCAGTGAGATAACTATGATTTTCCCAATAATTCTCCTTCTTGCCATGAAGTTATGTGGCCACGGTTTGTAAATAATAACATCTCATTTGCCTCAAATTAAAACAAGGACAACTCCACTGGAGTAATGAAACTAAAATTAGAACCTGATCTTTGTGCAGTTTTTGGGTCCTCTCATTCTACAGTCCTAAAGAACTTGGCAAACACAAACTGTATGAATCATGCCCCAGTTACAGTCCCTGAGACATGGGAATTCAGTGACTGCTCCCTAATATCCATGTCCTAGAGCACCCTGCACTGCACTGCCATGGTGCCATAAAAAAGGGCATTCCCTAAACAATAGGAAGGTAACATGTCAGGTACTGAACACCTGCACAGGGACCAGGCACTCTCCCTGGCCTACCCTACATTCTGTATCTGTGTGCATATTGTCCATGAGTGCACAATAAATGGCCCAACTGCCTTCTAGAATACATTCCACATGGAACATTCACACTCATTTAATGACAGAAACAAGACAGGTGCGTGATCTAGGGAAGGATGCAGGAAGACAATCAGCCATTACATTTAAATGACAGTAGGTTATTAGTCTCAAACTTTCTGCACACGCAACCAATTTCTCTCTAAAATTAAATATTTGTATGGATTCTTTTTTCCAGTGCATCTACAATTATACTGCCTCTTTTTTCTTGATTTCTTAATGATGTTAGTAAGTATTTTTGTAAGTAAATTGTAAAAAGTAACATTAGATAATAAAGTTGTGCTGTTTCTTCCAAGGTATTATAAAAAATATTTGGATAAGATTTCAGTTTGCAAGTTGTAAGAGGCACATGACACATTTTACCCAATAAAACAGAAAAGAAAGACTTTCAGAGTCAACTAGGAACACTAATATTTCAAAATAAACCCAGACTTGACAAAATATGTTATTATAAAGTGATGTGTGCATAAATTCATATGTTATAATTTTATTATTTTTATTAATTGTCATATTGTAAAAATCAAATAAGTACCATGCACCTCTATATGATTCTGTTCAAATAGTGTAATTTTTCTTATAAGGTTCCCTTGTACTCAAATACCTATCTAAAAAGAAAGAACAATGAAAGAACAAATACCTATCTAAAGAGAAAGAACAATGGAATGTTTTAGCCAAAAAGTTGTGGGGTATTTTTTAGTTTTCTCTATAGGAGAAACTCATCTAAGATCTTTCTTCAGCTCAGGTTTTCTGTGATCTTTATTTAAAAGCTATACAAACAACAACTTTATGCTCAGATCAATAGCTTCCATGATTAAATTGTTAAATTCAAACTGATGCTTAAGGTCTTTTCTCAGATTTTTCCTGTGAAATTTACAGCTATGAACAGAATAATTTGTTCTGTTTCTCCCAGAACACACAACCTCTCCTGTTGGCCGTGAGGGCATTTAATTCTTCTGGAAGAACCATGTCTGCTATGACATCTGCAAGAATGGCCACAGTGCTAATTAAGAATTTATGCAATTCATCTAATGGATAAAAACAAGAGAAAAGACAAATGATATGAAAAGAGAAATGGATCACTCACTTTAGATTTAGATTTAAAATTCGGGAAAGTTCTGACTTCCAAAATATGTTGTCTGGACTGAGGATCTCCTTTAATCAACCTCTCTCCCAAGCTGGTTTTGTTGTTTCATTTAAAATATCACTCATGTTATTGTGTGTTCTGATGCTGCTAACATTCATTATTGAAAGTAAATGTTTGCTATTGAAAAGCACGATTCCTGTCCCTACAGGCTTCCTCCTTAGTAAGGAAAAGAGACTTAATGAGGACTTCTTGCAAACTAATCTCAGTAATAAATGCACAAACTGGCAACAAGAAAGAAATGATGAGAGACTGCTGATTCCTTGTTTTCAGGGTCTGTCTTTCAAAACAGTATATTCCCTTTAGTCCTTAAATGCTGTGGTCCCATGAAAGGCCACAGACTTCTGAAACCTACAGGCTTCAGAAATTCTCAAACCCATAACAGCTATTTTGGTTCCTGTCCTGTAGGCTGTAACAGAACCACAATGTTATTTCAGGTTACAGGTGTAAGTTACAATAGAAATTTGGAAGAATGTTCCTTATATATGAGAGTGAGACACTGGCACAGACCAGTCCTTGGTCTGAGACTCAGAAAATGGAAAATGAAACCACACAAACAACGACTGCTTGTGATAAAGGTGTGAAGGAAACAACCAGCAGCCAGTTGCCTTCTGCATGTATGAAAAAGAAAGATACATTCTGCAGAAAGCTATGTTCTACAGGAGAAAACAAACACCATAAGAAAAAAAAAATCAACTGAGGGAGCCAGGCGCTTGTCTGTGTGATTGAGCATGTTTGAACAGTCAGTGCTTCAATGTGTGTTTGCAAATGGAAGTGAAATGAGTTACTATACATGCCAGTGAGATATTTCCTGTTTCACCAGCCAAAGAGACATGAGAAATATAAAACAACATGAGACAAAGACATTCTGGACAAACGATTATATTCTGTAAAATTGTTAACTCTGTAGAAGATTCAGCTGCTTCTGTACTTATTTTTTTGGATTGTATGTTACTAAAATGACCTCCAAAGATCCTTTCCAGTCTCTTCCATTCTGCAATTCTGTGAGTACTAACAGAAAATAGGATATTCCCTGTAAATTTCTTTATGTGATTCCTTACATACTCCTCAGCATTATCAGACAGCAAATAAGGTGTTGATGTTTCCAGTGAAAGATGGACTAAATTTGTAGTGCCAGAGCTATTTAAATATGGTAAAAAGAAAAGTTACACTTTTTTGCATGAAAAGTTTTGGGATTCATATTGTACCTTTGCAACTTTAATGTATTTTTAATGAAAATTAAGGTGTCTGGTGGGGTAAAAATTTACTCTCTTTCAAAGGAAGTGTAAGGAAGATCTAGCACACCTCATTCTTCAAGTCACAACCAGAGAGATGATCCAAGGTATCCCAAAAAGAATTCCAAGGACTTAAGACAAAACACAGAAGAGCTAAAACCGTGTAAGAAATAATCCACATATGATTAGTAAATTTAAGGGCTAAGTTGAGGCTGGAGGTTTGAATCCAAAATATATATTCTGTAAACTACTTCAAGTCCTATGAGATCTGTTCTTCCTGCTGCATTAATACTGATCCAATATTAAAAAAAGAATCAGTGGTAAAGGTAATTCTTTAGTGAGTCATATAGCACTATGTCGATGGCAGTAACTAAAACAGTGACAGAAGAAGTAGTTTAAACAGTTGCCTTGTTGAGATCCCTCTTTCATTTTAAGTCCACAGTTTTCCCAAAAGGGACAATACGAAATACACAGATAAGAGAGATAAAACCAGAAGCCAGAGATGTAACTCTGATATATCTTCATCTTTGACATAAAAAGAATTCATACTGCTGTCATAGCTGAGTGCTTTGCAAGTTTTAATGCCTTTGGCTCTTTATCCCTGTGATGAATTGATTTACTTGTACAGATCCATGCAGCTAACCTTGTTCAAAATCAGCCCTAGCTAAGCCCAAAATATTGCAAATATTGGCCTTTTATTTTTTTTTTTTTCACAGAAGAAAATGTACAAGGTGCTCCCTTACAAAATCACACTTAGTTCACACAATCCTGAACACCACCAGGGAAGCGTGACCTCTGCTCATCTAGTCCTCATCTAGTTAGGTGTTTTCTTCTAAGACATAACCCCCTCAACTTTTTATCAGCTTGTCTGTTGTAAACAAACAAATGGTATAGGGCCCTCTGCTCTGCTCCAGGTAGTTGTATCTCAGTGTGGATTACACTCGGCACTGCCCACAGTGCCCACATTTTCCTTTCCTCTTTTGCAATAAGATTCTCCTGGACTCCTCTAGCTGGGACTAGAAAGGTGCCTGAACACTTCCTTCAAAGCCCTGTGCTCTGCAGATATGTCAAATGGCTCTAGGACTACGATACTGGCAAAAAATGCATTTGCCTGAAAGTTAACATTTCTCTGGGTGTTTACCAGCATAGAACTAAAGCTTTCAAATACCCTTTTTAGACTAGACCTGAAGGTTCTCCTCATCAAAAATCATGTTATTTATTTTCCTTTAATAAACAAACCACTTCATATGTCATTTTTTCTGGTCAAATTAAACAATTTCTTGCTAAGGCCTAAATGTAAGCTAAAGTCAAACATTTAAATTCAGGAACATTTTGTTCTTTCTGACAATGAAATATTGCCACAGCATTCAAAACAATTTAAATCAGTACACTATTTCCCCAATTAAGATAATTTTGTTATACAAGTTGATTCAGCTGGAACCATAACAGATTTTCAGTCTTTTGTATGTTTTCTCCTTAATAGCAAAACAGTTTAATTTTGATTAAATAATCTTGGTGAAGGTACAATTTCTCTATTTATTCTCTGATAAAACAGGAGTCAGAGCCACACTGATTTGCAATCTAAGCCTTATCTAGTCTCTGTGATGTATTTAATTTGCAGCTCTGGCTCCCAGAACAATCAAAAGGGTCCTGCAGTACTGTTAGCAATTCTGTCATTTAAAATCCTGAATTTTTTAAGAATTGGGAGAAATTGTGAGTTTCTGCTTATTGCTTGTTTTGCTCATATTATTCTTGTGTCCTTTGCCTTTTGGCATTGAGGAACACATTTGGTGCAGGTAGCTCAGTGTGAGAACTTCCCTACTACTTCTACTAACAGCTGCACAACAGTTCAATTGGAGCACCACATTATTTGCTAAAAGGAAAAAAGCCTGAAGAACAGGCAGGATTTAGGGTTCCATGTGTCAGGAAAGAAATGAAAGTGATCCACATACAAAGCAGTTATACCATATTCTAGTTAAAGTACTAATGAACTTCAGCAAATTTTAATGTCCCATTGAAGTTTTTCAAAGTTTTTGGTTCATCCATGTGCAGCACAATTTAATTTATCAGCAGTTAGCAAAATGCACTTAAAAATTCTAATTATTTAGGAGCACTTGGAGATTAGTGGAGTTAATACTTTAATTTTCCAACTCTTTGAAAGCTATTCAGATGTTCAGACAACGAACGTGGCTGTGGAAGAGTATGGAGCTATCACAGTATTTACTCCACACGTGAAGGAAGGGTAGTTTCTCATAATTTCTATCACTTTATCTCTACAGCTAATGCATTTCTTTTACTGTTTAAGTACTTAGTCATTCTTACAAGACTCTAACCTCAACAGTTTTTAATAGAAATTACTTACTACTGTATCACAAAGCTCTGTGACATTTCACTTTCAACAATAAAGTATATCTGGAGATCCACAGATGCATATGGTTTTATTAAATAAGATTAAATACAATTTTGTGTCTGTCTTTATACATATAAAGTTTTTTCACTTGAAAAAAAACCCACAGTTTCAATATATGGAGAGACCAAGAGGCACCTTTTCTGTAACAACAGCAGATGCTTAATGTAAGTAATTATTTCAAACACCTCCCTTTCACACCCAGTCCACGGCTGTTTGCTATTCCCACCCACTCTAGGGACTTTTGCCATGGGGGCACTCAAGTTCTCCACCTTCAATTAGGAGTCATGGGAGAGGAGGCCTGTGAATAATTATCAGACTGTCAATAATTATCATGTACCTGTATTCTGACCAAAAGGGGATGCACAAGCACCAAGATTACTTTTGTTCCTGTAAGGAGTAAGTAATATTGACAGTATTTACCCATTGAGTTCCATTGTTTTGACTAGATTAGATGGAAATGATGTGGATATTGCTGAAAGTGGCACCAGAGTCACTTCCCTCAGACAGGAAATTTAACTAGCTTTGGTAGCCTCATATCAGGAGATTTTCAGGATAGTTGGAACCTTTGAAGTCCTCTTCTTCTAAGGACAAAGTGATTTCTGAAGAGAAGGTGTAAGGATAAAAAAGCATATGTGAAAATGAATGAGAGGAGTTCCTCCAGCTTTACCAGCTTGGCAGTTGTGATGAAATCACTGAGAACAGTATGAGGAAAGCTATGAACATTGTGCTGTTATAAAGAAGCAGTTTGGGATTACAGCTGCTCTGTCCTTCATGCCCTTGAGTGAAGGGCTCAGCATGTACATTGAAAGCTGTTCTGACAGACCGGCAGCTAAAATGATTCTGTGACTGGTGGGAGGAGGGAGAGGTACAGAAGTACGATAAATTACATCACTTAGTATTCTGTGCACTTGTGTTACGGAAGAGTTCTAAGTAGCTCAAAAATATCTGAGGACACCCTTAACTCAAATATTTTCTCAGCTGCTTGGTAGGGCACTGTAGGGCACTTGGTAGGGCCCACCTAAATGACATTTTCTCAGAGTGAAGAGGAGCTCCTCCTTGTAATGTTTTGGATGGAACAAGACCAACAGTTTTTTTAGTTTATATTTGGTTTTGTGCTTTCTGGGTTTGTTTTTTGGTTGTGTGTTTTTGTGTTTTGGTTTTTGTTTCATTTGTTTGTTTGTTTGTGTTTTTATCTGTTTTGTTTTGTGGGTTGTTTGTTTGTTTGTGGGAGTTTTGTTTGTTTTTGTTTTCCATTGAACAGACTCCACCATGGAAACAGTTATATCGACCTGCAAATCTAGGAGGAGAGGGCAAGAGAGAACTCTGAAAGAGCTGAAGAGTACAAACTGTCTGGCAGAGATGGAGTTGTCTTTCAGCAAATAGGCATAACTGCAGTGTTCTCAGCCCTTTCATGTATGCCTTGAGATCATAAACTGTTCTTGCTCTGTTATTAGTGAATCTCTCTCTCTGGATACTGTCCTGGGAAAAGCTCATTAGATAACAACCATTCTGTGTCCAGCTTCTTCACTACAATGAAACAACAACCACCACCACAAACCCACATAAAATCATAATTTTGCCAGAATATTGGATATGAGGGGTATTCTAAAAAAAATTATGGAAAGACTCTGATTCTGCTTCCAGTGCTGCTGTTTTCTTTTTTCATTGTGCTGTGGCTCATCTGCCCCATTGGGAAATTTTGCACAGAGCATGAGTTATTGCAGTGTTGGGGTCTTCCCTTAAACTGGATCAGTGAGATTCTTTGGAATGCTAAGCATAGTGAAATCAGGTTTAAATTCACTTTGCAGGTTTTCTTCATTCACAACGTGAAGCTCCCCTTGGCTTGGAAGGGAAAAGCAGGTTCAGGAAACTCAAAAGAAGTACTTGGGAATGGGAAGGTTTTGGCAGCTAGAACATTTGGAAAATTTCACTGAATGCTACTTCACAGAATCATAGAATTTGCTTTGGTTGGAAGGGACCTCCAAGACCACCTAGTTCCAACCCTGCACCATGGGGAGGGATGCTACCCACTGTTTAGGGGTCTTTCTTCTAGAAGGACAAATGTGTGAGAGCCAATCCACAGAAGAGAATAAAATGCTGAGCAACCAGTGCTTTTCTGAGTGTTGAAGCCTTGAGCAGGATCTGTAAACAAGTTTTTAAGAGAACTGCCAAGTTACTTGGTTTTTCCCTCAGTGAAGTCTTATGGGCATTACTAGCTCCTGAGGAACACTTTGGACAAGTTTACTTACCCCCGAAGTGTAATTCTGCCACAATGCCTTCTAGAGAGAGATGGGAGACTCTCAATAGCTGATTTTTTGTACAGCATTTAATGTTAGATCAATTTTCACTTACCTCAAAACTAATCTTTTTATCATTAACTGAATGTCATTTTTACTATTGATTTACTACTAACAAAGAATGTCCATATTTGCAGTTACAGTTAATTCTAGACCCACTGTCAGCATTTTGCCAGACTATTTGTTTTGTCTGCTTTAGTTTATTTAGTGTATCAGTTAGATGAAGAAAACAAACCTTTGTTCTTTTTTTCCAACTCATTAGTATTCAATTCCTTGTAGTATATATTAGTAAATTGTGCATGCACTTGCATTTTATCTTGTAATATAGGTAATTCTGATTATAAAAACATAAAATGCCATTTTCATTCTATTGTCTACATATAAAAAGAAAAAATTTTGCCTATTTTTGTCATGCTGTTAGCATGTTTGGAACTGATTAAATTCACTATCTGCTACTGTTTCATACAAAGCATAGAGAATTTTGTATTCAGACACAGCTATGCTGAGCATCAGCTAATGACTTAATTGACAACTAGAGTTAGAAAAAAGGTGATATTCTTCCTGAGAAACAATATGAGGAAAACATTATTTGTAAGAGGTCATATATGTAAGATTATTATATACACAAACATTATTTATAAGATGTTCTTTATTTGTAAGACAGAAATAATTTTTAGGAAGTAAGAAAGGATATCATGAAAAGAAAGTATGAGTAGATAAAGAAGAAAGCACAGAACAATAATGGGCAGCCTTTTACCATCAGTGTGTATAAATAATGTAGTAGTCTGGAACCAATATTTGGTTCATCCAGGCTATGTTGACACAGGGCCCTAGTACTTTTTGCCTACATGATCACTACAGATTCACTCTGAATAACCACTCTCAGGCCCCTTTTTCTAGGCTGCTGGAGAATGTCTGGCAGCATCTTGAAATGACAGTGATGTCTTATGCAGGCCTGTGGTTCCTTATGTATCATACATAGGTGGCATCTTTCCATTCCTCCGAAAAGACAATGTAGCAGGCACACTTTGATATCATTTACATGTCTTTTGCATCAAAAGAAATTGTAATCAATTGATCACATTAGTCATCTAAGAATAGGTAGGACAAATCAGTTCATTCCAGATAAAAGGAGTGTGAGAGGTGCTGATCAAATATTTTTAGTCTAGAGGCACTTATTCCAGGATTATTTTACAATCATTCATGGGAAAATTTCTATGAGTCATCCTTTGGTTCAATATTTAATGAGAATTCAAGGATCTTCTACCATGTTTACTGAATGTAACTCTGTAGCATGAGGTTGTAGCTTTGTGCTAGAAGTTTTTACACACAACAAGAAGTCAAAATGTGTAATTTCTGGCTGCAGCAAAGGCTGACAAACGAGCTGGTACAATTAAGAAAAGCACAACATGTATCCATGAGCAGGGTTGTTGCTTGCCTATTGTATACTGAGGAATTTCCGCAGTGCTTATATTTACAGAACATTCAAGCATTGTAAATATGCTAATTTTTTATTCTGGCATTGGCTGTGGAGCATGCACTGGTGTGAGATTGTTGGGGACCACTCACAACTGGAGCTTCTTTTCACACCTCAGTGGATTCAGAGTGAGTCCCTGTCAGTGTAGGTGGGTATTTGACAGGGAAGACCATTGGGTCTTCTCTTCGTGGAACCAAAGATGTTCACTGACAGACTGAAGGGTTTGTGGTAATATTGTGTTCCATCGTGAGCCTTGAGTTTTTCTCTGCTATGGATAACTGGGAAATCCAAAACAGTCAAGGATTCCATTTTTGCTAGAATCCACCACTTAATATTGAACCATCTTTTCTGATATATGCCATAAAAGGGCAGTGATTGCAGTTCATTTTGTTCTGTCTCACTGACTTTTATAAGCCTGCACAAACACAGAACTTCAGTTCTCTAGATTTTCAGCTTTCTGTCCATAGGTGAATGAGCCTTATGTGAGTGCCTTTTATTCCCTGATATTCTATGATTTCATAATCAGCACTTCTCTTCTTTAGCATTTCTTTCCTTAGTTAGAGAGGAAAAGGCTACTAGCAGGATAGGAGGCAAGAACTGGCTTCAGTTTTTTACAAGAAAAATCACTTGTTTCTATATATATATCCCAGTTTTTCAATTACTTTGCACTGTAAGAAGGCCACTCCTCCTTACATTTTGCAGCAGAATGAGGTTACTGTTTTCAGATATGCCTCACTTTACCTTCCTAAAATAATAATTTCAAACATAAAATAACTCATTTTATAGGGATAAATAAATTAAGATGTTACTCTAACAGTTGCAATATTTTTATAAGTGTTAAGACTGGAAAACCAAGTGCTGAAAAAATTTGAAAGAACCAAAAATTCAAGTTATTTAGTCAATGTCATATTAGCAGCAGAGTATATTCTGTGGATTTTCTGAGAAACTTATATTTAAATTTAACCTTGTTGCTTAACAATAAGTAGAAGAATCAAACCTTTGGTTTTGTTATCTTATTCCCAAATACTAGCAACCTAATGCTGAAGGAGCAAAAATCATGTTTACAGTATCTTTGTTTCCAAAGGTGGACTTCTAAAAATGGGTTTGGTTTTATAATAAATGGTTCTTGTTCCAGGTTTCTCCTCTACACTGTTAAACCTAAATCATTCATAGAATGAAAATTAATTAGGAATGTCCATTTTGAAAAAACTATTTAAAAGGAACTTGTTTCCTTTTGGTGAGTCACATAACATGAGCCAATTCATATAATACAAACATATAGTTAAAGGAATGCATTACAGAAAATACAAGCTGATAGATATGCAGGTGATCCAAACAAGATGAATTGAGGTGAGTGAATTTCAGTACAATAGTTTCATGAATAATAAAACTGTCCTACAGGTAAAGCTGTTTAGGGTGCACATGTGCATTCTGGCATATTACCAACACTGCTGAACTTTTACCAAGATTAGTTTGTAACTTTGATCCTTAGAGGTTGCAAACAGTGTCATTAGTCTTCTGATATTCAGTGAGGAGTGTAATTTTATGCAATTGCCATTGTGCAAGTTAAAGGTTTAAAGAAGCTGAGATACTGAACCTTGCACAGAGTTGCAGCTGTTTCCCAGCCTTGAAGTTGCAGTTAGTCAAGAGAGTTACTGGGACACTGGCCTTTTTACAGAAGCAGCATGCCCCCATGGCAGTAAATAATAACTACAGAAATCACAGAATATTCTGAGTTGAAAGGGACCCACAAAGATCATCAAGTCCAATTCTTAAGTGAATGGCCCATGAGGTGATCAAACCCATAACCTTGGCCTTGTCAGCACTATACTCTAACCAACTGACCACCAGATAAAAAGAGTTTTCTGCTAGATCTGAGGCTTTGACACGGGTATTGACTGTATATTGCTAAGTAAAACTGTGAAGGAGCAAAACTGAGCATTGGACCACTCATAGTCCCCACTGCTAATTAGTCATTAGCAAACAATCTATTACAGTTATGACTGTGCTGACCAGTCTTTGACTTTCCTGTCTGTCCACTAACATATACCAGCTGGTCTAGGCACAGCTAAAGGGATAGCATGCAATCAGTAGGCAGTATGCAAATTGCCCTCTAACCACTGTCCCTGAATCTTTACATACTCATGTGCTCTCAGACCATAACTTTGGGCATTCAGCACATACTCTCCACTTCCAGCTCCCTGTTCTGATAACAGCACTCTGACAAGTTGCGAAGCAGACCTTATTCCTCAAAATACTGAAAATAATAATATAGTAAGATCTCAGAATACCATATGGACAAGTATGTCAAAGAACCATATGGACAGGTATGTGCCTCCTATCACAGGGTCAGAATATGGTTCTTTTTGGTCATATCCTGACCATACACAGTCAGCATTTCAGTTGTCTAACTAAGCATTTCGGCAGTCCAGAAGAGTTAAATACACAGAAGTATGTAAATAAAAATACTGCAGAATTAAGAGTGTTCATGTTAGTTGCTTTAAGAATCTGACTGCAGCACAGTTTGTGGCACATGACTGTAGTAATCTTTGTTTCCTACATGTTGTCCATGAAGAGATGTACTTCTATAAAGAAATCTGGATAGATTAATGTCTGAAAAACTTAAATTTAAGAGGCCTTAAATTAGCCTCCAGCTAATGTTTGCAGGTGACAAAGAGTGAAGAACATGTTTACAAGCGTGTTTGCTGAGGCTAAAATTGAGTTCTTTACCTGGAAGTCAAAAATAGTAACAGACATTTGAAAAGAGCCTATGTACTTCTCGTTTTCTCAGTAATGATTATCACAGATTTGTAAGGAGAATTCAGTTGGACATGTGTCTGTGCTTATCAGTTGTACTTTGTCGCTTATCATTTGGCATTTAAGTTTTGTCTGCATAAGTGTCTCGCAGTTTCTAAGGCCTGCCATGCACTTTTTATGGCACATGTTCTTTCATTGCCATGGGGGTCCCTAAAACTAAAGGTACATATGATCATAGTGATGATGGTGATGGTTCCAAGAACCCAGATGGTACAGAATGAAATATCTTTTTCAAATCCTTGTGAGTATGAAGCCAGACCCATTATAAAAACAGAAGTAGCAAGTGGACAATGGGGTGGAGAGGGAAATGACATCTGTAAAATGATCCCATTCAGTCCTATTCAGGTGATAAGAACAGTATGGCTGTAAGCCAGGTAAGAGTGAAGCTGAATATTTATGGCCAGTGTGCCTAACTGCAGGAAATATAATTTTACTAGATGATGATGAAATCAGTGTATTTGGGGGTACTGATGTCTTTTAAATTCTGAACCCAAAACCCCAGATGCTCCCCACTCGATAATGAGCGAAGTGGCTAGAGGAGGGGATGTATTGCAGAGAGAAGAGTCTTTGTTAATACCCATTAGATCCTTGAATGAGATCTCCACAGCTATTACAAAAGCTGAATGGAAATGCTATGCATTTCCATAGCATAATGCTATTAATGTTCCTACTTCAGCAACTGTGAATTATGACATACTAAACCCATTAATTAAGGGAGCCCCTGCCATCCTCAAATGTTATTGCATTGCAAAACAAGATGAAATTGGGAGAGATACTGATTTCAATGCTCTGTTTGTTTTAAGAGAGATCATTGGAATCAGGAAGAAGCCCAGAGATATCCCTACCTGGGCAACACTAGCGCACAATCTCTTCAATCATGGGCAAGAGATGGAATGAGATAATACATCTAGTGAAACAAAAAACACAGGTCACAAGATGAGACAAATAATTCCCTGGAACCAGATCCCCTGTTCATTCACCCAAGAGTCAGAGATGGAGAGGACGATATAATCAAGCTTTAACATTAAGCATTCCAAGAGCTGCAAGTCAGAGACAGCCTGGCAGCATTTTCCAGGGTCTATTTCATCCAGTTTAGACATGACTCCCACCTCAGAGAAACAAGAGTAGCAATCAGAGACAAAATACTCCAAATCATTGAAAGACTTATTGCTGTTCAGTAAGTGTTGCATTAAAACAAAACATAGAAAAGGAAGTAGTAGGTACATGGAGATATAAGCACAACTGTAACAAGGATAAATGCAGATCAGCACAATGTATGTTGGCACAACAAAAACTAAGTCCACGCAACGTATCTTACTGACTCCAAAATCCCTGATAAGACTTTTGTAACCTTATTCCCACAGATTTCTAAAATTGGACCCTACACCATCAAACGTACAGGCCAGCAACACTTGCTATGTAGTCCTTCAGGGTTCCTCAAATCATCAATGCGGATTAATGTCTCTGTGATTAATCCTGTCTACGTCATACACAGGATGGTTAGTATGATTACACAGATGATCCAAAATGATCAAGGAGAGATGTGATGGGCATCCTGGAAAGGGATTAGGAATACTAAATAGGATGAATGCTGAAGTCCTAGCAAACAAAATAAATTCACTAACAAGTGATTTATACCAGTTGGAATATCTATTATGATCTTCCTTGCCGGCATTAAGAACTAATCAATGGCTCCTATCAGATACATTAATTCAGAGGGAAAGGACTGATGAAAAGAACCACTTGCCAATAGTGGTGAGTGCTCTAGATGCAACACAAAACGATACCTCTTATGCTCTTAGTTGTATCCAAGATCAGTTCTGGATAAAAGTTACTGCCACAGTTGTAAGGGAAGGTGATGAGGACACCTTGCCTACTGAAATTCAAAAGGTTGTCTAGGATAGTGCAACTAAATTTGAAAGCAAGTTCCAATCTTGCTGGCATTTAGGGCCAATATTATCATGGGCTGCATTGATAAGAGTGTGGCCACATGTGATGGTTTTGGTCTAGGCCTTCCTGGTGACCAGTTTGTAACCAAGGAAGTGACCAAGTACCCAGTATTCCATACGATTTTTACGTAAACCAGAGTATAATAAGTTGGAGATTGAGACCTCACTCTTTTCTCTTCCGGCGAGGTTTGGGAACAGTGGGTCCCTGCGTTGGTCTCGCTTATCTAAGGCTGAGGCCTGCAGAGTCCACTGTCCTGCCACGTGGAGGTTTGGAGAGTGCTGGCCATGTCTGCCAACCCTGCTGGTTTAAGGGATGTGGTGGTTTGTTTTACTAGTTATTTTACTAGTTCTCGGGTTTGATTGTGCATATCTATTCGGTGTCCCTTTTTGTTCCCTCTTGTCCCTTTTTCCCCTTTCCCTTTCCCTTCGGGGGGTTGATTCCCTTTTACTGTGTATATAGCATCTTAACTGTATATAACTGTGATCTATGTAAATATACATATATTTTTATATAAGCAACTTGACTTTGGGTTCTTTAATTTTTATAGTTTTTTTTTCTTTTCTTTCTTTACCCTAAGGGAAGAAGGAAGGGGGAAGGGGGGGGGGGGGGGCTGCTAACTGGAAGTTTGGGCATTTGGCAGGAAGCCAAGGTCCAAACTATCACACCACAGGTCAAAGGAGATGATCTTCTTCCCCTGCTTAGCCCTAGCAAGGCCACATCTGGAGTCCTTTGTCCTGTTCCGGGCTTCTTTGTATAAGAAAGACAAGGACCTACTGGAGAGGGTTCAGTAGAGAGCCACAGAGAGGATGGGGGCTCTGGGGTATCTCTCTGTTGAATAGAGATAGCAGGAGCTGGGCTGTTTAGTCAAGACAAGACTGAGAGATGATCTCATTAATACTCATTATGCAATGCGTATAAATATCTCAAAGACTGGTGCCAAGAGGATGGTGACAGACTCTTTTCAGTGGTGCTGAGTGACAGGGCAAGAAGCAGAATCTATAAGCTAAAACATAAGAAATTCCACTCAACAGGAGGAAGAACTTTACATTGAGAGTGGCAGAGTACTGGAGCAGCTCCCTGGGGAGGTTATGTGGTTGCCCTCTGTGGAAACACTGAAAACCACCTGGACACATTCCTGTGTAACCTGCCATAAGTGACCCTGCCTTGGCAGGGGAGTTGGACTGGATGATCTCCAGAGGTGCCTTCCAACCCTAACAGTTCTGTGGTTCTGTGACATTTGTATTGACACTGAACAGAATGTTTGTCATTTTGAAATACACCCTGATGAACCGTCTGAAACTGTACTTGTATATTTTGGAAAGGGATGTGTTTGTATGACAACTCTTCATGATTCTGTATTTACAGATAACACCGCTGTAGAGACAAGCAATCACTCAGCTATCTGTGTCTGTAATTTTACCAGAATTGTGGGATGCAAATTTAAAAGTTCAGAGTTTAGACAAAGTTTAAAGTTCTAAATTATGCAAGAAAAAAAAAACATTTATTTATACCTTAGCACTTCAAAGAAAGAAGGTATGGAGAGAAGAAGCAACACAATAGAAATTGAAAAAAGCCAGGATGGTTAAAGGACAGTTTTTCAGTTTGTGTCTCAAGAACACTCTTGACTTTACTTCCCTCATCACTCCTCTGGCAACAACCTAAGACAAGCTGTCCTCCACATAGAATAGCCACTCCACTTTCTTCCTTTTACCTCAAGTCCTAGGGAGAAGCTGGCATCAAGAGTGTTGCCACAAGATCCAGAGCTGAGTCTCTTCTTTTCACACCAAGGGACAAGAACAAGTAGGAATGGCCAAAAAAACAGCCTGGGAGAAGGATGTAGCTGCAGCTGCTGGGAAGGTACTTCCTCATTAAGCAGTGTTATCTATTACCCCTTGTCAAAAGCAACATCAGCTCAACTTTTTGGGATGTGCTGCTACTGCCAGACAAAGAAGATGTGTTCAGGTGATCAGGCAGTGTTTTCTCACCAAACTAAGTTTTCCATCTTTTACAAGGCAAAGAGTAGGTAAGATAGAAAGGGTCTAGGCTGGAATAATACACAGAAATTCAGTCAAAGGCTGTCTTCATCAAACTGAAAGAGCTACAGAAGAATTTTTTTTTTTTTTTTTTTTTTTAAAGATTAAGACTACACTAGAAATTACACAAGTCACTGCTAGGATCATGTGAACTCACACAACTCTAGTGTTATATAGCACACATTGGAGCTAGGGCTAGGCTACCTTTATAATCCTGGAGAGGAATAGCTACTTCTCAAGTACAATTCTTTTTCTTCAAAGGTACATTGCTAAAGTAGTCACGTGAATCACTTTCTGTAGGTACCTATTTCCAGTATAAGGCATTATGTGAACCAGGAACCATTTCCATATTTACACTTTCAAAAGTGGAATTATATCAATTTTTATTAATTAAAAAAATGGGATTTTGAATCTGTTCTTGAATAAATGATTTTCAGGGTGCAGTTTCCAAATTAGTTTAAGCGGAAGCTTTTTAGCAGCTGACTGTGGGGCCATCTGAGCATTGCAGCCAGTAATGTATAGAATCACAGAAAAGATTAATAGAATAGTTAAGGTTGGAAAAGACCTTCAAGACCATAGAGTCCAATCTTTGACTGAATACCACCTGGTCAACCAAACCTTAGCACTAAGTGCCATGTCCAGTCATTTCTTGAATGCTTCCAGGAATGGTGACTCCACCACTTTCCTGGGCAGCCTGTACAAATGCTTAATCATCCTGAAAAAGAAATGTGCCTTTTTGTCAGAAGCACACTCAAATCTAGTTAAACTAGGTTTGCACCACATCATGAATATGTGATTTCTGCTGTATTTATTGCAAATTTTGTACTTGTGTTTACTGATATACTGAGCAAACATATTTCATATTTTTTAATAAAATTTATAAATAGGTATTTTGAATTCTGCGCGGAAATTATTAAAGTTCATAGTTATATTTCAGTTATATGCAGATTTCTGTGGGCTTCCTAACCTAACCTCACTTGCTCTTTATAACCCCTTCTTAGACACTTTTAGCTATCTTTTTTCAGATGCACCAGTTATGATTCAGCATGTGAAGTATGGAAAGTGCATAGCCCAAATGTTTGAGCTGTTCCAAAGTTTGTAATATTGAGCAAATCTTGAAATCAATCATTAATTTTTAAAAATCATATTTCATATTGAAATGAGCAGTCTTTAACACAAGTAAGACATTAAGAGAACATACTCCCTACCCCACCACCCCACCCCCACATCCAGGAATTGCAACATGTAGGTTTCTTTCTAAGAATGTTACTTTCTAACAATCTCTTTGCAGTTTAGAACTCAATGTCTGATTTTTCTCATCAGACCAGGATGTCTTTATTAAGCTGATGGTAACAAAGGCAAAAACCTCACAGTAACTGTCCTTTTCTTTTGTAGTACCAACAGGTTGCGTTATCTGGTTGCTCTGTTTTTGTCTTTTGAATAGGCAAGTAGCCAAAGGCAAGGGAGATGTTACTTTGTTTACAGCAAAATGTGCATCTCGAAAATAAGCATTATATTCAAGATTGAGAAGAGAGAAACAACTTGTTCAGGGAGTAGCACAGAAAAACTTAGCAGTTGCTTGACATCTCTGAACTCTACTCTTTCCAGAGCTGACAGTTCAGTGTCTTTTTTGAAAGCATATGAAGTGTTGTATATTTCTGACTTTTAACATTGGGAGGAATCTTCCCAGATGTTTCTATAGCAAAATCACATACAGTAAAAAGCAACTAATTTCAAGAGCCAAGACTTTTGAGCCAAGACCATTTGGCTCAAATTCCCTTCCATAGACTTTTATACAGAACCTCACAGTAGAGGCACACTGTAGTTTCAGAGAGTAACAATCAGATAGTATCAACTCCTACTCAGTCCTTACTACTGCAACCAAGATGAGCTCTATGTCGTTAAAAATGTGGAAAACACTGCACAGTGATTCTCCCTGTAGTTAAACTGTAAAAATAAAAATACCATCTTTATATATTTGGGATGGAATGTCCTTCTTCAGCCAAGCTGTAGCCATTGCAAAATTATTCTGGACCTTGGCTCAGTCTCAATTGGAGAGTTTCAAAGGGTTTGTAAGGCATTAACTCAAGCAAAGTGATGTGAAAAAAGTAGCAGATTTATTTCTATTGACTACCTTTATAGTATTTAATGAACATAAGCTATTTTAATTTTCATGTGTAGTGATTCAATTTCTGCTTTACAGTTTTAAATCCTTAACACTGAAAGCAAATAGGCAGTTTTAGTCTGTAGCAAGACTTGTGCTCATTTTGTTTTCTCAAGTTTATAAACTGGGAAATGGCAGTAAACCTTGAAAGGAAAACCTCAAGAAAGCTGTTCTGCTAAAGGACAGGAGAGCTAGCAGCTAGATAGTTTGCTCTGTGTTCTTAGAATCATAGAATCAGAGAATATACCTTAGCAGAATCAACCAGGTTGGAAAAGACCTCTGAGATCATCAAGTTCAACTCTTGATCCAACACCACTGTGGTTACTAGACCATGGCACTCAGTGCCACATCCAATCTAGTCTTAAAAACCTTCAGGGATCGTGAATCCACCGTCTCCCTGGGCAGCCCATTCCAATGCCTGATTACCCTCTCTGTAAAAAATTTCTTCCTAATATCTAACCTAAACCTCCCCTGGCAGAGCTTAAGACCATGCCCTCTTGTCTTACTGCTGATTGCCTGAGAGAAGAGACCGACCCCCACCTGGCTACAACCTCCTCTCAGGGAGTTGTAGAGAGTGATGAGGTCTCCCCTGAGCCTTCTCTTCTCCAGGCTAAACAATCCCAGCTCCCTCAGCCTCTCCTCACTGCAAGGAGTCCTTTCACCAGCCTGGTTGCTCTTCTCTGGACCTGCTCCAGCACCCTGAACTGAGAGGCCTAGAACTGGACACAGAACTCAGAACTCTCTATGGGATTTCTGGATTTTGTGTGCTGTCCCATTTAAAGTTTTCATTACCATCTCAGAACAGTAGTACTGAATCAGATCAAAGTGTCCTGGTCTCCATCAGTGGCAAGTTATTAGAGAGTGTAAATGTAAACACAGAGTGGTCTTTTCCCTACCATGTCTCCTGGCTTTATGAAGTCTGTGGCTTAGGGGCTCACTAAGCTGGAAGTTGCAGTAGTAATATTCCTTGAATTGGTCCGATCCCTTTGGCCTCCTCCATGATCTGGAACAGTGAGTTCTATCAGCTAATTCAGTGTATTCAAACATCCTGAGATGAAAGTCGAGAGAAAAGCACTTATTTCTTCTATTTTAAGAAATCATCAATAATCTTTCCCCATTCACACACACTATTTTAACTGATCCCTGTTGTGTCCCCATTTGTATTTTCAAAGCTTTTGTGAGGGAAGTAAGTAGCAGGGACACATCCCAAAGATGTCTTGTTAACCACCATGTGGCTAAGGTTTGAGTTAATGTCTTAATAAATCTGTTTGTTATACAGCTCAGTTTTTATTCATGCAATCTCATCTAGCAGACAATAATTTAGTATCACTCACCATTGGCTATGCTGTTGCATAGGGATAATGCGTATCTATAGCTAATACTCAAACTGCTGCAAATGTTATCTGTTCCTGCCCATTACATTTTTAGAGCAGCTTTTAATTTTCAAAGCAAATTTTTGATACTTTTCTTCCAGACCATCACTAGCCACTCTGTTTCTGTGTCTCAGGTATCATTTTGCATTTCCCAGGACAAGTGAGTGTTTCAAGTACACTGTGTCCAATGCACCTGTGTTCTGCCACCCCTAGACCTGGTGGTCCTACTGTGTTCAAGAGCCTACACAAATCCTACTGCCTTAGTGTGGCTGTAGTGCAGACCATTCACCACTGTCTCTAGTTCTTCCATTCTTCAGCTTTTCTCACTTGAGTGTCCCTCAACTGATGTGTTCACTTGGTCCATTGTCTTGCTCTAAGTGCTATAAAATTCACCATTTCACAAATATGTTGAAAAGAGTTCTTTGTGAACATTAGCTTCTTTTTCCTTTGTTGTCTTACACTGTTTTTTTGTGGTACTGTGGTATTGTGAAAACTTCCCTAAAAAAAATCTGGTTTGTGTGTAATGATGATCTATCTACTTTTATTTATTTTTATATGTGTGAATTTGACAGGGTTTTGGTGGGATGAGGAATTGGATTTTGGGTGGCTTTGTTGGTTTTTTTGTGTGTGTCTGAGGACTATTTTTTTATGTTGCACAGACAGGGGATGGAAGTAGATTAATTCCCCAGAATAGGTCTGAAAGTTCAGTGCATGGTTCATATTAACTGGCATGCATTCAGCAGTACGGGATGAATAAAGAAAATGCTGACAATAATAAAATGGTGCAGTTAAAGATGTGAATGTAGACCAAATCTTACCATGAAGTGAAGGAAAAAAGGTAAAATATAGGGAATGGTTTGAGTAGAGTCAATACCAAGAATGTTCAAATCCTATCTATAAAATTTATGCAGTCAGTAAGGTGTCACTTGCTGCTGGTTTCGTTAATACCTTGAGCATTCACACATCCAGAGCTCACAGAGCTGTCTTGGGATCAGTGTTATTTAATATCTTCATTAATGACATAGATGATGGGATCATCACTCTCAGCAAATTTGCAGCTGACATCAAGCTGAGTGGTGCACCTGACACAGCTGAAGGATGCGATGCCAGCTGGAGAGACCTGGACAAGCTCAAGGATTGGGCCCATAGGAATCTCATGAAGTTCAACCAGGTGCAAGGTACTGCACCTGGGTTGGGGCAACCTCCAGTACCAACACAGGCTGGGAGTGAACAGACTGAGAGCAGCCCTGATAAGAAGGACTTCGGGGGTGCTGGCAGATGAGAGGCAGGACATGAGCTGGAAACGTACACTCACAGTCCAGAAAGCCAAACATGTTCTGGACTGCATCAAAAGCAGCATAGTCAGCAGGCTGAGAAGGTGATTCTGCTCCTCTACTTCATTTTGATGAAACCCAACCTGCAGAATCTGTAGTATGGTATCCAGTTCTGACGTCCTGAGCACAGGAAGGACATAGACCTGTTGGAGCAAGTCCGGGGGAGAGCCACCAAGATGATTAGAGGGCTGGAGCACCTCTCTTATGAGGAAAGTGCAAGAGAATTGGGCTTGTTCAGCCTGGAAAAGAGAAGGCTCTGTGGCGACATTGGTAGGTAATTGTGGCAATCCAGTACCTGAAGGGAGCCTATAAGAAAGATGGAGAAGAACTATTTACAAGAGCATGTAGTGACAGGACAAGGGTGAATGGATTCAAACTGAAAGAGAAGATTAGATATTAGGAAGAAGTTCTTTACTGTGAAGCACTGGAAGAGATTGCCCAGGGACACTGTGAGTGCCCCATCCTTGGAAGTGTTCAAGCCTAGGCTGGATAGGGCTCTGAGCAGCCTGGTCTAATGGAAGGTGACCCTGGGACTGAGTGATCTTTAAGGTGCCTTCCAACCCAAACATTTCTATGATTCTATGACCTGAATCATCTGGCCTTATCATCTAGATCTGAAAGGAACACTGAATGAGGTAGCTGAAGGCTACTGAACAGTAGACTAGCAGGCAAGCATCTTCCATCCTGGTCATTCTTGTGTTTTTCAACTGAAAGAATAAATAAAAATGTTGGTGGCACTCCAGTGTTGCATATTTAGGTCCTGGTGTAACTCTTCCTGAGTTGTGTGGGAAAACCCATCTGCTACTAATGATGCTTCACGTGCTGCATGGATAAACATCACTGTTAACCTACTCTGACAGGAAGAGCTATCAATCATTTGAGATCTAGCTTTTCCAAACACTTAGATTAATGTGACATCAAAATAAAAAAACCTATTGGGAATAGAATCATGTGCAGGAACTGAATTTCAAGGCAGGCAGCAGATGTTATTGCTAATATCTGTCCTCCAGAAAACCCCATCTGAAGAATGACTTGTTATTGCCCAAGTCAAGATTCCTGAAGAAGTTTGCATTTTCATAAGGAAGGAAGATGCTTCTTTCAGCCTGTTTTTATTTTCAGAAATGTGGAAAAAGGCAACACAGAAATACAAGTGGGATAATTTTCTTTTTCCTCCTGATATGAAGTTTAAATCTTCCTGCAAGAGTTGTAATGTTTATGTCCTTTTTATCATTACCAAGATTAGGATAGCAACAAGGAGTGTTTATGGGGGAAGATATATTCTTTTCCATTGTAGAAGTGCTGAGCAGCTCTTGATAGCATCTGAAAGAAACAAAAAAATTAATTAAAAAAACTGTTGATGAAGTTTCCTGACAGTCCTGTTCATAATGCAGTGTTATATGTCACAGATACCACTTTCCTCAGACACAGGAATGGTCTTTCTGAAGCTCCTTCAATTGCTGTTCAGTCTAGATGGTTTTTCCGTTGCCAGCCCGTGGGCAAATGTTGACAGACCACATTGCTGCTGAGTTTTGAAAGGTTATCAGAAGAGTGAATGACCACTAATGTCTTAATTAGACTGTAATTAGGACACTGTAGCTTAACCATTCTCTGAAATGAGTTTGAGATGTTTTAGGTTTTATTTCCTTTTTCTACATTACTTTTGTCTTTAAATATTTATTTGTATGTTTTACCTATCTATAGTTCTCTGTTGGCCAGGTATTTTCGTCATCTATGCAGACCTCCTTGGAGGCACCAGTTCAACCTGTTACTGTGTTACTGTGCTTGAGTCTCTCCTAGGACACAGACAAGTTTGGAATACCTGCATGGGGAGAGGATTGTGTCCCTTGGAGCATGCAGGGGGTTTGGAGACCCTCGTACCTTGCAAGGAGTGGCGAAGTTCCGTGGTGCACATAGAAGGGAGGTTGAAGGGTTTTTTTTGCACATAAAAAGGTGTTTCAAATCCCTCTTAGTGTTTGAAATGGTAGAAAATAAATCCAGTGTACATACTGGGGGACTCCCTCAGCCAAGACTGTGCAAAATTAAGAGAAATGGTCTAGTACATAGAATTTTGCAAAGACCGTGCAATAGTGTCATGCCAGGAAGATCGACCAGCTGTAACCTGGTCTGCTCATTTAGCAGGACAATGGCCATCACAAACCTCTAACATTTGCAGTTTAGCAGTTTATGTCTTTGTAGACCAGACAGCCTCTCACATAAATGGATATTTCAAGAAGCATATGGCAGTGTGGCAGGGACCAGGACAGCTGTGGGACTGTTGGTGACAGCACAGCCTGAACAGAGGCCATAATGAAGTTCCCATGTCCAGTCACACACGGACACACACACACACACACAAAAAAAAGTATGGTATTTTCTTGGGAGTTGTGGGATTTTGTTGGCCATGGATTCCTAGGTGTGCTGGTTTTGCTTGGGGTAGAGTTAATTTTCTTCACAGTGGCTACTGTGGGGCTGTGTTTTGGAATTGTGCAGAACACAGTATTGATAACTTGGCTAGGGTTAAACCACAAGAGTCCTTTTTGGCATCCAGTGTGGTACTTGAAAGGTTTGAGATATGACAGATTTGACTAGGATGTGCTAGACTGAATTTATACCTTTTAGTGCTGTTTAGCTAGTAATGAGCAGGCTCCTGTTCTTGCCATAGGGCTTGCTTTCCTGACTGTGTTAGAGTCTGGCGTTTGTTAGTGGCTGCTTTTTGCTTTAGATGCTTACTGTGGTGCTGCACTGCTGGTTACCTCACTGAGTTGTGCCTGGGAACATTCTGATAACAGCCAGGGGGATGCATCAGTGTTGGCAGATGGCCAGGGTACTGCTGCTGTTCCTGTGCTGCTGTACTGGACAGGCTGGAATCCCAGCATAAAATTAAGTTGCCAGAACTGTGACATGTGGATGAGGCTGTGGAGGATGCCACAGTGGAGAAGATGGATGCTTGATGGAGGATGTGACGTGTGACTCCACAAACAGTAGATTTTGCTGGCATAATTTGTGATCCCAGGGCAGATCCATGCTGGAGCAGGATCCCTTGCAGCCTTTGGTGCAGACCACGTGGAGCAGGCTGTCCCCCTGCAGTCCATGGAGTACTGTGAAGTAGAGTATACTAATAGTGGACTCTAGCAGGAATGCCTTATTTCAGCCAGACTGGGATCAAGGGGAGAAGTTGATAGTAATATTAAACCAGATAATCTGGCCCAAAATTACCAGAGGTGGAGATTGTAATGGATAGACCTTTAAATTGTTGTAAGCCATGATTTGAGTTGTATTTTACAGGAATTCCTTCAGCAGGAACTCAAACCAATGGAGGAGAAACCTTACAAGAAGCAGTTGCAGTGCAGCAGTGACATGACCTGAGATTACTTTGGTGCCCAGTAACTCCAAGCAAGACATCACCTTTGCTGTCCTGAGTGACCAACAGAACAGATGGAGCTCAAAGTCATGGACTAGATGAATTCAACAGACATTTTGATGTGTTAAGGATAGGTTCAGGTAACTAAGTCTCTGACTGAGGCAAGCAAGAACACAGAAATAGAGCCTATTCTATGGGGCCCACAGAGAGAACAATCTTTAAAGCTATAAAAGTGTCTGCTCCTGCTCTTGGGCTCCCGGATTCTTTAATCTGTCTGTACTTAAACATAAAGCAATAGCTAGTGGAGTGGTAATGCAGAATTTAGGACTCCTTTGGAGACAATTTGCATATTACTCAGCTCAATTAGATCAACTAGTTGCAGCAGGAGCACCAGACTGTAACAAGTCAGTGAAAGCAGTAGCAACAATATTAGAAAAGAACTGCCCCCTTATGCTGGGACATCCAAAAAAGTCCATGTCCCATGAAATGGAAATACTATTGAAACAGTATTTAAAAACTGATAAAATACCAAACATTTTACTACTTAAAAATTATTGTTGAAATATATGGGTCTACTGTATCCATGGTTTTTTTGTGTGCAAAGGTACTAAAAAATAGATTTAAAATTTAATATTCAGTAACCTGAAGTATAATGGTTACTTCAGCCCAAACAAAGGCTAAAAATATTAAAAGGCAAAAATATGGAAGAATTATCTATTTTGTTTTTAAAAACACACTTAAAATGAAGAGACGTTAGTAAATTTAATCTGCTATAGCTGACATAATTCCTGGGCTTCAATACAATCTCCAAATTTAATTTCAGTGAAGTGTTAGTAAAAGTAACACCTTCTGCAGATTCAGACCTGTATGACTGAAATTGTCTACTGATGACAACAAAGAGTAACTTAACCAAATATGATTTCTGTAAACAGTTCTTTAAATTAAGGATAGAAAAAATACATGTTAAACTGGCTTTGGACAATTTTCTACTGGATGTTGCTTACTATTAGCATGGCTTATGCCCTTCCAAGTAAGTATCAGCATAGACTTTAGAGTCCTTTTGAATGCACTTCTTTCTTTAGATAGACACATTCTTCGTGTCACAATTTGATGACTGTTGGGAGATGCAGCAAGGCCACGGAGCCTGAACAGTAAAGAAAGAATGTAAATAAGAGGTGAACATCCAATCATATGTGAAGGCTAGTGGTAAATTATAGACAACAGAGCTAAGAATAGTTCTGGTATGTAAGATTCTGCGGACAGTGTGTGAGTGAGCTGTATGAGAACAAGATGTAATGTATACTGGACAAAGCAATAAAAACTGAATGTAGGCCATCATCATAAGATGCCCAGTTATTTCATGGTTGTCCTTACAACAACAGATGACTTCTGATATATTGCTAAGGTGAAAATATGCCTACTGCTGAATATATGGCATGATGAGTGTTAACAGTATGCACCCAAGCTTTGAAGCCACAATGGGCACATAGATATGAACAAATCAGATGTAACACCTTGCATCTAATGCCTTTACCTAACGATGGAGAACCAATATGAACAAATTATACACATCCCAAGTAAAACATAGACTGATTTAACTGATGATCCCTCACATAACCCAGATCTAGTTCTAATTGCAGATGGCCCACTCAGAGTCTACAAGGACAGCAACAGTCTGAGTATGCAGTGGTGAGCTGGGGACAGGTAATAGAAGGATATGCTTCATAGATAGGATGAGAGCACAAGGAGCAGAACTAGTAGCTTTGAGACATGCAGCACACCTCGGAAAACAGAAGTTAGTTATCCTCTATACAAATCAGACACAATTGCCAATTTTACAGTGAACATAATCAAATGATTGTTTAAGAGTGGGGATGGAGAAAAAATAGCATATACCATATTGCAATCTTCAGGTCAAGCAGAATGGATGAATAGGACACTAAAAAAAAAAAAAAAGATAGCAAAAATACATACATGCACTAAACTGAAATGGCCAGAAGCCTTACACTGGGCTCTTTGAGATGTCTGGAATACTCTGAGACAACATGTAGGACTAACACCAGCAAAAAGTCTCTTTGAGAGGCACTTAGCTACAACAGGGACTTACATCCCAGCTAAGATCAGGCTTGAAGGGTAGAGGAAGTATGCACAATAGGTTCAGCCCAGCCCACCTGAAATACAAGTACAAGATGGACAACCCAGAGGACGAAGGGTTAGTCGAGATACTTTCTTGAAAATCCAATTTTGCTGTTAAAGCTTTGGGTAAGAATAACTGGATACACCATTCTCATATTAAATGAGTTTAGTGAGTGATCAAACAGTTGGTCAATAACTTGAGAATCTTTCATGGTAGTATCTCGATAAATATTTATACCCTATGATAACCTTGTTAGCTTTAACTCTGCTGTGTTTATCTCCTACAGTGATGTTATAAGATAAATGGTTAAACGCCTTGAAAGATGCATTTTTCCTTTTTGCTATGACGGTCTTCTCAGCCTAAATCATAATGTTTGTCACTGGTAAAATATTCTATATTAAGGGCAGTGGATAAATGCCTTGAAATTTGTTGTTGTTGTTTACTTGTTTGTTTGTTTTCTTTTCCCTTTCTTTTAGTATACTAGCAGGTACACTCAGTTAAAAGAAAAGGGAGGATTGTTGAGGAATATGTCTAGTCCAGGTAGCTGGACTTGAAAGCTGCAGACTGAGAAGCAGATTGAAATGCAGATTCGGCTCTGGGTGGGAGCCCTTTGAACTGCCATCCTTTGGGAGAACAAAGGGCATGAAGATGGGTGACCCCAGCCAGTTGAACACACACTGAGAGACACAGAAGGAGCCTGGAATTCCCGACCTTTTGGGTAATCAAGCAGATGACAGTGATGCCAGCCAAGTGGGTGGACAGAGAGAGAAGTGCAGGAGCAGAGGGCTCATGAGGAAGAGCAAGACTTGAGAACACTTGGACTGTGAGGGTTTAAAAGTCCAGGGATTCCTTTGTTTGGGATTGCTCCTCAGAGGTACCAGTTCGAGCTGTTTCTGTTACTGCATAGTGAAAAAATGGCTTTATAGAACGAGACATCTGAGACTCTGCCATAGGAAAAATGGGGTCGAACTAGTAAGGAAATCTAGTCTGACTGTGAGAGTGTGGGATGTGTAGGAGTCCAGTGGGGACCCTTCGGGTCACTGGAGCCTTCCACTCTGAAGGGACTTCAGTCCCAGTAGTGAAATTCTCTGGCTTTGGGAGTGTGACTCTCAGAGAGTGTCTTGAACAGCCAGACTGCCAAGTTTCCTTAACAAACTTATCATCTTCAGTGCTTCCCTTTTGTCCCTTTACTTTCAAGTTACTTGCTTCATTTAAGTGGCATTACTTTGTCATGTGTGGCTAGCACAAACGAACCTGTTTCAGTATGAAAAGATGAGCACACTGTGTCTGGACAGACAAAAAGCACAAAAATCCTGGAGTTAATTAATTTGAGTTAGTTCTGAAGAGCAAATTCCCCTGCACTTTCCCCTTCAACCTCTAAGCTGAAGTTTCCATGCTGTTAACTGAAAATTATATATGAAAAGGTGGGGTTGATCTTGGTTTATGTTTTTGTTTTACTTTTACTTTCACAGATGACTGTGAATGCAACAGTTCTCTTAAAAAGAGTGAAAACTTGTGGTGTTTAGTATTTTGATCATATAAGTATTACAAAAATTCTGATATGCTACTATGGGCCTTACACTGAACCTCTGTTCATCGCAGTGAGATACTGTATTTAGTTTGCATTGAGTTGGTGCAGTTTTGAGTAGATGAGGCATCTTTCTGAATTGGAATGCTATTTTTTAGTGACTTACTTTTTAGCTTTAACAAAAAAATCACATAGAAAACAATTTGAAAAATAGTATATTTAAAAAATACATATTTTCCAGAACATTTATTAACCTAATTTGATCTTTCATCCAAGTAGATATTAATATATCTCTAGTTATTAGTACTGAGTAAATGAAAAGTCAAAAAACATTTTTCCTGTTCTTCTTGATGGAAAGGTACTAACCAATAACTGAAAATGCAACATGAGGGAATGCAATGAAGAGAGAAAATAATTTTACAAATATTCAGTAAATTCTAATCTGTTCTTTGAAAGGTAATTAATACTTTGTAAATAATGACTCTATGCCTGCACACCTAAAAAAGTAGGTCTCTTTCATGCATATGAGGCCTTTGAACTGTGTGTGCTAGTTATTAGACTGTAGTTTGTCTTCTCTGTAAAAGCTAAAGTACACTCAGCTGGGAATTTAGCATCAGTAAATCATAAGTAATATCCTGGAAGAACATAAACACTTCTTTTGGCTTGCTATAACCATAAGAAGCTGTTAAGATCTTTTAGGTAACCAACCAGTTGAAATAGGAGGTGTCCATCACATAGAAACTCATCACTATTGAAAACAAAGACAGTTTTTACTATTCTTTAAAGAAAGTTGATTTTCTTTAGAAGAATAACCAGACAGGTAAGAGAAGGCTTAAGGAGTCACCAGGCACAGAGACATTGCTGGCTTAGCTCTAAAGAAAAATAAAAAAAGGAACTGTGCGTTAAATGCTACTTAAGTGAAGAATATCTCAGAGCTTGTTACCATGCTGATAACTTCAACAGAGATGATTACCACCTGTTCTCCTAGTAGCAGTAACAAACAGTGAACACTGTTATAGAGCTCAGTTTAAAGGCAGTAACCATGCTGCTTGTATTTTTGTACCATAGCAAGTAAAAAACTTAGACAAAACGGCTGAAGACCTTGTCTTAGCACTGAGGAAAGATGAATGGAAAGCTTCCTATTTGCATTAGGGGAGATCTGCAATATCTAATTTTGCCACCTGCTGCATACTAACAAGTGCAGAAGCAAAGAGTGAAAATGCTCTACACTCCAAGGCAACATAATCTATTCTGAATAAAGACTTTACAGCCCTGTTCCTTTGTACCCGATTTATATTCACCGCCCTTGTCATTTTTTCTGGTTCTTCTATATGGGCAGAGGGAGTGGAAACAAGTGTCTGAGTGTGCACTTCCATTGCCAAGTGCTGGAGGTAAACCATAGGAATGCAATTATTTACCTTAAAACTTCATGAAGAAAATTCTTCTCTTATCACAGCTCAACACTTGAATTTAATAACCTATGCCTCACATGAACAGTTTACTCAGCATCAGGTCTGGCTTTCTCAGTGGAGAGTGTTTTCAGTTAACTATGTGCAAGAACATACACAAATGTTCTTCATATTTAAGTTGAAGTCTAAAAACCTCAGGTAAAAAGCAAACAACTACTCCAACACTGGATTCATGTATTTCTAGGAACTGCTACAAGCAGAAAGCAACAGTAGTTTTGTCCACATAACTGACAGGGCAATTTCATGCTGACTGCCATGTCCTTCCATAGGAAGGATTCAGAGAACCCTTAATCAACTATAAATTAATTTGTGTTTCTGGTTCACAAAGGTGGGTCTTGAGGTTGTATCAGGCACTATTGCATTTAAATACATTTCACAACACACAGCTTCTAGACAAACTAGAATGAATTTTCCTACTTATACATCTGCTAGATGTTCCTTAAAAACCTATATATAGTCCTCAGCAAATATAGTCCTCAGCAGGGAGGAGAAGCAAAGTACCTACTTGGTATTTTCAAAGTATGAGGAACTCTAGGCAGCAATAAGTTGCCAAAAAAAAAAAAAAAAAAGGATGATGGTAATATCCTTCATATCCTAATCAGAATTAATCTTGGAATTTTCAACACGAAAGATTGGTAGACAACTTCACATCTAGATGACAGTAGTACAGGATTAATTTCTGAAATTTAGGTGTACCTATAGCGATGACAAAGTCTTTTAATGCTTTTGTTAATTCAGCCATTAGTTTTTTGATTCTTTTTGCCTAATTTATGCCAGTTCAAATGTAACATTTTCTATTTCCAGTCACTCCTGCCACCCACTCCCACACTCAAAAACACTTGTTGCCTTTTTATCATGTACCTAGTCACTGGGCCTGATTCACCAAATGTACTGCTTATTACACTTGCTTCAATAGTGAAGTGACAGTTTGAGAATAGAAACTACTGTTGCAGCACACTAGTTCTTTTTTTTCCAGAACAGAAACATCCCCAGTGTTTAAAACAGAGCATCTCAGTAATACCATTGCTGGATGTAAGGGCATTGCCAGGGATTGCTCCCCTAGGACCTGCACTTGGCATATGCACTTCTGCTGTGCTGCATAGACTTGTATTTCTGCTACCCCTTTGAGAATGGGTATGAAACAGGGACACAAAACCTTGTGTGCCTAACTTTTCACCTTGTCTTTCCTGTCACTTAGTGGGCTTACTTATATGTTGCAATATGGTAATCTCATTACCCATGTGAAAAGGCTCACCAGATTGTGTATAATGGGTGAATTTTGTCTGTCTTCTTAGTATTACCTTACTGCCTGGGCATAATTTATTCATTCTAGCCTTAAAATAGGGACTTTTTTATTAGAAAACAACCAAATCCCAAGTGGGAACTCATTTGGAGACAGAGTTTTGCAGTTCAGCTGAGCTAAATTACTTTTATCGTGATGAAGTTCTGGAGCAAAACTGCTACTGTCCTTCTTGTTTGTTTAGTAGGAATAGTATGAAGAGAAATTATGATATATGAGTTATACCTTCATGCAATAGTTTTTTATTTCCCTGTTAAATATTTATTTTCCAGTCTGTTAGTCCACTGCTTATCACTTTCAAGCTGAGCATTCTGCAAGTTCACAATTATGCTATCAGTTCCTCTGTTATATCAGGATCTTCGTCAATGGTTAAAACATACCTGTAATGTTTCTAAAGGAAGCACTGTAGTCCCATTTGCTCAGGGTTAGGTCCTGGAAAGACAGCTGGGCTCCCATTGAAAGTTTTCCTACACAGATTTTTATTTGTTTGTTTCCAAATCTCTCTAGTCTTCCAATGATTATAATAATCATGTCATAAATCTTTGCAAAGTACTTTGAGGCAAAGGGTGGGTAGTTTCCTCAAGATGCTGTCTTACTTATTTTTTTCTTCTCATTCTTCTTATTTATTCACTTTCTGACATCACTGTCTCTGGGAATCTGCTTATAGTGCCAAATTTGTTTAGTAAGAATGGTTAGGATGGTTCTGCTGGGGTGGAGTTGATTTTCCTCTTAGTAGCCTGTATGGGACTGTGTTTTCAACTTGTGCTGCAAACAGTTGTGATAATACAGGGATGTTTTTGTTATCACTGAGCAGCACTTGCATGAAGTTAAGGTCTTTTCTGCTCCTCACACCAGAGAACAGGTTTGGGGGCACAAGAAGTTAATGAAGGGGGACAGATGGGACAGCTGACCCAAACTGAACACAGGGATATTCTATACCACATGACATAATGCTCAGCACATAAAGTTGGGAAAGAAGAAAGAATAGACATTCACAGCAACACTTTTCTTCCCAAGTTAGGTGTGATGGAGCCTTGCTTTCCTGGGGATGACTGAAAATCTGCCTGCCCCTTGGAATTGGTGGATACATCCCTTGTTTTGCTTTGATTTCATGTGCAGCTTTGGCTTTACCTATTAAACTGTCCGCATGTCACCCTGTGAGTTTCCTCACTTTTCCCATTCTCTCCCCCATCCCACCAAGGGGGAGTGAGTGAGTGGCTGAATGGGACTGAGCTGCCAGATGGGAACAAAGCACAACACTACTGCATTATTGTTCCATGAATTCCCTAAGCAGTGAAATTACTGGCAGGTGTACGTACTGGTAAGTATAAGCAGTGTCACTAGGCCATATCCATGGCCCATGGAGACCTCCATGCTAAGACACAGAGAAACAAGGAAGGGCAATTCCTGAGAGCTCACTGTTCAAAATATACCCGTATTTCTCCTAGACAACGTCATACCCACCATGCAACACTGCTCAGTGAGATAAATATGTTGAATATATTGGATACTGCTTAGAAGCCATTAGTATGCAGAAAGATTACAGGAATAATCAAATTTGCTTCCTAACTGAATTACATTGTATTAGGAAAAACACAATCATTTCTGTCTCAACCACAAATGTATTAGCACTAATGAAAACTCCAGGGCAGCTTTTAGCAATTTCATTACAGACTACCTTGGAACATGATAGTTCAATTAATCTCTGCAGTGCCACATTGCATCCTTAACTTTTCTTTCTGACAAGTTTCACTGAAATAATTGTGTTTGATATGCGAGTTTTAGGTAGTTTAAACAGGAATGGAATATGATAGGAGCTCAAATGGCTAAAAGCAAATGGGCCTGATTTAAAATACCTCCCTTCAAGTCCTCTTATAATACGTTCCTGCCAAAAATTCCTGTTGCAAAGAGAAGTATACTTTGAAGATCATGAAAGTTTCTAAGTGTGCTGACCTTATACCCTTCATTACAATGGTCCACTCAATATTCAGTATCAGCTAATCTTGCATAAGAAAAAGAACTTCTATAGACAGCACATCTGCAGCTTTTGAGGGTGGATTGCACAAAAGAAGAAAATACTTTCAAAGTGACAATGCAATTTTGAGTCATGTTTCTGACAAAGAAACATGGGGTTCATCACATCCTGTATGTCCATGGCCCATCAGATGTTATCTTTAAAGAAGAATTTCCAGTCTCATAGTTGCTTCTTCTTGCTGTTCAGGGCTTTGCTTTTGGGTTGAGTTTGTTTTTAGTGGGGGTTTCTTTTGCTCTCTGGGTTCTAATATATGTTGCAACCATTTTGTTGCTGTTTTGGAAGCCAAATAACATATTAACTAATTCCATAATCCACCATTTCGTCGTCCTGCTTAAAGAATCAGTTGACTAGAGAGGGATGATTATTCTCTGAGGGATCTTGCCGGTGTGTTTTCATACTGTACTTATGCAGATATTTTATGAGTGTCATCACCCTACCAGTTTTGGAATAGCCTTTGGGGAAATAAAGTTATGTCTGTCATTTGGGGTACTTCCACTGGCAAGATTTTTCTCCTCTGACATGACTCCGAGTTTTCTCAGTCATCTTTTGCAATTTAGTAGGACTTGCCTGTGTTTACCAGCAGCTTCCCTAATCAATTAATACAGCTGGAGAAAATAAATATTTGTAGTGGGTCACTTCACTTTTTTCAGGTTTTCTGGATACCATTAATTTGTCCTAGCCATTCATTTTTTCAACATCACATTTTCTATAACATTGTAACTGTTTTAGTTTGTGAGCTCTTTCATTATAGCTGTCTTTAAGGCATTCATTATGATCAACACTGCTGCAAGCAAATTATTCTTAGGCTATTATTCTTAGGAACCCTTTACAGCACCTTTTATTAACCCAACAGTGCCTCTAATATACTTGAGTGTGTTCATGTGAGCACCGGACCACCTGTGCTGTTATTGCACTGTTCAATATTCCTGATCACCAAGAGTGTTTCTGTAGCACTCTGCCAAAAAAAAGAAGCAATGAACAAGGTGCAGAGGTTCTTTCCTTTTCTATCTTCCTCCTTCTCCTGACATGTCTTATTAACATCTCATTCTCATTCTGCAACTATGCATGCATGTAACATATAAAAAAATGTCAAAAGGGCCAATTCTTTCCATAACTAGGGCTGGGTGGAATTTCTAAATATTTTCTCTTTTGTAATTTGTCACAGGTTTGGAGGACATGTCCTTCTGAAGGCTGAAAGCTGAATGAAGTATAGGAAGTCAAGTATTACTTTTCAGGGTGGAAACCGAGTCCATAGTGCTGGTGAGGAACAGGTTTTGTCTATGATCTGGGTAAACAAGCACACAGTGAAGTTTGAGTTGTCCTTTAATTGTTTGAATTTTAACATTTCTGATTTTTTTTTTTTTTAATTAATGTGGAAGTAGTAAATTCTCTGGCCTCTGTTGCTCTTCCAGGAATATCAGTCAAGACCAACCTAAATTTCCTTGGCTCCCATAGTTCTCCAGCTCATTGCTCTGCAAGGCAGTGCTGGCATTGAATCTCTGTCCTTCAGAAAGATCCAGGGCAAAATTCATCACTGTATCATTAACCGACATCTGAAGAATGAAAGTGATAACTTGACAACACTCCCAAGTGTCTGGAAGTGGATGGAAATCATCAGGACAAGTTTGGCTGTGTTTCTCAGATGAGATTTGGGCATTACTGTGCAGAGAGGAGGAAGTTTTATCTCTGACCATATTGTAGGGAAGCTGTCAGCTATCATGTTGTGTAGTTTGACAATTGCCCATCAGCATCAACTTCTCTTTGCCCTTTGATTGTCACTTAATGAGTGAAGTCTGTCAAACTGAACACGAAAAACGATGTTTTCTGTAGTGGAAAACTCAACATTTAAAGTTTATTTCTCTTTTGTATTGGATTAGTGTCATAGTTCTGACTTTAGCAAGGAATTTTTCTTCCCTTCCCCTCCCCCTGTGTGTGTGTGTGTGCAGCACACCCATTTAGGTGAAAACAAAAGAACTAGCCGGGGCGCTAATGGTCGAACATTAGTTGCCTAGCAACGAAGGGGTAGGGGTTGGGGCTGGTGTGTGGGCTGGAAGGAGGTGGGGGGGGAGTCGGGCTCGCGGGGAGGAGGAGAGGCTGCTGTGAGCTGGCAGACGCTGGTTCATTTGGTTTTTTTTTGTTGTTGTTTTTTTTCCTGTTGGAGGGAAGTTTTTTTGGCTGCTGCGGTTCCTTCCCAACTATTCCTGTTTGTCGGGGCCCCCCCGGAGTTCGTGAGTTTTTCTTCCATTGAGAGAACTTTCTGTGTTGTCGGTGTTGTTTTTTTTTTTTTTTTCGCTTCCCCCTTCCCCTTCGCCCCCCCCCCCCCTTCCTCCTTTTCCTCGGGAGGGGAAGAGGAATCAGTTTTTTTGTTGTTTTTTTCTCCGATATACCCGGGGGGGGGTGTTGTTGTTGTTTTTTTTTGTTTTCCCCATCCCACGTGGCAGTGACCAGGGATCCCACAGCGCTGCCTGGTGACAGGCACTGGTGACAAGCTCTGCTCCTGTAGTGATCCAACAGCGCCACCTGGTGACTACCATAGGACACTACAGGTTCTGCACTTCCAACGACCCAACAGCGCCACCTGGTGAATGGTACAGGACATTACAAGTTTTACACCTCCAGTGACCCGACGGCGCCCCCTGCTGACTGTGGTTGGAACTACACCAAAGGGTGCTAAAAATTGAACTATTTTAAATTTTCCTTTTGCCGGGCTATCGGTTTTGTTCTTGAAGGGGATTATTGGTGGGTATAGTAGTATTGCTTGGTTGTTTACTTGGGTTCTTTTTGTGTTCTTGTTAATACAAACATACCTTTTAATAAAGGGCTGTTATTTTGTTTTCCCTTTTCCATAATTTGTTTTTTTTTTCCCTTCAATCAAAGCTCCTTAGTTTTGGATTAATAATTGCTTAGGAAAAAGTTTGGGGTCTTTTCCTCCTAATCCATCCTCAGCAGAAGACCCTTGTCCCATTTAAACTGGGACATTTTTGGCGCCCAACGTGGGGCTTTGAGAGAGGAAAAGTGGAAAAAGAATAACTGCCCTTTTGTGACTTTATACGTGTTTGTGAACCTGTAGGCACCATGAAGTCTAAGCTCGCTGCTTTTCTGTGGTATATAATTATGCCAAAATCTATGTCTCACCTGTCGATGTTTTTCAGCTCAGACACTATGACCCTCATTGTAATAAGTATGTTTGAGATCTCGCATTGGGTTCATGACATAGCAAACTCAGCACCTGTTATTTTCCTTCGGGACATGTTCTCAAGGATATATTACTGCTCTAGCCTACACTGTCTCCTTTGGGGTTTTAAGGATAATGGCACCTATCCCTATGGAGAAACACAGGGAGGTATATTTACCCAACCCCTCCTACATTTTCTCTTTGGTTCTAATACAACGGCCTCTGAGACATTTAAACTCTCTTTAGGTGTAAGAGACGTTTTCCTTTTGGGGTTTTTCGTGCAAGCTTGTGCCACGGTGTTATATCTAACATTTGTAGTTAGGCCCATGATTAACCAGGCACGGGCACAGAAGCCAGCCCCAGGGGTGGGAAACTTCGAATGGCATGGGCCATGGGAAGACTTGGGTAAATTTCTAGAAAGTGGTTCAGTTCCTACAGCATGGAAGTTCGCTCTCGAAAAACTCCCAGACCCTACACAGATAATAATAGCTGCAAGGGAGAGGAGTCATGGTAAACCCATAGAGAGGCAGGTGGCAGATGCATGTGGGGCTTTAGCCGTTGCCTACCAAAAGGTGCTCGGTATGGTGCAGCCTTCACAGGGAAAAAGAAAAGATGAAAACGAGAGGTCTGATACAAGGGTGACTCCAGATCAGGCCAGTTCCAAGGAACCAAACAAGTCAATGGAGGTTGCACCTATCCAAAGGAGGAAATATAAGACCAAATCAGCCCGCCCAGTTGATGATGATGAGGAGGCAGGACCCTCACAGGCAGCCAACCCGGAGCCAGAAATCATCACTGAGTCCTTATCGTATGACAATCTCCGGAAATTACGGGAAGACGTCATTCGTCAGCCGAATGAGTCCATACTAACCTGGATGATCCGAGTTTGGGATTCCACGGGTGATGCCATAAGCCTTGATGGTGGTGAAGCAAGGTCCTTGAGGTCTATTGCCCGAGATGCGGGCATTGAAGAGGCATTTGTGAGAGAATCAAAGCCCCTGTCTCTCTGGGCACGGCTGCTGGATGCTGTGAGAGAGAAGTTCATTCACAAAGAGGCCTTCCAAGCAGACCATCTTACAAAGAGCTGGAATACCATGGAGGAGGGGATCCGACGCCTGAGGGAAATGGCACTGTTGGAGGTACTGTTTGGAGGGGATATGCAAGCTAATCACGATCCCGACAAGGTTAGATGTACACCATACATGTGGTGGACCCTCATACGTATGGGGCCATCTGCACACATCAGTTACCTGACATCATTGGAGGCTGGGGAAAAGAGAGAGCCAGTGGCGTTTATAACAAATAAACTTCGGATGTACAACAGTATGGTCCAAGAATCACTACAAGCCCGCGTTTCCTCCGTAGAGACCTCGATCAACAACCTCACTACCATAGCTACAAAACTACAAGATCAACAGGAGAAAATCCTAGAAAAGATGGAGAAGAACAGCTCCCAGGTGGCACCAGTGAGAACCAGGCGCCCCCCAGCCAGAGAGGGGAGACAGGCCTCACGAACCGAGCTGTGGTATTTCCTAGCTGGCTCTGGAGAAGACATGGGACAGTGGGACAAGAAACCCACCCATGCCTTGGCAGCCCGAGTACAAGAGGTTAAGGACCAGAGAAAAACAACGTCCGTGAAAGTGAGTGCAGTGCCGGTATCCCGTGGGCAGGGATCTGACCCACTAGAAGGTACCTCCCGCCGGTATTTGCAGACGGAAAACTGTGACGAGCAAGACAGAGACCAGTATTAGAGGGGCCCTGCCTCTAGCCAGGTGGAGGCACGGGACAACCGTGTCTATTGGACGGTGTGGATCCGATGGCCTGGCACATCAGACCCACAAGAATATAAGGCTTTGGTTGACACTGGCGCTCAATGCACGTTAATGCCCTCAGGACATGTGGGACCAGAGGCTATTTCCATTTCTGGGGTGACCGGAGGGTCACAGCTGTTGACCGTGTTGGAAGCTGAAGTGAGCTTGACCGGGAAGGAGTGGCAGAAACACCCCATTGTGACTGGTCCAGATGCCCCATGTATCCTGGGCATTGACTACCTTAGGAATGGGTATTTCAAAGACCCCAAGGGACATAGGTGGGCTTTCGGGATAGCTGCTGTAGAGACAGAAGTGGCTAAGCAGTTGAATTCACTACCTGGCCTCTCGGAGAACCCTTCTGCTGTGGGACTGTTGAAAGTTGAGGAACAGCGAGTGCCAATTGCCACTACAATAGTGCACCGTCGGCAGTACCGAACGAACCGAGACTCTGTGATCCCCATCCATAAGATGATCCGTGAGCTGGAAAGTCAAGGAGTGATCAGCAGGATCCACTCCCCCTTCAACAGCCCCATCTGGCCTGTGCGTAAGTCTGACGGAGAATGGAGATTGACTGTGGACTATCGTGGCCTGAATGAAGCCACCCCGCCACTGAGCGCCGCTGTTCCAGACATGTTGGAGCTCCAGTACGAGCTGGAGTCTAAGGCAGCGAGGTGGTACGCCACTATTGACATCGCGAATGCGTTCTTCTCCATTCCCTTGGCGGCAGAGTGCAGGCCGCAGTTTGCTTTCACGTGGAGGGGCGTGCAGTACACGTGGAACCGACTGCCCCAGGGGTGGAAACACAGCCCCACCATCTGCCACGGATTGATCCAGGCTACGCTAGAGAAAGGTGAAGCTCCAGAACACCTTCAGTACATTGATGACATCATTGTATGGGGGGACACAGCAGAAGAGGTCTCTGAGAAAGGAAAGAAGATCATACAGATTCTCCTGGATGCTGGGTTGGCCATCAAAAGAAGTAAAGTCAAGGGACCTGCCCGAGAGATCCAGTTCCTGGGAGTAAAGTGGCAAGATGGACGTCGTCAGATCCCGACTGAAGTCATCGATAAAATCACAGCAATGGCCCCCCCAACTAGCAAGAAAGAAACCCAAGCTTTCCTGGGTGCCATAGGTTTTTGGAGGATGCATATCCCCGAGTACAGCCAGATCGTAAGCCCTCTCTATCTGGTAACCCGCAAGAAGAATGATTTCCAGTGGGGTCCTGAACAACAGCAAACATTCGAACAGATTAAACAGGAGATTGCCCATGCTGTAGCCCTTGGGCCAGTCAGGACAGGACCAGATGTGAAGAATGTGCTCTACTCTGCATCTGGGGATAAGGGCCTCTCCTGGAGCCTCTGGCAGAAGGTGCCTGGTGAGACCCGAGGCCGCCCACTTGGGTTCTGGAGCCGAAGCTACAGAGGGTCAGAAGCCAATTACACTCCAACAGAAAAGGAGATCCTAGCAGCTTATGAGGGAGTACAAGCTGCCTCAGAGGTGATTGGCACAGAAGAACAGCTCCTCCTGGCACCTCGGCTACCGGTATTGAGTTGGATGTTCAAAGGGAAGACGCCCTCTACACATCATGCCACTGATGCCACCTGGAGCAAATGGATTGCCCTGATCACGCAGCGCGCCCGCATTGGAAACCCAAATCGCCCTGGGATCCTAGAGATCATCACGAACTGGCCGGAAGGTGAGAATTTTAGTCTAGCAGAAGAAGAAGAAGGGGAGCAAGTGGTACGGGCAGAGGAAGCCCCAGCATACAACCAACTACCAGAAGAAGACATACGCTATGCACTCTTTACTGATGGTTCCTGCCGTATTGTAGGAATGAAACGTAAATGGAAAGCAGCTGTATGGAGTCCCACACGACAAGTTGCAGAAGCTATAGAAGGAGAGGGTGAATCAAGCCAATTCGCAGAACTCAAAGCCGTCCAGCTGGCATTGGACATTGCTGAACGAGAGAAGTGGCCGAAACTTTTCCTTTACACAGACTCATGGATGGTGGCCAATGCCCTGTGGGGGTGGTTGGACAGATGGAAGAAGACCAATTGGAAACGTAGGGGAAAACCCATCTGGGCCGCTGATATATGGCAAAACATTGCTACCCGGGTAGAGAAACTGATTGTGAGAGTCCGCCACGTAGACGCCCACGTGCCCAAAAATCGAGCCAATGAAGAACATCGCAACAATGCACAGGCAGACCGAGCTGCACAAGTTGAGGTGTTACAGGTGGACCTAGATTGGCAGCACAAAGGCGAACTGTTCTTAGCACGATGGGCCCATGATGCCGCCGGCCATCAGGGCAGAGATGCCACCTACAGATGGGCACGAGACCGAGGGGTGGATCTAACCATGGATGCTATCTCTCAGGTTATCCATGACTGTGAGACATGTGCTGCCATTAAACAGGCTAAGAGACTGAAACCCCTGTGGTATGGTGGACGGTGGAATAAATACAGATATGGGGAGGCTTGGCAGGTTGATTATATCACACTGCCACAGACCCGCCAAGGTAAGCGCTATGTGCTCACCATGGTGGAAGTCACCACTGGATGGCTGGAGACGCATCCGGTGCCCCACGCCACTGCCAGAAATACCATCCTGGGCCTCGAAAAACAGGTCCTGTGGCGGCACGGCACCCCAGAGCGGATTGAGTCAGATAATGGGACACACTTCAAGAATAGTTTAGTTACCACTTGGGCGAAAGAGCATGGCATTGAGTGGGTCTATCACATACCATACCATGCAGCAGCTGCCGGGAAGGTTGAACGGTGCAATGGACTGTTGAAGACTACCCTGAAAGCATTAGGTGGAGGGACTTTCAAACACTGGGATCAACACCTAGCAAAGGCTACATGGTTAGTCAACACTAGAGGCTCTGTCAATCGAGCCGGCCCTGCCCAATCAGAGTCCCTTCACACTGTAGATGGGGACAAGGTCCCAGTGGTTCACATGAGAGGTATGTTAGGTAAAACAGTTTGGGTTAACCATGCCTCGAGCAAAGGCAAATCCATTCGTGGAGTTGTCTTTGCCCAAGGACCTGGTTCCACATGGTGGGTGATGCAAGAAGATGGAGAAACCCGGTGCATACCCCAAGGAGATATTATCTTAGGGTAAACAGGCTATAATTGTACCCGTATTTGTACCTATATATTTATGAATGTGTATGTAGTTTAGAATAATGTATGTATGTATGGAGTTCAAGAAAAAGGGTTCAATTTGATAGATGTATAGTGGCATGGGAATGGGAAGAAAAATTAGGGGTGGATAATGTCATAGTTCTGACTTTAGCAAGGAATTTTTCTTCCCTTCCCCTCCCCCTGTGTGTGTGTGTGTGCAGCACACCCATTTAGGTGAAAACAAAAGAACTAGCCGGGGCGCTAATGGTCGAACATTAGTTGCCTAGCAACGAAGGGGTAGGGGTTGGGGCTGGTGTGTGGGCTGGAAGGAGGTGGGGGGGGAGTCGGGCTCGCGGGGAGGAGGAGAGGCTGCTGTGAGCTGGCAGACGCTGGTTCATTTGGTTTTTTTTTGTTGTTGTTTTTTTTCCTGTTGGAGGGAAGTTTTTTTGGCTGCTGCGGTTCCTTCCCAACTATTCCTGTTTGTCGGGGCCCCCCCGGAGTTCGTGAGTTTTTCTTCCATTGAGAGAACTTTCTGTGTTGTCGGTGTTGTTTTTTTTTTTTTTTTCGCTTCCCCCTTCCCCTTCGCCCCCCCCCCCCTTCCTCCTTTTCCTCGGGAGGGGAAGAGGAATCAGTTTTTTTGTTGTTTTTTTCTCCGATATACCCGGGGGGGGGTGTTGTTGTTGTTTTTTTTTGTTTTCCCCATCCCACGTGGCAGTGACCAGGGATCCCACAGCGCTGCCTGGTGACAGGCACTGGTGACAAGCTCTGCTCCTGTAGTGATCCAACAGCGCCACCTGGTGACTACCATAGGACACTACAGGTTCTGCACTTCCAACGACCCAACAGCGCCACCTGGTGAATGGTACAGGACATTACAAGTTTTACACCTCCAGTGACCCGACGGCGCCCCCTGCTGACTGTGGTTGGAACTACACCAAAGGGTGCTAAAAATTGAACTATTTTAAATTTTCCTTTTGCCGGGCTATCGGTTTTGTTCTTGAAGGGGATTATTGGTGGGTATAGTAGTATTGCTTGGTTGTTTACTTGGGTTCTTTTTGTGTTCTTGTTAATACAAACATACCTTTTAATAAAGGGCTGTTATTTTGTTTTCCCTTTTCCATAATTTGTTTTTTTTTTCCCTTCAATCAAAGCTCCTTAGTTTTGGATTAATAATTGCTTAGGAAAAAGTTTGGGGTCTTTTCCTCCTAATCCATCCTCAGCAGAAGACCCTTGTCCCATTTAAACTGGGACAATTAGTTACATCATTCAGATCGGTTACTTAGAGGAAAGGAGGATTATTCCAGCTAGATCAATTACATATAAAGTAGGGTAGAATTATTTTTCAGTGTCAGGCAATTTCAACCATTTAAAGATAACTGTTCCTGTACATCATAAATAAATCAAATGGAGCTATGTAATTATCATTTTAAAAAATCTGCAGAGGCTGCTCTATTTTGCAAACTGTCAGACACAGTGCTGCAAAAGTGTGGCAAGCTGCAGCTAAATATCACCATAAAAATAAGCTTGCTGTCTTCCATCACGTAGTGAGAACAATTTGCCTGTAGAAGTTATTTTGAAATATTATCTTGAATACCAAAACAGGCAGCTAACAACAGAGTATACCAACTAATCCTGAAGAGGAGATAAAATTTCTTCGCCATTATATTGCATATTTGAGACTAAACAGATGTCTAAGCTAAAACAGAGCAATTGTCTGATTTTTATTTTTCTTTTTCTCTCTTTCCCCCTTTCCACACTCAGTGAACGCTGTAAGGTGTCATTCATTTCTCTAGGAAAGTAGCCATTCACATCACATAATAGAATGTCTCACAGTGTGCACTGGCAGATTAAGGAGTAAGTGGGCAGTTAATAGTTTCAGTGCTTTCAAATCTGAGCAAAATATTGGTTAGATGGACCTAGAAGAAAGTCCACAGTCTTGCACACAATGAGTATCATTGCTTCATGAATAACTTTTCTAATGCTTGTGAGAATTATCTGTGGGTTTTTTTCACAGAGTTCTGCTGTTGTCAGGCCTTATCCTACTGTCCTAGTTAGAGCAGCCAGGACCAGTTCATCACTGTATGGGTGTAACCCAAACTGTGTCTTCTAAACCCTCTGTGTCATTTCCCAGAAACTGTTAACAACAGACCATTTGCAGCAGCTGCCCAGAGCACACCTGACCCCTCAGGCTATAAACTGCGTGTTAAGAGGCCTGTGAGATAAGAGGATGTTGCTATCCTCACACAACTCACAATGAGCCATTGTGGAACTCCCTGCCCTGGGGGGGAGGTGCTGGGCATTCCTGCCTGAACCTGAGTGTATACAATCTTGGGGTCTTGGGACATCTGGGACCACTCGTGAGATCCAGAGGAGAACCAGAACCTCGACCAGACTGTGACCACAGCTCTCAACTGGTCTGCGACCATCACTCGCACCAAGAGGTTCTTCCTCTCCTTTTATTTTTGAACTCAGGGGGCCCATGTGGGGCTCAGCACAGGGAGGCCAAGAAACACCATTCTGTTCATGCCCCAGGGTGTTGAGGTATACATCTGGTCTTTTTGTGGGTTAAAACCAATTTTTCATCTCTATAATTGTATTTATTTTGTTATTTTTATTAAATTGTAATTCTGACTTATAATCTCTTTTGAATTGGGTTAATTTCTCCTGCTGCTTTGCTTTTAAAATAGCACACCAACACACACTTTAGCACATGAATAGTGACTTCATGGTTAGTGTGGTTTGCAAGTACTTGATATTTTAAATTTTATTGGTCTGGGAGGAGATACAAAAATATTATGTGGCTATTCTCTGGCTGTTATTTGCCAGACAAGTGCAAATCCCCTACAGATAGACATGTTTCTCTACCTGAGGCAAATTTCCAAATACATCTTATAAATATGTATATATTTTAAAAAACCTCAACCCAAAACATTAAAAGAAAATGTGGAACTCGAAGCAAAGTTGGAGTCCAGTGAACACATCTGAAAAATCATGTCTGCAACCTGTATATTCGAGGGCCATTTGAAAAGAAACATGGCAGGCCTGATTTTCTGGTGGTATTCTTTTAGATACTCTGTTTAAAAAAGTAGATTGTATCTGTTAGTTTATAATATTATGATTTCATCTATAATTAAATTGACATCATTAAAGGGAGCACAGCTTGTTCAGCACAGGGTAGTCTCTGGGCTTTATGAACTCTACAAGCAGGTAGGAAATAAATGCTCAGTTTCTCAATTACTTATAAAGTTATTGTGGAGGTGTTTTTGTGTTTTGGCACTTGGTATTTCTGTTTCAAACAATATAGACAAGGATTCTGAAAGATCAAAGAATTGTACTGCATATATTAAATTCAATAGGGGAAAATAATTATTTATGTAGGTATAAGAAGTAGAGTGCTCTAAAACCTTAACTTTATTAAAACTGATGATGCAGGCTTTAATTTGGATCAGCTTGAAAATGTTAAAGTCAATTCCAGCAGTGTAAATTATTAAGTTGAATACCTTAAATTGCTTACATATGATTGACAGATAAAAACAATAACTTAAGGTCAAACCAGAATTCAAAAAGATGATGATAATTTTCACAAATATATTTTCAGTCTAATCCACAGTAAAGAATGGGCAAGCACATCTGGGGCCTTTAGGAAGAATACTGTTATTTGCAGATAAATACTTTATTACTCTATTCCAGTCTAACTACATACCAATAGCCATTTAAGAGAGGAAACCAGGGATGAGAAAGGAAGGTAATGGTGAAGGTATAGGGGCCTTTAAAATATTGAACATACCAATTCAGATTTAGCTGCATAGGAGGTGCAGCAAGTCAACCTGACTTGTCAGCCTTGAAAAAAGAAGAGTCATGTGTGGATCCAGATTTATTTTAGTGCAAATCTTTGCTAAAACATTCCTGAGGCTACTCATTTATCCAACAATGGACTGGACTTCGCAAGTTTTTAACCACATAACTAGGGCCTTCTTTGTTGCATCATCGTTCAGACAGATATGCCTTAACTGAACTGCAGACCCGATGAGATAACAGTTTCTGTAAGAATCAATTCCTTCTCGTGAATAACCAAATACAAATAAAAAGAACAGAAAAAGATACGCAGGGATAAGAAGAAGGATTATACCCAGAAGAAAGAGTGAAAAGAAGCTGCAGTGACCTGAAACAGAAAAGAATCATGATTCAGAGTTGCAATTATTCCCAGTACTATGTTTGCTGCTGCCACCTCTTTTGCAGACTTTGCACTTCTGTATGCTCCTCAGATTGGCTTTCACAGCCCTCCCATCTCCTCTTGCCTGCAAAACAGAGTCTGCAGAACAAGAGGTTATAGCCCAGAAGGATAGATAAGTCTCCTTCAGCATGAAGCTCCCTGCATTTATCGGTCAGGTCCCCAGTTCTGGAACCAGCTCTGCTTAGGGAAGAAATGCAAGCTTCAAAGAGATCCTGCCACTGGCAATCCCTGTGAGAGTAAATGGCACGGGAGAAGAGAAGAGGATTTCAGAGGCAGCACTGCTGATGAGGAGTGCACTGTGTTCACAACAGACATTTCAGAAATTCTACTTCAGACAACCTCTAGTATTCCCAGCTTGCCAGATCAGATTTTAGCAGTTAGAATAGCTCTTCCAGACTGACATTATCTGAAAAGAAACAAGGTTGGACACTACTAGTTCTCCACATGTTTTGAGCCAAGGCACAGCAAATGGGGACAATTAAAAGGCCACTCCTGAAGCAAATTAAAATACTTCTGACAGCCATGCTATGCTTGTGATCAACACATTCTGTGACGTACTGTTTAGTGTTTAAAAAGCACTGAAGAGTCTTGAATTTCTATCACTCTGAACTGCATCACCAGGACTTCCAGCAGCTAAACCCCCTAAGAGACCACGTGATAGAAAAAAGCCCTCTTCAGTGTTTGGAATCACAGCTGATTGCTCTGCATTGTTAATTTTTCATACAATTTGCCATGCAAAAAAACCCCACCCCCACCACCACCACCAACAAAAGTAATAATGGGCTCTCAGTGCTACCAGAGATTCAGTATAAAATAAATCCTGGAGAGACTAAAGCATTTGAAGGTGTTAACAGCACATCCATCATAAATTTATTTTTTACATTTGTCTAAATTACTGCTAAAGTTTAACCAAACCTAAGTACTAAAAGGTTGGGCCACCTACTGAGCCTGTCTTCCAAGCCCACAAATTACCACAACTTCTAATTTTAATTATCTGTTCATTAGAGCTCTCCTTTGTCTGTTCAACCTGAATTGCTAAATCAAACGAATTTCTAAGGGAGCATGATCCCTATCCCACTAAATACAGGCTGATGACTGAAATGTACCACTGTGCCAGAAAACAAGTTTTGATGTGTAGATGTTGATTGTATTAGCTAACACACAGGGGTTTTTTTAACTGCTGTAGTGAGAAAAATGATAAATGTAAATTACCTTACTTCTTTTTCTGCCATCAATGAAAGAAAAGATTAGATGAAGTGCTAAAGCAATGGTTTATATTTAAATATGTTGGTTTTTAATGGCTTTGCTTTGTGTTACTGGTTATGTTGCCATTTAAGAAATATTAGCAAAACAACTGAGAGCAGCATTAAATGCTAAGCGTGCTTTATAAATGTTATGATGTTTTAATAATGGCCCTGTAAGTAGACTATAACTTTACATTTTATTTTCCCTCTCTCTTAAAAAAATAGAGATGTAATAAAAACTGCACAAAAATCTTAGCGTAAATAAAGATGCCCTATATTTTTTATAGAAGGTAATGTCTACTTTCATGACTCATCACCAAACAGAATCAAAGACATATGTTATTATGAAAAATTACAAGAAGAATGCCTTATCACTGGCAAGAGTATTTATAGAACTTGCAGATTTCTACAGTTCACCCACCACAGGAAGGGTGCAGGACTTCTGGTAATATTTTGTTTTCTTCACCTTAAGAGCTAGGTGAAATGTTGCAAAAAGTAATCTGGTTAAGGGGCAACTGAGCAGACGTTTTGGTTTTTGAATATGAGACCATCTCCTTAAAACAAACCTCTGAATTATTTTTATTCTAAGCAATTAATCACATCCTTGGATGTGATCGAGTGCTCTGAGTTCCAAGCATATTGCCAAATGCTTTCCAGCGCTTTGGTTTCATTGATGTGATATCCCAGCCTGGTGTAGGTTCACAGAGCTACTGCAGACAGATGAGGTCTGAGACTGTTCAAAGACATTCCCTATAGCAACATCTTATCAAGAGTAAGAGTTAAAAAAAACAGAACTAGTATGTTAGAACCTTCCAATTCTAAATCTTTCAGATATGTGTTTGTCCAGGGCAACCTTTAAACCCACCTTTCCAAAAATTTATTATCCCTTTATCTGGAATAAACAATGTGTATGTAATAAACCTGCAATAAATATCTGATATCTTTATAAAAATAGAATTAATCAGTATCATTGTTTAGACAGGGCCTGACTGGATACTTTTGGAAAGATTTTTTCCCAAATTATTCAGTGTAATTTCTAAATATTAATTATGCCTATCAAAAGGATTCCAGCCAGTCTTTAATGAAATCTATAAAGTCTGATTCAGAAGCCAAACATTTTTTGAAGGTATGAGATCCAAGAAAGAGATTTAGCTACCTATTCAATGCTGCCTTTAAGTCTAGCTGTTATGTATGAAATAACAACACTGACCTTTCTCATTGCAGCAGTTTCCAAAAAGCCGTTCCAGACTGACTTCATCAGCAGAAGAGGGGGACGAAAACATCCAGAGAAATTCACACGAAAGTATCATGTGTACCACAAGGGTTAGTGTCTTTTTGGGTACCTGATGTTTGCATTCACATGCACATTTTTGTATTCATTAATACAGTTTCATATTTGTAAAAGAAATTATTTCAAATAAGTTGGATTTTTAAAGAGCTTTGCTGAAGAGCAAATTTAAATGCATATCTGTAATTTAGCAAAGCAATGAAATTCATATCTATTAGGTAAAATGTTGAATCAAGCTTCCTGTTTGAAAATAACTAAAAACTACAGTCTTACAAAACAATTGACATTTTAATGGCACAGTCCCATATCAAGTATTAAATAGATGAGAAAAATGAATTTTTTATCTACCTGACAGTGAGCACAAGTCTACCTCAAAGGAGACAGATGAGGTTGCAAAACTGACAGAGCTAAAAAGACTTGCTTTCAGAGAACAACTTCAAAATCTGTACCTTACCATGTGCTTGTATTATAAATAGGAGAGGCACAGAGAGAAGCAGAGCTCTTCACAGAGGAATGGAAAGAACCAGTTGTGCTTGATGGTAATGTTCTTTTTCCTCATTACATCTGGAGGCTACAACCTTGTTGTTCCTAGTTTCTAACTTTGCAGTTCCTTTATTTGCCTCCAGGTCGTCTTAGCACTCACCAACATAGCAAAGGTAAGGAAAAGTTCTCCCCATCTCCACTATGGCACAGTTAACAGTCTTTGAAAGGAGACAGGTGAGCAGATTTTCACTCCCAGTTAGCATCTTGATAAAAATATTGTTCAACTGTAATACAGTTTTGTCATGCATGACAGCAGTGCACCATTGCGGAGATCAATTGCCACCTTGTTTGCAGCATCCTGACTTGAAAACACATGGGACCCCACAGGAGTTTGACTTGACATAGTAAAATTATGAAATAAGACTTTATGAAGTAATTTCTTTGCTAAAGAGTGATCCCTTTTACCCTTCAACATAGCTCAAGGAATTTCTTTTCCATAAATAGAAATAATATAAACTACTCTTCTAAGTCAGTAGAGATTACTTTGTTTTTAAATTCCTTCATAGATTCTGTTTCAAAACTACTCTAGTGTAATTGAACAGATGCATTTCCTGTAACTTCCAAGTATATTAAACTACAGTTGGGATAGAGAGGTGGTAGAAACTCTAAGTCATTAAATAAAAAGCATGTATAGGCATTTCTCTGTAGTACTGGGAATTTAAGTTTTCAGTGTTAGGAATACTTGTTTTTCTTTTTCTTTTTGTTCCTTTTTTCAGCTAATCTGAATTAAGACACACTTTTGTTCTTTTAAAAAGTAGCTGTCAGTGATTTGAAGCTGAATTGTATATTATGTTTCCATATGTAAGAAAAACTTTCTGTAAGTTTTATACTGTCACTTTTTTCCACTTTTAATAAATATGTTATTTATGTTTATTGTCAGTATATTCTATCATATATTTGAATGCTAACACCTGATGCAAAACTCTGATATGAAAACTCTCACTAACTTCAGCAGGTTTTAACCTTGGAATACATCAGTTGAAGGACAGGTGGTGGTCTGGGTGCCTAACTTCAAAAATGCATCTGAGCCATGTTCCACTGCTCTCAAACAAAGCAATGTCTGGGGTTTGAACTGCGTTCTGCCGTGACTGTCATAATCTTTCTTTGCTTCTTTTAGGGATTCTGAATAGTAACCACCTTGCTGTCTGTGCTAAGATTATAATAGCAACACTTCGTCCACTAAAAATTTACTCCACAAAGTTTTCTAAACTCACATCTGATTGCCATTCTGCTCCCTCAGATTTGGCTTAGGTGTCTTTTTTCATGTGTATCTAAAGTCTGAGCCCACAATTTACTCTCTTTTGTTTTGTTTCTTCGATGTGACTCAGTTCAGAGCAAGCTAGCTGTGGATGATAAATAAAGATCAAATTAATTCCAGCATATATGTCCACACTGCCTATCTGTCATTAAAGGACTGGGCATTTCTTAAGTCTATTACTAAGAGCTGTGCCACTTTTACAAGCTTTGATTGCGCATTTGTGAATATGGCTAGTTTTCAGTTCACCCAGCTGTCTCTATTGCTGTGATGCAACAGAAGTATTGTTTTTCATAAGAGCTATATTAAGTGAACCAAACTTGTGCTTGATCAGCTTAATGAGATAAAAGGACATTTTGGCTTAGTACAGAAAGGCAGAGGAAATAACTAAAATTGATTACCTTGTTTATCGCTGACTCAATTTGTTGGTTCCCTTGGCAACTGACATAGAAGGAGATGAAGTTACTAGTAGCCTGAAGGAAATCAACATATAGGATTTCTATCAGTCACATTAACCATCTTCTGAGTGTTGGAAGTACAGAGAGAAAAGTGCAACCTTAGTGGAGGGATTAGATCACTATCACTCCAAATGTAGCTAGTCTGACCTCATTATTTATTTGAATATTTGCTGTCAAGAAAATGGGAGAATATTGTGTTATACTACTGTATCACTTTCATTTATTGTTTTGTTGTCTGATCCAGATAATGAGCAAAGTAGTTTAGTCTGTGTTTTGTGTGAAAAACTTTGAAGAAAAAAAGCACTCTCTAGAATTTCAGGGAGATGTGAAAGTCTTTATTTTTGTATATATTACTTGTAGACTCTGTTCCGTACTTGATAGAAAGCCAAGTTTTGATGTGATTTATTCATTGTTGTGAGAATTGCTTGGAAAACCTATGAAACTAAGAAATGGTTATTTACAAGACTAGAAATCTTTTCATAGACGATATAGTTCACAAATGCATTGGACTGGAGGAAACATTGTGCTGTCTATAGCCACTACAATGGCTATAGATTTCCAGGAAAGATATGGATTTTCCAGTTTTGCTGGTATGTTTGGGTGTAGCTGTCTGTCTTCTATGTATTTTTATTTTTGAATGCTCTCTCTTAAGCCTACAGAAGGAATGGCTCGGAGATTATGTTGTTTGTTGTACTTACAGGATGCTGTTCAAGAACTGTACCACAGCATTTCCTTAGAAATGTGTCTTCTCATATGCTTTGCTTTACTGCTGGGTGTTTTCTCTTCTGTTTCAGTCAAGCACCTTATTTGGTCCTTATTTTAATTTCTGATCAAACTGATTCATGAGGACCTGAAAGCTGGGATCTGAAGCTTTCCACATTAATACTCACAATTCTTCTTCCTTTCCTGAAGATATAGGTTTTATCAAAACATAAAGGAAACTGAAGACTTTTAGGCCTATTTACAGAACGTTTTGGACAACTGGATCCTGAAAAACAGAGAATTGTCTCTTTGTGGCTATGTCTGTACTTTGGGATCTGGGAAATCTTCCCAGTTTCCAGACTTGGACTCTTGCCCTGAGCACGTTGATTTCCTGTAGGACAAAAATCTGTGCTGTTTTCCATCCACACATATTTGTACACTCTGTTTCTAAGGAGAAAATCTGGGCATGTAGACCAGCAGAGAGACCTAGCGTGTTCTCACACTGTATCTCATCTGGCCTGTCTGGGCTTGCCAAAAAGCCCACTTAGGATGCAATCTAGACGTATTTGGAATTACTGGTTTTCGGTTGTTTTCTCCGAATTTTAAGTGAAAGCCACTACCTTTTTGTTGGAATACTAAGAACAATAGTCCATGTATGCATGTGCAAAGAAACCTTCAGAAGTTTTCAGAGCAGGGAATAATTATATGTGAGAGATTTCTGGATGGCTGTTTCAGAAAGTTTTAGAGCATTTCCAGTTAATATAGGTCAGGAGAATAGGATTCTTACACACTGAATGGAAAGCAATCAGCTGCCCATATGAAACATATGCACTGTTGGCAGTAATATAGCTGGAACTGTATTCATCTTTGGCAGGGTCAGCTTTTACTCGTTGTGTAAAAATATTTTCTGTCCTATTCTTTTTCCTTCTGCTGCTGAATATGGGTCTAAGAGTTTGTCAACTTCACTGCACTTTTCTGGATACAGATTTTAAATCTGCTACCTAAGGACCTGCTCCTAACTAATAAAAGTAGAAGAAAAAAAAACCCAAACCAAACCCAAATATCAATTCCAATTTTCTCTTTTCTTGCTTGTTTTTTTGGTGTTTAAATGAATAAATTGCCTTGGAGCTTTTCTCTGCATTCAGTACTGAGTGCTTACATATTAACAGCTGCACACAGTGTAACCTTTTAAAATTGGGCTGTATTTAATTAAGCCATACACTAGCAACAAATCCTAACCCACTCAATTGTAAATTGTCACAGTTGTGCTGTGTGCTTCCTCCTACTGAAATCTGATTTGCTTGGTTTTCTGCCATAGGGTATATATCTGAAACAAACCAAATTTTGAGGCTTAATGAGGAAGAAACGAGACAACCCTGAAAGCCTATTTTGTTTGCTGGTTTGAGCTCACCAAAGAGATTAACAATATCAAGAGTCCTGTTCCTGGGTGGACCTTATCCAGAAAACAGTCACAGAGTCGCTTTCAGGTGTGATGAGACAGAGACACTGAAACTGTTGCGTCTGGGAGCAGTGTCAAGGCAGAAAGTGCAAAAGATCAAAAAGGGGAAGGCCTCCCTGGCACTGGGATAGCAGATCTGCCTACCTTCTTTTCTTTTAAGTTTTGCTCCATGGGTGCACAGAAATAAAGAAAACAGACATAGAAAGGAAGTAATACAGTACTTTGTAAAGTCACTTTCTCTAAGAATCTTTCTTTCTTCTCTCTGTTGCTGGTTAAAACAGACCAAATGGTAGCATGGATTAAATCTGTTCAGCCACAGCACCGCTAACAGATTTCTGCCAGTGCCACCAACAAAGCAACAGCAGAAGTGATCCATATCATAGATACAATAATAGATTTGTGACAATAAATGGAAATAAGGTGAGGATGTAATGCTGCTGCCTTCTTGAGTATCATGGGGAAAAAATTCTGCCCCTTGGCTGAGGACAAGACTTCTTGTTCATTTCTGGAATGCAAAAGTTTTAAAGTTATTTTTCCTCTGCCCACATCTCATAGGGAAATTTTATCACAGCACTTTCACCCAGTGTCCCATGCTGCCTATAGGTAATTGAGCTTCCCAGCCACTACTCTTTCCAGACCAGAAAAATAAAGCAGATTTGCCTTCAGGGATTCACTATTTTTATGTAGCGCAATACAAACATGATGAAGTTAATGAATCTTTCTTCCTCTATTTGAATAGGATAAAGCCTCTGCTGAGCCAGAAATGGCTATTTTGTTTAGTCAAGCAAGATTTACAGAATTCAAATTAATCCAGCTATTTGCCTCTAAGGATATTTGTGTGATCCTCTAGTGTTCAACTGTGAGAATACATCCAGTTAGTACAGCCACAGTTTAGAAATTTAGCTTAATATATATATTAATATTACCATTTATGTTGACCAGTTTTCAAGGAGTTTCCTGCAATTTATTATATAACTAGCATTCCAACTTCAGGATGTTGTTCACTGTGGAATCTCTGGATTTTAGTTCGTCAGCACTTTAGTAATGCATTTCTTCCTCCACCCCTTTTTAATTAGTTCAGTTGTATAAATTATTTCATTACTTATAGATTATTGAATAGCTCTTTTGATTCTTTTTTTCCTGTGGATTGCTTAATACAGATTTGTTTTATAAGCACTGTGCTTGAAGTGTTTGTGTGTGTATGTGTGTGTGGGGGTATTATTTTGTTTGTTTTGGTGGTTGTTGTTCAAATTTGTATAATATGGTATAACTTGAAAAGAAAATCCTGATACCCATCTAAGTAGTTTCCTAGGACAAAGGATTTTAGTCAAGAGATTTCTGTGAGGCGTGTTCTATTATTTCTAGGATTGCGCTGCACAGGACCTTAACACACAGGGAAATAATGATATAACTGTTAATACCGTGATTACTAAGTGGAGATTTGTTTTTACTGCTCAGGAATAAAAAAGTAGTTTCTCTTGATTTAAAAGTCAAGTTACTGAATTACCAAGGTTTCAAGATATAATAATCCTCCTTTTTCTTTCTTTTTTTTTTTTTTTTTTTTTGTGTGTTTGTTTTTTGTTTTGTTTTGCTTTCTTTTTTTTAATGATGCGAGTTCTGCTTCTGCACATATTTCTAACTGGAAATTAGTACACTGAGGCAACTATGTTTTGCTTCACAGTCAAGCTACAAAGACTGACAGTGTCTGGTTTGCAGTAGACACAGCTTTGGGATGTGCTTTTGTTTATTCAGGGATGAGATAAAAACCAGAGTTGCTCTTCTCTTTCACAGAATAGCTGGTCAACAGGGATAATAGCACAGATAAACCACATGTTAGTGATTTGAAAAGTCTTAAGTCTAATGCACTGTGTGGATATCAGCAATCCTCATCTAATCTGTGGTTTATCAGGAAACTATAAAAAAGGGCACTTTCTTTAATCTGGAGTTATGTTCCATAAGAAAAAAAAAATCTAATTTTATGCATCGCAGCAGTAATTTTTCAAATGACAAGCACACAAACATCCATTCAGTTGGGCAAGGCAAGCTAATGAAATTCAATATTCTGTGCTCTGCTGTCAGGGCTGGCTTTACAGTTAAATAAAAGAACTGCATTATGATCTGTTGCACCAAATACTGAAAAAGGAAAGATGACTTTAGACCTGATAAGGCCATAGCAATGTGTTAAGTTCAATGTACATGCAACCAGGAGGCTGCTGGTGCAACAGTAGGTCAAGGAGCTTTCATTAAGTCAACTCAGCTAAAATGTATCCCAAACCATAGCCAAAAACTGTTCTGGAAGGATTAAATTTAGTTCTAACAGTCTGCTTAGTCAAGGCATCACTGGAAAAAATGAGAGATGTAAAATGATATTAGAGATATCAATGAAAAAAATCACTTGTGAAAAGAAAAAAAATTGGATTTTTCATTATTTATCTGTTGATTTTGGTGATTTATCCAGATCACAGTGTGGAAAAACTAAGACATCTTGGATTTGCTGGATAGCAGCATAGATGCTGCAAGAGTCTTGACAAAATGATTGTTCTCATGAGAGAACTCACTTTTCAGAAAAACATTAGCTCTCAAAGGGCAAGAGGTTCCCTGGAGTTCAATATCAGGACTCTTTGTAGAGTAGCCCGCTATATAAAGGGGCCATTTCATGATAAAGCTGAGTTACTATGACTGATAAATTGTTTTTGCTACTAGTCGCTACCCTTAAGTAGCTTGACGTTTACAATTCCAACTTTAGAGCCTGTGTGTTTCAAAATAAATGGTGTTGCCTAGTCATACAAGTTTAAAGAAGGTTAAGAAGTAGCTAGTAACAGTACCTACCCATATTTCATGAAGGCTAACAAGAGGAATGAGAAGATGGTATTTCTTTACAAATCGGTAGAAAACCTTTTGGATCAGGTGTAGAACAGTTGCTTTTTCTGGAGAATCAGTGAGATTGCCTGTTTAATTGGCCCATTGCACACCAGTAGGAGCTGCTTGTGTTCCTTGACTGCTCTACATGGTTCTCATACCTTTGCAAATAAAAGGTATGTCAAGCACTATGAAGGTAGTAGCATTTCTATAAATTGTTATTTTTCTTGGGTTGCCTGGTCCCTCAGTGTGTTGGAAATCTTTGATTATGAACTGGAGAACGAAAGAAATACCAATTATAAGACAAAAAATACTGGCATAAATAGATTGGAAACATTCACTAGACAAGAAGAAAGAAATGGCACCTAAATTGCATATTAGTGGTATTTAAATATCAAAAGATTGTGCAGGAAAACAGGCACTTTGCACTAAATTTCTGTAATTCGTTTTCCAGCTCTCATTTCATCTTTCGTAGTTATAGTTCGGGTTCTTTCTAGCAGCCATGTTGCTATAGTGGAATAATGCCACAAAGTAGAGAATGAAGTAGCCTGTTTTACTAATTCTGAGTAATATTTCATGCATTCTACAAGTCAGCTGCATCAACACTACCAAATACAGAGAAAGATGTTGCTACATTTGTTTAGATATTGTGTTGCTATTATCTCCCTGTCTAGTACCTTATTTTTACAGGAATATGATCTTTGAAGTGCTTTAGAAAAAAAATAATTAGAGGTTAAATATTCCAGCAGCATATTATAGATCTGTTAAGTGTAGTCTCTTACAGAACATAAGGAGATGAAACCCACACATTGAGTATCTTTAATGAGACTTTAAACAAAAAATCTGAACTCAAAAAATCAATAATTATTCTATGAAATATTTTTACATTTCCAGAGAGAATGAACCTGCCATGTCAGGTTAGTCCTTCTTAAACACCAGGTTGGCTATCTTAGGCAACCTTGCAGGGTTCCTTCCTCAAGTCCTTCACAAGGGTGAAGAGACTGGCTGTTGATGCTTTACAACCTGTTCCTGTGTTCTACCATCCTGATTGTAAAAAAAAATTCCTTATGTCTAGCCTGAAGCTGCCCTGTTTTAGTATAAAACAAATGCCACTTGTCCTATTGCTGCAGGCCCTATTAAAAAGTCTGTATAAATGTAATAGAGGTTATTTTTTAATCCCAGCTATCATAATCTGAAATGTTATCATATATGTCAGTAATGACAAGCAGGGTGTCTCCTACATGAATTGGGTTGAACTGATGAAGGTGTAAAACAAGCATGTGTAGGCCACGTCTTTGAGAGAATCAGATTGTACAAACAGGTAGTGTGTAAATACTTTGAAATTTCAGAAACACTCTGAATAGTCAGTTGGACAAACACAGGACTGTGCAAACTTCTGAAATACTGTGTACTCTTAGGTAGTTAAACAACAGTAATTATTAAGAAATAGTGTCTCCATAACTAAAGTATCAAGTTGCTATAAATTAGCATAATTTTCAAATTTAATGAAGCATAGAATTTGCTTCTAAAACCGGTTTATCTATATATCAGTTTATCTATATCACCAGTTTGGATGCTGGGAAATCTACACATTTCCATAAGCACCAGCATACTTTAACATGCAGTTTAGACCAATGCTCAGTAGTCTGAAAAATCCCCTGACAGTTCCTTCTGCCATCCCTTTTTAAAGATGGTAGTACAAGTGGCTGACATCCAAGATTTTAATTGGTATCTGGAAATGAGTAAGCCAAGGTATTTCTTCAGAGAATTAAGTATTTCAGCCCCCTATTTCTAATTAATTCCATCAGAATCTCACTACACTGGGGACATAATCTAAAATTTTTCTGTTGTACTTCACACTTTCTATTTTCCTTAGTTTTTGTCATATAAATTTCTGCAATTCTAAATCATAAGGAATTACAGAAAGAGCAAAATTAAAGGAAACAAATCACTAATATTTCAGTATATTAATACTGATTGTCTCTTGTGATAGACGTTTCATGAAATTAGTGGGATACCCTTCCAAAAAACTGTGCAGTTCTGTGTAAAATATGTAACTTTTTCTTTTTATGTCCAGTTTGACTTACTTTACAGATTTTTAAATTGTTTTAGTTAGAAAGCAGTATTTACATGCAGCTCTGGCTGCTCAGGCCTCCTCATGATCACCGTGGTTAAATCCAACCTTGGAATTAAGTCATCCTTGGAAAAACAGGTTCTTCATAGCATGTGCTTTAAATGCTGGGTCTCCTTGCCCATTAATAGTCATGGGGAAATGGAGAAGAACAAACTAGAGCTCTGTGTGTGGTGTAAGACTACCATGTGATTTGCAACCAGTCTTCTGATTACTTTAATCCTCTGCCTACATTTTTCAAGGATGTGAGACCTGTATTTGTCCACAACCTGTTACTGTAACAGTTGTGTAATATTGGTGCTTCTGCAGGTTGCCTCAGGAGGCTGTCAGATGATTTTGTTGTAAATGCAAGGTACATGATGGGATTGTACAGCTTGTTTTTCTTCCTCAGTGTGACTTTGGATGTAGGCAAGTCTTGTGTCCTGAAACATCTGATTTCTGCTCCTCCTCTTCTTGGTTGCAATTTCCATCACCCTCACTTCAGTCCTGACCTTGCTATTGCTTTGGTTCCCTCCTTCCTGGTGTCTGACCCTGTTCCCTCACTCCTGTTGTACTTAGTTGTTTGCTCTGTTCCTGTTATCTACTTGCTAAAATCTATTTGTTTCATAGTCCTGTTGGATACTCTCCTGCCCCTCATATCTGTCCTGGTATTTGTCTTCCTCTGGATCTTGGTCTGGCTACCCATGTTGTCTAAAGCATCCCTCAGAGTTCTTCTGATATCTCTTCTGCCTGATGAAAATACCCATTTCCTGTCTCCACTAGTGAGAATGAGGAACCCTCAAAAGATATTTTTATCCTTCCTTTTTTCCTTATGTTCAGATTAATTAGTATTTCTCTCAGCATTTCAGAGCAGAAAGATAGTTCAGATTTCTTGACTGACTCCACCCAGAGGACACAAGTCTTGATTAAGTTGTTATTTTACCAAGCAAATTGCTTTTGTCAGGCCAGTAGTGAAGTATTGATTACCTGAGGGAGGGCACTCAAAGTCCTTTCATCAAGTTTCAATGTAAAGATTAATCTCATACTAGTAATAATTCTGAAACAAGAGGAGGATTTGTCACTGATTAGAGGTAACTTGGATTACGCCTGCAGGTCATAGAGGTCAGCTGCTAATAAACTTTGCCGTTGCAGATCTCCATGTGTTTATTTTCATATTTATTTTAATGGGGACAAGCTACTACAGTAGCTTTCATGTGAAGAAACTGTGGACATGATAAAAGTGATTCTTTTAGTCTACTTTCAGTTTGTACTTCTTTGAATTCCAAGAGATAAATTGGTGAAGAATTTAATATTAAATAGTATTCTCTTGTAACATTGAAGGGTTTCATAATTTCAATCACATTGAATTGCTAATGAGATCCACCCTGTCAATAAATAGGCTGGATCTGAAGCCTCATGACAAGACAGTCCCGATTTGCACAAACAAGGTAACCTTAAATGAACTTCTATTTGCAAAGAATTACAAAAGTCAAAGTCTACTCTAACTCAGAATCTTTTTATCGACTATCTGATTATTCTTTTACTCTTTTGTTTGCTCGAGGCACCAAGTCAATGCCATATACCTCTGACACAGTAGTTGAAGCAGAGGAACATACTGTACTAATAAATAGTAATGTCTGAGTTGCAGACAGATGTGTAATATTTGAGACAAATGGAATCTACATAAGAAAATATTCTTTGTGGTTTCAGGTAGAACTTAATAAATACTAATATTTCTTCATTTGCAAAGCTTGACCTATATGACTGTATCCAAATCTTGTTGGCGGCAGAAAATAGTGTAAAGCTTAAGCTTTTTTCTGTAGTACTGAAAGGAGTCAAGCTTTAGGGATAATAAATATGATAGTTTCCTAGGCACAAATACAACTTACTTTAATAATGCAAACAATGACTTCTAAATGTGAGGCAGCTTTTGCAGAAATTTTTGTTACTTGTTGTTGGTAACTGGGAATGATACTGCTGGAGATCAGTTTTCAGCTTTATAAAGTCACTTCTCTCTGAGGTTTTACTCTGTTTCTTAATTTAATTTTCTTTTTCTCATAGAATTAAGAAAGACAGCAATACCAATGTCAGCGAATTATTTATAGAGCACTTTGATGCATTTGAGCAGCATTCAGCTCAGGGGATGGTGACGTGACAACAGCAGCAGAAAGCTGTTGGAACACTCTGTTATACCATCTGACCCAGCCCTCTTTCCTCCAACACAGTCCAAAAGTTAAAAACGCATCATCAAGTTGGCAGGGTTTAGACTCTTGAACATGCACCTACATGATAAATTATCCTGTGACATGTATTGCAAAGTACATTTCTGGTGTGTTCTCCAGCTTCACATCAAGTTTTTTCATTGAAGGCTGAGCAGGCTCAAATTACCTAATTTTTTTTTTTTCGTTAGAAAGTAAAGCAGTTTATCACAGGTAATTTGCCTGTTTGTTGAAACTCTATGTGTAACATCTTAAAGACATTCCTTTCAGTATTACATTTGAGACAAAGAGTGATCTTTCATGAAAAACCATCTCCTCTGAATACACATTCATTCAGGGTATGGAGAGGCACTTAATATGTGCTTAGCAAATTCAGGGTTTACTTCAGTTGCACTAAAAGGCTCAAAAGAAAGATGGGCTTACCCTTTTTATTTGTTTCAATATTCTGTTTCACAAACTTAAGCTGATATTTCCCTAAAACTATCTCTTATTGTCTTTTTTTCACAGTGGTAATGTAATAATGGTATATCATGACATATATTTTCTATTTTATTTCTTCCTATATAAATGCAGTGCCTTACTGCACACCTCAAGACTCACAAAAAGTTAGCATTAAATCTTCTTAAAGTATAGAATGTAAATGTGAGTTATAGCTGGAATTGTAGATCACTCCTCATTTTATTTCTAAACAAAATTAGAAATTAACTACAAAAGAAAACACTACCTCAAAACTAGAAGCAAGAGATTCAGAGAAGGTGGTAAACATTGTATAATAATGTACAGAAGTAGTCTTTAAACAATAAGAAGCTGACTTGAGGCCTTAACATAAGTATATCCATTTTGCCTACTGGCACAATGAATTCACAATAAGGCTCTCCCATTTTCCTCCAACACAATATGTAGCAAATAAGTCATAATGCAGTTTTCACACAAACTTCCCTCATCCTGCTGGACATACTGTTCAGACTTTCTGGGCTGTGAGCACACACTGTTGGGTCATCTTCAGCCATTGACCAAGATATTAGAACTTAAACTTATATTCTTATATTCTGTTCTCCAAAGTCATCAAACTATACACCAAACTATGATATTGTTGTGTTTCTATTATGTTTTAATTAACCCCGTGAAAACAATAATATATCAAATAAAGAAGAAAACATACAGAATAAAAAACATGTATTATACAAATATAAGCTCAATACTTGAGATGCTGGAAGACTTTGCCGCTAAAATCTAGGCAAACACTCCTTTCATCCCAACTACTGTGAAGATGTGTTTTGTATTTATTATGGTCTCACTGTATACCACCTAAGCATGGGTGGATTTAGTTGTTTACAGAGACATACATTGTAGTCTTTATTTCAGAAACTCTGAGGTTTTAAATTGTTGATCTTTACCATGGATTTGAGGTACTAGTCTTTACTTACTTATATTACCCCCATTTGAATGTATAAGCAACCTTCCCATTGACCTACAAATTTGTTTTTACTTCTTTCCATACAAGTGTTGTTGACCCTGCCCGTAACAACTGTTTTCAGACTAAGAACAGCTTACTACATTCTGTTTGGCTCTGCTATGGGAAATATGTTTTTCTGGTTACTTCTCTTCAACTGCTCTGTTAAGTAGCACAACAAGCTTTGAACACAAAATTAGAAAGGAGAGCACTATTATTATACTTTTTGTGGGGCTGAAGGAAATCTAAGTTGCTACTGATTCATTTAAGTGTCTTTGAAATTTTACTGATAAGTAGCTTTGATGGAGCAATCTTCTTTTGAGAAGAACGATCCTGATAGGAATGCAAGTCAACAAGATGTTCTAGTATATTAAAGACAGCTTTTGAAAGCAAGAATATAACCCCCCAGACAAAACTATTGAAGTAGAAAAAAGCAGAAACAGCATAAGGTCACACTGTTCCAAAAAGTATTTATGTCTGAAATACAGAGCTGGGAAACACCAACTACTAGAAAGAGTCTGAAAGTCCAATTTGTCTATGAATACCTTCACAGGATTATTACTGAAGAGACAGGAGATGTATATAGACAAATTTGGACAGAGATTGTTGTGCTGTCCGAAGATTATTGGTTGGATGGAAGGGAGCCAAAGGGGATCTTTAAGATCAGTGAGTCTTTAAAATCAGAATGTAAGAGCAAGATCATATTATGAAATCACTACTACAGTGCTTCCTACTTCCCACATACTTATCCCTACCATCTGAGCATAGCCTTAAAGAAATTTCAAGAAGCTAGTCAGAGATTAAAGTTGGTTGTAAAGCTGTGGAAGAAGCCATAGCAGAGACAAATTAATGTTAATATTTTTCCCCATATTCCCGAATATTTTTTTTTGTAAGTGTTTTTGAACTACCTTTAAAATTCCAGCTGAGACACTGCCAGCAATGCAGTTGAGAGGCAGCACAGTTGAAAAGTTGCAGTAACTGAACATTTGCTCAAAAATGCAAGTAAATGGTTGGATTTGGAATTTGCTAAACCTTGCCATGGATTCTGATATTTGACTAGAACATACAGATTTTTCTTCTTTAGGTTACTTTACCATCACCTGAGTAAAAGCAATGTCAGAAGTTACATTTAATGGTGCTGTTTTCATAAGGTCAAAGAAACAGAGCTCAAGAGGCAAGAAACAGAAATGACAGCAGAGAACTAGTTATGTCCTCTTTCAAAAAAGCTGTCTCTGAAGTTTTAAAAATGCAGTCACACAGTATCACCTTAATCTTATCTCCTCCACTCCACACACACACACAAAAAAGGCTTTAATATCTTTTAATATCTCTCTATACACATTTCCAAGTTTTTTAAATTCAGATCAAAGAAACCTATGTTTGGAATTTAAAGAGAATTTTCAAGACATAAAATTTCCCAGGTTGAAACCTAGCTACTAAACAGGAAAATCCAAACTACCTATACAGTTCCACTTTTCTTCCAAATTTTTTATTTTCTCAATTCAAACTACAGGTCTGGTCCCTTACTATGTTTATAATTGGATATGTTCAGTCCCTGTAGGTTTTTTTGTTAAAAAACCAAACAAAACCCAAGAAAACACACAAACCAACAAAAGCAAACAAACAACCTCCAAAACAAACAAACAAACAAAACCAGAAAAACCCCACAAAAGCTCTTAAATCTTTAAGAAATTCCATCACTGAAAAGATATGCTCCAACTTTAAGTAACAGCAGCACATGAAACTTTCTTCATCCACCTCACCTGCCTGCACCTGTTTATGTTTTTCTTTTAGCTCCTGGTACTTATTCTTTAACTGTATCTTATGCAAAGAATAGAATAATCATAGGTTTTCACTCGATCATTAGAAAACACTCAAAATCCTTTTCTTCTGACTTATAGTATTAGAAATGAGTGCAGAAACTGATGCACAGGAAGTTCCACCTGAATATGAGGAAGAACTTCTTTACTGTGAGAGTGACTGGGCACTAGAATAGGTTGCCCAGAGAGGTTGTGGAGTTTCCCGCACTGGAGATATTCAAGAGCGGCTGTCTGGACCAACCCATGCAATTTGCTCTAGGATAACCCTGCCAGAGCAGGGAGGTTGGACTAGATGATGCACTGTGATCTCTTCCAACCTTACCCTTTCTGTCATAAACTTTGTGAGAAATTCAGGGGCCTGCTTGTTTCATTTTTCCCCACACACCAACATTATACGCACGTTATGAAACCACCAATAAATGGATAGTTTTACTTTTTTTTTCCTTCAAGTGAATTCATACCTCTTAACGAAGACCTGGAAAGATATCTTGTTTAATGACGTGCCATTGGAAAATGGAAGTTTGGTATAATACGACTTGGCGGTTCCCCTACATTAAATGAGTGCTTGTCAGTGTGGCTATGCATCAGCTTGTGAACTTACTCTGTGGGCTAGTTTCTAGCACAGTGTTTTGGTTCAAAGCATGAAAGGTTTGAGTTTGACAGTGCTAACACAAAATGTTAATAAATGTTCAAGAAAAAAATTTTGAAAATTACTTCTTTCCACAAAATATTTTCATTTAGATGAATCAAGATTTCCAATGAAAACATGTTGCATTAAAAAGAAATCGTTTCCCATCAGTCTTGTGTATTCAATACTGCCAATACTAAGAACTTAAAAAGTCATTTGTTGAACCTCAGAAAGTCTTTAGGAGTTCAGTTCATCTGGCATTAATTTAATTTTCTTACTGGTGTCTGTGGTTCAGATTATTCCATTATCATAAGAATACTTAATAACACAAAAGCTAATCCTGAGATTCTCACCTTATGAACTATAATATTCATAGAATCACAGAATGTGCAAGACTGAAAGGGTCCACAGAGGGTCATTCTAGAGCACATGGCACAGGATTGTGCCCAGATGGTTCTTGAATATCTCCAGTGAGGGAGACTCCACAACCTCTCTGGGCAACCTGTTCCAGTGTTATACTACCCTCACTGTAAAAAATTTCAAACTAATATCTAACCTAAATTTCCCCTTTTTCTTTGTCCTATCACTACATCTCCTGACAAACAATCCCTCTCCAGCTTCCCTGTAGGCCTCTTCAGAAACTGGAAGGTTGCTGTGAGCTCTCCACTCACCCTTTTCTTCTCCAGGCTGAACAGCCCCAGCTCTCTCAGCCTGTCTTCGAAAGGGAGATGCTCCAGTCCTCTTGTCAACTTTGTGTCCCTCCTCTGGACTTCCTCCAGCAGGTCCATGTCCTTCTTATGTTGGGGACACCAGAACACTGTGCAGTACTGCAAGTGGGGTCTCGAAAGAGCACAGCAGAAAATATTGAGAATTCAAATCTGAGAATAATATAATGCTTTGATGTAGTTACTAATCTGTTTGAAACAGAGAAAAATGGAGAGAAAAAAGTATACTCGAGGGAGGGAAGTTTAACAAACATACCAAAATAATAAATGTAATATGCAAACTTCATATTTTCCAGGTCTCACTCTGACAAGAAGTCTTATGTTCTTTGTTTTGTTACATTTTATTTGACCTGTAGGTTGGAAGTAGGTGGTACAGCATTTTGTGTTTATGTTATGCATGAGATAAACATAGTAACAAATCATTTAATTCCCAAGAGTGGATACTGTTCTATGTGTGCTAAGATGTCTATCCTGTTAGCCACTGATGACTGTATAAGCACATCCAAATATTTTGGCCTTGGTAAAGCCCTGACACTACTAATAATTTTAAAGGAAAAATAAAACGGAGTAGATTCAGTATGCCACCTGCCAGTTGCTCTCATCTATCTATAATATGGATATTATATTGTGCTGTTGATTGATCATATTTGTTGTAGAAAAATATTGCTATTACTGTGGAGATTGTTTGAAGAATGATAGAAGTATAGAAATAAACTCATCTCTAAGGTGATTTTTATGTAGTTAGGGCTGTTTAGAGTTTTGCTTTGGAAGGAATGCATGTTTACTCTAAGGATCTAAACACCACAGAGTGGCAAAGGGTATTAGGATATTCTCTACCTGAATCCTCAAGCAGATTCTACTAGAAAACAATGGTTTTGTAAATTAGTAAAGTGTTTTGTCATCTAAAGGAGTGTTTTAATTGGGAACACTTGGATATATTTACAAATGCAATCTGACCATAACCTCTAAGATTGTATAGCTAGGATTTTCCAAGCTGATTGCGTTCTACATGACTTCTGTAAGATTACATCTGCCTTCTCTTGCTGGCTCCTGCTGGCTCATGTGGATGAGCTTATCTAAAAGTAAGAAATAATTCTGTTTTAAGACATTCCGGAGAATAGAATTCTGGCCCACAGAACACTTTGTTGAATAAGTGAATAAGATACCAGTTCTTTATTAGTATTTATTTAATAATATTAAAATTTAATGCAGCCTTTCTAATTGTATCAGCTCTCGACCTATCTAGGTTTATCATGTGAACTGTGTGCTTCATTTTGGAGGGTGCTGTTCAAATATACTTTGAGTTCCTCCTCCCAAGATCCTCAGTCAAAATAAAGAAGGAAAACATCATGAAAGAAGGATTGAAATCAATGTTTGAAAAAGGAAAATAACCCAGTTTACAGAAGAAGGCATGAGCTGCAAAGCCACAGCATTTCTGTAGTGCAGATTTTACTATCAGTTTTCAACCTTCTAACATTACTTATAACTGTCAGTAGTTGATTTAAGAAAACAACTGTATGTGAGGTTGTAAAAAAACTGCATATTTTGCTCTTCAGTAAGGCACAGTATTTGTAATTTTTCAAATTAAAATATAGCAGGCTGTTATTGTAAGAACACTTAGGTACTCTATATTATACCTGCAATATGAATGAAAATGTAAATCTCAAATTCCTTGCTTCATTAAATACTTTTAAATTTTGATAGACTTATAAAACATTCATTATAAAACATTCGCATTTAGAATTAAAAAAAAAATGTGATGTTAGATTTAATACATGTCTCTCAAGCTGGGATTTCAGTGAAACACTTTTAGATCCTGAATATACCTATACAGACTTTTCTTTTTAAAACATGCAATAATGAGATCATCCAACTTTGTAATAAATAAAATCGAAAGTGAATTCACCACTGAAAAGCGGGGGAAAAAAACTTTCAAAGTCCAAAAGGCGATAAATCAGTCCCTAAATAAATACCCTGAGCTAATATTTTCTTAACTTCAAAAGAATTAGCACTAAGCAATGTAAGCTGTAAGGTGCACAAACTCCTTGCCATGGGCATAACTGTAACATAATGCGCTGAGTACAGTCAAACACTTCTCAGTAGAAAAATGTCTCTTCTCCATGGTCACTTCAACCTGCAGAAACCTACACTCACAGATCTAGAAATTACTCCAGTCGCTGTGCAGGAAGGGATTGCACCTTCTTCCTGTTCAAACTATTGCTCTTTGCAGGAAAAATCTAAAAAAATCGGTAAATGAGAGTTAAGTGGCAGATATTATATCTGTATCAATGTGACTTGCTTTCCCAGTGGTGTATTTTTCAGGTGGCAGAGGCTTGGAAGGGCTTCCATTATTTCCCATTGAAACCACATATAGTTTACATGAAGCATTGTTGAATAAAATGCATAAGCAGAGCTTGAAGCAGGGATCTGGGCTGAGTCCAGTCACAAAGGCTGGCCTACAATCAACTTGTCTTTGGGTTCCAGCAGGATGCAATAACTAATAGCTATTCATGCTTCTCGGAAATCATTTTTGGTTGCCTACAAGTATAGCTTAGACACGTGGGATTTTGAATGTCAGTGCTGTGCAGGTAAATATTTTAGGCATTTCTGTGATTCAGTAGCAGGAGAGTGGGAGCCTGAAGACACTTTATGAATCTCAGATGTTTGTATGCTTAAATATTCATGATAAATTTTTGCCCTCTAATGGGAACATAAAGGGAAGTCAAAATAAACAGTTTTTCTACTTCAGTTTTCATTATTTGAAATTTCTACATGACTGCTATGATGCTAAGATTGAGAATAGACCACTTCACTGTCGCTGTCATTTTAAACTTCAAAAGTAATGATTTTGGCTTTGTGGCTTTACAGCACAACTTTGCACAAGAGTTCACCACACACTAACACAGGAATATTTTATTTCCCTGGTAAGTGCTGAGGTCTCTTGCAACTTCCACTTTATGGAGTTGCCCGAAAAAGAAGTGAGCTCTGTTAGTAATGAGTTCTGGTTTTAAATAATACATTCCTGAAAATACGGTTTTTAAAGTGTTGTAATGCCTGGCTCACCTACCTGTCCTTTTCTGAACAATTCTCTATTTTTATATCTAACTTGTTATCAACACAGAAAGGCAGTAGGTTGCTTGAGAGAAAAGCAGAAATTCTCCTAGCAAGATACCGTCTGTCTGGAATTAATTTTCCTATACTGGGGAGGAATAGCAGAAATATACAGACTTCTAGAACATGCCAAGAGGTGCCTTTGGGACTTAACCAACTTGAAGATCAAATATCAGCTCAGGGAGAGTAGATTATTTACATCTTTCTTTGGTTTTTGTGGGTTTTTTGTTGTTTTTTTTTCTTCATTTGTCCTAATTAGAAGTGCTTGTAGTCAAAAACCAAATGTCATATGCAGAACACTCCATTAAAAGCTAAGTACTCTACAGATACATTCCCTTTCAATAACTGTTGCAGAATTATAACCTGGATTCCCAGCAAAACTCACTTGTCAAATTTACTAGGAATAGTCTGGTGGTTCCTGAGGAGCCAGAACTCACCGTTTCATAATGCCCACACCAAAGTCAAAGGCAGCTGCATTTCCAGCTGCATATGACACAAGTGAATATGCTTATTCCCCAGCTCAATTAAGAACACCTCTGTCCCTTGGACTTACCTTCTCTGCTATGACACATTTTAGAAATTGTTCAGTTTATCCAATTTAACAGCAACAACAACAACAAAAAATCCCTCTTCCTTCGTTTGTTGGGTTTAGGCCATTGTGACCACAAAGCGTGGTTATCTTAGTTATCAGCCTTTTTCTAATAATTGTAAGATCAAAAAAGAATGTGCATTCTTGTTCTTTACCATCTATTGTCAAAAGATTTAGACTAAAAGTGCCTGGAAACACACCATATCATGGGGCCTTGTGGATAACATTTATCCTTGTCGATAAATGGAAGGGCCAACCCAAAAATTTGGTCACAGTTGTTGAACTGCATGATAAAAGAGGGTCAAAGATGTAAATCCTGTTCCTAGTCACCCAAGAGAGAAAAACAGAAGTAATGATAATCCACTTGCCCTTTAACTATATTAGATTATATCTGTGAGGATAGAGTTATCATTACTAGAGATTTTCAAATCAGTTTCTGATTTGGAAATAGTAACTTGGTACCTTTGCTGAAAGACTGGGAAAAAACCCCTTTTGCGTTACATGACTAAGACAGGGAAATAAGATTATTAATAAGGCACTGAAACTGGGCATATAAATGAATGGATGAGCTCAAGATATTATCTGGGGATGATTAATTCATGTTGTTTCAAACTAGGCATAAATGGAATGAGGATGAAGTTAACACTTCCACAAAATCAACCAAATATTACACCTTATCCTAAGTAACTTTCTGGGTGTATTGTGTTATCTCTGGTGGTCTGGCACCTGCTATGTCAGCTGTCGTTTTTGTATATAAAACATATGTATATATATATATATATATAAAATCTTTCAACCTTTTCCTTTTGCACAATCATCCACACATCATTTTGTACAAGGTTTCTCCTATGCTTTCTTCTATAACCAAATACATCCTGGCCAAAATTTTGAATGTTTGTTATACTTAATTTAGCCTGATTTGTTTGGTTGCTTCTGTGTGTAAATATTTAGGATCTTTTGTTTAAAGTTCTACCTTGCATGGCAGATTACCTCTGATGCCCTACAGGCTAGAACTCAGAATGAAGAACTTATCTAAAGTATTCTCTTTCATCCTTTATTTCTGCCTTCTTTAGCATGGAAAATGACCTATAAAAGTTGAAAAATCCAATAAAGAGGAAAATCAGTTATAGGGCTGATTCCTGGGATTTTGTCAGGCTGGGGATGGTACTTCAACATGATGGTAAATTACCACTAAAAGTAATATAAGAGTTTGGGGTTTTATTTTTTGACTCCTTATTCCTACCTCAAAATTTTAGAGAAATAGCATGTCCCCAAAGATGTCTTCTTTTCTCATTCTGCCTCTAAGATCTCTAGTTTTCATTTTCTCTTTGAAATCTTTTCCTAAGATTTTTCTAAGATTACTCTTTTCCTTCCCAGCTGTAACCTACTACCGATGAGCAAAACAAATTTCTTGAGATACTATGTTCAAACTCTTTTGCCTTACTGCTCAATTTTCAATTGTCTCTGACTTTCATAAGACTTATTGTTAAAAGAAATCCAGTCATAAAAGTGCAGGGCACAGCAAGTATCTGGTCTCAAAAGTATGTTCCATGTTGCTGTGTCTTTTAGGCTCTGTAAACAACATGCAAAAAGATTAAGGTGCTTACAAGAGGCATCCAAAAGATCCAACGTCAGGTAAGTATTCTGAAAATCTGGTGGGGTGGGTTTTATACTTTCTGACTCATGGGCCCTGTACTGTCATATGCATGGAGGGTCTTCTGTCCACTAAGAATTCACAGTCTGCACCCTCCTCCACCAGTTCTGTGCCCACTCTTTTGCTAAGTAAGAAAGAAATAGTTCTTTATTCCAGAAATGGGTGATGATGATTTTTTTCTTGATTCAGAGTGCAAGTAAACCACATTGACATTTCTGTATGTGGACTTTGAGCTGTACTGGAGCTGAATGGATCCAGACTGAGAGAGTTTTAGTTTCTTTCTTGATGCTGGAGAGTATTCTTTTCCATCCATATGCCACAGAGCATTTAATAGAGATAATGAAGTATTAATTAGAACAAGAATAGAATTCCAGCTCTCCCTTCTCCTAGGAAAGTGCTGTAGTCACTAGAGCATGCAGTCATGAAAAGCATTACCATTTCCAATCAATATTCAGCTACTCCGCACAATGTGAAATAGCTCTGGGAGGATAGAATAGACTTCTGTTCCAGAACCAACAATATATGTTTTTCTTTCAGGAGGTAGAACATATGTGTTTAGATCCATCCTAGAAGATAAGGAACTAAATCTGTATCTCCTGCCTTCTGAATGTTGTGCCAATCTTGAGACAAGTGAAAAGGGCAAGAAAGGGTTTCTTTATCTGCTTCTTGTCTGCAGCCTAGTCTGACAGACACACATCATTTACCCTTGGGAAAACACCAAGGTTCCCAAAAATCATAGTTAGGATTAATTTCATGGCAAGTTTCAAGCCATCAGATTGAAGATGAGACACCTGAAGCATTGGCTGAGATGAGTAGTGTCTTCTGAATGAGCTGCCTCTTGAGCTGTGTTGTGCAGAGACTGCAAGGACTGTGGTTTCAGTGGCCTCTAAACAGAAAACCTAGATACTAGAAAATAAATTGAATAGTTTCTGCCTCCCTTGGATTTATTATTGTAGTGTCCTTGCAAACTGCAAGATGATACTCATGCCAATGATAGATAACTAATATCAGAACTAAGAAAATCAAGATAAAAACATTTTTATAATTTTTTTTTCAGTTAGTGTACACCTTGTTGAAATCACTGCAGTGAACTCCTATCATCTGTTCCACTCTGAGAGTAACAAGTACCTTGCTGGTATTTCCATCTACACTGTGTTTTTACTGAAACAATCCTCTTTAGTGGCTATATTTGTGTTAGTTTTTGTTTCACTGCAAGATGGTCACTTGCCTCCCACAGATTCAGTGAGTTTATCTGCATCATTGTCTTGGTTTTCATAGGCCATAGAAAGTGCTGACAGACTCCTGAAATGTGAGATAGTTCTCTGTACTGCTTGCATCTTTCTTCAGATGCAAACCACCCTCCTGCTTGGTTTTTTTTGTTTCTTATTTTTGGCCAACTAACATGTCATTCCATTTACTGCATTGATCTTTTGATCTTTACACACATACAGGTTTCAGGTTTTTTTCTGTCCTGCAAAATACTTTTTTTTTTTTTCCCAGTACAGTGATGTGATAATTTTTTCCATCCTTCATGTATTTTAATACCTGATATATGATGTAGATTGGCTCCTCATCCATCCCCAGGAGGAGACCCAGCACATTCTTGCTGGTCACTGACAGAGGAGGTGATGCCACCTCCTTGTCTCCCCTGCCTGTCCATCCAAAAGAGCCTGTATCTGTCCATTCCAGCACTCCAGTCATAGGAACCCTCACATCTCCCTGAAGCCAACGCGATCATAGCCCTGTAGATGTGTGAATGTCTCTAACTCTTGTTTATTCCCAGTGCTGTGTGCATTTGCATAGAGTTGGGCCTCAATGAAGTCAGCTTGCTGTCTGGAGTGGCTGGAATTCCTTTGTGCTGCTCTCCAGATGCTCTTCAGGTCAGTGTGATCCTTCTTCAGGCTCTGAGCATCTCTTGGTGTTCCTGACATCAAAATGGAAACTGGTAGAAGTGGGATGGATCAAGACTCCGCTCCCCTGGCAGCTTTAGTTTAAAGCCCTCTTCATCAGCTTAGCAAGTCTATGACCAAAAATAGTCTTCCCCTTCTCTGGCAGAAGGACCCCATCAGCCCTGGTACAGAAATGATGGGCAAGTTACTTAAGGGTTATACATGCAAACGTGGTTTAAATCATAAGTTCTTTTGCAAAATCTTTATAAATCTAGCATTACTTTTGTTAGCATTTGTCCATTTTGACTATTTGAGGTTTAAACCCTACGGGAAGAACTTGCCTTTCTACCTGTGTGTCTGTGCAGCACCAGCTGCCCTGAGATCTCAGTTTCAGATATGGGTGTTTTGGGTTCTTTTTTTTTACATATAAAAATAATTTAACAGCTATATTTGTACAAATTAAAATATACTTTCCCTAGCAAAAGCTGCGTGCACTTGACATACATCAACTATCAGATGAGTGGTTCTTTTAGAAGAAAAATATCTATATGCCATACAAAAGAACAGAGAATCTAAAATACATACTAAAAAACATCCATTCATTTTCAGCTTTCAACTGGCCAATTGCATAGATCAAAACAAGTGAAATATGAAGAGACCTGAAAACATTAGCTATGGGTTTGAATGCTTCTTGTTTTGTTACCTTCAGGTCAAAATGGACTGTCACATTAAAATGGAAAATAGACAAATCCTGAGAGCAATCTTCCTGCAATTTGACATATATTGGGCAAAAATCAAAGAGAACATTTCGTTTATTGTCAAGATGGCTGTATAGGAGATGCAGATGCAGACCATCGATAATGTCAGTATTATACCTTTTAACTGGAATATTGTAGGACTGTTACAAACATATAGTAAAAAGATGAGGACTTCAGCCTGTAACTAAAATACAAAAGGTACTGAATAGAGGCTGCTAGCTTTCCTTCTATTTATAGTATAATTGAGGCTATTTTCGAGCAACCTATAACATGACAAGGAGCAAAAATTCAATGTCAGTAATATAATTTGGTATCCTATATCAGTGTTTCTTAGCAACAACCCAGTAATGTTCAGTCAAGGCCACGCTCAAATGAGGTAATACTGTATCAGTGGAGAATATTTTCAATGAATGGTTATACTTCAGGTTATTGTACAGGAAAAATGTACAAGTTAAAAGAACCTCACTGTTCTATGCTGAAAACAGGAATCACTGGGTTGCTCTGTTCTGTTTTTAACAATCTATTATTCAGCTGTGGCAGTGTTCCTTAAGCCAAACCCAAAAGTACTTGTGTTCTATTTGTTCTAAAGGAAGGTTGTCTGTCCCGTCAAGGAGGCTGCCTTTCAGCTCCTGAGATCTCGCTCAAGTAACTCTTGGAACAGACACAGTTTTGAACATGTATATGTATAAAGTAAAATCTCAAGAAAGAAAAAGTTGGGTTTTTTTTTCCCTGTGTTAGGATACGATGTCTAAGATATGCTCACAATCCTTCTCTCTTAAAGTTCAAGCCATTCCAGAAAACAGGTAATTTTTTAAAATTTCAGCATCCAGAGGGGAAAGAGTTTACTTAAATAATAAAAACAGAAGACAAGGAACAGGGAATATTAGAGACTACTACTTATATCTTAATATCATACTTTAATATTTTTATAACCTTACAATTCTTTATTTATGACCCAAAAGGCAAAGAAATGGGTGTGAACTAACACTATTCTGACAGCAACTTGGATCAGGATCAAATTCCTTTCTGCTACTCACAGATGTGCCTTCATGCAGGTTTGTATTACCTGAACCTCTCATCCCTGCATGGTCAGAACTGGAGAAAATGCATCTTCTGGAAATTTTCATGCCAGATATACTTTGTGCTTGAGGGAGATGCCCTCGGCTTTTGCTTTTCTGATCCAAGTATTAAGGAGATACACAATTTTAGTGCTTTTGAAATATCAACCTTTTGTGATAGAGGAGCATAAGTATAAAATAATTGGACTTCGATCAAAGAATGAGCCTCCCTTTGTCAGAACAAGTGCTTAATGTACGTGTATATAATTTACTTCAAAATTATTTTTCCAGTCAGTTAACAATCATTTAAGGGCCATCAGAAGAGCTCAGCCTCTGAAAAACACACATTTTGTGTCAAAGTGACAAAGCAGATGAAAGGGATAAAGATAGCATAAATATGGAGATAACAGTGAGCAATCCACATACATTATGAAAGTAGTAGGTATCCTGGAATGGGAGATCTGTGCTTATGTTGGTTCAAACATGGCATTTACTTCATTACCCAACTCTCAGCATCTCAGATTTTCCATGGGTGTGGAAATACTAAACTTTGCAGGGCAACATTTCTATCTCAACAGACCAATGAAATCTGGAGTTCAAAACTAACCAAAAGAACAACTGAGAACACTTTGCAAATAATATGATTTTTGGAATGGGCCTCTGGGCCAGTCTCATTGCATAGGCAACACCTCCGCTGCAAGAAATAAAATCCTGATGTCATTCAGAGACTACTCAAGCAGTGATTGCAAAGATGAGGAGATTCATAAATCCTGGAAGAAAACGACCTATTTTTCTCAACTCCTCATATCAAAATAGAAGCAGCCAAAGAACGGGCCCCTTAGAGGAAATAATTGTTTTGTGTCACACTGTGTAACTTGTTCCCGCTCCAAGGCCATGCAGGGGACATGTTGACATTGGTGGATACAGATAGGGCATATCTCTCTCACCCATGCTCTGGTCAGGCGGACAGAGACCAACTTTGGTCAGGAACCCTTGAACCCATGTAAACATGCCACAGAGCCTGAGGTGATATACTTTACCCCTTTCAAGAGTTTTACTTCAGGTCCAGCAGCACTCCAGCATTGCTGTGCACCCTCTGAACGGGAACCACCTTCCATCTGTCAGGCCCCAAGCAGGCGCAGGACGGATACACTGCTCCGTGGCTGCCACAGGAATTACGCCATCAGTCTTGCCTGGAACTGCGTAGTTAAGGTAGGAGGATGGAGATTTCCATAGGAAACCTGGACCTAATGGAGGCTGCAGGACAAAGCATGAAAAATCTCAACCCAGCATTTCTAGAGGAATAGACCCATCAGGAAACTTTCTTTCTTGTCTTGAGGGCTTGGCCAGGGGTACAGAATGGATTATGTTCCTGCAGTTTATCCCACTAAACCACAGTGTCTGATCTGACTTGCTGTTGGGACTGAGCCTGGCACACACATAGTGACTGCTTGTATCTGTCTTTCCCTTCTCCAACTCTAAAATGCTCTTTTTCCCTTCTCTTCTGCACTGCAGATGGTGAGAGGAGGAAATGGGATCAGAGAGGGGAAGATTTAATGAATCTACAGAACACAAAGTATCTCTGTAGATCAAAATATATTTGTTTTCAGAACAATACAAGGAGCTGAAAAAGTAGGTCTTTAAATTCTGTTTTTCTGTGACAATCCTGTGATATGCCCAGAAATTTGATATTTGATTTTTACAATTTCTTTTTTCCTCTTTCTCCTCCGAAAGTTTCCTTTGGGGAAAATAATTTCAGATTTATATTTGTGCATAACAGTTTATTCTAGGATCAGCAGCAAAAAAAAAAAAAAGAAAATATAAATGTGATGTGTGGTATTGCTTTCAGAAGAAAACTAGATGAAATGTGTACCATTTAAAATTACATTAGTCTGGCTGGTAAACAGCACAAGCAACCTCTCAGTTATCTCATAATTGCATTCCGCTTTGCACAGAGACAACAATGATTAAATAGAGGGTGTGATGATATTGCATTTGAGGAAACAAATTTAGCATTTTACCCGATAATCACATAATCTTAAAATTGTTTTCTCTAAATCAGCTTTTGGAGATGGTGGCAGTGTTAGTTCCAAGACTTAACTAATCTTGAACTAACACAGGAACCAAATGGGGATCATATTGCCTTTGCTAAGGTTCCATGGTGGGGCTTCACAGGTGTAGTACACTTGACATAAGGTAAATCCAGTTCTCCCATAAATGGTCACTGTTGAAACATGAGGGATGTTGAGGAACGCTGTGAATTTCTCTGTTTAATCAGTTGTACTGCTCTGTGTAAAAACCCTAGCAGCACTACAGCATATCCACATTTTTAAACATTACTAGAGTATTTTCATCTTAGGTATATAGAAGCTGTAGTTTCACTACACACTGAAATAGGAGTACCTGGGTTTCATGAAGGTCTTGTGACATGTCTGTTCAATCCAATCTTTCAAGTGTAGTGTGTTTTTTAAGTGTTTTCAGATCTAAATTTCCCATCTTGACAACTTTCTATGTCAGAAAGAAATTTTGGAGAGATAGACAGGGAGAAGAGAGATTTTATTTAGGTAAAAATAATAATCATAAAAAAATCTGATTTCCTACAAAATAAAACACAAACATTTAATTTTGAATCAACAACAAATGTTTCAAAATCTGTGTCCACAATCTTAACAACTTGTTTTATCACCTATCTACTTAGTTTCTTTTATAAAACATTCTGTGGGGTTTTTTTTCCTTTTTCTAAAAAAGTGAATCAGTCTGTAAACACATAATGTCATCCCAAATTAAAATAGTTAAAAGGCATGGTTTAGGCATGTCAAAATCAAATTTGTGGCAATCTCAAAATTTCTTTCATGTTTCTTTGTCCAATCAAAATTGTTTATTGAAATAATCTCATTTTCGTTAATCATTCAAGTCTAGATTTGATTTATTTACAACAAAATTATTAAAATTATTTATCTACAGTTATAAACAACGGATGCTCTCTGTAGAAACTGAAACTGATTTTGGTGGGATTTAGTTTAAGTCACTTTATCTCAGAATTGTTAATTTTGAGAAGAGTTGGTTAATCTGAAGTATTTGGGATTTCTCATCTTGACGAGCTATATTCTATCAGAACTCTAATTTTAACTCTATTTATGGATTCTCTCATTATAGTATCAAATGCATTTATAAGACATCTGTCATAAAATCAGAATTGAACTCTTTGGGAGATTTTACACATCAAGTGTAAAATATAGTATCCTAAAAGATACACAGAATCACTTTTTGTAATCTTCATGTTTTTGTAATCATCAAGTCCCTTGAAACCTTCATAATCTACACCAATTATTTCTGACTTTAGGGATGTAGGTTGTCCTTATTACTCTTGTCTACAGTGAGGCTAAACTGGTGAAACCAAATCTGTGTAATCTGTGTTGCTTCTGTACACTCAGCACTGCACTCTGTGCAACTCCTAATGGAATTCCTAAAAACCCTTAGTTTGCATTTTACCAGGCTTTAGGGATATGGTCTTAAAATTTTGTCACAAATCTTAGCGAATTCCACAAATGGAATATGCTTTGAGTATACCAAAATGTTGGAGACTCAGCTATTAATCTTCACATTACCACATAGTTTTCTTTAGCTGAGGTTTGGAAAGGATATTGAGAATTTTCCCAGAGTTTACTAATACTTGAACAACAAGGAAGTTGCATCAGATTATGATATTTTGTGAAGCAATATTCAGGTATTGATTTGCTAGAATGAGACCTTAAACACCTGTGTTTGATTTAGTTATCATCTCAGAAATAATTAGTAGGTTTAATTTTCCAGAGCAAAATAACTTGCATTAAAATTATAAATACCAGTTTATCTTAACTACATGCCTACATAATGCTACACTACTACCAGAACATTTTCAGTGCTCAGCAAGCTGATATGACATTTGTCATTAAGTGGTGACATTATTTTATCTCTAATTGAAATAGCTAATGCATTGGATGTCCTTCTCTGTACTTCTTCAGTTGCTGTTAGCAAGTTACAAAAACTGGTATCTAGTAAATCATTGGTTCTGACTGCTCTATGGTGCTTGGTATCAGAGAACTCCCACATCCCAAACTGTAAGTTCCATCCTATGTGACCTCTGGCACCCAAGAGCAGCATTGCAATCACGAGAACACAGAGTAGAAGGCAGTCCCTGCTCCAAAGAGCCTATATTATAGGAAGAGGAAGGGATGTGCTATGAATCAGTGATTAATCCAAAGTCATGTAATTATCTACTGGAAAATTCAGGAGTTTCCTATTTGCCCCAGTAACTAATTTTTTTTTAATTCACTGTCCTCTGTTTTTACTGCTATTCAAAGTAATTTCTTTTCAAACAGGAGTACCCGTCAAACGGAAAGGCCATAGTGCTTGGACATCTCTTAAATGCTTTGTTGAGCTCTTTAATCCTATTTTACATGTTTAATCTTAAAATTGAGATATAATTAAAAAATGAATGTATGCAATGAAATGCAATCAGACAAACAGGTACCAGCAAATTTAGCAATGAATAAACTCTTGATTCTAAATTAAAATTAAACATTTGTTTCCATTTTGGGGTAGAAAGATAGTATAGAAACATGAAAGATGAACTTCCAGTGAGGAAGAAATGGTATTATGAAGCCATTTTTCTGCCTAAATCTCATCTGTGGTATTTCAACATCTGATGCCATTCTCTTCTCTCTCTCTGTACACATGCGATGCCAGAACAAACACATGATATCGATTTTTTCTGCACTATATAGCTGGTGGTGTCTGTGTAGTTATCTCTTCTGCTAATATAAACTAGCCATTTACTATATTGCAAAGAAAAAACACAGATTAGGTGGTCCTGTGGATCTCAAAGTCTGTGACTCTGCTTGCAATGAGACAAGATAAAAAATAACCCAGGAACACTGTAATGGGAGAACTAGAGAAAAGAATGGAACAGATTGAAGACAGATGTCCATGTCACTGCTGGACAAGAACATTTCTAAGTGCTTTCAGTTATTAAGGAAAGACTGTAACTGGGGTAGGATATTACAAAGATGTAGAACTGGCACTTACAAATGAATTGGTTTTAATCACAGATTTAATTCTTTAGGTTACAATAATCTGCAGTTGATGAGTGACAGACAAAGGCACCTACAGTATTGTTGGTTAGCTTTTCACAGAAATAACATGTAATAGTCAACCTAATTTAAACATATTTCAATTTCCTAATTTTAGAGAAAATAATAATCTTTTAATTTAGCCTGAATATTCAGGAAATAGTGTTACAACAGCCTGTGCGTAATCTTCAAAAGACTGATTTTCTTGTTATTTTATCTAATGCAGAAGTGTCTCCGGCTGCAACTGAAGCTTTCACTCAGCTATGGCTTAGCTCATTTGTATTTGTGCTCAGTGCTGTCATCAGGTTAAATATTACCTCTTCTTATAATCAGCAACATTTTTTATCGTCCTGATGACCTCCCCTTCTTCCCAAGACTACAAATATGCAAAATGTAATCATTTAATCTCAGATAATTGGAGTAATTGGCTCCAGTGTGTTTGAGAACTGAGAATGGTCACTCAAAACCAAAAAATATAAGCACGCCTCTTCTCTGTATGTTATCCACAGCACAAAATAACTTGAATATAATATGCACAGTAAAAGAAAATTGTGCTGCTTGAAATGAATCTTTGTATTTATTCCTAACATGTAAAGATGGGAACATACATATTAGAGAAACACAAACGTTAATTTTTAAAGTGTTTTGAAAGATCAAGTATACAAACAGAAGTTCTTTGTATTCTGTGAGAGTTCAAGACAGCTTCAAAACATGTTCAGATGATACATTAAGCACATTTTTCTGATGTGCAGTACGGATTTTTAGTATCTCTGAAGGACCTTGAGATGATTTTTTAAATAGCATAATAATGGAAAATTGTGTCTTATTCTGCAGTTTCCTCATCATTTATTGTTCCTAAAATAGTTTAGAAAATATATTAGTGCTCACTTAATAGTCCTGACTACATGATTGATAAGACACTTTGTGAGTCTACAGAAGGTTTATGGCACCCCCAGCAAAGAAGTTAGATTGTCCCCACTCCACATACACAGCCACAATCACAGCTACTCTCAACCTTCAAGAGGTGGGTCCATATGCCACAGCAAAGGGTATCTATCAAAAAATAGCACAAATGTGTTTCATCAGTCCATTAGCGATGCTGGTGTTTCAGAGCAGTGATGGACTGATCAACTCCTTACGAAGCCTTGGCCTGCCTGCGGAGTTGAACTCTTTCACCTGAAGCTGGCATCTTTATTTCTTCACTACCAGACAAAAGGCTGCCTGTAAAGTGGGGGAGTCTGCAGGCATTAATACCCTAAGCATGCCTGCTTAGGAAGTAACCTAAGCCCTAGGTTTTATTCTGCCTTATTTCTTGTATTTGTTTCTAGTGAGTACTATCACAGTGTTAACCACTTTTAAATTTTCTTCACTAAGATTTTAGAAGATATAAAATCTCCAGCCAGGAGGAAAGTAAAACCCTGTGCTTAATCTCACTCACAGTAGTAACGGTCCTACAGGCAGCTCAGTTCTCCTGCTGATCCTGTGGTGGGTCAGACCCTCATATGCATTGCACAGCAGTGACCATGTCACACTTAATAGAGGGGGAAACACATATGTCTGCAAAAGACTGGCCAAGTCAACACATTAAAACAAATTCTGTCTTCAAAAGTTGCATTTAATCCATGCTTATAAATACAGTATATTTTTTCTGTTCTGAAAAAAACCCAAAACCGAACCAAAACCAAAAACCACCTAACTGGAAAACTTTGCTGATCTCTTTAGTATTTTTTATATATGAAACACGTCAACTGTTTACTGCACATAGCTATGCTGTGTGTAGGTTAGGCAGAGAAAACAGTGATAGCACCTGCTATCCATTTCTCTATGCCGTATTTTATTGTCTGAGGTCATTTAAGCTCCTAGACAAGAAGACCTTTCTGCAGTATTGTCAAAATGATAGAAAGGGAGATGCCAAGATGTGCATTGCAATTTATTCATAAAATCCTAGTGATGCCATTACTTAGCAGTACATCACATCTTTTGCCCTGCTATCTGCCTAAAAAGTTTCTTCTTCATACATCATATAAAAATATTAATTTGTCGGCATTCAGATATTTTGCCATGTAGCAGGTGTAGCACTAAAGGATCGGCAAGTGTGAGTTTAAATTACACACTATGGCAATTATTTCTATTGATTGCAAGAACCCTTTAGGATCCTTCTTTTAATTAGTACTGCAGTTGTTCCACTGTCTTGAGAGTTGTTATGACAATATTAATGGCTGCAATTGAATAGAAACCATTTGTAGTGGAGAAATACACTCATCTGGTCTTGCCCTACTTTTATTACATGAGTACAAGTACTACTCAAACATCTGCAAAATCTTGCAAGAAAAAATGTGCTCATATGTGAAGAATCCCCGTCATCTGAAGGGTGCAGTTTGGTGCCGCTTACGTGCCAGCATGTTGACTCTGAAATTGTCTCAAAATGTTTTTTGGAAAAGAAATACAAGTCCTTTCTGCTATACACGATAGGAAAAAAAAAGACCAATTAATAATGCTACTTTGATAATTACAACAGCAGTATAAGTGGCATACATAGGTTGAATTTTCTTCTAAACCGTGATAATTGAATTTTCTTCTAAACCTTGAAATTTTTTCTTCTAAACCTGGAGAACTGGAAGAAAGCTTTAAATTAAGTCTTTGAAGCAGAAGTACTTAAAAAAAATAAATTAGCTGTCTTGAAATTCCCTCTTCTGGTTTCACCAGGAACTAATATATTGCATGATTATAGACATACAGTAATTGAATATTCAGATACAAATTCACTTGGACATTACAAGGCCCAAATTCAGCTTGATCATAAGGATTGCAAAGTTTGGGCAACATTTGTGTTTTAGGTGTAAATGGGCAGTAACTATTCATAGTATAACACTGACATACATATGTATGATAAGAACCATTCATTTTAATAGACATTCTTTTGAACATCTTGTGAGGTGAATATTGTATGACATCTAATGGAGAATTATGCAGATTAAATTCAAAGAGGAGGTTACAAAGCAAGTCCTTTTTCATCCCTAATAACTCTCTGGATACTTTTTTTGTCTTTAAACCAAGATTCTTTTAATGCAGTCAAGCAATCACTGGTGTGAGCAGAATAGTAAAGTTAGTCAAATATAAATGTCTCTAGTGCTGCAAAGTGTGTATTCCAGTAGGAAAATGTTTTAAAGGAAATAGAAACATATAAACAATATTTTCTATGCAATTATAACTATAAGTAGTATCAACATGTTTCTATAAAAATAGCATTAAATGTTCAATATATTAATACTACATATTATATTACATTTATCATTACATAGCAACATAATAATTAACTGAAATGGCTATATAAGGTAAAAGTATATGAATTAGGCAGTTAAACTATGCAGCATTTTTGGTTAAGAGATTATACGTAAGGTGCAAATTTTTTTTTTCTGTATAATACTGATTGCTTACTCTGAATTGGTGAAAGTTAAGAAGTGCCAAAATTAAATCTATTTAACATTTATGTCATTCAGTGTAGTACAGTGATAAAGAATGTGATTTGGCAAAACACAAGGACTGCTGTTTTTCAGCTGAACCCTCAGCTCAGAGGAAAAAATTTGGACCTCGTCCTTAGTCCCCCAGAATAGGTACTTCTGTGCTGTGAATGCAAAGTGTTGAGTAGATGACATAATGTCACAAGACTTATTTTTGTCACTCGCGTGACTTTGTCATGCATGTCATGTATGTAATCTGAACCTCATATTCAAAATGAAATGAGTTATTCTCTCTGATGCTTCTTACCATAAGATATGAGTAGCCTACAAACACCAATGAGTTGGCCATCTCAGCTCCCTGATTTGGTATTTTGTAAACTTTATAAATATTTATCCCAGCATTTACAGAAGCAGCCTCTAAACTAAGTGCTTCATTACCTGTGTTCTTCACTGGAGATGCCTGAAACCTGTCTGATAGCCACCCACCACTCATGACATCTGCTGGCTTCAGCTGTACTGACTCGTCAACATCTAGAAAGTCAGACTCTGGCTGTCTTGAGCTGGAGACCCAGAACACAGGGAACATATCATATCCTTAGTGGTCCAGTGTGGTTGTTTTCTTAGTATAAAATAAAAATTCACAAATCTGCAGTCTGGAATCACTGTGCACCACAGTCTGCACTAATCCCCACTTAAGTAAGTTTATAGCTATCTGTTTTAATCCCTATTGTTAACATCATCCCTTGAAATACTGCATGGAGTTTTTTCTTTTCTTAAAGAAAATAGTGCAATCCTTTCCTAGGGACAGGGTGTGCCATTCAAGTTGAATTCTTTATATATGCATCCTGTAAATGCCAGTCTGTCAGTCTTCTCATGCATAACACCAAAAGACACCCAGAAAATTCAAGAGAGCTGCTGTGATTAATATTTATTTACTTCTTATGTGAGCAGAAGTCAATAAACATATACATTAATAAAGATTTTTTTTTTCTGCATTAAACCAATGTGAAGAGTCAAAATATTTTCAATTTCTATTGGAGGAATCATGATTGCCTCTAGGTTCTGGTGAATATCACTTCCATAGAAAATGCACTTGATTATAAAAGATTATAAATAGATTAGAAAGAAAATGTTTTTTTCAGGGGACAGGTCTGACAGAACTTTGTTTTACATCCTCTTTTAGTTGAAGATGAAGTAACTACATTTTCATTTTTCTTCTTTGGTAAAGATAGTATTTTAAGATTTTCTCCTGGTTTTGCTTTTGCTTTTACTGAGGTTATTTTTTTTTTATTATTTTTAGTTAATACACTGTCTACCTTCATGGGGTTTTGAATCTGTTAGCCTGAAAACTACTAGGATCTGTATTTCTGACAACAGTCAAATATCAGTTGTCTGGATTACAGATTATTTATGTGAATTATGGAAAGACTGTTAAGATCTGGCATAAGCGCAGTTTCAGTTTATCTCACACCAGTTTACCTCCTGGACTAGTGTGAACACCATCCCGCAGCTAAAAAAACTAGAAACAAAAAATCCTGACAGCTTCAACCTGGTTTCCAGCAAACCCATCCAGGTCAGGTGCTTCCTGATCTCGTTTTTGCAGAGCAGGACTCTTGGGTAGTACCATGTGGAAATACACTTCACCTCAAAGCTCTCTAGGTCCCAGAATCTTGTGAGGTTCAATGCAAACCCACGTGAACACCTGGACCTGGCTGGGCTTAGTACAGTGTTGAGTCCAGCAACAAGTCAGAACCTAGCAGACCAATGCCAATCCTGTATGACAGGGCTGGCTCCGGCCACCTTCCATGTCCTTTCTCCTCTGAAGACTCATTCCATGCTCCTCCTTATGGTACTTAGCACTTTCTGACTTTTAGGAGGAACTGCTGCCTTCAATACAGCATCAGGGCACATGCTAGATCTTATATTATCACTGTATCATGCAGTGCCAAATGCAACAAGCCTATATGGAGCACCGATAGCATGTAAGTGCATTACAGTTGCTCTGTGCAAGGTAGATGAGGTAAAATCTTGTTAATCATTAAGCTAGAACTAAAAAAACCTATTTGTTCCCTGGTGGAGACATTGGTGATACTTTGCACTACATTCTCTCTGAGCTATACATCCTTCCTGCAGTGCACTCCTGCAAATACCTTTCTTTTTGATCTGTAAATTATAAAAGGTGTGGCTACATATTCTGAATATGTGTGTCTAATTTACATGCTAAGAATCATGATTCAAAGATGCCTACATTCCTCCACAGGCTTACAGAGAATCTAGACTCTTGAATGTAGGTGTTGGGTATCAAGCAAGCAAACAAAGTATTTGAAAATAGATGGTATATGTGTTTAGCAGGATGGGGATCAAATCACACTATGCCCTTGAATTCTATTACCCAGAAAATTACTTCAGAAATATTTATATGAAATTTATTAGAAGAAAAATTCAGTGTTGAAAGAAAATCTCAGCTCACTGTTCTCCTTACTTGAGATGTTCTTCACTACAAAGTAAACAGAAGTAGAAATACTTTGCAGATACCAAAGTAATGTGAGCAGGGACTTGTCCAAGAGAAGAGTCCACAAGTCTTGGGACTTGTTGACATAGAGGAGAAGTGAACAGCTGTACCAGACATGACTTATATGCAAGATGTGCACTAATTTAGGATAATTTTATTAAGGAAAAAATAAATTATCAAGTTGAAGTGATTGTAGGACTGCAGCTTATGTCTGGAAACTTACAGAAACAAAATCTTTGACAAATATTCCCATAGACAAATTTGCTCTGGCGTCAACTGCAGCCAGCAATGGTAGGGTGAAAGATCTTAAGACAAAAAAAATCATGGCAAATACTGTCCATTTTTGAAGAGTAAGTTTTTATTTCCTCCAAGAGTTAAGCACTGAAATAGTCTCCTGGAAGGTCTAAAAGAGCTCACATATTGAAGACCAACAGCAGCTGGGGAAGTGCTCTGGTAATGATGACAGATGTGGGTAGGAAGGCAGCAAGAGTGGTGGTAGAGTTGAAGAGCAGCAATACAAATATACCTTTTACCCAGCAATACATGCCCTGGAGTTCCACATACTGCAGAGCTTGACTATTTCACATACTTCTTAGCTTGGATAAAGAGGTTAGCCTACATATGGACTGCTGCCATGAACCTGAGAGAAGGTTAGTAATAATGACATAACTTATTTTGTAGATTAATTTTTTATCTCTTACTGATTTATTGGTTTATTATGTTTCTTTGTTCTCTTATTGAATTTATGTTTGTTCAAATTACTTTGACCAATGCAGGTACTCCTCACTCTTTTGTACCTTATTTCTCAGGTTTCTGAGAAAGAGTCTTAAAGCACAGTTTCTTAAGCTTTCAGAAGGAACTGATATAGCTTGTATTGTCTTCTTGTAAGTGTTAATGAGCATAGTCAGTTTATAATTATTACTGTCTAGCCAGCCATAAACTTCCATCTCATCTTTATCTTCCATGAAAAGACCTAGAATTGAGCTCAATACCTTCAATGCCAAATTACTTCTTTGCATTTTTAGAGACTCTTACTGCACAGATCTTGCACAGTTTCTTCTCAGATGACATCTGTGTGGTTGCAGCATGGAGTGTTGGTCTGAGCTGTATTTATCGTTGTAGTACTTTCCCCTGCATTTGCAACTGTTTTCCTGGCTGTGTGATTTTGTGGCTGGATCCAACCCCACTGAAATCCGTATAAAGGTTTTATGACTGGTGGGAACTTGGACCTTATCTTGCAGCCTGGAAACCAGATAGTCAAATATACATAGTCAAAAATACTGAAAAATACAGAGGTGTTTTGAAGTACCTGCATAATGCCTGCTAAATTAAGATGAATTAATCTGACAGGAAGACGGATTTCTTTCTGATGAAAGGGTTAAGTAATCCTTTTGCAATATTCCTTCAAGGCTTTTTATGGAGATGTTTTGTATTGAACCCATACAAGTTACCCTGGCTCACTTAATTAGCATTTACATTGATCCTCAAGCCAGAGTACTATGGATGTGGTTAAAGGAAAACATGCCATGTTTGGATATCCAACCAGATAGAAACAGTATTATATGGGGGAAGTGAAGTTCTGAAATTAAAAAACAACATAGGGCAGTAATATTATTGGTCAAGATTGAAATGAACAGCATATTTAGTGAGCATGTTCAACTTGATTTAGAGAGTGTGTGAAGATACTAAAAGGCAGCATCAGGAACAACTATTCATCTCTTCATTTGTGAGCAAGTGCTTGCTATTAACATTGTTGTTACAAGGTGTAGCTTGCCCATATCTCCCCAAGAGTGTTTGAGAGAACATATGGAAATTTCCAGAGCAGAAAAACTGCTTTAGTTCAAGTTAATAGAAGGGAGTTCTTACAGCATAATAATCTTGTAGAAATTAATAATTTGTCTATGCATGCTCTTCTAGCATCTGACTTCCGCTGGAGAATCCCCAGAAGCATCCCTATAAGGCAAGATAAATCACTGACTGTGGAGATTTTGTAAATTCACTTCAAATCTCACTCATATGCTTTTTCGTTGCCTTCTTTTGTATTGAGTTCTAGTTTCTGAAACAGATAGCTTTAGATTTGTATGTGATACTGAGAAAAAAAGAGTCACTGCCTGTTGTCCCTAAGGAAGGAGAAGCTTCTGCTCTTGCAATGCTGTGTTTTTCTTGCTGAGCAGAAGGCTTACTGTAAAACTGAACCTATGAGTACTAAGAATCCAGTACCTGAAAAGATACAGCCATAGATACAGAGATTTCAGGAAATATGAGTGTGCATATTCTGAATAAGAAACAGCACAGGAATGCATAGACAAATTCAAGCTAGGACAGCCTCAATGAAAAGAATAGCACAGGAATCAGGATTTTCTTTTAGCAGGCCTTTTACTGCCAAGGAAGACTAACAGAAGAGATTTTTTGTCCTTTGACTAGCAAGACAGCAAGGTTGATATTCCCACTACCCTTCCTCTGAAAAAAAAACAAAACCAAAACACAAAAAAACAGACCTCCTGACATCTGTATTGAGGAATAGTTTATAACAGAATCTCTTTTGAAAATGGTTGCAAGCTGACTCCTTAAAAGACTCTTTTTACCCAACATCTGAAGGTCAGTCATCAGAAATTTATAAGTTGATTGCTTTATTTAATTCAGTGGTTGATTTCTGAAAATTAATTTCACTGACTTGCAAGACTAGACATTCAAAACTACAGAAACTTCAATCCAAAGGTTCAGCCTAATTTTTTTCCCTGCAGTTGGCACATGTATGACATGTGAGTCTGACTTTGAATAACTTTCAACTTCTCCAGAGTGTGTTTTGGTTTGGGGGATGGTGTATTTTGTTTGTTTGTTTGGGGTTGTTTCACTTCTGTCAAAGGCTCTTGGGATTTATGTCTAAAAATAAGCTAAACAGTCTCTGTACTATTTTAACCAATTATAAAGACAGCTCATGTATGTGCCATCCAGTAAAATCCCAAATGTAACAGTCCCCATTGCAACAGTCAAGTGCTTTCGTTCATATATAACTTTCTGTCCTTCCAGCTGAGAACTTGGAGGTTGACTTACTTTATTGAATTAAATATATTTGTATTTTGTGCCCAGAACCTTACTGTTCATCTGAGCAGCCATATTCAACATTCAATTTTTGATGCATAGTATTTTCAAGAGGAAATGCCTAGAATCTCTCACAACTCTCCAAAAGACCCAGTTTGCCCAATCTCAATCTTATTATTAGCAGTAAATCAGGTTTTCAACCTTTTTTTAGTTAGGGAAGATTACTATGGTACAGTCATGAGACTGCTGCTATTGCTACCTTGGAAATTACTACAGTCATAACATTGCAATGACACCATGAGGCTGGTGTTCCTGTGCAAGTCCTCATGCTGGAACCCAGGGATGTCTGCCTTGCCTCTGCTGTCAAAATCTACCTCAAAAGGGGAAAAATTGTTAAATGTTTAAATCTTGAAAATTACTGGTGTACCTCAAAATAGTTTATGGCCTAGTTTCAGTTTACAGTGTGGTACAATTTTAATGGCAATTATAAATGTTAAGTGATCAGTTTTCAAGGTGTGCTAGAGACTGCCTGTAACTTTAACCTACAGTCCTCAGCTGCTGTTCTAGAGTCATCTGCTCTTTACAAACCTGGTCTGTATATTTGGTTATGCATTTGCAGTTAGTCATTGACTTATAATGACAGTGCAGTGGAAGTAGCTCTGTCATTGTCAAGTGCAACCTCTTTGCTTAGAGATGAACCAGTTTTAAAAGAAAACAAGCCAATAAAATCATAATTATTCCTTTTTGTAATTTCTTAAATGATGGCTTGAATATCTTTCAAGCTTCTTTTTTAAAATGAGAGGTACCTTCTTGGTCTTTTACCAATACATGCAAAGGAAAAGAAGTCTTTCTTCAGAGTTCAGAATATGCCAGTTTCCCCTTGAAACTAAGTACAGGAAGGAGGAAATATTGATAGGAAAAATTAACCAACCCCTTTGGTAATATTTTGGGCTGCAAAATACTCATGCCCAATTCCCTGAATCATAAACTACTTCCTCTGCAGTTTTCAGCAAGAAATTCAGGATGGGACCTAACTCATGTTTCGATGTTCTAGTTTCCACAGTTACTAAGGGTCTCTCCACAGGCAGTAGGGATATACAAACAAGTCCAGAGGATGAAACTTTTTAAATGTCACCCTCTGGAGATCTCAGTTCCCATCTATGAGCAGGGAGAGAGGACTTTGCTGTACCGGAAATGTATTCCTCATGAGGTTAAGTGCACTGAAAAATGTTAGGCATTTGCACTTTGACACTACAGCTGTGTCAGTGCTGGAGACAGACCACATTACGGAGGCTTCGCAACAAAAATATCAGAAAACTTACTGTGTTGGGGTAACTGTGTGATAGGGAACAGAGTTTGTCCTAGCCCATGCTCCTGAAATTTCCTTAGGCATTAGTGATGGCTGAAGATCCAGAGGGTGAGGATGGTAATTACTTCCTTCAGATAGTGAAGAACTGAGAGCCTTTTTGTGCTCAGAGATGAGCAGAGCTCTGAAAGGCAGATGAATTCAAGCAGAACGTTAAAATGGAAAATGAATGGTGGTGCCAAATAATCATATGCACTAATGAGGGTTTCAGTAAGATGCGTAGAAAGCAAGAATTACTGAAGACCAAACAACTCTTCACTACAAAGACAAATATTCCCTGTAAAGGCCTGACTCTCAGAGGAGTCTGGAGCGAATACAGTCTTTGAAGACTGCCTAAGAAATCAGTGCTCAAAGTTCACAGGCTGACTTAATCAAAGCAAGTCTCCCATTAACACCTCCTTCACATCCCAAGTGCTTTGTACCTCAAGGCATATCACCTTTCTGCACACAGAAAAGGCTTTTCTCTATAATTTTGTTAGTGATGAGTGATTTTATTACAAAACTACAATCAGAAAGCCATTTATGCTCACTTCTTTGCTAATGTAGGCTTTTTGTGGTGGGCTCTGAGTTTTGTTTTGTTTGATCTTCTTCAGGCTGAGGATAGGATCTGTGTTATGGACCACCGTGTTCATTTCTGTTGCCCATTCCTGAATCTTGATGCAGGGTTCTCCTCAACACGGAAGGAGTCAAAGACCTGTCTGGTTAGAGGGGATGAAAAGCTCTTTTGCACTGACAGAGCAATGGGACTCTGCATAGAGCATCCTACGCTGAAACCTATTGTCCTAGAGTTCAGATGCTAATGGAATATTACTGGCCAGAGCCAAATGCTGTTAGTGGTGATGTGGGGCATAAGTGTGAATAGAACTCACCTCCAAAGTTACCTAACACTTGGGAAAGGAGGAAGGGTGAACTGAATCACCCAACCTAGTGGAGTCAAATCCAAAAATTATGTTTTTGGAAGTTAAACAGCCAGCCCCCACACATACACCATTTGAGGCCTTCTCCCTCACCAGGATTATTAACCATTCCCTCACAGTAACTCTCAGAGTTGCTTCAGGACCATCACGTGGAATAGCTTCTGGTAGGGAAAAAGAGGGAGATGATCAACAAGTAGCTAGCTGGAGAAACAAGACCTTCATTGAAATGGCCTTGAGATGCCTTTATCACACGACAGAGTCTGGCAAAGATGCACTCATGCTACTTCCAGCTTCTGCCCAGATGACAATCAGGGGCCATGTCACAAACCCTGGTGACCTAGGAGGTCTGCTGGTATTTATCACCCCAGCAAACAGCCCAAAGAATTAAGTAGCTCTGGGGTGAAGTTGCAACACTGTAGGCTCATTAACTTATTGTGAAATAAGCAGAATGTTATGGAATAACACAGAAAATCAGCAGAGGATACACAGGACCAACATTCCCTTTGTCCCTGCAGGCAGGATCATCATGTCATGGAATACCTTTAGTAAGTCTTGCTGCTTCCAACAGCTGGTACATATCAGCTCTAATTCCCTTTTTTAACCAGTTTTGGGCCCCTGATTGGCTTGAGTCCAAGCTTTGGAACCCATTTTTGATGCTTGTGAAACAGTGAGGAAAAAAATGAGTATTGTGATGGTCAGAGCAGCAGTTTGTGTCTGCTCTTCAAAGCTTTTTTTCATTCAACACAAATTTCATGGGTTCTGCCTTTGAAACAGAAGAGTGGAGCCTCGTCCTTCTCAAGGATGAAGGCTTGATTGAAAAAAGGAATGAAAACTTTACATTAATAGATGGAAGTCAGCTGCTCTGCACTCTCAGCTGTCTATAAAAGGCCAGGACACTGAATGCAAAAATAAGGGAAACATTGCTCTTACTAGCTCAAGGCATTAAAAAAAATGTGTTGTTAGGCTATATGTTGTTATGGGAAGTTGAAGACTCTTTTTTTTTTTTTTTTTTTTTTTTTTTAAATTATAGGGAAATACAAGAGGCAATTTAGGGATGGGGAGAGAGTTGAAAAGCAGTAAGGGATACATCAGCACTGGAGGCTTCCAAGTCTAGTGTCCTGAGGGAGTTCCATTTTATCTCTAGATACCTACGTGCATGGAGAAGGGGAGAAGAGGTAGTAACCATGAAAAATGCTGGCAGCATTCAGAGGGAGAAAGGACAAAAGCCTTCTCCAGAGAAGATAAAGTATAGCTTAACATTAAAAATGGTAAGAAAAACAATGATCATATCAAATTTGTACTTGCTCTTTTTTGAGCAACATGATGATGATCCAGGACACTATAACAGGATAAAGAAATTCAGGAAATTCAGTGCAACTACTCCACTGCTCTCAGTAGGAATCAAGTCATTCTCATCTGCTGCAATCAGATGTAATTAGGTAAAAAATTAACAAGTGAGTTTATTTCAGGCTTACTCTGTCAGCACTGGATTTCATTTTAGACCTGATTTTGCAGTTTTATTGGCTTCACATGCTTTGAAAGATGCCATTTCAGTTTGTGATCCAGAACACTCTGCAGATGTTTATCATTCTCATTTTAACAAAAACACAAGGTCCATAAATAAAACAGCAAGAGAAAGCAACCAGCAAAACTGTAACTAATAGCATGCATTTGCTCATTCTGTTATTAATGGAAGCAGAGTTTAACATCAATATTTGTTTTCTATTTAGTTCAATGACAAATTTTCTCATTAGACTCAATTTTATTCTGTAACAATAATCATGGTCTTCATTTTGCTGGAAAAAGAAGTGTGATGATTACCACCCAGTGGGGGCAGATGGGGATTATACTCTGCTATATACTACATTGTGTACACATGTTAACTTAGTTTTTCTGTTTGAATAATTTATAATCAAACTGACTTAAGGACTTGATCAGTATTATGCAAATGAGACTGGCACAAATGTTTTGTTTCTTTTCCCACTAGTCTCATAGCCCTGTGATTTCAGAGCTCATCACAGTTCTCAATCCTGCCTTAATTATAAGACACTAAGTCCATTCTTGGAGGTGCTGCTGTCAGACCAGATGCTGTAGGCTGTGGAAAGGGAGATCAAATGTTGGCAAGCAAGGGCCCATATAATTTTTTATCTCATTAAGTAAATGTCTCATTGTAATACCTGTGTGTAGTGGCTGTTCTGCTGCATTTTTTGCTGCAGCTGCTGTGGATGGCAAAGCTCTCATGAGTATGTGGATGGTCTGGCCCTGTGGTGTGGCCCTTATAAGAACTTGTCAGATAAGGAACAGCCAATATTTTAAACTGCAGAGTTCAGAACAGAAACCATCTTCTAGCATTAAGAATTCATGAATTGTATTTTAATGATATAAAAGAACAAGTCAATTCAGAATAGCATGAAAGTTTTGCTTTTGGCAAACATCTTCCCTGTCTTCTTTCCTCTAACATACTTATTCAAAGGGATCTTTCAGTCACACACCTATAAAAAACTTGCAAGACAATAAATAAATCTGAAGAATGGGGAAGATAGGTTTACCCACCATGGAGTTAACTGGCTTCCTATAACAGAAAAGCCTATGAGTCCAAGGTACTGCAATGACAAATGCAGAGGCAAATAATTGGATCAGTTACCAGATAAGAGACTGTTTCTCCAGCAAATCTTTGCAACCTATAGTTCAGATACAAGCATAGGCTGGGAATGATCATAAGGAGTCTCAACCTCCCTGAAAACATTAACCTGAACTGAAGTAGAGCTGTACAGCTGAAAGCAGGGAGGGAGAGAGGTGGGATCTTAGAAGGTTGGCAAACATCTGGAAAGAATATTAATATATATAAATATTAATGTTTTTCTTTTACCTGGAACAGAAAATGAGTCTTGATGTATGACGCAGGAGCTGAAAGGAGCAGTTGAGACAATGAGGATTGCTGCTCTAGTAATTTTAATTCCAACTCTGTATTTGTGAACTGTGATCTCCAAAATCTGTGTCAGGGTGGAGGGCAGGGGGTGTGGTTGGAAATCACTAAGTGGAAGAAAAACTCGGAAGTCTACACAAAGCACCATTTAAAAGCTGAGTGCATTGGCTCTATATAGAGGTTTTGGTGGGTTTACGTGGACAGAAACTGTTTGGAGAGAGTAAAATAAAAAAAAAAAAAACAAAAAAACCTTTCTTTCACCCTCCTAAGTTTTAAGTAATAGAAATTAATTAGAGACAGCCTAAGCAGGCAGATGACTGTGGCTACATCTGTGCTACTAAGTGAAACAGAACCAGTCACAGATGGGCAATGCCCACACTACATAGCTTTTGGCCGTGGTTTCCTCTGGGCCCCCATCCAGCACTTTTATAGTATAATGATTATTTCTGTGTGATAGCTAAAATTGTGTGAAGGCTCAGGTTTCAGTCTGCCAGACCAGTGTTTTCATAGCGTGAAACTGAGGGAATGTGTTGCATACCCCTGACGTGTACCATGTTGCCTACTCAGGGATTCAGACACTGTTGGGACACTGTTGGAGGACAGTGTAAGAGCAAGAAGCCAGTGGTTTAGTCATTTCCATACTTTCTCCTGGAGACAGTTTCCAGCCAGTGCTATACCCCTGACATTACTCAGGACTTGCTGACTCAGGTCCAAACCTGCCAAAGAGCATGTTAAGTGATGGGGGTTATATGGGGCTCATTGAGCAATCTCATTGCCTGTTCCTGTTTTATTTAGCATTACATTGAAAATACTGTCAATGTAAGAGGGAAGGTGGGATTTAGTACAAGATGAGAAAGTGAGTGATGACTGGATGCAGCTTTGTCAGCAATGCTTAGGGAATCAAGGTACACACATACACACATGAAGATACTCCCCTTAGCAATGCCTGCCTGCTCCTCAGGGTAGCATGTCTTCTCCTGTTCCTGGGGAGAAGTGGCCTCCTCCCCCAGCTCTACTTAGCACTGTAGTGGCTGTAGCTTGCTCTAAAGAAGGGACTTTGGTCAGAAAGATATATCAGACAAGGGACTTCATACAGAGATAGGCAGTATTAATGACACAAAAAAGACAATTCACTGAACAGTGCATTTCACACTCTGAAATGTGTGATCTGGACCATGTAGGCTCTGAGGAGCCTCAGCAGAACCCAAGGTGGGGTTGGATTGCTGGGAGCCTCCCAGAAACCAGGCACTTTGCTCACACTAGGTTCAGCAAATGGACTACACCAGGACTGATGTGAATTTCAGATTTTGTAATTCCAGGGCAGCCAATTCCAATATATGGGAGCCAAGAACCTGCATTTCACTGCTCCAGCCAAAGTCACAGGCCTGGGGCCTTGGGCAGCAGAACTAAGGTGACAGCTGATCTTCTACATTCTCAGAAGCTCAGTTCACTGGAAATTTCAAAATGTTCAGGTTTTGATCCAAATCAAAACAAAACAAACAAAAAGGAGAAAACAAAAAATATTTGCATTGAACTGGAAATGGTCCTTTTTTCAGGCAGGTCAGCAGCACAATTATTAGCAAAATGAAGCACAACCAGGTGGACCTCCATTCCTACTAGAATTGGCTATTTTATCAGCCTCCTACCTGAGAAGGGACTAAAGCAGCTTGCTAAAATCAAAGTCAAAGCAAAGAGGCAGTAAAGTAACTATCAGTATACCCAGGGAAAGCACTGAGAAAGAAGTGAGTTATTTCAGGTAAAGGATAATTTTGACTCATGAAGAAATGGATTTCTGCTGGCTGTGAATATATTTAAGCATGAAATGAGATTAATATTCATAACCAAAAGAAAAGCTGAGCTCTGATGCTCTTATCTCAATGAAGCATTGCTTAAGGTGGTCTTTGAGAGAGTTCAAGACGTCTAGTGAGAAAATAGCTGGAAATTGTGGACCACACCCCTGCATATAAACTGCAGGGGATATGTTGAAAACATCAATTTTCCCTCTCTGCCCATGTGAGTAAGCAGTTGGAGTCAATGGTGTGTAACTGTATCTCATTATGCCTCAATGTCAGGATGTCTGTAGGCTCTATATATGATCCTATGAGTTGGGGATCTCTGTGTTTCACTTTTCAACAGTTACTAAAAACTTAACACACATTTCTAGTTTTGCTGTCTCTGTAAACATCATTACGATCATCAGGTGTGAGGAAAAAATAAATGAAGCAGCCCAAATATATGAGGAGATACACAGCATGACAACGTTTTGTTGAAACCACTGAAATATGTATATATTAAACAGAGTAATCTTACTGCTGTAGTCCTTTCTCTGCCTGACCCCACCCATTCTTCCCAGCTATTCCTCCACTGCAGAAAACTGGATGGCGCTTGAAGGTTCCAGTCCTCTAGGCAGCTATGTAACATCAGCACTGAGCTTTCACTTCCTCTGCAGGGTGACACAAACAGTGTCTGCACAAGTAACAGAAGCTATATTTTTGTATGAGATATATGTCCAGAATTACAAACTTCCCTCACATTTCCCTGTCCTTGAGAAAGTTAATAATTTGTTTCAGATTTTAAATTCAAGTTCTAGTATGCAACAGGAATACTCCAGTGGGTTTCCTATACAAAGGCTTTGGTCAGGCATGGATTGATCTTGGAGTGAGGGCAGAGGCAAACAGGCCTTTAACCCTGAGTCCCTCATATGAGACAGAGACACAGCCCCGGCTGCTGGCCTCCTGGTCACATCAGGCCAACGTCTGCACCAGCAGTAATAGCTGAAAACTACTAATTCAAAGTTATAAAAGTAAAACTTCGAATTTATGAAAATGGGAAGAAGCAGTTTTGTGACTGTTTCTCTTATTTGAGCACAACTGCTGGGGTCAAAGTCAGTACTGTTCTTAGTAAACAGCAAGCAGTACACGTCACAACATAATGGGGCCTTCCTCTTGGCTGTGTCAAATAGTTTATGGGATTATTTCTGTACAGGCTATTTCTAGATGTAGCCTGTGTCAAAAGTTTGGGCTGGCTGGATATCTAAGCATCTGTTTACAAGCATCAGGATGGATGGAATGTTATCAAGTACAATGAAAGGCAGCTGGAAAGGACACATCTGCTGGCGCTCTACTTTGGGGTTACAACTGTTATGATTAAAAATAAAAAACCAAAACCACATCAGGTAAATGTTACTGCCTTTGTTTGAAGATATTTAAACATTGCATTTGCAAATTACGTGAGGGTTGGTATCTAAACTGCACTAGACTAAAGTAAACAATGACAAATAAAAGCACAGTTCAACTTAGAATTTCAATAAAAGATATTTTCCCTGACTGTTTGTTTTTTCTGCTGGTCAGTGACATAAAAATCCTTAAAAAATATTTTCAAAGAATCACAGAATCTGCTGAGTTGAAAGAGACCCATAAGGATCACTGAGTCCAACCCTTAGCCTTGCACCCATTGCCAAGAGTCACACCAAGTGCCTGAGAGTATCATCCAAATGCTTCTTGAACTCTGGTAGGCTTGGTGCTGTGACCACTTCCCAGGAGAGCCTGTTCCAGTACCCAACCACCTCTGGGTGAAGAACCTTTTTTAATATCCAGCATAAACCACTGCTGACACAACTTCAGGCCATTCGCTTGGGTCCTGTCACTGATCACCACAGAGAAGAGATCATGTCTGCCCCTCCTCTTCCCTTCACAAGGAAGTTGTGACTGCAATGAGGTCTCCTCTCAGTCTTCTCTTCTCCAGGCTGAACAGAGCAGGTGACCTCAGCTGCTCCTCAGACAGCTTCCTCAGGAGGCCATGTGGAATGCCCTCCTTTGGATGCTCTCTAATACCTTTTATCTTTCTTATATTGTGGTGCTCAAAACTGCACACAGTATTCAAGGTGAGGCTGCCCCAGTGCAGAGCAGAGCGGGACAATCCCCTCCCTCAACCGGCTGGTGATGCTGCGCCTGATGCTGCCCCGGACATGGTTGGCCCTCCTGGCAGCCAAGGCACTGCTGACTCATATTCAACTTGCCATTGAAAACCAGAGAAGAACAGAGAAGAATGCTTAGATTTAATTTTATATACCATGTGTTCAGTCTGTATGACTGTTTGTATGTGGACATTTCAAGTGCACAAACCAAATTTGAACAAATTTAACTTAAAAAATATGTGTGGAGAGGGGAGGAATTAAGATAAGCCACGTAAAAGCATGAAGAAATGCAGGAAATGAACAAGAGGAGTAAGGATACCTAAACTTGACCACAAAAATGACCTTGTTGTTAAAACAGACTTAGAAATAAGACAGCTAACATAATAGGGCTATCTAACAGTAAAGGATATAGCTCTGCACTGGTGCTGAGCTCCAGACAGGGGAGGAAGTTGGACTTGTCGAAAGCCTGTGGGTGAGGCTGAAGGAAGAGGAGGACACAACTATCATTAAACCAAACCATATGAACATATGAGCATATATGCAGTGGAAGTCTTTTTCATTAACAATATGACAAATCATTGAACACTCAAAGCACAGAACTGAAGAGTCACAAGAGAGTTTAACTGTCCAAAGAATGGGTAGGAAAAGAAACATCAGGACAGAAATCAATTAGCAAGCTCTATATTGAAAAGCATTGGTTACCATTTCTGTTTCATTAGAAAAAACAGAGGAGAGGCTCTTCTGGATGTGTTTCTTAGCAGAGAAGAGTAGTTTCTTCAGAAAAGAATGATGAAAGGCAACTTGGAGACAGTGACTGTGAAATTATACAGTACACAATCCTAAGAAAGAAAATAGAAAAAAAGAGACATGATCTGGGCTCGATATAGGCAAACTTCCACCAACTCAAGTCAACAAAACATTGAAGGAAAAAGTAGTTCTTGTGGCAGAAAACATGAGCTATTCCTATCAGAAGGGAAAAGTACTGGGAGATTAGTTTAGCTAAGCCAGGAACTTCTATTTGATCTCAAACTCACAAAGTTCCCTCTGAGAAGTGGAAATCAGATCAAATTCTAAAACATGTAAAATAACGGCACATGTTTATGATCCAATCAGAAAACTAATTCAAAAGCCCAACATACAGCTAGGAAACACTTCAAAAGGTAATGTGCACTAATAATAAAGAAAGGAAAATTATGATTATTTTTCCTGCCTATTATTGAGACTGGAGGTAAGGCAATGACATAACTGATGATCCCAAGAAAATGGTAGTATTTAAAACCTTTTTATGCATGTCAGGCAGGCACATCAGTAGCATAATTAACACTGATGACAAAGGGTTAAGTGCTCAGTGTAAAAAAGGCAAGAAATAGGACAGGAGTGCATTAAGAAATGCTCTCAAGCCAGCTAGACCAGATAGACTAGGGCCTGGGATATTTCAAGAATGAGGTGACTTTGTCAGAGTAGCAACTACTTGAGAAAGAGTGAAAAATTGCTAAAACATGTAAGACTGAGAAAGGACAAAAAAATTACAGCTGTCTTATAGAAAAAAAGGGGGAAAAGCAGAGGAAGAAGAGCCTGGAAATAAACTAATGAATTTAACTTCAACTCACAGAAAGAAAAATCCAAACCACAAAAAAGTGCCAAAACATATCTAGAATCAATTAAACTCTTTACAAACTTTTAAACTTTTTTAAACTTCAAAATTCAACCAATAATTAGTTAAGGACAGTAAATTCTGCTTTGGGATATGTCAGTAAACTACATTACAAGTAGACAACTTGTACGCTTCAGCTCTAATTGGCTCCTCAATAATTCCAGTGTGGTTACCATGCCAAAATGATGACATGTCAGACATGCCAAACACATGATGAGCAGGTGGCCTGTTATGGTGTTGGAGCTACTGCTCAAGCTGAGGTTCTACCTAGGAAAAGAAATAGTCATCAGATCCTGTTTAGAGTAAAGTCACCTATTTTCCTGGAACCCAGCTTTATATTTAGCTTGCCCCACATCGCATGATGGAACTCAGGAGTCCTCTAAGAACACTGTTGTTCACAGGACTGCTGCTCTTTGGTCTCTCCAAGGTAATGGTATGCATTGCATGGCATGCACAAGGTAAAACATTGTTATGCAGCTCCATTAACCTGAAAGGCTGGACACTCCCTGAACTGGATGACTCTTAAGGTCATTTCTGTGTCAGCTGACTTGAGCCTCCACTGCCCTTCAGTACTGTTATGAGCACTAAGAACCATCACAGTCCAAACATGCAGGATGAAGGGTTGGAAATAAGCAGGTGCAGCAACTTCACCCAGGCAGTGGCTGAGGGCCAAAGGACAAGACACCGTGTGGATGGACGGCTAAACCACTTTCTGTGAATGGAATGGAGAGTTCATGGGAGAATCTCACGAGAGAGAAGGACTTGTCTAGTAAAAACAAAAGGGTCCAGAGATCTGCATTTTGATACCAAGGTGATTATGGCTCCAGTAATATTTCTGAAGGGAGAACGATCAGTATAGCATCAGTAAAATGGCTCTATAATATGAAAACCAGGGAGCTGTAGACCCATAGGTCTGATTTTTACACCTGACTAGATGGACTATACAGAGTAGAATTGGGAAGAATGTCAACAAGCACAGTCTTTTTGTAGATTCAAAGTGCTACCTAACATCATCTTAGGAACTTTCATGTATACAAAAATATTCTGCTTTGAAAGACACTTCCCCGTGAGCATTTAAATGACAAGATAAAATTAATTCAGGATTTTCCTCTACTGATGTTACATTTTTCTCAAAATGGTGAGTTGATGTAAAAACCAAGCTCTTCAGAAAGAGGTCAATGTTTTTCTCAATAGAAAGAATACCAGTTATGTAGAAATGGCAATAGCATGTGTTTTATTAGTTAGTCTATCCCAAATCTCTTGCTGTCACATATGCTTAAGATCTGTCAATAACAGGCTTTTAGCTGAATTGTAAATTAAAGGTTATTGCTGTTCCTGGAAGTCCCAGACTTATGAAAATGACAAACAAAGCTCCTCTGTGGCTTTGTTTCAGTCCAAGAAACTCAAGTATCATACTTACCCACTGTGACCTTGATTCAATTCTAGTCTGTTGTCTTCTATAGTAACACTACTGTTCCAGCTTAAAGTGAATTTGAGTACCCAAATAATCAAGCATAATGTCTGCTCTAGCTTCTGTGATCTCCTTTCCACCTAAATCTGAGAGACAAAAGAACTCAGGGTAGAGAGTAAGGATAATATGTAGCAAAAAGTTAGAGAAAAATGCTCATGAAACATGGATAGACAATGAAGACATGCTCTGAGCAATAAAATTAAAATTCTTGGAAAAGTGAAACAGTTAGGTCTTCAGCATATTAGAATTTAGACATTAAAGCCCAGGAAGGCAATCCAAAAAAGCCTTGTTTAATGTGCTTAAACCTTTGAGACACTTTAGACCCTAGCATTTTAGGCAGAAGCTTCACTAGAGACTGAAACTTTTGCTATTGGTAGAAAGAAATGGAGGACAATGTGGACACATAGATGCAGGAAGTGGTCTCAGGCTCTGAATTCCAGCTTTGCAGATTGTGGTTACAATCTTCAATAAATGCTTGAAAGACTAAGGATGGGATTCACTTAAGATCCACAGGGCCACACTAGTACATTATTTATCATAAAATCGATTGATGTTTTTCACTGTTCATTTGAAGTAGTTCTTCTGGCTAATGAAACATTTAGGATGCAGGACAACCTGTGTAGTGCTAGAAACAGGCCAGGATACCAGCTTTGATATTATTTATCTTAGAAAAAAAGAGCAGTGAATATTACATTTCAAGCAAAACCTTTACTCCTACTCTCCCCCATCTCCCTTCTTCAGAAACAAAGCAAGCAAAATACCACCATTTACACTTTTCCCAAAAAAACCCAGAAAGTTGGTGTATTCATTACACAGCAGATAGGTCTGCTTTATATTCGCTGCAGATAATGACATGATGAATGACTTAGAAACAACAGAAGGAGAGAGCAAGAGACCTCAGGCCTTCTTTCTTTTCTCTTTGCCTGTTCCTTCTTATCCTGCATGCTTGTTCATATTGATTCCTTGGAGATTAGTTCCTTAAAGAAAATTCTGTTTCTACAGATATTGGTTAGGTAATTATTCTACTTTCATATAAAGTATTCAGGGGAGCTTTGCTCTGTAGCTTTAAAGGAAATAACCCAGAAATCCCACAACCTAAATTTTTCCACATATTCAGAGGCTGAAAACAGAGCTGCTATTAAATATTGTTTTTATTTTTGCATACAGCAAGCACTGTGCATTCCCAGCTTTTGGTACAAGTCTGATCATGGTTGGAATATGCATTTTATTAGTGTGGTTTCTTCTTGTGGCAAGCAATCGTGTGCCATGTTACTTTTTTATCCAATTCTACTTACAGTGGAAATTTAGATTAAAAGAGTGCTTTTCTTCTTTCAGCTATTCTTATTCCATAAATGAATGAAGAACATTGAAAAGGTGAAGAGAGGAAAGAGGAAGCATTAACTTATCCCCTGCTCAGAATTTCACTTGCTACCATCTTATAAATAGATATTTTGACAGCAAACACAGTATATGCCTAAAACACTGACTTACTCCCTACAAAGGTTAACTTTCACTTATGTTTCACACACCACCAGTGGACTTTTTTTCTCCATAAGTTTTCTAAAGTCATATGTCATGGTTTTAAGCCCAGCTTAAAATTAAGCACTGCACAGCCTCTCACTCATCCCCCCACTCTCTCTCCCTCTGCCATGGTAGAATGGGGAGGAGAATCAAAGTAAAACTTGTAGGCTGAGATAAGAACTATTTAATAATTGAAAATAAATTAAATACAGTAATAATGGTAAAATAATATTAATAGTAGTAATAATAGTAATAGTAGTAACAACAGTAATAATAATAAACAGGGCAAACCCAAGTGATGCATAATGCAATTACCACCTGCGAAACGATGCCAGACACCCCTTCCCAAACTCAGACTGGGCTGCCCTTCCACATAACTCTCCCCAGTTTATACACTGGGCATGTTGTTCTAAGGTGTGGAATATCCATCTGATCAGTTTAGGTCACCTGTCCCAACTATGCTTCCTCCCAGTTTCTTTTTTTATCATCCTCACTGGCAGAGAATGAGACAAGAAAAAAGTCCTTGATTTAGTATAAACATGACTTAGCAAAGAACCACAAAAACAGAGTGTTATCAACACCATTCTCATTCTGAATGCAAAACACAACACTGTAACAGCTACTGACAAGAAATTAATTTTATCCCAGCTGAAACCAGGACACGTGATATAAAGGGGGAAACATATGTGCATCTGAATCATTCTCTTTCTTATTTCTAAAAGACTAACATATTCCTTTTATATCCCCCATTTTTTATTACCACCTAGATAAGACCAGTGGAGATTAATTGAAAAAATTAATTGGAAAAAGACATTGTCTTGTATTACTAAAAGATATGGGTTCATAGTCCCTGTGCCTGGAGGCCAGTAACAAGTGCAATACCACAGGATCAATAACTTGTACCTGTCCTGTTTAATATCTCTATCAATGACCTGGAGGAGGTAACGGGCACACTCATAACGTTTGCAGGTAACAACAAACTGGAGGGATCAGTCAGTATGCTCAAGGGCAGGGTTGTCTTCCAGCAGAACCTAGACAGGCTGGAGGAGTGGGCTGATGGGAACAGTGTGAAATTATGCCAGGAGAAATGCAAAATTCTGCCCTGGAAACAAAGGAGCCCATGCAGTGTTAAAGAGATGTTGCCAAACTGAAGTGACCCAGTGAAGTGCCATCAGGGTGCTTAGCTCAGGAGCTGGAGCATGAGAACCCCAAAAGGGTGTTGAGGGACAGGGCTGCTGAAGCACAGAGAAGGGATGGCTTCAGTGGCACCTCAGAGCAGCCTTCCCCTTGCTACAAGTAGGACATTGAGAAGACAGAGCCAGGCTCTCCACAGCAGTGCATGATTGACGAAGGAGAACCAATGAGCATAATTAGAACTGAGAAGTTCAGATTGGAGAAGAAAGGAAACCTTTTGTCCTTTTGTGAGGACACTGTAGCGGTGGAGCAGGTGCCCCAAGATGCTGTCTCTACCCATGGAAGCTTTTGAAACCCAACTGGGTAAAGCCCTGAGTAACAAGATTTTCCCTCTTCACTGACCCTGAATTCAGAAGGAGGTTGGACTAGGGAGCTCCTGAGATCTCTTGCAAGCTGAATCTTTCTGTTTCTATGATGGTGTTAATAAGAAACCAAGAAAATAGATAAAAATATAGATTTAACCTGCAGGTAAGAATGTGGAATATGAACAATGACTTGATTTAATCTCAGTCTCCTGCAGATTTTAATGCCGCTTTGAAAAATAGAAAATATTTTTGTAATTTCGTGTAAGTAGTTCCTCACTCAAGAGAAACATAGTCATCTAAACCTCAAACCACTGGGAATTTTAAACTACTCAGACTAGACCATGTTGTTTCAGGCCTCATGTAAAAGCTCCACAGGTAAAGCAGTATCAATTAAGAGAGCATTTTGCAATATTGGATTAGCGAAATGCTTAGCAACAAAAAGACACTTTATTTCCTTCCAGTACAAACTCTACTAAGCAAAGTAATTTTTTTTTTTTTAACATGGACCTTGCTTGTGGACTCTAGAATTAATCTAGAAATATATATATTAGCATTGCTTTTGCTGACTATACGTGACCATTGCCTGCTAAATCAAGCAACAGGAGTTTGGCAGGCATTGCAATACAGTTACCTTTATGTTGCACAAGCTCAGACTTTAGCCAGTGCTTACATTAGGCGTTCAAAGTGAGACTGGCAGAAATAACTATCAGCATTTGCTGCAGACACTGTAAAGTAGAGGAACCTCTTATAGGTGAAGAACTGTTATGAACTGAGCTGTTAGAATTCTATTTATATATCACATATATCACATGTTCAGAGGAAAGAGTAGGTGTAAGCATGATTGGATATTGTGTCAGAGCAAATGGTCAGAATTCAGGTATGTTTATTCGAGCCAGACTTGAGTTTCGAGGCTTTTTAAGAAGATTGGAAGGAATCTGGAAGAGTGATAATACAGCACAAATGAAAAAAAAAAGTGAAGCACATAGACATTCATTAAATTATACATAGTTTTAAAAAGTAGATATGTCCTAACAGATCTATAAAGAACACAACCAATTCCTATATTTTTACTGAGTCAAATTTAAGATTCTTGCTTCATAAGATACCAAACTCGGGTACTCTGAAGCTAATTTCTGTTGGTGATTAAAATACTACCATTGGCAAGCAGCACAGAATAAATATAGTATCTCCCTAGATCCTCCAGTGAAATTGAGTAAAATAGTTATCAATAGACAGACCACTGACCATTTATTATGCTATTTATTTGTATTGGGGAGATTAAGAAAATTGTAAATATTTATCCTACACACAAGTTATACACATGCTCGTGCTGTCACATCTCCAGGACCAGCTGTATGGTGTGGAAACTGTACTTTTACTTGTCTCCTGTCTTTCCAGCCCCATGCACACCCTCACCCGCTTTCTGATTGAAAATTACTTTGGCTGCTTTTGCCTAAATCTGGTCTTGTTGGCAATGAACTGTGTTTGACATTAATCCCCATGAAACTAAACCACCTGCCATGTGAAAAAATAAACAACTTTTATCTAATGTACAGAAAGTCCAGGCAGGTGTAAACCCAGAATATGTAATAAACAATGTTTATTTATGCATTATCTATGTTTATTTGTGCATATAATGAGGGAACAGTAAATATTTTCTCTGGCTTATCTACATATTATTTTAGATGTTCAGCTCTCACTGCTACTTAGCCAATACAAAACAGTTTGTCCGTCTCAGATCTTACTATGTTACAGGAACATTGTATTAAACAAACCCCACAAACATATCTGGACCTGGAATATAAGTCTTCCTCTCCTAGCACAGTGCTTCAACCACCAAATTTCAGGTCCAGGATCTGGTCTATGGTTAGAATTTCTAACCCAGTGAGTTATTAATCATGCTTTGCTGTAGCTTCAGTAGCAAGACGTAAGAATGAAAGGCCTGGATAACAACTGCTAGTTTGGCAGCACAGGCATCTCATAGGAGATGTGGATATGAGTTTCCTAACCAGTGGTAAGAACTGAAAATCAATTTCCTTTGCACATATATTAATGGAAAGACTGCTTGAGCTTGATACTGTTAAAAAATTGCCAAGTTCTGTTCCCGTGATTTTTGAGCAAGGAAAAGGCAAGAGGTAGTTCTGATGTAGGAATAAGAAAGATGAAGTTCTATGCCCTTAGTTTAAAACCTCAGTGATACTTCTGTCATACACTTTCTGACATTCAGCTTTGATGTCAGATTTTAACTCCCTTAAGGCAACTGAAAATTCATAAAGCAACATCTTATGGTCCACTTTGCCTCAGCTACACGTCTTTACTCCCCTTGGTCCACTCTATTTGTTCAAGGCAGAGCAAGTCCAGATCAACAGCCCAGCTGAGAACAAGTCACTTGGTGTTCACAGGTCTTTGAGGCACACCACCTCCCTGAAGCCAAGCAGGACCCAGTAGCACAGCTCCTGGTGCAGTAATAGAGGAAGGGCAGCTCCAACCTGAGCAGCCAGAGGTGCCAGGAACCCCACTGTCCCTAGCCACTGTAACCAAACTTCTGTGTGCTGGCCCTGGTATTCCCGTTCACCAAAGCACAGCAGGGAGCTTGGGTGAGTTACAATTAATTTCAGAGGGGACTTTGCACTGTGGTTTACCAAGTGATTGAGAAACTTTTATAACGCTGGTTTGCATGGGTCTTGTCCCACCTCTGTTGTATGAGGAAGCCAGATGAAGAGCCATTTGAAGGTGAGTGCGACACGGAAGACAGGGTGCTTGGAAGGACCTCAAAGATCAGTGTGTCACTGCTGAGGTCACCTTTGCACTTACATGCCTATCTCTGGTACTTTACCAACGTAAATGATACCTAAACAAACTGATGGCACTATGCTAATTTTGAATGTTTTCTTTCCTAAGGTACTTCTCAAAACAGAAATCTTTTATTATTGCATGAAAATCCATAGGAGTCGCTCTCCCTTTTGCCGTCGCGCCTACTTATGCTCACACTACTCAGTTCTGCGTGTGAACCGCCACACACCTGGTCACGGAAGATGCCCGTCATCTTTTCAGCCGTCCAAAGCCATTTCACTTCCACGTGGTAGCCACGCCCGCGGCACGCTGACACCCCTTTCTCCCTAAAATCGGGTTCGTTTCCTTCCTGAACACAAATGCGAGGGCCAGCTCTGCCCTTACAGGCACACGCCGGCTCGGGAGCACGGAGGTTCGCCCCCGGTGGCCATGGCCGGGGGCCTGCGCCTGCAGCGCGGAGCTGACCCCCGGGGGGCTGGGGATGTGCGATGCAGTAGCCGTCGTTTCCCCCTAGACGGAGCCCCGAGGCGAAGCCAAAGTGCCGGCACCGGCCGGGGCTCGGGGAGGGCGGCAGTGATCCCGGGGACGCGCCGAGCCGCCCCCGCCCGCCCCACTCCGCCAGACACGCTCCCCTGGCCCCGCACCCTGACCCCCCCGCCCTCGACGGGCGGGCCGCCAGCTGCCGCGGTGGAGGAGGAGGAGAAGGAGGAGGAGAAGGAGGAGGAGTGCGCGGCAGCGGCCCCTGAGTGCCCCGCGCCCCGGCAAGTAGGGCAGGGCAGGGCGGGCTGCGCCGAGCGAAGTGAGCACCCCACCGCTGCTGCCGCCGCTGCCGACGGAGGCGGGAGAGTGTACGGACAGGGGTGGGGGGACGGCCTCCCCACCACCCCCTGCCCCCTGCTGACCTCCCCTCCCTTCCCCTCCCCTCGCTTGTACCGCCCCGCCTCGCGGGAGGAGTGCGGGCTCAGCCTGGCGCTCCGTTGCTGTCGCTCGCCTTCCCGCGGGTCGCTGCCGCTCCAGAAGTTTGGGCCAGTGGCGGTGGACGTTCGCTGAGGCGCTCCCATGGTGCCGGGGCCCGCCGGGGGGGCCCACGGCCGCCGCCGCCCGCCGCGCCGCCGAAACTTGGGGGAAGTTTTTGAGCGAGTCGGTGAGTACCGGGCAGCGGCTCCGCGCCTCTCCCAGCCCGCCGCCTCCCGCCTGGCGCGGACGCCGAATGGCTTCCTCGCCTCCTGCCCCGGCCCCAGGGTCCGGCTCCTGACGGGTTTCGCCCCGGGGTTTTGCGCGCTCGCCCCGCGGGGCCGCCCGGCGTGTCCCGCTGGCGGGGCCAGCGCGGCGCCGGAGCCGGGCCGGGACCGCGGCGTCAGCTCTGGCCATGGCAGGGACGGCGAGTGGGGGGCGAGAATTCCTGTCAGCTCCTGTGCTGTGGGTGATGGAGGGGATGTTGGGAGAGGGAAGGTCTGGAGAAGCAGTTTTCTTTAGAGAAACCCTCTTTTCTGCGTGGACTGAGATTTAAAAAGCAGAGCGAGAATGGTAGTTTAGCTGCCAGCGTCGCAGGCTTCCCCTCTGTAATAGACCTAATCGGAGTTTCTCCTCTGTGTGGTTTATTCCAGTTTATACAATTCCCTCCTCCTGCCTTTTTTTTTTTTTTCCTTTTCTTTCTTTTTTTTTCTGTCTTTTTTATTTTTTTATGCTATCTGTAATTTTGTTTCTTAATGTGTGTGGCCTTCTGTGAGTATTACACAGGATTAAAAATAAAAAGAGAATGCTTTTAAAAACAAACACTGCAAATGCTTTGAGCAGAAGTATACAAAACAGAGGGGTTAGTGCAGAGGAATAACGAGTGTTTTATCGCAGCAGCATTCTCCGTGATACTTGTTGCAAACTCTCACGGGACTAATGCTAGAGTGGATGTGCATTAGCTACTCATCTTTTCAGTAGAGAATATTTTGTTCAGAATTTAGTGTATTATTAACTTACTGTATTCAGTCATGGCTTCACTTCTCGTGTAACAACAACAAAATATTCACAACTGGTCATCTTTGTGATTAAATTGGAAATAAAAATGAAGCAATTAAAAAGCTGTAGCCCACTGCTTGAGTTGGATCCCATTTTGTAGATGCTTTAAGCAAGTATTTAACTTAGACTTGTTTGCTCAAATCAGCGATGAAAATGTATTTGAGAACAGAATCGATGTACGGAGATCTGGTAAGGTTTATTTAGATACTGGTGTTTATTTAAAATATGTTTTTTTAAATACTGAGATTAAAGTAGATGGCAATTGAGATGCCTTGTGGCTCTGAGTGATAAATGTAATTACTGAAAGTTATTCAGACAGCTTGAATTGTTTGAATAGGAATGCGATGTCTTTCATCTCCACCACATCTTAGTCTTGCATTACTAGAATTGCTACTTGCTGTGTTAATTCATGACATTTGCACGTTCTAATAGTTATAAAGAATTGACAAACACTGCCAGTATGCAGTCCTTCTGAGGAGTAATTTCTAACATTGCCAGTAAATGGTAGTGATACTTTTAATGGTAGTGATACTTATAAATATATAGCTATAACTTACTCTAATGTACAGAGAGGTCATAAATACCCCCCAAATATTTTGCAGTGAAACTGTCCTAGTGTGGTCAAGCATTGTTTTCATTATCATGGGCTGTTTCATTGTCTTCTGGTGTTGATGTATCTGCGCAGGACAGTGCAGCACCATGCACGTATATAAAATTGGAGTCTCTATAGAGCTTTTAATTCCTCTAGCACTGTGCAAGGCAGCAGCACTGCTCCCTGAGAGTGCTTGAGTGTCTGTGCAATACTGGCTATGTTGCAGAGAGGTATGGAGCTTAGTTCTCCACATTTTTACAAACTGAAGTAGCATGTTATACCATATATGACCTCTTGTGACATTTTCCAGTAAGGAACGATCAAAAACTCTGATGACAAATCCCCTGTTTATATGGGTTGGTACTTTTCCTTTCCATGATTCTGGAGACTGAGATTCTCGTGGGGTATGACTTTCACACACAGGATTTCTTTCACTTGCCAATATGTACATGTCTGTAAGTGTGTATTTAAACTAGACCTAGGCCTTGCTCCTATTACATGAAACTTCCTTTTGCTGCAGAAATTGTTTTTAAACAAAGCTAGTATTCATCTTGCACTGTTAATGAGAGCATTGAGGAGAATAAATATAACGTCGTGTATCTTATTTGAAATACCAGATATCCACGGACAGAATAAAAGCTGTGAATATTTGTCATTGAGAAAGCCTTGTAGGCAGAGATGCTTTGATTTTGGTTTTTTTTTTTTAACTGATTGAAAAATAAGACGTGCTTTATCAGACTTGACAGCATTTACATTCAGTCAAATTGAAGCTCTTGCTATCTTAAAGTATGTGTCAAAACATTTTGAAAGCATAACAAATAAATAAAAATGTTCGGAACAACAAGAATGGAGGTATAAAGTTGGTGGAGAAAGGAAGGGCAAGGATATCACCAGTGTAATGACAGGTCTGCTTAGTTCACATGGAAGTTCTTAAATGCTTGATTAGCTAGAGGGCCAGGTTTCTTTTAAATGAAAGATCTTATTTTTTTACCAAATATTTATCTGATGGGAAGACGATTCTTTCACCCAGCAGAGCTGAGACAATAATTCTGGGAATAGGCCAGCGTGAGGAAAGCAGGGAGAGAGAGGTAGTAGGGTTGTTACTTTGCTGTGGCGAAGGCAAAAGGCTGATGCAATGAGATACTAGCTTGGCAGGAATAGATTTATGGCAGGACTTGAAGGAACACTTTGTGCTCAAATTGTTTATCAGAAGGGAAATCTTTCCTTACCATATATGAATCTCAGTTAAAGTCTTTGTATGAGGTAGGTGTTTGTTTACACATCATTGCAGTTCATGAGAGATGAAATAAGCATCTTCTTACCAAAGAGTGGATTTTCAATGTGGGAGAAACAACTTTTCACACAAAATTGTAAGGGCTGTTTCTTTTGACAGCTGTGTCAGAGATGGATGTTGTCCATATCACGTTTACCTCAGATTATGGAATGAAAATACATTTAAGCACATACTTTATTGACCTTCAGAGAGCATGTATGCCATTGAAAATACATTAATCACTAGAATTATTATTTTTTAAATTATTAATGAGGTAGTATAAATTTCAGAAAAGCTTCTCAGGAGCAGGGTGGTTCACAATAGAGTGGGACTTGTCTCACTTGTCCAACAAACAGCATGGTACATTATATTGTTAATTTCAGATGTACAGTGTTGCGAGAGCATAAAAGACAATTAGAATTATTTTTACTAAAGTAAGAACTTCTGAAAAACACCCTTGATGCAGTCTTCTGCAGTCAGTAATGCATGACGTACTTGTGTTAAGTGTGTGAATGCACATGTACAAACGCTTGGGTTGGAGTAACTTTTCAGATATAAGGTTGTCCCACTTTTTTATCCACTTAGTAGCTGAACAACTGCACTAATAATCAAACATTTATGAGCTTTGACACTCCATTTGCTATGCCATTCATATTTATCATACTAATCACATTTGTTTGTCTTTTAAAAAAAATCCTTTGACTGCTATGCCAACACCTGTATCTTCTAAATCATATTCAGCTATATAACTTAGAGATACTCCTATTTGTAGTGATACAGTCTGCAACATAGTATTTTGTCCTGCTATGTTTCTGAACTAGACATTATGTTTCATGAAAGGTGTCCACTGCATAGGATTGTGGTCCTCTGGGGAAGGTCGTACAGGGATTCACGGAGAACACTGGAGATGTGGTGGAGACAAAGAGCTCTATACCAACTGCTGGTGAGAGGATATGAAACTGATAAATGTAGCAGAAAATGTTTACCTCTCTGCATTAAGAGAATAAACACAGCACCCATTCTGTTAGTGTGGAATGATTTATGCTTCCCTATTTCTTCTTTCCTGTAGCCATTTAGGGAGACTCACAGCATTAGCATATTATAGTGCTAGACCTGCTCGGCCTGTGTGTTTGGCACAGGGTGACTACCAAAAATGAGTTCATAATGTGGGGAAATGAACTCAGAATATACAGAGAATATACAGAATATACGAAGAAAAATGCTTTACTGACTTTACAGTCATTAAGGCAGAAGATTGCTGCCTCTGATCACTTAATAATCACTTGTAATTCTAGAACAAAGATGATATATGAAAACATAAATATGAATAATCACTTGCATTTGACTATGACAATAATAGAGATAATTAATATTTAGAAGTTTAAAAGCTGTTTAAATACTGTCATAAATCCATTACAGTCTTCAAACTCAGTTTGTAAGTAGACAGTCCAAACATAAAGTATTATTTCAGATGCGTGACAGTAATTTTGTACCAAACAAGTTTGTCATCAGCTAACACACAACAACTCTGAGGGGCAGTTGGAAAGAGCTAGGTTATTAATAACAACCATTATGTTAGAGTATTCAAGCATTTAAATTGAGCTTGAATGTTTACTGCCTCAGAAGTAAACAAGATTGGTAGAACTCCATATTCCAGCAGATCTCTAGGATTCATTGATGGTAGGTAGAAACTGTCCCTTTGTTAGTTATATGGATGCCTTTGTGCCTGACTGGAATACAACAGTTTTGGGTTTAATTCACACATAGTACATCTCTACAACCTTATTGGTGTAGCCAAATAACTCCCTTAGGGCCTGTTGGAGTTTTGGGATAGTCTGACAATAAAGAAGAGCCTGTAGGCCAGAAGAAAAGACTGAAAGAACCAATACGTTTTATTCCAGCTATCTCAGTTGAGTGAGCATGCTTATCAATTTTTGCCTTACTTCACAAACTGTATGCCTTATTCCCAGCTGCTCTCAAATGTTCAGCCTGATGTCTAATATATTCCGTGTTCTTTGCCTGCTCTTTTTACATACACATTACATTAGTTCTACCTAGAGAATGCGCTGGTGCAATGAGCTCTCCTTTATCACATGACTGCAAGTATTGTTTGAATTTGTTATGGAATGCTTATTAAATTGTGTTTGCTCAAGAATCATGTTATGAACCTACTTTATAATTGTTTTGAGCAATGTCTTGTTTACTGTTTTCATCCAGAAAAGCTTGAACTGTTCAGTGTATTGGTAGTTCGTGAGATTGCTAGCAGCTTTATGTGATGCTGTAAAAAGTTAGTGAAGAGAAAGCAGGATTCCTTGTAGATGGTCCTTGTCCCTTGCTTTGCATGAGTTGAAGTGAACTGGTTGCAATTGCTTTGGGACCAAGCTTTACCTGTTCTGCCAAGAGTAAGGAAAATATGAGATGAGGATTGAGAGAAGAATAATAAAATGAGCTGCTATATCTTTGGCTTTTAAATGTATTTGATGTCTGAGCCTAATCAAGTATTCAGGGGAACACTGTGGAACTTTTACTCATAAAGAAAGCTTTAGGAAAACCACTACTTTTGTAATGACTGTGGCAGTTTGAAGTCTGACACAGAGTAGCCCTCAGAATTAAGTCAGATGTCAAGTAAACAGAGCAGAATACACCACGATCAGGCCATCTGTATTTCACAGCACACACAGCTCAAGCCCAGTGAGCTGTACTTATGCAGGGGTTTTGATCTTCCAGGTTGAGTCACAGCTGGTTTAGGGCATGCAGTAGGTGAGCTGAGCCACCTCAAGGAATGATTTGCAGGGGATGCAGTAGGAAATACCGCTCCTTTTGGCTTATGTGCACATGTAACTGAAACATATGCAACTAAAACATTTAAGGCTTGACTTATGCTTGTTCCAGTCAGTGCCAACCTACTGATCCAGGATGTGTGGATGAGCTGTTCTCGCCACTTCACTGTTTCTGCAGTAGGATCAAGAGTGTGTGAGACAGTGCTTTACACTTTTCAGCTGTGATTTCTGACCCTTGGAGAGTGGCAGTGAGTCTCTGGGTCAGCTCATACTGGGTGGTGGTGGTAACAAATCTGCACAGGAGAGATGCTTGTTATGTGATATGGTCACTGCTGGCCTCTTGTACACCTGCCAATTCTGGTGGTGCAGGACAGTGTGTACAGCACGGAGGGACTGCAGCCTGGGGAGAAATGGCACCCCGCTTCCCTGTGAGAAAGGCTATTTTTGTGGAACTGTACGATGAGCTCTGGTATCTTCCAGCTCTAAGGTGCTTTAATTAGGATGGCTGTGTCAATTCAGAAACCATTTCAGAAAAAGCAGTCACTGATGTAAAGCAGCCTCATTACTGCTGATTCTTAGGTAAGTATTCTACTTGAATAGCTAATTTCCTTGAAATAATTGGTAGCTTTGAGAAAATTAATTTCTTTGATTGTACAGGGTCAAGGCATGCTTTATTCAGTGTCATGTAATTTATCCACCACAAGGCACATACAAGGGTGTTAACTGCAGTGGATTCTGCTTCGTGGTTCTCAGGCCTCTAGCTGACCACAGGGATGCTGGTGGTGATGTTAAGGAAGGATGGCATTCACATCTTTAAGTGGTATGAGGGCCCTTCCTAACTTGCATTGAAGGAAGGAGGAGTTCAAGAATACTTGCGTGAGTTGGCAGTGTGTGCTCACAGCCCAGAAAGCTGACCAAATCCTGGGCTGCAAAGGATCAAAGGGATCCCAAATTACAGGGAGTGTGGCCAGCAGGTTGAGGGAGTGATTCTTCCCCTCTACTCTGCTCTTGCGAGACCTCACCTGGAGTACAACATACAGTTCCAGTGCCCCCAAGATAACGAGGATGTGAACTGTTGGAGCAAGTCCAGAGAAGGGACACAAAGTTGATAAGAGGAGTGGAGCATCTCCCTTTTGAAGACAGGCTGAGAAAGTTGGGGCTGTTCAGCCTGGAGAAGAAAAGGGTGAGTGGAGAGCTCACAGCAATGTCCCAGTATCTGAAGAGGGCCTACAGGGAGGCTGGAGAGGGACTTTTCACCAGGAACTGTAGTGATGGAACAAGGAGTAATGGGCACGAACTGAAAGAGGAAAAATTTAGATTGGGTATTAGGAAGAAATTTTTTACTGTGAGATGGTGAGACACTGGAACATGTTGCCCAGTGACATTGTGGATGCCCCATCCCTGGCAGTGCTCAAGGCCAGGTTGGACAAGGCCTTGAGCAACCTGCTCTAGTGGGAGGTGTCCCTGCCTATGGCAGGGGGGTTGGGAATAGATGATCTTTAAGGTCCATTCCATACATTTTATGATCCTGTGATTTTTCACGCTTACTGTGTATAATGGTATAAGACCTGTATCCAACATACAGGGGAAATAAGCAATATGTTGTGTCCTTGTATCTTTATCCAGCTTATGACATAGATGGGTGCACTTGATGCCATGATGGAAAGAGTAATGTTGTTTACTGTTCCACCCATGTGTTTGTTGTGACCTGTTCTGTTGCCTTTTTTCCCCAATTATAAACAATTAATATTTTATTAAAGTAACCAGATGTATTGTGGAAATCATTGCTGGTCCCTTTTCCTTTGTTGTTTTACTGATGCAGGTGAAGGGCTCACTCTGTAAGAGCCCAAGGGAGCTTTATGGACCCAGTGGGAACAAAAAGTGTATCCATCAAAAAGAAAGGACATAGGATTTAGGAAGAGGGACTCCTCTTGACTAGTTGGTCGTGTTGACATTGAGTGATAGAATGGAATCTTCATCAGAACCTTCTGTGGCCATGTTCCTGTTTTCTATGCTGAGGTAGGGTTTGCAGATTTTTTTGAAGAATTTTGGTGTATTGTTTGTTATTTCAAACCTAAGGAACCTGGGAGTCTGGTTAACCGCAGGAGATCTTGGATTAGAAGAGGGAAGAAGTTTTCCACAGTGGGAGAACATGTTCGGTGTTTCAGTTCACTAAATCATGCAGAAAAGGAGAGGAGATTTTATGGTGTTGAGGGACCAAGAGCCTGAGACTGCATACAGATTTTGGATAATTTCTGAAACAAAATTGAATATGTGCAGATAGAAAGACCAGGACTTGAAAGGCTGGGGAATTACTGGTTGTTATTGGAAGGACTGAAATTATGGATTCTGAACAATTTCGTTTCACTGTGTTAAGTATGTAAATGTGTAACTGAACATTATGTGGACAGTAATCAAAAGGACATGATAAAGATTTAGTGTAATGATTTGTTTAAGGATCTTTGAGGTGGCTGAACTAAAACACAGTGAAAAACATAACATAGTCAAGATGATTAAAAAATTCAAATATAACTTGAATTGCACCCAGAAGTATATTTTCATACTGATTTTCAAAATGTTTTATTTTTTTTTAATCATCGTTAAGATTATACTACTTCATAGATAGAGCTATGATAGGAGTAGAAATGTTTTTGGTAGGGTAGGACTGATTTTGCCAGAAGCAGCTTGCGGTGCTGTGCTTTTCAAATGGCATTTTGGTTGCAGCATTTTGTAGCAGCCTGTCCGTGCAACAGCTCGTAAAAATACAGAAAACAGAAATGTGGTATTTTTGCTTCAAACAACTGATATTGTTCATCAATTCATTTTATATGTGAGCAGTTGGTACACATACTGTTTATTCACATTGCAGTTTTTGTTTTATTTACTGATGCTGAAGTGTGAAAATGAAATATAAACTGTCAGTAAAAAGTGACTGGCACCATTTGTTATTAGGGCTGAAGGAAAAGAGGTCTCTCTCACTCATTATTTTCCGAATTTTTAAGTTCAAAGATTCCTGCCAAGAAGCCTGATATGACTAAGAGGCTGTGACTGTTCACATGAACTGCTCGTATGTACAATCCCATTTGAATGAAATAGAAGTGTGGCACTGACCAGAAATCTTGAAAATATGAGAAGTACATTCATTCCTATTTAGATTGAGCAGCCTCAGCTGTGGATTGTGGACCAGTGGTCACACAGCTCTCTGTTCTTAGGACTTCGTGTTGTTACTTCATATTCTAGTAGGTTGCTACTTTTCAGCTGTTCTGATCACTCCCTACCTTAGTAATACAGATAGGTATTCTTAAAAAATGTTATTAAAATACCTATTCTGAAGCAGCACACTTGTTTACAGGCTGTGGGTTGTGGAGCACTTCCAGACTACGCAAGTGGAAGCTGTCTGGGTGAAAGCACTGAGCTGTGCTTGATTAAGAGATGGCAGATGGGGCTTCAGCTGACCATGCAGCAGCCTGTGAGCATAGCTGCCATCCCCTGTTCCTCACCAGCCCCTCTCCCTTTGCTAAGCAGAAGCTGAAGTGCCTCTGAGTTTGGACTAATGTATGTTGCAGTGATCTAGCCTGTAAGTGTCTGTCTGCAGGAGGGCAGACCTGCCGAAGCTGGTGAAAGTGTGGCACCAGTGGAGGTGGAGACTTGCTAATATAGAAAAGCAGGAGGCCTGAGCAAACAATTGTACTCATTAAGGCAATTACTGGACAGAAGTGAGGCATTTTCTGGAGAAAGATGAAAGTCAATCTGTGTTTTGTTCCACTGGTGTAGTTCATAGGTGGAGATGACTGCCAGTCATTTGTGGGTGGTATAATCACACGGACTAGTGGAGGAATTTGGGCATTAGAAAACCAACAATGAGAGAGCATTGGAAACACATTTAACAAGCTAGTATTCAACCTAAGACAGCTGAAGGACCATACTAAGACCTTAAATCATCTTGTCTGGGACTGCTTTACGCTGACAGTGCTGCCCTCGCTGCCCACACAGAAGCAGCTCTGCAGTGGTTAACATCCTGCTTTGCATAGGCTGCTGAGATTTTTGGGCTGGAAGTCAGCTTGAAGGAGACAGAGGTTTTCTATCAGCCGGCATCTCAGGAAGTCTTCCATCATCCCCATATTACCATTGGTTAAACAGAGCTCAAATCAGTCCAGCAGTTTAATTACCTGGGAAGCATCATCTCCTTGGTTGATAAGATTGAAGAAGAAATAGACAACAGGTCAGCAAAGACATACAGAGCCTTCAGTAAACTCCATAAAAGAGTGTGGCAAAACAAACACCTGAAGAAAAGTACTAAGATCAGCGTTTACAGAGCCATTGTACTGTCTACTCTTTTATATGGATCTGAATCATGGGTCATTTACCGCCACCACTTGTGTCTCTTAGAACGCTTCCATCAGCGCTGCCTCTGTACAATCCTAAACATCCACTGGTCTGACTGTGTGACCAACACGTCTGCCCTTGAACAGGCAGCAGTCACGAGCATTGAGGCCATGCTGCTGAGAACACAGCTGCGCTGGGCAGGGCACGTCTCCAGGATGCAGGACTGCTGCCTCCCTAAGATCGTGCTCTATGGGGAACTTGCCACTGGCTGCCGCAAGAGAGGAGCACCAAAGAGGAGATACAAGGAGATACAAGGACTGCCTGAAACAATCTTTCCGCCTTGGCCATATTGATCACCACCATTAGTCTACCCTGGCCTCCACTCGGGAGCCCTGGAGACACACCATCTATAATGCTGCTGCTGCTTTTGAGAACACAGGCAGGATCACTCCTGAGGAGAAAAGACAAGGCAGAAAGAATCACATCTCACTGATATCACCTGGGGAGTCTTTCTGCTGTGCCTTCTGCAACTGGACTTGTCTATCTCGCATTGACCTTTTTAGCCATCAGCATGCTTGTAGCAAGCGTGGGTAGAGCCCTTCTCAAATCTTCGTTCGTGAAGCCTGGCCATGATGACTGATACTTGGCATAAGTTTTCTGGGATGCGTTAAGGAACTGAGACATCTAGAATAGACAGTAATTCTAACACTGTAGATCAAAAATGGAGGATATGTACTTCTGCCTCAACAGCACTGACCTTCCTGGATGTTCCACGTTATAGTATATGCAGTAGTTGCTTATCAGCAACTCTGGCTTTGTGCACTGACTTTTGATCCCTACTGCTTTTACCATGCATTTCTTTGTCTTTGTCTTAGCAGAGCACTTCAGTTAATACAGAAAAGGACTAATGCCATTATGTTGTTTTGTCATTCAAAACAGTGAAAAAAACCCAAACAAACTCATATTCCTTTGACTGTTTCTTTGCAGACCCATGTTGTGTGGGATGGGTGAGGGATGAAGATGATGCTTTCAAAATCATCCTTGTAACTCCTTTCTAAGGAGTGCCATGGGACCTTAGGGAACTATCTGCAGATAGTGTTACAAATTCTGGATATATTTTATGTAGTGTTAGTACTTCTGCCCATTGTTTGGCTCAAAGAGGTATCTGTGGACAATAAACACTGGTTGCTTTTCCCCTTATAACCAGCAACTCACTTTGTAGAGCATGGCCATTTAACTGTTAAAAATTTAAGCAAATGTTGAAATGGTAAAAAAGGGCCCAATGGACCACTAGAAGTAATTAATAATTAAAGTGGGTCAAGAAGTTTCCCTTCATCTATTAATATAGTCAGGCACTGAGAAGTTGCGAAGGAAATTCAAGACAATCTCTCCAAGTTTTGCCATGATTACTCGGTGGAATCACTTGTTGCCAGGTGCTCATGCTGAAAGAGAGAGAACAGCACCCACTGCTGTGGGACTTAGTTTTCTGAAATTACTCAGAGCCTATTATCAGTCCACTTGTTGTAGGGGATTATTTTGTGGACTGTTGTACAGTTTGAATGACAAACAAGCAGGTAGAAATTATATTTATGCAGAAAGTGTATCTCACCTTATCCTGTTAGCTGTGGGAATGCATACAGTACCTTTTATTTGGAATTTCAGTGAAGCTGTGCAAGAGGGATTGTAGCATAGATTGTAGGATAGGAGTGAAAGATTTGGTCTGCATTTCCCAAGCAGTAGCTCCTGGAAGTGATATGCAGCTTGTGGCTAGGAATGGAGCCATAACCCTGTCCTTGGCTGCACGGGAGGCTCTGCAGTGCTTTCAGGAAGACCTCACCCAGATGTGAGCCTTCAGAGCCTGTGCTCTGAAGCCTTGGTTTCTAGCAGAACCACTTTTCTTTTATTTTTTTTTTTCCTCTTAGTTGGTTGAGTGTTTTGGTGTTGTTTTGAATATGTTGTGTTCTTAGTTTTTAGGTAGTCTTGGAATTAGTAATAAGCGAGGTGTTGCTTATATTTGATGGATGATATATCCAACTCAAAGAGTCCAGGAAGCCTACATATTCCTCTTCTTTCAGCTAGTCTCTTTGGCAGTAGCATGAGCTGAAAGGTTTACATGAATTAAAGATTCATGACTGAGTATGAAGTCAAGCCATTAAAGCCATCTGCTGATCAGATGGCTTTTTGAGCAATTTGTTAATAAAGTGAAAATCCAGCATGCTACTCACTAAATATATTTAATTGCTTTAGTGGTGGGTGCTGCTGGGAGGAATCTAGCATCTTTTCTGGAGTCTGGTGTGTTGTTTATTGTATGACCTAGTTTGCAGCAAGCCTGTCCTGTGAGGCACAGGACAATACTATGCTGCACAGCTATTTTGCTAAGTAGTTCAAATACAGTGCCAGCATTATTTGGAACAGATACATATTTCATAACCTGTTGCTGCCAAGTTGCATGATAAAAAGAACATCTTTTTTTTCATCATAGAACTTTCCTCCATTGTTCATCAGCAAACTGAGCCTGAGGAGCTCTGGTTCTATTAAGATTTAAGGGAAAGTTTCTAGTCAAGGTGTCATTAGTATATCCTATGACTCATTAGCAAATATGCTTATTTTGGAGTTTTCCATATTGTACTCGATCTCTAGGCATTTGCTCAAAATTCATCATACTTCCAGAAAATTCAGATTGTGGCATCAAATTTATTTAAAAGAGACTTTCATAAATCCAGAGAAACTTAAACACCAGTGGGTATCCTCTTAGATAATCTTAATTTGATACTCTGGTCTCTGGCACATGATGACCTCTCTGCAGGAAACAAGCACTTCTTCACCTATCTCAGAATGGCTAAAAACTTGCTCTTTAGCCAAAACAGGAGATTGGCAGGCTTCAACTGCAAACCAGTTTCTTTGTGGATACTTATGTGCAGGCCCTTGGATACACTCCTTGCTGCTCTGCAGAGTTGATTCAGTCACCTGGTATGGTTAGTCTGATTTTTCTTTCCACTGTTTGAATTTCTCTGCTGTCTGAACTCTGCCTGAAAAGTAGACTGGTACACGTTCTCTTATTTTTCAGATCAGTCATGCCAGCTATGCATAAAAGAGCTGGAGCAAAAGCATTCCATATCCGTTAAGTGTTTTATTTTCCAGACTAAAAACTGAATACTTGCAGCTTGCATGTCATTATATGCTTGTCATTCCTAATTACTTTCTGGCATGCTCCTGGGTGTTTTGTGGACAGGAAAATGCATTTGACTTTTTTTTTTTTTTTTTTTTAAACACACAGCTGAAATATCTCCATAACTAGGCTAACAAAACAAACCAAAAACAAAACAAACCAACCAACCACCCGTTCCCCCCCCTCTCCCAAAATCTGACAAGAAAGCCAGAGAGGGAGTTTTTATAAGGGCAAGCAGTGATAGGGCAGGAGGGAATAGAATTAAACTAAGATTTAGATGAGATATTCAGAAGAAATTCTTTACTGTGAGGGTGGTGAGACACTGAAACAGGCTGCCTGGAAAAGTGGTGATGCCCAGTCCCTGGAAATATTCAGGGTGAGGATGGATGGGGCTTTGAGCAACCTGGTCTAGTGAAAGGTGTCCCTGCCCACAACAGCCAGGTTGGAACTAGATGGTCTTTAAAATAGCAACCCAAACTCTTGCAACCCAAACCATTCTGTGATTCTGTGAGGTGGAAAATTAGTAGGAGAAATAAATGTGTGGACATAATAACTTGTTCCTTTCTGAAAGAGTAACTTGTTTTATCTCTTATTATCAGTAAGCATTTTGTCTTGAAGGAATGACTGTCACATTTCATAACTGGAAATCAGTCATGAAGCGTATTTGGTTATTTTCAAAGCTCGTAAGTATGTGATTTTCCCCTGCTGGTATTCTGTATACGGTGGCATGTTTTACCAAAGGAAAACATGATGTTTGCGTATCAGACTTTATACGCACAAATTCATAAATGCCCATGTAAAGAGAAGCAGATTTGCAGTTATGAGCCTTGAGATATGCTCCCAGCAAGATACAATAACTCTCCTGAGGCTGGTGGTAAATAGAAACTGCATCGGTGAAAAACAGTTTCCCAGCTGGCATTTCCTTTGCTTCTTTGGATTTTGTTCTTCCTTGATTGTCAGTTGACAAGTTGACTACTCTGGCAATGTGCTGGAGTACTGAAAGCCTGTTATCTCCCCAAGTAGCTGCAGTTCCTCAGTCTGAAGGTGAGTCTTTGGAGTCACTGCAATTAACAGTGATGCAGTTTTGTGGAGCGTATGTCAATACAAAGGCTGCCTAGGATAGATTCAGATGTGAAATACATTCAAAAACTATCTCTGGAAATTAAAGCCAAGATTAAATAATTGAGGAGGCTCTAATTTCTCTGCTGTGGGGTCATGCACTGTGGCATGGGTTGGGAGCTCAGTTTTCATTGGGCCAATATGACTTGTCCCACAAGTGCCTGGTACCAGGAGAGGTAGGGAGCCTTTGGCAGGAGGCTGCCTTGTCATCAGGAAGAGTGAGTCAAATTCTTTTGACAGCAGCCCACAGTCAGGTTGGTTTTGGCCAGCACAAAGCTGCCTTTTGACAGCCCAGTGTACCAGGTGCTGCAAGACTTTTTGCAGGGCTGTGACTGAAAGAGACAGCTGGAGCCCCTGCAGCTGGGAACACTGGGATCTGTCACATGCAAGGTGACCCAAGTATATCATGGAACCCAGCAGCGTGTGTATTCAGGGACAAGGGGTCTGAGTGCTCCACAGCTAGGGCATTGCAATCAAAGACAAATTTTGGGCAGGCAGGTTGGGCAGGATTGAGCACATGGGAAATGTAACTTAATAGTAGCTCGTCCGTGTGGATGGTCTCCAAAGGTTGTTAAAGTTGCTGAAGAATACTGGCATGATGTAGTATTAAGTATCTTTACTAGATACCTGAATTATATTTGCTTTCTGTAAAGACTCAACAGACTATGAATATCCTGAGACCACCTCAGACACCTCAGTTTACTGCCTGCTTTCCAGTGGTATGTGCTGAATTTCGCTCATATGTGCTGTCTGCTGTGATAAACAGGAGCAAAGATTCTTGCCTCAGGTGACAATAATTTATTACTAATACAGTGCCATAGCCATAGTTTGCAATTCACTCATCTATGCCAAACAAAGATGAAGATACTTGCCCTGGAGAACTGGCAGATGGCATTCAGGAATAGCAATATAATCACATGCGGTTGTGATGTATGGTGATTATTTGTGATTTTTGTTGTTGTTGACTGTGTGCCTGCTGAAATCTCATGATCCCCAATATTAGTTGCCTCTTTATGCCTTGCTAAAATAGCTGTAGGAAACTACTTTTCTGAAATCAAAGGTTTTAAGGGAATTTTGAATATAGCCTGATGAAATATGACCATGCAGAATCCTTGAATATTTAATTTAAATAAAGATAATTAATATTTTCTGTGAAATGAAGTCTATAAGCATTTCATTATACACTTGCCTCTGCCTGGATAAAATAAAATAGCCATTTTTCTGGTAAAACAAAAGTTTTCAGGAAATTAGGCCAGTTCTTACTTTTGGGTTGAATTAGACCAATAGTTTCATCTCTCAGAAGTAGCTGGGACTGTATAACTCATAAATGCTGCACTGTCTAAACATATTTTTAAAAAAGTTAGTTTTTTCAGTCTGAGGAATGATTTTAATGAGTTAAAAACAGCTAAACAAAAGTAACTTTAAATAAATTCAAATAAGTTCTAATAATTTTAAGTGCATTCCTATAAATAAAAGATTTTTTTTTTGTATTGCATAAAATGATGCAAATTCTATAGTAATAAAAATTCCAATCTTCCTATAGAATTATATGAATGGAGCCAACTGAATTTTTTTGCATCTCAGCAGAAAGATCCGTTGCTGAACTGGTTTTTGCTGTCAGGCTAACTGCTCTCAGTTTCCTTTAATGGAGAAGCCACTGTTTTTATGATGTTCATGAAGATACTGAAATGCTTTGAAGCAGATAGGATTTTACTACGGGATTACTTATCAATGCAAGGTATTGATTGTGCAAGATAAGGAGGATGGTAGCTATAATTCTGCCATGATGAGCACTAAGAGTATGCATCTCTTAGTCCTTGAACAGTGTGCAGTGTGGGTAGGGAAGCTGTTGCCTCTTGTGTGAATGGGTCAGCAGAGCACTGCCCAGTGAGCTCCACAGGGTCTGCTGCAGGCTTGTTTTGCTTTTCTTAATCACCTAGCTGGAAAGTTACTCAAAAAAAACACCCTTCACCACAGACACTGTGGTCTCTAGGCTGCAAGGCTCTTTGCTGGCCTCCCTTTTCCTTGCTCAAAAGTCTCACATCTCCTCTGTAAACCAACTGCCACTCTTTAAACCTCTCTCTGTTGGTGAGGTTTTCTAAACTTCATACCATTTTGGTCTCTTTGGCACACTTTCATTTGGCAGGAGAAGCCTTCTAACGTGCTGCTCCCATGAATGTGCTGCAGAGTTCCAAGTGCCTGTGAGACAATAGCATTTTTTCATTAATTTTTTCCTTTGATTTCCACTGATTTTTATTTTCTTTCCTTTTCCCCTGGTAAAAACTGCTACCTAGACAGTAAATCCTTACTTGTATTGCTCAGTTGTAGAATAGGACACTGACATTTAATCTTGTAATATAGCAATGAAAGAACTGTATTAAATCATGGGAAATCCCTAGATGTGATCATGGTTTTGTTTGGTGTTTTCTAATTTTTTTTTTTTTTTTCATTAAGCACTGCTCCAAATAAATTTGTGTTAAAAGCTTCAGACTGAAAAATGCTTTAGTGAAATACTCAAAATCCATCTTTATTTCCAGGTTAAGTGTGGGCATAACAGGTTTTACTATGGATCTGGACTGGTCCCACGCTACATAAGCATGATATTGGTGACCTCCTGCTTGCACTGTTCTTTGTCAGAGCCAGTGCTCAAAGTCCTGTTTGTTTTTTTGGTCAGTGAAAGTCCTGGCTCTGCTTTTTTTCATGGGTTAAGGGGGTAACTGCTGTGGCCAAGCAGAGTGTCTGACTCTAGAGCTTCCCCTTTGTTCCTAACTTCTGCTAACAAAACTGTGCAAATACAGCTCCCAAGCTGACAAGCTGGTTTTCCTAAGCTAGAGGGAGAGCCCTGCTAAGAGCTTTCACTCTCCCTGAGTTTATTGCAAAATGAGAATGTTCCCTTCCTTTCTGGCATCAACTCAGGTTTATAAACTTTGTTAACAAAAGAAATACTGAGTTCATATTCCAGAATACTTGGAATCTGGTTGTTGATTTTTGGGTACACAGGGCTATTGCTCTCACACAGCACAGTTTTGTCCTTAAACTTCCAGATGATCCCTTTACACATTTTCTTGTTTATTCTATCAGAGGGCTCATTCCTGGAAAATTGAATGTGAGCAGTTTCCAAATTGTATTGAAGGTGATAGTTCTGTCTTGTTGTGATAGTGCTTGGTGGGACAGATAGTAGACATTTTCTATGTTACTGATTTTTAGCACTGTGGACAGGAATATTTGAGTACCAGAGACGATGAATGGTTGGGGTATTTTTCTAGAGATGATGATGGCATGTAGGTCGTGGTTGTGGGGTTTAGCTGGGAGTTCTGCCTGTTTGGCAAGTGGGAAGGGGTGGTAGCTGGGAGAGGCTGCAGCAGGTAAGAGGCAGCCAGGGGTCATCTGCTGACTTTCATTCACTCTCCTTGGGCACAGATTGCCCCCCTTCTGCCCTAGCCTGTCTCCGTCTCTTGGATATATCAGCTGCTTTTTCCCTTTGAAGTTGACCATGGCTGCAGATGTGTTGAAAGGTGAGCTCCTGCTGAGCAGCCTGCTTGCTTGTCTTAATCCAGAAGCTGGATTATTTAATCTTTTTTTATTTTATTGGGATTGGGGTGATGGGAAGGAAGGACAGAAGGCAGTGCTGGATTATAAGGTCTGATTTACAGAAACTATGAAGATGGGGCTGTTCAGTATTGAGGAATAATGTTTTTTCTTTGTACAGCACTAATTACTTTGCATTCCATTTTCACTGTGACAGCTCAGATGTAATTACTCCTCACCATGGACTACTTAGATGAGTACTGTATATTCCTGTGAACTTTTTAACCTGATAAATGAATCACATGGAGAAATTTAATGCTATTTATATTTAAATAAAAATTTGCAAACCAGGCAGGAGGGAAGAGTGTACACAAAAATAATGTTACCCTTTATGTTCAACTGTTGAGGGAAGCCTGGTGGCTTCTTGAGAGCCCATGAGTATGAGCTTCTGCTAAAGCAAATTGATTCTAATAAAGGGGTTTTCTTTTGAAAAGGGCACTGTCCACTTGCATATATTTTTTTTCTTTAAACACTGCCCAAAATAAATTCAGTAATAATGCCTGATGGGGGTCATAGCCTTCGTTTTCTTATTGGTCCTGTTTATTTCTTGATAATGTCATGTTTCAGGTTTGGGGGGAAGTGCTGAAAAGAGGTAAATGCATAGAGCAAGATTCATTCTATTTGGTTTACTTCCTGTTTACTTCCATGTCTGTTTAGCACCTTGCTTGAGATTTGGTCTTACACATGGTACTATATAAAGTAATTTTTAAAGACATGCAGTATGCCTTTTTCTTGCTTTTAATGAAGTTTTTTAACCTTCAATGTTGACTACAGAATTTTGCAAATATGAATCCTAAAGACTGAGGCCCCAGAAGAAATAAGAAAGCTCATTTTTAAGCATGACTTTAAGCCTACCTCGTGAATGTTGAATGCCTGTGGTAAACTTGGCAAATCAAGTAACTTCTTAATACAGTCCCATTCACTGTCTTTAGTGTATGAATGCCTCAGCTATTCCAAACAAAGAGGGTGGAAACAGCATCTTTTTCTACATCCTCTTTTTCAACCTGTAAGCTAACTGATTTACAGATTTATACATGTGGTGTATTAGTTGCTTTCTCAAGGTGGACACTACTTAGGTCCCGATCCTGCAGTGAGATTTCTAAGCACAAACCAGTGTTAAAATCACTGGCAGGATGAGAGCACTTGGATCTCTCTGAAAAGAGCTCATTTCATGTCAGTTTCATATGCTGAGAGGGAGCAACAAGACATGTTTTAGCAGGGAAACTTTGGACAAACTGTTTCAAGGGCAGAGAAGGTACAGGAATTTCTTAGAGTAAAACTACTGTGTAGTACTGAGTCATATTTATTTATATATAAAATTATGTGTATTGTAAATAAGCAGCAGTTGTGTTTGCTTGCTGGAATTCTGTTACTTAAATTGCTACTTCAGGAGAGCATGCTCCCAATTAATAGGATGTTACCCAAATGAAAGTACAGGAATTTCAGAGTGTTTCAGCATAAAGCTGCCTTTAAAAGTGAAGAAATAATCTTGCCCTCTGTTCTTCCTACTGTTTTTTGAAGCAACAGCTAAACCATTCATCTCTCAGTGCCACTTATTACGAGATAGATGAACACAGAGCTGGGAAACAGTTTTGCACTTGGCAATTTATAGGCACCTTCAGGATGGTGACAAATGGCCTCTGTTAAAAGGAGAGACAATTACATTTAATTGATTGAAGTGGAGGATGCCTAATTTTTTTAAATTGTACTACCTAAGATGGATTTTTTCCTTTAAAGAGACTTATACATTCATTATCTGTTTGTTTCAGTGTCTTAGTGCAAATACTAACAGCATTGCAGAGCCCTCTCCTCTTGCAGGGAATGATGCTGTTTATCTCCTTTCCACACGTGGCTCATATTGTTACACCAAAAAGCAAATCCTTTAAGTCTTTACCCAAAATAGATGTTTGACCTGTTACTGTACTGACCATCAGCATCAATAGCTATAGGTTCCCTCTGTCTGTTCGAGTTGAATGCAGGTACGGTGATATATCTGTGCTTGTGTAACTTGCATGCTTTGTAATCATCAAAATATCAAAAAAACTTTTTTAAAGGATAGTTGACTTAATAAACATGTTTCTGATGTTTGTATCTATTGGAAGAGGCATTTGGAGAGGGGAGGGGAAGGATTTATTGAGAAATAACAAAATGACTCATCAGAAATACTTGTCCTCTTTTCTTTCCTGTGTTTGGCTATTTCCATCATAATCTGTGGAGTGATCAATGTCTGCCTGAACAGGATTGAGGAGATAGCTCTCATAAGGTGAAATATTTTGCCATTTTTAACATCCTTCCTTTATTACATTTATACCTCCTAAAGGCTTACAGGGTTTAGTAACTGTGGAATTTGCACTAATTAGTAATTGTGAAGGGTGTTTGCCCAGTTCACACTAATTCTTTTTTTATGACATCCTACCTTTTTCTAAGGAAAAAAAAAGGAAGAAAAAAATGGCCAAACAACATTTTCTCCTGTTTCTGAAATTTCTAACATGAATGTGTTTATCCCACACTAAATGGTAAAGATGGACTCCCTCTGACTACTAAAGTTGCTCTCCATTAAGAAGTGTGTGCACTGCACTTAATGAAGCAGCACTTAGCTTTGCTAACATCGCTCTGGAGCCGTACAGAGGTTCTTTTAACACGAGTGGATTCCCAGAACTCTTGCTTTGTAAATAATGTCTGTTCCCAGTGAGTCCTAATTGATAATGACAGTTAATGTAATACCTGCTGGCTAGGCCTGGTCTTTACTGAAAGAGCTCTTTGAAACTTATTTATTGATTGCTGCAATCAGTTTAGTTTAAAAAACAAACAAAATTAAAAAAAGCCCACTAAAAACCCCCTGACATTAGCTTGGTCTCAGTTTTCCGATAATTGTTTTTCATATTTGGTGGAGTGAGTGATATTAAAGTCTCAAAACCCTCGTCTGCCTTTTTACTTGTAAAGTATTTGGTGGTTTTGATTTTACATGTGATTATGGCCTCAGAAATTATGGTTTTATGGATCTTAAATAAATGTAATTTTCTATCTGATTTGACTAAAGGCCATTCCACGATAAAGACACAGAATTTGCCTACTTTCTGTATCATCAGTTTTTATAAACCAAATATTATTTACCTGTGCTGTAAATGAAGTTTAGTGGTAAGGCTGAGATGACGTTCTTTCTGTTCTAAGGGTTGTTATTTTTTATGTTTGATTGCACTGTACAGACATCAAATTATGAAGCCTTGTTCCATGGTACAGACCTTGGCCAGCTCCGCTGCTGTCTACAAAAGGGATGGGAGCTTTCATCATTCTTATCTTTAGTGTTCCCTTAGAGGTATGATTTGATTGCCATTATCAGAGAATGGATAATGCTTGACATAAATCATCCAGCAGTGACATTCACATCATGTTTTTCTGTTCATATCTCCCTTTGTGTACATTTCAGTAGTTAGATTCTTAGTGCTAGATTTCTTAATGGTTGGAAAGTAATCAGCTTTTGAAGGGATACCTCTCTTTCTTTTCCCTTTATCTATTTTTACTTAAAAAGTGATTTAGCTATCATTTTATATGGCTTGCACTAAATACTTAGTGGAAGGTAAGATGTATATACAGACTGGGGAATGAGATGCAGGAAAGGAGTGATGGAAAGGACCCGGGGATCCCAGTTGATGGCAAGTTTAATCTGAGTCAGCAGTGTCGTCCTGGCAGCCAGGAGGTCCAACCAAGTCCTGGGGGGCATCAGGCAAAGCATCGCCAGCTGGTCGAGGGAGGGGATTGTCCTGCTCTGATCTGCACTGGAGTGGCCTTACCTTGACTGTTGTGTGCAGTTTGGGGCACCACAATATAAGAAAGATATTAGGCTGTTAGAGAGTGTCCAAAGGAAGGCAGCGAAAATGGTGAAGGACCTTGAGAGGAAGCCATATGAGGAGTGGCTGAGGGCACTTGGTCTGTTCAGCCTGGAGAAGACTGAGGGGAGACCTCGTTGCAGTCACACTTCCTCATGAGGGGAAGAGGAGGGGCAGGCACTGATCTCTTCTCTGTGGTGATCAGTGGCAGGACACAAGGGAATGGCCTGAAGTTGTGTCAGGTGAGGTTTAGATTGGATATTGGTTCTTCACCCAGAAGGTAACTGGGCACTGGAACAGGCTCCCCTGGGACGTGATCACAACACCAAGCCTGTCAGAGTTCAAGAAGCATTTGGACAATGCTCTCAGGAACATGATGTCTCTCGGGGATGGTCCTCTGCAGGGCCAGGAGTCGGACTCGATGATCCTAGGGCATTCCTTTCAACTTGACACATTCTAAGATTTGCTACAAATGACCTGAAAAATATTAGTCCCTAAAAGAATGCATGGAAAAGAATTAATAGCTGATTTTTAAAAAGATTTAATTAATATATAATTACTCTTCTCTCTTTATTGCTGCATGTTTTTTGCTATCTGCTGCTGATTGCATTCTCGACTCATTTTTAGTATCAGTTTTATCTAGCACTACCCCAACAGGGGAGGCAAATATGCTATGAAAAATTAGGAAAAATAGCTGTAAAATTTAGCAGGATATTTTAGTTGGAGTAACTTAAGTAACATTTTTTTGAGCTAGGTTCTGATTTTAATGTATCCCTTTAAGGTGTCATTTGTGCTTGGAGGCTGGTTTGTGCCCTTATGGACTTGGTCCATCCCACCTGAATTTTGGCTAGGCAGTTGTATTTTGAATCTTTGGTTACAAATTTATCAGCTAGTTGGCATAATCTGTCAGTCCTGGACCTTAAATGGACATAAGATCATAATAGTTTACAGCTCTGTGTGTGCTTTACAAGGGACTGCTCCAACCAGTGGAGAGGTTATGCAGTCGTAATGTTCTAAGGGACAAGGAGTGCAACAGAATAATTCAGTCCACCGCCAGTCCATTAAAAATTAAGCACCAATATAGTATAGATGTCTTGTCCTAGCATATGCAGTCATATTACCAGCAGAACAAATTCACAACGCACTTTTATTTTACCATTGCTCTGTACAAATAGTAGTCATTACTAACCATTTCTTTCCCAACTGTTATTACAGACTAACATATTGGTCTGTAATATATTTGGTGAGAAATCTGATTAGTTAAAAATCCTCTCCTTTACAGAAAAATATTTCACATATAAAAGAAAATTATAAACGTTTTGTAGTAGCTCTTTTGAACTTCTGATAGTATGGCAGAGTTATGAGTTTAGGCATCTTGTAGTCTGTTAAAAGGTCTATATTTTTTTTCATTTTCAGAATTTTGTATTCTTCATAATCTGTTGTGTGTCATAGCCTCTTATGGATGCCCCTAGTTTTCATCTTTGTTAATAGCTTCCGTATATTAATGAGACTGCACTTCTGCTGAAAGTGGCTTGATACCTGGTATGACAGTATTCAAAACTAGCAGAGATATTTGTAATTTTTTCTCAGGATGTTAAAAATCATTTTTTTCTTTTCTACATGGGAGTTCCCCATCACTTCACTAGGATCCCCTCTTGACAGCACTGTGGGATTGTGCTGATGTGAAGCAAGGCCAGGCAGTACTGTCCAGTTGTGCATCCTGCCATGCCAGGAGTGTTTTAAACAAACGCTTTTCCTGAACACTAGCTCTTGAATTCCATCCTTCTGTCCTTTCAGCATGAGGGCCCCCTTGGATGCTGTATTTTGGGGAAGCTGCAGGGTTATTCCAAGTAAGGTCAGGAAGTGACAAGGCATGGCTGTAGCATTCCTGCTCCTTTAAAACGGCATTGCAGCATCCCTCTCAGATTGGTGTCTCCAGAGTGTGGAAATAGCTGCCTAGGAGCTATGGATTGGTACCTTAAGCATGTCTGGGATTGGGACCAGCTGGTGCAGAATGGCCCACCTCTTTACTATCAACATGTTTTGTACTTAAAACATGATTAAGAATTGCTTTCAACTGTGGTATTTGACCCAAGCTGGGGATCTGCCAGGAATCATGGTAACAGTTTAGTTCTAGACATAACCAGACTTCATGGGAAATGGATAAATGCTCTTGCAGGGACAATGTGCCTGGGAACATTCTTATGTTTAGTTTTGACCCAGCCCAGATGGGGAAATGGGATACTAGTCCTTTTGCTCCTCTTGTGCCTTTCCATATGGAGGTCATTATGGCTTCCTCAAGCTTGTGGTCAAGACCTGGACAGGTTTTGGATGTTATTTTGGTAGAATACAGCTATCATCGTGAATTCCTGTGATGCAGGAAGGAATGTCCTTATGAATGCTCAGGCCAGGTTAGCCTAGGATTTGGAACAGGAGGAAAGCCTTGGCTCAGTGGAGATCTAGTTTGAAGGGAGAGAACTGCATTTTAATTTCAACTTCATAATCCCATAAAACTGTTTTTAATGGCTTTCCAACTGAGAAATCACCAAGGGTTTATCTTTTTCTTCTCTTGTGCTTATTGTACTGTACAATTGGTTTCTGCTAGTATCAAACCACTAGGAAATCCGTCTCAATAACATAATTAATCTTTAAATATTACAATTCAGTCTTAGTGAAATCTGTTTCCCAGAGCCTCATATTTAATACCAGGATGCTGTGAATTGTTTGTGCATGCTTTGGTGCTGTCCTGTGGTTTTGGCAGTCAGTGCAGTAATGTGTTCAAATCAGAATACCTAGTGCTTGCATCAACTCAGCATTTTATTGCCAGCACTGTGTCGCTGCTAGTACTATCTAGTAGTATCTAGAGTTAATTGGACTCAAAAGCTTGTAAATACATAGCAGCTTCCTCAGAAGTTTCATGGTGGTCCATCTTGTATAAAAAATTAAGTAGCACCCAAACTAAAACCATTGAAGCATGAGTTTGCAGTGGGAAAATGTGTGAAATCAATTATTTTTTTTCAAAATCCCTTGGAAAATTATGTGGAATTCTTATATACTGTGTGTAGGCTGCTTCTATGGAAGCTGGTAGGCTCTTGATGCCTCTGCTGGCACCCATTGGAAGTACCATCTTCACATGCTGTTCAAGGCTGCCAGAAATTGCCCCCCCGTGTAGTGTAGAGAGAAGACAGAACATTCTGCCCTGGTGCATCTACTGAATTTTACTCCTAAATAATTTGAAGGATGGAGCAATAATAAAGAAATCATGTAGTTCTTGTTGGAGTTATTTGATTACCACAAGTCCAGTCTCTATAGATGGTGATAGATCTCTGCCTTTCAGTAAGAAAGTTCAAGTTGCACAGAAGGTAAATATAAGCTATGAAAGCTTTGAATGTATTCATACTGATGACTCTTAGTTAAAGAGCAATTCTCCTTAACTCTTTTGAATTACAGATTAATTTGCATTTTTCTGTGTTTCCTTTCTAAAGCTGGCAACTGAAGAGTAATTTACTTTCAAAGCAGAATGGCCCAAATGGAAAGGACTATCTAAATAAGCTGATTTGTATTAATATAATATTGAAATACCATGATTTTTTGAGGAAAGAGAATACACCTGAAGATAACTGTGGCTGATATTAAGCCAAATGATAATAATTTATAACTCTGTAGAGTGGTTTTCATAAGCTTTTGAAATATCTGAAATACATGATCGCCACAAAGAAAAAACACCATAAGGTTCTTCAGGATTTGGGAGAGAAAGAACAAGCTCAAGAATTGCAAGTGTTACTCTGGAAAACCACTGATCATTCTGTGGGCATGAAACCTTTGTCTCCAGAAGCCCAAAAATGTTTATCTGTTATTTGTTGGCCTCTCAAGCTATGTCTAAATTGTATAATGCGTACAATTGTGAGACTTTCTCCTTTTAAATACTATAGATTTTTTTTTTGTCAGAATAAAATAAGTATATGATAGATATAGAAGAATAGGAAAAGACCCTGAAGCAGAAGTGTAAGGGGTTTGCTCCTCTTGTGTTAAGAAAAGACAGACTTATCTTCACCATTACATCTTTTTCTGAATGGTGAAAGTATTGTTCTTCTTTTCCCATATTGACTTGGTTTATTGAAACTTAGCATTCATGTAAACCACTTAAGCATTTATATATTTAAACTTTGAGGAAAATAGGATAAATTCACTGAAGTTCTTCATTTTTCATTTGAAGACTATTGTAGCAAAACCAGCTAGGTTTCTATGATGTTATATATCTGCATTATATACATCTGCATAGTTTCACCTGAGCAGGGATCTGGTCCCAACACATTGCTCTCTAGTGTAAACTCAACCATTTCAGGTTTCTCATACAGTTAAAGCCAAAATCAGTATCTCTTGGTGCTTTCAAAGATAACAATGCTCTTTAAATGATCACTGTGTTTGCAACAGTGGTAGTTTCAAGCACTTATTTGATTTCCATAGTAAAGTAGAACCTCATGCTCACACAGCTGCCAGCACCAGGGAGGTGGTTAAAGAGGCTGGTACTGCTCACCTGGGTGTTGATGCCTTCTCATAGCAGTGAAATAACTGCTTTTGAGTCCTCATAGTTTATTTTATTGAAGCAAATTTCCAAGAAATACAGTTGCTGCTGCATTTAAGAGTAGATAATAGTGATACTGTTTGCAAAATCTTTCTTTTACTACAAGACACACTTCTACAACTCCAGGTTTGGTGTTCTGGGCTATTCCTTTAACACTTTAGGTGGATGTAACTTGGACTGGACAAGAGCAAGCCACAACAATTGCTGGATGAAATCTCAAACAGAGAGTGAAAAAGAAAATAGACTTCTAAAGGCTTGGGTTCTCTCCAGGGTCAGAGCCAAAGTAAAGCAAACCTGATTGTGGAGGCAGGATTTGGGCAGCAAGCGAGTATTTACATACAACATTCAGCTCATTTTTCACCCAGAGCTGGGCAGGACACTGTGTGAACACGGCTGATGTCTGACAGTGTTGCAATGCCATTTTAGGATTCCCCTGGCTTAGATAGGAAAGGATCTGATTAGTATGAACTGTCAGCTTTCTTCACTGAAGTTCTTAAATCTGAGGTTCATTAAATATCTAAATTTCTTAGTAAAGTGCCAAGTGAGCTCAATTTTCTCTTTATAGTTATTTTACAGAGCAAATACTGCTAGGCTGCCCTCTTGGTGTGACTCATTATTTTTTCCTCAAGGTAATGTATAAAGAAAGCTTTCTTTTTGCTCTGTGTAATACCACAGTGCACAGGAGTGCTGTGATGTTTATTGTAATGTTCTGTGTGCTTCACAGCTGCATATCAGTCACATGGAATTATCCTATTAATGTTGATGACAAATCTCATCACAAAAGTGAGTGTAAGAAAAGAATGGCCTTTTACACTTCTGGCTGATTCATCATACATGCTTACAAAAGGATCTTGCCATAATGCATGATCCTAACGTGGGAAAGAAGCAGATAGCTGGCTGGTGTTAGCTTTGGCAATAGGTGTCTTTGTAGTTTAGAGTCTTAATTAAAGCTTTAAGGGTTTGAGGGATTACTTAAACATCCTTGCAATTATCTTACTGTTCAGGAATTTTATATGTTTATTTTTAAAGACCTTTCTTCATTCTTTTTCTAGAACTTGAATGGAAAAGAACAGACTGCCATAAAAGTTTCTAAAATTATTTTTCAGCATAAAATATGTATTATGATAAAGGACTTCTCATTGGGGCTCAGATTAAGAATTATGTATAGAATATTGTTCCTATTGTTATTTCCTGCTGAATTTTTTCATCTTTATTACAGTAATATTACTGTTTAGGAAGTGTTAATATATGCATGTTACAAGTTATTTGTAAAATTGTTACTTGTTAATTGTAAAAGCCCAAAATGCATAATTTGATTGTGCTACTAAAACAATAGTAGTCAAACATTCTGGTCTGGGGCTGCCAGTTTTAAATTACCATGATTGTTGTAAATCATGCAAAGGAATTGGGGGGAACGGAGCTTTCAGCTTTTTGTTACAAATCCCCCATTTTCTGTCCAGTGAGCTAAGAGAGAACAGCACTCATCTGTCTAACAGGCTGCAGTGGTGCTTTACAGATCATTGCTCTCGGCAGTCCAGGCCAGTAAGAGTGAAATGAGGGAACACGCCTGTATTTTAGTATCTGTGAGATACTTACTACACGGATTTGCAGCAAAGGACCGAGTCCACCTCTCCATATAACTGATGCAATAAGGAGCCACTGGCAGTTTTCCATGCTGGGACCCATGCATTTATTACACATATTCATAATTAGCTAGTCAGCACTGGAAACAAGAAGAGCATTTTATATGTGCTCTTCTTTATGAGAGATGTTTCTCCTTTTTGCTTTTGAAAAGTAGAATCCAACTCCAGAATACCTCAGCTAATGTATTCTGTGCCATTGTGCGGTTACACTCACGTACCAAAGGACCCCATGTCAAGCTGTAGAAACATTTTGGAGAATCAGGAGGGGAAAACAGCACACTCTAAAGATTTCAAGTACTGTAGAAGGAAATAAGTGTTAACTGAAAAATAAAGTCTTAATATCTTCTGTTTTCATACTTATTATTTTATATATTCAGGTATTATCCATGTTGTTGTTATCGGTAGGACTGAGGTGCAAGATATTCCCAGAAAGCCCCATTCCTGTTGTAGATACTCTGTAATTGCTGTATAGTGACTTGAGGAGGTTCACTCTGCTTCTGGGGGTTTGTTTCTTCCTGGAGTGTTTAACAAAATGACACCTGAAGATAATTAGTTTTTAATTAATGAGGTCTGAGCTAAGAAAAAGCAATAATTTGGTTGGTAAGTGACTGAACTGCTGGCTCAATGGATAACTCTCCTAGGTTTTTTTCCTTGTCTAAAAATGAGGTAAGTTGTATGAGTAATGTCAAAATCGCTATTCTGCAGCTGAAGTGCATGGTATTTGGGTTAGTGTCTCTTGCCAGTTATAAGACATTCCTAATGCTTAACTCTGCCCTGATCTTTCTTGTGTCATTTGTACTACTGTGTGTGGGAGAGTTGGGATTTCCAAGATGCTAGTGCCTGCATCTGTCACACATATGTGAAATATTCTGGGATTTCTAATCTGCTGTTTCTGACTACTACACTTCACTGACTCTACTTTGTTCAGTACCTGCTTTTCTTTTCTTAAAATAAAAAAATATTTAAAAAGAAAACCATATTAAAATACTACTCTACAGAAACTTCCCTCTGTCTAAGTACATGGCATGGAAACATGTTCATCTCAGAGGAAAAAATAACAGCAATCACTCTAATGATAAATACAAATTATTATGAAAAGCAGACTATTGCCATTTTATTTTTATAAATGCATATTTATGAAATAATATAGATAGAAGCTGTCTATAACTCAATTCAGTTAACAGCACAGTGGCTGATATGTTTTGTTTAATCCGAAGCCAGTGTGATTTTGTTCTTAGTGTGAAGAAGGCTCCTATCATTTAAAAGCATTAGCTGTTTGGGCTTATCAAGATATAAGCAGTGGTGGTGAAATGCTTTCTGATTGCCCTGATTTGCTCTTATTTTGGCATAAAGTAAAAGAAACAAAGTATCTTTCAATAAAGAACTCTTTATATCAGATAGAGGCACTTCAAATGGATAGTGTTCCTAATATCATGCCAACTATATTTGCCTTTGTGTTCTTTTGTGTTAACGTGACAATAAAAAAAATGGGCCTCAGCTATATGAAATCTATTGCTAAAAGTGAGATCAGTGGCTTTTGAACTGTTAACTCTGCTTTGTGTAGCTTTAAGAGCTGTTCAAGTAATTTATTTCATTTAATTTTTTTTTTTTTTAATTACTTGAAACTCCTGGAAAAGATGGGGTGATTAATTCAAATTTGCTTTGGCCTTTCAATATTTTCTTTCACTTCCAGCTTTCAGCTGTCCTTTAACCTTATAAAATTAGATTTAGGTCAAATTTTAAATATAAAGTATTTATACAAACCATTGCCTTTTTTTTTTTTTTTATAATATTGAAGTCAATACTGAGTTCAGGGGGAAGAAAAGATAATTTCTGCAGACTTTTTTGTATCTCAGTTCTGTGAAATTCGATTTGAGTTTACAGTTACTTTAAACTTACTCCCAACTGTATTATTCTGTGTGACAAGACAAATTATTTTGGAGTTAGAGGTAGGGGGAATATTCTCAGGGTTTTACATATAGGCAAAGATGGTGTTTCTGGGTGAGATTTCCAAAAGATAAGGAGAAAGGAGGGAGCACTCTGAGTGTAGAAATGAGGAGCTCCATGGAAGCTATCACTAGAAAAAAAACAGATTTGGGGATTTCAATCAGAAGAGTGAGCAGAGGAGACTGAGAGTGGATTCAGATTCTGAGTTTCCTCCAAAAATGGATCTTTAGAAATTTCCTTGAGAACGTCCTTGAGAATCAGGCCCACAGACTGGAGGATGAGACCTTCAATGAGTGGACACGCTGTTTGGATGAGTTTGATGTGAAAATTGTGGAAAGACTCATGATAGTTTTTGGCTGAAAGGACAGAGAATTTTGTAAGATGAGAAATACTGAGCACATTTATAATGGAAAAGGAGAGGCAGAAGAGCATGGAAGGTCAGAAGAAAGCATGAGGAAGAGGAAGAGAGGAGTAGTAGAACAGAGAGCAAGAGGAAGGAGCTGAAGGACTTAGACAAAACCCAAGTTTAATCTGCTTAATACTTGAGAGAAGTCTTCAGATTATTTTGACACTAATTCACTCCTTTCTTCCTGCCCCCAAAAGGAAAGAAACCAGAGGGGAAGAGTCTTACATGAGTTCCTCTGGCTGGTGGCCTTGTGGCAGCACTGGGACAGTGGCCCATCTGGAGTAGCTGTTGGGCAGCTCCCTGCTATCTGTGCTGTTCAGAGATCTCTTGGTAAGCTGAAGATTGATGTGGCCCATAATTACCTTCTCTTTCCTGGGCTTTGCCTTAGAATAGCTTGAATGTTGACTCATAAAGTGAACACAGAGTTTGTTCAGTGGTCTGCCAAATGCCTCCAAAGCACTTTTTGGATACCTAGAGAAGAAGCTGGGCCTCTGTAGCAGAGCGACGCCACCCATGCTGCCTGAATGATGCTGTCCTTGAGTCAGTGCCAACATGGGAAGAGCTGATGTGGGGCCAGCCTGGAGACAGGCTGTTGATCAGTATAGACTGTGTCGTCTTCTCTGAATTTTGTTGGTCTGTTTTGAATCTTTCTGGGTTATTTTGAAATTTTTGCCATAGACTGTCTGCTGGCTCATGGTGAATGAGATGTGCAAATTCTGGTACACAGCATCGAGCTGCTTCACTGACATATCTACCCTACCAGACTTTTCTTGCCTTCTGTCTTGCCCTGCCTGTGCAGTCATTCTCATGCCTTTGAACTTAGTGTATGTAGTGAATATTGTATTAAGCTCTTAATTTCTCTCCATGTTTCATTCCACTCTCTTTCCAATCTGTTTTAGACCTCCAGTCTTACTTTTTCTCACTTGATTTTTCTAACACACAGTGAGCATGATTTGAGCTCTTTCTTGCACTATCAGAGTTGAATCCATCTGTGCTCATTCAGGTATGTCCCTATTCATATACTGCTTTTGTGGTGACAGGTGTAGTTCTCAAAGATGGGATAGGTCCCACCATGTCCTATTCATCCAGCAGCTGAAAGATGAGTAGGAGTCATTCCAAGAGCATGAACTCCTTTTGAGAGATGGGACTCTGAGGGACATGACATGTATTCTACCTGCCAGTCTTGACATATCCCATAGTTATTGTGGCAGCTGGGACATACTGAAGGAGAGGGTCTGTGGTATGCTTAGAGAAAAAGAGGATGTGTTGTTAGTTTGAAACTGGCTTTTCTGTGTAAATTAGCAAAGTAATTCAGTTTATTGTTGGGGTGGAACTCTTCTGATTTCTCCTGATGGACCTAATTTCAGCTGTAGTTAAAGGAATGGATTGCTTCTAGTAGAAAAAGCTATCACAGGATAAATCTTGTTCTGCTTCAGTCTTCTGTGAACTGGCTTTCACAGGTGGATGGGTACAGCTGATTTGATCTCTCTGCTGGGCTCTCTATATCAGGCTAGTAATCTCAGAAACAGCAGATCCAAGGGACGGTAACTGCATCTTGCTTTAGTATTTGGGCGTGATTTTATATGATAATTTTCATATAAAATTCATGAGTTAGGAGAAAGGCTTTCACTGCGGTGCGAAGCACTTCCAGCTTCTCACACTGCTATCAGAACCCAAGTTGCTGGCAACAGTTTCTTTCATTTTTGGGTCTTGTGCATAATCAGCTATCAAGATAAACTATGTGTCATAAAAGGATCAAATCACTAATCAAAAGTTACAAGTAATAAAATGACCAAAATTTGCTGATGTCAGCATGTGGTCTAAAGACTTAGTGGTACTTTAGAAGGAAACAAAGCACCCTAGAGATTTCTCAAATCCATTTATCTATACGTGTTGTCAGATCTGTGACCAAATGCTGAAATGATATTTTATCTTTAAACTCATTTTAACACTCATTGTTGTGAGTTTTCAGTCTAACAGTGATCTGTTCTATAATTCGTGCTGCTCTGGCAATCTAACTGTTGTCCATTGTTCTAATAAATTATTTTTGGCAAGGCAAGGTAGTGTGCACTGAAGTTATGAAGAACAAGTTGAAGTGAGAGCTGTGTGAAGTATTCTGCCTTTTTTCTTTTTTCTTTTTTTTAAAAAAAAACAGTGTTTCCATTCAGTAATACTTATTTTTTGTTTATCTGTATAGATCACTTATTTTCGTTCTGAGTTTGATATATTATTTTTTAAAATCATGTAGTCAATTTTCTGAAATCTGAACTTCTTTGTGCCCAGTACAGAACTGCTTACAGAAATAACTGTTTGTAACTAATCTTTTTAAAAACTCACACTGTAACAAAATGAAACCCTTGAACCCCTAGTCTAGATTCTTAAACACCGACAAGGTAAATTAGAGCTTCATTAAATTAATGATTCAGTAATGGAAAATGAGGATTCCGTCTTAGAAGAATGGATGAAGAGTAAATGAACTTTACAATAAACTTACCATTAAGCAGAACAAGGAATCATAATTTGCATCTATATAAATGCTCATGCTTTGTGGTAGACATTAGTTATTATGCCCAGAAGCAATCTCTGTGACATCTCCTACTCAGTTACTGTCAGCATCAATTAGTCCATTATGATGGAACTTTTGAAATAACCTGAGGTTAAGGAGAAATGAAAAACCCACTTTTTTTTTTTTTTGCTTTAGCTTTTTTTTCTGTTCTAATAATTGTGAGTGCTGGATAACTTGCAAGTCACTTTTATACAGTGCTAAATAAAATTTAAAAATATGTTTATTAACATACCTTGGAAACATACCTTAGAAATGCAAGGAAACTACAAATCCCTTCATTTTTAATGACGTCATTTACTATCTAGTTATAAGTGTTTCATAAGGAAGTTATTAGAGATATCTGATTTGGCACATGAGGATCTCTTCAGGGATTCCTTGTGATGTCTGCATACTGAAATGGGAAGAGGAAGCACTCTCCATTTATTTTAATTGAAAGTGTTAAGTGAGTTTACCTGACTCTCTTTTGCAATTATGTGGCATTTCTGACGTGTACTATGTAACCAAACATGAGAAAATTGTCAATAAATACTTATATGACATGATGTAAATACATAAGTAAATTTATATTCCTAATTCAATCTAATATTTGGTACAGGCTGGAGGCTGTCTGAATCCTGCCAACCCTTGAAAATAGGCCTCTTTGAATTCCTTAGTTGGATTTAAGATTGTTGATTTAATATTTTTAGAAAACAAGCCTAAATCAATGGAGAAGTATTTGGCTGAAAAAAAAAAAATAAAAAATTCCTGCAACAAATACTTTCAGTTTCCTAGTTAACCACATGTAAAGAAACCTTAATTTGTGATACTGGTACTTGTATAGTTGGACTCTGTTTTTCATCAGCTAGGCAGCATGTTGTCTTGCACCTTTCCTGAGATGTATTAAAAATACTTAAAGCTAAAGAGGCAGCTTGGAAGCAAATATACATGAAAATCAGAAGCAGAACTTAAAATAAGTGACATCTGTAATAAGAACTCACAAGATGAAACAGGTACAAACTCATATCATATACATAAAGTCCTACAGCTTAGATGTATACATATAGGCAAGCCCAGGCAGTCTTAGGGAATATGAATGGAAGGCTTTTGGATTAAATGTTCAGATTTCCCAAGTGTCTCATTGTGATCAACTTGCAGAGAGGTATTCTGGAGCTGTGTTCCTTCTGTTGATTTCAGTAATAACCAAAAGCAAATGGGGGCTGCTTTTAAAACAGAACAGAAGAAAAATACGGAATATGTAATTGACTATATAGTGTCATTTTGACATGGGACATCTCTTCTGGGTCTCTGTTTTCATGGATGTCATAGGCCAATAATGCCATGTATAATCTTCCTTCAGTTAAGAAGCTGGATTTGAGATATCCCCACATGAAACATTTGGCTCTGAAAGAAAACATTTAGTGCCTTTGCCTGAGACCTTTAAAAGATTTTTTTTTTTCTGATCTATTAACTTTTTTTCTTCTAAGGTCACTCTTCAGACTTAGATTTTAGAAACAAGACATTTTGAAAGTATGAAGAAAGGAAAGACTAAAACCAGCAAGAAATCTGTCTTCTTAAGCAATGTTTAGAGTTTGGAAAGCTGCTCTTAAAAGCCATAGCACGTATGGCTCTTGTGGCTTTGTTAAACAGACAGCTCTCTCGCATTAAGAGTATTTGTTTTCCAAAATTGTGGATGATTATCATAAGAGAAATATATTTAGAATATGAAAATACATAAAATACATATGTAGCTTGAAAATAATTAATCCCAGAAAACTAGCAGAGGGCAGTAGAAAAGCCACAACTGAAATGTAAATCTTAGTCACTCTTTCTGCCGTCTTAAATGAGACCTCAGTAGTGATTGTTGATGAACAAAACTAAGACCAGTATTTTCTGTTAACAAAATGTTTATATTTAATGTGATTAGTACATTCCCTCATATTCCAGTAGTACTTGAAGCCATGAGTATTTCAGCATATTGCAGGAACAGCTGATGAGGCTTGGATGCCTAACTCAAGGAACAGCCCATAGTTCGGGATCTGGAGTGGGTCGAAGAGCTTAATTTTAGCCCTTCAGCCGTTCATGCATATGCACTTTCCAGCTGCACTTTTCGCTCCTGGCTGATTTCAGCATCTTTTTCCTTAGCAAACTCCTGTACACTCCTTTCTTTAATGGTTAATATATTCACATGCAGCCTTTCTTGATAGCACCAGTCATGCTGACCTTGGAACTATATGCTCAACAGTGTTGCAGTATGCTTTTGGTATAGAAAAGTATGCTGAAGTTCTAATGTTGTTTAAAGTGAACATGCTTCCAAAATGGTGGTGTAACTCTTTGTGTAAACCTTTCTCCTTCCCAAGATCCCTTACCTATACCTTTGGAATGTCTAAGAGATAACTGGAAGCTCATCTATTGGTTGTTAATCCCTTATTGTCATTGGTTGTTTGTGAGACCTCCTGGACTACTAATGATCACTTTGTAATTCCTCCAAGAACTATTTAAGCAGTCACCCAGAACAATAAACTCTCTCTGCCCGCTCTCCCTGCTTGCTGCTGGTGTCCGGGTCTCTCTGGGAGCCATGAGGCGCCGCGAGGTAGGGGGGCCAGGGGGAGAGCACGCTCCCCCCTGGAGCAAAGGGTGAAAGGAAAAGCCCTTTGCCTGGGGTTCCCTCTCCCCATTCACCTTCAACGTTCGTCACAACAGTGTAGGTTTTAGGCATAGCTCTGCATAGCCAAGTTATGTGCAGATGCCCCGACTCTGCAAAAGGCCTGAGGAAGTACAGTTCAGGACTGAAAAACTGAGAATGTACTTCAAAAGTATAGAAAGACCTGTCCTTTTTGCTACATAATTTTGGATGAAATACACTCATGAGAGTTGTGTTTCTTGTGCCAGTGAAATCTGAGCCTTGTAAAACTAAAAAGGAAAACGTTAGCTTTTTCCGAGGAAACAGAAGTGACAGAGCTACTCACAGAGAAACTGTTTTGGGATATGATAACAGAGTGGGCTTTTTGTATTTGCTGTTGAGTGAAAGGAAGTTTGAAGAACAGGACCACTCACAGGTAATGCTTTGTTTGAATGTGAGCCATTTTTAGAACTTGTAAAGCTAGTAATTTAAAAATTAAGATCTTTAAGAATGCTTAGGGTAGCAGCTGCAAGACTCAACAGCCAAACTAAGCTCAAACATAGCAATGATGGAGATAAGGTAAATTTGCTACTATCACCTAAAGCTCTCTCCTTTGTTTTCAAAAACAATGTCCTAAGGTTATACCATTTCAAAAAATAGGGAGGAAATAAAAGCCATGGAGTTTTTAACTTTGCCCAAGTTAAATACTAAGGCACCAGTAAGCCTAAAATAAAATTTGTATCTCTGAATTTCAAGCCCTGTATTTCAAAGCTCTGTTTACCCACTGTGCTGGTTGTTATGAGCTTTTTGATCCAATATATGTTGTTTGTATATTTCTGTATTAACAGTTTGCCAATTCATTCTATATATATGTTTTTTTCTTAGAGCAGTAAAAATTTTGGCAAAATGCATTTAACGTGCAATTTTCTTTAAGTTCTTTATTTCCTTTTGGAAAATTCTGTATTTTCTTTCTTCTACCTTTTTACAGTCCCAATTCCCTGAACCACAGTTTTTATCTTCGCTTTAGTTAATATCAATAGCTTTGTTTTTCCATATCCATCAACATTTTTTTTTTGCCTATTGAGAAATTTTTAATCAAAAATAAGATGAAGATGTCAATAGGAAAGGGAACCTTATTATTCAAAAGCCAGGCTTTCCACTTTTGCAGAAAATTATCTGGAGCTGGCTGATTGTGACTCAGGAATGCAACTGTCATCTGCTTGCAGAAGGACAGCAATAGTAGGATATATAAAGCTGAAAAAGAACTATCTAAAGTAGTAAGGAAGTTTCTGCTTTGCTTTCTTTCTTTGTTTCTCTCTTTGGAGACTGCTGAGAATGAGTCCCTGAAAATTATCCATAATCCAGAAAACTTATTTAAAATTTAGGTTTTATTTGATCTAGAGAGGCAGGGAAGTGTAATAGTCTTCAGGTAGGTAAAAGACACAACAAAGGGCAGGGATAATCTGTTCTATAGTCTTATGGGGACAGGGCAGGAGGAGTAGAGAAATTGAATTGCATCAAGAGAGGCTTGAAGTACATATCAGAGTAACTTTCCTAGTGGAAAGTGTTGCCTGGTAAGACAGCAAAATCTTCACGGGTCTTTGTTGGTATTTGGAAAAATCCAGTAGTCAGAGATGAGAGTCTAAGCAAGAATTAATTGATTTGGCTGTGAAGAGTGGGATTGGACCATATAATGCCTAACAGTCTTGTGCCACCATATTTTCTCTATTTGTGTTACAGGTCACCAGCTACTTGTACCCAGTAATTTGTTTATGGGAAAAGCAAGTTGTAGTGTTGGGGATTTATTATTATTATTATTATTATTATTATTATTATTATTATTATTATTATTCAGCCTCTAGTAAATTCCAGTTTTCATTTTGCTTCAACCCTGTAAAATATTTTTTTTCCTTGTTCTCGATTCATTATTATCTCTTATGTTTAATTGAAGAGCAATCTAGTGTTTATTGCTTGTTCCACATATGGATTATTATCAGGCACAGTAATCCATTATGTATTTTTCTCAATAAACTGGGGCTATTATCTTGATTCTAAAAAGTTGTCCCAGACTTCAAACAACATTTCTAGGTCCATGTTCTTTTGAAGTTTGTTAGTCTCTTAAGTGTGGACACCAGAAATGGCTACAAGAATACAGTAATACATCTTTTTTCTAATCTTATGCTTGACATTTCCCTGTTAATTTATCAAGAAACTTTCCCTTTTAAGTTACTGATATGTCAGCAACAGTTTCAGCTAATAGAGTTCCGGACTTCCAGCTGCCCAGATCTCAAAATATTGTCTACAAACATTGACTAAACTATTCTTCATAACATTCCTCCACCCAAGAAGACAATTAACTGTAGCTGGGAAAATGACATACTTCACTTATAGAAGACAGTCTGAATTGCTGGATACCACAAGAGCTATTTTGTATATCAAATGAAATTGCTGCTTACTTAGAAAGTTTGTATTTCTTGCCTGTTTGCCTCTTTTACAACACTGATGGATTTCTTTTAAAAAGCTGAAGAGATATATTAATTCCTATACTTGGCCTTGCACATTAGTGCAGACCTCCTGAGCTGTCCTGTCCACATACACACTTGTAAGCATAATGCAGTGGAAAACATAAATTCATCTTTCATCTCTACTACAAGTGCCAAAACAAATATCAGTTGTTACTCAGCTTAGTGCTGCTAAGAAAATGTTCCGGTTATTGTTATGTCAAAGAGGCAAAGACTGCCAAGTCTATGAGAACAGAAATGTGGTTGAGTGAAGTATTTAAAGCATGAAGGGCAAGATTTATTGTTAGACTTCTAAGGATATGAATAGATTCAGAGCGGGGGGAAAGGCTCTGATTTGGAACTAGAATGTAATCCCTTGTCCAGCATATGCTGGTGAGGCAAGTGTAAAGGTTAGAGGAGAAAAACAGATTAAAAGCCTTAGCTATCAAATAGAAGAGAAAGGGAATGATGATGGAAATTCTGATGGGGTTTGTAAGTGTTTCCTTGAAAGAATTTAGGGAATTCCTGTGCAAAGGAGAAAGTTGATGAGAGATGTTAACAAGTAAGTTCACAGTTGCAAGAATTACATTTCATCTGAAGACTGAAACCTCATTATATTAGAGAAGTAGAGTTTGAACCTAAAAAAGATCATAGAATTACAGAATATCTGAAGTTGGAAAGGATCCATAAGGATCATGGAGTTTGACTTTGCTCCTCACATGATCAGAGACTCCTGGCATTGACCAGACACTCCTTGGACTCCTGACAGGTTTGATGCTGTGATGCTTCCCTGGGGAGCCTGTTTTAGTGGCAGATCACCCTCTTACTGAAGAACCTTTTTCTAATGTCAAATCTAAACTTCCCCTGCTGCAGCTTCATTGTACTTCTTTGTGTCCTTCCCCTGTGGTAACCACAGAGATCAGCACCTTCTGCTTTGCTGCCCGCCATGAGAAAGGTATACACAGCTGTGAGGTGCTCCCTCAGCCTTCTCTTCTCCAGGCTGAACAAGCCAGGTGACCTCAGATGCTCCTCATAAATCTTGTCCTCAAGGCCTTTCACCATGTTGGTGACCCTCCTCAGGACACACTTTAACAACTTCATGTGATTCTTATATTGTGGTGCCCCAGACTGCACACAGGACTTGAGGTAAGGCTATTCCAGAGCAGAGGAGGACAATCCCATCCCTCGACAAAGTGGTGATGCTTTGCCTGATACCCCTGAGGACATGGTTGGACCTTTTGTCTGCCAGGGCACTGCTGACTTGTATTCAACTTGCCAGCAAATGGACAGAATGATTTGAGTGGAGAAAACTTGAAAATACTTGTGAAGAGCCCATTTTTCCTTCTGTTCGAGATAAATATTTTAAAAAGGGGTTTAGGAGAAAGTAGTTCAAGACTCTCAGCAATTGCCACACATGACAATTGATGCAACCTAGAGAAATTAATAAAGTGCTTATCAAATACAATTAGAATACATCTTAGGTAAATTATATTTTGTCATCCTTTGAATTTAGTTGTTGAGTAGTTGTTTAACTAGAAATGGAAGGAAGTAAAATACAGAAGAAACAGAATTAAGAGAAAATTAGGATTCCTTAGGCCAAATCTTAGAAGCACAAATGCTCTGGAAATTGTTTGTCGCAGATGCCAGAGATCCTCTGTTGTATCTGTTGGTAGCCCAGCATAACGGAGGGGGGAGCGGGACACCTGAACAATCTCTTAGGACTTGTAAATCCAGGTCATGTGTCTGCTTGGAAATAATGCACTCTTTGTCGATGGCCCATGCGATCATGGGATGTCCATAGTTTACCATCTTTCTTCCAAAGCCTGTCACTAATACCCTCTTCTTTTTTGTCTGCTGCCTGCAGCTTTTCAGTTATGTAAATATACAGAATTGTGAATTATGGAATTATTAAGGTTGGAAGGGATCCCTGGATATCATCTAGTCCAACTCTCCTGTAAAGAGAAGGATTTTATTAATGCAGTTGTACTGAGCCATGTCCATCTGGGTTTTGAGTAGCCCCAGACTCTTCAATCTTTCTAAGCAATCTGTTCCGCTGTTTTGTTACCTCTTCAGTGAAAAGGGAAGATTTAAACAGCATTTACTCTTGGACTGCATCACTAGTGACTAACCCTCAGCTGGACTTTGTACCACTATCTGAAACCCTTTAAGCTAGGCATTTCAGCCAGTTTTCAGAACATTTCACTATCCTCTTACCCAGTTGGTACTTCAGCAGTTTTTCTATTAAGATTTTACATGGGACAGGGGTGAAGGCCTTTCCTTAGATGCTCTTTTGAAGACCAAAAGAACTTTTAGCACATTTGGGTCTATCTTGTTTTGTCCAGATTGTTATTTTTTGGTATGTTAGCTTATGATGTAATGAGAAGATAATAATGGGCTAAAATGCTCACATCCCAGTAAAGGAGTGATAAGTCTGAGTCTGTTTCTTGTTTTGTGAAGCAAACTAGTCTGGATGGGCCCTCTCTAAATTCAGTTCTGCAATCCTTTTGTTTGCCATGTGGGTTACAGTAATATGTTTCTGTCAAAATATGTGTCTCTGGGAAAAAAGCCTCACCTATATTGTTTGGTCATATGAATCTGTGTTTTCCTTTTGCTGAAGCTGCAATTTTTCCATTTAGAGGGAGACTGCTTATCATTTAAATATCTAGCTCATTACCTTATGTACAGTAGTGCCTTTTTTCACACCTGTCAGAGCCAAGTGCAAGTATAACAGTCTTTGTGCTTGTGTGGCTTGTTCTAAACTATGTTACTGCAAATAATCAGTATTGCTGCTGGCATTTTTTGTGCTACATCCACTTGCTGCTGTCGTAGGTGGAGTGACTCAGTTCATTTGCTAGAGAAAAGCAACAATATGTTTATTGATGTAGAGCAGCGATTTCACAAAGTTTGGCCAATGAGTCAGCAGTTTAACAATATTGGATGGCAAGGTGTATTTGATTGTTTACAGCACAGAGGATGGGGTCAGACAAAACTGTCCAGGAGACCCTCCCATTGAGTCATAAGGTTCAGAAAGGATCCCCACCCATTCTAAATTTTCTGAGGGGAGCTCAGTTATGTCTGGATTCAGACTTAGTCCCAGACATCCCAGACTTGGTCAACAGTTTATGTCTGAAGGATTATATGTGCACAGTCAATACTTTTATGTCAAGATTCCAAAGTTTAGCATGCTATTAATCAGTCACCAAGAATCTTTTATGGCAAAGAATCTCTCATTCTCAAGGAGTAACCTTGTGTCTGTACTCAAAGGGAGATCCTGGCATGCAGCCTGCTGCCCTGCAGGAGAGCTGGACAGGTCTTGGGCTCTCCACTATTTATGGAGTAAGATGATTGACTCACAGTCATATTTGTATAGCAGCCGTATTTCAGTTGGCATGTGCTCAACTAGCCCTTAGCCGTCCAACAAGACTTAGGGTCCTTAGGTGTCAGGCAAGATTTATGGCCCTTAACTATTGTGTTGATATCTGTAAGCCAGATGTAGCCATCACAACCACAGAAAAAGGCCAGGGTTGGAGCACATTGTCATGATTGCCAAGACTGAAACAAAATGTTCTGAGTACAATCAGGTAATCAGAAGTTAGGACATTTGCCTTTGTTGCCCATAAAGTAGCTAAGAGATCTTTTCTGCAGTTGAGCAGGATTTCAAAATATTTTGGAAAGACTGCTGGAATAATTTTCTTTGTCCTATTGTAAAAGGATTCTGACTTTGTCATATAAAGGTCATTTCCCCTTGTTAATGCCCTACTGAGTGTTTTGAAACAGGAATTTGTTACTAGTCCTTGGTAGCTTACTTCAGTCAACAACTTGCTTGGACTTTATAAATTTGTTTCAGACTAAGCTGTCCCTTTATTTTTGGAAAAGAGAGCTGTGGCTTACTGATCAGTTATTCTCTCTGAAATTCAGAGTTCTTTTGAAAATGAGAAATTAAATGAGCATAAGACTCTGGTGGAATTATATATGCAGGCTCTTTCTAAAAATTGGGATAATAGCACTTGACTGTGCATATTATGGGGTAGAACAAATATATACTATGTACAGACCTGTCTAGTCCACTTGTTTCATGATGTGTACCAGAAGGGACCCTGCTTTCAGGTTTCACTTCAACTAACCACATGTAGGATGATATATTTTATAATACTATAACATATTATTCTTGTTTTTGCATGAAAATTACCTCCTGTTCTTTTGAAAGACGTTTAATTTTTCTTTCAGTTAAGTTCAATGACTTTTTTCATTTGGTAGTTGGGTGGGTGTTGTTCTGGTTTTTTAAATATAAATACACAGGTGACAGCCTCTTACACATTGCACTGGAGCAGTATTCCAGAGAAATGCTAATTAAATTTTCACTCAAAATCACATTTTGCTTTCCATTATTTATTATTTAGTGGTCTATCCGTACATTAAAATTAGACACATAAAAGTAAGACAGTTCTGTGGGTGCAAAAATATTCCTGCTGCTCTTTTTTCAGCTAGTGTTAACTTAATCAAAGAAAACTCTCTTTTAAATTGTTACTTTTTTCTTGTTGAGGTCTTGTTAAAGCTATGGCAGTGTGGCCCTAGAACATTCTGTCTGAATGTACACAGTATTTCTTTAGGTGCTATTTGTGGGGCATTGCAGACTGGCTTGTTTTTTTTTTTTGTTGTTTTTTTTTTTTGACTGGTTATTTAAAGAGTCTGATACTGTAAAATCTGGACTTCTTTTCATAGTCATTCCCATTAGAAACCAGCTTATTATGAATTATTCAAATAATGTGGGCACCATGGCAGACTTTTAAAAAATATTTTAAAAGTTTACTTGCATCTTTGGAAAGAAGTAACCTTCCATGTTGAATTTATGTTATTTTTAGTAAACAGAATTAAACAGAAGTACTACTAATTCAAAACCATTTTGGGTGCTGCTGCTGTGCCAGATATCATGGTGGTGATTATGTGCTTAGGAATTCTGAACATAAAAAGTGATGTAGTGCCTTTTTTTGGTTTTTAACAGCATGCCATTTTCCTGAGATTTAGACACTATCCTTTTAGAGAAAAAGGAAGTGTTATTTTCTTAAAATTACCAGTTTATAAGTTACCACACTGTAATTTATTCTCTGAAGTAGTCATAGGAGTAGTGAGGTACTACTCATCCTCTGGGTGACTCAGAGATTACTTCCAGTGCAGGTGGTTTTCACCAGGAATGTGCATTAAGAATGAGTGTTGATCAGTTGCTCTGATGTCTGTTTGCCATTTAAATCTCTACTGGTGCATTTTAATGTCAAGGTTAGCACAGGGTCCTTCAACTTGGCAGGCCCTCAGTGACATGGGTTTTCAGGCCACTGCTGCTGTTTGAGTGAGAAGCCCAGGTGCTGCGCTCAGGGCTGCCAGGCAGACTGTCCTGCTGATGGCCTTCCCTGAGGCAGAGCAGTGCCAGGATACCCATTTGGATTTTGTTATGTTGCCCTCCCACCACAGGTGACCTTTGCTGTTTCAGAACTCATCTCTTGTCTGTTTCTCCTGCTTTTGTGTAGGTGCTGGGATGGCTGGACAAGGTCATGGATTGCAATTGAGCTGAGGGAGGCGTGAAGCATCATCCATCCCCTGCTGACATTTGAGGTAGTGTGATAACTTTTATCTTACCGGCGAGTGCCTTTATTACCAGTGTTGGCTAAGCAGAGGGATCAATAGTAGTCTGTAGCCCTGCAGAAAATCTTCACAGATCCCATAATTCATTCCTGCAGGAGGTGTTAATTATAATATGCAGTTTACAAAATTCTGATTGGGATCTAATTGTCGTATTTTATTACTCAAAACAATAGAGATCTGTGAATTAAGGGTATCAGATTCAATCCTGATTATATGGATGGCTTCAGGCCCATTTCTGGCAACTTCTAGTAGCCAACATTTGAGACAGAGGGCTAGGTCACTCTTAGAAGTGTTTAAAGGCTATTTGTTATTGTCAGAGCAAAATCATTATATTGCATTTTAATGAGCTGGTTCTCCTTTATAGTGCCATTTAGGGTATTAATTGCCTGACTTTGCAAATGCACAGTCGTGAAGAAAATAGAGAAAAAAAAATCTTTATTTTACAAGCAAAGGAGAAGGTAAAAATACACAGCAAAACATTGCAGAGAACAAATAACAGTTTAAATGACACTTAAATAACATGTAGCTTTAATGTACCTATTGGTTCTAATTCATATCTAGAGTGGATTACTGAAAGCCTAATCAGAATACAGTGGGGTAAATTTCGATCAAACATCACAGAAATACACTGTGGTATAAGGGATTCAGACCTGTGACTGCTCATGCCAGGAAGCTAAAAAGCTGTTATCTAGTGTTAAATTGCTGCATGAGACTTCACAGCTGCTATCTGTGGGTTGTAGCAGTTTTATGAGACTTGAACTGGCTATTCCTGTCTAAGAGTACACAATAGTAATGTCATTAAATAGAAGAGACATTCTAGATACTTCTTGCTTTGGTTACAATAACAGTAGATAAAACCTGTTATCCTGTATCCATGTTCTTAATGTTTCTGAAACTAAATGGTAGAACGCTGGATGCATTCACTGCACCATGGATCTCTGCTTGAGAGATTTGTTTATACCAATTTCACTGAGAAAATAAGGAGATCAGAACAGTGAGAAGTTACTTGTAAAAATGATTGTAGGTGTAACTTAGTTGTTAAGGACCTCCTTAACGAAAGTACTCTTTGTTGTGGTTACCATGCCTTCTCAGAGTTAAACACACTTGAAAAACAATTTATGAATGACTTCTATTATTTTATAGCTCAAACATGGGAAAACAACCATACAGAAAACTGTTTCTGTGCTGTGTTTTCCTCGCTTTCTGTGCCCAGAAAGCCAGTTGATCCCTAGCTAAACTGCCCATTCCCAATTCCTCTGCAAGCAGCAGTTGCAAAAAGCATGCCTAGCACTGGGAGCACACAGCTTGGACTTGAGGTCCAGCCTTACTTCTGGGCTCCGCTACAGACTCACTCAGGTTCTGTAACCTCACTGTTTCAGTTTTCTTTTTGTAAATGAAGGCTAATAATTCTGAACTTTCAGAAGGGACGAAAGCATCCCAATCCTTAGGAAATGCTGTTATTCACAAGGGCCTGTCATATTTGTTGTGCTGTTGAGAATGTGCTACCAGGCAAGAGTTTAAACCCCTTGCATTTAAGCATGACTCTTTTTTTTTGTATGAATCTGGTCACCTGTTACCAAGTCAGATTGCTGAAGAAAAACTTTTATGCAATACGTGAACTAAAAATAAGGACTAACTTATACATCGGGGCAATTCAAAACTCTATCTGCTGTGATATTGCACAGGTTTAGGAATGTTGGGGAAAATATAATCTATGCAGAAATGATTTATTTAGTGCTGCTGTACGCTTCATAGTAGAACCTAAGAGCAATTAGAGTCATCATGCTTATTGTGAACATGGCTGCTTACCCATGATTCAAGTGTGATTAGTAAGTGTTATACATATTTTGGGATCAGATGGTATCATCTTTAATGACTTCTTTAAAAAAGAATAAAATGTTTTTACACATGGTAAAGTTTTTATAAAAATTAAAATCTTTGATCTGTCCAGAAATAAAGCTCCCTGTGATATTAAATTTAGTCAGTATAAGAACCACAGAAAGGAATAGGCATATTCTTTTCATTCTATACCGACAGTGTCCACACATAGTCATGCGTGTGAGACTGCCTTTCAGAGCCCAGGGCTGAGTGATGTGAAGATGATTACTGGTGTCCTGATTAAAGGGAGAGAGACAGTTCATAAGACTTGGTGACAGATTTCTGTGCAGCCTTACTCCCTATTTCAGTATAAAAATGGGTACTCAGACAAGGCTGCTAGTCAGACTTCAGAGGAGTTGGGTGTTGTGCTAGACCAGGAGAGCCCCCAGCAGGGTTTTACAAAACTCTCTCCAGCTACAGTCTTTTGTCCTCCACTTTAGTCTGCTCCTTGTTATTGCACTGTGTGTCTTCTATAAGTCGTGGGATCTAGTTTGGTATGATTTTTTTTTTTTTTTTTTTTTTTTTTCCTGAGTAGCCCTCACGAAGTGGATTTGAATCTGAGGAATTCTTACAGTGGTTGTGGGTGAAGGCTCAGGCTCTCAGCTGCTGATACCATGGGAATTTTATCTGTAAACATCTATTTCCTCGTGGTCCTGCGTAAAATAACAGTAACAGCAATGGAAAAATCTGAATGCACTACTCTGTTTTAATAAAGAGTTGAATGTGCTACAAAGTTTCACGTTTTTAATGAGACGGTTGGTGTTGTGATGGAATTCCTGCAGATGAGGAAGTCATAACATCTGTGGATGTGGATGTGCCCTCCATCAGCGAGCCAGCTTTGCACTGAGCAGCTCTGTTTTTTGTAGCACCTGTGTGTTGCAGAGTATCTCATTTTGAGCTTATCAATTCAGAGTTTGCATATTTTATTTATGATGTCTAAAAGGAAAGGTTGTAATGTGGAACAATCACTGCATTTCTCTCTGACACTTGAGAAGTGATATATGCGGAGGGAGAGGTTTACTTCTACTACACTGGAAGCTAAAGAGCATAGTTCATTCCTACTGTTTATAAAAGAGCTATACACTTATTAAGAAAGTACTGCTAGTTGCTTGAGTGTTTCAGATGAGCTGGTCTTTCTCTAAATTGCAGTTCTTTCCATCCTAATGCAAACTGTCAGTTTGTTGGTTTGGATTTGGTCGGGTTTTTTTTTTTAATCCACTACAGCTTTATTTTGGGATGCTAAGATGGCTGGCAGTATATCTGCAAGACTGTATTAATCTGTGGTAGGTAAGACATTGGAGAGGGTTGCAGTCCATGCCTTACTCTGCTGTGGTGTAAATACAGGCAAGCTTCTCCTCTTACCATTGTCTCTGTTTCTTTGTCTGTTAAATGGATAATGCCACTGACTCCTGCTGCAGGCTGCTTCAGGATTTGCTGATGAAAAATATTTCTTGACATCATTAAAATGCATCTCTAAAAACAGATCTGTCAAATTACATTTAAAATTAATATGTCTGTTTCAATGGCTTATTTTGCGGAGCCTTCTTAATTTCTTCATTGGTAGGGTTTTCCTAGAGGAAGCGATGGGAATCAGGACAAAACTCTGCCAGTTTCCAGTGTTCGTTTTTAACTGCAATCTGGCATCTCCCTTTATCTCATTCATTCCAGAAGACAGGCTTCATTGTAGTGCTGTGCTGGCTGCAGGTGCCCACTCAGAAAATTAACTAGAAGGTGAACTTGCTAAACTAGTAAGTGTTTAATAGGTCACTAACTCTAGAGAATTACCAGGCATGGCTCTTTGGTTTATTCCCTTTAAATGTCAGACTGGCTTGATCACCCACTGTGCAGTCCACTTGTCTCCACTTCCTTAATAATCACTTTTATTTCCAAATTGTTCCTGGATGCCATGTCACATATCCTCCGACTTCTCCAATGGAGGAAAAAAGACTTTCTGTGAGGCTTCTCATACTTCTTCCTCATCAGATCTTTTGTCTGCTGACCTAGCCTCATCTGCTTCACAGGATGGAGACTCCTGCTCTCATGAGGGTATAAATAATCAGCTGAATACTTTGGGTTTCACCAAGACGTGTGTGTGTGTGTGTACTCGGTGTGTACAAGCACATGCACACCAACCAAACCCCACTTCTGCTCCTTCCTTGTGAAGAATTCTTTCAGGACCTGTGATAATTGAAATGGCTGGAATAATGCCATGATATGTTCCAAAATGGGACCTGGAAGACAAGTTACTTGAAGTCCATGAAAAATAAAGCAGTGTACCCAGTTTATACATTACATTGGCTTTCAATAAATTCAGTCAACAGAATAATCTGGTTAGCCTCCATATATTTGAAAAACTAGACACTCTACCCTTGGAAAAATCTCCAGTTAAAAAAAGAACATCATTCCTCCTACAAATCTTGCCTTAAAAGCTATCATCAACAGCTGTATCATAAAAATGTGTATCAGAAGTGATTGTTCCAGTATAAAGGTTTTGGAGATCCTGTTTTGATGATATCTAATAATGCTTATATGTTTTTAGGCCACTTCAGTAGGTGTGGGCATAGTCTATTTCTGTATGTGAGATGCTTCATAAAAACATGCTTTAAACTTAGAAGTTGGGTATTTTGTATTCCTTATCTTACCAGTGCAAGTGGAGGCAGAAGTTAACAGGCATTTTAAGATTTTTGTGAAAGGTTTGAAGAAAGATAACTTTTCTTCGCAAGTTATTCCTTACCTCATGAAAATGTGTTTTTTTTGGCAGTGCTGCATTTAAAAATTCTGAATAATCATCTCCCCTTGCTGGTTTCATTCAGTATTTCTTTCAACTTCACGCTGATTTTCACAATTAAAGATCTCGTTCAAAATCTGTATGTCTATACAAAGTAGTTTATGCAGTTGCTGAATGCAGTAAGCTGGGTTTTGGTGATTGCTCACTGCTTATATATTCAGATTTGTGTGGTTTTAAAGCACCAAATCCACAGGAATAGGGCCAGGAAACAATGCTGGTATGATCTTACAGAGAAAGCCAATGGAAAGCCAATCGTACTGCTTCTCATTAACACAGAACTTCTTAAACAGATAATTTTGCTTGCAGTTACTTTGAGAAATGGTTGCATTGAATAGATGTGCTCATATGCTAACTCTGCATTAGTTTAACCAAGACTAAAAGTTAGCATCAACCTGCATATTACAGATGCAGATTAAATCAATACACATGACATCTTAAATTGATATGAGCTGCGGGACATACAAAACTGCACTAATTTAAAAGGCACTGATTACTGTTAGACCTATCAAGCTGATTAATCTTATCAGGTGGGCCAATTGATAGTAAATATGTGACTGCTTGGAGTCCTGAGTGGCAATCCAGAAATGCAGTCAGAAATGCTTTGTCTGTCATTTTCTAGCTTTCACTTACTACAGTATTAAAGTTAATGACTTCCTAAATGCCATGCAGGCTCTGTTATGTAGTCTTTAATCTGATTAGAAGCACACAAATAATTTAGCATGTGATTAAACCATGTAATTAATTTGTTCCATGATAATGAACTGTTAAGTAATTCCATTAGACTAGGGTAAATACCAGGGTCTTGAACTTAAATTTTACAGCTGCTTGAAGATGTTTTTTCCTGAAAGAAATGCATTTTATATATAAATGCTATTTAAAATTAAAACCCTGCTCCCTCTGATTTTCTGCAATTGCTCTTTGAGGCCTGGAAGGCTGGTTTGGGTTCAAGGTGATTAGAAGAAATGGAGGATGCTTTGTTCAAAAATGCTTATCTGTGACCAAATTTTGGTTCACCTGAGATCAACATGAGTTTCATAATTTTGAAATTTTGGCAGTAACCAAGCATTTTTGAGCAAAGCATCTTCAAATTCCTTTTAATCACCTTGAACTCAAACCTGCCTTCCAGGCCTCAGAGAGCCACTTCAGGAAATCAGAGGGGGCAGGGTTTTCACATTACAGAAAAGCTCCTGGAGATGAGATGTGTGTTTATTTATAATGTGTGCTGAGGCCTAACTGATTATATTTGCCCAAGGTAGTAGTTTCTAATTGGAGTGATAGGCAGATAGTAGCACACAGGAGAAGACTTGCAAAGAATATGCCAGCTGCAACAGTGTATAACACAGCCCTGCTGTGTATCTATGATCTAGCAGCACATATAAGATGGTTATTTATTTTTAAGCATGAGATTAATCCTGTTTTCTTTCCCTCGTGTTCCAGCCTAAACTCCCAGTGATGTCACTTAGGTTGCTTTCCACCACAATTCCTGTGCTCTGTAAATTCTTCATAATTTCTGTGAGGTGCTAAGCATTGGCAGTGCTAGGAGAATTACTTAGTAATGTTCTCATGTTACATATGTAATCTTGCCTGTTTAAAATCAGGTGTCTTTCGCTGCTTTAATGGATTGGATATACACTGATGAAGTCCTGACAGGATTTGAACTTCGGTGCTAGCAAGATACTGAAGAGTTTTTGAGTCGTTTGTGTTTTTTCTTTCTTTTAATACTGGTATGAAATTTTGTTGCAGCACTGGAAAAGTCACTTAATCTCTTTATGTAAAGTGTGAATAATTATCTCACTGAAATGTTTTTGAGTAAAATTTTAGTACAGATTACTAGGGTATTGGCTCTAAATACAGACTCAGCTGTTTCCCTTTGCTTTTTTGAGATGTTATTTGATATTAAATTGGTATATTACATTTCTTAAAAAAGATTCGAATATACTTTTGCTCATATAGAGAAAATCTCTCATTTTTCTTTATAACTGATCATACAAATAGCAAAGCAAAGAGCAGCATTTTGTCTTTTGGATGACTGTTATCCAAATATTATTTAAAAAAAAAAAAAAGAGTAGGAAAAGCCTCAGAAGAATTATCACTGTAGCTGAGAAAGTGTTTGTAGCCTGAAAAAAATTACCATTCTCTTAAACAGGCCTGAATCCTCTTCCTTAGTTATACAATTATATGTAAAGCTGAGTATCTGCTCAGCAATTCACATCTGCATGATACGCAGCTAAATGTTGCAATTTCTTTCAGCTGAGATGCATCTATTTTGCTACTTTGGTCTGTTGGGGGGGCTGAAAAGCAAACAAGCAATTAAGTCCTCTGCAAATTCAAAATTTTCTATCTGTGTAGTAGACAGAAACTTAGAACTGTAACTGCAGTCCTCTTTTAGGAATTGTCTTCTGATGGAGAAATCTACTGGTCTTGCAGCTAATAATATCCCCTCTCTCTCTGTACCTAGTCCATCAGGTTACTGCTGTTGAAGTACTACAGATTTTGTTGTAAATGAAGAATTGATAGCCATATGCCCCATCCATCCTTAGACTTCCTAGCCCAGTTTTTGGAGTATAACTTTAAATAGCTTTCAGTACAAGGTCAGAACAATTTTTGAAGTCTGGACTCACTGAAGGGCTCCTAAACCACATCCAAGAACTGATAACCATTTGGTCTGTTACCAGTTTAAATCAGAGTATCAGTTGACACATCTATCCATGGGAAAAAGAAAACAGCTGAAGTAAAAGCAATGAAGGTGCCTATTACAACAGAGATAGAAACAAATCAGGTGTTGAAATTAAGATTTCATATAGTCTCTGGTCCAAAACTAAAAGTTTATGTAGGGAAAAAAAAAATTATAAATCCAAAGTGAGCAATTAATTTAATAGATTGAGTTTGCAATTTTAACACTTTCACACTGGAAACTATTATCAGTTAATCTAATTAATAATACAAATTTGCCTCGTTTCCATAGTTTTAGTTTCTAATTATACTGTACCTTTTAGTAGTCTTCAAATTTGCATCAAAACACACATAATAAATGTAGCTTTATGCTATAGTCCTTCATTCTTTCCCAGTGAGGCTGTCTTTTGATGTTAGGTTTTGGACTTTTTTTTTTTTTTAAATTTGCCCTTTGTGAGGTTTTCTTGGATTTTTTTTTATTTGAAGTACATAATTTCTGCTTCTGTGATATCACTGCTTGTTCTATTCATATCCAGGGTAGTGGCATAAGTGAATGGTGTGTTATTCATATCAGCTGAGATAATACAGATGAGTGTATAGCTCTGACAAGGATTCTATAAAAACAGGCGTTTGTCCAAGGGCTGCTGATGACTTAATCAAGCTGTAATATCAGCAAGGAAGAGAAGAAGGCTTTAGGTCTGCTGCAGTTTTAGATTCTGTTGATTGGAAAGGCTGAGACTAATTTCAGTTGCAGAATGACTACATCCTGTTGGAACTCGGGGGAATGAGGGTAAGCAAGCAAAGTGACTTCAGCTATGCATGATCAGCCAAACTGGTGTGAATGTTCTCAGACATGCACAGAAAGATTACCCCTTGGTGTCACTGTTCCAGCCCTGAGATAAATGGTAAGAAATGTCCACACTGTAAAAAATAAAGGCCTTTCACCCAGAAAAATTGTGTACAAGTACGTGCATACTCGTTTTGTAGTTGCAACAAAGAAGATTCAAGACAGACGTGGAGAGCCTGGAGTTACCATTTCTTTCTCATCACTTGATCTTATTTGGTGGTCGATCTGCTGGTGTATATTTATCTGTACTGCACACTCTTGTGCCTTTGTGCCTTTGCAAGTTTGTGACATGATGGAGTGATGAAACACCAATGTATGGAAAAGCTCTTCAGATTAAACCTTCGCTCAGTAATTTTGTGGTTTGGTTTGCAGCAAAGAGGCTACCTTTGGTTCTATACTAGCTGCATATATGCTGCTGTGGCAAGCAGTGCTAAACTGGAGGATGTTACCTGGGGAAAAACTCTCTCATATCTGGAGTATGTGTTAAAGGCAATGGCAAAAGTAGAAGTGCCTTCATAGGTGCAGTTCAGTGTTCTTGTCCTTCTCCTTCCTTCCAGTCCTTTCAGGTTCAGGAGCTATCAGAAGGTCAAGATCTCACTTTAAGTGAGTTTTGTTTACAAGCAAAAACCATTATTTTGGTTTGCTCTGAGTGTTAACATTTTTACCTGACCAGAGTAGATGCAAACCACTCAGTATGCTGTGACTAAACTGTTTTCTCAGGGAGTATCTTAGCCCAGTTGTGCCTGTTGATGCTATGTTCACGTCCCACTGGAGAGATGTTGTGTTTAAATTCACTTGTGATTGACCTTACTCCAACATTGCTATAGAAAAGGGCCAAGATTTTTTTTTATCCTTTTTATAACTCCTGGCTCCCTTTCTGTACTGAAGCAATTAGCCTGAGCTAACCTCTAGCCAAATGTTTCTGTGGTCAAGTTTCAGCTGGCTTGAAGACAGTCAGCTGCTGTAATTTTTTTTCCCCCTGATTTTAGCTCTCTTCATTCTTACAAGCTGCTAGAGTTGGGTAAGATATAGACTATTATTCTTTAGAATAGTGTATATTACAAACTCTGATTTTTTTTTTTTTCCTGTTAAATAAGAGAGATTTCATAAGTGGCATTTGTCTTTCATGTGTATGCGAGGTAGATGTTAGGAGGTAGACAGTACTAGATTATGAAAGATCAGTTTTGTCCTAATACTTGCAGAGAAGCTGTCTCTTGCTAGGTTAACACTGAAGCCTCTGGACACTGAAGCCTACTGTTATTGTTGACAGCAAGTTTGCAAGAGCATCTCAGAGGAAGGGCAGGGGGTGTTTATGAAACAGATTTTGAGGGAACTTTCTGCGAGGCAGTGGTTGCCTTATGGTGGTGCAGGTAGCACTTCAAAGGACCCTTCTCTCAAAATATTTTTTCTAAACCACCGAAAGTAGTGTCATGATGGGGCAACTCCTGCTTTGCACCAGATTTTCTCACACAAGACTGGAGCTGTGGTAGTGTAGATGTCCTTTGGTCTCAGATACCACTAGAAGTGGTCATCATAACTGCAGCCCAGCAGAGCTTTTGATAGTTGTGCTGGATGCACAGACGTAGTCCCTGGTGCTTCACACCCCATGCAGACTCCATTTGCCTGAGCAAGGGGTGGAGTACAAGCCTTATTCCAGGGGTTCTGGGTTTGAGCTTCAAGGATGTAGCACAACTTGCTGTTTACAGAGGCTGTTGCATCCATGTTTTCAGATGAGAGAAGTTACTGTTCTTGAGCTCAGTCATGTCCATATTGGGTATATTCAGACTGCACCAGCTGGATATTTTTCATTGACACAACTTGTCTGGATGGATAATGAAGTGGAGGATCCCATGGTTTTAGGCAGAGGAGAGACACTTTGTTTTGTCTTGCTAAGATGTGGCATTTGTAAGAATCCACTGAAGGAGCATAATTTGTTTCTATACTGCATTTTACTAGCAAAAAGGCAAGGGATGAAGCAGCAACCTTGATAATCTCTGAGGTTTAGGAATGCAAATTAATCCTGTGCCCTGTTTCAGAGAGCTAGTTGTTTTAGTCAAGCTCTGTGGCTGACCTGACCAGGGAAGGGAAGGGAAGGGTGAGCAGGGAAGGGCAGCTGTGCCCTCTCCTCCACACTCACTGCTCACTCCCATGTCTGTGCTGTCCTGGCTCTGCTCCTAGGCTGTGTCTTTGTCAAGTCCTGTTCAACCCGGTTAGCAAACAGGTTTGTTACAATAAATGTTTATGGATTAATTTTAACTGGAACAGTTTCCTGATGGAGTTCAGTTCATGCAGGTATGTAAACAAGTCTGCCAGCTCAAGAGGAACAGCAGTACTGGAATGGGATTGTTTTCAACTGCAGTAGCCTGACCTCACTGAAGTGCAGCATGTTTGTTGACCTCTGTGATGTGTTTCCAGGCTCCTGGGTTGGCACTCCAGCAATAAAACCACTCTTCCTGGAAGGAAGCTGAGATGGCCACCAGTCAGGGGTGCAGGGATGGAGGGAATAGCTGTGCTGTGACAGCTGCATGCAGGGGCCAAGCCTGGTCCCACCATGGAGGTGTTCGGTGCGGTTATGAAAATGAAATGGTGTGCTCGGAGTGATGAACTCTGATGGCATTTAGTCTCACAGGAGAAGTCCTGTGAGAGTTCAGGCTTTTCTTGTGCTGTTACTACCCAGGAAGAAGTAGGAAAGCTTGGAGAAGAGTGGTGGGGAATATTAGCAGGGCTGGCAGACATGGGAGAAAAGGGAAATGTGAATATGGAGGCATCATGGGATGCCTGGGTACTGTGACAGGCAGAGAGCAGGAGGGTTGTAAATAAAGTAACATTGAAGGTGAATAAATTGTGTAATAAGAGAGGAACTGGCAAATACAGAGACACATTTTTGTAGAAGGTTTATGAAAAAGAGACAATAAGGATCCTTTAAACAGGAGTACAGATAAAGCAGGAGGACCAGTTGAGCTAGCTGAAAATGTAGCTGATCTTAGATGAACCTCATGCTGTGCCAGTGGATCTTCTCTCTGAGAGTTAGGAAGATTTTTGGCCTGTGATTTACTTTATTAACTTTTCCCCAGCTCTGCACTCTAGCAGCTGCAGCTGTCACTGCTCCTGGTCCTGATCCCCAGGCTGCCTCACTCCCACAATGCCCTGAATCCTCATTAATGCACTTCTATACCCCTTCTTTCCTCCCTGTTCACTGAGAACAGGGGAGTCACCTTTGTAGAGACCCATGTCTGCTTGGCCAGGGAAAAGCCCTGCTAGTCCGCAGAGCTCCTCCAGCTTTTCTCTCCCTGTAGCTGGCCCACGCTTACTTAGGCTGGCCCAAGTTTGCCTAGGTAGTGCTGCTGGGCATCCTTGTCCTGATGTGGGTGCACTGGGGAGCATCTCCTGGTTTGTCTTTGCAGGTCTGGCTTAGATGTTGATAGTCTAGAGCAGTTTGAATAAATGCCTCCTATGCTGAGCCTGAAACCTGAGAATTATTAAGCAGTTGCATTAATGAGGATGTGAGAAATACCTTCTGATTTTCAAGTTTTGTACTGAACGGAATGAATGAGAAATCTGAATGAGAAATGGTTTGGGTTTTTTTCTGTGGTGTTATTTGTTCTGTTCTCTTAGGGTAAGAAAATTGAGGGAATTACCTTTTAAATTGAGCATTACCATGTTTTACAAACTCTGCATCCTTGCTCTTTACAGTTTTTAACCTAGTTCAAACTTTGCTAACTCTACTAGGAAACTGACTAGTTTTTGATGCCGAGATTTGATAGCATGAGTTGGTAATTGGTAACGCACACTTAGAGATTGTTACTCATTAGTGGGCTTGGTTGTTTGGACACTTGTGATTTAATCTCCTTTTAGATAAAGACAGCAAATCTCTAATTGAAAAGAGTCCAATGTAGGTCCAAGTGGAGGTAGTATTTTCTCTCTCTCTCTCTCTCTGCTGTCTCACTGAGTAGGGGTGTCAGTGTAAGTTGGTAGTTTTGTGCCACAGAACAAAAAACTGTTTCCTAACTTGTTTCAGCATCAGTCCTCGTTTTAGCATCTGTCTGCAAGTCCAGCACAGATCAGCTTCTGCCTTTCATTGTTGTTCCCAGATTTTGAAGATAATGGCAGGAGCAAAGTAGTGCCTCAAAACAGGATCGTATGATGGAGTTGTAGGATATGTGTGTGTAGCACAGGTAAATTAGGTAAAAGGAGGAGTGTGCTTTTGGGGGAAGCTGTAAAGGCTTGTTGGTTTATGCTAGGATTTTAAGGGTTTGCATTCTTGGAGGTTGTAAAGGCTTTAGTAGGTGTGCTCAGGTCTCCATGAGAAGGTTCTGTCTCAGAAATGACACAGGTGAAAGTGAGACAGTTTCCAGGGCAGCCCCCCAAGAGCAGAGTGGCCGAGCAGGGGCACCAAGACAGGTGGTCATGGTTGTGCAGGGTGCCAGTAAGGAGCAGATCAGAGAATTAGCCTGGGTTACTCTAATTCTTGCAGCCCCACAACTGCTGCTGCCCTCTCTGCTCCTGGCATGCTGTCTGCCAACAGCCATTTCTGGTGTGGGAGTTGGCCTGTGAAACTGCATCACTTCTCTCAGCTTTACTCTCAGCTGTAGACCTGAGAAGGGTTGTACTTGTCAAGGGGAGATGAATACAGCTTCACAGGAGCATGAACTGGAAAGGGAATCATCACACGTGTGTTCCCTGAAGGAGTACAGTTCTTTTCCTACTTTCTACATTTAACCTCTCCTAGTCATTGGGATCCATCCCCATGTGGCCACTCCCTGGAAGCAGTCTAGAGATTGACAATACTTGGCTTTTTCCTCTCTCAATATTAAATGAACTAGAAATGCATAAGCCAGTTGTCTTTTAAGTATAGGATTTACTCTCTATCCTAGACTGCAAGATGATATACCACTTTATGAGGCAATAAACCATAAACTAAATATAGTTCTGGTTTAAATCCAATCAACAATTCAATAAAACTAGATAATAGTTTAACTGTCATATCATGTTAGTAATATTTATTTATAAAGAAACTCTTCTACTGCCTTTTGTTATTACAGAATTAGAAGTATGGATCTTTGGCATCTGCTGTTTACTTTGGCACTGATCTGTGCAAATGACTCACTTTCTGCAAGTGATGGTAAGTTTTATGATACCTTTCCATGCCTTTGTGTGTATATTTATATATATATATATATAATTTTTTATAAACACCATTTTTATATTCAATTTTTCATGACTGTGCAGCTTTCTTGATTGCAGTAACCTGGGTACATAATATGAAATTGAAAAATACATTAGTTATTCTTTTGTAAATGTAATGGGTGAAATTGAAACACTGCAGAATGAAGGTGAATTTCATGGACAGTTTTTGATGTGTAAGCAGGCTGGGTCATCATTGGTGTTAGATATCTGGATTTTCTTTGCTCAGGCATTGAAGTTATGAAATAGTTGTGTGGGGTTTCATTTTATTATATGAACTAGTGGGTTTTTTTCCTTAACAAATCTTATAGTATATTTATATTTTAAGAATAGGACTATTTGGACACACAGAGGAAACATTTAAAGACTGTATACTTTGGATCTCTGGCCAATATGAACAAGTTTCATAAGAAATACACTTATAAATTCTTGAGTAGTGGTTATAAAAGGGATTTGAAAAAAAAGTGTACCTTCAACCAGCCAGCTGGACTAGTCTTTAACTCAAAAATTCCCATAAAATCCAGCGGGAACTTTCATGTTGTGTCAGACTGATCTGCTTACGCTTGTTATGATCCGATTATTAAAGATGTGCAACTCAACCTGGTTGTCTCTGTCCTGTTCAGGTCTCCAGAACAAAGACAGTAACAGTTTTCCGTAATAACTAATTTTATGCAAATGTATCACTGCTGCTTCTGGAGCTTCAGAGCAGCTGCAGCCAGGTGGCTCTGTTGACAGGTGCCCCTCTTGACTCCCTAGCCAAAGTCCATGTTAGCAGAACAAGTCAGAGATGGCAGTTTGATGAATAATTTTTTAAAAAAGTGGGATGAAAACAGCTTCCACAGCAAACTGCAAATAAAACTGGTACAATTTTCAATGATAATTCTCAGGTGATTCTTCCATAAAGTTCATTTTGTTTATTAACAGGTTTGGAGAGAGAAAACACAAGTTTCTATTTATTTACTTCTATGTGTGTTGCTCCAGCACTTGTCCTCTGTGTTATCAGGAAGAGAATCTATAAGACTGTCTTCTCCCTTGCTAGTTAAGGCTTTTTCTTTAACTTTTACCAGATATGATACATGTACCAGCTTGTGTTCATTGCCACTACAGAATGGTCAGTAGAACAAAAATAAATGTGTCCTGAGTTGATTCTTTCCCCCACTGTGTCTGCATTTTACAGTAGATTCATTCAACAGAAAAAATAATCCCTGCCTCAATGTAGTCTACTGGACCAACTGATTTCTTTCCTGAGTTTTAAGGGCATATGAGGACTTTATGATGCTTGGCAGATGAGCTGTGGTCCAGATGTGCAGTAAAAATCTGTTATAAATAAAACTTGACCACAGTGTCATCTTTGTGTGACTTTGTCTGTACTGGTGAAATAGTAGCTTCTGTGAGATTACCTTCAGAACCAAAAAATTAAGAATATTTTTATTGTTTCTGTGCTTAAGTATGAGGTATAGCACTAAATATATATGTCCTTATTTGTTGCATTATTATAGCATTGTACATGTGAAGGGGACAGAGCTTCTTTTAGTGATTTCTAATGACTAACTTGCTTCTAATGCTGTAAAACATTTATTCTGAGTAGGGTACGTGCTCAGCTGAGAATGTCAGACAAGAAAGTATAAGTTGAACAGGAATATTTGAGATAACAGCATGTAAGAACACCCATTTGCTATTCATGCATGACTTAGGACAGAGTATTGGATGAGAACTATTATTAGATGTTTTGTTCTTTTTTCGTCCATGTGAACGTGCTCATACCTGCAAAAGTCGTCGTGAGCATCCAGCTACACTCAGGTAATGAATCCTGACAGTCTTACAGAGCTCTACCCAGCACAGTCTTGCTGAGGCCTTCCCATAAACTTTAATGTGCTCCATACCTGTTGTACCATATCTGATTGACTGTCAGGAGGACTCGATCTGTGGTGTCACAGTTCTCTAAAGAATTCACTTCAGTAATTGTATTTCAATCTGTTACTGAACCAGTATAATATAGACTTGTGCATGGGAGGCTTTTGTGTCTTGAAAGTAAACAAAGCTTAGTTTCAGCCTTACAAGAGCCTATGCTTTGACTGCCTCTGTGTCATGGGACTGGATCCACCCTAGACACAGGGTGAAATCCCATACGTGTTTCCTCCTTGTGGGATTGAGGGTGTGAGGCCAGCAGTTGGCCAGGCAACTGCATAACATATGAGACTAGATACTGGACATTTAATCACCTATTTGCTGTCTCCAGGCTGGTGCCCAGTTCTGCTGGAGGCTTTCCCTTTATTTAGTTTTTTTGCATGCTCTCCTCTTGCAAAGAGGTTGGATTTCTGGCTCCCTAAACTGACACTGCAGCTAGCATGAAGTGACAGGGATGCCTACTGTCTGTGAGAGGGTGATGCTGAATGTGGCCAAGCAGGTCTTTGACTGTAATTCAGAGCTGAGCAGCTGTGGGATTTGCAGCCAGGCTTTCTACCAGGGATGCTGACCTACATGCTGTGCATATCCTCAAGATGCCTGATGTACGATGATAAGGGCAGAACAGAGACAGAGGTGGGAAGAAAATGTAAAGGCCATAATAATAGGAAGGTAGTTTCTAATAGGTGTATAATTACCACAAGTAAATGAGTTTTGTGCCTCCAGAATTGGAAAGCACAAGGCCCATTTTCACAGATTTCTGTTAAGTCAGCAGAATTAGGCATCTAAGAGTTCAGGTTGCTTTGAAAATGGGGACCTGTGTGATTTTGACACTTCAGTTTAATCTAATTCATTAGGTACATGAACAAGAAAGAGTGCTGGTAGATCACCTACATCTGTGCAAAATTAATTATCGTTCAGGAAAAAAATAAAAGCTTATATTTGTGTATATGTAGATAAATTGTGTTTGAGATTTTACATTAATGTAACTGTGGTGTTTCAAAAACATATCCATAATTCACAAAGGTATTTTAGTTTAATATACCTGCTGACATTAGTGGTGGAGGGAAATTTCTTCAGACACAGACTACAGTGTGTTTAGGAAGCAAAACAAATGTTGTAATGTTGCCTACTTGTTCCTTTTCTACAACTGAGGAGTGTAGGTCACATAAGGACAAAGAGGAATAAGCTGGGAATTAGTCCCAGTTAATAAAACGATACATAACCTCAAGCAGTTCCAAAATGAATTTCTTCCCAATGAAAAGAAGAGGGAAATGCTTTTTATCAAAGTTCATTCCAGACTATTACAGCTTTGTTAATTCTTCCTTGGAAACAGGTTTTGAGAGACATTCATATTTAATGACAGCACAATAACAATAATTTTGAGTGAAATGCTTTTGTACAATGACAATTTAAAGAGATAAAAGCCTGAATTTATTGTTCATTTAATCTGATTTTAAATTTTATTTTATATTTATGTTTTCCCATCACAATTTTTTAAAATTATTTTATGAATTTTTGATGCTCCAATATTCTTTTTGCAGAACTTTTATGTAAGATACAGAATTAATTATTTTCCATTCTGAGATATAGCAGATCTAATTTTTATTTCCATCAAAATGTCTTTTTGTTATGCTAGTGTTTGTTGTTGTACTTTGATGCTTTGTGTGCATTACATATTCATATTTAAACTATCTAAATACGTGTGTGCACTGTGTATCAGTGCTCCAATTACAGAGCTGGAAATTGAATCCATAACCCATCCATAGGACTTCAATGTCATTAAAGACACTCCTGAGCAGATTTCTTGGCAGGGATAACAGGGGATCTGCAGGACATCTGTATCATTCTGGAATGGCCAGAAGCTGAAAGAGCTCTATAAAAGCCCTAAGGCCAGGCATCTTATATGTACCTGACTATCTGGTTTCAGGCAATTAAATCAACTCCATCAGCTGTTCTTTGTTCCATGGACTGTTTTGACTAACTCTCCATTGACTATTGGGAGCTTGGACACCTAAGAATAAGATTCATCATAAGCATATACTCTAGGTACTCAAAAATCTAAATAAAACTTGCAGATAGCACATCTGTGCCTTTTCAAGTAGAAGCTGGAAGGCAGGCAGAATATCCTAGACAGTCTAAGATGCTACAGATGTTTAGGCAACTGGATTTTGCCGTCCTTGGCATAAAGAGAACTAAACTTACATATCTCCATTTTGAACTGAGCCTCATTCTTACAGTTGCCTTGTTTGAATATGCATAATTCTTCATGCTTTCTTCTGGGTAGTGTTACAGCCACTACTCAGATACATGCTATAGGTCTCATTGCTTGTCTTGAAATAGTCAGAAAAAAAAGATCATTAGGTGTGTGGAATCTTGGCTGTAATCTCAAATTTTGTAGATTTCAGACAGTACAGTGACAAGCCATTTCTCAGATATTCTTTTCTTTTTAATGATAATCAGAACGACTAGACCTATTTGCATGTATTACTATCCTAGTCTTGTTAAGAAGGGGCAAAAGGGCAGAATTTTCCTTAGCTTAAGCTGTAAACTTTCTTGCCTCCTCTTGGTAAATAGTAGTGCCATAATATAGCTGGTAGTCATTCATTCATGGTGGACATTTTCTCTTCTTAATTCTTCTAATTGGTGTCTCTTTGCTATGCCTTTCTCTGTGTTGCCTACTTTCTCAATTAAGTGCACTAGGTGTGGAACATAGATCCAAGCAGAGCTGGCAGTAAAACCTGAAAAGTTCAAAACCATGATCATCTTAGTGCATCCTGGTTTACGTGGGCAGGGGCAGAACTGTCGAGAATGCGGGTTTAGAACTCCCACCTGCAAACAAAGCCTTTAGAATAGTTGCCCTATTTCCAGAAGTTTAAGTGTTTCTGAGCAAGAAATATGTTCCGTTACGTAGAAGAAATTGCTACAGAGACATTGCAAGAGCCAGAATCAGAAAACTTGGACAGGGAAGCCTAAGTTATACCACTGTGATCTGGCTAAGCCATTTCGGCTGGAGAGAAGATTCATTTTGGCAGAGAGCAAAACAGTATTTCCATCATCACTTTCCATTGGGATTAGGTATGGCTTTGATGACTAGCAGAAAAATCCGAGGGAAGGCCAAGGAAGTGCAGTTCTGAGTTACTTTTACTGCTCTTGCTTCCTAGACAGTAGTATATATTTCAGATAAGCCATTTGTCGGGGCCAGTGTTGCAGTATGTGTGCTCCCTCATGGAAAAGAAAGGATTTCACTTTATCTGCCTATACTTTAATGGAAAAGGATTTGGAATTTTTAAGAGTGAAAATCACATGCTGAAAATTAATTGTAGACAGGGCTATATTTTGTAAGAAAACTAGAAAATAAAAACATTTTCAGGTATTTCAGGCCTGAAGCTGTGTCCCTAAATGTCTATATTGAAGCTTGTAAGTGAGTAGATCCACTGGTTTAAAGGCCAACCTGGGTTGCAGAGACTTGTCTCCTTTGTCCTTTTCTCTAAACTGAATCTGTGACTCCAGCATTTACAGAAGACTTTCAAGCCTTGGAATATCTTCACCCACAAACCTGCCAAAAACACATGGACAATCAGCTTCAGTCAGACACCCTGCAAAATCAGGTACATGCCACAGTTTCCCCATCCAGTTCTCTGTTATCTTTAATATTCCTGCTATTGTGTGTATTCCCTTCATTGCTCTTCATTGACAGCGTGTTTTCTTCTCTTTTAAACACAAACTTGCTGATTTGCTGTCCTCTGATTGCTGGGTTTTGAGGCTATTTGCAAGAATTAGCTATACATCAGTAGTTAGTGCCTGCTGTAGCCAGAAGGAGAGTCTAGTCTTTTTCCCTCTCAGCAGTAATCCTTGTGATCCCAGCATACATCTTTGCTGTCCCAAGTGGACTTAGAGCCTGCAGCCAAGCCACCAGTACACACACTGGTCCTCCTGTGAACCAGAACTGCTCCTTCTTTACCAGGACTGAGCTGCACCCAGAACCGCTGGCTGATGGTGGCCACTTGTGGCTTGCTTTTGTGGGAGTGAGGCCAGTTTGAAACATGAACTTTTGCCCACACATGCAATTAGGTCTGTATATTTAATGAGGAAGATCGGATGATGAAAATGATGCAAAACCATGCATAGCAGTTTGTTCCCACTATCTAAGAAGCTAACAAGTGAGAAAATTTCTAGTTACAGTTTTTACTTTCACTTCAGTTTTTATTTTAAATGTAGTTGTGTGTTTCTTGTGAATTAGTGAAACACTGTGTACTGCACTAGCTAAATCACCAAGTTAATATGATTCTGCATCAGAGGAAGGAAAACTAGCTCAAGCAAATAAACACTAATCTATATTACAAAAGCCTATTACATGTGTTATCATTTCATACAGTGAAGTACACACAGAGCAAATTTCTTTCCATACTACCCATCTGTAACAGGAAAAAGAACCCCTCATTGCTTCATATTCATAGCATAGAATTAAATGGCCATGAGAAGGGGTAACCTGATCATTGATTTAAACAGTGATGCAGTTATTGTGAGATAACTTGCACTGATTTAAAATACAAGAGATTTTTAGAACCAGGTACTGTTTGCAATGTTGCACCTTCTCTTTTCGTGCTGTGCTCTTTGAAAGTGGCAGTAAGAATTGGACTGGAAGCCAAGTTAAACTGTAACTGGAAGCTGGAGAGCTGTCAGAGAGAGCTGAACAGACCTGGTTCCTACCAGTATAAAGGAAGGAAGCATTGTGTGCATCTCAGCAATATTTTGGCACAACTTGGTGTTCTCTTCAGCTGTTCCAAGGGATCAGAAGGGAAAGAGAAACATTTTAGGATAGGAGTTCACAAGATGTCATTCTTGAGTCACAGAGAGGGCTCTGAAAGCTTTGAACCAGTCACCACCTGCAGCAGAACCAGATGTTTTCAGGGTTGCAGCAGAACTTCCAGCACAGCTGGATGCTTCTGGAACTGAAGCCACCATCTGAAGGGTGCCTAGGTCCAGCCTTGAGGATATCGTGGTCAGCTGGGCTCCAGAGACTGCCCTGGTTGCCAACCTTGGCAACTCACCTGCTCAAGCATAGGTACTGGTACTCAGATGATTACATACTTCTGAGAATGGAAAGAGAAACAAGAATGAGATACTCTTGGGAAGCCTGGTCTTTGTGTGACCCTCCACAGCAAGTCCCTTGCCAAGGTTCCCCTTGGAGAATAAAAATACTTGGCATTGTCTGTTTCCCTCCTGTACTACTGGAGAGGTGCCTGGAATGAACTGTGGAAGAATGATGCAGCAGATGAGAGGCAGATCTGCAAACTATCAGTAAGGACTCTCTAGCTTCAGAACCTGGAATGAGTCCCACTGCTTAATAACATAGAGATTTCTCTACTTTGCTTGCCATCTCTGCCCTTTGTAGAAGCATGCTGTAAAATTAAGTTGTGACAGCACTACACAGTTGTCTGCAGAACATCTAACAAATTGTCACCCTGCTAGGGATTTTGAAATCATCTTGCATAATGCAGTGAAGACTCTCTTTTTCTAGAAATACAGTATTTTTTTTTTACAGATATTAAAGTCTTAATAAAGTTGGTATATTATCTAAAGAGCCATGCAAAATGCCAGTCCCATATTTTTCTCATTATTGGCCATGGAGATTTTCCTTGGAGTTTCAAATAATGCAACAGGAAATGGCTATACATTGTGTAGCTGGGAATTTGTATTGTATGAGCCTTGGCAGCAAGGCCTGACACGAGTTTTGAAGAAAAACTCAAGGAAATTGCATATCTGAAAGTCTGGGCAAAGCAAGGTGGAAGAAACTTGAAAATAACATATGTTGGTAAATACATTGGTAAATACACTTAGGAGTGGAAGACATGTTTTTTCACAAGACAGTGTCTATTGACTCAAAAAAAAATGTTTCAACACACACAGGTTGTTAAGTCCCTGCAATGTAGATTCTGTGAGAGTCTTTGATACAACAGCATAGCAAAGGTTTCTTAAAGTAATGCTAGGAATTAAAATGGAAGAACTTGTATGGATTAAAGAATTAATCAGAAGGAAGGGAAAGGGGAACAAATTAACTTCTCCCAAAACAGAAATATCCAAGGATATCTTCCTTCTACAAACTGTACAGGCAGAAATTAAATCAAGATCTGTTCTTGTTAAGAGGGCTCTGTGGCAGGACAGGATGGAAACCAGTGCAGTTCTGCACGGTGCCAGGGGAATGAAAAAGGAGGATGTAAGTGGGGGCTGCTGGAGCCCTGCAGCCATGTGTACAAATGCCTGGCACTACACTGATGGAATGATAGAGTGAGGTCTCCCTGGGGAATTACGAAAGTTTCACCCAGACCAAGAAGTTTGTCTTCTGTGGGCAGAACCAAGCTGTTACCCTGAGCATATTCAGAGAAACATGCTGAAAGGAAATGTTTATCTTGTATTTGGTTTGGCATTTTATTTGTTTTTTACTCCCCTAGAAATGGCTTTAGGGCTGGCACAGAAACTTAGGAAGCAAATTTGAAAATTCACTTGGATCAAGAGTTTATCCTTGAATCTGCTAGACCCCTCTGTTTTTCAGTTTGTAAAGACAAAATAAACAGAACGAGTAGGTGCCTGATCGGCAAACACCATGTGTCATGTTACTTTTAAAAGATACTTAGTGTTTGCCACCCATGCCTACTGTGGAACAGGAAAAACAGATAATGTTTAATAAATAGGAAACCTTCAACAAGAACACGTAGAAGTAAAATAATGTCATTATGCCCTGTGAATTTGTGTTTGATCTCTTCATCACTGAAACACAGAACAAAGAATAATGGGATAATTTGGCTTTAAACAGGAAATTACAAGTGTTAGGGAAGCAAACGTAGGTAATAACTATAAATGTTCACATGGTCTATTTATTATTTGCTGTAGTGAAAAAATAGTTAATAGTCAATATAATTACTCCAATGAAAATGCTGATATCAACTATAGTTACTGTTGTATAGGTTGTAATTCAAATCATCTGTTTTAATCCACTTGTATATATCCTGAATTGATAATTTCTTGCAGTGAAGTGTTTTTCTGGAAGTTGAAAGTAATTATTAAAGGAATGGAAATTATTAGTGGTTCATGGTTTGGCAAGGAGAAGAAATGCCTATTCAGGTTCTTAGTGTCTATTTTAGAGGGCTTCTGCACCAGAAATGTTTGAGGGTGGAGCGTAACACAGCAGTATTTTCTTTCATAGTCTATGTGTTTATATTTGGGGTTCATCCCAGTGAGGTGTTTGGAAGTATAAGTCACTGGTCTGATTATTCTCCACAACTTAATTAAGTCCATTTATTTCAAAGGGCAAGGGAAATATTAGTGGTTTATTAAAAAATGGGATGTAAAACACTGGAGAAAAATGACAAGAAATGCTGGCATAAATGTGTACATAATGTGTATATAAACAACATAGTTTATTTCTAGTGAAATGTTTTGTTCTCCAGTGTAGTTTTCAGTGGATTTGTAGGGGATGTTTGGTCTTGCTAACTAATTGAGTTAGCTTTGACTGGAACTGCCTTGTCTGAAATTGCCCTGCTATCCAAGGATTTCTCCACCTAGCTGCACAGCTTAGCTCTTCATGCTGTGAAGATCTATCAAGCCACTTCACAGGAAAAAAAAGCATCATCTAGGGCAGCTCCACAAGTAGTGAAATGGGTGTGAGATCAATAATTTATTATCTCTCTTTTCTGATTCCATAGCATTTGCACAATAGGGAGCTGTAGAAGTGAAACAGAAAAATTAAAGTCTTGCTGTACTTCACAGAGGTAGAAGGCAAGAGTTCACTCTTAAAACAATGCACTGAGATCTTTTCAGGTTATCCAGCTGTCACAGCTGAGTTTGTTAAACCTCTCATTCCTGGCCAAGCCAGTTAAGTAGAGTTCCATCCTTGTCTGTGAAAATACTTGCAATAATACTGCAAGAGCCCTCCTCACAGAGACTTCATGTTAAGAGATGTAACAGAGACAAAACCATCAGAATTTCATGTCATTGCCCAAAACACCCAGCTGCTATTATGTTTATTACTTTTCCAAGAGTGTGAACACTGATCATAAGTTAAAGTAGATTTTTCTCTGGGTTGTCCTTTCTTTCTTCCCTGAGTCAAGAAACATTTGTTTTTGACCAGGAGGAACATGCGTTACAGAATCTGGCACGTTTGTTGTGGTGCAATCTTGAGAATGTTTTGTTGTGATAAGTGAGTGACAGCTTCCAGTTAGTGTTCTGCAGGAGGTGAGGGTTTCTTTCCAGAAGTTCTGACCATCTCAAAATTTTCTCCTTGCAGAGCTCCAAATCTAACATATTATCTTATCCCCTCAGTACAGCAGGGCTGGTATTCTACTACACCAGTTTATCTAGCTAATAGTCTTAAGTAGCAGTTCTAGTTACAGGAAAGACTGTGTAAGGATTACTTCTATCAGAGTCAGCATTTGGTCTGCGTTGTCCAGCATTATAACAGAAGACATGATTGTAAATTATTGTTAAATGTTGTTTTTCACTTATGAGAGCCTGTTACCACTGGAATTCAACACGTTTTTTCTTCCAATTTGTTAAGCCACAAAGCACATTATTTTTTTCTTAAGAGAATGCGGCTCTATTTTATTCTAGTTTGGAGACGTGTCAACACTTAAGCCTTGCTATTTAATTTCATTATATCCCCTTGAAATCCCTCAAGAAACATGAGTTATGGCCATGTCAGTGCTTTTTACTTCATGGGTTTCACATCTCAGCAACTTGTAAAGATGTGTGAAATACAATTAGCATTTCTAGTAATCCCAAGGTACCTATATATGAGCACTGGCCTTCTAGAAACAGCATTGTTTTTCCCAGCTAAAGGAAAACAGAAGATTAGACTTAGTATGTGGCTCTTTGCCCTCTTTAAGAACGGAACTGGGGACTGATCTAAATAATATATGGCTTACATTAGTAGGACTCCTGGATCTAAAGAGAAGTAGTCTCTCTATGCTGTTCTACTTGCCTGTGGGAATCCCCTCATGCATTCAGTTGTAGCTTATGAAAAGCTGCTGTAATCTTCTGAAAAATTACTTTTAGAAAAGCCTTGAATCCATCATATCTTTACTAGAGGTAAGCTGCCCTGACTTCTTATGTATGTGAGGAAGTCTCACAGCATTTCCTGGTTGTTAAGGCACTGTAGCATTTAAATGTAGTGTGTTAGAAAGATGAGATTTTTACAAAAATACATAAAATTGAAACTTGCTTCCTTCTAATCAGAGAAAGGCCTAGATCTTAAATAAGGAATAAAAGTCTTTTCTGTATTTGAGATGGCTATAGGATGGATGTGTCCCTGAGAAGTTCAGAGATGGCATACTCAAATCCTTGCAGCCCAGTTCACAGGACACGCAGAGCTGTCCTGAGTTCTTAGGTGTTTATTTCAGTGCTAAAATGTAAGTGAGATGGTGGGGGGGTGGGGGGTTTGGTTTTGGGTTTTTTTATTATTTTTAAGTGGTTTCCACATGGTTGGTGTGAAATACCATTTTCATAACGTGCCCCCATTTACCTGAATTGTCCCAAGCAGACGTGCCTGTCATGCCAGCAGAAAGCCAAAGGGGTGGCAATAACCTGAGCCTTTCAGATAAGGCTGAGACATGTTGACAGGAATGGGTGAGGTTCTAAAGCCACTTACTTCTCCTAAAGAAGGCCAAATCCTCGTGACTGCAGGAAGAGTAGTAGTTCTGTAATAATGATGTTGGTCTGAAACAAGCTTTCAGCATCTGGCTGTGCCAGAGAAATTCCTCCATGTCCTTGGAAAATTGATCAATATCTGTGTCCCAGCTCCCTAGCTGTAAAGTGAGAAGGCATTTGAAGGATGAATTCCTTAATCGGTTTGAGTTTATCAGATATTATGGTGATGAAATTGCTGAGGTTGTGCAATATCCTCTGTCAACAGCACTGCATTTACTGTGCAGAGCAAAATGACAGAAAATTGTATCTCCTCTTCCAGTGCTCATGCAGCTGGCAGGCTGCCTCTTCCACCAAGGCAGGGAAGGGTGGCTGTGTGCTTGTCAGGAGGTAAGGGACACCACCCACAAGCAGAGAAAGGACTGAAGTGTCCTCCAGTGAATATTTGTTTTCTGCATAAATCTGCATACTTGCAGAAACTATGCTTTTCTTCCAACAGGCAAGGACTTGTGCTAGTGTGGGCCCATAACTAATTGTTGCCATGGGAAATGGCCACCCACACTTTCATATGTGAATGGAGCTTGTGTTCAGACATACTGTTCCATCTGTGTGTCAGCATATGCACATTAGTGCGTGTGTATGTTTCTTCCCTGGTGTAGCATGGTCAAGTTGAATTATGAAAGGTAGCCTTTCATGTTAAAGATTCTGGAAGCATCAGCAGCACCTGGAACATTGTGTCTATGGGGCTGTTCCAGTGCTGAGATGCCCTTAGTGCCACTTGGTGTTCCTTCAGTTCAGTGGTGTGCTCCGAGCCTACAGAAAGGCACAACCACTCCTAAGAAATTATTTTCACTTTTCTTTTTTTAGTTGTTGCCCATGTGACCCCACAGCCTTTCTCCCCGCAGAATAATATGATCTGAACATAAAAATGGAAATTTTGGAGCATTTTAAAGAAGAAAGTATTTTGGTTTGAATTATGAATCCATTTTCCTCCTTTTTTTATAGTCAGAAAAAATTGCACTGTCCTGTGGGAAGTTTTCTAAAATATTTATGTTGTGATACATACACCTGATTTGGAAAATTTCAGTGGAGATAACTGAAGTTTGGAGAAGCTGCAAGTGACTTAGATGTCCTTGGTGTCAGGTAATGGCCAAGGTGTCTCTGCTGGGACAGGAGAAAGCAATGTCATTGGTCCATGGTTTCTGCTAACTGGCAGGTGCTTGTGAAAGGTACTTGTACAAGCAGGTGCTCACATCGATTCTAGATACACTCTCTGAATGGTTAAATCTGACATTTTTAGGCTGCGTAATTTCTGAAAGCTTTTAGATCTGCTACTAGAGCCAAGCTTCTTGCTAGCAGGCAGAGTTAGAGAACCATTAAGGTCAAGAAATGTAACTGTTTCTCTATTAGACCATCAGCAGAGCAAGGACTTCTCTCAGTGTACCATCGGCCTTTCAAAGCAGATCCATGTGAAGCACATTGAAACATATTGATGACATATTGTGGAAAAGGCTGCATTGCCACTGGCTGAGCTGCACATTTGCTTTGGACTGTGAATTTGGCACTGTTAAGTGAGATGAAAGAAACACCAGCAGCAGAGTGCAATGCTTGGCTCCTTCCCTTCCTTCAAAACAGCCTAACCTGCCAATTCCATCTGCATACTCACATACTGACTGGATTAATATAAATTTTAATTATAGCATAATTTAAGACAACAAGCTAGCACTTGTTCCTGTCTAGCACTTTTGTGTTGTGTATGAGCACCTTTAGCACCAGCAGCTCCTTTCCTAAATAAAGAATGAGCTGCAGGTGTCACAGGAGCACGGGCCTTAGTGATCCCCTAACTGTGTGACTTTGCATAATTTACTAGGTTGTTCCCTTGCTTTCCTTGCTTTTTTGTTTTGAAGGGTTTTTTAAAGTCTGGATAAATGAAGACCACCCATATTATAAATTTAATTTTATTATAATAAATTTAATTATTATTGTTATGGTTTATTATTATACTAGAGATAACTACAGGTGACTACATACTTAGTGGGGTTTTTAGATGTTATATACACCTGTCATACTGTTTGTATGCTTGTCTTTCCTTAAACCGCAATTTTGCTTTAAACAGGGAGAGCTCACATCCAACCATAATCCTTTACCTATCATTATGGATGTAAATACTAATAATATTCACTTCAAGCAGATCATTGAGATGCTGGAGTGAGTTCAGAGATGGGCAATGAAGCTGGTGAAGAGTCTGGAGAGCATGTCCTATGAGGTGGGCTGAGGGAGCTGGAGGTGTTTAACCTGGAGGAGAGGAGGCTCAGAGGAGACCTTAATGCTCTCTACAACCACCTGAAAGGATGTTGTAGCCCGGTGGGAGTCAGCCTCTTCTCCTAGGCAGCCAGTGACAGTACAAGAAAACATGGCCTCAGGCTGTGCCAGGCAGGTTTAGGTTGGACAGTAGGAAGAATTTCTTCACAGAAATGGTGATTAGACATTGGAATGGGCTGGCTAAGGAGGTGGTGGAGTCACTGTCCCTGGAGGTGTTTAAGGAAAGACTGAATATGGCACTTAATGCCATGGTCTAGTTGATGTGGTGATGTGTGGCCTTAGTTTGGTCTCCATGATCTCCGATGTCTTTTTCCAACCTAGTGGATTCTGTGAATCCATAATATTGGAAGTGAGAATAGCAAATTAAACATCTCTGCATGTAGCTGCCTGACACCCATTATCTTGTTTTCCTAGTCTTGAGTAATTTATTAATGAAGAAAAGACACTACAAAAGCCATGTGAATATAGATCATATTTCATAGAAGTTTTATTATTTTTTCATGGTCTTCAAGAATTTTAAGAATCAATTAAATTGAATTGCTTAAATGAGGCAGAACACAGTTCAAGCTACAAAAGATTTTAATGATCCCAGAAAATGGCTTTCTTAGTGAAATATCAATATTGAAGCTTTAAAAGAAGAAGAATTTTAATTGTTTTTTTACCCTCAAGTAGCTTTTATAAGTGTTATCTGTATTCTCGATGAATTACCATAATATTTTGTTTGTGCTATTTGGGCCACTTTAAACATTTTTATAGATCTCCAAGTAGATAAATGTCTGGTTTCAGTTTCTTGAAATACAATTATAGATATTTGTCATATTATAATTGTAGTTATAGAACAATGGGTACAATGGAAATTTCTAAATTACTTTATTTTTCTTTTGTTTGTAAAGTACCTTATTGAAGAAGAAATGTGGTTTACTTTAAAGCATGAAATGTAATTTGTAGGAACATATTCTAGAAGTCATATTTATTCCTTTTGCCAAACTTTTGAAAAATGAAGAAAATTTTGTAATTAACCAGTCTTTTTTAATAACTGAGGAAATTTTACTATGTTGTTTTCTTAACAAAAATTCTGCTATTTAAAATGTTTGCAAAATAGTTGTTTAGATTTTTTTGGTAGTGTGTTCTGATTTTTTTTAATCCATTATTGTGAACTTTAATCACGTTCAGCTTAGCCCAAAGGTTTTCTGTGTTCCAGCTTTTAAGCTGCCTAACCTGTGTAAATACATTAGGGCTGTTCTAAACCATTAAAAACAAGAGGAGATGGATGTGTGCAAAGTTCAAATGTGTTCTGCTGGCTTTTATCATCAGTGTGAATCATATGGCAATTTAGATGCCTAAAATAGTTTGTTGTTCATAAAACACAACAAAATACAGCAACTAAAACATAGCAAATGAAATCTGCCTAGAGGAGACAGAAATATATATTGGGCATTTCACTCAGTGTTGTGGGACGTTTCTTACTGTAAGGAACTTTTTTTCCATGCGTATGTTTTCATTTTTATTTCAAATTATTTTGGTGTACTTGAAATGGTGTAATTGAAACCTGTGGAAAATGAAATCCTTCTTTCATCCTCAAAAATGAAATTATATAAGGAGTCTAAAATGCTTGCTTTCAGGACAGCATTGGATCACAATCGTATCATGAACCAGTCTACCTACTGAATTAGTTTCTCTCCTCTTTCTGTTATTTTCTGAGGCCTCTAGCTTAATTAAACATTTCATGCAGAGTCAGTGAATAAAAATGTTCAGAAAACTTATAAAGCCCAAGGAATTACAGTTTTGGGTCAGATACAGAGCCTCGTCTCTGAAAAATCCTTGACATAAGGTAAGCATTAGAGAGCAAGAGCCAAAACATCGCTGGGTCACCGGTGTGATTCTCATCCTGAATCCAAAACACAGGACTATACCAGCTACTTGGAAGAAAGTTAATTCTATCCCCGCTGAAACCAGGACACAGCTCTTCCTTAAAACCAGCAGACAGAGTGTGCCAAACCAGCAGAATGTGCGGGAGTACATCAGTTCAGGAAAGTATAGAAAATCTAGTTAGTTCAGTGTGGTTGACTGGAATTTGTTTTCATCTTCAATTATCATTAATGTGCAGACATAAAAAAGTAGATACTTATAAAGCGAGCATAGTTAGAGGGAAACCACTCACATCTGTATAAGGAAAAGCTAATCCTTTAGAGGTATAAGGGAAGTAGTACTTGCATGGACAGGCAGTCTAGAAAACAGGCAGGAGTCAGTGTGTTGGCAGGAGTCAATCTGTGCTGGGATCTGTTCTTTTCTGCGTGTTCATAAACAGTTCTGCAAAGGAGGCAAATACTGAAGTTTGCAAAACAAGAAGTTTGACAGTGCCCCACTAAACCACCAAGGGCCAGCTAAAGAGCTGCAGAAAGTCCTTACAAGGCAAATGCCTGGGTAATAAGTCAGCAAATGATACTCAGTATAGATTAACATAGAATGAGGCTTGTAGTCAAAATATAACCCTAATGTGACACATAAATTCATGCGCTCTGAACATGATGACTCAGAGACAGGATTTTGCTGTTGTTACAGTCTGTCCCTGAGGAGGTCAGCTCACTGTTCATCACAGCTCTGCTCCTCCCCACACCAAAAACATGCAGCAGAGCTGGAAAAATTAAGAGGAGGCCAATAAGGATAGCAAAGCTCTGGAACAGATTTCATGAAGGTCTTCCTTGATGTGGCCTTTCCCAAGCTATTACTCCTCAGGCACCCCTATAATTGATGTCCCGGAATGAAGAACCAAGAGCCTCTATGACAAAGGTGTCTCAGTTGTGCTCACTCAGACCAGCTCGGGTGCTGTGTGCAGACACTGCCTTATGGCAGCACACAGGTTCCCTGGAGGGAAGAAGCCCACTGGCGTAACTAGTTTTACACTGTGTCCCAGAGTCTGCAGAATAGTGAAACTGATTCTGGTTGGTTCTAGTCCCTTTTATACTAATTATTGCATCTGATATAAGCTTTCTGGAGAAACATGGTCAGAAATAGTTGATTGAGACAAGTACTACAAAGCCAATTTTTTTAAAAGAAAACAATAAAAGAGTGAGGCTCTCAAAACTCTTACTTTATTTTCCGTAGTTGTTTTGTCTGTACACCTTAAGCTACAGTTTAAAAAACATTGTGCCTAAATGAAAGTTCAGTTATTGAGCAGGAGTAATAGAAATGTAGCATAGAATTAGGGCAGCTCCTGTTTTGGTATCTTCTCCTACATTCTGGTGTTTGTGCTGTTTACACAGAAAATACTGGAAATTGTCAAGTCCGTAGTCACCTTGAGGAAGTTCTTAGCTGCTTTTCTTCTCTTGGTATGAAATGAGTACCATTCCAGTTAGAGAAAAACAAAACAAAACAAAAACAAATGGGAAAAAAACACAAGAAGAAAAATTTCAGAACATTTCAGAACTAGGATGGGCAGCACTCAGTGTCTCTTCTCACAGTTCCTTCTGCAGCCAGATTTTTCCAGCTGAGGAGGTTTTATTCCTCCTCAGGAACTGCAGCCACATCCAAGAACACATGCTCTTGGCAGTGATGTGGTCCCATCTGATGAAGCAGGAGAACTGAAAATAGCTTTCCTAAGGGGAAAACTTCAGGCATGGCTATCTAATGTTGTTAGAGTTTAGTGTATTTATTTTTTGTGATTAGAGAACTGGAGGATAAGGGTGGGGGTTTGTGCTAGTTTTTTTCCTTTCCCCTTGAAAATAAGCAGCTGAACAGTTTACCCACAAAGATAGAACACAGTGAATTGTATCAAACATGCTGCTGTCACTTATGAAATCCGAATTCTCTCTCTGTCCTTTTGAATTATGTTGAAGAAAATTCAGTCATTAAAATAAATGGTCAGTCTTTGTTTTATAGTTTCCTAATTGCAGTTGGCTTATTCTCCAGTTTTCTTATATAGATTAAAGGCCAAGAGGTACAGCTAACCATAATATTGGATAAGTACATCAGTAAAACCTTAGCACATTTGGTGAAAAAAATAAAAGTGCAGGGTTTGGATCACTGCATTGCTCTAACAGGACAAGCTGTTTTCAAGTAGCTGTTAGCAGTGCCTGTTAATTTAAAGAAATCTCACCAGCCACTGCTGTGGGGAGATTTTGACCTGATCACCCATCCGAGGCAAGAAACAAAGTAATTTAAAAACAAACAAAAACCCCCCACCCTAGCCTATACTGTGATACAATGTGATTTAAAATAAGTAAAATATCGAAAAGTAGTCATATTCGTAGTATAGTATGTTTTAACAAATGATATTTAAAAAGCTCTCCATGTCTTCATATGCAGTGTGGACTTGGTAGCAGAACCATAACAGAAAAAAATTACTATAGTTTATGCTTCTTATAGAGGAGCTTTCATTTGAGAATATCAAAGTACTTAATAAAGATTTAATATAGAATCACAACAGGTTTCATGAGTATTATTTTTATTTATCTGCTGAAGGAAATAATGATATAGAGAAACAGTGATTTTCTAGAACTCCTAGGGGAGATGTGATGGTTGAAACTGTGCTGAACTGGAAGAGAAAAAACTCATCATGGCTAGGCTTCTCAAACGAAGATTTGAGAAGGGCTCTACCCACGCTTGCTACAAGCGCACTGATGGCTAAAAAGGTCAATGCAAGATAGACAAGTCCGGTTGCAGAAGGCACAGCAGAAAGACTCCCCAGGTGATATTGACGAGACGCGATTCTTTCTGTGTTGTCTTTTCTCCTCGAGAGTGAGTTCTCAAAAGCAGCAGCAGCGTTATAGATGGTGTGTCTCCAGGCCTCCCGATTGGAGGCCAGGGTAGACCAATGGTGGTGATCAATATGGCCAAGGCTGAGGGATTGTTTCAGGCAGTCCTTGTATCTCCTCTTTGGTGCTCCTCTCTTGCGGCAGCCAGTGGCAAGTTCCCCATAGAGCACGATCTTAGGGAGGCAGCAGTCCTGCATCCTGGAGACGTGCCCTGCCCAGCGCAGCTGTGTTCTCAGCAGCATGGCCTCAATGCTCGTGACTGCTGCCTGTTCAAGGACAGACGTGTTGGTCACAAAGTCAGACCAGTGGATGTTTAGGATTGTACAGAGGCAGCGCTGATGGAAGCGTTCTAAGAGACGCAAGTGGTGGTGGTAAATGACCCATATAAAAGAGTAGACAGTACAATGGCTCTGTAAACACCGATTTTAGTACTTTTCTTCAGGTGTTTGTTTTGCCACACTCTTGTTTGTTTTGATACACTCTTTTCTTGAGGTGTTTGTCTTGCCTCACTTGACCAGCATGGTCAAGTCAGATATGGCGACGCACTTTCTGAGCTGTTTCCGATAGCCAATGGTGTGAAGCAAGACTGTGTTCTTGCACCAACTTTATTCACAGTCTTCTTCAGCATGATGCTCCAAAGGGCCACGGCAGACCTCGATGATGAAAACTGTGTCTACATTCGATATAGTATCGATGGGAGCCTATTCAGCCTAAGGCACCTGAAGGCCCACACTAAGACCTTAAATCATCTTGTCCGTGAGCTGCTTTATGCTGATGATGCTGCCCTCATTGCCCACATAGAAGTAGTTCTACAGCATTTGACATCCTGCTTTGCAAAGGCTGCTGAGCTTTTTGGACTGGATGTCAGCTTGAAGAAAACAAAAGTTTTATATCAGCCTGCACCTCAGGAAGTCTCCCATCATCCCCATATCACCATTGGTGAAACAGAGCTCAAATCAGTCCAGCAGTTTAATTACCTGGGAAGCATCATCTCCTCAGACGGTAAGATTGATGCTGAAATAGACAACAGGTTAGCATAGGCATACAGAGCTTTTGGTAGAAGAAACTAAAATCCCGATGGAGACCCAAGTTTCTCATTTCACTGGTTTTTGCATTTTTTTATTATATTAGTAGTGAAGGAGAGGTTTTCAAAGTATGTGCTATACTAATAGATTTTAATTCAGTAATACAGAGAACAACTGGTTTAGACTTCTAGTTACTTGATGATCAGTAGATCCTTGTGTAGGCAAGTTAAATCTGGTGTTTTGGGAAGGAGTGGAAGAAAATTTCTGTTCTATTTCTTTGTATTTTGTGTTTCATGTAATTTCAGATACTGTTTGCCTCACTGAAAGAATGAAGTAGAGAGATTTTACTTGTAATGTTGGTAACACACTTACTTTTAGTCCACTGAGATAAAAAATTCCTGGCAAGTAACATTGACATTTTCACTTATTTACCATATGTAATTTATGAGAACACTTTGTATTTTCTGAAACAGAGAGTTGTGTTCTTAGAATGATATAAAGAATATCTGAAACCTGAAAAATGTATGCAAAATATTCAAAGAAGGAAGTGTTACATTGCTGTTTAGCAATGGTGGATTTATGAGGTGTGCTCTATGCCCATGCTCACAACAGGGTGCTTCTTGAAAGATTGTTCCCTGCCACATACGAGAGGAGAAAACAGAAAAGGAGAAGAGGTGGGTGTTGATGGGTGAGATTAAAAACTTAGCCGTCAGTAGACCACTCTATCAAGAGCATTTCAAGTGGGTCCAGAGAGAAGATTGTTCCCCTCTTTTCCATGCTGTATTGGGTTTTCCTATTATGTGGGACATCCAAGCAGACAACGACAGACTAGGATCCAGTGGATGGCCACCACAGAGAGGGAGAACTGGAACACTTGGTGTACAGAAGGCTGTAGAAACAGGGCTTGTTTAGCCTGAAGAAGGCTTCAGTTTTCAGTTTTCTGTGCTCATCAGTACAGCAAGGGCAGTTACATGTAAGGAGGAGCCAGTTTCTTTTCCGAAGTGCACACAGAAAAACAAGGCACAGCAATCATGAGCTGCAACAACAAACATCAACTTGGACCTAAGGATGGAATTCTTCCCTATCAAGTGGCTAAGCAGTGGAGTGTGCTAGAGAGGCTGCAGGAACCCTCAGCATAGGCTTAGGCAAGGGTCTTAACAGCCTGATCTAACTTTGAAGGTGAACTGAATAGCCACCAAAGAGATTTCCCACTTAAATTATTATGTGGTTTTGTGGTCCCAAATGGGCTGAGATGGTAGATGGTAAGAGGCAACCTCAGTTGAGGACCTGATACCCAACCATTTCATAAACAGAGGGCAAACCCTGTGTCTAAGATTGAGTTGTGTGTAGATATATCCACCCAGGTTGCAATACTTTTAATTATTTTCATTACAGAAAATTACACTATTTGATAAGTATTAGATTGAAAGGTAGGAATAGCATTATTTGTATTCTGAGTGAACAACATTTAGAGTCTGCCGATTTTCAGTTGCATTTGTATTTAAATACTTGTAGGAGTAAATTTTCACTGGTGCTCTTTTTTGCAGTTTACAGCCCAATGAAGGTATTTTATTTATCTCTGACAGAATACTTATAATTCAAAGGATTGAGTATGGCTGTTAGGCCCCAATTTCATGCTATAAGGAGCTGAGAACCCTTTGCACCCAACAACACTCAAAATTAAAGGCACTTTCTGGATTTATTTTACTTCATGTGAGAAAATTGCCAGCATTGTTAGGTGGCTCAGAGAAGCTAACGCTGAAAATGGTGAGCTGTGCTGAAGGACACCAATTCCGCCAGATCCATGGTTCTGACCATTCACTGAGCAAAACATGAGAATGCGAACAAAAAAAATACTGTAAGACCAGAGCAATTAAAAATTGTGAACTAATTATGATATTTTCTGAAAAAAGGAGGGATAAATGAAGAAGGCTGACACTGATATTCACTGCATTTGAATGCAGAATGGGTTCAAAGAAAAAGTATTTTAGATTTTTTTGTTCTCTAGTGGAATAAAGGAATTTGTAATAACTATAAACTATTGTTTAATGTTTAAAGCAAGGCAGGCATATTTTTACTGATGAATATCTGAAGCTCTATATATGAGCTCTATACATACCACAATCAGCAGAGGAACCCATTCCTATGCTTCTGAAATTTGGTTGCAAGACATAAATGCATTAATGCTTTGAGTTAGGTTGCCTTCAGAAATAAGCAAGCAAATTCTGTTCAGGGTTAGGAAACAGTGAGTTTCTCATCAATGCTAAGTGTGCAATTTGACCTTCCTGTCTGCTCTCTCAAGCTGGACAGTCTTGTTTATGCTTTGGGAAGGATTAAGGATCTTTATTAAGATGATTCTCTAAATAGTAGACACAGTCCTCTCAAAACAAATAATGGCTGGATTCCCTCAGGCTCATGATGCCGTAGCCTTATCTTATGAGTAGATACAACTGGAATCTACGTCGTATTTTCATGGAAATTGGAGATTTTTTTTTTTCCATGTCAGAATAGTGAGCTTTAACTCTCTGCATGTTGTCATTAATTGTTGATTTATAACATTGATTCTGGACATGATAAGCTGTTCCATTTGTCAGCGGGACTTACAGTTCTCATAATCAGGGCCTTTCCTTCTTAATGAGTGGCAGCATTTTTTACTGACATAAGCACAAACATTTAAAACAATGTTTTCCAGATTTGTTTTCTTTTGTGAGTAATAATAAGAGGTTCTAGGGAGACAGAAAGATTTACTGTTGGAAATTATCATGGCGAGTTTAAAGATGCACAACTATGCCTTTCTAGTCTTGCTGCCAGAAGTCTGAGAAACCTATTTCTAAATGTTATTATGATGAAAAGCCTGCAGTGAATACATTCTTTTGAAAAAAACATTTTCTAGCTTGGTTGAGAACTGTGTAAAACTCTTTGGAATAAAACAAAAAGAACAGTGTATGGAAAGTTAGGAAAAATTAAACATCATTTGTCCACTAGATGGAAACAGAAGCAGCAGGTGTGTATATGCATGTTTTAACCATATGTTTCTGTGGATTCAACTAAATATTGTAATCTCTTGTCTTCACATGAGACAGAGTAAATCAAGTAATTTTTAGTATTGCAGTTCAAGTCAAGAATGGACAGCAGAATATGTCTGAAATGGACTGAAAATGCATAAAATGGCTTAGGTAAGGAGGGGAAAGATGAGAATAACACTATGAGGAAAATGAAACTCAGGGGCACTGAAAATTCTGTATGAAATGAAAACTGCATAATGCTAGCTCATCAAGAGGAGCAGAGTCTGTCAGAGTCTGCAAGATTGGTTGTTTTTATTTTCTTTAGAGTTTACCCATTTTTTGTTCCTTTGCAGCAGCAGGGAAGAAATTATCTTTGGTCTTCTAATGTGTCAGGAATGATTTTCTGTGAAGAAGCCTTGCTTCTGAAAAGGCCTAGAAGTTCTCCAGATATTACTGTTTTCCTCCAAAGTTGAATTTCTGAATCCCATATTATTAAACTGAAGAACCACAGCCGTCTTAGTTAACAGTTAAGCAGCTGTTCTGCATGGTCCCTATTTAGTCATGGAATCTTTCAGTCACAGAGTAATTTCAGTCAGAAGAAAAGTCTTCCCCTAGTCCATCAGCTTGCTGAAAGCCAGGCTGAGTTTGAAGTTGGATCAGGTTGCTCAGAGCTTTGTCAAGTTTTCAATGTCTCCAACAATGGAGTCTCCACAAACTCTCTGGCAATCCTATTCCTGTCCTTGACCACCCTCAGTGGGGGGGGTGGGGGGAGGGAACCCATTTCCTGTTTCTAACCAGAAATTCCCTTACAGCAATTTCTGTTGCTTCCACCAGTTCCAAAACTCTCCTGGTCTCCACAGCTGAAGATGCTGAGAACTTGACATCCTCTGCCAGGTCTTCCTTGACTGCACATCCTGCAAAGGATTTCCTTCATGCTCATCATTTGCTTCCTTCTTCTTTACAGAAGACACTGTCCCACCCAGTGTCTTCAGTAAAAAATTGTCATCGAGAGACTCAATTCACCTGGATTTCAAAAGTAAATAAGGAAATTTTAGGCACCTGTAACCAGAGAGCTTAGAAGATAGATTGACAGTAACACAGGAATGAGAAGCATTCTTCAACTGTGATTCAGCTCATGCTAAAGTAGATGTCCATCAAATGTTACGTGATGGTATTTTACTTGTGGCTATTGAAATCTTGCAAGACAGAATATGTTCGTTGCTATATTCTTAAGAATTCCTATAGGGGAATGTCGTTGTGGCAACAGCACCACACTTACCATTTCACATTGACAAGACTGTACTTTAATTTACTACAATACTTCATTGGTACTAAATATTCTGTTCCTTTGCTCCAAAATGTTTGCAAACCCTTTTAAATTGATGTAGGCTAAAAGGGCTTTGTTGTCTGCCACGCACATTTCCTGAGAAGTTGATAATTTTGTCTGCTGTTGCTGTTTCATGGTGTCGTATTATAGTTTTTGGCTGTATTAGGCAGTATGAATTTGTTGTTCAGTTTGTGAAAGCCTAGGCAGAGTTTTAACAACTGTTGATAGAAAAGGTCCGTTATGGACAGATATATGGAAAAATGCCAATCTGACTGGGAGTTCAAAGGAAAGCAAAATAAATAATTTTCCAGCATCTTGTGGAGAAACCTGAATCTGCACAGATACACTGGCCTTCTGTAGAGGGTTCAGAGGCTCTTTTCCTTCTGTTTTGCTGTGCATAAAAATGGAAATGGAGTGGAGTTTCTAACTTGCAGGCTTCTTTTCCCTACCAAAGAACGTCATTCTCCAACCAGGCTAAATATCCCTCCCTAATTAGTAACAGATGCAGCAGTACGTGCACAAGCGTGTGTCAAGAGGACATTTGGAAATCATAGCAGAAGGTGCTTTGCCAGATAGGAAAGGAATATATGAAACTAAAGAAGGGAGTTGTTGGGAGACTTCAACAGTTGTTTGTAAAGATAAGGAGGGAAATGGGACAGCTGTTACAGGTTTTTAGGGAACGTTGCAAATCAAGCACAGGACTCCTGCTTCTCTTCAGCAGCAGTCTTCATCTTTTATTTAGATATGTCAGAAATGCATAGGAGTTAGAAGAGACATATTTGATCTTTGAAATATGTTTAAAACATTACAGGTTTTCCTCCTGTTCCCAGATGTAGAAGCTTTTTAGCAGTCTAATGTCCATGTTTTCATTTTCCCTTTTTCTCTCTTGCTGTCACATTGTTGTGTACAGAAGGCAGACCAGCTGCAAAGATATTAATGACTGTACCAAGACACGGAAAAAACAAAGATAGCAACAGACAGAATTAAGGAAAAAATATTTTTCTGTCACCTCTTTCAGCAATGCTCTTACTATACTGTTGTTATATTATTATTATTAAATTTATGTTATTTTTATTTTTATTATTATTTATAAATAACATATTTATATATGTTACATACATTTATAAATATATATATTTATTTATATTTTTATTATTTTTATATAAAATATAGTAATAGTATTTGTTTAATTGAAATAGTTATTGGGTCTTTAAATGTACTTCCACCAACCTCTACACACTTAGCCCTTCAATTTCAAACACTGATTCTCAAAAGTTTTGGGGGTTTGGTTTTGTTGGGGGGGGTGTTTTTATTATTATTTTAGAATAGCACACTGATAAACATTTGGACTTACATTGCAAAGGTTCTGTCAGTGTCATTTAACACCACAACTACAGTTCTTTACACAGCAATAGACTGTAATTTATAAGTACTGATATTTTCAGTGCATTTTTATACCACACTTTATAGACTAATTGAAAATATTTAATTTTAGTATCTTTAAAAAATACTTAAATGTACTGTTATAGTTGAAGAAGTAGTATCAATCTTGTGGGCCATGAATGAGTACTGGAGTGCGGAGCCTTCAATGGGCACTGACCCACAATAGCATGACCAAAGGCATAGACGGCACCTCTGGTGTCGTATGGGTAAGGAATGTTAGGCAGTATTGATGCAGCTCATCTGTCCCAGTCCCCTTTCCCTTCTGAAGTGCCCTGTGGAAGAAGGATGTTTCCAGGAAACCTGGACTTGTATTTCCCTGAAGGCATTAATATAGTATTTAGTGTTAGGAATATGGTATTGAGATTGGCAGCCCTGCTGCTTGCAGTGGCAGGCATTGTCAGAAATACATCATTTTTATTGTCCTTTGGGAATACCATAACTGGTGCCACATGGTCCCTACTTTCCTCATTGTTTCTCTACATAATGAAAAGAGAGAAGACAGGCTTCATGAGGGCAAGGAGAACTCAAATGTGGCCTGACAAACCCATAAAACCTTGTGTGAGGGCTAAAAAATAGTCCCATGAGATTAGGTAACCATCGTCACTACAATGGAGGAGTTTTCATCAGTTGTTGTTTCCTAACAGAGTTGGATAATTTGGAGACATCTTCTGTTGACATCTTCAAACACAGTGACTGGTATTCAGTGACAAGAAGGGTTTCCAGTTCCTAAGTGTAGAAGGCGATTAATAAGGCTTTGTTTTCTGAAATATTTTTCAAAACAAATCAAAATAATCTCATTTCACATAAATATGTGTTTTTGTTATATGTGGAATATTCTAACAGAAAGTAATTGTGACTCAAAATTTGTAACCTGTACTGACACCCAACATGCTCTCAGGTATTTCCTTGTAGAGTTACCAAACTCCTCAGGACATTTTCTACCTAATATTTATATTCTTATGTAAGCTTTATTTTTTAGCTCTACTGTACAGCATGCCTGGAGAAACTGCCCTTCACTGTGCTGTAATTACTGCCCAGATCTACCACTTTGCTAGCAATCATTTTCTTTCATGAATCATGAAAGATCCCTAAAATGTATTCATAATATTTATATTCCTTTTGTTAAGCCAGTGTGTTCTTGTGGGATTGTGCAATCTGGAGAGCCTTATAAATATGTACAAATATTGCTGACGATCGAGAGGCAGTCCAGCAGAGGGACACTAGATAGATAGAGGGCGGGAGCACAAGATAAACAAGTGGTAGCTGAAGAAACTGGCTTTGTTTTCTGTTACCTACAGGAGCTTTTATGGACAGGACAGTTTCTTCTGCGAGGTACACACAAAAAATAGCAAGGATCACCGGTCACAAACCGGAACAGAAAATGACCCATTTCAGCATAAGGAAAACATTCTTCCCTTGCAAACTGAGCAGGTTTTGCGAGAGAGGCCACAGGATCACCATCCCTGGGAAGCAGGTCAGGGCAAGGCCCTCAGCAGCCTGATCTAACTTCAAAGATGGCCCCGCTTTGGCTATGAGGTTGGATGGGATGACCCCCAGAAGTCCCTAACCTAAACTATTCTGTCATTCTCATAAATAAATGCATCATAAATAAGCACAGCTTTGTGTGCCCTCTGCACTTGCAAGCTCACTGACAGGAGAATGACTGCGGGCAGTGTTGCTAACACTTTATGTGAGTATGGTTGCCTAAGTCTTCCTACTGAAATATTCACGGTTGCCTGTAGCCTCACTGTGGAATTGTCTTTTACTGTTTGTGAAAATCTGCTCAGATTCTGGTGCTACTGCGAGAACTCTCAGTTCTGTATGTGTATGCTCAGTAGAAGCTTGTTTGCACTTAGAAACTAAAATCTCCAAAGACCCTGACATCACGGTTTGCTTAGGCTCTCCCAGCAATTAGCACTGACAAGCCTATGTGTGCTCCTGATGCAGGGTGTCTGAGCACACTGTGTCCCAGGGCTGCAGAGATGAAGCAGAGCTTCTCCAGCAGCCAGAGCCAGCTGCTGTGGGCTGGGATGTGGCCAAGCTTGGGAAGCGAGAGCAGGAAGCCTGTCTCTTGTGTGCATTCACTGACCCCCTTGTTGGTGCCAAGCCAGTGTGGAGGAGGGAAGAGGTTCAAATTTAGCGGGGACAAGAACTAAACAGGGAGAAAAGGATACAGGCAAGGATTGTATTTATGCAGTTGTGTGGATATGAGCTGAAAGAGATTCTGTGGCCCTGTAGATGCCTATCTGAATTATTTACCTATTTCCATGCATTTCAGGCTCCTTCCTGGAGTGACATTCCCCATAATCCAGGAGAATATTCTTGAAAGTACTGAAATTTTGTTTGGATAGTCTTTTAGAATAAGCTTTCCTGAAGTGCAGTTGGATCCAGCTCTCTGTACAGCGTGTACCTGTCATATGCTTCTGACTTATTGACATCATGTAGATTTAACATCATGTAGATATTTCCTAAAGGTGACCTTGAATTGCATAACTTCAAAGCAGATGAGGGTCCATGTTGTCTGAGATATGGCACCCTGGATACACAGCCAAGGAGCCAAGTTGGACTGTTTTAGACAAGGCGAAAGAGAAGGCACCTGCACAGAGGACTGAGGTGGCAAGAAAAGATTAGAGTTGTCTGAATGGAAAACTTGGACTGAGCACAACAACTTGAAGAGTAAATCCTGTGATAAGGATAAGAAGTCAGAAGCCAGTGACAGGTTTGTCATACTGAGACACAAGGGATCAGATTGGCAAAGAAATGCACAGAAAGTTTCTGGATGATCTGTACAGCCTACTTTCTTCCTGAGCCTGAATTAGAACTGTATTTCTTTGTCTCATCAATCTGCAGCTTCATACGAGACAGATGTAGATCTCACTGGCGAAGTGCATGTCCAAGCTAGGTATGGAGTGCCAGCAATTAGGCTTTTCCCATCCTGACAGTGCTGTTACAGTTGGAATTTGGGAATTTATTACATATTTTCTTCCTATATACATATATCTTTATTTCCATCGTGCATGACAGCTGCAGAAAAAAAACACATAAATCTGACGGTGACCAAAATTCATCTAGGCATTGCACCAGAAGGGCATCAGTTTGTTCTCATTAGAAGAAACATATTAGCATTTTAAGTAGTTGAAAAGGGAACATTTTATTACATTTCTTTTCTCAATTTAATCTGAACAGGCCTGTAGTACACTTTGCAGAAGTGTCCCACAGGGGAATTGTTTAGGTACACCCTGTTCTGCATGAGTAAGCATGGCGGAACCAGCTCCACCCTGTGTTCATTCCATAATTAATTTGTGCCTTTTTTAGTGTGAGTGATAGAACTTAAATTGCTCAGGAGTCACTATGATCTTGACATTCCTAATTTATAACCCAGCTTTCTGAAAAGCTGTTGAAATGTTAATGTCTAGTCAGTTTATCTTTGATGTGAAATTAAAGATTGTTTTCACAGAAGAAATTGCCATTGTCTTTGTCAGCAAGAGTTTTCTCGTCAGAATGCCTGTGACGAAAGTAAATCCGTTCATAAATGCTGTAACAAATGGCTAAATGCTGCAACAGCCACGTTATGCAAGGATCTTAGAAAGGATGTCAGGGTTTCTGTGGCAGCAGTTTGGAGGAAGCTTTGTGGTATTTTAAGGATTTGGTACCTTTCCATTTGTAGTACTTGTGAGTTTTGTTTGATGTGTTTAGTGTTGCAGTCTATAAACATGCTTTGGTAAGTTCTCACAGTCACATAGCAGAGCTGTTCTCATGGATCCTTCTGGACTTTGCAAATGGCAAAACAGAATTCACACAACCCATGGAATCGTAGAATGGCTTAAGTTTGAAGGGACTTTAAAGATCATCTAGTTCCAAACCCCCTGCCACAAACAGGGTCACCTTCCAATAGACCAGGTTGCTCAGAGCCCCATCCAACCTGGCCTTGAACACCTTCAGGAATGGGGCATCCACAGCTTCTCTGGGCAACCTGTTCTAGTTTCCTCACTACCCTCATAGGGAAGAATTTCAAATTCATTCTAATATGTTATTCCTAAATTTAATTATTCCTAGTTCTTCATAATATGTTCTTACTAAATGCTTGCCAGAATGTATTTGCTGACATTTTAGTAGTGAGTTCTGTTGTCTGGATAGCAAAAACCTCAATGTCCCCTCTGGAGCAGGCAGGATAATTGTTGAATGCATCCTAATTAAAGATACCAAGATAGATCCCTTTGTAAATCTTCTGGGTTGTTTTTGTTTGTCTGTTTGTTTGTTTGTTTTGTTTTGTTTTTACCCTCCCTGAGTTAAGCTAAATTAGCTAATTTCCAGCATCGCACTTCAGGAGGTTTGCTGGAAACGTTTTGCCCTGTACATAAAACAGGGCTGTGCCCTGGGACCGTGCCAGGGTTTGTCCTTTAGCAAGCAGTTCCCATGTTCACCTATCAGGGGCAACGCTGAAAATAACTCAGAGTTGAAGTCAAGAATTGCAGAATATCAAAGACAAAATAAAAGAAAAAAAAGGGTAGAGGGAAGAGGATGTCAAGAGGATGGAGCCAGGCTCTTCTCAGTGGTGCCAAGCAATGGGACAAAAGGCAGTGGGCAGAAACTGACGCACAGGAAGTTCCATCTGTTCATGAGGAAGAACTTCGATACTGTGAGGGTGACTGAGCACTGGAACAGATGGCCCAGAGAAGTTGTGGACTCTCCCTATCTGGAAATATTTAAGCACCATCTGGACACGATCCTGTGCAATATGCTCTAAGATGACCCTGCATGAACAGGGAGGTTGGACCATGATACACTGTGGTCCTTTCCAGTCTCACCCATTTTGGGATTCTGTTAAAACACAAAGAGAAGAAAGGCAGGGAATACATCAGTGGAAGCAAAGAATTTAGGGAGGGAAGGAGGGGATGAGAAAAGACCGAAAAAAGAAAGACAATGAAAAGTGCAAAAGGATTTCTGTCACTAGGTAAAGTAACAAAATCTAAGATACTCAATGCTCTGAAACAGCATGAAAGGGTTTTTTTTTTTTTTTACTCTAATCTTCCCATCATAAGAATTATTCTGTTTTTGCAAACTGGACTTAATCCCAGCATTGCCTTTCTTTTGACTCTCACCTTCCTAGATGCCTGGCAGCAAGTGTGGTCAGTGTTCACTGAAATCTATGTAAGTTAATTGTACACTTGGATGAGACTATTACGCTAAGCACATTTTGTTACTATTGTGCCCCAGGCCCTTCCACACTATAACACATTGTTCACAAACAGTACCATGCACTTGATTCTTCAGGGATTGAAAATGAGAGGTATTTTTGGCTGTTCTGACAGTTTACAGGCTTACAAGTTCTGATGGCCCCTTCCCTTTTCTTGAACCCTCCTATTCATCTCTCAAACTGATTGCATGAGTGATGCAAAGCTTTGCATCCTCTGCCTTCTCTCCCTATATAGTTCAGAAGACACAGAGAGAGTAAATGCTGCATGAACTGCTCCACAAGATTTGCAAGGGGGAGAGCTGCAGGCAGGGGAGAAGAAATAAATAATTTTCCATCTATCTCTGGTACAATCTCTGCAGTAGAATAAGCACATGTCAAAAGTTCAGGAAATACTGTTCCTTTAGTTCTCCAAACCAGTATTGCTTTTTACAGCTCAGCACATGGAGCAGTCTAAAAACCACCATGAATGCTGTATGTATTCTGGTAACTGAGAAATTATTAGGAGGGTTTTTTTCACAAGGGGATTTCAGTCTTATTGGTGCTAAATGACTAGATGTTGAAGGGATTTATTAAGCCACTTTTCCTTACAGTTTGGTATACCCTTCCTTATCACAATCTGCCTACTTTTATAAAAAATACTAATGAAATTACTTTTGACTGTGGACTGAACAGGGGATACAGCTTAGACTTCCCCGTGTTTGGCTGCACTCCCAGACTGGTGCTTATATAGTAACTTGCAAGCAAGCCTGAGAGGTGCCATTTACAGACAGGAGACAGCGGGGTAGAGTTCAAGAGAAGAGTACAGGATTTTTCACCTTCCTAAACTGTGAATTTCATTCTATCCCTGCCATACACCTTCTGAGCTCTCTGTATATACATTGTACATAACTCGGGTTTCCTTGTGGCAGTAAAATGGAATAGGAATTGTTGGCACAGAGTCGTGAATCAACATGAGCTTGCCCAGGAGTTTTTTATTAAAAGTAGAAGAGAAAGCTTGTATCATGTTTGTGTTATATAGCGACTGTTATTAATTTTTTGCCTTACTGACAGGGGATAACAAAACTACATTGACTAATCAAATAGATTGTAATATTCTTTGTAGTAGAAAAAAATATTTTGAACCACCACAGGTTGTTACTCATATCTATCTTCCTTGCAGAAGGAAGACAAGTTACTCATGCCTATCTTCCTTTTCAAAATCCTTGTGAAATGTGCCAATGAAAACCTAAAATTCCTTTAGCTATCTCCTATATATTCAGTGGTTGTTTGCCAAATGTGCAGTGAAGAGCAGAATAATGGAGTGAGCGTTCCATTCTGCCTTCCCCTGGTGATGTGTGTCTTGAGGGGTTTGAAGCCTTCAAGAGGGTGGTACATTGATATTTATTACCACTTTGGAGGTAGTACCTTGATATTTATTACCTTTGATTATTTTTTGCTGTAAAGTTGACTATTATCCTCTTGAAAATACAGATGTATAAAATTTTAGGATCCTAAATGCCATGTGGTAAGGACTTTCACAGGTCAACTACAAGTTGAGTGGAGAAATGTGTCCTTTTTTTCCTTTGAACCTGCTACTTAATAGTTGTGTTAGCTCTAATATTTGTTTTGGTTTGTTGGGGTTTTTTTCATTTCAAAAGACTGTAAGTAATCAATCCTAGGACATCTCCTCATTCTTTCCAGTTTGTAAATCTCCCTGCTAAGCTATCTGTTTTCCTGACTGGAAAGTCCTAGCATATTTAATAATTTAAAAGTATGTTCTTCAGGTTTTTTTATAGCCTTGTCTGAGAACAGTTCAGGATAGGATACAGTTTTCCTGTCCAACTCCAACGAAGGGCAGGGAAAGAGATGCCTGTTATGTATTCACACATGCATATACACAGTTCTGCTCTCCACTCCACAGTTGTTTAATCCTCTGTGATAAGACTTACACTGTGCAACTGAGTGAGGATAAACTGGAGCTCAGAAAGCCCCATCATGCAAATCTACTGCTGTCAACTGTGGCAGCAGCTGTTCGGAAGGAGTTGACAAGCTTTCTTCAGTGATAATGGGTGATGGCTCTTTGACTTGCCTTCTGAAAGGCAGCATTAGAGATACCCCCTCTTTGTAGTGCTGCTCCTCTAGATGCTTAAGCAACTGATACTTTAATCTGCTTGGCACTTTTATGAGAAAAAGGATCCTGATTTGAGCTCAAAATATCTGCTGAGTGATTTCTAAAAGAAGAAAACTTGTAAAAACATATTTGATTTATGGTTCAGTGAGACATACATAGGCATGTTTGGGAGCCAGGTGTAGATTAATCTGTCAGCATTTCGCCACTGTCGAAGGAATTTCCAACATGTGCCACCATGTTCCGTGCCCTTAGGACTCAAAAGAGATCACTCCTATGTTTGGTTTCCCAGCTCAGATAACAGCACAAGCATCTCACCAACAAACCGAGACCTACGCTGACCTATAATAGCATTATATAAGCAGTCACTTTAATAAAAGTAATAGGTCTATCTGCCCCTCGTGATAAAATTGTGACCTGTGCCAGGGGCCAGTGCAAATTTAGGAACAGTGTGAAGCCTTCTGTGTGGTAAATAATGGAGTTGGGATGGATTTCTGCAAGATAATGGTGTGTTCCTAATTCAAAAGCTATTTTAAAAATGAAGAAAATTCAGAGTACTTAGCATGAGCAAACCACTTTCTCTAACCTGCTTAGGAATCACTGAACTGTTTCAGATGGAGATTTCCATAAAAAACAGGTGCCTGATACTGAGATTGTCACCTCAAATGAATAAATTAGAGCAAAGATTAAAACATTTGAATACTAGATTTAGTAGTGGGATATGTAAGAAAGACTTAGCACATGCCATTGTTAGCTCTGCTAGTGATACATATCTTATTTTCAGATGTTTCCGTTATCTTATATGTTTTGGTCCTATGGACACGGACTCTACTTTCACTACTCTTCTCATCTTCCAAAATTTTTTCTCTCTGGTGCTAAGATAAGGTCACAAAAACTACTTAAGTTTTTGAGTTTTGATCTGCAATTATCACTCCAGTCTCTTGAGTACCATAATTTTCTGTTCTTCTTCTTTGAACTGTTCTGATTAAATTTGAATGCTTACCTCAAGCTTAATCACCAAGAAATGAACCTGAAAATTTTACACAGTGTACATCAGTATTTCCCATGTTCTTTGGTCCCTGGTTTTGTTGGAACAATTTGAAATTTGCGTATTTTTTATGATAATTTGACATTTCCTTTTATTCTTCCTGGTAGAACTAAAGAGCATAGTTAAAGATTAAGACAAATTGAAAGAATGTAAAAAACACCCTCAATTTTTCAAATTTCAAACAAAGCAAAGCTGAGTAGTAGACTTGTATAAAACTTCATGCTGTTGTTATTTCCTAAACTGGCTTGCTTACTTCTCCTTAATATACATGTATCACAGATTTGTCGGAGCCAGAGTTGCTGGAGCCAGTTATGCAGAAATGTTATCCAAAATTTCAGGTTCATCTAATCAAATTAAATTATTCTCATTAAGTTCACGTGTGGCAAGTGAAAACCATGCAAGCTGATTTGTTTTGTCTTTCATGCTCATTCCTGCTGCTGGAGCCACACCACAAGTCAAGACAAGGGACTTATGCTTGTGCCTCTTACTCCCCCCTGTGTGCCTCTGCATCATTTTTAAGCTGTGCGGAGTGACTGGCACTCAGCCTTAGGCACTTCATGAGGAGCAAGAGTGATTCTTGTTTTGGTTTGCGTTTTTTCCCCCAAAATAAGCACTTAATTCCCAGTGAAAAAACTGGGCTCATCTGTGCCTGGCTGCTTGTTTCCAAACCACAACTGCCTCCCACATGCTGGCACAAGGTTTTTTTGCAGTCATATGGGAAGCTGATTTGACAAACTGATTTGGCTGAAAAATACTCCTTTTTCCACTGTGTTGTACCTCCCACCCCTCTTCCCCCTGGTGTTAGCAGTCAGATACTTCCCTTCCCTGGTCCTGCATACCACCTGGTCATACAGGCTGTTGGACCAGGAGAGAAAGGGAGTAGCCTTGGAGCCTCCTTCTTCCCACAGCACAGCCAGCTGTGCCTGCTGCAGGAGTTGGCCAAATTGCAGTCAAGGAGGAGAGATCAGTATCTCCAGATGGCAGATCAATATCGTCATGTGGCACATCAAAGCACCTCAGCTCCATTCTTCAGGGCATGAATTGAGCTCTTTGAAGTTGGAAGTCAAAAATCCATGTCTTTGCACCCAGAAAGCATGCCAGGAAAACGAGGGAGAAGAAAAGTGGCAGAGCCCACCCAGAACAAGGAAGGCTTTGGGGCAACAGTACTGGCATGTATCCATAGCACTCTAGGAAGTGTTCCGTGGAGGGAGTTCTGACAACACTGTGCTACAGATGTTAAAGAAGAGATGCCAGGCTTGTTTGTAGAGATCAAGCACAACAGATTGTAGCATGGAAAGATTCCCTGTGCTCCCTTGCTTTGCTAATAATAGGGAACCCACAAAGAGATTATCCAACCTATTGTAATTATTTTATATTCTGCCCCTCCTGCTTAAGGTAAATACATTATTTTAGGATGTGATTTGATTTACTGTTTAGGTTTCTTAGCTGTATCTTGATAAGTTTAAGGAAATCCCTGATAGCATTGGATCCTTCATGGGCAACGAAGGGGCCAATCTGAATGTAGGAGAGTTGTAAAAGGAAGGGTTCTCAGCCAGACACAACAAATAGGACACAGTAATTATGAGGATGATTATGATTGGCTTTATTGCTAATGCAGTATCTAAATATTGCCAATGCAGCATCAAAATAACAACCTTATCATCTATTGCAGTGAATTACAGTATTTCAAGAGTTATAAGCAGGTTCAACTGAAAACATACAGTTTTACACCCTTTGGCCTCACAGAATTCACAGTTACAAAGCAAGAGAGTACATATATGGAGCTACTTTAGGATTTCTTCTCTGTATTTGGCTGGATCTTAGGTGCTTTTACTCAAGTATCCAAAAGTGAATTTTCCATCTTTAGACTGGATAGACCCTGCAGGCATCCCTGCCAGTGGAGAGGGGGGTCTATCCCGGAGTTGCCTCCAACCTTGGGAGGCCTGTTTACCCCAATGTCCCAGTCTCCAGCAGCATTTAATTTCATACCCTTTTACAGGCTGATGTGCACCGAAGTCAATGCAAATATCTGAGATCCCCAGTCTCTGGAATGCGTGAATTTTGTGAGCATCCAGTTCCTCCTGCCATATCCACATGATGTTCTTGGAAGAACCACATTGTGGTCATCAGAGAAAAAGAGAAGGGCGAGGGGTGGGAGTGAGAGGAGGGAGGTGTGATGTGTGCATTCAAAGTTCAGGCTATCTTTTATTGCTGTCACACTGATTAAGGTCAGTGTAAATTAAGTTCTTGGGAGTACAACATAATGCCAAAACTGCATCAGATGGTTTTATCAAAACACATTGGTGGTCCAGTAATTGTGAAGAAAGGCTTTGTGAGCTATGGATTTTAATTGCAACATTAATTTTATGTTTGTGTTGCCCAAGATCAGCAGTGTGAGCTTAGTTTTTGTGGAGCTAATCCTGGCCACATGTGCTGCAAGTGTAGGCAATTAGTGCTGTCATGAGGATCATAATCCTTCACAGTTTGGTTGTCCTCTCTTCTCACCACAGTTGCCATTTCTCTTCTGCTGGAACATCTAGAGGCTTTCACCAGGACAAAGTGTACAAAGATCTTGTGTTCACATCTCCTTTCTTCAAGTTCTGAAATTATTGTGTCTCTTGGCTGGCTGGTGAGAGAGGGGAACACAGAGAGAAACTGTAAAATACAGAGGGAATTTCTGTGTCACCACTAAGGCCTCTGTCTCCGTGGCAAATCCCTCTTGTTTACTGTATTACTTTTCTATCTTGGAGAAGAAGCTTAATATTATAAATTAAAGGACCATTCCTGGATATAACTACTTGGACTTTTTTTTTTTAAAACAAAGCTGTTACATATTTCAGCTTCCTGTTGTCTTATGAATTAATTTGTTAAAGACATCTGTATGATTGCCTGGACATTGTCAGATGTCATCCATGTTTTTTATTACATTTTCAAAAGACACAGCTCTGAGAGCATGTGGAGAAAGAATGGTCTTCATGTGTCTTACCATCTGTTTTCCTATTTTGAAATTTAAATAGTTGTTATTTTTGTTGTTGTTGTTGTTATTATTTGTATTTTTATTTTCTTAGACCTGACTCTGTCTGTGCTTGATCTACATGCAGGAGATAATCATACATCCTAATATCATATCTTGTGCAGACATAGCAGAAATTGCATTTTATTTCTGAGACAGCCATCAGAATATGATGGCTCATGTCATTCAGTATAGTATTGTCTTGGTCACTTATATAAGGTGACAGAAGCACTGAAGCTTGCCATAAATTCAGAAGTTTGCAGATTTTGATGATGAATTGAGCCTTAAATGTCCCCTCTGCAGTTTCTGTATTCCCTCTGGAGACGTCTTTATATGTGATGCAGTGCTGAATGTTTCAGAGTAAGTGGAAGCAATCAAGATGATCTCTCTAAGCATAATTATATTTTCCAAAGTGTAACCACATTCCCTATTCCAACATTACTTTTATCCCATCTACAAAGTGAGGGTGCAGAAAGTTGCAGGGGAGTCCTTGTTCAGAGACTTCCAACTCAGCTTTGCAGGCCATGGGGCAAAATCTGTAACACTTGCCTGGCTGAAGCTGATTGGATTGCAAGCTGAAGAAGAATTAGTCTGTAAAGATTCAAATACGCATCTGAATTTGAAGTGCTGAGCTCAGCTTTCTTGAAGTTAGTCCAGCTGTGACCAGCATTCAATGCAAATGAATATCTGCCAAGGAAGGGCTTTTTAATGGAAATAATGTCTCTCTTTTGGTAGTTTTTACTGCAGTGTTGTAGAAGACAAAATCATGTTTTTCACAATCTGCAAGGTTCAACTGTAATGGTTGAGGTAAACATGTCTGACTGTTTAGGATCATTCTGGCCTCAAAATCAATAATGGAGGGCAAACATTAAGGGCTTTTATTGACAAGTTCACTTTTTAGACATTCCAGTAAGTGCAAGTAGCTCCGAAATGTTGCAGCATGTTCAAGAGACTGTATGTTTACTTCTACCCCGTCCTTTTCTTCTCTCTTGAGATTTTTGAGATCTGATCTTTTGCTCTAACTTCTGCCTTTCTGTTGTATTTCTTGAATGTCAACTTTCCAAGGAAATATTTTGCTCTTTCATTTTATATGTTTTCATTAAAAAAATAATTGGGTAGCTACCCAGAATAGTAAAGATTGAATATTCTAAAAGAACTGGTGTTTGTTTCAAATTAGAGTTTTCTTGTCTATTACTGAAAGCTTGTGCATGAGCCTAGGGTGGTTCTTAATGCAAACATCAATTTGTGCAGGCTTTCCTTTATGACTTTTTGGAAAACCAGAATAAATATCAGCTATACCTGTAATACAGACTAATTGGTGTCATTTATTTCAGTTGAATAACAACATTTGTGCATGGGCTTTCTGTTCGCAGGCAGGTGTACATCGCTAATATCTTACTTTCTTATCTTCTTAACAGAATTATTTAGCCAGTGTCCCGCTGTGGCTTCTGGTCTCTCCAGCGATTCCTCAAGCACTCAGCCAGGTGTTTTTTTCACCAAATAAGGCAGTGGGAAGCGCTGGCCTCCCTCACCAGTCAAATTTGTATGAGGTTGTGTCTCAATATCCAGCCTTGGAAACAGCTTTGAAACTCCTACCCTTGAGATGAACTTGGCACCCATCACTACTCCATGTTGACTTGGTAGCTTCCCCTCGCCCTGCTTTGCTGCTATTTGTGGTGCAAGATGGCATAACCCCTGCCCAGAGCTGTTGTGGCCTGTTCAGGGGCAGTCAGTGTCTGTCTGAAGTGCAGGGACAGGGCAACTCCCTGCCTGTGTGGGCTGTCAAACGACCTTTTAAGTGGAATGGGCAGCTACAACACCCGGTCAGACAAAAGCAAACAGTTCTTTGGAATAGAAAGAGTCACAAAATTTAGGTTAATTTTTAGCTTCTGTTTAGTAGTTGCTTTCTATAGCATGCATTTAAAAAGAAGCTGCTTTTCATAAAAAGAAGTATAAGTGTCTTTAGGATTTATAGTTCATGACTTTGGGTTCTTGTCTTCTTTCTGCCTTTTTTTCCCTTTTACCTTCTGCCTTTTTCCACCTACTTATGGTGGTGGTCTGCTTGTAGCTCAGCATAACATGTGAAGGGACTGAAAACACAGGAATATTTAAGGGTTGGCTGAAGGATTCAGCAATGTAATTCTCAAGATAAAGATTCTGCAACTGGCTCTGACAAATTCTATTGAAACACATGCCATAATGTATGATTCATCTCACCTTTCCAAACTTGTGCTGGCTCTGCAGGGCCATCAAGATGTAGCGTTCGCTTAAATAAACTGAGACTGTATGATTTGATGTATAATCAAGAATTGTACCTAAGTAAAAGGGTGACATTTCACAGGATCACTCTTGTTGCAGTAACAAAAGCAGCTTTCTTTTCCAAAAGTGAGCAAAAATATGGCAATAATTATGATGACTTTTTGAACACAATTTGAATTGCAATCAAAAACCATAGGATACTGAGGGAGATAAGTTAGTCATCATAAACTTTAGAAATTCAAATACTCTGAGCAAAATTGGTAAACCATGTGACTGAAACAAGGCTGCCAACATTAAATGTTGTAGGAAAATGTAGTAAGGATTATTAAATGTACTAGGAAATTAAAGAGTAACTTTCTACCCAAAACTAAACCAGATTTTGATTTTGTCTTTCTCTCACACTCGTGTAAATCCATTTTACCTGCTAATGTTGATTTATACAATAGTAAAACAAGCACCAACTAGAGAGGAGTTTTACCAAAACCAGAGCAATTTCCTGAAGTAAAACTTAATATTATCACTCAGGGATGTTTTCACATGAATCATCCTCATACCTATTTCTATTTTTTGTTTTAAAGACAAGTCTAACCCTCTTGCATGCACTGTGTTTTCCTTCTCACCTGTAGAGGGAGTAAATTAATCATTTAACCCCATGTGCCTCAATGTGCCAAACATGTAGTTTTGGTCATTTTGTATAATTACAGCTTGTAGTTGTTGATGAGGAAATGGGGTGATTATAACATTATTCTTGAGATCTGTCTGAGTAGCAAACTTTTCCTCTTACTGTGCAGAGGTGTAGATGCAATCATCACAGTTGCTGAGATTGTAGTGAGGAAAATCTGGCTAAATGCATACAAGTGATCTGTGGGCTGTTATAAGTTCAATTTTCTCTTACTAAGGCATTGGAGCAAAATCAACAGAACAACTGCTGGCTTTAGTGGTGTGTTTGTTGACACAGAATAGTAGGAGTATACTGAGAGAAAATTCAAGGGAGGAAGAAAAGTTGGGCAAGAAGTGAGATGATGCATGGTTGCTGTGGGAGACGAGTTCTGCAGTACCTGCCTTCAGGCTTTCCAAAGTTACAGGGTCTCCAAAGCAGGCAAGGTTTATCTCATAGTAAAGCCTAGTGTCAATCTATAGCACATGTATCAGTGACTAATACTTGCATTTAGAAAACTGAATGCAAATGGATCTTTCTAAGTGACTGTCAGTTAATGTGTCTTTAATGTGAGTCTGACACAAAAAAGCAAGTTATTAATGCCAGGATTTTTTGAGTGATCATTTTGGATTTGGCAACTGTTCTGCTTTTTGACTTTCTAAGGTCAGTTGAGGCTTACATAGCAAACCTCTCTGCTTCTCCTGTTTTCCCCCTGCATAAAGCAGTAATTCTGGGGAGATTATGTGTAATTGTTTAATGATAACTGGAATGAGGGCAGTTACAAAACTTGTCATGTATCCTGTGTTGAATGTTCAGAAACTGCTGACTTTAACTGCATATTGGAAAGCTCCTAGAGGAGAAGGAAATGTGTTACTATAGATATGTAGGTACCTTTTTTGACTGACCTATGTTTCTTTCATGGTTTTAAAGAAACATTAGGTCTACCCTGCCTATTTATCTTTTGTTAATCTAGATAAACTGTATTCTTTCTGCATGAATATCACTCAGGGAATGAGCTCCTCCTTAGCATAATATTCCAAAAGTCCATGCTTTTGTCAGAAATTAAGTCTTTTTAGGCATGCTAAAGACTAAGGTAATAGTAATTGTAGAGACCTATTTTGCTCTTTAGTTAACCTGAATGTTTGGTCTTTGTTCTGTCCTATCAGGAAATGTCTGTGTTTTCAAATGAAAAAAAATCACAACTTCCCTCTAAACTCTTTCTGTGGTTATTTAAAAACACTAGTTTATGAAACAACACTGGAGGAAGATGGGAAACAAGACAAGTGTGAAAGACGCATTTTTTTAAGAACAATCAAACTTCAACAAAGTCTCAGGAGCTTATATTTCAAGTACTGAGAAGTACTTCACATATTCTGTCTGTGACCCTTGCCTAACTAAGCTCTGAAGCTCAGAACTTACAGGACTGGGTTCTCACAAAGACAGAATGGATATTAGAGAAGTTCAGCAGAGGATACATAATGTAAATAATTTTTAACAGTATGTAAAAAAAAAAAATTTCCTCTATAAATCTGTCCACTCTGATTTTGAATATGATTGTTTTGTCCAAATTTCCTCTGCAGCAGTAAAATAAAGATGAGTCTGAAGGCTTACTTTGGGCTATTCAGTGCTGTAGACGACCAAAGATCTTTCAGTTTCATAGCCAGATGACAGAAATAAAAGCTGAAGGAAAATATGTGTTAGTCTGTTAAGCTCAACTCCCTTCTGAGTCATGAGTGCCCCCTGTTTGTATGTTCTCTGGTACTGTATTCATTCTAATGCTGAATTGCCAGTATTTCAAGGAATGGAATGGGGTTGTGTTTTCACACTATTAATTCCATCAGTCTAATATCACTGACATGTTTTTGCTCTCATTTGGTATTTACATCATCCTGAATTTCAGAGAAAGTGAAAATGTATCCAGCTCAGCAACTTTCCCATTTTGTGAAGAACTTCAGATACTCCCTGTTTGTAACTTCAGGTGTGTCACATCTCCTTTCACATGCAGGGAGTCCAGCTGGGATCCAAAGCACGTGTCAAGTCATGGATGTCAGAACTGCTTGGTACTTTGATTTGTTCATGGAGTTTTTTTCAAATAGAACTAGTTTGTAAATTAGCAGGATTTTTACATGATATATCACAATAGTGCCTTTATTACTGACCATTAAGAGTGGATATTGTTGCTTTAAAAATACTATTAAAAGGATAATCCTAGTAGGACTACAAGGACTCTACTTAAGCAGGAGACAGAACTGTTGTCATAGTCATTTTCCTCTTGAAACCAGTAGAAAGGATGCTCTTACAAAAGCACCAAAAAGACTCAGGTTATTGCTAAGTATGATGATAAAAGGAGCAGAAAAACAATACTTATATTCCTCTCTGGTTTGATTTTTAAATTTCACTGGATCTTCTTTGAAGTTGGTAGCTCATAGTTCATGATTCATTGCAATGATAAAGCTCTGAATTGCAGAGTGAGTAAACATCCTAGCTACAGTAACAAGCCAGACACTTTAAAAAGCACAGAAGAAATACTGCATAACAGAATGTTCTAAAATACTCAATTCAGTCTTCTTTGGAATCCAAAAGAAGGTATTATGGTCTAGATGTGCAAAAGGTGAAAATACCGTATAAACCCCTGTATACTTCGTAGTCTCTCTGTAGTCTAAAGATGAAATTCATGAGTTCTCATCATGAAGAATTGTGAAGAATCACTATGACTTTCAGTCTTCAGGCATTCAAAGCCACAGAAAATTTTCAGTCATCATTGTCACTGAGTATGGGAAATAACTCCTTGGATTGATTTGAGGACTCGTGTTCAGTGCATGCAGCCTTGTTGTGTCAGATGGATCTTATAGCAGGACCTCTCAGAAGAATCTCTAGATGACAGGTCAGTAACATCCTGTGGAGATTCACTCCAGGTGAATGTAACAAATGATGCCCCTAGTAACAGACTCTGAATCTTTTTTGTCTCCTTAGTTTTTATATTGCTATATGGTGACTGTAACAGGGAGCTTCCCTCTGGACTACAAAACAAATTGCTGCTGCCTTTTGGGAATTTCCTTCAAAGACATTCAGATAGTTGTTCTGTGTGTTGAACTGGCATTTTTAGTTCACTTAGTTCACTTGAATAAAAACCTCACCAAATTCTACTACTTCAAATTTCAAATGGAGATTGATGAAAATCTCTGTAGGGTACGAGGTAGAATTTTTCTGTCAGGTATGCAATTGTTCTTGCACTTATGTCAAGCAGTGATTATTTTGAAGAGTGGTTAAAATCTGTAGAAGCTAGAAGTTACTTGAAAGTTCAACAATGGAAAGTACAAGAATTTACAGATTGACTCTGATCTCCCAAAAGCAGTGTGAATTAAAAGGACTGAATGTCAAGAACAAGGCCAGATTGAGGGCCTCACAGTATCTTTGTGAGTTACTTCATCCAAATGGAACAAGGGTGTGGACAGGGAATAAATAACAAGAAACATTAGGACACATTTCTGCATAATCAGCACTGTTTTGATGATGTAATACAAAGTCTGGGACACAGTGTCATTGGTAATTGACAATACACAGCTGCATCTGTCTGTGAGTGGAAACCTGGCAAACTCCTGGCCCTGCTTTTATGGAGCACTTGAATATATCAGACCTAATGATTGACACTTGTTAGATTTGTGATCTCAGTCTTTCTGTTATGTTGTCATTCCTTAAAAAGAGGTTTGTTTGCTTGTTTCATTTCACACTGCCCTTACAACCACCTGCTTTCTCCTTCAATTGGTACCTTATATCTCTTTTGGGTGATCCCAGATTCATGCAATTTCTTCTGAACACTATCATGATATGTATGAGCCAGACCAAGAAGTTGTTGTCTTCACTACTTAAGCTGAGTAACAGCTCCCATGTTTCATTTGTAGTTTTTCAATATTATGTTTCTTCTGCCTTTACCTCAAGTCTTTTTTTAACCTTCTCTGCCTTCCTCTCATACCCACTTATGTCCTCTTTTGCTTTTCTTTCCAAACGTCATCTCATCCTTTTTTCCACCTTTGCCTTTGTCCTGCTTTATCCTGTGCTCCCTGGTTTTGCTCCTTTTGTCCATTCCCACCACAGGTGTTAGCTGTGCTGTAACTTTTCCTTTGCTAAGACGCTCTCTGTGTTGTTCTCAGGCTGGCACTTGTGTTGTTTGCTTTCCTAACACTGCTGCACAGATGTTTTCTGCTGCCTGATGTGGCAACTTGTGCCCCACAGTGCCCTGACCACTGTGGGCTTCTCAGCCCCAGCCACCTCTGCCTAGCTCAGGGGTTTAAAGCTTAGTCCCCCCTTGTCCCCTGGTCAGACCAAGACCTGACTACACTTACCCTGAGCCAGCACGCACTGCAGTGATGCCCAAGTGCTCTCTCTGCACAGCTTCTTGTTTATTGGAAGGGAGCTAATGTTAAAACAAGGGAGGTAAGTTGTAACATTTAGGCAGGATGATCAAGATGTGCCCTAGTGTAACTTTTCATTAGATTTTCTCAAGCTGCAGTTCTTAACCTAGGTTCACACCTGGCAATTTTACTTCCCAGGTCCTCTGAATATTTTCCTCTTAGAGTCTGGGGAGGTGTTGAAGCCTGAGTTGGGAACACTGGATTAAACTTTAGCTTGTTTTTTTGGAAAGCTTGTCTTTGGTTCTGGTTCTAGGACCCATCTCCAGTGTTTTTGGAGGGACCATGTCTCAGCAAGGACAGTCTCTCACCACTGCATGGTGGCTTTAGAACGCTGCATGATGGGGAGCAACAGTGTTGTTTTTAGATAGCTGTTAACTTTGAACTGGGCTTCAGACTGGAAACGGCTAGCACATGAGCAGGAGAAAGAAGGATGTTGGACATTCTTATCAGTACTATAGAATTTGTTTGCACTGAGCAGGGTGTGGAAGACGTTTTGCGATGCTTATTACACAGCTTGTTTGCCCACGGCAACTCACTTCCATTTCCATATTTCCTCATATGCCCTACCACATAATGCTAGTCAATACTGAACATCTACAATAATGGCTGTACTTAAAAAGCAAAAGCTGAGTCAGACTTGCAAACTACCTTATGAAGTAACCTGGTTGTTGTCCCCCTGTACTGCACCCCATTCTCTGTGTATATGATGTACACAATTTCTTAGTCCAAGACTGTAGCTATTTAAAATGTCATTCACTGATACCAAATGTAATTCATTTTGCTGCCCAATTTAAATGAATCAGAATTTCCAGATAGCAGAGAAATCAACCTGCTCTTATTAAATTGCCCAACCTTTGATGAGCTTGGTGAATTCAGGCGCAGGACCTGAATTGATAGAGCATTCACTTTCAATGTACAGATTTGAGGAAATAATGTTTCCGGTCTTCATAGCTGTTTTCAGTTCAAAATGTAATTAATTCCCTTCTTTATGTTGCCATTTCTATCTTTCTCTATTTCATTCTAGCAAGGATTAAATGTGTATGCTTTGAGAGGAAGATATATGCTCTTGCATGAAATTTCACCTATATTGATTTGCATATTGGAACATGTTATTCTTCTTCAAGTTTGCTCTAGGTTTCATAGGTGTAGTAAGTTCTGATAATTGGCAATTCCACATAAATCTTCTAAAATCACCACAACCAGAAACACCTCCCTTTTTTCAAAAGAAATACCTCCTTGTTTTTCATTTATGTTTAGTTAGCTTGATTTTTATGGATTGGTCTTATCCTCATTACTCTTTCACCTACCAAAGTCCCTTATTTCTGTTGACATTTCTGTACAACTTGTGTACTCCTCCACTGTTGTCCCCACAGGAGTACTAGGAGTCTGGTGGCAGTAGAACTTTCCCTAAGATGATTCTAAACTGGCTTGTTACACCGCAGCTATAAACTTCAGTCCTTTATTCTTCCACACTTAAAACAAATTCTATGATAGCCCTCTGACAATTTTTTTCATGTTTTTTACTGTTGAATTTGTATATTTGGCCAAGCCACTATCATGAATGAAGCAAGTGGTTTTATTAATGACAATTTGACTGGAACTTACTGGATCAGGTAGGAAAAGAGCAAATGTTTTGTTCTTCTAGTCTATTCAAAATCTCGGTTTGACAGCCTTTACTTTCAGTACCCTGCTGCCCTTATGCCTAAATGCATTCAGCTGAGCTATTTTTATTAGGCGGTGGATTCACCATCCCTGGAGGTTTTTAAGATGAGACTGAATGTGGCACTGAGTGCCATGATCTAGTAATCACAGAGGGTTTGGATCAAGGATTGGACTTGATGATCTTGGAGGTCTCTTCCAACCCCGTTAATTCTATGATTTTATGATTGTGTTCCATTATCATATTCTGGTACAGCTTGTTCAGATGGAGCTCACACAGTGAGTATCAGTACAGTGCTGATAATTGACTTGTGTGAGAAACAATGAATTCATGAGATCTACCCCACGAGTGCCAAGCCTTATACAAGTCAATATGGTAAAATTTTCTTCAGTCAGTCACAAAAGCCTGTGGTTTTGAAGTCTGGAAACTTGACACAGAAATGGGAAACAATCATAAGATAATTTTTCTTACAGGTGGTCATTATATATATATATGCTTATATACACATATATATGTATTATACTATTTATTATGTATTTATATATACACACCAGTATATCAAGAGTACTGAACCTCCCAAAAAATATTCCCTTCTTGAAAATTCTTTGTCTGTTCAAGGAACATCTGTGACACAAAGACTTAATAGTCCTGTCATGATGAAGTGGAAAAGAAATTGAGACTTGGTGATAGATTCTTCTGAAGTTAGGGTGTGAGAGACCAAGTCTTAATCTCTGTTCTGTGTGCATTGCTAATCCTCTCCATTGTAACTGATTCCACTTCTGGCTGTGCTATGATCCATTTTCCTAGAAGAGTTTGTAGGCCTAAAAGGGTATATAATGCTGATGAATTCAACAGAATTAATTATTGAGACATCGTAGAGCCTATATCTAAGATTCTGCTGGACTTCTCAAAATTTAAGTTCAATTAAGTTAAGAAGTGACAGAGTGACTTTATTTACCTCTGGAGATGAGAATATGGTCTGCACAGGCTTTAAATATTGTAGGTCCTACCTATAAATACAGCTATAAATACATCAACAGAAATATTCTGATTTAGGAGGGTTTTCCAGTATATAATTTTCTCAAATTCTTAATCTGTTTCACTAAAAACAACTGTATTTGCATAGCTGAAGATAGAAACAGGAAAAGCCACAACATGTACTTCCTTACGCACTCTCTGTTTATAGAAGAAAGGAGAGATTCGTGTCTTGTCAATTATAGGTATTATACAGTTGAGGCAATTTTACTCATATCTTTGAAGTAAAGGCAGAAAATTTAATTTATTTTTATTTGTTTGGGTTTTAAACATTTTTTTTATTTTCAGTTAAATAAGGAAGTTCAAGACTGAAAGCTGCAACACTCACACTTTTAGAAAGTAATAAATATAATACTGTTCTTGAATCCTTTATTCTGTTTTATCTTCATCTGTGTTAAAGACAGTTTGCAATTTTATGATCACATGCTGTTTTTAACAAAGATTTCTACCACATGAAAATTATTTGATGAATGATGTAAATCTCAGATCAAATGTAAATAATGTAAAAGCTCAAATCAAAGTCAGTCGAAAGTGTTTTGGACTTTTGCCAAAGCTGTCAAATACTGACTGCCATAATAAAAAATTAAGCACAATAGAAAAAATGTTTGGTTTAATATTTTCTGAAAAAGAATAGTGCCATTTTCACCATTTGCTGCAACACTTTATTTCAAAATTTGTTTCAGTTTTATAAAGAAATTTATTTGAAGTTCAGTGAAATAGAACATGCTGGCTAAGAAGAAGAAAAAAACCTTAACTTTGTTTAAATCTTTCCAATGAAACCTCAGTAATTTTAGGTTGACAAGATGAATTTTAAATGGTTTGAGGAGTCAGGGGGTAGGGGGAGGTGAAGGCCAGAGAGGTGTAAGCCACCCAGCTTGTGAAATCTATTTACATATAAACATTCAGGACTTGTTCAGTGTCCAAAATGTAAAATCAGACAATTTTATGGGATAAGCAAAACAGAAATTCATAGTATTTATGTATGAGTTATTGTCTGATGTGGATGCTTGACAGTGTATAATATAAAGCACACAATTTGAGCCACTAAGCCCAAGAAATACAAACTGCCAAGGCATGGAGGGGCTGTGTCTGTCTGAGCCAGAAATGAATGAGTCAACGTACAGGTAGGCCACAAAATGCTCCTTGTGTAGGAGGAAGCACATGGTGCTTGTGGATGACTGTAGCTTAATACTTTTTCTGACTGTGAGGATAAATGTTTTGTATCAAGTAGTATTACAGAATCACAGAATGGTTTGAGTTGGTTTCATGGGTTCACATGGCTGAATTTTGGTAATAAGGGGCCATAGGGATGATTTCAATTAAAAGCTACTGTAAGCTTTTGCTATTCTATGAAAAAGCCAGTGATAGCCAGCTCCAGGATTGACTTCCTACTACTAGCCAATGGTATTCGCTTCTGTGGTAACTTATTTAAGAACAGAGGAAGAGAAGATTTGTGGCGCAGAAGAAATTAGAGCCATGCAGGGGGAAGTGGCAGGCCCCAGGTGTGGGCCAGGCCCCCCTCCTCCCCCAGCCCTGGGCCAGATGTGGCACTGAAGCCCCCCCTGGCCGAGACATGTAACAGAGTGGAGAAAAACCTCTGGAGAGAAACTGCCCGGCTGAGACGTGGCGCAGAAGAAATTCCAGCTCGGAGGAGAGCAGAGGAGAACATGGGATAGCAACATAGACTCCAAGGTCAGTGTAGCAGGAGGGGGGAGGAAGAGGCCCAGAGACCTCCCTCTCCCCCTCCAGCAGGGGAAAGACTAAAAGCCAAGACCCCTTCTGCCTGTGGATGACTATTGGGAAGCGGAGGCCCCCCCTCTGCAGCTCATGAAGGAGCCCATGCTGGAGCAGAGGAGTGCATGAAGAAGATGTGACTCCATGGGAGGCCTAAGATGAAATAGTAGAGAGACGTAGAAATGAAACGTAGAGAGAAACCTACGCTGTAGCAAGCTGTCTGGTTAGGACTTGTGGCCCTGTGGGGGAATCCACGCTAGTGCAACTCATTCACGACCCAAGGGACAGCAGATTATGGGAGAACTGTGGCCCGAGGGATGGACCAACACCGGAGAGGTCCATCAAGGACTGTCTCCTGTAGGAAGGGACCCCACAGGAAACAGGGGAACAACTCAAAGCCATTACCCCCCCGTAACTGTGGTGAGGACAATGGTGAAGCAAGATGATCCCTTGCAGTCCATAGAGAAAACCATCAGAGTGCAGAGAGAGAGACCCCTCTGCACCCGATGAAAGCTGACCCCCAGGACAGTGAATTGGAAAGAGTTCCCATCTAAGAGATGGATTTTAACAGCGGCAGAAGCAGCCGCTGGCTGTGACTTTCCCCCTTTTCTCACCTCCCTGTGAGTCTGAGGAAAGGGGAGAGCGGAAGGAAGGTGTTGTGTTTTAAGACTGTTTTGTTCTTTTACTCTTTTAGTTCTTATTCTATTAGCAATAATTTAGTTTTTAGTTTAAGTTTGTTAGCAAGAAATTTAAGTTCTATTCACTTTGAGTCTGTTTGCCTGTGAGAATTAATTAGTGAGTGAATCTCCCAGTTCTTATCTCTACTCAGGAGTTCTATAACTGGTTTTTTTCCCCTCAACTCAGAAAAGAACAAAAGCAGGGAGGAGGAGGGAAAGCAGTTTTCAGTAAGTGTTTAAAATCCAGCCAAAGTCAAAACCCTAACAGTTGGAAGGAACCTGTAAAGGTCCAGTAGTCCAACCTCCCTGCAACCAGCCCAGACATCTTCAACTAGACCAGGTTGCTCAGAGCGCAGTCCAGCCTCGCCTTTCATGTTTCCAAGAGTGAGGCTTTAAAGAGCACTTTAAAGAGCTCTCTGGCAACCTGTTCAGTGTTTATCCACCTCCACCCTCATCATAAAACATTTCTCTCTTATATCTAATCTGGAATTCCAGTATTCACTGTTGTGATACTGCCAAGACATTTGCAAAGAATTTTGCATACAGGGTCCAGTAGCACCATGTTGTTCCCTGGCCAGGGATCATTTCACCACCCAGAAACACCTGATTAACATCTACAACTGAAGTGCCTTTGGGAGAAATTTTCTTAAATAAATTCTCCTATTTCCCAGGTAATCAGAGAGGTGCATGTGCCTTTAGTCTTCCTCTGAAAGCTTTCCAAGCCAAATAGGGAACACAGGCATTAGACGCTTAGTGCTGGTTTTGGCTGGGGTAGAATTAATTTTCTTCTCAGTGGCTAGTACGGGGCTGTGTTTTGGATTTGCACTGAACACAGGGTTGATAATACAGAGATGCTTTTGTTATTGCTAAGTGAGCATGGCTCACCCAGAGCCAAGGCCTTTTCTGCTTTTTGTACTGCCACTCTGGCAAGAAGACTGGGGATACATGGGAGGTTGGAAGGAGACACAGCCAGGACAGGGGACGAGGGAACAAGCAGGGGTTGTTTGAAGTGATGGTGTTAATCATCCCAAGTTACACGTGGTGGGGCCCTGAACTCCAGAAGATGGCTGAACACCTGCCTGCCCATGGGAAGCAGTGAATTAATTCTTTCTTTGCTTGTGTGTGTGGCTCTTGTTTTCCCTTTTAAACTATCTTTATGTCAACCCAAAAGTTTTCTAGCTTTTATCCTTTCAATTCTCTCCCTGATCCTGCTGGTGTGGGAGTGAGCAAGCACCTCCATGGTATTTTCATCTCCTGCTGGGGTTAAACCATGACACCCTTAAAAATGATGTCCCATGTCTGCCAGTGTTTAAGAGGTGTTTGGACAGTGCCCTTAATAACACGCTTTAAATTTTGGTCAGCCCTGAAGTGATCAGGTAGTGGGACTAGATGATTGTTGTAGGTCCCTTCCATCTGAAATAGTCTGCTCTACTCTATTCAGCTGCAGCTATAGGGCTGGGAAGCTCTTATGCTGTGTGTCAGGCTGTGATACTAACACTTCTACTCTGTACAAATGAGAGCTTGACCAACTCATCTTAAATTTGGCTTTCTGCAGGTATAGTCATCTACATATATGCACATAAGAAGAATTTAAATCTTGCCTGATTGTACATAAGGGATTGGACAAGAAGTTAATTATTCATTAAAAATGCTGAGTTTCATTTTAACAGCATGTTAGTCTGGGGTATGGATTTGTTTAATGTGTATCCTTCTGTCCCCTGCCATTTTTCCTGACAGACCTTTTGCAGTGGCCACAAATCAGCATTTGCAGATCACCGGAAATGGAGACATTTTCGTGTTATTGGACAGATGGAAATTTTTATAACCTCACTGCTCCAAGAACAATACAACTATTATACATGAAAAGGTAATAAAAACTGAAAGTGGAAATGAGAAGTCATTTATTTTGCTATGCTTCTTAGCTTGTTAATGTTAGATGTTTGCTATGTTATGAGCCATGCTGTTTTCAGGAGCATAAAACTATGTTTTAAGTGCATTTTTTTCAATGTCAGAATTTATTGTTAATTATTAAGCAATTTGCAGCAACAAGTGTTATTTGGCAGGTAATTACGAACACATTCTTGTTAAATTTAGGTCCAGGTTGCAGAATCTAAAACTGAACACTGTATGGCTTGGGAAAGGATTTTTTAATTGGCAAGTTCTGTTTATTCTTTGCCAACATAGCTTGCTGAGATTCCTTGTATCTGTGCACCAATGTGGAGTTTGGATATAACTCCTTTCAAATTTTTATTAATTTTTTATAAATTTTCCATTGATCAATTGTTGTATTAAAGTCTGAATGTGCAAGTCCAGATGAAAAGGCTGCTCCAACACTGGTCATTATGTTTCCTTGAGCCCTGTTCATTTATCATTCACATCCCACTTAAACTTTTTTAATTATCAGGATGTTATAATGATTTTCCTGAAAGAGAACATAGACATTACCAGTAATGGCTATTAATGAAAACAGGCCTTTTTTTTCACAGGAACAGGAGAATGTGAGTTTCTGTTCCCTCTAATGAACAGGGTTTCAATCTTTTTGATCTACCTACACTTTGTGATGATGATGACACATCTGCTTAACAAACTTGAGCCTAATGGCAAGGCTGGCTTTCCTCATTACTCTTCTGAGACCTCTCAGGAATCATAAAATCATAGAATGGTTTGGGTTGGAAGGGACCTTAAAGTTCACCTATTTTCCAATCCCTCTGCAATGGGCAAGGACTCAATATTTAAGTGTAAATGTTTGGCTGACAGTTGTTATGGCATACACCATGAGATTACAAACTTTAAAAGTCAGTTTAACTCTACAATAAAGCAGTACCAGGTACATTGAGCAGATCATATATTTAATGTTTGTCCTAGAAATTAGAATACTGCAATAAAAGATGTGGTAAAAATATTTCTGTTTCAATGTGTAAGCTACAGTTAAGGTTCAGGACCTAATTTTGTCCTCTAAATGAGCCTTCTGCTTCCAGAAGCCATAGTGTCTAATTGTATACACCTTTATCAAGTCCTGAGTCTGGCAGAGTTACAGCACTTTGTTCAGAACAGTGTCTGGTCTCATCAGCTAGGCACAAGACCAGTGGCAGAAATGCTTCTTACTCAATTTATGTAGTATCTGCCTTTTAAGCACCCACTCCAATATTGAAGGCTGCACTTGACTTAATTGATTTAATCATCCTTCTGTACAGCTTCAATGGCTCTTAGTAAGAATAGGCATTTATGGTGCATACTTTTTAACAAACCAAGACTATAATTTTTTAAAAGATCCTTTTTCAGTTTATATTTGAGCTGAGAGATGGTATTGAGATAAAAAACAGCAGCAGGTCTGTTCACTATGAGATTTGTTTTTCTAAAATGATTTCAGAAATGCTGAATAAATGCCTGTTACTTTTCTTATGGACTATTCCTAACAATTTAGCCATTCCCATTTTGTTTTAACTGAAGACTTTTTTTGAACCTACTGAGTAGTTTAAGCTTGGCTGTATTAAAATGATGCTATTTCAATCTGAGAGGTCATGCTATTCTGTATAATTTCTACTTTGTCATTTTTTAACAGCTGAAATGGATATGATCTTTCCTGCTACAATTCTTTTATTTACAAAAAACATATATGAATTTTTTAACAAAGTCAGAAAAAAAATTATAGAAGGTTTCTTACTTGTAGTTCCAAGCTTGTGTTTTAGGGTCTTCCTCACTCACAGCGCTGTGTTTCTGTTCTTTCACATCCTGTAGTCCTGAGCTGGTTTGTGCTAGGTCTCCTGCAGCATCCACTTCAGGCACTTTCTCAAGTGTGAGTGATCAACGCTCTTAAAGCAACATCCAAAGCTCAGAAATGCCACTAACAGTAAATGCGTAACTAAACTCAGTTGTTCAGGTTGCTTGCAGAGTGTTTTCATTGTAAATCACCATCAATATTGATATGTTTTTCATATTTTTATAAAGGTTACAACTTTCAACAGTGTGTCTTGTAACATCTATAGTTTATCCTGTGTAAGATCTATAAACCTCTCTCTCATGTATATTATATTTTTGTTGTCATTCTAGTATTGATGAGGACTGGAAAGAATGCCCTGATTATATCACATCAGGAGAAAATAGCTGTTATTTCAACGTGTCCTACACCTCTATTTGGGTACCATACTGTGTTCGGCTTGCCAGTAAAAATCAAGTATTTGATCAAAAATGTTTCAGTGTTGATGAAATAGGTATGCTTCCATTATGTATCTTACCTCTATAAGCTTTCCCATTATTCTTACTGTATTTAAATTTTGCCTCTCAGGAAAGTTAGTATCTAAAAAATATGGTATATAGGAAGGGATTTGATTTTGTAACGTCTGAAGGGGATCCACACCAGAAAATATTGCTCAGATTGGGAAAAAGCTAAAAAGATAAAAGCAAATATGGGGTTTCTTTTTCTGAATACCAGTGGGCTCTCAAATGTGTGCAAGCTCAAATGAGCTTGCCTTTGCTGTCACACTGAGTCTTTTCTAATGGATGCTACAACTCCTTGGCCATCAAGGATGGTGTTAAACCTTGATTCAGCAAAGCTCTGGAAGCAAAACAGTTTTTGTTCCTGAATCAACATTAATCTACAGAATCAGGATGTTTAGCATTTCTAAGCTAGAATTTTTTTTTATGGCAATATGAATTATGACTGTCTGGGACTTTGCAGATGTTATTGCTTGTTCAGAGTGGTCGTGTATGCATATGCAATTAATTTATTCCTACAAGTGACTAGAATACTCACTGTTTTCTTTTATTAAGCTGAACAAATATAGATCAGTTTTTCAGATACCATAGTTTTTCAGTGTACTTCTATATTAGTTATCAAATATTTATCTTTCTGTGTTACTCCAATTATTGGCTTTATTTCTATTCAGAAGTCTAGATTTAAATTTTGATGGAGAATCATTTATGTCTCAGTGATTTATAATCTGCTATTCAGTAATATATTTTAATAGGTAATACATTTTTAGTCTTTTTTATTAGACCATGCCTACTGTCAATGGCAGGGTTCCTTCTTGTTACCAAACCAGCAGGGATTTTGTCATTGACTTACATTAGATTTTAATCAGAAAATAAATGGTTAATATGTTTTTTATGTCCTGAAATCATTTAACAGTGTGTAGTCACTTCACATTGAAAACTTCTATTCCAAATACTCTGTTTAAACAGTACTACCTGATCCCCCTGTCCACATTAACTGGACTCTGCTAAATACTAGTCAGACTGGGATCCATGCAGATATCCAGGTAAGATGGGATCCACCACCAACAGCAGATGTTCAGAAGGGATGGATTACTCTGGAGTATGAATTGCAGTACAAAGAAGTTAATGAGACAAAATGGAAGGAGGTATGAAGCAAATATTTATTATACAATAGTATAAGTGCGGGCTTGCACTACTACAGTGCAGCCTCGTTCTTTCTTGCACTTTTGTACCACTATAAAAAATAACAGGTTTGTAATTGCTAAATAGATTATACCTCAACTCTCAAACAATATGACCATATTTTTTCTGACATTTTTCTAGCAAATATTGTAACTTTATGTGTCAAGGTAGTTGTCATGCTGGATAATAAAAAACCTGAAACATCTATGTTACATTAGAAAGTATAGAAATAGTCAGATATATGCAAGTTTTCTCAATTATAAAATATTTTCCTATTGTTTTCTGAAAATTCAACCATTTGAACAGTGCACATTTTTTAAGTAGTTCTCAAGGAATATTTTGATTGGAAAATGTCACCACATCAGTCCAGATTCTTCAGAATCTTTACAGTACTTGTAAAGTTTCAATATTTATAATTATTATTTCATTAGAATAAAAAAGAGGGAAAAAAGGATAGAAAAGCTTTGAGTTACAATTTAAGATTTGATATAATAAACAAAAATAATTCAACATAGGAAAGGTGTACAGATTTCATAACAGATAGCAAGGGGAAATTAGTGACTATAAGGATAGTCTGTCAAAATATAAAGTACATATATCTTTATGTACTCCTCCAAATCTTTAAAGTTTTCGTTTTGAAAATTACTTAGTTTCTCATGTATTTAGTTTGAGAAGTTCGTTTTTCTATTATAGGGAAGAAATTGTATTCAGCTTACCTGAATGCATGGGCTAAAAACCAGTGTGTCATGGTATATTTGCATATGGAGATCTCTTCTTTGATGCAGTAAGAGCATCATTTCAGAGCAGAATCTTTCCTTTGCTTTCTTTTTAATATGCACTCAGTTAACTGAAAGAAAGCAGATAATACTGCCACGAATTTGTCTTAGTCTACAAAAGGCAAATTTACCAATTGAAACATAGTAAAACTGTTTTGGTTGCCTGTGAAAGACCTTGTCTCCCTCCTCACTTCTGGTCCTTCCCAATGTTAGCATTTTCTCTTTAGTCTACTCCTGATTAGTAAGTTTACAGCCAAACAGGCTATAATGTCTGTAAATTTTTTTCCTAATTTGCGTCTATATTTCCCTCTGTACTGGTTTAGCTGTTTTTACTATATAGCCTTTGTATTTTAAAGCTTATGAAATGAATTAAGTTTAGGCAGTAAATAAATACTCCTTAAGAAGTTGAAAATCTGCAGATTTTCCAAAGCAAGTGTCAATCTATCTCTAAAAACACACATTTTTGATGATTTTTTAAAAAAATCTTTAGATATCAGTCTTATAAATACCCTAATAAAGCTATGTTCTTGCTCCAGTACCATCAATAATTCCAGAATGCCTTCAGAATAGTTCTTTCCAGGAGAGCAAAGGTTTGAAGATCAGTGTTTCTTCTTTAAGAAAACAGATGAGGAATTGCTGAATACTATACTTGCCTCAAGAAACGTACCACTAAAGATTATGTTGTACTTAAGCTGTATATGTTGTATGGTTTTACGTCTTTCAGTTTAAGAGTACAAACATGGCATAATTCCCTGAGACACTATCAGAACACAAAAGACAAATATCCGAACAAAATCCTAATCTGGCCTGAGACAATAGCAAATCTCTGAGTAACAGCATTGCAGCAGTACTCCCGTTTCATTGTTTGCATCCCTTGCTACACGTCTTCTCTAATGAATGTGGAAGCAGTAAAGAGATAAATGTCTACTTGTACATTATCTAGTTACACATGTCTAGTTATTACTAACTTTTTACACAAAAGATAATCTTTGACTGCTTAAATATGCCATAATGCTTTGGACATATAAGTAATACAAAAACTAATTTATATTACTTAATATTGTATTAGGTCTCTCCCTTACTAAGACTAGTTTCTAATTTTTTAATATGTTTTGGGATGATTGTTTGATTTTTCATGTATAGCATTCATTTTTTCAATACATTTACTAATTGAAAATAGATGTTATTAATTAAAAGAGAACTACAGCATTAATTAGCGAAGTGTTGTAACAGTAAATTGTATTGATAAGAGGACCAAAATTATTTTCTGAGAGAACAGAAACAATAAAATCCTAAAAACAATAAAATCTCAACCCTCACATAATGGGTGTTCATGAGAGAGAGAGAAATGCAACCTGGCTCACAGTTTGAAAACAAATCCTTTATTGTTACTAGCTTCTTGCTGGGTATCTTTTTAAAATTCTACCCTCTTATCTTGAACTGTTGCTCTTTACATTCACTAGACTAAAATTCTGTCCCCTCTTGTGTCTGTCCATGTCTACTAGTCCAACTAGCAGTAGCTGTACAGACCCTGTGAGACTGTTCTGTTTTCTAAACAAGGTGTGAAAACACCCATCAGCTGAAAAGTAGAGAAGAATGGTGACTTCATAGTGGAGTGTCTATGAATGCCAAAAATGTATGTGTGACAGGGAGTCTTGAAAGTCTAATTTTGCTTTAGTTATTATGTTTTGGATTGGCCTGATCTTTTGACTTTCTAAAAAAAACCAGCAATCAACCCAGGCCCAGATCCACCTAATATGGGATGAAATTAGTGATCACAGCATAGTGCTCAGTGAAGAGAGCTGAAAGAGGGAGGACTCTGCTGGCTCTCATTATCTTTTAAATTTTTGCTGGAAAAGATCTGTTTCATACTGCAGCCAAGTGCACTTAGGGCAGGGATGCATGGAGTATTAACTCCAGTGCTGGATACCATTGAGTCCATACATCAGTGTGGCTGAGAGACAGGGTTTACTGCTCTGAGGGATGAGAAACTCATCTTCCTGCACTGCATTGGATATATAGCCAATGCCTCCCTGTGTTGTTCAGGTGCCTAATCCTGTGTTATTCCTTCCCAGGTTACCTCTGAGTCTTTCCTAGTACTGCCCATTTCCCAGTTCTCACCACTTTCTGTTAAAGTTGTGAAAGCCATTGCCTTGGTTGCTGTGTTGCCTGTTGTGCCTAGGCCAGCATCTGCCCCTGGTGACTCCATCCCAGTGGGCACTCCTAGTGTCCCAGGGGCTCCAGCTGGCTAATGACAGAATACTGTTCTGCACTCTGCATCAATTCCCTCTTACAGGGCCAGATTCATGAGGCAGTGCAGTCACACAGTTCAGTGTTGACAGCACATTTGTCACATATTTCTTTAGTATGTCAGTCAAGCATCACTCCCTGTACACTGACCTGACTGAACTGCATGCAGTAAGTCCAGTGGTCTGATTCCAAGCTCCTGTTCACACACTTAAAGTGATTTTGCTGTATGCTGTCATGCATTTTTATTAGTTGTCTTTTATCATGTCTCTTTCATATGGCTTTTACTTGATTTAATCCATGACAAGTGCTATTCATCTATTCCAGTTCATGCTGAACTTTTCCCAGTCTTGCTCCATCCAGGTTTCTTTCACAAAGTCTCTAATTTAGTCTGCATACTGCTTTTTCCAAGTGACATCATTATTTCCTTTCCAGTGCCTTCCAACTGGATATTCTTCACATGTTAAAAACCTTTAGGGTGTAGAGCAATGGTTCTCCATGATCTCGTGCTCAACTACTAGCAGAGAAAAGCAGTCTGCCTGAGATCACTGCCTCCTGCAAAATCTGACTGTTTGGGTCTCAGCACACTGGAGTCACCAGGCATCAGAGAACTCCACAGATCATAGCTACCAACAGACTGTCTTAAGTTTAGATTATGTAGCTACAGAGTGTATTGTTGAAGCTTCCTTCAAATTCCCAATGGCTGCTGATTTCCAGGTGTTTTTAAGCCCTTAGTCTTGGTGAGTTTTGCTGGTATGATCCTTGATTCTGATGTAAAAAGAGAACTTAACATCTGCCACATGGATTTCTAATTTGAGCACATTTTCCTTATTTTTGTATACTCTTGTTGAACTTTTGAAGCTAAAATACATATTCTAAAAGGAGAAATAGAAAAAAAATTTCACTTATTAAGACTTCTAATGTGATTTCCTACATAGTTTGATATTCAGCAGTATCTGTGTTGCAGTTAATATAGAAGCTTCAAAAACTAATAATCTGATGCCAGCTCCCACACAGTCTCTTATCACATTTAATATATAGGTGAAGATTCTGAGACCTATGCAGTGTTCTCCAAATAAAAACATCTGTAACGTGCAATATGTCTGGTTAGAACCATTAATTCTGTAGTGGAGATTGCACTACTTTTAATACTCATGGGTAATATTAACAACATTTTCGTCACTTTGCAATAAGTAATGTTGTGTTATAACATTAAAAAGGATTTACAACTAGATAAGATACGTGAGAGATGTTCACACCACCTACTTATGGCACGTAACTGGGGGAAGCTGCCTTTCTTCGGTGACTGTATTTATGTAGAGCTTGGATTCTCCACTTTTGATCCCCTGAATCACAGCAATGCCTGATGACCAGTGAGTCAAAAGTAAATGGTGTGAATTTTCTCTGAAGTCTTCTTGTGGTATCCTTACAATTTAGAGTAGCAAAAATGCCTTTGAATTTTCTGAAATCGAGAAGCAATGTAAAATTGCCTGTACAACTCAAACAAATAAATCACAGTTCCTCTGTCTCTGCAGTTAAAACCCAGGGTCTCAACAATGGTTCCACTGTACTCTCTGAAGATGGGAAGAGATTATGAGATACGACTCCGATCAAGACAACAAACCTCTGAAAAATTTGGAGAGTTCAGTGAAATCATTTATGTATCTTTTTCTCAACTGGGCAGCGAATGTGTTCATTCTGAAGGTAAATGAAGTAATTTTTATAACTGTAATTCTTGCCTTTTTGGAGTGTGTGTGTGTGTGTTTTTTCTCCTTACTGTCAATATTTTATGGTTGAATAGCTAGATTACTTATCCTACTGCGTGAAAATAATTTGGTGAGATTGAGAATGTACAAGTTCTATATGCAAGCTCAGAAGTAATCTCACCAAGACTTTCACAGCTCATCATAGAGTAAAAATACAGATAACTTTAAGAATCACAAATAACTGCTGTTGCACATCTTACAGAGCCTAAAACAAAGTTAAATCTCATACTTCATCATTTAAAACAAGCACTTCAGTAGCAAAGAGAATTGTCGCTTCTGCTAGTGTTATACTTATGGCTAAGTTTGTTAGCAGAATTATGCGTTTTTCTGATCATCCTGCTCCAATAAAGGACAGTGAGTGTTCTTCTGATTCTTTCTTCTAACTCGTCTTTATTTTAAAGTGCTGTTAAAGACAAAAGAAAAACAGTCATTGATCACCACATTTTTTCTATTGAAAGAGTGAGACAGTGACTTTTCCTAAAGTATTCTTGGGTCTGAGCTACTAAATTAACTCTTTAAAATATCAAGTCTTCAGAATGTATTTTAAGAAGCTGCTTCACTTCCATTTTCTAGGGTAGTGGTGAAGGTGCTAAATAAAACAACCCATAATTCTTATCTTTCAAAACCTTGCTAGATTCTCCTTTTTAACTCTTCCTATTACAGGTTTTCTTTCCTAATTTATAGGGAAAACTAATGTTCTGTACATGTGGCATTATTTTATTAACCCCATCTGCATTACATTGTCAAGGTTTTTATATGAATGAAATTAAAATACTATAAAAATCTAAGGCCATCCTACAACCACAGTTTTCTTCAGTCACTGCCATTGAGATTCTCCAAGGTGATACATATCCATACATCTCACACAGCAGTAGTGAGCTGATTTGATTGAGAATTTATTTTTGGTTATTTTGTATATCACCTTAAGGAACACAGAATTAAATTTTAGGCTTCCATCTATTAAAAATTTAAAGTAGTTCCATTCTAATGCAATATTCCTACGTTTTGAAGCAGCTGGACATCTGCTGGTCTCTCTGACAGGACAAGGACTTACTGTTTCTCTGTTAAAATAGAGACTGGTTTAAGACAGACATATCCATATAGACTTTAGTCATGCCTGAAAGCGTATCTAGTCAAAATATAAACTTAGAACAGGACTCAAACTCAAACCTAAATTTTTTATTTCTTTTTTTTCCTGAAAGTTCATTCTTCATGATCACGTGTAGAGTCCTAAAGCTTTCTGTCCAGTGTTCCTTCATCTAAAAAAAAAAAAAAAAAAAAAAAAAAAAAAAAAAAAAAAAAAAGAAGCTGGTATGGAAAAGTTACAATTGGGAACAAATGAGAAAAATCTAAGACTAAAGACAGTATAAATTCCTTAATGCTTTGTGTTCTCCGGTGTCAGCTCAAGTATAATGGAATTGCTAGTATTGGAGAGATAAAACATTTCATTTATCAGAATGGTTCTTAGTTCCTACTAAATTGCATTTTTCAGTTAATTTCTATATTTTTTGTAACCACATGCCAGGTAAATAAAAGGGAGATTTTTTTCTCAAATGATGGTTCACAACATAATGTTCAACCTTTAGAGAAGTAGTATGCTTTCTGCTTGTGTAGTAGTATGCTAGAGTACCACCGTACTCTAGGTTTTAGGAGAGAAAAATAGTTTGCCCATGAGTTAGTGTGCTATTAGTGATGTTCTCTCAGCTTGGATGAACAAGTAGTATTATATGCCATCAGGACTATCGATAGCATGTTCCAAGTAGGCAGAATGTTCCTCATGGCTGGTTTTGCTACAGATACTCTATTTACTAAGATCTTGTTTAGTTTATAAAATCAGTCTGGCTTTTCCGGGAGTCTCGGTGACTGAGTATGAAAAGTATTGCGACCAAAAGCATATTTTTATTTCTTCAGAACATAGCACTTTCACATTTAAGTAACCAAAAATTCCATCAGTTTTTATCACTTTTGGATAGTCAGGTGGTAGAAGAGAAGGTTGAAATTAAAGATGCGACAGAAATGCAGATTCCTGATAACACATTTATGTTCTGTTGTTTCAGAAATTGGGTTTCCATGGTTCTTAGTTGTTACCTTCGGAGCATGTGGGCTGGCCATAACAGTGATCCTAATCGTGCTGTCTAAACAACCAAGGTAGAGAGTTTTTGTTTGTCAGATTTTATGTACCTGTAGCATGACAAAAAGGGTTCTTGAATTATTTCAAATCTGGGGGACTAGGAACTATCTTAAATGTTGACCATTCTTATGAGCTACATGTACACTGGCATTTGTATGTATGGGGCCTTCTGCAGTGGGAATCTGCTTTTGTTGACAGCTCCTCTTCCTCTTGCATTGCAGAACATTTTATTCTATGGTATTCACATAGTTGATTTACTTGGGCTTTGAAGGGTACTGGTTTTTTAGTCCATTCCAATTTTGTAAATACTAATTTTTACCCACATGCTGTTCAAAAGTTTCCTACAAACCTATATCTGTATATTTGATTTTGTTCTTAGACCATTCCACTAATGTCTATTTCATCAAGCCAAGGCAAAGAGCTTGAGTCCTAGGGGAATATTTGGTCTCTGTGGATAGACTGCAGCTCCTATAAATAAGAGGAATAAAATGAAACAAAGCACATAATTTTTTGTTTGTAAAAATTATAAAATTGTAGCATATGTAAAAATGAAACAATGAAACATATAAAAATGACAGTTTTAAAGTGAATTAATCCCCTAATATGTGTGTTCAAGGATAGGTTTTAGCAGAATTCAGCTTGGATGTCATTCTAATACTGTTCTAAACTATGAAACAACACCATGGTCAAGACCAATGCACACATGCCTGTTGTCAGTGCTTTGTATATACACTTTGAAAGTGAACACTTGGGTGTTTTGCACATAGGACCAATCACTGAAATTAATGTCATGCAGTTGGAGCAGATCTAAAAAAATAATTTAGGCAGCAGCACTCTGCTTTGGTGGAGTTTAATTTCAGGAAACCACTCCCTGCAGTATCATCCCAATCCCAGATTTAAGAGGAAGGCTCCTGATCCAATTCATGCCAAAAGCTTGATGTGTCAGAATGGGGCAAGAACAACTCGCATGTGGGACCAGAAACTCACTAAGGTCAGCACACTGAGCAAAGAGAGGGTTGGTCGCAGGAGATCCTGAGGGCTGAAGTGTGTCTGATCAGAGTTTATAAATATCTTCCATGCTAATTATGACTGCTGAAGGAGGCTTTTCTGCATTGAGGACCCTTCATGTGGAATGTTTTTCTGAACCTGTGAGTCTACACCCTTTTCTTCAAATTGGAGCACATGGTAGTGGAATAGCAATGTATTCAGCAGAGAAGCTTTCCATAATGCAAAATATCCACTCAGTTTCCTCCTGATTCTGAAAAGATACCACATCATATTTTCCTGGGTTCTGATCTCACGGGATCTGAACAAGACTCTCTAGGAGAGATGCCTTAGGTTTAGGTCATTAGAGCTGAGAGATGAAAGTTTAAATTATGCTAGGCTAAGAAAGAAGCAGAGCATATTTCTCCCTCCTGAATGATTTCTCTAGGCAGCAAGTGGTAAAATCCTTTGTCTGCTTCATTAGAAGCAGTGCCCAGCTATTCCTATCAGAATAGCTGATTTTTGGATTTTACTGTAAGCACAAGTCTTAAAGTGGTACCCTGAAAGCCCAGCTAGTGCACATATAACACTACCCCTCCAGGGATTAGGTGGAAAATTAATGCATTTCTGGCTCTCATTAGGCTTGTTGGGCAGAACATTGAGGGTCTGCCCAAAACCAAAAAGCAGCTGGGGAATTTGGAGCTGCCATTGTTAAGCCAAAGGTGCGTAAATTTCTCTCTAACACTTTTTAAGACTCCTGTGATCCTCTCTAGACCTCACCAAGGTCACTAACAATGCAGCATAACTAATATGTGGATTTGTATCTACCATTCCCACAGCTGACTTTCTAAAATAGGCAAGTAACCCAGTATAAAAAGAATGTTGATTTTCCTTTTGAGAACTACAGTTTAGCTGTTTGCAAAGGAAGTAGGGAGATAAAATGGAAGGGATAGGCATGACCTCCTATTGTTGGATTATTATTAATGGAAAATCATCCTCCTGTTAGGATGTTGTTTCCTTTGGGAGTGGAGAGTTTTGTCCCCTTGAAGAATAAGGAGTGTGCCGTATGAAGGATTAGAATAATATATATTTCCACATCACGCAAATGCATAAGCAAGTTACTAGTCCTTTAGCTACAAGGAAAAAACTCTGCCTTTATTTCTTCTGCAGAAAACAGATGTGTCATAGAGATAGCAAAATACTAGCCTAAATTTTTGTAGTTGTTTTTCTGGTGTATTTATTAATTTTAAAGTAATTCAATCTTTACACCAATTCCTATTTTCTGTTCTTGTATTCATATTTATTGGGCTTATGCAAGGCTGCTCTGTTCCTGAAAAAACATCTGGGGAAAGTCACTGCATATCAAGGGTTGTATCAGGTTCCATTGAAAATTATGTAAAAAGAGAAACTGTTCACAGAACTCTAGGAATTTACTATATATCACTGAATTATCAAAGACTAGACTCTAAAGTGGATTCCCTCATAAACGTGATTTCAACAAGGAAGTGTGCAGAAAATTTGTTTCTTAATTTGCAATGAGAAAAAACAATAATTCTTTTTATTAGGAGTATTTGAAATTGAATTTTCAAACATTCAGGTTTTGCAGTAATTAAGTATAAACACAATGTAAACCTGTCTTTTTTCTAACTTCCTCAAAAAAGGACCACTGAGAATTAAAAGCCAAATTTTTTTTTCCAGGTTAAAAATGCTTATTTTTCCTCCTGTGCCAGTTCCAAAGATTAAAGGGATTGACCCAGATCTGTTGAAGGTAATACTGAGCTCTAAAATCTTTTATGGGAGTGGGAACATTTGTAATAATAGCAGATAACAGTTGTTGTCCCAGGCAGAAAAATTCTGTAGAAGAAAATTCTGGCGTGGGTTGAATTGCCACATAATTAGTTTGCATAAAACAATGATAAAGCCCTTTTTAATTATAACATTAGCTACAGCTACCTTTATGTAAGTTAATATCATAAAAAGTAGAAGCATTTTTGTTATTTCCCTTATAAAAATATTTTTCTTGCCTTATAGAAGGGAAAACTAGATGAAGTGAATTCCATCTTAGCCAGCCATGGTGACTACAAGACAAAGCTATACAATGATGACTTGTGTGTTGAATTTATTGAGTTGGACATAGAAGACCCTGATGGGAAGAAGAGAGTCTCTGATACTGACAGGCTCCTGAGTGAAGATCACCTGAAATCTCACAGTTGCTTGGGAGCAAAGGATGATGATTCTGGACGGGCCAGTTGTTGTGAACCAGATATTCCAGAGACAGACTTCAGTGCAAGTGACTCGTGTGATGCCATCTCCGATAGCGATCAGTTCAAAAAGGGTAGTGAAAAAGAAGAGGATCTACTGTGTCTTGATAGAAGAGATGAGGATGAGTCACTTGCAAGCCTTGCCAACACAGACACCCAACACCGGCATATGAATACTCAGTCTGAAAACATCCAGCTGTGGCCACCCTTTGCAGACAGCGCTGACTCACCTCGTCCATTGGTCCATCCCCAGATAAGTAACCAGAATTCACTGACAAATACTGACTTTTATGCTCAAGTGAGTGATATTACTCCAGCGGGCAGGGTTGTACTTTCACCAGGGCAGAAATCCAAGGTGGGGAGAGCACAGCTTGAAGGATGCACAGAACAAAACTTCACTATGGACAATACCTATTTCTGTGAAGCAGATGTGAAAAAATGTATTGCTGTGACTTCCCACGAAGAGAACGAGCCACATGTTCAGGAACAAAGCTGTAACGACGACGCCTACTTCACCACAGAGAGCCTTACCACTACTGGTGTCAATCTTGGAGCTTCAACAGCAGAAACCCCAAGTTCAGAGATGCCGGTCCCAGACTACACATCTATTCATATCGTTCACTCTCCACAAGGCCTTGTGCTCAATGCAACTGCACTGCCAGTGCCAGACAAGGAATTCAACATGTCTTGCGGTTATGTGAGCACAGACCAGCTGAACAAAATCATGCCGTAGCTCTTTTTTGACTAGGTGTGTGCAGTATTTCACAGCAGAGAGTCAGTTTGGGCTTGTATGCTGAAACCAAAATGAAGTCTAAAAGTTTCTTGTGGTTCCTATAATTTTATCTGAAATGTTGCAACATGAAATATACATCAAAATATTCCTATTGTGTTCTGTAAATATTATCTATGAATTTGTCTTGAGGCTGTTTTGTCTTGTTCTTGTGGTTGTTGATTTTGTGATACTAAACATTGAAATTACTATGTTTAATATACAGTGCATTTTGATAAAGCTAAAAATCAGGTGATTTAAAGTCTAAGAATTTAGAAAAAACTGTGCTGTTGGCAGAGATCTTTGTATCAATAATTGGGAATTGATCATATATAGGTGAAAAACCAGAAGTAGCTTGACTAAATAACACATCTATTTTGATTTATATAAAAATAATAAAATATATTTTAATATTTTAGTCATAAAAACATAAATATTTTCTATTACCCTACACGCTGTAGTTCAATTATGATGACCCATTTAAGGAATGTAATTGCTGCAGTCTTAAAAAGGAGTTTTCTCTTTTATGAAAGTTTTGTTTGCAACTAAAAGAAAAAGTTTTTACAGAGCCATTTTATACCTCCAAAGAAACTTGCAGAGAAATTTTGAAATATTGTAGAAGCTTAAAAGAATGAATTCTATTACTTTCTTATGGTAGCTAGTATAGAAATATACATGCAATTTAAAGTTCTGTATAAAACTTTAGAGTATACAAGATATTTGGGCAAATTATTCTTTTCTTCATCAGATTCTAGTTAATGCTAATAAAAAATATACTTTTTATAAGCAAAATTTTGTTGACCACAGTATTAAATACTGTGCAACTATACTTTCATTGAACATTTTTGAGAATATGTGAATAAACTCTGGTTACTTGGCAGCAGTTTCTGCATGTTTGACCAACTTCTGAAGCCTTTCTACAGCCAAAGGTATCACTACATTTAATAGTTTGTGCCACATAAAGTCTTGATTAAAAAAAAAAATAAATTAAGGACTTCAGCAGTTAGCCAGCAGTTCATTTTAAAGCTATAACAGAATTAAAATACTTTAGTGGAACAAGGGGATTAAGTGCAGTATTGTTCAAATATGATTTTTGTTTCTGCAGCCTAACAGCATCTCCTCTGACTATGTTAGGCAGACTTTCAGAAGGAAGGGAGAGGAAACTGAAACTTGTCAGGAAAGCTCTCTTTGTTCTTACATATGTTAAGAACCTGATGGAGGTTTTTTTTGTTTCAGAAGTTACCTTCCTAGGCCATGGTTTCATCACAGCAGGGTTCTTCTTAGAAAGCAAGTAGGGACATTCATTTAAGAAGCCTTTGATGTGCAGCGAATGCAGGTCTTGCTTATGATGTCTCCAACTGAACTCACTGATGCTCTTTCTGTGACCAAGTGCTACAGGACTGGGCCCAACTACTGGGTGGGTTTTTTAAGTTTAGCACGTACTTTATGGTAAATGTGCATTAGATATTCTGCTAATTTGCTGCTATATTTTTCTAACAGCTACATTATTTAGTTTCATATAAAATTTTGTAGATTGTAGACACTAATGCAAGTAATGCCTCTGTGTGTGTTTGAAAGAAGTTTCTTACTTTGTTTCTATTGCCAAAAATAGTTAAATACCTCAGTCAAACTCAGAATGTCATTTTGGTACTTTACTGGTCACACAAGCCATGATATGCAGGTCAGAAGATGTGTCTTTCAATTTCTATTTAACTTTCCCTATGTTAGTGTTTTGTTGTTTTCTCAAAGTTTAATAAATGTATTGTCTTTGATCTATCTGGACACAATGTGTTTTTTTGTGGGTAGTTAATTTTTTTAATGGAAAATCAATTATTTTTTATTGAATAAAGTAGAATGCCACTTCCCGTAGTATAGAAATAATGCCTAATGAGATCAGTGTTTTCACTGATTGATATGTATGTATTTAAAAATAGAAGCAAGTTTATAGATGGAGAGATAGGACATGCTGCACCCAGAACTAGCAAAGACATGTGTTAGCAGTTTAGCAGAGCAGTTTGTCTGAGGCTGGCACAGCATATGATTGCAACTAAATAAGCTTCACTAGTTCAAGATTAATACCTACAGCTGAACACACAAATCAAATTCTGACAACCCCCGTAGTTACTTGTAGTGATAGTTAAAATCTAGCAGTGTAAGAACTCTGAAATATCAGATAGTCTGCCTCTATGGAAAATACCCTATCCTGAGAATTTCCCAGTGTGTAACTTGGTAATGTGTCACTGCCTCTCTTCTCTTGCTAACGGTAGTGAGGGAACTGTTGCAGAAATCCAACTAGACAAGGGTAAGCCCCCAAGGGGAGGAATCTGTTCCTCTACGAAGACATCCAGTGCCACTTAAGGTAGGTAATCAGGCCTCCAGGTCCTGATCCAGAGTGATACAGGTCTTGTGTAGATTCTGTCTTACCTAAAAACCTGAATGATGGTAGATGCCTTTATTTTGGTAGTTGAATTCATCCCCAGGAATTTAGGTCCATCCCCAGGTCCAGAAATGTAAACCCTTTGTATTAGGTAGGTCTAAGTTACCACTTAAAGAGAACCTCTGAAAAGAATCTGGCCCCATCCTCTTCACACTGACCCTTAACATAATTTGTATACAATAAGATCCCTCCTCAGCCTTCTGTTCACACACACTCTTGAGGTGGCCTTCTGGTTCTTATCTGGGAGGCAGCTAAGGAACATTTGTCACTGCTCTAGGTGGCCTGGTTTATTTCCTAGTTGGATGCGAAAATGATGTGAGCTTTGCCATTCTGGATCCCACCCACGAGGTCCTTCAGTCTGAAGCCCATCTTAACACACTAGCCAGTTTGCCACCAAAGATTATCTTGCCTCTTCTAGACACGTGGATCCCATCCCCCCCTTACAAACTGTAGTCATCAAAGAGTGTCCCCCATGGTCATAAGAGCCAAAACCCTCATGACAGCACCAGCCATGAAACTGGAAGTTGATTTGCATTATGGGTTGTCTTCTGGCTGCACCCTTTCCTGTCTGTTAAAAATGGAAGAAAAGATAACTTGGGCACCAATATTTTTGCACTTGCACCCTCAAGGTTTTATAGTCTTACTTGGTTCTGCCCAGGCTGTGGTTTGCATTGTCATTCGTGCTCACATGAAAAAGAAGTAGTCTGTTCTTGACAAATTGTGGCACCCTTGTGGCAACATCTCCAACCTTTGCTCCTGGAAGGCAGCACAGCTCTTGCAACTCCCTGTCAGGATGACAGATGGGCACCTCCATGTTCCTTAACAGAGAGTCAACCACTACAATCACTTGCCAATTTCTTTTTGTAGTATCCACTGTGTGCTGCTGGTACAGTTTCTCCCTGTAGACTTTGCTTTTGGGTGTCTATAGCTGTTAAAGCTTCATAGCTTCATGTAGACATCACCATTTATACCAGTTGCTATGAAGATAAGAAATAATTTTGTCAAACATAGAGATTTACACTACTCTTCTTTACTACTTAGGGTGAAATGTTTTTCCTAACTTATGATACAGGAGGTAAGAATATGAGAGGTCTTCACTCCTTCTGTATGAAAATTAACATTATCAAAGGTATACTTTGCATTTAAAAATAGTAGGAGTATTAAAGAAGAGTTGAGTGCTCTATAGACTTGCCATGTTTTTAGAAAGGCCTCATTACTAGACAAATAAAAAGGAGTATGTGATGCAGACTGCCTGATTTTAGAGGAAAAGGGAGAAAATGTTTGGAGCATGTTGCTGTTTTTACTAAAGAAGTGCAAACTTGGATAGTTGGCAAAGAAGTAAACACTACAGAATATTACTTTTTCAGTATCAGTTTTTCAGTTTAACTCAGAATATGTATTTCACCAAGATACTGGAATTGTTAAGAACTTAACCAGCTTTTATAGTCAATTGACTTTGAGGAGATACCAGTGGATATAGTTCTCTCTTGGAACTGACTATGTCTAAATGTAATTTTATGGTACAAATTCTTCTCTCTGACTAATCATTATTAATTGCATACACAGTAAGTGCTTTAACTGCCATAGAAACCATGCCCTCAGGCCACACAGAAGCAAGACGGAGTCCAAATCCATTTCCATGATTAGTACACTACTTAAACACTCTGGCATAATTGTATTGAGCAAGTGTTTCTTCATCTTCTCTAATCAGGGCTATTAGAGTAGGCAACATTCAGAAACAGAGGGAAGAGAAGAGAAACTGTACCAGTGTTGTTAGAGAATCACACACAGTAGAGCAGCTGCCAGGAGTTAGCATAAAAAGCAGATGCAGTTATTAAAATCAATGCATCTAGTAAACTGACACACTCTTTGATGGATTTAATTTTTTATCACTACAGTATTTGGTATTTCTTTGGCATAGCATAAACTTCTTTATCCTAATACATGACAATTAGCTGACTAATGATATATGAGTTTCCTGAAATTAGTCTGAGAAAGCAGAGGATCCTTCCACACCATGTGGCAATTTGTGAGAGAACATAACTCCCTTCTTGAAACTGGAAGAAATAAAAGTCTGCAGAAGGCTTGGTAGGAGTAAGAATTAAGAGGTTACAATTTTCTGTAGCTTCCCAACCCAGATTCTACAAATTATGCTTCCACTATTGCCCTTGGTCTGCATTTGAGTTCATACTAAAGAAAATGAAATCTGTTCCATAAGCGACATCTGAGACCTGGACATGCCAGGAAACTGATTTGTCAAGTTTTTTTGTTTGGTAGTAACTTTAACAGAACATATATTTTATATATTATTTCTCTTGCGTATTAAACCTTATGACATTGTACCAGAAAGACTAAAGTATAGAACCATACAATATCATGTAAATCTCTCATACTAAGAAGTTAAATTTTCAGATCTATTTCACAGCAGTTATCCATGGAGCATGTACAGTGCTATGGTCTCAAATGACAGAGGAAATACCAACCTTGCCCTTCTGAATGGAAAACTCCTTCAGGAACTAATTCTGTGAGCCAACTAAATGTACTTTCTCTGGAAGAGTAAGGCACAAGCTTGGAAATGTACCAAAGACAACATGATTCCTAGCGAAAACTGCTACCAAATGAGTAGGTCCAACCCTTCTTCAACAGACATCTGAGTGCTGTAAGGTTGTTAACCAGAGATATTACGATTATTCTGAGCATCCTGTCCTCCACCTGTGGCCTAGCTGTGTGGGGTTCCTTAAGCTAAGTTTTTAGCTATGTGTTAGAATTCTTCCTTTGTCCATTTTTGATGGAATGAGAAAGATTTACTAGTGCCTTCAAATGTCATGAAAATTTTAAGTTATATTTTCTGAGCCAAACTATTTCTGGAAGAATGTGCACCTTTGTGTTAACCGTAATTAGATCTATAAACCTAATGTATTTGAAAATGCACATCATACACTTTGTAGTCATAGTCAGATGACAAGAACAGACTAGGCAAAAATTATCTGTTTTGTGAAAAGCTCAAGGAATGCACGGGCTCTTGCTTTTATAGTGTAAATAATGGCAAAGTCTTGTCTGACTTTCTTGTGGATGTCAGTAGTATTAATTAGCTGATTTCCACCAATCACCAGTTGATCAGTTAAAACAACCTTCTGAATTTAGTTTGTTCAGGAATGTATTAAATGAGTATTTAGAAGCAAAATACACTGATAGTTGAGCACTGTCATAAACAGAAACACATGAAAATAGAAGCATATGTGTCTTACATATTCCTGATTCCATAGCGTAGATGCTTTAGGCACAAGCATTCCTTTCTCACAAGACTACCCCCCACTGTTTAACTTCCACAGGAGAAGGGCTAATAGTCAATGGAGGGAAAAGTAAGAAAATAAAGAAAATACTGTCCAAATGGACTGTTTTGGATATAGGATGAATAAGACAAGATAATCTCTGGAAAACTTAGTCCCTAACAAAACATGTATTTAATCCATATATTTAAGATAATATACTCCTTGCCAATCTGACACATACAAAGATATTTGTGTGGTTTACACACTCACTGCCAACCTGATTTTTTTTAGGGATACAAGAAAACTAGGTCAGAAGTTCAGCATTACTTAAAAACCACAAGCAATCCAGAATTACAAATAAATTATAAGAATGTAATTGTTATAATTGTGATTAAAATTGAAATTATTACAGTTTGACCCACCAGTATGTTCACAGAAAGATAAATGTGACGTAGATGGGAAAGCAAATACAAACTAGGTTACTTAGAAAGCCAGGAAGCAACACAATTACTTCTCTTGACTTCATTCTCCTTTTTTTATTGCTCTTCATCTCTAAGCTTAATCAGTCATCTTTGCCATATCCTATTTAAACTGGATAGAATATCTATCTGCTAAGTGCTTCCAAGCAAAGACTGGTGTTTTTTGAAGGATTTTACTATGGTTTGCACCATGGTTTGCAGGACAGAGTTTTGGCATTACTGGAATGCTGACAGGGCTGCAGTATAAATAATAAACAGTAATTTGCAAGGTGAAAATCTTTTTAGAAGAAAATTATACTAGTGACTTCAAGCTTTTCAAAAATCCATTTTTGCATGATTATGTTCAGTCTGAAAGTGACTACAAGGTGCTGACTATTTAGTCTAGGTATTTGATTTCTGTTTTACCATAGTCACGTACATTCTTAAAAAATGTAAAAACAGTCAGCCAGAGGGTAGTGATCAACAGCTCAGAGTCCCAAGGGAAATCAGTGACAAGTGGTGTCCTTCAGGGCTCCATACGGGGACCAGTATTATTCAGTATCTTCATTAATGACATAGATGAAGGGATCATCAATTGCACCCTCAGCAAGTTTGCATATGACACCAAGCTGAGTGGTGCTGCTGACACATCTAATAGACAAGGATGCCATCCAGAGGGACCTGGACAAGCTGGAGAAGTGGGCCTATGGGAATCCCATGAGATTTAATAAGACCAAGTGCAAGGTGCTGCACCTACCTGAGTTCCAAACCCTGGTATCAACACAGGCTGGCGGATGAGCAGATCGAGAGCAACCCTGATGAGATGGACTTGGGATTGCTGGTGGATGAGAGGCTGCACATGAACTGGCAAGGTGCACTCACAGTGCAGAAAGCCAAATGTGTCCTGGGCTGTGTCAAAAGCACCATGGCCAGCAGGTCAGAGTACACTGACCTATTGAAGTGGGTCCAGAAGGCAGCCACCAAGTTTATTAGAGAGATGGAGGACCTCTTCTATGAGAAAAGGCTGTGAAAAGAGCAGCAAGCTGTTCCACAAATTAATGTTTTCACTCCCGCTTGGGTGACAGCAGAGACTTTTAAAACAAAAATATTATTCTGACAAGCTAAATGACTGCCAAGGTCTCAGACTCTCATGACATATGAAGGGCTTTTTTCCTCTTGGAAACAGCACGTAGCAGTCTGTCTATGCAACAAAGTGCTGGAACATGCTACCTTCAATGCCATATGGCTAATATTTTATTAAAAGTTATGCTGCAGATGAACACAGGCTATTTCTGTGTTCCTATCTCCCTACAAAGACTTGTAGACAGCAAGATACAGTGATTTTCCATCTGTAGTAATTTAGGAAGTTATTTAACAAGACAAACAAAAGCCATTTTAAGGTGAGCTTGTGATACAGCTTACACAGAAGATTGTGGGATTTTTATATCTGACTCTAACCACTCCTTCTGGAGATTTGATATGGTTGGGGTTGCAAAGGAGGGTATTAAAGACCATCAAAATGGCATGAAGATCAGTAAATAACTACTCGAGCCTATGTCTAACCAGGAGATTTTTAATGTACGAAAATGATGCTGTTTGTAAGAATCAGGATAGAAATAATGTCACATCAGAATAGAAACTTTGGCACAGAAGTTTCTCATACAGGGATGCTCACAAGAGCAATAAAGGGCATCTGTGTTTTGCACGTGTTAGAAACTCTCTGTCAACTGCACTGTATTCTTAAAAGCAACACAAACAACCTGCTGCTTTCTGCAGACCTCCCTACTTGTCTAACACAGTGTGGATGTCAGTGACTACCAGACTCTTCAACTGTCTTGCCAGAGAAGCTACTACCCTATAAAAAGACAAAAAAAAAATTATAATGAACTGTAAATGAACTATAGAAAAAAAATCTCATGTCTTGGAAGTTTGCAGTACTAAACTGCCTACTATTTAAACCTCAATATTTTAAATGCTAAAACAAAAGAAAATTTGCTGACTACTAAATGTATTATAAGCTAAATGTTCTACCCCTGTCTTACAGACTTTGAGCCATATATTTCTGTGTCCAAACTTGTCATGTATTTTTCCCTCAAAGTCTTTTTTTCTGCATTTTTCTCCAGCCTTCTCACAGTAATCACTTTCCCAGTGGTCAAATGGCATACTTACCTGTATATCTTAAATATTACTTCTTTAAATGACATATAGGTCATTTAGCAGAGCATTATTGCAAATATAACATATGGCCACAGGGAAAAACTTTTGTCTAATCGTGAGAATTTGATTTCAGTCTTCATTCCCTGTCATCATGTGAATGTAACCTATATAATACACTACTACTAACTAATTAATACAAAAACCAGTCTGGGCAATATAGTGTGGTTTAGTGTGCATTAAAATGCTCACTACTCAGAGTTTGGTGGGGTTTTCTATCTTTATAGAAATAAAGAGTGACCATGTGCCTTTTTCTAGGTGTAAGATGAGCACAACCTTTTGCTTTGGTTAAAAAATAACTTCATTTAACTTAGAATGATTTTCTTTTTAAGTAACAAACCTTTTGAACAGATTTTTGGGGGTGTTGCAATTTACAAGTCAAATTGTGAAATTGATTTTTTAAAAACTGGTAAATGAAGCAGGGAAAGTGAGCTACAAAACATGAGTAGCATATACTGAGTTCACTGGGAGATGACAGGGAGTACCCCTTTCTCTATTAGTGTCTGTCATTGTGATGCTCTTGGCACTGCGTCCTTCCCTCCCTTGTATCTCGGCTGCAGATCTTCCATTCATGAAAATTATTTTCATCAGTTTGTCTATGTCAGTGTCCCACTGGACACAACCAACCCGCAGACATTCCGATAAAGCAGCTGCCTGCAAACAGCACTTGTGACCATGACTGTAGGTTGTTATTTCTCTGGATGTTCCCAAGCATGAAAGCTCCTGCATGCACCCACAGCTTGATTTGCACAGCAAACAGCTCTGCTTGTGAGGACAGTACAAAAAAGCATTCAAGGTGTAACATCTTCCTTCTTTATTACAACCAAAACCAGAGCATCTGAGAAAGCTATGGTGCATTTAGCATTTCTGACAAGTTGATTTGTACTGTGTAGAACCTCAGAAGATAAGGGGCTAATGTGTGTGTCTCAAAAACAGATAGCTGGATGGCTGTGGAGTCAACCAAGGATTGTTGGTAATAACATACCATAAAAAAGAACATGATGTGGCTGGAAAAAGGGGCCGTGTGGAGTTAGGGCATCACTTTTCTAGGACAAACCTCATTGTTCTAGATCCTATAGATAAGCACAAGACAGCACAGCACAGAGACCAAGAACTGGCCATGGACTGTAGGGTGAGAACAAGATGACACAGGACAGATGAAGTCTCTGACTCATTTCCAGGAAGGTCTGAAAGAACAGACCACATGTGATAAACTAATTTGCCTAGAAAGTGAGAAACTTGTTTCCAGAGTGGCAAAACCTATCTGTGAAAAGGTAACCCCAACAAGGCCAGGACCCTGCACATCCCATCATCTTGGCCAACAGTGGAATTAGGTTTTTTTCTTCTTCTTTCTTTTCTCTTTTTTTTTTCCTTTTTCTTTTCTTTTTTCCTTTTTTTTTTTTCTGTTTTGTCTTTCTTCTTTTCTGCTTTTTTCTTTTCTTTTCTCCTTTTCTCCTTTTTTCTTATCTTTTTCTCTTTTTCTTTTCCCTTTCCTTTCCTTTCCTTTCCTTTCCTTTCCTTTCCTTTCCTTTCCTTTCCTTTCCTTTCCTTTCCTTTCCTTTCCTTTCCTTTCCTTTCCTTTCCTTTCCTTTCCTTTCCTTTCCTTTCCTTTCCTTTTTCCCTTCCCTCCCCTTCCCTCCCTTTCCCTCCCCTCCCCTCCCCCTTCCCTCCCCTCCCCTCCCCTCCCTTCCCCTCCCCTCCCCTCCCCTCCCCTTCCCTTCCCTTCCCTTCCCTTCCCTTCCCTTCCCTTCCCTTCCCTTCCCTTCCCTTCCCTTCCCTTCCCTTCCCTTCCCTTCCCTTCCCTTCCCTTCCCTTCCCTTCCCTTCCCTTCCCTTCCCTTCCCCCTTTTCCCTTTTCCTTTTTTTCCCTTCCCTTTTCCCTTTTCCCTTTTCCTTTTTTTTCCCTTTTCCTTTTCCTTTCCCTTTCCTTTTTTTTCCTTTTTCCTTTCCTTTTTCCTTTCCCTTTCCTTTCTCCTTTCCCTTTCCTTTCTCCTTTCCCTTTCCCTTTTTTCTTTCTCTTTCCCTTCCCTCCTCCTTCGTCCCTTTTCTTTTTATTTTTCCTTTTCTTCCCTTTCCTTATTTTTTTTCTTCCCTCTCTCTCTCTCTCCCCTCTCTCTCCCTTTTCACGGTATCCCTTTATCCAAAACCTGCTGTCACCCCTTATGTAGGTCAGAGACCAACATACCAATTCCCCTGCCAAGTGTGTAACGTACTAAAAAAGAGGTTTTGTGGACCCCCAAACTTTCGTAGTTCCTTCCAAACACAGGCATTTACCAGTCCTAGGTTCGCAAAGTAAATTAACAGCTGTTTCTCTCTAAAGAGGTCACGTCTAAATCCTACGAGGAGCGGCTGAGGGAGCTGGGGGTGTCCATCCCGGAGAAGAGGACGCTCAAGGGACACCCTTTCCCTCTCCACAAATACCTGGGAGGAGGCTGCAGTGGGGTGGGGGCCGGTCGAGTCCATCAGGAGTAGAGGGGGGGAGGTTGGCGCCCCCTGCAGGACCGGCAGTGGAACGCTCCGCCGGCCGGGCCGTTCTCCCGCCCTCGGGGCGCGCGCGGGCTCCCTCAGGTACCTGTGAGAGCGCGGCGGGATTGCGGGGTCCGGAAAACTATGGGAATGTTTGAAAGCCTCTTATGGAATAGCTACTACGTTCAGCTGAGATACGAACTTAAAAAATAACGCCTACTTAAAAAAAAATAAACATAGAAACGTATATATATATATATATATATATATATAAATAAAGATTTCCCTGCCATAGGAAAGAAAAAAAAACAAACCACCTTTAAACTTCAAAAATGGGATAACCAGCTAGAGTAGTTTAAAAAGGATACTGAAAAAAGCAGGGGTGGCAAAGGGTTAAAAAGAGATTAAAAGAAAGTGTTAGTTTTATGGCAGTCAAAACTAAAATTTAAATCTTTGGTTTTCCTCCAGTGGCATAAATATCATAGTTCAAAATAGGAATGGGAGGCTGACCAGAAATGCCTTTGGAAGACATAACGTGTATCATAGTAATATGCACAAAAATAACAGTGACGAATATTCCTGCTGGAAAAACACAGCATTAATAATACAACATTATTTTTAATTTACTGTTTCGGTTCAGCAGGAGTCCCAGTGGCACTGTTGCCTAATGCTGCCAAGTGCTGAGCACATCCTGTCTTCTGAGAAAACAAATGATGCCATAGGATAAGGAAACACACAAACAAAAAACAGCACACGACACGGCAGCTCCCTGATCTCCCATCCTCAGTCAAAATTTGGAGGGGAGAGCACAGTTTTAAGAGTATAACAAAAAAGCCTAATGCTAATTGGCAAATGCAAGATACTGCCCATGATAAAGATTGGAAAGGTCAGGGCTTGATATTATTCATAGAATACATTTAGATTATTAGCTAATAAAAAATTAAGATGTGTAATTCTTTTAAAAAATTGAATGTCCTGAATATGTATTTAAAACTCTATTTTAACAAATCATGACATTGTAGTAAGTTAGAAGTTCATCAAGACTGCTAACTTAGTAAAACAAAACAAAACAAACCCCAAACAAACAAACAAAACAAACAAAAAACCCCACACAAACAACCCAAAACCCCAAACATCAAAACCCCACTAATTTAACTTAGAAGCATTAATTCTTTAATGTTACCTATATTCTGAAAAATTCTTGATTTAAAAAGAAAGCTTGAGTAGTTTTAGTCTCATTAGTTGTAGTGTCACTGAGAAAAGAGTGGGTACAAGAAAAAAGAGTACAAAACACACAGAATAAGTATCTTATTTCTTTGGTAAAGAAGTTACATACACATAAAGGCTTGTAAATACTGAATGACTGAGAAAATAATTCAGTTACTTAATTTTCGTTCCTGTTTACTGTTGTGCATTTAACTATCCCAGCCTGATTGTGCTGCCAGTATTTTTGTCTGGAAACCCGTTCAGTTTCTGGATAATGACCACATTCTATCCTCTGCTTCATCTCTCTTATTGTAATTTTTTGTTATTTGTGAAAAGGCTGTTCACACATTATCACACAGAAGTGATGATTTTGTTTGGACCATACAGTTTATCTGGTGTTGGAATTTTTGTCTCATGGAGCCTAATGTTCAGAGATAGTTTAAATATATTTAGAAGCAACCATATTGTGTATTTCAGATCCATCTTGCAAATATATGTTGAAGATTTTTAAAGTAGAATTTATAAGAATAGGAATTGTATGTAATAATCTGGAATTATATGGGTCTTTTTCAAAACACCGTTTTTTTAATTCTACAATAAGGTTTATGTGCTGCAATGTCTATCACAGATCTTAACACATGTTGTTTATAAGAAAATATGTAAGTAAACTTGAGTAGTTAAGTATTAAAGCATCCACAGAGGCAAAAAGTCTCGATGCTGCATCAATATGTTCCTGGTTCATCATTCTGCTATGAAACTGGATTCACATTAATTTTTTAGTTGTAGCAAAGATTCCAAATTCAACTATATGATAAATATAGTTCAACTTTGTTTAGTTCCAAATTCAACTTTGATAAATTTTGCTTGGGATTTTTGACATTCATTGTACTTCTAGGAAATGCAAGATCTTAGGCTGGCTGAAGTTTAGCTACACATGCAAAAGTAGTTTAAACTTTAAAAAAGGAATATTCTTCGTTTTGGTTACAATTGTGCATAGGAATTGATATAATTTGAATGAGAAATATATGAATTCATAGAGATTTTTTTTATTTATACATTAATCATTAGATTATATGGTTCAGAAAAAAATGAATCCCAGTGATGAAGAAACTATGAAAAAACCCATTGTGGCGAACCTTGATAAACTTTTAGATGACTTCTCAGACATAGAAAAGGTAAGTGAAGAAGGTAAAAAATATTGAAACTGCTATCTATAATTATTTTGTGACATTTTTGAGAGCTTTTCAAGTGAAAATTTCTTCTGAGTGGTATCAGCTTATTGCTACACCTTGTAATACCAATTATATCTTGGCATCATGGAAGTGAATTCTGTGAAGTCACTTTGAGAGAGAAACAGTTTATAACTAATTATGTAAGTCAGCATTCTTAGTACTGCAGGTAAACTTGCAATAGCACAGGCCCTCAAGTCTATCATTGTTCTTCTCTATAAAGGAATGTCCTGAATTATGAGAAACAATAGGGATTAGTGACTGCAGTGTTGTGAAGTTGCTGAATTAATTTAAAACTCAAGACTTAAAATTTAAATCAAAACATATTAATATAATGTTAGTATTTTTCTGATTTTCTAGAAAATATCAGAAATCAATGAAGCAAATAACCTACTGATTCATCAGCTGGAAAAATGTAACAGATTGCTAACATTAAGCCAATCAAAGGAGGAATCGGTAAAAGAAGGTAAGTTAATTTTTTAGTAAGGTCTGATTTTTGCATATATTCAGGAAGTTCTGTGAGATATTTCCATTATTTTCAGTCATATAAAATAAAAAATAAAATAGCAAGGATCCAAGATACTGTGTGAAAAGCAGCCATGACTAATCTTAGGTCATATAATTAAATCCATCTCATAGTAACAGTTTGCATTAATATTTCGAGAATTCAGACTTTTCAATGAAAGCTAATATAATGGTATTTACCATTTACAGGTGGGAATTATAAGTCTATAATTGTAATTAAAATGTTGCCAAATAGAGGTGGAACTAAAGAGAAAACTATAAACTTAAGATTTTTTTGTTTTATTCCAGAACTGTATGTTTTAAGATGAGTACTTGAAATGAGAGATAATATCTAGTACTTAGCATAGATTTGTGGTTGCTTATTTTTCTTTAGCTGGTAGAGTTGCTGAAAGGTGCACCTTTTTGTAAGACTTTCATCTCTTGGAAGTCAGCTTGCTAAAAATTAGGAAACAGGATAGGAATAAACTTCGTTTCATGCCGGAATGAGATTGCCAGTTGGTTTCGATTGAATCTTCACTGGGACTTTGATATTTTAGCATAATCAGAAATTGAATATTGAAATTGAGAAACTAAGCTATTGACTAAGAGAGTGAAGTTTGCTAATCATGATAATCCATTCAGATATACCAAAAAACTCATTATATAGGATGACAGGTGATACAAAGGGGAGGTGAAAACCAGTAATAGTGCATATGGGAGGCATTTATGCAAACGGTGGTTGAACTTGGTTGGCAACTTCTCAGGAAACAGAGATCTTGATGTCCTCTGAACAGTTCTCTTAAAATGTCAGTGCTCGAAGAAGCAAACATGGTGATAAGCATAATTACAGAAGAAAAAGAAAAACAAGCTTCATGCCCCTGTAAGGTCTGTGATTTTCATGTAACTTTCTGGTTCACACATATGAAAACAGACATACCAGAACTAGAAGAGGTGAGAGAGTAGGTGGTAAGGTTTCGTATTGTGAGGGAGGAGGATTCAAGCAATCAGGAACCAATCATGTAACAAGGATCAAGTAGGGACTTCACCATCCACTGCACCCAAGCAGTGCTGGCCCAGCTAGGACTGCCACAGTCAGCCAGAAGTGCACATTACCAAACAAATATGTAGAGATGGGAGTCCCTCAGGAGGCCAAGTCAGAATGGAGCTCAGAAATGGTAACAAAGACCAGACATGGTCCAGGGATCATCACCAGGTCTCCAGTGCTGAGGCAGGTCTGATATCAAGCCAGAAAGTCACTCCCTAGATCATGACCAGGGTCTAGCATGTGGCTGTGACACAGCTGCACCATAGGCCCAGGGCAAAAGCCTCAGCTTAAAACCAACTCCCAAGGGAAGGAGGGGCAGCCATTTCTGAATCAACCTCCAGCAAGGTCACCAACTATACTCTTTCTAAGATCACCTTGTGCCCAGCCAAGCACCCAGAAGATTCATTCACAATTTTGAATATCTGAAGGAAGACTGAAGTTGACTGGAAACTTTTTAGCCTAAAGAGAAGGAATAGAGCTGATATGAGTCATAGCAGCAACACTGTGAATGGCACAGAGAAAGTGACTACGGGATTCATTGTCCAATGTAATAAGAAAACTAGATGGAAATAAAACTTGATTCATTTAAAGCTTACAACAGGAGGAACTTTTCCATACATTTCAAAATTAAGTTAAATCAATTCTACAGAATCAATATCCACAGAAATTAAATCAATATCTACAGAAACCTGTGGATAACAGAAGTATAGATTAGTCCAATAGGATTAGAAAAAAATCATGAAAAAAAAACTTAAAAAATTTTGATAAACATGAAGACAGTATCTCTCACAGAGGTCTCCCTTCTGTGTTTCAGAAGTTGAGAGGATGTATCAAATGTAGTGTTTATCCAGCTTTTTTTCCTCTTTCCTGAAGTATTTTGTACTAGGTATTGTGATGTGGAATAGTGAACTGGATGAACTTTGATTTGAGTCAGAGACACTTTTTTCTTTATAAAGCAGAAAAAACAGTGCAGGACAGTCACTCAAAAACAGAACAAGAGGCTTCATTATTGATGAAACCACAGAAGAGTGGGTTTATATATAATAGATTGTAAAAGGGGAAAGGAAAAGGTGGCCAAAAGGAAGAAATTATTCTTACTGTAGAACCTATAGGATAAAAAGTAGCAGAGAAAGTGAAAGAGACAACTTGGGAATCAGAGCAGCTGAGATGACTGCAACAAGGAAGTAGAATGTACTGAAAACAGATGAAAGTCAGAAGAGATTTGAGCTTTGTAATAAGCAGTGCCTCATTTTGATGAGATAAGAGAGAAATTATTTTATGATATAATTATGCTGATACAACTGAAGAGAACAGCCTCTGGAGCTTCTTTTGAAACACACCATGGAAAAAAAATTGTGGGTGGCAGAAGTCCAAGTAAAAATAGAGGAATCAGCCTGAAATACGAGCCAGTTTTAGCAGCAGGCATAGTCAGGAAAAAACAAATTTCAATAATACTGAAGTCATGGAAGTTATATGGAGGCAGTTAGACAGGAGGCAGAATTGCTGGGAGATAAGGATTCTGGTCAATGAGTAAGAGACGTTGCAGAGATATTAGTAGCAGTATCCAAAAAAAAAAAAAAAAAAGAGAAGCACGAACTTTGAATATGTGTGGATGTGCGACATCCAGGAGGTGATTCTGAAAGTTACTTGATGGTGAAGAAGTAAAATACAAATGAGAGACCAAATGGGTAGGATGTATTTAGAAATTAAAACTGTTGTCATGGTTGTCCTATTAGGTTAAGCTCAGAGAGGTTGTGGAGTCTCCCTCAGTGGAGATGTTCAAGAATTGTCCAGACACAATCCAGTGCCATGTGCTCTGAGATGATCCTGCTTGAGCACAGAGGTTGGACCAGATAACTCACTGTGGTGCTTTCCAACCTGACCCATTCTGTGATTCTTTACTTTGCACCTTTATTAAATTCACCTGCCATATTGACCCTTCAAAAGGGGTGATGGCATATGTGCTATTCAGAATCAGAGTACTAAAAATTTCGCATCTAAAGCTTAATTCTTTGTATAAAACCTTTGGGAGGTAAATATGGGCATGCTAACCTAGTGCTTCTGACTTGGAACAGGATTTTTACACAGATAGTTTTGATCCAGTACACGAAGTGAGGGCAGAGGGTGTTTCTGTGCTGCTTGTGCTCCCTCTACTGGTTTGTGGGTTTTTTTGGAAGCATGTAACGGGAGAAGACATCTGGCTGAAGTACTCGGCTGCATGAAAAGCAGACTTAATGGAAGAATAGGCTAGCAGTCAAAAAAAATGAGTGGAATCTGTTAGCTGAGATCTTAGTTCGCCTTCCTGATTCCATTATTTGCAACGTTTTCTCTAATTCTATGATGCACAGTTTTCAACAGAGCTTAGTCTGATGAGACGAGTAACTGTTAATAAGCCCACTTTTATCTGCTGTGGAAGTTAAAACCCGCTTAGTTCAAGTGTCTCCACTTTTCCCAGTTTTTGACTGTTTTGCGATGTTACTGTTAAGTTTACAAGAAACCCATAAGGGATAGAAGTCATCATCATGGCCAGGCTTCACAAACGAAGATTTGAGAAGGGCTCTACCCACGCTTGCTACAAGCGCGCTGATGGCTAAAAAGGCCAATGCGAGATAGACAAGTCCAGTTGCAGAAGGCACAGCAGAAAGACTCTCCACGTGATATCGACAAGACGAGAAGTAGTGTTTAATAAAACCAAATGTTGTATTGCAGGAAGTACACAGGGTGTTCAAATATCTAAAATACAGTTTAAAAAATAAAATCATGAAACACAAATATGCAAACTGATAACAGGTTGTGTGTGTATAGATACAAATGCACATAACTATTTTGTATTAATTGAGATAACAGGGATATAGTAGCATATTCTGAATCTCTCAAAGTTTATGTGAAGCCATAAGATGAATGTTAATATGCACTAAAAAGTGAGTGAGAGACTGCAACAAGTGGATATGGTTGATCTTCTTAAAAAAAAACTTGGCAAAAATGCTGCCACGAAAGTAAGCCACAGTTTCATTAATACACAAATTGCTGGAAGATTGATATGGAAAACTTTTATTATTGACCAGAAAACAATAAGATCCTTGATTTCTATCTAGAAAAAAAAATGATAGTTTTATGAAATTGTTTGTATATCTTCATTAAATTGATTTTAATCTATCAAACTAAAAACTAAAATTAATCTGTAACTATGTAATAATAATATGTGTTATTTCTACAGTCAGTAAGAACACTTAGAATAATATTCAGTCAAAATTATTAGCAAATATTTGAGAAAAGTTTATGAACACAATGTAAATTTCTTCTTTGTGAAGAAATTATTCCAAAAAATCTGCATTTTTTATTTCTTTTAGAATGCATTACTCTACAGAATGTGATAAACGGTCTAACACAAACCATTGAAAACCAGTGTAATGTCAAAGGTAAAGGCAAAAATGTTCTTATATATGCTGTACTGTAATTTCAAATGAGCAGGCATTTAATGTTTTTGTTTATACTTACTGGTTTTTTCCAGACAGAGAAACTCACTGCCAGGAAAACAGAAAGTAAAAAGATATTTCTCAAATCAATCTTGTGCAGTAATAAATGTCTATTGCTATAATTCTACTTAGAATCCACATGTAAAAAAGTTCTGCTTCAGTGAGCTTATTTTAATCAATACTTGGGCTTTAAATTTATTTCAGTATAGCACAGACAATTTTACAAAAGGTTAGAGAGCATCATTCAGCCTTTCATCTGTAATAAAGTGTTTATGCATAGTTTTTATCATGTTAAACCAAAGTGTCTTAATCCGTAGTATAATGTTCTTGAAGTTTTGCCATTATTCATAAATACTTGAAAATTACTAAGTTGTAGTTGAAAATAAAATACACAAATATTTGCTATATCTTTATACTACAGTTCCACTATAGTTAATTTTATAACTATTATGTGTTCAAGGCATATTAGCATAAATATTAATAAACCTCTAAAACTGGAAGTATATTGCTGCTTTTAATACTCAAACTTATATTAATTTTTTAAAAAGCATCTGTTTTTCCTTAATTCTGGTTTTGAGGTCCTACTTTTTAGTTTTTAGGAAACAAGTACTTAAAGACTTGCATCTTCCAGTTTGAAACTGCTGGAGCCATGATAACAGTCTTTTATTTTCTCAGTCAAAGAACTTTGCATCTAGATTTTGTTGAATACATCTTTTATCAGGAGGCTAAAGACATTTCCAAGTAGTAGTACCAGGCAAATACTATTATTAAACTATGATTGATAAAAAATGGAGAATGAGAGCATGTAATTCTGTAAATGATAACTATTATGCCTATAAAAAAGTTTCTTAAAGTTCAGCCAAGACAAAAAATGAAAGGAATTTCCTTATTCTGCTTTCATGCTAACGATATTGTCAAAATAGTGTGTCATATAGCTTTTTATTTATGTAGATGAAAATGATAGACTGAAGAGTACCATTCACATCCTTGAAGATAAATTAAAGGCTTGTGAAGAGGTACGTCACAAATGATCATTCTTTAGGTAGAGGAATAATATTTTGTATCTCTTGTAGCAGTTCATATATATTTATATTCTTGGGTTTGCTGTTGACACCCTTATTGTTGCTCTTGTCTTAATGTTTATCGTGTAAAAAGGGAAAGGTTGGTCTCATGACAGCACCTACGTGAGAAGAGACTGAGAAAGAACTTTAAAAAAGATGAAAGAACTGAGAGATTAAAACCATATAGGTGATGAGAACTCAGTTTAAGATGCATTTGGGGTTTTTTAGCTCTATTTAGCTTTAAATTCAGGTTTAAATTCTAACCTGTTGTATTAGAATAATTTTTTGTGTGCAAATAAGGTTTATTCAAGATCCTTGATTATGCTGCCATAGAATCAAGAATGGTCTGAATTTTGTCTAGTTTCTTTGGGAATAAATACTACAAAGATAATAGGTCTCTACTTCTTATCTGCGTCTCATAATAAATTTGTGAGCTCTCTCTGTTTTATCTATGGCACTCGTTTTTGCAAAGGAGGTAAAATCAGCAGGGCTAGTCATAATTTGTGTTAGTTTTCTGTGCACAAAATGCAGATCCGTTACCTGTACAGGATTAGGAATATCACTGATTTACTTTATCTGTGTTTGTACAATTAGTTAAATATTTATACAATTTGCATGCTCAGACTCTGAGTATCAGTGCCACCAGCATCACTACTGCTGGTATTTCTACTGCTGCCAGTATGAAGTTGTGGAATCCTTGGTATAAGCAATACTAACAAAATTCATACTTAAAATACATTTTTTTAAATGCAATCTAAAGATCCACAAAAGTAAAACTGTAGTCCCTGAACTAACTGCAGTGTGTCAGATCCCAGACTGGGGAAAGGAATATTGCCTCTCCATTTGCCTATTCTCTTAAGAAGTACATTTTTCATCTGTGGACTTCAGCCAGACTGTGTAAGAAGTAATTTGGCATGTTGAATTTACAAGATTGAGGATCAAACAAGCACTGAATTATAGAGTATATATTATAGAGCATATAATTTTTGCCTGATTGTTGGGCTTGGCAGAATCTGCAAGGTTTTTATAAAACATTTTACATTCACAGGAATATAAAGATCAGATTGAGAAACTCATGACAGAAATTAAAAACAAAGAGGAAGACCACAAATTAGAAATAACACAGTTGAATTGCGATATAAGGAAAAAACGTGAGTTCTCTGAAGACTGAATGCTATTGCATAGGATAAAATGTTGTATAAGCTGGAGGAGCTACATTTCCTCTAAAAGCTCCACTTTTTTTGTGGAGACATGTGAACACTAGAAGTGGACAATGTTTAACTGAATTTTATCTCTGCTAAAGAGCAGACAGTGACAATAAGGCAACACTGGATGAGGAGAATTTCCCAAACAGTTAGAACAAATGCTGAGAACTTGGACCTAAAAATCTGAAGGAATGAAATTTTGGGTAAAGTGTAGACTGGAAACTTGATTTGAACTGTAAGCTAGACTGCTGTTAGAGTGTTCTATCTATGTTCAGGAGAGTAGGACATTATTTTTAATAAATAATAATACTGCAGTGAGAAAAAGCTGATTTCAATATTATTTTTTTCCATTAGAGGCATAACCTTGGAGAGTAGGATTTTTTGCTCATCCATATAGCTGAAAACACCTAGAAAAGTTTTTGTAAAACAAGATAATTTTTTAAAGAGACACCATCTTACTGGGATGGGACAGGGTGGCTTTCAATCAGTTTTGGTATGGTTTTTGCTTGAGAGAAGATGTTTTCCAATTAAAACACTCACCTGATATTCAAGGAAGTTTTAATATTTAGGAAATTATGTTATTTTTCCATCAAATCTTCTATAATCATAATATTTGGTGATACTTTGTTGCTAGTTGAAGTAAAAGAAATGGAGTATAGAGAAGAGAGAGAGAAAAAAGAACTGGAAATACTAGATCTAACAAGACAGCTGAAATTTCAAAATGAAGAGAAGCAAAATGAAATAATCAAACTGCAGATAGAGGTATGCATTACAAAGCTGACTTAAAGATGAATTGGGCACTGGGTAAACTTCAAGGAGACTCTAGTGGAAAATATTAATTAGTACTTAACAACATAATATGATGAAATCTAGAAAACTTAAAAAAATATTGTCTTTACAAAGATCAGTGGCATATGCTCCCTTCCTCAATGGAAACTGACTCACTTCTGCTCAGGAATCAAGTTCTACCTACTGTATAGGGAGACTGAAGTTTGCACTGTTCTTGTGTTAAATTAAACTATGAAACTTTTCTAGGTTTTTGAGCCATAAAAAAACGGAAACAACATTTTCTGCTTAACTTTCTTGGGTTTAATTTCTAAATTATGGGATTTTTTTTTTTTTTAATAAACTCCCAATAAAGAATTCTAATCTTGCAGAGATTTAGGGCTAAGCATTCAATATGTATTTCATTGCTCAGGTTTTAAACCCTCTCATTACAGAAATAATTACGGAAATACTTCAAATCTTTCACATATCAAAAAAAGAAATAAAGTGTGAAAGCGCTAAGTTGCTCTTGAAACATGAGGGAAGGATGCTGGTTTCAGAGTTTTTTAGCATCCTCTGCATTTTCCCCTCCTGTGGCTTAGGAGCCTTCAATTTTTTTTTTTTTCAATAATGTCTTTTACATCAACATCTTTTTGATCATATTTGTACTACATATCTTTTTAAATATTTTGAGGCTTTTTTTTAAAGAAACATAACCTGTAATTGCGTTCTTTCTTTTAAATATACCTACATGGCTTCATTTTCCTAGGATTAATTAGTAAATAAGCTTGTTATTACTAGTCTCAGGTGAAAAATGCAACTACAAAAAAAGTGAAAATTATACTTATATACCTTTTTTTCCTGATGGTTCTTACTGTTTTGTCTTTGCCTGATTCTTTCAGTTCAACGCTAAATTAGCAAGAGCTCAGGATAAAACCACCAGGTCATTTTCAGATGCTTCTGTCTTGCCACAAAGTATCTATCGAAGGGTATGTGCTTTAATAGCTCCTGGTCCACAGATACCGAGTGCTGTTACAGCCTGTTTGAAAAAGGACTTTCCTGGGTCTTGCCCGTGTCTGTGTGTTCTCTCCCACATATCCTCTCACACCCAGACAACTAAATTCATAGAATCATAGAATAATTTAACTTAGGACAGACTTTTAAGATCACTGAGTCCAACTGTCATGTCTTTTTGCATATTGATACTGCTGGGGTTCAACAACAAAGGGCCGCATGTGAGGTGGTTTTCTATGAATGAAAATGACTAACCTGGTTTTCTATGAATGAAATTACTAACCTGGAAACTTAAGACAGAACTGACATAAATGACACTGATATAAACTGTCTGTGGGCATTATTTTTTTTTGTAGGCTTGAGACTTTGGGAGGTCACAAAAATAGGATTCCGAGGAAGTAATCTTGGTCATTCTGTAATACAAAATAATGAGGAAAAACATTCTTATTAGAAAATGTCTCATTTGCAATAGCGAATTGTATTGTTATATGATTCTGTGTGATGTTTAACAGTGAAGCCTTTGCTTGCATTTTTACAGAAGCTGCAGCATCTCCAGGAGGAGAAAAACAAGGAAATTGAATTTCTCCGTAACACCATAAGAGACTTAGAGCAATGTCTTCATAAAGGCCAAGACCTGCACTTAAAACAGAAGCGATTTTGAGTAAATGGCATGAAGTATTTCAGTAGTACATACAATGCAAATACAGATGGTGTATTTCGAACAGTGCATCTCAAAGTCAAAACAATATATGAAGATAGTATATTTTATTGAAAATGCTCTTGTCAAATATTCCAAAGGCATGCACTCTGTGTACATTCAGGGCTACACTCTTGCTAGTCAGCATTCACAATAAAAAGACTCAGGTTTTGCAGGAGTAATAATTTCCCTATCAAACCATCATTAATTATGGTGTATGCTTTCATAGCAGTTCTCCTTTCATAAATACTATTTTCTTCATCCAGAAATCCTTCAAACAACTGGTTTTACTTCCGTTCAGTTAATGAAACAATAGAAATGCTACGCTACAAACAGAGAAATTATACAAGTTTCAGTGGTATATTACCTTATTAATCAATACAGATTTATTGAATTCAGCACTGTTATAAACAAAGATAAACTTTATACTAAGATTAAACTCATTTTATCCCTCCCTTTTATTGATTCTGACACTCATTCTGTATGAATAGCTGTTAACACTGCTTCTTGCTTAAGGCATGATCTTACTGATTTAGTAGGATTATGTATTAATTGATTCTTTTATTGTATCTAAGCCACAAAAGTTAAGCATATAAATCTGTTACTTTAAAATAAAGCAGTTACTGTTTGTATATTACATTTTGAACAAAAAGTTATTTTGTCACATTGCTTAGGAGTAAGTTTTTGTGTACATAGTTTGTATCCCCCAGTTAGGAAAAAAAATCTAACTCAACTTTTGAATAAAAATTGATTAAACTATCTGTCTTGGTTATCTTCTGTTCTTTATTGCAAAACATCAGACAGGAGCCCCTAGGTCATAGTTTATGCTCCTGTCCTCAAAAATGCAAGTAGAATGTTAGAAGAAAAACAAGAAAGACAAATTAATCAAGAATGCAGACACCTTCCCAGTGGACCCAAAAACAAACTAGCGGACAATTAAATTCCTTTAAATTATGAAGCTTTTCACTGATGGAATTTGACAGGTATTCTGTAATTCAAAGAGCACTGTTCTAAAAGTCTACTTCTTTGCCATATTCTAATTCCACACACCTGTCAGTGTAAATTTTAATTTTGGGCAACAAAAACACCTAATCTGTTAATTTTTTCACTCTTGCAACCATATGAATTTAGTTAATAGGATAGCCTTGCATTTTGAAGGTGCTTAGTTTGTTTTTCAGGCTCAGTTTCTCGCCTTTTCCTGTCACTGTCAGGTGTCACTGGTTTCACTTCCTCCTGCTGCTGCTGACTGTCAGGCAGCAGAGAGCAGACGTCACTGTCAGGATTCAGTGATGTCCTCTGCTGCCAGCTGGCCATGTCACCTGCAAGAATTTGGAAGTGCTCCATGACACTGTCAAGTGACAGAATTTCCTAACTCTTCAAACAGAAGGTGTCGACAATGACAGCATCAGCTACTAGAAGTAAAGTCTGATGCTGTCTGCCAGTTTCAAGTCAATTGGTTCTTACAGCTGTTTTTCCCTTTTTTTCATAGCTTTTTCTCTTGTGTAATATCCACACTTTCTCCTGGAGGAGCAGTGTCTACCTGCTCATGATTACCTAACTGATCGTGTCTGTGATGGCCAAACACTCTGTGGCGCTGGCCGCTGTGAGGGGGGTGTCTTTCAGTTTCAGAGGAAGCCTGGCTGTTCTCCTTTTTGGGATGATGACTGCTGTGCCGGTGATGGTGGTGGCGGCGGTGGTGGTGCCCATGTCTGTGCAGGTTGTGGTGATGGGAGTGCTGACCAGTTGGTTTCAGTTCTCTCTCTTCTAGCTTATCTGCTTTTCTGGTGATGTTTTCACATATATCATCAATATCAGGTTCCTGAAAAACAAGGCACAGTATTTAACTAGTTGTAAAACATTAATTAACAATTTTGCAGAACCTGAAATCCAGTTTTAAATTATTTGTGCCACTTTGTTGAAGAACGTTTGAATGTATCAAAAATAACCTTGTTGCAACACCACTGATAACAAGGCTCATAATATAAGCTTTAAGGAATTACAATTCCAGTAGTTGCTCATAACAAGTATTTTTTTGCTAGATCCCACATCTGACCTGCCTGTGGCCGATATTTAGATGGAAAACTGCATAATGGGATCACAAATTATTATTCCTTCTGAACTTTCATGACTATATATGTACATTTCTTGATAATCCTTAGAGTAGTTCTGATCTTTAATTATACATAAAGCTACCCTTCTTTTATAGCAGTAACAATAATTTGTCATCTTGTACTATCAGTTTTTTAAATTAACTGTTGTATAATGTGTTTAAATGCAAACTCAAATGAATATATAAACCTCAAACCATCTTTGCTTCGATTCCCAGGTTTAAAAAAACATACTATCCATTTATGTCCTTTCCCATCCCCCAAGACTAGAGTAGCTAATTGCTCACTAGCTGTATATAACTCCACAAACAGAATTAGCCTCCAAGATTTCATTTAGGTTTCTGACGATTATTTCTATCACAGGCAAGTATTCTGATAATCAGTCCATAACAAATTAGATCTAATTAATTTGGAAAAATGTTTAAAAACTCTCTGGCAAGACACATGAAATGTGTGCATTTTAAACCATATCTTTGTGGATTAATCTCACTGAAATAATTTTTTTTTAAGAAACAGTCAAATCCAGTTTCCTGTCCTAGTAGACACAGAAAGAGACAAGAAAATACCGTGTAAGAGCAGTTTCCACACTTGTTTTCACAGTATGCAATCTTAATAGCTTCTTCTACATATTGGAAATGCAGGAAGGAATAGGGCAATCCCAGATGATACACCAGACGGCCACATCTAAGGAGAGAAAGAACTTTGTGGTTACATGTACCTGAAATTAAATCTCTCTTCTTATCACATCTCATTTTATTCACATCATCCACTCACACTGTATAGTCCCATGGAAAGTGTACCTATTCAAGGAGTTTACAGGCAAATGCACTGTCTTGCTTATAAATGGTTGCCTGCTCAACTGCATCAGCCAGTAGCATGCAGAGAGATTTCTGGCTGTACTGGCAGAAGCTTCTGAGTCAGTAGCCCTTAGACTAGCAAAGGTAAACTCATTACAGGCTATCTGGCTACTGAGGAGGGCTGTTTTCACAGCACTTTTTGCATCCTTACAACATGTTTTTTATGTAACAACATGTTTTTATGTAACCTCATATGTATTTTGATTGGAAAGTGCATTGTGGTGTATCTCCATTACTGATTTAGTATATAAGGGGATTTGTATGCTGCCTATTTGCTCCACATCTGTACTTGAGTGTTCTGATATGCACTTGACTACACTACTGGTCAGTTTGAAGGAGCTGAGTAAATCCAGAACCTGTACACAAGGGCACCTTGTTAAATACCCACCTCTGTGTGGGCCTCTAGCCTTAGGTCCTTACATGTCTGCAGTGCATGTCCTGCAACAGGCAAACCCACTTAGAATGCTCATTACAGTAATATAACTAGGATAGATTTCAGTTAGAGTTATTACTGGCTCTGCCAAAATATACAAGTGCCAGAATCCTGTATCAAAAAGTTATTTTCTGCTGAAGTTTCAAGTTTCAATTGAAGACTAATTTTTCCATATGTCTACATTTTCAACAACGCTGGTCAAAATGTTTCCACTAGAACTTGGATAGCTTTCCTCCTTGATTCTACTTTGACATGCATGGGTGTAATGAAGTTACATTACATGTCTGAAGTCATGTCTGAAAATAAAAACAGTGTAAAACAAGAAAAATGTTTTTAAATTCTGCACTCAGTTACATTAATCTAAATACACAGTAATTGTAAAGAAAAATATTTATTCCAAAATTATTGCAAAAGCAGACTTTTTCTCCAGTAAACTTCAGCTTAGAAGCTGATCACTATGTCTTTGTTATTTGCACATAAATGAAATAACATAGATTTCCAAAGCATTACTCTAATTATATACAAATATTTCCCTGTGTTTCTCTGTAAACACACACCTGTCATAGATGAGAAAGTCATCCTTATTTCCATTTAAGGTAGTCCAGACATCATCTTGTTGTTCTTCTTGTTGGTAGACACTAATATAGTCTGAAACACTTTCTTTCAGTAGGTGAAATTCCCTCTGGGATGGAGCTCCCTGATGGTTGACAACTACATACGAGATGTTGACCAGTCCTTCATTCTCTAACTTTACTCGCAGGTCCTCCAATCTAGTGGGAATGTAAAGAAGCAAGACCATAAATCATTAGAAAATCGTAAGATTTGCCACAAAAGTGAATATGCTTCATCTTGCTTTCATTATAGTGGAAGTTATTTTATCCCAGTTTTAATGGCAACAGTCTAACACTATTAAAACATTCTTGCCATTTTCCATGATTATCAACTATACTGTCACCAAACCAGATTTTACAACAGCTAATATGCCATGAGTCCTGTCCTTGTAAGTAGAATGCAGTAAATCAGACATCTGTTTTCAGACTGAATTCAGTGTTACTTTTATATCAGCTCTTTCATAGTCTCCATGGTCTAACACAGTTTATTTGATGCCTTTATTCGAATGCTGAGGGTTTGCTTGTATACTTGGTTAAAGAATACGCACCATAAATACAGCAGGAAAATGAATTATCAAGAAAGCAAACCTGCAGTAAAAGGTCAACAGCTCTCCCACTCATCTTGACACGGCTATTTTCTGTAACGGCCAGAAAAGGGCTATTACAGCAGTGGGGTCAAAATGAGTGCTATAGAAACTCTGCACAACCTGTCTGGCAGTTCTTAGTCTTTTCTCTGGCTTTTCATCACAGAAGTATATCTCTGCTAATAGTAGAGAAAGCCAATTTCTTGCTTGATGTGGGATTTCTTCCTTTTCATTTGTATCCTTCCTATTGAATGCTCTGGAAAACTTTAAATTTTCAGTTGCAGGAAATAATCTAGAATATGGAAAATTCTTTTAAATCTTTCTAAAATGTGAGAATCAAACCCAATTACCTTGAAAGCCAACTGCAAAGCCCACCTTTGACTTTGATAGAGCTAGAGACTTACCAATGCTGTTTCAAATCCAATTCTCAGTAAACTTTCAAAGCCTATTGTACTGTGAAGTTATGCAGCCACAAGAGGCAAACTAAGATGTTCTTACTGTGACTAAAATTAAAGTCTGAAACAAGTATTATTAATTTTGAAGCCAAACTGATTTCACGATCACTAAATGAATCCAAGATAAAAGCTTTATACCATTCCTGTTTGGGTCATCTCAAAATTATTTTCTTGCTGCTGTTACTGTCACGATAGCTAATTATTTGCAAAGAGTGGGTTCTAGAAATCACAGCCCCAGTGTCTCAGTCCTGTATGAAAACATAACACAGCTGACTTCTTTGAATGTTTCATCTAATTTTTGAAAGGCCACTCTTTACCTTATCTTCTGGATTTTTATGTATCATAGAATCAGCCGAGTTGGAAAAGACCTCCAAGATCAAGTCCAACCCTTGATCTAACACTGCTGTGGTTTACTAAACCATGGCACTAAGTGCCACATTCAGCCTCATCTTAAAAACCTCCAGGGACAGTGGATCTACCTCGTCCCTGGGAAGCTCATTCCAATGTCTGATTACTCACTCACTCTGTAAAAAATGCCCTCTTGTCTTACTGCTGATTACCTGGGAGAAGAGACCGACCCCCCCCTGGCTACAACCTCCTCTCAGGGAGTTGTAGAGAGTGATGAGGTCACCCCTGAGCCTCCTCTTCCCCAGGCTAAACAACTCCAGCTCCCTCAGCCTCTCCTCATAGGACTTGTGCTCAAGTCCCTTCACCAGCCTGGTTGCTCTTCTCTGGACCTGCTCCAGCACCTCAATGTCCTTCCTGAACTGAGGGGCCCAGAACTGGACACAGCACTCCAGGGGTGGCCTCACCAGTGCTGAGTACAGGGGAAGAATCACTTCCCTGGTCCTGCTGGCCACGCTGTTCCTGATCCAGGCCAGGATGCCATTGGCCTTCTTGGCCACCTGGGCACACTGCTGGCTCATGTTCAGCTTCCTGTCAATCCAAACTCCCAGGTCCCTTTCTGCCTGGCCGCTCTCCAGCCACTCTGTGCCCAGCCTGCTGGAATCAGCCCAACTCTCCAATATATATATATATATATATATAAGACTTCTGAACACGGGCTGGAAAAGCACATTAAAATCATATGTTTTGATTCGTCTTTTCCTCTACAGATCTTACATAAGAAATGAGTGATCACAGATCTCTATTTCATGTGATCTAGCCATGTTAGAGAATTGTGATGTTTCTTGGCTTCAGTGTCTTTGCTGTCTTAATCATCTGTTTTAGCTGAAGCATAATCTTGAGGAACTGTTTCTGTTGGGTTTTTGTGTGGTTTGGGTTTCATTAATATCAAATGGATCACATTAATAGGTTGTAAATATAATTTGGAGAGGATGATCTGTCAGTCAGTACTAAGTCAAGAGATAAAGAATCTTATCCAGTGGCACAGAACCCTACCCTCCTGCTGAGAGTGAAGCTGGTCACTAGGTCACACATTGCAGCTGCAGTGGTGGCATTTGAGGCAGCCAGAGTTCACTGAGTGCATTGTGGTAGGGCACACATAGTATCCTCAGCTGGGTAACAAAAACTCGGAAGACATTTATGCTTACCTGGAAGCCTGCAGCAGGCACAATAATCAGCTAGCCTGGAGGAGAGCCACCACTGTCACTGTGCCTCTGGAGTTCTGCATTGGGTCCTCCTCCCCAATATGCCATTCTGGAGGCTCCTGGCAGTTCTGGACCTCAGCCCCCCTTCCTGGGAGGAGGCAGAGAGCCAGAACTAGCCCCAGCCCTGCCCACATGGCTGGGCTTTTCCTGAGAAGAGAGAAAATAAAAATGAGATCCATACCTAAAGTTCAGACTCTGAAACTCCCATAAGAAAACACAGCAGCATTTTCACTCCATTCAGTCCAAAAAAGAAAAAGATCAAACCTTCAAGAATAAATTTGAGCTACTTTGTTTACTGCTCAATGTGTCTGATTTTGCAGTGGAGTTCCCCTATAATAAATAGGCAGGTTGTTTGGCTTGTTTGGTTTTTTTTGGGTTTTTTTGTTTTTTTCTTGCTGCTCTTATTGTTGTTGGGGGGATTATTATTGCATTTGAACAGCTGAAAATAACCATTTAGAATAATTGGATTTTCTCTTAATACTACTAATCAGACAAAGTTATTTCTTCCTCTTAGTAATTTCTTCTTGATTATTTTTACCACTTCAGTTACTTTAAAGTGGCCTGTTTCTTGTTTTCTGAAATCTGTTGTGCTGAGCCAGTTTACAGTAGTAAGAATACAGACCAGTTCACTCCAGATTCCAGGGTAATTCCACTGACTTAAAGGTACATGCACCAGCACTGTATTTCGGTACCCAGCAAGTACTACAGAACCTGGCAGAAAAATAATTAAAAAATATTTCAAGATTTTTCCAAGTCTTTCTGGAGTATTTGGATCCCACTGTGAAAATCTCTTAAAAAGACAGGCACTAGAAACAATTTTGCAAAAATAGGAAATAAAGACTGAGTTTCAGGATTTCTCAGATCTTACAAAATCTCATATTCACACTTAGTCCTTTTAATGTTTATGAAAATCAAAGCACATGAGAAATTCTGTAATTACCTTTTCCTTTTATTCCATTAACATCACAATTTTGGCTTGAAATGTTCAGAAAATACTCATTATCAAGAAATACATAAAGTTACAAAGCTGCTCTCCAACTTGTGGAATTGTATAACTTCACCACTTAAATCAAAGTCTCATAGAAAACACAAAATAGTCTGGAAACAACAAGGTCTGATAAATAACGTGTTTCATCAATCTTTTTGTATTCTAGGAAAATTAAAACCTTTTAGTAATTATTCTTTTAAAACAAGAGCCAGCTGCTGCATTTGTGAAATCCAGCTGTCCCTAATGTTTCTTTTCTGCAGTTCTACCAAAAGCATTTTAGGTACAGTACTTTAAAGACTAAACTGTGGTCCAATAGATACCAATCGAGCCCTTTCTTTCGCTCTTTCCGCATTATCAGGAAAATCTCCTGCCTTTGCATCCATTATGCTGGGATGGAACTCTTCGGACTTTTTGAGATCCTTCTATGCCTTTATAGTAGCCTCCTGCAGCACTGGCATACAGTGCCCAGCAACAGCTGTCTCACCCTGTGAACCACAGGAGAGCTATGTTCTACGTTATACTTCTCTTCACATTTCGACTGTATAGTTTGTTTCCAATGGAAATTTCACAGTCAGCCTTTTCAGCCAAAGAAACAAGCAGACACTCTGCCAAATCTTAAGTCATGAAGCTCTTTCACAGCAAAGCCAGCACACTTACCCTTTTCCTCCTCCCCCTTCTTGGCAGCTCCGCCTGGCTCTGCTGGAGAAGAAAACAGTGTGGGGAAAAGGGCTGTGGTATTTATATGGCTCTTGTTTATCTCACTTTGCAGCTACGGTTCAAAGTTCAGGGAGCTATTTCTGAACAACCTTGCAAGCGAAGAAAACCCCTTTAGCAAAAAGAGACAAAATATTTATCCATTAACTAATTCCAAGTGGAAAGCATTTATGGTGCATAATGGCGACATATTTTTAATTTAATGACTTCAGATATTGTGTTATGCGGTTTTTTGGTCACCCCAGTCATCTGGAGGTAGTGGTACAGTCAGGGGAGGGGGATGGGCCAAAGAGTAATTATTTTCTGAGCACAGTGGTAACCACAGTGTAGGGGGGAAGGTACTTCTCTATTTATAAAAACGCTGAGCTAGCAGTTTTTTTCTCATGTGCTTTATCTGGTATTTGCCTTAGAGAATGTGTGCTCTGTCTAAGGACATGTGTATACAGAGCTCCTTTTGCCCAGCTGCTCTTGATTACATCACTCTGCTTTCAAACTTACTTCAGTAGAACTTGCCAGTTTATCAACTTTTGCTGGAAGTTAGAACCCAGAACTTCAGCCATTAAATCGATGTAGCTACGGGAAGGTTATGAAGCTCTGGAAATAGCTAACTGGCAATAGCTACACCCTCATCACTGAGGTATCTGAGGACATTCAGGTTAAACTGTTTTCTTACCCTCTTGCCTCAGTGAGAGAACAGATTATGCATGGGGTGTTTGACTTCAATAGCAGTTTGCCTGGGTTTGATTTCCTTCAAGGTAAATGTCATCTGTGTTGATGGGGAAATAAATATTTAAAAACTGGGTGTGCCCTCAAGAGTTCACAGTGGTGAGATTGACATTGCTTAGTTCTATGGCCTGAGACTGTCTTCTGCACAGATAAGCTTTGTGTTTCTGACTGGGTGTGAGAAAAAGAACTGCTGACATTGGGGTTTTATGCTGTAGAGGTCCTATGCACTAGTCAGTGGAAAAGAACAAGGAAAATCTGAACTTTTATTCAATAGTCTTGGACGATACAATGCAGAAAACAGACAGACATCATACTGGGCCTGAAGTTTGTCTAAAAGGTGGAATATGTTTATATTCCTTATATTGTTAGGGAAACACATCTTGTATTCTTTTCTGGGTTGGAACCAAGCCCTCATATCTGTGATGTCCTGTACTATTCCAAATGACAGACAATTTGCTGACCTCCTGCTTCAGGATTGGGTGTTGATTCTCACTAATCAACATAATAAAGTCCTGTAAGGTTGTCTGGAAGCAAGTATGTGGTATGCACCATGTCCATCAGTTCCTACATGAGCACGGAAGCAGCCAAACAGAAATTAAGCAGGGCTCACTAAAAGGAATAATAAAATTTATTCTGTTAATAGGCCTAACAAATCTATTATTAGGGCTAATAAAAATAAAGCAGCTCAGTAGTGACTGACAGTTGGTTTCTTGCCAATTATTGCAACACAGGTGAAGATACTCTCAAATGAAGAGCAATATTCCATCCCCATTTCTTTTCTGCTTTGTAGAGAGGATGTGGGCAAGCTTTGATTAACAAGTGCTGAACCCATAAACTACATGTAATACCACTGAGTGCTGCTGAGACATAAAGCCCGCAAGTACCGAAGAACAAACAGGCCAGCCAGAGTGAACTGAGATGAAGCAGCTAACACATAAAACAGATACTTTGCTGTGGAAAACACTCTGAGGATGGAAATGTACAGTAGTCATTGTACTGCCTCCATAATCTGACTTAAAGCAAATGGCAGGGAATATTATAATCATGGCTGTGGATTAAGATAGAAATGTATAAACATTAAATATGTTTAAAGTTCAGTTGTTTCTCAGTGGAAAAAAAATCCACTTCCACATTTTTTTTTACAAACGGAAGATAAAGCTATCAATAGTCTACAAATGTAGCCCTTTGTCTGTAGCTTCTAAAGAAACCATTGTCTTAAATCCTAATTTTGCTTTCCACTGCGAGTATTTTCTTAGTTGTTGAGTTTGTTCCAATCTCACGGCAGGAGGGAGTTATGAACTCTAATTAAACCCCTCAGTTTTAAGCAATAATTTTTATAATTATCATCCTGTTTCTAATCACTTTCTTTCTGGGGGGAGAATAATAGTCCTGGTAGAAATAACAACCCCCTTCCCTTCTTACTGAACATTAGTTCTCCCTTTTTTTACATGTTTCAAACTTTTCAAAGTATCAGAGCACAGAAAAATAATTTGCTATTTCTCTTATCTTGTTTAATAATGTACATATTTCTTAAAAAAACCCTGAAACCCAAAAAAACCAACATGATACCACAACTCAAATGGATAAGGAATTGTGGCTGTCAGAAATTACATTCTGTTAAAACCTGTTGTAGTGATCTATAATGTGTGCAAACGATGAGAAGACGGGGCAGAACACAGATCCAGCACGAATTCTGTCCTGAGGCCTTCGAACTTCAGAGTCTGTTTTGCTCTTGTGACTGAAAGGTGTCACAAACAGGGAATTCAAAGTCCACTTACAGATCATAAGTCTCTACTAGTTCCTCTCATGTCCTCTCAGACAACTGTGTCAACTCAGTATACTCATACTTTAGAGTGGAAAATATTGCAACAACAGCAGGCTGTTAGAGTTACTTAATGCTTACATAAAGAAATTTCCATTTGTTTATGAGGCCTTAAAAATTTGAATAAATGCTGTAAAAAAAGGGTCACTTAAGTGAAGAGTGAGAAGATATATTAAAGTAAATCTATATGCTCCTCTCATGTGAGATCCAGAGCAGCATAAGATAACTAAATGCACACTTCTCAGAATTCAAAGGAAGGAACGACAGCTGACCTTTTCTGATATAGGCCTAAAGACTGTTTCAGTGAACAAAGGAATAGCTGCTACATGCAATTGTCTACTTATAAACAAAATAAGACTTAAAGGAACTCTGATCTAGTAGAAAAATGTTTGGGTTTTCTGCTTGGAAATTCCATTATAATAAGTAAATATCTTTCTCTACTTGAACTTATCCGTAGTACACTGTAATTAGGAAGGGAAATATGTTTTTTATGTGTCCTCAGTCATAATCATTACAAATGTGAACGGACTCTGGTTGCTGAATACCTACATGTATTCCTTAATGGCTGTGTTTACTTTCTGCATTTATTCTGCAATAATTCTATCAACCCACAAATTCTCTATGTCACCTCAGTGGGCCTAAAACCAGTGGTCCTTATATCATTTGAAGGAAGAAAAATTTCCTAATGGTGCCCAAGAGGTGGTTAAAAAGATCACAGCTGTGTAACACCTATATTTTTGTATCTCTATCAGTGCTTTTAGTAATACTTGGCAGTTCTGTGATCTATAGAGGAAAACTGAAAATTCCTTTTGTTTGGTGTGACTCTGCTGAGGCTCTTGGTGTTTGGGATAGTAAACCAAAAAGAAGCTAATGTATTCATGCAGTGCCCAAAGCAGGGTATCTGTACAAACCTCCAGTATGGATCTCATATCCCACACAGTAATCAGTGATCCCTCCTTCTAAGGAATGATGCAGTTGTACCATCAATTCAGCAGGCAGCTTTAGGCTCTCCAGTACAATTCACTGAGTAAATGTATAAATAAAGTGATTACAGATCTGAACCAATAAATACAAAGAAAATTATACAAAACTCTTGATTATTCTGCATTCAGACAGTTCTTTTTACATTAACAGATCAAGTTTTCAGGGATGTGTAATAGTAATCAAAACTTCAAAAGTATCATCAGTAATACATAAAATAACTCTCCTTAGGAGATGTGGAGGAAAATGATTCATCAGCTAAATCCACAATAGTTCATTCTAGGTGACTAAATTTAAATGCTTTTCAACAGAAATGCCTGTATCAGCAGGTTCTTGTTAATGATTTATAACAGGTCATCTAGGCATAGTTCACTGCGCTGAACCCTAGCCACAGAATGAAAGTTAAGACAGCCCAGTATGTGGGATTCAGGGACAGTATCCAGTGAACCTGACAGGAAGTTCAAGTCTGTTTATCAAGTCTTTGTTTATCTGTTGTGAAATACATTAAAACTGAAGTGAAAACTGGGTCCAACAAAAGAGTTCTTTTTCAAGAACTTTTGAACTGTTATTAAAAAATGGATTATGTATTTTTGGTTAAATTTCTTTTTTGTGGCTCTATTTTCCTGAATAATACAGGAATACTTGCAAACATTATGGTCTGTAAGAGATGTTAGGAGTGTTTATAGCTAGATTCAGATAGCTGAGTGCAAGATGGCAATGGTCTTCTGTGGAATGAACTCTGACAAACTAAAATACTTGTGGCTTCAGCTTTGATTTGCTGATGATACTTCCTTTCAAATAGCACAGTCCTGGAATGCTGAATATGATGGAAAATATTACTGTCCCTTCCTAGGGCAAGAGAATGTGAATGTGCCACCTGTAATGAAGGTCTAACTGACTAAATTAACCACTTTTTACTGTTCTGTCTGTTCTGGAAATTCAAAAGCAGCTGCCGTTTCAGCATCAAAAGCCTCTAAGTAGCCAATTGTATGTGAACTGCTGAAACAATTTGCAGAGGAAATAAAAAAGTAGATCAGCCCAAGTAATGGTTTTCACTTATGAAAATATACTTTGCTGCTGTAGCATACAGGAAGCTGAGATTGAGAGCCATCTACTCCCACCATGAATTAAAACCATTTTCACAGAAAGGGAGCTCTGACTACTATAAACAACTCCAAACATAAATACCTGAAGTGAAAGCTATAGGAATTTTGTAAACAATACTGACCTTCTGAGGACTGTTGAAAGAACTAAACTGTTTATTAAATATAAAAGTAGAGGGAAAGCTGTGCTGATATATATCATATGCTTGCAAGAATTAAACCCTGAACAGACTGACTGACTCTGAATTCTGGGTGAGTCAGATTTTTTCTTTTACCTGATTTAGATCAGAAAACAGATTTGGTATGTGAGGAGGACTTACAGCAGCTATCTTACGGTAACACCTTTGCTAGTGTTGTCTGGGCCATTATTAGTCAGCAATGACAACTGGCATTTGGCCCCTGCCTAGATTTGATTTCTATTAACAAAGCTATACTGGTGTCATAGTTCTGACTTCAGCAAGGAATTTTTTCTTCCCCTTCCCCCCCCTCCCCCTGTGTGTGTGGGGGGGGGTGTGTGTGTGTGTGTGCGTGTGTGCTCAGCACACCCATCAGGTGAAACAAAAGAACTAGCCAGAGCGCTAATGGCCGAACATTAGTTTCCTAGCAACGAAGGGGGAGGAGTTGGGGGGGAAGTGGGCTGGTTCGCGGCGGAGGAGCAGAGGCTGCTGTGAGCGGCAGACACGCTGGTTCTTTTGGGTTTTTTTTTTCTTTTGTTGTTTTTCCTGTTGGAGGGAAGTGTTTTTTTGGCTGCTGCTGTTCTTTCCCAGCTGTTCCTGCTCATCGAGGCCCCCCCCCCCCCCCCCCGGAGTTCGTGAGTTTTTTTCTTCCATTGGGAGAACTTTCTGTTTTATCAGGTTTTTTTTTTCCGCTTCCCCGTTCCCCTTCACCCCCCCCCCCCCCCCCCCCCCCTTTCTCGGGAAGGGAAGAGGAATCAAGTTTTTTGTTGTTTTTCTCCGATATACCCTGGGGGGTGTTGTTTTTTTTTTTCCCCATCCCATGTGGCAGTGACCAGGGATCCCACAGCGCTGCCTGGTGACGGGCACTGGACATTACAAGCTCTGCTCCTGCAGTGATCCAACAGCGCCACCTGGTGACTACCATAGGACACTACAGGTTCTGCACTTCCAACGACCCAACAGCGCCACCTGGTGAATGGTACAGGACATTACAAGTTTTACATCTCCAGTGATCCGACGGCGCCCCCTGCTGACTGTGGTTGGAACTACACCAAAGGGTGCTAAAAATTGAACTATTTAAATTTTCCTTTTGCCGGGCTATCGGTTTTGTTCTTGAAGGGGATTATTGGTGGGTATAGTAGTATTGCTTGGTTGTTTACTTGAGGGGTTTTTTTTGTGTTCTTGTTAATACAAACATACCTTTTAATAAAGGGCTGTTATTTTGTTTTCCCTTTTCCATAATTTGTGGTTTTTTCCCTTCAATCAAAGCCTCTTGGTTTTGGATTAATAATTGCTTAGAAAAGAAGTTTGGGTCTTTTCCGCCTAATCCATCCTCAGCAGAAGACCCTTGTCCCATTTAAACTGGGACAACTGGCTTACAAGTTGTGTCTTCAGCAGACAGTACTTTATCAAGTGTTTAACCTGTTGTTGCTGTACAGGTGTACAGGTACTTTGTGTCTGCAACCTACACTCAGAATGCAGTGACTGTGCCTATAGCAACCTGGGTGACTGCACACCTTCTGAAGCGCTAAATGCTTTAACACTGCAGTATATAATAGAATCACAGAATCATATAAAAGTTTGAATTGGAAGGGACCTTAAAGATCATCTAGATCAGGCCCCTCTGCCATGGGCAGGGATACCACTCACTAGGTAAGGTTGCTCAAAGCCCCATCCAACCTGATCTTGAACACTTCCAAGAATGGCGCATCCACAGCTTCTCTGGACAACCTGTTCCAGTGCCTTACTACCCTCACAGTGAAGAATTTCTTGCTAACATCTAATTTAAACCTGCTCTCTTTCAGTTTAAAAACATTGCCCCTTGTCCTGTCACTCTTGGCCCATATAAAAAGTCCCTCTCTGATTCTTAAAGCCTTTAGGTACTGAACAGCCTCTTCTCTAGGCTGAACAACCCCAGCTCTGTCAGCCTGTTTTCATAGGAGAGGTGCTCCAGGCCTCTGATAATCTTTACAGCCTCCTCTGGACCTGCTCTAACAGGTCCATGTCTTTCTTGTGTTGAGTACTCCAAACTTGGATACAGTACTCCAGGTGGGAGTATGCAATGTAGCTGTCATAAATTCATACTAACTGGTGAAAAAAAGGGAAGAAAAACTATTACTAGCTTCAGATACCCAAGTATTTCCTATTCTCATGAAGAGTTCACTTTCTGCTGAAAATTATAATTATTAACTAACATACAATTATTTTCCTGTATTTTGGAGAAAATATATATATCAGAAGTCCTCAATCTTTGGATATTATGATCCTATATTTTATTTTCCACAGATGCAGCTGTTGAAGGTAACAGTGAAGACAAAGTAAAATTTTGAATATAAAATAGTACTCCTGTATTACATTTATAAGGGCCCAGCAAAGATCAGAGACCATTATATCTGACAAACGTGTTAGACCTACCTTGACTCTGGCAGACTTCCTGTTCTCCCTACAGCTTTGGTCTCCCAGTTTTTGGCTGGTTGAGGGAAAAGGCAAAATCAGAGTAGTACAACTGCAACAGCATTCCAGAATAAAGGGTGCAGAATGAAACACAGAAGAAATAACTCAGTGTTTGAAAGAAAGTTAGAGTAGAGAAGATATGATGACATGTCTGAGGATACCTTTGGAAGTCACTGGCATAAGCAACATTACTCCGCCTGGCGGCAAATAGCAAAGACATGGAAAAATCTGTCCTGCAAAATTCAACCAGCCCCTATTGGTTGTTTTTATGAAATTACCATTATTTCTTATGTTCACACGTGTTTGGATGGACCTCTTGGCTTGACTGAAGACTCACACTGAACAGGCTTCATGTTGTCTGATTACAGGCAATAACAGCAACACCCACTTTTGATGTTCTTCATCCCATTTCAAAAGCACTGGCTCAACTTGTGGAACTTGAAAGGTGACTAGGTCCTGGTCCTGCCAAAAAATAGTCGTCACACATGAACAGCTTTCCAGTCAATAGAGGTTTGCATGGATGCTCATTTGTAAGGACTCTTGTGGGGAACTACAGGAGAGATGAGTCCAGGATTGGCATTTTACTTCGGTAAATCCTCATCTCTAGTTGACCTCTGTTTTCAATTTTTAATGGCTGCCTCTTGGCAGGAAGACATGTTTAAAATATTATTCATGTATACCTTGTATTATTTACTAGTTATTATTTATATATCAGGCATATAACAGTCATAAGGATTGTATTTAAGAAGGTGGCAGTTTATGCCTTAGAGCCCAGTCTGCATCTCATGGTGGAACAGCTGAGCAGCTCCCACACCTGTCTTTGACCATCAGCATTTTATCCAGCCTATCAAATTGCAAGCTGAAATTTTCTGACCTTTTTCTGTCAGCAAAAAAATGAAAAAAGAGGAAAAACAAAGTAGAGATTTTTGTGCTGATCCTGCATCACAATCCTTGCCAGATTTCCTGTAAGAGCTCAAGAAGAGGAAACAAAATATGACTGTGAAGTGAAAAAAATCTGTAGTGCTTTAAAAATCATAGAAATAAAGTTGCTGAACAGTCTCTTCAACACAGCTAAGAGGCATTCAGAAGTAGAGACAGACCATAAAACTAAACGCATAAGCAATCCCATGACTGCGCTGCAGTAATAATTAACAATAAGTGTTTTTTAATTGTATTCCCCTTTTTGCAAAGACTTCATGATGTCTTGCCTGTAAATGTTTTAAGTTAATTATAAAACTTTTGTTAATTCTTTAACACAGACGTAAGCCTAGGTAAGTTACAAAATACATAATTAAAGGACTGTGAGGGATTTCAGTTGTCCTGAAGCCAAGTGTAGGACTTTAGACTCCCATCGTTCAGGCAAATCATTATGCAGTCAGGCACTGTTTGAGGCTTTCAGTGTGGATCATGCATGAGGCCAATCTTAAGAACTTAGATGACAGAACAGTGAGAAACTGGGGGGTCTTTCAGTAGCACATGTGCTTTAGTAACTGTTCCACCTGCAAAGGGAGTTCTTATGCTGCTGTTACAATCAGCACACTTCCAGCCAGTGTGACACAGAGCATGCCTTGTCTGGCACAGATGGAAGATGCACTTGATGAATGGAAGGCTGTGCAAGAAAGAAAAAAGTTCTTGAAGGGAAAAGCAATATTCCCTTGCATAATGGCAAAAATTATTTCTAGACTGCCCTACTTTCCAACTTTTTATTGCTCTTAATATTATCTTAATTGAATGTGGAATGTTTCCCTGATTGTCTCCAGCTTCTGAAGTAGACTTTCACCTGCAGTGAGCATTTGATGCACCTATCAGTCATATCTAATTTCTTGCAACAATAGTACGATCCATAGGTCTGCAGTTTTCTAGGAAGACTACATGCCCTGAAGGAGGATTAAACATAAATTATCTGTTAGTGTTTCTGCATGTATAAGACATGGAACTACAGCACTGACTGTGGGCTAGGTCAAAACCTTTTCTTATAGTTTAGCTTTAATCCCTTCCAGACTCTGTGGATCTTCATGAATTACAAAAGATAGCTAGAAAAGCCACCATATTTCATGTCCTGATGTGCTATGTTCACTGTTGCTTATAAAACAAAAACCCCACAAAATGATTTTGCAAATCAGATTAAAGATTTGGATTTGGTAAAAAATCTAGGTCACCTGTGAAGAGGTAATAACTACATATACAAAATCTTTATTAACAATATCTATGTATGTTATTTCTACTCATGATGCATAATATATACCAATACAAAAATGGCATGGTATATAGGTATTTTAGCAATAAACACAGATAACTTTTTAATAGAGGCTTTCCGTAAGAGGTTTCCTGGACAAATACTGACCTAGCCAAAGCTGCTGAATTTATAGTGGGCAATGATCTTTAAAGAAACCTTCCAACACAACTCATTCTATATTTATATATATGATTCTATAATCTGGGTTAAAAAGAGGAAAAACTAGCAAAGTACTTAATGTCTATTGTTATTTAAGCACTAAGCCACTATACAATACGTTTAGGCATGCTTCTCATAATTCTGCAGAATCCAAATCACTATGGTTTATGAAACTGATAGACAGTAGGTTTTTCAACTTGCTTCTTCTTCCAGATATTTAAAATCATATAAAAGAAAATATTTAGATAAGAACACTAGAATGCAACCACCCTCTCTTGCAGTGTTCACCAGACAGGGATCTCCCTGATTTCAGTAGTCAGCTGATCTCTCTGGGGTCACAAAAATATGATGCTTGTCAACAGTAGATAAGATTTGGCATGGAGCTTGTAGGTCAGCAGATAATACTGAATGCCCATCCTGTCCTAGCTGCGCATTTCCTCTGAAAATAGAAAGATAACAGAGGAACAGGCTGACATCTTTGTGTCACAGGACCAAGGTTTAAGGATTTTTTACTTCAATCCACAATTCTACACATTACAGTTTTCAAGCATTTCATTTTGCAGTTGCCACTATCATTTTGACTTTCATTAACTCCTTATATCTTACCTTCCCTCAGGAAATAGTAAAGAAGTAAGGAGGATTAACAGAACAGCTCTCTGTCAGAAGCACAACCCATGTTTATTGTCCTATAAGACTTTATAAACAGGCACTGGTATTTTTTCCCTGGGCATACCTATCAAAGGGGCTCTACAGAAGTGCTTTCCTCTTGCATAATAGCACACATCTGGCTTGCTCCAGGCATGACAATAAAGCCTTTTCATGCACAGAGAAGTCATTGTGCAATGGAGACATGCTGAGTTGTCTGATAAAGAGAAGATTTCTTGCAAATGATTGATAACATTACAGGAATGAGCAGTTGATTTCGTAATACTTTTTTTTAATAGAAGAGACCAGTAAAGGCCCCATTGCAGCTGTGTGAATTCTGCAGCTGTTTGGGTGAATAATTTGGGTCTGATGTGGGAGATCTGGGTGTGCTGTGAATGCACTAAGCAGCTTTCAAAACTACTTGAGGAGCCAGGCAGAACTGTTCAACAAGCTGGGTGTAGGTCACAGGCTACTAGGTGGATAGCCTTGCACTAGTTAAGCTAATGGTACCTTTTGGCCTTCAGTTATTATCTGAATCACTGCTTTTGGAAAATAGTTATCTACTCATTGCTGCACATAAACACACCTTTTGAATTCTTGGCTTCACGACTGCAGTTTGTGAATTCCTGCATTTATTCAGATAAAGAGGTGTTTCTTTTATTAAAGAAGGGGAATGTATGATTCTCACTTTTCTACTTTTAGTTTAGTATTAATTTTTCTCTGTTTGCTACGTCACAGCTCCCCCTGTGAAGAGGAGAGGCTCACAACACTCAGTTTGGACAGATGATCTCTGGCTTGGAAGAGAACATGTTTGCTTCAGTAACTTTCCCAAACTTACCTGAATGTTATGTCTAGAAGACTTATCAGGTTATCTTAATAAATGCAGGATTCTCCAGTGTCACTGAGGTGAGTCTGGAAAAGGAGAAAAGCATAGGGAATTTTTAGCCACATAAATGGCTAATAGACGTTGAACTGGAAATACTAATAGAAAACTAATAGAATAGAACCCAACGTGTTCTTCCTCATGTAAATAAAATGCACTGTAAAGCAGGTAATTTTCAGATTTACAACTAAACTGTGTGTTTTTGTAACATTAACTCTCAGAAATCCTAGAGGTAGTGCTATGAAATAGCACACCCATCTCTGAGAAAGAAAAAGGGGAACCTCAAGAGTTATAGCTTAATCGTTCTAATTTCATATTTGAAAAGCTACTAGGACAAAGTATGAACTGTTCATTTAAAAGCTTCCATCTAACCTCACAGTAAAATTAGATGGGTGAAGCCATAGGAAAAAAAAGAAACACAGTGGAAAATGCCACGGAAAAAAAAGTAAATGGGCAGAACAAACCACACAACAGTGAAAGACAAGCAAGTCAGCAATATTGTCTGGATAGGTAGAAGGTGCTGGAATGGACATTTTTAATTCTTGTGTTGTACTCTGCTACAGTGGTAACTTTAGCAATATTTTCATTTGAATTACAAGTTATTGTAAGATACAGTTCTTCAACTAAAAATTAGATCTCCAGTGGTTTAAACCAAACTTTTACACATTTTTTAATGCAGGAGGCATCAACGTTGTTATTCTGCTGCTGTGTACCAGAAAACAAGAACAAGTGTGGCAGGCAACTCCTAGATTGAAAACCACTGTCTGAGCAGATCTACTAGTAAGAACAATTAGCATTGTTACATTAGCAAGGCCATAATTATATAAACAAATAAAAGGGAAATAAATTTGAATTTTTAATGTTGTTTTACAAACCATCAGTATTGATAAAACTTTCGTGTATTACTGTATTATAAAATGCTGCACAAAGTCTTAGGACTCTGTGTATTAAAGAGTATATAAAAATTAGTTTGAACTTCATCAAATATCAACTACTTATGCTTGTTTCATGTTGTAGGATTTCTGTGCTGAACAGCTGCCCTAACTTCATAGACATTAATCCTCTTAGTGGAAGAAGAATATGGCAAAAGTAATGGTGTAGGTGTGGACCTTGGAAAAGGGATGGAATACATAAACAAGTCCATTTGCAGGCATTAATGCAGGTGAGCTCATTAGAACACAGAGCCACTGCATGTGTAAGCTCTTCTGTTGTCAGCATCGACACAGAAGCTGTCAAAGGGGTGATCATTGTCTCTGTTCTGAAAAGTTATTATATCGATTATTTGGATGAGTACATTTTCATCTGGTGAAAGGGCGTGAAGCCTGGATGACCAGGAGTGCCTCTGGAGACTCTAGCCTAGAAGAGAAACCCAAGCAGTGGAACAGATTGCCCAAAGAGGTTGTGAAGTTTCCCACACTGAAACAATTCCAGAGATGCCTGGACACAGTGCTGTGCAATGTGCTTTGGGATGGCCCTGTATGAGCAGGGTAGCTGAGCCCAGTGCCCTCCTCTGTGTCCCTGATCCCGCTTCCCCCACTGCCGCAGTCAGGGAATACAACTCCCGGCATGCCCCGGGTCTCCGGGCCCCGCCCCCACCGCGCGCGCGCCCTGTCGCGTGTGAGGTGAGCGCGGGGCAGGCCGGGAATGCGAGTCGGGATTGGCCGGCGCGCGCCCCCTTTCCAGCGTGCCGGGCAGCAGGAAGCGGCGGCGGCGGAGCGGGAAGCGGCGCGGTGAGGAGCTGTTCCCGGTGAGTCCCCGGCGGAACCGTCTCGCCACCCCGCGGCGCACCGCGCCGCCGGGCCGCGGCCCGGCCGGGAATTGAAAAGGGATCGATTTAATGCGCGCTTTGATGACGTAATAAGGACTAACGAGGCGGTGGCGCTGCGGAGCTCCCGGCTCGGGCCGGCGGCGGTCGAGCTCCACTCTAGGACTCCCCCGCGGGCCCCCCACGCCCGCGGGCGCCGCTCGCACCGCGCCCGCACCGGCCGTGCCCGGCGGGCCCCGGGCAGAGGCCAGGCCTTCCGCCTTCGCCCGCTCCGGGCACTCGGCGGCCGCTCATTGGCTCCTCCGCGCGGTGCGGACCGGGCTCGCGCGTCGCGATTGGCGGGGGCCGTGCTGACTGGCAGAGGCGCCCGCCAATGAGGCCGCGGGGCGCGCGGGCCGAAGCCCGGGGGCGGTGGGAGGTGCGGGCGGGGCCCGGGGGGCGGTGGCGCCCCCTGGCGGGCGGGGGAGCCACGGCCCGGCCCCGCAGTGCGGGATCAGGGAGCGGGAACGGAAAAAGGGACGGGAACGGAAACAGTGGGAACGGGAGCGGCGCTTACCGGGGCAGTGGCTCTGGGCAGAAACGTGCAGCTCAGTGCACGAGGGATTGTTGCTGCTTCACCGCACACGCCCCAGGCCCTCCTTGCCTAAAATGGCGGTGGTTTTGGCACATTGCATCAGCCCCGCCGAGCTGCCCTGTGGGAGCCGTGCGCTGGAAAGTGTCTGCTGCCTAAAATACCAGGAGTTCCTGTTGTAGTCCAGTAGGATGGTAGTAATAAGATGTCTCCGTTGAGGTGGTTTTATAAAAATCTGCACATCGTATGCATGTGACGTTAAAGGAGTACAGACTGGAAAGGTGGTCAGTAGTTGAACGAGTCTTCCAAGAAAATTGGGTGAGCAACTGAAGTAGTCCAGTCTCCATCCTTCAACTATAAGCCCACTCATAAGAGGGAACTTGTATCACTTTTGTCCATCTTCCATTTTCCCAGCTGTACCTTTCTTTTCTTCCACCAGAACTGTCATGCTCCTATTGAACATGAGCTGTTCTGTCTGGCTTTCTTCTGTAATATGACTGAGTTTTTAACATGAGAGTATGCAATGAATGCTGCAACTTTGTTGAGATACACAGTAAATTCACGCTTCTTACTAGTTCTGTGTCAATTTATGTCCCAGGTTGGACTTGGCTCCCAGCCAAGTGCCTGGACCACAGGGAAAAAAACCTTCCCCCTCCCTCTGCCTCTCTCAGACAGACCGAAAAGAGTATACAAAATCAAAAGAACCAAACGAAACCAAATTCCAAGTAACGCACATTTATATATATATTTAGAATTATATACAAGATACCACCCACAGAGAATCCCCCAAAAAGGAAAAAGAAAGGGAAAGGAAAAGGAAAAAAAGGGACAAAACCCAAATACTTTCCTTGAGATAGCAGAGAACTGCAGCAACAACCGCCGGCACTATCCGCTTCCCAAGGCTAACCAGGCGCACCAGGCCTCACTCTTTCACCCAGGCAGAATGATAGCAGAGAACCTTTGCTTTCAGTCTGCTGGAAGAAAGAAGCACAAGAGCTTCCTCTCCCTTCTTATTTATACCCTTGTTTATGTAAAAATCGTATATGGAATACTGGGAGCATGGCTTTGGTTCCTTGGTTACAATCTGGTTACCAAGGAAGGCCTGGACTCAAAACCACTACATTCTCCACCCCCTATTCCATACTATTTTTACATAACGCATCTTGCATTGGCCTATATCTCATATATATAGACATATATGTAAAGTCTTTATTTAATCTTTTGAAGAAGATGTCTTGTGGTCGCAGATCTGAACTAACCCAACATCAGTTCAGTTTGGATCTTTGGCTCTTTCTTGGTCACAAGCACAGTTCTGGTTTAGGGCTGGTTCACTGTCTTATCATCAAATACTGGTATCAGCTTTGGTCAGATCTCTGTCATTTGGTGACTGGTCTCCTGTAAAACACAACTTGAAGCACAAAAATATTTTTTTTCCAAGGATAAATTTCCTTGAGGCACACACTGGATCTTTCCATCCTTCCTCATCACCCACCAGGTGTACCCTGGCTCTTGAGCAAAGACAACTCCATGAATGGGTTTGTCTTGGCCCGAGGTAGGGGCAACCCAAACAGCCTTACCCAACATACCTCTCAGGTGAATCACTGGAACTTTGTCTCCATGTACAGTGTGGAGGGATTCTGCTTGGGCAGGGCCAGCTCGGTTGACAGAGCCTCTAGTATTAACTAAACAGGTGGCCTTGGCTAAGTGCTTTTCCCAGTTCTTAACAGTTTCCCCACATAGTGCCTTTGGAGTTGTTTTTAACACCTTTCAACTTTTAACACCTTTTAACACCTTTCAACTTTTCCAGCAGCGGGTGCATGATATGGAATGTGATATACCCATTCAATACCATGCTCCCGTGCCCATGTGGCCACTAGATTATTCTTGAAATGAGTCCCATTGTCTGACTCAGTTTGCTCTGGAGTGCCATGTCTCCACAGGACCTGCTTCTCAAGACCCAGAACGGTATTCCGGGCCGCTGCATGGAGCACTGAATAAGTCTCCAACCATCCAGTGGTTGCTTCCACCATGGTAAGCACGTAGCATTTACCTTGGTGGGTCTGTGGCAACGTGATGTAATCGATCTGCCATGGTTCTCCATATTTATATTTGTCCCAGCCATTTATAGTTGTCCACCATACCACAGGGGCTTCAGTCTTTTCGCCTGCTTAATAGCAGCACAGGTTGCACAATCGTGGATAACCTGGAAAATAGTATCCATGGTTAAATCCACCCCTCGGTCTTGTGCTCATCTATCGGTGGCATCTCGGCCCTGATGGCCTGAAGCATCATGGGCCCATCAGGCTAGGAACAACTCTCCTTTATGTTGCCAGTCCAGGTCTATTTGTGACACCTCAATTTGTGCAGCTTGGTCCGCTTGTCTGTTGTTATGATGTTCTTCGTTGGCTCGACTCTTGGGTACATGGGCATCTACATGGCGAGCTCTCACATCCCGTTTCTTCACTCTGTAAGCTATGTCCTGCCACAAATCAGCAGCCCATATGGGTAGCATGATGTGTAGGAGGCACTTTCCCTTTGAACATCCAACTCAGCACCAGTAAGTCGGGGTGCTAGGAAGAGCTGCGCTTCAGTGCCAATCACTTCTGAGGCTGCTTGTATGCCTTCATATACTGCCAGTATTTCCTTCTCCTTAGGGGTGTAGTTGGCTTCAGATCCTCTGTAGCTTCAGCTCCAGAAGCCAAGTGGTTGCCCTCATGTCTCACCAGGCATGCCCTCATATCTCACTTCTTTTGCCAGAGGTTCCAGGAGGGACTGTTATCTCCAGCTGCAGAGTAAAGTACATTCTTTACATCTGGTCCCATCCTGACTGGTCCAAGAGCACGGCATGTGCAACCTCTTGCTCGATCTGCCTGAAAGCCTACTGTTGTTCAGGACCCCATTGGAAACTGTTCTTTTTACATGTCACCAAATAAAGAGGGCTCACAATTTGGCTGTACTCGGGGATGTGCACCCTCCAGAAGCCTATGGCTCCCCAAGAAGTTTGAGTCTCTTTTTTGTTTGTTGGTGGAGCCATCGCTGCAGTTTTATTGATGACGTCAGTTGGAATCTGGCACCTTCCATCTTGCCATTTCACCCCTAGGAACTGGATCTCTCTGACAGGTCCCTTGACCTTACTCTTCTTGATGGCGAAACCAGATTTGAGGAGAATCTGGATGATCTTCTCTCCTTTCTCGAAAACTTCCTTTGCTGTGTCCCCCCATACAGTGATGTCATCAATGTATTGTATGTGTTCTGGGGCCTCACCCTTCTCCAGTATAACCTGAATCAACCCATGACAGATGGTGGGACTGTGTTTCCACCCCTGAGGCAGTTGATTCCAGATATACTGCACGCCCCTCCACATGAAAGAAAACTATGGCCTGCACTCTGCTGCCAAGGGAATGGAGAAGAACACATTTGCAATGTCAGTAGTGGCGTACCACTTCGCTGTCTTGGACTCTAGCTCATACTGGAGCTCCAACATGTCTGCTACAGCAGCACTCAGTAGTGGCGTGACTTCATTCAAGCCATGATAGTCCACTGTCAGTCTCCATTCTCCATCGGATTTGCATACAGGCCAAATGGGGCTGTTGAAGGGTGACTGAGTCTTACTGACCACCTATTGACTTTCCAACTTCCGGATCATCTTATGAATGGGGATCACAGCATCTCAATTTGTCCGGTACTGTCACCTATGCACTGTTGTAGTGGCTGTTGGCAGTTGTTGATTGTCGACTTGCAGGAATCCTACAACAGAAGGATCTTCTGAGAGGCCAGGCGGGGCAGATAATTGCTCAGTCACTGTGGCTTCACCAAAAGCCCATCGGTACCCCTTCAGATCCTTGAAGTATCCTCTTCTCAGGTAATCAATACCAAGGATACAAGGGGCCCCGTCACAATGGGATGCTTTTCCCATTGGTCTCCAGTCAAGCTTACTTTGGCCTCTACCACTGACAACTCTTGTGACCCTCCTGTTGCTCCACAAATAGAAACAGTCTCTGTAGTCTTATGTTCAGATGGCATCAGTGTACACTGGGCACTGGTGTCTATCAAAGCTTGGTATCTCTGTGGATCTGATGTGCCAGGCCATTGAACCCACACAGCCCAGTAAACCCGATTATCTTCCTAGTCCCTTTCTTTCTCCTGGCAGAAGGCAGGGCCACTCTATTGGTCCTTGTCAGAGCATTCACTATTGGATTTCCTCTTTGCTCCACCAGAGGCCTCCTTGTTGTCACGGAAGTGGACTTCAGCCTTATTGTGTCTTGGAGATCGCAATTGCTTTTCCAAGAAATTTGCATCAACCACATAGACAAATTTCTTCCACTTCAACTCTTTTACTCAGGCCTCAAGTTTGGAAGTGGGTTTCCCATCCCACTTTTTCATGTTTTGTCCCTGTTTGCACAGGTAGGACTACAGTTGATTATGCGATTTGCATTTAGGGCCTTTGTCACAGTCTTGTCTGGGATCGGGAGACAGACCAGCGATGGGGGTTCTTGCCTCGCCTGCAGGTGGTATAGTGGCAATAGCAAGTGCCAGCAGGTAGGGTTCACTGCCATGCGGGGCCCCAAGTAAGAGACTCACACACACACAGGAGATGTGAACACCTGCACAGCCAAAAGCTGATCCACTTTATTGAACAAAATGGAGGGGTTTTATACCCCTTGGGGTTGATCATTCTAGAAAGGGGGTGTAACTTAGGCAGAGCATGCAAATCTGCTCACAACTATAGGATAATGGTTAATACATAAACATTAGGAGGTGGAAACTTGGGAGGGGATAACTGGGGATAACAGGATTGGTCAGTACCTCAAGGTATGCTGACCAATGGGAAGCTGTCTCTAAGCCTGTCAGGCTATCAGTCCATGAGGGAGAGAGGGAAAATGGAAGGTAACCTACGAATAGGTTTTATGTTTAAGCAAACCACCATAAGCAATCTCTCAGGTACATCGAGGTTCGTTGTCCACAGTCACAAGTTAATTCTTCCAGTCTTCAAAGGTAGTCTCACTGTTTCCATTATCCTTCCAGTTCTTGGGTGCATTCTCCATATCCTCATAGACAATCGGATCTCCAACAGGCCTTCCCTCCTGCGTGTAAGGGAAGGAGTTCTTGACCGAGATCTGGACCGAGATCAAGGTCGAGCTTGTGGTCTAGACCGCTTTACTGGTTTGTCTCTGTATTATCGGTAATCTCTGTCATCTCTGTCTTCATAGTCATCCTCATATCTGGAATATTCACGATCTCTCTTGATTCTTTCCCTAGAGCGGGTGGGTTGATGGCGGACATCAGAGAGATGTTCCAAATTCTCCGCTATGCTCTGTATCCATTGACACATGGTTTCCACCCTTGGATGGAATACCGAGATCAAGCAGTTGACATATGATGCAGGAGCACCTTTAATCATTTTTCTCCACATTGGATTGGTACATGGGAGATTCACGGGGTCTAAAATATCGTAATAGTCCATATTACAATAGATGAGTTCTAGCATGGCCAATTCCCTTAGGTATTGAACACCTTCTTCTGCAGTCATCCACTTTCCTGGAGAACTCGTTAAATATTCTTTAAATGGATATCTCTCTCTCACAGCATTAAGGATCCGAAGCCAGAGACTATGATTATATGGCTCTCTTGCAATTCCTTGTTCGATCTCATGGTCTCGAGACAGGGATTCCAACTGCTGTGCTTCATGACCTTCCAGCATGTGGCTTCTAGCTCCATTATCCCAGCATTGTACCAGCCAGGTTAGAATCTGTTCACCAGGCCAGTGACTAATCTCTTGTGGGCCCTGCATCCTCCCTTATCCACATCTTCTTTTTTGTTACAGGGGCAATAGTGATTTCAGAATTTGTGGTATGGGCCCCAGTGTCAGTCATAGAGTTGACTGTAGATGTTGTCATGTGAGTTCCCATGTTCATAAAGTCCATAATTGGAACTCCAATGTCAGTGGGTTTGGCAGACGCTGTGCTGGCTTCAGGCTGTGCCTTAGTCTCACACTTAGTCAACACATTAAAAGCAGCATTGGTTTCAAGAGGCATCCGGACTCCGATTTTGGTGGACTTTATAAGAACATCACTGATTCCGAGTGGCATAGTTTGCGTCCCTGTCTCAGCCTTAGCTTTCTGAGCGTGGTCTTCAGCAGCTTGATAAGCACTAGCCAGGCTCCAGCACAGAGCAGACATTCACGTATTTAGATCCTTGTATGAGAGACAATTCTCCATTAAACAACGGGTTATCTCACTAGGATCAAACGCCTGTTCTGGTGTGAAGTCCCAAGTAATGGGAGGTGCCACATGCCCTATCCATTTACCAAAATCTTCCCATGCTCCTTGCCAACCAGGAACTGCCCTTTTCAAGCCCCTTTCCAAAGCTCCAGTTAATCCCTTCAAGGTTCAACCTTTCCTGTAACAAGGAAACCAGTACAACACAATCCTTCCAATTCTAAATAATATGTCCATTATCTTCATCATTAATAGAATTGCTGCCACACAATTCAAATAATAATTAGAGGCAACGATCAGTTTGGGCATCTCCATCATCCAGCGTTTAATGTCAAGGAAGGAGGAATACCTGTCCCAAATCTCTCACCAGTCAAACACTGTTGGGTCTGGATGTTTCCACATAAAGTAGCCCAGAACAGGTGTGAGGGCTGCAAAAGTTGCATTAAGAATTAGGAAAGTGGCCATTATTTATATGGTTGTTTTCACTGTTCGTAAACAAGAGGTATATTTATATAAATAAACCTCTCTTGGCAGCTCTCCCTGCACTGTTCCCAAACAAAGTCTATGTTTGGCAAGAACTTGGCCACCTGCCCAGTAATTGTTACCAAAACAACCCACTCTGATCTTGGTAGAACCTCCAAAAAATGTCCCAGGTTGGACTTGGCTCCCAGCCAAGTGCCTGGACCACAGGGAAAAAAACCTTCCCTCTCCCTCTCTCAGACAGACCGAAAAGAGTATACAAAATCAAAAGAAACCAAACGAAACCAAATTCCAAGTAACGCACATTTATATATATATTTAGAATTATATACAAGATGTCACCCACAGGGAATCCCCCAAAAAGGAAAAAGAAAGGGAAAGGAAAAGGGAAAAAAGGGACAAAACCCAAATACTTTCCTTGAGATAGCAGAGAACTGCAGCAACAACCGCCGGCACTATCCGCTTCCCAAGGCTAACCAGGCGCACCAGGCCTCACTCTTTCACCCAGGCAGAATGATAGCAGAGAACCTTTGCTTTCAGTCTGCTGGAAGAAAGAGAGTGAGAGCTTCCTCTCCCTTCTTATTTATACCCTTGTTTATGTAAAAATCATGGAATACTGGAAACATGGCTTTGGTTCCTTGGTTACAATCTGGTTACCAAGGAAGGCCTGGACTCAAAACCACTAAAATTTATGACAATGAACTAGCTAACATAAGTTGTATGTCTCCTTACTCATGTTTTTTAAGAGTTCTGAAAACAACCCTTTTTAAAATATCTTGGATTTGCTAGGGTGAAGATACTCTCTTATTTTGAGGGTTTAGTGGGTTTTTTGGGATATCCCTCTAAACAAACAATTTGAAACTAAAACACATTTGGGTAGGTAGAAATCATGAGAGTTGGAGACCAAAATCTTGCTTGTTTTAAGGAATTATGCTTCTAACTGCAAGTCATCTACCCTTTTATGATGTGTCAAAAATGGGCAAAAAGAATTAAACAGTGAAGTGGCTGACAGCTTCCCACATGAGACTTTATGTGAAATGCCAGATGGTGGAGGAAAGCAGGAGCTGCTGGTTGTCTGCCTCAGACCCGTCATTACAGATGAGGTGCAGTCACTGCAGCAGCAGCATCCACTGCCTTCCACCTCACCTTCCCCTGCAGGCTGGTCTCCTCTGCCTCCTTGAAGACCCTGACATGTGTTTCTGTTGCAAAATGTGGAATATGTAAAAATTTCTTACAAAAGGATGTTCTTTGATCTTTGTAAACATTCAAGCCTAATCAATGAGAAGGGAGATTTAATGTGTGAAACAGAAAGCAGCCAACAAGCTCTAAGTGATGTCCAGGCATTAAAAAAACAAATTACCTGTTGGTAGAACTGCCTTGTTAAGGTTTAGGGCTGGACACACTTAAGTGATTTCAGACCTAGGGGGAGGTGAACAAAGCTTGGGAAAAAGGATGCCCACTTACAGTGGACACAAAGAATGCAGAATTTACGGGCCACAAGGACATTGGGAAGAACCTTCAAGATGAGGAAGGAACTAATAAAGCCAGCTCAGCAACTGTGCTGAAATCTGCTCCAACTGGGTAAAAAGTAATTCTGCCAAGGAGTGATTATGACCACCAACCCAAGAAACCCAGGGACTCAGAAGAAAGACTGAGAATGTGGATTAATTAGCATGAGAAGCAAAAGGATCATTAACCAGTAGAAGATAAAATACTAATTAATAAGAGAACTAGGTAATTTGTAGCCATGAACACTAATTTCTTTGTTTGCTAAAATGCATACTAATATAATGTATAGTAATACAGTAAAATAGTAATATAAAATAGTAAAAAGTTTTGATAATTGATGTGCTTGATTTGTGGAATACCACAGGACACCCAGGCTTGCTCAACTCTGAAATAGATAGTCAGTGTCTCTCTGGAGTGTTTAATTATTGGCTTGTTACACTCCAGGTAACGAATCCAATTTTTCTGTACATTTCCCTGATTGGCAAGGCAGCGATAGCAGGTGGAGTTGGATTTCCCTAAGTGGTTGCCTGTTCTCTGCTTATTTCATTCTCTTGGCAAAATGACTTTTCTGTGGGCAGTTTTTCCTGAGATGCAAGAAAGAGTATGTTTTGTGGTGAAAATAGGAGCTCCATTATTCTTCTTTTCTGTGTCATTCTAAGTGTAAGCCGTGTTAATGTGGGAGTTGAAGATGAGTGTTGCTGCACAGATATGAAGTAATTTTGCCTGGGGGTGATTTGTGAAGTGCTTTCATTGAAGCACTTGGATGCTCTCCTGAGGTTCTTTTGCATAAGCAGCAGACTGACATCTGCATCTCATCTGCATTCACAGGCAGAGAGTTCTGCTAAACCTCTTTATGCCCAAGATCCTCTGCAACTGCTATACCCACCTATGCTTATTGTATAAGTAAAGGAGGAAGGGTCATCAGATTATATATGTGTCTCTGTAGAAAGGCTGGCAAAGAATTATTTCACCTTACAGGGAAGAAGTGTAAGTAGGAGGGATGAATAAGCTTGGGTGTGACAGTAAATGAAATACCTGGCAACTCCAGCATACTTAGAAATTGAAAATTGCTGCTTGATTACATGGATGCTTGAAGGAAGTAAACATTTTGTGTTCACAAGGTGCAAAATGTGACTTAAATACAAAATTTTTAAGAACTGTTCTTCTACCAGGTGAAGTGGTGGGATGGTGAAAAGTAACTTTATTAAAGATTGATATTATCCTGCTGTGGTGTTGAATAACTAGCTATGAAGATGTTGCATTCCTGCAGTATTTGCTTTGAGGATAGTAGATCCTTGCTGCAACTGTACGATAAAGAAATACGCTTACTGTTTTTTCATGTGTCTAAATAAGACAGCATTCCCTGTCAGTAACTGTGCCATTTCCTATCTGTCAGCTCACATCAGGTAAAAAACCTGTTACCGGAACAATTTGTTGTTTCTATTGGTTTTATAATCCATGCAAAGTTCTAGTTAGTTTATGTCTGTATAAAGACCTGACTGTGCACAGTATTTACCAAGTGGCACAGTATTTTTACTCTCACACTGTATTTTTTTGCAGATCAGGTCTTTTGCCATGGAAGCCGAGGAAACGATGGAATGTATCCAGGAATTCCCTGAACACTATAAAGTTATTTTGGATAGACTGAATGAACAACGTGAGCAGGACCAGTTTACAGATATCACCCTGATTGTTGATGGTATGTACAGGCCTGGGAACCAGCTAGTATACTGGGCATTCTGAAGGCTGTGCTAGGATGCTGTTGAGTTTGTCACGGGTCAGAGTCAGACTGGGCCACAAACAAGTTCCTTGTTCTGCACCGTGTGCGAGTTACTTGCAGACTTTCATTTAAAATCTCAGGGTCAGCAGAGACTCCAGCAGTGATTGATAATTTTGCTTCTGCTTTTCCAAACAAAGGGCTAAATATTTTCAGATAGAAGCCCTCCTTGAAATTGCTGTGCTATACTTAACATGCCGTTAAGTATAAGGATTTCCAAAACATTAAAATACTTTTTTCTGACTTGAGCTGACTGTTTGCATGCAGAGAACTTTTACAAATACTGTAAAATAGAAATAAATTAAATAAATGTTTAAATAAATGTTTAAATAAAACAAACCACACCTAGAAATAAGATTTACTTCTTGCTTCTCTGGTATCTGATATCATAACTTAAATATCTGAAAAGAGAAACACTGGTGTGACTGAGTCCTCCATCTGGTTGAGTTGCAGAGCTTTAGCAAGGTAAGAGATGTCACCGAGGTTCTGCAAGAGATGGGACAGGATAGCTGCAATAGTATCCCATGTTTTATGGAGACACAGTGACTATATGCTGCTGAAATAGTGGAATAGTTGTTTAGACTGAGTGCAGTCTAAACTTTTCTGCATCTACACTTATTCTGCACTATGGAGGGAGGAAGGTGTTACCCTAAACCAAAATTTTTATTTCTCTTTGCAGGTCACCATTTCAAAGCTCATAAGGCTGTTCTTGCTGCCTGTAGCCAGTTCTTCCACAAATTCTTCCAAGATTTCACTCAAGAGCCTTTGGTGGAGATTGAAGGTAATCTGATTTGTACAATTAAAAACATTCAGAGGTGTGTTCTCTAGCTGTAATTAATACAGCATCCTTGGTACAGGCCTGCATACATAGAATCATAGAATGTTAAGGGTTAGGTGGGACCTTCAAGGTCATTTAGTCCCAACCTTGCTGCCGTGGACAAGGACACCTCCCACTAGACCAGGTTGCTCAAGGCCTTATCCAACCTGGCCTTGAACACTTAGAGATGATTGGTCATATCAATTAGCTTTCTAGATCCTACTTCTTGAGTTGTTCTGAGACAGCTATCACCACTTGAAAAAAAAATTCCCCTGAAGAAAAATGAAAAATAAAATAAAAAAAGTCTTGAATTAAATTGTTGGAAGAAAAAGCGTGAGATTATGTGGGTGCTTTTTAATTTTTTTTTCCTTTCTTTCCCCTAATATATGGCTAGTGGAGGTCAGGCAGATCGTGTATGTTTTTAGGACTAGTAGTGTGACATAAAATCTTTCCCTAAGAACAGCCAATCTGGCCAGATGAAAAAGGTTGACAGTGATGGCCAATGGCAGATGCCTTGGCTGGCATGCAAGAGCATGACAGACATTGAGCAATACGTGTGTGGTAGGCAAGGAGCAAATTCCTGGAGCAGTATTTCAGCCTTCAGTACCTTGCTGCTCAGCGACCTCTTGAAAGAGAGATAGCATTTTTTGTGTTTAAATCTATGTATTATTCAAACAGCTTTTTGTCCATCTTATTCTTCCTTTTATCTTTGTCAGAGCATAACTCCATAATGTTCACATTTTTCTGTAGTAGACTTTCTATTCCAACACGAGTGAGGTTGGAACTAGATGATTTTTATGTTCTCCTCCAGCCCAAACCATTCAGTGGTTCTGTGGAGCCTTTTAAGGGTGTCATCTTTATGAAACTTGGAGGTACAGTACTGTGATCACAACAGTGTGCAGGCAAGTGTGCAAGGATTCATCAGGTAGATGAGACTGAGGAATTGCTAAAAGAAACTTGTTTCTCTTTTCTGTATACAGGTGTAAGTAACATGGCATTTCGTCACCTAATTGAGTTCACCTACACAGCAAAACTAATGGTCCAAGGTGAGGAAGAAGCAAATGATGTTTGGAAAGCAGCTGAGTATTTACAGATGCTAGAAGCAATCAAAGCACTTGAAATCAGGTGAGCACGTCAGCCTCTTTTTTTCTTCCCAACACTTATAGAGTCTTAAGAATCCTTTTGTAAGAGCTGGCTGCCAGTATTTTGTAGTGCTGTTCCTTAGGCTGGAATCTCCTTAGCTTCTGTAAGACCATATACTCTTCTACTATCATGTCAGAAATATACAGGCAGAAAAAAGAACATCACGTTCTTTGGGCTCGAACTCAATGGCAAGTGACATGGCTCATAAATGTTGCCGAAACTGTAGGGCTATGTCTTTGTGGTAACTGATCCCAGATCTTTCTGCTGCCTGAAGGCCCACAGCTGACTGACAACTGGCTGCACAGTGACAATGTGCCCCAGGTAATTAGAACACATTAACAAGTTTGTGCTGGTGTTTGTATTTCATGCAGCTTTCTGCTACTTCTGAGAGAATAAGCAGTGATCTTAAAACTTCTTGGTGCAAAACTAACCTCTCAAACTTCTTAAATGAATGTGACTGTGGTAGTCAGTTTTATCTGTTTTCAGTATTTAATCAAATGTTGCTGTGGCAGCTTTTATCCTGTACCAGGAACTGTACTCCATTGCCAAACTTCAGCATGAGAAAAATGGGTGCCAGTCCCGTCATGATGTTTTTCATCCCCTTTCTTCCCTTTCACTTCCACAAAATGCTCTCACATTCTCATTCCTTCTGCATGCTACACTGCTAGCTTCTGGTACATAATCCCAGAGCTCCTTGCAGTAATATGCAATGTAACTATCATCTTGTAGACATCAGAAATCCAGGCTAGATGAAACTTAGTTTAGCTGCTCTGTTTCCTCCCTGTGTGTAACTAGAGTAAGGTGCACTTTGATAAACTGTGTCCTGCACTGTATCATTAGTCACATATCTCTGACATATGACTTGGAGATATCAGGCCAAGTCTTGTCTCCTATTACTATAAAATGTGGAAGTAATAAGGAGTACATTATGTGTAAGGATTCATCATGCTGCAAAGGAGGGTAAAAGCACGGCTTACCCCAGTCAGTCTGTTTGAGGGGAGATACCCACTCATTTCCCAAACTGATAATCAGTAATTAAACCCGCAGCACAGAAGTGCTGTGGATGACTTGAAAGCACTAACCTGCTCAGTTCTGTCTATGTTTGAGATGACATGCTATCTCTGACATTTTGTAGGAAGGAGGGTTATGGAAGTAGGTAGGAAGTGTGTTATGCAGGAAGAACAGCAACAGAACTGGGAGCTGTGTTCAAGCCCAGAAAATTAAACTAGAATACTCATTCTGCTGGCTTTTACCTCAGCTGTTAGCTGTGTGCCTTTCTGAAATACAAGATGCTGTGATAACCCTTGTGTGAGGTCACAGCTGTAGTGTTTTCTAACAAGGTCTAAGCACTGCAGGAAGCTGCACACACTCAGAGCTTAAGAATTGAAGAGCATAGGAGGGACTTGAACCTTATTTCTCAGTAGGCAGGCCAAAGAACTCTTTCTTTTGGAGGAGTTTTCTTTCCAAGTACAGAACTTCACCATTTTTTTTAGATTAGCCTCTGTCATTAGGTTAATTGGCATCTCTTCTTGATAGGTGCTTTGTGTCATTTGAGCAGAGCTACTTAAAACACCTTAGCAGCTTTAACCGTGCTATTTTACTACACTGAGGAGTGTAGATCAAGGACAAATTAGCTTCTGACTTGCACACAGATTAAGTGGTTATTCATCACTCAACTTAGAGAAATGGCGAGAGTATTGGGTGCAGAAGCTCATTACTAGGCAGGGGTTCCTATATCAGTGCTTATGGATCTTAACTATGTTTATGCAAATGCTTTTCAGGAACAAAGAAAATTCATCACTCTTAGAATCAAATGAAGCGCAAGGTAAAAATAAACCAAAAAAGAGGAAGATTGCTGAAACCTCTAATGTTATCACAGAAACACTGCCATCTGCAGAATCAGAGCCTGTTGAAATTGAGATTGAGATTGCTGAAGGGGCGATGAAAGTGGAAGACAGCATTGAGACACTTGAAGAAGTAGCTTCTGCAGAGCAATCCATAAAGTACATACAGACAACAGGTACATCAGATGAATCTGCTTTGGCTCTTTTGGCAGACATCACCAGCAAGTATCGTCAGGGAGAGAGAAAATGCCAGATCCAAGAAGAAGGTGATAGTGCAACTGATCCCTCGTGCAAACAGGTAGAAGGTATTGAAATTGTGGAACTTCAGCTGTCACACATGAACAATTTATTCCACTGTGAGAAATGTAACCGTTCATTTAAATTGTTTTACCATTTTAAGGAACACATGAAAACACACTCTACTGAGAATTACAAGTGTGACATATGCAATAAAAGATACCTACGAGAGAGTGCTTTGAAACAGCACCTCACCTGTTACCACCTTGATGAAGGTGGTGCCAGCAAGAAGCAAAGACCTGGCAAGAAAATACATGTATGCCAGTATTGTGATAAGCAGTTTGACCACTTTGGACATTTCAAAGAGCACCTGCGGAAGCACACAGGTAAGAGCACTGTGACAGTCCAGGGCTTGTGGCCTTTGCTCTCACATGTTGGGTCTTTGCATGTTTTGGGGAAATAGAGAATATGCTGAAGAAAACACATGATTCCTGAGTGCTAGAAATACTTGGCTTCTAGTTACAGCTAAAACGCTGGTATGTCTTTTTTGTTTGTTTTTTGTTTTCCACTGATGTAAACTTTTGAGGGATTGAGTTGATTAAAAATATGCACCTAAAAAAAGAAGGCACTAATGCAGCTTCTCTGTCAAGTCTACTAAATCTTAAAGATTTTTTTTCAAAATACCTTCTTAAGGCATGTTCCTTTCTTCATAAGTACCAAACTGAGCTACTTTTATTTTCAGAATTTTCTGATAAAAGTTTCTGTTGAAATATGATCTGATCATGAGCTTCTTTGTGGAGTACAGTCTGGAGAGTTTCTTAATCTTACAGAACTTCTTAGCAAATGCCTATTAATGCATTAGACATAAAAGATCCTAAAAAAATTCTCTCTTGTATCATCTTGTTTGGAAAGTTTTATCCTTGCTCTTGACACCTCATCTGTGATTTGAATTTTCTTTGTTAATGAAGCAAAACCACTAAGAAGAGCAGAACATTTCTAGTCACTCTAGTATACTTTTTGATTATGAAATCTGCCTCTTTAAAATCTAGATAGCATTTTTTGAGTACAAAATGACTTGTGCTCCTTTTTTCTTCCCTATAGTATGGGACATCATCTCACTGAAAAGTCTGCTATCTGAGCAGATACTGAGCATGATACAGATAACTCTGGCTGTAATATAAATGTGGTCTTGATCTTCCAGGTGTTTTTGTTTAATATGTCAATCATGAGTAAAAATGTAATGGAGGGTAGCAGCTCTATTTCTTTTTCAGCTTCTTCAAGTCTTTTAATTAGAATGTCTTAATTTAATTAAAATGTATCTGTGTATGGGACTGCTGAGTACTGATATATGGCAATGTCCAGTCTATTCCAAATAGCCTCTTAAAAGTTCAGTTTATAAATAATTTTTGGCAAATCCTTATAACCTATGAAGCAGGGAGTGTTTGTCCATTACGAGCAATCCCAATACAAGCTCCTTAACAAAAATCTTTTCAGAAAACAGTTTGTGGCAAATAACCAGATTAACCCAAAGCACGTATATGTTGTTTTCTCTTGCAAAAAAGTATTTTTGGTTCAAAGGAAGTTAGCATATCACAGAAGGTACAGAATACTTTATAAATATATATTGATCTAACACATCTAACATGGAATCTAATTACTTCCAGCTTAGCATTTTCCAAAGCCTTAAGCTCAAAATCAAAACAGATACCACCATTTAACTCCTAAGGTCAGTGGAAAAACTCCCATTCAGTCACAGGCTTTCTAAATTCTGAATTCTGTATAGCACTGGTTGAATGCTAAAATGAAACTGAAAGGCTTGGGACAAAATGAACTAAAAAGTATTTGATCCTGTGGTTATTCAGTCACTATGCCAGAAATTACATGAAAATAGTCACTGCGGCAGAAATGGAATCGTAGAATGTTTTAGGTTCAAAGGGACCTTAAATATCATCTGGTTACACCCCTGGGACCAGACTAGGGAACCTTCCACTGGACCATGTTGCTCAGAGCCCCATTCAACCTGGCCTTGAACACTTCTAGGCATGGTGCATCCACAACTTCTCTGAAGTTCCAGTGCCTCATTAACTTCTGAGTAAACAATTTCTTCCTAGCATCTTTACTTAAACCTACTGTCTTTCAGGTGAAGGTCATTCCCCCTTTGTTGTATCACTCCACGCCCTTGTAAAAAGTCCCTCTCCATCCTTCCTGTAGGCCCCCTTTAAATACTGGAAGGTGCTGTACTGTCTCCCTGAAGCCTTTTCTTCCCCAGGCTGAGCAACCCCAATGCTCTCAGCCTGTCTTCACAGCATAGTTTCCAGGAGGATCTCCTCTATGATTTTGCTGGGCACAGAGGTGCTACTGACTGGCCTGTAGTTCCCTGGGTCTTCCTTATTTCTGTTTTTTAAAAGGGCTATGCTTCTGCTGTTCTGGTCAGTGGGAACTTAACCAGGCTGCCAAACCTTTTTGAAATTTATGGATAGTGGCTTCCTCCACCAGCTCCCTCAGGACCTGCAGCTTTCTCCATGTCCCAGGTAACCAGGTCTCCCATTTCCCTCTAGAGATCACACACATTTTTCCTAGTCTTTTTATCACCCACATATCTAGAGGAGCCTCTCTTGTTGCCCTTGGTGTCCCTGGTCAGATTTAATTCTATGCAGTCTTTAGCTTTCCTCCCTAACCTGATCCCCGTCTCTTCAGACAACCTCTCTGTATTCTTCCAGGCTACCTGTCCTTGTTTATGCAGGCTTCCTTTTTATGTTTGTTTGTCCAGAAGCTCCTTGTTCATCCACGCAGGTATTCCCCTGCTCTGTACTATTGTGGAGTGACACGTTTACATTAGTAGGGACCTTGAAGATCATCTAATTCCAACCCAATTAGTTGCTTGGGCAAAGTTCACGATTTTTGACCTGCAAAACTGAAAGCAGTTCAGCATCCTCTGCATTACTCTTTCAACAGTGTCCAAAAATTTATCCTTTTGTAACCACTGAGGGCAATGTTCTGGTCATTTAAACATCTTTGTCTACCTTTCAGGTGTTTTAAGTGAGAATTGTGGATTTCTTTTGAAAAGATAATTAGGAACTTTTGGATATTTCTGAAGATGTGGGTTTATTTGCTTTCCACCTCAATATCCAGTAACTACTGCATTCCTGAAAATGCAGGCATTTAAACTAACTAGGATAGATTCTTATGGTATTCACTGAAATGGCTCTTATGGAGTTTACTGAGCAGTTCCTTTCAGTAGTGATGTTGTACCTCCCCAGGTTAATTATCAGACTTCCAGAAGAAACACACTCTTCAGTTTTCTTGTAATTTAATTTGCTTGAATTTCAGTGTGTTTGTGCGTGGTGGAATTAGTGAAGAGAGACCTTTTGTTCATTACTACTTGATGATAGTACACTGTTTTAGATGATAAAAAGATCCATTTTCAGCCTCTTCTGCTGCTGTCCTTAGCTGGCTTCTGTGTTTGATACCATCGTTAAAAGGAAGTGGCCAAACTGAAAGGAATGTTATCTTGCTTGTGCCCATTTATGTCCCTCTGTGCTTTCTTTTCACTGTATTTTAGGAGAGGAAGGGAGTTTTTGTTTGTTATGACACTAATGGATTGTTATTTCATTATTCATCATGGGCCAGCTTCTTTTTCTGGAGCTCAGTTTCAGCTCTTAAGCATAAACTGTTACTGTTGTTAAAAATAAAAGTTTATATTATTTAAATAGTTCTTTAATGTGTCACTTTGTACATTTACTAATGTTGATCTTTTAATTGTAACAATTATCACATGAAAAGTGAGAAGAAGCTGCTATTTCTTTAAGTGACTTTGTCGGAATAGTAATCTTAATTTCCATTAAACTATTTTTCACAAAAGCAAAATGTACCCTAAATGGTACTGGTAATTGGTTTTCTTCTAAATGAGAATTATGACTCCACATTCATTTTTTTGCCCTTTTACATGGCATATCCATCTCTTCTTCTGTAGAGTAATTCAGCTGGCCACGTCTTTACACCTAGACAAGAGGGAGAGAGAGGAAGAAGAGAGACCTGACAGAAGACTGGGTGGTTTTATACACTTACAAATCCCTGTGTCTTTTTTAACAGGTGAAAAACCATTTGAATGTCCAAACTGCCATGAACGTTTTGCTAGGAATAGCACACTCAAATGTCACCTGACAGCCTGTCAGTCTGGAGCTGGAGCCAAAAAGGGAAGAAAGAAGCTCTACGAGTGTCAGGTGGGTAATGGAAGTAGCAGAGTCCCAGGCTAGGTATCTCCCTCCTTTGAGGGAGCAGGAGAACTGAACAAGGCAAGGAGAGTGGCCTTATGTCTCCAAGAGCTACTTCAGTAAAATAAAGATTACATTCAAACACAAAATGCAGATAAATTCTTATATCTAAGTAGCTCCATTTTAAAATGTGGAATTACTGATATGGAGCCTCATAATACTTACAATCAGAGAGATTCTTACGGGTAGGCTGCCTTCTACTGGTCTTTCTGCTTCCTTTTCAAGGTTCTCAATGCACTGGCCTAGGCCCTTCCCACTTCTGAGCACGCTTCACTAAAGTTCAAAATACAAAATAATACTTCATTTTCTATTTTATTATTATTCTGTTTGATACCAAACATACTGACTTTGTCTGGAAAGTAATTCCAACTTATGCTGGTGTTGCCTAAAGATTGGGAGCCAAAAAAACCCAAGGCAAATTTAGTAGAGATAAGATTAAAGAGCAGGTCTTTAATGAAGGCCGTCTGAGCATGGGAGTACAGAAAAGATGCATGTGCGCTGTGTCCAGTGGTTCTACAATTTTACAGTATTGTCCATCCAATCCCAGAATTATCTGCCCCCCAGTTCCTCCCCAAACCTGCCCCCATCATGCCTCTCCTAAAACTGAGTCGGGGGTCCTGAGACCCCTTTCTTCCTCATCTTCCTTTTCTTCATGGCACATACTGTCTTTGGAGCTTCTCCAAGGTTCCGGACTGTGATGGTATCTTGTTATTCAGGCCTGGGATGCAAATATTCTTAATCAGAACATGTCTTCTACAATTCTGTATTGAAAGGAGCCTAAACAAGCCTAAAGAATGTAGAAAACTTGATATGAAATGGGGAAATAGCATTTAGTGAGTGTAAACTACTATTCTAAAGTGTTAGAGACTATACAATTGTACTAAAAATCTATATTTACTATAGAGATACTTTAAAATCTACAAAAAGCTAAAAATCAAAAAAATTCAAATGCATCACTGGCCATCTGTAATGTCTTTTAAGCAAAATAAATGCTGTAGAGGTTGTTAGGGAACTTGGTCACTGTATGTAACTGTCATTTGAAAAGCTGGTCAGATAAATTTTACTTATTTTTAAAAGCAATTCTGAAGAGCTAGAAAATAAAAGAGTTGAAGTTGGTTGTAGCATTTTTGTTTTGCTGCCTCACTGCTGCAACAGTCTCACACACGCTTTTCTTTTGCTCTGTCCTGCTCTCCTGCAAGTTCTCATGCTTTCACATGCACTGCCTTGATCTCTGCTTCTCCCTCTCATGCTCTTTCACGTGATTCTTCCCTCCTGTCCACTCCTTCTACCTCTTTCCCCTTTTTTCTCTGTCCCCACTTTTTTCACCTTCTCTCTCATTCCTTCTTGCTCTTCTCCCCTCTCCTGACACCTTCCCCTACTCTTTTCCTTGCTCTCTTCTTTCCCCCTTTATTTTCCCCTCTTTCCCTACTCCCATCTCTCCCCACCCTATGAACCCCTAAGTCTCTTCCCCTGCCCAAGCCCCCTCCTCCTTTCTCTCACCTTTCACTTAAGGCTGTCATCTTAATCACTTCACAGAATGGCTGCAGTTTGAGGTTAAACTGGGTAATGTGAAAGAAAACTGCTGGATATTGGCTTTATTTGTTCCAAAAGAGCAAGTGATCTTATTCACAGAAAGCACTGAATACTGCAGAAGATTAACTAAATCTGGGTTTCTAATAAAATCATTTAATCAGAAGTTTCACTGATGCTGTTATATCATTTAGTTGTTATGCTAGTCTGTAGCAGACCTTTGTCTTAAAGATAAGTTTGTTCTGAATGTGAGAGTAACATTCCTTACCTACGTGTATAACACAAAGTTGTACCTAGGAGCTGCACTGAACATACTGTTTTGTACTGGTGTAAGACCCCGGCCCCGAGCTATGAGCTCACCAAAGGGGTGTTACTTCAAAAATGTGCAAGGCTCCAACAAAATCTGCCCTCCAGATTACTGGAAGAGCCCTTGGTTCTTTTAACACCTTAAGGAACAGTGCAAAGGAGAAAAGCTGCTCACATTTTTTCAGGGGGTACTTTCACTGCTAAAGTTTAGGAAATAAAGAGTACTTGGCAAAAGTTTAAAGGGTAACATTCAACCAAAATGAAGCATTTCACAAAGTATTGACTTAGCACATGCTAACCCATATAGCTTAGCAAAATCCAACCCATCCGGTCTCAAGCTATCCAAAATGTTAAGAAAGGAGATTAGAAGAAGTAAAGAAAAAGAGAGGAAAAAGAGAATTATAGCTTCCACTGGAGTCATGTGAGAGTCCAGCTCCCACGTGTCCAAGGTGGCAGGGCTCAAACAGCATGGAGAGCACATGTTGCTGCTTCTATTTGCTCTGGCCCCCTGTGGCAACCCCCAACCCCAGGTGGGGCCCCTGTTGTGCCAGACAATCTGGGGCTGGCCTAGGGGCTCCGAGATCTGTGGGGGAGTGCTCCCCCTGTCCAGCGACTGACAGCTGCTCCAGGGCTGCCCCAAGAGGCTCCAAGACCCTGCGGTGTGTGGGTTATAGCATCAGCTTACCTCTGTGAAATTCAACATCTCCCTTCTCTGCCCACCCTCCCACCCCACACACACAATTGAGTTGGTCCGAGCCAATAATTATTACAATAATCCAGTGTCTTACAATTGGTGACCCTTCAGTCTAATTACTTCATGTCATAGCTTTCTCTAAATTTCCTCTCCTCTCACAGATGTTGTGAATGTGGACTAGTACCTCTTCAGCCTGAAAAAATAGCAGCAGGTCTTGAATAAATTTTTCTTTAATTTTTTTCTTTAATTTTTCACTTTTTTTCTTCAAATGCTCTACTGACTTAAGAATTTTGTAAGTATCCTGTGCAGGCACAACTCAAAGTAGCTCACTGTTCTTAAAAAATTAATAAATAAATACCAAGTCTTCTGTTTGTCTGAAGCTTACTTCTCAGCTTTTACCTCTAATGTCTATGCTTTTTGAATCCAAGTAGCAAGAAGCCACACTATGTGAAGCCATGATCTCAGAGAGGCATCATACTTTGTCATGTTTCTGTTGGCACTGTTTAACATACTATATATCTTTTGTTTCAGGTTTGTAACAGCGTGTTTAACAGCTGGGATCAGTTCAAAGATCACTTGGTAATACACACTGGTGACAAACCCAACCACTGTACCTTGTGTGATTTGTGGTTTATGCAAGGCAGTGAGCTGAGAAGGCATCTCAAAGAAATGCACAATATTTCAGAACTACTGGTGACAGAAGAGGTTCTTCCAGTGGAAGCTATGGAAGCTGAACCAGTAACATCAATGACAATAATAGAGCAAGTTGAGCAAGTCCATGTCCTACCAGTAATTCAGGTACAGGTGGATCCTGCACAGGTAACTGTAGAACAGATGCACCAGGATCTCATACAGGACAATCAAGTCAAAGGTGCACAGATGGAGGAACTGCAAGAACAGGTGCAAATTAGTTACTTGGAAGTTGAACACATTCAGACTGAACAAGGTGCTGAAGTTCATGTGGAGCAGTTACATGTTGAGCATGTAAACCAAATACAGATGGAAGAGGTACAGGCAGAACTTATAGATGGAACACACCTTGAACAGGTAGAATACCAAGGTGTTGATCAAGGAGAAGCAGAAGAAAAGGAACCTGATCAAATAGATGGTGCGGATAAGGAACATGGTGAACAAGCTGAAGACTTAAAAACACAACAATTAGTGGACACACAGAATGAAAACGTGGATGATTAGGACAAATAATGACACTGCAGGTTTAGGAATTAAATACAAAATTATTTTTGTTAACTTTTACATTGGTTTTTGAACTGTCAGTGGTCACCTTTCCAATATGCTATCCATAGGAGGCTGGACCAGTGGACCAAAATTAGCTTTCTTCATGTACAATTAAACTTCTCTCATATGTGAAAAATAACTTTCCTATTTGTGTAATGCCATGGAACAGAAACTACCACAGACACGGACAGCTTCGTGAGGTTTTTGGCAATGAATAGCTTGTATCATTGTTACACAATTCCTGGGTACATGTAAGAGTAATTTCACCTCTTCCTCTTGCAGTAGAAGCAAACTCTTGTATTGCAGGGTGTCTGTGGCAAAAGAGTCACTAAAAACTGAGGGGTTCTATTGTAAGTGGCAATTACGTACCTGTGAATTTTCAGATCTTTCAGGCTGGGCTAAAATTAGCATTGTTGCTGGAGGCGTCTGAGCACAAAAATCCCGTGCCTTTTCAACACTGACTAGTTAAATTTCCCAAAAGTTTCTAGAGTTTTTGAGAATTTAGTTCTGTAAAAGGCAATGTAGGTAATGTTATAGTGCTTTATATTTTTGCTTAAAATTGTCAGCTACTGATTTTCTTTTTACATTAAATTTAGAGGTGGGGGGCTGAGGGAGTGAACAGATTCCACATGCAGGCAGCGGGACACTCTAAAAGCGATACTTAAAAATAGGAAAAACTTGGTAGAGTCTGTGGCAAACACGAATTAGAAAAAAGCTACCAGCAGACTCTTCTTTTATAAAAAATCATTTTTGAAAATGAATATGTTTAAACATAAATATAAAGGAGATTTGTCTATATGGTATCAGGTTCTTTGGTTTTTTGAAATTACATTCTGACACTTGACACAAAGATATGCTAAACATAAAAGTAAAAGCCATAGGTATGAATGCTAAACTGTGGATTGGAAAGTAGAAGTGTAAATAGTTTAATCAATAATAGAGAATAAAACAATACCAAACATTAAATGTTGCATTACTTGTTTCATCCATTAGGAATAACTCAGTGGCAATTACAGTGCCAGCTTCCAGTGTTAAGAATCAATCTCATTTTTAATAGTATTATTATCTCTTTACTGTAAAGTTAGATTTGTTTAGAAAATACTTGTCTATGCTCAAGGATGCTAAGAACTTCTAATTCTTAATTACTGCTGGAGGTTAGAGGTGCTCCACATTTCTAAAAAACTATTTTCAAAGCCTTAAATGGAGGAATTTTTGCAAGGACATTCCCTAATGCACTTGGTAATCTTGCAGATCTTGGCTAAAATCAGGCTTTTCTATTCCATGTTCAAATGCAGAACTATTTCCTGGGATTTGTGCATTTATTTAGTCTCATTCAAGAATGTGTTTCATTGTAGCTTTTGAGAAACTGTTGCAAAACAAAACCCGGATCTCAATTAAAATTTCAAACAATTTGATTAACGTAACTTGCATTTTTTTTGTTTTGTGTTTCTGAGGTGCAAGTAATTTGTGATGAGATTCTGTGGAGAGGGAAGAATGTGGCCCAGTGTTAATCATGAATATAAAATCAGTTATTATATTTATACCTGGCTTCTGATAAGCAGCTTGTCTTTTGATAACATGGAGGGGACAGGCCTCCTTGCTTAGCTGCATAATGCTGAAATTTTGGAGGTATTTGTGCCTATAGACAAAGTCAGTCTCTGTGGAAGGATCTGTCTGTGTGTCTGACCAGTGAAACCTACTGTTAGGTAATTTAAGTCCAGTATCAACTGAGCAGTTTCTTGGTATTGGTAACAAGGCAAGTGGTTTGGTAAGTTGGGCTATTTCTTAGTTCCGTTTGATCTCCCCTTTCCAACAACAGTTCGTGAATTTGGTAGGAGAGAAACCATGCTCTGGTGGTGTGCCCACTGGTGCCCCCTCCAGATTCCCGATGAGCCTGGGTAGGAGTATGGTGGGACCTTTACTAGTCCCCTCTTCCCTCGGAGGGACAGGGAGAAAGGCTCCCCTCAAGTAGAAGCTCTGCTAGAGAGCCTTCCCCCTTCCCTGTAATTCCCTTCCCATATGACTGAAGCCCAAAATACACCCATCCGTGAGCATCCCATTTGTGCCTCCTTGCTGCACCAGCTGATCCTTAAGGAGGGAAGGTTGATGGGGGAATGGAAACTCTGGAAAAGCCACCTTGCCATCCCCTCTCTGCCCCCAATGTCTGTATAGACACAGACCTCTCTGAACTCCATATTCCCTATGCAGTATTGGTAGAGTTCTTCCCCCTAAACGCGCACGCACTGTAGGTCCCCGGAGCCCTGTGTGACGCTACTCCTGGGAGCTGTATCTTGGAACTACACCTGCCTGTAAGTTAAAACTGGAACTGGCAAGGGGGAGCAGCTGTAGCTCCCGGGATGCGGGGGTGGAGGGAGCGGGCAGGACGGCCTGGGCGTGTCAGTGGGGAGCGGAGCGCTGGTCATCGTCGCCTGGGGCCGGAGCTGTCTGGGGTTTGGAGGCTCCCGGGTGCCGGGGGTCTCTCCCGAGGGCAGCGAGGGGAGCAGTGTCAGGAGGCGGGGAAATGGCGCTGACACCTGAAGGGAGGAAATGGCGGGCGGCGGGAAAGGGCCGGGGGGCTGCGGCGGCGCTGCTTCCCGGGATCGGGATCCCGGGAGAGGAAGGGCCGGAGCAGCGGGGCCCGGCGGAGCCAGGGATGGAGGCGGCGGGAGGCAGCCGGCCCTCGAGTACCCCCGCTGCCCTCGCCAGGGAGCCCAGCCGGCCTGGGCACTGGGCACTGGGGGGCTGCGTGCAGGCAAACGGAGCCCCTCTCGAGCATTTGCTAAAATGCCGCTGCGGGAGGTATTGTTGCCCGTAATGAGAACACAAACTAACAGAGTGTCAGTTTATGCGGTGCTTTATTCAGGGCCCGGGGTCCCTGTGGACTCCTGTCCCAAGACAGGTACCCAAAGACCCACATTTTGAACGCATCTTTTATACTATTTTCCAAGCAAGGTTACATGATTGGTTTTACATTTCACAGGAGACATAGCAGTTAAACATAAACTTATATATCATTCAAATATTAATCCATTTACCTAACTGTAAACATCGTGTAATTAAATCCCACCACCAGATTACATCCTATCTCTAGTTGCAAATTTTTCTTGTCTCGGTTCTGCTTGACTTATTGTTTCTTTTTGGTCAGCACAGCCTTAATGTCTAACCAGTCCCAACTTAGCTCTGACAAGCCCTGACTTGTTTCTGGCAGGGGCCTTTTCAGGCCTATGCTCCAGACAAGCCTTGACCAAACTGCAACAACTCCCCCCTTTTGAGCATTCTTCAATCTTCAATTGCAAGGATGCTCAAATCTTTCTGTTGTCGTTTATGATTCTTCGGGAGGAGAATCACCGTCCGGAAGAAGGACTTCTTTTCGAGTCAGCGCCATCATAACTCGCCGAGTGTGTTGTCCTTCTTTTGCGATTATTCTTAAGAGACACTTATATACTATTAAAGCAACAAGAATTATTAAGCTAAACATTAAAACATATTGAATGATGGAAGACAGCCATCCTGACATATGAAGACCGAGGGAGCTGAATAACTCGCCGATCCAATTATGTTCTGCTTCTTGTTGTAATTTATGCATGTTTCCTTCAATTTGTTCTAATTGAGAAATATCATTTTCAATCTCATGTGTGACATTTGGGATGTGGACACAGCAGTGCTCATCCCGTGCGTGCAGGTAACCGCAAACCCCATGTTGTTTCAATAAAATTAAATCTAATGCCATTCGATTTTGTATGGTCATGAGTGTGGTTGCTTGTAATTGAACATTCATATCACGAAAACCTTTCTTGGTAACTGCAGCTAATCTTTCAGTTTGTCGCATTAGTTTAAACAGCATTTCTCTATTGCGATATGATGCTATCGGTGCAAACAAAGATTCCATTGCCCACCCAAATTTTACTCCGTCTGACGGGTCATGCCAATTTTCAGAGTCTTGTTCTGTATCTCTCTTTTGCCTAGGTTGCATGTCAAGTGTGGTCAATTTTCCTGATTTCCAGTATGGGCAAAGCGTAGGAACACCCAAGGTAATTTGTGTCGCCGGTCCATCTACGGGCATGTGAGTGGTCCATTGTCCATGTCCCATTACCCAGACTAGATTTCCTGGACTTGCCACCGTGGTAGTTAGGCAGTCGAGACTACGTAAATTGTTGTGACCTGTCATAGAGTGATTATACCCACGACACTCACAGCCTAACTGTAAAAGCATTCTTACAGGGACTAAACTGATGTCATTATTGGGAGTGTCACATGTGTAAATTCGAGTGCAATTCCACAGTCCTGTGGGTGAGACTATTTCTCGCCACTGTTTGTGTTTCGGATGTAAAAAGGAGTAATCCTGATTTGTGGTACCTACCCAGTGGATGCACCATTGTACCTGTCCAATGTAACTATAAACTTCTAAGAGGCTCGGCTCCCAAATTGTTTGCCATTCTTTCATTGTAGTGGGACTAGTAATATTTTGACACACTTGTTCACGTTTTTCTCGCAGGATAGGAACTTTAACTGCTTTACACGGTGTATTGAGGATAACAGCCGAGGGTGACACTACACAATTGCCTTTGATTTGATTACCAATTGGGTTGTTTAGCCATTGCCAAAAACCTGGCATTTCTTTACATCGTTTCTTAGTTTTCACTTTTGTTAGTAGACAGGCAGGTGTTAGATCAGTCAAAGTAGTTGTCACAAATTTACAATTCCATGTAGTATTTTTAAACATTTTAGGGACTTCTGGTACTGGTATTACTCCCCATGGAATTGGATCTCCGGCTGATTGAGGCATCGGGAGGCATGCAGTAATTTTAGAGACATTTTGAACTCTCCCAAAATCTCTAATTAATCCAACTACTAAATTTTCTTGTGTGATTTTTCTATGTGGGACCTGCGGGATTTGTGATGCATGAGTTTGTCGAGTCACTCGCTTATTTTTTACATAAATAGAGGTAGGACCATTCCATCTGGCAGACTGCATGTGAGGGGGTGGTACTTGCACTGTAGTGTTTTCACTGTGTGTAAAATTGAGTGTCTGTATTTTGACATATCCATAATCAAAACTCATTCGAATCCATACTATGCAGGAATATACACCATTTGCATCAGAGGTTACATTGGGTACCTGCAGGACGGTATAGCCTTTTTGCTGTGTCACATTCCATACCGTAGTCACACCATTCATCATAATGTGGTCCTGATCCATCCTCCGCCATCTAGCACTCACTTCTTCTAATCCAGCTCCCTGGTCGTCAGAGAAGGCACAGGTCAGATTGACAGCTGTACCTTCGGGTACTAAGAAAGAGGAATTAGAAACACTGACTTTAACAAATGCATTAGTAGTATTTATCAATAACAACAATATTATCGCCCGTGTTACAGTCCTTATTTGACCGGCCGGAACACCATTTTGGTCGGTGCAGTGGGCTCTACAGACCACAGCTTGGGAACTTTCTTGACCCTCGTGTAGTGAATCCAGTTGTCGATGCCTTCGACCTTGACTGCTGTGTAGGTTGTCATCAACACCTGGCGAGGCCCGTCCCATGATTCTCTCAGTGGTTCTGCTGACCAATTCTTCAGGTAGACCTGGTCTCCTGGAGAGATGTCATGCACTGGATTTTCCAGAGGCAGGGGCCGATTCCACTGTAAGGCTCCTCGGAGTGCTGTAAGGGTCTTATTTAGAGACAAAATATAGTTAAATACAACTTGGTCTCCCAGTACATGAGGATCACCCTGGTAGGTTGCTGCATGGTATGGTTTTCCATATAGGATCTCATATGGGCTCACTCCGATTCTTTCTCTGGGTTTAATTCTAATTCTTAACAGAGCAAGCGGCAATGCTTGGGGCCACTGGATTTTTGCTTCTTGACAAATTTTCTTTAATTGATTTTTCAAAGTCTGATTCATTTTCTCTACCTGTCCACTAGATTGTGGTCTCCATGGAGTGTGGAGATTCCATGTTATTCCTAACATTGTGGCTAAATCCTGTACGACTCCTGCAATGAAATGTGGCCCTCTATCTGAGGACAATCCTAACGGTACTCCAAACCTCGGAATGATTTCTTTTAGGAGGGTTTTCACTACTTCTTTTGCTTGATTAGTTCTACATGGGAAAGCTTCTGGCCATCCTGAGAAAGTACACACGTACACTAGTAAGTACTTGTATGTTTGAGCTTTTGGTAATTCTGAGAAATCTACTTGCCAATAATCTCCTGGAAGTTGCCCAATTTGAAGTTTCCCCATTTGTACCTGTTTCCTAACTATAGGGTTATTCTTAATGCAGGCCGGGCAGGTTGCATTCACCCTTTTTGCTAGTGTTAACATCTGATTTGAGAAAATCTTATGTTTTAGAAATTTTACCAAAGCCTCTGCACCCCAATGGCACTTACCATGTTCAATTTCAAGTACTGTCTTCATTATTCTGATTGGCAGTATTACCTGTCCAGTAGGGGTAATATACCATCCTTTCACATTTTTCTTTGCTTCCATCATTTGGGTCAATTTCTCATCCTCTGGTGTATAATGGGGTTTTTCTTCCAGGTGCACTGCTGCTGGATTATCACGGGTTGGTAACAAAGCCATTTGAGTCCAAGTTCCTGTAGCTACCCGCCGAGCTGCCTGATCTGCCAGTCTGTTCCCTTGAGACTCGGGTCCTGAATCAGGCCGGTGTCCTTTCACATGCATTATCGCTACGGCTGCTGGTTGATGTATGACTTCCAGGAGTTGTAGTATTTCGTCTCGGTGCTTTATGGCTGAGCCTTGGGAAGTAAGTAGCCCTCTTTCCTTCCACAGTGCCCCATGTACATGGACTACTCCAAAGGCATATTTAGAGTCAGTCCATATGTTCACCCTTTTTCCTTGACTTAGATTCAGAGCTCTCACCAGTGCCCAAATTTCAGCTTTCTGTGCGGATGTTCCTGGGGACAGTGGCTTTGCTTCTACAATCCCCTGTGAAGTAACCACCGCATACCCAGCATACCTGGTTCCGTTTTCCACAAAACTTGATCCATCTGTGAACAGTTCCCAATCTGGATTTTCCAGCGGTTCATCTTTCAAGTCCTTCTGACTTGCATAGACATGCTCGATGGTCTCCATGCAGTCATGTTCCAGGACTCCCTCTTCCTGTGTGGACCTGAGAAACTCAGCTGGATTGAGATGGTTAGTGACTTTTAATTCAATGTCATCCTGTTCTCTGAGCAGGGCCTGGTATTGCAACATTCTGCTAGAGGAGAGCCAATGCCCTCCTTTCTGTTCCAGAACAGCAATAACCATATGTGGTACGTACACTGTGATGTGCCTTCCCAGTGTCAGTTTATGTGCCTCCTGAATTAGTGTCACTGTGGCTGCCACTGCCCTCAGGCAACCAGGCCATCCCCCACTTACAGCATCCAATTGTTTTGAGAAGTACCCGACGGGTCTCTTCCATGGTCCCAATCGTTGGGTAAGTACTCCCAGAGCCAATCGTTGTCTTTCACAGACATACAGCTGGAAATCTTTAGTTAAATCGGGCAGTCCCAGGGCAGGTGCTTCTCACAAGGCTTTCTTCAGAGTTTGGAACGCCTTTTCCTGTGCTGGTTTCCAGATTAACTGTGGCTCCTTTACGGCTTCATACAGTGGTCTAGCAAGGAGTCCGAAGTCAGGAATCCATAGGCGACACCAGCCAATCATCCCTAGAAAAGATCTCAATTCTTGATTATTCCGTGGGACTGGGATAGCACAGATGGCTTGTACTCTGTTTTCTCCCAGTCGCCTGACACCTTGAGAGATTTCACAGCCTAAGTAGATGACTTTCTGTTTAACTAGTTGGGCTTTTTCTTTGGAGACCCGATAACCCGCCTGACCTAACATGTTCAACAGGTCAACAGTCAGCTTGCAACATAATTCTCGTTGTTCAGTGCCCAGAAGAATGTCATCAACATACTGCAGTATTATGTAAGAGAAAGGAGAGTCCTTTACCTGAGTTGTCTTCCAATATTCGAGTTCCTTTGCCAATTGATTACCAAATATTGTAGGTGAGGATTTGAACCCTTGGGGTAGCCGCGTCCAGGTGAGTTGTCTTTTCCTTCCAGTGTCGGGGTCTTGCCACTCAAAGGCAAAAAGGTGCCAGTTTTCCGGTGCCAATCGGATGCAGAAGAAGGCATCTTTCAGATCTATTACTGAAAACCACTGGAATTTCTCAGAAACAGATGTTAACAGGGTATAGGGATTTGCTACGAGAGGGTAAATGTCTTTAGTTAACAAATTGACCGCCCGTAGATCTTGTACCAATCTGTATTTTCCGTTAGGTTTTCTGACTGGAAAAATAGGTGTATTAAATTTTGATTCACATTCTTGTAATATTCCAAGAACTAGAAACTGTTTGATTAAAGGTGCTACCCCTCTTCTTGCTTCTAAACTGATTGGGTACTGTTTTACCTGTACTGGCTGTGCTCCTTCTTTGAGCTCTATGACTACTGGGGTTGCTGCTTTGGACAATCCTGGGGCCCCAGTCTCCCATACCCAAGGGACCACTGCTTATTCTATTTCATGAGGAATTGCTTCTGTTTCTATTTCATTTACAACAAATATCTGTGCCACATTTTCATCTGGAATCTCTAATTTGACCCTACCCTTTTCAAACACAATTGTAGCTTGTAGGGAAGACAACAAATCCCTCCCTAATAAACATTCCGGGCTATTAGGCATGTAAAGAAATTGGTGATCTAATTGCTTTCCTCTAAATTTAATATCCAGTGGACGCAAGAATGCCCTTTCCTCTGTTTGACCTGATACACCCACGACACGGACAGTTGAATTACTCAAGGGACCCATTAATGTATTCATTGCGGAAAAGCTAGCTCCGGTATCCACGCGGAATTCCATAGGCTCTCCTTCTATCTCCAGGACAACCTTAAGATCCCGATCTAGTCAGCTTTGACTCTGGTAATCCTGCAACATAAATGCTTGGGCGACACCTTGCAGTGTCCCAGTATTTGCACCCTGCATGTTTTCAACAAATGGGTTCACCCCTAATCCCGCACCCATAGGACATTCATTTTTCCAATGCTTCTGTCCTTTGCACAGCGCACACTGGTTCAACCCTAATTTTCCACGTCCTCCTTGAAATCCAAAACCTGTTTGGTTACCAAGACCGCGACCAACCCCTCTTCCCCTAATTCCCCGTCCCCTCCCCCTATGTACTCCGCCTCCTGCAGCTTGTAAAATTGCCAACATGCTCGCTTGCTGTCTCTTTGCAGTTTCTTGTTCTCTGTTATTATACACTTTCCAAGCTACCTCTAACAACTTTTCTAAGTTCCTTGTTTCTTCACCTTCCAGCTTTTGCAGCTTTTTCCTAATATCTTCTTGCGACTGCCCCATGAAAATTAGAGCCAACTGTAACCTCCCTGATTCGGCTTCTACATCTAAGTCCGTGAATTGTCGAGCTGTTTCCTTTAACCTTTCCAAAAAAGCAGATGGGGATTCTCCCTTTTCCTGCCGCACTGAATATAACTTAGACCAGTTCAAAGTCCTCGGAATTCCACTCCGTATTCCTTCTACTTACAGTTCCTGATAAGATCTCAACCTATGATAATCGTCTGCCGCGTTCGGATTCCATTCTAGGTCCTCCCGTGGCACCCAATCATTCACTGTCCCCTGTCCTGGCTGAGCACGTATCTGTTCCCTGGCTTTTTCAACCATCACTCGTAATACCATTTCTTTTTTGGTAGAATCCAGAATTGTATCCAACAAAACTTGTAAATCATTCCAATCTGGATTCTGAGTTTTTATAACCATTTTAACAACACGTGCCACGCACTCAGGGTTTTCCCTGTATGCTCCCGCTGACTGTTTCCAAATTAACAAATCATTAGGTGAAAACGGAACTTTTACCATTACTCGCGCACCCCCCGCCCCAACCGCTTCGCGCAAAGGAGCCATTAACCTCGGAGGGGAGGGTGACACAGCCCTCCTTTGTTCCCGGTGTTTCCCCCGCTCCCTTCCCCCCCTCCGAGTTCTTCTCGCTAATGGTGTTTTATCAAGGCGCTCTTTTTCTTCTTCGTCCGTAGATGATTCTAATGGAGGCATGGGTGGGGAAAGTGCGCGTGTCGGGGGTACGGGTAGAGAGGCTGCACGCATCGAGGGTATGGGTGGAGGGGTTGCGCGCATCGGAGGTATGGGTGGAGAAGCTGCAAGCACAGGGGGTGGGGGTGGAGGAGCTGCCAGCACCAGGGGTGGGGGTGGGGGGTCTGTACGCATCGGCGGCGCAGTAGGGGTAAGGCTTGGGGATACCAGCAAAGTTACGTCCTCCTCAGGTTCTAGAGATCGCATTTTTCGCTCTTTACATTTCACACATTCATTTTGTGATACCTTTAATGCCAGCATCCCAGATTCCTCCAGCCACTCAGGCTTACGTTTTAAATAGTAAAACAAGTCCAGATATGGTATTTCCTCCAACCTATTATTGTCTCTCAGATATTGCATTAAAGGAGCCATTATTTTTGATGTTATCGTGCCGTTTCTCGGCCATCGCACCCCCACAGTATCATACTGGGGCCACACAATATTACAGTAATTGATTAACCGTTTCTTACTCAGTTCTTGCCCAAAATTTTCTTCTTTCCAGTGCTTTATTATACAACCGAGTGGAGAATGGTCAGGAATTTCAGAACACGATAACGCTTTAGAGGCTTTAAACGGCATCATACCCACAGCAACACGAGACACGTACGTGAACTACAAATACCACAAGTAGTTACGAGACCGGATTTTACAACCCGCCGGCCGGAAAACGCCGACTTACCACAGCCTTTTGCGGCGTTTTCACGGCTAACTTGCCGAGCTCTGCTGTTTTACAGCGAATGCCGGTTCCGCGCATTTCTGCTGCGCTTACGGCCAGCGCTATACGCGACCACAACCAATTTTCGCCGAACCCCGCTGCTCACGGCAAAATGCTGGCTCAGTGCCACTTTTCGCCGCGTCCAACGAACTAGCTACCACAACCAATTCCTGCCGAATTCCACCCGGCGCCGCTTTTCGCCACGTCTAACGATACGGCTACCACAACCAATTCCTGCCGAATTTCCCTGTTTACGGCAAATGCCAGCTCGGCGCAGCTTCGCTGCGCTTTACGGCTAGCAGCCTTTTCCACAACCAATCTTGCCGATTTCCCCCTTTCGGCAAGTGCTAGCTCAGCGCAGCGACCGCTTGCGACTTGTTGGCTAGCGCCTAGGCTTCCCCAAATTCCTCTTTTTCGCCCAGCCCAGCGGGTATACACAGTCCCGTCTAACAGGTAGGCTTTTACCACCGATATTAGAATAAAGCACCTCCGGGCTTACCGCGTATGGTTGTCCGACAGGCGCGGGGTCGGTCACGGGTAGATGTTCTCCCCAGAAATCACCTGGCTGCCGGCGCGGAGTAGATCGGCTCGTGATTCGCCCCAGCGACCCTCGGAGTCCCTTCGTGGTCGCCAGAAAACTGTTGCCCGTAATGAGAACACAAACTAACAGAGTGTCAGTTTATGCGGTGCTTTATTCAGGGCCCGGGGTCCCTGTGGACTCCTGTCCCAAGACAGGTACCCAAAGACCCACATTTTGAACGCATCTTTTATACTATTTTCCAAGCAAGGTTACATGATTGGTTTTACATTTCACAGGAGACATAGCAGTTAAACATAAACTTATATATCATTCAAATATTAATCCATTTACCTAACTGTAAACATCGTGTAATTAAATCCCACCACCAGATTACATCCTATCTCTAGTTGCAAATTTTTCTTGTCTCGGTTCTGCTTGACTTATTGTTTCTTTTTGGTCAGCACAGCCTTAATGTCTAACCAGTCCCAACTTAGCTCTGACAAGCCCTGACTTGTTTCTGGCAGGGGCCTTTTCAGGCCTATGCTCCAGACAAGCCTTGACCAAACTGCAACAGTATTACTGATAATTTCTGTAGTACCTTGTCGCTGCTGTTCTAGTTTGTGGGTTGGATTGCCTAGAGTAAGTATTCTGGCGAAAAGGAATCACAGAGACATTCCAAACCCACCTGGACGCGTTCCCGTGTCACCTGCTCCAGGTGACCCGTCCTTGGCAGGGGCGTTGGACTGGATGATCTCCAGAGGTCCCTTCCAACCCTAACGATTCCGTGATTCTGGCATTTCCCAGTGGCCTTACTGGTGCAGCATTCCGCATTTTCCTGAGGCTGAGTCTTTTTCAAAACCCTCGGAGCAACATGAGGCTGTAACGTCGGTATGAGCCCCCTGGGACAGGGAGTGGGTTCCATTTGTTACTTAAATGCAGGCTCTTTGAGACAAACGCGTGTCTTGTCTGACGCCCTCTCACACTTGGAACTAATGCGACCCTGAGGCAAAAAATATTTTCATTCGAAGAAATCCCATCCTGTGCTTGACCTGCAAAACACGTGACTCCACGGAGGGAGCGGAGACACGCTGCTGTGTTTTCTGGTTGGTTTGTTATTCCTTAGATAATCTTTCCATATAGCTCCAGAACGTCAGGCACCTGAATTTAAAATGTATGAGTCTATCCAAAAAGGTCATAAATTATATATATGATATTTTTTCTTGCACTATTTAATTACTTTTTAAATATTTTCTCAGATCTTTAGCAGTTCTAGGAGCTGAGTGATCTCATGATGGTAAATGAGCAAACACTTTGATGGAGTTTATTTTTCCTGTCCACTTAAATATTATCATCCATCTTCTAGTGCCTTTAGTTCAACTGATACTTCTTTTTTAAATAGTATCTTATCCCACAATGAGAGGGGAGGACTTCAGGATGGATTAGATAGATAGATAGATAGATAGATAGATAGATAGATAGATAGATAGATAGATAGATAGATAGATATAGATAGATAGATAGATAGATAGATAGATAGATAGATAGATAGATAGATAGATAGATAGATAGAAGGTCTGTGTGGGAACTAGAAAATAAAGATGCCTGAAAATGTCAATATTCCTATTCCTATTCTTAACAATTGCTTCTTTGGAATATTTTCTGAAGGTTTTTTTTTTTTTTAAATCGCACCTTTTGGGGTATTTTAAAAAATACTGTCGAGTTGTGGAGTCCATAGCTTTATCAGATGAAAATACTGATTTTGTGAACTAAGACAGGATTTGCACTATTGCAAATGTAAATAATTCATTATAATACATCTGATATACTGATTCTGTTTCGAAGGCAGTTAAATTGCACTGGAAAATATTTGGTTGTTCATACTGCCTCCACATTGCAATAAACTGATCTTTCAGCCCTTTGCTAAAATGGATTTTTCTTTGGTTCCTGTAGGTTGAACTTCATGGCAGGATTTTCTGGACTTCATCACTGAGGAAATGAGACACTCCATGGAATGGAGCCACTGCAAGTTCCTGCTCCACGAGATACACAGCACTTACCCAAGCAGACATGGCATCATGATAGCTGTAGAGCTTTGCCTGGGGAAGCACATGTGACTGAGGTGGTTGTAAGATACATGTTCAAAAGGTGCTTATAGCAAGATTGACTCCTTCCATCTGCAAACACCACACAACTTTTTCATGGCCAGTTGTAGCCTCCAGTGTTATTCCGAAGCCCTGGAAGAGGGGCATGTTTGCTTCTTTTCATGATTTTTACTGTAAGCTCTCCAGCTTTCTGACTTTCTCTCCTGAAGCATAAAACCAGAGACTCTTCTTATTGCAGGGAAAACAAGTTAGCAAGAAAGATAACTCCAAAATAGAAATCAGTGTATCTCTTGCTTGAAATATGAGACTACGCCTAATGTGGGAAGTATAGGGATAATACTGACTTTGTTATGTTTGTAAAATAAATACAACTTTGCACACTCGGAACCATGGAAAATTACTTGGAAAACACTAATATTTTCTCAGAAATTACACATTTCCAGCAGCTTCCAAGGATTTTCATTGCTTTCAGCATTCATTCATAAGATGAGCCTCTCTTTTGGTTGTGAATTGGTATTTTAAGATGCAGAGAGGGTTAGAGATTATACCAGTCTCAGTATCTGCAGTGAAATAATTGTAAGTATGTCTGTGCTAGTGATAAACCTTCATAATGCTGCATGGAGACAGATCTGCTCGTAGAGGATTATTGGGATACATTTTCTGCTGGTTGTCATGACAATCATAAATCTGTGCAGCAGTGTATTAATCTGTGCGTGCAGTTTAATCCCGTTTCCAAATTAGATCATCGATACTGAGCAGATAGATAACAGCTGGTTTAAATAGTGTCCATTCACTTCTCCTAAAGTAGCACCCAGAGTCCAGCCAATACATCTTCAGTTTTCTAGGAAAGACGTAGTGTTAAACCATGGAACAATTTGCTGCTGTAATAGCAATGTACGACTTGGCTCAGTGTCCCACATCCCATATTCTTCAAGTATTTATAATTAATATAATTTTTCTCAGTCTGAATTGTTATTTTATGTTTTAGAGATTATATCAGAAGTTTAAAGTCTCTATAGTCCCTCATTAAGAAAACCTGGTTATTACCCTGTGCAGCAATGCATGCTGATGCTATCGTGACCTTTAAAGCTCTTGTTGCAAAATAAGGAGGTATATAATCTGAAAGGAAGTTAAGAAACATGAGTATTCCCTGCCAGGCAGTTAGAGTGTGCTTGAAAACTCAGCTGGCATTGAACAATTCAAGACAACTACTCCTGGTGTGACTTGAACCCTCTTCATTATTTTGTAATTAGTATATTTTATTATTTTGCAATTATTATTTCCATATTATGCCCATTAGTATTTGCAATTATTACTTCCATAGCTTTTCATGTAGTTTCCTAAAATGTATTTGGGAACTTCAGTGTTTGTGAAAGGTTTCATGAAGTCAAGGTAACGAGGCTCAGTTCACTCAGGCCTCTTAGAGGGGCTGTGTTTGTGTAAAATGCCAGCCCTGTCCTGCACAGGAGGCCTGTAGATAATGCAGTTTTCCTTAGAGCAGAGTTGAAAAAATCAGCTTTTCTTAGTCCTGCAGGAGTTGATTGCACTGGCAGTTGTCTTCTCTGCCCTGCCAGGCCACCATGCATTAACTGTGGGCTGACAGGGGCAGCATGAAACTACACTAATAATTATAGAAGGAGAATCTACAAGTGCTTCTCATTTTTTGTTTCTTTTTTACGCACGACAGAGCAGTGTAAGTTTGAGGTTTTTTTTTCATTGGTTATGGATTCCTCAGAATCCTCGTTTGGTTTTGCAGATCTCAAGTTGAAGAGTCTCTTTCACATTATGCCCAAGTCTGGTCCAGTAATCAGGAGGCATAAGAATTATCTGTTGAACTGAGCCTTGGGCTCTGCTCTTAAATAAAGTTCCACTTCTCTGACCAAGCATAGCATTATGGCACCAAAGGAGAGCTGATCACTTACCAGCTTCAGTAAATACAACATTTAAGATGAGTAATTAGTGTTTAATTTCCAGTGGCACATTTTCATTAGCATTTAAATGGAAGTCTTTCTTGACTTTCTCTCAGCAGTGCACAGCCCTGTTTGAGTTACCAAGCAGCATGCCAGAGAGGCACAGGGATTTGAGATGTTTAGCCAGGGATGTCGGCTTTTCAGAAATAGTACTAATGCAAAGTGTCAGCTTCCACAGCTTATCAATGAATAATTTTTATCTTAATTTGAAGTGTAATCAGCTCAATTTGGCAGAAATTTCTTTTGACAGCAGTTTGGTTATAATTAAGATTGACAACTTTTTGCATAAGTAATGAAGATTTGTAAAGATTTTATTTCAATGCCTTCTTGGTTATTCTTCCTTAGGGTTTTGTTTGGGGTTTTTTTAATCCCTTGTGCTTTTTTCTGTCCCAAACTCCTTTTGATTTCTTGATATCACTTGAAACAGCTGATATCTCGCTAAGTAGAGAAAAATAAAATGCAGGTTTCCCTTCAGAATCAAGGGGTAGGAGCACCAGTAAGAGCTGGATTTGGCCTTTTTCCCTGATGTGGATTATATCATCCTCTTTGCTGGTCTCTGGTGACCCGGGATTCCATGACCGCCTAAGAACGTGTTTGGTAAAAAAATCAAAGATTGAAGTTAAGAAATACCTGGAAACAAGCCCAGCACATGACATGAATATGTAGTCATTAAGCAAAGTATATTGAATATATATAGGAATATATATAGGAGATTGGTGTTGCCAAAACTTCTGTACTTAGCAGAACAAACTCATTGTGACTGAGGCTTAATTCCTGCTAAACATCACATTATTTGAGTGTCTTGCACAGAGCTGTGACCATAAAGCCAACATCATGTAAGGGGGTGACAGTTTCATGCATAAATTTAGTGTGCATCTGCATCACAGTCAGTGAATTGTCCTCTCTCCAACCTTCTAAAAATTTGCTTTAATTGCACTTAGGAGTTTTTTAAGGCATGCCTGTAGGATAGTTGAGCAGTGATAATATTCATTTGTACACGGAAAGACTGCATTTGAAACCCTTCTTCAGGGCTTAGGACAGGGATTCAAACACCACCAAAATCTGAGTAGGTGCTCCAAGCATGAAGCTATTTTGTGGCAGCCCTTTTGACATGAGTTCTTCTGGGTTTGTTTTGTTTAAAAATATATGGAAGTTGTTTTATTCCAGATATGGAATAACTTCACATTCTTAAACTGAGTAGCCTTTATCACCTCCACATAACCAACATATGGGGCAATACAGGACCTTTACTAAAAAAGACACTGTTTCAGGACATCGACTCTTGGGCTATTCATAGGGAAAAGACACTGGGATCAATGAAACTGAAAAGTGGAGCCAACACATCAGTAACTCACCATAAGAATGTAGCTTCCTGTACAAATGGGATGTTTCAGAAATTGTTTCCTTCAGAGAAGAGCCTGTCTTGGCAGTATCCTTTTTTGGCAGTATCCTTGTATTCTACTCGGTTATTTTTTCTCTGTCCAGTCTGATCTGAGAACTGCTTAATAATAAAAACTTTATGTGGCTGGATGAGTATGCTAAAAGATTTTGAATGTGTTGTATTGCACTGGGCTGCCCACCGTGATAGTGACATTTAATTGGAAATTGCTGGACCTGTTGACTTGCAGCATCTAGGAGTGAATGGGAGAAGCTGTTTCCATTGACCTCCACTCTTAAGCTTTGCTCTCTTCAGGCAGGTGAGGAACAACCACTGGCAGCCTGTTGGGAGGGAAAAGCCAGTGATAACAGCAGTGGATGTTTTGGTTGCAGCCAGAGCCAGTGTGGGAAGAGGAATTGCAGCCACCCCCACTGAGAAGTTTTCCTTGGATATTGCACATGTGAGTCTGTGGTGGCTATCTGTCTGCGTATGTGTCTGTGTGATAGGTACACTGTAAGATATAATTGAGTGTGGGATGAGAAAGATGTAAAATAGAAATGTGGAATTAGGGCTGTAGTACAGGGGGGAAAAGGTTGAGTGAGAACCCTTGAGGTTACATACTTTTATCTGACCCTGCTTTTGTTTCTCTAGTTCCATTGAAGGAGCACATGTTTCTCTCAGGTGTGTCCACACAGTGAGAAAGGCCTTCTTCTCATTTGATGTTACTGTTCAGGTCACCTTAGAAACAAATGTAATTATCTACAAATGCAAAGAAAAATGCTGAGAAAATTTTAAAGTCAGAGCCAGTTTTGGTGAATGCATTCAGTAAAGGAGCCTGGGCTTTGAAGTCCTGCAGACTCAGGAGTGGTCTTGATGTTGTGGCTGGTAGTCTACACAAAATGGTGCTACAGAGGATCCTGACTGCTACAGCATGAAAATGATAATAAATTCCTTGTTTATATTGGAGTCTTCTTCCACCAAGGACCCGAGCTTCACTTGGTAGATACTGAGATGACAATAAGGTGCAATACAGTTCCACAGAAATTTTATGCTTCAGAAGTACTTTGTGAAGACTCCCTAAGTTTGGCAGCTTTAGCAATGGCAGTTCACTTTTGGTGAATTGGAATTCTCATATGGGCTGAAGGAAGAGAACTCAGCTTCATCAGGCCATAAGAGAAGTCCCAGTATAATTTTTTTTTAATCTGATTCAGCAGTATTGCAGAACTTTTCAACGCTCAGAATTCAGTCTTAAATTCAGTGCTGTAATAAGAAATTCAGAATTAGTAAATGTTAAGACTCCTTTACATGATGAGAAGGTCTATTGTTGGTACTAAAATAGGAAAGGTGAACAGATTCCTTCTTCATCAGAAATGAAACTCCGTTGTTTTCATTTCATCCATGACACTAGCAGTCTTGGTCCTTTAGCAATCTTTCAAGTTCAATTCCAACAACTTATGAAACTTTGTGGTCATTTTTATGTGATTGTCTTGGGCATAAAGTAACAACTTATTAAAGCTGCTGGCTTAACCTGTTTACTTCCGTAAAGTGAACTGTACATACAAGCTGTAATTTTTGTGCGTTTTTTGTTACAATGGAAAAATATGTAAAACGCTAACAGAATACTAGGAGTATCCTCATCGGGGTAGTAAGCAGGAGTTGTGGCATTGCCTAAAGTGAACAATAAGTTAGTCTATGTTCACATCTCATTTCATTTTCATTAAAAAGAAGAGAGCACAGCGAGGAAAAACTGTCCTTTTCCTTGGCTTTTGATTTAACTTTGCACACAAATGGTTTATATGTTCAGTTCTGTATCATGCCTATGAAAAATTGTGGATTTCTATCTGGAGACTGCAGGGGGTGCAGGATGTCAGCTTGATGCTGGCTTTGAAATGGGAACAGGCTTTCAAATTAATGGTTCTCTGTTTTTCGAGTATATGATCACTGTGGTAAATACCTGTATCCTTGCCTTTTGAGTGGTTAGGGGTAACCCCAGGTTTAAAAATGAGATACAGAAATGTATGAAGATCTTTGATCCAGAAAACCAAATGATGACAGCCCTTTGAGTTAGAGGTTATGAGAAAAAATCGCTTTCAAGTCCTGTTAAACTCTGCATGGTGTCACCAGATTAAGTGGTGTGATTAGCTGGGTTAAGTACTAATTATATGAAGAGGATGCAGGAGGTATGCATTTTCTTTCTTTTTCTCTCTCAGCTGGTGCTGTGGCACTGAGAAATGCTGCTGCCATGGAGAGACAGGAGAGTAAATATTGTCCCTCCAGGGTCAGTCAGAGACCTTTGGAGGAAGCAGAAGAAGCTGTTAATCTTTGTGTTGGAGGCTGAAAAGCTAAATGCCAGCAAAACAGGCAGTTCTAGCTCGAGGCAGTGTTGACTGCGTTCACACATGATACATCACCAGGCAAGATTAAAGGCAGTGTTATGTCTACTCTGAGATGCTTGATGGAGAATTTCTTCAAATACACCTCTTCAGGAGCTGATCCTGAGACTGCTTTCTGGGAGGTTTCAGACTCTTAATGGAACTTTTTTCCTAGATAGTGGGTATAGGAGATCAAACAAGTCAAATGCCCCCTCTTACCTGAAAATAAAGCTGTTACTGCAAATATTTCAAATGTCTTCATTCCCAGACATGATTTCTGCTGTCACTCTGTAGTGCTAAAACAATGTAATGTCATTTGTAAATGGCTGTGAAGAGTAAAAAAGGTTTTGGTTTTGACTCTACAGTTCTTCATGATGCATTTTTTTGATAATCAGGGATGTGGAAGGGTGGCCTTCTTGAGAAGGGGTTAGAACTTGGCATTTTACTGCCAGAGGCTCTGACTGTGCCCAGACTGACATCCTGCCCAGCACCTGACAAGTCAGAGTTTATCCTAAGAGAATATAACCTGGATTGCCAGCTGCACTTTGTTCAGATATCAGGGCAGTGTTAAGCATTTTATGTCTTATTTTGTCTTTCTGGCCTCATGGTGTTAGCCTGCTTAGCTGGAAAAGCTGAATAGGCCCTTCCTCTGCATCTCTTTTTCCCATTTTCCTCTATTCTCAAAAGCTGTCCTAGAAACCTTAGCAGGTCTTATGACTATGTTTTTAAATGCACATGTCACATGAACCACCAGTGACACTGTGTGTTGCCTTTTGTAGTACACTAAAGTATCACTGTGGTTTTAAATTCATATTTTTTTCTCAGCATGCTTTCCTGCTGAGAATAATAATTTGATGCGCATACTACTTTAACAGCAGTTTCATTCGTAAGTGTCTTGAAAAAACTCCCATCCAACAGGTTTTATAGTTTAATTATAATAATAAATGGAAAAAAATATGTGGTCCTCAAGCAATTTGTCATCTTTAAAGTAGTACAGACTCTTACAATTTTTTTACTGTCTCCATTCTTTCTCTTTCCTTTCTCTTTTTTTCCTAAACACTAATTATTAACTAGTTCCTCTGATTGTTTTCCTATTATTTTCCCCCCCATTATACAAAGTAAAATAAAACTGGAGTTTTTTCCCTTTCATTAAGTTTTGCTTCCCTCAGGCAGCTACTCTTTCTTGAGCTGATAGAAGGCTGCTGGAAAGGGGTAGAGCATTAAGCAAATCCAGGATAGATTAGTCAGTGAATGAACCGCTAGCAGCATTACACTGTCATCCATTTAAAAATAGATTGCTATTTCAGAACTTTAGTCTAATAGGAATAGCTTATAAACTCTTCTTCATGTCTCTAGTCTCAGATGCATTTCTGGATTCTCATATGAAATTCTCCTGCAGATTTCTTCAAGGAGAAAATAGAGGAAAGGTGAGGAACTGGAGTATCTTATCTATACACTTTTAAATAAACTTGGGATTTCGGATCGTATTGTGTGAATGGTGACTGTAATGGAACTGCATCAGGGGAGTGGATCCTTGCAGGGAAGATTATGGTTTAAATATGTTTGAAAATTTGTTTATGCTGTACTTCAGTGTGTATTTGCTTTTTTCTTCCGTAGTGAACCTACGCTTCCTGAAATCACGGAATGTAATTCGTATCTGTGTAATAACAGAGTTACATGTAATGTCGTGGACTTACTCTTAATTTCCATTTTTCAAATTTGACAAAACCTGGTCCCTTAACTTGAACATTGCATGTGTTACTCATTAACATTTTAACAAAATATCAGCTGTCTTATCTTTTGAGATGTTTTGTGGTCTTCTGTGTGGTAAGCGTTATGATCTTTTGTATAGCAGTTCATGCCATATGATATATATTTAGCTGTTCCAAAAATCTTTGGAAAAACAGTTCCCTTTCCAGTTGACTTAATTACAAAAAGTAAAGTGGAAAGAACAATGACAGGCTTCCTAATGCTGCTGGATACTCAGATTTGCACTGTTCTTTCTAATGGAACACTGTTTATCTTCATTTTGACAATAATTGTAATAATAATAATAACAATAATAATAGTCTGAGTTCAAGGACAGGTACCGAACAAATGCCAATAAGATTAGCTAATGAAGTTAAATACTAGCCAAATGTATTAACATTAATATTCGCTCAAGTCAGGAAAGCTTTTGCTGTTCAAATGTGATATGAAAAGTAGCATGGTTTTTAAGGATTTGAGATGTAGCAGGTTTTTTGCCTGACTCTGCCTTTCAGTGAATCAATAGCAAGACGTGTACTGCTTGGTCCTCTGTAATGTTCCTTTTCTGCACTTTCCCAGTCAGAAGGGTCTTGGTCTCAAACACTGGCAACCTTCCCTGACCTCAAACACTGGCTTCTCTGCTGATCCTTGCAGCATAACAAGGCAGCTGCCTAAACTTTTTGGGATACAGCCTCCTCAGCACACACTGATTTAAACATTTGGTTTGAGAGACATGAAGTATTATGAACTTTTCCGTGCTCCAAAACCAGACAAGTTTAAAGGGGAGAAAAAAAAAAAGAAGGCTTCTAAAAGAAGCCTAGGATTGCATGTGAAGCATTTAGCAGCAATACTAAAGCCAAAGTCACAAAAGAAGAGTAAAATCTAGAGCTGTGCTCCATCTTCTTTGGGTTAATATCCCTCACTTGGGATCCTTACTGTGCACCACAGCAGATTAAGCTGAGAAAACAGCTGAATTTGCAAGAAGCTGTCTTGAATGTTTCTTGCTGACATTGCACTTTTTCTCTAGATCTCAGTTTCAAAACCACCTGTCCTAATTTCACTCCTGTTCTTAATCCAGTGGAAAAGGAATCTTTAGTGGGCAAGATTTCTTTGATATGCAGAGATTAGTAACTTATGACCTGCAGGATGTCAAATAGATTTCTTCCCGCTAAGCTTCTTGCCCTGTCTTGAAGATTTGCTGTGCATTAAGCAGTTTCCAGAGGTTAGCTGAACCTTCAGCAATGCTGCTGAGCTTGTGCTTATTCCCCTGCATGGCTCTGTGCCTGCAAAGCTTGGGGGAGACGTAGGGATGGCAAATCTGGTAGGAGGGCACTGCCCAGTGCAGAGGTTTTTCAGTGTGTGGTATCCAAATAGAGCTCCAGAGCCAGGAGCTGGTGTGAGAAGCAGGTGGGTCTGCATGGTGAGGGGATCCCTTCACTCTAAGGTGGTGGCATGTTCCTATATTCTTGGAGAAATATGTCTGGGATTTTTTTCCATTTCAGCGATGTTTTCTGATGTATTCTAGAGATTTCCAATCTAATGTCAGATAGAAAGTACAAATACCTGTTTTTCTATCTAGATTTTTTTTTTTCTCTACATGTTCTTAAACTTCTCAGAACTGCAGTCACTTTGGGACATTTAAAACTGGCAAGGGCAGAGCAGTTGCAACAACACTCTCAGGGGGTAATTCTTAAGCATTTGTAAAACCAAGCAGACAGTGACTGGGTTTACAGATGCTACTCTCCTGCCACTTTTATAAGGGTATTCTATTTCTACATCTATGTTTTCTTTTAGTGAGGCTCAATACCTTGTTAATACTGATTCAGAATAAATCTCAAGTGTCTAGACATTACTCTGAAAAAAATGGAAATTCCAGTAAGTATAAAGTACATTTCAAAGTTCAGTGCAGGATTTATATCTTTTCAAATTGCTCCCTGGAGAATAATATCAACTGCTTATCTTCTGCCCAGATACACTGAAAAATCACCTTATAAGTACTTAACCTTTTAGTTCTCAGTACTTTTGAGGAGTGCATATAGAGTGATAAACTTGATTACCCTGTAAGAGGTAATGTTGTTTCTATTTGCTATAAGTAAGTGAGAAGTAGTGAAAGAAAACTGTGATAGGCAATCCAAGACAGAACGTTTTCTGGTTTCCTTGTATGAAAATTCATTTTAAGTTTCTCTTCCTTGCAAATAATGGCAGGGTGATTTTATTGCAGGCCACCTACTTAGCAATGCATATCTGCCTAAATATACAACAATTTTCTTGATATGAGTAAAGACTGATTTTTCTGTGATTTCAGTGGGACTCAAAGTATTGCCTATTTCTTACTTCTTGTACTACAGTTTGCTTTTTCCATAGGATTTGTTTTATTTTCACTGAAAACCTATGTGTCAAAATAATTTTTAATGAAATAACTGTATTAGATGCATCTCTGTTGACTTTGAATACGTGTTTAGTGGAAATTGATTTTATCCTTATCAGTTTCAAGGCAGATTGACCAATTTGCATTATACCTCAGGGAAGGAAATAAAATAGACTGGCCAGGTTAAAGTTTTGAAAGGGTAAATTTAATTTCAAAATATGGTCAGACTTCAGATTAATCCGTCCCATGTATTTCAAAGACCTGGAAAATCAATGGGCTATGCTAATAAATTCTTTTTTTGTCTTTGCTTTTAATGCAATTTTCTGCACAATTCAAAGACAGATCAATTAATTTTAATTCTCTTTCTAGCTGTTTTTATCAGCAGTGCTGTGAAAGGATGAAAGGGATTTTTTCCCCCCTCATTTTAGTTTCTACTTCACAAGTATTAGCTTAGTATTGTTTCTGTTGTGTTGATTGTTATACATTGATTTTCTTTTCCATATACCCTAAACACTCTGCAGACTGTGGATTTAATGTGAGGCTCCACCAGGTGGGCTGCATCCAGCCTGTATTGGTGGGGGTTACATGAGCTCTGAGTGTTGAGGGCTCTGTATATCCTTCCTGCATCTCTCATCCGAGAGCTTAGTCCAGCCAGTCAGCTTATTCCACCCTTGGGGAGATGGAAAGGTGAGTCTGTGCTGCACCCTGATATCAGTGTGGCATGAACTGCCTGTCAGTCCCTGGTGGGTCTTGTGAGTCAGGCTGGAACATTCCCTAGACACTGCCAGTCACTGCCTAAAGATCACGGAAAGATCTCTTAGGGCTGGATCACAGCTTAGGGCACACCAGTGTGTTTTTCCTCTATTTCTTATCTCTGATTTTGGCAGGAAAGAAGTTGGACTAAATGAACATGAGAACTTGCTTGGATCTATAGTTTTCTTCTACAGTGACCTGTGCTGAGTGGTGCTTTTCATGCTCCTGCCTGTGTCCTGTCAGCAGCTCTGGGAATGTGCTGATCAGGTAGAATCCTTGAGAGATCCATCAGGTACCATCAGTGAAATAACTGTGTCTTTAGGCATCCATCCCAGAACAAGTGTGGGATCGACCCAAAAGATGAGGGTTTCGGTCTTTCTGATGTACAGGGAGAGACATTTGAGGAAGCATCCACATGTATCCTGCTTCAGTATGCAGGGCTCAGGCTTATTAAACTTCTAAATAGGTTGCAAAATCCATTGTTTTCTCCTCTAAGTTACAACTGTAGAATTAAGTTGTGGGCAAAAGTTAGTGTGTTCTAATGTGTGTGGGGGGGGGGGTTGGCTGTTTTTTTCCTTTTTATGCCAGGATTGTTGTTTTCTTGGTTTGATAACAGTGTGTACAACAGACGTTTCGTTGTGGTGAAGGAGTCAGTACAGTGCAGCTGTTTGTTTCCTCTTCCCGCTTCCCTTCTTGGTGCTGTGGCCATCAAACAAGGTTTCGCACAGAAACCACTGAAGGTGTTTATGTTCTATTTCAGCCAGGACTGCTGCATATGTTAGTGTTCCATATGTGAAAAAACAATGCCATGTCTTAGGCAAGAATATTTATAAGGCTGAGAATGATGGAATCATTTAGGTTGGAAAAGATCCTTAAGATGATTAAGGCCAACATATCATGGTTTAACATTGCAGTGAAGTGCTCCCCTTGCCCCTGCTCCAGCTTGGACTTACTCACAGACTGCAGTCCCTTAGGATTATACCTGCCTGGAGTGGAGATTTATCTCTGAGCTACAGTCTTCTCAGGGAGAGACTTATCCACAGCCACAGTGGCTTTGAAATGCACCATAATCCCTTCAGAGGTGTACTTGCTGTGGCACAGTCATAACCACGGCCACAGATGCTCTGAAGATGCACCTGCTCTCACATGGACTCATCTGCAGGTCACATTCCCTTCAGCTTGAGTTCCCACTGGAGTTCCAACCTGTCCAGCACAGCAGCACAGGAACAGAAACGATGCCTTGGTCACCTGCCAGCCCAGGGGCATCGCTGTGGCTGCTATCAGAGTGTTCCCAGGCACAGCAGGAAGTTGAAAAGAATAATGTTTATCATGTCTCGTTTTCGTCAAACAATAACTGGCAAACTGAGTGCTTTACCAGCTAACTGCAGGTTGGTTTGGTTTTTTTTTTGGTGGTGTGGTTTTTTTTGGGTTTTTTTTTTTTTTTTTTGGGGGGGGGGTATTTTTGTTTTGTTTTGTTTTGTTTTTTTTAACAACTCCTATGAAGCTGTGAGGTGTGTTTTCTATAGGCACTCTGTTTTCTGGCATTCACAGAAGTAAGACTGAGAGTGCTTCTTACTTAAATTAAAAAATATGCTCAGGGCAAACCTTTAAAAATGTTGCTTTCCTTTGGCCACAACAGCTATGCACGCAATATTACTGAAGCAAAAGCAGAAAAGTGGACCCTGTGGTGTCTGGCACAGCAGAGCTTTTGTGTCATGTGTGGTCTGTGGTACAGGTATTGTTATTTGTTCTGTCTTTTATAAAAGATAGATCTAGGTATTCTAAACACAGGAGTATACTGGGTTGTTGGTATTTGCTTGCAACAGATGAACTTTCAAAGCTACAATTAAAAAAAGGGGACTAGTTTTCCTGAAAATTACATTAAAAAAAAAAAATCCTTGCTACATTAAATTCAGTTTTGTTCTGGAGTTGGCTCATGGTGCACATAATGTACTAAGCAGGAGACATGCTGTTCTTCAAAGGAATTTACACAAATTGAGCTAATCCCCTACCCTAGGGAAATACCTTCAAAATCCTCTTCTCCAGCTTGACAGCAGAGAGCCTGAAAAGTGAACTGCAGTGAATGTGTTGCAATATCCAGTGGCATCCTCATAAAAACTTGAGGATTTGAGTAGTAGGAGACCCTCCATTGTGTCTTCTTTCACATTCACTATATTAGGAGCTGCAGCAATTTAAGCATTCAAAGCTGAGTGGCTTTTTGTCTCTCTGAAAGACAGGCTTAATAAAAGAGGCCAATTTGCAAAACACAGTTCTTGGAGCCTTGGTCTATCTGCTTGTGTGTTTTCATATGCTCCATTCAAAGTTTCTTAAAACCAAGCCACTTATATGTCATATATATCTGTCAAGATGGGATTTTAGGAACCAAAGTCTGTATACCAAGTAGTCTCTTTCTTGGTTTGATCCTTTTGCCTTTCATTCCAAAATTCCTTAGATGCAGGGTTTAAACTGAGCCTGCAGCTAAAGCCTGAGGGTATTTAGCACTTAAAATAGAACTAGAATGCCAGTTTGAAAACAAGGTTAAACAACAGCAGTCTTGGCTAGCACAGGTCTTAAAGGATTGATACATTTGTTCATTGTCTCATGTTGCTTTTTGTAGTGGTTTTGTTTTTGTTTGGTTTGGGTTTGGTTTTGTTTTCTTTTGATTGTTTAGTTTGGTTTTTAAAGTTATTATTTAGGCAGATAAGTTCTCCTGAGGTTCTTCAGGTCACCAGTCAGCCAGACTGGCAAAAAAAATTAAATTATTGTCCTTCAATGTATTTGGATCACTTCTAATTTCCTTGTTTCCCTTCTCTCTGAGAATTTCTTTTACAGTCAGTGCCCTTTTGTGTGATATCAGGATAGATTTTGCTGGTTTAGAATACAGGAAGGAATGTAGCCCATAAATAGATGGCATATATTCTGCTAACACCAGGAATACTGAAATAGCTCATCTCAAAAGACAGGGAATGCCTCACCAGTTGGCCAGATGCCAGGAGGTTGCACGATTGACAATTAAGTGGCAAGCCTGAAAATTAATGGTAGGCTGTGCTCTAAAAAAGAGCATGTTGAGCCCCAGCAGAAATTTCTGCAGGAGCAAATTCAGGAAGAATTCAGCCATATGCTTAAGGCAGTTTTGCCTTTCTCTTGGCTCCTCTGTCCCCACAAGGTTCTGGCATTCCCATGTGGTGTGTTGGTCCCTGTGATTCACATGGACTGGGATAGCTGCCTTCTCTGCTTTAACCAAATGTATTCAGGCGGGGCTTGTCTGTACAAATCTGTTTCAAGGAATCCTTCTCACACAGGCAGCCTTTTTTGCACAGCCAGGTAACTGCACGGGCCTTGATAATTTTTTCAGAAGATGGTATTTAGCTGGGTGACTTTGACTTGTGATGCTGAATAGGCTGGTATTCATAAGACTGAGATATCCAGAGCCTCCTGTGGGTTTTTTGTTTGTTTGTTTGTTTGTTTGTTTGTTTGTTTGTTTTTTTGGGGGGTTGGTGTTCGATTGGTTTTTTGTGGTTTTTTTTGTTCCCTTCCCCCCTCCCCCTCCATTAGTAGTTCTATGTTTCTCCTTTTGCAAGACCAGAATTGCCCACACCTGCCATTCTGGAGTGCTCGTGCTATAGCCATAAGTTACAGCTGTTCTTTAGTAAGGTGAGGAGGATGCCACTGCCCATCCAAAGACACCTATCTAAATAATAGCTCATTGTTGGTACATGGGACCTCTGACATTGCTCATGGAGTTTTCCATACTTTTTGTATGGACAGCCTGTGCAGGTGTGGTTATCCTCAAGCAGAATGGGAACAGAGTTCTGCCTCTCTAATGTCTGCATTGCTGTGGCAGTCTACAGAAGATGAGTGGTTTTCAAAAGCCCTTCTCTGCTAGAGTGCTGCCCACCACAAAAACTGTGAAATACAGTTGAGTTCCATATAAAGAATTTTTTATTACCTAAAGTATTTTTACAATTGTGATGTGAAACAGGTTAAAGCAGAAAACAACCATGGGTCAGAATTCAGAAAATCCTGCAAGAAATCATTCTTTCCCCAAAGGGAGAACAAACAGAATATAAGAAGCATTCCTGGTTCAGAGAAGTGGCAGAGAGAGTGACAGACACTTGAGGTGGTACATCTGACCTCTCTTTGTCTTGCTGACATAGGAGATCGGGGGAGGCGGGGGTGGAGGGCAGCTCCACCCGGCAATGTCATATGCCTTCTGCTAGTGCGGCACCCTAGCTGTCTACCTAAGCCCCAGGCGATGAGTTACTGGTCTAATTCACTCCCCCTCAGTCGGCTGAATCTGTCCTGGCAGTCAGGTATCTCCTGTGATCATCAGTCGGGTGTGCTGCAGGCTGAGAGCAGGGGAGGTCAGCTCTGCACTGTGTCAGAGCTTTCGTGCCCAGCTCACCACCCTCAGGCTGTGTGATTAGCAGTTGCTGATTAACTCCTGTTTTCCAAGTTTAAAGAAGAAAAGTAAAGAGGAAAATAGTGATGTGCTGCTTTAAAGGTAAGTGATGCTTGTGTATTTAGAGTAAGGACTTCCACATCTGTGCTGCCAGAGTTAAATTGGGGAAATGGTATGCAGGAGGCTGTCATTCAGTGAAGCGTGTGGCTGTTATGTAAAGGTTTTAATTACTTTCTTCATCTGTCTGCTTAGGAACACAAGACGTCTGGCAAAATTTTGAGAAGGCTCAAGGCGTTAAAGAAAGCTCATCTAAATAAAGGAGGGTTAAGCGACATTGCAGTTACTTAATCCTGTATTGTCCTGCCATGTGACTGCAGGGATACTAAGGCGCAGCATTTCTGTTGCCTGGGGCACAGATTTTGGCTCTCCTGTCCTCTTCCAGAATTAGCTGCTCATTAAACCCACCATGCGAAGGAAACAGAGGGGCAACGAACTTTTTACAGCAAGGCTTCAACACACAGGGATATTTCCAAGGCACAGTGACAAGCTCACAGATGAAGAATGAATCAAAGGCAAACCCTACAGCCAGCTCTTGGACTCGTACCAGAGTCAAGCAGAACTGCGCTCTTAAGGTCAGCAATTCAAAATTAACTGGAAGTATCTGGATTTATTTGGAGCAGTTAATCAGCTTTCTGTTTGACTTTTATCTATCAAGTTTTTAAAGCATCAAGCTAAAGCCTGAAAATTTGTGTCAAATATTTTCCCTGTGCCAAACGTACTGTGTAGACACTGAGAACCTTGCCTCTTTCTTGCACAAAGTTTGCAGTTTTAATTGCAAAGCCTCTTTCACCCTGTAGCTGAAGATCCCGACACACTCGCTCTGTGAGGGAGGAATTGATGTATACAGCTTTATCTCTGATTTTGAACAGGACATGCAATATGCAGATATGACAGATAAGTTTTTGAAGTAATTTCCAAACTAATCCTTGGACTTCCTGGTTTTTTACTATATTTGTCACAGTTTCCATTATGTGCAGGATTGCGTATTCATCCAGAATTACTTCATTTAAGCTTGGTATCTTGACATCTTGTTAAATGGGGAAGTAATTACCCTGTAGACTATGACAACAGGATATGTGAATGAAGGAGGTCATGGAAAACACCGCTGTTGCAGGTGGAATCATGAGGATAGTGGAGAAGACGACGTGCACCCAGAATGCTACAGAGATGAAGAGAGCAGGCAGCACAGGCTGACCCCATTTGAGAAACTAATGCAGGATATGTCTCACAATGAAAAAGTGGTGAAAGAATTAACCCTGGGAAAGAGAATTGCCTTCTATCGAGTCAGAGGAGAAATAGGAAGTGGGAATTTCTCACAGGTGAAGCTTGGGATTCATTCCCTAACCAAAGGTAGGCACTATTGGATGCTGAGTAAGTACCCTATACAAATGGCCTTCTGGGGAAAAAAGATGTCTGAACCTTAAATACACATATAGTTTGTATGTGTCTTTTTAATGTGGCTGAGTGATTCTGTAGGAAATGTCACAGAAAAATGGTCAAGGTTGGAAACATTTTCTCTAGATAGCAACCATTACAAGAAAGGTTCATCACTGCACTCCACGGTGTTAACACTTCTCATCCCAGGGTTCAAACACTCCACACTTTAAAGCATGTGTTGTGCCTCCCCTCCTACAACCTGTTCTGTCCATCTGTCCTCTTCCCTGCCCCAGCTCATGGGCTGCAGGGCTAAAGGTGGTGAATGCTGACTGCAGCCAGCGGTAGCAAGGCTTCCTCTGTTTCATCACTAATAGCACTACTAAGGACCAGGATTTTATGTGGTCACAGTAATTTTGGTGACAACTGTTGTGCCTGTTTCACAGACTCATTTTCAGACAGATGGGATGAGGCTATAGGTGCAGGGAAACGAGCTCTGGGAGGAGAGTTCGATTGAGAAAAATGCCATGATAGTAGTGTACAAAGATGTAGGGAAAACTAGTCACCCTTATGGAAAACAAGAAAAATTTCTATTATTGTAGGACAGAGGCAGAAGAAGAAATAGGACAGTTGATGGCAAGTTCTTAGATATACCTGTGACTGAAGTGTCCACTCCAATTACCTAACCCTTCTAGTCCTTCATAGAAGATAGGGTGCTTTTCTGTATTTAAACCAAGAAATTGGTTTAAATTGGTGTGTTGACAATTCAACACAAACACCACTTTGGCAATACCAGAGCTTTCTTTTTCAAACTGATTGACTCTCCTTCCCTCCATCCTCTTGTAGGTGAGAGAACAAGATATGCCGCAAAACCTGTTTTATCTCCCATTATTTTCTCTGACTGCCTCTTTCAGCCCAGACTTCAGAGGGTGAAAACTTGAGTGTAGCAGTTGTTGCACTGGGAATCTAAGTGGGGATCTAATAGTTAATTTTTCATTTTTAAGCCTGCCTCTGCCCAAGGGTTGCTTTAACTGGGTGTGGATTTTTTGATTGTTTAAGAAAAGCAATTCTGTTCTACTTGGCCCATGGCAAATTGTTTCCTCTTCTGTGATTTTTTTTTTTTTTTTCTTCCAGAGGTAACTTTCTTGTACTTACTGCTGGAAGAAATGCTGCTCCTGTATCTGGAGCAGCAGGAATGCTAATGAAAGGCAGTTAGAAATTTGATCTGGATGAACCCTTTACTTGCTGAACTTACTTAAAAAACAGGTTGCTTTAGCATTTGAATAGAATTGACTGAAAAATTTTGAACTTGGTGAATACAGTAAGTTTGGACAAACTAAATAGCACAACCAAAACTCTTCCTCTTCCTTGAAAAAGTTCTTTTGCACCAGAAATCTATCCAGTTATTTTTCTTTTGCTTGTTTGAAGCTTTTTTGGTTAAAATTTTCATTGGGCAAAGAGTTGATTTCTTGAATCTAAACTTGCAACTGTCATGAGGAAGGAAAAATAGAAGATGAGCGTTTTCTGACTCGTCTGCCTGTGAGCTTATCTGTGCTCATAAAATACAGTACATGGACAGAAGAACAGGGATGTGCACACAGGCATGCATCCATACCCACTCACCACCACCCACAGAGAGGATTCTGCTTTTTTGCAGTAGATGCACACTGTTGCATTGGTGATGATGTTCCTTCACAGTGTTAATGAGTACTAGTCTTTTTTTTTGCTGATTATATAAATACAAAGGCTTCATTATTAGTGCTGTTTGGGTCTCTGTGGTACGGGCGGTGTATGCATCAGGGCTGTCCAGCTCCTCAGTTACTACCATAGTGTTAAGTATGGTCTCTCTCTGTACATGTCACCCTATATCAAAAAGAGAAACAATTTTGGCTTTTACTACCATGAGCCTTTGTAACAATTACACCGTGCATTCTTTTCTGTTGCCCTTGTGGTCTCTCACAGCAGGACACAGGACTTCTAGAGAGAGAGAGGAAAAAACATCAGGATCACATTGGATGACATACCTTGATTCTCTTACAAGTGCTGTGGTGGTTGTTTAGAGAATATAGAGAAGTCTTTGGTGCTGTGATAGGGCTTGGATAGGTGTGCTCCTCGCTGGGTAAAAAACTGTCTGGATAGCTGTACCCAGGGAGTGGTAGTAAATAAATTTACATCCAGCTGAGGCCGTCACTGGTGGGGTTCCCTAGGGCTCAGTGCTGGGACCAGCCCTGATTAACACCTTAACCAGTGATCTGGACAAGGGGATTGAGGGCACCCTCAGTCAGTTTGTGTAGATGACAGCAAATTGGCTGTGAGTGTTGATCTGCTGGAGGGCAGGAAGGCTTTGCAGAGGGATCTGGACAGGCTGGATCGATGGGATGAGGCCAGTGGTATGAGGTTCAAGAAGGCCAAGTGCCGGGTCGTGCCCTTGGGTCACAACAACCTCAGGCAGCTCTACAGGGGGGAAGAGTGTCTGGAAGGTGGGTCAGTGGAAAATGATCCAGGCATGCTGACTGACAGTGGCTGAACATGAGCCAGCAGTGTGCCCAGGTGGCCAAGAAGGCCAGTGGCATCCTGACTTGGATCAGCAATAGTGTAGCCAGCAGGGCCCAGGGCAGTGACTGTCCCCCTGTACTGGGCACTGGTGAGGCCACACCAAAAATCCTGTGTCCAGTTCTGGGCCCCTCACAGCAAGAAGGACATTGAGGGGCTAGAGTGAGTCCGGAGAAGGGCAACAGAGCTGGTGACAGGTCTGGAGCACAAGTCTGATGAGGAGCAGCTGAGGGAGCTGGGGGTGTTAGCACGGAAAAAACGAGGCTCAGGGGAGACCTTATTGCCCACTACAAATACCTGAAAGGAGATTGTAGTCAAGTGAAGGTCATCTTCTTCTCCCAGGTAATAAGCCATAAGACAAGAGGAAATGGCCTCAAGTTGTGCCAGGAAAGGTTTAGATGGGACATTAGGAAAAATTTCTTCACTGAAAGGGTGGTCCAGCACTGGGACATGCTCCCCAGTGAAGTGGCGGAGTCACCATCCCTGGAGATATTTAAAAGATGTGTAGTTGTGGCACCTGGGGACATGATTTTAGTGGTGGATTTGGCAGTGCTGGGTTAACAGTTAGATGTGATGATTTTAGAGGTGTTTTCTGATTTTATGCTTCTATGTCTATTGTGATATTCAGGAGTATTATCCACTATATTAACCTGAATTTTGGCTGACATTTTTTGCAGAAACCTGTGAAGCTTTTTGCTAAGGACTGTTACATTCATAAGCTCTGTGTAACCTTTATTTTAACATGCTTTCCAGCTGACAAAAGTAGTGTGAGAGCACAGCTGAATAGATGCAATTAAGAGCATCCAAAATTTACAGCTAGTAAAAAGTGTCAGTGTAATGTGAAACATGAATTGCAAAAGCACAGATTTCCAGGCACCTCGTTTGCTTTTTTTTTTTTTTCCTGGTTTTGTCTGTCTTTTGTTTCCTTTCTGCCGTTGCAGCGAACACCACTTCCTCCTGAAATTATTTCTCAACCTTTTCCTAATTTCTCTTCCAAAGATTTCAGCTAGCAGTTTTCAAACCTCAGCATATACTGTGTATAGTCAGTCAAACATCCTTCGACTCAGTCTTTTTGTAAATAAGCTGCCTGCTAAAAACACCCTTCTGTTTAGCACTGCTGCCAAGTACAGGTAGTAGAGGATTTGCAAACCAATCATTTTTTGGAAGCAGAGAGGACTGGTTTACAAAAGAAAAGAAAGGTGTCAGGTTTCTTACACTTTGGGTGGGCTGGGTTTCTTCGCATGTCATGCATTTGGAACTGCAATTATATAGATTTAAAGGAGCTTGGCCCTGATTTATGGTGGTGTTTGAACAGAAACAGGCCTTCAGTTGTAAACACTTTTCTTTTTCTCCCTAAGAGAAATGTTAAGAAACATTAAACATTTCCCCCTATTAAAACGTTGCAGGAAAACAGACAAGAAGGAATAGTAGTTTCCAGCAAAAGGAATGGGAAGATTTGTTTTTTTAAAGCCCAAATAACCTCAACTTGTATAAATCAAGATGTAATAATGAAATTGCATGGTTAAGATTGTGAGAATTGTTCTGCCGGTAGTATCTAACCATTTAGTTGAGTGAATATAGCCTACTACAAGCTGGTGCTCTTTCCTTGTAGTTTAAGAGATCAGTATGCTAGGAACCTGACAAAGATATTTTAGTCTGTCACTGCTGGGTCAGCAGTCAGAGCACTGCCAGGGTGAGTGTCAGTAGCTTTATTTCCTTCCAATTCACCACGCAGGAGCAGGTACCTGCCTACCCATGGAGCTCCCTAGAAAGCATGAAGCAGATCAGAGAGAGGCAGTGTGGGGAAAACTGCCCCGTATTCAGCACAGACTCCTGAAAACAGGCACATCAAGGGGTAACTCAGTACCTCCCATGAGAATCATATTTGCTTCACGTACCTGCTGCACTTCAGTAGGGAAATGTATGGTACTAAAAAATGTAAATGTACCAAACATGGAGTTTTCTTGATCTGTAAGATAGATGCGTAAGTATCCTCAACACTTCCTTTAGATATGTTGAAACACTAAACTTGAGTTAAAAAGTTTATGTCATTAAGTAAAAACATTTTAAATGCTTTTATACCAGAACACAGGTACAGTTATAATACCCTTTTCACTCTTCTCTTACAGGAAAAAGTGAATGATACCTTTTTTTTTTTTTTTTTTCTAACTTACTCCCATGTGCTAGAAACCAGGGTGAAGTTTTTTTTCTGAAAGATTTGTTAAAAGTGATTAATTGTTAAGATATCTGTGATTGGTTGACTAAGATATTTATTTCCAGGAATAAATAGTTGTTTTTGTTGCTGTGATCCAGTTTAATTTCGCTGTCCTGACAACTTATGCAAAGCCATCGTAACCCTGTTTAAACCAGATTAATCCTTCAAATACCAGCTGTATTCAGAACAGTGAAGACAAAGGCCATAACCTAGAAACTAATACAGAAACATGAGGGCAACTGTGATTGATCTTTTCATCCTGCTCTGAGCTACCCTGATGATGTGCAGCTGCAAATGTATTATCTGTGTTTTGTGGCTCTTTCCTTCACTACAGAAAACATATAGGACTTAACAGCAGCTTTGCCTTACCAGAAAAGCATATGTCAGCTAGGTTTGCTGTCTTACAGGATCCCTGCAGCGTGCTCCGCTTCACTGTTTTCTCCCTTCCTCAGAGTAAAATTTTGTGTGTGCTGTGGATTCATGGCCCACTGTAGGATACAGACATAAAATGTACTTTTCCTGTATTCTGTACAGTACCAAGAACTATTGATACATGAACACATTGGAGAAACTGGCACAGCTATCCTGACAAAGACAAACCTCAACAACACTGATTTTGCTAACTGAGAATTTAGGGGGGTAGGGGAGAAGTTAGGGAAGAGTTTTGTAAGTTGCACCAACTTAAAAATCTCTCCATTATAAACCTGCAGGATTACAGCCAGGGCCTTCTAAATTCCCCCCAACCAAACACTGTCGTAAAAAGTATTACCATTTGTACCTATTGCAATAATAACATGGAAAAATGTCTTCCTTTTCAGAGAAAGTTGCAATTAAGATTTTGGACAAGACAAAGCTAGACCGGAAGACTCAGCGATTGCTGTCTCGTGAGATATCCAGCATGGAAAAGCTGCATCACCCAAATATCATCAGGCTGTATGAAGTGGTGGAGACACTCTCAAAACTGCACCTGGTGATGGAGTATGCTGCAGGTGGGGAGCTCTTCACTAAGATTAGTACAGAAGGAAAGCTGCTAGAAACAGAGTGTAAAATAATCTTCTCCCAGATTGTGTCTGCTGTGAAGCACATGGTAAGTTGTTCTTACACAGGCATGTTGCCCCTCACTAGTCTTAGCAGATTTTGTGGGTGTATCTTTTGTTTTTCAATTAGTAGATGTATTGTTAACCAAAGTTTCAGGCCCACATTTCTGAAAAGCAAAACAGCTGGAGAAGAGAATACGAGAGAGCTTGCACATCTACCTTGAGCTACTGCCTCTCTGTTAACAGCTTTTAGTGGGAACACCTGGTGGGTGGCATAATCCCTTTTGCAACAGTGTTTTGTCTGCTTTAAGGTGCCGTGGGCATTAGTGAACAAAGCTTCATTTCTTCCCTCCACCTATTTCAAATCATGGGATTAGTCACTCTTCTGCTAGAACAAAGTGTTCCACAGAAGCTTGTTAGGTGTTGCAAACGTCCAGTTTGCTTATTAATGAACATGGGAGTCTGTCCTTAAAGACAGGCCATTCCTGGTCCTCACTTTAGCGGGAATCTGTGAGGTTAACATCCAGCAAGTCCCTTCCCCCTTGCCTTAGTCTTCAGTACCTGCACCTAGGATGATGCCATTTGTGTAGCACCTTGTAAGGCAGAGAGGAGTAATTAACTACTTCAATACCACGTCCTCTGAACCTTGCATAGTAACTACAAACAACAGCGTGAAAACACGGAGGACTGTTCTACAAGTTTGAGAAGTAGTACTCCTAAAGTTGGCTCAGAGTGCCCTCCGGTGGCTCATGTTCTCCTGGCACATGATAGCCTCTGGTGAGGTCAGAAGCAAGGGTGTTCCCAGGTCACTCACTGCTCCTTTCTTACATTAACAGTAGGCATTTGTAATATATTTTGACAAAATGATCGTATGTCCTGTAAGTGATGGATTAGCTCCAGCACTTTCCACAGGACAGATACCCTGCAGGAACTTAATTTACATTTCAAAATTACACCACACCTATTTCTTAGAATCAAACCCAGATTACCAAGCTGGCAAACCTCTTCACTTGTACACACAGACTTCTGCTCAACATTTTACTTTTGCTAAGCTATCCAATCCAGACTGTATAAATCTCATCTCACTGCTGCCAATGCACAACAAGGACAGAGGATCCCTGCCTGTTTTTGAGGTCAGTTGAAATAGGATTTCAGATGATTTCCTTATTGCCACCAGATACTGCACCTTGTTACTCCAGAGGGTAGGGCAGAGTGTGCTCGAACACATCCATTCCTTCTTGTTAGTTTAAAAATTAAGCTAAACCCTTACCTAATCAAGATGGGTATGTTGTGACCAAGCAGAACAAATTCATATTGAGTCCTTAGCTACTACTACCATTTCCAAGGGAAAAAAGTAGAAGTTACAGTGTATGTGTTTATTTTAGCTTTTGAAAACTAGAAGACACCACTAAACTTGGTATCCTGCAACATGAAATATCATGAAGCCCAAGTCTGTGATCCTTTTCTCCTGCCACCACCAGTTCCTCATAGGACATTAGATCACACAACACAATTGTAATCACTTTCTTACTCCATCTGTGACTATGTTCACTCAGTGAACTAAATAAGCACTTATTTCCACAAGCTGTTACATGTAGTAACTGCAAAACCAAGTGTCATGAACCCTGAAAAAATACAGATTTTGCACATGAAAGTATCTATCTAGTTTTATAGGATTAGCCATTCTGCCCTTACAAATTTGCTTCATGAAAATACTTGGTATTAGTTGGTCTTAAAAAAATCTCAGCATCCTTCTTTTCCCCTACTCAATTGGTTTTGTATCATTAGACAATCAAGTTATATTTTCTTAATACTTTTCCAGTTTTGTTGCAATACTAGTTTATGACTTTGCCCAAGATAACTCCCCTTCTCCTGTGGGGTAACTAATTGATTAGGGGTAGCCATTGAGAAATTTCCAGTGAACAAACCAATACCAACTTCTCCTCTTGTCCTACAGCATGACAATAATATCATTCACCGGGACCTGAAAGCAGAAAACGTCTTCTACACTAGTAACACCTGTGTTAAGGTGGGAGACTTTGGATTCAGTACAATGAGTAAAAGAGATGAAACTTTAAAAACTTTCTGCGGCTCTCCTCCTTATGCTGCTCCTGAACTCTTCCGAGATGAAAACTATATAGGCATCTATGTGGACATCTGGGCACTAGGAATCCTCCTCTACTTCATGATGACAGGTAGCATGCCATTTCGGGCAGATACTGTAGGCAAACTGAAGAAGTGCATTCTTGAAGGGACATACACTTTGCCTCCTTGCCTCTCGGAAAATTGCCAGAAACTGATAAAAGGAGTCCTTCAGCCCGTACCAACCAAGCGATACTCTGTCAAACTGATTATGAACAGCGAATGGATGCAAGGAATACAGTATCCCAAACCTTTACAGACATTTAAACTGGATCCTAAGTATTTATCAGACGTCAATACGCTCAAAGAAGAAGAAATTGAAGTGAAAAATATTCTGGAAGATCTGGGAATCACAGAGCAGCACATTCAAAATAACCGGGGAAGAGACGCACGCAGCTCAATAACAGGGGTCTACCGGATTGTGCTGCACAGAGTACAGAAGAAAAGGGCACTGGAATCTGTTCCTATCATGTCCCACCCAGACCCCACAGAACAAGACTTGAGGAAAGGAATCCATTCTTACAGTGGGATTAAGCACACATCCAAGCTGTGTTCTATTTTATAAATTTGCACTGCAGACTATACCCAGCACATTTGACAGAGGGGATTATTCACTTTTCAGAGGGGATTATTGACTTTTCATAAATTCTGGTGTTACATTTTTTTTTGTAATTTTTGAATAAACCAAAAATGCCTCATCTTTGCATTTCCCAAGTCACAGCAAAGCGCTCAAACACAGAGCTCTCGTGCATTTGTTTGACCCTTGCGTCAGAGACATGGTATAGCCAGTGCAAGAACCCCAGTAATCAAAAGGAGCAGGAGTGGAGGGAGGTGATCTTTTAGTAAAGATCATACCACTGTGTTTAACCCACTTGGAGATTCTCAGTATAGGCATGTAACAGCCAACTTCTGAAACGCTGTACCTCAGCTTGACAGAACCTTACCGCTGCAAACCAGGACAGTTTTTGCAGAGAACTAAATTTAAGCAGAGACCAGACTATAATCTAAACAACTGCAAATTCTTCTTTTGAGCTTCCTCATCAAGATAATTTTAAAAAAGCACTTTCTTTTAAGAAACAGCAGTGCTGCAGTTCTCCGTTTGTTATGATTCCGAAAGACAAATTAAGATACAGTGTTTTAACCCTTCATGTGTGGTTGCAATTCCCAATGCCTGCCTGGTTGGACTACCATCAACTAACCTGACACATTCCACTACTTGCATGATTCTGTCAGTTTGGAACTGCTTCAACTCACTGCACTCCAATAAAGAAAGATTAAAGTGTACTCCAAAACTCATGTAGTTTTAAATTCTTGCTGTAGCACTTGTTACTACTAGCTGAATGCAACCAGTAGCAAAATCCACTTGCATCCGCTGAGCATTACAGGCTTGTACTCAACTCCTGCCACGGCAACCAAAGCTGTAGCAAAGATGATCTTGACACTCTTGACCACTGCAAGTTAAAGTGGGAGAGGCTGACACCACCAGTCACTCTGAGCATCACCAAGATGTAGATGCTTGAATTTTCAGCTTTAATTGCTGATTTTATTCTTTCATCTTCAACAGCATCAGCTCCAACGCAAAGGACAAGAGAGGTAGCTTTCTTCTCTGAACAAGGACAGCTGACCTGCCTAAGCTAACAGGTAGAGCCTGTATGACTTTAGTTAAGGTAAGACAGGTGATAGAAGTTTTACATAGGTACAGCTGGTGCTTTCAAGTGTTAAGGGCAGGATGCCTTATCTGTTATGAGGGCTGATGGGACGATTAGTTGACTTTGGAAGGAGTAATTAATTTAAATGGCAACAGAATGAGTCTGAAAAGCCACGCCTAGGAAACTGGACTCAGTGAGGCTCAGGTATGTACAAAGCAAGACAAGCCCTTGCTGCAGATTTTCTGAGGGGGATAAAACAAAACTAGACAGTAATAATGATTAATTCCATTTCATGAGGTGGGGCCAATTCGTCTGCCATAAACAGTTTCCAGATGAAAGCATTTTAAGTTATTTTGAGACACAGCCCTGATGTAGTGGTTTTACACCAGCCTAAGCACCCCTTCGTTTTGTTGGGAATGACACAAAGAGAGATCCAGATTATCCACCCAGCCTGTGAACTCACAACTTCGGGTTTTCACAGAGCCAGTTTCCTCTTTCTTTCCTGTTGAAAATAAAGTGTCCTAAAAACCCAGCAAGTCAGCACTACTCCAACAGGTTTCAAATATGTCAACTTTATTTTAATAAAGTATCAGCCTCACAGACCTGGGAGGTCTGTGCCAGTAGCTCACTTCTTGGTTTGTCCACTGCCAGCAATGGACTTTGTTCCATGACAGTTTATTTTCCTGGTGCCGAGTTAAGTTTCACGAGGGCAACCTAAACCAAAATACTTGCAAACACTATCGTCATGCATCATCGCTCCATCATTTTTAGCAGAACAAACAGATTAGTATTTGTCAATTTATAATAAACAACTATTTTATCAAGGCTTGACTGTACAAATACAGCAAGTTATCAAATCCTAGTGAGTGACAGGTAATACAAACACTTCATTACACACAGAAAAAATTGTGATTAACAGAGAAATAACTTTTTGCTACTTTATATTAGATAATGTGGCTTTGTAGAATTAGCAAAGAAATAAACTCAACAAAACTTAATCTGTACATTAGCTCAATTTAAATATATATATCTATATATATAGAAATAGATAGATAGATATATATATTACAGGCTTAAAAGGCTCATGTCATAGTTCATTTCCAATCTGGGATTTAAAAATCTACCAGAATGGGCTCCCCATTACCACTATAAATCTACCACTGGCAAAATGGATAGGTTGTTGGGAAAAAAAAAAAACAAAACCAAAACACAAAAGAAATACAAGACACTAGTCCTACAGTATTACCAATAGTGAGAAGGACTTCAAGGTACAAAGCCAAATTCAAAGTTAGAAATAGTCTTTTGGAAATGTATTATATAAAGACCAGCAAGAGGCCAGAGTTCTGGACAAACTGATAAGATCACTCTCTTCCTTTGTTTGCCAATTAAAATAGCTCCATAATGTCTAGAAGTTTTATTTGAAAATTGTGCTGTCTTGGATACTTCTAATAAATGATCCAGAAAGGTGCCAAATCAATGATCTTATTTCTTTAGAAGAAAAAATTTACTACTTCCCTTCTTTCTCCTCTTTCCTCCCAGGCTGCCGTGACTTGCAATGCAGGCATAAAACACTTAATAGGCATATTAGGAGAAATTACCTACTAATACAGTGGATCACAGAGTTTCTTCCAAGAAAACCACTTGTCAGCCTAGCTGTTCTTGATCCAGTAATTTTGAGGGGAAGAGAGATTCTATTCCAACAATAGATGGTACCTGGTTCTATACCTTTCCCAAAGCAATGGGGTGATGGGAGGCAAACTGGGAGAAGAAAGGGAAGGTGATAAAGTGAAAGAGAATTGCAGTATTCAGAAGATTGACTGCTTATTGTCAAGGCACTGAGAACCCTAACATTAAAAGCTTGGACTAGTTTGCACGCACTTGAGTACTGGTAGAAGTTAACAGTGTAGGTTTCAAGTCATTTTACACAGAAAGAGCAGGCAGAAGATTCCTTTTGTTTTTTTTCTATGTACAAAGACCTTGTAATAGACTACAGCTACTTCTCAGTAATTAAAAAAATTCAGACAAGTTAAGGAATCCAGAGAGGACCTAGCAAGTCCTTCTATCTCCAATATACTCCTGATTTTAGTGTTCTGAAAATACTTTAAAATCAGCACACTGTATTATGATGTTTTTTTTTTCCAAGGAGCTTAAACAGTTTTTTTATGCTCCAGTGAAGTACTAGTGTACACTGAAACTTCAGCACTACTGCAATCCTATTTCTCTCTCTCTCACCCTACCCTTACACCTTCTTTCTTTCCCCACCTCACAGAGGTATCTTAATGCTCCCCATTGGAAAGGGCAACAGTAACGCCTTCAGTTTCTGTTGTTGCAGGGATTCTTGGCACTTTCTTAGCAGGGCTTGGGATGTGCTAAGAAGAAGGGAAAAAAAACATTAAATACAGATTTCCAGTTCACACACATTCATACTTCATGGCTAGTCCAACTCTCAAACAACATTCATGCTACACTGGACGGCTTGGCCTAAAGTCAGTCTAACCGGTCATGCTTCATGCAAACAGACTGTGTGAAAAGAGCCAGTTTTGTTCTTGTTTCTTTCTTGTGCAGTTTCATTCTCTTTATGATGAAATGTACTTTTTTTAAATCCCACGTTCAGCTTTTTACTTCTGGCTTGTATGTTAGGCACGTTAACAAAGTATTTAATATAACTCGTTAAACCACTTCCTCTTAACATACATGCACATGCTAAGACAGACATGTAAATGGTTCTACCATTTACATCAAACTTTGAAACAGTGCCGAGCGTTCACCTCATGAACAACGCCTGGGTGCACAACTCCAACTCTTGCCTCCAGAGGTCCATCACCCAGGAGTGGGCGCCGGGCATAAGTTCTCCTGTGTTTTTCATCCACACGCACAAGGTACCAGGTTCCTTCAAAGAGATCCTCTACTGAGCACTGTGGAATATAGTTGGCTGTAAAAAAGGGAATAACAGACTGTTAGTTGTTTCCTGGTGGGAGTTTTATTCAACACAGGCCTTTGCAGTTTGGATGCACTGACACAGAAAAAAAACAAGTCTGGATTTTTATTTCAGCCCATGTTGGGCCAGTGAAGACAAGCTACTCAGAAGCAGAAAAGGTTGGACATTTCCTTCATTCTACACCCTAATCATTTAAAGTCAGCTGAAAAAAGTGATGAGCATTTTGCTGTAGGACTAGGAATGATTTATATTTATGAAGTTCTTACCCAAATGGTGTGTTTCCTGTCTGATCTTCATGTTTTCAGCAAAGACATCAGGTGCAATACACTTTCTTGAGTCAAGTCTTGCTTTGAGATCAGAAAGGCTGGCAGTTATCTTGTCCAGTGCAGAACCTGCAATACAGAACCATTGTGCAAGGCAGCACCAATGCTGAGAACTGCATAGCAGCATATTAACATTTCAAACCCATCTGAAGTACTTTGCATTACAGAATCTCAATTGTTAGTCATTTAAAAGTATTCCCAAATACCCAATCAAAACATAATCAGAATTTGAAGAATATTATTTGTTCAAGGAGACGCAAACTTTCCCTGGAGCTAGAACACCCTCGGTTTGGCACTGATATCATTAGGCATTGCTCTGCAGGTGTTATGGTGCTGGTCGGTTGTGTAATAAGGCATTGAGAGGGAGCTGTGCAAGGGAGGTGGTTAACATCTCATGTCACTCACCTGGAGTGGCATCCTGGGTAACCCTGATGGAATACAGGGTAGCAGCAAAACCAGAGCCGTAGGAGAACACACTGATTCTCTGTCCTGCCAGCTGCTCTGGGGAGTACCTGCAAATTGAACAACAGCTTTTTAAAGTGGGAGTTAAGCCCAGGTGTCAGTTTTAAATAACTAGAAATTGCAGCTAACTTAGGAAAAGCAGCCAGCAAATCATACTGTCTACAATACACATTTAGCTATGTGCATAAATTCTGACTTTTAAAAACACAAATTCAGATACTGTGATGAGTTCCAAAGCTGCCTTAGCAAAACAGAGCTGAGAAATGCACAGAGTATGATTATCTAAAAAGCAGACAGTCTTCATTCTTGAATGACCTAAAGCCTAAAATGAGCAAACACATCTTGGAAGGCAATGTCAGAATAAAGAAAAAGGGATCCAGGAAGAGGGGTTTAATTTAAACTTAATATGATTTTGTAAAAGGCTGTCATTGTAAAAAAAAAAAAAAAAAAAAAAAAATGTTAATTTAATTTGGTTTTGGTTACAGGGATACGAAGAAGACATTCTGGTTCTCTTTTCCACTGCAGGCATTTTTCTAGGGGGAGGGAAAGGGGGAAGGTTGGTGCTGAGAAGAGACATCGCCTTACAAGTAAGATCCTACTTTGGAAGGCAGTAAGCAGCCGTTTCACATCAGCTTCTGTCGCGTTTTTAGACTGCTTGTCCCTTGAACTGAATGCATGTGCAGAATTGATTTTTAACTTTAGTCTTTCTGCTCAAGGGAATCTCGTAGGAAAAGGTTTGCTAGACAGTGCTTTTACAGACGTCTTTCTAAAACAAAAACCTTTTATGTCCTTATTCATAAACAGCTATGACTTTTTTCCCAATTTTATGCTTACTGGGCTAGAAGAGAGGCAAGGCAACCATAGACTGAAGGGGTATACATATTTCCATTCTGATTGGACACGAGCAACGAAGCTTTGGTTTTCTGATTGAAGAGCTCTGCACTAGCTTTCATAAAAGCTTTTTCCACATCTCTGTCAAAATACGTATCTTCAAGTTTTATATCCCTAATAAAAACAAAAAAAGAAGTTCAGAAACAGTTACTAAAATAGCAGAAAGTAAAAACACACCTTGGATGTGTAACAGAGTAAGATTATGTGAATAAGGAAGACAGCAGCCATTCTCACCTGAAAGCTTCCAGACCACTGAAAACACCATTTGCTGTTTCTGGGTTCTGGTCACTGAGAAAGTCATTCAGCAAGAGTCTGGCCACGGATTTCTGTACCAGTTTACAGTACGGAGAATGAAAGATCATGAATCCAAAGTCATTCAAGGTGAAACGTCTGTCTGTCCCCTCTGGAAGTAGCAGAAGTGTTGTGTTACAACCTATGTTTAGTACTCCCTTCAACTATGAAAATAAAGCGGGGAGCTGGCAGGATACCAGTCATCATAACATGCCAGCATACAAGAAGACACCAGTAACACTAAATACTGCTGTCAGGTGCATTTAAAACATGGTCACTGCTTCTACTTAAAAATTAATTCCTTACTATCTTTTGCACCAGCTAACAATGTTTGCTCTTATTCTAGAATAAGAGACATAAGCTCAGCTTCTAGACATAAGCTTAACAGAATCTCTATCCAGCATTCCGACCTAATAAACTGTCATTTAACTCTCTTCACACCTATGCTTCTTAATATGAGGGAAGCAATTACTAAACATATTGGATTAAAAAAAAAGAAAAAAAGAGTATTGTTACATAACATTTAGATATTAACCTAAATTTCTTAAAAGCCTGGGTGGAGGTGGGTAACAGCATGCTTTTGAACAAGGTTTTATATATTACACCAACACATGCCTGTAGTTACAGACTGTCAGGAACTTAACCATGCCAGAACAGAACTAAGTAATTTCTTATGGGAGAGAGCAAATATTTCAGTCGTCTCAGAACACACAAACATGAAGAGATCCATTCAGTAGTCTTTAGATCAGAATCTAGAACTTGAAAATACATTGTCTGTGTAGTTACACATTCCAGCATTTGCCAGATACTGCAGTACCATCACGAGAGGCTACGTACCCTTCTGCCACTGGGCGTGTATTTTGTTGCGGTAGACAGTATAGCAGCGATCCAAAGCACTGAGGTAGCACTGTATAGAGAGTTTGCCATCCACCACAGGGTATTCAGAGACCATATCTGGTTTGTAGAAGTCATAGGCATGCTGCATGTGGGTTCCACGCAACCCTGGTGGACAGAAAACGACAAAGGTTGAAAACTGCTTTATTCAGCTGCTCCCAGTCAACTGGAACACAGCACACGTGCAGAAACAAGCAGTTTTGCCCCACCCCGACCGTCAAGCAGATTTTCATAGAACCCTTTAGGTAAGGTTTCACACAGTTCTGTTGCTTGCTAGGTACAGTAGGACTGAGCATGACACACAAGCAACAAAGGATGGTCATCATATTGTTCTGGAAGCAGAATGTTCTGTTATTCAGCCCTAGTCCACTCTGCCAATTTTACTGGACAATTCCCAAGGAAGTAAACAGATAGGACCATCTCTAGTTGTTTCCCGCTTCATCCTATAACAGGACTTGGCTGAGTTAGCCCAGAGCAGGAGGAAACAGAACAATTTCTGATATTAGTGGGGGTTAATCCACCACTCCAGCGAGGCACAAAAAACAGCGAAAACAGGCTTCATAACAAATCTGCCTGAACAGGGTGTGTTCTCCCACAGCACTAACCTCTCTCAAAGATCAGTGGTGCGTTTGGACCAACCAGCATGGCAACAGCACCAGCCCCACCAGTTGGCCTCGCATTCCCAGAGGCATAGACAGCAATGTCTCCAGCCACCACAAGGGCATAGCGTCCTGCAAAAAACACACAGAAAAAAACGTGAGAGGCAGCCAAGCATCTGGCATGCCTTAACATCCACCAGCAACTTTCAGACTTTGGTTACTGAGGAGATGACATCAAGATTAAGGGGATCTTCAATCCTTTTTCCCCCAAGTTTCTATTTTCTGGCAATTGCCAAAATTTACATGAGAACAGCAATTCATAGCTATGTCATTGTTCTTCACGCTGTAACTGAACAAGTGGCAAATACTCACAGTATTTAAGAAAAAGACTTCAGAAGAGAAAAACAGTTTACCCTTTAGGTTTTACAAGGTTAGACATGAACACTGTCATTGTAGGGCAGATTGATGTAAGGATGATGTAACTTTTCAAGAAAAGACCATGAACTTACCATCCCAAGAACTGGACTCAATCCAATTAATGGCATTAAAAAGAGCAGCAGTGCCTCCATAGCATGCATTGGTGGTGTCGATTCCTTCCACATCTGTGTTACCAGATTCTTCAAAAAGCTGCATCAGGACAGTCTTCACAGATTTTGATTTATCAATGATGGTCTCCGTTCCAACTTCTAATCTCCCAATACAATCATAGGAAAGGCTGTTCCTCTCCATGAGCTTCTGGACCACAGTCAAGCAGAGAGAGTTGATATCCTCCCGGTCGGAGCAGAACCCCATCCTGGCCTGGCCGAGCCCGATGGTGTACTTCCCAGCATCCACACCATCATACTTCTCTAGCTCTGTCTGGTCAACATACTGAGAGGGAAAATATATTTCCAGTGCCACAATTCCCACATCTTTGGGCCAACAGGATTCAGCATTCACTGGAAGAGACCCAGGCATCGTGGTAGATCTTTAAGAAAAAAAAAAACAAAACAAAAAACCACAAAACCAGGTGATTTATTCACATTCATTTTGAGGGACCTACTTTCAGTTTCTGTAGTTTTATGGAAAAAGTTATAATTCATGTGTTCTACAAGGTCATTTGCAAAAGGCACGCCTTTGCCTCTGGTGAAACTTTGGTCAGAGCATTCAGTAAACATCATTAGGAGTTTTGTAATATTTTTTATTAAGAAATACTTTCAAGTGAAAATATAAAATTCAGCCCCAGAGATGACAAGATGTAGGTTAAGCTCAAATTATCTTCCTGAGGCAAAACACACACTTAATGTGTTAAGTGTTTGAGAAATTAATGTTCATTATTTTACTAATGCTTATATGCAAAGTCTCGTTTTTGCATATAACAACCAAGCTAGAGACACTGACATTTTTTGTAATGTTGCTAGTTGAGAACCTAAATTGAAAATTTACCCATACCAGAAAATTTAGTACTGTAAAACAGGCCAGGGCTTTTCAAAATTACTTTTAGTTTAAACGAAGTGACGTAGGTGGTAACTGCTTTTTGTTTATACTTGCAACGAAACAGAATTCTTTTCAGAGTGGGGTTTTTTTGTTTTATATTTGGGATTTCTTTCAGCACGAGGTAGGGGGAGCTGTTTTGTATTTTTGTTTGGAGTCTTCCTGTATGTTTGCTTCAAGCATACTCTGTTTAAGCATACCGGAACACTGACGTCCCAACACCGAGCCTGAAGGAATATTTCAGAGGCTGAGACGAGACGTATACACTTCTCCCTGAGAGACCGAATTCTCTCGTTTTAATCCCATGACTTTCCCATCACCGCACCAGAGGACATATTACACTCCAGGACATACTACACCCTACTCCTCCAGCCCCGCCCCGCCTCTATTACAGACAGGCACCATCCTCCTGTTCCTTGCCTTCCATCCTCAGCGGAGCCCTCGTCCCTTCCCTGCCGAGCTCCAGGCACCGCCGCAATGACTTACCTGGCTTCTTCCATAAAACCACGACGAGCTGTACAAAGGAATACGGAACGCCCCTACAGCAAATACTGCTTTAAGCAAAACCAATTTCGCCTCGTTTGCGCCTGCTACTGCCGCCCTCCCCGCCTCAAGGTTATCCATACCCCAGCCGGGAGCCGCGGGAATGGGCCTGGCGGGGTCACACCGCGTCCCTCCCGCAGCGTGTTCCCGGCACAGCGCGGGACCTGGGGGCATTCCCGCCTTCCTTCCCCACTGTCCGCCGCCGCCGCCGGCCCTTACTCGGGCTGCAATGCCATGACCGGCTCGCGGCGCCCGGCCGAGTGCGGGTGCGCGGCGCCGGCAGCGCGCGTGCGCCGGGAACGGCCACGCCCGCCCGCCTCAGGGGCGAGGGAAGGGCCGGGAAACGCAGGGCACTGGGGTGGGGTTCGGCACTGTGCACGGGGCGAAAACAAACGCCAGCAATAAGTAAATAATAATAAAAAATTCACCAGCGCCCAAAAGTCCAGTTTGGCGACGTTTCCTGTGTTTTTGTTTTCTTTTCTTCTGGACAATCCCTGGCCACGCACTACCCCACACTGGTGGCACCTCGCTACTATTTGCATGGTGGAGTGGTTCCGTATCTTGCTTTAAATTTTCCGGACTGAAAACAAAACAAAACAAACTCCCCCCCTCCAAAAACAAAACAAAACAAAACAAAACAACAACCACCCAAAACAAAACAAACAAAACCTCCCAAAACAAACAAAAACAAAACAAACAAACAAAAACAAAACAAAACAAAACAACCGCCAAAACATCATTATTCCTGCCTTCAGGAAGAGATGTTGGGCAGGATTATGGATTTGTTATCACACAGCAGCAGGTTAATGCTGCTGAACGGGAGTGGCTGCTCTGCTAAAGCCACAGCCAGAAGAGGGAGCAGCGTGGAGGTCCCCAGGGCCCCCAGGAGCTGCGAGGCAAGGTCACATCCCCTCCCAGCAGCACTATGAGCCGGGGGTCATGGAGCAGCACTGGGGTACGAAACTTGGCTCTGTTTTACCTCAAATCTGCACAGCTACTGTTGAGGAGGAGGAGGATGCTTTTCGGCTCCCATATGAATGCAGACACAACACCCACAGCAAGATCCCAAGATACCAGCTGGGAAAAGGGCTCTGGGGTTCAGCTCTCTTCCTGGCACAAAATACTTCATTTTCTTTCAAAAGGATTTTTTCCGAAAGGAAATACCAGCTGCTGCCAGCTCAGCAGTGTCTGGCTGCCACCTTGAGGGTGAGACATGTACCCAGACCAGAGCTCATTACTGCTCCAAGACCAGAAAGTTGAAGACTGCAGAGAATCTTAGAGACTTAATTTAAGATGTACACAAAAATCATTGAATGGTTTGGGTTGGAAGGGACCTTAGAGACCATTTAGTTCCAAACCCCTGGGGCCAAGCGCAGGGATGCCCTTCATTAGACCAAGTTGCTCAGTGCACCATTCAGCCTGGTCCTGAACATTTCCAGGGATGAGGCATCCACAGCTTCTCTGGGCAACCTCTTCCAGTTCCTCACCACCCTCACAGTAAAGAATTTCTTCCTAATATCCAATCTAAACCTGCTTTCTTTCAGCTGGAAGACATTCCCCCTAGTCCTGTCATTATATACCCATGTAAAAAGTCCCTCTTCTCTCTTTTTTTTTTTTTTTTTTTTTTTTTTTTTTTTTAAGCTCCCTTTAAGTACTGAAAGGCTGCAGCAATGTCTCCCCAGAGCCTGCATGGAGCACATAATAGACTTGGCCTGCACTAGCCATAGAAGAACAGCAGCTAGCAGCTGTTAACCAGGCAGTGAATTATTAGGAAAAGCAATATGCCAGGGGGAATTCTACTGTTGGGAGGGCTAAGGAAAAACAGTGTGCTTTGTGCTTGCTCCTTATAGAACTCCGAGATCCAAAACTGACATTTAACTGATAATATCTGCAGTTCTCTTGTCAGAAAACTTCGTGCAGAAGACAACTAAAGGGAGGGTCTTTCTATCACATTCTCAGGGGTCACCAAATACCATACTCCCCAGATACTCCTAACAGGGCAGGAGTCTGGGCTAGTGGGCTGTACTGCAGAGAGAAGCACTGCTTCATGAGCATGCTCTGATCATTGAAGGAAACGAGACATATGACATCTTACGTCAGTCATTACAGAAAAAAAAAATGTTTTTACTTGGTTTAAAACAAGCAGCCTTTTGTCCTCCTGGTAAAACAGCAAACAACATCCCATCATTCAGTTTTTACTGAAAACTAAAACTTTCTCAGAAGTATGATTTCTTTAAAAGACCAACAACCCCAAATGCTTTGATATAAATGAGAAACCTGCTTTGTTTTGTGTCACCTTAGGATTTCACTGGGAACGAACAAGCAGCATAAGACAAGCCATTGCTTTCCGCTGGTGTTACCAGAAATATGTTCTCCCACAACAACTGGTGGCGTTCATTGTCTTTCTTAAAAAATTGAGCATATTATGTCAATAATTTGACTCTTTTCATTCCTGCCTAAATTTTTAATTCCAACAGAATATTCTACTCAAAGTTCGAAAATAAGCCCCGGCCTTCTTTGCTTCAAGCGCTGCCTTTGGCTCCGGGGGATCGGTGGGACGGACCACGCCGGTGGCAGCCCCGGCGGTGACATCATCGCCTTGTCCCCGCACGGCTCCGCAGGTGCCACTCGCACGCAGGACACCCGTCCTGCCATCAGATGCCGCTCCTCCGCCCAGACCGCGGTGACATTCCCGCGGGACGCTCAGCTCCAGGCACCAGGATGGCGCCGCCGGCCATCCCCGTGGGATGCTGGCCCACCTTCGGGATACGGTACGGGATGAGGCCTTCGGGCATCCCCACCGGACGGTTATCTCCGGGCGCCAGGATGCACCGCCAGGCATCCCCGTGAGATGCTCGCCTAGCTGCGGGCGCCGGGATACGGACGAACCGCAGAGTCCCAGAGCGCAGGAACCCTCGGGCCGAGCCCGTCACCAACAGGGGTGGCGCCGGGGTGCCACATCCCTGCGGCAAACGCCATTGGCAAGGAGGGCGGCGGCATCCCTGGGAGCAGCTCCAGGCTGCCTCTGCCCGAAGGGCGGCGGCGAAGGCAGGGGGACACGCTCGCCCTGCCTTTCCCGACCTGGGAGGGCGAGTCTGTCGCGACACTGAGGGGCGATGAAGGGACACACCGTGGCCCCAAGACGGGGCAGAGTCCCGCATCATCCACCCACTGCAGCTTACCCAGCTGGGGGCTTCCCCCGGCGGCAGCGGCCGGGATCCCTGTCCAGGATGCGGCTACTTCGGGAGACGCCCGGTTTCCCGGGCGGGGGCGCCGCTCGCCACCCCACGGGCTGGGATGCTCCGAGATGCTCCGGACAGCGCCCGGCGCAGGGTGCGGGCTGGCACCGACGTTAGGACACCCTGACCCTCCTTTTTAGGTATATTTTTTGTTGGTTTGTTTGTTTCTTTCTTTCCTTTTCTCCTTTTCTTTCCCCCCCCTTTTCGTTTCTTTTCCTCCTTTTTCCCCCCTCGTTTTTCGTTATCTCACCCCCGCCGCGCTGTAGGCTCTACTCCAAACACATCCCCTAAAAACACCTCTCCCAGCTGTGCCGACCCGTCCCCAAGCCCTGCCTGCGGCTCTCCAGTCCCGCCGCTCCACGCGTGCTTCCCTCCACACGGCTCCGCAGCCCCTCGCCCCCGGCCCCGCAGCCCCTCGTGCCTCCGCGTCCCGAGCCGCGCTCACCCCTCGGAGATGACAGTTCCTGCTGTGGCTCCCGGCGCGTATCCCGGTGCTTATCCTGGCGTGTATCCCACTGTGTGTCCACACTCCCCAACCCAGCCCCGCCGGCCGCGCGGTCTCTTTAAGCAGCCTCACCGCCCGTCGCCCGGCGCGCGTCTTGAGTGGCAGCCCCATCCACCAATCACGACCGCGTCCGCGCCGGGTCCCGCCCTTCTCCTAGCGCGCGGCCGGCGGGGAGGGCGGGGGACGATGGCGTGAGAAAGTGACGTAGCGTGGGCAGAGGGCGGCGCGCCAATGGGCACGCGGCAGGGGCGGCGGACACCCAATGGGAGCCGAGCGTCGCGCTGGGGCAGCCAATGGGAGCGCGCAGCCGACCGCGGGTGAGGGTGGGACGGGCGCGGGCAGCGCGCTAGGCTGTTGCCCGGCAACGGGCGTGTCCGCGCCTCCCGCTGCGGCCTCGCGGACATCCCGGACACGGAGCATCGTCCCGGACACGGAGCATCATCCCGGCCCCTCCGTGTCCCGGGACTCACACGGGGCGCTGCCAGCAGAATTGCCTCACGGATTATGTGATGAATGTTCAGCCCTGCCCTGCCTGGATGTTCCCGTCACAGTCTCGTCCCAGCTCGTTAAATCCACGGTGTGTTAAGCTGTACATCATGGGCTTGCCGCTGCCTGACAAATTGGCTGTTAGCTAATGTGCGGGTTCCCCGTGCCAGCCCCGCTCGCCTCCAGGCCGTGCCATGGTTTATATCCACCTAATCCATTGCCATGATTTGTATCCACCTAATCCATTGCTGCACAGGCCATGGGGCATCCCCAGAGAACGGGGAGCATGAACCTCTGCTGCTGATGGGAAGTTGCTTGACAGAAGTCAAACACAAATATTATAGCCTGGGTAACTGGGTTGTAAAGCACAGCCCAAGTCAGCGAAATGGTGTTCGTGACAGCTCCCTTGTCAGGCTCTGTGAGATCTGATTGCTGCAGCCAGCACAGCCACCACCTGACTCACCTCAGGGTGTTAAACGACCATCTTAGGAGCAGGTAAAAATACTGCAAAGGAGAGGGAAAAGCTGTCACTGAAAGTGCTAAGTCCTGTCCTGTTTGTTCAATCTGTTTTGAACTTGTGACCTTTCTGCTGTTGTCGTGCAAAATTGTCACAGATTTGTCACATAACTCTCTGTACTGCAAGGACTGAGATACCACTGAGAAATTGAGAAAAGTTTTGTTCTCACATGTTACCCTGCAGTCTCCTGATAAACTCGTGTCAATCTGTGTACAAGCCAGTTCCACTTGTTGTTCTGAAAAAAACATGTTGACAAAATGCAAACTCGGTACATAATGGCTTAGTTACATCACGTAGACATGTGTAACCTCCTGTGCCTACAGACCAAAGGGACTTGTTAGGAAAGTTCATACTCTGCTCTAGGAATCTAAGACTCCAATTGCTTCTTCTTTTCCATTCCTACCATAAGAAACCCAGAAACCCCCCAAAAAACAGAATCTGTGTCCTTGTTCTAGATGTCAAAATTAGTTCCTAGTATCATTATGAGCTTTGGTGGCAAAATACTTCCTAATATGGGGGTTCTTGAACTGCCCTGGCTTTAGGGAACAGGTGCTCAGGGGCAGATGAATCAGTCCATGTCACTGAGTTTGTGGGAGCTCATCTGAGAGCTGCAAGTGCCACCTGGAGCTTTGCAGCCCCTTCCCTGCTCCCTGGGGTCTCAGCTACCTGTGTGCAGGGTTAGGGTTAGGGTTAGGGTTAGGGTTAGGGTTAGGGTTAGGGTTAGGGTTAGGGTTAGGGTGACAGGGAGGTGTGAGGAGCCCCCTGGGCAGCCTCTCCACCTTCACTTGGGAGCCCTGTTCAAACCTGGGCCTTTGCCTGGGGAGCACCACCAGTGTGCCTATGCCTGGCTTCGACCTCTGCTGATCTGACCCACTGACTTTCCAGCTTCACCTCCGACCTACTCATCTCCACAGATTTGCCTGGAAACTTGGACTCTTGGTTGATCCCGTGTTGCCATCGTTGGCCCTGCTCTACATGTTTGTTTGGGCACTGTGGGAGCCTGTCCTTGGCGAGGTCACTGCCCTGCTTGCCGCCTTGTTGTGTCCAGCTCTGGGGTCACCTGCCCTTGCTGCTCCCTGACACCGTAAATCTGCTCACCTGTGAACCTGCACTTATGTGGTGGGTTTTTTATGATAAATGTCATATTTGCTTTCACAATCATGAAGTCTGAATTGGGCTTTGTAATTGTATTTTTTGGGTGTGTAGTCAACAATAAATGCAGATGTAAAAAGCAATCTTCTTTGTTACATCTTCACAGATCTGATAAAAAAACCCTGCCAAAATTACTAATTACTAATTAGCATGGAGAGGTGATCCATATTACTGCTTTCTTTTCTGTGGTCTAGCTATCTCTACCCGGTAGATAGAGACTTACCTGGTCTCTGTGCCGCTAAAAGCAATGTATTTGCCTCCTCAGGATGTTTATGGATCCAGATGCTAATTTAAATATATATCCAGTCCAGATGTCCTCCTTTTGCAGACTAGTTAGATGACTAATTCTTTATAGCCTAAGAACTAAAAACTACTCTTTCTTATTAATCAGTATAATTTATTTTATAATTGTTGTCCATAGCATTATTCTTTTTATTCAACTTTATGAGACTATTGCTTTTCCTGCCACTGCGTGTATTACAAGGGAATACTGAAAAAAAAATTACAAATGTTTATGCACAAGAAAGGATATGCCTATACTCCTATTGCAATAAATTACAATTGTTTTGTATTCATTTCTCATAAAGATTGCATTAATATCATTAAAGTTGCTGGTGAATCTTGTTCCAAACCTCTTAGGTAATTAATTACAGTCCTCCAAGCAAATTGTGCTCCAGACATGTGATGGTACTATTTCCAGCCCAGCTAGTGAGAATGCAGGTCGTTTCCCTTTCATGGCTCTAGAGCTCAACCAATCTGCCCAGGGAGATTTTCAATAGAGGCTGAATTTGTTAATTTGTTCTAATGCACCAAAATGAATGCTGCACCTCAGTAACCTTAGAACAAGAAACCTAGGAAAAGATAGGTCCATTTAATAAAGATGGTATTACCAGAGAAACTCAGCATGACTCGGAATAACCTTGGAGCAGAAACATGCTCGGACAGTGCGAGTGACAGCACGTACCCTCTTAAAATCCAGGCTGTTTGATAAAAGAGGAGTTTGAATTTGAGTCTCCCTCACCATTTTTCAGCTGTGTAAAAGTGGGCGGGAACTCCTAACCTGATACTATTTTGAAAGAAAAGTGTTTGCAGTCTGATGATTCACCTTCTAGCTTAAAACCAGAGTATCAAATTCTGGGTGCTGGTTTTGTCTCAATAGACCCAACAGGTTCTTTGCTTCTGCTGAGTAGTTCTTAAGCAATGCTATCTGTGACATTGTTTTAAAGCCTCCTAGAGAGATAGGGACTGTCACATTAGGTTAACAACTCTTAAAATAAGCAAAAAATCCAGATGATAATCATCTGTTAAGCTCTTTTATATTTCAAGCCTAACTGGGACTTAATTCAATGGAAGTTACACTTCTAAGCCACTAAAATACTCACTGGGGTTTTCAGATGCAGCAAACTACATCTTTAGGCACCTAAACCCCTTGGAAAGAGAGTTTTATCTAGCATTTTCAGGGAAAACAGTCATGTGCCCTAATAATCTCTTCCACAAAACAAGATGATGAGATGACTTTACTGAAAAAGGCATTGATTTGATTTTGTTGCCAAGTACAAAATAGCAAAGGTCAAAAATAATGCTGAGGGTCAGAGAGTGTGAGATCACACAAGGGAAAGTTTGGAAATGGGAAGGTTTTTCTTCTACATATGTATGTTGGGGTTCAGGGATAAGTGAAACTGTACAAGACAGTGGATCTCTCAAGTGCCGTTTTGATATTTCATATACTAATATCAGGGAAGAAAGTTTTTTTAGATTGAATTACTAGTAAAAGTTATTTCTAATTGAATTCCCAAAAGAATGCACAGAAACTCAAACTTGAAACACAGCTGCAGTGGAGAGTGGCCTTCTATCATCTCATAATCTCTCAGTTTGGTCTCTTGGTTCCAGGATAACATGACAGAAAACATTACCCAGTGTGAAGAACTGGGAAATGTAAACAAAAATATCAAAGCCTGTATATTAAAGTAGGTCCAGTAAATGCAAATATTTCAATAACATTTGAGTTGCAGTTCTGGCTGAGTCTTAAAATATTTGTGATGTTGTATCAATTGCAGGTATTAAAAGCTATAAAAATGCATTTAAATCATACTTGGCAGGTTCTTTATAATATGTGTAAGAGGAGAAACTGCAGCAGTGTTATAATTTCAAACACAAAGCAGGAATTGCTGAACAGATAAGAAAGATTTGGGGGGCAGGAAAGCTGACAGTGCAAAAACAAGTCACCACCTAGTATCTGCACTGCTTTCCAAACCAGAGAGACAACTGCAGCTGTGCTGTCTTCTTACAATTGGCAAAGGACAGGTCTGCAAGCCAGGACTGCACGGAGTTTCCCAGCAGCCTGTGCCTAAACCAATGCAGACCCTTCCCCTTCCTCTTTCCCTCCCCCTTCCCCTTTCCCTTCCCCTTCCCCTTCCCCCTGCCTCAGCAGCTGAGCACAGCCATCGGGAGGAAGAGCCTCTTTGCAGGTTCAGTAAGAGAGCAATCCCAGGTAATGCTCCAGATTCAATCCAGGCTTCCTGCTGGCAGGCAGAGAATGGAGCTATGCTATCTGGGGTACACAGTATACCCTAGAATCTGGAAGAAGAGTTAGATGAGTTACCTCATCCCTGTTGGGAGGCCGTTGGCTCACAAGGAAGATAATTGTTTTATCTATTTTGGAAGAAGTCAAGTTTCTTTCACCATATTTGCATCTGTTGAAGTATGCTGCTTACCTCTAGTGACCTTGCTACAGATTTCTTTTTGTTTTTTATTTAGGGAATGTACCAGCAGCTGTTCTGCCCCCTGTCATTGGCCTTGCTATATCCCATGCTTTGCAGTATATAGTTAGCCATAACAGTTACAAAACAAACACAAGAGGCAACTCAGAGGAGATAATTTAAGTCAAATGCAGTGAGTGAAAAAAACCAGTAATTATTAGGGGAAGAGGAGGAAGAACAGAATTATGCTGCTATATGAAGTATTTTTGGTTCCCTCGTTGTGTGCATTCTGTGGCACTTTTTTTAAGACTTTTCTTAACCATCATTTGCTGCTGTCTGTGTGTGTGTTGCTGAGGAGAAGTGCTTTTGGCTGAGCTGGCTCTGTGCAAATTCCAAATTATTTTAAAGTTTCCATGGAAGGAGGGAGGAAATCAGAGACTGTGACAATGTCACAGGGAGACAGGCATGTGGGAGAAAGGCTATGGAGGTGGGTAGTCAGATTGTCATTACTAATCTTCAAAGAAAGAAGTTGGTGGACATGTGTAATCCTCAATACTAATTATGAGAAATTCAGCAAAGAGGGTGAGAAGGACCCAGCTGAAGGATCTGAATAGGGAACTGAATGAACAAAAGCAATAGAGATGATCTTTATTGCATAGCTTTGGATGCCAAACTTTGAATTCTATGAACAGGCTTGGACATTATCACTGCAATGGTATTTCATGATAGTAACAGCTGGGAGCAGAGATTGTTTCGAATAGGTAAAAGACACATGGTTTTGGCAAACTTCTGGAAAGGTATCTGTAAAACTATGTAAAATGAAGAAAGAAATAAGATTAATGTCTGGAAGACATTAGAAACAGGTAACAGCACAAAGATGATTGCAGATAGGGAAGAATAACTATTTTTGGGATAGGACTGGAAAAATGGAGGAATAAGAGGGAACAGCATACTAATAGAAATCATAGGGGAGGTTTCCATGAAAGCAGGAGAGAGGAGAATTTAAGTCTGCCAATAGATCTAGGAGGTACAGAGAGCACTTGCCACAAGACATTGCCATTGTCATTTGTCTGGTAATCTGATCAGCATCGTTCAGAGTACAAGTGATGTTTTCTGCCTCTGCTTTCTCTAGCACATAGACATTTGGAAAGTCATTTCAATGCTACAATCATCCATCGTTGATGAAATCTGGTATCTTTGTTCACAGTGCCGTATGCCACAGTTATCTTCATTACAGGGCTTGCTTCAGCATGCTACTGTTTCTGTCGGGTTTTTTTAGTAATTCTGGTTCTTCTCTGCTTTCTAACATGAAGTTTTCTTCTGTGAATCTTGTGCTTCATCTTCTTCATCCATTTTTTAACTCTTTTAATCCGTGGACTCACACAGAACTTTTTGTCTTCTATATAGAGACTGACAGAGATAAAACTGGTTGTCAGTTTCAGAGAAAAGATGTAAAACCTCCAACTTTTTAAAATTATCATACCTAGCACTCACCTATGAAGTTAAACTTGATTAATCTTAAATTATATTTTATACTGTGTTTATTCAATTTTTTTTAGTTTCAAATAAGTCAGAGTTAGGATCTAAGTTTTACACGATTAAACTTATCTTCCAAAATCTGAAAAAAAAAGTTTTACTACTTCAGTGCAAAAAGAACCACAGTGCAAAGAAGTACTTTTCTATGGCAAATAAATAAGTAGAGCACTGTATAATTATTATTATTATTGTCATTACTACCATGTAAAAGTATAGAAAATGTACCAATGTAACCCAAACAGTGGGATATTGTAACAGAAAAAAAAATTAAAAATAGCTTAGGTACAAAAGTAAAGCTTATTTAATGAGTTTAGGCAACGGTTTTTAGGGGATTAATAATTGGAAAAAACAGAGAAGTCTTAAAGTGCATGAGTAATTTTTCAGTTCTGAAAATAAAGCATGTGTCAACGTGCTGGCTGAATAATGATCAATACTATACTGAAAAAGAAATTAAATTTTAGCAATGAAGTTTAAATAGCACAAGGAAAGACAGTTCTTAAATCACACACAATGGTGTTTTCATTGAATTTGTATTAGTTTTCCAAGATTATACTTGTTTCAGTGATGCCTAATAGGTTTTAACTCCCTTTCCCAGAAAAGGACCCAAAATATTTCTTACATAACAGCTTCTAGGTGACACAGGCCATCAGCTTTCTGGATTTCAAACCTCTCCACTCTTCGGAGAATTCCTTTGGGAATTTCTTCTGAAATCTTTGTGCAACAGTTAAAGGCTCCAGGAAACAAAGCTAAAAAGTGTAGTAACAATGTTAGAAAGAACAGAGATAGGAAGGGGACAAGTCATGGTTTGCACAGAATCACAGAGGGGTTGAATCAGAAGGGACCTCTGCAAGTCATCTGATCCAGCCCCTGCTCAAGCAGGGCCACCTGGTCCCTGGGTCCTGCTTTAGCTCTGCTCCCAGCCCCTGATAACGTGGTTGGCATAACTAACACCATTTTAGGAGGCAAGCAGCCATTCTGTGACCAAGCAAGTCATGTGTTCATGCCCCTTCCCTCATTGTCAGACCCTAAAGATCCTGTGAACCAAGCAGACAAACCAATCAGATTTCCACTTCCCTTCCCTACCACCCCCCAGCATGTACTGCTGCCTGCCATCATTCCTCCCCAGATGAAGGACTTTGCCTTTCCCTTTGTTAACTTCATGAGGTTCCTCTCTGCCCATTTCTACGTCAGTGAAACCATGTGGTGCATCAGCTACTGCTGCCAGTATTGTATCATCTGCAAAACATGCCACAGGCATATTCTCTTCCATCGTCCAGGTCGTTAATTAAGATGTTGAACAGTATTAGTCCCTGATTAGTTGTGATTAGTGTCACTGATCACAACCCTCTGGACCTGGTCCTTCTTCCATTTTTCAGTCTGCCTCACTATTCAGCCATCTATCCTGTATTTTGTCAGCTTATCTAGGATGATATTACAGGAGACAGCATCAAAGCCTTTACTGAAGCCAAGCTACACAACATCACTGCTCTCCTCTTGATGAACAAGCTGGTCACCTCACTGGAGAAAGTCACCAGGTCAGTCAAATGTGATCTCCCCTTCATATATCCATGCTGACTACTCCTGATCACTGTTTTGTCCTTCAGATCTCTGGGAATGCTTTCTTGGATGATTTTCTTCATCACCTTCCCAGGGACTGAGATGAGATTGGCCTATTTGTCCTGTGGCCTTATATAGGTCTGAGTTTTAAAAGTGCTCTCTAATTTGGTCCTCCTCCACTGATAGTATGTCATCCTTCCTCTTGACTTTCCCTCTCAGGGTCCTGGGATTCTTAAAGGCCAGTTTGAATGGTAAAGAGTAAGGCAAAATATGTGTTGAGTACCTCGGCCTTACCCATGTAATTTATCACCAGTTGCTCTGTCCTGTTTAGCAGTGGGTTCACATATTCACTCCTCTTTCTTTTGCTGTTTATATACCTGTGGAATACTTTGTTGCACATCACATCCCTTCACAGATTCAGCTCCAGGTCAGTCGTGTCATTGTCTTTCATAATCCCATTCCTGCATGTTTAGACAACAACTCCATACTCCACCTGGGTCACTTGCCCCTGCCTCCATCCTTTTATTCCTTACTTTGTTTTTATGTTCAAGTTCAGTTAGAAGCTCTGAGCACATCCATGCAGGCCTCCTGACACACTGCTTGTTTTTTTGTTAGTCAGGATAGACCTTTATAGAGGTTGGAGGAGGTGGCCCTTGAACATCCAGCTGCTCTGCTCAACCTTCTCCTATCCAGGATCATATCCTGTAGAATTCTTCCAAACAGGTCTCTGAAGAGACTGTAAATCTGCACTCATTAAATCCAGGGCTGTGATCTTGTTTTTTTTGCCCTGCTCCCTACTCCTAGGATCCCAGACTCCACCATCTTATGGACTGCGTAGGCAACACTGTCTCCGATTTCATGTCCCTGACCATGTTTGCCTTGTTTGCAAGTACCTGGTCCAGATGAGTGCTTTTCCTTGATAGTTCCTTGATTACTTGTGGTAGAAGATGTCATCAATGCACTTGAAAAAGCTTATGGATTGCTTGAGTGACTGCCTTAGCCATATTGCCCTTCCAGCAGATACCAGGGTGGTTAAAGTGCTCCATTAAGATGAGGGCCTGTGAACCTGAAGATTTTCCAGTTGTTTGAGGAAGGCCTTGGCTACATCCTCCTGGTGAGGAGGCCTATAGCAGACACCTATGGTGGTCTGCTCACTAATCCTGACCTGTGAACTTTCTGTTGGCTCATCATCCATTCCCAGGCAGAGCTCCATGCACTCCGGTTGCTCTCTTGCATAAAGGCCAGCTCCCTCTCCTCGCCTTCCAGCCTGCTCTTCCTGAAAGCCCATATTCCTCAGCTGAAGCACGGCAGTCGTGTGAGTCACCACTCTCCCCAGTAAGCTATGAGCCCTGTACCTGCAGACAGACTTCAGAATCCTGTTTGCTCCCCATGCTGTTAGTTGAAGGGCATTTCAAAGTGGTGTCAAGGGTTAATTATCTTTACAGCTTATGAGATACCATCCTCTCAGCTTCTCCCACAAGAGAGATTGGTGGTTTTGTTATTTAAAGAACAATTTATTTTACCTCTCCTTGTGCACACATATGTAAAGGCTTGTTACAGTAAAATAAAAAAAAATTTTAAAAGATTTAGAATCATAGAATCAACCAGGTTGGAAAAGACCTCTGAGATCATCACGTCCAACCCTTGATCCAACACTACCATGACACTAAATGCCACATCCAGTCTCATTTTAAAACCTCCAGGGACGGTGAATCCACCACCTCCCTGGGCATTTTAATGCCTGATCACTCTCTCTGTAAAAAATTTCGTCCCAGTATCCAACCTAAACCTCCCCTGGCAGAGCTTAAGCCCTTGCCCTCTTGTCCTACTGCTGATTGCCTGGGAGAAGAGACCAACTCCCCCCTGGCTACAATCTCCTTTCAGGTAGTTGTAGAGAGTGATGAGGTTACCCCTGAGCCTCCTCTTCTCCAGGCTAAACAACCCCAGCTCCCTCAGCCTCTCCTCATAGGACTTGTGTTCCTGTCCCTTCACCAGCCTGGTTGCTCTTCTCTGGACCTGCTCCAGCACCTCAATGTCCTTCCTGAACTGAGGGGCCCAGAACTGGACACAGCACTCCAGGGATGGCCTCACCAGTGCTGAGTACAGGGGAAGAATCACTTCCCTGCTCCTGCTGGCCACACTGTTCCTGATCCAGGCCAGGATGCCATTGGCCTTCTTGGCCACCTGGGCACACTGCTGGCTCATGTTCAGCTTCCTGTCAAAATTATTTTAATTTTTTGGAAGAAGATCACCAACATTAATGACAGAGAAAGTGTCAGGAGTATAATTTAAAAGATCTGCCTTGTGAGGTAGAATCAGGGCTGTTATCTTGTTATCTTTAGAAATTATTCATGCTGTTGCTGGGATTTGTGTTTTCTTTTGCCTCAAGAACTCCCATGCCTGAATGTGTCTCCACTAGGGAATTATCTCCTGCCAAATTTTTTCCTTGTTGCTAATAGCATCTTGAAAATAAAAAGTCACTGAACTTTAAAAAGCGGATCATACTTCAAGGTAGTTTTTTTTGGTTGGTTGGTTGGTTTTTGTTTGGTTGGTTTTTTGTATTTTGTTTGTTTGTTTTAAGACAAATACTAACATCTTGGTATTTGATTTTCTCTGTGCTAGTACAGAAAGGAATTTCCTCCATCAGCTCAAGGACAAACAAAGCTATATTGCTTAGGGATCCACCTAGGATGAAGGTCTCAAGATTATATCTGTGCTTCGAAGTGAGCACAGCAAGGACTCCTGTGTCCCAGACAACGAAATAATCTGGGAGAAGTGGGGAGAGAGAGTGTTCTTCCTATTTGTTTGAATTTTTTTCTTAGCCATGCTGTTCCCTAAGTAATCATTTAGCCTTGAGCACAAGAGTCACAGTGATAGAAAAAAAGACAGAGAATGAAATTCAGTTCCTGTAAGCAGGAGATAAGAACTCTGTTCAAAAATTTTCCTGTAAGCAAGAAGACCGTGTGCTCTGCTCCTGACAAGAGTGCTTGCTGGGTGCTGGAATAATAGATGGTAGCACAGCTGTAGAAGTGAGCTTGAGCAGCAGGTGGGGGAGCAGGAGTTGCTGGGGAGCAGGAGTTGCTGGGGAGCAGTCACACTGTCCACTGCAGCTTGCAGGGGAGCTTTTGTACCTGTGGGGCTGATGACAGACCCCTGGGATTTCAGAGTCAGAAGGGAGGATGAAAGACAGCAGCTGGCCTAGCAGTTTTTTCCTCAACAACCCAGAGAGAAGGACTATAAATAATCACATGGTGCAGAAGGACTAATTAAGTGTTGAGCATTACCTGTGTAATTTCCCTATTGTTCTTTGCTTTTCTTCCTTCAAGACCATACTTCTTGTGAAGCCAATTAATTGATGTTCACAAATGGAAATTCAGCTCATTGAGCACCAGTAAGTTTAAGTTTTTTTCTGAGGCCTCAAGGCAGCATTGGTAACACTAAAGTAAAAACTTTTGTTGTTGCCAGTCAGCTCTTGACAGAAGGATTATGCTGAATGAAAACTCAAGGAAAGGTAATTATATCTTGAACTCTATCTGAGGTTGCCTGCTGTGCTTTTTTGAGAGATCTAGTCCTTTCTTTTTTGGGGTCTACTAGACTAAAATACCTGGCAAGTCCAGCACTGCCAGGTCCTGTGGAATGGCTGGATATTACAGGAGGTGTTAGGAAGAGCCAGCTGTCCCCTGAACTGCGCCTCAACTGTTTTTGCTGATGCTTGGCTACCATCTCTTGCCCCTAACCTACTTTATGTTTAAAAACATGACCTGTTTTGATCTGCTTAATCAGATCTAAACCATCAGTGTTGCACTTTACAGCGCAACCTTTGAACCGGAGAATTAAAGCCACTGACACCCAACTCATGCAGCTGTACCAAAGCTATGTCTTGAGACGTGAGCACAGGCAGCAGGCTGCATGTGAAACTGGCCAATACACCAAGAGCAAGCAGACTGAAATTCTGTATATCATGTGAGCAAAGTGGTGCTTATGTTCTTGCTAAAGAGGCAAAAGCATTTCTTATGGAGATTGAGAGGCTGCTAGTAACTTTTTATTGGAAATGTGTGCCGGGGGAGGCTTCTTGCTTTCATCAGTATGTATTCAACAAGGAATTCTGATCTGCAATTTTATTTTTTTTTTATTAAAAGAAGCTGTCACTTTAAAGTATTTTTTTGGGTTTTGTTCTGTGCATGAAAGTACAGCTACAATATGGAAAATAGAAATTAATAATCTTTGAATCACAGATGAATGAACGGCACTGGGAACTTTCTGTCAGGGAACATGGCAGTGTCATCAGCAACCTTCTGCTGACAGAGGCATTTGAGATAACTGGTACCTTTTTACATGGGAGCTAGTTTTAAAAATGATCAGAGCACTGAGCCAAGGAATTCCTGTATTTCCCCAGAGCCCAGGAGAGCTGATGCTACTCTCCTGGAGCACTGAGCCATCCTGCAGCTCCATTATTAGTCTAACTTCACTCTAATCCTGCAAATGCGAACAAAGCAGGAGGTAATAAGCAAAGCTAATTATTTTTGCCCAACCCAATATCATAATTTTTTGTGGTTTCAGCAATTAGGTTGGGGTTATTAGTAATCATTGATCTAAACAGTAGTTAAAAGGAAAGAACTGTGGTTTTCCACATGGGTAGCCTTTCTTGTACCATTTATCAGTCAGTGAGATTTTTTCAGTGCTGTCCATTTCATCTGTCTCTGTGGCTCAGTGGCTTAATCAGAAATACACAGCAGCTTACCCGAAAATTATTTAGAGCTGTTGTCTGACACTGAGCTTCTTTAACCAGCTGATGCTGGGATTGCTCTGTTGTTATTTCAGCAGGTGGTATTATCTGTTTTGGTATTTCTTCCCTGGGAACTCTTTTTTGACAGGGAAAGACCTATTGGCCTCTTTACTGTGAGGGGGGTGAGACAATGGAACAAGTTGGCCAGAGAAGTTGTGGATGTCCCATCTCTGGAAGTGTTCAGGGCGAGGCTCGATGGGGCCCTGGGCAACCTGGTTAGTGGAAGGTGTCCCTGCCCAGGGCAGCCTGGATCAGATCTAGATGATTTTTAAGGTCCCTTCCAACCCAAACCATTCTATGATTGGAGTACTTGGGAATGAAGCACAGTGAAAACAAAGGCTCTGATGGAATGAGACCTCTGTGAGTACTATTCATATATATTGTGTCTTTACACTTTAGTTGATCAGTATCAAGTCTCTTGGACTGCCTGAAGTTTCGTTTTTCATTTCCTATTTGCTACCTGGCCAAACTTAGTCCACAGAAACTTTACTCGTCCTTCTGCTTTACTTTTTTCATTGTCATTCTCAAACTTGAGACCCACATGTTAATCAGTTGAGGAAGGCTGAGTCGTGTAGGGTTCAGGCAAGAAATATTAAAACCAATTATTGCTGCTTTAGGCAGTACTTGTGCAGCTCTTTCCTTCACAAGTTTCACTCCAGCAGTTAGTGTTTTGACCAGGCCTTTGGTGTTCCCTCCTGCATCCTGCTAGCAGCACAGAGGAGACTGTCAGTACTGCTGGCAGAGCTCCTCATGAACTGGATGTGACCCATGGACTCCTGAGTGAAAGGCCATGCTGTATTTTTTTTTTATGTGACCAAAAACTGACAATAACAGTTCTTGAATTTACACAAAATAAGGGAGCCCAGCAAACATGCATAATGTGACTGAGCAGGACGGGTTCCCCCAAAGCATAAATCTGAGGCACTTGCTGTTTCTATGCTGAAATGTGAGACGTGCCACTAATGTGCCTCAAATTCACCCTGAACTGATGCAGCTCTGCAGCCATTGCACAGCTTTGGCACATCTGTGCTATTAGCTGCAGGCATTAGTATTTCCCAATGGAATTCTTTTGTGGTTACAAAGTAGGCTTTGTACATCTGAAAAACAAAACAAAACAAAACATTTTGCATTGATTAATATGATTAATATCTTGCTTAGACAGAACATGGAAAGTGCTGATATGCTCCAGTATCAATACAGCCATTTCCACAGACAAGTTTCAGTCCTCAATCCCAAGTTGTTGGCTTATGAACACAGAATCCAGGCTCTGTCCCTGGAGGGAAATTTACTACCACATCACCTAAACTTTAGGGTACTGTAAGACAGCTTATTTAGTACTTATTTGTTCACAAAGCTGCCAGAAAATGTTCATTTCATTTGAAACAAACTTGAGGCTATTTTAAGAGTTCAGCACCTCAAAGCAGGCCTTTTCAGCTTAACCTAATGCAAGCCAGTAACTATTTCATTGTGCAGAAGGCTCTGATCCTGTTCGGCAAGTGAACAAAGCAGGATGCTAGAATCCTTGACAGATGTAGCATAGCTGTGGTCTGTTAAAACAAGGAGGTTGCTTAATAGGTGGACTTTAGAGGGGAACTCAAATGCTGAAAAATGTGCTAGTGCATCCTACTGCTTTTACTGCATAGTAAGACACACAGTTAAAGCACAATTCTGAGAGATGAAAAAAGATAGAAAGATTTCTAACCTATAACTATAAATCAAATAGAAATAATATATAAATCTATAAATCATTCTATATCATTCTATGGCAAAGAATAAATACAAATGAAGTTATGCAGTGATGCTTTTCTGAGGATTGCTGTTAATATTGACATTTTCAAGGCTGGAAGGCTCACTGGAGATGGACAGATGAGTATTTCATACACATCAGGATTGTCAGATTGGTCTTTGTCCATCAAATCATGATCAGCTTGCAAGCTGTCTGTCTCAATACAACATCTGTGATGATTGCATTACAGAGCACCAAGGAAGTGCAGGCCGTAAATTGACAAAACAGAGTGTAATATTGATGTGGTCAAAAAAACAGTAATATCTAGTGCCTTGACTAGCAAAAACAAACCTCATAATGCCTTGCACTTTAAGTGCAAAAAGAAGCTGTCATGTGAACATAGATCTGTTTTTATCTATAAAACAACACGTTTTAATAACAGAGAACCCATCTCCCACACTGCACAGATCATCCTAGGTCTCACCAGACTAGCACTATTGGAATAACTTGAGTAGGATAACTGCAGATAACTCCTCTAGAAAGTCTCAGTCAGTCTTATTTAGTTGTTATTCCTATGCTGTAGCATCAAACACTTGATTCAGATGCTATTACTATATAAGGGTTACCAAATTTCTCTCTTCGTGTCTTCAAGATGAAGTACATGTAGGAGCTTCTGAAAGAGAATGTCTGTCTTTTCAAATTGAAATTCCAAAACCAACCATCTTTAAAAGAAGTTCTCTTGTCCAACCTGCTGATACTCTCTCATACAGTGCTGCTCCTCTCACTGCAGGTGCAGCACTCTGTAAATCCCTGGCACTAAGATGTGACAATAGCAGGCTATCAGGATTTTTTAAAGTAATATTGCAAAAACTTTTGTTGAATTGTATTATGGGGAGTGGGGGTGGAGGGGTGGAGGTTGTGGCAGGGGAAATCCCCATCACACTCTTGAAAATAATCTTGATCTAAATTTCTGGCATTGCCTGGCCAGGCCACGTTCATTCCTGTTGCCCGGTATGGTTTTGGCCAACATATGGCTTTCCTGGCCTCTGTCAACAGCTACCAATTCACATCCACAAGCAAAGTAAACTTTTGCAAGTTGCATGTACCAGCCCAAATCTCACTTGTGTATCTGTACTGTCACCCTGAAATAAATGGATGCATAATGGAGAGCCTAAGAAGCCTAAGCCTGCACAGGGTTAAAGCCCAATCTAGTTCAGCTCAGGGTAGGCTGTGCCTGTACCCTGACAGCCATGTGCAGTTCTGCTCTTTTTTATTGTGGGTTCTGTCGTTTGAGTATCATTGCCAAATATGGAGTGTGTTTGAGTGAGGAAAGTTAGGTGGCAAAGGCATTTCCCCTGTGCCAGGTGGTTCAGTATAAAAGAACGTGTTCTAAGAGAACCTTTACTTTGACCTGTGTATGTACGTGCCAGTCCTATTGTGCAAGACCTTGCTGACTGGCCAGATCATAAATCTAGTACAAAAGCTTTCCCATGCCAGCAGGTGCAGTTGCCATTTTAACAGGATAAAATTTTAAGGCAGATTTTGTCTATGTGTTGTCTAAATTGTTAAGGAAATCCACTATTCCTACTCCTGCTGAAGCCAGTGGAGCTTGAGAAGGGTTCACCCCAAAGGATGAAGTGCTCCAGAATCTGAGTAATCTTCTCTGTGAACACAGTTTGGTTTACAATAAAAATTACATGGAAAAACTAAGAATTCAAGCACAGCACTGGCTAATCTTGTTTACATTTTTAAAAATTTTTATGGAAATGCATGAAGTGTTGTTAGATCTCCTGAATCCTCAAGACATGCTGCACTGAATGCAGAGCAAGCTGCATGTAAAACTGTTTTTCTGCTGAGAGAAATCAGTTACTTGAAGTTTGTCATAAAAAGGTTTTTGAAACCTTTGCCACCCAGGGCAATTTCACTTTAAAGGAAAAAGATTAAGTGATTTTCTAAACATATTCCCTCTGAGAAGCTTGGAAAGGAGGAATTCACACCTGAACTAGAGAGATCTTTTTGAAAAAAATACTGAAATTTTACTAGGTGCTCCCTCAGGAAAACACTGCTTCTCCTTCAGCAGCTAAAATTTTTTGGCTATCTTCTTGATAATGTTTCCTATGACAAATAACTCACTTGGCTTTTCCTTGCCTAAGCCACTTCACAGAATGATAAAGTGCCCACATCTGTTGTGGAAACACCAGGTTTGCTGAGGAAATGCTCAAGTGACTCCAGTGAAAATGCCAATTCCTCCGTGGAGTTAAGACAGCCAGGTTTCACTTTTTGAATCTTCCCAGGCTACGGCAGAGACCTCTAAGCTATCCACTCTGGTCCTGTACAGAGCTGCAAAGGCTCAGGCAAACACAGTAACACAGTTCCAAGTAGACAGACTTGGTGTCTTTTTAATTTAATAAAATATAGAAATAGATAAAATACAATTTTACTTACTCTCAGACGTCTGACTAACTGTGACTGCTACAACGACCAAAACAGTGACTAAGTTCACATCCATTCCTCCCAGGAGCTGCAGGAGCACAGCCACAGAGCAGGCAGTGAGCTGAGCTGCAGGACTAACACTTGACCCTACCTCCTGGCTGCTAGGGATGAACGTGGCTTAAAGCCCCACCCTGAGCAGACGCTCGACTTTGGCTGCGTCCTGTGCAGCACTATGGACTACAGCAGGAACCCTCTTCCCACCTGCAGACACACGGTAAAGTGTTTTGCCAGATGGGAAAACAGGCTGTATTCCACATAGTTGCCCCAAGATGGTACTGCCTTACAGCCAGATCCTCGCAGCCCTCACTGATGAGGCTCTTCAACAGTAGAAATGCCAAGAGTAGAAGTACTTCAGAAACAAGTCCTTGCAGGATTAAGGCAAATGGAGAAAAATCCTTTGCTGTTAGGTATCATCTCCATGAAACTAAGCAAGCATTGCTGTGGGCCAAACCTGCTGTAGTATAAACAGGTACAACCTCAAGGAGACCTGTGCTGCCAGGTCTGTAAGGACCCTGAGCAAGGGCCGTATTATTCCTGCCACACTTGGCATTCAGCACTGGTTCAAACTTTAAAAAACCAAATAAGTGCTACTGTGCAATCTCAGTCCGAATGGAACACTATGGCTGTATGGGTAGCAAGCAGTTGCTGTACTCCAGCAGGCTGTCTGGATTGACTTTTCCCAGGGCTGAACCAGAAAAATGACTCTGGAAATTCCCTAGACTGCTCAACCAAGCTCATCTTTGGTCTGGCTTATTACAGCCATTCTTACCATTCCTAAATTTCCAAAGCACAGGTTGGAAGAAACTGCCTCAAGGACTTTAATCCATACTTACACTGTCCCAAGACCAGTTTTGCAATTCCATCTAACAATAAATTCATATAGTGCAATCAGCCTTTCTGGCTATCAGTGTTTTACTTCATAGCTTTTGGTTTCTGCTTGACACTGTTATCTACTGGGATAAGAGACCGGGGCAAATGCAGAGTACAACACTTGAAATGTTGTACTTGAAATGCAAGTCTACTGTTAAGAGGAAAAACAGTAGAAGATAATGATGTGTGCTGTTTAAAGTATGATTTCAGGGAAGTAACTGAACCATAATGGTCAGCACTAAAACAGCTCACAACACCTTTATTAACTTGAACCTATGTAAGTACAGGACTATTAGTAGTGTTAATGTTCTTCACAGTAGCATGAAGAAGAAAAAGTTAGATTAAAAGAAATATAATGAGTCAGGTGTTACTGCAGTAACATGTTAAAGGAACAGCTTCAGTCAATATTAGATTTTGTATTCCAGTGTCTGGTTGACGCTGCAAACTGGGGTGCTTTGTTTCCTTGCAGATAATTAATTAGTTTGTTCTGGCAAAAGCTTCACATGGGATCTCCAGGTACAGTTTTAAAGGTCTGATGCAGATTAGAGAAGTCTCACCACAGTGTACTATGTGTACAATGGAGTACAGGGAGCTGTAGCAGTGATGGGGATGGAGGATGAACCAAAGCACCCTGTGTTTCTTATGACCAGTTCCAGTATGACAAGTTTGAAGTGTTCCCAGGGGACTGCTCAGACACACACACCTCCTATGATCTAAAAAACACAAAGCAAATACAGGTATCTGCAGGTATTTATTTTCTCTGCTGCTGGCAACAAACAACAGCACAATGAATAAAACTTATTTCTTTCAGCTTGAACTCAAGTTTTACCTCTTACATTCCCTCAGAGTTCATGGTCTCTTTTATAGGTCCAAAATAAAGTAAATGTTTTTTTACTTCAACGGGAAAGTGCAGCAAGGAAACTATGATTGTGTCAGACCCGGAACATGCTTTTCACTTTATGGAGGCCATATAATGTGTCAACAATTTAAAATGCCAAACCTAATAGAACAGGAAAAATGTAAACTGAGGAAACAACACTGATTTATGAGATTGGGAAATTAAAAATAAAAACAGTCAGAGAACAATAGCAAATATTGTGTTACGGCTCCACATGAATGTGTAGACAGCCATCCAATTTACAAAGGAAGAAGGAGCTAACCATAAATTCTTTTCCAAGAATTGGGCTAACACAGTTGATAGTGGCATTAGTTATAAGTGTAGCTGAAGGAAGGCAAAGAGTTCTATTGACATATTGATTTGGATTGCATTCAAAGCTCAAATCAAAGTGCTAGTCTGCAAATGAGAAGCTAGTCATACTTCTATCCTATTAAAACAAATTCTTGTTTTAATCCTTTTAGAAGTTCTACCTTTTATTTGAGAATGTAGAACTGCTAGAAAGGTGAAAACTGACAGCTCTTTTAATCTGAGTCTTTGATTTCTGGGCAATGGTTAATGATTTTAACTTCTTCTACATTAATATACATTGTAACGTGATACTTTTCCCCAGTTACTCAAGTGGAGGCAAGAGTAAATCGCCCTTCTGTAGTCCATTCCTTTTCATCAGACAATCCTTTTTTGCAACAGGAGTTCTGATTACTGAGGAAGACTAAACCACCACCTCAGTTTGCAGGATAATTCATGTTAAAACAACTTTAGATCTTTGCTGTTTCCAGCAAGACTTAATTTGATGAAGGCTTCTGACATACTGATAGATGTAAGAGGATTATCACAGTACTTCCCATTACACTGTAAATGATCATAATCATCAACTCACAATAATGATTTTTTTTAACCTAGACTTGCTTAAATTATGAATGGATGAGTTCACAAAATTATATTTTGGACTTCTTAGCAATGTCTCCAATTGCTTGTGTGGGCATCAAAATCCCAGACTGTGAAGTCCTCAGATGTCCCCTATCTTAGACTGAATCAGCTGGCCCTGTGCCTACTGTAAACCCCCTAACTTTAAAATTCTCTGCATAACTCTTATTCAGCCTTCTGCATACCAGAAATTTATCTCTGAGTAGTTTAGTTGGGGAAAAGAAAACAGGAGTCCAGAAGAAAGCTTTGAGCTGTGAACATTATAAATGGTTAATGCACTTGCTAAGATGCAAGCCAGCCAAGTTCTCTGCCCAAGAGGAGGGTATGGAAAGCTCCTCAACAGCCAGCTAAGGCCTCATCGGGGTGTATTTTACACTCGCATTACACCTTTTTGCTACATAAAACCGAGAAGAAACTTGAGGTAGGACTGGAGCACCCAATTCTCTTCCATCAGGTGAATTTACCCACAAACAGATAATGCTGTCATGCTCCTGTAGTGCTTAGCCTCCCCAGGACCCTCTGGTGCACAGAGCTGCAGCATTTCCAGGAAGAGCTGAGAGGCTTGTCCTTGCCTGTGCTGTTGCCTGGCACTTAGGGCATGGACTTCCCACTACCTGACTGCTAGATTATGATAGAATAGGATGAAAGTTGAGTGTTTTTGAAGAATGCGGGGTTTTGTCCTGAAATAAGATATTTTGGGCTTTACAGACCAATGAAACAAAGGAAGCAGTTCTGGGTTCAGTGTTAAAAGTGAAGAGAAATACCTAGCATTTTCTGTTCTCCATTTAAGTAAAATGTTCCATGTGGGAATTCTAAATTCCATCAGAAGCAGCTCAGACAGATAGAAAGACACCCTCCCACCCCCAATGTTACCTTTTGCAGGGAGTGTCTCTACTGGACTTAAGCTCTTACTGTGGCAGCAGCTATGCATCACCAGTGGAAACAGCACAGAGAAAGCCCCTACCACTAGGGCACAGCAAAAAGGGATTGTTCCTGACAGGGGAATACTTTGGAGGCCAAACCACAGGAGGAGGAGGGAATGCTGTGGCACAGGTGCTAAGAGGGACGAGAAGCTGACTGGCATTCAAAAGAGAAGTGAAAATCTCTCTGAAGTGAGGACTATGAGGAAAACTGAAGCTGATGCAAGTTCTGTGACTCTGTTCCTCTGTGAAGACAAGAAACAGAGACTGCAGGGAAGATGGGCATGAAAATGTTGCAGTCTAGAGAGGCAGACACACAGAAACCCATTACTGAAGAAACAAGGAGTACCATCTGATAGAATGCTGTGTTAGCATCTTCTTGCAGATGTTGAACCATTCTGGGAAGTCAGCCCTGAGTCAAGCCCCAGGATTCTCCTCAAGAACTTTCTTCAGACTGCCAAGGAGTACATTATTGCCAGTGAACTGGAAAGTTTGGCTTCCAGTGGCATGTTCCTCTCATTTGAGATGGCTAAATTATAACCCTTCCTTTACATCCAGTATGACATTTAAGGCTGACATACTATTATGCAGCATTAGAAGAAGGACCTAATTCATTGAGGCAGTGAGCAAAAGGAAAAACTGAAGACCTTTCCCTTCTCAATCTCTGTATTTAAAAAAATCAATCATAATTTAGAGGACCACAAGATGGGTGCTGAAGAGAAAGAACAGCACATGTTTTCCATGGCTGATTGGCTCAGGAGAAAATCTGATGCTGAGATGCATAAGTGAGAAATAAGTACATTGGGATTCGTGTTCCTGAACAGAACAAAGACCAATAAGTTTGCATGCTTCCTTATTAGTTATAAAATAAACATATTTTCTTGCCTAGATAGTTTAGTCATTATTGAAAAGAAATAAAAAATGTAAAATAGAACCATTTACATCAGTGTCCACACAGTCTCTTTCCAACTCGGCCTCCCAAGAGACTTTGCCTTTTGTCATGACAAAGCTGAGTTGCCAAAGACCAGGCTCCCCTAAGTTTTGGAAGTTTTTTTGTTGTAGGCCTTAACTGACTTTTAAATGAGGAAGTGAATCTATTATTTTGATTCCAAAAGAATCAAAATAGGGGATGGACAGAAGGTCTATGCACAAATATGTGAAAATTCATGCCCTACAGAGGCAGTACACCTGAACACACAGATCAGTGTACTGAATCAGCATGATGCTCTGTTTATAACCTGTTTCTCCTGAGTCCTAAAAAGCTTGAAGCTGGCTTTCAGCAAAAGATCTAGTATGATCTCCCTGTCTTTAAAAACCAACATTGCATGCATAGGGGAACAACAAAAAGTGACAAACGTTCAGTGAAAATGTGTTAAGTTTTTAGGAAAAGGCTGTTGCTCTTTTCTACAAACACAAATAAATACACAGATATTCTGTTTTGCATGGCTGAAAATGCGTTTGCAGTCACAGGAGACTTGCGCAGGGACAAGAACAAACATAACCTCCTGACAAGGTTATACTAACATGGGTCTGTGTGGAGCACATGCGGCGCACTACACCAGTGCATGGGACCAGCAGCCTTGCACCACTTTTACAGGGAACAAATGTGATTCTCTCTCTTCTCCTGACCCACATTCATTGACTGTTACAGTAGCTTGTGAAGTCACTATTAACCATGAACTATGATCTCTTGCATCCCTTGTTTATACCAGGAAATCAAATTTTGTCTTCTAAACCATCATGCCCTTGTGTTACATTTTTGTTATTTGGCCAGCACTTTTGTACAACTTCGCATGACCTCACATCTAGCAGGTATCAGGTAGCTGTCCCCTCACTGAGGCTATGCTGCACTCTCTAGTTTCAGAGAGTATACGTGGTTCCTTGTTCAGAGAATTCAGGGTTTCTTTAAGCCCTGTGTAGACCAAGACTTTTATTTTTCTCATAGCCCAGGCTTAAGAAATATGAGGGTGACATTTCTGAACAGGTCCCCTGACTACAAAAAAAAAAGTGGTGTTGTCATCTTGGGGCCTTGCATAAATTTCCTGTCAATGCTCGTTCTGTCTCCGGAGCTGTCAGGCAGCTTGGTAGAAGTGGGGAAATTCACCATGCAAGGAGTGGTCATACCAAACAGCTTCTTCCCCATGCCTTTTTGATCTTTTTTTAGTTCTTTTTTTTTTTTTTTTTCCCCACAGAAGGCCACAAATGAATTTCAGTATACAACTCCATCATGTGTTATGATGAAGCACAATAGACAGGGCTGCAGCTGGCTTAATTTCTACTGCCTCATTTGGAGAAAATCTGATTTGCCATTGTTTTGAAAAAGGATGTACTTTACCAACAATGGGAGACATACAAAGCACATTTTTAAACAGTAAAATGATGCATGAATTGGATCTAGATCCCCCCTATCCTCCTTCATGATGCTACTGTCTGAGGAAAACACACTTAAGAATTTTCTTTTAATGAGAATTTGAAAGAAAATTTAAAAAAGCATGGGACTATTCTTGGCTGCTTCCTTTTTGGAATACCAGATAACATGACTTTCACAAGTCCAAGGGGTATGGGAAATGCCAACATTTTGAAAAAAGAAGTACTGATTTGCATTTATTAGTTCCAATTTACATTTATAAAGTCTGTTACTTGAACTTAAGATCAGAATCACTTCCTCTATTTCATGTTTTACAGTTAAATCTTACCTACACAATATAAACCAGACTATTTATACTGTATGACCACTTGGGCACAGAGTGTCTTCCTGTTACACAACAGCTGACATAATGAGTGACTGAAACCTTCCTACCCAGATCAAATAAATTATTAATAAGGATGCTGTTAATAACACATTTACTTCTGTGGTCCTCACTTGCTAATATCAGGAAGGACTCTGGTTGCTGGATTTGGCCTGCTTTTTTTCTGAATTTCACTCAGAGAAGTGTGATTGCCAAACATTCCTCAGCTGCAGCAAATATTCCTCATTTGCATGAAAGCAGCACAGCAAACCAAACTCATCTCAGGGTCAACAGACCAAAGCTGCACAGATTTAACAGAGTAAATTTGATTCACAAAAATACAAAGGTACAAATTTGCACTTAAATTGCTTTTAAGTTGTGTTAACCATTGGAAGTAGAGCAAGTAAATATGCGTTTTTGTTTAATCTCATTTACACTCAATTACCACTGACTATTTTTCCAGTTAAAGATGGACCACCATGACTTGTCCAGTCCTTCAGAAATCTTTGAGTTCAACAAAAAAACAAATGGGAATAAGAGACAAATCTTGCAAGTAAATGCTGACTGTCCTGCACAGGGGTGGTTCCGTGCCCCTCCAGAGGATATTACACACATTGTCTTACTTGTAATCTCTCTAAATACTTTTTTTTTTCCCCCAACTTACCCAATGGTTTCCAGTCCATCAAATACTTGGATGGAAAAAGAGTCCTACACATTTGTATTTATTGACTAACTTGGGGCATGGAGGTGATTTACTTTGGCAAGTGATTTTGATATCTTAGTTCCTCATCACTATTACAAATCCTGTTTCCTGGCATTGGAAAGCTTTTTGCAAAACCTGCTCTGTTTTTGTAGTTTTAAAACCCCAACTATTTCATCACTTTAGGTCAACTAGTAGGAAGTGAGTGATATATACCATTTAACCATGAAACTCCAAGCTAGTCTTTACAGAATTGGAAACAAGCTCTTCTCTAGAGCAGTCTTTTTCTTGAAAAACTACATTTCATCATAACATTCTCCAGTCAGCTCTACTTCTTCATTTTCAAAGAATTTAGCTTTGAACATACTTCTTGGCCCAGCTCCCCTACTTGTTCACTTTAGACAATAAACCTCTTTTCCTCCTATAAACTAACCAGGGACCTAGTGAGCCTGAGTAATTCTTACAAAGCACATTGGAGGTAAATGTGAAATGCTACCACCAGGAGTCATGGAGATAGAGGAAAGAAAGGACAGGTCATGGACTGGAGAAAAGAAAACAAATGGCAGTGAAATTTTACTTTGATGGAGTATGAAGATATAAAACATGATAGCATTGAAACATATTTTATCTAAAAGTCCCACAACACCTCTGCTCAACTATTTTGACTTTAAAAGCCTAGCAGAAAGCCTCCAGAACATTAGTAAACCAAATTTTCTCCTGTATGTCATTCTGCAAGTCCTCTCCTTCTCTGTGAAGCAGAGAAAGACCTGAACGTATGGGTTGCTTTGGGAGAGAAAGTCAGCAGAAATAGCAAAAACCCTTTGTAAGCATGGCAGGATGCGTTATTTCAGACAACATCTTCAGTGAAAAGTATTCTGTTGCATTTTTTTTCCAAGTCTAGATATAGCACAAACTTGGAATATCTTAGTAGAAGCTCTTTTCACTACACAGAGACGTCAATGTTTATTACCTCTGTAGAAGTAATAAAGTCAGCGTGCCAAAGCAGCTGGAATCTCTACTGAAAACTAAAGCTTTTACCTCCATCAATAAAGTAACTTCTGCCAGGGAAACTGGAGATCTACTGGCTTAATGAAGTATCACCAGTGCCAGGGAAATTACATGCTGTCTACCTTCAGTCAATATTAATCCTTTTCAGCCGCCTCTACTTATTATCACATACCACCAACCGAGGAACAGAGCATTCTGCTACAATCATTCAACTCACCTTCACCTGTGCACTTGAAACCTTTCATCTTTCACGTAAGCTTGGAGTTTGTGTACACTGTGTGGCAACAAGAACAAACTCACTGAAAGGCCAGTCCTTCTGCAAGACAGGGAGGTAGAATAACTGGGTGAAGAAAAAAGCAAAGCAACACTGTCTTAAATGATTTGTTTTTCAATAGTCTTTTTCATGCTTTCAGTCCCCTTTTCCAAAGATTCGCCTACAGCCTGCTATGTAAGCAGTTTGGACAGATTCTGATTAAATGCTCAGTGTAAGCCTAGTCCTAAGGACTTTCCATCTTTTGCTGAATACCTTTCATAACTGTGACAAGTGAATGCTTGTGAAAGGCAAAAAATGTTATACTCAACATTTCCAAACCTCTGTTCACTATAAAGAGGGGAAATGCTCACACTTGGTAACTAAGAAAACAATGCCTTTTTTGCAAAGCTAATCCAGGCAACAGAGAACCACAGAAATCTGCCAACATTCATTGCTTTTAAACAGGCAGCAAGAATATACTTACTTGTAAATCAAATCACTGCCAAACTGGTTTTCTTATCTGAAATGAGTTTTCAAGAAATTTGATCATTCAACTAGATGTTCAGTGGCAGAAATTCATTAGGAAAAAAAAAACCCTCTTTTTTTTTTGAAAATCATGATTTTCTTTCTAACAGAATCTGGTTTTAACACTTACAGAATCTACAGAATCATGGAGCCCTATACAGCACACACTCAAGCCATGGCTTTCCCTAATACTCCAGCACTCCTTCTTTGCAGTGAGTGTGCAGATGGCAGCAGGGAGAACAACTCACATCTCCCTGGGAGTGCTGGAGAGCAATATCAGAGATTTCTAACTGCAATAAATATTTATTATGACAAGATCAGGTGATCAGCTTTTATATATTACCACTAAAAGAGACTGACAGTACCTAGTACAAGCTCTGCTGTGGGATACCCAAGAAGAGCCTCTTCTACGTTTAGTTCCAAGGGAGAAAGAGGTGCAAGTTTTTAACAAATTGCATGTTCCTCATCCAAGTCCCCGTACACTGGAGCTAGTACAAACTATTTTTTTCAAAGAAATGCAAACTGAAGCAAAGATTTTGCACTGCAAATTTCAGCCATGTTAAATCTACTAACTGCAATTGTGAAATCTTTCAAAGAGAAACTCTTGACTTTGGATTTTGAGAAAGAAAATTGTCTAGTTTTACAATAAATGATTGATCTGCATTTTAAATGTGTCCCAGTTTAAATGGGACAAGGGTCTTCTGCTGAGGATGGATTAGGAGGAAAAGACCCCAAACTTTTTCCTAAGCAATTATTAATCCAAAACTAAGGAGCTTTGATTGAAGGGAAAAAAAAAACAAATTATGGAAAAGGGAAAACAAAATAACAGCCCTTTATTAAAAGGTATGTTTGTATTAACAAGAACACAAAAAGAACCCAAGTAAACAACCAAGCAATACTACTATACCCACCAATAATCCCCTTCAAGAACAAAACCGATAGCCCGGCAAAAGGAAAATTTAAAATAGTTCAATTTTTAGCACCCTTTGGTGTAGTTCCAACCACAGTCAGCAGGGGGCGCCGTCGGGTCACTGGAGGTGTAAAACTTGTCATGTCCTGTACCATTCACCAGGTGGCGCTGTTGGGTCGTTGGAAGTGCAGAACCTGTAGTGTCCTATGGTAGTCACCAGGTGGCGCTGTTGGATCACTACAGGAGCAGAGCTTGTCACCAGTGCCTGTCACCAGGCAGCGCTGTGGGATCCCTGGTCACTGCCACGTGGGATGGGGAAAACAAAAAAAAAAACAACAACAACACCCCCCCCCGGGTATATCGGAGAAAAAAAACAACAAAAAAACTGATTCCTCTTCCCCTCCCGAGGAAAAGGAGGAAGGGGGGGGGGGCGAAGGGGAAGGGGGAAGCGAAAAAAAACAACACCGACAACACAGAAAGTTCTCTCAATGGAAGAAAAACTCACGAACTCCGGGGGGGGCCCCGACAAACAGGAATAGTTGGGAAGGAACCGCAGCAGCCAAAAAAAAAACTTCCCTCCAACAGGAAAAAAACAACAACAAGAAAAAACCAAATGAACCAGCGTCTGCCAGCTCACAGCAGCCTCTCCTCCTCCCCGCGAGCCCGACTCCCCCCCCCACACCTCCTTCCAGCCCACACACCAGCCCCAACCCCTCCCCCTTCGTTGCTAGGCAACTAATGTTCGACCATTAGCGCCCCGGCTAGTTCTTTTGTTTTCACCTAAATGGGTGTGCTGCACACACACACACACACAGGGGGAGGGGAAGGGAAGAAAAATTCCTTGCTAAAGTCAGAACTATGACATTATCCACCCCTAATTTTTCTTCCCATTCCCATGCCACTATACATCTATCAAATTGAACCCTTTTTCTTGAACTCCATACATACATACATTATTCTAAACTACATACACATTCATAAATATATAGGTACAAATACGGGTACAATTATAGCCTGTTTACCCTAAGATAATATCTCCTTGGGGTATGCACCGGGTTTCTCCATCTTCTTGCATCACCCACCATGTGGAACCAGGTCCTTGGGCAAAGACAACTCCACGAATGGATTTGCCTTTGCTCGAGGCATGGTTAACCCAAACTGTTTTACCTAACATACCTCTCATGTGAACCACTGGGACCTTGTCCCCATCTACAGTGTGAAGGGACTCTGATTGGGCAGGGCCGGCTCGATTGACAGAGCCTCTAGTGTTGACTAACCATGTAGCCTTTGCTAGGTGTTGATCCCAGTGTTTGAAAGTCCCTCCACCTAATGCTTTCAGGGTAGTCTTCAACAGTCCATTGCACCGTTCAACCTTCCCGGCAGCTGCTGCATGGTATGGTATGTGATAGACCCACTCAATGCCATGCTCTTTCGCCCAAGTGGTAACTAAACTATTCTTGAAGTGTGTCCCATTATCTGACTCAATCCGCTCTGGGGTGCCGTGCCGCCACAGGACCTGTTTTTCGAGGCCCAGGATGGTATTTCTGGCAGTGGCGTGGGGCACCGGATGCGTCTCCAGCCATCCAGTGGTGGCTTCCACCATGGTGAGCACATAGCGCTTACCTTGGCGGGTCTGTGGCAGTGTGACATAATCAACCTGCCAAGCCTCCCCATATCTGTATTTATTCCACCGTCCACCATACCACAGGGGTTTCAGTCTCTTAGCCTGTTTAATGGCAGCGCATGTCTCACAGTCATGGATAACCTGAGAGATAGCATCCATGGTTAGATCCACCCCTCGGTCTCGTGCCCATCTGTAGGTGGCATCTCTGCCCTGATGGCCGGCGGCATCATGGGCCCATCGTGCTAAGAACAGTTCGCCTTTGTGCTGCCAATCTAGGTCCACCTGTAACACCTCAACTTGTGCAGCTCGGTCTGCCTGTGCATTGTTGCGATGTTCTTCATTGGCTCGATTTTTGGGCACGTGGGCGTCTACGTGGCGGACTCTCACAATCAGTTTCTCTACCCGGGTAGCAATGTTTTGCCATATATCAGCGGCCCAGATGGGTTTTCCCCTACGTTTCCAATTGGTCTTCTTCCATCTGTCCAACCACCCCCACAGGGCATTGGCCACCATCCATGAGTCTGTGTAAAGGAAAAGTTTCGGCCACTTCTCTCGTTCAGCAATGTCCAATGCCAGCTGGACGGCTTTGAGTTCTGCGAATTGGCTTGATTCACCCTCTCCTTCTATAGCTTCTGCAACTTGTCGTGTGGGACTCCATACAGCTGCTTTCCATTTACGTTTCATTCCTACAATACGGCAGGAACCATCAGTAAAGAGTGCATAGCGTATGTCTTCTTCTGGTAGTTGGTTGTATGCTGGGGCTTCCTCTGCCCGTACCACTTGCTCCCCTTCTTCTTCTTCTGCTAGACTAAAATTCTCACCTTCCGGCCAGTTCGTGATGATCTCTAGGATCCCAGGGCGATTTGGGTTTCCAATGCGGGCGCGCTGCGTGATCAGGGCAATCCATTTGCTCCAGGTGGCATCAGTGGCATGATGTGTAGAGGGCGTCTTCCCTTTGAACATCCAACTCAATACCGGTAGCCGAGGTGCCAGGAGGAGCTGTTCTTCTGTGCCAATCACCTCTGAGGCAGCTTGTACTCCTTCATAAGCTGCTAGGATCTCCTTTTCTGTTGGAGTGTAATTGGCTTCTGACCCTCTGTAGCTTCGGCTCCAGAACCCAAGTGGGCGGCCTCGGGTCTCACCAGGCACCTTCTGCCAGAGGCTCCAGGAGAGGCCCTTATCCCCAGATGCAGAGTAGAGCACATTCTTCACATCTGGTCCTGTCCTGACTGGCCCAAGGGCTACAGCATGGGCAATCTCCTGTTTAATCTGTTCGAATGCTTGCTGTTGTTCAGGACCCCACTGGAAATCATTCTTCTTGCGGGTTACCAGATAGAGAGGGCTTACGATCTGGCTGTACTCGGGGATATGCATCCTCCAAAAACCTATGGCACCCAGGAAAGCTTGGGTTTCTTTCTTGCTAGTTGGGGGGGCCATTGCTGTGATTTTATCGATGACTTCAGTCGGGATCTGACGACGTCCATCTTGCCACTTTACTCCCAGGAACTGGATCTCTCGGGCAGGTCCCTTGACTTTACTTCTTTTGATGGCCAACCCAGCATCCAGGAGAATCTGTATGATCTTCTTTCCTTTCTCAGAGACCTCTTCTGCTGTGTCCCCCCATACAATGATGTCATCAATGTACTGAAGGTGTTCTGGAGCTTCACCTTTCTCTAGCGTAGCCTGGATCAATCCGTGGCAGAAGCTTGCACGAAAAACCCCAAAAGGAAAACGTCTCTTATACCTAAAGAGAGTTTAAATGTCTCAGAGGCCGTTGTATTAGAACCAAAGAGAAAATGTAGGAGGGGTTGGGTAAATATACCTCCCTGTGTTTCTCCATAGGGATAGGTGCCATTATCCTTAAAACCCCAAAGGAGACAGTGTAGGCTAGAGCAGTAATATATCCTTGAGAACATGTCCCGAAGGAAAATAACAGGTGCTGAGTTTGCTATGTCATGAACCCAATGCGAGATCTCAAACATACTTATTACAATGAGGGTCATAGTGTCTGAGCTGAAAAACATCGACAGGTGAGACATAGATTTTGGCATAATTATATACCACAGAAAAGCAGCGAGCTTAGACTTCATGGTGCCTACAGGTTCACAAACACGTATAAAGTCACAAAAGGGCAGTTATTCCTTTTCCACTTTTCCTCTCTCAAAGCCTCGCGTTGGGCGCCAAAAATGTCCCAGTTTAAATGGGACAAGGGTCTTCTGCTGAGGATGGATTAGGAGGAAAAGACCCCAAACTTTTTCCTAAGCAATTATTAATCCAAAACTAAGGAGCTTTGATTGAAGGGAAAAAAAAAACAAATTATGGAAAAGGGAAAACAAAATAACAGCCCTTTATTAAAAGGTATGTTTGTATTAACAAGAACACAAAAAGAACCCAAGTAAACAACCAAGCAATACTACTATACCCACCAATAATCCCCTTCAAGAACAAAACCGATAGCCCGGCAAAAGGAAAATTTAAAATAGTTCAATTTTTAGCACCCTTTGGTGTAGTTCCAACCACAGTCAGCAGGGGGCGCCGTCGGGTCACTGGAGGTGTAAAACTTGTAATGTCCTGTACCATTCACCAGGTGGCGCTGTTGGGTCGTTGGAAGTGCAGAACCTGTAGTGTCCTATGGTAGTCACCAGGTGGCGCTGTTGGATCACTACAGGAGCAGAGCTTGTCACCAGTGCCTGTCACCAGGCAGCGCTGTGGGATCCCTGGTCACTGCCACGTGGGATGGGGAAAACAAAAAAAAAAACAACAACAACACCCCCCCCCGGGTATATCGGAGAAAAAAAACAACAAAAAAACTGATTCCTCTTCCCCTCCCGAGGAAAAGGAGGAAGGGGGGGGGGCGAAGGGGAAGGGGGAAGCGAAAAAAAACAACACCGACAACACAGAAAGTTCTCTCAATGGAAGAAAAACTCACGAACTCCGGGGGGGGCCCCGACAAACAGGAATAGTTGGGAAGGAACCGCAGCAGCCAAAAAAAAAACTTCCCTCCAACAGGAAAAAAACAACAACAAGAAAAAACCAAATGAACCAGCGTCTGCCAGCTCACAGCAGCCTCTCCTCCTCCCCGCGAGCCCGACTCCCCCCCCCACACCTCCTTCCAGCCCACACACCAGCCCCAACCCCTCCCCCTTCGTTGCTAGGCAACTAATGTTCGACCATTAGCGCCCCGGCTAGTTCTTTTGTTTTCACCTAAATGGGTGTGCTGCACACACACACACACACAGGGGGAGGGGAAGGGAAGAAAAATTCCTTGCTAAAGTCAGAACTATGACAAAATGTTAAAATTAATTTAAAAAAGCTGATCATCCCTCTACTGAAATATATTGGTCTAGAAGTAATCATAGAATCAGTGCCTCATGAGAGGCACTGCCTTTTAGTTATTTCATTTTTTTATGTTTCTTTGCACGTCAAAGAATCTCCTGGATAAAACGGTCCTTGAAGAGATACTTTCTTTCTTGAATAATAGGAAATCATGTGAATGACAGGAAGATAAGCCCAATCTACAGTGCCAGTTACAGTCAGCTTCCATCTAGTTAGTACAATCTGGGATGACTGGAATGCAATTCAGCACGTACACCAGAAGTATATACCTGTTCTAGGAACAGATAAATTGCATTTTAAGCACCATTGAACAGACTGACTAGCTACACACTGAATAAGAGAAAGGGTCTCTATGATGGTTTGCTATGAGACAGATGTTTACCACTTAGTCTGCTGCACCCAGCTGAGGTATCTGGTACACTGAAGCTGAACCACGCTTTTCATCCAACCTGAGGTAAGTCAAGCACCAGGAGAGCGCAAGAAACACCGCTGCCTCTGTAGCCACGTAAAATTACTACAAATACACTTTATCAATATTTTTACAGATATTTAAATGCAAGACGCATGATGCAAACCCCTAAATTATTAAATTATTTTACACTTTGGGAAAGAATTATACATAAATTGTGTCATTTTTTATGGTATAAGGTATCTAAGTGCCTTTGCTTTGCTCATTTATATTTAATGTACAAGGCATACAGAATACTAAGCCAAAAGATGCTGGCAAATCACTCAACTTTTCACCTTAACAGAACAGGTCTAGCAGAAGCAAAGATCTATCTCTACATGGACTAATGAAAAAAAATTACTTGTGCTAAAAGGTTTTGCTAGCTAGAGCATTCTGTATCAAAACTCCCTGAGACACAACCATGTGTCTTCCACAGTAAGACTAGGAAACAACTGAGTGCTTGCATCTACCTATTATATACAGCTAAAGGAACAAAAAGACACAAATGATTTTGTTGGAAATACACTGATAAAGCCTTATTATTTGAATCTTACAGTATTCATTTGGCCCGGGAAGACTTCATATTTTTAGAGCAATCATCACAAAATTTGCTACTAAATTGTTGGCAGTAACATGTAAAAAGGAGTTGGTTTTGATTATCAGCAATTTAAACTTAAAGTGAAACTAGCAGCATTATAACCTTCTAAATGCCTTATGCCATTATTATGTCTACTATCTTTGATTTAATTTCTTTACCACAGTTCCCGTACTAGGACTCATAGCTAGCAGCGCCTTTGGCTCATGTGTAAAAATTGTTGCGAATGAGATGAAGGAAATTACCCCACACCAGCCCAGGAGCCCTTGCTCAATGTTATGCAATTTTTAAGGTGAAAAATGAGATCAAAGTAAGATTGAATTCCCCTGGCAACAAGAGGAAAGCTCCAGAGATACTAGTAACATTCCTTGGTCAAAGGAGTTGCTTCTGTGGTGGATACCAGCAATAGCATACAGGGACTTGGCCAATTACTCCTGCAACAGTTTCATTATACAAAACCATTTTCACACAGACTGTTTCACCCATTCTTACTAATACAAATGTTTTCAATTAGTTTTGACTAAACAAATCTGTTTTTACAAACTGCCTAGAAATCTACTTAACACTTCCATCAAAAGGAATAAAATATAATTTCTTTTTAGTTTTCAATGCTCTGAAGATTTCCTTCATAGTGAACTAAATTTTTTGCTAAGTAATAGCACACCTGGGTTCCCCAGTCACTGAGATAAACACCTCTCCTCACCCCAGGAAAAATCAATCCAAAATTAGGTTAAGCAAATTGAGAATTATATATGAAGATAGAAGGAAAGAGCAATGTTTGATACATATAAACACACATACACACACACACATATAAATACAAGTACTATTTAACTTCAATATGGGGTTTTAGTACAAGAAAACAGTTCCATAATACAGCATTCAAATTTATAATTCAATGCAGAGGATGTAAAATTTGGGAAATTTTAAGAAATAACTGAAGGCACTAATTTATTATTTTCAGGAAAAGAGTTACTCCTGTTTTTTAGTAATGAATGCAAAGTGTACTTAAACCTGACAGCTCAGTGCAAGGTCTGCATGTAGAAGGGAAACAAAACCCAGTTTGTGAACTTGAAATTACCAGTTGATCAAAGCATGTAACACTTAGAATACAAAATTCTTTTGCCCTGAAAGAATATGCATAATTGACAGAATTTATATTGGCTCAATAACTTAAACAGAAATGTTCTCTTATGATGCATTTCATCACTGAGCTTCATATTGACAGTAACTGATGGAATAAAAAAAACGTGTTTTACATGAACTATGTACTAACATTTCCTTTAGACTGAATTTTTACCCTTTTTCTCTCTTTCTGGAACTTTATGTCTATTAGCAAAGGAAATGTTTTTTGTAATAAGCAAATACCAATGGCCTGCTGTAAAAATTATCTCAGTTTAATTCAAACTTGCCAGCATTTTCCTTGGGACATGGCCCCAGTTATGAACAATTCACTTATCAATAACTAATTAAAGGCACACGATACAATATAATTCACTGTAGAAAAAAGCAGCACCAGTAGTCAGGTGAAAAGACTGATTACATTTTAAACTAGAATACAAACTGATAGGAAATGTGTTCACTTGTTCTGTTATGGCCACTAGGGAATTAGGAGAAATTTTATCTTATTTCTTCAAGACTGGGGAGAAGAAACATTCCAAAAGTTTTCCTTTAAACTGGCAATTATTAGTACCTGCTTTTTACAGCAGCAATACATTAAAGCAGGAACAAAAGCAGTACAATTCTAACAGAAAAAAAGTAGGTCAGGAAAACCCCACACTTACTTCAACTTTTTAAGTTCAACTTGAAAATAAAAGTGAAAATGGAAAAAGTTTAGATTGGCACACCAAATGAACCACTGAAATACCTAATATTTTAGTGATATATGTCATACGTTATGCACAAAATCATGAGCTTGAGTTTGTGAACCATCTTTTGTGTAATTCATGTGCCTTTTCACATTCATATTTACCCTCTGTAGCAACAAATGAAGTAAAGCACAAAATCATTATGTTTTTAGCATCTTGCTTTATTTTTGTCATGGTTTTGCTACACATGGCAAGCATCAATGCATAGTTGAAAAATACCAGTGAATTTGAAATGTACATGAAATACTGGTAAGCAATTGTTGGGCAATTCACCTGTAACAGGCAGGTGTATCTCCCAGGTGACGTGGTGTAGCAGGATGCTCTGCCTGGAGTGGGGGTAAAACAACTCCAACAATGCCCTCTTTGCAAAGCCAGTGGTGAATGGAGAAGCGGGCTGTCCTGCCGCTTTTCATGTGGAATAATGCTGAAACCAGCCTGACTCATCACTCCCAGAGTTAAACATCCTGATAGTGAGGTGAAGCTGTGGTACACCTGCTGAAGTACCTGATAAAGGACAACCCAGTAATACTACTGATAAACTGATCTAAAGATGCTGAGCTGACATAGCTGACCTGGAAACATGGCCCAGTCCCACTTTTTAACTGGAGGACCTTGTAACATCCCCCTTTCTGGAGCGGGTGTGAAAATTCCTCCCTGTAGTGGGCATGGCCCTCAAGGTTACTCTTCAAGGCTGAGAGAACAAGATTTGCTCACGCTCATTGGTATGGCTGAGTAACATCAATCTCTACTTAATAATTGCTTTTGCTAGCTTTGACGTAATTGCTTCAATAGAACTGCTTTAATAACGTCAATACTGTGTCAAAAGTACTGCACTATACTAGTAGTTACAGCTACCAATACTCTGTAGTAAATAATTCTGTTTAAGATCTTTTAGTCTAATCATTATCACAATAAACAATTTATTTTTATATAAATATTGCCATTCTTAATTCTGTGGGACAAAGCTGTTTAAAGTTCAATTCCACATGTGTGATCCTTTAGACTTAAACCACTAGCAAATCTGGGACTAAGACTGGATCCAGCCACACCCAGGTGCCTCTCTGAGGAGTTTAGAAAGCAAGAGGGTGCTTTCTGTACCTTGTGACTCAATGGGGGGGACTTCTCTAATAAACTTTGTCTGAAGCTCCCACTCTGCCCATGACACACAGGTGAGACAAACACTTCAGTTCTCCTTTGTACTCTACTCTGTCTCTGTACAAATTACAGCATTACATACAACATCTCTGTTTACCCTGAAAAGCTGCCAGTGTCAGCTAAAGTTGCCTGAATGTCAGGTTGAGGTGTGAGACTGCCATGTCTGTTTGGAAGGAGAGAAAAAGAAGTCATGTGTTACAAGTGCTTGCTATGCATTTCTAAGTGGTGTTCACCCATTGCTGTCATAGAACTGGTGTAAGAATATGACCAGAAAAAACAGTATTTTGAAATACAGCTAACAATTATTGTAAAAACTCACACAAAATAGCTAGAAATACAGAGAATGAAAATATGTGGTTTTAAACTACTGAAGACATCCCCATTAATTGATCCTTAAAAATATCTAGAACAGTACAGTACCAATCTTAAGGACCACTGGTGGACACATAGTTATCAAAAATGCTAGAGCTACAGTCTAAAAGTGAGAAAGTGCAATTCTCCACTTTGTTCCTATATGCATTTCCCTTTGCAACAAATCTGGATAAAGCACAAAATTATACAAACATTATACCATGAAACAAGAATATTGAAAATTTTCTACATGGACTTCAGTGTTCACTCCTTGCACTAAATATATTCATTATTGGCATTCACAGCCTGTAGTTTAAAATACAGGATAAAAGTAAATGAATGAACAGTGCTTCTCTAGTAAACCATCATGCCTTTGGATAAAAGACAGTTCTTGCTCTGAGGGCTCTAAAGCAAGACATTTCTTACGTTGTTTCTGGAAAACTATAAGAGACAGAAATCCAAGGCATGAGGATAACTCTTTAAGGAATGTTCTGCTCTTCCAATCTTCTTTCCAAGAAAGAAACCTTTTATTCATTTTATAATAAAGCCTAAACAGACCCACTGTACTGTCAGACAAGTCTGCATTAGCATATATTTCTAACATGAAGAACAAACAGCGCAGAGACTATTCTTCTAGTGGAAAGACACATTTTAAAGGTGTGAAACGCTTTCCATAATTAGCATAGTGTGCTGCAAAGAGCCACAGAAAGTCTCCGGTACTGATTAAACTAGCCATCCCAATTAATAATTTGCTTGGGGGCTTTTTTTGTACTTTATACTAATATATATTTACAAATGTAAATGCAGTATTAACACATCACCTAACATTGTCACCCCTTGGTAACCTGGCAACTTAAGGTCAGCACATGCCACCCTGTATATGCTCTTCCACAAAAATAATCCCTTTTGACAGCTTTTCATCACAAATTTGAGTAGTTAAGGCCCCATTTCTTTAATGGGCAATGAAGTTCCATGAATAAAGAAATTAAAAATTGTTAATAGACATTCTCAGCTTGTACCCTATAAACTAGACGAGAGTCTAGACAGTCTTATCTAGTTAGACAAGACCAGACAATTTTTAATTTGGGACTTTATCTGAGAAATTCTGTATATGAAAACTGAATAGTCCACAGTGCAAACTACTACTTCATAAACCTGCAGCATAATAACATTTTCCTCAAGGAACTTATTTATGAGGAAATTGATATTTCTGTATAATAATAATAATAATAATAATAATGCATTTTATTTTACAACTATGAGGATGATATTGCACTTACTGGAAAATGCCATTTACAAGTACAGTAGTAATGTCTTTAAGCAAATTCACATTTTGAGCAATTTTTATTTTCTTCTATCTTCCTTAAAGCTTATGTTTTACTGTAATAAATGTTTGCCTTCACACAACCCTTAAATATTTACTAAAAGTCCTTAGTTTCAAATTAAATAGTATTCATAATTAGTGTATTTTTAAAAATTAAAAACAATTTGGTCAGCACATCATAATACTATAACCAAACTGCCTTCTCTTTTCTAACCACAAAGCTAGTAATTATCTGCAAATTTAGTACCAAGTAACTACAGGGGAATAGAATTTCCTAAAACACTACATGATAGCAAGGTTCAAAGAGGTGCATAGGCAGCTGCACAGTGTGAAATACAGATTGTTTCTTTCAAAACAGTCCAGTATAAGAGTTCAGCAGGACTCTTAACAAATAAATAAATTCTAAAGGCTAACATATTTTTTACAACTGCCATACACTATTAAATCCCCATTAATACTTAGCATTTATATAGTACTTCACATTTTTAAAGCGCTATACAAATACTATCTAGATTGAAATGTATTGTCTAAAGGCAAAATACAAATCCAAAGTGAACAATGACCAGAAGAATGGCGCCATGACAGTAAAATGCATGACAGTAGTGCAATTACTACAGAGAGAGACTAAGAACTTTATCTAGCTATACATGAGCTATCATGGGAGATCACACGCTTTGCAAGGGAAATGTACAGATATAAAACTATCACCATTTATTAAATAGGTTCTGTGACAAGGAACTGACACAGCTGTAACTGGCTCAACAACCTTAAATGGTTAAGGTGTAGGAAAGGTGTACCACCTTCGAAGGTGTAGGAAACAGAAGAAACCCCTTCAGTGACAGACAGCCAGGTTATTTCAAGAGATAATACAAATAGCTTTAAAAGCCATCATTCTTACACATCAATGTGGATTCCATGTTTTATAGACATTAATTCTCTAGTGCCTGTTAAATACATGATGAATGAACATAGATGAGGTAAAGATGCTGTAATTGCCACATACAGCCAATATGGCAAAGGCGGAGTTTTTCCAAAAGGGCAGATCCAGAGGCCATGACGAATCCCATCACGGACATGATGAGAAGTCCAGGATATGAACAACATCCAGGGAAGAAAGCACCATGAGTCCTTAAGCCTGAAAAGGTGCATAATAAACTTTAATGTCAGAGCCACAACAGGAATCATGGTAGAACAGTGAAGAAGTGGTCTCCGTGGAAGAGTCAGCGCAGCCTGCAGGAAAGGAAAGTATAATGAGGTTCATGGATGTTTACAGGTGTACTATCAGGTGACTAAGTGGAAGTGCAAAGAAAAACCACTCCTTTCCACTACAATTAATCAACACTAACAATATGACTATTTTATGCATGAAAGCTGTGTGCTGCCCTGTTTCTCTATTGTATGATATGAATCATGGATCCTACTAACCATTATCAACATCAACACAAGGAGAGAGAGGGATGAGGTATCCTACTTGTCATACAGTCATACTGTGCACAGGAACTTGAGTAATCTGCTTCACTTACTATTTGTATTTAATTTCAAGATAATTAAAAGGAAAACAACCATCCAATACACTTGAAATATTTAATATGCTTTACTTGAAATAAATCATACGGTTTAATGGCATTTATTTTCAAAATCCATTCCATATTTTACTACAGTTAGCACCTGTAAAGTTGTTTCAGTTGCACAGTGTTTAAAACAGAACGGTAATTTTCAGTACAATAAAAACTGGATCAAAGTGACATGTATTTTGATTGCCTTGAGACAGTCTTCTTCAGGGACAGGCAAAACAAAGTTCAGAAGCCCACATCTGAAACATTTGGGTTTTTTTGTATCAACAACTTGTTTAACATTAACTTAGTTGAAAGCCTTATATTTGGTTTTAATCTAGATAGTGAGATTTGATTTAGCCATTTTAGGAAGTGATAATGTAAATTTAATGTACACATTTCAGAAAATATCCTGTGGATGTACTCACTAGCAGCAGCCAGAACCACTGCCACAAATTCAAACACTGTAAAAAAAAAAAGTAATAATATCTTTGACAAATAAGGGACAAATAAGTAGATTAATTTTTCTGTAAGCACAGGAGAAGTGATACAGGAGAAGAGATTTTTACTAAAAGATCTATATAGGTGCTGATGCAGTATTAATTGGTTCAGTGCAGATACTGGTGAACATTTGGAAGGACTGTAAAAAGCACCAGAGATGTAACTTGACAGTGTATCTCATTGCTGTATTGAACAATCCCTCACTGTATCTAATGCAGAAAGCAAACACAGCATCGCTAACCTGTTCGGTCTTTGGTTGTGTTTAATCCTTGCAGGATTCAACAGCAGGAGTACCTGACAGTGGAACTCTGGAACAGCTTCATCAAGCTTTCCTGCACAATTTAGACAACTGCTTTTAACACTGTCTTCTCTGTAAAGGAAACTTTGATGTAGCTGTAGCCAAGTAATACAGAGATGGGAAGCTATGGACTTGGAATATATAACAGCCTGTGCTTTAAACCAAAGCCAACATTACAAGGCCTGCAGAAAGCTTTGCCCTATTAGCTTCTCACTACATGCTTGTCCCTGACTCACAATCAGGTGACGGGATTAAAAATCTCACAAAGTGTTTCCATCATTTTTAACTCTAATGTTATGGACCCACCTCCTTTAAGTTAGTTCAAAAGGTGTGTTTTCTACAACTTAATTTCTGTTTCGCACAAGCAGGTTGTTCACGGATTAAAATAGAAAAATCTTGCAATGGTGAAATTGTTTATCACCTGCCCTGCAAAAAGTCCAAATTTTCTTACTGTCAACCACAACCTCAAAAGTCCATACTAGCCTAATTTTGAAAAAACCTGGATAGTGACATGTTTTGGCAGATAGCCTATTGACTGATCTTTATTTCTGCACTTTGAAAAAAATCAGTAGCAAAGTCTAAATTAGTCTTTTCCCTCTGCCCCGTTAATGTTAGGTACCAAAAGCAACACAGTGAGTAAGGAGATTTTTAATGTTACTTATGTACGCAGTTTATCAGTATTGGTGCCAATCTTTATCCAGTTTTGGGAAGATGAGGCTTAAGTTTTTTTCCTACAATTTTTAGAGGGCAAGGTTGTTCATACAGCCAACTTGCGTGTTCAATTTTAGCAAGAGAAAGCCCTATTTTACAACTGCAGCACTATTATTAGGCTTCTGAAATGCTGTGCCCAGCAATAGTTGCCCAGAATAGTCTGTTTCCACTTTTACATTCTGTGACTAGAGGAACACTTACATCCTTGAGTTGCCAAGCCCAAGAGACAGACAGTTCTGTTTGGCAATATAAGCAGTTACACTCTCTTTCTCCTAACAGGCAAATTCGTTTGTACTTAGAAATCAACAGATCTTTAAAAAAAAAAAAAAAAAAAAAAAAGTTACTACAGTTTTCTGCCTTAAACTTCCTGAAAAATGCTGCAAACAACCAATTCACAAATGACCTTTTCCATGAAATGCACCTACATGTTCAATCAGGAGCAAGATGATACTGAAGTTCCTGCTCCTGCAGCCCCTCTCATGCACTGCAGTGAGCAGCTGGACACAGGAGACAATTATCACACTCACTCTTAGCTCACAGTGACACCATGGATGTTAAGTAACAACCAAGGCTCCTTCACGCATATTCTGTGATGCTTCACAAGCCTGAAGTCCTTAGTTTATAGCAACATATTCAATGTAACATATACACTTATATTACAGTAATAATGTTAACAATACACTAACATATTCAATACTATATTAATTGTTTTTGTGCAAAGCTTATTCTCCAGTTCCAGAAATGCCCCTGTGCAGCTCAGGTTGGTCAGCAGTGGCACATTAACCAGCTGTGTTATGTAAATTTGCTGGTACAATCTTGTTTGCCACCAACTGCATTTTCTACACTTTTCAGTGTTCAGTAGCAATACAGCAATTTCTGCAAGTCTGTTCTGCAACATGAGTGCCTGGGCTACAGTCCTGAGGAGCAGCCCCTCATGCAGTATCAGCAATCCTGACTGACGTCAGGCTGCAGTAACTATCACCTTTAGTGCTAGCCAACGAAACAGATTCTTCAAACAGTGATTCCTTGATTCTTCTACACACATGCGCACAGTAAAAAGCCCACAGAACACAAAGAACTACAAATTCCAAGTAGGGAGGTGTTGTAGATGTCCTACTTGTTGCAAAAATAATGTGGGCAAAAGGGCAGATCACATGGTACTTGGTACACAAGTATTTATCAGAGCAAACATATAAATACCACAGGTGACTATTTACCCTGAATACTCCAGAAAAATAATGATGGCCATGAAAAACAGGACAACGGCCACACAATTCAGGTGGTGAGCTGTGTCAGCAGGAACAGAAGTAGGTGACTGGAGTAGTGTGAAGCTAGCAAGTGGAGGCAGAAGACAATACTGCCTTGTGCTGCACAGAAAGGTTACTTAAAAAAATTAACCTGTCATCAGATTTAAAAGTGATGATGAAGAGCTTTATAGGTACTTGTGTAGATTACTATTGTTACAAATCAGTAATAGTGGTGTGCTTTGTTAATTAGACTTCTTAATTTATTAGTTACCTAGTAATGTATTGCTTAAGCTGTAAACACTGTAGTCTCATAAATCAATTACTTTCAATCCTGCAATTCAAAGATGAACAAATATATATTAAAAAATATCCCATGAAGTAATAAATTACATAGGAACTAGCCTGACATGAACTGAGAGGTGCATCATATTAAACTGAGAAAATTAAAATCACACATTACAATCAGACCTAGCTTGCCAGGCAGCACACTGCAGAAAAGTTTACGAGGATTACATTACATCACAAACCAAAGAGACTGATGGCACTGCAAGATGTAAAAATTGTAACAGGTGATTTTTTTCCTTTTAAAAAGGACAGAAGTGTACCTATGTGCCACTGAAAGGAATTAATCTATGCTATTTGGCTCATATGAAGTCTCTTCTAAAATACTACTCATGGTTTTGGATAGGACCCTTAGATAATTCAGGCAAAAGGCAATCCACAGGAGAAGAGAAAAACAGTATGAGGTTTGGAAAACATAAATCCAGCCCCATACAATTTTTTTGAAAGTTAGTTTAACTGAGAAGAGATTTTTGGTGAAGCATAATGGATTTCCAAGCTGTAATGCTGTTACTGCTCTAAAAGTCAAGGGACTTATATTAGTTATGTTTTACAGGGAAACATCCTTTATTAGTCCAGTTAACATGGAAAAGGAAGGAGTTTGTAGGCAAATCACTTTGAAAAACCCTCTGGACTTCTTGTCTTCTCCTCACCTCAGGTAAATAAGTTTGGCTACTGAAAGGACTGTGATTTTACTGTCCACATTGTGTGTTTCTGATGTGAAAAACATTTTTGGGGAGAGCAGAGAAATCAGCTGTCTTTTGCAGAAAAACCTTAAAGAATAAGAAAACAAGATCTAAATGTCAACAAAGTAGCCTGGATTAGAAAATGAATTGCTAGCTGCTTGGGAACTGAAACAACAAAGGAACAAACTAAGTCAAGAAATTACAATAATTTACTGTGTTTCAGATACACAAACGTTCTCCATCATCGAAAGTGTAAGAATATTTAACCTTGCCTCGCTGAAAGCAGCTAAGAAACAGGCCACCTCCCAGTTCAACACTCAACTTCCCAAACAGACATGGTGAAGAGAGACATCTAGTGTTCACAATTAAGAAAAAAATACTGGTAATAATTTCAAATGCAATAAAAAGAAGCAGTACAATTTTAATAATACTTTCTAATAGCCAATCATTCATTACTTGAATTTACTGATTTTAAAATAAGAAAATATACTTGAGAATAAATACTGAATTAAATTCTATTCCATAATGTTAGCATTATAGGATGCATTAATCAACCAATCTGAAGAGTGGGCATAAAGAGAATAGAGCCGGGCTCCCGGTACCCAGTGACAGAGCAAGAGGGAATGGACTGAAACACAGGAGGTTCCTGAGAGGGAACACATTTTCACTGTGATGGTGACTGTGCATGGGATCCAAACGTATTACTCAGAAAGAATGAATGCAAACAGCAGCTCTATCATCTACTTTTCAGATATTTCTGCCCCATATTGCAGATATTTCTAACCCTTACTGTAAAAAGAAATGGAATAATCCACTTTATATACAAAAGCATGCAAGGCAGCCTTTAACTGCTTAACTTGGGTAACAAAGCAATTACGTGATACACATAGGATAGCATGTACAGCTTTCAGAACTCTTCTAAGTAGCAGAAACCTAACAGTAGAATGGCTTTTAAAAATTTTATGGCTTTTAAAATCATAAAACCTGCATATAAATATAATTCCATATATATAACTTTTGCATTTAGGACAAAAAACTAAGCAGGGATGAAGAAATAAGAGAAATAAATTACTGATCTATTGACTTACCTTTAAAGAGAGGGATCCAGCAAGAAAGAAGTGGTCCACGTCAATGACAGAGGCAAGGAAGCCAGCCAGAGTGACCTCAGTGAAGTCACTTTTCTTCCTGAGTCCAATCACTATGGCCCATGACCACATTCCCAGTATACCATGCACTGCATTATCGGAGAAGGCTCGGAGCCAGTCATTTTGCTGAATGAAGGAAAACTGCAGAAGTCTGTCTGCTACAAAGCAGAATATACCCAAACATAGACTGGAAATAACTGAAGCTGTGCTGAAAGTCTGGAGAAGAGCATGGGCCTTTTCAGTCTCAGATGCCATGACAAAAGCCATGTCACAGCACACCAAATGTTATCAGGATACACACTGAGCATTGTCCTTTGTTTTGTCACTTGTTCTGGAAATGTCAAGAGATCAGAAAAAAAACTATTAAAGAAAAAAATCCATTAGCACAAAGCATTATCACAGCTAAAACTGAGCATAAAAAAGCCCCAAATTTAATGTTTGCACTAGGGAATTTTTTAATTTTTAGTTAATTTGTTGACTTGAACACCACAGCTCTGAATTAAAACACTTGTCCTGTTTTAATTAGAACAAGCACTAATAACATGGAAAGTTCTAATTCCACTTACTGAAATATTAGATTTTACAATGTAATTTGAAACACGTCTATGATAATACATTTCAAGACCCCTTCTGGTCTTAAATACACAGTATTAATTGAATTAAATACTTTACACTGCAACAACAAAAGATTACTCAATATGGAGGATTCCTAGGACTGATGCTCAAAAATTCCTGATATCTCTACATGACAACTGTTAAAACTGAGTTTTTTTATAGATTAAAAACTATAATCCAAATCACTATTTTAATTTACATATTTGGCGAACATATGTATTATCACCCTGGTACACTTTCCTGAGCAACTTGTTGTTCAGTTTGGGGACTGGGACATAGAATAAGCATTAAGAAAACCAGAACCACTTAAATATCTTCACTATTTATGATAAACACAAAGACAACAACCATTCAGTCAACCAAAGTAACCAAAACTGAGTGCTTACAGGAGAAAACTACATACGCTTTTTTAATTAAATTAACACCTCAAAAGAAATTCCAAAATTAATTCAAGATCTGAAAGACATCTCCATCCCACTCCCCAAGAACAATTATAGGATATCTGGATTACAAAGATACAGTACTTTTTATTTATGTGATAACATTAAAAGAACACTTCGGAAAAAAAAGTCCTCATGTTGATGAAGTATTCTATAGCTTTGTTACGTTAAACACACTGAAAAGCTGTCTTTGAAGGACCTGTTCTAACTGCTGTGCTAGTCTTTTTGGGGAGCCATAGGGATAGACCACAGTTTTGAAGCCTATATTCTATCTAAAAATGGATTCTTCCCACGAATTTGCCATTTTTGTGCACTACATTTAACCCTGATAATCTGTCTTCATACAGTTCTATTAGGTAAACTTTTATTCTGAAGGCACTTTTTGTGAGTGTATTAGAATTCCGTTGAAAACAATTAACAATGTTGACACATAATAGTTTACGATTTAAAACACATTGTTGATTGTAAGTCTTAGAAAATACGTTTCTTCCAGACTTTTTGCATGCCTGCTTATTGTAGAATTATCTGCAAGACACGACTGCTGGCATCTTCATAGGAAAAAAAAGCCTGCTGAATCATTTCTGTGGAAAACATTAAAAAAAAAAAAAAAGAGAAGCATGAATAATACATAGTCTTTGCACAGAGATGAAAAAAACTGGGTCAAGTTTAGCATCTGTTAACCATGACTGTGCCTCTTCTGAATGAACATGTAGACACAAAGTATTTGCTGAAACACTGCAAGTGCCATTTTCTGGTGGACGACTTTACAGTGCTTTTCTGAATAACTTCCATTTTAAAGAAAAAATGGTGAACTCCTCACAAATATTTCTTCTATATAACCATCACATCAGATTGGATTTCATTTAAAATTAACATATAATCTGTGTAGGAATCTAATCTATGCAGAGGTGACGCAGCAACATACCTCTAAAAAGCACATCAGCATTCAAAATCAAACTTAGCCTGTGACTAGGAGGACATTTTTTTTTCCACTGCAGATGCCTTATTCCAGTAGCAAATGTGGCCTCTGCCTCAGTGTTGAACCTCTGTGTTTTCTGAATCCAGTCTGCCCAGTCCAAAGCAGGAAATACCAAACACCGTTTGTTCCATTCTAAATAAAACAAACACGGCAGCAGTAAGACTGATACTACACAAAGCTCTTCAAACACTCTACAAAACACACATGAAATCTGAACAATAGTAAAAAAAAAAACAAACCAGAAAGTATAAGTATATATTTAATTAATTCATGAACAAATATAATTGAGCTAAAAGCAACTTCCAGCTAGGGTTTGGAATTGCTGTTAAAGAAAGCAGGAAAAAAAGACCATACAGCAAAAGAAGAGCACACATAAAGACAGAACACAATAATAATTAAAAGATAATAAACCCCAAAGTGGTAAACTCAGAAAAGAACACTCCCAGTCTTTTTTAAGTAACTGCGTTTCAAAATACAGAGCAATCTATTTTAACAGATCCCTTCTTGTGCCTGAAAGATTCCCACCTAATGAAACATTTATGAGTCCCATTCAGGGATCTATTTTTTAATTTCACCCTATTACCAAGTGGCCTCAGAACAGATAAACAGAGATGTAGAGATTCAAACAGCAACAGAAATCTGTGTCAATTCGGTGTTAGCCTTACACTGCTTTGCTATGAAAAGTATTACCATGTGCATAAAGTACATGGGACAAGTATCACTACAGACTTCAAAAATCCAAAATGAGTATGATTTATTATGTATCATAAATTAAAGGTAATAATGCCAACTGGACAAGAAGCACTGTATGTGAATAGGTTTCTTTCATACAGAATGAAGAACATGTTGCAAAACTGGCTTTGGGTTGACCTCAGGCCACAGTGATGTCCAAATGCTGTTTTTAAACAGCCTATTTCTGCCACCTTTTTAGAAAAAAATATGTGTAAAAATCAAGTCACATTCCCAGGAAAACAATATTAACTATAAATATTCTGCAGATCAAGAGTGAAATCAGACTAGAAAAGGCAAAACTCTGTTCAACCAAAATAATTTCTAAAATGATAAATTTAATGTAAATGTAGAACCCCTTTTTTTTTCTGAAATAATAAATTTAATGTAGAACTAGAAACTTTCTTTTTGTCCAAAAATTATGATTTTCAAGCTGTTTACAAAATATCACAATTAAGTGTCATAAGTTTTTCTATCCTATCTATAAATCTCAGAAAGCATATTTGCTTACATATTTGTTTTACATTCCTGTTAAAATATAAAATTGGGAAGTAATTCACAAAAGAATGATGAAACTGGGTGGTTAGTCCAGTTAACATGCTGAAGGGAAGCTTTATGTTGGTTTTACATAAAACACAACACCTGACAGAGTGACACTGCTTAGAGCTGTGATTTCTTGGGTCATTTTTATATGAGATAAAACACTATATACATCTCTGCCCATGCCCTCAAAATGCAATTTTGCTAATATGTTTAATGTAACTTAAGGAAGTTACCAATATTACTTTAACAAATGCACAGTTAACACTTTAAATTACTGACACACGAAGATATTTAGGTCAAAACTGTAAATATGCGTTTGGGGAAACTAAGAGGCCTTTCAACTCATGCTGTATGAGCAAAACAAAAATCCAGTGGCTAAAATTATCACTTAGAAATACTGCTCTCCCAATTTTTTTTCTCCCATTTTGCAATGATCAGGTATGGGAAAACGTATAGATATTTAATGCATAAAATGACAGAATCACAGAATCAATTAGGTTGGAAAACGCCTCTGGGACCACTGAGGTCCAACCTGTGACTGAACACTAGCATGCCAACTAGCAGAATTATTTGGACTTCATGCAAGAAGTCAAAAGACTGCAGTCCCTTATAACTCTATTATCTCCTAAAAACTCTAATATTTGATATTAGATGTTAATTTTTATTAAAAACTGCATGACGTAGAATTACCATTTAAGACACCAGCTCAAACCTTAAGCATATTAACTCATGGAAAAGGAGATTCCAGCCTAAGACAACCTATGAAGAACTGGCAATGCAAGTGTTTTTGGGTCAGATAATTATAATATATTATTGGGGCTGGAGGGCGGAAAAGGACAAAAGCCCAGAAGGAACCCGCAGGATTTACCCAAGATGCCGAGGAACTAACTAAATTAAACCCAGCAGGGAATTAACCTGGAAACCTGGAGTATGAGGGGACGCCCGGAGCCCTTGAGGGGTGAGGGGCTGGGAGCCGCCGCCGCCCGTGCCCAGCCCGTCCCGGATCCCACCTGGAGCGCGGCCGCCGCCATCCGCCCCCTCACCCCATCAGAGAAAGCCGCCCGGCCGCCCTGATCCCGGCAGGAGCGGAGTAGGAAGCGGGTTAGGAAGCATGCGTGGCCGCGGAGCAGCCTGGGACCCGCATCAGCCTCGTCTCCTCCCATGCCCGCCCCGCCCCAGTTGTGAGGGAGAAGCGTTTCTCAGGCGGCTTTAAAACAGCGTTTCGGTGTTCGTACTACGGCTGGTTACAGCGCTGAGAGAAAAGCGTCTTCTGCCCTGAAATGAATTATTTATTTACTAAAAAAAAACCAAACCAAACCAAAACAAACAAAAAAACCACCAGAGAATATAAAGAATTTGGGAAACATTTTATTGGACTTCTTCGTGTAAGCTTCTGAATAAAAGCACATTTTTACAGTTAGAACTGCCTGTCCCTACTGTAGTCACTTCAGGAGTTCACTAAGTTGTTCTATGAAATCAATCGACTCAAACACAACTTCATACATTTAAGAGCAGCACGGTCAGGTCAGCCCTGATGTATTTATACAGCTGTGCTCTATTTCACCTGTTCTCTTTGTCTATAGCAAACATATCCCTGGCACTGTTACTGACATTACAGTGGCAGCTCACAGATTTCACGGGTGTCACAATGGCAACTTGTCCCTGTGCCTTCAGCCTTCGTTCCTGCTGCCCCTCAGAGCTCCCTCAGACACAGCCAGGACAGCTCCTACGAGGACACGGAACACAGGTCTTCATGTGCTGTGAGGCTTCACTTCCCAGAAGCGGCAAGCAGAGATTCAATATCCTGAATGACTTTAGAAGTTTTCTCCAAAGCTTCCAAGACGCACCCGACACTGAGTTCTTCCAATTCACTCCTGCTTTCATTTTTTCTGACAGCGATACCAGACGGAATGGATTTTGCAGCAGATGTCCCTTCCGGAGCATTGCTACTGTCTAAAAAAAATAGTGTTACTTTGTTAAGGAAAAACATCAAACTCTTCCTCCTAATGAGAAAAATAATTCTCCATGTCTATGTTCATCATTTTGGATTGCAAAGTTTCACATTTTGTAGCATGGTAATTACATATAGCCAAAAAATAAAGAGGGTGTATTACTTAAAATGTCTATAACATTTATATAAAAATGTCTTTTAGACTTCAATTTTTCCAAGAGGTACTTTAAAAAGAAAACTGATATTATACTGCAATTTAACAGTGTGCACTTTTCACACTAATAGAATTGTACACCGGTTTAAAGACAATTATAGAGTGGTTTTAAGCAGATTCAGCACAGCGCACATTTTGAGCTGGCTGAACACAATTAAAACAACACTTAGGTAGCTGATAAACAGAAAGATACTGTACTGCAACAATAAGCCCAAAGCAACTGCCTTATTCCTCCTTCAAGAACAAATCAGCAGATGACTTAGCAAAACTGATGCAATAAGCATTAAAGGGCTGCGTTTTTTGGTGACTTTCATTTTGGTGCTTTGATTCAGAACTTGTACAAGATAAGTGATAAAACAGAAATGATAAGAAAAAAAGGTAATTTTAAGAAGTAAGGCAGTAAAAGAAAGTAGGAACAGGATAGAGAGCCTTTGATCTAAAGTGAAGATCTGAACATACAGACAGACAGCAGAATTTAAAAGTGAAAAATCTTTACAGCTTTCAAAAGGATACAATTAAATCTCTGTATTTTTTCAAGCTCAGCATCAGCAGACCTGTCCAAAAAATAAAGTTTATTAAACTATTTAGTATCATAAAAGGTTCTCAATGACATTTTATAACTCAGATTTTATTTTTTTAACAGTTTCCAGCAATAATGGAAGTTAGATCAGCAAAATCCAAGTGAGAAAAAAAAGTGCTTTATTTCTGTCTTTCATACCACTATTCAACGGCTGACATTAATCATTTGTGTTCCCGAAAACTAAGGCTCTGCTCTAAGAATAGTCTCTTTTCTCTATGCATCTATAAATATAGATAAAAATTTTCATTTCATCAGCTATAAAATGTATCAGCTGAATCTGCTATAATTTAAGTAACAAGTACACAAGTAATTGATGTCAATTAACACATTTTTAATACCTAAATGTGTTTTCATGTGATGTCAGTAGCCTTCTGGTCAGTAGCATGTATTAAAAAGGACAAATACATCAGCAAGAGATCCAACTTCTAAGTTCAAAGTACTGTTTTGAATTGCTTGATGCTCTGTTAGAAGACACCTTTCTTAGTCTAGATTCTCTTTTTTTGCCTTTCAAGATACTATCTCTGTAATGTTAATCCTCCTTTAGCCAAGTCACCATAATTCTGATATTCAAGTAAGATAGGCTCAGTGAAACAACCTTCCCCTGGAACCCACCTAACATTTTAAAAACTGAATGAAAAATATGAAACCATACAAAATAAATGGTCTTTTTGACTACTAGGAAATGCAATCTATAAAATTCACAGTTTATAATATTTTTGGGCTTTGTTTTCAACGTTATTTATAGTAAATTTTTTAGGACAAAGATGAATACCAGTTTTCTTCAGTTACAGAGTGTGCAGTATCTTCAGCAATCCTTTCATTCAAACTTCTGCACCATTCTATTGCTGTTCTGATGTACCTACGTTAATATGAAAATTCAAAAAAAGGAGTTATTTATATGAAAAACAAACTCTTAATTCGAGCAAAAACCTGAAGGTGTTAAGCAATACATCTGGATCTGAAAGAAAAAGCTATGATTCAAAATCTAGCCTTTTCTCTAGTTTGCCTTGTCATTTTTCGATTCACACTTTTTGTCCAGAATCTCCTTCATATTTAGATTTATGCTGTTATAGAAAACTAAACCAAAGCTGTTATAATTTGTGATGAATAGTGTACAAGTGGTTATTTTTGTTTGTGAATATCTGCTTGCTAAAATGCAGCACAGTAAGCTTCTGATGATACCCATAATGAGGCTGTGTGATGGTTTTGGTCTAGGCCTTCCTGGTGACCAGTTTGTAACCAAGGAAGTGGCCAAGTACCCAGTATTCCATACAATTTTTACGTAAACCAGAGTATAAATAAGTTGGAGATTAGAGACCTCACTCTCTTCTCTTCCGGCGAGGTTCGGGAACAGTGAGTCCCTGCGTTGGTCTCGCTTATCTAAGGCTGAGGCCTGCAGAGTCCACTGTCCTGCCATGTGGAGGTTTGGAGAGTGCTGGCCATGTCTGCCAATACTTCTGTTTTAAGGGACGTGGTGATTTGTTTTACTAGTTATTTTACTAGTTCTCGGGTTTGATTGTGCATATCTATTTGGTGTCCCTTTTTGTTCCCTCTTGTCCCTTTTTCTCCTTTCCCTATCCCTTCGGGGGGTTGATTCCCTTTTACTGTGTATATAGCATCTTAACTGTATATAACTGTGATTTACGTAAATATATATATATTTATATAAGCAGCTTGACTTTGGGTTCTTTAATTTTTTATAGTTTTTTTTTCTTTCTTTACCCTAAGGGAAGAGGGAAGGGGGAAGGGAGAGCTGCAACTGGAAGTTTGGGCATTTGGCAGGGAGCCAAGGTCCAAACTATCACAGGCTGTAGTTCGAGCAAGGAGATTACAGAAAGTAATCTGCAATTATCTGTAATAAAGCAAAAACTGGATAAAGTGCTGTCCACTTTTATGTACCAGCTCTGCACAGGACAAATGCTTTTGGGGTTTCTTCTTAACCACAGAGGTAAATGCTAAGTTGCAGCCCCAGTTATTTTTCTAAAAAGACATTGCAGTAACAATTATGATGTAATCACAGCATGCAGTGGCCCTGGATCATACAGGTCCTGAATCTTTGCCAGATGTAAGATGGAGCTTTTATCATTATGTCTTTGGTCCAGCCCTTCCAGTATATTGTCAGTAAATACTGCTTCTTCAGCTAAATGGATTTCTACAGGATTATTTTATATTTAAATTGTTTAAATTGTTTATACCTTTCATAGACTCCAGGATGACTTATTTGTATTAGCTGCTGTACCCCATCAGGAGTAGTTAACTTACACCAGCCGATATCTTCATTTACCTTGGAAGAACACACATTACAAGTATTAATTTTCTGCTGTAGTCTGAAGAAGAAAAAGCAAGTATAATTTGCCAATTTAAGAATTAAATATCTATGAACAATCCAGTTCAAACACTTAAAAGTGTGTGTTTTGCTAAGAATAGAATTTGGTACACAGTCTTAAGCTGTGCCAGGGGAGGTTTTGGTCAGACATTAGGAAGAAGTTTTACACAGAAAGAGTGATTAGGTATTGGAACAGGCTGCCCAGGGAGGTGGTGGAGCAACCATCCCTGGAGGTGTTTAGGAAAAGAATGGATGTGGCACTCAGTGCTATTATGGTCCAGTTGACAAGGTGGTGTTTTGTCATAGGTTGGACTCAGTGATCTCGGAGGTCTTTTCCAACCTAACTGATTCTGTGATTCTGTGGTATAGTCTGCTATGACAAATGCAGGGGAAAAAGGCCTTGGCATAGCTCCAATACCTGCTTTGTGCTATTCAAGAATAAATTATTTCTAAAAGTGAGTAGAAACATCTCCAAATTTTCAATTATTTTTAATTTTTGTATTTTATAGGCATCAGAACTTTTGCTTCATGTTCTCACTGATTTCCTAGTAACACTTTTTCATTAAAGTATTAAGAATAGTCCTTCCTCTAACTCATGACTTACCTGAATCTCATTAGAGGAGGAGCTGAAATCCCAAACCACATTCAGGGTCAACCCATCCCAAAAAGCAGCATGGACTTTATGATCTGAGTACACAACGAGTCTTCCCATGCTGGGAATAATCTTTTCATACAGCAAAACTGGCAACATTTCTCGTCCATCTGTCTCAGATACCTAGAACCAAACAAATACATCAAAAACTTGAGGAAAGATTACTTATATCATTACAGCTGCTTGTATATGGCCAAGATTTTCAATTCACTTGTTTTTACCTAATTACACCAGCTCTCTTCATTATGCATAAATTTCTCATAAATATAACTTTATAGTGCATGCTTATGGTTCCTAAATATCTACTTCTGATTTGTGAGAATACACTCAACATTCTTCCCTCTAGATTTAGTCCTACTCCATATAGCCTGTATAATCTTCCCTATAACACTGAAAGTTTTATAAATTTTCAGCTACATACCACTTTCCAGCAGCAGAGATAATAGTTATGACTTAATAACAGTTTTGTCTTGCAGCAATAATGAAGTATTCTGAGGAGAAAAAAACCCAAATAAAATATTAAGCATTTCATTCCTTTTATGCCTTCTAAGCAGTTGAGACCTTTGTTTTTAAAGTTTACATATGTCCTCAGTGCTAATATAAATTCCTTTAATTGTTATACTTAATGTAATAAAAAGTGTTATATGTAATTTTAACTCCTGTCCTTCCTAAGTCAGAGGAATTAATGTAACAAAGGTAAAGTTACTTGGTTGCCTGAGTAATAATGGAGGATATAGAATATGGATTTCCTGGTACATCAGGAGGAAGGCTGTTCACTGAATAAATTTTTTCTTCCACCTGCAGTAAAAAGCAGAAAGATGAATTAGTTAGAGGTACCATAGCATGAAAAAAGCATTAAGAGCTTGCAAGTTATGAAATTTCTAATCTCTCAGAAAGCAATTATAATCACATTTAGATCTGCCCCAGAACAACTATCTCCTCAAAAAGTAAAAAAAAAAAAAATTCAGTTTCTCTGCGCTCAATAAGGGCCACGAAGTTCTCTTATCAGAGAGTAGGCAGTAGTTCGTTGCTGAGTAACAACATTTGACTACAACTTAAAGGCTGCATTTGAAGAGTACAAAGCTGATCCTTAATTCTGCTTTAAAAATACAAGGCGCTGCATAAGCACTTGAGAGGATTTCTGCTCTGGGGAAACTTAGCAACAGGCAGACATAGAGGCAAAATCCTTTCTCCAGCACTGAACAGCTGGTCTGTAGAAAAGCCAGAACACATCTTCTAGGTTCTGTTTCCATACAGTAGAAAAGAAAACACTTCCAAGTACATAAAAATTAATAATCAGTATGTTAGTTTAAAGACTAAACTTCTAAATTAGTGACAAATGGTAGTGGTAGCATCTTACTCTTGGGTTTGATAAAATTAATGTTACAATGGATAAAATTTTTCTTATTGTGTCTGTAATTTACCAAAATACTCCTTCTGAAGCAGAAGGAGTAATCTCATTTGTTTGTACAATTAATGGCTTGATAGAGGCATTACAGTAATTCACTACAAACTGCATAGCCAAATGTCTTAAAACTAAGAAAGCTGCTAACTTGAAGGGATTTGGAATATACTTTAAAATAGTTTTATACCTTTTTTGTTCCTTTTTGGACTGCATAATGTACGAAATATTTTCCTAAAAATGCTCCCTCTGACTTGAAAAATGAGTCATCACCAGGATAAACTTCTGTGATGTTTGTCCTACCATGGATAAATCTAAGAAAAAACAACATGTTTTTTCACATGTGTTTAAAATGCTGTTTCACTAGACAAGCAAAACAGGTTAGTACACTTTAAGAAAGCAACAAGCAGAAACACATTTTCAGTAACTCTCATGTGAAAAAAATTTCCACTGTTTCATAAAGAGCGAAATGTACCAACAATTCATTTTAACACAGAGGATTAGCATTACCAGGGCTGTTTCCTTGCATATGTGTATGAGGGGGAGGATTTAAATAAGCTAAGGAGGGCTTTTTTTTGTGTTGAGGTAAACATCTCACAAGGGCTGCTCATATCACTGACCACAAAATATAGTGATTCTGAAGAGAATAACCCACTTTTCTTAGTAGACCAGCCCTACCTAATGTACACAGAAAACTGCCAGACTGAATGATTCCTGAACAATCTGAAGCTCAAAAACACACTGCAGCTGTGTGTTTTCCGTTAATGTCAATGGTCTTTTATCTGTGATCATAGGTATCTTCAAGCCTAAAACCCACTTAATGGCCCAACTCTCTAGTTAGATGCCTGGACTTAAGAGGTGGGACTTAAAAAGAATAATTGTGGCTACTCACCATACCTTCAAAGAAAAAGGTTTCTGAGAAAAAAAGGTCTGAACTCTGCTAAACATTTTGTTCAGATGAGATGAAAATTTAGGAACTACACTAAGAAAAATGAAGAACACTGAGGATTAAAGGTCTCAACAGCAAGGATGCTTTTACCAAAGACCTTTAGATGCTGATAGTAATTATAACAATTCCAATTTGAAAGAGCGTTTAAAAAAAAAAAAAGTCTTTTTTTTAACCATATGGACAAGGTGACTAGCCAGTAAAATCCACAGTTGAACTACCTGCAACATAAGAATTATGGAGGTCACCAAGACAAACATTTCTAAAGCATGAAATCATCAGTATCAAAAGGAACGCTAAGTAATTTGCAAAGAAACCAAGTACCATGATTGTCAGTGAAATATGTGGGAACTCCAGCTGTCCAATAAACCTTTAAGAAATCAGATCACTTCTTTAGAAGCCTTAAACATGGTTTCAGATTCAGATCTGGAAGTACACTGTACTAGAAAACCTGAAGTCCAATGAACAAACAGCAGAAATGAAGAAACTCTTACATGAAGATTGCGTTCAATTTCTCAAAGAGTGAGAAATGGACAAAGTAAGACATTTCATCTTAAAGCTTAATTCCCATAACAATAAAGTCTTCCAAAGATGACACACATTACTTCCTACATACCTGTAAAAAACACCCTGGCACCATACAACTTGAATTAGCTGAGGGCATGAATAGTTTTCAGTATCTTCATTCTGAAAGAAGTCACAGAAAGTCCACCTGTGTAAAATGCAGTAAAAGTCTCACTAAGTCCAAAGATTGGTTGGTTTTTTTTGTTTGTTTTTTTATTTTGTGTGTGTGCAGGTAATCATTTCTGTAACTAGAACTGATGCATGCACACCTGTTTAAAGGGAAGGGTCCGCATATTTTTAGAGTCCTCCAATTCTTTAGCTATTCACATTAGTTCCCAAATTAAACTTCTCAATCCTGCAAATGTTTTTATTTTTAGTGATGCTGACAAGAGAACGTATTCCACTGGCCCACCTCAGAAGTATTATCTTCTTCTCAAAAACGAAAAAAAAAACCAACCCAACCTAACACCTGTGTTCTTTTTTTCAGTATTCTCTTTTCCTTTTACATGTTTATACAGTATATCAGAAAACTGAATTTATTTTTTTCTCTAATTACTAATTACTACAGCAGGATACAGAATGTTGGTTTCACATATGTTATGTTTCAAGAAGCTTCTAAAAAAACCCGAACTGATAGTAATTTTGAAATTTTTTTATAGCTAGAATTCAGTTATTTCCCTAGAGGTTGATGTTCAAAATTGAAGAATTGTGAAACATGTTAACAATTACAGTGTAAAGAGCTTAAATTACCTGTGTAAATGTGGGGCTCTGCAGCTGAGTGGCAAAGCTGTAGGTAAACAAGAAACTGTTTCATGCGTTTCAGGGTCTGTTAAAACAGCCTTGATAGACGTATGGTTATTTTCCCCACATGGCTTCATTACGTTCTTAACCATATGTAAGCTACAGCACATCAGTGCCAAAGACAAAGGATATTTCCATTCTTCTGGACAGGACGAAACAGACCAACACTGTGTAACCCATGTGTATTCAGAAGAACAACTGGTGTAGAACAAAGGGTCTCCATCTCTGTCTCCTCGATCCTTTGGTTTGGTTGGTTCCCTGAATTTACCTTCAGCACAACCATGTTTATTCTTCTCTATTTTTGTTTGTTTCAATGACATTTCTGTAACAGAATCATTACTTGGTTTTTCACACTGAACTCCAGTTTGATAGCAGCTGTACTTTTGAGAGGAGCGTAACGATGCTGCAGATGACTGGCTGACTTTGCATAAGAACTCCACTGTAAATTCTTGCTGTAATTCTGACAAGTAAAGGTGAGCATAGCCATCTACAGATGAGATCTTCACACTGCCATTGTCTATACATCTTGTCAGATCAGCTGTTGCAGGGTCAGGCCATCTAATTTCAAAGATATCACTGAGAAGAATCTAATACAAGAAAAAGAATTGGAATGTGCAGCAAGATAAAAATGACCTGCCTCTCAGAAATTACAATGGAGGATTTACACTTAAATTAATCCAGTTCTTCTGCAAGGTGATGTGTGATAAGAAATGCTGCTCTGTATTTATTTGCATATATGAACCCAAGAGGAAGTAAAACATCTAACCTTCATATCTGCTTCTTCCTGTTCTAACAAAGTTCTATCTAGCAATAAGGTTATAATTTAATAATAATTCATAAAGTAGGAACAGGGAACAACTACCCATAGACTGTACATATTTCCATTTCCAAGAAACTGCTTTTTAAGAAACACTGAAGAGAACAGCTGAATTATCTTGTACGAAAAAGTTACTGGCTGAGTTCATAAAGAATTGCAAAAGGACCCTTAAAAAAAAAGCAAAAATCAATAACCAGACAATAAGGCTGTACACAAAAATTCAGTTGGGATAAACATAATGTGATATAAATGGGGAAAAGCAGTCCTAGCTTTCTATATAAAAGAACGGGCTCTGAGTTGACTGATACTGTTGGAGTTCCTCTAGGCAGGAATGAGATCTTGGTGTCATAACTGTCAGTCCCACAAAAACATACTCAATGCTCAGCAGCAGTTTAATCAGTGTATTATATGTTTGAAAATTTTAGGAAAGGAACAAGAACAAACAAGATATAATGATAACACTGAGTATGTCTTCACAGTTAATCTGCACTTTGAATACTGTTTGCAGTTCTGAACAGGTCACACTGCTGACAAGATCTCCCTCATTGAGCTGTCTAGAGATGCGGATGGTCTAGAGTGTCGAAAGGAGAGCACACCATAGTTGCGGGTTGTTTTAAACTCAGGCGTGATCCAAGTAATGCAGTACAGGTCTTTTTGTGCCCTGTGGCACACATACAGTGATACCGTGTAATGGTGTTAAAAGCTGCTAAGCATTAGCATGAAGTGTGTTACACTTGTACTGAAGTGTCAGTCTAGAACTTTTAAAATTCGCCTGATTTACCAGTTGTCTTAAGACTCCCACACCAGCATTCAGTGGGATGCTGATGAGGAGTAAAGCTCCTCAAACCAGTAAACTGGTGTCTGGATGGATGTTCAGTCTGACCTAGAGTAGCCATTGCTGCAGGGTGACGCTTTGCCCCATTCCTCTCACAGGCCCCAGCAACAGTCTCACACAGGTACTTCAGTGGGGAGACAATGGAATATTGAACCTGACAGCCTCTTGGAAAACACTATCCTATTTCACTGGGTCTTTCCTGAAAGGTTTCTACTGCCAAAATGTAACACATATAAAACAGCTCATTCTATCCCATGTACAAAACCCTATAAAATCTTTAGTCTTACTAGGAGCAATCTAATTTTAGCATTTGGCTACAAAGGATACGCATAAATAGAGGGCTAAGTTACAATTAAAACTGTAATTTAAAATGGCAATACTTCCATCAAGCTGACAGTTCCACTGGCAAACTGCACTCGATACATTTCCATGGCCTGTACTCACACAAAAGCATGCGGAGTTATATTAAGTCCACCAGGGAAATTAATTTTTCAAAAGCATTGCACGTGTGGCTCCCACCTTTTTTCTCTCTGGAGGTATAACGCGGGAAGGTAAGTACGGGCGAGATGAAAACTTGTTCCGGAAATCTAGAGCTCGTAGAAGTTGTTCCTGTTGAAGTGTGGAGAAAAACAAAACCACCCTGTTACGGATTTTTTTGTGCGGAGATAACATTTTAAACTGATTTTTTATTTGTCTTTTGCGGAGCTGATCTAAGAAACCCCCTCCACTTTACAGAGAGAAACAAGAACTCTGTGCTGTGACTCCCCTGGGCCGCCCCGTTCCCGCGCAGGGCGGCAGCCCCGGCACTTCCATCGCAAACAATGCTTCCTGGGACAACACAGAGACGAGGTACCGCTGCCCTCTCCAAAGGCCATGCCCGTCCCATACCCTGTAGGCACTGACGACGAAGGCGACCCGCTGGCGGGAGGTGTCCGCCGGCTGGAGCGGGTGGGCGGCGGCGGGGAGCGCTGCTTCGTACAGGTATTCGCAGCCGCACGGAGACAGCAGCAGGCGGGACCCCCCCGCGTAGTGCACCTCCACCGAGTCGTCCCCGAACAGCACCATCAGCTCTTCGGCCTCCATCGCACTGGGAGGCCGAGCCGGTACCGCAGAGGATCTGCCGGCGCACGGCGGGAACCGCGGGGCAGGACGGGGCAGCACTGAGCTCCGCCCGAGTTCCCTCCCGAGCTCCGCCCAGGGGAGGTACACGCACCATCCCACTCGCTCACGGAGCCCTATGGACAGCGGCGCTGCTTCTCCTGTCTTCCTACGAACCAAGCCAGCGGCTGGGCAACCCGGCGATCATTCCTGGCCTCCCCACATCGGCACCTCTGGAAAATTCGGAGGCAGGCTGGCCATCTACAACATACCCCAGAGACAGACTACATATAAATAATTCTCTAGTGACTGCTGCTTTACATTCATGTATTCACAGGGCAGGGAAATTCAACCTGTGTACGTAGAACTGGGTAGCAGAAGTTGTAGCTGAATTGGCAAGGTCTAATTTCCCAAAGGATAATTTCAAAATTATGCCTAGCTGTCTTTTTGGAAGATTATATACAACACCCTCCCTCCCCTAATTCTTACGATTAATCAAAGCTGGGTTAAGTGAATTGACAGTTTACATCTAAGTGACAATTCATTATCGATCCCCACTCAAAGCACTTAACAAACATAACATGATTTTCACACTAGATCACATGCTCTTGCTGTAAGAGTCGTCCCTTTCCTCCTTGTGGAGGTACAAGTTTCTCAAATCAGTGCTATCACGGACGAAGCGCATTCAGTACAACTTTCCATTCTCAACAGCTGTTTTCCCAGGAGAGAGTAGATGAGCATCCAGATCAGTTGCGGGCACAGCCATGCATCAAAATAACCTGCTTCTATTTGCAATACCCTTTCTAATGAGTATTATTCTGTACAGTACTTGCCTGAAGCAAGTTTCAAAGTTTATACTGGGATTATGAATGAGTCATGAATATTAGTTTTTATTATGGATGATACACTGTATTTTGCTGACATTTTCACTGTTGTGGCTGGAACCCTCACCAAAGAAACTGTGGAAGTAGGTCACTCAGGCTGAAGCAGAGGTGGCAAATCAGCAATTCAGTGTACAAACAGTGTACTATCTTCCCCGGCTTTTTGTTGGAATGTCATTTTCTGTTCTTGTACTAATTACCAGGATGTATAGGCATCAACTGGATGATTAGAACCACAACTCAATCAGAGAGATGTTGTAAACTTGAGCTATCTGCAATTGAATGAGTTCTGTGCAGTAGGAAGGAAAGGCAGAATGTGATAAGAAAGTACTGTCTCAGAGAGAAATGAAGATTACTATTCCAAACCAGACCGAGTGTCACAAATATTCAGTGCCATAATGGATTATTGTATTGAAAACAAAAATCCCAGCTCTGCAAAATTTGTGATACCGGTGATACCTCACATAGTGTTTCTTCTTTCTGTAGTTCTACAATTAACCTAAAACCCAACAGTCAAAACCCAATGACCATCTATTTTCCTAAAACAAAAAACAGGCCAGTAGCAAGACCTCCTTTATAGGAAACTACTGAGAGTAAGTGGACTTTACTTCTGAATATGAAAATCACTCAAGAGCAAAGCACATGCAAAACAGCAACACTCAATTTGAGATTACTTTAAACAAAGTGTGGTTTTCAAGTACTAAGCATTTCTGTTAAATCACAATTAGATTTTTCAGAGTGGGAAATATTGTGCATACTCCTACTGCTCTCTGAAGCTTGGTTCTCCTGTTCAAATTTGAATGTGAAGCCTGTTTCTTTTCAGAACCATTGCTAAAGAAGCTTGCTTCACATGTCCTCCAAAGTTTGCTCTCCATGCTTCTGTGCCTTTTCTGGTTTACCATTACACCATAAAGCAAATCCATCTTTTTAAATGGTTATATATTTGCAAGGCATTGTTCAGAAACCTGTAGATGAGAAACATCTACAGCACTTGAAATGTGTCAGTGCTAAATCAGGTGAAATGATCTTTAAGACTCATATCTATCATACACAGAACAATGGGCAATTTGAAGTGGGCAGACAAGCAGAAAATGGTGATTCTGACAGTCAAAAACCTGCCTGTTTTGTTTTGCTCTCCTCACATCTCATTCCAACATCACTAATTTGTATTAAAGTTCTGACAGATCTAAGACAAATAGGAAAGACTTAAGTGTTAAAGGAAAAGATTACTGTGTGTTCCTCATGCAGTAGGACAGAGTTATAACTAATTTTTTCCTACTGCAGCAACTGCTTAAAGCTCTTACTAAGCTTCACAGGTACGGAGGCAGCAAACTTCTAAACTACTTCGAACAAAAGTCTCACTTAATGATTTTTCAGTATTTCTGGTGGAGGGAAAAGCTTATGTTGCAAACTTGACCTGAGTTGCTTTACATATACAATTCCTAGTTCTCAACATTTTAATAATACAGGATGATTTGGCACACTTCTTATCTACATGCAAGATATACTGTCTCCACAAGCTGACAGAGTACATCAGGAAACTGAGAGCTACTTTACAGAAAAAGAAGACTCATCATAACAGATGCAAAACAAACAATAAAGTGGAGTTCCTCTAAGTCACTACTACATTACTATGAAGCATATATGGGACTTCAAAAGGCCCAAATTCCTTGGGACTTTTAGTTTTGAGTAAATATGTTTTCCAGAAGACATCTGCTTACAAGGTCAGCAGGAAGTCTAACCTCTATTTGGATTACAAATTTTGTAGGGAAATTATGCTCAGTTAGTGAATCCATGTGTGAAAACCAGCCAATTTTCACATTTCTAGCTTCTGGATTTCAGTCTAAAGACTTAGAAATGCTAATACAGTCCGTAGGACCTTACTGCCTTTTGATACATTTTATTTTTCCAGTGAGTATTTAAAGATGATAGTCTCTGCCACTGTGTACTTCAAAGAAAAAAAAAGAAGTGTTGGGCAAAAGAGAGATAGAAGGAGGTCAAAATTCATTTTTGTTTTAAAGCAAAAAGAACAAGGTAGTGAAATTATACCAAAGGAAACAAAGCTAGTTAAATTTTATTTTCCAAAACTCCAACCTAAATAAGTATGTTAAATAACCATCCAAAAAACAGTGCTCACTCTATTAGCAGATGCACAACTTATTTAATCAAACAAATAACAGTGAAATATTATCAGAATTATTTACATGCATATTTACAACATGTGTTCTTTATAGTAGGTAATTTCTGGGAATATTTGCATCTGTTCTTGGTAAGTTCTTCTATTCAGTCTAACCAGTATAGGTAACAGCAAACAAACTGAGTTTGGCAACAAAACCAATGAAGCATCCTAGGAAAACTAACATGATTATATGGGGTCAAAAAAAGAGCAGTTGGCTTCAGAATGTTAACGTTTATGAAATAAATGTAAGTACTCCAATTACAAAGTTAAATCAAACTACATAAAATTAGAAGAACAAAGGAAGTTACAAGCATTGTCAGAAGGTTAGACCTGTTTGATACATTATTGAAAACAAACAAAAAAAAAAGGGCACTGCGTGTACGCTTGAGAAGCATGGATTCAAACATAACTACATTATTGTAGTCTCGAAGAACACAACAAATTACAGCATAGTTTTTGCTTGTAAATTTGAAAATGAGCTTATCTGAACCAAAGATCTTGAAAGCACCTCACTTCCAAAATACTGCTTGCTTTTTCACGTATCCACATATAACATTTATTCCAGGGAAAAAAAAAAAAACCCGAAAACTCCAGACCTCACTCATACATGTTTTGAAAGAGGAATAAAACAGAAATAAACAAAACAAAAATCCATACACAAAACAAAACTCTCACAAACCACTTCTCATGATTGTGATCTACAAAAAAAATTAATTTTTTCCTTATTTGAATCACACTCTTCTTGGGGGGAAGGGAAGGAATCAAACACAACATATACGGTATATGGTAAATAGAATGAGTATATCCCCAATATATACTAAAGCAAACAAGCAAGCAAATTCAGATCATTATTCTTTCCCTTTCTTCCTCAAGGGAAATTTTATGAGGCCATTCCCCATTAAACTTTAATTTCAATTATAACTTCTAAATAATTTTTATTGCAGCCAAAACATTGTTCAAAAAACATTATTCATAAAATAAACTATGATATATACACAACATTTTAAGTTACAGGGCATAAGTTTACAATTTTTGGCAGATTCTGTTAAACAAAATGGAAATTGTATAACTTTAGTACTTAAAGAAACTAAAGTTTCTCATTTTGGTACAAATATTTTGTGTCCCCCTGTATTCTAACCATACCTAAACAGGTTTAATAAACTAACATTAATATGTAACATCTCACTGTTTTCTCTCATGTTCTGATTCTAGACAGAATTTTTCATATGCTTCTTCAATTTCTGGATCCATCTCATCATCAATCTCATCAAAATACCTAAAGAAAAAAAAATCACCAAAAGGTGTTAAGTTTACATACAGATTTTGAGAACCATTTGTGTAGATGTCAAGAATAAAACAAAGCTTTATGACATTATTTTTAAAGGAGATGGAGAAGAAAAAATAATGGGTACTAGGAAAACAAATAAACAGAAACCTCAAAGCAGCATAGGTGAGTACAAATACCGACAGTGTTTGTCACATTTTTAGATATCTTCTGCTGCCCAGTTTAAAAGACAGAAATAGTTCCCAATATATTTGTGATAGAAAATGCAATCATGCAATCTAAGCTTCCCAAAATTTACTAATGCATCCATACTGATCTATTTAAAAAAAACATAATTACCAATGTATTAGCAAGGTCAACATGCTAGCTCAAGGAATATGTTTATATAGAAACCCTGTGTTCCTGTTTATTCATATTTAAAAGGAGGCTTCCTACTGCACCTGCGTTATACTACCTTGTATTATAGGGTAGCTGGACTTTCAGAAACAATCAGTCTTATTTAGGTCAAAAGAAAGACTGGATCCCATTAATTATGTAAGTATTGCACAAAATGGAGACTACCATAGCGTTTCAAAATAAAGCTAGGCAGTGATGGGCATAATTTCAGTTTTTCCCCCACAGTATATTGGGAAGTAACTTGTGTGTTCCTTGTTTTCTCCATATCCAACTCTAATGTCCTAGCCGTAGACTAGGACAATAGAGCTGTAGCTTGAACATGACAGTGTAATTCTAAACAGCCTTAAAACAACCAGTCAGCAGCTACTGACTCGCCAGAAGTGTGCATTAATTTCAAGTGCTCAGTTTACTACTTTCAGTGTCTCAGTTCTAAACCACGGAATCAGGTGTGTCTTATCTGCACAGAGGCCATAAATGTGTTTCACACAGAACATCAGCAAGCCATAGAAAATGTGTATGAAAAGGTTTTTTACGCCAGCTTGTGCACTGAAGAAGCAATCTACATATTTATTTGTTCCTTTCTTCTTGCAGAAGTGTAGGCTTCAGAAGGTAGAACCCTCACACAGAACCCTCCTCCCTGATGTCAGTTGTGAGAAATAGCTGACAGAATCAGTAGACATTTGTCTAAGCTTTCCTTAAGCCTTCAACAAAGAAGGTTACAGAGTCACCTTGCTTTAAAGTTGACTCAGAGTGCTCTACATGTCACTCTTTGGATCTGCTGTGTTTTTAACTGCTGTCTGCTCCAATTTGCATTTATTCTTCTAAACACAGAGGTTCACATGGATCTTTTTTTGATCCCTCTGTATGAGCTTGTTGATTTCTGATGACATCTCTTATTTATGTTCCAAAGTTGCCACTCCCTTCAGCTAGGCACAATCTAAAAGTTTTCTAATACACTAATACAAATATCGATCCAGGCTTGCACTCTTATCACACGTTAACACAACATTGAACATGTTCTTTGGTGTCAAATCATGATCCTAAGGCCCTTCTCTGTGAGTCCAAAGCTCAGAACAATTTATTTTAGACCATATTTCTTTTACTTATTTTACATATTTCTTTGTTATAAACTGACACCAGAAAAGTCAGACTGCATTTTCACCTACTGCTTCCCCCTTTGCTTTCCTTGCTCTACAGGAATACTGAAAAGCCCTTTAATCCAGCACTGCTTGTGCTGAGGAGAGAAATTTAAATCCCTTCCTTTGAAAAACTGAAAATTCAGTAATTATCTCTAGCTGAGAGGTTTATGTACATCAGTCAAATGAATTTAGGTTGCCTCACTATAAACACTTGAAGGCTTGGTGCTTCATTTTGATTGCAATTTTTTTTAAAATGCAGAAGTTTGTTTGTATATGTGCATAATTATTTGAAATGTAACTATCCTAGTCAATTGGATAAATATGAAATTGGTTTCAAGCTTGTGTGATTACAATCCAATTTACACCCAAACGAACACATCTACTCTAGAACTAAGTAACAATTATTTATTTTCACTTTTGTCACGATTGGAATCCTAATTCTGCAGTTTCACAGAATCACAGTAAAAATAACTATTACTAAAAAAAAAAAATCAATAAAAAAGAAAACATACATATCCCCAGGTCCTGATAGATCTGCTCCATTTTCTTCATAATATGGAAACAAATCCTCTCTTTCAAGCAGCTCTTGGTATTCTTCTTGATAATCTGGTGAGGTAAAAATGAGACTGAGTAACATTTAAGACTAATCCTCTAAATTAACATACATCTATAAACTTTGAAAATAGGTTAGTTAATGATACCATAAATGTCATGAAACATATTAACAGGAAAAACTCGCCCTACAGTGTTTTCTCAGGACATGATATGACCTCTGAGACTGATGCCTAACTTCCCACAGAACTGTAAAGGTAATGACAGATGTCTTTACATCAAATGATGCCATGCCACATTGTGCTCAGATTACACATAATAAAGAAATGAAGGAAGAAAATCCCTTTTGCCACAAACAGTGGACAAACAGAAGAAGATTTGAATATTTCCAGCTTCCTGGAGAGACTGAGTGCTGAGGAGTATTGCACAAATTCTTCTGAACTATTTGAACTCAAATGCACATTCTGCATTTCAAACATCTACCTTCTTTTAATGCAGAATAAAGCAAGTGTTACACAAAACCAGGAATGCAGACAGAATTCTGTCTTGTAAATTGTCTAAGTTTCAGATGTTTGAAGAACATTTTATGTACTTCAACAGGCCCTAAACTTTACAGGCCATACAACTTTTTGAAGATGATTGAGAAGGCAGGTAAACTCAACTTGTGACATACCTGGGTCTGCTGCGGTGAAAGGAACACCATCAGATGTGTAAAATGTTGGCTCATTCTAAGAATAAAGTCACACAAAGTTATACATATTCAGAGACAGCTCTTTGTAATTTTGAGTAATATGATTGACTATGATTCAAATTAAATTCACATTAATTTCAAAAACTGAAATATCCATGTATTCTTACCATAAAATAGTTGGGGTCATTTTCAGGGGTGGCTTCTGTATGTGGAGTTGTTCCATGAACTCTACCCCAGTTACTAGATCGCAATTCTACTAGTTTCAGAAGCTTATGTTTCACATCTCTGAAATAAAGAAAACCACCACAAAAGTTATGTTTTGTGCCAAGCAAGGAATTGGGCTTCTCTTACCGTGCAATACAAAATAGTTAAATCACTCTGAAAAAACAGTCTAGAAAGGACAAAATTTGGGCCAATCTGAAGAAAGTTTTAAGTTAAATTCTTACCTGCAAGTCTAGATGCTTTATGTGTCAATTATGAGATACTCACCCTTTCCACTTCCTCTGCTGTTAATTAAGGAGCTCATATGAAAAAGGAAATGGTTATTGTTTTTATTGGGATACCACACCTTGCAGCACAACCTGGGGAACAAATCCTTTTCTGATAAAAGGAAAATACTGAGAGTAACAGGGGGATGATCTTCAAATTTTACTTTAACCCTTTATTCTATGCTCCTAACTTTAGCCCTCCTCATCGTACTGAAATGTTGTAGTCAACAGTGAAAAGTAATGTCCCCAGTACATTAGATATCATCATCCATTTCATCCCTAAAATAAGAGAAATTGCCTTCTTTAAAGCAAGTCTATGGAGAAGAGTCTCATTAAGGAATACATAAATAAATAAAATTTTTGGTTAAATGAGTTCAAATGACTTCAAATGAGTTTGTTGTTCTGTGTCTTTGAAATCTCAGCTTGTACCATCAATTTTGATTCCTGAAGCAAAATTTTTCTCATCCTCCTTGGGGGCAGCTCAATTACAACCCACAGATAATATGAGCTACCTCTTGGCCTCTCCTCCATATGGCAAGAGATCAGTGTCTGACCCTACTACAGGTTTTTAGCGAGCTTGCAAGAAATTGAGGATGAAGCACAGCAGAATCAGACAGCGTCACGCACACAGTGGATTGGTCAGCCACATTCGTCAACTACTCATTTTTAGCAGACCACAGTCAAGACCTTGGCAAAAAGGTGTGTTATGCAGAAGAAAATGAAAAACAAAACAAAACCACAAAGCATATTTCATTTTGCCTCTACATTTATAGTGATTTTGTAGGTATTTGATACTGCTACATATTTAGTACTGTTTTGTATATATTGAATCCTGTTAAATTCAGATTTAAAAGTATAAACTATGAGATACGGCCACTACTGTCTCTTTGTATATACTTGCTTTTAGACCCTACAGCACTTATGGAATATTTCAAGATCTAAGAGGTTAAAAAAAAAATAAAAATGGAGCGGAATATGCACTTCTGTTAAAAGAGGAAATACAAAAAACCCTTCACAAAACAAAACCAAAAAATCCGCACACCTCTTCAACTGAAAAATACCTTTTCTTTTTTCACATGTTTACCCAAACATCATGTTACTTTTAGTAAATAAAGATAATTTTTTGGACCGGTTCATTATTCTTGAAGATTTTCAAGGTGTTCTGTTCAATGTAAACAAAATACTGCACACAAGTTTATCTTCTCACCTGCTACAGTTTGCATCCAACACAACATTTTCAATTCTCTGAATCACTTCCTCCATATCATTCTTTCCTTTTTCTTTCCAGGCATCTTCTAAAACTGAGCCTGTCAACTAAAGACAAGGGATTAGTATTTTTTTTAAAAGAAATTTAGAAAAACCTTAATAAACTGGTAACTCAAAGAGATTCTGTAACAATTCGCGATGCATAGATGCATTAGGTAACTACCTGAGGGCTGAAGCTCCCCATTGCCTACATCTCTTTGTTAAACAGATTAATAGACCTCATAATAATTTATTTTAAACTACAGACAGCATAGTAACTCTATGAACAGTAGAGCTTTATGTTACCTACAAGTTCACAGCCACTTCTTTCAGTCTTGAAATATGATTTTAAAACAATCCTTCAGTGACAGTGGTCTGATCTTACTTAATGACATATTATAATAAAGGAAACCTTATTTTTGCAGCTGATGCCACCAGGTTACATGAGAACAAATAGTTTAATAAACTGTAGAAACATTGCAGTCAACTTGGCTAGCATCACAGAGGATTTCATCTGGGTATATATAAAGGAGACCAGAATTATCTGATCAAGCCACCCCAAACTTTAATAAATAAAGTCTGTGAAGCTAAAGCTGCTGCTGAGAAAGCTTTAGCTGCAGCCTAAAGCATAGAACTGCTATTGATGAAAGCCTTTTACTACAAGAATAGGTACTTCATTGAGTATTTAGTATTTATAACTTCAAGACTTAAATACGAAAAAACTCGGTTTGCCACCATGACCAAAGTTAATAGTAATCCCTGATCTCCTCAGCATAAATATTACATGACTGAAAATGTTTGAAATGGCATCTGATGATACAAAGGGATAAAATTCTAGTATAAAAGCAAGATATATTAGTCAGCATTTGCTTGGTATTCACAGTAGTCTACTGTTGTCCTACCTTGATCCTAGATAAATAGGTAATAGCATTAAGAAGGTTCATTAAAAATAAACATTGCACAGCGAAGAGGTGAAAAACTGTATCACTGTATTAAAATGAAAAGATAAGACACTTATTGCTTTAGTAGTAAAACTGAGGTTTTATGAGGTAGCCCAGTCTAGCTACATGTAAACTCAACATCTCTAGATACTTTAGGACATCAAAAAGCACGTGCATTAAAAGAGTCCCTTTGTTCTGTAACACCTTTTAAATACTGCAGTGTGTCAAAATGATCTAGATCACTCTTGTTTTTTTTCAGAATGAATGCTATGAAGCCAAATCTCCACCTTCATTGGAAAATGACTGAAAAACATCACTGCAAAACTTCCTGATTTGTGTATTGCATGTTTGAAAAGGTTCTTGAGTGGGCCTTGCCCTCAGGGAAGCACCGTCAACATGACTGACCACAGGAGCAAATGTGCTCATTGAGCACAACCTCACGCTTGCTGTGAAGCAGCCTGCTTAAACATCCAAAGTTCAAATGAAGGTTTTAAATTGAAAATATCTCTCTTCCTTACTCTCTATTTACCATATCAAAAGAAGCTGTCAGAACTGAAATTCAAGATGGAAGAGGATGAGAAACAGCAGAGTGAGGAAGGGTAAAGAATGAGGAGAAACAAACAACTCAAACAAAAATCTTCAGAAAAAGAATGTCTAGCACTTAATTTTCATTCCTAAATTAAACTCTTTTCCCAACTATGACTATTACAATACCAGTGAAGATAAAAGTTTCTCCCTGCACAGAAGGTATTTTTTTTTTTTTAGAAAGTAACATTTACAAGCAAAGAAGTCTGTTTTCATCGTGAAAGACAAATATATATATTTCTATAACAGTGACAATACAGACAAAACAGAATAAAATAACACATACCAAGAATCTTTTGCCCCAAAAAATGGTAGACCCTAATGGCACAGTGTCCTTCAGAACATACACTGCACCCAAGATTCCACAATTCATCCAAGCTAGTTACAGTTTTCTCCCACACCAGAAGCAGCAAAATGAGATCTGAAGGGACTGCTTACTCCTTTGCACCTTAGCTTCAGTTTTATTTCTCTTGTTTGTACACAAATGGTCTTGAATTTACTTTTAGAGCATCACGTTACTTTTCTTAATGGCTCAATTTTGTAATGGTATTAAGGAAAACAATAAAAGTAGTTTGCTCTGCTAATGATGTAATGCATAAAACCCTATAAGTACTTCTTCATTTGCAGTTTACCCTGCTGTTCCTAAAGCTAGGAAGGTTAAAAATCATGATTATAGTACTGTCTCACCTTCAGGAGTTTCACTGCACATATCAAATTACTGTCCACAGGATTAGAGAAGAGTGCATTTAGTAATTCCCGAAGACCTTCTTGAAGAATTTCTGCTCGTGTTACCTGTCCCTTCGTTCCTTTAATCTGCAAAATATATATTAAAAACCCCCAAATATTTAAAAGACTTGAGTTTTAGAAATTAATCTAAGCACATTTTCTCTCTTGAATGCTGTGTGGTTTGTTTTGTGATCAACATAGTTGGTTTCTATGGTGGGAAGAACATGCTTGGCATGCAACCATTTTAGAATGCAGATTTTCACAGAATCATGGAATGGTCTGGGTTAGAAGGGACCTTAAAGATATCTAGATCATCCTCTCCCTCGATTTGCTGGCCACACTTCTTTTGGTGAAACCTGGGATGCAGATGGCTTTTGGTGCTGTAAGTGCACATTGCTGGGTAATGTTGAGCTCCTTATCCACCAGCATCCAAGTCCTTCTCAGCAGGGCTGTTCTTGACTGATTCCTCACCCAGACTATATTTGTGCCTGACCCAGCTGCAGGACGTTGCACTTGGCTTTGTTCGCACAGGCCTACCTCTTGAGCCTGTCTTGGTCCCTCTGGATGGCATCCCTTCTCTCCAGCACATTAGGTGCACCACATAGCTTGGTGTCGTCACTGAACTTACTTTAAGTAATATCCTTACAATTCTGAAATAACAATGCATGTCTAGCATTTTGTTTCTCTGCTAACAAATTGCTAAAAAAAGCTATCAAATGCCTCCCAAATGGTCCACAAAATATCAAAATCTCAGAAACCCATGCTCTTTTCCAGACTATGTATTTTTTACAGCTGTGGTGGCTTACTTCCAGAAGGCATTCTTTATGTATTTAGAAAGTTACAGAAAATGGTTTAAACATAAATGGTATACTCTACAGAGTATGGCAAACTCCACAAATGGACAACTCCCTCTCCTTCAAACTCTTTGCACATGTTTCTTTTTTTTCTTGTAGCAAGTGAAAAGTAGATTTCAAAGACCACTTACGCACAGAAATGGAAAGTCAGAGAATGATTTTCTTAATGGCAGCAGAACATTTTTATAGTGTCTGCTTAAATCAAACCATTGAAATAATCAAGTCAAAAGTATATTCTTAAGTACACTACAGCAGTTAGTGAACTTGGTGAATGCACAGCCATAAAAGAAAATTCTGCAGATTTTTTTGAACATATCACAAATACAGAAAACCAATACAAGATTTCATGCTTCACACATAAGCCATGGAGTCAACCATCTGAAGAAATATCTTTAAAGGTCTCAATTTTTAATTTGTCATTTTGAGGATTTCCAAATCTTTCTCAAGGGTTTGTTAACACCTCCTATTAATGTCTGAATACTGAATTACATGGGTTATTGATCCTGATTTGCTTCTGCTAAGCTGTAGCATTTCATTTGTTAGTTAAGTATAGTCGTACGAGGGTTTTGCCAGTAGAATAAAATATCCAAAGCTCAATTTCAGAGGTGTTTTACAGTCAGTTCTTTCTATGAATGTTTACACTTCAATTTCTATACACTTGTTGTCTAATGAATTTTTTTTTGATTGTTTATATGCTTCTTGGACAAACACATTATAAGGAAACTGTTCTCATACTCTTTTACTTTACTCCCCTCTGCCTTTAAAAAAAACACCTCAAAATATTTCAGTTCAGTGTTTACCTAAACACAACAAAAAATTAATGAAGAACATTGACATGCAATTTTCTTCTTACCTCTAAGTTAAGGTAAAGCTCAGCTAAGAACAGCACAAAGGAATGAAACTGTTTTTTAGTAGCCTCGTCACCTTTGGTAGCTTCATTTCTGTTTTCATACTCTGTTCGACACCTGTAAACATCAAAATAAAATCATATCACCTATAACCATTCTAATAATGTAATAAGCTACTCATTTAAGGGAACAATGAGAATTTATGACCTGCATGAAAACTGTTACATGCTGAATGCTGGGGACTGTGATGTGTGAAGGATATAAGAGGCCCTCACAAAGGAACAGTGGATTTTCATCCCTTTAGACAATACATATGATTACATGATTATATGTTTAAGCAGTAAGATATTTGATGCAGAAAAATGAAACTGAGCAGATTAAAACACGTAGCAATGAAGAGGGTTAAATAATTTATACATTAGAGTATCATAAAATCAGCCAGGTTGGAAAAGACCTCTGAGATCATCAAGTCCATCCCTTGACCCATGGATACTAGACCGTGGCACTAGGTGCCACATCCAGTCTCATCTTAAAAACCTCCACCACTTCCCTGGGCAGCCCATTCCAATGCCTGATTACCCTCTCTGTGAAGAATTGCTTCCTAATATCCAACCTAAACCTTCCCTGGCAGACATTAAGACCACGGTCTCTTGTCTTACTGATAGCTGCCTGGGAGAAGAGACCAACTCTCACCTGGCTACAACCTCGTTTCAAGTAGTTGTAGAGAGTGATGAGGTCTCCCCTGAGCCTCCTCTTCTCCAGGCTAAACAACCCCAGCTCCCTCAGCCTCTCCTCATAGGACTTGTGCTCAAGTCCCTTCACCAGCCTGGTTGCTCTTCTCTGGACCTGCTCCAGCACCTCAATATCCTTCCTGAACTGAGGGGCCCAGAACTGGACACAGCACTCCAGGTGTGGCCTCACCAGTGCTGAGTACAGGGGAAGAATCACTTCCCTGGTCCTGCTGGCCACGCTGTTCCTGATCCAGGCCAGGATGCCATTGGCCTTCTTGGCCACCTGGGCACACTGCTGGCTCATGTTCAGCTTCCTGTCAATCCAAACTCCCAGGTCCCTTTCTGCCTGGCTGCTCTCCAGCCACTCTGTGCCCAGCCTGTAGCGCTGCAGGGGTTGTTGTGGCCAAAGTGCAGGACCCGGCACTTGGCCTTGTTGAACCTCATCCCATTGGAATCAGCCCAACTCTCCAGCCTATCCAGGTCCCTCTGCAGAGCCCTCCTGCCTTCCAGCAGATCAACACTCCCCCACAGCTTGGTGTCATCTGCAAATTTACTAATGGTGGACTCAATGCCCTCATCCATAAAGATGTTAAACAGGACTGGGCCCAGCACTGATCCCTGGAGGACACCACTGGTGACCGGCCACCAACTGGATGCAGCCCCGTTCACCACCACTCTCTGGGCCCGGCCCTCCAGCCAGTTCCTAACCCAGCACAGAGTGCCCCTGTCCAAGCCATGGGTTGCAGCTTTTCCAGGAGAATGCTGTGGGAAACGGTGTCAAAGGCTTTGCTGAAGCCCTGACAGACACATCCACAGCCTTCCCCTCATCCACCAGGTGGGTCAGCTGATCATAAAAGGAGATCAGGTTGGTCAGACAGGACCAGCCCTTCCTAAGCCCGTGCTGGCTGGCTCTGATCCCTTGTCCATCCTGTAGGTGCTGTGTGATTGCACTCAGGATGATCTGCTCCATAACCTTGCCAGGCACTGAGGTCAGGCTGACAGGCCTGTAGTTTTCTGGGTCCTCCTTCTGGCCCTTTTTGTGGATCAATGTGACATTCGCCAGCTTCCAATCATAGCAGTCCAGAATGCGTAACAATAACATAGGCATCAAATGTCCACAGAAATATAATTTATATATAAATTTAAATATAAATACACAGCATTAAGACAATATGGCAACAAAGTAATTTTTCTAGTATTCAAAAATATACAAGTTTGCATAGCAGTCCAAAAACAAACTCAAAAAATAATTGAGAAAAAAGGAAGGCCAGATAAATTCTGATGTATTCTCAATGATTGTGTAATGGATTAAAAAATAGTAGAGAAACCAAGAAACCTAAAGAGCTGAAATTTCAGGTAGAAACTTTGCTGAGAAACAGAAGAGGATCTCTCTCCGGTCATATTGTTGGGTTGTTTATCTGCACACACCCTCTCTCCTCTCAGTTTCATCCATATCAGCAATAAAAACCTAAGCAACTTTGAATTCATGGCTTCAGGGTTCTAAAGTGAATGTTATCTACTGGGTTTGCTTCAAAAATCAGGAACTAGGAAATCAAGCATACACAGGGACTTGCTTTCATTTCCAAGTAACACCCATAGTTAAAAAACACAAAAACATTAATTTATTAATTTTGAAAGCAATGAAACAAGGGGAAAATTAGTATTTTCAGCCTCTGTATGTCCTGGTTGCTTTGCAGTGTTTACACTATATCAAGGACTTTTCTGCTTCTCATCCTACCCCACAAGTGACGAGGCTGGAGTGCACAAGAAGTTGAGTAGAGACACAGTCAGGACAACTGATCTCAAGTGACCACAGGGATATTCCATCCCATGTGGCCTCATGCTCAGCATATAAACTTGGGATAAAGCTGGCTGGGGTCTACTGTTCAGGAACTGGCTGGGCATGGGTTGGTGGAGTGGGTGGTCAGCAACTGCAGGGTGTTTCACTTGTTTTGTATATACTAATTCTTTACAAAACAGAAAGACATAAGAAAGTAATAGGCTTAAAATGACCTGCTGATACTGACCTTTGAAGTAACAACTGTCGGAAGTTCCCACTTTGTGGACTAATGGTTAGATGGTGAGATAGATAGTTACACAACCGTGCTCCCATGTAGGAAAAATTTGGGACAGATGTGGCCTTCCGAAATAAAAATGGAAAAATAAATTATTCATAAAACTAATGATTAATCCACCAGGAAATACCTTTAAAAGCTTTTTTGAAATCTGTGCTTAGTAACACTTGATTAGACAACTGAAGAGCAGAAGAGTAATGGTTAACAATTACTGTTTGCCACGTTCATTTTTGTATCTCACCAGCACTTCACTGCATGCATTTCAGCACTTAAAAGTTCATTTTACTGTGATTTTGTGGCTCTTAGAAAACAATCACCATTATGCCATGTATCTTCAACTCTACTTCTGCATTGTGAGCTACAGCCAAAAAGTGTCTGAAGGTCACTTAGAAACTCTTGTACAAAAAAAATCAACACTGGACATTAAAACACTTTTTCAAGGACACCACATACTTTCTCAAGGAGCAATGTAAACCTGCTTAGTTGGGTTAAATTAAGATAACTAAAGCAGACACAAACTTCAGCAATTTTAATCATTTTGTGATAAGCCAGGAAATTAGTATCTGAGCCTCTGCTCAAGACAGAAGAATAATAAGCATATTGACTTAAACACTATCTTATCCTGACATACAAGAAATCTAAAATTAGATACTTTGGGATAGCAGCATGGCTTTTATGCACTAAGTTATATTTTTCACATAATTTCAGACTGGTAACACTGTGTTTCTCAGCTGAGGAAGACACAGTAAACCCTAATGCTGGACTTGTTTTTAAGTTACATTAGGTGAGAGTCAATGTATTTAAAATACAAGAAGTTAAAAATAGCATAAATTCCTCTTTTTTTCTTCCAGTAAAGTTATATGGAATATTTTCATCTTTTTATAACTATCCTCCATGGGTTCAAAAAAAGGATAGGAAAATGATGCTGCCAAACATAGCACAGGTGATTCTTCATGTCTAACTAAACTGTCTTCAATTAAATGTGCATTAATTTTGTAAAATAATGAGAAACTTGAAGCTTTGCAGTTCTGTACAATGACCAAACAGTCATTCCACATTTACATACCCCAGATTAAAATATTCTGCAGGTATCTGCTCTTGAACAAAAGTCTGCATTCAAGGCAGAACTTGAAAGCAACAAAACCATGACAGGGTGAGACACCCAATGTAATAAATAGCAAGCACAAGTGTGGCTTCATTCTGTGCAGTGAGCCCAAAAGACAGCAACAGCAGCTCATTTGCTAAACAGCACATATTAAGCTGTTCTTTCCAATGGCTCCCCCAATTAGTACAGAGTTCAGCTCAAGGTCTCTGTCCTCATTTCCATGGCCATCAATGGGACTGGACCTAGTTACCCTCAGATGAGCTTTCCTCTTCTCCACTTATGCTGTTTTGAAATAGGTATATTCCAAATAAAGCAGAAAGCCTGTCAATAAAGAACCATTCCCAAGGGGTGATAAGTGCAGTACGTATGAACCTATTTTATTTTTAATACCAAGGAATTAAGAATATTTTAGAATTATGAAGAATTTTTTTTGCAAGATTGAATAAAAATATAGAAGTCTGATACTGTTTAAGAGTTTCATATATAATCCTTTAATTAAGCACTGTAACTTCAACTGTAGTATTTTACCAAGAGCTACAAATACTTAGGAAAGAGCAAGCTGGGGAAGTGTATACAGTCTAGAAACCCACATTTGAGCTACCATTTCAACTTATTGAGCAAAATCTTTCCCTCTATGTTTCAGTCTGAAAGAAAAAAAAGAAAATCAAACCATTAAAATACTACACAAGTACAATGACATAAGTAATACTGGGATGCATTCTTGGATACTATGTAACAGAGGCATAATATCTATGTTATAAGACAGAATACACAGACTACCTGCTGATAGATGAGTTCAACAAGTTCTTGTAAAGATTCATCTGTAGTGACCCAGCCATTCAGTGCCTCAGCAAAATGCTCTATTTCAGTTTCAAAACAACCTGGTTGCTCGGTGAGGTGATTTAGGAAGTCTTGTACATATTCTGCCAAAGTCAGATAGCCATCATATCTATCTTCAAAGGAAGAATCCTGTAGACGTGAAAGAATATACCAGTCTCTTAAAAAGAACCTTGAATAATGCTGTCACACTTACTATCTCCAGAAGTAACTGTACAGCCCCCAATTTTCCGTCTCTGCGTACTTGATTACAACATTTTTACAGCACACAGACCTCACCATATCACAAAGCTCTTATCGTCTGATCATCTTAACCAGGTATCTGGTTATTCCAGCAAAACACTGGAAGATGGATTAAACAGAAATCAGTCTCCCAAATTGAGTGCAAGATTAACTAATAAACAAAGTAAGTATATATTAAGGGTAGGACTACTGTGGATACATGAACTGCAGAAGTTAAAAATTGAAAATCTGAAACAAAGTATTTTGAACTTAAGTGTGTACAGTGCTCCAAAAGATGGAGAAGTTGAAGAAACACAATAAATACAGTGTCGTGCTCCCATGTAGAAAGTATAACTAGGAAGACTGATATTTTACAGTCAGCATATTTGCATCTCTTGGCAATAGATGAAAGATTACAAGGCATGAAATGAAACTATTCAAATGGTATTGCATTAATTTGCATCTACTGAGGTTAAAAACCAGACAGTAAACACACCTGTTCCCTAAAGACGGTAGGGGTTAGCACAATATCACTTCATCAGTGCTTATGCTCCCACCAATGGGACAGAGGAATGATGACTTTGTCCATTCAAAAATGAATGTATATAAGTATCTAACATCAATACTGTTACAAATTATTATGATGTGGTATGTAAGTGGAATAGCAAAAAAAAGCAGCACAATTTGAGGTGTCACTAGTAGCAACACAGTAGAAATAATTCACTTTGTCACACTACACAAATGACTGTGAAAAGCATCTCATAGATTTCAGAAGTGTCAGAAGAAGCCTAAGGAGGGACTGCTAAAAAATAACTTACAATTATCAATTCAAGACATAAGAGAAACAATACCAGAATTCTCAACTGATCTACTATTTAAAAATGTTTAAAGTGTACTATCTATTGCAATGAAAAACTGAGCTAAAATGATAAAACTCTTCTTCTTTACATAGTGTACATAAAGTAACAAGATTTATAAGTATATTCTCCTTCTATCACTCCCTTAATGAGGGGTTTTCATTTAGTTTATCTTCAAAATGCCTCCACCTCTCCTGTTCTGTAAAGCAACACGGATCTGTGAAAATTTTTTATCTCAGTATGAACTGTGAGAAAGACAGATACACACTGCTGAAAATCAAGTACTGATATTAATTTCATGACTTGTGAAGAATGCGTGGGAAAAAAAGCAGACTTTCCAAAATTCCCCAGAAGCATGTCATAAGGTTATAACAACTCTAAGCTAGTGAGGTGGGGGACACACTGATGTAACAACAGTAAAAACTAGAAAGATTTCCTATGATGTTTAATTAAGTAGAATATTTGCTCAGGTAATAATACTAATGATGGGTTTATGGAAATAATAGCCAACTATTACTGCCCACAAGGAAAAAGTCTTCAACAGCCTGATCTGAGCTGAGCACAGGAACTTCAGAGGTCCTTTTCAGCCTAAAGTATTCTACGACTCTAATGGCTTAGAACTTATAAAACCAAAAAGTAAAAGCTAATAGGCATATGTGTGACTTGCTAAACACTCTGTGTTGCTAAAGGAAATACACTTTTACAAGGCAATTTTGGATGGCCCAGTAAGAGTTCTGTACAATAAACTTAAAATCATTTTATTCCACAGAACTATTACATTACTGTGCAGCTACTGCAGCTTATTCACATACAGCTGAATTAGTGTCGCTGCAAACAACCTGTTTGAAAACTCTCCAGCCAGGCTGCAGAGCATGCAATTGCTGTAGCTTATAAAAGAAGCTGCTCTGATAGTCCTCAGCTTGTTATGAGATCTCCATCAGCAGAGGGGAAGGTATCTTCCTCTCATACTCACTTGGTAGTAATTCAGTCTCAGAGGATAATGAACGTAAGGGACCCTAATACCATTTGGTCTACTGGTGTTCCCGTATACTCCTACTTCCATTTTGTCATTAATAGGCTAAACACAGATGCTAAACTCTGTGCCATGTTCAGCTATCTGTACTAATTATGCAACTCCAAAAGAAGCCTATATTTTAGTAATTATGCCAGGGAACTGAACAAATGGGAGAGAAAAATGAGTAATCCAAATATGATAATCAAGTTGTATATTGCTAAATTACTTACACTTGATACTTTAAAAAGGATCTGAATTTAGCCCAGTAACTTCTAGACATAAACTACTTCCATTTCTCATTGTCAGATTTAACATAAAGATAGCATCATACACTGTATCAACTCAAGGAAAATAAACCAAATGGCTCTTCAATATTTTTAGCAAAAGCTGGCTAACAGAAACCTGCAAGATTACACATTCATTGCAAATTTATGACCCTAAGCCATGGAAGTCAAACAGAAATTTTTCATTAATTTCAGTAATTTCTCCATCAAGACGGTGCTGTCTAATTCTTCTCCCTAATGTTTGAGAGCTATAGGATGGGATCCTGGATTATTCACAACAAAGGAGTCACCAATTAAAAGATTATAGATTTGCTTCTCTTCTATTAAGTGTCACTTCACGAGTTTACAGACAGAAGAATAGAAGGCTAAATCGGTACTAAAACTCCTCTGATTTACCTAAAGATAAACCAGAAATTCTACAGAAAAGATTGAGCCAAATCTGCTTTTGGATTCAGTTTCTTTACATGTGCTGATTACCAATTTCCTCTATCTTGTAAATTCACAATTTCACTTAGGAACTTCATCATTAATCATTGATTTGATTTCTCTTCAGACTTCTTCAGAACAAGCTTTCCTTCCCTTCAGATTATATGCACTTAACAAGTTTACAATAAAGTTATTGCAAATTCAGGTACTAAGACTGTTGCATATACAAAACAACCTATGCATGCTGAATGAAGTTAAGTGGCATTCTTATGCTTGGCCTTCTTTTGGAAAGTAATTGAAATGAAAACAAAAAAAGGCAGGCTGGAAGGATTGTGGAATACTAAGAAAATAAAAATTTCACTCCTCAAACTCTTAAGTGAGAGCACCATGCTCTTCTCTAGTTTACTGTAGACATCTACAGTTTCTGATGGGTTGGACTCTGTATGCAAACAGAGAATTCCATGAAAGCCTTTCTCCAAAGTCCTGGTAAAGTTTTTCTGAAAATTCTACTAAGAATTGTATGCTGTATCCCTTAAACTATCTTCACAGGTAATAGATAGTTTTGAGTATCAGAACGGATTGGAAATAAATGATCTAATAATCAAATGTTATATGGGCACATGTGGTAATTATAATAATGTACAATTAAACAAGAAATCAGCACTATTTCTAAAACAATGAATGTTTAATAGCAAAACCACTGTGCATTTTATATGAGAAGTGCATATATTTTCAGATATAAAATTCCAGGGAACTTTACAAATGAAAGCTAGAAAGCACTAATTTTAATTCAGAGAGAATGAAGTTACTCAAAACTTTATCTTGATTCAAATTTTAAAATCTCATGGTCAAAATGTGTGTAATAATAAAGTGTACTTTTATGGCAAGTGAGGCCAGTTTATGAAATTAATTCAGTCATTAAAGTTAAAACCCCCAATATTTTGTAATAGCAAAGGATGAAAGTCTGAAATACCACTGTTTTATCTGTTTTATGTCTAGTATATTCTGATTAAAGTCTCTGCAACATACTTTCAAATAAGCATTCTAGGTTTTGCTAACATTTCAAGAGGTATTTTTATTAATAGATGAGTCACATTCATGGCATATTCCAACAACATAGCAACCAGGAACTCCCACATGCTTGTGTGTTTTTGCAAAACAGCTGAAAAGCAACATTGTTGGTCTCGAAACTTGCAATTTTAAGTGTGCCGTATGTATGCCATTCAAAGGACCTTTTCCTTTTTGTCTTGAAACTAAATTACTTTTTTTTAGAAACCATGTAACCTCTACTGGGGCAAAGTAGGTTTTTTTTTCCCCTAGATTCACTGAAGCACATTTACATTGGCATTTTGTTAACAGTTCTATATTGGCAGTAGGCTTGTATTATCCAGGAGAGTAATTATATTCAGTGAACTGGCAAAACTGGTAACATAAAGGTAACATCAGTTTTACTGGGGAGGAAAAGATTTCAAAACACCAAAACACCACATTTAGCATTCAAATAAAGTATACTTATACAAGTTATTAAAAAACTATTTGCTTCAGCATCGTTGGTTTTTTTCACTTGATTGTTTTTGTAAAAGTAATAGTTCCCACCTGTTTAGATATAGTACCAGAGTTTGCTCGCTTGTGTAACAAAACGATATTCCAAGAATTCACACAGATCTTCCCTGGCGTAGAACTACTGAAGTGGTGAAGTGGCAACATGGAAGACAATGGAGTAGAAAATAAAAGTACCAACTTCTGTTACATGATGCAGCTACAATATTGATGCGAGATCACCTTTAGTCTATCTGGAAATGTATTTCTTACTAGGTGTGTGGGTAAGTAACTGCTACTAATGAGTGCAACTCAATTTTTTTGTCCTTTGGTGATACAATACCACTGAAGGAATTAAAAGACACATGATGATACACTGACTTAGGCAGTCATGACGAATCATACCCGTGGCACAGGAAATTCAGGAAAAGCAAAGCCTGTGCTCATAAAAGCCAAAGTTCAAGCTTTCCCCTGCACCTTCTTCAAAAACCTGTGAACTCTGCATAAAAACGCACGACAGCTTTTAATGAAAATGCAGCGTAGATGTCACTACAACAGAGACAGTCATAAAAAAAACCCAGCTTACTCTCATGCTAAATGTAACCAACAGGGAATGTGGCTACCTGCAGCAAGCTTCGGCAAAATATCCCACATTAAAGGCTCTCATGTACACCATAATATTTGCCCATTACCATTTAACATTCTGGCTGTAACTCTGGAGGTTATTATGACAATTTTTGCAATCTCTTCAGCAAATGCAGAATTCAAATTATCTGATATAAAAGATCTCAAGAAAACATTGTTAACTGGAATATAAGCAAATTGGCATATACTAAGGAAGAAGTTAAAACACTCACTGTGAAATTCTGATTGAAATTCTGGTTGTATCCTGCTGGATAAAATTCAGGTGCTTTAGCAGACAGCTTTGATGTTACTACAGAAGCCACAGCCAACTGAGGTTCAGCCATTTCTGGTCCAGAATCAAGAACTGAAACCTTATCTTCTGATCCAGATGGAAATCCCGTCTTTTGCAGGTGCTCTGAAAAATTTTTGTTAACAACTTTTCTTAGAAATCACTAAACTAATATGTATTCACACTAGTATGTATTCACTACTATGTAAACCTAGAATACATTTTTACCTCAAATAAAATTTTTCTGTAAATATACTTTCAAGTTTACTTTAAATACATAGTTTTTATTATTTTTCTTAAATATGTTAAAGTTTTCATTTGAGCACACTCTAGATGTCTTTCTATGTGATAGAAAGTGAAGGGGACCAAAAAAAGGGAGAAGGGAAAGAAAGAAAAAAGAGCTCTTTTCTCTTGTGAAAACATGTTTTCTGAAAGAGCTAACCTAAGAAACTAGTAAATCTGCTTATGGTATGTTTGTTCATCCTGTGTTTTTTCACAGATTTCAAATACAATTTCAAGACTTTGGAAGGTTAATAAATGAAAGACACCACTACTTTTTAGCAACTTATTTTTAACAAAATGCTCGGAGACACTTAGCTATCATTGTTCTCATACACCATTTGCCAAAACATCCAGTTTAAGGTGTTTTTAAAATGCTATTTTTCAAACATATCATTAGAGATTAGCTCATAAGTTTATTGAAAACAGAATTTGATACCTACCTGAAAAAGCTGACCAACAGACAGTGCTTTGTGTTACTGTTGGGTTGGGTTTATTTTTGTGCAAACCTTTAGGCTGAAGTTCTTCAATACGGGGAAGGCTGAGACCATCTGTGGTCAGATTAACAGATGGAGGAAAAGCACACTCAGATGTGGGAGAATGGGGGGTGGGGGGAAGGACGAAGAGTGTTGCAAGCAGCTGCACTACATCACACCTTTACCTGGGCCAGGTCCATAACCCAGTGTCCTGGTTTTAGCTGGGACAGAGTTAATTTTCTTCTGAGTAGCTGGTACAGTGCTATGTTTTGGATTCGGTATGAGACTAATCAGTCAACATGCTAATGCTCTGGATATTGCTAAACAGTGCTTACTCTAAATCAAGGATTTCACTTTCGCACGCTCTGACAGCAAGAAGGTGCACAAAAAGCCAGGAGGCAACGCAGACCGGACAACTGACCTGGACTGGCCAAAGGGAGAGTCCATACTATAGAATGTGGTGTTCAGTATATAAACTCCCCTCCTGGCACCAGTCGGCCAGGAGTTGCCGCTGCTGGGGGATGGGCTGGTCATCGGTCAGCAGGTGGTGGGCGACTCTGCTGTGCACCACTCGTTTCTCTTCGGTTTCATTCCTCTCACCCCTCCCTACTCAACCAGGTGTTCCCCGGCTTCCGGGGGCTTCTCAGCCCGCCTCGGCCTCAGCGCGATGCGCGGCTCAGGCACCCGGGAACAGGACCACCCTCTCGCCGACAGGTGCCGGTGTCCCCGCGCCACTCAAACCTCGCGCGGCGCCGACAGGAGCCCGGCAGGTGCCCCAGGAGAAAGCAAGCGGGGGGAGGGAGGTCCGTACCTGCCATCCCGGTGCCCAGCGGCGCCGTCTTCGGAGGCCGCAATGGTTCCTGCTGCGGGAAGAGGCCGCCCGCTTGGTGCTGCTGCTCCTCGGCCGAGCCTGAGCCGCGGGCAGCGCTGCCCCCGGGGTGGGCCCCGCCGCTGCCGCTATCCGGCGCGCCCCCTCCCCGGCCCGGGCCACGGCTGGCACGGGGCGCTCGCTCGAAACTCTCCGACATGCTGAGGCCGGCGGCTCGGGCGCTCATGGGAGGGAGGGAGCGGGGCGGGGGCCCGCGGGGGGCGGGCGGAGCGCGGGCCCGCCCCGGGCCCGCCCGGCCCCTGCACTTTCGGTTTGGCGCCGCTGCCGCGCCCGCCCACCCGAACCCGCGGCAGCCTGGAAACGGCGTTTCCAAAGCCGCGATATTCTCTGGGATTGATCTCCGCACGGGGAAAGCGGGCGATGTGGCTGTAAGAGGGCCAAGGCTTCGGCTACAGCAGAAGAGCGGTAGCCACAGGTGCATCGCGCCACGCTGAGCGCACACAGCTGTTTCTAGCAGAAAGGGGTGGGAAAGTGGCGGGGGAAATTCTAAATTTAACGCCATGAAGTTAAGCCTCCAACATGACCACATCATTGTACGGCTAGGGCTACTTAATATAATTGTGTCTGCCCAGAACAATGTCTTTCCATGTATAATTTATGTATGATGTGATAACAAATGCTCTTCTGATTTAATTTTTAAAAGCACCTTCCATGCCAACACAAACAGACTGAAAAAGATGGTCCATGTAATACATCTTTCTAATATTATCATATTAACTGTGAATGATCCAGCTCACACGTCCACTTACAGTTTAATTCTTCTATTTTTGTTCAACTTCAGTCCAGAGTCTTGCTCTACTTGTTCTGCACATTCCAGATCACAATCTACTTTCAAGATGAGGAGAACAACTGTGATCTGAGGTGCCCCAAATACACCTCAGCTGATCCTGCTGGCAGTGTTTGTATTTTGTCTCCCTGAACAGCCTGATTTTTGCTGACCTTGTCACCTGTTCCTGCCACAGTCAAAAGCTTGTGTGGTGTTGGGTCAAAGTCTGTTCACCACTCAAGAGGGAATGAAAAAATAGGCAAGTATGTATGAAATGTTTTTTAAAAAATCAGAACAGCACTGTCTTGTATTTAAAAAAAAATCCAATTGGACTGTAAAATGGTGCCTTTAGAAGCCAAATTCCTACTATGTTTACTATTACATATTACCATTTTCAATTATTAACAGGGGGAAGGGTAGGGTGTAACATATTTTTTACTTCCCAAGGCATGAATTGGACTGATTTTGGTTGAGATAAAAAGGTGACCAGACATTAAAGGTGACACAAGTTAAAATTAATGAGACATATGGGAAAACTGTTCCTAGGCAACCCCTTCTGAAAGTAAAGAATGGTAAAATAACATATCTTTACTCTGCAACTGGAATGAGAGACAATGCAGGAGGTTTTGTCAGAGTCTTGTAAACAATTGTCACAACCAACTTAAGGGGCATTACCAATCCTTTAAAGATCACAAGTTAGCTATATTACAAATATTCAGTGTTCTTTTGTTATTTCAGCTCTAGTTTTAAAGCCTATATTGTGACCTCTGTCCACATCTGTAGACTTTATCTTAAGAGGAGGTAAAAAAAGCTTGTATTAATGTGAAAAAGAAAGTTGAAATTCTGCATCATTATATACTGCAATCAGTTTTCAATATGTCAATTTTTCAAGAAAGCAAATCTCATTCTTTAAGGCATACACCTATGAGGAATTAAATGCCTCAGGTTATCATTACTGAACCAGAAAACTTTTCAGCTTTGGTCATAAATGTAAATTCTTTTCACTTAGCAGATATTCTATATTATCTTAATTTAATGACTGTTTGGCAACTACTTACCACTTAGAGTGGAATGTCCCAAGTCCATATTTTTCTTACAGATGTGCTACTGAAGTTTGCATGAGAGCAATTGTGTTTGACTGGAACAAAATTAAGAAAAAAAATGAGGCAGTTAATTCCAAAATTACAATCCCTGCCTACAATAGTATGCCCCTTTCTAAGCAGAATGGCCTGAGTAACTGAAGTCCTGTCAATTACTTCAAGCCGCTGAGGCCAAAGAGCAGAACACTGAGATCGCTAAACTAGTAAGTATCCTAAGCACCCAATGGCCGGATTAAACTTTTCTCCAAAGGCAGTTAGAAGTGCTTCTAAGTATCCACTAGAAGTTACCCACTTTGTCCTAAGAGTCTTACCTAATACTCTGAAGCAGTTCAGAATCAATACTGCAAACACCTTTGATGCCTGATGTTAAGAAACCATACGCTGTAACCTTGTCACTATTCAGAACCCAGGCATTTTTACATGCTTGTGTTTGGGGTTTTTTTTTATGCTGATAAGATATAATAATAAGAAAAAAAAAAAAAAAAGGAGAGGGCTAATTCTAGCTTTTAAAATGGATTTAATAGCTGAATTATGCCGATCCCTATCATACTGATGAGGCATGTTATTGGACTATGGGCCCAATGGTTATTGAGCCCAAAACATAAAGCACAGGTATAACCCATAGCTCTAAATGGAATCTTTCATACAAACTTATTTAAAAGCACCGTAGTGAACAGAGACTTGTAGTAGTAGAGTATCCTAAAATATCCCTCAGAGACTCATGTTTTCAGTGCTTATCCTTCACTTCTAGTCCCAGCTCACCAGTTAGGAGCCTTGCAGCTGGGTGACATCTCCAGCAATGTGTGTTTTGCATGAGCAGTGACACAGACTTACAATAAATTAAAAAAAAAAAAGAAAAAACATGCCTAATTTACACATGGAAACCACAGATTGTGTGAAGATAACATATGCAGGATCGTGTGAAGTTAGACTCCATATTCAGGCAATGGGCAGCCTGAGTAGTTGTCCTCTGGAACTGCCTCTCCAACCAAGTGTTCTCTTCATCCAGCCATGCATTATTTGCAGAGCTACAGAATCACAGAACCAATTTACAGGTTGGAAAAGACCTCTGGTATCATCGAGTCCAACCTATGATCGAACAAAACATCACCATGCCAACGAGAGCATGGCATGAGTGCCAGGTCCAGTCTTAAACACTTCCAGGGACGGCGACTCCACCACCTCGCTGGGCAGCCCATTCCAGTGTCTAACCCCCCTTTCTGTGAAGAAATTCCTCCAAAGGTGCCACAGCTCATCATTTCCTCTCATCCTCCCTTACCGCATCTACCATCTCAAGTCCAACATCTCGCTGCTTCAACACGCATTTTTAAGAAGTAACAATAACGGAGGGAACACCACCTACGTGCTGTGGCGTTAGTCCCACGTCCAGCACGCGTCTCTTCGCCAGTCTCGACCTTCCCCTCCCGGCACCAGTCAGGCACCGTGGGCTGGACACGGTTATCCCGCTATCCCGCCGCCGGCGCCGCGGGCTCGCCCAGCACCGCGGGGACCCCGCACCGCCCCTCACACGCCGCGTGACGCGGCCGCCCCGACCCCCCGCACCCCCCTCAGTCCTTCCGGGTTGGCGGACGCGGATCCGCCCCCGTCCCGCCCCAAGGTCGGTCAGAGCCGCTCGGCGGCTCCGTGGGGCTGGTGAGCGCTGTCGTGAGGGGCCGCGGGCGGTGCGTGTGCGGGGCCGCGGGCGGGACGGGTGCGCGGCGTCGTGTGGGACCGCCGCGGCATCGCCGCGTTTTCTGGGCGCGGACAAGGGGCGGCCGCTGGTGAGGGGAAGGCTGCGGTGTCCCATTCTCGGGGGAAGGGAGGGAGGAGGGGAGGGAGGACGCGCGGAGAAGGCAGGTGGCTCGGGAAGGGGCCCCCAGGAGCGCTGCCGGACGGGAAGCGGGATGTGTCTGCTGCGGGCGGCGCCGCGGGCAAGGGCACGGTGCGCGGCAGGGGACGAACCGCCCGCCGAAGGTCACTCGGTGGCCGCGAACTATAAATAGCGGGAAGGGGCCGCTCCGCGGGCGCTCGGCGAGGCTCCGGGCGAGAAGCCCTTTCCCGGCCCCCCTGCCCGGCGTGTTCTCCTGGAGTGCGTGCCGTGCTGTCCCGCCCGCCGTGACTCCCTGCGGAAGCTCTGGCAGGGATTGGAGGCGTTTGTTTGGTTCCTTGGGGCGCGGCGGGTTTTCACGTGTCACAGTTCCTCTTTTGGGGTAACGTTGTAAAGACGAAACAGCCTGGAGTCGCAGAAATGCGATCTCCAGGCCAGTTACCTTGATCTGGTAGGTGTCTTACAAAAAGTTGATTTTGTTTTCTAGCCAGAAAGATAAAGGTGGGAAGATAAAGATTGTGTCGCGGCTACTGGCAGTCATCTGGCCTTAAACCTGCTGCGTTTACATACCTTCTGTCCAGGGCCATTAATAGCTTTTGCCTTGTTTTTGCGTGTGCCGCAGGGATTCCATACGAGGCAAGGAATTTGCTGTGAGGTTTAGGAGCAATGGCGAGCCTCCTGCGTGTTGCTGTCAATAAGTGCTCAGCTCCTGTTTTTGGTAATGTGTTACCACCAAAGGTGTGTTCTGCGAAGATGTGTCTGCGCACGTTTAGAACCCAGCAGATGCTCAGGTCTCAGGCAGCTCCAAAGCCAGGTAAACTGATTAAACTATTGTAAATAATCTTTTATTTTAAAACACGAATATAAATTTTTTCTTCTTTTTTTTTTTCTTTCAGATCTGCATTAGTACAGAAAAGACTTAAAATAGAAATCATGTCAGCAGCATACTTGAATCAGTTGCAGCACATTTTTAGACTGGCTTTATAGGGCTTACATAGAACGTGTTTGTGTTTATTAAAGGTACTTTGGATCTGAGTAGTTTTTATTGCTAGGGGGTCCAAGCTCCTGTTAACACTTACATTGCTTGAGAGAAGTATTTAAACAAATGCTTCTCTTAGTTAAAAGCCTCGAGATCCCCAGGAGTTTTGCTGGTGCAGCTTTTTGTGTGCACGTGAGAAAAAATACAGACCTCACAAAGAGATCATATTGCAAGCAGGACTATCTGTAGATATAATTAGCCCATCCAAAAAAATCTGTTAAGTTTGTTCAGGAAACTCTTACAGTGTATCACTCTGAAAAACTTTTGATCTGCATCATAATGTGTAGGGTTTGTGAGTATATTTACATTACTTCCATTTTAGCAGATAATGGACCAGTTCAGGTATTTTCAGTGGAAAAAGAAGTGTGAAAGGGGCCATCCTAGTTTTCAGTTTCTCATATGAGCCTGGTGTAAGAGCATCAGAACTGCCGTCTTTCCCTCTGTTCTATGCTGTGCATAGCCTTACAGTTGGAGGACTGGAGAATACATAACACAGGTTTAATGCTGTTTTTGCCTATTAGTCCTGCATGGGTCATGCTTCCCTTGGAATTTAGAGACCCTGCTTCAGTGCAGATGTAGGCTCTTAGCCTGCAACTGATTAATGTGAAGAGTTGGACTAATTGCATACATCATGCTTGGTTTTTCAAATGTAGACTGCATTAGATACTTCAGAGAATTAGGAAAGTAGTGCTGTTTGGGAGCAGAAGTGTCTGGCTGTGAAAACATGGGACACAAAATTAGCATGTATAACTGAGAAGCCTGTGATGCGTAGAACTTCTGGCAATACTGACATTAAGTGGTGTATTCTGTGGTCCTTTCAACTTGGTGACTGAAGACTTTGGAACTTCTGAAGAAATGTCAGGAGAGGAAGTTTCTTTACTCTGAGGGCTCCTGATAATCTGTGTCGTGGCCTTTTACCATAGTGGCATGATGAAATCTGAATTTATTTGCTCTAATAGATTTGTGATGCTCCGATTTTTTTTTTTTATGTATTAAATATCTGAATGAAAGAGACATCTGTCAGTTTTGGCATGGCAAATTGTCCCTTGGTTGAGAGTGTAAACTGACACTTAGGAAACTGGGTTCAAAGTTCTTTCTCTAATGTCCCAGGTAAGTGTCCTTGTAGTTTGAGTTTGGAATCAATCTTTTTATTTGATTTTGACCACAAATTTGATCATGAAACTGAAGAATCTCTTCAGTTTTACTGAAATTGAGTGCTACTCTGTGTATGCATTTTCTTGTTTTTAAGAATCACAGTTGAAAAATTTTTCTAGAAGGATGGAGAATTCTGATTAGTGTCATGTGTTTAACTTTCAGGGCTGCCCCTTCATATCTGTTGTGTGGAAGCCCTTATTTAAGGATTAGTAGTATTCATGAAATGCAGTTGTTTAATATGGAGAATTACAAGTTTGGTAGTCTTTTGGTTGATAATTAAGCTGTCCTCATAGTTCATTTTGGCAACATGTGATTAGTTATTCAGTAGAGGACAAATCAAGGATGAAACAGTAATTGAATGACATAGTAGTAGCGGTACTATGGCTTATATTTACATTTTTAAGTGCTCTAGAATCAAAATGCAATAGCATACAAAATAACTACATTTTATTCTTTCAGAAATTATCTTTGATTGTAGTAATACTTGGTAAAATCACTGTAACTCTAAGTTTTCTGAAAAGATTAGTGTCTCAGTAATTCTTCTCAAGCCTGTAGTTATTGCTTTCCTTCTCTCAGATTAGGTTTCATTCCATCCAGACTATGTTATGTACAAGAGTAACAGCTGCTTCAGGGGTGATTTGGAGTCATCTGAGAAGTAAACTTGGAGGATGGATAACTTTCTTACTGTTATTTATTTTGCTGCTACTTGTTTATTAGAAACATAGGAATTTTCATATGGAGTAAACACGTATTTCTGTAACCTGTCTCAAATAGTCACTAGTACCAGATGCTTCAGAAACAGAGGCAATTTGTAATTCCTTGCTTCTGTAAGAGGAGGGACCAGGTGTTTAATCTTTTGTATCATTTTTTTTCTCCTTTTGCCAACATCATATTGGTGTTCTTCGGAATATGTCCTCATCTTCAGAACAGGTGAGATGGTTTGTTTAAAGGTTATTAGAGTAACATAAAAAATAAGCGGGTTACATATCCTCTTCTTCCATCCCAGAACATGTGGCATATAGTCAAAACTTCTCCTTTTCTCTAAGTCAGCCTCTAGTATTTGTTGATACTATTTTGCTGCAGGCTACTTCCCAAAATCGTGTTAAGGAGGTTAAAAAACTGTATTTTTTTGCTATAGTTTCAGCTTAGAATCTTCTTTAGGATTCTTGTAGATGGAAGTTACATGGAGAAGATCACTTTCATAGTTTTATTTACTTGAAGTAAGGATATATTTGTCCTCAGTACCCAGTCAAGATTATGGTAAGGAGATGAGAAATAGTGGCTTCTTAGTAGTTTTTCTAAGTTCTAGTCAATGTATAAAGAAGCATACTAAGCATTTCATTGAAGTGTATAATCCTTTCTAAGGCCTGTGAATGATTCCACTTCTGATAGTGGCATAATTATATTGGTTTTGATTTTTTTGTGTCAAAAAAGTAGTGTGTATCTCCTATGCCCATGACCAATTTCTTAAAAATCTTAATGTGACTCAAAGAGGTGCTCCAGGTATGTGTATATCAATCAGTATGTGGAGAATGTTCTTGATGCCATAAAGCAGTAAGACACTAAAACATACTCAAAGCAGTTCATAGAGAGTTTATCTGACGTGAAGGATTAGAAAGGCAACTTGGAAGCTTCACAGTCTCATGCAATTTTGAACCTATGGCAAGGATAGCAGATGCGCTTCCTCCAAATAAAAACTTAAATCAAGATCCTAAGTTTATGATCCTAGATTTCAGCCTTTCAAAACTAGTGACCTTAATGAAATTGCTGAACACAACAAACCAAATCTCTGTTCATTGTATAGCTTCTCCCAAACATATTATTCATCATACCCTGTTGTATGTGTCAGCACTGATAGGCAGCTGGGACAGCCACGAACTTGTGGCGGAGAAACACAAGCGGAGGCACAGGTGCCAGTAAATCATCACCAGCCTGCTGTTCACACAGGCCTTACCAAGAGTTATTTCCAGCTGCAAGGTCACTTGAGCAATTTACAGTCCCCTTGCCAGTCTTTGGCTTTTTAACCCTTTTCTCCCAAAACCTTGTCTGAAGTTTTATCATAGATCTTTTTTACTTGTAAACATCTGCTCCATTTTGGTGATGAATGATGTGAAAGCTCAGGGTAATCTATTTGAAAAATGTCCTATGCCTGCTCTAGGAGGCTGGCAAACTGACATCTGTTTGCTTATGTATTCATTTTCTTCTGTATTAATTGTTTGCTTTAAGTTTGGTAGTGGGACAGAGGAGAAAAGAAGCAGAGAGGCAAATGAGACTTGTATGTTTGATCTTCCCAAAGCACTGGAGGAGGGAATAGTTCTCAGTATTGGTCTCTGATTATTCTGCTTACTAAATAAGGTGCTAATTCTTTCTATCTCAAAAAGTTGTACCTATTTTTATTTCGTGCAAGATGTAACAATGTGAAAGAAAGAAGTGAGAAGTGAGGAAACACGTTTGGTGTCTAGTGAGTGCATAATCCTGTCCTGTGCCTTCTAGCCATTTACTCGTCTGTTCTGGTACTCCACACAAAAACAAGTGAACAAAAAGAAATCAGAAGTATCAATTGTCATTTGAGCCTTAAATAAGATTAATTTTTTTGCTGTGGAAAAATAAAAGCTTTAGTCGTGTCTGTGTTTGAATTTGCAGTCATCTTTCTATTCCCTGTATACTATAATTTATTGCTTCTCTCCCATCCTCCCCTTTCCGCCCAGCCCTCTTTCCTGTCTTCCCCACCTCCTCCCCTCTTCCCTTTCCCCCTTCAGTCCCCCATTCTCCCTCTCAGCACTTCTGTCCTACAGACTTCCGAAAGGAGAAAGGGAAGGTAGAACTCTAGTTCTTAATATTTCTCAGTACTTCTTGAAAAGCTTTTTTGCCTTTTATGCTACCCTACAGCTAATTCCTTTCTGAAATTACAATTGGTCTTTGCTATCCTAATAAATTTCAATCTTCTAGGTTTCATTCCTGCTTCTGAAAGACAAGAGAGTTCATTTCCACCGAGATGATTTAGTGAAAATCAGAAGCAGGACTTTATTGTATAGTAATTAGAAGAGATGAGGAGAAAGGTGCCTTCAAATGACAAAGGGTAACTTGAGTGACAGCAGCAGTTTCCATAGCTGACAAGTGGTTAGTGCTGCTGTGGTAGGTATGGCTTGAGTTGCACGGTTATGTTTAGATGTGGTGTCTGCTGATGAAGCAAATAATTGCAAAGCACTGTTACTTTTGTGGATCTGTTGTTTTAGATATGCATTCTCGCTCCTGTTATGACTTTATGTTCTTTTATGTATGTTTTTCTGAATTTAATTTTTGTCTTGTAATTGGAACATTTTAAAAGTTTCTAAACATATAAAATATCAAAACACTTCTGTCTTCAAGCTATTTGTTACTAATTTTTTAGTTAAATTTAAAAGACAAAGCTAAAATTAAAAAAAAAGTAAAAGTAACTAGAATCATAGAGTCATTAAGGTTGGTAAAGACCTCTAGGATCGAGTCCAACCTTTGAACAAACACCACCTTGTTAGCTAAGCGATAGCACTGAGTGCCACGTCGCGTCATTGCTTGAACACTTCCAGGGATGGTGACCCAACCACATCCCTGGGCAGCCCATTCCAACACTTAACCAACCTTTCAGTGAAGAAATTCTTCCTGATGTTCAACCTGCACCTCCCCTGGCTCAACAAAACCACCCTTGGCACAGTAATTAGAAATAATTCCCTTCTTTGTCTGGTGATTTTTCATTTTGTCTTCTTGTTGATGTGTTCCATTTTTTTTTTTTTTTAATGAGTTAGTAGACTGAGAAGTGTAGGTAGGTACTCAAGTACGAGTTCTTAGCAATTCTGTACTGTATTTTCAGAACATTATAAGCTAATTGTATCTTGAAAGTTTTAATTAAAATATTTTCATATTTTCAACGTGAAACACTATATAGTCCTAGTTTTATATAATGGATAAATTATTTTAATATTTTTAAATCTAAACCAAGTTCCTCAAAGTTCTTATTTTGTAGTATGTTTTTAGCTTTGTTTTTCTTGTTTCTGTCTAAAAGTGAAAAGGAGGCCTTCCTGAAATACTCCTTGTGTGGTACAAATTTTCATAGCACAATACATACATGGACAATTTAAAAGCAGATTTGTAATTTAAAACAAGCCTTTCATCCACCTTCTTCCTTTTTTTTTGGTTTGAAGTTTTTTGTTTGATAGGTTTTGTTGTTGTTGTTGTTGCTTGATCATTAATATGAGTGACTGCTTAGACAGCTCAAGTTATATTTCAATAATACATATGTGATATAAATGTCTTGCATTGTCATGTCACAATCCAGGTTTAAATTTTGGATAGATATCAGTGAAAGCTGATACAGGATTGGGCCTGTGTTGCACTGCATGCTGTTGGTATAATTGAAGCAGTGTGGTACTTGGATATATGGGTACTCTGCTTGAGCCTGTGCATTTATAAATAATGCATTTAAACACTTGTTTGGATCAGAGAAGTTTAACTCCTAGATATTAGTCTGGAAGCCCACAAATTGTACATAAACGAAGTTAGATGTTTGTCATTTGAAAACATCAGCTAAAATTGATAAATTTTGGCTTCAGCAGTTTTCCTGGTGTTACTTAGTGGAGCTTTGAACAAGACAAGGAGATAATATTGAAGAGAAGTACTGTTGAAGAAGATAGTAGATGGATATTCCATTATTCTTCAACTACTTCTGAATTCACATTTTTCTATTTCTGTGGTGACTTTTAGAGTACCTCATTGATGTAGTTGTGCCTGTCAATGTACTTTGTGGTACGTATGTTACATTCATTAATAGTCATTTAAGACAACTGTAATTTGATAGACACTAAAAACATGTTCAGTTAAGATGTATTTCCACTGTTCAATCTCATTTGTTTATTTCTTCACAATAAAGTGGAAGTGGCTAGAGAGGGATTTAAATCCTTGCCTGAGGTAGAATGTGTTATCACCAGAACACCAGGTATTGTGTAAATCTGAATGCCAGTTACACAATGAGAACTGTGTAAACTCTGATGAGTATGAACTGCATCAAACACTTGTTGCTGCTTGTGTGACTGATTGTGCTGACCTGCTGGTTTGCTGAGAGAACAAATATCTCTAGGAAGATGGTGCAATTTAAGAAAATGTGAACTGCGTTCCTAGAAAATAGCATTCTGCTTCCTCTTTCTTTAGGAGGGAGAATTGCTAAGTGTGACATGTCTGCATGTGTTTGTACAACATTGAAGAGTGCCCTTAATATCAGTTAGTCAGTCTTTAGTACAATTAATTTTGTCTTATCTGTCACTCTTACAGGAATTCCATATAAACAGCTGACTGTTGGTGTCCCCAAGGAGATATTTGAGAATGAGAAGAGAGTGGCTCTATCACCAGCTGGAGTTCAAGCCTTGGTTAAACAAGGCTTCAGTGTTGTGGTGGAATCTGGTGCTGGAGAAGCTTCCAAATTTTCTGATGACCAATACAGAGAAGTTGGAGCAAAGATACAGGGGACCAAGGAAGTCCTGGCTTCGGATTTGATTGTGAAAGTAATTGCTTTATTAATGCATTTCCTATTACATTCTTTTAGGAGAAACCTATGGGTCATTTCTTTGTAATAGTCCGCTGAAAGTTCAGTAAGTAAGGTCTTTTAATATTTTCTGTTCTGAGTTCCGATTCAGTTTTGGTGATTTTTTTTTTAAATAGCTCAGGTGTTGCACCTGCATTAAAAAAACTAGCAAATGATAGTGTTGAAGAAATTTGTGATAATTTCTTAGCAGATTTTTAGCTACTTTGTATTTGTGTTTTCTAGAATGAAGTACTCTAAAGCAGACTAATCAGGTGAAATCCCTGCTCTAAGCAACCTTTCCTCCGAATTTAGTAACACATAACTCAAGTTACTTTTTAGATAGTTGCTTGGAATTCTGAAGATACAGGTTTCTGACTTCTTCAGTTCCACAACTTAGTGTGTATCAAAAGTATTTGTCACTATGTGAGCTACAGCTAATTTGGGAAAACTGCTAAAAGTAAAGTTATTTGAGAGGTTTTAGGTTGTGCAGAGTCCTGAAGGAAAAAAACAAAAAGACCTTAAATTTAATGTTGAGGCTTCCTGTAGTTGCTATGTTTGAAGTTACACATCAGGACTGAAAGTAGAATTTCTGTGAGCTGCTTTGTGAACAACCCTTTTAAAGAGATTTCTCTTTGAAGAAAAATGAGAAACTTAAGTGAACGTAGGTGGAGATGACTATCTGCTGGACATCTGGCTTGAAATTCCCTGTATATAGTCATGCATTGCCACCTAATTAGTTATTCTTAGCTTGTAGAACTTAATTGTCATATCTATTGAGTAACCATTTTGCTTAAAAATGGTGGCTTTGAGGATAGCCGTCTGTTAAAAAAGGCACTGGCTGCTGGTTAAAAGCCATCAGATCTTTCTGAAGGTGACAATTACTGCCCTGTCACCAGTCCACCTAGAACTAATTCCAATATGTGCCCTGCAATTAAGAAGGGCAGTTACTCAGTTCAGTTGTATAAACAGCCTTTGATATACTTGCTTCCTTCTGTACTTCATGGACGGGAATGGACAGACTGCAAGCTGGGAGAAAGGCAGTGGAGTGTGTTCTGGTTTCTTTCCTCTGACTGACTTGGAAACTTCTGTCTTTCTTCAGGTGAGGGCTCCTGTATACAACTCGACTCTAGGTGTACATGAGGCAGATCTTTTTAAGATGGCGGCGACCCTGATTAGTTTTATCTACCCAGCACAAAATCCAGACCTCCTGAAAAAACTAGCAGAAAAGAAAGCTACTGTCTTGGCTATGGATCAGGTTCCACGGGTCACCATTGCTCAGGGATATGATGCACTTAGCTCCATGGCCAACATTGCTGGGTATGATTTTTTTTCTTTTTCAGCTTCACTAAGTATAGCTGGATTAAAAATCATGTGCTTTGATATTAGGTATATCTAAACCAATTCTGCACCTCTGTTTTCATGCAGCAGTTTCAAGGAGGATGGTGCTATTGGAGGTGCCAAACTACAAAAGTTTCTTATGGTCAGCTTGGCAACAAATCAGAACCAGGGTTAAAAAAAAAAATAAACATACTGAAGGCAATTCTAATTCCCCTACTTTTTTGTCTAGTGCCTTTTTGATCTGAACTGAGTCACAGCAATTAAGATATCTTTAAGTCATCCTGAGCACAGGTTGGTAGGATCCTCTATATGTAGGATCTGATTTTGAGAGGAGCTAACTAACCCAAACACTCAGTATGAATGCAGTTGCCATGGCAGATACAAACAAAAGATCAAATACTGTCCCATATCTTCGTGCTTTGCAACTAGCATTTAGATACTGCAGTGATTTAAAATGTTGTCAAGCTGGTTATTTGGTTTTTTTTTTTTTTTTTTTTTGACTTAGATGGTGTCTGTGAGGCATAATAAGCCTTTGAGAAGGCTTCCAGATTTTGTGCACACAAGCAGTATACATCCACATACATGTTTAGTTACTTCTCTCAGTTTTCGTTTGGTTTTATTTTTACTAAAATATAGACATTCATAATGTATTTAAAGGTATAAAATCTGTATTCCAAAGGTGAACTAATTTTGTGGCATACAGACCTCCCTATGCCTATTCTATAGGCAGGAAAAAAAAAGTGGAACAGGGCTATTGAACCACAACACTGTTGTAAAAGTGCAAGAAAATCTGCACTGTTATTAAGAAAAGACATTTCCATATTAATGTTAATTTTCAGATACCTGTTCTGGTGTTAACTTGGTGTCCAACCACCCATTCTTGGATAGGGCAAATGAAATAACAAGGTTAATCTGTTTGTCCCAAGTCATACAGCTCTGCAGAAGTTAGCGTTAGAGTATCTTTTCTGAATGTGTGCTTACTCTAAGTGAGCTTACTGCAGAATTACTCAGGGTTTTGCAATTACTTGTTTGTGTTTCCCTCTGTAACAGGCCTCAGATTACAGCCTTTGAAGGTAGTTACAAAGACCAGAGTTAACTTTTGGCAAGTTAGGCATGCATTTTTCAGGTAAAATTTTACTTGAAAGAGTGAATAATTGCAGAATCCAGTATACTGCCGTCCAAAAATTATGTCTGAAAATGCATTCAATGATTTAAAAAAAAAAAAAAAAGGGCAAGAAATATGAACAAAGACTATTAAACTTGTGCTCAGTAGTAAAATGTTAAGGTTGCTTTATCCTACACATGCTATGGTCAAATGCTTGTCCTTTTGATTGATGTCATGAATGGAATTTTATCGAACCTTGGGAAAATACTGATATTTGTTCATCCTTAATTGACAGTTACAAGGCTGTGGTACTGGCAGCAAATCACTTCGGTCGATTTTTCACGGGTCAAATCACAGCTGCTGGTAAAGTTCCTCCAGCAAAGGTATGTGCAATTAAACACATGGCAAAAGAATATGAGTTCCTGAGCTTAGGTAACCATTGCTGAAACTGTTATTTTTTTTCTGCTCTGAGGTTAGTTCCAGAGACTTTAGAAACTGCTATAGTTAATCTCACACCAGTTTTTGTTCACATCTGTAGTTAACTTGTTTTGGGAATAATAGAACAGTTTGAATTTTATTTTAAGTTTGCTTAGTTTTAAACATCAGATTAGCTAGTAGGTGGATTTATCTTTTTTCAAAATGGGGAAAGGAAAGAAAACAGTTAAGAAAAGTCAGAGATACTGGAATTTCTGGGGCATTGAAAGGTGCAGTGGAAAGGTTTAACTGACACTGGGTTGAAGAGAAATGCAAGTAGAATTAGAGAAGGGAATAAAAAAAAGGAAGATAAATCAAGGAGAATACCGCTACTTACTAACATAAACTGTTAACCACAGATGAGTTGGCTCTTAGATATATGAAATTAGGAGTTACAGCTTTTAAACTGTTAGTTTATGGCACAGTTTTGCCTAAGTAATTTTGTTTTCTATGTCCTAAGGTACCTTATTTAAATGGCTGCTTAATGAGATTTATCATTCTAGGTTTTGATCATTGGAGGAGGAGTTGCTGGCCTAGCTTCTGCAGGAGCAGCAAAATCTATGGGTGCAGTGGTTCGTGGATTTGATACTAGGTAGATGTGTGAAAATAGTAATAACAATCTGAAATTATTTTTAAGTTGTTTGTGGCTGTATTGCACTGAAATTGTACTGTCATTTTGTAGAGCAATAGAGAAGGAAAATTAGAGAGCAAAAATATTTTTCTTATAGCTACAACTCCATCAGTTCTTTTCTATTAAACAGCCTTCTTGTATCAAATTTTTACATGCTTAATACAGTATTCACATTAAAATTATGTACTTATGCTTTATGTAGAAGTGGCATCTAATGCTACTTAACTGTATCTAATTTGAAAGAATTAAAATTAAGATTTATGATGTGCAATATGAGAAAAACACTCTAGTTTCTTAGAAAACCTGCATATGCCTTAAAAGAAATGGGAAAGAGGTTATTTTTCATAGAAACATGGCCAAAATCACTCTAAAACTTTTCAGATCTTTTAAATTCCCTACTTGGGAACCCTATATACTTTTATCTTGAGATGCAAGAATGTTTCTGTCAAGTCCTCTGTGTGTTGCCTAACACTGATACTTATTCTGAATATTTACTGTGATGTCATGGGATGCAAAATAAATTACAGAATAACTGTTAAAAAATCCAACTCTAAACACATCCACCCCAGCAATTTTCCCTGTGAAAATAAGACTTACTAGACTTACTTCCCATTTCACAGTTTAAAGACAGCACCGCAGGTTGTATATTTATCACCCATCTTAGACACCTATGTTTGGGCTGTGGATTTACATGGTCATGGCAAGAGGAATGCGTGTGCAGAGCTACTCATCAGTTAAACGCTCCGCTTTGAGGCTTTTCTTGGAGTAACTCTGCTGACAGTACAGGAAACCGTAGGCTGCCTTCATTTCTTGTCCAAGTCTGTCTGGAACCTAAATTTAGTGATGCAATTCCTTTGTTCACTAAATACAGTAAGTTGTAGTCTCCTCAATCCTGGAATAAGTTATATATCTTATCTGAAGACTGCTACTAAAAACACTGGTAAAGTCATGGTGTATTTTTAAAGTAGTGACTTCCTCTTCTACAATTTTCTTTTTCTAGAGCTGCAGCTTTGGAACAGTTCAAGTCTCTTGGTGCTGAGCCTTTGGAAGTAGACTTAAAGGAATCTGGAGAGGGACAAGGTGGTTATGCTAAAGAGATGTCAAAAGAATTTATTGAAGCTGAAATGAAACTTTTTGCCAAGCAGTGCCAAGATGTTGATATTATCATCACTACAGCACTTATTCCAGGTATGTTTTATGTGTAAAATGCTAATTTTTATTTATGTAAGTCAGTAAGTTGGCATATTTTGGAGCTGCACCTGCAGTGCAGGTTAGTGAATTTTATCTATGTGAGCATTAACTTCCACCCTTCTGTGATAAATGCCCAGTTTTAAAGTGTGTGCCTCTTTTAAAAACTTTTGTTTTCATAAAGTTTCAGTCTTTGGCTCAATACCATCATGTTTTTCTTGTTAAACAAGGAGTAGATAGTAATAAAGTAAGAATATATAATTCTCTTGCATACCTTCTGTATCCCTGCTACTTCTGCTCTACAATTTCTGCGCTAAAATAAGTCTGATTGAAATGGTGCTATCTTTGCAATTGAAATGTAGTAAGGTAGAGCTTAGAATTCAGTGCTTTGCACTGCGCAGTATCTCTATTTCAATAATTTATGATGAGGCTTTTTTTTGATTATGACTTGAATTGTAAGATTAGATGTTATCAAAGTTGAACTTGCTAGCATCTTTGGTAGACTGCCCACACATAACTTTTTTATATACTTTGGAGCAGGATATTCTAGCATCTCTTCTCTCTGTCTTAACAAACTTTCTGTGATATTTTATCTTAGCTACCAATTACTTGAAAATTTTGCTTACAAAAATAATATAGGGAGAAGGGAGAAGTAATCTCCTGAGCTCAAGAGATACAAAGCTGTATTTTGTTTTTAACTTGCTATGTTTTATCTTGTCAGGTAAAAAAGCTCCTATCTTGTTTAAGAAAGACATGATTGAATCAATGAAGGAGGGTTCCATTGTTGTGGATTTAGCTGCAGAAGCAGGGGGAAATATTGAGACTACAAAGCCTGGAGAAATGTATGTTCATAAGGTAAGCATTTTAATCCGCAGCTCATTCTTAGTTTGCCTGAACTCACATTGTGTTTTGTAAACTTTATCCTGAAAAGGAGCAGCTGATTTTGCTGTTTTGGGCTGAAGGAATCCTTTATATTTGCATTCGGTCACTATAACATGTATATGAATTTGAATATTTAAAAGAAACAAATATCTTTGTATTGTGTTTATTTGCTTGTTAATGGATGTTATAGAATTCTTGGTACTTAGACTTCCAAGTCCAGGAGTTTGTCTCTGATGAGTTGAAGGTGTGGTTTGACCTAAAAGAGACAATAATAGGAATAGGTTCTTTGACTTGCTTATCATCTCCCACGACTGAAGGTTGACAATCCTTGCCATAGGTAAGCCAAGCAGGTTTAGACTATGTTGGTGTTTACTTCAGTATGAAGTCTGGCTTAGTTCAGTACAATTTCAGCTTCAGAAGGGTGCTGGCTTTGTATGTCTTTAGCTTCAAGAATGTGTGTCTCCTGTAGAGTATCCAAAGCGCTTGTAACCCAAACTAGGTGTACTATAAATTCATTAATGAAAAGAAGCAGTTTAGCCCTGTACTGTACTTTGGTTTTGTTCCGGTGTTTACTGGTTCAGTTGAGAACTTGTTTTTCTGCTTTTTGGGTTTTGTTTTTGGTATTTATGAGAAATCTACTAGCAATTATAAAAATCTGGTAGCAGATTTCCAAGGTTGTTGTTTGGTATTGCAAGGACATAATGCCATTATTTTTGAAGCCTGTAGGATGTTGCTGCCGTGGTTGTCATGAACAAAAGCAGGGCTCTGTGTGTGTGTGTATATATCACTCACATGTTGCATTTGGCTTTGTGGCTTTCTAGGGCTTTTGATGTCATTGGTTATAACCTGAAACTAGAGAACATAGAAGACAAGTAAGCACACACTTCCATGAAGTGTTTATATGGGGTGCTTTTAGTCAGGGATGTATTACCCCTGGATTTAGTGTAATGGCACTGTGCTATGGAAAATGGCAGCAATGCAGAAGTATTAGGATTGTGCCAGAGCACTGCATTAAGAAGGCAGAGTTCTGGAAGCTTGCATGGATCTTAACTGTAAGTTGTGGGAGCAGCGTTCTAGCACAAGCCTTCCTGAACACTTATGAGTGTATGCCAGCCTCAGCTTCCCCTTCCTCCCAAAAGCCTGAGAGCCAGATGCACTCGCATTTGTTCTTTAAACAGTGAGGATATATAATGTTACACTTTTACGTACATAGGAACTCAGACATAATACTGGCAGAGCTGGCTAGCTCTGAGAAAGCTGTCTTCACTCTGCTAGCATATAGAAAGTTGGCTTCTGTGCTTGCCTTCCAGAAAAACAGAGAAGATACCAAGCATTAGGCAGTATAATCTGTTACTTGATTGCTTAAAGAAGTTAAGTTCCGAGAGCATGGTAGGATTATAGGAGAAGACAAGCTCTTGCACTAATGTGCCTTCCTCTTTGTATAGGAAGAGCCTGTTGCTAATACTGTTTAAGGTGTTGGTGTACAGAATCATGTTGGAATCTGTAAGTGTTGTGTGTAGTCCTCCCCTGACTTAATAATGTCAGAACTGCAGGTAGCAGTTTTAGGTGGGGTTATAAGCATGAATAAGTGCAAGAGTTGCAATATGTATTTCCAGAAGGATATACTTGAAAAGATGATGCTCTTTCAGAGATTGCACAAATCCTTTTTATTTTACTTGGATTTTTTTTCAGGGTGTTACACACATTGGCTACACAGATCTGCCTAGCAGGATGGCTACTCAGGCCAGTACCCTGTATTCCAATAATATTATCAAACTTCTAAAGGCTATTAGTCCTGACAAAGAGAACTTCTACTTTGATCCGAAAGACGAATTTGATTATGGGACTCTGGATCATGTTATTAGAGGAACTGTAGTAATGAAGGTAAGTCAGTAAGTATTCTCCTCTTAATTTGTAAGTACATCTTTAACCTTTATCACTACTGTCTCTTCTAAATGCATTTGAACATACTGCATGTCAACAGATTTCAGAGGTGGTTTGATTAGAGTGTGAGTGTGTATAATTTTGTGTTTATTCAGCTGAGCATTCCTCTGTCCCTTTTTGTTGAGGGAAACCTCTTTGCCTTATCTTCTTGTTAAGATTAAACAAGTACCTAATTTGTCTACTGTTGAAAAATAGCAAAAAGATAAAGTTTATTGTATTCATGTGATAAAAGCATAATATTTAAAACATATCTGAGACTTTTCTACAGGACTAGAAAAATGTTCTTCCTTTATTTTTTATTTATTTTTTTAAATACATTTTTCTTTTATAGTAAGAGTAACTTCAGAAAAAATGGGTGAAACTAGAATATGCAGGATACTTTAAGCTTTATTAGGAAATAATAAAATACAAACTCAGGGAATCAACCAATTTAGGTAAGAGGTATTAATTTCAGTTGAGTTTTGGTGCATAATGTGGCCAATACTTTATGATAGCTACTCTGGAGGAGACTTGCACTGACTTCGGCTCTCCCAGACCACTGTTGTGGTGTGTACAACTTGAGACTGACAGCTCCACAGTTCCCTCTCTGGATACCTGGAGAACAGCAAAAAATATGAGACATTATGCTTGGTCTGGATAGGCTCTGATTCCATTCAGACCTGTAGCAGATTTTGTAGACTTGTACTGATGCAGAAAAGGAAGAAATTCCTGTGGTATGGCTGTAGGATATGTTAGAACTTAACCTGAACTTTGCAGTATTAAGAAGAAAAGGCTTCTCTAACTACACAGTGTCTGCCACGTTAGGCATAACTGTAAATATTTCTTGTCAGGATGGCAAGGTCATTTTCCCAGCACCTCCACCAAATAATATTCCTCAAGGAGCACCTGTGAAGCAGAAGACTGTAGCAGAGCTGGAAGCGGAAAAAGCAGCTACTATTACACCTTTCAGAAAGACTATGACTAGTGCATCTGTGTACACAGCAGGTAGGCAACTTCCAGAGCTGGAGAACTCATTTGGCTAATACTTCTGAAGTGACTCATAATTTAACACATTCAATTTAATAACTATTTGGTAGTGCAGATGATTGTCTGGTGTATCCCAGTGCAAAATCAGTATAGTGTAATAATTGCTTTTAAGAGGGAAACCAAAACTGTAGAAATTTAACCAAAAATATTAACATTTCAACAAGTGCTGACTCATGTGGTGTGCATTTATGGATGTTTGACTCTATTTAAATATCAGTAAAATGCTTCAAGTTCTGAAGGACTCCTGCCAGGGACTATGCCCATGATTTGCAGCAGAATCAGTTCAATACCATTGCTTTCTTCAAATTTTACTGTATTGGGTGAGACTTAAATGCTCACAGTCTACTGAAATACTAGGAATAGGACTGTTGTCTTGACAAAAAAATACTATCTCTGTGTAATTTCGTACTCTCAGTGCATCAGGACTTCAATGTGAGTATTCTTCTTCAATAATTGAGTATTCTTAATTTTAATCTCTGTTTTTCATACATATGCTTTGATATGTTCCAAGTAGTATCTCAATATGATTGTGACTCTTCTACATTTTTTCTATACAACAGGAGAGGATGGGATTTAGTGTTTGTGTAGAAATGTATCTTTGCTGTGGTGTATGCATGCATAACCAATAGATGTGAAATGTGTTTATGGCTTTGTTTTCTATCGTAAAAGAAACAGTAGCACTGAAAGAACTTTGTGTTTCAAGAAAGTGATCCACCTGATCTTGAAACAAATCCATGCACAGAACTTGATTTTGCTTTTATGTCACTATTGGACTCCTGTTGTATACAGTTTAAATGTAAGGAATCATTGAAAAGTTACAGTTTTCATGTGCTTTTCTCCTAGGTTTAGCTGGTATGTTAGGACTGGGCATTGTAGCACCGAATGCTGCTTTCACTCAGATGGTGACAACATTTGGCCTGGCTGGAATAGTGGGGTACCACACAGTGTGGGGTGTGACTCCTGCTCTGCACTCTCCACTCATGTCGGTGACTAATGCTATCTCAGGTGAGTAGCTGTCACACAGCTGCTTATTTTCTATTTGATGTACTACAGCTCCTTTTACTTGAACTTTAGACAAATGTCTGCTGATAGGCCTTTTATGAATGCCAAAGAGCCTTGTCATCATCGTCATCATCATCACCATCATGGCTAGGCTTCGCGAACGAAGATTTGAGAAGGGCTCTACCCACGCTTGCTACAAGCGCAATGATGGCTGAAAAGGCCAGTGCGAGATACCGCAACAGAAGATGCCCACTGGCTGTGGTTAATCAACCGAGTGAAGGGTGGAGATGAGCTTTGGTTAGGCCACCTTTTCTAGGCCCCTCTCCGAGTGCAGCAAGCAGTGCTCTCCTTGAAAAAGGCTGCTTGGCCATTCAGGATGCTGCCGAGTGTACTTCTTAATTAAGTTTACTTTCATAAATATCAAGGTCACCTGAAACATAGTCTTTCTGAGAGTATGATATTTCAAAAGAAGGGCAAATGTGCTGCTGTGTAGTTTTAATTTTCATAAGTAATTTTTTACTCATGGCCTGTTTGTGTTAAAGTTTGTTTTACTTGGAGGGCTGCAGTCTGCTTTCATAGAACACATCATTCCTCCCATCTCTGCAGAACATTGCCCTGAAAATAACTTGTCTCTCATATTTTTTGCATTTTTTTATTCTTAACCTGTAACTATGTGTTTTGAGAGACAGGGAAAAAGAAAAAATTCCTGAATTACCAATAAGGCTCATAACTCATAATAGGTAGGTGTGTGGCAGGTCACAAATCTAATTTACTTTGGTTGTTAAAAGCAAAATTTCTTTTATTGAAAAAGCACTTATAGACTAACTCTGCTTAAGGCACTGTTCTTTAAAACTACATTCATACACTATTTTCTTTTCTTTTGGAACGTGTTTGTATTGCTGAAAAAAAACATGATAGTCTTTCTTCAAAAAGTAATGTGTAGAGTAGGGGTCAAAATTTGAGTTGGCTGATATTTGTTTGACTGTTGAAAATGTATAGAGCCTTTTAAGGTTCAGTAACACTTCGTTTCTTTTAAATAGGTCTAACTGCAGTTGGTGGGCTGGTATTGATGGGAGGACACTATCTCCCTGAAAACACTTCTCAAGGTTTAGCAGTGCTTTCAGCCTTTATCTCTTCAGTCAATATTGCAGGTAAGAATGTTAGGTTTTCTCCTGAGAGTAACTTCAAGCACTTGTATAATTTTATAATTTTTTTTAGCTCTTTAATTGTATAGATTCCAGAAATAAAAATCTGGGAATAGGATCTGAGAGCATTCTTCAATGTAAAGACACCACCCTTCCAATTTTCATATTAGTTATTGTATCTGGTTGACATACTCTGTAGAGTAACCTCTTTTTAGGGAAATATTTAAATGTGCATTTTTCTTTTACAGTAAAATTTGGGTGATGATTGTATTATATATTTTCCTGCATATCCCAAGATGGTAGTGGATTTGTACTTGTATTCATTTTCCTACTTGAAATACGTCTTAGTGGCGTAGAACAAAATTCTTGTTTGAGCTTCAGAAGTCTCAGCTTCAATAATAAAAAAGATAGGAAAGTGAGCAATATGTCTTATGAATACTGCTTTTTCTAGATTAGATAAAGAAAAGGATACAGTTATAAACTAAGTTGTATCCTATAGTCAGTGTAGAGTATAGAGCCAGAGCAAGTCCTCCTCGTCTTTTGAATTTCTTCCACAGGCTAAGTGGCAACAGGATCAAATCCTGATCACACCTTTGTTTCCTGCTGGTTTTCTAGGTTATCAGCTTTTCAGAGGCTTTATTGGTGTCATTTGCTAAAATGTGTAGTCATATGGTTTGACTACATATTTCTCTTACATCTTGGCATATGCTTAGTTTCAGATTTTATTTTTCTTAAGGTTGTTCCTTTACTTTGGCCAGGTGGATTTTTAGTCACACAGAGAATGCTGGATATGTTCAAACGTCCCACAGATCCTCCTGAGTACAACTACTTGTACCTGCTTCCTGGTGGTGTATTTGTAGGAGGCTATGCAGCAGCTCTCAGTGGTGGCTATAGTATTGAACAGGTGAGAAGGTGACTTTATGGTTCTTAGCCCACTGTTCACTTTAATACATTGTCATGCCCATGCTGTTGAGGAGTAAATACATAATCCAGGGTCTTTTCATCAGCTTCATATTTCCACAAGGCCAGTCTGAAGCTTATTAAGTTGGCAATCATACTCTAGATGATGAATCTGCAGATTTTAAAAGTTGCAACAATTGTTGCTGTTTGTTTTTGTGTAAAGCAACAGGTACTTTTATTTATTGGGCCGTTTTCCTAAATTTGAGCTGTGGCCTCACTGGTACCGAGTACAGGGGAATGATCACTGCCCTAGTTCTGTTAGCTATACTATTGCAGATAGTTCAGAACTATCTGAACTATCAGTTAAAATATGCCATTAGCAAATTCTAAAACTATTCCTGTGATGAACGGGACCTTTTAGCTTTGGATTTGTACTAGGGAAAAACTTGCTTCTGAACTGATGAGGAAAATAAGTTTGACTCTTCTATTCATGCTGCAGATAAACAGAGGTCATAAAACTGTGGGAAAAGTTTTATCAATATCACATTTTAACTGGCCAAAATCACAACATGTACAACAGTTTTTCACAGTCAGGAGTTTTGACTTCATTTAAGAACTGTGACTTAAACACATTCTGGAAAAATCACCCCTGTTATGTAATAATCAGAAATATTTTTAATAGTGATGCAATTTGTCACTGCTTTGTATTGATGGTATCCTTATTTTAAAGATGATGTATCTGGGGTCAGGACTATGCTGTGTTGGTGCCCTGGCTGGTCTGTCTACTCAAGGAACAGCTCGTCTTGGAAATGCTTTGGGTATGATAGGTGTTTCAGGAGGTTTAGCAGCAACTCTTGGAAGCCTTAATCCCTCACCTGAATTGTTGGCACAGATGTCAGGTGCAATGGCACTTGGTGGTACCATAGGTATGTATATGATTCTATGAACTAGCAGTCTATGTTCTGTGCATGCATTTGTGCAAGCTATATGTACATAAAATACTGTATAGCTTGCAGGTGAATTGACTAACTTACATTTGTAGCTTGTGCAAAACCAAACACAAACAAACAAACAAGCAAAACCAAACAAAAACCCCCCAAAACCACAAACAAACAATCAAAAAAATCAACCAACCAACCAAAACAAAACCCAAACCCACAAACAACTTCCAGGGCTTTTTTTAATGCTTCAGATTGTGGTAAAGAATGGGGAGACTGGTGGAAAATCAGGAGCACATCATCTATATTAGGGAAATGGGGTGTCCAGAGGTAAATGAGGTTGCCCAGCTTCATACTTCTGTTCAGTTCCTGACTGAATACTTCAAATTGCCTTTTTCAACTGTACTTTTGTCACAAAAATCATTAAATTTCTCAATATTTAGTGGTGCTTCTAAGAACATGATATACTGTAATCTTCTGTTTTTCCTGATGCCGCCATGTACACATGTGCAGCCTTCAGTTCAATGCCATAGCAGTTTCTAGTTGGAACAATGTTGTGTGTGTGTATTCACTGCACATTGAACCACGCTGCATTAATTTCTAGTTGAACAGATTGGTTGTGTTTTGTAACTTGTTACAACTGTTTTCAACTCTTCATAGGTCTGACAATCACTAAACGCATCCAGATCACAGATCTGCCTCAGCTGGTGGCTGCTTTCCACAGTTTGGTTGGTCTGGCTGCTGTGCTCACCTGTGTAGCAGAATACATGATCGAATATCCCCATTTTGCTACTGATCCAGCTGCAAACCTCACTAAGATTGTGGCCTATCTTGGCACGTACATTGGTGGGGTGACTTTCAGTGGCTCTCTTGTTGCATATGGAAAACTGCAAGGTGAGAGCTATTCAGAATTACGCATTTATTAAAGGTTCCCCCCACCACCACCTCGGGATTTAGCTCTGCCTTCAGACTGCAATGTAATTAGAAAGGATGACTATATTTTGCATTAGGTAAAGGTTTATATGTTTAATTCTAATGAGCATAGTTTTTTGTTTTTAATTATAGTTAATTTGTGTACAGCTTTAGCTATGAAAGGATGTCCTCAGTGATTAGGCATATTACTACTATTCATTACAAAGCCATGTAAACTTCCCTCAGTTCATCTTTTCTAGAAATAAGTGTTGCTTTAGTATTACTCAGACACTACCTGATGCTTTTTCTCACACTAATTGTATTGAACTTTTATGATCACAGCTTTGTGTTACTGAACAGACACGTTAATTGAAACCCTGGTTTTATAGGATTCAGTGAGCACTGCTAATTGGTACAGGATTTTGTTTTTAACACTGCAGGCTTCGTTCAGGTAGGCAGCTTGCAGGATGGGTTGGGGCTGCCTCACTTTAAATCATTCAGTTCACTGTCTGTTTATCTACTGTGACACCTCTATGCTTCATACCTCTTACTGTTTTAGTAAATACGCTAAGTTCAATAGTTGCTAATTCCTGAAGCATACAGCTTTTGAGAGACTCAGGTAATACCTTTAATAAGAACTTTAAGCTAAGAGCTTCCTAGCTCTTTACTAGTTTTGTTGTTACCTTTGCAATAGTTCCTTTGGGAAACATCTGTTTGCTTTCTTCAGTGTTTATGAGACCAGCCATTGAAGGAGGAAGCATGACATGGATGGAAAGATATCATCTCTAATAATCTTTTGAAGTATTTCTCAGGAGTTTGTGTTTCTTATGTATCTCTGCTAAGTAGTTATTTCCTTCTTCTCAGTTATATTTTTTTCTCCCTTCATCCTACCCCTCGTGTGATTTGTGTGCAGGTAACCAGTGAACTTCATTGTCTGCTTCAGCCTACTTCCTGTTTATTTTTTCCCCCCTTGCATTGTCATATCATCATTATATGAAATACTAAACTTGCCTATACTATTGAACTACTGTTTGTGTACTGTGGAAGAGGTCGTAGGTCACACACTTTGACTCCCAGTCCTGAGATCATCAGTTCCTTCTTCCCCTGAATTCAGCTAAATTTAAATGAAATACTCTGTTACTTCTGATACAAGTAATTACTGAGAAACTTGCATTATTTCTACTCTTTGCCATGCTGTTTGGAAAAAAAGAGCCTAGTATGAGAATAAATATGTGATTTGCTTTTTAAACCAACTCACAAAAATAGGGAGCCCCCTTTTCTCCTCAAGTCTCTGCCAGTGTGGGAAGCTTGGGAGGTCTGTGTAACTGAAGGTAGTGGTGAAATTAAAGCATTTGAAAGCAGGAATGTTTTATATTTGTTGTTATCTGTGTAGTCATATTTTTCTAAGCACACAGCTTTTGAGAGACTGAGATTGTATCTATCTAGAAGTTCCAGTTAAAAGCTTCCTACTACAATGTATCTTATACAACAGGCCAAGACTTGGGATCAAAATGAAAGAACATTTTTGAAGGAAAAATAAAAAGGCTTTTCAAGAGCAGAAGAGATTTTTATTACTATTCTGGAGCACTTTAGTGAAATTAGGAAATAAACTGAGTCTAAGCAGAAGTATTTGAAAATCTGGAGTGAGTTGAATGTTTTGCAATTCTGAGTCATGACAAGGTCTCAGCCTCAACTAACTTGTTTTATCTTGTGCCCCTCCCTTTTTCTCTTTTTAATTTTTCTTTTGCTGAGTTACTCAGCCTTCTCTGAAAACAAGAACCAGGCTCTCCCAAATGTACATGTCAGTCTCTGAATATGCATTTTATTGCAGGTATCCTGAATTCTGCCCCTCTGCTCTTGCCTGGTCGACATGCATTAAATGCAGGATTGCTGGCTGCCAGCATTGGTGGAATGATTCCGTACATGATGGATCCCAGTTACACTACAGGAATTACTTGCCTAGGTTCTGTGTCAGCACTCTCAGCCATCATGGTAAGTTGAGAAATTGTAGAAGGTGAAACAAATTAAACAAGTAGTTTTGTTCTCCAACTTTGCAAGTTTCCTCTTATGGATTATATTGTACCCTCCTGAGCCACAGTTGGCGTAGTGCCTGCCTGCATGGTAACTTGCAGCAGCCAGTAGCAACTGACTTGCCTAAACCTAGCAGTAAGCCAGAACTGTTCAAGGGAACAGGTGTCTATGTATATAATTACTTTTTGCAGCAATTGATTAATGAAGCATTCTGTGTGACAAAATGATGTTTTAGGAGACTTTTTGGGAAATTAATGCTTAAAATACTTAAAAGAACTCTGAATCTACAGTTTGTCACAGTAACTTACTAAGATTATCCCCACTTGTAACTTTTTCTATTCGCTCACATCGGTGCACACCAGTGTTGCACAATTTACCCTGAATATTACCATTCTGTAAACTGAATCTTGCAAAAACTGCTCAGTATGAATCCTTTAACACTATAAACAATTCCAGGGAGCTGGTGGGATATTTTTGCAAGTAAAAATATCTAATTAAGCACAGGATGAGAACAGTGGAGCACCTTTCTGTACTCTCTCAAAAGGTGGAATTGGTAAGACCAATCCTCAGGCCACAATTTGAACAAGTGTACTTACACTGAAAATACTTGAATAGGTCATTAAGTAAGTTGGTACTTGCCTAGAAGGTTTGTGGATGCCCCATTCCTGGAAGTGTCCAAGGCTAAGTTGGATGCCTTGAGCAACATGATCTAGTGGGTGATATTCCTGCCCAAGACAAGAGAGTTGGAACTGGGTGATCTTTAAGGTATCTTCCAACACAGACTGTTCTATGCTTCTGTATTTATATTTCATTGCTGCAAGCAGACTGCCTCCTCTGCATTTTTCTCTTTAGTCATAGAAGTATTTTCTTTTCTTTTCCAGGGTGTCACTTTAACAGCAGCTATCGGAGGTGCTGACATGCCTGTAGTTATTACTGTCCTGAACAGTTATTCTGGATGGGCTTTGTGTGCTGAGGGCTTTCTACTGAACAACAACTTGCTGACCATTGTTGGTGCACTCATTGGCTCCTCTGGGGCCATACTCTCTTACATCATGTGTGTGGTAAGAAGTCAACAGAAACTCTGCTTGTTTGCTGATTAATGAAAAACCTTATTCAACATGTTTTCAAGGAAGATAAGCCACTAGATCTCAAACTGTTAGGTCTTTACAAACTAGAAAATTCTTGATTGAAACTGTTGGACTAGATGTCAGTGGTCTTTCTTTCATTTAAAGAGAGACAAAACTGATGACAGCCTTTGTATTTACTTGGGCATTGAGGGTTTGAATCTGGGCTCAAACAAGTTTGATTACTTGTGCTCAGCTGTTTTTTTCTATTCATATACCTCTGCAGTTCTGTTAAATTTAAGCTAAATACTTAGTATCTCAAGTAGTGTGTTCCTTTAAAAAGCTGTTTGATTAGACAGTAATTTGCAGTTTGTTTTTTGGCGTGCACAAAGTGTGCTACTTTCTTCATAGCAGCTACTTTGAAGTGCCACGGGGTGGCAGCAGGCTTGCAGGAGTTCACTGCTGTGCCAGTGTCAATGTCAGCAAACTTGAACTTCAACTCTGTGTGTAAATCATATTGCATTATTAGTAATAACCTCCTTTTCTCTGCAACATTTGTATAGAATCTTGTTTTCAAAGATGTAAAGGTAATGATTTAAAAAAACTCTTCACAGTGCAACAGCTGCCAAACTCATGATTCTGTGTTGTGTAATCCTGTTTTACTTCTGCTCTTGTGTTCTTGTATGATCACTGTTGCTGTTCTCCTGTCTGATGTTTCCTTATGGTCAGTGCTGGCCATCATCATTTACTTCGTCTCAGCTGATAAATAGTGTTGTTACCATGTGAGGAATGTTTAGTATCATTAGTTTTCATCTTTCTTGAGGAACAATTTCAGAAAAGTTTAAAAAGGCATTTTTGTCTAGCTTCTTGAATGTGAGCTCAAATGAACAATTCCAGGTATGAATGTCAAAGAATCTTGTTCTTTCTTGAACGTTTTCTGTCTGCTTATCAAAAGGAAATGAGATTTTGTGGCTCGTATTTCTTTGTATACATTCAGGACTTCAGTCCATATCAATAGAGAGATGATGCTTATGGGTAACACAGGTATGAAAACTATGTCCTTTAAAAATCAAATTTCTGTGAAATCTTAGTGAAAATATGAATTGTTTGATAGGTATTTACTAGTAGGCAGAGTCTATCTATACCTTCATTTTTCTTTTACCATCTACTTACTTTTTAAATTTATTTTGTTGCTAACCCTTATTAGCACTCATAAGAGAGTTTTGAAATACTTGCAGAGTTGGTTGGAGGAATCCAGATAAATAGGAAGCCTGGGGGAGTAGTTATGCAGTGACAGAGTATCTTTCCTCTAAATATTTCTCAGGAATATTTCAGGAAGTTTAGCTTTTGAGGAAGTATTCTAAAAATCTTGAGCTGCTTTATATAAGCTTAGACAATTAAAGTTCATCAACCAGTAAAATGAAAATTATTTTGTATAATTTCTGCACTTGATGGCCCAGCATTTTTCATTTCTGCTTTACTTCCTTTAATGGAAATTATTTCTTTTAAAAGCATTGTTATTATCAGGGGATTCAGTATCATTGTCTTGAAGCTGCATTTCAAGAGAAAAAAGTGCTCAAGGGTTTCAGCAAACTCTGCTTTAGATGTTGCAACCTGTGCTAATGAAGCAGCAGTTTTCCCCTCCCTTTTTTGTTCTTTTTTCTCACTCCCACACCCTTTAATATGACTTCCATCAAAACCAGTATATTTATTGAAACTTATCTAGTACAAGTGAGAAGGTATTTGTGAAAACATCTTAATGGCTGAAACCTTATTTTTACAACAACTTCGGTTACTTCTTGCGATAAAACTGTAGTTTAATCATACAAAGCCTGTCCAGCTAATTTCTTAAAGCTTCAGCTGATAAAATTGGCCAGTATGTATTCCGATAACCACTAAGTTTTTGCATTCATATCTGCTTGATTTTCCACCTGTCCTTCTTTTGTAGCTATTAGTAGGCTGAGTTAAGGACAAAGAATTTCACTTTAGATAACAAAGGCCTGTACTGTTCACTCATCCTGTGAGTTGTGACTCTTAAAATACCAACGCATCTTCTTCAGAACAGTTGGTTGTATTAGGATGTCCTCCCTCATTTTTCCCCATAGGAAATACTTAATGATTGCAACTGTAGTGTTAGAATCACTATGCTCAGGGATGGGGAAGAAGCTTGAGGTTGAAGACTAACCATTAACTGGGAGAATGAAACAGAGCAGGAGAAGGGACAAACGGTGTTAGTCTTATAAATTGTGGGCTGGCCCATCACCTGTGCTAGCTGTGTAGTTTCTGTGAGCATAGTGGAAGCACTTGGAGTTCTTCGGGATCAGGTGTTTAGTTTTCCCTGGACTATAAGCTCCTGACCATTGTCCCCTTGTATGTGCAACACAGAAGGCTTTTTGCTGGTTGGTGGATTATCAGCGAGTGGTGAAGCCTGAACTTTATACCTCTATATTTGTGGTCTCTGGTGGTAAAGAAGATGAAAGAGGCTATAGAACAGTTTTCACACCATCCCAGTGCTGAGCAGGTTTTAGCTGGTTAATTGTTGCTTGATTAGGTTTTGGCTCTTTTACACCATCCACTTTTTTTCCCAGACTTCTCTCTTGGAATGGAGGTCTTCTTGGCTGTTTGTGGTAGAGGTGCTTGCTTTTAGTGGCTTCTCAGATTTCTAATAATACTTAACTTTTTTTTCTCCTTTGGCCTGGTCTAACTATTGTCCTTTGATTTAGATGTGTGTATAAAGTGCTTTGCTTCTTGTGTGTGGAACATCTGAAGAGGGTATTCTTCTGTCTAGGCTGTCTTACCTGACACTTAACTGCTATGACATACTACATAGTCTGGTTTTTGTTTGGTATTTCATGTTAAAGGCAGTGTGTTCTTAGAGGACAGGAGCTTCTATGTACTGCAGACAGTAGAGAGATGCTGATTTCACTGCAATTTTGTGCTTCCCTTACAGTATATGAAACAGTGATGACTTATCAGGACAAAAAAAAGTTCTATTGTCTTCATTTTACTTATTTGCTAGATGATGAATTTCAAAGAATGGCATATCTTCTCAGGCCATGGCAAAAAAACTGTGAAATTGCATAATTTGAAATGTCAGTGGAGAATGGACAGCTGGAAGCATATTTTGTGTGGATGGTTTCTCCCACGCATCTGTGTCTCTCCAGATCCATTCCTAAATTTTGTTGTGGTTTCTCAGCTAGTAGAGAAGATGTATGACACATATGCAGTTAAAGAAGCAATTTATCCTGTTCCTTTCCTGCATCTAAAGTTTTGTTTACTGCAATTACAAGTTCTGCCTATTTCCAGTTATTGACAGATATTGCTTTGGGACCACACTCACAAGGAGACATGCCAGTGAAAGCATTTAGCCAGTGGCTTTTTTGGCTATGTGTCTAATGGAGACAGATTTTCAGGATGTGTTCTTCTCTTAAAGCTGCTAGTTAAAATTTCTTGTTTCCCTTTGGTGCTCAGCCAGTAAGTAATGGCCCCCTTCAGTTCATGAAAAATTGACTAGTTTTGTGTGGCTTCTTAGCTGCTTTGTGTTCTTTTATGTCTTGGCACTGTAAGAGTTTTGCTTCTGTAGTACCTGTAGGAGCTTTGTGGTTTCCATGCTGTCATTAGCAGTTCTGTGCTCACATGTTGAATGGGTCAACAGCTGTAGAAAATATCTTGCAAAAATTTCATCTGTGTGTATATATATGTATGTAAAAAAGTTTTAAAAATTCTGTCAAGGATGCTTTCTCTTATAGCCCTCTGTTTTAAGCACAAAAAGAGACTAATATTTGCTTATTGTTCTCTGCCTTGGGGAAATGCTGGTGCTTTCTAGTTACATGTGTAATGTAATGTGTTAGAAGCTGATGTTTGGTTATTGCTGTGTTAAACTGTTATAAGGAGCCTGTTTTAAGAAGTTTTGAGATAAAAGGAGGCAAAACCGTATAAACCTGATAAAGACTATTATCAGGAAGTCTTTAGTATTTTCAGAAAACTTTTTTTCAGAAGTTTTCTTTATGGACTCTCACTGTTATTTTTGCATTTTATCTTTATCTGATCAAATCCCTCTTGTCTTTCAGGCTATGAACCGTTCTCTTGCAAATGTGATTCTTGGGGGCTATGGCACTGCATCAACAGCTGGAGGGAAGCCCATGGAAATTACTGGAACCCACACAGAAATTAATGTGGACAATGCAATTGAAATGATAAAAGAAGCCAATAGTATTATTATTACTCCAGGTAAGACATTCTTGATTCACAAGATGTTCAGAGGATGTATTATGAAGAAAAAGGCCCCAAAACAAACAAAAAACCTGTAGCCTACAGTGCCAGCATGGCAGCAGCATGTCAAATGTTGACTGAGTCCATGCGATTTGTTTTTGTTCCCAGCTCAGTTATCATTTTTCTATGCAGAGATATATGCCACTTTATTTTCCTTTATGTGTGTTTCTTCAAACTCTGTCCTTTTTATTTGCATTTTAAATTCTTCAGAACAAAGACTCTTGTAAATGAGGCTTGCACCACAACAGCTGTACACGAAATTAATTGTGAGTTTCCAAGCACTACTACAGTACCAATGGTTCCAGTATATCTGTCTGTTAAGTTACTGAAAAGATTTTGTTTACAGTTTTTCATGTACTTGCTTAATTCTGCATGGGTTTATGAAAAAAAAAGGCAATAAGCTAATTTAAAACTTACTTAATGTAAATACTGTAATTAAAATTAAAAAAAAGACCTGAAAACCAAAACCCTGAATTGTCTGAAACTATTATGTTGACTGTAGACTCATACTGTTCAGTAGCACACTCCCTGATAGGAGAGCTCAGGTAGGGAATAGCTCAAGATTTCTTTTTCTTCAATTGAATGGCATGACTGCTATGTTAAATTTATTTTAGCACTGGAATGTGAAGAAAGCTAAAATACTAAGTCATCTTTTATTTTGCTTCAGCTTAACTAAAAACATGAGTGAGGTGGGGTTTTAATTTGGGAAGTTACCTCTGTTTCCAGTAAAGCTTGCAGTTATCCTCAAGGAGTTTGCCTCTTTCTCCTGTGGTCAAACCTTGAGGACACCAATAATAATTTATACTCTTTGTATTTCTCTGGATATAGTTCTTCTGATGAATTAGTTCACACAGACATAAAAGACAAAGCAATATCCAGTACTAGATTTGAGTTATGCAAATTCAAAATTATCTTGAGGATAGTGGTTGTGAAGTAACATAATAGTAGCCACTCCACCAACTTTTCAGAATACCTGTCTGAAACAACCTTTTCTGATAGAGAAAGGAACATATATTTTTGTGAAGCTGAAATAAGTTGCTTTTGTAGTTGGACTGGCCAAATCAGTGCACTGTGAGTGGTCAGGGGATCAAAAAAGAGGTGAATTACAGTGGTCATGCTGTGAATGTATGAGAATCTGATGTGCGTGTATATTTTTTTAATTTATTTTTAGTTTTAACAGCTTCTGTTTGTGTGGAAGAGACTCTTATTGTCTGCAACTAGTCTTTCTGCACTGAAACAGAAAAATAGCTTAAGATTTCGAAATTCTTTCAGGTTATGGTTTGTGTGCAGCAAAAGCTCAGTACCCAATAGCTGATCTGGTGAAGATGTTGAGAGAGCAAGGGAAAAATGTCAGGTAAGTGCTTTCCTTGATGACAAGTATTACAGTGTTTTGTTTCAGTTTGGTTTTTCTTTTCATTCCATTAAAATCCCCTACAAGTGTGTCCTAGTTTTGATTTAGTATTTCTTTTAGCATTGACAGAGGCACAGAATAGTTTAAGTTAGAGATCTCTGGGGATTTTCTGGTTCAGCCAGCCTCCTTGCTCAAACCAGAGTCAACTGGAGCTGGTTGCTTAGAGCCTTGTCCAACTGGGTTTTGGACATCTAGTCTCCAGAGATAGAGACTTGTCAATCTTTTAAAATGTTCAGTCATCCTTAGAGTAAAATAAGTTTTTCCCATATTTCAATTTGTAACTGTTGCCTCTTGTCCATTCACCGGATACCACTGAGAAGAAACTGGCTCTGTCTTCTTTACTGCCCTTCATCGATATTTTTACAGTGATAAGATTCCCTTAAACCTTCTCTTCTCCCAGTTTTCAGCCTCCCCTCCTGTGGCAGGTACTCCTAGCCATTGAGCGACTTTGGTCTACACTTATGGGATTCCCATAAGGTTTTGCTACTGCAGGCAAGGCTGTTATTAGAGTTTTGAATATTGGATGGAAGGATTATTCGAGTCCATGACACCAGTCCCATGAATTGATTCTGCTGGAGTGCTGCTCTGAAAGCAGAGATAATTCTTAGATGCCAGTATTAGCCTCAAGTCCTTTCCTCCTTCATTTTTTTGGTAGACCTTATAGATACTGAAAGTACTGGAAAGCAAACAAAATGCCTCCCCTGCTGATTGTTTGAAATTTTGCTTAGTTTCTTATTATGATAACTTAATATTTTAAAATCAGTCAAGGCTCAGTTTTCATTTCAAACAAGATATTTGGGCAGATGCTGGTTAGTCAGACTTATTCTCTGATTTCCATATGTTTATTTCAATTAGATGGTGACTTCCATTTGGAATCATTACTCTACTAGTATTTTTTGCTTTTGTTGTCTTTATTCCACTACTTTTTGAACCTTATTGAAAAGTTGCATATAAGCTTTTGCAGTGTGTTATGGCACCTATTGTGATGGATAACAGCGGAATTAAAGCGGAATTTGCAGCAATTACTTGTTAGTGTTTAGCCAGCATGTTGCAATTCTGCATATAAAATTGCTTTATAGATGTGTTTGTTCGTGGATACATGAGTAGTGAAGGGGTGTGGTGGTGTATTTTCTTCTTGGAGCAGTTCTCTTCACACCTTGTTTTTCTCCATGTTAGTGAAAGCTCTATGTGCGTCCAGATTGCCTTAAAAAATGTGAAGACTCCTTGTTGTGCAACAAGAAAACCCTTTCATGGCTAATGCAATGACTGTATTGTATACTTTTGTCTTTATTTCAGTGCTTCTCTGGGGGAGAGCTATTTTTTTCACCAACCTTGGTGAAATAAAAAAATATTGTTTTTTCCTTTTATGTTGGCTTTGCAGGGGAGAAAGGTGAATGAGTCCTTGAAATAAATGGCTTATACTTGAAATGAGTCAATTTCAGGAGGGGATCACTGCAGTGGTTACCTAGTATTTTAATGAAATAAATCTGTATTTACAGTTTGTGGTAATTCAGGCCTTTCATCACTTTACTGAGCTCCCACGGTGTTCATTGAGTGCAGCTGTTGTCCTCTGGTTTCAGTAGGCCTGGAGTGCCTCGGGACCCTAAACCACTCACCATCCAGATGTAGTGACACCCTCACACATACGCTGTGGAGAGGTGCCAGCATGGACATAGAATTGCATCAGTCTGTAATGCCCATCTTGTGCCAAGAAAAACTGCGACTGTCATATGGTCTGGTTTTTTTGCTTCATGGCTCACCACTGATCCAGAGGAGCTGTTGTTTTCATTTGCTCTGCCTATAGCCATAACATTCTCAGTGAGACTGAGAATATATAACATGATACATAACCTTTGACTAGGGTTTAAATTTAGAAATACAGGAGAGTTTTTGGAAACTTTAGATTCTTTTAGTTACTCAGTTACATAGCTAACATCATTGCTCACTTTGAGATGGTCTTGCAGCAGATCACATCTTTAATGCATTAGTCTAGTCACACAGAAAGCTGGATATTACTGAGCCTGGAGTATAGCTTTGCCCTGTTATGGAGGGATAAAACAACAAAAGTTTTTTAGGCTAAATCCTGTAGCCCCCAGAATCTACTGGCCTTGGAGAGGAAATAGCTGTTCTACAACTGCTGTTGTATTTTTGCAGTGTCAGAACTAAGTAAATTGCTGAAAGCTCTCACTTTACCAAAGTTTGTCAGCTACATGTTGTGTTGTTTGTAGGAACCTAGCTGTGGAATTCTGATTTTTTTCTATACAATAGAATTATATTCTATAGTGATTTTGCATCTAGATACATAATTACACTCTAAAACTCTATACATTCTCATATGTGTGTGGGTTATTGATGTCCACATCAAGTTATCTGTCCTACCTTTTGCCACAGTATGACATGCTTAAGACATTTTCTATCAATGTGTTTTGTTTTCCTGCACAATTAGAAGTTCTTGATGAGAAAAACGCATTTTAAGATGAAAGCACTCTTAAAATTGTGCTTTTTATAGACTTTCAAAATAATTTTGTAGTAAATAAGTTGATTTTCTGGTAATTCATAGTGGAGAGAGATGCACATTACCTCTTTAACAGCCTTTCAAAAGAGTTGCTAATAAATTAGTGTTTTCGTTTCATTTTTTTTAATCTATTTTTTATAGGTAGATATCTTGAAGGACTTGAATTTCCATCTTCTGATGCTGAAGAATCTAATTACTTTTAAGCATATGGAAATGAGTTTTTTATGTTTTTGAAAACATGGTGGTACTGATTTAGTGTTGTACCTGCATTTTTTGATCTTTTTTTTTTTTTTTTTTCCCTGTTGATACCTCAAAGGCTGAGCTCTAATCAGATGTGTTCAGAGCTCTGTTTTTCCCCACCTCCATTGTTCTAATTTCTTGGAAGTAATAGAGTGTGTGAATGGATGTCAGTTACACATTTATCTACAAATTAAAAATAAAACCGATTAACTACAACTGTTTATTATGTCAGTTTATAGTTATGATTCTTTGTGGCTCTAAAGAGACACAAAGTGTCTACATGTGTGTCAGTTCTTGGTTGGTTTGCTATAATCAAATTAGCTGGGTGGGTTCTGAATTATTAATGCTGAAAAAGAAGGGCCCGATGGAGTCCAACAGATCTGTTAGCTCCAGAGCCTTATTGGTGTAGTTAGAATTAGCAAACCTTGCTGCACCTGATCAGCTTCTGCAAGGATGCAGCTGCAGCTGTGTTCTCCTGTAGGTGTGCCATTGCTTCCATAGGGGTCAGCTCAGCTCTGGGTGACCTCACTAGGTCCATGTGTGATATTTTGTGGAAGCAGGCTCTATTCTTTTCCCTGAAGTTGGGTTCTTGGGAGGGTTATTGCATAGAGCTAAGGTCCATTTGGATCTTGCCCCTGCTGTGATAAACCATAGTGATTGGAAATAGGGAGCCAGTATCTGAGCCCTGTTTAAGTATGCTTAATTTAGCTAATCTAACTCTGTTTAAATTTAACTGACCTGATTGATTTTGAGACGTATGTTGCCTCAGGCATGAAACCAAGTCTAGGCTAGCTAGGCTAGCTGTATGTGTTGATGCTAGTGATCCACAGAGTTATCTGTAAGGTGTGATGAACATTATACTGTGATACTTGGCAGTCATGCTACACTGCAATTATTATGTGGCAGGATTCAAGCTGTGGAATATCTGAATAATGCACTTCTCTGTTAATCTAGCTTTTTGGGGTTTTTCCCCCTCTTGTTACCTAGAACAACAGATTATTGTTTGTAGTGGAAACAGAGGTGAAGAGATGTCTAAATAAAGTGAATGAGATATTAGGAACAGTAGGTGAGGCAGAGAATCCCTGGGCAAATACAGCATCTGAAGTGTTGAGTAAGCTAAATTAGACGCCAGCCACATGATACATTGCTCTGTCCAGCTTTGTCATATTGACAGAAATCCTATCTTTATGTGGATGAAGTGATCTTGAAACCCTTCTGGATTGGGTTAGGTGCTGCTCTTGTGAGGTCTTGTGTGAGGTCGTTCAGGATTGATTACAGGAATGTTATCTAGCTGGTTGTAATAAAGATGAGTACTGACTTTGTGAGCTGTATAAAAAGTAATTTCTATTCTGAGATTTTTCAGTAATTTTTTATGGTATAGTTGTCTTTTTCATGCTACTATTACTAACTTCATACACCTTCCCCCACCTTCAGTCCCTTCTAGCCACCCCCTGCTCCAATTTTAGCACAGCTCCACTGTGCTATAAATGTTGTTCTAGATGCAATGTGTATGTCAGGAGTTTTAGATATTAGGTCGAAATTTGAAAGAAAATGTTGCATTTTTTGTATTACAAGAAAAGCTCAAAATACTAACTCATTTTTCAGTGTGCTGTGTTGTCCTTAAAAAACTAAGAAGTATCCAGTAGAGGCTGATTAAAAAAGCTGAGTATCCTTGCCTCATGCTGTTCACCTATTAAGTCAGAGTAGCAAGAAGATGTGCACTTACTTCAGTATCTCACAATTGGTGGTGATGATAAGCAAGCCCCACATTATATTGTCAGGGTCAAAAGAAAAAATTCCTGGTGAGTTCTGTGCTTCACTGAAGTTCCAGAATAATGTTTCAAGTGATACACATCATGATTATGAATATGTGTTGTGGGTTAAGATTTCTGCTTGATTTATAAAGAAACCAGCCAACTTACAGGAGTTCCTGCATAACTGATACTAAAAGAATATCAAAGAAACTTAGCAATTTTTCACTTCAAAGCATTTTTACCATAAAACATGTCTTTCTTTTAAAATAACTTCCGTGTTGAATTTTTGAATATGAATGAGGTTCATATTTTGAACATCTGGGAGAGCATATGTAACAAAATGTTCCTGCTGTAATGCACACAGCTTTGAAGAACTGATGCTGTTGTGAATCAGAAGCAGCTTTTATTAGACACGTTGTGATCCATCAAGGATTTTAGGTGTCTGTTTTCCATGGTTACCTGAATTCTGCTTTGTATTGGATAGGCGGATTTCACTCCAGAAATGTGTAGATGTTACCTTTTGACATAATGAAAGCCGCAGAGAAGCATGTATTTTTCATTATTCTTTTTGACATTCTTGCACATCCAGTAACAAGTAGTACTGGCAGGCTACTGTCATATTTGGTTAACAGGCTCTTAGAAGCAGACTTTTGGGAGTCACTTCAATATTTGTCCAAAAAAGCTTTTGTATGAACAACTTTCTCAGACTTTCTGAATACGCAGTATGTGGTTTCAAGCAGAGTCTGTCAGAAGTCTTTAACTACTGATGTTTTGTGCCATAACTCTTCCTGAATGAAGATAATTTGTCCCTTTCTTTTTCTTCTTTCCTTGCCTCTTGCCAGGAATGGTGAAGTCAAAGGTGAAATTTATTTTCTTGGCAGCTTAAATTTTTGGCTTTCTAGCCCTTGAAATAAGATTGTATGTGTATATAGTATTTAATAGAAACCTCACAAGTATTTTGTTTTGTGTATTGCCAAAGCAGCTTTGGTCACAAAGGCACTCAAATTATTTTATTAGACACAAAAGAGAATTTTGTTGGAAAATCTATTTTCACTGCCAGAGGAGTGATGAGTTTTCTCAAGGGTACTTCAGAATAAGAGTTCTCCTACTATATTGTAAGTGATTGAATTTGGTGTACTTAAGGTCTATCTGCAGTACTACACATGGCTTGTATTACTGAGTCAGTGAGGTGAAACGTAAGCTGTTAGTAATTTGTCCTATTTGCTGTCCTTTTTCTGATTCTAGGTATTACCCTTTACAACAGAATCCCAAATGTTTACTAGCTGAATACAATCTATTGACTTCCTTTCTTTAAAAGCATTCCTTTTAAAGCCAGCTTTTATCCTGCTGTTTGGTATAGAGCTTAAAGTTGTAGTATATCTAGTACTATGTGTATTAATCATGTGTCCTTAATTTTGTTGCTTGAGTTCCAGTTGTCTCATTCTTGTATTGTCTCAATGTCATCTTAATAATGGAGCTCTCAGTTGCCCTTTTAAGGATGTATTTGTACAGTGTTAAATTCATAAGTAATCTGTGTTGATTGGACTGTGACTTGTGGTCCATCAGTTATGTTATCCATTTCCATCACAGTAGAGTTGAAAATAGAAATGTATGACAATCTGTCTGTCATGACAAGTTTATTTATCAGTCTTTCTCTTCTTTCTGAAGAAGTCTGAGGTCCTTTTATTTCATTCCTGACTTACTTGGGTTTCTGCTCAGAAATTTCTATTCTAAAATCCAAGAATTCAGTAATCCAATTTACTCTTGACTATTTTCCCTCTCTTCCAAAGGACATGTAGGCTTCTTCACTGAACATTTATCTTCAGCCCCCTACAACATTCATCTGAGGCACTTCTGGTGTGTTTGAAGTCAGCATACTGAAGGGATAGCTCCAGAGCTAGAAAGACAGAAAGTGCACAGGACAGTAGACATGGATTTGCCTTGCTTATAAGGGCCAGTAGATGACCAGAAGAGTACAATCTGCCAACACTAAATAGATTTACTTCTAACCAAATATGGCTTTGATAGTTGCAGCTAACTCAGTTTAACATCCTCATTCTGTCTTTTTCCAGGTTTTTACTCTTACAAGAACGGTATGCATGCCTGAGCACCCTGGGCTGCCACCATGTTGTCTGTCTGAAATTTTATTAACTCATAAGCAGCATCCTTTATCTAAGTTGTTTTTGAGCTGTTCTGGAAACATTTTTTTAAATGATTGTACTTTTGTAGTTTCTTAGCTCTTCACCTTCTCACTCCCTCTCCTTTTTTTTTTTTTTTTTTTTTTTAGTTTTCTTTTTCTACTAAGGTCAATCATGAGAAGAAAGTGGCATGTTAACCTAATTCAGAAAACCATTGTCTTGTGCTTGCTGTTTTTGTGTTGGAGTGCTAGAATTAATAACACTTACTTAACTTAATCATTATAACTTAATCATAACTTACAATAAATAACTTAATAACACTACATACTCTAGAGATGCCTGAGTCAATAAAGTCATTTGCCAAGGGCATTTCTAGGAGAGAATTTGCTTCAGAAAGGCAGCATGGCCTTTTGCCTTTTTTTGTGAAGAGCTATCACTATGGTGATTTTATTTAGTCTGCAGTGATGTAAGGGATCTACAAACCTTATTAATGTGCGTGGCAGTTTTACAGCTAAAAGGCTTATTTGTAAAAGTCCAAAAATATCTGTCAGAGTTTTTAAATATGGTACTGCTCGGAAAGGGAACTGTTAAGGTTTAACCATTTTATTTTATTTTATTAATTCACATGTGTGCTCGTATATAAGAACTTCTCAGCCTTGTAGGTCACAGGTGACAGTTTTACTGTATAAAACAGAGTGGTCTGTGTTTATTAACAGAGTTGGACTTTCTTCCCTTTTAGGTTTGGTATTCACCCTGTGGCTGGCCGTATGCCTGGTCAGCTGAATGTACTACTAGCAGAGGCTGGTGTTCCCTATGATATTGTACTGGAAATGGATGAGATCAATGAAGACTTCCCAGGTTAGACATAAGTTTCCATTAGATTGGATGATGTATTTGATTTTGGTTTTGCATTGCACAAGGATTTTTAAAAATAGATGATCTCAGTCAGGCCATTCAGTTTCACTTTGTGCCTCTTGTGATAGCACTGTAGAGGACAAGAGGTCTGTCTGTTTTTTTTTTTGTGAGGAGGGTGCATTTTGTTTTTTAATTGCTTGTAGACATGAAGTAAATGACAAATGCTGGGTCTTTATCATCTCTGTTACTGCCCCTATATCCGTAGAGGATACTGCTTCTTTAGGTCAGGTGTTGTGGATGACTTGACCTTCTCATATCTTGCAAACCTCTATAGCATTGTACTGGCAACCTCTTGGTTTTTTACATCTTTTTTTAAAAATCAGAAGGTTGCTGGTAAAAGGTTTTTCAGAAGAATATTCAAAGGAAAAACCAGGCACCAAAAATTTGAAAGTGACAATGTGATGTGTGTATACAAACACGTTTAAATATTAATGGATTTAAGTTTTTGTGTGGCCTGGTGGTCTAAGGAGCCCCTTGGAATTGGATTGTGGATGCTTGCAGTTTGCTGGAGGTAGCTGGGAGCACACTTGAACTCTTACATATAATTTGCCTGATAAGTTTGTAAAATGCTTGTATGAATGATGTCCTCGTAAACTTTTGTAGAATACTTAACCGTTATGGGTTCTTCAGCCTGTAAAGATCAGAATTAACACAAAAATGTGCATCAGTCTCTGTGTTCAGATTTCAGATAACTTTTCATCAGTATTATTTTCTTTGTCTTGCTGCAGAAACTGACTTGGTCCTTGTAATTGGTGCAAATGATACAGTTAATTCAGCAGCTCAGGAAGATCCGAACTCTATCATAGCTGGAATGCCGGTTCTTGAGGTCTGGAAGTCCAAGCAGGTGAGATTTAGAGAGTTGTGTTAGGCCCTACGTTAGGTAGCATCCTTTTAAAAACGTGGTGGATAAGCTGAAAAGATTATCCCACTGTTCTGGTTTCCATAAAAAAAGCTTTTCTCTGAGTTGTACAGCAAAACAGCCTGTGCCTTGCACGTGTGATGCACTGCTCATGATTTTATAATCATCATCAAGTGCTTTAGCAAGACTAATGACAACTGCAATAGAAAAGACTAATGAAAATGCTTCTACTAGAATATGTCATTAGAATAAATAATGTCCTGCTCACCTGCAGCCCTGAAGCATTTCTATACAAATATCTGCTTTTTTAGGTTTATAGGAAATTTGATGGACAACTTTAATATTGAGGTGGAAATACAAGAATGAATAATATGCTTAAATAACAAATAATAATTAAAAAACAACCCCTAAAAAAAACAAAACAAAACAAAAAAACCCAGACAACCCAAACAAAAAACCAAAACTGTGAGTGGCTGAGTTGAGTAGAGAGCTCAGTCTTTCCACATTGAACTGAAAAGTTTAGTTACCTTAACAGTTTTGTTCTTTGAAAGCAATGTCATCTGATCCAAAGTACATGGACTTGTGTTTCTTTGATGTGAAATCTTTAATATCTTGTTCTGAATCCAGTTCTTCCGTAGAAGAACTTCTCTTCAGCCATAGACACATATATTTATCAACATTGTGTGTAGATGTGTGTTGCATTTTGAGAAATAAACATGAATGTAGTTAAAGTTGGTAGAGCTTTAGAGTTTCTGTGCTGAAGGTGCCATGGCTAACATGTTTTTGGATAGCAATTTGTCTGCTATATCAAAATCAGAAATACAGCTTATAGCAGTGAGCATCTGGTTTTGGCCAGGGATGTCTATTCCTCTTTCTTTGTTTGTGGAAGTTGGTTTTATGTGGTCTTTGTCTGAGGGAGGATGGTGGTTGGTTTTTGCTGTTTCAAATGTGAGCTCTTTATGTGCAGGTCATTGTAATGAAGAGATCTCTGGGAGTTGGTTATGCAGCAGTGGACAATCCAATCTTCTACAAACCCAATACTGCCATGTTGCTGGGAGATGCCAAGAAGACTTGTGATGCCCTGCAAGCAAAAGTCAGGGAATCGTATCAAAGCTAAATACTGATTTATATTCTGTTTGTGTTTGCAACTATGGTTTTGTCACAGAGGTTATGGAAAACAAGAGGTAGAAGAATCTCTCATAGTTTTAAGGCAGCTGGCTTTTAGAGAAGACTGCATTGACTCCTAGGAGATGTAGTTTGGTCGGGGATATAAACTTTTATAAAAAACATGGGCAGATTAGCCCTTCAAACTAAATCTTCAGTGAGGCAATGCACTAAAAAATGAAAATGTGCTTTTTAATGTTAACATTTTGCTGTTATAAGAAGGAACTAAAAGCTCATTCATCTTTAAGTAGTTACTGACTTCCTCCTTCTTAGTGTCTGTACTTCTGTCATGGAAATTCACTAAAAAATACTGTGCCAGAACTGTATTCAGTCGTATCCTCAAAGTGGTATTTTGGCTGATATGGACAAAACAACTGTTGATTTCATCAAAACTTAAAAATAAATTTCAAACAGATGCAAGCAGAAGTAAATCCTTGCATGTCCCTTCAAACTCAGGACATTCTATGATTCTATGAAATAGATGCTTACAAGATTTGAAATTCTAAGCATTACACTCTTTTTCTTTTGGGGATTGTATGGATGCTGTGAATCAGGAACACTGTAGGAAAGTTACTTTTCTTTAAAATACGGTTCCACTTTTTTTATGGTGCACACTTATGTTAAATGAAACACAGGATTTCAGGCACTTGCCAAGTAGTTTTCAAGTCTGACATGGTAATGTACTTTTACTAGCACTGCTTAACTATTTTAAGCAGCTGCTCAATTCCCCATCTTTTCCAGTTGTTGCCTTTTTAAGTGTCTGAGAAAAAAATACGGTCCAGTTCTGCACAGACAGAACATCTTGCATACTTGATCTGTTCACAGAATTCGGACCACAGTGTTTCAGTTTGTTCACTTATACTTTTAACTGTATTTACTACTTCAAAATTTAGTGATGCTTTCTCAATTAACGTTTTTGTAATGCTGGGAAAAACACTTTTGAACTCTCTCTTTCTACTCTGCCATTGTGAGACCCCACCTGGAGTGCTGTGTTGAGCAGCTGGGTGCCCAGAGCAAGAACGATGTTGACCTGTTGGCGCAGGTCCAGAGGAGAGACACTAAGTTGATCACAGGGCTCGAGCACCTCTCCTGTGAAGACAGACTGAGAGGGCTGGGCTTGTTCAGCCTGGAGAAGAGAAGGCTCTAGGGAAACCTTAGATCGCCTTCCAGTACCTAAAAAGAGGACCATAAGAAAAATGAAGAGGGACTTTTCACAAAGACTGGTAGTGATAGGACAAGGGGGAATGGCTGCACACTAAAAGAGAGTAGGTTTAGATAAGGTTTTAGGAAGAAATTCTTCACTGTGAGGCTGGTGAGGGACTGGAAAAGATTGCCCAGAGAAGTTGTCAACTCCCCATCCCTGGAAGTGTTCAAGGCCAGGCTGCTGGGTAATCTGTCTAGTGAAAGTTTCCCTGCCCATGACAGGAAGTTTAGAACTAGATGATCTTTAAGGTCCCTTCCAACCCAAACCATTTAAGATACTGGAGTTTATTATATAAGCTATTGTTTGGACAGCACAGAAACACAATAAACTTAACATACAGTGTATTTGATTATTCTCACTAATTAAAAGCACTGCTAAATTCCCAGCAGAAGTCCAGCAAAGTTAAATTATGACATAGATTGCTGTTTTGTTTTTATTATATTAAGTATACTTGAGTGAAACTCAAATATTTGCCTAATAAATTGAATTTGTCATATTTCCATAATGTTTTCCTAATGATGTAGCAACTGTCCATGGTGATGAAGGCTAAATAGAACTAGCTGTGCTTGTGTTAGAAAGCATTCATATCCAGGGAAGGCAAACTGTTAAGGAGTAAGTCTTGAAATTAATCCATCTTGCTTGATAGAACAAACATTTTTTTCATTACACATTGCATAGAGACCTCATATAAAATACTGTATTTCTTCTTGGCTACCTCTGTTTTTATGTGAAGATCACTTAAAACACAGACTTTGAATAGGTAATGCATTAAGAAATGTAGCAATATACAAAAGATCTACTCTTTTTGCAGATCTCTTTTATATAATTTGACATAAAATTGTCATGCAAGCATTAATATGTTGTATACTGCAGGAAAAGACTTGTAATTTTTATTTAAAACATCGTGGCAGCTATATTGGAATGTAGCAACTATGGCCTCTTGATTTTATTTTGTTCAACATTTCCTTCATGCCTGCAAAAACTAGGGAAATGGGAAAATAAAGACAAGGAAATAATCCTCTCTCTCTCTCACTCACAACTAAGAAGGAAAAAAAAGGGAGATTTGAAGGGATCTAAAATCCTAAAGCATTCATTTTTGTCATGTTGAGATATCTAACTGCAGTATGCATCATGTCTCTGATTATGGGTAGCTAATAAAAGACTTAGCTTTTCTTTAAAAAATAGCAAATAACAAGGGAGGGAGAACAGTTTCCTTTGTATTTGCTATACATGCTATTTGCCATGCTATTTCCTTGGATCAGAAGTACCAAGTGTTACCTTTAGAATGTGCTTTACCATGGAACACCAGGTAATTTTTGAAGTGCTAATAAAAAGTCAGTTATTTTTCTCTGTTGATCAGTGCCTCTGTTCTCTCCTGTTGTGTTTCTTGAACAGATAACTGTATCTGAAAACAGCTCCAATTTGATCAGATTGCTATAGGTTTTGATTTGAACATCTTGGTGGAGATGTCACAGCCTCACTGTTATTGCAGTGTTTGATTCTTCCAATTGGGAATGGATTATTTTTTTTAATTGCAATTAGAATTTCCATTTTAATTTTAATTAGAATTTCCTTTGCTGAAACTGCCTGCAACCTTGGGAGACCAGTTTGCCCAGTTATTTCCGTCTTCATCAGCATTTCATACCCTTTTACAGGCTGATGTGCTCCAAGGTCAGTGCAAACAGCTCCCCCATCTCTTGAATACCTTAATTGTGCAATCATCCAGACTGTTCCTCCTGCAAGAGGAGGTTTTTGCAGGTGTTCCTATCTGACACCACACCTGGTGTTCCTATCTGACACCACACTGAACATCAGAGATGGATGAAAGGGAGGGAAATGGAGGATGTGTGTGAGGAGGCTGTACCGAAAACAGAACTAAAACCAAATATCTTTTGTCATTGTCCTACCTTTCTTGAGCCAGTGACTCAAAAGCAGAAATTTAAATTTGTAAAATATGCTATTTCCAGCAAATGTGCTTCTTACTTTCTATCCTGAGAAGTAGAGTTTGTTTTTGCATTGTTAAATTTGCTTTGAAATTTTTTGTTAGTAGCAGAATCTTAATGAGTACAAAATGATAAGGTTTCAACTATGTGATCTACTAATCTGTCAGTCTATTTCTCAAACTCTTTAGTCTATGATACGGTCTCTGAAATTCCAATCTAATGAGTCATATGTATCCTGCTATGTTGGTTTCGTGCAATAAGAATTAATTCTGGTTCATTCAATTAGAAAATTTGGGGGCTGAACCTACTTCTGTATTTTAGTTTGAATAAAAAACTGACTTTTGGAGTTTTATCCACTTGCTAAGTTTTGGGTTCTGTTGCAGAGCAGTTGTGGAGCACACAAACTTGGATGCTTTTTAGGCCAAGTTAGAAGGTGCATTAGACCCACGAACAAGCATTCAGTCCGTATGACCAAATTAGAGGTCATACACTCAAACATGTATGAGTGGATTTCATATCCTCTTCAGAGTGCCTTGTTTGCTGTATTTGCTTCTGCTGTGCCAAAATAGTTGCTGGGGTAGTCTTCCAGATCTGCAGTGCATGAGAGAGAATGAGAGCATGAGCCTTCTATTGTAAGGCTCAATTATTTGTGGTAAGTAAACTTAACACATAAATTCAAAGAAACCCACCAAATCAAAAGAGCGTTTTACACCACTAGCACATGTATGCCTTTGTGTAAGCTTTCAAATTCTGCAGGTAAACTTTACGGGGAATCTGAGCCCTCTGTTCTGTACCTGAGCAGTGCAGTTCAAATATGTGTTTCATAAGACTTGCAACAAGTATTGTTCCATCAATATTGAAAAATAAATAATTTACAAAAGGTAGTAGCTTGCATAATGCAGCTGCTCCGTAGCTGCCCAGAGGATGTATTACATTACTGTTTTAGGCTAATGTGATAATGGTACTTCCTGAAAGGAAGATATGTACTTAGACATTTTTATAAATGGGCTTAGTAATATTCAAAGCTCCAATAGCTCAAAAGGAGCAGCAGAAATAATTCTAAAACATTAATTGAAGGTATTACTTGAGAAATTAAGGGACTAGTTTATAGCCATTATATCATCCAAATGGCCTCTAAGGAAAGAGCTTTTTCTCCAGTTGCAAAGGAAAGGTTGTGAGTAATATTAGTTAATGAGGAGACAGCAAACAGAAAAAAGTGTTAGAGAAAATGCAGCTATTCTGCTTTCTCTATTTCACTTTTGCCTGGAGACAGATTTTTCCTGAGAATGAGTGGGATTGTATCCTTTGACAGTACACATGCATAGGTAGTTTGTGTTCTTCCCTTAATGACAGTTCTTGAGTTTTATTTTTCCCTGTATACTTAAGGACTGCGTGTAGCCCAGTACATCACTCTGGCACCTGGCACTCTAGAGTCCAATTTTCATCACAGCATGTATAAATTATATATTAATAACCTTTTTTGCATACTTGTTAGAGAAATTCTACATTACTCTGAATTCTACGTTACTGATTTTTGGCATTTTTTTGAACTCTGTAGACTTCTGTAAAGCAGTTTCAATTTGACAAGGATATAGAAAATAGCTGTCAAACCTTATTTAGCAACTGCAGCTCTTTTTAGAATATTATGTGAAGGAGGTACGAAGTATGTCTGTTACTTGTTTTGATAATAGGGTCAAAGTGGGTCAGACAAGGAGGGAAGGAAATCGTGTGTCAGAGAATTAAAATAGTCATGCTGCAGAGATCAGACCCGTACCTCACATGTAAGTGTGGCTTTAAAAATAATGTTATACCTGATGGAGTTCTGTTAGATGTGCTGAGTATGACATTTACTAAGTGTGATGTTTTGCAATTAGATGTGAGACTGGGAAAAGGCCCTGTGTGTATCTTGACCTTCTTTTCCTGCCCCCACTTGACAAAACCCATAAAACTGGCCATTATCCAGCCATTTCCCCATTAAAGGAAGGAAACAACAAAGGAACTGGAGGACAGAAGGGCTAAAGGGGCTTCACACTCACTAAGAAGTGTCTTCTGAAAGAAGATTGAGGTTGAACTCTAGCACAGCATGAAATTAAGTTATTCTATTACATGGTCGGTCTAACCTATAATTTAAAAAATCCCTAGCAGAATGGAAACTAACAGCTAGTGAACATAAAAAGCTCAAACAGATGTAAAGCTGTCTCATGCGGTAATAACTAGCAGTTGCCTATTCCCCCTATTAAAATATTACAGATGTGGTAGGAAAAACCATTGGATTTTCTGATTTTACGCTCTCAGAATCTCCTTGTTACAGGCCATGGTACAACAAACTTCAGTTTTCAAGAGTTTGATGGTGGATTTGTTAATGTTTGGACTCAAAACAGGAAGTTGTCTCTAATTTATAGGCACATCAACCATCCTTATTTTTCATCAGCATTTTGTCCCCAAACATATCCATTGAATGTTAATTTGAAGTGATTGAATTATATTTGAGTTTTTAAAATGGAAAAGTGTAACCAACAAATGCAATGTGCTATAATTTTCATGTTACATTCCTGATGGGACACTGACTTCTTTTTTTAAGTTTTCAGAGATATCATAAACCACACTTTATACATGGTCTGTTTGATCTGCGAAAAATGTTAAGTTTTTCCATGGAACTGCTGAACTTCGGCTGTAGACCTCAGAACTATTTCTATTTCTGCAGGGCAATATAGAAAGAAGCATCTGTTGCCTTTTTACCTTCTTGTTCCTTTTTTGTATTGTGTGAAATCATTATGGCATTTGGTATTTAAACGCTAACTCTTACTGAGGGATCTAATTTCTGTTGTCCACCTTAGGAACTAGTCACCTTAGCATGTTTTTTATGGAACTGTTCTTAAAGGAAAAGAGAGGGAGCTTTCCATGTCTGCTGAACCAACCATTGTGGTTGGTTTTAAAATGTTACTCTCCTGCTCTAACATTTATTTTCAAACACGAATCTGTCTCATTTGTCTTTACTGTGATGGTGGTGAGGCAGTGGAACAGGTTGCCCAGAGAAGTTGTGGATCCCCCATCCCTGAAAGTGTTCAAGGCCACGCTGAATGGGGCTTTGAGCAACCTGGTCCAGTGGAAGATGTCTCTGCCCATGGCAGGGAGTTGGAACTAGGTGATCTTTAAGGTCCCTTCCAACCCAAACCATTCTATGGTTTATTTGTTCTTTAAGTTAGTTGTAAATCCCTTATGTTCATTAGAGATCTGAACAGAATGAATATGGCCTGAACGGGAGATGATATGAGTGAGAAACTTCAGCTTTAGTGTGGAAACATACCCTAGTCTGTTGTGTTATTTTGGGGATTACCATAATCTTCATATTAGACGTGTTGCAATTTCTCAGATTTAATAAAATTATTTTTATTAAAAGGTTAAGCAAAACAATGTTGGGATGAAGCTGAGGTGACAGTGAAGACCAAAATACAGTTTGAAGAGCTCAGTATAATAAGCAATGTAACACTGGGCATAAAAAGACTTGCTTTGGTTGTCCTGCAGATGTGCTGGATTGGCCTCCCTAATGACTTGCAGTGTGTCCCTCTGAATAAGGAGACATCTGAAATTTTATGTCTTTTGTTGATGACATGAGAAATTTTCAAGAGTGGGTGAGTTTGACTTTTGTAACAATCAATTCTCTTTCACTCTATTCAGGCACCAGCTCTGTGGCTTTGGGCTGAACAGTTAAATCTTAATGTTTGGAGGGGTGTGATACCCTTCCCTCTCAGAAAATGTACAATGACTTATAAACAGCAACCATTTTTTAAGTAAAGTAAATAGTAGCCTTAGCAACACATTGTTTCTGTGCAAGCATTCTTCTCAAAATAATTGTCCTCAAAATCATCAGCTCTTAAAAAGAAAAAGAAGAAAGCTGGATCTTTTGACAACCAGAACCTGGAACACATGTAGTCTACAGACTGCTTCCATGTTGCTCTTGTGTTTGTAGAGTGGTATTTCTACCATTAGATCTTCATAAACATGTAGCAAAACCTTCCACAAATAAGGTAATTTCTCCAAATAGCTGTAAAAACTTTTTAGCCTACCTGTCTCTTTAATTTAGAGTAAGTTCTAGTATTTGGAAGGCATGTATTTGAGAGGATGTTTTGTTTTGTTAGGATTGTTCCAGCAGACAATGCTTTTTTTTTTTTCCCTATATATTTTTTTTACTCAAAAAAGCATGTCGGTGAGGTGCAAAAGTTAGTATTTGAGCTATAGTTTTCCACCAGTATCTTTTTTAATCTGTCTTCAAAATATACTGATTTGACTCTCATCCAGATTTACCTAATATATTGCAAAGTTGGGACAGGGAAATAGCTCAGGTTTTGATTAGTTCGACATAAGGTTTACCATACCTGAAGACTTACACTCTTTGCAGAAAATACCGAAGCATTCTGCCAGAGTTTACATTCATTAATATTTTTCCAGTTGTAAGCAGAATTAGTATCAACTACCTACTTTTTGTCTACTTATCTCCAAAGATTGCTTCCCTCATGGCTTTTAAGGATAGTAATTGCCCTGGGAATTATTCTAATGGTCTTGCACTATAACTTTTAATGGGTTCTTTTTGTGGGTGAAAATTAGTTTTGGTAATCTTCTTAGTTTTCTGCATTTTTATTCGAGGAGATGGCCATAGTTTATAGGAATGGAAATATGGAAAAGAATTGTCATGCTTTGCAAACATTTAAATTTGTTGAATACAAATATAATAGGAAGGGAACAGAGACAAATAGAAGTTGGATATCTAAAGCATCTTTTTTCCCCCAAAAATTTTAGTGTTTGTGTATTAAAGTTTCAACAAAATAAAGAGACACAAGAATATACTTTATCTAGCCTGCATCTGATGCTATATCCAAAAATTTCCATGCTTGTAATAGGAATTATTTGTGATTTATTACAGTATTCAGAAGCTGTCAAAATGGAGGCATTTAAGAAATGTAAATGTTGAGATTTTTATCTTTGAAATATGAAATTAATGTCTTCTGATTAAAGCATAGATAAAACAAACCATTGTCCCCTTGCTGGATTGTATTTCTTGTGTAGGAAATATGTTCATGAGGCCCAAAATAAGGGATGGTTGAAAAGAAAGGCCCCTAATAACAGGTAAGGTTTGATAGTCTGAGAAGGAGAGTCCCAGTGTGCCTCATGACTGTCCTATGATGGGACTACTGCTTTACCAGAGGACTTACGATCTTTGTCTCCCCAGTGACTGCGTAAGTGTTCAGGATGTGGAACGTGAGTTCCCACAAAATAAGAAGACCTTTTAAGGCTAATGTTTTGCCATTGTTTATTAAAATCCTGTAGAAATAAATGCTGTTGAGGTCTAAATGATGGAGGTAAAGCTCTGTCTGTATGTATGCTAGGGTATGTAAATATGAGTTGTCAAAATGTAGGTTTTAGCTGATACGTATCCCTACAAACACATTTTGCTCAAATATCTAAGGCTTTTTCATGTGCTGCTGCCTGGTTGCATATTTTTGAAGGGATTTTTAATCCTTTTTCCAGAAATTTCGAAGTTAGGGCTCTTTGGCTTAGCTTATATTCCCATTAGCACTGAGAAATAACCTCGTGCTGAATGTGTAATGGAGCAGCTATGACATTGTCTTCTGAAAAAGACCTTTGCTTCTTGGTGGGTTGGTTGTTGCTATTGTTTGGTGGTCTGTTGTTGTCATAACAGACTAAAAATGAAAGGGAGAGTTGACATCCTTTGTTAGGCAACTGCTGTAGTTGGGAGAAGAATAGACACATTTTTTTCAGACCTCATTTTATTCTTCTAGTCAGAAATGGCCTTGTAACTTAGCTTTGAAGTGTGCGTTAGCTTGAAATATTGTCTGGTTCTTCTCCCAGCTATATTGTTAGGTCTTGCATTATTTCTTCTTACAAAACTTGCTTTCCATGGTATGTCAGGCAAACCTGTACCTTGTAAAATTTCCTATTGCTGTGGGATGTAAAATTATTAAATATTAAATCTATCTAGTGTGTTTTTTTCTGGCATTTATTCTTAAATGACTGTCTATTTTCCTTTTTCTCTGGCAGCAATGTTTGTTAATCTTATTTTGAATCCTAAAGTCTTCAAAACTCTTAGATAAGAATTTAAAATGGAATGCACATTTCTATTAACACAAAAAAATCAATCGTATTACTGTAAGTAAGCAACAGCAAATAAAACAATATCTACGTGCATGGTAAATAGGTATAGAGGATACTTCAAGGCGGAGAAAAAGGGCAACATTCTTAAATACTATATTGGGTTGTCTGGCCTTTGATGTCTTGCAGACAAAGACAAAGATATCAAAATTAACTAAAAAGTCTCTTGCAGAATTACATAGCTTGTAGCATTCTCTCATTGCTTAAATGGATCATTGAGTCTAACCATAAACGTAACATTGTCAAGTCCACCACTAATCCATGTCCCTAAGTGCCATGTATAGTAGTTTTCCATGTCAGAAATGGTCAGTGGCTGCCTTTTGATGGGACCTGAGATGTCTTCTGTGCTGTGTCCTTTTTTGGTGCCTTCTGCGGGTAAGAACAACAGCAAGGTCTAACAATGCTGTGACTGGGCCTTATGCTTGTGACTGTCATAGGAGATCTCATTTTCTTGATTATGTTCCGGAGTGTCTCGGTTGAAGATCTGCCCATCCCTGTCTTCCCTGGTGTATAAATTCTGCCCATGTGATATAATTGTGAGTAGTGTTCAATAAAAACAGATGAATGAGATTATTTCCTAGGTCTTTATGTAACTATCTATTTTGAGATAGTTACCATGCAAATGCTTGATTTTTGAGCTCATAAAAATGAGGTTGAATGTAGTTTATAAGTATGAAAATACACAATATTATCCAGGAAAAATACCTAATGCTGCTTCTGCATTCCTGTCTTCCTTTGTTCCAGAGTCTTGCTGGGATTTTTTTAGAAACTGTTTCTAAATATACTTTCTCAATTCAGCTGTTTAGCTGTGCTTTTTGAGAGTATTCTATGCAGCACTTTGAGAACTGATGTATATCACAGACAGGTAGCAAATTGCATTTTGCTTTTTTGAGGATTAACTGCAACATAAATGTCCTTGCCATCAAATTCCACTGCAAACCCAAAGATCAAAAGCCTCACTTAAGTGTGATCTGGGCTTCCTCTCTGCGTCCCCAGTCCTTGTATCTGTCTCCCATGTGATTTTTTTTTTTAGTGAGTGTCCTGAGGAAGTTCTTCTCATACAGAAAAACTTGGTGACTTGCTTTGGGCCCTTGGAGTAAAAAGGGAGCAGAACAAGGAAAGGAGAAAGATTGGATGCTGGAGCACCTGGCTTGGAAGTTGAATGGTAATTGAGTGTATCGGCCACAGGATGTCACTTGTTCCACATAAATGCATCTAAGAAGTTATTCTGGCGGCAGAGAATAACTGTCTGTTGTGAACATGGAAATGGTGCCTGAGGGAGCACGGGCAGCAGAATTTTTCTTTTTCTGTCTCGTTCTTTTTCGCCTGAAAGTCAAGAGAGCTTAATTTGAAGTGATGTCTTGTTACCTTCTAGCAGACTTTTGCCTATGTTACTGTATAAGTCTTCTCAACAGGGGTTTGGGTGCTGGCTGTTCCTGTACTGTGCAACCATGAGGCAGCCATCAGGACGGTTCTATTTCTGCCACTACCATGCTGGTTACCATCCCCTTTGTAGCATTAACACCATCTTGCACTATGAGTTGAGTCAACAGAAACGTGGTTATCACAAGTGCTTTTGGTCTTCTGTTTCTTGGTAGGTTTGCCTTAAAGATGAGAATGTGGGTGTAGAGAAAGATACAACAAAACTGGAAAAAGAAAAAAAAAGAAAAAAAGAAAAAAGAAAAACTGGTGCAGAAAAAAAGGAGCAGAAAAAAAGAGAGAGAAAAGATAGAAAGTAGCAAAACCCAATAGGTAATATTCTTTTCTTGAGGTAGTAGTGACCATTCGCTGCAGAATATCGAGCTAAAGAAATTCACATCTTGGGAAAAAATGTGTGGGCAATGTCAACCAGTCAAATATTAACTATTCTGCTCTGTATGGGCTTATGTAGTTAAACTTGATCTGGTCATGTGCTGTGCAAACAGAGTTGTGCCTGTGTGTACAGCCTATTTCACCAGTCCAATGGTAGCATCTCTCTGGTGGCATTATCAAAAGGCTGGAATAAAAGGGTGAAGGGCCTTCTCCTGACTGATCCACAGAGAACTGTGCTAAGTCTTTTTCACTTAGGTGTCAATGCACATGCAAGTAGCTCTTAGCCGGAGCACAATGTCCCATCATTTCTTTTCCTGGCTAAGTTTTCATCTTTCCAGTAAGTACGTAAAATAAAAATACATAAATAATGTTCTAAATATATTAGCCAAATGTAATATAAACACATGTAAAATAAATATAAAAGGTAGAGATTGCATAATATAAGCTAAATATGTATATATATATATATGTATTTATGTATGTATAATGTCTCATAGTGAGTGAGTTATACCAATAGAGACTTTCTGTAGTGTCAGAATGTTATTTTCTACTGAAATGCTTCCTGTCTAGATGTCAGCTCTTAACATTTTACTGGTATTTAGGATGTAGAATAGCACTTGTCCTTAGTGAAGCGAGGTCTTCTTCTTCAAATAACTTCAGGTTGAACATGTTTTCCTCATATGAACTGAGTTGTTCTGAAGAGTTATTGCATTTTTGCAAATAAAAAATAAACACTCAAATAGAACTATTCCCTGTCATCTGGGAAATAACATTTAAAAAATCATCCAGTGAAAAATCAACTCTGATTTTTATTTCTAACTGCAACTTTTTGTTCAAAATGAAAATATATGTGGTTGCATCTTACAAAATTCTGTGCATTTGACTTGAAGGGTAGATCCAATCTAAAACCTCACAATTGTTGTTAACAATTTCCTACTGAAACTTACGACACAAACACTGAAGTAATAGTGTCTTTGCAGAGTACAGTAATACATTTTTAATATGATTGCATTTTTAATTTTTTTGTTGTGTTTTCACCTATTTATGGTAAATTGCTATCTTGAAGTTTTATTTAGTGCTTTGGAAATACAGTAATATATCAAATTTCTCATGTGTTTAAAACTGGAACAGTATTTTTTCCCTTTCTATTTGTGTTTTCCATGTCTGATGTCATCTCTTATTAAAACTCAAGGATGGTAGAAAGTGTCAGGTAGCTGCTTGTTACCAACTCTTCAGGCTATTTTTTTAAAGTACAATCTCTTTCCAAGAGTCTTTTAGTCAACCTGTGTGTTTTTATGTCTGATTTTTGATCATATGTTTTAGAAAGCAGTTTTGTGTCCTCAGGTATGTTGTATCTTAAAACTCTACAGTGAAGTTTGAAGTCCCAGTTTTTCATTTCTCTATGTAGTATTAATTTCCCAACAGCAAAGATTGCCTCTGTCTGGTTGTTACAATACCATATTAGATACCAATGGAAACAACAGAACTTGCTTACTCTTAACTACATACAATTCAAGCAGTGTATAATACAAACCTTTGCTAGTTTTGTTTTAACAGTTAAGCATATTGGTCAAATTTGGTAAATGATGCCCTAAAGGACTGTGCTACGATTACAAGAGCTGTAGGAGTTTGTAAGCTGTTTTCTGGCACAGAATATTTTAATTAAAAATATGAGGGGACCTTTTGTAATCACACACATGTGAGGACTGGAAAAAAAGAAAGGAAATAAAAAGTTCAGCTTTAACTTAGTGTTGTGCACTTCAACTTTTTTTTTTTCTTCTAACAGCTGTACCATGCTATTTAAAATGGTCCCAATGGAATTCAGATAGGGAGGGACACAGCTGTTTCCATCACAGCTCTTCATGGATGTAACTTTCATGTGCTAGATCTCCATCCCTGCTTTCAAAAGAGGCTGTTTGCCACAGTTTGTCACTAGTATTCATTGGTATCTTTTCACATTTGAGGGGGAGGGCAGAGGGCTGCTGCAGGTAGTTAGTGACTAATGTATTGTGGCTTCTCATTCTGTTTCACATTTGCTTTTTCTCCTCTAAGTAGTGTGGATTTTACCACATGCAAGGTATGTGGTTGTTTTTTTGGTTGGTTATTTTGGCTGCAAGTTTCTACTTCATGTGATGAGGAATTTCAGGAACAGGAGCAAAGAGAAGGTGACAGGGTTAATGTGTTCTGAAGCTTCCACTTCCCCCTTGCTTTTCTTTGTAACAGGCCTTGCTGGTAAATTTTTTATTAATTTACTTATCTTTACTTACAGGAGTGCTGTAGGTCTTGTTTTGGGAAGTTATCCAGTTCTAAATTACAGAGAAGTAGACACAGGCAGATGAATCTTAAGTTGTTTGCTTGGCTTGAATTGTATCAGCTACATCCAAAGGAGCTCTTCTACAAGTTTCATAGAATTATCTCCTATGTTTGATATACGATAATAAAAACACAATTTAAGGAAACATTTGCTACCTTTAAATTTGGGTTATGTGAAGTCATTGATGGTATCCCAACAGAAACACATGCATATAATGATACTAAAAGTACAGCAGATTCTCAGGGCAGTAGTATTTTACTCATACAAAAGCTCAGTGCTGTAAATTTTACTGCAGTCAGGTTGCAGACACTGTAAGTGATGAAATGAAACAGTACCTACTTGAGTTCATTTTCATGCAAACATTTCAAACAAGCTGACGCAAAATGAGTAATGCATGCATTAGTGTTCCGCAGTGTTATATATTTTACAGTGTATGGTGGACTTCCTTGTGAATCATGAGAAAAGACCAAGTTTTTCCAACCTGCTGAATGTCAAAAGCTATCTAAAAATGATAGAAAAACTTATTTAGGCTTTGTGTTGTTCATTCTTTTTAAAACTTGTGTGCCTGTGTAATTTAGACTCCTGATAGGCTATTAAGGAAAACCTTTTTTTTCTTTTTTTTCTTTTTTTTTTTTTTTTTTTTTAACAGCAAATAAGGAAACAGTTCTGCTACTGACGACTCCCAGAAGAAGTAGAGAGGAGAAAAAGTCAGGTAAAATAGTTTAGCTAGAAGCCATTTTGTCCAAAGAGAACAGGCAAGAAGAGGTGACTATTTTGTTGAGTTCTGGCGAGTGTCAAAATGACTTATGGTGCAACAGTGGGTACATTTAGGCTCCACCCAGGAGACCTAACACCCAAGAGAGCCCTGAGCTCCATGTCCTGAGAGACTCACCATTAAACTGGAAAAAAAAGGAAACTTTATATGGAGTTGAACATCCTCTTTCTGAGTCTTAGAATGACCCATGTTAGTGAGGTGAGCATAGCTTAGAGGAAAAGGATACCTTCTTGCCTAAGCTGAGCAGAATTCGCTTCTGCTGGCCTTCTCTCTCCAGTGAGGTACATTTTGTCATCAACTCTATTATATTTGTATGAATGATCTCTTTCCAGCAGAAAACCTTTTTGACCCTGGGCTCAGGAGAGCAGGCCCAGCTGAAAGCTTCTGCCTCTTGTTAACACGGGCAATACGTTGCAGCACCCAGACAGTCCGAAGGGCTGAGCAGCACATTCTGCACCTCCAGAGGCACAGACCTTTCAAGTCTTGTGTTTAAGCCCAAGGGGAATTTCTGTGTGGAGAGCTGGTCCAGACAGAAACTCCTCCCCAAGTCAGACAGTGGGGAAGGACCTGCTTGCACACGGTCTGTGAAAGGCAGGCATTCCTCCTCGTGAAGCTGCATAAGTGAAACTGCGCAAACAGTCACGCAAATACATTTCAATAGGCAAAGTAATGCGCAGTGTTTTCTCTAATTAAAAAATGTTTATGTGAATAATTGGTTTGTAAAATGGGGAAAAACTATCAATTTTCCCACATTTTGAACTCTAGAATGTGACCCCAGTAGGAGAATTAACTTTGCCAGCAGATTTTTTTTCATGAGCAATACTCTTTGGTTTGACATTTGAAACTTGTGCCAAAACCACTGAGGTCAAAAGGCAGAATTTAAAAACTCTTTCCTCCTTTTTCTCTTTTCTCCTTTCTCTTTTTTTCCTCTTTTCTCTTTTCTCTCCCCTCCCCTGCCCTCCCCTCTCCTCCCTTCCTTTCCCTTCCCCTCCCCTCCTTTTTTTTTTTTAAAGGATTAGTTATTTCTCTCTGTACAAAAAATAAAGAGATGGAGTGGTTTTGCCTTCTTCGCTAGAAGCTGGGCAAAGATAATTTTTGCACCATAGTAATTCCTTTTGAATAAACAAACGTCCCCTTTCACATTACAGCTTTGCACAGTTTACGTGAATTTTTCCAGGACTCTGCTTTAGAAAAACTGCACCATCACTTATATGTTTTTCTTTTCTCTCATGTGTAAGCTGCGACCTTTTTATCATGGCCCCATGCTTATACAAGCCAAAGCACTGGGAGGTGATAACCTGTAAGTGTTATGAAAAGTACTCTGCTAAACAGGAGCACTGCAAATTTTGTCAGAGAAAATAAAGTTTTACCACATCTAGAAGGGGAGACCAGAATAGGATTTAGGAGCTCAGATTTGATGCAAATGTGGGACTATCTCATCCGTGATACACACTGTTGACTTTTTTTCTTTCTTTTGGGTCCCCTTCTAACAATATTAGGAGGCCCATTGTGCTTAAAGCAACTTTTTTGTTGCCAAGAATTCTGGTATCGCCTACCAGTAAATTCTTTTGGCCCCCTTTTGGTACCAGTCCACCAGGAATTCTCCCAGGGCACTTAACCCTAGTGTCCCAGTGAAACTGGATTTCTCTCAAAATAGAGTTATACTTTATGTATAACTTTTAAGGTGCTTTATCTTAAAACAGAATTGGCATACAAAATGTCATTAAACAACACATAAAATAACCTCCTGCTCAGAGCACAGGCTCTGGAAGTAGAATGTGTAAGCCATGGGGAGACATTTGCCTCCTCAGAGGACTAAGACATGTCTCCAAGGCATTCTTTAAAGTATGGACTTAAAAAAACATTCTATACTTTTATTCTATTTTAAACTGACCCTGACTTAACAGTTCCAGGTGCAGACTTATAGAAAAGCTGTGCACAAGTTTGAGTTGTGAGAAGGAGCTGGATCATCTCCTCCTTTGGTGAATGTGGTGCTGTAATCAAATTTATTGCTCCTCCTGGCCACATCTGATTCTGCAGAAATGAACATCTATAAAAGAAACACTGAGAAAGTATAAAGCCTCTAAAAGGACCAGAGAAAGACCAATCCGGATGTTGGACTTCACATTTTTAAGTACTTTCTAGACATACAAGTGCTTGTAAGTATAAATCTCTCCCAATGTAGGATGGCTTTTAATGTCATAAAATTCTTCCTTGAAGACTCAAGTTGTGTCCATTTCCCCAAGGTAACTCTGTGTGTGGTGCAGCAGTCGAGAGGGCTTCCTTGCACTGTGCCCTTGCACTATGACCCTATAGCTCTGCAACTATTCTCCTTTAGTAACTTGCTATGCAGAGCCCCATGCTGGAAGCTTGTGGGTCACTGCTGGTTGCCTAAAGGGCCAGTGTTCATCTCCCAGAGGAACAGAACCCTCTGCCAATCTTGGGATGCTTTCAGTGGGTGCTGAAGGTATTTTCTGAGGCTGCAGCACATGACCAAGGACAGCACCTCAAGGTGCCTCTGCTTCTCACCCCTTTGTGAGGCAGAGATCTCTGGCCCCTATGAGTGGTCAAAATAAAGCTGGCTTTGCTGGACTAACATCCTGCAGGTACACTGGCTCCACCAAAAATTCTCAATAAAACTCAAGAGGCATTTTTAAAAACTCATAACTGTTCAGATATTCCCAATTGCACATCTTAAAAATACTTTGTATGTCACTAGGATTAAGCATTAATTGCTTTGAGTCACCTGTGCTTTAGAGATTAGCAGTTACAACAGGTTTGCTTTTACTTTTGATAATGTCTTACTTTACTGAAAAAATGTTTTTTTTCTTGCTATCAAGTTCCTTTTCTTTTGGAACTGATGGATCATGTTCACAAAAGAGTGATGACATTATTTATGTGATAATAAGATGATCTTGATAATTTTCTAAACAACTTGTGAAAATTGTAACTTTCTTATGCTGTCCTATATTTTAAAGCCAAGGTAGAAATTATGAGAAATGAAATGTGCAACACAGGTTTTATGCAGTAAATTCAAATAGGGATGTTTCCTGTAAGAAATACATAATTTTATAAACATACTACCTTTTTTTCTGCAGAAGAATTTGATCAGTATTTCCTGTGTTTTAATACTCTTGATGTACTTGTCATGGTTGGTCACAGGAAGATATAGTATTATTTTCATTACCAATCATAGCTTCACTGTTAGGACAAAATAATATGTTTTCTTTTCAAAGAAACTAGTTTGTAGATGCTGTTATGAAAACTAGTATTGATATGGTGTGTGATTAATATAAGATAAAGAATTAAGAATGAAAAATCTGAAAATATTTTAGTTAGGGTTTTTTTTCCCCCTTGCATTTTTCTCTGCCTAGGAAGTGAAAGCAGGCCTGTGTGTTGGACTTCAAACAAACAAACAAACAAACAAACAAACAACAAAAAAAGCCCACACCACCCAAAACTATTCAGTTTCGATTACTAGCTTTTATAAAGTAAGATATTTCTTAGAAATGCAAAAACATTAGGGACCTCTTAAAATCTGAACTGTTCTTTTTGCTGCGCCAGTCTAAAATCCTGTTAAATTTTGTATTAAATTTACATTTTTGTTTAAAATATTATCACTAAATTCAAAATTTAAGCATGAGCAATCCAGGCAACATCTCTTTAAGAAAATTTTAGCATATAGTAAGCACCCTGGATATGCTTTAAATTTTATTATTGTAGAGGGCTTTTTGAGGGGGAGGGGAAGGCAGGAGGGATATTGCATTATTCTGAGCAAAGGGGAAGAAAACTTAAATTCTTGGGTACTGTCCAATTCCTGAACTAAGCTATGAACTCCATATTTGGCTTGAAATAAGGAATTTTCTCCTCAACAGCTGTCCCTGGAGTCAATATAAACTGTTCTAAAATATTTAGTTACCAGAAGAGAGATACTACAGGATACACAACCAAACTGTTGTGAAGCGCTGGCCCTGCAAGGGAGCCCTGATTCACAGGCTGACATTGCATAGTGGTGCAGATATTCCCCTGCACGTTTTTAACGTTATGGCACGTTACATATTGAGAGGGCTTCCGAGACACCTAAGTAATTCTTCTGGGAGGAATGACACAGAGATCAATAAAGTTGTTTGTAAGGAAGGAATGCAGATACAGGCATGATGGTGGAGGCTGAATTACCTTTCCTTTATTCCATAGAAAACTTCAAAAAAAAAAAGTATGGTGTTCAACTCTTAGCCTGTGTCTGTACCTTTTAAAGACTTACAGGTCTCATAAATGATGATTTTTGGAAACAATACTTTCTGACAATGGAAGAAAGCCAAGATCCTGTTAAAACCTAAGTGGAGCAATAGAAGTTCACTTTGAGTAAAATGTTACCATTTTGAAATAAACTCTGTATTAAATTGAAGTCTCAAAACGGTACTTAAAATGAAGCCTTAAGAAAGACATTACTTTTCCTCTTCCACTTCTAAATCTTCATAAAATCAGGATAAAAAGTTCTTTGTCAAATGCTGCTTGACTCAGCTGCTGAACTGAAACCCTATGCTAATGTGGTGTATGCAACTGAATAATGAACTGAGACTGAGATTACCTACTCGAGATTGTATATTTATACTGCTAGAAAAGCAGCAAACTTACTGTATATTTAAACAATGTATAAAAGAGAGTGCATGCAAATAAAGAATGTCAGGTAGATATAAACCAGAACTGGTTGGAGTAAGGAGCCTGTGGAGCTATATCTTCTCTTATGGAACATTTTTCAGTCTGCTAAGAACTGTGTGTGTTTTATTATTATGAAGGATGATGATTGCTGTTAAAACCTGAAATATTGACATGGAAGGTTTGGATGTAACTTCTGCAAAGAAAATACTACCAGAATGCGTCACAGGACAGAATTTTTTTTGGTGGTTTTTTTTGTGTGTGTGTGTGTTTTTTTTTTTTTTCTTTTTTCTTTTTTCTTTTTTTTTTCAGGATTTTGATCCTTAAGGACGGTTTAAAAGAATGCAGTAAAATGGGTATATTTTGTACTGAAATGCAACAATTGGCAATAGCTGTCTTGCAACCAATGCAAAAGATTAAACCTGTCTTGGGGTCGAATGTGGTATGAGGTTGAAACATCAAGAGGTTGGAACTAAAGCCTTTAGCTCACAGGTATTAAATAAAGATTGCTGGCAACAAACTCATGTTTTGGATGTTGTCTGTTTTAAATGTGGTTAACCTCATTCTGTTAAACTGGAGGACTGTTTACACTTTTACTAGAAAGAGCACAGCACAAAAAAACCCCAAAATAACAACTTAGAATGTATTCAGCTGCAGAAAATGGAGACATTATAGGAGGAGGATGGTAAGGCATAGGGAAAAGAAAAAATACAGACAATGTAAATATATATGCAATATGTAAGAATGCAAATAACTGCCAGTTCTAAAAAGATGAAGGTTTTTCTTGTATTGTCCATAGTATTTGGGACTGAGCAATTCCCTATAACAACTGTGTATTTTCTAAGCTGAGGTAAGAGTTGGTATTAGATTTCTGTACATAAATGCTGGGTTCCTCAGTAAAACTATTACCATGAATGAAAAATGGTATCATCTTAAAATTATACCTGGACATAGGAACCATTTTTTCCCATAAAATGGATGATATACTTTGATATGTAATAACTTTCAAATGAAAAGAAACCATTTTCTAGGAACAGTCTTTGAGAACAGTTTTGTCTAAAGTCATAGCACATGACAGCTAACACGAGCAGTTAAACTGCAGTCTACAATAAATCATACCTCATTTCTGTAAATTTTACTGAGCATACTCTTAAAAATAAAATTTAGTTTACAACTATCAAATGATAGTTGGTAATTCCTATCTGCTCGAATAATAGTTTTTCTAAAAATATCCAGTAGAAGATATACTTAGTACTTGGGCATGACCTGCACTCAATATGGAAGCAGGTTTGTAAGTAATAATGTGATAAAATTTATGGTGCTCATAACCTTTCTTTTCTGTGAATGCAAAACCTTGAGTTTTAAAATTGGTAGAAACAAAATGATCTAGAAGGAATTCTGCTTCGGACTCAGAAAAAGGTTTTATGGGGTAGGTAGGTAGTTTCTTAAATCTTCCTCTAAGGAGAACAGTGCTATGACCATTAGCATCAAGTTCTTTAGCAGACCTGGTTTACCTTCATTTGGTTCAAGTTTCCCCTAAATGGCTACAGGTATACTAGTAAGATATATGGTTGTACTAATAAAACTGCTCACGTAGTTCCTGGCTGTGGCACAAGACAGCTGGTACATTCAGGGAGAAGACCTGGTTATGAGACCTTCCAGGTACCATATGCAGGAGCTTGTTTGTATGCTTCTATCATGGCTTTATGGGTGGGGAAGGGGATACACGTGGTGCTTTGTGCATGGCCTGTTGACCTCAGAACCAGCAAACAGTACCAGCTCTGCTGTGAATAAAGCCAAAGCATCTAGCAAGTCTGAGCTGAGGACTCTCCCTCTTGCCTGTAGAAATCTCCAGTGGGCAAGAACAATTTATCAGTACCTTTTGGAAAAACACTGAATAAAAAGTTTTTGTTATGCCCCAGAAAAAGATCTGTGCATAGTGCTTTAGCAGGGAAGTGTGATTTGCAGTCATCTGCTCCTTAGCAGCTTATTTTCTTCCCTCTCTGCCCGAAGTCTCCTTTCTGAGAAACTATGATCTGTCTTTCCACTGCCATTCTGGGCCTTATTTCACTCCTGATGTGAGCTGGTGCTGTTTCTTTGCAGATCATCAAGAGTTAATAAGCTGCAGCATATTACGCTGCAGAGTCTCCCCATAAATGCAGGTGGACAGACAGCTCCATTTATCTCTCCAGTTGATGTAATGTCTTATCCTAGTAGTTCATCCCAGTGAAAGGCATAGTCTCTCACCCATTTTTCACCCCTTTCAGAAGAAAGAGTGAACAAAACAGTCCTCAAACTTTAAGATGCTAGTAGTGTATTGAGACGAATAACGTATAACCATGAATTTTGTAAAAAAATCTTTATGGTGAATTCTAAGATTCTTTCCCTTGGGCTTGATTTCATGTTAATGTGTGCCAAAATCAGGACCTGCAGCACAGTCTACTGACGAATTCAATCTCCCAGGGAGGTGGGTCCCCAGGGCGCCAATTATTTTAGTTAATATATTTGGCATCCAATACCTCCATCTGAATTTCATCATGTCCAGGACTAAGAGGTCAAAAAACCACAACATTTGGAAACAACTGACAAAGGCATTTTCTTGTTGTTACTGCTTCTGGGATTAGTGTGGAGACATTTGTCTTCTGCAAATATTAGCTCAAAGCATTCTGCTACTACATCCCTAGTCCAAATCTTCTTGTAAAGAAACTAGTATCTCATGACTAGACCTTAAAATTGAGACTGTTTGTGGCCACATTACCTTCTTTTGGTATCTTGCCAAATTTGACAGGCTAAGTAGGATAGGACGTGTTGGAAAACTCCTAATGAGGGGCTGCAGTTGAACCTAAGGTCAATCAAAAAATCATTTCTGTCATAGCTTTTCTGGTCTTGCACTTAGTTTTTCATGCAGCTTCTTTTTTCTCAGTGTGAGCAAGACTGTGTCTGGTCACAGGCCCGAGATCACCTACCAGGTGTTTGGTTCATGCAGTGCTGTGTCAAAATGCTTTGGATCCACACTATCCTTATGGTGGGGTGCCAGCTGGTTGTGAGGCTTTTATTGAGTGGATCCCCAAAGTATGGGGGCTGAGGCTATCCTAAGCTGTTGCATAATTGTGTGGTTTTGCATATCTGAGATATGTATGCTCTGCTGCTGGGGACCTGCATGGGGAACTCAGTCAGAGATGCAATTGTGTTCATCACCCTCCTGCTTGTACTCCTATGGGCCGCAAATACAGCCTTGAGGGACTTCAGGAAGTCCCTTTGGCGCGGAAACTAAGAGTGACCACGTGTTTCTATTGGGTTTACAAAATTTGGTATCATTTCAAATACATTGCTTTGTGCCTTGGTTTCCCTCTGATTTAAAATAAAACATCCTTGTCTTAGAGAGAAGCTCTGAAAACAAAAGTACCAAAGAAAGGATATTCTAAGGTACCACTGCAATAGAGGCCATCCATGTATTTTCTTTTTTTTTGTGTGACAAGTCTAGGATTTCAGATGTCCTTTATTAATTTCCTGGCTTTTTAGTGTTTCACTTTGGAAATGGTGTGATAAGTAAGTACACTCTCACTGAGCAATATTCATATTTTTTACTTAAACATCATTTTGCCTGTCAACAAAAACACCAGTTTGGACCTAGCAGAGAAAATACGGAAAGCCCACTTAGTTCTTATGTGTGTTATAAGTTACACATCAAAAGACGTATGTCCATAAGACAAGTAGTTTTTTAGTTTTTAAAATGATGATTTTTTTTTTTAATCACCATCAATATGCTGTAAATTTTGTTAAATGAAAGTTTTTAGTCCATCTGTGTTTGTGTTTTCCCAGGCTCTTTTAGTGCCTAAGGGAATAATTTATAGGGCTATAATTTTGTGGGTTAATGTGTTATGACCGTTTATAAATGGCTCCTTAGGGCACTAAAAGGGCCAAGAATATGTAAATACAAACACAAACCAGAAACAAGTACCTGCAACATGAAGAAACCTACAAGGAGAGAGACCATGTGGCCTAGCAATTCAACTCCGCTTAATGGCTCCATTCATCTCTAATTGAAATAAAAGCATGTTTATTACTGGCCATAGTGAAAGAAAAAATGAATGCTCATTTGTAATATGACAATCACCTAACTCTGTGTTTGATAATATTGTGCTAATATATGTATTTATTTTCTTTAATATTGGACATCAGTTCTTTACTACCAAATATAACTCCTTCTTCCCCCTTTCCTCTAAATTTAATAATGAGTAATTTGCAATACTCCTTTAGCTTTAGGCTTGGCTGATTAAAAACTTCTTTATGATTTTTTATATTGGAGTAGTTAAATGGAACACCTGATGGGAGTCAGCCACTGAGGGTCCTGGTTAGTGTTTATGGAGAGAGATACATGCTCTCTTGGGGAGAAATGGGAGTTTTCCTGGACTGAGCTGCCCTGCAGAAGCACACACCTTATTGTCCAGAGCATTCAAACCTCTGTCATGGGCAAAACATTTCTTCTCAGAGCATTTTACTTAATTTATGTCCAGTTCATATCAACTGGTCAACACTATATGCCTATAGAAAAAAAAAATAACAACAAGAGAAAATTGGCAATCAAAAAAATGACTTGAGTCAAGCATTTTTCCCTCATTATTTGCTGGGGTCAACTTGCCCTGTGCTTGCTGGGGTTAAACTTAGTCCATCCCATTTACTCTGATCAGGTGATGGGTGGACCAGGAGATCTGGAGTTGTGTGCACAACGTTTGTTTCTTTGTTTGTTTGTTTGTTGTTTTTTTTTTTTCCCTATACTGCTTCTTAGGTCTTCCCTCTGATGTAGATCATCTATTGGTTATAGTACTCAGGCACTCTCCCTGTCTTTATGTGGAACTATGTGGAACATCTGAGGGTTGCAGTCCCAGAGAGTTGTCCCCACTGCAGTGTGGGACCCCTGCAGGCTGCAGTCCCATAGGGATGTCCCAGCTGCAGCCTTGGTCACCTGTGGACCACTGTCCCTCAGGAAACTGGAAGGTATTTACAATATCCTCAAAAAACTGGCTGATATCACTGTTTTGGCCATTCTTGCTCACATTATATCTAGCATGAATTTTTTCAATAAATCTATTTGAATTGGGACAGGAGGCTGTGTGAGAATGTTAAATGTGGCTGAGGCTGAGCCCTACCTTTTTCCCACCAGAGGAAACTTTTACTAAATGGTAAAGAAATGAGAAGAAGTGATGTAATCAAGAAGCTCTTTCAGCCACACTGATGGTTTGCAGAAGGGTAGGTGCCATGTGAACAATGCTGTGTGAACCTCAAAACCTCCTGGCAAAGAAGTCAGTTCTGAATGAAAAATCCTTGCCAAATGCACCCTGTCATGTTTTCCATCATTAGAGTTGGATATTTGTGTATAATTCCTGTGGGATTGGAGGATGGTAATGTATACACACAGAAAAAGTTCAATTTCAAGTAGCTGCTAACATCCAGTAAACAATATGTTCCAAATTCCTTTCAAGGAATATACCAGATGGCCTTATGACAGTCCATTTTTAACATCATAAAATGAGGAGAATTTAGGCCCTTACACTATAGGACTTTGTGACAAAGGCAGGCAAAACACACAAAGCTGTTTTTGGTACTGGAGAGACGCTGAGTGGCAGGGACACTCAGAAGAGTTTGAGATGCACCTGTGAATCCACTGACTTTTAAAAAAGAAAATAAAATCCCTTCTCAGGGTTTTTGTGACCCATCACATGCTTGTATTTGTGTTTACACATCCTCATGATGAGCAGAATCTTTGCTCAGCCACATGGCATCATTGAAATCCCTATTATCAACACTGAAGTTAGAGAAGAAAATTCCTCTGAGTTTAAATCATAGTTTGTTTCTTTGCACAGCACAGGCCATAAACATCAGCCACTGCAGCTCATCCAAACACACTGAATTCCCTTTAGTTTTGAAGGGTGCATGGATGCAAGTGTCCAGCCCTCACTACTCTAGACAGCCTTTTGTACACTTGCCATTAATGTCATCAAGTGAAGGAACTGTTCGGCCTTTATCTAAAGAGGAAGACATGTGATGGGCCATACTTAAGAGCCAAAATATTTATCCAAGTGCTTATGCAGTGCTTCTGGATATCAAATAGGCAGACTTCAAAAATAGTGAGAGTAACTTAAAAATCATGACTCCTCACATCAATAAAATGTACCGTGCTTTGCCTTTGGACTTTGAACTTTTAGACATGAGTGACATTTAAGTATGTCTTTAAACCTCAATAGGAGAAACTTTATTTGGTGCCCAGGCTACCTAATCTGTGCCTTCATTTTAACCACAACAGGACACTTTTCCAGGACCTCTTTCTCATCAAAAAGTGTCTTTGGATGCCTCCAGAGAGATATTCTGTTTGCTTAAGTTCTGCAGTGATTTCTTGATCCTCTTGTCCAGATTGTCAATAAAGATATTAAATAGGACTGGCCCCAAGAGTGAGCCCTGGGGAACTCCACTAGTGGCCAGCTGGATGTAACTCCACTCACTACTACTCTTTGGGCCTGTCCACCCAGTTAGTTTTTAACCCACTGAAGATTGCACTCATCCAAGTCATGGGCTGCCACCTTTTCCAGGAGAATGTTGTGGGCAATGGCATCAAAGGCTTTACTGAAGTCTAGGCAGACAAAATCCACAACCTTGCCCTTCTCCACTAGGTGGGTCACCTGGTCACAGAAGGAGTTTAGGTTGGTCAAGCAGGACCTGACTTTCCTAAACCCACAATGGCTGGGCCTAATCCCCTGGATGTCCTCTACATGTTGCGTGATGTCACTCAGGATGATATTTTCATAATCTTCTCTGGAAGTGAGGTCAGACTGACAAGTCTGTAGTTCTCTGGGTACCCCTTCCAATCCTTCTTGTAGATGGATGTCACATGGGCTGGCCCCCCAGTTGTGTGGGTCCTCCCTGGTTAGCCAGGACTGATGGTAAATGATGGAGAGTGGCTTGGTAAGCTCTTCCACCAGCTCCCTCAATACGCTTGGGTGAATCTCATCCACCATGTAGAGCTATGAGTATCTAGTAGAGCAGATCACTAGGTGCTCCTTCCTGGTCTACAGGTAATTTGTTCTGCTTCCCATCCTTGTCTATCAGCTCACGGGACTGGTTACCCTGAGGATCACTGGTCTTTCCACTAAAGACTGAGGCAAAGCAGGCACTAAATACCTCAGCCTTGTCCTCATCCTTCATGACAATGTTCTCCTGGATGTCTGATAAAGGATGGAGATTTTTCCTTGGCCTTCTTTATGTGGTTAATGTATTTATAAAAATGTCTTAATTATTTTTCACAGCAGTGAGTCATAGATGGAGTTTTAGCAGAACTTTCACCTTTCTAATTTTCTCTCTGCATGACTTCCTGACATTTTTGTACTCTTTCTGAGTTGCCTGTCCCTTCTTCCAAAGTTATAAATCCTCTTTTTATCCCTGAGTTCCAGCAATAGCTACCCGTTCAGCTAGGCTGGTCTTTTACCCTGCTGGCTTCTCTTTTGGCACACAGGGACAGACTGCTTCTGTACCTTTTAAGATTTCCTTCTTAAAGTGTATCCAGGCTCCCTGGACCCGTTTGTTGCTATGGTCTGTTTCCAAAGGAACTCTCTGAGCCAGTGTCCTGAACAGGCCCAGGTATGCCCTCTGCAAGTTCAAGGTAGAGGTTTTTTTGACCCTCTTCCTTACTTCAGCAACAATCAAAAACTATAATTTCATGGTCTCTATGCCCACGACATCCTCTGACCATGAACACCTAAAGCACATAACATTTTACCTACATGTCACACCTTATTCTTTAACTTTGTGCAGGACTTCAAACAAAGAAGTAAAAAACAGGATCTAAGCAGGGTGACAGTCCACTAAGCTGGAGAAGAATATACTTTGAACTTCATGAGCAAAAACTGAATTACTGTCCTAACTGATGAAAAATGTTTCCTTGCCCTAAATAAGCTATGAACTGAAAGAAATAAAATTTGCCACATTTTAAACTATGAGATCAATCTTTATGACCTATGAGCTGGACTGGTAGTTTTATTAGTTGTGCAAGCAGTCTATCTTCTCTTGACAAGATAACAAAAGTGCCCGACATAATTCTAACACTACTGTTATCTAATGCAGAAGACTTACAAATATTAATTAAGCTTTACGAAGTTCTTGTGAAGTAAATGTAATAAATATAGTGATGTTAAGTTTAGACAAAAGATTATCTGAAATGTTAAGTAACCTGCCAGTATAGCAACCCAGTGCTTGACCTAGGAATGCAGCACTCCAGTAAATGCTCTAACCCTTAAACTTCACTGGATTACAGTTCATTGGAGCTGCAAATGAACTTAGAGCAGTCCTAATAGATATGGAAAATATGCCTTAATGTTTTCTGTCAGCAAATTACAAGGCAGCAAGTCAGCCACACTGGAACTTAGCAGAGAATTTGATGCTGGAGCAGTTGGATTCAATAACACAACTAATTATACTTGATGTGGCATTTTATAAGAGGGTTCTCCAGCACAGACAGAAATGGCATGGTTGTTTTGAAAGTAGGAGAATCCCATCTTGGGAAAGTCAGTTGAGTATTCAGGCCTGACTTTGAAGCCTTTGATGAGAGAATCATGTCTGGTCTAATCTCTGAGTGACAGGTTCATAAATGCACACACTGCAGTTGATACGCTAATGGCCACATTATGCTCTGCTGATTTTCTTTGCCCTGCTTATTCAATTTCTTGAGAGACATCCAAAGATGAAAGAGAAAAATGTTGTAAAGACCAAAAAGAGGTCTGCAAACTCTTGTTATCATGCAAGGTACTAGAAATGTACAGCAGCTCATGTAACTTAAATAGGCCATGTAGCATGAAAGAATACTACCCTTTTAGATGGAAACCTGTCAATGTCTACAGGAGGTAAACACAGATTACTGAAGATACTTTGCTAGTCACATCTGTGGAAGTCATTTGCTACCAATTTTGACTCCCTCTCCTGCTTTATGTCATGATGCTACTTATAAGCGGAAGAACAACTGGCTTCACTTCTTATTAGGGAACTCTTCCAGAGCAGAATGAAGCAAGCCTTCAGCGATTGCAAACTGATGGCAAAAACAAGGGTTGCTGTGAGGCTCTATCTCTTACTGATAGCTGCCACAGAGGCACTGGAACTCTGGGTAGCTGGGACAAAACTTGGGTTAGCCTATGAATTGTGTTAATGTAAAGCAATGCTTTTGACTGTGTGATAGTTTGGACCTTGGCTCCCTGCCAAATGCCCAAACTTCCAGTTAGCGGGCCCCCCTCCCCTTCCCCCTTCCTTCTTCCCTTAGGGTAAAGAAAGAAAAGAAAAAAAAACTATAAAAATTAAAGAACCCAAAGTCAAGCTGCTTATATAAATGTATATATATTTACGTAGATCACAGTTATATACAGTTAAGATGCTATATACACAGTAAAAGGGAATCAACCCCCCGAAGGGATAGGGAAAGGGGAAAAAGGGACAAGAGGGAACAAAAAGGGACACCGAATAGATATGCACAATCAAACCTGAGAACTAGTAAAATAACTAGTAAAACAAATCTCACCACGTCCCTTAAAACAGCAGGGTTGGCAGACACGGCCAGCACTTTCCAAACCTCCACGTGGCAGGATAGTGGACTCTGCAGGCCTCAGCCTTAGATAAGTGAGACCAGCGCAGGGACCCACTGTTCCCGAACCTCGCCGGAAGAAAAAAAAAGAGCAAGACCTCTAATCTCCAACTCATTTATACTCCGGTTTACGTAAAAATCGTATGGAATACTGGGTACTTGGCCACTTCCTTGGTTACAAACTGGTCACCAGGAAGGCCTAGACTAAAACCATCACATTCTCCACCCCTTATTCCATACTATTTTTACGTAACACCTATATTTCGCGTTCGCTTATTTCCTGCACATATATACACGTATACATATACGTATATAGTCCTTGTTCATTCTTTGAAGCATTCATCTTGTTGTAGAAGAATCAGCATCAGCATCAGGACTAGCTTGGTTCCGATTCTTGGCCCTGAGGTTACAATCACAGTTCTGGTTTTCAGGGCTTGTCCTCTGGTCTGGGCTGGTTTCTTACTGGATACCGGCATCAACTGTTCAGGCCTCTCTCATCTGGTGACTGGTTTCCTGCAAAACACAACTCAAAGCACATGATTAGTCTTTCCCCAAGGTTAAATTTCCTTGGGGCACACAGTGGATCTCTCCATCCTTCCTCATTACCCACCAAGTATTTCCAGGCCCTTGAGCGAAAACAATCCCACTGATGGGTTTGTCTTGGCCTGAGGAAGGAGTAATCCAAACAGCCTTCCCTAACATACCTCTCAGATGGATCGCTGGAACTTTGTCTCCATCAACAGTGTGGAGGGGTTCTGCTTGGGCAGGACCAGCTCGATTGACAGAGCCTCTAGTGTTAACAAGCCAGGTGGCCTTGGCTAAGTGCTTGTCCCAGTTTTTGAAAGTTCCTTCACCTAGTGCCTTCAGAGTTGTTTTTAACAGTCCATTACACCTTTCAACTTTTCCAGCAGCGGGTGCATGATATGGAATGTGATATACCCATTCAATACCATGCTCCCGTGCCCAAGTGGCTACCAGATTATTCTTGAAATGAGTCCCGTTGTCTGACTCAATTCGGTCTGGAGTGCCATGTCTCCACAGGACCTGCTTCTCGAGACCTAGAATGGTATTTCGGGCTGTTGCATGTGGTACCGAATATGTCTCTAACCATCCAGTAGTCGCTTCCACCATGGTAAGCACATAGTGTTTACCTTGGTGGGTTTGTGGCAATGTGATGTAATCGACCTGCCATGCTTCTCCATATCTATACTTGTCCCAGCGTCCACCATACCATAGGGGCTTCAACCTTTTAGCCTGTTTAATGGCAGCACAGGTTTCACAGTCATGAATAACCTGGGAAATAGTGTCCATGGTTATATCCACCCCTCGGTCTCGTGCCCATCTATAGGTGGCATCTCGGCCCTGATGGCCTGAAGCATCACGGGCCCATCGAGCTAGGAACAACTCTCCCTTTTGCTGCCAGTCTAGGTCTACTTGTGACACTTTGACTTGTGCAGCTCGGTCTGCCTGTCTGTTATGAGCGTGTTCCTCATTAGCTCGATCCTTGGGCACATGGGCATCTACATGGCGGACTCTCACATTCAGTTTTTTTTACTCTAGCAGCGATGTCTTGCCACAAATCGGCAGCCCAGATGGGTTTTCCTCTACGTCTCCAATTCATTTTCTTCCACCTGTCTAGCCATCCCCACAGGGCAATGACTATCATCCACGAATCGGTGTATAGGTAGAGCTTTGGCCATCCTTCTCTTTCTGCAATGTCCAGGGCCAATTGGACAGCTTTAAGTTCTGCAAACTGACTCGATTCGCCTTTACCTTCAGTGGCTTCTGCCACTCGTCGGCTGGGACTCCACACGGCTGCTTTCCACTTTCGGCTCCTTCCTACAATGCAGCAAGAACAGTGAAAAGAGCATAGCGTGTCTCTTCATTTGGTAGCTGATTATATGGCGGAGCTTCTTCAGCTCGACTCACTGGCTCTTCTTCTTCTTCATCTGCCAGACTGAAGTTCCCACCTTCAGGCCAATTGGTTATAATTTCCAAAATTCCAGGGCGATTCGAGTTTCCCATTCGGACACGTTGCGTAATCAAAGCCATCCACTTGCTCCACGTGGCATCGGTGGCATGGTGCGTAGAGGGCACCTTATCTTTGAACATCCAGCTCAGCACTGGTAATCGGGGTGCCAGGAAGAGCTGTGTTTCGGTACCAATCACTTCTGAGGCTGCTCGTATGCCTTCATATGCCGCTAAGATTTCTTTTTCCATGGGGGTGTAATTGGCCTCAGAACCTCTGTAGCTTCGGCTCCAGAAGCCAAGTGGTCGCCCTCGCGTCTCGCCAGGCACTTTTTGCCAGAGGCTCCAGGAGGGACCTTTATCTCCAGCTGTAGAGTAAAGTACATTCTTTACATCTGGTCCCGTCCTGACTGGCCCAAGAGCCACGGCGTGTGCAATCTCTTGCTTGATTTGCCTGAAAGCCTGCTGTTGTTCAGGACCCCATTGGAAGTTGTTCTTTTTACGGGTCACAAAGTAAAGAGGGCTTACAATTTGGCTGTACTCGGGGATGTGCATCCTCCAGAAGCCTATGGCTCCCAGAAAAGCTTGGGTTTCTTTCTTGTTTGTCGGTGGAGCCATTGCTACGATCTTATTGATGACGTCTGTTGGAATCTGACGACGTCCATCTTGCCATTTCACCCCTAGGAACTGAATCTCTCTGGCAGGTCCCTTGACTTTATTTCTCTTGATGGCAAAACCAGCCTCAAGGAGAATCTGGATGATCTTTTGTCCTTTTTCAAAAACTTCTTCTGCTGTGTCCCCCCATATGATGATGTCATCGATGTACTGCAGGTGCTCTGGGGCCTTACCCTTCTCTAGGGTGGCCTGGATCAGTCCATGGCAAATGGTTGGACTGTGCTTCCACCCCTGGGGCAGTCGATTCCAGGTGTACTGCACACCCCTCCAGGTGAAAGCAAACTGTGGCCTGCACTCTGCTGCCAAGGGAATGGAGAAAAATGCATTAGCAATATCAGTAGTGGCGTACCACTTCGCTGTCTTGGACTCCAGCTCGTACTGGAGCTCCAACATGTCTGGTACTGCAGCACTCAATGGTGGCGTGACTTCATTCAAGCCACGATAGTCCACTGTTAGTCTCCATTCTCCATCGGATTTACGTACAGGCCAGATAAGGCTATTGAAGGGTGAGTGTGTTCTGCTGACCACCCCTTGACTCTCTAACTTCCTGATCATCTTGTGAATGGGGATCACAGCATCTCAGTTTGTCCTGTACTGTCGCCTGTGTACAGTTGCAGTAGCTATAGGCACTTGCTGATCTTTCACTCGGAGTAGTCCCACAACAGAAGGGTCTTCTGAGAGGCCAGATAGGGCAGACAATTGCTTGGACTTCTCTTCAATCACCGTGGCTACACTGAAAGCCCATCGGTACCCCTTCGGGTCTTTGAAGTATCCTCTTTTTAGGTAGTCCATACTAAGAATGCAAGGGGCTTCTGGCCCCGTCACAATGGAATGCTTTTGCCATTGGTCTCCTGTCAAGCTCATATCGGCCTCTACCACTGACAACTCTTGAGACCCTCCGGTCACTCCAGAAATAGAAACAGCTTCCATACTCTTATGTTCCGATGGCATTAAAGTACACTGGGCACCAGTATCCACCAAAGCCCGGTATCTCTGAGGATCCGATGTGCCAGGCCATCGAACCCACACAGCCCAGTAAACCCTATTATCTTCCTGGTCCCTATCCTTCTCCTGGCAGAAGGCAGGGCCCCTCTATTGGTCTTGATCCGAGTATTCATCGTCTGACTTTGACTTTGCCTTCTTAGAAGCCTTCTTGTTATTTTCAAAGCGGACCTCCATCTTTTTGTGTTTCAAAGGTTGGAGAGCATCTGCATCAATCACGTAGACAACCTTTTTGTTGCTTTCCTTTTGTTGTAACTCTCTCACTCTGGCCTCGAGTTTGGAAGTGGGTTCTCCATCCTACTTTTTCATGTTTTCTCCCTTACTGCGCAGATAGGACCACAGTTGATTGCGTGATCTCTGTCTGAGGTTTCCCCTCTTTCTGCGAGCTGGGAAAGGAGACCATGAAAGAGGCCGGGACCAAGATCGAGGTCGAAATCGTGGTCGAAACCATTTTATTGGTCTGCCTCTATAGTCTCTATAGTCTATATAGACTCTATCATCTCTATCCCTATAGTCGTCTTCATATCTGAAATATTCATAGGGCCTCTCCATTGCTTCCCTAGGATGGGTAGGTCTGTGTCGGGCATCAGAGGACTTTTCCAAATTTTCCGCTATGGTCCGTATCCATGAACACATGGTGTCCACAGTCGGTACATCCGTTTTTGGATTGTATATTGATATTAAGCAGTTGAGGTATGATGCAGGGGCACCTCTAATCACTTGCCTCCACATTGGCTCTGTACATGAAATTTTCTCTGGCTCTAAACAGTCATAATAATCCGATTCGCAATAGATGAGTTCCAGCATAGCTAATTCTCGCAAATATTGGACGCCTTCTTCTGCACTCGTCCACTTTTTCGGAGAACTCATTAAGTATTCTTTAAATGGATATTTTTCCCTCCCAGCATGGAGGATTCGGAGCCAGAGACTGAGATTGTATGTCTCTCTTGCGATTTCTTGTTCTATTTCACGGTCTTGAGCGAGGGATCCCAGTTGCTGTGCTTCATGACCCTCTAACAAGTGGCTTCTGGCCCCATTATCCCAGCATCGTACCAGCCAGGTGAGAATTTGTTCACCAAGCCGGCGGCTGTAATCCCGTTGTAGATCCCGGAGCTCTGCTGGGGTCATTGTTCGCAGCACCTCACTCGTTCGCACAACTTCTGCTCCGAAATAAGGGTCTCTCCTATGTGGAACTGTTTCCACTTCCCTTCTGATGCTTCTACGTGGAACTGCTTTCTCTTTCTCTCTGCCTCTCTCACGTGGAGGCTGAGACTGAGCATGTAGCGGGGATAGACTTCTACTCCGTTGTCTAAGCCCACGGGGTGGAGGTAGCGAGTAGTCCTTCTGGCCTTGGGATGAAGGTCTCAACTGTTCTATATCCTCCTCTGAAAAATCAAGAAGAGAATATTTGGGTATCAGCCTTGTCTTTGGTGATTTATTGGTCACCTGTGCTGCAGCCCCTTCTTCCTTTAGGCGTGCTCTCTTTTCCTTTGGGCGTGCTCCTAGTTCTTTTGGACGCGCTCCTTCTCTCACTGCTGCTTCTTCTTCTTTTGCAGCCGTCCATTCGTCCACTACTACATAGCTGGATGGGATAGGTTCCATGGGGCTGGGAAGTCCTTTTGCTCCTTCTTCTTCTTCTTCTTCTTCTTCTTCTTCTTCTTCTTCTTCTTCTTCTTCTTCTTCTTCTTCTTCTTCTTCTTCTTCTTCTTCTTCTTTCTCTTTTTCTCACTCTGTGTCAGCCTCCAGGGCTGGGCCTACCCCCCTCCTGGGCTAAGACTGAAGGCTGGGGGTTACCCAGGTCCTGAAGGGTCTTCCTTCCATAGGCTTGCAAGGGGACACTTGCTTACTATGGATCTTCACCACAGGGTTACAGGGAATAATGGTTTAAGAGTTCACCCTTGTTTCCTTATGGAGGTCCCTCCCCATGGGAGAAACAGTCCTAGATAGACTTCTCTGCATGGGTCTAGCACGGATCCACACACACACGGATCCCAACATCTCACATGGGCCGTCTCGCTCCAGCATGAGATTCTCTCTCTCTTTCAGAGTTATAAATCTTCAACAGCAGTACGGATCCACACAGACACGGATCCCAAGCTTATCCTAGCCGTCTTCACTCCAGCATAAGCCAGCAGTATGGATCCACACACACACGGATCCCGAGCTTATTCGAGCCATCTTTGCTTCAGCATAAGCATCATCCCCCTTTCAAGGGAAAGGTTACAAAGTCTTCAATAGGACTCTGCCTCACCTCAGTCCTCATGAAGTCTCAGTTCTTTTTGGTACATCCACAGGCTCCTCCGTCAGCCGCAGTAGGGGGGGGTCTCCTGACTCCAACAAATTTTTACAAGTAGCAGGGATTACTTTTCAGTCTTTTCCCTGCTGAGGAGAGAGAGCGAAAAGGGAAGAAACAGCTCTCCCCCCTTCGAATTTCTTCTCTCTCCTCCGGCTGCCAGCTTCGACCTTGGAAGCTCCGTTATCTCTTGGCTGGAATTCTTCCACAGCAGTTTCTGTCTAAACAGTTCGTCTTCTAAACTTTTTTTTTTCTTCACTCTCTTACTAGAGAGAAAGAGAGGACTTCAGTGCTACATCTGCCCCCACCCCGGCCCAAGCTGGGGGAGGAGAGGGCCTTGGCCCTCTTCGGGCTTGCTGCTTCTCTACATGGCTGCTGCCCCTAATTTCAACTGCGCAACAAGTCTTCTTTTTTGTTTTCTTAAAGATGTAATTAGCAAAGGCGTCACTGGACTTTTGATTGGCCTTTTTGTCCGGAAATTACCTGGACAAAACCATCCTCAGCCCCAGGGATGGGCTGGTGGGCAAAACCACGACAGACTGGCCCTCTTTGAGTGAAGGCAACTGACTTTCTGTGCATCCAGCAGGATAGAAAAATCTCTCTGTAGTCATTAACAACAGCTGGTACACAAGATTATCAAGTTCATAGTAAAAATGTTTGGAATCTTTGTTTATGCTGCTTTCAAATCAAGTAATTTCATAATGGTACTTTCATTTCAGGTCCCACTGGAAAATCATCTCTCTTTAAAATCTCGGAGTTTAATTCTTGGTACGTGATTTTCTTTTACAAAAGATAAAGTAAAAAATTTAATCTTGCTTTCATAGGCAAGATGTTTTTGCCAGTTTTATAGACATAAAAACATTAATCTTTCCATTGATGATTAAAACCAAAAGGTTCATTAGAGCCCGGGCTGTCCAGGCTGCTGTACAGCTCTTGCAGCTATACAATTGAGTTATCTCATTTTCAAATATCCTACATTAATTCAGGGATATGTCGTGATGTGGAAAAGGGCACTCTCATCTTTGGTGGCCTAGGGTGTGTGACCTTCCAGCTTATTATGTCTGAATGCCCTTTATCCTTTGTCCACTCAGAGCCTACACAGTCTTTCCCCAGTGGGATTCTATCCTGATTTGGCATAAAGAGGCATTCAAAGAATTAACAAGAAAGTTTGTACACTTGGAGAGTTAAAAGTAAGACAATGGGTAGGAATCCACTTTGTTCTCTATGCATCTCTTCTCTGTCCCTCTCCTTCCCTGCTGAAGCATAAAAGGGACCAAAAGTCTCCAAAGAGAGCCTCTGGTCTCCCATATGACCATGGTGGGAACTGAAAATACAGCTCACAGCTGATCATGGATTTGCAAGCCACCTCCTGTTATAGGAAGATGCACTGTTCCTCCTCAGCCCTTCCTCCAGTTTGGATGCATCTGTTAACTGATCAAGGAAGCACTCTTCTTTGATCTGGATGTCAAGAAAACTTTCCCCTTAATCTACTATTGCATGACTCTGATGTTGCAGCCTGTCCTTTTTTTACATGTGCCCACAAATGCTTATCAAATATTTGCTGTTTGCTATCTATTGTTACTGTCCCCAAAAGTATCATCCAGCAAATATATTCAATTATAAATCTAGATCATTATTACAGCACTATAAAATTACCTTTAACTGACTGGATCAGATCAGTAGATAAGTTGTGATGATTTTATATGTATTTTATGCTGGACAACTCTATGCTTCGGATTCTGGTTGCAAAGACTCCAGACACAGCCAGAAAAAAATTGCATATGGATTAGTTAATATTTGTGTGAACCCTTTGTGCCATTTCATCCACCTCTTTAGGTGATTACATGCATGGTGTGATCCTAATGATGTGTAAGGTACTCTGTTCTTCAAGGCAGACTGTCCTTATATGCACTCCACATGTCTTGATGACCTGCCTTCAGATCTATCTTGCTAGCAAAACATTTGGTCCCTTTCTTTGTGCTCTTAGGGATTCAGCTGCATAACAAATAGCTTGCGTTCCTTGATGCTTCTGCCCTCTCAGTGAGCTTGATGCCTCAGCCAAGTGACATTTAATTTCCAGTCAGTGTGGAACTATGAGAGCTGGACACAGGACACTGGACACTTTTATTCCATCCTCAGGCTGTCTCTGATCCCTAAGTCAATAGATACTGTGAATAGATCCATGCAGTGAAACTCACATTTGTCCTGTGCAGGGCCTCAGAGATCTTCCTGGCAACCTAAGGAACGAGTCATCCTAATAGACTCGGAAGATCCTTTTAAGCAATGGTAGGCAGTGTGTGATGGTGTTAAAAGCTGTTTCGTGCATGGGGTATAAGAAAACAAAATAGCTCTGATTATCTGAAGCAATTAATTAATCACAGAGCTGTTATAACTGAAAGTGTCTTGTAATTTAACATAATTTGTTCAGTAGCAATATATTAATACTGTAAGTTTTTAACAAAAGCAAGACATTTTCTGCCCCCAACTCATTTGTTCAGGCAGATACTTTATTGTTGCAGTGCAGTTCATAAACTAAAATAATACAACTTCCTCCTATGTGGTAATTACAAAAATTACATTGGTAGCAAAGAAGAAACAAAAATTACATGCTGGCATAGATAGACGCAGATCTTTGCAGATGAAAAGTAACAAAGATAGGCAGAACCCTGAAATAAAGAGAGCAAAAAATAGCTGTCACAAGGAAATTATCTTTTAGTAGTATATATATTGCTTTATAAGAGACCTGTCTAGGAAACTGAAAGACAGAAATCTTAAATTCTGCTGTGTAGTTGTCTCTCTGTTTGCAGAATTCCAAGGCCTAATTACAATGACTATAGTTGTTTTAATGCATTACGTTATCAGAGAACGTGCAGCAGCAACTTAGAAGATGTGGGAATAGAGAGGTTTCAGGGGGTAATTTCATTCATAACAGATTTGCTTAAAAAATATGTGATGTGAAATTTGTTTCAATTGATCATTGTTTCACTTTTGTGCTATGGTTTTCTAACGGAAGTTAGAACCGTGTCTAACACTGTCTCATAGAACTGTGTCCTGGACAGGCTTAATTTTTGCAGCACCAAGGAGGGGTCATGGCTACGACCTAGAGGTTATTCCACACCACCTCAGGTAATTTTCTGGGAATTCGGGAAGGGGTCTCTCCACTGTCAGGGTAAAGTAGTGGTGGTTGGGTATTGTTGGGCTCTGCCTGGTATTAGTGGTGAGCATTTGCATGCGAATTGCTCACCTCTCTTGTACATTTTTGCTATTAATATTGTTGTTGTTACTGTTCATTTTCTTATCTCATTGCTCTTTCCAGTAAATTGTTCCTATCTCAAACTGTGGTCTTTGCCTTTTGTGCTTCCAATTCTCCTCTTCAGCCTGCCACAGAGGAGGGGATGGGGTGAGGCAAGAGAGTGACTGTTGCGTGGTTGGAATGGTTTCAGTGGGAACACTAAATTCGAGAATACCATTCCTAAGCCACAACAAACTATTAATGAGAATGGGTACAACAGTACCTAGTTTTCAGAACTTAACTAGACATAATTTAGCCATCAGAAAGACTGAAAAATGAGAGAAACAAGACACTGAGCCAGAAGGAATTTTAGGAGCATGGCAGGGCAGTTGACAAGATGGAATAAAATGTTTGGAGGGATAAACAAAAGATACAGAACAAAGGAATAATTAGTATCAAGAGGATTGGCATAACTATCAGTTCATGCTGTTCCTCATATTCATCACAGAATGCCAGAGCTTGTCACTGATAGTAATGGAAATGGAAGCTGAGCATTTTAAGGAAGCTGACTCTGCAAAAGCAAACAGCTGGAAGGCCCTATGAAAGAGAGAAACAGGAGAAGTAGTGCAGAGAAGGGATGAGATACAGCCCTGGAATCAAATATGAAATGTGGAGGAGAAATATTAATGATTAAATAGTGAAGGAATCATGTAAGTAAGAGTGTAAAAGATAAGAAAAGCAATACTGGCAAAATGAAATGAATACTCTGAGATAAGGATAATAGAATTTCCAGGAGAATGGACACTACATGAGAAATGAGAAATTGGTAAAGGCAGGAGAAGGGCCTCTAGAGCAGCCTGGAATAATTTACTGCCAGAAAAGTTAAAAATTGTAAAAATGTCTTCTAAAGATGTGCCCCTATTAAAAAAAAAATCCACATGGATAAATAGTCTAGCAAACTATGGACCACTTGAAATATTATATAAAAATGCTCCTGACTCTTAGAGTGACATAATTGCTAGCCTATAGATTCACTGAGAAAGAGGAATTGACTTCCTTTGAATGAAGATCTAGTTTGGAAGCAGGATGCTACAGTCAAGTCCTTTCCTTCCTGTGAGAGTGTACCTTTTATGACCAAATCAGTTTGATTGAACTTCTGGGTTTTGGATATTGGTCAGTCTATTTCTGTCCCTTAGGGCCCTGAGGTGGTACTACAACTCTGGGCAGTCGGTTCCATCTCGATAGGGAGGCTGGGCCATGTTGCTTGGATTCATTTCCAGAGAGCCTACCTGGTGGTGGAGCTCTTGTTTCTAGTCTTCAGGGACGAAGAAGCAAGCAGGCAAGTAACATAGACTCAGCCAAGCCACAATCACTTTTACTCTGGAAAACACTAGACAGTTACAAAACAACATCCTGTATGTACCCTCCTCCCCCGCTTATTGTGATCTCACTTCTCCTGGGAGTCCTGTTTTGGACACCATCTTTCCTGACTTTTCACTAGGCATGTGGTAGTGGTTTGGCCTTTTTACTCAGACAATCAATATTTTTTGTGGTCTGTCATTCTTTTGTTCACATACTTCAACTGGGAGTGGAGTAGTTTGCATACTCTCCACCCTCCACTGGCTCCTTTATACAATTTGTCATAGCAATGACCTTACTGGTAGAAAACTCTCTTTTCCAGTAAAAAAAGATTTCCAGAGACCAATGGATCTTTCCTGCTTTCTCCAGCAAGCAAGATATGCAAGCAAGATATGCAAGCAAGCAATAAAAGATATGCCAGAATGACATTTCCCAAAGGAGGAGTCGTTCTTGGGATAATGTGGATGGAACATGGTAATTTCAGTGATTATCACACACTGCTACAGCATAAGGTTTTCCCCCCACAACCCACCTGTTTTACCTTTTCCAGACAAATTAGTACTTACACATTGGCACCTCCCTGATGCATTTACAAATGTGCTAGTCAACTCCTAACCCACTTCACACTGTTCAGGTGTTCTATAAATCATTGGAGAGGTTGATGATCTCTCATGTTCTTCAGAGACCAGGCTTTTTCTTCCAGGGTCTGTATTGAAATTCTTCATTCCAATAATCTTTTTCATCTTAGTTTAACTTATTGTCTTTCAAAATGTTCCATTTGTAGCTAACTGAAAGCTTCTTAGATCTTCTTTGTCCAGATCATGGTGGAAATTAATTTGCATCAAAGAGAAACATTGCTACTATTTTTGGCTTTATCTGAGATCCTTGTTGACTGTTTGAGAAGAGAGGCCAAGGATTTAATTTATTAAGGGACTGAATTCTTTTGTTACCTCCCCCATGATGCTCGAACGACTCCACCCAATGCTAAGCCTGGCACTGTTTTCAAGCGGCATAATACTTGCATCAAAAAAAGGGAGAAAAAAGCACTTGAAATATTCTTTCAGTTTTCACTTGTAAACGCTGCCATGGGACTAATTTACTGTGATGAAGCATGCTGTTTTGAAGTAGTATTTTAGAATTCTACTGCAGAATGGGTAAATAGACAATTTAACTTTCCGAAGTTGGGATGAATGCACTAAGCCTTGAAATCTAGAATGAACTGGTGCAGATGAAGGTGATGGAGAAGTTGACAGGTGAACAGGTTTCCCCCATATTGGTATTTTCCTTGTTACATACTGCTGTGCTTTCACAGAGGAATGTTTGGTAAAATATGTGAACCCACTGGGAAAAAAAATAGCCCAATATAGACATCTTTCATTTTTTGGCTTTATGGGGAGTGTTGTCTTTTAGAAGGGACACAGAAATTGTAGGAGTACAGAGGAAAGCCTGCCTTTTTTTCTGCCTGGTTGGGAAAAAGCTCCAGTAATGTTGGTCATGTCTGGTAGAAAAAAAACCCCACTTTATTTGATATTTGGAAAGCTGTTCATATTTTTGTGCTCTAATTTTTTCTCCTCTCTTTTCAAACAGGTCATAGAGGCTACTTTTAGCTGCATGCCACATTAGCGATACTTGAGATTAAAGTGACTGCAGTGGAAAGAACAGCCGATACTAGGGAAAGAGCATTATAAATCATTTCTGTCTCTAAATCAGTTTTGTCTCAGACATATTTTTGTCTCTATTGAATTGATTCTAGTATCATTCATGACTAGCCCTGAGTCTGGTAATATTCCATGGTAAAAACTAAGATGGATAACTTTCTAACAGCTGTAAGAAGGTCAAAATAATTCCATTGCATGCATCTGGATGAACTGAAATCCAGCTTTCCAGTCAATCCCTTCTCTCTAATGCTATTTTGAGAAATAATCATGCTGTCTTATTTAGGATTATTTTAAATACTGTGGGCTTATTTGCAAGAAATATTATTCCCTGATTTATAACTCTTACAGCCCTATTTGCTTATATGGAGAATAAGACAGCATCCGACTCATTGCCATTCTCAGAGGTATGTAAATAGCAGCTGTGAGTACAAACAAGACTGCAAAAGACCTTCCTTTGGAGGCTAAGCATGACGGCTGGCTGTTTACTTACTCTTGTAAGTAAAGTGGCAAATGTGTTCCCTGCAGGCACTGACACAAAGCCAGTCTTTCACGGCAAAGCATCTCTCTGTCATGTAGATAGCAGAGGATCAACGGCTGCTTGTGTGGTACACTGTAAAAGAGGTAGTTCTGTGATATACAGTGTTGGACCAAATTTGTGACTAGAAAGCACAGCTGAATTATATCACTGGGAAATATAGCCAGCTGGCTTGGCATTTGGGCTTATAGAACCTCTTGTAAGGTTATTGTTTCAGTTTGAGATGTACTGTGTACTTCCAATCAACCAAACAGGAGTTAGAAGCATTGCATAAGTGATAGTATCAAACCATGCAGTACTGTATCGAGGAAAGGAGATGATACAGATGTTTTACTGAGGAAGATATCTGTGAAACAGATCTGACAGAGTCAAAAAGCATGGAAGATGCTTAAGAAGGCAGTGAAAGCTTGTTTGCTTTTATTCACAGCTTCTTTGAGGAGTGCTACAAAAGAAAGTGGAGAATTAAAGGTTTTCTCTGTTTTGTGTGATTTTTTTTTTTAAACATGTTCCTCTTTGCAAAAAACCCCTACATGTTGGAAATTGACTGCATATTCAGACAAGAGGTGAAAAAAGAGAAGGAAAAAAACCCCAGATTTATTTAAATAGCAAATTATTTTGATTACCCATTTGACGTACAGAGTTATCATAAAATCACTGCAAATATAGTAGTAGCTCCTAGTGTTGACAATAGCTTGTGAATTTGTGATGTATTGTGCAGAAATCGTGTTTATGTCTTGGTCCAAGCTATATTGTAGAGTTGGATGCAGCCACATGCTGCTAGAGAGAAAGAGGTGGAGTATGACATGGTGTAACAAAAAACCGATAGTACAACTCCTGCATAGATGAGAATCACAGCTAAGAGGAAAAGCAGTTGCTCTTGCAAAATAATCCACAAGCCTTCAATTAATCCATAAGCCTTTGTGATATCCAGACTTCAAATTAGAGCGCTTTGTTGCATCCAATTTCTCCTTTGTTGCCAGGATTTGCTTTCTTCTTCCAAAGTACTCTGCTTGGCCAAGCCTTCTGTTTTGATATCAGCAGGGCATTTATTCCTCAGAGCTTCTACTAATATTAGTGTATACACTGTTTTCTATTTCCTCCTGTATCCATAGAAGTTTCAGCTAGGTTAAGGGTGAAGTGTAAAGTATGAAGAAAACCACATGTACACTTCTTACTTGAAAGGCAGTCATAACACAAGCTAGGTATAAGCTAGGTTCTTGAGTGCAGACATGTGTGCCAGTATGTGTCTGACAGGGCAAAGGTTTTCTAGAGCAATCCCTCCTCTATATCTCTGCTATTGCTAGTCCTGAAAATGCTCTGCAACCTTACAGAATCACTAAGGTTTAAAATAAAATGTTACAGGGAAATTAAAGATTTTACTGAATTCTTCAATTTTTGAATATCTCTCAACAGAAATTACCTCTGAATCTTGTATGTTTATTTTCTGCCATTTGCAAGTCCCTGTCATTGTTGCCAATTAATCTATAGGTGGATAGGAGCCAGTGAGTTTTGCCATTCTTTGTGTTTCTGTGGTTGAAGGCACTCATCCTAGGTGACGGGAGTTCTTCCTCATTGTGTATGTTTCATTCTTCACTGTTCTTTCATCATATTGGATTATTCTCTGCAATATGCAGAGGTACTTACTGTGGAATTTTTCTGTTAGAATTTGAGAATCTAAATAGCCTTAACACCTGATCTTCTGAACACCTGTAAATTTCCATAATTTCTTCTGCTTTATTGATTTAATTTCTTTCTTTTTTTTTTTTTCCTGTCACAAAATGATTATGTTGTACATCCTATGTATAAAATGATTAACAAAATTCTCTATGGACCTTTTGGTTCCACATCCATAAGGAACTACTTCTCAATCAATTTTAGTGTGTTTTAGATAATGATAGCATTCTTAAGTAGGAAACAATACGTAAGGATTAAAAGTGGAAAAGATGTGGACATCAGTGGGGAACAGGAGGGGCTAAAAAATTGGAAACTAAATAAATTAGTTTGGAAATTAAAGAAAAATAATATAAATTATCTAAATTAAAGAATAAATTAATGTTGAGAAGGAAGGAAATTAAAAAACTTTTTAAAAGTAGAGTGAAAGCTGAGTACAGAGCTTTATGAGGAGATAAGGGTTTATAAAGGGAAAAACTGACAAAACCTTACGACATTATTCTGAATTAGGCTTAGGGACCAAAACCAAACCTTTCACGGGGTCACAACGAGCAAAGTACATAACTTTTCTTTCAAAGAGTTCCTTGAGTTATTCTTACCAAAGTACACTCTTCTGTTGGGTGTAGCTGGACTGGGTAAGTGAATAATTGACTTGCAAGAGCAGAGCTACGTAAAAGAAGGAAGAAATGTTTCCTCTTTAAAATTCTATCAAGGACTTTTGCAAACTTTTCAGGAATTAAAAGAGGCCTGAGGCTACCTGTCTGTTTTCAGCGCAAACTTATGAAAAGGATCAAGCTGTAGTGGGGTAGGGCTAAGGCTCTGATTTTCTTTTAGGCAAATTTTCCACCATTTTTGCTAAGTTTAAGGTTCCTATTCTAATGAAGGGTCCTCTAACATTCTTTGCTCTGCATTTTGCTTTTAGGTCCACATTCTTAGGGTTGCCGTTTCTCCTGACTTCTGCAGAAGCAAAACGGTAATGACAATTTTTAATGATTCTTAAGCACAGGCAGCCTGTTCTTAGACATAGTCAGAGCTCCTAAAGCGAGCAGAAAGGATGCAAGCTGAACAACATTTGTAGAGAATAAGTTAAAGGAAAGGAAAAATAAATTTTTGCCTGGGTTGTTGAAATACAAAATTGTTGCTATGAATGTGAATGAAAATTAGAAGGCATCACACAGGAGTCCCACCTGGCACTCTCTATTTAGAGGCAAAATTAGGGAATAGATCTTGTGTTGTCAGTTTAGTGTTTATGGGATACTGTTCTGTATTTTCTCAGTGGAGAGAGAACACATTTGATCCTTGATGGCTGTCAAGACAGGCCTTTGAATGATTACTTTATATCTATGTTGCAAAGCAGCTTTAGATAATTAAGCTAATCCAGACACTTTACCAAGAACATGAAATGTGGTTATTCATTTTTCTCTGAAATAGTGTCATCACGAAGAGAGACCACAACTTCAATGTAAGCATCTCTCAAGGGGGTTTGAAAAGATGACACAAAGAGTTCAATTAAGTATTGTAGGGTAACTGGAAAGAATGAGTTCAACCCATTCAAAATGTAATTAGAAAGCAGCAATAACACCATCAGTGATGATTCTGACATTATAAAAAATGTATATTGATGTATAATAATGACCTTGGTTTTAGTACTTCCCTTTACTGGTAACGCCAACAGAGCTCAGTCTCAGTAAATTAAAGCTTGATGTTAAATGAGTAGTCGAGAACAAACCACCTTTAGAATTCTTCAGTAATGGTGGGGCCAGTTTTGACACCTCTCTGAGGTCCTTATAATCAGTCAAAAAAATTCCAGATTAAACTTGATTTTGGGATCAGGTCAGGACATGCAATCAGATTTTTTGCATCACCTATTGTTTAACTGAACTTAGTATAGATTACAAATTAATGCTTTCATCATGAACCAACCATTTCTGGTTTGGCTTATGAAATCTGAACAAATCTAACACAAGGTAGTCAAGGCGTAAGTGTAATTCTGCAGTGGTAATCACCTTTTATTGTCCATTTTGTTTATTAACAGTTCTCTCCTAAAAGCAAGAAAACAAGCTGTGATTTAGAATCATTACCTCAATGCTAATAAAAGTCCTGATGTACTGCGTGTTCAACCAGTAAATATTGGTCAGCTAAGTGTTCACCATCTGTTCTATTATCCTCACAGTAAATAATCACTGCTGCAGCATTTATATCAAAAACATGTTTAGAAAACAGTGTTTATTATCAGAGTTTAGTTCATCTCATCACACTCTTTCAAAATGGATCTTCATCATTTCCCATCTGGGAATATTACAAGCAAGTAACAAAACAGTTGTGCACGTACTTAGGGCACCTGAGAGCATTTTTAAACCTCTGGAGTATGTCTGCTTATGCTAATTAGCCTTTCCATAATATTTTATGCAACATTAATGATGAACTGTTTGGTGACTGTGCCAGTGCCAGAAAAAAAAGCAGCATCCTTTCTGTGGATTGCACAGGGGCTCAATTCAGGCTTAATCACCTCAGCCCGAGAGCCACACAGTTTACACTGGGTGCATTTAGTGGTTTAGGATAGGTATTAGCTTAGCCACTGCCATTCTAACATGACTTCATTATCTTATTTGTACAGTCCTGCCAGCAACTGGACATCTAACCTTACACCGGAGAAGACAGAAATTATTTTTAAACCCACTTCTAATTTTCCAGTAATTTCGATTTTTGGGCAGTTTGAAATGTTAGGAATATGTAACTGGGAATTAACAGTTAAGATCATAAAAATGATTATGCTTTCAGACTATAGTGTTTTTAGTGAATTAGAATCAGTGTTTACAAGAGACTTGCAAAGTTAAACCTTCAAAGCTTTAGAGTGAATTGCACCGTTTGTATAATTTGCTGAGGAGGAAAATGTTTTTTGCAAGGTTCTTGGCACAACTTTCTTTGAAATTGTTAGGGCCTTTTATTTACCCAACAGTGTATATTGTTAAAAGTAAAACCTCCCCTGTGCTCTAAATTTTGTCTCAGTTAATCTTTCAGCAGTGCTGAAAACGGAGCTTTAATTAGCAACTTTATCAGTTAACCCAGTCACTCATCCTAGTGCTTATCTGATACTGTGTCCATACAGGCACTTGGGGACATCAGAAAAAGGCCGACTTGTCAGTGGGACAGCTGAGAGGACCTTGGTGGCAGGGGGGAAAAAAGAGACCACAGAAATGGATGACATTAAATGGAATTTGATCCAAATCCAAAAGGAATTATCTGACCAGAGTAGCCTAGGACAGGCATGGATTCCTCTTGTATTTCTCCCTGATCTTCTCTGGTATGTCACCCGCAGGAATAGAGAGAAAGACTTGTCCCTTGCTGTGTGAATGTAACATCTGGTGCGATTGAAGTCCTTTGCTGGGGAGGTGCTGACTGAGCTGAGAATAAAACTGCGCTGATGCTGTCATCACAGGAGCAGCAGGCTCAAGCCAGCATGGGGCTCTTGGCCAAAGCACTCATTAAGCTCTTTTGCTGTCTTCAGCAACAAAGATTTAGGGAGAAATTTGCTCTCCCTATTTGTCTCTAATTTTTCTGTTTTCTGTTGAAGGGGAAGAGAGTGTGTGTATATACGGGTGCAGCTGAGGGGGTGACATTAGTGTTAGAGAGAGTGGACCAAAAATTGTATAGCCTTGTCTCTAAAGGGAACTGGGAAGAGTAATGGGAGAGGACTTTCTGGTGGATGGCCAGAGCAGAGGAAACCCATGCTGATTTGTCTTGGGGATGAAAAGGAAAGGCATCCTTGATTTCTTGTAAGCCTGTCATCACAGACCTCTTGTAACAGAAAAAGTCTTGTGCTCCAGTTCATGCTGCACTCAATCACTAGCAGTATTTGTCATGTGAGAATTCAGTCTGTGCCTGCTGGACTTTGTGACCGGTCAGGCAGACCTGAGGCTTTAGAGGTCATGGCTAGTCCTTTGAAATAATTAAATGACAATACTCAACAGCATAGCTGGAAATTAAAAAATCAGATGAATTTAAAGAACTTAGGTGGTCTGCTTCAGATACTCCCACTCAGTAATAAGAGTGGAAGACAAAAAATAAACTAAGAAAATAAGCATGGAAATGCAGACCAAATTGCAAAGAATAAAAGCTAATTAGAGAAAAAAAAACCCCAAACAAACCACTTTTTGGGGACAGCTGACCTTTCATTTTACTTTTCACTTTACTTCATTTGCATTTGTGAAGTGGTCTATAACTCTTCTTGTGCTCGGTTTAGTCTTTCACATGGCATCATTTGTGGTTCAGAATTCTTACTCACCTCATTTTTTTTTCCCTAAACAAAGAACTACCATTCATATAGTTGTAAAGATGTCTTGTCAGCAAAAAAATTTGTAGCTCTTGCCAGTGCAAGGAAGTCTGATATTAAAAGCATTCATGTCTTTGCTATCTTAAGATGAACCCATTAGCATGTAGCTGAAGAGTAAGTTTGAGGGAGAGAAATCGTGTTAAGAGGACAGAGTGACTACCTGGTGCCAAGAAGATATTTTATGCTTGCTCAAGCGGTTTTGATGAGTTGATAGCTGAAATGTTTATGCTTTTATTCACATAGATAGCATACTAAAGAGTTCTATTTTAAACAGCAGATAATCCAAGTGGTGTATTTAGTTTGTGATGTAACTGTGGCTGGTGTTCTAAGGCTTTCAGAATTTGCTCCTACTGTTATTGACTCCTAGCTGGGCACTGCAAAGCAGGGCCGTTGACTTCTTTCTAATGTGAAAACAAAAACCATGAAGGCATATACTGGCTGTAAATTTTCTGTTCCTGTTTATGCAGAATCCAAAAGCAAAGCATTGTAATGATTTCCACTCCATTGCTAAAATGTGTAAGCAGGAACATTTCTGTATATAAATGAAAAATCTGTGTCTCAGGAATGTCTAAATGTGTAACTCTGTGTTATACAGAGTTTAGCGAAGCCCAGTTTCAACTGCTGTTTGATTTGATGCAAGACTTTAAATGTCATCAGCAACTTTACTCTCGAGGACCTTGACTTTTATGTACTGTCATCTCCTTTAAACTGCCACACTTATTACTTGTTTTCCCCAACAGCACTTTTCTTGCTGTTCTAATTCTTTCTCAGGGGGAAAAAAAGGCATAGCCTAGTTGCTATATTATCCTTTAAAAAAACAAAACTACATTTTTTTCCCCTTCCTTGATCAGTTATATCACTGGCACCAGATCTTGGCTGCCTATTGAGGACAGTGGTTTATGTGTTCACTCTGACATTGTTGGTCTTTTTCTTCATAATCCTATACTGTGTAAGGAACTTTTAACATAGAGCATACATATAAAGAGTCTACTATCTTGCAGCTACACTTTTCTATGAAGAGATATTTATTTTGATATAACTTCTTACACATTCAGAAGGGGCAGTAAACTACAGTAGTCAAAATAAAACAAGCAGAAAAGGAGGAATAAAGTATTTATTTGACATCTATTTATCCTATCCTTAACCACTTCCTTTCTGCCTTGCAAATTCTCTCCCCCAGTAATTAGACCATTCTAATAATTTCTATATATATGTAACTGTCCCTACTATTTCAAAAACACCAGAGACTGGTGTCTTGTATTTGCTGCAACAAGGGGAACCTTTCATTGATGAACTTCCCATGCAAGAGAATTCCAAGTGTCTTTGTAGAAAAGCTGGTTGAAAATTTTGAAGTATCTAAACTTTTCTATCTTTGTCTCCTAAGGAGTGACATTTTACCAAGCCACTTGGTAACTTTGGTGACAGATTATCTAGATAATGCTATGACAGCTCCTCAGTTTGTATTATTCATATGTATTAGTATTTGTAAAGGGCTGTCCCACAGCAGTGACTACCATGTGCCATCTGTTTGGGATTGCTCATGACATCCTAGAATTTTGACTTCTTGATGCCCTGGATCTGGGTCTTGCTCTGGGTCTTTTTTTAGTTTGACACAGAGCTAAAGCCATTTTTCATTTTGTCTCATTCAGAGATCTATTGCCAAAATTCTAGGGAGTGGATATGTATTAACAGGAATTGCACTGTTAGCAAGTGTAGTGATTGCACTCAGAGCAGGGAAAGGGAGAGAAATCATTCACTCCATTCTGCTTTTGTGTAATTCATGAAAGATATTTGTCTAAACTATTCTTAAGTGCTCCCCTGATGCAAATACCACAACTTCCCTAGGCAATCGACTGGCAGTGGTTAGTACTAGAAGGTTTATGCTACTGTCATCCCAAATATCCCTTGTGACATTTCTTCTACTGATCTTCCTAGCAGCAGCCTAGATGTCAGATGATTGTTACTCTGTTTTCCACGCATCTTCTTGTATCTAGACTAAATAGTCCCGAGGTCTTTCAATCACTTCTTTCAAGTCACGATTTTTCAGATGTCTTTTTATTGTTGCAGAACTCCCCTGGATTTTTCCTTCATCTGGCCCATGTGTCTCTACAAGTGACTGAGCACATATTCCTTCTGGGGCCTTATCACCATGAAAAGACTGCCTTCTGTCTTCTGCAGGCTGAATTACTCTTTACATGCTCCAAACCTGCATTGGCCTTTTCTTGGCATGACATTTTTTACTGATATGGAACTTGTAATCTTGTGCTCTGTCCTGTACTTTTAAAGTGCTTAATCCCTCTAAAAGACCATTGCCACTCCCTTGTCTGTTGCATTTTTTTAATACCATTTCTTCAAATTGGCAAGATCATATTGAATCTATCACGTCTCAAGCTTGATCTTAACCATAAATTTGTAAAACAGTTTCTTTCATCCTCCAGGTTGACCGTTACAGTATCAGCCCCAGAACAGATTCCTTCATAAGGCTCAATAGCCTTTCTTGTTAATTGTTGGCTTTTTTATTCAGTTATCTGTGCATATTTTTGTTAATAGGTATCCCATTCTAGTCACTTTTTTTTGAACTAGACCTGATCACATGGTGTGATTTATGACCAGGTCAATTCTATTAGGATTTATTACATCAGACACAGTATTTTGAAAACCACTGTTTATACTTTGTCCTATATACTCCTCCCCCCTCCTCCACACTTTTAGTACACAGTAATGGTAATGGTATATGTTTGCTTTGTTTTCTCTCATGTGGGAAATATATAGTCAGTCTTCATATAACAAATTTTGTTCCTGAATTTCTGGCTTATAGAAATTCTTTATACCTAATTTTTCATGCTAAGAAAATATAAACCACTAATTTCTTTTTAAATAGGGTGTAGAAAACTGAGGTTTCATTATGAGTGAAATTGGAACAAAGAATTTATTACCTGATCATGTATTGTATTTGAGTGGTAACTAATCAAAATCGTAACCTCCTTTGACTCAGGAAAGGCCAGACCATGGATCTATCAAGATAAAATGTAGTTCTCATCTTTACTCTAGCACCACCAAGATTTTACCTAAAAGAGTGTTCTCACTACCTTCCCACACTGTCCTTCCTAGATGAGAATGATCACAGTTGTTGTGATTCCAGCAATAGAAATTGCTGCATTTTCACTTCAGCCAAAGAACTCTTTTTCCATTGTTATGTTGGTGATTAATTCATGTTACTCACCACTGAAGGATATGGTTTATGAAATACACAAGAGTAAAATTGCCACTCTTACTTTACTATTAAATATGTCACAGCCCTTCTATTTTGTGTAGCATAGATGTCTTGTGAAGAAACTTAAATATGTAGGAGTGACATACTCTTACATGAGGAATGAGGAGACATATACAAAAAGATACAGAGGGACAATAAAGTAGGGTAGAAAGTTTTTATTCCAGATTATTGCAGAGAATTGCCTATTCTGTCAGATAAACACTCAAGGATAGCTCCTGGAAAGAGGAAATTTTTGTCTTGGAAATGGCAATACAGTCAGTAACTGAGTGGTCTCCAAGGAGTTCTATAAGACAACAAGACTTAATTTTGGCAGACTGGTGCTCTTAAAACTGTTGGTGAATGTGGAACCTTGTGGTTTTATCTGCCTCTGAAGCAATGCTTACTTGTGTTTATATCCCAGGTGTACAGCATTGTAAGTGGAATTATTTGGAGTTTTATAGGATTTCATTATTTCTTCTGGGCTTTCCTGTCTGACAAAATGTAGGTTATTGCACTTTTGTAAAAAAAACATCTACCTGCAATATTTTTATGGAACAAGAACAAAAGAGAGCATAGCTTCATAGTGTTTTGGTTTCTTTCTGATTGTGTTTTGTTTGTTTGGTTGGTTGTTGGCTTTTTTCCCTATTATTACAAATACAAGATATTTGGTAATTTATTTTTTGATAATTTATTTCTGAGTACATTGCATTTGCAAGTACTGCTCCTTAGTGTCAATTTCTGAGGGCTTGTGACCAGCTTTATTTGTTCTCTGTGTTTCCACAGGAGGCAGAGAGGGAAAATGGCAAAGAGAGCAAAGAAAAGTAGGTAACTGATCAGTTACCTACATCTTCAAATTTGTCACAGGAGAATTTCTGGACACCTACTCACTTCTTCTTATGTCTGTCCAATCACCATTTCAAATTAGTTCTTCCAGAAGAGACCAAAAAAATGTGACTGGGCACATCTAGATGTAAGAGACAAAAAGAAGGATACTAGTTTTGTATTTTGGGGTTTTGTTTTTTAAAGAAGTAAGCTACTAGGAGTAACTTGGAAGCTGGAGGCTATTTGAAACTCATGTGTCTAAAGAAAATGTTTGACAGATGCCTCAACACCATCTCATGGATAGTTGCACATCACTTATTTTAGGGCCAGAAACTGCATGCATACCACATATTTGTGAAGTGGTATGAAATCCTCCACAAAGCAAATTTAACTTGAAAACTTGAAATCATCTTGAAAGACTTGGATCATGGTTAACAGCACAAAAAACCCCAGCTGATCTTTACTATGAAACAATTACTTAAACCAGTCAATTCTATATATAATCCTTACTGTCAGGCCTCCTAGGACATCTAAGGCTAGAAGGGAGAGAACACTGTCAGAGTGCCATTTTAAAAATACATGCTCTCCCCAGTGAGAGCATTACAGTTATTGTCTTTTCTCACTGAACACTGAATTTAGACTGTTTGGGCTCTACTTATGTCTCCCCAGGGAGTGATAATCAGGGAAGAATTCCAGTCTCACTTTCCAAAATACTTCTGACTTGCGTAAAATAATTTGTCCTGTCAAGGATGACAGTGTTTTCAGACACTTTCTATAGTTTACTGTCTTTTCATACAAAAGATTTTTTTTCATTCACTAAACTGCATACACTGGGTCAAGTGCATTACCATAAGAGCCATATCTTCAGCACTTAACCTGATTATTGCTTTTATCATCAGCTAGATGAGAAAAGAAAAAAAAGACAAACTTTTTCTGTGTCTGGGTGATATTATAAATAAATAAAAATGTCTACTTCATCTCTCACACAAGTTGTATCAGATTCTAGGAGTAAAATTCCAGTTTTCTTTTCTTATCTTCTTGATTCAGTGTAAAATAAGGGAAATGAATCAACTTTTCAGAGGATATTTAGGATGTCCAAGAGATACTGGACTACTGTGCCTTGGCAGCTTCTTTCTGTTTGATAAATGTACATAACTATAACCTACTGTGTAACTTAAAATTCTCACTTCCCATCCTGGCACATTCCTTTTCTTCCTGCACTGAACTACCTGAGGTACTTTTATAAACCATGTATCTTAGCATTTAAAGCAGCCTTTGAACTGATTGCTATTAGGAATCAGGTGACATGGAGACTTTTCTATGCAGCTTATCTGAACCTGTATGCATTTGAATCAGGGGATTTTACTAGGAAAACCATTTAGAGGTGGACACAGAAAATGTATAATAGAAATACTTGAGTTCGTTTCCAAGCAGAGAATAGATTAGACCAATATGTGTTTTGAGTGGGCATGATCTGTGCTTTCAAGCGCATCCCATGCTTGGTCACTCATCCAGCTGACCACAACTCAGTAGAATAACTTAAACCTCAGATATGCAAAAGTATTGATGAACTAAGCAAGTATCCCAGTTCAGTGAATATCAATTAAGTTCAGTGAAAATGATCTATTCATAGGTGTCTGATATATAGAAAAGGAACTTAAAACTTGTGGAATTATTCTTTCATAGCAAATTAAGCATGAAACGTGGTCCACTTCCAATGGGAAAGAGCACTGTCTTTGGTACAGAAAAGGTAATGAATTTCACATGTTCCACTGTTACATCTATCTTCTGCTTCCTAAGATAATTCCTAAAACTTACTGTAAAATGTTAGGCCACTCCCCTCCCCCAAAGTGTGTATTTCTCAAGTTTGTTTTCTCCTTTTATTTGTAAATATGTACAGATAGTTACTATATAAGTGTAAAGTATGGAACGAGTGTTTCACTGATCATTCTGTTTGAACAAAAATAAAATCCTCCCTGAATATATTAAAACCTAGAAAAAGTCCTGCATTTAATTAATGGGAAAGCCAGTGCCAATTTAAGATGTCTTTCAAGGTGCACTGAAGATAAATAAAAAGACAAAGTAAGCTTAGACAGACCCACATTCCCTAAATGGCCACTCTACCTTTATGGCATTCCTTAAGAATAATTATAACAGCTCTGTTTACATTTATGCACTAGAGGAGCCCAAAGGTTGAACTGGAGACTAAATTCAGGGCTAGTCATAGTATTTGCGATTAGGGGTAAGTCTAATTGAATCAGGATTTGTCTCTGAATGAATTCAGAACATCTGTGGAAAAGTCTTCTCAGGTGAATGAAAAGGCCAAAATCCTTAAAAAATAAATACAATAGTTATCACATACATAAAATTATGTGCAGGTATTCATATGATCAATTTAGACCCTCTTGAATCTCAATTGAAAGTGCTTTTTTTTTTTTTTTTTTTTAAATTTCAGTATGTTTTAGAAAGCTTACTGTTTTATCTAGCTAGTATAGTTTCAAGTATGAAGCTGGGTTTCAAGGAAGCTAAGTGTTCTTTTCTGCTTATCCAGCTATGTCTGTTGTTGATTATAGCACATTACCAAATACACAGGAGGACAGTTTTCTCTGCAGCAGTGCATTAGTGCACCTTCAGGGATCAAAGAGATCCTCTTCCGTGTGTACTGGTGAGGCTTTCCTTTGCCTTTGTGGCTTTGGCTTGCACCTGCAAATGCCCCATGGCTGTGAACATAACAAACCAAACATGTTTCTGAATCCTCCCTGATGTGAAAGACACTGTACTTACATGTACTTAGGCCACGAGTGCAGCTTCTGTGGTTCTGACAGGCTCTGGGGCTCTACGTCAAAAATCAGCATTTGAAAATGGTTTTCTCACTAACCTTACTTTACAATTCTTACATGTGACAAGCTTCCTACTTGTGTGGCAAACAGCAATATGTTTTGAAAAAGCCATCAAGAGTCTATTGCTGGCACATCTGACGTTCCTCCACTGAAATCATGGTCTCACCATGTAAGTGTGCCCATATGGTAATTAGTTTTCCCATCTTGCTTGCTTGGAGGCAGAAGGCCCATTAACTTGGGGAGATCCCTGGCTCCCACTCCCAGGCTGTAAAAAAGCCTATGTAGCAATTTCATGAGCAAGTCATACAGCACCTAATTCACAAATATGAAAAAAAATGTAGAATTTCCGGGAACAGAGAAAGTTTTAGGAAGGCAAAGCAGCAAAGATAGATCACATAACAGCCTGAATATGTGACGTGTTGTTAGATAAAGCTGAAACTACAGCCAGCTGCTGCTAGGAGTCTGACCAGGAGTAGGTACTGTGACTAGCAGATGTGCTTCTTCTGCTTGGAGTTCTCTGTAGTGCTGAGACCAGAAGTGCTTAAGAGGACCAAGAGAAATGGCTCAGTGAGGCCAAAGAATTCATATTTCATTTCTAGAAGAGTGTTTATTAGTGCTTGTTTTCCTTAAAAAAAAAAAAAAGGAAACTAAAAAGAAGAGGGAAAAATAAAAAAAAGCTGTTGGAATCATGTTATCATGTTTTCAGCTCTGACTGCACCAGACTTCCAAGTTAGCAAGTGTAGCAATGATTGCCTCTGGTTCAACTGAGCTCTCAGGCACAGCGTAACCTCAGTTCTCAACACGGTTGAGTTTAATACCTAAATAAATTCAGTAAGGACTTTGTTGAAGTGTGTCTTTGTATGATGTATACAGTACATCCCCAAATATGTTTTTCATGGACTTTAGAAGTTTAAATGTAGATGTTTAGGATTCAGGTATTTAGACTTTAGAATAGCCACAAAATATCAGACACTGCTGCTGTTTAAATATTCATCTGTTTACATAAAGTGACCTAAAAGCCCTTGATTGCTCTTGTAATTAGTTGTGCCTGCAATTTCATTACTCTAAAAACTAAAAAAGAAATAGGTTTTAAGGTAAACAAACTCCTGCGGCCCAGTTAGAATATACAGATCCAGCTTTTTACAGAAGCAATTTTCTTTTTTTTTTTTTGTATTTCTTTTTTTCCAAATTAAAATGTGCTAAATTAGAAGAAAAATGTCTGATCCTGGTATTGCACTTTAACAAATATATTTCAAAATTATTGTCAGTTTGGTGAAGAGTACTTTTACTACTTCATGTCCTAAGCTACTGAGTAAGTGTTAAACCAATTAGTCGAATAGCAAATTTTTAATCACTTTTATTTTGTTATAAGTACTATAAAAAATAAATAATTTTGGAAACCCCTCAAAACTACACAATTAGTGTTAATAATAACATTCGCTTTGTATAATTGTAAATTTTATTCAATAATAAATGCTTCATTGAAATTTGGTTTTTCTTTGATAAGTAGTTGAAGTGTAGACCCGGGACATGGATAAAACATTTTTCATCCAAGAATCTCAAATACTGTTGAACAAAAGTACACCTTTTAGTCAAGTCTCTTTGATGCAAATGCTAACATTCCCAAGTTACAGGTATATAAGATATCTGCGGATATAAGTGGTCTGCCGAAAGTCACAAAGCACATGACTGGCAAGGATCCAGGTGTACAAGTCAGGGCTTCTCTATATAAATATACATTGTAAATTTCTATGCAATATCTAAAATACTAAACATCAGAATCCTATTGTTATTAAAATTATTTGAAATACAGTAGGTTTTCTTATAGATTCATTACTTACATTGCAGAAGTGCTGCTCTATTTTGCTGGTCACCGTATACCTGAAAAAAACTATAATCCTTGTACTGAGAGGAGACATAATTAAAAATATGCTGTCTTTTGCTGTATGGTTCAAGGTCATTACTTTGATCTTTTGACTTTTTAAATCTTGAAAGCATACCATTTTGCATTGAGTAATGAATATACTGGCAAAGTGTCACAACATGCATATGTTGCATTTGCAAGGTGCCTTATCTAGGAAAATCCTCTTACAATTTTCCTTCTGTGCCAAGACACCATAACACACCAGCTATGTACTACAAATATATCTTTTGCTGGGCTCCCCTCATTCTTTTTGTTTAACAAAGAGTGGTTTCCATCATTTGCAAGGTAAACTATAAAAACTCCCTGCTAATGCTATCTGATGCAGTACTGAAAAGCGAGCTGCAATATTTCAGCAGAAGGCTCTTGCTTTGTACATTTGTATCACAGGGTCCCAAAGCACTAATGGGATCCCTACAAGGAGGGGAAAAAAAAAAAGTAGTAGCTGACTACTCAAAGACATACCTTATCTGAATAGTGTTATTGTGAGAGAATAGACTTGTGAACAAAAGATGGAAATTACAGAAACAGGAATCGGATATCACAGGTCCAGAATAAGAATGGAGAAAAGAATATGGGGCAAAAGACTCAAAGCTTGAGTGACAGCTCAAAGACAAGATGGTATTTCATACATTTTCTAAACATTGCTTCTGTGCTTCCTTCAAAGCAATATTCAAATCCCAGCTGGCTTTCCTAATTAAAGAACAGTGAGTCTTCTCTTGATAGGAAGTCTCTGTGTGTGTGTTTGAGAGTAGGAAGGGGCTTGATCTTATTTACCCTTTTCTCACTATGATTTTTTTATTTAAAACTATGTGAATAGTTGGGGATGTTAGCAAAATGTGTATTAACTTAAAACTGAATAGTTTAATGTTAAGCACAGCAGATTTTTGAGGGTGCAAAAGGGACCAAGATGAAGGAAGAAAAACAAAGATTTGGGGAAATAGGTGGAGGTCTTGCAAACTGATACCTAACATCTCTTGTCTGACACCATAATCTGTAATAAACGGTTTAAAACATGCTTTCCTCTGTTGATTCCTCTCAGCAATTAGGGCCGGAAATATTTTGAGGGAGTTTAACACTGAATTGCTATTCATTTGACAAAACCTTCTAGGTCAGTCATCTCTGAAAGACTAATATGTTTTGCACAGGACAAGTTTGGTCTTTTTTTAAACAATTAGTTGCTCTTTTAGTTATGAGTATTTTGGAGTATTAATTCATATGTACAAAATATCACAGTCAAGAGATGACTGGCAGGTTATGAAAGTTGAGGAAACATGGAGAAAAGAACTACACAAGCAAAACATAGAGGATTTGTACCCCATGAAGTTGTATGCAATCATAATGGAGAAAAGTATTGGAAGAGATGAAATCCCTTGTGTTGCACTGTCACCTATTTCCTCTTGCGACACTCAGAATACGTAAAAAATTACACACCAAAACAAGAGCAAGGGCAGAAAATGAGGCAAGTAGAAACAAAGTTTTCAACATGACAGGTTCTGGTTTGAGTAGTATCAAGGCAACAGATAATAAACTAGCTGTGGAAAGTGGTGAAGAAGGAGTATGGAGGAATAATGACATGTAGATCAATGAAAAGGTGTATGAAAGCTACTGTAAATGGTGCTAAACGAAAAGTGGAATTGTCTGATCCAGGGGAAGACACGGTTACAAATGTTTTTTTTTGGTTAAAACCAGTATGTCAAAGTAGATAGTGATATTCCTCATGTACAGCTATTTGGTGAACTCTTACTGATGGAAAGACTGCGAGGACTTTGACATTTTAGACAGGGGTAGAATGTAGGCATAGGAGTGAGCAAGTGCTGAGGGACAGTTTAGAATTAGAAATGCAAAGAGGGAAAAGATTCAAGGTTAAGGATGATAAAATTTCACTCATTGTTGAAACAAAAGCTTGGTTTTCACAGTCGTCATTGATTAAAAGAATATATGGTAATTATCGAGAAAGGGAGAACAGTGAAGACAAAGTGTCTAGGAAGGCGGCCTTGTTTCTTTATGGTATTGTTCCTGTAATTTCAGAGCTGCAATAAAATGATTTTTCTAGTTATTTTTTGTTTCTTTTTGTTCTTAGCTATTTGTAAAATTACAGTTTTTAAATTTTTCATGTAATGCATTTGGAATGAAATTATATATTGAACATCTTATCTAAAAAAAAATACCCTGTATATTTATAATTTCTTTGATGACACAGGACTGGATTCTGCTAGTATATAAACAGGTGCAACTCAGTTAGAGTTCTATATTATTCATACTCATTTATATCAAGAATTAAATTGGTCCAGAAAATATATGTAAAAATCCATGCCTCTTTCTTGTGAACCCAGTCCTCATGTATCATTAACCTAATATATTTCTGTTTTAACAATGGTTGTACAAATTTCTGCTTCATTTTAGAAAAAGTTTGCATGTAGCAAATAAACCATAAACCCCAATAAAATCCAACTTTCAGGCAAACACTCTTGTATATAAAATTGAAGAGTAGAAAGTGCCAAGGGCTTATATTAGTACCATCCATTTTGTTAACATTTTTCCAATTTATCTTGCGTTACAAACCCTCAGAGTACTATGTCTATTGTAAATATTTAAGAATTACTGTTGACATAAAGATAATGCTGACAAATTGAGTTAACATTTCTGCTGAGGATTACTGACCATGTGTAGTGCAGGACAACTTTAACACCCACACCAAGCCCTGCGCTCATGCCCAACTCTGTTTAGTCTACAATACAGCAATGTCCCTCAAATGAATTTTTAGCTTTGATTTACACAAAACATGAAACAACCTTTCTTGGATCAATTAATTGTTTGACTTTCCTAATACATTTCCATTTTAACTAGATTATGTCTGTATCACAGCACAAGTAATGGTTGCAAGATGTTAGTGCTCTCATGTGGGAGGGTATCTGTGTGCACATGTGCATGATTCTGTTGCATTTGCTCCATTAGTACCTTCTGTGTTTTCAGTATCAGTCCGTAGCCCAGATGTTTCCTCCTGAGTGCCTGCATTTTCAGTAATACCTGGGTGTGCATAGCCAAAAACATGGAGAAGGTTGTTGATGTGTTGTTTTGTCTTCCAAGTACAAAGCTTTTGCAAATCCTCTCCATTCTGACAAAGTTCATGCAGTGCACAAATAAAGAATTCAGGCAGAAGAAGTTTGAACCACTTATTTCAGCAGCATGGTATTTATATGCTGTGGTTTGCAATTTGGTGGCACTTGCAGGCAAGAGTCTTTGAAAATTCCAAGAAATTTACACGTCACATTTGCTTCGCACAATTTGCATCCTGGACAGCACCAGCATATTTTGATTTGAAGAAGGTTGTAAGGCATTCATATATAACCTAAATGTACAAAAACATTGAAGCCCAAGCCATTTCCAGCTTTACAGTAGTCAAGGTTGGTTCATCTTAAAATTTCTCAAAATTTCTTGACTTGAGGAAATATCTGTGAACATTATGAGATATATTACTTCTTATGTGTTACTAGAATTCAGGCATGAGTTAATACCAAGAAGTATTTTCATAATTTTTGACTGTGGACACATTAACAGAACTGTTGTATGTTGCAGTTTTGTTACACATAATCCTTCCCACTTGCCTCAGTATCAAATTCCCCACATTGCTTCATTATGTTGATGAGAGATTTCAAAATTTTTTTTACTATGAGGCAATAAACCCAATATTTTCCACACTTACAATGTTTCCAAGTACAATTTCAGTAAGAGTACTCCTAATAACTAAAAGACGTTTTACAGAGTGGGGTTAAAACCCTTTCCCTAACTTTATGGTGGGGTGACACAGGCTGGCTGACTGCCTACCTGCCTAGTGGCCTAACAAGGACATAGGCCTCCACCAGCATCTAGTCATAATCCTAAACCCAGAGAGAAGTAAATCCTAGTACATGAAACCAGGGTATGTCTGACCCTGAAACCACTCTACTTTCTTAAGCAATGAAAGCAAACTGAAATTCTGAAGAAACAGACACTGGTAAACACCATATCTGAGGTGCTTGTCTTAGGTGAAATGATGCCTCTGTTTTTGCTAAAATAAAGTGGAAAGAACCAACCAAAGCTTTATTACTTTCATCTGGATTCATACATGAGGCTTCTCTTCATGCAAACTTGGAGGCAACCATACAGATTGAATATGAAAGTTGTTGGCCAGTGATCTAGTGAGATGAGTACTTGTGGGCCCATAATGCTATTACTCAAAGCTTACCATAAGTGACAAGGTGGATGTTTATGTGCCAGTCTACAAATGAGAAGTAGCTCGGATGGAGTATGTAAAGACCTTACTATGACAGTTACAGCTAGCTCGTATGATTTGAACTAGGTTATATATACTGTATTATCCAGTGTCAGCAATGGAGATTTTACAACTTTTGAGCTTTTTTTGCTTGGCCACCTGGTTCTCCTAGTATCTTGTGGAAATCATAGTCTTCATTCCAAGAAATAACCATGGCACTGCAAAGTCAGCATAGGACTATGAGAAGAAATGAAACTTGCTTTTAGATCTGAAACAAGAGGAGTGTAGCAAGAAGCAGTCCTGATCAGGATAATTTTAATCCAACAATAAAAAGACAATGCTAGTAAGATACTAGGTGGTTTATCAGAGCTAGTTATGACTAGCAGTTTCCAAGAGTGTGTCTACATTTAGCAAAGCAATAGAGAAATATAACTTAAGAATTAAAAAGTATCCTGTCCGTCAGGAGTAAATACCTAGAACTTATGCATTTTATGTTCTAGCATAATCACTGCCCAGGAAACTAGTACAGAACCTGAGCTCTTTACAGCTTTAATGTGAGTCTCTTCTCAGTACAGCCCTATAATGCTGGCAAACAAAAAACTAAGCAAAGACACACTAGAAGAAATAACATATCCTTAGTCCTTAAAGAAGATAAATTATGTGATAAGATGTAGCTGTCAGACTTTAACAAGAAATATTAGAATATAAGGTAGTCTGAGAGATGAGTTTTACAGTTTCTTTACCTCAACCACCCTTTTGTTTCAGTTGTCTTCTCTGCCACATCATGTATTCCTGTCCCTTCTTCTTTTACTTGTCTTCCCTTCCTTTGCAATTTCATTGCCTCCCTTCCTTTAAAACAACAATTTACCCTTCCTGTTTAACTTGACTGAGTGAAATGAGCTTCTAATCACTCACACATGCCTCAGTTTGCAAAAACCATGGTAAGGTGGTCAGCAGTTATGTATAAATCAGTGTGTAATTTCTTTATAAGATGCTCTTCTGCTATGGCTTCTGTCCTTCTGGTGCCCATGAAAAGCACATACGTGAGCACTCAGCAAGCCTGGTATGATCCAGATTGTCATCAAGCAGAATTTCTGTTTGGTTATTCGCCTGCTTGCAGGAAAAAATCAGACCAGGTTATAAAAAACCATATTTGGGCAGCTTATATAAGGACAGGTGTAATACATAGATTCTTTGGTTTTGTACTAAATTCTTTCTTTGTGTTTGGCTATAAATTAGAGTATAATGAGTGTATTCTCCTTCTAGCTGAGTCTTTGCATAGCTCTTCCTTTAGAGGTCTTCCCTTACAGAAATAGTAGCCTCCTATTTTTGCATGAATCAAGATATGTTTCTAGTTCCTTCTGAAATCACTGCTTAAAACTGCAGGGGTCTTATTCTATCTAGGATTCATAGGAATCTTTTCATAGCTACTGAAAGACTTCCAGAGATATTTGCCTCATGAAATCTTGAGCTCATACAAAATGAAACCTATTCTTTTGTCTTTTGGAAAAGGGTAGTCTAGGAAAACTTGCATCTCTTACAATGTCCTCCCTGTGGAGAGGCAAAACCAAGAGTTATGGCTTCTGGAAATTTCTGTGTTAGTAGGAGGATCATTAAACACATTAGCACTGTCTTTAATGATCTTTACTAGGAACAAGGATTATTGTGGGTCTAAATTGCTACTCTAATTGGTGACCAAAAAGAGGAATAAATGAGCCTGGTATCAACATTTATGATAACATCTAAATGCCTGGGAGGAACCGAGCACATTGTGAGACCGCAGAACTACTGCAGGAGAAGGTGGAGAGATTGAAATAAATTCTTTAGTTAAGAAAAAATGTAAACCACTTAAAGTGTGGAAAGATAACCTTAAACTGTTATCTAGTAAGAGGGAGGGAGCTAGAGTGGGTGTTGGTCCAGAGTTACCTAGTTGAATAATGTAAATTAGACTTTTCCCCTGAAGTTTTGTCATGTCCTTTGCTGCCTAAATGACAAAATGTCACTCTGCCAAGTCTCAAAGAATTGGTTACAGGCATGGAAGAGCCTGCTGTCTACTGCTCTCTATAGAGAGGCTTACAACAGCATGTAAGAAACAACATCAAACTCCCTTTCAGCATTCACATACTGTTTTACTGCTCAGTTTGTGGTTATCATATATAAACCTATGAACCAAAACACTATGGTGGAGTGGGGCTGCGTACAGATTCACATCAAGAAAGTGGGTTGATAGTAGCCCCCCTGTCAATAATGTGCTATGACTGTATCTGAAATACCTCCTGGGCAATGCTCTGCACCACCTGGTACTGACAGAAGGGGGAATTCAGCATAAGGGAGGGCTGCTGTGGAAATGAAGCACAGACAGTTAGTTACGTTTTTTTGTTTGGTTGGTTTTTTGTTTTGTTTTGGTTTTGTTTGTTTGTTTGTTTTAATCTATTTAAAATATAGCTAAACTCTTGAAGGAGGATAAACTACGACAACTTTATGCAATAACATACGTAGAGATGGATACATCGACAACACAAATTAATTATTTCCAGCAACTTAGCAATAGTAGAGTTAGCTAAGAACAGTAGGAGACATTTTAGAGAAGGAAACCTCCTGGCCATGAGAGCTATTAGCCATGGAATAATTCCCCTGGGGAGGAGCAGATACTCTGTCCCATGGAACATGAAAAGCCAGACTGGATAAAGTGCTGCTAGAAATACAAAATGGGTTGTACTCCTGCATTTAAAAGCGGTTAGAACAGAGGAGACCGTAGGTTATTATTTGCAGATCCGATGATTACTGAAAGGATTGATAGTTCTCCTCTGCTCCCACAAAATGGCACCCTGCTGCTCCTTTTGGACAGCAGGATAAAACTGATCCTTTCTGCCCAGGAGGGAGGCTCAGATATGTATGCCGTCATTCCACCTGGATTAGTGCCCAATCGTATTTTTGTTGGTGGTGGAATTTTTTTGGTTTTTAAGCCTGAAGGCAGACTTTTCCTTCTCCTAAACCATCTACCAGCTTAACAAGACAAGCTGTACATTCCAGAGGTTTACAGCCTAGCACTTCTATTCAGACTCTTAAAGTTTTGACTACATCTGCAATATTTTCAGAGAAAAATCTTTCTTTCCTCAAATAATTCAACAAATTCTTGTTCCAACTGTGCCATTATGAGAACTGAGTGTTTATAAATCAGGGCAGAACTTGTCAAAATGCTTTGAGACTGCAGGGGAAAAAAGATATTACAATAACTGGAGCATCTCATTTGATTTGAAGCATGGACAATTAACATTATCAAATTTTTTAAAAATTGCTAGCAAATATATGTGCAATGTTAAAATTCACTGACCCAGAGGGGAAATTTGATAAAGCCTTGTCTTTTCTTCATTTTATGATTCCAGATACATGGCTGTTCAGTCTATTCTTTATTTTTTAGAGAGGTGTAAGTCTACGAAAATGGAACTTGTTGGATGTATAACACACCAAGTGCATTTTTTTTTCAATTAATAGAATTTTAGCTAGTATAAGAACTCAGTAACTATGTCTATATATGGGATGGGTATAAAGCAATAATTGCATCCTGGTCAATCTGCCCTTACTGGGTCAGAAAATTTCTGTTGGAAAACTCACGCACATTTTCAGCACATATTACCCGTGGGAAGAGTAAATTCTCTTCATAGATTCACTTTTTGTATGATTCTTGATTGAGAGAGCTCTTTTAGGCTTTGTTCCACTGAAAATGAGACTGGAAAATGCATGGTATTTTCAGAGTGTACAAATATTTGACATACATTTGCATACTGCAAAAAATGGGTATCTCTTGATCCCCACCTTATTGCTACATACGTCTTAGAATGAATTACTTTGGAATGGCTCAAATCATCACCATAGTTTCCCCATTGTGCACAAAGAGAACTCCCCCCATTGCAAAATTATGCTAGTAGGCAGAGTAGGATCCTTCCAGTTCAGGAATAACTGAAGAAAGAAGAAGGATAAAGGGCAGTACTTTCTTTGTCACTTGGGAAAATAGAAATAATTGCCCATTATCTTAAAAAAATGCATTTAAAAAAAAAAAAAAGGAGGATGAAACCATCCTTTTATCCTAGTGTAATTGGGAATTCCCCGCTCTTTGTCTAGATGAATCGAATTTTAAGACAAGACAGGAAACAAAGGCAAAACTGCAAGGGCTAGGTTGCAATCTTCCCATGTACAAAAAGCCAGTTAAATGTATTTTTCATACCTGTTTTGAGAGGTCTTCATTACTCAAATTTTTTTCCTTCCGTTGTCTCATGGAAATAATCACTGGGGAGAAAAAAAATTTTGGAGACCTAAAGCCCAACATGGTCAGTGGGATGCCAAGAGAATAAAATTAGCAAGAATGCTGCAGGCTAAAAGTCACAGAATCCAAACCCAGAATGTGCCTGTCAGCACTGTATTCTTTCACTCTTTTGTTTTCAGGGGTGTGAGAGTTGCTAGGGACGAAAGGAGGAACATTTTGGTGAGAAGGGAAATACATACCGCGAGAATTAAAAATAAGGAAGATGCTCAATGTTGCAGGCTGCCAAACAAGTTGTTCCCTTTTCTCCTTTTTGAACTGAATTTGGTCAGTACTCTCTCTGTCCTGCTCCAGTGCCTGGTACATTATTGAATGTGACATACTACCAGTTAGCAACAGGAAGATTTGTGGCTGTACAGGGTACTGCCAGGAATTGCTGAATCCCCCAGTGTCCTGAATTAAAGGCTCATAAGCATTTCAGAACAAAAGAAGCTGCTTCAACCAGACAATTGTCTGAGATGTGACCCTTCAGAGTGTAGACATCCTAGCTATAATTTATTTAATTTCGTGTAATCAGTGTGTTTAGTGAATAAAAACACATACACAAAGAAACTGTGAAAGCAACGCAAGCCCAAACACCCCCCTCACAAAATTAAGCTGCATACACGGGTGTCCTGGAGAGGGAGGAATATTAAGTATTTAGGAGATTAATATTAAGTATTTAGGAGATTTTTGACCATCAGGAAGTGTCTGGAGAGAAAACCAGAAAGCTGCTTGTAGGAAGTCTGGGAACATGAGTCTTTTGGGCATATAAGGACAGTTGAGGGCAGCAGTAGAGGGGGAAGGGGACCAGTTTTCCATGATCATGTGGACAGCAACCACATTGTGATAGACACAAGTGCACAGTCTCAGTCCCACTGATCCAGATTGGGCTGTCTCCATGTCTGTGTGTTGTGACCCAGAGATCTTAGAAGTAGTAATGTTTTGAAACTTGGCAGGCTGGGATGGGTGTCAAATAGGGGTAAGCTAAATGCTTCAGTCAAGCTCAGTGTGAATGTCACCTGACAACCTTCTTAGGCAAGGTATGGGTCTTATAAAAGTAAAAAGCTAATCAGAAAGACTCAAAGTAGTACCTTGGAAAAAGTAAAGGAAATCTAACTTTCCAGGAAATCTAGCTTTCTGGGAAACCTAACTTTTTCAAGGATGTACAGAGAGAAAGCCAGAAAATCCAAAAGTAAGATGTGAGGGAAGACTGCTACAAGGACAAATCCAGTAATTTTAGGGGAAAAAAAAGTGGGAAAAGATGAAATATTGAGGAAGTATTTGCAAAAGAAAAAAACCCAAACCAACCAGAAATATGTTCCTTTCCTTATAAGTAAAAATCCCCATATGTGTATATCCTTACCAACATTTTTTGTTCTTTTTTTCCTGTTCCCATAATGACGAGAAAAGATGATTCAAAACTGGCAAATATGGACCAGGTTCTTCGCAGATCTGAAGCAAAGAACCTTCTTTTTGTCCTTAAAGGATTCTGTGGGTCCTGACTCTTTCTGAGCAGATGCTTGTAGATTTTAGGGAGGATTGCAGAAAAATGTCTGTAAGACATGGAAGTAAAATAAAGACCATACCTATAAACCAACAGAAGGTTTTTAAGTGCCAAATAGGTTTAATTTATAAAAACTATTACAGCAAAGTCTTGCATCCTATGCAGAGTAAAATTTCTTTTGTTTCTTCAGTCTCTTGTTCAGTTGTTTTTCTCTTAATTATAAAATAAAGTTGAAATGTGACAACTGTAATTTATATTTAGAACTAGAATTCATTCTGAGCTGTAGGGTTGTCTGGTCTTGACTAGATTCTTATTTCTGCCTTAGACTCAAAGAAAACCTAAGGCAAATAAAAAGGGAAAATAATGGACAAATTTGGCATTTTGCTTATGTATTTACTAGCAAATGAAGCCACTTTTTGTTTGGGAATGAGCAGGAATAAAAATTACAGACCTTAAGTTACAGGTTGCAGAACTAAAAACTGTGTCTGCTCATACACTTGTGACATGAGCTCACTTCAGTGATACTTTGCTACTGACCATGGATTGTGTTCCTGTCTCTCTCCAATGATAGACTGTACTGTCAAATTGTTGTCTCAAATTAGACAGTGATGTTTTTCAGTGTGGAAGACTCATCTGAGGACCAGGTGAAGACTTGTATGAAGGCCAGTCTGGCCTCTTGTGTAACACTATTTCTACATTACTTTTGAACTGAGCCACTTTAGAATTCAGGAAGTCATAATAGTGTCTTTGATGTGATGGTCCAGCTGCCCATCCTGTTGTCTTTCCCTTAGTGATAATAACTGGCTACAGGTTATGTCTGTCCTCAAAGGAAAAATTTTCCTTCCAGATAGTGAAATATTGTTCCACTCATCTGTAGTAATCAGCAGAGCAAAATGCAGTTCAAAAGGTCTGATTTATGTTATTGCTCTCTGTTAGTTGTCTCTGTTAATAGGAAAAGAAATTCTCCCTTGCAAACATAGTAGTTCACAAAGATAACATCAATAGAGTAAGAAAAAAATAAATCCAGCAATGAAGTCTGTGCAGACACAGATTTTGAGTCCATATGTGTATCCTCCATCTAAAATTGTTAAACACAGGCACTGAATAGACGCAAAAAAGAGGCATCGATATAATTCCTGGATTTGAAGTGTAAGAGGAATTTCATAAATATTCATTTTTACGTTCCTTTTCAGTGGCCATTATAAACCCTCTCAAATATACATTTCATCTTCCACTCTCCAGTTTCTTTCACCCCCTTGTCATTCCCTAATATCTTTGTCTCTTTGTTGTTATTGTTTTGGCTATATAATATATATATTGTTTTTTCCCAAATGTTAATAATCTTTGTATTTATGAACATAGCTGTGTAAGTGTACACTGTCAGTTGCAGTCAGGGGGTCAGTTAATCAAAGTTATAGAACTAATTGATTATTCCAAGCTGAAATTTTTTTTCTTAAAGAAAATCTGTCTTATCTGCTGCTGATTATTAGCTTGATATATATTATTACTATAAAAGTAGATATATGTGTGTTTTTTTCTAAACTACTTTCAGATACATTTGCTTAGAATCAAAAGATTTTTTTTCCTACTGACAATCATTCATGTCCCAGCTGGAATCTAAAAGCCAGGCTGACTCTTCTATTCTTGACAGTCATAATTGTTCTGTACTTGCAAATTAGGTGACAGTGCTGTTGCTGATGCATAAGGATGGCCTGAATCCAGCTCCCTGTTCTACAATGTATTTGGTTTTGCAGTACTGGTCTACAATGTATTCGGCTTTGCAGTGCTAATAGAAGTGAAACATTCCTTTTGTCAGAAAAAGCAGGAGCTACTTCTCAAAGACACACAAGAAGTAGAGAGATTTTGAAAGAATGTGACATTTCTACAGAGTTGTTCTTCTGGACTTTAACTCCTATGTTAAAAGAAACTGAGGAAAAGCTTGGAACAACTCTGCCTTAAAGGACACATTGTATGGGGACTTAAACCCTTTACCATGTCTTAAAAGAAAAAAAACAAACAAAAAACCTCCCCAAAAATAAGCTGAATTCTTTCACTGGAGGTAGGTCTTGAGAGAAATGTGTTGCCTAAACCCTGAAATGTAAGCTGGCTTTTATGGAAACTACAAAGAATTTCCTCCAAAATGGTTTACAGAACTGCTTCTTCACATTTACGATTCAGACTCCATTGCAGTGTGTGGGGAGCGAATAGGGATGGTGGGCTTGGGTGGGCTTGCCATGACACACTTGTGAGAAATCTCAGGAGGCACCAGCTGACAGACCTGGGTTTTCACCTTTTGATTGTTGACCAAAGTGGGCAACGAAAATCTTCGTAGCTCTCTCGTCTTGGTGGCTGTCTCATCTTGTGCACTGATAGAGAAACTTATTCCCTCTGCTGGAGGATGGTGACATGGAGAATATGATGTTATCTCAGTCTTCAGTATGCTGGTAGCCACTGAACTGCACTCTGATCTTGCAGTCAGTAGCTTGTGTGCAGGCAAAATGTTCTCCACAAATTTAGAATGTGTCTAAACTGTCAAACATTGTTTTTAAAATGATTAGTAACCCTAGATGTGTTAGCAGTATTTCTAGTCTAAACTTCAGCCTGAAGGTTGGGAATCACTCCTTTCCCAGTAGAACACCTTCCCATCAACATTACAGCTTTAATACTCAGTGTCCTCACCTCATGATGACACTTAGACACAGCAGTCAAGTCCCTGCTCCTTTTCAGTATGTCTGTTGCTGCAAGGCAACTAAATGTTCCTCTCCTCTCATGATAAATGTTTCTGTTGCTCAGATCTAACAGCTTTTGCTCATCCTTCTGAAAATATGACTAACACATGTCTTTCCATTCTCTACCAAATTATATACCATCTCACTCGTTATTTCTCTTTTCAGACTTTATAAGAAGTGTCTTTAGTGCTGTGGCATCTTCCTTTCTTTCTTCTCTTTAAAAAAAAAAAAAAAAAAAAAAAAAAAAAAGAGGCTTTTCTCTGTGTTTACCAGAGAAGCTTGTCTCAATAATCCAGGACTTTAGACATCATCAATCTGCCAGAAAGCTTTGTGAGAGCGTGAGGACCACATCCTGGTGTCTAGGTTCCTCAGACATCATTGGGTGTAATTGCACTGGAACTATGAGTATGCAGTATTTGCTTTGAACACATGGCATAAGGAGAATTTATGTCTCCTCTTTATTTAGATAGATATTCCTCTGGCACCAGAAAAACTTAGGGCCAAGAGTAACACAAATTTTACTCTGACAAAGCAGAAGGAAAAGTGTTGGAATCAGAAAATTATAGAAAGTTTCCAAAAGATACTGTTTTTAATGTGGACTGAATACAGCAAAATACTATTCTAAGTCACAAAAAATGGTGAGGCTCATTCTCAGTTTATCTTCCATTTTATTTACTTTAAAGAATGTGCAAGATTGTAGACCCAAAGGACTACTTATAGGTCAGCATGTAAATGTTTTCCTTCAGTATTAGAAAGTGGATTACTGTTGATGACCAGTGGCCTTATCTGTTTTCTTGGTCTGTGGGCAGCTTTCTCTAATTCATGTTAAATGAATTAATTTACATAAATTACGATTAATTTTTTTTTTCAACTCATTTTAGTGAAATTTAGCATTTACATCCAAGATTTATCTCAAGTGAAGTATTGATTTTGTTCAAAATAATGGTATTTATTATTCCATATAGCATATTTATTTTAAATGTTTTCTGCTGGTTTTTAACAAGAATGTCATTCTGCATGAAGCCATTGAAACTTTATGTTCAGAGAATAATAGCCAAAATTTTTAATGTTCAATCTTACCATATTTATATTTTTGGTTTCTTGTAAGATTGAAATTGGGTTTGTTTTTCAAGCTACATTTTTCTACAATAGTATTGACTGTGTAATATTTTCTCTTTCAAATTTTCTAAAATATTGACTTATATGTGACCTAAAATAGTAGAATCACATAATCATTGATGATGGAAAGTACCTTTAAGATTATGAAGTACAATTATGGCTTAGCATTGCCAAGCCCACCCCTAAACGCTGTCCCTAAAGCACCACTTGGACACATGTCTTAAATACTTCTAGGGATGGTGAGTCGACCACTTCATTGGACAGAGTGCTCCAATGCTTGTGAACCCTTTACATAAAGAAATAACACCTAATATTCAATCTAAACCTCCCCTGCTACAACTTGAGGCCATTTCCTCTCCTCCTATTCCTTATTACCTGGCAGAAGAGATGGACCCCTGCCTGGTTACACCCTCCTTTCAGGTAGCTTTAGAGAGCAACAAGGTCTCACCTGAGCCTCCTTCTCTCCATGCTAAGCACCCCCAGCTCCCTCAGTTGCTCCTTATCAGACTTGTGCTCCAGACCTTTCATGAGTTCCATTGCCCTTCTCTGGACTCGTTTCCGCACCTCAATGTCATTCTTGTGGTGAAGGGTCCAAAAATGAACATAATGTTCAAGATGTAGCCTCACTTGTTCCCAGTACAGGAGGACAGCCACTGCCCTGGTCCTGCTGCAGGTCAAGTTGCCACTGGCCTTCTTGGCCACCTGGGCACACTGCTGGATCACATTCAGCTGCTGTCCACCATATCCTCCAGGTCCTTTTCTGCTGGGCTGCTTTCCAGCCACTCTTCCCCCAGCCTGTGGTGTTGCCTGGGGTTGTTGTGACACAAGTGCAGTACTTGGCATTTGGCCTTGTTGAACCTCATACTGTTGTCCTCAGCTAATTGATCCAGCCTGTCCAAATCGCTCTGCAGAGCCTTTCTGTCTTGCAGCACATCAACATTCCTGCCCAGCTTGGTATCGTGTGCAAACTGACTGAGAGTGCATTTGATCTCCTCATTCAGATAATTGATAAAAAACCAGGATTGGCCCCAGTATTGAGCCCTGAGGATGTAACTCCATTCACCGCCACCCTCTGGGCCACAGTATCCATCCAGTTTTTTGTCTAACAAGGAACACACCTGTCCAAGCCCAGAATAGACAATTTCTCCAGGGGAATGCTATGGAACATGGTGTCAAAAGTCTAAGTAGACAACACTGACAGCCTTTCCCTCATCCACTAGCTGGGTGACCTGTCACAGAAGATGAGGTTGGTCAAGGAGGACCTGCCTTTCCTAAACACATGATGGCTGGGCCTGAACCCTACACTGTGTGTGCTGCATGGTGACACTCAAGATTATCTGTTCCATGACTTCTCTGACACTGAGATCAGGCTGACAGGCCTGTAGTTCTCTGAATCCTCCTTCCCAGCCTTCTTGTGGATAGGCATCACATTTATCCACCTCCAGTCAACTGGGACCTCCCCGTTTAGCCAGGACTGCTGAAAAATGACAGAAAGGGTCTTGGTGAGCACTTCCACCAACTCCCTCAGTGCCTTTGAAAGGATCCCATCCAGCCTCAGAGATTTGTGTATGCCTAAGTGGTGTAGCAGGCTGCTGAATGTTTCCCTTTGGATTATGGGGGCATATCCTTTCTACTATTGACAGCATCTTTTTCTGACTCTGAATATCTCAGACTGCACTCCTGCAATACTCAGGCCCACATTATCTAGGCCTGTGGACTTTAAGATATGTAATTCTAACAAGGATTGTGTTTGTCTCTTCTCCTGATTACTTGTGGAAAGGGCATTGTCCTTGTGATACGATAAAAATATTTAAACCTGTTTCCTTTAAAATGCAGAACAGAAAGATTTATTGTCTGGGTTTGCATTTGTTGATTCTTCTTCACCCTCATTAATAGCTTTATAATTTGCATCTATTAAAGAGCTAAACTATTGCTATATTTTTGAACTGCAGTGTTAGATATCATGTCAGCAGTCTCCTTCATTATCTGTATTACTCCAGATAGAAATGTTTATAATATTTCTCACGAGTCTTAAAGATTTAATATATACTGATGGTTGCTATTTATTATTTTGACTTCTTTTGATTATTTTCACCTTACTGATACACTGAGATATTTTTAGCCCAAATATTATTTTCTTTGTGGAAAATGGTACTTCTTTACTATAATTTAGCCTTTGAAGCATTTTGCTGTTAACTCATATTTCCTGTTTAAGTATCTTCATAACACTGTTTTCAAAAACACCCTGTCCCAGGATCTGGGAATAATGGTTTGCCGTGTGAACTCAAGAGCTCATCCAAGTTTATAGAAAGGCTGTGGCCCATATTTTTCTTGGTTGTTTTGCCTAGGTTCCTATCTGTAAAAGGTAAATTATGCTATTTATCTACATTGTAAACCTCTGTTGAATCTATGTTAAAGAGTCGGCAAGCTCTTTACTTAGGGCAATATATACAGAAAAGTGACAATCTCAGCATGAAAATTTCAGTTTCATAGAAGTTGAAAAATACTTGAATGCAAAGAGCTATTTTTATTGTTTGCGTTATCCTGAACAAATAGCTGTATAGCTGTATAAAGTCTTTCTCTTATGTGGCTTATTACATATGTGAAAGAATGTTCCTTGTTTGGATATATTATTAGTTTAATTTGTGCATAAGCTTATCTTTCAATAAATTAAGTACATAAAGAGGTGTTTGGAAATCAGTAGGATAAGCAGTGAGTGTGTTGTGGTTTTGCTTTGGGTCAATTTGCTCTCACCCCCCACACAATTACTGTAAGTTGAGAGTCTTTATATCAGTCCAAGGAGGAGAAGCAGTTTCTTTCTCCATTCTCGGAGCTCCAGGTCTCTTAAATAACTCTGCAGCACTCTCGTCACAGCTGGAACTCTTTCTCTCTCTTGCTCTGTGTCGGCCTCCAGGGCTGGGCCTACCCCCCTCCTGGGCTAAGACTGGAGGCTGGGGGTTACTCAGGCCCTGAAGGGTCTTCCATGGGCTTGCAAGGGGACACTTGCTTACCATGAGAGATAATGGTTTATGAGTCCACCCCTGTTTTCCTGTGGGGGTCCCTCCCCATGGGAGAACAGTCCTTGATAGACCTCTACGACATGGGTCTAGCATGGATCCCACACACGGATCCCAACATCCCTGCCTGAGCCATTCTTGCTCCAGCGTAGGTTCTCTCAGGGTTATAAATCTTCAACAGGACTCTGCCTTATCTCAGGTCTCTCATAAAGTCTCAGTTCCTTATGCACCCACTTACTTCAATGTAGGCTCTTCCACTAGCAGCATGGGGGTTTCCTCACCCCAACAAACTTTCACAGGTAGCAGGGTTTTATTTTTCAGTCTTTTCCCTGCTGAAGGGAGAGAGGGAAAGGGGGGAGAAATAGCCCCCGCTTTGAACTTTCCTTCTCTCTCCTGCAGCTGCCAGCTTTGACCTTGGAGGTCCCTTATCTCTTTGCCGGAATTCTTCTGCAGCAGTTCTTCATCCAAGCAGTCAGTCCCCAAAGTTTCTTTTTTCTCTACTCTGTTATGGGAGAGAAGGGGGACTTCAGTGCCACACCTGCCCCTGGCCCAGGCCAGAGGAGGAGGGGGCCTTGGCCCACTCAGGGCCTGCTGCTGCTCCTACAGGGCTACTAATTTCAACTGCGCAACCACTCTCTCTTCCATTTTCTTAAATATGTAATTAGCAAAGGCGTTACTGGAACTTTTGATTGGCTTTTTGTCCGGAAATCCACCTGGACAAAACCATCCTCAGCCCCAGGGGCTGGCTGGCTGGGCAAAACCATGACAGAGTGATAGTCTAATTCTTCTCTCCTGTGCCTTTAAATCAGAAAAAACTTCACTGAAGCACATGCAGTTGAATTGATGTAAAAATCATGCTTTATGGGAAAATGAGGCTATACGGTGTTTGCATTATTATTTGCAAAACAAGCACTTCTGCTTTATCTTTATGCATGTAATTTCCTTCCACACACTAGTTTATTTCTTCTTTTGTAGGATTAGAATGGAAATGCAGAAAATTATCTGATCACAAGATTAATTAAAGTACATGGAGCATAGTGCCATTAGAAAGGTTTGAATACAAAAATTGAAGGACTTGCCAGTGAAATGGGTGAATATTTAGGAGACATTGTTAGTTACTCCTTGGAAAGTCTTGCAGAGAAATCATAGGCCTCTTAACAGAGGTAACTCCCATCACATCTCAGTGTGGAGCAATCTGGTGTTTTCTCTCACATACTCTGTCTTGCTCTGTTATTTTTTTTCTATGCAGTCAAGACATCTGTAATTACACTTAATCTATTGCACAAAATGTGCTTCTTGGGGAAAGGATTGTTTCCATTTTGGGCACTGTGCAGTTAATCCAAAAATTTTCTCTCCTCACCCATATTTTGATGAAGTAATGGCTGCTCAGCTGTCCTCAGTGGGCAAAATGGGTCTGGGATGCATAAATTCAGAACAATGACTTTTGCCTGTGTTTACAGAAGTGTCGGAAGGGACAATGAGAAGAAAAAACTGAAGTGCTACTGTTGAAGTGGAGGGAATGAGAGGAAGGAAGGTTGTTATCACTTCTGCTGGATTCCAAAGCTCTGTCCTTTTTCATTATCCTGCATCTGGTCTGTACTGTGATTGAGGTCTTACCCTATGAATGGGTAACACATCGTTTCCTGGCACTCTCATGTGACGTTCAGAGCTTTTGTGTATGAAGGAAGTCTGGTTTTGAAAAGTGTTGAACAGTGCTTGATTTTTCAGTGGTATTTAAGAAAAAAATCAAATAAACAGTGAGCTTGTGACTGGAAGAGACAAGTTCTCTATGTAATTGGAGACAAATATCTTGCCATTTGAAACTTTTTCTGCTTTTTAGTTTAGACAGGATGCAACAAGAAATTTCCTTCAGTGACTAGGAGCACATCCAAACACAGTCAGGCCTCAACAGGTGTTTGCCACATGCTGTTGTGATGGTTGGGATTAGTTGGGTAACAGTGAGCAAACATCTGTCTTGTATTATTCATACAGACCTCATTTCAATGCATATCGATGTTCTTATCAGTATGTGACAGTTGATTTGGTTCTCCAAAGTTCAGTAAGAGGGTTGATGGTAATGTATCCAGTAAATACATCTTTCTATTCAGGAATGCAATTTCTTCCCAACAGTGATGACAGGACTTCCCAGGCTATCTGAACACGAAGAAAGGGAAACTTTACCAATCAAAATGTGTGAGGATTTTTTCCTAAAGATTTTTTTGTTCTAGCCATACAAAGAAAATAGATCTACAAAACATATCTTACCCAAAAGAAAAGTTTACTATAGTATACTCCAATGGGAAATTAAAATATCAGGAAACAATTTTATTTTCTAATGTTTTGCCAGCTGCAGAACAGAGTCCAGTAAGTAGAAGAGACCTGGCCTGTTTGGTTGTTTCCTCTCTTGTGGCCAAATTTCTCTTGCTAGTCCTCTCACAGTCCTCTTTTAGGCTATTTATTTTTCCCTACATACCAACTGGCAAACAGAAATCCAGGCAAGGAAAATATGTAGGAGACATTTCCTAATGTTTCATTGGCCTTTAGAAAAGGAAAAAACAGTTAAGGTTAGAAAGAGTGTCAATCTGCTATTTATGTAGTGAAGAACAGTGTGATGCAGAAAAGGTAATTAACCCTGAGGGAATTTTTCTTCAAGACATAGCTCCATTTTTTTCTTCTCTGGCTCTTTCCATGGCTTATTTCTGTTCTCTTCAGGGAACTGCTCTGGAGTCTGCTCTTTAATATGTGTTGAGAAAACAAAGTAAGTTGGCTGTTGGGCTTTGATTTATTCAGGGTTTTTTTATTTGTTTGTAGTGGGTTTTTTTGGTCCAGAACGTAAGTCAAAATTTTAAAATAAAGTTCTCTGAATTAAGATGCAAGAGTGAAATCTAAAAAGCATATGAAGTCAATCATAAAAAAATTACTGTTATCAAAATATTTCTGTAGTTCTGGAGTATTTTGTTGCATTTTGTCTTTCCATCCAACCATGATCAAAGTTAACCAAATCTTTTTAAGCAACTGGAAGAAGTCTCTGTATCACAAACCTAGCTTACTGGGGAGAATTTAGGTTCCCTAACGTCTGCTGAAAGGACACTACAAGTTGCAACCAGTTGAGAAGATTTCTGTGAGGTACAAACAGTAACCTCTTGCTAAGATAATGGATTGGCTGACCAAAGGAGAGGCACAGTTGGATCTCCCATTTAACAACAGGGAAGTTGTTAGGAACGTGATAATCAGTGTCAGCCTTTGCTGTAGCAACCAGGAACTATAGGAGGTAAAGAACCTGAAGGGAGTAAGGAAAGTAAGTAGCAGACTTAAACTCATTAAGACTAGTAGGTGGAATCCCATGAAATAGCTATGAAGGGCAAAGAAGATAAGGAAATCTTGCAAATCTTTAAGGACAGGGTCATTCAATCATACTTTTTCTTATACTTGGGGGAAAAAGCCAGGAGCAAAATGCGAAGTCGTGCATTGTCAGTCATACCCAGGAAGGTCCTTACCATTAGCAACAATGGTCCAGGCTGGGTACTGGCTACTGGAGCAGCAGTACATTGTGTAAGTCCCCAAGGCTTTGGGAAAGATGGTGGGCTGCACAGGAGTGGACAGCCTGTGGAAATGACATCATTCAGTGCTGTATGAGCAAGGACACAGCTCCCTGTGGAAGGGAAACGATGGAGGGAAATGATTACTCTTCTCAGCTTGGTATGTCTTGGACCTACACCATCACTGACATTGAGTTCTCTGACATTGCCAAATGGGAGTGAACCCAGCAGAGGGCCAACAGGATCTTCAGAGATTGGCCTGTGGGGGAAGCATGAGATGTAGGGCCACTTCAGACTGAAGAAAGCTCGGAGCTGCCTTCTCACACTTTTAGTCAGGTTACTGGGGACAGGAGGCCAGGATCTCTGCAGCAGTGTGTAGCAGCAGGAGAGGAGACAACAGGCACAAGTTGAAACAAGAGAAGTTTTTATATATATATATATATATATAGGGAAAACTTTTCTTTTTTTACATGGAAATGGACCAGAGTAGAGCAGGTTTCCCACAGAGGTTGTATGGTCTTGTACCCTTCACAGTTTTTTAAGACCAGGCCTCCTTATGCTGCTGTGAGCTGGTTGATGCACTGGGGACCTCCTGAGGTTCTTTTTGACTTGCCTGTGATTCTATGACTTTTCTGCTCACAGATATCAGAACAAAGAAATTTTTCTGTGTCTTGAACAGAGAAGCTACAATTTTAAAAGAAAATATCAAAGGATGATTTTCCAATTCTTTTTTTTTTTTTTTTTTTTTTTTTTTTTAGGTGAGTGTGATCTTCTGTTTCAAAGCCTCAGTGATCTGAAAGACAAAACATTTTTTTCAAGTATAACTAACCACCTCTACTTTGTCAATTGCATTTCACTCTTTACCTCATGCAAAACTAAGAGAGAGGTTCAGGATGATCTTGGGTCAGTACAAAGGAAAGATTCTTTGAATTAGGTAAAAGATCTTTGTGCCACGTGCTGTGTCGGCAGACTTCCTCCTGCCCTTGCTTTGCTGAAGCCTAAACTTGTTAGCCCGTCAGTCATGCTCAGTTTTTAACTTCACTTTGTCATACAGTGGAAGTCATTGAAAACTAATGGCAGTTCTATTTATTGGCAAATTCTTGTTCTACTCTGCTTTTTTAATATCAGATCATGATTTAAATTGTCTCTGCATTTAAAAGGATGAATCATCTGCAAATGCTCTCCTAGCTGTTGAAGCCTGGGGATTAAGAAAAAGTAATTTGTCTTACTTTGAATAATTTTTACAGAAATTTAGTGGTTTTTTTAATAATTTGATATTTAACACCTATTATCTTATCTGAAATATCAATAAAATTAATTCACAAGATCTCTTTTGTGGATATTGTCAGCCGAAGGAATGTTAGGCCCAGGAAGATATTTTTAATAATTTTTCCAGAACCAGTTATGAACAAGTTGTAAATGTTGTTCATGAAACAAGTAGTTGTTGTGATCAGATTATGGTTTCAGCCATCTGCTTTCCTTCTGAGTTCAGGACTTTGTAAAAAAGATATGTAATAAAGGACTCAAACTACAGTTGATGACATAGCACTTACTGCAAATTATTTTGTAAAAAATAGGAATGTTTGGAAATGATCTATCCTTATGAGCTGTCATAGTTCCAGCCACTGAGGTTGAAATCCCCTTCCCCATGTCAGCTACTGGCTTATAAGGGATAAATCTTAGATGACTAAAGAGTCAACAAGGAACATGCATCATAGGCTTTCATACCAGATCTGCAGGGACTTAGTTGCTTTGATCTGAAATTTTTTTCCCTGTTAAAGGTTAGTAAGGATTTGGTATTTACTTGGGGACCTGACAATGACAATAATGAATGATTTGTGGAAATGAGCAGTAGCGTCCATGCATAAATATTTTCAAGTACTTGACAAAATTGTAAACCATCTTCAAGAAAATATTTGGCCAAAGGAGTTATATAAAGCCTGCAGCACACAGACAATCTGGTGATGGGTAGTTGTAACTGAGAACAGATTGCTAAGACAAATCTGTATTCAGCTGCAGGGATGCCAGAACTGCTTAAGATTTAAATAAGTCAATGAATCAATAATTCTGGATTGCAGTTTCGATTCCATGCAATTGGAAAGTCATGCACACTAAAAGTAATACTAAAACCTTCCATGCCATCAGTATGAGTCATATAATCTGCATGAAACTCATCATATCATAGAAAAACTAAAATACTCTATAATGTAAATAAATCAAACAGAAATTAACTAAAAGAACCATTTATTTCAAGATATTTTTAAGGTCTTAAAATTTTCTGAAATTCCCTTTAAAAATTTGAGACAGTATTATTTCTCTATCATCTTATTTTCTCACACTAGTCTTACAATTTCACATGTATTCCTTAAAAATACAATCTTCTTATTGAAATCTACATGTGCTAATGGTAAGGAAATTTAGTTCAGCCTTTGTTTCTTTGTTCATGTTGCTAAATCACTGGGTTCAAGCTGCACTCCATCATCAACCATATATATTGCATTTCTTGAAATGGTATTATTTACCATTGGTACTTTTTTGACATGAAATTTTGGAATTGATACTATAAAAATGTAGACAGCTTAGTAATGGCAACTACCTCTTACCTTAAATTACATCTTTTTTCTGTTGGATAGTGTATATATATACCTTAAAATTCTGCTTTGCTATGATGCGAAGAAAAAGGAAAACAGCCAAACAAGCACTGGGATATAGCCTTCTGGATGGCCAGACTGATCAACTACATGTGAATCTTCTATTTGTATGCCTTTAACATTCTTCTTTCTTTTTCTCCTCTTTTCTCATGCTGTAAGGACAGAGATTATTTTCTTTTTTGGGGACCTTACAGTTCTCAAAAAACCAGGGTTTTGGTCCAGGACCAGGGCTCCTAAATGTTAAGGTAATAGAAATTAAAATTATGTTTGTAATTAGAGAAACAGTGTAGTGTTTTTGACACAAATATGTTTGGATCACATGCAGAAATTCGTGTCTTTGTTCCAATCAAGTGGTACATATAAATAAATATTAATTCCACTGAAGTCTACTGTGTATTTAAAAAGTCATCCCATTCAAATCCATTGAGTAAGGTGTAAAATATCTTATTTATGTATTCTTTCTTTGGTGTATAACTAAAATACTATAGCACTTTTTTCACAAAAATATTGGGAAAAACCTCCCACATTTTAAATTAGATCAAATGCTGTAAATCAGCTTAATTTGGAAGATTTAGCAAATTGTTCCACTAACATGTATTGTTTAGAGCAATCAGTCTCTGCAGTCTCCTTTGCCTGACATAGAAACATGCCAGCTATCATTTTTGATTAAAATCTCACGGTAAAATAGTTGTGATGAGCCATCTTGCTTCAAAAAACATGTGGAAAACGATTTTGTGTTGATTAGTGACAACTGTTTTCTATGGTTGACTTCACAGATTATTGATTTTTGGCTTTAATCTCAAAATAGATGACAGTTTTGGAGGAATTATTTTAATTTCTTACCTTTATCACAACCATCTGATTCTCTCAGACATCCAGATTCTGGAGCCTTGCAATTTTTGGTGAAGAAAGAAAAGGACACTTAATCCTGCATATACATGCACAAGAAAATGTCTTGACTGAATAAATTTGATGCAACAATTTCAAGATCAATTGATACCTCCTAATTTTAATCAGGAAAAAAAAGTGATAAATGAGTTTTTAAAGAATCTGTCACATTTCACAGGAACGGCATTCATCAAAGTCAAATGCAACAGTTGTTTTTTATTTTCTTGGTTGGTGTCTTTCACTGTCATATCTGTGTTTTGCAGCAGGGGTCAAAGGCATTCTACTGCACTGAGTGTTCCAGCTTCCTTGGGCTTCTTGTTTGAGAGAAGATACAAAATATGTCAAGAACGCTTCAGGTCTTGCAAACTTCTGTACTAACAATGTGAAGTAATGGCAGTTTCAGAAATCCATTAAAAATAAACAAACCAGGAATTGTTCTTCATGATAAGGCAACAGAATAGACAATTGACACTTTTGTCCCTTTGCATCAAACACATAAGATCATCAGTTTGATGACTGGGCATGCGTATCAACTATTTTAATAAATTTCCAATAATCTCAGTATCTTCAATGCTTTAAATAGTGGTTTTATAGTACCTAGAAGTTCTGCTTCAGTTATGCTGTATGACTTATCTTGGGCTGGATGAAGCCTTGCAGTGTTCTTTTCTGACTTCAGCCACTAAAGGGACTTTGTTGCTTCTGCCAGTTTATATGGATTGCTACTTAACTCCTTATGCTATTAAATCTTTGTTAACCCTAAGTCTACCTGGAGGTTTAGACAGGGGCATGACAAGTGACTTTCTGTTAGCTATTCCACCATGATTGCTGAAATCAAAGTCAACATACAACATGCTCTTGTTTAGCTCTTGTTTTTTGGCTTTTCTATTTAGTGTCTCTCAAAGCAGTGAGAGACGTGCATTAACAAATTATCTGGGGTAATAGTGCTCATGAACTGATATCTGGATATCAGTGCATAATAGCAGCCCAGGTAAAGGGTTTTGGAGAACAGTTTGACCCTCACTGGTTTGGGGATAGGACAATAAAGTAAGTGAGGGCTACCTTACCTTTCTTATCCTAAAAAGGTTGTGTAGGACTGAATTTTAGGACTCAGACCATGGTCAAACAGACATTCTTCTGGGAGCTATTTAATATAATTCTTACTTGGTATTTACTCAAGAAAAACTTTCTTAAGAAAAAACAGGCAGAATTTGTCTACTAGCAATAATTCCTAGATTTCTTGAATCAGTGATCTTTATGTCACTTCCCAAGGAGGAAATGGGAAAGTTTACTAATATCCAGTAGTCTAAAAAGGTAATTTTTCTTTCTCTCTTTTGTAAGAGTTGTTTTATCCCTGTCTTTCCAAATACTGACAGGTATTTCTGGTAGATGATTTTTTGGAGTAAATACAGTGTTAGGTATGGTGTCAACAGGGTATAGGTCTTTGCTGTCACTTCTGACTTAGGAATGAGACTACAGAAATGCCTGCTTGGCACGGGCTTTGTCTAAAATACCATAAAAGAATCTTTTCACTTTCATATAGACTGGACCTGAAATATTAGAATTTAGCTATTTCTGACCTAATTTCTATGTATGGAAATAAGGTGAAAACAGCTTTCATTAGTTCAGTTTGTTATCTGAAACACTGGAACATCTGTCTTATACCAAAAATCCAAGAACAGTTGAAGGGCATGCCTAGACTGCTGTCAGACTGGGGAAAATATGGTTCTTCCCTTTTCTTCCCCTTCAACCTGCAGTCAGGTTTTCATGATTGAAAATCATAGACTGGAGGGAGGTGGCAAAGCGGAAATGCACTGAGGGTGCCAATGGCCTTGGGAGCTGTTAGTGCTCTGGCTCTGATTCATGCTATGATAAGTCCCTTGGGCACTTGTTTGTGAAAACCTTTCATTTGTGTGTACAGATCAGCTTAACAGTGATTTTTCTAGGCTCTGCTTTCTGAAGTGTTTTCCACTGACTATTGCCTTGGGTTTTGCACCCCCCTCTCCCCACAAGTTCAACTTTTAATCAATTCTACCCACGGATGCTGTTGCCAGAATCCCTTTGGAACATCAAAGGTTAGAGGGACAGCATCATAGACAGTCCAGCAGACTTCAATGGACTGGAAAAGAAGTAGCTAATAAAACGAATTAAGACATAGTCTTATCCTGTAATAGGAATAGTATTTTCAGTGCTAGTGGAGATTGCCATTCAGCAAGCCTTGCAGTTCAACACAACTTCAATTTCACAGTTGACCAGCTTTAAAAGTTGTTTATTGCTGTTTATATTGTTGTTATGCCACATGAATTCCCTTTTATCTCTAGGTTCAGGTTTTGGATACACTTTCTTCTGGATACCTTTCAAAGTTAGTAAGCCGAGGGCTTATAGTCCTGAAGAGGTTAGTCATAGCTTGGTCCAACTTCTGAACAATGATTAGGCTTATGATTTCTGAAATGTTTATGTGAACTGTGTCTTGTATTGTTTATTGCTGTTGTTGACACTAACACATATGGTCCAGATGGCAGAATAAGATCTGCATTTGAGATTATGTGGTGTATTGTAAACTCAGTTTTGCAAATGTACTTCTAACTAATCAAAGACAGAGCAATTGCTTTGAGTCATATGCTGGAAGGCTAATAGGGATATCTAATGCAACTCTTCTATTTCCAACTTGGAGAAGTCATCAGAGACAAATAACTGGAGGCTTAGTGAGACATTTCTGAAGCTACTAAGAAGCCCCTTTCTTTGGAAAACCTTAAATGCAGCTGAAAGAGAACTCCACAAATTATTTACAAAATAAAATAATAATGAATACCTGATGGTGAGAGCCAACTTAATAAACACTGGGCATTCTGCAAAGTGACCTAAACTAATTCCCTCACAAGAGTCTGATGAAATACAATAAATACGTGACTACTCCCATGTTGCAGCTGAAGGAAAAAGATGTAGATTTTCATAACATGGGGACATGACTAAGCCTGGAGCCTTGTCACCACAATTTCCCTCTCACTTTGCAGGGATAACTAGATTCTTCCAGGAAGTTTGTCACTTGTTCAGGTGCCGAACTACACATTTCTCCAAAGAGTAGCACCCCCACTGACTTTTAAGAAAACTGATCTGAACCAAGTACTTTGTATTTGTATTCAAAACACCACAGAGATGGGATTTTAGCACTTGTTCTGGTGCCTAAACTTGTACTTAGAATTCAGTATCAAATGAGCAAGGGATTTTTTGTAAAGAGACTATCAGAAGGTACTGACATGACTCAAAAGTAGTGCTTCCATTCAGCTAAGAAGGCCTGAGGCCAGGAAACAAAATTTGAGTCTGTCCTTGAGATGACACTACTTCTCTAATGTCAGTTCAATCCCATTTTCTGTTGGGACTGCTTTCCTTGGAATTAGCATTTATTTGCAATTTGATTTTTATTTCCTTTCGAGCTTTGTTTACATGATTGCTATAGCATAATAGCACTAATGGCATTGGGTCAGAACACAGCCTTGTGAATGGTGATGAAGTATCATTTCAGCTGCTTCTATAAAAAAACCCAACAGGGACAGCAATAACAGTGTCAAGGTAGTGTTGTGCCTCAGCTGGTGGCATAGGCTTAGAAACTTTCAGGTCAATCTGAATCTATTGGATTTATTGTCACAATTTTATTTGATTTGAAATAGCTCAACCAAGATAAGAGCCTGACTGTAGAAATAAATAATTTTTGGGATGAATGAGGTAAAAGAGGGATAATTTTTCTCCAAGAAATACAAACAAAGTAGTAAGTAGACTGCATTTCTAGAAAAGTTTAGGATTTGCAGTCTGGACTGGTTGTTATATCAGACTTGAGAGGTTCATCTCAACTTTTCTGTACCGCTTTTGTTATTATCTTTCTTGGGCATCTGCTGGACTTCCTCTACAGTCAGGTGCCCTGTACCCTTCCCCTTTTTTATCACTACTTCCATGGGCAGGGAACTGTTTACAATTCCTATCACACTGAGCTGGATGTTCTACAAATTACAATTTCATTAGTCTCCTCTGTACTTTTATTGTCCTCCTCATTTATCTGTGATAACATCTGATGTGATTTAGCACAAGAAACATTGCATTCTTTCAGCATAAAATATCTACTCTCTTTAGTTTTACTAAGTGCTTTGCACAGAAGAAACTATTCTTGTTTTCTACTTATCTTTCAGTTATTTCTAGGACTTACATACTTCCAATATCTATATGTTTTTAATGAGAAAAGTTGTCTACATACCTTTGTTCTAGTGTTACCATTGTCTTTTTATGATGGCATACAATTTGAGTAATTTTTTTTTATAAACCACATTGCTTTTCAATAAATTGCAAATGCAGTTTATACTGCATTTAATAATAAATAAACCACAGATTAATTGCCTACAAATACAGTGCATCCTTGTTTCTTATGGTTTTCATTATTACTACAGTATTGATAAACCATTGAGAAGCAAAAAGGAGCACTGTTTTATTCTTAATAGTTAACACAGATTTACATGTGTTTATGTGAAAAAAATTAGGTGTTATGAATGATCAAATAAAATAAATCACAGTAGCAAAAGCACACAAAAGCCAAAAGTATGCTTTTGGTTCACACTCAAACATTTTAATTTATGAATGTTTTTAACATTGTTATTCAGAAATCACCAAATATCTCCAGGTTCTAATATATTTATGAAACTTAGTTTTTTCACAATAAACATAGCAACTAGAACTTAATTTGGATTTCATCTGTATATTTGAAATATGACCTCATAAAACTGGGTCACATTTCACCATTTGTATTTACATATCTCCCCTCTAATATAAAATTGAATTATACAATCAGGCTATGTGAAACACATTTTAGTACCAAAGCATTTCACTAATCTCCTTTGCTGTTTAGTATGATTCATTTTGTAAATATTTACAAGTTTGTTTCTGAAAACAAGAATTTTAAATGAAGTAGAAAAGATGAATACAACAAAAGTAACAAATCAGGAAAGCATTTTTTCTTGGCTTCATACTGATTGAACTCAGAGATTGAGGAGTGTTGCAACACAGAATTTTCACAGATGTAGAGATTCCTTTTTTCTTTCCCCCACAACAGCTACCACTGTACATGGCAGGTTTTTGTGACTTTGTCAGCTCTTTACATTTAATCAAATTTTACAGCATCTCTTTGTAGCTATACTGGAACAATAGAGCTGCAGGTGTTACCCTAAAGTTCTCCATCATTTACATTAAAAAAACTTTTAAAGGACAGTTTGCCCTCCTGTTTTGAAAGAAGATTTGTGTTGTGATTTTTGAATCAAATGATCTAGAAAAGAAATTTATTTACTCATGTGTTTACATGTAATTTCTACCTCTTTTCATTAAACCTTCATTGTAACAGTTTAAAAAACCTGTTCACACAGAGGTTACTTATAATACAGGGGAGGACTGCACCAGCTCTGGGTGACAGCGCCAGCCCCTAAGGCGGACGATACCAGAGGCAATTAAGCTATGGCAAGATTAAGGAAAGGGATGCTTATTTTTTTACCTCAAAGAGCAGAAGTTGAGGGAACAAACTTTCTGTGCCTAACTCATCCACTTTGCATCTCTCTGGCAGAGCAAACTGGGTGGAAATGTCTCCACTGATGTTTCTCAAGCCTTGGGTATAGAGAGATGGCTTCACCCAAGCTATTTGTCCAGGCTCCAGAATTACATGACCATTGTCAAGTTTATGACCCTTTGGCTCAAGCAAACTTTGAAGGGCACAGGACTTAGCAGTGGGTCATATTTACATATTTACATATTAGTTAGACCCAATCTTAAAGGACTTCTCCAACCTAAATGGTTCTGTGATTCTTTGAAAATCTAGTCTGAAGTGTCTAATGTCTGCAGAGATTCTTCTGAAGGAGAACAGTAGAATCTTACATCACAGTAATACACAATCTAGCATATTAACAAGCTCTAGTGAATGGGATTGTCCAAGACGATAAAACTGAACAGGTTATATTTGATCTGAGACAGAAACTATCTGTGAAATAAATAGGAGAAAAACTTCAAGAACTACAAAAAGGACTTTTTGGCACTGGGAGAGCATGGAAGCCTTTTGCTGAAATGGGAATATGGCTGGACAGAGCTGGATGAACATTGCTTATAAATATTTATTTGACTTACAGATGCGAACTTCACTCTGACTCATGCCCTTTTCTGTCTTTATTACAAGAATTTTGAAAGTAAAACTTTATTTGCAGAAGTATCCTTGGAGAAGGAATCAATTATTGTGTGGTGGATATACCTATGCAGTCACATAGGAAGTATATGCCAACTCATTTTGAAAACTATTTGTTTGGAAATCATGCAATGAAAGAAATGATGATGGTTAAATTATATAAATCACACAACCAAGCCCACCAAATTCTGCACAGTGTAACTTCAAGACATTGAGCATGGCCATTAAGTAATAAAAAAAAGACATGACATAAACAATTCCCATATGTTTAAAAATTAAATAATTGACAGAAATTAATAATGAAAAATGACTAGTCTTTTTCTCTTTCCTCCCAGCCCCCTGTATTGTGCAGGAGAAACACCTCTTTCTGGATTGCACTGCAGTCTCAAACTTTCTGTGCCTCCCTATGTGCTAAACTGTGTTTTTTTAGCGGCATCTTCACTGCAGCCATCTCAACCTTTTATATGCTGCACTCTGTTCTGCTAGCACCTCCTACTTCTCAGGAGGCATATGTAAGGCAAGGTCCTTCTTGTTAACAAATAGAGTGAGCTGCTGTAACACCAGTCTCAAATTTTAGCTGAAATTTACGGCAGCACAGTCTTTTTTGCACTCTCAACTGCTCTCTTCAACCTAGTTTTCCAAAGGTCCCTCTCTGTTATTTCATCCCACCACGTAAGTTTTTCAGAGCTGAAGCTTCAAGCCTGTCTGCACGACTTTCTTAGCCAAGTGGCTCTGCTTGTATATGTTTTTTGTCTTGACAGTCTGCTGGGGCCAGTGTCTGGGATGCAATGCTAGGCTGTTTGTTTAGTTCAAGGCTCATTGTTTTCTTGATTTGTTTTACTTAGTCATTTTGTCTGACAAAATGACAAGATGGTAGTGAGTGTTTCTTCAGGCAGAAATAGCTGCCTGATGTCATCTTTCAGGGTGGTTAATTTTCTAAACAAGATCCAAGCTGCTCTGGTGCTGGGTGCCATGAAAATTAAATTTCTTTTTAATTGCTAGATGCACAATTGCAAACAGAGAGCTATGCAGTTTGTCATCAGCTCCTTTGTAGGAAAAACCCAAATCTTCCATCTCCCGATCACCTGCCTCTTCAAACTCCTCCTTCCTCTCAAAATGAAGATGAAAATTTTACCCTCTTTAGACCTTTCATCAGGCCTGGATGAAATGATATTTAAATTATAGGTCCAAGAGATCAGTGTAATCAATATGTTAGACCAAACAAGAGCTGGTCTCCTAAATCTCAGAAATACACACTTTGGCTCATCAACAGGTGAGATCTTGGGTGAAAGTTCAGAGAGAAATATATCAGAGGCACTGTTTTCCATGAGCTTACAGAATCTTTCACATCCTTCTTGATTTAAGTACATTTCAGGTTTAGATGATGCTCCTATAGCAACGGACTAAATTACCTCTTTTTAAAGTCATATTACCTAGGATTCCATTCTGCTGTTTAAAAAAATTATCTCTGGAAGGCTGGTAGGAGAGTATTCTTGAAGTACTCTCTTGGTATCTGCTTTCTCAAATACCTTATATATTCTTGAGTCCACTTACATTCCATCACTTTGAGGTTACCGTACTGACTTAGCTTTGGCCAGAGTATGGCCATTCTTATGTTTTTCTTCCTTATCCTCTTATGCAATTACATTAAAGAATATAATGACATAAATATGTTGACAGTAATCTCAGAGGCCAAGATTTGCTGACCTGGGATGTTTTCATAGTGTTATTATTTTTAGATAACTGGCATACAGCCAAGTGTGACAATATGGGCAGAAAGAAGTAAACATGTGCATTCCTTGTATAGAGAAATCCATGGGGGTTATACTTGAACTTAATTTTGTATGAAGAGAAGTAGTTAAGAAGACAAAAAAAGTGTGAAGAATATTGCATGCTTCCCAAGATATCATGCACTTCCAAGAATAGTCTTGGAAGCAGCAGGCAGGCTACATTTATGGTTGCCTTGCAAGTGTGTGTGAGGGGAACCTGGCAGATCAACCACAAAGGTGGAGCTGTGGTGGCGACAAGAGTGGAGGCACACTAGGAATGGTGGAAGAAGGACAAGCTTCAACATCTCATGGTGAAACAGAGGAAGTCTGTTTCAATATTATATACGAAAATAAAGAGATCATTAAATCTAGACCTATATGAGGTCAGTAAGAAGAAAAAAATTGTGGTTGGATGAGTGGGCAGGTAGCCATCAGCTTAAGTTTGAAGAAATTATCAGGAGTCAGCTTGTGGCTATGCTATTTTTACTAAATGACACCAACTATCTGATAGCTTTAGACTTCTTTTTCAACACTGGGTGGTAGTTGTTAAAGGACATGGCAGAGCAAACTACCCTGTTCATCTGCAAGGGGTCATGCCTAGAATTTAGGCATGGTGTGGCTGTGTGATCCTTCCAAATAACCACAGAGTGTCCGGCCCACTCTGTAGACAAAACAGTGGCAGAGTTGTGTCACTGTTCATACAAATTATGACCTTTTAGGAACACAGAAAAGGCTTAGCTTAGTTTTCACATGCTTTGCTGTATGCTCACCAAAAAGAGAAAAGTTGGATCTGATGATCACTTAGGCAACAGAAAGACAGGAAAATTCTTGTCTTGTTCGCATCTTTTTCATTTCCCTGAGGACAAGGCTCTGCTCTTTGATCTGATGATCCTGTCTCCATTTTGACTCCCTGTCTCCATTCTGCTCTCTATGTATATATGGGAACATCACAGTAAATATGGAAGTCATGTACAGAAGAGTAATCTACAAGTACAACAAAGAGCAGAATGTTGCAATGGCTCAAGAAGGATCATTTTGGGGCATTACTACAAGGATATTTTCATATTTCATTTTCAATATGAAAGGAAAAGATGTTACATCTTTGTTTAGGTATAAACAGTTCTTTTGTTGAAGTAAATACAATTATCTCATTTTCTGTAGACCAGAGTGGTACTGTTTTCAAGCACTGAGTCTGAATAAACAGCAGACTGTTCTCATTCAGATGTGAAATCATAAATTGTTTTCCCCCTTTAAATGTCCCTGGACTTTTTGAAATGACATCACCTGCGCATTCATCAAAGCTCTGTATTTGGCTGGTTTGACAAAAATTAAGCAATGACTTGAATATGGTCCAATTTGCAGAAAAAAGTTACTTCAAAAAAAATACATGTGTTTTAAATTTGTTTTGGAGGCTTAGTAACATAAAAGTTTTTATGCTGTTATTTCCATACTTCTTCTCTTCCCTCCTCAGATTTTTTGGAATGTGGATTGTGTAGGATCAGAAATGTTTTCATATTGAGAAATCTGCAAATCAAGAAAACACACTGCTCAGAAATGTCTGTATTTTCTGATAACCTTGTTTGGAGGAAAGAAAGTTTGCTTGAGGCCATGCTGTTGTTTCTGCCTAGTGGGTGGGTCAGCTGAGCTGGTGCGTTTCTTCAAGCAGCTCTTGAGCAGTTTGTGACAGAGAGCTCCACAAAAAAGCCCATGCAGCAGGCAGGAGGTGTCTCCTAAGTGCAGGATCAGACCCACCCCACAGTGCTCAGCTTTATGCCTGAGTTTAATTCTGTCTCCCCTTAGCAAAGGGCAATATCCAGAGACTCAGGGGCTGCTACTGGACTAAGGAACCTCATCTAAGCCCTGCTAGGGGTGGGAAGTGACCCACTAGATCACTGGGGGTGATCCACTAGATCAGCAGGCATTACCTGTATGCCGTAGTGCAGGTGGGGAGGCCAGTGTGCATTTAAGCAGCTTGGTGGTTTTGGCACAAATGTGCCGGGTGTGCCTGTCCATCTGCCTGTTGTTTGGTGTGGGAAGTGGCCATGTCCCTGCTGACCAAGTCATGCCAGAGTCCTGGTCTCACACCAGCAGTGGTTTTCACTGGAGCAGCAGCAGGAGCTTCCTGTGAGTCCTTCTGTCAGCCTGGAGGAATCACCTCTAGGTGTCAGGTTGTGCAGCTGGGAAGAACAGTGCCCTCCAGTCTTCTACCTTCTGCCACCAGTGAGGGGAAGTACCAAATAATTCACTAGACTAAATAAATATGTAAATTAACTTTTGAGGGCCAATACAGCTTAACACAGGAAAAGTCCAAACTTCACTTTTCTTGGTAATTAGATAATAAACATAAGCTTTTATTTTCAAGGATTAGTTTTCAGTTTGTGTAACATTACTGGACAATGGAAGACAGACTGTGGGCAAGTAACATTCCCGTATTAAATTAATTAAGGAGACCAGGCTGGAATTATGTAATCTTCATTCCTCAAAACTGAGAGCTTGGTAAAATAGTTAATTCTTTTCATAGCAGCTTTAGATTGGACCCAGAAGGCCAGCTTATTGCTGGAGTTAATGAAAACAATATCGTTGCTGTGTACTCCTGTTTAAAGTCAGAAGGCCAAAAGCTGTGGGCCTCATTGGGCCAAATTTTTCTTCTTGCTCACACTTTAACACAAGAACTGTTGCAGTGGATCAGAGCAAAACTCAAATCAACAAAAATTCTTCTCCAATAGTGGTCAGAACTTCATATTTAAAAAGAGCATATGAAACAGTGTGTGTTAAGAGAACTCTTTCCTTCTGCAGATTTTTACTCCTTTTAGCAGAAGTTTGGACCCAAGTTAAGGCTTTGTCAAAGTTTCATTGGGCGGTTGAGTTTAATAGACACCTGCAGAGCTGCCTCTGGCATCTCAGTAACCCCATGGACTATTTTTTCCTTCGTCTGGACAGGGACAGCTTGGCTGCATGTGACTATTCTGATGACAGTTTACTGTTGGGGTAACTGAACCAGCCAGTTCTGTGACCGCCACTCAGAATGGCCTTTGCTGTGGCTTGTGTCAAGGTGCCATATGGTCACACTGCTGTTAAGAGATTCAAGAAACAAACCAGTATTTTTAAAAGAAGACTTTCACACGAATGTCTATGTTCGTATTTAGGTAACTGTTCATTAATTTTTAGGCAATATCACTGGGCAAGTTGCATGTGGAGCAGTTTAGATTAGATAGTAGGAAAAATTTCTTTAGGTAGAGGGTTGCCAAGCATTGGAACAGACTGCTCAGGATTGAATCATTAACCTTGAAGGTATGTAAAATATGTGTAGATATGTCACTTAGGGATTAAAAGATACATAAAAACTGGAGGTTTTTAAGATGAAACTGGATGTGACACTTAGTGCCATGGTCTAGTAACCACGGTGATAGTGGATCAAGGGTTGGACTTGATGATCTCAGAGGTTTTTTCCAACCTGGCTGATTCTATGATATTAAGGGCCTTTTCCAACATAAATGATTCTATGATTCTGTGACTGAGATCTGCACAGGTTTTTTGTCATAATCTAGCAAACTCTTGCATCAGAGAAGCCCAGGCTGGTATCTGGCAGTGAGTTAACATAACTCCAGTTTGGGCTGTTTATACCTCTCTTTCTTCTGCTTCTTTTCATCCATGGGTTGGGGAGGAAAAATCATCTTCATACTAAGTCTTACTAGAGCTGAAGTTACAGAGAATGACTCAAAGCATCTTAAAAAACTGCAGTTGCTGAGCACCTTTTGAATAAGACTCTTTCTCTGCGGTCACTATTTGCAAGATACCACATTTGGATGAGCAAATATCCAGGACAGATGATAGACTTCTGGTTGAATTATGAGCCTTGAATAGAGAAGACCATTAATACATGGAGAGAGCTAAGGACCTTTATTCAAATGAATGCCTGGTGGGCTTCATGTCTGAACTGAAGAAGCCAAAATCACATCTTTCTTTTGAGGTCGAAATTCATATATCTATAACCTGGCTATATCTTCTTCTCCTGTTTGCTGTTCCGATTAATTTTTATTTGTACAGTGTAATCAGACTGAATTCTGCATACTTTATTCTAATCTTATCTGCACAAGAAAAGGTTTCATTCCAGTGGATTGTCAGAGTCCTTTGTTGTATCAAGTACATTGGCAATATTTCTGCATGTTGAATAGGACAAACTAGGCACTTGCCATTTCTCATATGAGTAACTACACACAAAAAAAAAAAGTGTTCTTTCTGTGGAAGGTGAATGAACAGTGAATTTCTGTGGCAGCAGCATTGCCGATAGTAGCGTCAGAATATACTGCTTTTTGTCCACTGTTCCAAAAGAGCGGAGAGCTTCATAAGCAGCATTTATACTCATAGATGCAGAGGACAAACAGTACTTGCTTATTGCAGTAAGTTTCTTGAATAACCAGAAGAAATTACAAATAAATTTGTTCAGTGAGTTTATCTAAAACTGTAAATGAAAACTAACTCAGTATGTTAGAGCTGATGTCAGCTTCTTTTATTTATTTATTTTTTTTTTGAAATGTTATGTTCCTATTTTGCAACTGGAGAGTAAGTGACATGGGCATTTAGAAAATACTTTTGAAAGGAAGCAAGTGGTCAATTTTAAACATATTAATTATTGTTACATTTTGTAAAAACAAACCATGATTCTTGTTCTCAGCAGAGAACATTAAGAAAGTTTAAGACATGTGGTGTTGGTGATTTAGTAAACCCCACATTAAATTTAAAAAACAAGAAGCATAAGGGAACATGGAAATAAGTAAGTGCATAACAAGGAAGAGGACACAGAACCAGTGTTAAGTGAGAAAAGTGGGCCAACTAGTTGCTGGGAGGGAAAAAGTAGGACTTTTGGCAAATATGAATCCTGGTGAAGGGAAAGAAAGGACATGCGGCATGAAGCAGTTATCAGAATCTTAAGTCAGATGAGTAGGAAGCTATGTGACAGAACAGAAAGAAAAATTGAAAGGGTAAATGGTGCATCTCTGAGAAGGACTCTCATAACAGAGGACTGAACTAGGAAGAAGGGAATACTTAGAATCAAAGAATTTTAAGGGGTTGGAGGGGACCTTAAAGATCATCTAGTCTCAACCCCTCTTGTCATGGGCAGACACCTCCCACCAGACCACAGTGTTCTAAGTCTTATCCAACCTGGCCTTGAACACTGGCAGGGCTTGGGCATCCACAACCTCCCTGGACAATCTGTCCCAGTGTCTAACCATTCTCACAGTAAAAAATTTCTTCCTAATATCTAACCTAAATTTCCCCAATTTTTACCCATTACTCCTTGTCCTATCACTACAGCTCCTGATGAAGAGTCCCTCTCCAGCTTCCCTGTAGGCCCCCTTCAGATATTGAAAGGTTGCTGTGAGGTCTCCACACAGCCTTCTCTTCTCCAGGCTGAGAAGAGACACATCTTTCTCAGCCTGTCTTTGTAGGATAGGTACTCCAATCCACTTATCAGCTTCATGGCCATGCTCTGGATTTGATCCAACAGTTCCATGCCCCTCCTACAGGGCAGACATCAGAACTGTACGCAGTATTTCAGCTGGGGTTTCATAAGAACACCTACCTCAACCTGCTGGCCATACCTGCAGCCCAGGATTTCATTGGCTTTCTGGTCTGGGAGCACACACTGCTGGTTTGTGTTGAGTTCTCCATCAGCCATCACCCCCAAGTCTCTCTCCACAGGGCTGCTCTCAATCACTTCTCCATCCAACCTGTAAGTGCGTCTGGGATTTCCACAACCCACATGTAGGATCTTGCACTTGGCCTTGTTGAACTTCATGAGTTGTCCCACCTCTCCAGCCTGTCAAGGTCCCTCTGGATGTCATCCCTTCCCTCCAGCGTGTCGATCACACCACACAGCTTGGTGTCATCAGCAAATTTGCTGAGGGTGCACTCGATCCTGTTGCCCATGTTACTGACAGAGATGCTGAACAGGATCTGCCTCAGTAGTGACTCCTGAGAGACACCACTCATCACTGGTCTCCACATAGACAATGAGTCACTGACCACAGTTCTCTGTGTGCTGCCATCCAGTCAATTCTTTAACCACTGTCCATCCATCCATTTCTGCACAATTTGGAGACAAGGCTGCTGTGCAGGACAGTGTAGAAAAAAAAAAAAAAGTGTACTTATGCTACAATATCGTCCTGACTTAAAAGGAAGAGTTACATTATTGATTAACAATCTTCATAGTCCATTTTTATTTTGTCTTTATTCTTTTATTTTGTCTTTATTCTTTGCGTGTGTGTTTGAAAACGTCATTCATACACTTAAAAAATGGATTTAATTTTTTAAATGAAACATAAACATATGTTTTCTAAAGCAAAAATTCAGGAGTAATGTTGATCTGTAGCAGTATTCTGTCACAGGTCTCACACTTCATGTTTTCATTTATCTTTTTTTTGGGATGCTCTTTGTTAATCTTTCATGTCTGTCTTTTGCCTTCTGCATTTGCCAGTCCCACTGGGAGAATCCAGAGAACTTTGGAAAAACACCAGATTTTTTCTCATCCCCTTCCCCCTTCCCTTGAATTTACAGTTTAATGAAGCACACATGCAGACTCTTTTATAAATTATAAGTTTCTAACATGAAATCAAAGACTAAATAAGGAAAATATCTAATAAGTGGGGAAACTATGTAATTGTGTGACCATCACTCTGACAGAAAGTTCTGCTTTAAAAGCATTCCTCTGCAATTGCTTCTCATCTGGCTGCCCTTGTGCTCTTTAAGTACCTACAAAGGAAAATATTCAGAATATAACTCTGAGTTAGTAATTTGTGAATTACACCCTGTCATAACTCAGGTCTCAGAAACATGTTTTTCTCAAAGTATCTATTGGTTCTCTACTTCACCCTGCTGTGGCTGTTGACTATTCAGCAGCAACACTGAAGAGCATTTAAAAAATAAGTGACAGCTTCTTAAACCTGCATGAAAGCTCCAGTCTAGAGAGCTAAATATTCAGAAAGCTTTGAGTTGAATACATTATAGCAGAAAGCTCTGTTCCTCCTGTGACCAGAAATGGTTATAATAGAACACCTCTGATTTGAGAGAATTCACAAGGAATTATAGAGTGGTCATTCCCCCAGGAAACTATAAAAAAAAGTAATTTAAAAAGTGTTCAGCTCCTATATGTGCTTTTGAAACTACTAGATAGCCCTCAGGAAGCATATATTCAAGTTAATCCACCAATAGTGAACTGACACAGTGACATGAGGTTAAATCCTGAAGCTCCAAATGAAATCAAACTGTGAAGTGACAACCATCTAGACAAGAAGAAATCCCAGGGTTAAGACCACTGCAAGATCCTGATTTCTTGGCAGAGAAAAAGTGCAGCAGAAGCAGTAACTCTTTGTACTAAGTTGAGAAGGCACCAAAGTTGCCCAGTAGCTCTCAGCCAAGGCAACGTCATTAAATGTAACCACAGTAGCTAAAAACTGAGATGATTTAATGCAGCCCCTTTTCCAGCCGTGCTGGTGCCTTTTGACTGTCTGTTGACATGAACTACAAGAAAACCAGGCAGATCTGGAATTTCTTAAATAGCCTGTCACCTGCATTGACAGTACAGTTGAAGTCCACACCCACGCCCTTCATCAGCCATTGAGGACTGATGCCTACAAAGTGTATGGCCTGGAGTACAGCAGAAGACTGCATATGTATAGGAATGCAATGTGTTTTACTACCCGAAGTTGAAATTTGTGATTTAGGAGAAAATGGTAAAACTCCCTCACGTCTTATATATGAATAACATAACTACTTCCCTTACAAATAAATATAAATGCATTCAGTATATTCTATGATCCATAGCTACAAAGAATAATTTTCTCATTCAGTGACTTAGTATGGATACTAAGATAGAAACTGCATTTGTTATGATTTCAAAGAGAACTTTATAAAGATCATATTTTGTGTGATACAAAATCACACATCAAGGTCAAAACATATCTCATTGGTATGTTCTCCTGGATTTTTAAGATTCAATATTGAGTTTCTGAGTTAATAACTGAAAACAACACTTTAGCTGAAATAGAAGTAGAAACAAGTTTATTTGTCTCCAACAATCTTCGTATTTGTGCTTCTTATTCAGGCTGACATATACACACACAGACTTACCTTCTTAAAGATTTAAACCTGGTTGTTAATAATAATAAAATATTGCAATAATCCTTATTTAGTTGAAAGGAAGTCTTATATTTTTTGCAGGAATAAGGTTGACTTTGGCTAAACAAACAGTTATACAAAATGCTGAAATCTAGGGAGGATTAATCTTTATTAAAGGTTGCTGAGATGACAAAAGTCTGCCAGGAGTAGCCAGAAAAATTTAAAGAAGGAGCTGGGAGAAAGGGTTTTGATGGATATTGTATTCACTGAAAACCATGGATTATATATTCAATCAGAAGTACCAAGAATTCATAAACACTTAGGGAATAATTTTGGTTGAAAGTTTGTTACAGTTTTTAATTATTATATTTCTGTAAAAGCTGCATGTTTTATTTCAAATTTCTCCAAATGAAACATTTAATTGTCTTTCTTTTGTGAGACATTTTATTTTGACATATGCTTGTAAAATTCTAAAGCTAAAAACATAGAGTAAAAGTTTTTCTGTTTCTTTCTCAGAAAGGGGGTTTACCTTAAGGAGAAGAAAACTTCTTTTCTGTTTTGAGCTGCTTCAGATTTATTTTGAATTATTATGTCTGGTTTGATGAGGGAAGTGAAAAGTTGGTTTTTCACACTGTTCAGTCTCTGAGAGGTCAGGAGATGTAGCTGGTATAGAATATCATTAAAAGGAATAAAATAAGAAAAGAAAAAGACTGTAATAGAAGTGCACTAGCTACCTTTGTCACATGATGTGTGACTTGATTAAATCTATTTCTTTGACTAATAGTATTTTGTATTCTGGTTTACTCTATGAGTGAGTACATACTTTTCTTACATAAAATTGTTATGTCGTGTGAAATGTGCTTGCTATAAAAAAAAAAATCTTACAATGAAATCTGCCAAGACTGATTGAAAAAACAACAGTTCAAAATGGGGTTGAGAAAGTAATTCTGACCAGGGTATCCTATTTTCCTGGTTTGACTACTCTGATTGAAACCATCTGTGAAGAAACAGCCCTTGCGTGATAGGCCCAGACACAAATTAATAAGACAACATTGTGTTGACCTACTAAGCAAAAAGTACAACAGCCCAATAACTACAAACAGACACAGCTATTTTACTGCTTTGTTAAAAACTCCCCTTCTCCCACCCAAATTGTATTGCGGTGGCTTCTTTTGGCTCTATGTAAATTGTCCTGTGAAAATGTACACTTCCCCAGACAATACCACCTGTGAAAGATTGAAGCCTTTAGTCCTGAGGATATGTTTTCTCCTAGTAGTTCACCAAAAGTAGAGGGGTTTTTTCTGTTTTGTTTTTAAACAGCTTAGTAGTTATATTACATAAACCAAACTGGATGCAAGGGTGCTTGATCCCAAGGGTCAGAACTTTAAGGTTTCCAGTGGAGACTTTGATCACTCTTATTTTCTGCATCAGAATTATGTCATGTAATAAGTCAGGGTTAACACACTGCTCTTGTAACTTGAATAAAATTACCAAGCTAAAGGTAAGGACTCTCTACCCTCCAGTAGGAAGTGAAATACAATTTTTTTGTGACTAACACTAAATTGTTTGTAGCATCAGAGTAGTAGTTAATCTGTTTTTAGTGGGCCTGTGACAGAAGAATCCAATATTGCCTTTGTCTCTGCATGAGATGTTACAAGCCTACTGCTGGCGATATGGACACTCCAGCACTCTGCACATCATGTGTTTGACAATTTATTTCACTGAACTTGAACAATGTTTTTTTCATTATCCCTCTGTTTTTCTGAAGTTTTATATAGCACTGCCTAATCTGTCTCCTAATGATATTTACAGCAGACAAGATATATCTCAAGTGCCATTTTCTATGATGGTTGAACACCTGGATAGTATCAATCTTTTAATAGAAATTCAGATTTTTAACTCTTTTGTTGCTAGGTGTTATTTGAAAAAAATATATCTGTCAATATTAGAAGAATCAGACTAAGCATGAGAGCATAAATAGCCATGAGAGCCTCCAAGAACTGTTTTCATAAGTTACATACTCACAGTATAAGTATTAATCTTATTGTCAAATAGCCTATTCAATTTATGACTTATTTTTTCCAATTTCTAAATTTGAAATTTGAATGGACTAATAGTTTCCATACTAAAGGTAGGCATTTTCCCACGCAAAGAACACTAAAAATTTGAACAACATCCATCAGGCATGAGGAAACGGAAAGATACAGTCCCCCTTGAAATGCAGAGCTCATGCAACCACGTGCCTGTTCCACATGGGGCACTGTGCGCTAAACTGATTGACGCTCAACAAGACTCAGTGTGGCACTAAATATTAACCCCAAACTGTCCAATAGACTGCATCCTGAGAGTAATATGTGGGTGAATGCTGTGTCTTTTCTATTCTATTAAGAAAAATCTTCACTGTATTTGAAATGCTATATGAAGCTGTCGTAAGACTGTGATTTGCGATGCCTATCTCCTGCAAATACATTTGGGAAGACTGTTGGAGACAACAGGCTTTAATGTGCTCTTAGAAGATTCTGCATTCAGGGTTTCAGTTATAATGATTCATGTTATGTACCAGAAAAATGTAAAGAATTAAAACATGTATTCTATAATTCAGAAATTTCCTAGGCATTTATGAGACTTACTATCAATTCTAACTAAAATAAAACAAGTAACAAACCAAACCATTACAAGAGAGTGCATAATTCAAGAATAAAGATTATTGCTTTTCAATATTTTTTTAGTTTGATGGTTGCTACAAATACCAGAAATATTTTCATTTCAACTAAAGAGGATATCAGATAATGAACACCAGGTACTGTATGTTGGAATATATTTTGCTACACAAACTGAAGATTCTGTTACTGCTGTCATTGCTGCAGAAGAGAGATCAAATTCATTTTTTGCACTCATCCATGATACTGCTGATATTAACTCAAATCCTTTCCGTGGCTTGGAAGACAGATTTTGAACCTGGACCTGCAATATTTTAATATGTGGTCTATCAGTGTCCATGAACCGAAAAACCATGTTTAGATTCTCAGGGTGAAGATGTTTTGCTCCCCTGCTGTTACATAAGAATTAGTTGGGCCAGAAAAATGTAGTAGGGACTCTGTTTACAGTGGTGATGCAGAGACCCAACACAGAAATATCTTCCAAAGTGGAGCAGCAGAGTGGCTTGGAGCAGGTGCTTCAGTATCTGTGATGCCCTTGTGCCTAAGCAGAGAATTAAAGCCTTATCTGATTTAAACTGCCTAACACCAGGAAATAGTTTATTTCTAAGAACATGTGGTCAGGTTGCAAGGTTAAATGTGTAGCTTTGTGAGGAAGATGGAGCCTAAAAATGCCTTTCTTTGCGTTTCTTAGCTCTTTGTTTAGTCCAGGAATTTCAGTGTTGTGGTCAAGTTTCACCATTCCTGTTTTGACTGGCTGATGCTGTGATGCAAATCCTAAAGCCAACTTGACAACTGAATCTCAATGAAAGAAATTTTCAACAAGCTTCAGTGATAAGCACAGCAGAGCTCTCAGTAGCATCTACCCATTCATCTAACTCTTTCCTTTATGTCACTTGTGACTGAAAACTTTTGCAGGCAACTAGTGCTGTGAAATACCAGTGGTTTAAATTTATAGCTGACAAGTCTTACCTCCAGCTTCTGTGGGTTTTCAGCACAGTATCATAGGATCATAGGATAATTTAAGTTGGAAGACTTGAAGTTAACTGAGAGTTTAAATTCTTTGCTGACTGCAAGCCATTTACCTGTTGGTCTAAAGACTCTTTTGTGGTGCCAAGTGACTCACAAACACGTACAAAAAATTTCAGCTTAAGTGACTCACAAAGACATATGAAAAATTTCAGCTTCCCACATAACCACCACATTACAGAGCTGAAAAACAAAGTCTTGAGAATTTATGAGAGTGGCTCAGGTAATGCAGGAAACCATAACTAGTAAGCAGTTCCTGACTTTTAATATTTATGCTTAACTTTGTTTTTGTCATGGGGATATCCACCCCTGTGGGAATGAGAACATGGGTTTACTGATCACCAAACACACCAAATACTTTTTTGATTTTGTAGCACTCTGCAATAGAAACAAACTATTTGTTTCTAGTTTAGGTTAAAGAATCACAAATTAAGGGATGTTCTAAGAGTTTAATGCTTTTGATTTCATGGAGGCACATACACTTTCTTAATTATTATACACGTAAATGTAATCAAAGAGGACAAAATTAAGTTCAAACATGTAATAAAATTCTAGTTGTTGAAGTGCGGAGAGACCTTTTATCTCAGCAAAATGTGTTTATCTTTGGAGACAGTCTGACCAACAAAGCAAGATTAACATATATTTTAAGTTCAAAATGCTGGCATAACATTTTTCATGCCACAAATAAGCATCATGTATGCGTTATATGACAGTTGAAATATGGGGGATGCTTCCAGCAGTCTGGTATTTCTACTTCTGGCAATAGGTTGATGTTAACCAAGAGAGGAAAATACACCTTTCCGTAACTCCCAGGCTCTCATATCTAAATTTTAATTTGACCTAAGTCCAAGACTTAGTTTATGACCTCTGATGAGCTCACAGTACAAAATAGAAACCCGACAAATTTCATACATGTAGCCTTACCCATTTCCCTGCTATTATATTACTTCTCACAGTTTCTGTAACTTTCCATGCTTGTATTAACATTGCACAATTTATTGGCAAAGTATTTTAATTACTTGTTTTTATTAACAATTAATTGACATTGGAAACTTGTGCTCTGGGGACATTTATACATGGACATTTTAGTTTTAATAACTACGGAAAAATAACAGTGTGTAAGTTGAACTCTTTTTATGTGGCAGAGGATTTTCCTTTCAAGTCTTATCAACTGCCAGTCAAAAAGTATTTTATAACAACAATAAAATGTAAGTGGAGGATATCTGATGACAGGAACATTATTATCCCCAAACCATAAGCTAAACTTAGTGTTTTAATATTATCACCTAAGGTGGGTACAGTAAGATATTTTACACCTTTTTTGATTTGCATGCCAAATTCTAATTTTCTAATTCCTTCTTCTTATTAAAGTAAAATTATGGTCTAATTTAATCCAAAACAGTATGTTTTGTAAATTTCCTGAGAGAGCTATTAATCTGCAGGAGTAGAGTTCATCTGAGTTAGCTGAGGGACCTACTATAAATCAACATTTTTCAGTGGTGAGGTGGTAACATCTCTAAGGAGAGTTAAGTCTTGCAATAGAGACTCAAGAAGGATCTAGAGAAATGAAAAAAGTTTTTCTTTCTTATTAGATATTTTTCTTCAGGGACCTACTATGTGCTGAACCATTTATTGAATATCCTGTAAGCATTTTGGTTTTGCTTCCCCAGTGCAAAAGAACAGCTGGCTAGTTGCTGTGTGCTTCCTAGGGTGAGCAAACAGCAGGCTTGGTTGCTGGGGGAATTGCTCTTTCAATTCTTGAGTGGGATGCCTGTCTCCTCTACTTTGCATGGCGGAAGGAGATCCGGAGGTGAGAGCAGGACAGTAGTAAGGCCTGAGAACAGGCAGGGACTTTGGGATTTTGATAGTATCTTGGAGACATCAGCCCTGTGCTGTGATCACCTGAGCTGGACATTCACTTAGGTACCATGACATGAGTCTCATTCGCTACTCCAGAGATGAGGATCATTTTCATTCTCCACTCTCTCCATCTGCTGGCATAGATAAGAACTGTAAGGATGGTTCAAAAAATTGGTAGATGCCACTTCAGTACCTTCTTAGTTCCTGCTTGTCTCCTCTCTGACATGCAATCCAGCATTTATCAAGATCTTTTGTCTCGCTTCTGTGACAGTAGAAAATTCTTTGGACATGGCAAATATGTACCATTTGCCTGTAATGTTACCAAGAACCTTAAGATCTATTTGAGAATAAATTCATGTTATTTCTTCCAATGGTATTAGTGGGCAAATATTCCTTTGAATTTTGTAATTATTGGGCTACCCTTATACTAGGCTTTGGTAGGTTCCTCAGAGACTTTAAAAAAAAACAGAGTTTGGGTTTTGGTTGGTGACTTAGATGACTTACAAGAATCTTTTTTGACTTGTAAGGACTGGATTATCTGTTCCATAAGTACTTGATATGTTTCTATTCTGCAAGCCCCTCTGCATCCTCCATGTCACCAACTTGCAAAGAAAAAATCAAAATCTCTGAGTGTATGTATTTCCCTGAATATTTCTTTAGATAAATTAGGTTCCTAAATGATATGCTATGAGGAACTTCTATTATCAGTTGATTTACTACCACAAATTTAAAAAGAAGTCATCTGCCTATGGTAGTGTCCAAGAAATAATTATATTTCATGCTGAAAATATTTATTTTTCTAATGACTTCTGTATTATTCGCTGGATAAGACAGTGGCGGTCAGAGAATACACTGTGAGCAAACAGTGAAAGTAAAGGGTCCGTACCCTTGACATTCCCAAACTAGAGGCAAACAAGGACAGAAGTAACTCATTTAAGCACTGGTAGTAGCATGCTTAACAATGGAAGGGGAAAAAATGGATGCATCACTGCAATTAAAATAGATTAAACAGACATGGAATTTATTAGTCATGGAAAAATCCCAGCTTCCAGCTCTTGAGGAGACAGTTCCTGGAAGGCTATTTTTATGATATGATTGACTTCAAAATGGAATCCACAATGCTTTGAAAATTATCTGAGGCAAGACCAGCAAATGAATTCAAACTATCATAGATCAGCATTGGGAATAGGAACAATTTGTGAATAGCACTTCCAACATTTTCTCAAGTATCCTGCTACTTGGGAATTACTTTTGAGTTACTTGGGTTTGCTTTCCTTTCTAAGGCTAAGAAAACAGGCAGTGCTCTGCTTTCTCTTGCATCTGGCACGGGAGTAGCAGGAATGTGCAGAAAGGTTGGATAAGGTGTAGAGTAAGTAAATGGGATAGGCCAGATGAGACCAGAAAAGTTAAAAGAGGTCTGAAATTGCAAGTACAGCTGATCAAGACAAGAACAGATCTATCATATTACCTACAATGTGATGTGAGCTTGGTGACCATGCAGCTAACTCTCTCCTTGCCACATAGTCAGAGATGCGTGTGCTCCTACCCCAGCTCTTAAGCAAGGTTGTTCTCTTCAACTCAGCTCCTCCATCAATCATATTACATGTTTACTTGGGACTTTGGGAAGTAGTGGAATATTTGATCTTACTGAATTTTTCCACTGGGAAATGCCTACCTCTTTTATGGCTACATGTATATTCAAGTAGTAATAATAGTAATGCTTGTGCATGAAAAGCTTAACTTTTCTTGAATGAGAGAGTCTCATGCTCATCAGAGCTTTGGGAAATTGTATAACCTGCTGTATGTGTGGTGCTTCATAAAGAGTTTATGATCACTGATTACATGATGCAAGGAAATAGATGCATTTTGTAGAGTTCTAACAATTTTGAAGGGAGCAAAATACTTAAAGCACTAAAATTAAAATATCAACCATTATAAGTCCAAGACAATGCACTAAATCAATATCATATTGGGTGAAACAGAAGAGGCCTGATTCTTATTTCAATATTTCACTAGTTTAACTCTCTTGACCTAAGAAAATTGGATGAGATTAATACATAACCAAAATATGTTCAAAGCTGAAAGATACTTTGCTTATGTGATGGGAAAGAATAAGCCCTTCAAGAAGCAGATACATTTTTTCAGGACATAATGTTCTACATCTTAGGACAAGCAGAGAAGTATAAAAGCAGAGATGATTATTAGAAAGTTTCCAATCTTAAGTTGCAGGGTCCTACCAAAAGGTTTTGAAACTGTCAGCATGGCCCTTTATAAGTTTGTTAGTTGCCTATGAACTGGTCATGTGTTTTAGATTTGTTAGAGGAAGTTTTCTAATGTACACTTTCAGTTTTTCTCTACTGTAAACAACTTTTCAATACAGAAAGTTGTACTAAGAGCCAAGCTGGACTTTCAGTGGTCACCAGGGTCAACGGCAGAACCAAGTCTGACCTTCAATCTCTGACTCCAATTAGTCACAGAGCTAATTTATTTTTCATTTTCCAGGCCATTTGTCTTCTTGGAAACCACAGTGACTTACACGATTCCAAGAGTTACACTTGGAAAAAATTACTGTAATGTGTTCATCTGTATTTAGTTTTAACACGTGTTCATACCAGTGATTTATACATTACAAAAGGTGCTAGTTCATTTGAATTAGAAGATTTTGTGGCTCCGTTAGTGTTTGTGTCTGGAATATGTTCTTCTCAGTATGAATGTGGCTTGATTTTGATCTTTTAATATTTTCCTAAGCATAGGTACATAGATGTACTGGAGCAGACATGGATGTCGTGTTTTACCTATTTGGTTAAATTTTCTCCTGCTCTACATCGTGAACAACACTGCAGAACTTCTTCAAGAATTCAGTTTCTATGAATTTGCACTAAAGTTAAGTGCAGCTGGCTGTTCAGTGAATATAAGTTTTCTTTGTGCCTATTGGAGATACAATAGCTGTATGATTTCCAGAATTCAGCAGATCATACTCTGTGGTATACCAGCACTATTTTTTCATCAGTGAAGAAGAATTACATTTCTTTTGTGGTGCAGTACTGTGTACACACAATTACCATGAACAATAACTAGAATTAAGCACATTGCTCAGCATTATATAGGATAAATAATAATCTTAATTCTCTTTCTCACTCCTTGTGTACTGGATAATATAGAAAATATATACATACATATATACATAGAATGGAAAAGTCAAAGTTAGCAGTGTAAGTTTAGACAGTGATAACCAAGAAGAATAAAAACCTCAGAAAGAGATACTTGTCAGAGTGTTCTCAGTAGCACTCAGATTTCAGAAAGACCCAGAGACAGACATCTTGCATCCATTATGTTTCTTCTAGGTAGCTTGTACTCAGCCTGAGGACCAAGCTGACTGATTTTTGTCCTGTATTTTATTGCATAGGATGGAAAACCAAACACACAGGTCAGAGGGAATCACAGCATTTTCAGGGACTCTAGACACAGCCTCACTCTTCTGCTGAAAACACCTTTGCCACTATAACCTCTTCTTAGGTCAAGCTACTGACTGTCTTGTAGCAAGAGAAGACCAGTTTGGGAAACATGCCTCTTTGTGAAAACATTCTGTCCTTGAGACCTTCCTACAGCTATGAAGTCCTGGCCTTTCTGAAGGTCAAATTTGTAGGCGCACAGTTTTGCCATTCCTAATTACAAATCCAGTGCTCTGATGTCAAAGCACATGCACTAGGACACTACACTTTTCGTAAATCTATGACAAAAATGCAATTTAAGAAAGTATCTTCTTGAAAGGTAGCAATTTATATATTAATTCTATTTGTGTAAAGCTATTTAAAATTTGTTGGTTTTTTTCCATTTCTAGAGCTAATCTTGGAACACAATGTCCAGAGAGACAGACGGCGGAAGAATTTTGAGGTTGATTTCTAAAAGCCTCCCAATTTTCCCATTGGTAGTGACTGTGGGATTTTTTGGAAGCCATATGGAATGCGCTTTTTACAGTTTTCCAGTGAAACATCCAGTATGGGCATTCTTAGAGCCCTCTCATACTGTCTAGGTTAGCAGCCAATTCTTCTTACACTTTGATATTTTAAGCTCACTAGAGCTTCACTTGGTAGATGGCAATGACATATCCCTTAGAGTCACTTTAGCAATCACTGTATGAAAACCATAGCACTGCATATGTTTTCTTTAGAAAAAGGAAAGAAAAAAGTTAAGTGTCTGCAGTAGTGAGTCAGTGGGAAGACGCAACCTTGAAGTTTTTCAAATAAGCAGTTGAAACAGGCTAGTTCTAAGTTGTGAGTGAAATAATAGCATGTATGATTTAATGCTTTAGATATTCTGCAGAAATGCTACAGAAAGATATGGCTCAGGATCTCACTGATGATCTAGCTCCTTTAAAGGCATCCTTGAGAGACTCATTTCCCAACACACAAACACCATGTTAGTCTTCTGTAAAGCTGTCTTTGAGGATCCTTTTGCAACTTCTCCTGTGAGAGGCGTGCTAGGATGCGTTGAGAGTTGAAACCCGGGAGCCTACTGTGGTATGACTGGGCTTTCCAGCACTGGAGAGTTTGGGAGAATCTGAGGCTGGTAAGGAAATTCATGTGCCTGATAGAATTGGCTTGAGGTGAAAGCAAAAAATAATATCTCAAGAGGTCTTGAGTCATCGGAGTAGATCTGGAGGACCTTGCTCATCTCAATTCCATCCTTGCAAACCTTGCTGTAGGTCTATCTGTGCAATGTATATGCATATGACACACATCCATCTACATCTGTTGAGAATACAGATGTATTCTGACTAACACTGACTAATCACTTGCCTAAAAATCTTAAAGCTAATATGTAAATTCTATTGGGAGTCTAAATAAGCAAGAAAATGTATGAGTAGATGCTACAAAACCCAAAACATTTTAGAATATTTTCATAGATAATGAGAAGAAAAAATAATGAGATGCTGTTAGCCTCATTGTCTCTAAGAGGCAATTTTGGGGAAAAAAGATCTCAAGGGTGACTCAGGATGGTTAAAATTCCTTATTCATGGTGCTAAAATATTGATAATTAATGGAAAAATAAATGTGAGAAAATGCAATGCCATGCAGGTTTCCTTTGCAAAGCAGAATCACACTTGAGCACTGCATTAAGGACTAACGACTAGAGGAAAGGTTTGGAATTTTTTTTTTTTTCTTTTGTAGCACAGCACAGAAATTTATGGAAAAGAACTTCTGGATTAAGAGAATAAGATCATTGTCAATGTTTTTTTTTTTTCCCGGGAATATATTCCTAATGCTCTGATTTAAAGGTTTCCACCTTTAGATCTGCTTTTGTGTAACAGATATTCAAAGAATCACATTCATTATTTCTAATGATTTTGACATATGTCCCCTCACTCCATAAATGCCTGCATCCATAAGTTCACTTTATAAGGTGTGGGGCCTGCTTTCTTTGCTTTAAGTTTCACTCAGAACTGGTGTTTTTTACCTTTTCCATTGCTATCATCATTAGCACACATTGTAAGGGAAGTGAAGTTGAGGATATAAAGAGGAGATACCTCTGGCTGATTCCTAAAGACACTGAGCCTCTCTTTTGTCATGAATATGGAGGGAAATGCAGGGGTTTTTCATGGTTCATAAAAACCGACTCACTCACTTTACGTAATTTGCTAGATTGCTGAATATTTCCAGTCATTTTCCACACAGCTATGGCAGCCAATCAATGTAAAAGAAGAGTAAAACAGTAAAGAGAAAAAAAGAATGAGCAATAAGGAAACCATAAAGAAAAGTGTAAACCAAAGTGCAGTACAGAGAAAAAAAATCCAAAACAACAGGAGAAAAATAAAAAAAAAAACAATACAAGGAATAAGAAGATGGAAAGAGTAAGAAGCTGATGGGGAGAAGGTTTTTCAGAACAAGAAATGTGTGTAGAGAGAGAGAATGTATACAGAATTTGGAAATGCATTCTAGGCCAACATACAGCTTTGGCTTAACAGCCAGAAAGCCTGAGGCCTGACTCAGTGTTGGATTCATATACCTCCCATATTGCTCAAAACTGAAAGCCTGAATTTACTAGCTCAATCTGCATTTAATATTTAAGTTATTGAGACAGCAACAATGAATTCTCTTATTCTCAAACCAGACACAGGGCTGTGGCACAACTCTGTTCCCACTTAGCAAGGCAATGCAGTCATGGACCCAGTCTCAGTCCACACTGGGATGAGATCAAGTCACTAAGTTTGGAATGATATTTTAGCTCATCTGTTCCTCAGTTCTAGATTGTTTATATCCAAGCTTTTACTCTGTGTTCTGTCGTCTTTTCTTAAATGTCCATTGCTTCTCTGATTATGGGTATTAAGTTTGGGGACTGGGCTTGGTTTGATGTATCCACACTCACTTGCATTGTTGGCAAATCTTTCATCATTTATCTCCCAAAAGAGATGGAAGCATTTGCTTACTACAGTCTTATGACAGGAATCTTACAGAAAATAAATTAGTTTTACTTTAGAATGAAAGCATCACAAAAGCTTGTGCCAGTAGGAAGCAGAGCAGACACCAAAAAATGATGCACAAAAAGGAGGATCTAAGCTTGAAGGAGGCTTCAAATCTTCCTCTACAATGTATTTTGCAATAGTTTCTTGGCCTGTTTCTAGCCACAGAAAAAGTGCATCAGCAGCTAAGCCTTATTGCTTATTCTATGGTGCAGGGAGGGCTGTAATTAAAGCTGTTCTTGTTATAAAACAGTGCACTTAAAATTGAAGGAAACAATTATGCTCAGATTCAGTAGAGTTGCTAACTTAGTTCTTTTCTGCAATGTATATTTTTTACTCTTAGCTGCTGGAACAATTCTGAATAGCAGACCTAGGGTAGTGTCCCCACAGACAGCAACTGAGCTTGGGAGAAATATTTAGCAGAAAGATTCCTCTTAGACATACATGTGGGTTGTTGTTAAACTGGATTTGTTACGTTGAGGGTAAGCTACCAGCTATTCTGTTTTCTGTTAACTTACAGGACTGTTGTTCTGTGAGCAAAAAAGTCTTTATTTGCATTTGCCATTAGTCTCTGAAATAAAACAATTCCAGTTACTTACTACTGTTGTTGCTGCTGGCAAGAAAACTACTTTTACAAGCCGTACAAGTAACTATAATAATAATATCTTCCTGAGACTTGCTGTTCAACACACCTTTACCTTATTTAACACTGGGGCAATGCCAACTGGGACCACCCATTCTTGGAAATATAAAGGACCAGCACAAACTGGAAAAATGTTGATTGTTGAATCATTGTGTGGAATATCCAATACCAGTTCCTCAGGGCAACACTTAACAGCAACCCACATGGAATGCTGGGTCACAGAGTGAAGCTCTGAGCCTGTCTGTGGCCCTGATTCAGGAAAACATTTTTATTCAGCAATGGTGCTTAAGTGTATTCTAATAGATAGCATGTGTTTTAAAGCCTTTTGACTTCAGTGGCTTTTAGACACATTCATAAGGTCTTGTGGGCTAAGGTCTAAGCCAGTAGAAATCATCTTTCCTTGAAGAATTTTGTGAAGATTATGTGACCCTCTGCCATCCTTTCCCCAGTGCTTAAGTTACTTTGTCTTACTGACACTTCTGCAGTGACAGGAAAGTTACTACCATGTGTTAAGGTATGCAGATATAAAAGTGTTACTTTTGATTTATCCCCTGTAGGATGGCAAATAAGCTTACTGAAATAAAAGGATCACTGTTCGTAGCATACCAATACGGCTTTTTGCCTAAAATAATCCCATTCATCTGAAAAGCTATTTTAGGACAGAATGTGCTTGTAGACCAAGAAGGCCTTGGTTTCAAGCAAAAATTATGGGGTCATTTAATCAGAATCATAGACTTTTCACTCCTGCTGAGAATTTAATAGAAAGCACCATTCTCTGAGTTTAGCTTTCTGGTATTTTTAATAGATTCTAGCTCTAGAATAATTAACAACTCTCATGTTACTTAATATTTTATCAGGATATGAAGCTCCTGACAATTCTGACAATGTATATAAGTAATCTAGCATTCAGATACTTAAATTTGGACAGTGAGATAAAAGGTTAAAACAAAATATTGGGCAGGAAGACATCAGTGGATTAATGTGCCAACATGGATTAAACTTGCCAGTTCCTCATTGAATAATTTAGGCTATTTGGAAGGAATTTATTTTTTTGATGAAATAAGTCAAAGAAGATAAGAGCGATGTTCATTCCTGTGCAGAAAAGCAACCACTGTTTCACAGAGTCACACAGAATCTTGTCTTACTCAGAAAAGTTGCATTAACTTTTGGAAGTTTCATAATATGTCATGCTCTTTTCATAGCACTGTTTATAAACAGACTTTACTGGGGTTCTGATTTTCCTTGTGGATATAAATTTCTTCTGTGACATGAATATATCTATGCTGTCTGTAAGATCTGTGAAATTAAAAATCTGGGATATCTGTAAATATTTCTTGGTCTAATTAAATGAGGATTATATACAAAACAGCAGCAAAGTAATACATTCTAGTAAGCGCTCCCAGATTTCAGCAATAACAAAGAAGTCTACTGAGCTGAAAGAGTGCTGCAAGAGGTGCTGGAGTATGTTCAAAGAAAGCTAACAGAGATGGTGAACGGTCTGGAATATAAGTCCTAGGAGGAGTGGCCGAGGGAGGGGGGGATGTTTAGCCTGGAGAAGAGGAGGCTCACGGGTGATCTTATCACTCTCTGCAACTACCTGAAAGGAGATTGTAGCAAGGTGGGGATCAGTTTCTTGTCCCAGGTGAAAAACAACAGCACAAGAGGAAATGGCCTTCAGTCTCACCAGGTGAGGTTTAGATTAGATACCAGGAATGATTTCTTCACCTTTAGGGAAAGGGCTGTAAAGCATTGGAACAGACTGCCCAGGGCAGTGGTGGAGTCATCATTCTTGAAAGTATTCACAAAACATGTGGATATGGCAACTGAAGACATGATTTCATGGTGACTAGGGTGGTGGTACTGGTTGATACTACAGTTGGACTTGGTGATCTTAGAGGTCTTTTCCTCCCTTAATGATTCTGTGATTCCATGAAACACCCATGCAACACTATTCCAGAGAAAGAAAATGAGATGAAGCATTCAGCAAGGTCTGAAAAGGTAATGAATGTTTACATGAGGTTTAAGAACTTTAGACTTAGACCTGTTAAATCTAACACATTTTGAAAGGACGCAGTGAAACATTTTGATGCATAAACCATTGTCAGAGATTAGGATTCAAGATGAAGGATAACGTGACAGATGATTATCTAACACTTGCCTATGTTGAAATTCTTACACCTTTCTTTGGTATTTACATCTGGTATTTACAACTAACACAGGTAAGGTATTGAACTCTAATGGCAGAACAATTGAATGGCAGATGTTGGGAATCCTTTGAGATAGTTTATAGTGAATATGTTTTCCAAAAGTATTTCCTGTGCTAGGGCGTATGAATATATTTGAATGTACAGGTAGAGGAAAGAGTGTGTTACTTGGCTAATCTGTCAATTTTTGAGATTGTTCTAACCTGTTTTATTAGGGGTATTTATTATGGATATTGGGTCTTTGTATTCTGCTAATGAGATAATACCATAAAAAATAACATTTAACATGCAATCATGCCACAAAGCTTTGTTTTGATTATAAAGGAAAAATATATACTCTAAAAGTTCATAGGCCTTCCTCTTGCTTTTTCTTTTTGATATAACTGTACAAATTTATGTAACTACGTCACTAAAGAGTGTGTATCCTTGACTTCTTTCTGAAAGCAATTAGAAGTAGTGAAAAAGCAGTAAAAAATATAGAAAAGCATTGTCACCTAAGCCACTCAATCATATTGAATTCCAAACTATGACATTTAAATATTGAGTGACTTAAACACAGTAATTTAAACATCTTTCCTGAAGGAGAGATGATCTTCACCCACATGATAATACTTCCGGATTCACTCCAAGAAAGGAACTCTCTGTTACTATTTTTATTTTTATTTTTTTTTTTCTAAAGAAACCATAGCATGACGCAGAAATACTACCTAGCTAGAGAACTCCATGTGATTGTGAAGAGGTACTAGTGCTGTGGATGGAAACCTTGGTGAACAGACTGCAGTTATTATACTTTTCTAAGTCAGTTTATGTCGGTGGCAAAGACTCAAGAACATACATGATTTGTGTATCATGTCTAAAGGACGTATTGCAAGTTTCACTTATCTCTAAATCAGTTCAGCAAATCTTAATTTGTCCATGAATAAAAGGGCCCCTTGTCCAAGAATAAAAGGCAGCAGGAGACAATGAGATATTTTATTATTCTCTCATCACCTTAGTTCTCTCCCTCTATTTCCGAGGGAACAATTCATGTGGAACAAACATGTGCAAAGAACACAAGATCCACATAAAAGGGCACCAAGCATCCTGTTTGTGAACAGTTGTCATGTAGTTGCAGCCAGCTGCCAGCATGTAATGATGATTTATGTGCTGGCTACCATTTGCTTGGCTTACTTGTGATTGGCTTTTAATCCTGACTAGATGGAATGACTGAGCTGCTTTCAAAAAACATGGTACTTGAAATTGAGGAGTTGTTACTGCTTTTCTTAATCCATCCATCAACTGAAGAAGATCAGTCTAATCAATCTGGTTCTGACTGTGGTGAACAAAACTTAGGGACAGCATGGGTGGGCAGCAGAATGCAGATCTAATGTGTGTATTTGGGCTGAAGGAGAAGCAGCCACACCAGATAGTCTTGCTAATTCTTCTGTAAGAAGCTCTGGTTAAGAGAGAATTTGAGAAGGATGCTTTACCTTGCCAAAGAGTATAATAGAGAGTACATAGAAGAAGGAAAATTCTGGTGAAGAGTATGTGTCACTGGCAATCATCTAGGCTGAAGACCTATGAAATCTGTTTGCATGAGGCCTCTGCTTAAATGGCCAAAAATAGTTACATGTAATTACCAAGTTTTCAGTTGAATAATTTGGCAAGCTTATGAAACATATGCAAAGGGTTTCCATCACCTCATGTGGTCCTTGTGCTTGTGAAGGGTGAGCAGCACTTAAACTGAAACAGTCCTGATGTATGGGTTCTCTGCTGGACCAACATTTTTAACTTAGTTTGCAGGGGTCAACTGTTTTTGAGTTGGAAAGTTTTGCTAATTAATTCCTAGCCAACATGGCTTCTTGACTTACAAAAGAGAGCAAACAAAGCTGGGACAACAAAAACCTTTGTAAGGAGAGTGTTACAAATTAAAAAAAAAAACTAACCAAAACCAAATCAAAACAAACTAACAACACTTTAAAATGTCTTATAATTTCAAATACTGTTTCTGTGAATAAAAGGCCTTGGGAAAAACATTTTCTATCCATGCAGTGGAGCAGCAGTGTATGTATATTACTGAACTCTTCATGACCTGTACATAAATTACTGAGGCAGGCAATCTGATCTAAAAATAACACCTACAGTAAGTATAATACATGTTAACTGTGATCTGAAGAAAAGTATTGAGAAAAAGGATCTGTACTCCTTTTTAATTTTTTTGTTTGTTTGTTTTGTAGCATGGATAATATAAGAATTCCTCAGAGTTAAAAATTATGGTTTTAAAGGCTTCGGGATGTCCCAGTAGATTTTTCTTCCTGAATGTAAGCTGAACTATATGAGTGGTGCTGGTTTTTAAGTGTAAATAACCTCCACTTCCTTAGGCTTTATCATTCCCCCTTTCCCAAAGTTTTTAAATAAAATGTGCAAAATCATCCTCTCACTTCTGTCCCAGAGGCAATTACAAAAAACACAGTTCCAAATATCATAGTATAGCTTCCTATTAAATTTAAATGGAAAGCTGTAAACAATCAATATAGCATCATTATTTCCGTGCAAGATTCTAGGCTGAATGCAGCAAATTTGTAGAATTTCATGCGCATGTGTATGTCTCAGTGAACAGTTTTAGTAGGTAGCAGAGTCTACTGTATAGGTAATTAAGATGTTTCTTCAATTCTATTTCCGTAAACCAATGATTGACCACAAACTGAGGAATATATAACTCCATTTTTTGGACCAGCACTTTGTGTCTCATTCTGTGTTAAGCAAAACATGGAAAGAGCCAATTTAGTTTGCTATTAAGGGAAAAAATTCCATGAAAAAATTTGTTCCCATAAAATTTTATGAAAAGGAATTACTGAGAGACCGAGTAATTACTGAAAGGCTACTTAAAGTTTCCTTTTTGGCGTATAGGAAGATCCCAAATATAAGCTCTGGGAGTTCTGATTAAGCCCCCACAGAAAAACCATTTCTGATTTTCTCTGTTGAGACTATGCAAGAATTGTAATGATCTGAGGAAGTGATTTTTTTATCAGTTGCAAATGAAATTATGTCTTCAAGAAACTGAGAAAACTTGAAGTCAGCTACCTTCATCAGCATCTACTTAACTAAAGGGAATTTTTTCAAACAAATATAGAATGCAGTATGAAAGCACAGCTGAATTGCAAAATGGCTTATGTGAAGTGACTTGAATTTGTCACTCAAGATTCTTTGCTGGATACCACCTTGAAATGTGGTAGAAAGTGTAAAGCACTGTGAGAAGTAAAAGTAGATATTGTGTATGCTGTCATAATTCTTTTAGACTGTAACAATAAATTAGAGAATGAATAAGATAAGCTTACAGTTAAATCCTTTAAAAAGTGCTGCTCATAGGAAGACTGAAATAAAACAGTGAGCAACAACAACATGAAAACTTGGTATTAAAAGCTATGTAAAATTGGTGTATGCATATATATATATGTCCCTTTTTGTTTAAAAAAAAACCCCCAAAATTGGTTGAAAATAACTTTTGGTGCTATGCTCACATGTTGAAATTCCAGCAACCACTATGAAATACTGAAGATGCTGAGCTACAGCTCTCATCCCCTTTGCCAGATCAAAACCAGAACAATTATTTTGTCACTTTACATTTTCTTTTTAGAAAGTTATTTCTGTTTTAAAAAGATTTTTTTAAGAGGATATATCCTGTCTCAGTTTTGAATAAGTTTAATGGAAAAGTTATAGACTGATTTCAGTATGTTATCATTTAGTGATCAATGTCTAGATAAACAGTATAAGATAAAAAATATTTTATTTATGCTTTAAAAATGTTTAAAATGTTGAGTGACACTTTATATAATTTCTTCATAAACTTCAGTTTGGTTAAGATTTAGAAGTAAAGACAGGAGGAGTAAGAGACAATAATTGGAGAAAAAAAAAGTTTAATTGAAAGAACTGGCAAAACTCATGATGACTTCAATTGTACTGGAGCTAAACTATAACTCATTGGGTTTTAGAAAACTGAAGAGAAAAATAATTTCCCATCCTTTATATTTGATAACAGATATTTCAAGTACTTCTTTCATAAAACTCCATGTTCAAAAGTTTTTTTTTTTGCTTTTTTCTTCTCAGTGTTTTTAGTTGTTTCTTTGATTTATGAACAAAGAGCTGCCTGAATTTTCTCATGGCTTACTGGTAGGATGTTTTAGGGTTTTATAAGGCTGGTTTGTTTTCTTGGGACATAACAAGCCCCTTTAGGCTTGCAATCCTTTTGGCTTCAATGGCCAAAAGGCAACTAATTACCTCAAGATAAGAAGGTCTTTTTCACTAGCATTTGAAAAATTAGCAAATATAGCTAATTAACTTTCATCTTGCTGTCAATCTGTCTTACTGTCAGTCTACTTAAACCTGGGCACTAATTTAGGCTGTTACACTAAAGAATTGTTCTTTTTGATTGCTTCTTACTAAATATACAAGAGAAGTAACTTTGTCCTGAGAGTACTTTTCTCAGTAGATTCAGGGTCATTAATTCACATTCAGTAGGTATTATTGGTGTATTCTTGAGGAAATTACGGTCTACTTATATTTGGCACTGCTCAGAGTGAGCAAGTGTGATAGAATGTGAAAAAAATGTGAAAAAAATAAGGTGATCTGGACATGTGAAGCTTATGAGACTCAGAGTAAGTTTCCTGAATGCATCCTCTCTCCTTTATGTGAAACACCTATAACACAGACACAGAGGATTAGTAGCAATCACATGTATGGGAGAGACTTAACGGCAAATAAAAAAATAAGTTAAAGAATATAAAGAACTAGTTTTTACAAAGTGACACCTTTTATTTTAAGGATGGTTATATTCTACCAATCATTATTCACCTGAAGCAGGGGGTGAAATTAATGGAAGATAAATATATTTCAGGGAAAAAGTTGATGCCAAAATTATCTAGGTTAATAAATTAAAATGCTCAATGCTTATAATGTTTTAGATCAATAAAATATTCATTGTTACATTGCTGAGACTAGGAAGGTTCTTCTTCCCCTCTTTGCCATGTGTAACAATTGCTGTAGCATATTGCTGTGAAAAACCCAAATGTGAAGTAGGCACTTTCATTTAGTATGTGATATTGTGTAGGGAGCAAGGAGTTCTACTTTTCCTACTGAACTTTGCATTTGATCTGTTGAACATCCTTCGGTAAAACCCTTTAGCCCTTCAAACCATTATTTCTCTTTCCACACCTTCCTAACATAATCGGTTCCTTCTTAGGAGTTTAAACTGTTAAAAGGGCAATGGGATGCATGAGGCATGCAGATTCACCATGACTTAGATGGCTTAGGCACAGATGGATGGAGCCTTGCAACAGCAGCAACAGTGTTAGTGGATGTAGTGAGTGCTGTTAATTACATTTGGAAGTATATATAATAAGCTGGACAATCCAGTCCTTCTAATAGTTCTGTTCAGTCTAGTGGCAATGCTTACATATGTGACCTTACAGGATTACAGCTCAAGTCTGTAGGGCCAGTAAGTCTGATTGCAAAATACAAAACTAACATGCATCCGGAATCCTCTATACACATTGCCTATAAACTAAGTTACTTAAAACATTTTCAACGGTTATTTGTGTTACAGATGACTTTTAAAACACGTTGTTCTCCTTTTAGTGTTTAAGTGCTTCAGACACCTCTTAGACAAGTGCAGATAATTAATTAAAGCAAAGATTTCCCAGAGTCTCATGAAAGCACACTTGTCAGGCAATCTTATTATTATTCTAATCTTCACTGTTTCACAGATTGTTCATGCTAATCTTCTCTTGCCCTTTTTACTGTTCCAGGCAATTTTGTGGCAGAATTGAAAGTGGAGGAGGCTGAGACAGACAGCAGGAGGCATGACAGCCGCTGAAGCTCTCCTAGCCTGTGTATGGTTTTATGTGCTTCTAATTATCAATGTGTGGGAGTTTTGTCAAAAAAAGCTGGGCGTGTGGTTCCTTTTGTTCTTTTGTGTCTGTTGTGGTTTATATTTTAAATGGGACACAAATGTGATTTATAGTGCATGGCATAATGCAGTTAGGGAAAATAGGTCTTTTCCAGGCGACACAAACATGATCAGAAGAAAGAGTGCACGTGAACAGTATGTTCCTCTCAGTGGAGAAGGAACACTCCACTAAAGCTCAAAGAGAGAGTAAACAACATGTGAGAAGCCCTTCTCAAAAAAGGAGAAAAAAAAGCCAATGGCTTACTTCCACTGCATCTAAAAATACACATCATTGAAAGGCAGAGCTGTGAGAGATCAAAGAAAATAGTCTTTCAGTGGAGTCACATTGAAGTGTGAAAAGCACCACAGAGGCATGCAAAATGCTGCACACTGACCAGCAAAGCACATGCCATAATACCTGGGTTACCTTCTGGGGGCCCAGTGCTCAGTAGTACAGCTGAAAGCAATGCTGCAAGAAGATTAGCATAGGCTCCTATCCAGCTCCCTGCAAAATGTGAAAAAATTGTTTCCAGGCTTTCAATCACTTATTAGCATGTAAGACAGAAGAACACAGTATTGTGACAGGTCTGAAAATGTCATGGTTAAATTGTGTGATTTGAGAAAGCTAAAGCAGAAAAGAAGCAGGCCTCTTCTTTTAAAAAATTCACTGCATAAGCAGATATAGTTTCTTATGGTTTACTTCTTCTCCCAGTGTGCTGCTAATGAAGAACACTTCATATTTAAATTAATGAAACTAAAGTATGAAAAATGTATTTGAGGGCTTGATCTTAATACAACAGCTCATTTCTTATACATATTCTCAAAACAACTGAAAAAAAGCTACAAGAAATCTAATGAACACACTGGTTTTTGCTCCTCTAATTACATGGGAGACTGTTTTCCACTAATGCACGAAGTGCAAGCTTTTAATGCAGAGTTGATCTTTCCAAGCCAGGATCTTTCCAAGGCAGCCTTACTCTACTTCTAAGGACTTCGAATTCCTTCAGAAAGATTTAACTCAAGCTGCTTATTTTACTACTGGTAATTAGAGAAACTGACAATGTATGAACCTGAAATGAAACACAGAGATTTGTGAAAAGAATGAATACATGGATATGTAATCCAAAGGACAAAGATAGGAACTAAACATTTAATTAATTTCAGTTCTTCTGAAGGTAACGCTTTACAGCAAATGCCTGAACTCTGCAAAGCTCAGTCAGCGAGTGGCAGGTTGTCTACAGAGGAATTTTTGCCTTTGTTTAAGAAGTATGATCTTGCAATGGGGGTTAAAAAGAATCTTCAGGGTGTTTGGATTCTCACTGGACTACCTGTTAAGGAAGGACCTGTGGATAACTCCCAGATCTGGGAACACTATAGCCCCATTTTAAAGTACTTTAGCTCAGAGCTAGAGAAAAAGAGAATGAAGAATAATGTAGTTCCAGATGCAAAGAGATTCTTGAGTGGCAGTAAAAAATAAACAAGTATACACTGCCTGTAATCTGCATTATATTTGACTACAGGAAAAGGCAGGGAAATAGTCTACTAGTTAGAACAGAGAGGAAAGTGAAAACCTGTGTGAGTAAACGTAGAACTTTTTCAAAGTGTATAGGTTTTGACTCTAAAAAGAGACCTGCTCTTTTATACCAGAAATATCTGCAAAGACCTTTTACAATTTTGCTCAGCTCCTTGTTTCGAGTGTCCCCTACCTCATTACAAACACACAACAAAATGCTGTGCTATGACAAGAAAACTAAAACTAAACCCACTTCTGCCTCAGGGTATGCATGCTTTACTTTACTGGATTATATTGCTTCATTCCTGACGTTTCATCCACTTACTTAAATCGTTCACAAAACATTTGATTTGTATACATTAATGCAAAACACACTCAACTAGAAGTTTTGTGCATTCTTACTCTCCCCACTTCAGGTATTTAGTGTTTACAGCTGTGGAAATTTCGTACTTTGGCACCTTTAAATTCTGAAGTCTAATCGTATTTAGATTTTAAACTGACTGATTTAAATGAATAGGCCTGTTATATGTATGAATTTTTAGGATAGCTTGGAAGTCTTGAAAACTTAGTTTTCTTTGTTTAAGGTGGTAGCCAATGTACATGGAGTGTACAGTTTCTAAGCTCAAAATTTAAGAACCTCTAATGGCAAAAATAATGCTGGACATATTACCTTTCCTTTTAAAAATCCACTAACTCTGTTAAAATTCTTTAAACTTAATGAAAGCAGAGGTTCCTCTGTGAAAACTGAAGTGGCTTGTGTCCTCTGCAGCCTTTTCTTGATCTTCTATTCATTTGCAAAATTTGATTCAAATCAGTACACGTATCTGTAGGTAGGTACCTGTATCTACTTCAGAGTACAGGTATCTACTTCAGAGTTTCTAAGTATGGTCAGGTCAGTTATTTTGTGGGATAATGATTTCCCCCAACTCTGCAGATACTCCATGTACTTTCTTGAACACTTAAAGTGGGAATGAACATAAATTGCCTTTGCAGAGATACCACAGAATCCAGTAAATCTACCTGTAGTTGCACTGGGAGTGAGCTTAGCCAATGTTTTTTATACCCTTTTTTTGAATGATATTGTCAGAGTATTTTAGAGCAAATTTAAGGGTAATATTTCCAACAATCTGGTTTATTGAAATAGTGCTATTTTGTAGTTCCCAGGTGATGCCGCCTCTCTTCCCCAGTGAAATCCCTGTCAAGTAGACCTCTCAGGTAGCTCATGGCACATTTCTCTGAAAGTGAGCAAACACCAATGGAACCTTTTAAACTCCAAAGCTGTATTTTAAATTGAAACCATGCAATTAAAAAAATGCAGAACAGCAAACTTTTAAAATCACAGCTGTGCAGGGACAGGTAGGATAATGCTTTCCCACAGGTGCTGTGCCTATGTGGCAGGGTAAGGGAGAAGGATGGCTTGCTGCCATCTTGTTCTCTGCTTAGACACCTGCAGAGCTGCCACCCAGCCTGCCCCATGCCCCTGGGAAAGGCCCTTCTCTGCTCAGGGCTGGCTTTGCACCCGTTCCTGCTCCTACCTGGCCACCCCACATTGCCCCGCTGGTGTTGTCTGGCTAGGCTGCCCAGCTGCCCTAACTTGGCTACTCCTTCTGGAAGGCTGCAGAAGCCTGGAGCCTCTGCCATCAGGGCACAGCCACCAGGACATTTTCTGCTTCCTCTCTCAGCTGTGTGCTGGGCTGCACACTGCCACTGAAAATGAACCCTGTCCTGCAGAACTCCTGCATCCCACTGTCCTTTATCTCTGTCTCTGGCTTGCTCTATCTATTTTTCTTTGATGCCAATCTTTTAATCCTCTTTTTTTTTTTTTTTTTTTCCCCTCTAAGAAATTTTTTTTTTTTGGCTCATACCAGGAGCTTTGTTTTCCCCTCCATCGGCCATCTGGTGTCTATCCATTATCACCTTTTGGGTAAGTGCCTGATTTTCATTGGGCCAGAGTCTGTTTAGTTTGAGCTCTCTGTAGGCTGAATTCCTGGAGCCTGAACTAGCTTGAGAATTCTGATTGTGGGGAACTGAAGAGTTGTTTTGAGACCTGTACCACAATATGGAAGGCAATGTAATTACATGGAAATAGGAGAGATTGTGCCTTAAACCCATCTTTTAGACATTTAACCTCCACTGGAGTAAATATATGGTTGATTTAATGAATATATAAAATACAGATGAAAACTAATACACAAGGGAAAGAAAATCAGCAGTGCAACAAACTCGGGATGATTGCATAACGAATAATGAAGCTAACATGCCCTTTTTGGAAAAACTAATGCTTTGATCCACCATTATGTTTATCTAATGAAAACATATTGTTTATCTAAGAGAATATGCAGTTGGCTTCTGAGGTCACTGTCATATGTCCAGAAAAGTCCAGTTTGCTGTGAGGAGAAACATTAGGAAAAACCTTGTAGGTCAGCCAGTATAAAGTGGAGAGTCAAACTATTGCACACTTTCCCTGGAATAAATGACTAGTTTCAGGTCAACACGTGCATGAGGATTCCTGGCAGTTAGAGAAGGTCACCATCTGTTAAAGGAAAAAACAAGTTCAAAATTAAATATATGAGGTTAATCACCTTTTCTCAGAGGAGCCCAGTTTTCCTTCAGAGCATTAGGGATGAGATTTAAGATTGCAGAAGACTGCACAGTAGGTAGAATCCTATACTTGCAGTAAGCAAGTAGCATGAAACCCAGGCTTTAAGAGTTCTAGTTTAAATAAAATTAAGCATACAAATATATAAATATCTAATTGGCTTTTAAATATTAGTGGAATTTAGAGATGGATTACCATGTCCAGTTTAATGATATCTAATAGATAAACATACTAAGGCTTCCTTCAGAGTCCTGAAGTACCATGGTTTTTTCCAGAGACGGTGATTTTTGAACACTCTCGGAAGGATATGAATTGCACTCAAGCAATTGAGAGCAACTCAAGCTTACATATATGTTAATGCACATCATTATGGACACTTTATAATTCTTTGCTGACTGGAGCAAGAACTTACAACTTGACTCTCTCTGACTTACAAGTCAATAATTAGGGATTGCCTAATGTATTTAGTATATGTGAAAGGATTCTGACCTGTGGTAAAAGCCTGGAGATGTACTACTCTACATATTATGCATATAGAGATACTAGAAAAAAGATGAGCAATTTTCAAAAAGCATTGTTCTTTGCATGACTAAAGTCGTTGTTACACAGCTGAATTTTCCTATTCTAAACCATTATTGTTTTCACCTGGCTTTCAGTTGCAGCTGTGGGTTTCAGATAAAGTGATCCCCTTGGGTTCCTTTCTTCAGAACTTAGAAACAATATATGCTTTACAGAGACTTTTTAAATTTATGGCATGTTTAATGAGTAACCATAACCATAGCCCTTTTGGCTACATCTGATAAGGCAAAAACAATGAGCATGTTACTTCATCTACTAAAGAGTAGTTTAGCTACACTTTTGAATAACAGTTTCTGCTTGACTAAGAGGTTTTTCTGCAAGCAGGTAGATTTCTCATGGAAATCAATTGAATGGAAGTTCCTCAAAGACTTTGAGGCTATAGACATTCTTGACTGTCCAAACACAATGACATGATTTTCAGGTTTCTCTTATAAATATAGAGTAATTAAGTAATATTTCTGGAAAAAGAAAAAGTAAACAAAATCGAAGAGATTACCTAGTGAGGACTCCATAGTGCATCTGTCCTACACTGGCATTATAGGAATTTCAAATCATGACTTTAAACTGTTGCCTCTCGGAAAAGTAAGCACCTAATTAAAATAGAAATCACAGTATACAATTTATTAATCTCCTCATAATTCCCATATGGACTTATGAATTCAGAATTTTAGTACCTTCCTGATCAAGCCATTTGTCCAGTTACTGCTTTTTTCACAAGTGATGGAGGATGGCTTAGTGCATGATTGGCTTCCAGAGTACCGGAGTCTATATGAAAGATACTCTGTCCATCAGTATACCGCCCAAGGAAGGGCAGAAAACAGTGTGAGGAGTAAGAATCATCACCAAGGTGACATATAGCAGAGAAGAATACTGCTGTTAACAAAGCCATCAACGAAATTCTGTTTGCTGACCAGTGTCGACAGGCCTGTGTGACTTTGGGTAATATCCGTATCTCTGCAAATGAAAGAAATTTTGAGTGGAGACTAAGAGTTCATTGCTCAGTATTAGTAATGACATGTCAGTCACTTAGTACTAGAAAAGAGATATTCCTGCTTGGCCTTGACTGATTCCTGCTTGGTCTTGGCTGCTTCTCAGGAACCTCTCAAGTGAGAGAGAGGTAAGACAGGCTCGTTAGCTGGTGCTCCAGAAGGCTTTATAAGAGCCTGAAACAGGGCTACTGGCTGATTCCTGCTTGGCCTTGGCTGCTCCTCGGGAACTACTCAGGTGAGAGAGAGAGGGGTGGGACAGGCTTGTTAGCTGGTGCTCCAGAGGGCTATATAAACATCTCCAGGGAGCGCGGTGAATAGGAGCGGGCAAACAGGGGCGTGGCACGTCAGTGAGGGCGTGGCACACAGCAGTTTGTGCAGCAGTCCGCACAGGCAGGGCGAATAGGCAGGGCACAGCCAACTCCTAGTTTGTTTGTTTGTTTGTTTGGTTTTTTTGTGTGTTTTTTTTTTTTCCAGATTTCAACTTAAGCCAGTAATGGTTCCTAAAAAATGAAAGCCGTCACTACTGTTAACACTAGGAGTGTGTTGACACAGACAGAACCCTCCAAGAAGGATGCAGCCATTCAGGTCTCTGGCTGCGCGGACTCTTTGACCCTGGCAGCAGTGCCAGAGGACATTGTGAGAGGCACTTGTGTGCGATGTGAGCAGGTTAGCGATTTGCTCTGCATGGTAGCAGAGCTCAAGGAAGAGGTAGAGAGGCTGAGAAGCATTAAGGAAAGTGAAAGGGAAATAGACTGCTGGAGTCGCACCCTTTCGACCCCCAAGGAAGCCCAGCAAGAGCCAGTGATGCCCTGCCCCACCTGTCGTCAGGAGGCAAACTGAGTGGATGGGGGAGAATGGAAACAGGTCCATCTTCAGAGAGGTAAAAGAACACCCTCTCGACCCCCGTCACCTCCCCAGGTGCCCTTGAACAACAGATATGAGGCCCTAGACTCAGAAAGTCAAGTAGAGGTCAGGCAAGAGGAAGACCTGTCTGCAGGTTGCACCCTGTCTACCAGACGGGTTACAACTACAGCTATAAGAAAAAAAAGAAGGGTAGTTGTAGTAGGTGACTCCCTTCTGAAGGGAACTGAGGGCCCTATTTGTCGACCAGACCCATCCCACAGGGAGGTTTGCTGCCTTCCCGGAGCCAGGGTGAGGGACATCAGTAAGAGACTTCCTGAGCTAATTTGAACCTCAGATTACTATCCACTGTTGGTAATCCAGGCTGGCAGTGATAATATTAATAGAAGAAGTGCCAGAGCAATCAAAAAGGATTTCAAGGCACTGGGTAGATCAGTTCATGGGACAGGCGCACAGGTGGTATTTGCCTCAGTTCCTGTACTTGCTGGAATGAATGAGGAGATGAATGATGAAAAGAGTAGGAAAGCCTACCTTATCAATAGGTGGCTAAAGGATTGGTGGCACCATCAAAATTTTGGGTTTTTTGACCATGGAGCAAACTCCACAGTACCCAGTCTTCTTAAATCAAATGGGCTTTATGTATCTAGGAGGGGCAAAAGGACTGTAGCCCATAAGTTAGGGGGGCTCATCGGGAGGGCTTTATACTAGGTTTGAAGGGAGAAGGGGTTGAATCCAGGCTCTCCAAAGAGAAGCCCAGGGATGAAAAGCCTGAGTTAAGAGTAAAATCAGCAGCCCAGCTGAAGTGCATGTACACCAATGCACGCAGTATGGGCAACAAACAGGAGGAGCTGGAAGCCATCGTGCTGCAGGAAAGCTATGACGTAGTTGCCATCACAGAAACGGGGTGGGATGAGTCGCATGACTGGAGAGCTGCCACGGATGGTAACAAGCTCTTCAGAAAGGATAGGCAGGGTAGGAGGGGTGGATCTATATGTTAGAGAGTCCCTTGACTCTGGAGAACTTGAGGTCACCAATGATAAGGTCGAGTGCCTGTGGATCAGAATCAGGGGGAAGGCCAACAAGGCTGACATCCTAATGGGAGTCTGTTACAGACCACCCAACCAGGATGATGAAAGGGATGAATGATTCTACAAGCAGCTGGCAGATGTCCCAAAATCGCCAGCCCTTGTTCTTGTGGGCAACTTCAACCTGCTGCATATCTGCTGGGAGCTCAACATGGCAGAGAAGAGGCAGTCTAAGAGATTCCTGGAGTGTATAGAGGATAATTTCCTGCTCCAGCTGGTAAATGAACCGACCAGGGGTGGGGCCCCACTAGACCTGTTGTTTACAAACAGAGAGGGGCTGGTGGGAGATGTAGTGGTTGGAGGCCACCTGGGCCACAGTGACCATGAAATAATAGGGTTTGCAATACTCAGGGATACAAGGAAGGCCACCAATAAAACCTCCATGCTGGACTTCCGGAGGGCAGATTTTGGCCTGTTCAGAAGACTGGTCCAGAGCATACCCTGGGAAAAAACCCTTGAAAACAAGGGGGTACAGGAGGGATGGATGTGCTTCAAGAACAAAGTCTTGAGTGCACAGGAACAGGCTGTACCAGTGTGCCAAAAGGCAAGCTGGCAAGGTAGATGACCAGCTTGGTTGAACAGGGAGATTCTGATGGAAATCAGGGATAAAAAGAGAGCTTACAGACTATGGAAAATAGGGCTGGCTGCTCAGGATGAGTTTAGGAGTATAACTAGATCATGCAGAAAGAAAATCAGAGAGACAAAAGCGCATTTTGAAGTCAATTTGGCTACTTCTGTTAAGTATAACAAAAAACACTACTATAAATACATTAATAACAAAAGGAGGGACAAGGAAAACCTCCATTCCTTGTTGGACTTTGGGGGGGAACATAGTTAACAGGGAGGTACTTAACACCTACTTTACCTCAGTATTCACCAGTAGGACAGGTGAATACTTGGGACAACTGTCCTCTGGCTGGGAGACAGGGACAGGGAGCCAAACAGCCCCCCTGATTTCCAGGAGGAAATAGTCAGTGACTTACTAAGCCACCAGGATCCACACAAGTCCATGGGACCAGATGCGATCCATCCTAGGGTGATGAGGGAGATGGCAGAAGAGCTTGCCAAGCCACTCTCCATCATTTACCAACAGTCCTGGCTCTCTGGGGAGGTCCCAGACGATTGGAAGTTGGTGAATATCACACCGATCTACAAAAAGGGCTGCAAGGAGGACCCAGGAAACTCCAGGCCTGTCAGCCTGACCTCAGTGCCTGGCAAGGTTATGGAGCAGATCATCCTGAGTGCCATCCCACAGCACCTACTGGATGGACAAGGGATAAGACCCAGCCAGCACGGGTAAACGGGGCTGCATCCAGCTGGCAGCCGGTCACTAGTGGTGTCCCCCAGGGATCAGTGCTGGGCCCAGTCCTAATTAACATCTTTATTGATGATGTGGATGAGGCGATTGAGTCCATCATTAGCAAATTTGCAGACGACACCAAGTTGGGATGAAGTGTTGATCAGCTGGAAGGCAGGAGGGCTCTGCAGAGGGACCTGGATAGGCTGGAGAGTTGGGCTGATTCCAATGGGATGAGGTTCAACAAGGCCAAGTGCCGGGTCCTGCACTTTGGCCACAACAACCCCTGCAGCGCTACAGGCTGGGCACAGAGTGGCTGGAGAGCAGCCAGGCAGAAAGGGACCTGGGAGTTTGGATTGACAGGAAGCTGAACATGAGCCAGCAGTGTGCCCAGGTGGCCAAGAAGGCCAATGGCATCCTGGCCTGGATCAGGAACAGCATGGCCAGCAGGAGCACGGCAGTGATTCTTCCCCTGTACTCAGCATTGGTGAGGCCACACCTTGAATGCTGTGTTCAGTTCTGGGCCCCTCAGTTCAGGAAGGATATTGAGGTGCTGGAGCAGGTCCAGAGAAGAGCAACCAGGCTGGTGAAGGGATTCGAGCACAAGTCCTATGAGGAGAGGCTGAGGGAGCTGGGGTTGTTTCGTCTGGAGAAGAGGAGGCTCAAGGGTGACCTCATCACTCTCTACAACTCCCTGAGAGGAGGTTGTAGCCAGGTGGGGGTCGGTCTCTTCTCCCAGGCAATCAGCAATAGGACAAGAGGGCATGGGCTTAAGCTCTGTCAAGGGAGGTTTAGGTTGGATATTAGAAAGAAGTTCTTTACAGAGAGAATGATCATTGGAATGGCCTGCTCAGAGAGGTGGTGGATTCACTGTCCCTGGGGGTTTTTAAGACGAGGCTGGATGTGGCACCGAGTGCCATGATCTAGTAATCACAGTGGGATTGGATCAAGGGTTGGACATGATGATCTCGGAGGTCTCTTCCAACCCAGTTAATTCTATGATTCTATGATTTTACAGTTCTAAGTTTTGGGTTAAGTCTCTCCTTGAATACATGATGTTCTTTTGCAGTATTATTTATTTATAAATTTTTGGATAGAGCTGTTGTGTCACATATATCACTTGAACTGAAGTAGGCTTCTTTTTTTCAGTAGGAAGACTGAAAGTATTACTCAGGAGTAATTTAATTAGTAAGTTAATTCCTTTGATATTTTCGCTATCGGTTGTAGAAAGCTTAATATGGTTTTCTTTAGTCAAATTCCTATCCATGCATCATCCAACTATGGATTCTTTGGGCTAGCTGTTATGGGTACTAGAGTGACTCCATTTGACTACTTTGGTTTCATGTTGCTGTCCAGGAGTTTCTTGAGAATGGTTGCATTTTTCTCCTAGTAGTAGTTTTGCTGTCTTTCTTATACCAGTGCCTTCAGCGTTCATATCTTTTCTTCCTGACTTACAATTCCAGAACAATAGAAAAACTTCTGTAGGAATGAGCATTTATTCAGGTTCGTCCTTTCATTCCACAGTTCTCTCATAGTGGAGAAGTGGAGCAAAGGTAATGTCTATTTTAATTTGCCTTGCTTACTGTATGATTTTCTCAACTAGCCTGCTGTATTACAAGCAATACATGCTTTAGTTATGGATATGAAACAGTAATCATTTACAAACTTATAAAATCCCTCAGAGGCCAGTTGTACTCTATTACCACAAATTAATTCTTTCCAACTAATAGGCTCTGTGAAAAGAAACCCCGAAGCTGTAGACATTCCAACAGCTGTTTTTCCTGCCCTGGTTTTAATGATGGGTATTATGCGTAACCCTGTGATTCACTGCCCAGTCCTCCACAAACTCTGGTCCATGCAATCCTAATTTCTGTGTTCTGACATCTGTATCCCAGTGCCTGTAACCCCCTGCTCCCGTGAAATGAACTTACATCAACTCAAGTGCTGTCAGGGAGATTTCACAGTGTCAAAAGAAAGATTTGTTCCAGTAAAAGTAATATGAGCTTGTTGAAACTCACTTTTTCTTTTACTTATGAATACAAACTAAGACCTATTTTGAGGCACTGTAACTGCTGCTACCACTGGGAACATAATCAATATTCAAAGTAATAGAAACAACTTGAGAGTGTGGTTCCTCTGTGTTATCTTTGGTATTTGAATCACAACATCTAAATTCCTGCAGGAGAATATGTGTTTTCATCTAATGGAGAGAGAAGCATAAGAATTAATAGAAAGTGATGCATCCTCAAATACAGTCTCAACTAAAAATTCTTGGTTGTGATGCAAGTTGCTGGAACATTTTGTTTAGGGGTCAGTTACTGTAATCCCAGGAAGCTGAACTGTGGAAACAGCACCCCATGATCCTGGATACCTTGTTCATATAAATGAAGTCCATTGTTTGGTGACTACAAGAACCATGTAGTGGTTTTGAGGCACACCCTGTTCTGTAGGAACTGACAGCCCCTCTGCAAGCTTTGGCAGGATTTTGGGTAATTTTATATCTCCCCATCACTTCCTGAACCACAAGACTGAAATGTGGTCAAATGTTTAGGGTTTTTTAGTGTGTTTTTTTTTGTTTGTTTGGTTGGTTTTTTGTTTTATTTATTTATTTTTTAATTTCCAGTCTCCAATTCTTTCTCATAGTATTGGAGTGTAAATAAAAGTATTCACTTTTATTAGAGTGAAGTTAGGCTCCACTCCAGGAAATGATAGCTATTTTGCCCACAAGAAACTTTCAGATGACATGATTATTTAAAACAATTTTGTTTATAATCCAGAATGCTTGGTACTCTTCAACAAATGAACTTAGCAAATGGGAACATAATTTCCCTCTCTCTTTTTATGTCTGTTTATTCAAATTCTTGAAGGTTGTAGGAGATACCTTCTTTTCATAGATGCTAAGTGAGCAAACTAGAAAGATTGTTCTCCTAGACTTGCTATTTTTGAATAGAGAAGAAACTTGTGGGGGCTATGATGGTAGGTGTCTGTCTTGGCCAAATGATTGAGTTTAATGTGTTCAGTGTAATGAGAAAAAAGGACTGTAGAGCTGCCACCCTGGACTTCAGGAGAGCAAACTTTAAGATATTCAGGGAACCATGTAGCAGAGTGCCTTGGGAATCTGCTTTTGAGGCCTTAAGAGTCCATCAGTGCTGGTCCCCCCCACCCCAAAAGGGGGTCCCACAGCTGGAGAAGGATGTGAAGATCTTTGAACGTGTCCCACAGCAGGCAAAGGTGAGAAGAAACTAAGTCAATGTGAGGGCTGGAAGAAACGTCCTGGAGAGTGGCTGAGGAGTTTTGACTTTCCAGTTTGGAGAAAATTAAGCAGAGGGGTGACCTCATTGCTTGCTCCCTGCGTCTTTGTGAGGAGGGGAAATGGAGAGGGAGGTGCTGAGCTCTTCTCGTTACAGTGACATATGTGTGGGAATGGTTCACAGCTGCACCGGGGGAGGCTTAGACTGGAATTACGAAGCATTTCTTTGCTGAGATGAAGCCAATGATTTTATCCCTCCTAGACTTGTCTTTACTGAAGCCAATGATTTTATCTTTGTTCTATTAATTTCTAAAAAAGGAGAAATAGATCTAACATATATATTGACTAGAGAAAACATTTTAAGAAACATACAAGCCATTCTATGATGCTAGTGATTTTCATGAGCAGATTTCAGTTAGACACAGCACCAGCTCTAAATAAGAAAAATGCCAATGCAGAATCCAGGCACAGTCTTATAAATACTGGTTCTGCTGAACCAGTAGTTTGATCCTGTTTTATATCCCTCTAGCAAGAAACAAATTTTCTAGAAGTTACAGGAAGCTTTAGAAAAGATAACAGAAATTGGAGATGGACAGGTATCATGCTGCTATTCCCCAACATTTAAATTGTTCTGTCTTCAGTAATTCCCATCATAATAAGAGAAATTGTGTGTTATTCAAACCAAGTCAAACCTTTTTCCACAGAGGAATCTACATTGTCTGTTGCTAGGGGCTAGTTTTTGGCAGCCTAATAGATTCATGGATAGTTACAGATTTGGTGCTATGTTCAGGAATCACTCATGCACTTAGCATACCAATTATGATCAGTTGTCTAGTGAAATTTTATATATTAGTCAAGAATGTGTAATTCTTAGAAAATATACTAAAGCTGCAGATCAAGGTGATTTTATTTCCTTAGCCACAGGTTATGCCAGTGTCAAAACTCAAGGAACAGAAAAAATGTAGCAGATCCAATCCTTTGATCTGATTCGGTGTGCATTTGCTCTCAGAGTTATATATGCATGTGGTGGTGCAATGCTCTGCAAAAATATCTATGACTTCTTAGTGCTGGAAAATCAATACAAGAGTAAACTTTGCCAGTATTCCTGATGGGCTATGTAAATGTATCTGGGATTACAGAGCCAGTGGTTTGCTGGCATAAATAAAGACATCTATTTGGTGCATCTCCAAGTGAATTAAAGCTGGGTCTTAAGAACTTTAATGTGAAATTCATCTTTCAGATTGAGATACCTACATTTACGTAGCTACATGGTGTCTGCATGTAAACTCTACTTACACTTGTATCACAGCCAGTGGGGCTCAAACTAACATAGAGCATACCCTTGCTAACCCTAGGGATTCAAGCCACATTATAGCTTATATACCTTCAAATACCTTCTTAATAGATTCTCTGGTTCCTTTGCAATATCAGTTCGCATTCCAAACATTTTCCTAAGGCTATTCTCAGGCCATGAACCTGGATACTGTGTACATGCTATGAATGTGAAGGAACACATATAGAGGTTTTGATTTATTAATGATTAGTTCTCTTTCAGGCTCCTTTTCTCATTTCTTGCTCTTTCAAACAAGTTTTTGACAGAGTGATAGTTTAAATAATGTATATTTTAAACATTATAAAATGGATAAAGAATTAAAACCCTAATCATTTTGGAGGACATCGTACTTTTCATGGATGTTACCCATAATATTTTATCAGAGATTGAATTTGCTCTTACGTAATGGAAAAGCTTTGCAGTACCATTGAAAATGATTAGGAGCAGCAGGTTAATAAACAGCTAGAGCTTTCACAGGAACTGCTGTAGTATCCTTTCTTACTTGATTTAATATAAAGTGAAATGTGCTTGACTGGAGCATAAATGCTTTGACTATAGTGCTTCAACCACAATGCAAAGGCAGAATTGAAACCATACGTTAATGGAATGTGTATATTGATGACAGGAAGGATGTTCTCATAAACAAAGCACTGGAATCCATATATCCCTCCTCTTTCTGCTTATTTTCATGTTCTGGCCAAGTAGATGAACCCACGACTTAGTTTGTATCAGTTTCTGGAAATAAGCCCCTTAGTACAGTGGACTACAGGAAAGGTATTTGCTTAAGCAGAGCAGCAGAAACAACAGCAGTGGTTGTGAACTATTAACACAAATGTGAATTTGCATGAAATCATTCCCCTCTGTGTGAGTGTAACCTTTATTGTCAAGGTAAAAAAATTTTCTAGTGCCAATAGACATCTTTTTCTTCATTTAGTTACTGACAACAAGCACACAAGAAAGCATTCAGTGTCAAGCAGTTGATCTGTCCTCAGATAGGTGGAGTAATAGCTGTGTAATGTATATTTGATTTGTTCAAGACAAGTCTTCTTTGGACTAAGAAAATAGCTCTTGTGATACAAAATCTGAGAAAAAAGTTGTTGTCCTGACAACTCAGGTGCATTTGCAAAATGTATCTTCATAATATTCACAAATGAAACTGGCATCTATTTTGTTTCAACTTTGTCAGTAAACTCAAGGGAGTTATTTTGCATCTAACTTCTTGTTCATTAAAAAAGATTTAAGAGGCCTGGTAGTATTATATAAGATTCTTCACCATTTTAGAAAACTTCCATGAAAGATTATTCATCTCTATGGCTCATAACAGTGAATTGCCTCTCCTGTAAATTTCAAAGTGCTTTAGTGTCTTGTGCAAGACTCTTTTGTGGAGCTTTAGCATAAATTAATAATATGAAATATCACTTTTCATGTTAAATGACAGGAAATCAACGAAATTTTCCAATGATAGTTAGGGAAACCTGATCTTCAATTTAGTGGTGGTTGGGCCCTGACCATGGTGATACATAGTGGCTGGGCAGTGATGTGCTAGTGTGCATCTCTTAGTTTGCTTACAGAATCTTTTAATGATAAATGTATTATCAGTGAATGATGGGATTGGGGTGTGGAACCTGCAGGGAGAAGGCTCTGAGTCTTAGATTCAGCTGTTCCATCTCAGTAGATATGTTTGACCTTCACAGCTCGTGTAGTCTATTAATTTCTAGGGAGTTAGATGTCATAAAAAATGAATGTAGAATACAAACATTTCTCCAAACAGATGATGATTAGGTAGTAGTTAATTCTAAAGAATGACTTTAAATATGTAAAGGACAGACCTAAAAAAAGGTTCTGAATAATATGTAAGTAGTGTGAGTTTCAGAATAGACTAACAAAATTCACCTGGGCACTTGGACATTTTTAATTGTTTCTGCTTTTGTTTTAATGCAAATCTTTCTGCTTTTCTCCACCCAATCCTACATTCTTTCCAGGCAACTCTTAATACAGTTAATTTTTTTCAATGTCAAAAAGCAGAGAGGTCTAGTGAGAATATTTGAGGAAAAAAAAAAAAAAAGAAAAGACTAAGTCTTCTGTGTTTATTCTTCACAGAAAAGACTGACACACTAGCCAGATATGGCAGGATTAGGGTATGTTTTAGGTAACTCTTTAGAGGGAAGAGAAAGAGTAATTTTGACAAGAAATGCAGTAGGTCAAGAGGAATATCATTGGCAATGAGCTGGCTTTGGCTAGAAATTTTCCATATTCCTTCTCTGCATCATGCCCATTCTTTCTTACTTTCATACACTGCCTGTTCTATGTTCAGTAAAGTGAAGAAATTTGTAAAGGTAGAATTTTTATTCATTTCTGTGAAAGTAAACAAGACTAAGCAGTTATGTTGACACACAGCCTCCAGTCGTCCAGTTAGCTGGAAATACTGTCCAAAACCAGATGTTTCATTAAGCAAAAAGAAAGTAGTTACACGCACATCTTTCTTTCTATGAACAAACGTAACTGCTCAGTGCTACCATGTCAAGTGAAAACTACATCAAATAACTCAAGCATTTCTTTCACTGAAAATAGCAGAAATTCCTGCCTGGGAATTGAACGTAGAAAGGGCTTAGAGAATGTCTCATCTGTATCTCCCCAGGCCCCTTCCCCCTCCAAAAAAGACAAACAGACAAACAAACAAACAAAACCCCAAACAAACCCACAAGAAAAATCCCAGATACTGTAAAACCCATGCAGTTCAGCAGTAGCAAGACAGCTGGCAAACAGCAAATTGGTGGAGTTTGCTTTCATGGGGCAACCTAAATCTACTTAGTTTGCAGAGTTCAACAGTAGATATTCCTCTAATGTCTTCAGTTCACTCTCAAAGCACAAACAAGATTTCAGCTGATTTGTAAACATGAATGCAGAAGATCCAGCTGTGGGAGGAAATGAGTAATAAGGAATGCATGACAACTTGACTTACTGTTGACTTCTTGGGTGACCAGTTCAAATAGCCAGAGGATGTGTTAACTAAACCAACAACCAGATTCCAGTGGGTGGAGGTTATGACAACATTTGTCTTTCCAATCCCATGCCTGCTGACACAGACACAGGGCAGATTTCTGTTGGTTTTGGAGACTCTCTGACACATGGAGCAGCCTTGAAGGTTGTATAGCTTGTTTTATCTTCTGGTACAGAGTAGGAGTAAGGCAGAGGAAGTGACCTAAACAGCCAAATAATGAATAGCCCTAAAACTGTGCTGCTTTAACCAATTTCATTTTGATTTAGAATAGGTTGTACATTTTGGCAGTTGTCTAGCATGTTAGAAAGGCAAAACTTTATTTGTACTAGGTAATGATGTCAAGATATTCCAAAGAAGATGATGTAAAAGAATTAAAGAAAGTATTATGGTTCTTCTCTAAGCTTTCCAAAAAGATCAGATCTTTCTTACTGGAGCACCTAAGAAAGGTGAGTGACCTAATTTGCAGCTTTGAGAGGATCTAGGCTCTTAAGAGACTCTGCTGTCCTCTAACGTGGTCACACTGCTTATGGATTTTGGTTTTTTTAGGACAAAAGTCATAGAAATCACTTTAGAGACACTTCTTCTAGTCACTTCTGTTTTAGAAGAGCAATAAAGAAAAATAGGCAGTCATCATGACATGCCAATGTACTATTGATAACCACTGTTTCAATCTCTTGCAAAAAAATGGCCAACAAGGTACGCAACTGTCCATTTTGTGACAACAGAATGTTTCATGTGAATGAATTTTCTTCTCAGAAGCTTATATTAAATTTTAAGGTATTGCCTCATATTTTTTTGTGAAAATTGAGGCAGAGAAAGTTGTGAGAGAACTATGTTAAGGTCACGCAAGGAAATAATCTTCCCTATTTTTTTATTCTTTTCAGTTTTGTTATTTATTGAAAGCTGTTCAAGCTAGATCTCTATACATTTATTGGACCTGAAGGGATTCATCTGAGAACACTCAAAGAGATGGCTGATGTCATCACAAGGCTCTCTTTATGATTTTTGGATGGTCTTGGGAATCTGGAGAGGTCTCACTTGACTGGAAACTGGCTAATGTTGTCCCAGTTTTCAAGAAAGGGAAGAAGGAAGACCCAGAAATTATAGGCCTGTCAGTCTCAATTTAGTGACTGGTAAAATTATGGTGAAGATTAATCTGGGAGGTTTTGAAAACCACATGAAGTACAATGCAGTCATCTCATGGTGAAACTAGCATGGCTTCATGAGGGAAAAGTCTTGCTTGTCAAACCCAATTTCATTTTATGACAAGGTAACCCATTTAATTGATCAAGAGAAGCCAGCTGATGTAATCTTTTTGGATTTCAGTAAAGCTTTCTACACTCTAACAGGATCCTTCTGGACAAAATGTCCAGCACACAGCTGGATAAACACATCATGCAGTGCATGAGCCACTGGCTCATGGGTGGGGCACAAGGGGTAACAGTGAATGAGGTGACATCAGACTGGTGACCTGTCACTAGTGGGATTCCGCAGGACTCCATCTTAGGCCTTGGGCTTCTCAACATCTTCATAAATGTCTTGGATGCAGGTCTTAAAGGCATGCTAAGTACATTTGCAGACAATAATATATTGGGAGGAGCTGTTAACTCTCTTGAGGTCAGAGAGCCCTGCAGAGAGACCTTAAAAAATTAGAAGGCTGAACAATCACCAGCCTTCAGCCTGGAGAAGAGGAGACTGAGGGGAGATGTCATTGCAGTTTACAACTTCCTCACAAGGGTAAAGGGAAAGGTCAGGCACTGATCTGTTCTCTGTGGTGACCAGTGCCAGGACTTGAGGGAGTGGCATGAAGCTGTGCTAGATGAGGTTTAGGTAGGATGTTAGAAAAAGGTTTTTCAACCAGAGGGTGGTTGGTCCCTTGAGCAGGCTGCCCAGGAGAGTAGTCACAGCACCCAGCCTGCCAGAGTCAAAGTGTTTTTACACCAGTTCTAGACACATGGTGTGATTCTTGCAGCTGTCAGAGCTGGCCTTGTTTGCAGACTTCATTGCTGTTAACTATTTTGTGGGCTACTACAGTACATATTTTTTAGATCTAGAATCTAGACAGTATACATGTAAGTCTAATGCCTCTTTATTGCTTTTTCTTACAGTAAGAGGATTTCTTACAGTAGAAATATTTCTTGCAGTAGAAATTACTGTAAAGTTCTTTGATGAAATATGTCAATCTGCTGGAGGGTAGGAAAGCTCTGCAGATGGATCTTTACAGGCTGGATTGAAGGGTCAACAAGGCAAAGTGCTGAGTCCTGCACTTAGGTCACAATAACCCCAGGCAGTGCTACAGGCTGAGGAAGAATGGCTGGAAAAGGGCATGGAGATGCTGGTCAACAGTGGCTGAACATGAGCCAGCAGTGTGCCCAGGTGGCCAAGAAGGCCAATGGCATCCTGGTTTGGATCAGCAATGTTGTGGCCAACAGGACCAAGGAAGTGATTGTCCCTCTGTACTGGGCACTGGTGAGGTCGCACCTTGAGTCCGAGGTTCAAGTTTGAGCTACTCACTCAAAGACATTGAGGTGCTGAAGTGTGTCCAGAGGACAACCAAGGTGGGGAAGTGTCTGGAGCAGAAATCTAATGAGGAGGGAGTTGGTGGTGTTTAGCCTGGAGAAGAGGAGGCTCAGGGGAGACCTTACTGCTATCTACAACTACCTGAAAGGAGGTAGTAGTGAGGTGGGATTGGCCTCTTTTCCAGGTAACTAGAGATAGGACAGGAGGAAATAGCCTCAAGTTAATCTAGGGGAGGTTTATATTCAATATTAGGAAATTTTTTTCATGGAAAGTGTGGTCCAGCTTTGGAATAGGCTCTCTAGGGAAGTGGCAGAATCAGCATCCCTGGAAGTGTTAAAAAATTACATATATGGTACCTGTGGACATGGTCTTTTCTAACCATAATGATTCAATGATTCTGTGCTTCTATACATTATATGTGTGTGTGTGTGTGTGTATGTATACTTTTACATATATATTTACAACCATTAAGAGTTGACTTTGACCAATATAAATCCATGAAATTCTGACTTATCAACGAAATACAGACTTATCCCAGTTGATGTCTAAGGTCATTAATATGCAAATTCCATAACTTTTTTCCCGAACTGTTAATTTTTTAAGTATCTGAGAAGTGAGCTACAAGTGGCATATCAATGTTTTTTGAGATGGATTTGTATGGTGTATGCAGAGAGACATCACATACATACATATATTTGCATACTATCTGAGAGTAAGTTGTTACAGGCACAATTATAGCACTGGTCTGGGAGTCAGAAGATCTCAGACTAATGGCCAGACTTATGACAGAATGAGAAAGGAAGCTAGAATATTGCAGGTAGTTATTGACACTTGACACTCTTTGAAAGAGAACAAAAGTACTTTGTTCACTTGCATTTCACCTTACCTTTTATGAAGTGTGTCCACTTCTGTCCTCTTTTTTCCTTGTAAAGGGAAAAGACAGACAATTTCATGTTTAGAATATTCAAGGGATATATTTAACATTAAAGCACCTGGGATAGTGTAATGATTAGCAGAGAATGAATACCCAAAATAACAAAAGGGCTTGTGCATTCTGAAAGATTTTTATTTTCTGATTTAAGCTATAACTGAACTGGAAAATTATTAAAATCAGATGTGCTAATAGATCACAAGAAAATAAGTTATTTTTGTCTATCTGTCCAGAATCAAAGACATGCAAAATTTTTGGAGAATGCCTGTCTTCATATGATTTTTAGCATAAGACCTAAGAAGGAAATGAATTTTAGAAACATACAACAATAAGAAACAGATTAGGAAACTCATCACCCAAACCTCTGAAACTTTGAAAAAGTAGGGGGCAGTTTGGATTTGCTGCTAGAGCTGATATTTCCAGGGGAATAAATGCATTATATTTATATAGATATAGAAAGATATAGGTATAGATATAGATATGTATATATTTGTACTTTTTATATTACTGTAATATTTTTCAAAGATATGTAACCACAATTAGAAAGAAAAATTTTTTTTCCTCTGCCAATTAGTGTAATGTTTCCAGGCTTTGAGACTTTCCACCCAGTGTTATGTAAACCCTGAAATTAATTCTGAAGTGATCAGAATTATTAATAATTCAGAAATCATTCTGAAGGGAGCATATTAAAAAAATGGAGAAAGACTATTTACAACAGCATGTATGACAGGAGGGAATGGCTTTAAACTGAAACAGGGTAGGTTTAGATTAGATATTAGGAAGAAATTCTTTACTGTTAGGGTAGTGAGGCATAAGAACAGGTTGCCCAGAGAAGTTGTGGGGGCCCTCTCCCTGGAAGTGTTCAAGGCCAGGCTGGATGGGCCTTTCAGCAACCTGCTCTAGTGGGAGGTGTTCCTGCCCATGGCAAGGAGGTTGGAACTAGATGATCTTTTAGGTCCCTTCCAACCCAAACCATTCTGTGATTCTATGAAATTCCTTTCTGCCAGGTCTCTTTTGTGCAGGAAACATGCCTGCGACAGATCAAAACTGTGTTTTTTATCACAAACAACTACCACAAAACTCACAGATTTCTAATTTAAATGTAAGACACCTTTCTTTGACCTGTAGTTTTTTAGTGCTGACCCAGATGTACATGCTTATGCAGTATAGGATGATACCCACAGAATCCACTGCATTTACAGCTTAGCTAGATGATGACAGGAGAACAGACATGAGACCATCAGTTATGTTTCCAAATGCATGGCTAAAAGATGCTGACATTCAACATTGCTAGGTTTGCGCAGACCATTTTCTGGTATTTGTCAGCTTAGACTGTGGCTGTTTTCCAGTTGTGAGAGATGTAGTATAGGTTTTCAGCAACTGTTATTCCTTTAACATCTCACTTAAAACTGAGCAATTTGTATTTTGTGTATTATGACATCATCTCTACAAGAACAAGCTGTCTTGAATCATGATTTGTGAAAGTATTTTGAAACTTGGTGTTGTTCTTCAATGTGACTCTGAAACACACTTTCCATTTTTTATAAAACAACAAACACTGGCTCAGGCACAACCTGACATCAGCATGTAGCTTCAACTTCTTGATCACAAGCCCAAACAAAAAAAGGGTTACCAAATCAAGATGCAAAATTACTTGAGTTTTATGGCCCCACTGTTCAAATGTATAAAGCATAGTTAAATGACAGGAAGAGCTACACTTGTATGGCTTGTATCTTAGATCAGTTGATATGGTATGGGCTGAAAACTGAGGTCATTTAGAAGGTGCATAAAAAACGTACTGTTTAAAATATATGAAGGTTTTTTAGCTAAAATCAAAATAATCATGTGCTTATTATAAGGTGTGAGGGACATTCCAGAGAGAGCAAAAGCAGATGCTTGTTACTATTTCTTTTTCTTCCACCTGTTGGTTTTCTGCCTGAATTTTATTTGTTCTTTTTTTAGGTCTGTGTCTTTTTATATTTCCTTTCTTGTTCTGCATGTCATTTTCTGTGAGTCATTTTGAATTCACTTTTGTAGCATGATTGTCTTCCTCTCACATTCCCCCAGAATGAAAACAAACATGATAACCACAATGTTTGAGTGGGGTCATCTTTAAAAAAGATGCCTTTCATCCTTTCACAAAACAGAAAGTCCTGGATGGACTCACTAATTTTGGTTATGTTGTCTGAAACATTCAGACTTGCCAGTGAGTACTGAGCACAGCCTGTCTGCAGATGCGGTAATGGTTATGAACGTAATTTGTTTGCATCATAATCTTTTCCATTCCCATTCAGGCTCCATTATTTGGGGGCTAAATCTTCTACAAAGCATTTTTTTCATTCTTGGTCTGTGTATTTTGTCCTTCTACAGTGGGAGGTAGGATATAGAGTGATAGTTACTTATACATTAAAGCTAATGATGTTTTCAGTATGAGAAAAAGAGTTGTGGAAATAATGAGCTCATCCTTCCATTATCTATTAAGTTAGTAGTTTATTATTAGCTAGAATATTAAATATTGTGTGTTGATTCTTAGGAAATTTAAATAACTGTAATCCTTCGATGTAAAATTTCTATGAAAGTGAAAGAGCCAATAAAGTCACTTCATGACATGTGCTTTTTAATTTAGCCAAACCTGAGGGGTGAAAGTATTCTGTATGATGTTAGACCAGCAGTGAGTCATCCAGCAATATAACATAGGCAAAAGCTGACTTGTCATTCCAAGGGCAATAATATCATCTTTTGTTTCAGTAGCGTTAGCCTTAGGTAGACATTTTGCAGACCATCTACCATGCCTTTTTTTGTGGACCTACAGCATACCAGTCTGCAGGATTTTTCACTTTGCAGTTGAGTATATAGTTCCTGATAATATAGGGAAACTGTATTTGGCAAAGCAATGTTATGAGATGAGGAATTAAGTCAAGATGAAAATAAGTAATAAATTTTAATGTGATGGATTGCAGTTCATATTTACATACATTCTGTTAAATATATTTTCGCAGCTTCCTGTATTTTGAAAAATAAAACATACACTGATTTTATACTTTTATTCAAAATAATATACTTTCATTTTTAATTATCCTATATAGAGTACCTCAATAGTATTGCAAGCTATTGAGAAATAGATGCAGAGATATACTGAGGAGTTATTATTGACTGTCAATCAGTTCTGGTTTGTTTGTAATAGGGAGCCTTTGAATAGGAGAGGCCTAAATGAGTGGGAAAAAATGGAAAAGGTAAGACAAGAAGAAAAATATGACAAACAAAACCCCTGAATATCCTGTTCTCAAAGTCCTGAACAAAACTGCTTTAAAACATGATAGGAATATTAAAGAGAATTGCCCAAAAAAGACTTTTGCATTCAGGTCACAGGAGTTGCACAAACAATGATGGCATAATATGTTTGCTGTTTTGCACACTCAACAGCGCAGAAGCTCTGGGCATAAAAGCAACAATGCAAAGCATTAACTGCTTTAAAACCTGAGTTATTGCCCACTCAGTAATAAGACATTTGATATCTTTCAGGGAACTATAATGTGGTTGTAAAAATATTTTCCCGGCCTGACACTTAGGTATTCAATCCAGCAGCATATTTGTTTTTGTAGTATTTGAAAAACCTGTTTGGTTCTTTTTCAAGTTACAGTAGTGCAAATGGATAAACAGAAATAAAACTAAAAAGAAAGAAAAAGGAAGTTACTGCTTTCAGATGTTCTTCCACACTTCTCTAACTCAAGCATTGCATTGTTTTTTTAAATGTAATTTTGCAAGCCTTTCCAATCCACCCTGTAGTGATTGTGGACTGGTACTTTTGGCTACTCAGGGAAACAAACATTTAAAAATAACTAAATGCATCATTTTGGAAAAATTGTTCCTGCACATGTTTAGCCACTACATACTCAACCAGAAATGTCAGACAGTTTTAAAACTAGAACATGTGGAAGCTGCACTGAGACATCTGTACAATGGTGCACATTGGCAGATTCTCATATACTTCTTGGATGTCATGTTAGTCTGGAGACCAAAGACTGTGAGACTTCGGGATCTTCAGGAGTTGGTTTAAGAGCTGTCATGATTTAACTCTGGATGGCAACTAAGGCCCACACAGCCACTCACTCACTCTCCCCCATGCAGGAATGAGATAGAGAATTGGAAGAGCAAAAGTGAGAGAAACTGTGGGTTGAAATAGAGGCCGTTTATTTGGGGGAAAAAAAAAAAAAAAGCTGCGCACGCACACAAGCAAAACTGAAAAAAAGAATTCATTCCCCACTTCCCATGGGCAAGCAGGTGTGTTCAACCACCTCCATGAAAGCAGCATCTGTCACACATAATAGTGACCTGGGAACACAAATGCTATTACTATGAACATCCCCTCCTTCCCCTTCCTTGTCCCAGCTTTCCATGTGGGATTGATGCCACGTAGGATGGAATATCCATGTGTTCAGTTGGCAGCAGCTGTTCTGGCTGTGTCCCCTTTATTTTGTGAATCCCAGCCACGTTGCTGGTGAGGTGGGGTGAGGATCAGAAAAACCTTGACCCTGTGTGATTAAAACATCCTTGTATATTCAACACTGTTCTTAGCAAAAATCCTAAAGCCAGCCCCACACTGGCTACTAGGAAGAAAATTAACTCTATTCCACACAAAACCATCACATTATCACACTGCTGTACATCTTGACATGATTAATTTGTCTTACATGCAACTTGCAAACCAACATATTTCATTGAACTCTTTAGAGTTTCATATATTCTATCTTTTCACTATGGACAAAAAAGACCAGTAAAAGAATGAGTGAAAAAATGTCTATGATTTTCAATATGCTCTCTAATTTTTAACAATTTTTCTTCTCAGCTTTTCTGGCCTATTTACTCCCTTTTTTCTGAATTCTTTTTGCTCCATGAAGCTGCCTTGCTCTTTCAGTAATAGATTAAGATGTGACAGTACTCTTTCACTAATAGATTAAGATGTAACAGTATTATAAAAAGAAAATAAAAAAATTATCAGCCAATTTGGAGTATTGAAGAGATCTGCTTCAGCTTTTGCTTGTGTAAATATAACTACTGGTTAGTGCTCACTCCTATAATGAACTGGATCCTGTATGTCAGTAGATGATATAGATTTAAAACTGATATATTTTAAAAACCTAAAAACTTGATTTAAGGGACTGCAAATGCTTCAGCAGATTTAACTTGCTCAAAATGCGCAGCTTGTTTTTTTTAACCCCTGGCTACAAAGTGGCATGTGTCCAAAGAATGCCTGTTGGTGTATCTGAAAGTACATATTTCATTCTGCTGAAAAACTAAGGGTGAAGTTTTTCTCACCTGTTCCCTTAGTCTGAGTGACTCTCTCTGACGGTCAACAGGATTGTTACCTTTGAAGAGTAACTGAACACCATCCTAAAATAAAACCTTTTACACTGAATAAAAAAGGGTCCCACTTGCCCTTTAGTTGGTTAGAGATAAGTCAGATAAACATATATCTATAAAACTATTTATATCTGACCTAGAAGGTTTAAAAATATACTTCGGGAAAGAGTTGCCTATCTAGCACCTTTTTGTATTCAAGGAAAATGAAGAAAAAACAAAGACATATCAGCTCTGAAAAGGAAGAGAGATAGAACCATGTTAAGGGATCAAAGTCAAATTTAATTATTCACATCTTTGCGGTTTAACAGACTGTCCATCACAATTAAAGTAAAATAAGCCCACAGCATTACAGCATCATTCATAAAAAGAGGGATAGCATTCTTCCAGACGTCACAAGCAAATGCTAGTCAGGATAATATCAGTTTATATGGTAAGGATTAATATTTGCATCCTGCTTTTCCAGTAGTGTGAAATTACACTATCTTGTTACATAGAAATGGTACTTCTAAATGCCTGAAGGAAATTATGTATGTCTTATCAAATTGCAATTAATTTTTAGCAGAGCATAAACAAAGTAGAGAATTTATTTTAATGTCCCCTAATCGACTAAACTAATGTCTGGAAACCAAGGATTCATCTTCTGGACTGCTGGCCTAACTGCAAAATCTTTGTAAAATACATGGATCAATATACTATTTACTTTATAAGGACAGAGAATACCCATTGGCACAGTTCTCTCCTTTTTGTTTGTTTGTTTGTTTGTTTGTTTTTTCTTTTTCTTTTAATTTCAGAGAGACTGAAAGTACAAAAGCGTGAATTTTCCTTGTGCCATACATATCTGTGAGTACAGGTCCACACTGAAAGGTTTCTAGCAGGCTAGTACAGAGCAGAATTCCTTTATTCCAAGTTTTTAGTGCAAGCTTGTCACAAAGAACTTTTCAGTACTCTTTATGGATGAAGAATCTAAACATTATAAAAGTGCTTTGGTTTACGTAACTTTAAATATGTGCTGCCTTCATTTTCTGTGAACTGCATTTTGAACTTTGAAAGCACCTTCATGTGTTCAAAGACAAGAGCAATTTTTCCTTGAGTGAGTCTGGAAGGCAAAACACATGTCAGTTTCTCACACAGAAAAGTCTTTTTTGTTTTGCTCATTTTGTAATTTTCGTTGTTCAGGAGAGCTCAGCATAGGTTCAGGTTCTGCCTTGGAGTTAACACAGACATACTGAAACATATCAGACAGCATAGATGCCATAAAAGTTAGTGGAACAGTATCTTGTGTCAGAGAGGGTCTAGATAATGGTTTGTTTCTCTGTGGTTTCCTTTAAAACTGAACCCAAATGTAAATTTACGACCAAACATCCAAACACAAAAGTAATCCCAGAATTTTTTATTCTTCTTGTCAGAAAGGATTCATCAGGAGAGGTTAATAGAACTGTAGACTTATGTATATGGCATTATGTCATGCACACTCCATATCCCCATTCGTGCTGAAAAATTGCCAACAGCAGTTTTGTGGCCATGTGTAGTCCCGGTAGGAATAAGAAAATTAAAAAGAGAATGGCCGAAATGGCTATTTTTCTGAAGATTTTGCAATGAGACGATTGTCAGTATTTTAAAATCAAGTTGGCAAAAGTAAAACATTGTCTCAATAAACTCAAAATATTGGTATGATAAGAAAAAAATATGTTACTCAAAAGTTAACAATATTGAATATAATAGTAACTCATTAGAACACTTCAGCAACAAAAATTTTTGCTTATTAAACATAGTTATGCTGCCTGTAGTACTCACTGAAAGTAAAGACAGTATTTGTTAAGATACATTCTCACTGGTGAAAGTACAGCATTGTCAAGTTCTGTGAAATTCACATGGGATTAACATATAATGGATTTACTTTCCTAATAAAATGCAATCATAAAACGAAAGAAATGTCAGCCTAGAATCAATGAAAAAGTAACTAGATTCCTCTGGAGGATTTTTTTGTAGGTGTCAAGTATTTTTAATAAATTAAAATATTTTTCAGCTGTCTCTTTTTACCACTTTCATCTTAAACTGAAAATTTCTGATCAAATATTTCAAGAAATTCCTTTCGTACCTGCAGAGACCTTTAAATCAGATCCTGAACTAGTCTTTTTCAGACAGTGAGGGATTACATTGCACACTGGCATGCTACAGTGTAGGTAGCAGTTATAATTTTCAGAAGGAGTCTGAAATATTATTCTGTATTTTAATACATAAAAATATCCTTGCACAAGTTACTAAATCGGAAAATTACTGTCATGTGGTAAGTTTTTGCTCTCATTGCATTAAGTTACAGATATGACTTTGCTCAGCTTGTTTAATTTCTTGTTAAAAAATTTATCAAGACATAAAATAAAATTAGATATGGTTTCTGCACACAAATTTGGTCAATATTAGCTAGATGGGGATAAATCATTGGAATTTGAGTGCACCACTAAGTAGAAAATAAGAAGGTTTGACCATCAGATAATTTCTTCATTTTTTTTTGTTGAAAGCCTTTCAGCCTAGCATTTCCAGCAGTTTCATGTTAGGATGTAGTCTCAACAGGCCACAAATTGAAATGTCCTACTGCTGATATATCTGTACCCTGCCTTTTGTTTTACAGGGTTCTTTCCAACACTGATCCTATTTCCCAATCTAGATATTGTGCAGTGGAGCAGGAAACACCTTTGGTGTTGTCTGAAACTCACAGACCCAGAGCTGACATGGTAAAAATATTGTTATCAAACATGTCTGTAGTTATTTCTGAGTTGTCTCAAACAAAATCACTTTTCATAGAATTATTAATTGGAAATTACTTAAAAGTAAGCAAAGAATACAAGAAAGAAATAGTAATTGTATTAGCAAAAAAAAGAACATATTGAAATTGCATTCTAATATGTAAAGACTGTACCTCTGAAAAAAAAGTTGCTAAAACCAACTACAGTAAATAAGTGCTTTGTGCCTGTGTTTCCTTGTGGTATGTTGTAAGAATAGAGGGGTACCATAATTAACTGCCACTTGCCAATATTTTCCAGCACTGTGTAAAGTTAACTGCACATATAAAACATATTGTCTCCTGCTGCTGACTTTTTATTGTCCTGTGTCTGTATTAAATGCTGGACTGGTATGCTTAAGGATATAATTTTGTGCAGGAAACCACAACAACTTCTGGGAGTAATTGCAACAGAAGATCAAGATTAAAAGATAAAATTTTGCAAAAGTCATTTGGCATTTTTATCAAAAATGTTTGTCTAAATACAGCAATTCTAATGATCAGTTCACGTATAAAGATAAATGTGAGCAAGAATAACTGACAACTAATGTTCCCACATATCTAAATAGTTATATAAAGGCTTGATCAAGCCATGACATTACTTTGTCATCTGGCTTAACACTCAGCTTGAAAACCATTTTGCTATAATGTTTTACAATTCTCCTAGCCATGAACGGTTTGGTTTTAAAGAATATGTGTTGGATAGCAGTTTGGCTCAGTCTTCCACTGATGTTGGAAAGTTGTTCTTGAGAACAATTGCCAGCCTTGGAGATCTATACAAGACATGGTTGAACATAATCTGCCGTCCATTACAGTTTGTTCCGATGAAGATTTTCTTTCTGATGTATGAGGTCAGAAGAGAAAAAGTTGTTTTATTTAGACGGCTTCCTCTTTGTTTTATTCAGCAGGCCTCCTGTCCTTGATACAAAGTGAAAGGTTACCCTAGTCCCCTGACCCTTACCATTTTGCAAAAATTCCCTTTGAAATATTTCTTTTTCTTTGAGAGGGAAAAGAATTGATTTAGGGTTCAAATGTTTCACAGGCAATTCAAACTGAGTCCACAGCAACAGAACAACCAACACTGTAATCCATACAGCATGTGCCATCTGTAGAGGATGTAATTGCAATAGTGTTATAAGCTGTTCTCTGTCGGCTAAACATATGGAACATTCTCTACATGTTATGTTCGGCTGAAAATGTTTAGTGCCGTGGTATTTTGATTTGGGATGAACATCCAGTAACAATGTTTTGATCCTAAGCACTGAACAACAGTATCAAACAAAACATTTGAAGAAGGGCTTGTAAAACACAAGAATTTATAAACCCCATACAGACCTCCTCAGGGTCAAAATGGAGGAGCTGTACTTTAGAGCTTTGGTATCAGATACATGAAATATGCTTAACTGCCTTCAGTTAGATTAATTGCATCTTGTTCTGAGGACTTAATTCATACCCATGAGTCCAGGTGGACGAAAGAAATAACAAGTGAGCAACTAATTTCTTTCTGCAGAGACCAAGGAGTAGAAAGTATCCATTAGTGGCTTTTGATACTAAAATACAATTGCTTAAAAATTGCCTAAACTAAGAGAAGTCATATTTTTTAATAACAACACCTTAATTGTTATTTGTTGCCACATAAGTTCCTGTGAAGTTAATGGACATTTTGTGGAAGGTAATAACACATAATAAAGACAGTACTTTTCCTGAAGAGATTAAAGTCTTCAGACAGTTCTGTTCACTTTTAGCCTTGGTATCCAGTCCAAGCTGGAAAGCTAGGCTTCTCTGGTGCCTGCTGGAATGACATCTCATTTCTTCAGGACACACATTTCAAGCTGAGAGAGTATTCTGCAGATCTTAGTGTTAACTGTATAGAGGTCCTGGATATTTATCATTGGGAGCCCTGAAAACATCCGTGCTGTACATGATTCTGTCTGTGGTAGGAGGAGAGTGCTGCAATATGGAAAGAACGAAGTAATAGGAGAGGCTTAAAATTCTTAAACAGTTTAGGTCTACAATTTCAAGGGAAATCTTTACAGCTTAGTATTTGATTCTATAAGAAATGCCAATCTTATTTGATGTGCAGAACAATAAAACAGAATGGACTTCAACATAGACTTTGTACTGCCTTGGCAGATGAATTGATCTGTAGGTTAGTTTGTATGGGAAGTTAATGAACAAATGAGCCATAGTTGACCAAGAACTTTGCAGATTTTTGACAGTAGCCAGGGGCAACTAACTATTTTGAAGTACCAGAAGCAAAAATTTACAACCAGTTGTTACTTTTTTAATTTAACCAGTAAAGTTACTGTGCTTAGTTTTTTCCTTGCAATTAGGATGTGACAGAGAGTGGAGGTTTGTCCCACAAGGGTGGATGAATGTCTGAAAACATTATGATTGCAAAAATTCTGAGAACACTTCTGTGAGTGATGGGTAAGCAAAATGACTGCCAGTCACTTTGTGATATATTATTTTGTTGATTTGGTTTTGCTGATTTAAGATTAGCAGCACAAATCCTCAGCTCCCATGAGTTCCTCAAACAGAAGAAAAACATACTTAGTAGGCAGCTTGAGACTGACATGGTGGATAACAGTAAGAGGTACAACAACATCCAGTGCTGGGAATCTTGACCAAAAAGATATAAGTGCCAATGGAATTTAAGCAATAATCAAACAGAAGTTCTCAGATTACAAATCTTGATGCAGTCACCTACCACGTGTCACAGATAAATACACTTTTGAATCTTTTTTATAGGCATTTTTATTTATATCTGGCTCTACATATCTTGCTGAGGTCCTGTACAGCTGAGTTTGAGGTCAGAATTCCAGTCCAGTGCCTCACCCACAAGTTATCTTTGTGCTTAAACAATACAGGAATTTTTTGAAAAGTTGATCTATGGTTAAGATTGCAATCAGATTTCCTGTCTTCTACCGTAAACATTTCAAAGAGGTATAGCTTTTGGTTTGAGATGACACAAGGACCTAGCACTCAACAGTTGCCCTTCACAAATGGAGTGTAAGGCTGTAATAATACATTTAATATAGGATTTCTCCTATTCTCCCCAACTTAGGCTAGAAAGAGAGCTTCATTCTGTAAAAGCCAAATAAATTAGAACTTCAATGTTGTTTAACTTATGTTCATCATTTGAGGTTTCTCGATGTTTCAGTGCTCAAATGACTCTAAGAAAATGCTGAAGTGCAGTTGAAAAATAGCAGGTTTCAGTAAGGTAATGTTTATATTTGCAGCCTGCTCCTAGTGTGCACCATAACATCAGAGATTTGCAGATTTCTAGTCTAAAGATAAGCTAATCTTTGCACTGTTCATTTATCACCCAAGCACAATCCACTGTGTTTTAAAGATCTGTCTCACTTCCAATCCCTTCCGACCAGTATTGTGAGTATTTTAATCTTTTGTTTTACTGCAACAGTGGCATAGAGAGGAAAGCAGACTGCATGCAGTGGAAATATCGGCGGGTATATTTATAATATTTTCTAAAATGTGTCTTGCAAAAATGAAGGTTGCTTTCTTTTTAACTAAAAATTTTGCAAAAAAATTAAAGACCTTGCAGCTGAAGACTTACTGCTTTTATTCAACAGGTTAATGAAATCTTCCAAATATATTTTTAGAGTAAAAAAAAAAAAAAGTCTATCACTGAATAACAGAAAACTAAGAAAATGCATTTTTGTCTGAAATAGTATTTAGTTTGTTTCTGTGAATAATAATGAACTAACAGTGACAGTCTATCTCTTCATATGTGAAATTAACACTGCAGGGTGCAAGTGTAGAAGTGTATGGGGTGTGAGCTTAAAGAAAAGAAAGCCAAGTAACACATTATTTATGAAACCTACCTGCTAACTATCTAGTTAAAAGTTCTGAAAAACAGGTAATTAACGTAATTTCTTGGTACTTGCCCTTGGAAGCACCTTGCAAATTCAAAACATAAATGAAGAATATCAGTTCCTTCAAAATCAAGGGGAGGAATGAAGCTGTACTGGGATTCTTGATAGTCTCGTATCAGTGTGGTGGAGCCCAAACTGTCTCAAGGAAAAGGTATCCCAGATGCTCTTTGTCTCTTGGCCATACATACATCTTCCCTGCTTTCAGTGTGTGTGTGGGAGTAGGGCTCAGAGTACAAAACCAGCTCTCATGGATAAAGAGTTTGGCTAAAGGCTTTATACCTCACATGTCACTGACTTTGTACCTAGTTTTTCTTTAAAAATACAAATAGGAAAGAAAATAGACACCTTTCATATAATAACCTCGGGGCATTTACCTTCCTCTGTCTCCTGAGAAAGTGACATAACCATCAGTTTAGAAGGTATGAAGGAGATGGCCATTGTCCCACCTCTCACTATGAGAATTGCTACTGTAGAGCCAAGACACCAAACTAATGTGGCTAGAGAGGAAGGAAGCAGAGGGAAACTTGTATTCATTTCAAAGATGAGGATGGGATCAGGAACAGAGTCATAAGCTCTGTTTGTTGGACTCGACATTTTTTATATTATTATATGCATAATAACTGCTTTATATGTCTCAACTTGGACATATAACAGCGAGAATAACAGAATGAAATTCAATCTTCTTGTCATCCTGTAAAACCTTTCTTCAAAGTGTAGCCATTCTAGAGTCACTCAGAGTAAGCTGCTGTAATATCTTTTGAGGACAATGTGTTTTTATTGATGAATGTTGTTTGAACAACATTACGTTTCACTTTTGAAATTTGACTTCTTGTTTACGAAGTTCAATGAAAGGTAATTCACATGTTGAAAAAAAATAGCAAAAAAATATGTTTTCAGAGAGAACTTCTGGGTGAAACATAATTTCGAGTATTCTTTTCATTTTTCTCCTCTCCTGAGTTCAAGTTAAGTATCCTGAAATATGACACTAATTTTCTATAAAATCTTCCAGAATTATAGAATCATTCAGCTTTCAAAAGACATTTAAGATGATCTAGTTCAATCATAAACCCAGCATTGCCAAGTCCACCACTAAATTATGTCCCTGAGTGCCATATCCACACATATTTTAACCATCTTGAGTCACCAAGGGGGTGACTCAACCAGTTCCCTGGGCAACCTGTTTCAGTGCTTGACAAACTTTTCTGTGAAGAAATCATCCCTAATGTCAACTTGAGGCTGTTTCATCTTGTATTATTCATTGTTAATTGGGAGAAGACATGGATCCCACCATGTTACAACCTCCTTTCAAAGAGCCATAGAGAGTGATGAGGTCTCCCCTGAGCCTCCTTTTTTCTCCAGGCTAAACATCCCCAGCTCCCTCAGCTGCTCCTCACAGGAGCTGTGCTCCAGACTCGTCACCAGCTCCGTTTCCCTTCTCTGGACATGCTCCTGCACCTCAATGTCTTTCTTGCAGTGAGGGTCTCAGAACTCTACACAGCACTTGAGGTGTGGCCTCATCAGTACAGAGGGACAGTCAGTCACTGCCCTGGTCCTCCTGGCCATACTATTGCTGATACAGGCCAGGTTGCCATTGCTTGCCCATGTTCAGCTGCTGTTGCATAATATCCCAAGGTCCTTTTCTGCTGGGTAGCCTTCCAGTCACTCCACCCACAGCCTAGAGCACTGCCTGAGGTTGTTATGATGCAAGGGCCGGACCTGGTACTTTGCCTTTTTGAATCTCATACCATGGGCCTCAGCCCATTGATCCCGCCTGACCAGATCCCTCTGCAGAACCTTCCTACCCTCTGGCCTGTTACAAAAGACAGGGTAAGTACTTATTCAGAGATATTTAAAACACAATACCTGGGATATGTAAAATAGCTCTAGACTATTATGGATACAGTTAGCTGTCTGTTAGACACTGAGGCTTGGCAAGTGTTAGAGTAACGTAAACATGTTACATATGTTACATGTTAAACTAACTAAATTAAGCACTTGTCTATATGAGGTTTATATGAAAACTGAGCCAATTTAGCTTGACTGTTACTTTCTGGATCTCAAGAAGCAAACACGTTAGCTAAACTGTTAGAGCAGGAGCACGATAGGATGTAGCTGGAGGTCTGTAGAGAGTAAGGTTGGAGGGCAGAGAGAGGAAATTCTTAGTTCATACAAATTTTGGCTCTGAGTCTGAGTTACTATTTATCGTTACTGCTTACATGTTTTCCATGCAATCCACCATAAGCTAATGACTTATGGTGTCAGTAAAACTAATAGACAGTGAGGTCACTGATGGTTGGAAATTATCTTACCTATTGTTCACCGACTACATGAATAGGAAAGAGGCAAAGACTGGCTTGGAAAATGCAGGAAAGAAGTTGGGGACATATATGTAAGTGAATGTCATTTATAAAAGAGTTGTCATGCCAGAAAGTTATTAAAAGCATGTCTCTTCTTTGACTTAGGATGTGTTTATTTCATGCTACCTTGTATTGCTGAACACTTGTAGGGGAGGGGACACTTTTTCTGAAAGAACAGAAATTGGAGATAATTTGTCATAAATAATACACATGATAAACCATTTAGAAAATATGACTTCCAAGGAGGTATGAAAGAATTTAATTTGTTTAGTCTAGTAAAGAGAAAAATGAAGAAGGGCTATGATAACAGTTTTCAAATGCATAAAAGGTTATTGCGAAGAGGATGGTGATCAACTATTTCCATCTCTGTAATGGACAGAATGTGAATTAGTTAGACTAATTGGTAGCAAGGACCATTTATGTTAGATACTAAGAAAAACTTTCACATCAAAAGGCTAGTTCAACACCCAAGTGGGCTACTTGAAAAAGCAGCAGAATTTCCATAAATGACATGTTGAAACTGTTGGATGAACTTCTGTCAGAGATGGTCTAGGTAATGGATTATACCTTAGACAAAAGCTTTGGAATAGAAAATTATCAATTTTATATCTCCACCTCACTGATAAAATAATAATAGTAATAATAATGTAGAATAACAATAATAATAAATACCTACAAATAGAAAATATCCTGTAAATTTTCAGAAGTTCAGTAATTATTTACCTGTCTGTTTTATTGGATAAGCTGTCAACTTTTGTTTGTAACTCATGATTAATGATTCATAAGCAACAAAATAAGCACGGATTTTCTTATTTGCTATGTTTCTGCAGCAAACTATTGTCTTAATGATTAGATGAATAATTTTCAGTCTGTTTGCAGATTCAGTGGAAATGAGTATGTTAACTTTTATTCAGCAGATTAGGCATATTGATGTTAGATTCCTTTTTTTAGTCCTTTAGATTCTTTGGGAACCATCTACACATTCTAAATTCAGAATTGTTGAATTAAATCACATCCCTGATACATAGCATAAAAAAATGTAATTATCATCAGAAAAGCATGTGGGACAAGCCTGTGGTGTATATACCAGCTAGGATTATATAATTTCTGCTACAGGATTTGTGAAAGAGAGAATGAAGGCATTGTAATAGCCAATAGGCCTCAAAGGAAATTTAGACCTTATGAAGTAAATTAGATTTTCTTTAAAAAGATAACAAGGTTGGCAGATAAAAGTAACTGTGTAGATACACTACATTTTATAAACTTTCCATTAGGCATCATATCATATTGCAGTGAAAAAAAATCAACATTACAAAGTAGCAGTAAAGCATATGTTAAATGATATTCTGATTGGCAAAAAGCAGTAATCACAAAAAACCAACTGAAGTTCCATATTAGAGCTGATGTCGTTCAGGGTTTTAATCACTGCCCTGGACATAAACATGAGTTTCTTACACATCTGTATAAACTAACTTAATAAAAAAATTATTATCTTCTGTGGCAGAAGATTAACTAATTTCATGCTCAGACTTTTAAGTAGGGGGGGGGAAGAACAGAAACATTTATTTGCTTCTGCGTGGTAGGAAGAGACTATAGATGCTGTAGAGTCTCTAGAGACCCTAGAGACATAGAGACTATGGTATAGTAGAGACTATAAATGCTGCCACAAAAAAAAAAAAAAAAAAAAAGACTCTTAAACATTATCAGAGGAGGAACAATGTACTTTATGCTGAGCAACTGGAAGATGTTTTTTTCTATTTAGAAACATAAAACAGTCACTTGATTTTGATCCTTCACAGAGAGCAAAACACTAGCTATTTCTGCATTTTAGCTACACTGGAAAAAAAAGTAAAACTGAAACTAAGATTTGCATTAAGTCAGAAAAACACAAATTTTATATAAAGCAATTTTACTGGGACAAAACTGGACTCACTCTCTCTTCAGATACTCCTGTCAAGATAAGATGATTTTCAGGAGGATATACTCTAGCTGAACACAAATTAAGCCATAATAGTTTACAAACCAGTTGAGAAATATAACCACAATAAAGAAATTTGTGAAGATGAAGAGATTTTCCCTTCTAGTTTCATTCTTTTTGAGTACATGAAGAAAGATGATAATTGTCTTTTTTGCAAGTGCAATTGCTGAAAGTTCTATAACTGAATATGTATGAAAAACTACTATTCAAATAAGTACTCATGATCAAAGGCCCAAAAGGCATGGAAGTGTGGAAGCAGTGGTTCATTAAACAGTGTGAAATGTTTGTAGTGAATGATTAGATTGTTTCTTATACTGATGGAGTTCTCATGATCACTGCAGACAGTATGTTAAAGTATATAAATTGCATTAAACCAAGTCTGCCAGTCCACTGTGCAGCCAGCTTCCTGCATTTTCTACTTCAACTTTTCTTTTGTCTTGACTTCATTATTTTTTTCTGATCTTTACTCTCCTCTGGCTTTTATTGGTCTTTCTAGGAAGCAACATTTAGAGGAGAGTAGAATGTTTACCTGAACATATGAAACACTGACTACAGGAGCTCAATGTGTCCTTTTTTCACCATTTTAACTACTTCCATTACTGCTTTAAGTTGCCATTCTTCCAAAATGAAGTCTAATGTTCTGTGGCAGCTGAGAAGAGCTGCCAAAGTGAAGAACTGCTTCTAGTTTACTACAGCATGTTCAGTGATAGAGATTTGGTTTACTGTGCATGCTAAACTGTCTCTGTGTTCCCTGGAGAAGTTCCTGGTTTGGCACAGGCTCTGTATCATGTACCCAGGTAAACACAAACTGCTTCACAGACCCACAGCCAGTGCTGTGGCTTTGTACAGTACTGGCTTATACATTTTCAGGGAAGAGTTAGAGTGTGTCTTGTTCAGTTCTACCTAGGTGGCAGGAAATCTGTTGTGGATTTCATGCTCAATAAAAAAAAGACAGGAAACGGCACAAGATTTCTATGTATTGCAATAGTACTGCCAGAAGTCCTCTGTTTAATTAGGGCCATCCTTGTTACATGGCTCTTGTTTAAAATGTGATCTGGCTCATGTTAAGAAAGTTCTCCATATTTACATAAAACACAATAATGTTACCAGTAAAATGTTTACAGAGTGGACAATCTGTGAGGGACTGAAACAAACAAAAATCACATTTAATTTGATATTTAGAACCCAATAGTAACTTGCTTGGAGTACTAATTTTGAAGAAAATTTGAACTTCTCCCTAAGGCTCAGGCACTGCCCAAAACTTAAATTGAAACTTTGCTGTGAGGTTCTGCAAACTTAATTTAACTAATTCTTTCCAATACTCCTTATTACCACTGCTGTTCTTCCATGTCTAGTCATATTTAAATTTTTCTGTTGCATTTGTGTGGCAATGCCTGTCCCAGCCTATTCTTGCAGTAATCCCCTATTCATAAAACTCCTTATATCATCTTGCCGCACTCAAGGCATACCTTCTAAGCAAAGATTAAGTCTCTAATTTTGCTCTACAATGTCTAAAATGAAATGATCCTTTTTATTCTCATGCATTATAGCCCTGAGCTAATGATTTGCTTAAATGAGAAGTAACTAGAGGTAAAACATTTTCAATGAAGATTTTGTGTAGCTCTGTCTGTATCCACCTTCCCCTTCCTGAAACTCTTGACTGACACAGATGATCCTGCCACTTTTCAACAACACTGAGCATTTATATTGGTCGTTACAATGCATTGGCAAGGTTCATATTAGGCTTCTCTGAAAACAATGTAGTATTTTTTCCAAAGCACAATGGTATTTGCAGTTATTATGTGTTTCTTGGCATCTTTGTTTTCTAAAATAAAATAATGAAATCTTGTTCAGATACTATATTCCAAATGAGTAAATATAATTCCTTTTAAGTAATAAAGTAAATTAATAACCTTTTAAGTAATAAAGATGTGCCTTGTTCTGAAAAGACCATCATGGCCACATACTTCAAAGGTTATACCTTATTGCTGTTTGGCTCAGATGCCAGCTGCACTGAGTCCCCTTATTATGAGTATTAAGGACATGGCTCTCAAATAATTCTTTTATCACAGGGCTTGGCACCCATTCATTGTCTTCCTACCTTTCCCAACACATAAAGGATTGTGTCCTATTGAGACTTTCCCTCATAGATCTTACATGACTTACTGGTCTCATGATACTCGTGATTGCTGCTTTTGCTTTCAGTATGTCTGCAGGAATTTTGTCCACATTCCTTCCTTTGCACAGAGGAAAATAAAATCCTCAAATGAAAATCTATATAGTTTTTACTTTATTTTCTAATAAACCACTCATTGAATTCTACCTTTTCAGTAAGATCCTCCTTAATATGTATTATAAGTATGCATAATGATACTTTGATGATGACATTCTCATCTATTTATTATTCTCTGTCATACTCTACCATATCAGACAAGAGAGTCATAATCATACTGGATTATTAATGTGTCTTCTCTTACCTTTTATTGTTTGGCACCTAAAACAATGGATTTTTGATAGCAACAGGAGCTATATCTAACAGCTGTACTTTCACTATGAATAGCAAACAGATAAAATATAGAGAAAAATGAGAAGACAAGCCTTAATGATTTTGAGGTAAAAGAATGTCAGATGGATGGGTAAGAGTTGTGAACCTTAGAGACAGGTACTATCTTTGAAGGCTGCTGATTAAGCAAATTTCCTGCCTAGGTTGGAGAAGAAACACCGGTACTCCTATGGGACTAAAGAAATAAAAAACATAGAATTAGTTTGACAGAAAACTATCAAGGCTACAAGTCTCTGTGCTAGTGTGTGTTATTTAAAACTGATGGATATAAATCCTATTACATGTTATATATGCTAACACAGAACTAATTAAAGAAAATGGCATTTAGAATATCCTGCTTACTATATATTTTAGGGTATATCTGTATCTGTTAGTGCTACAGTTAACACAACAGAATAGTAATGAATATTGAATATTTTCCCTCTTTCCATGAACATTCCTTTATTTCAGAGCTTGTATAAAATGGTGATACAGAGTGAGACATGAAGAAATTGAGTGGCTGAGCTCTCCCAAGTATAAATAGAGGGCTCTATATAATGCAGGTTCAGTCTCCCATTTGATCAACTACCACGCTTTCTTTAAAAATTAACGTAAGAAAATACCCATGAAATGAACACTATACACTATTAAGATGCTCCAGATCAAAAACTTACATTAAATATCACAAATTTGTGGAAGATTTTTTTCTTTGTGAGGATGATGAGGCACTGGAACAGTGCCCTGAGTACTACCCTGAGTAGTTGTGGATGCCCTGTCTCTGGAAGTGTTTAAGGCCAGGTTGGTTGTGCCTTTGAGCAACCTGGTCTAGTGGGAGGTGTCCCTGCCCATGACAGAGGGATTGGAACTGAATGATCTTTAAGGTCCCTTCCAACCCTAACCATTTTATTAGTCTATTTACTGTTTAATTTATAGTGCTGCTACTTAAAGATGAAATAAGTGAAGTTTCTTGGACAGTATCTGTAAGTCAACTGATATTAGGACTTGCATTTTGAGGAGGAGTGGGTTCATGGAGAGGTTTATTCACTGTTGCATTATACTTGCAAGAAGTGTTGAAAAATATAGCAGTTATCTACAAAACTTATCTGTTGCTTTTTGTACAAGTTACTGAATGTCAAAAGGAGGTGGATACTGAGCTTTGCATATTTTAACTGTTTCTGTCAGTCTTGTTTCCTGCAAATCAATATCCAGTGGAAGCTTGAGTCAAACCCAGATTGCATCTCTCTACATGGTAAGATGGGACCAAATACCATGTTGCCAGTGTTTCCTGGAAGAGTCTGTGCTCTGTTGAAAAAGCTTGGGCTGCTTTTAGTCACTCTGATTTCTTTTATTTAGAAAGGTTTTAAATAATTTTTTTTCCTGTTAAGCACTGCAACACACTTGCATAAAATAACTGCAGAGGCAAGGGGGCAACTATATAGCTCTAGGTAATTTTAATGGGATCTCTACATATTACTGGCTTGAGTTTGAGCCTGTTGGTAATAAAGTTATGCCAGAAGGTGATTACATAGTGTTTTCTATAGATTCAGTAGATTGTTAATAGAATCATAGAAAATATTGCTAAAAGGAACTTCGTAAGAGATCTGCTCCATCCTCCTGTCTGTGGCAGAATCAACAATGTAAACAATGCCTGATAGCTTAAAACTCAGTAAGGTGTACAGTTATCCAAATACATTTACTTCAGACCTCTTAGCGTTAATACAGTTTTTCCAAATATTCCATTTAAATTTCTCTTACTTCATTTGATAATTTTTGTTCTTGAACTATCTGTGGTGAAAATAGGGATATTTTAGTTATCAACATAACAGAATTGCCAGCTGAATGTGTATCAGAAATCAATGCAACCAGTTTTGACTGGTCTCAACATATTTGAAGAATTAATTTAATTTAATGTTTCTCAAAATAGAACAACTTCTTCAGTAGTTTTGAGGTTCTACTCCAGCACTGCTTACATGTTGATCTACATAAGGCCAGTTCTGGGGTGGGCAATTTTTGAAAGTCTAGAAGCCAAAATGGAATTACTGACATGCCAAATATAGCATGAGAACAGCCATATTATGCGAGACTAAATCATGGTATCATACAGAATCATGTAATGGTTTGGGTTGGAAGGCACCTTAAAGATCATATAGTTCCAACCCCCCTGCTGTGGACAAGGATGCCAGTCTCTAGACCAGGTAGCTCAGAGCTGCATGCAGGGTGGTCTTGAACACTCCTAGGAACGGGGAATCTACAACCTCTCTGGGCAACTTGTTCCAGTACCTCACCAACATTATAGTAAAGAATTTATTCCTAATATCTAATCTAAATCCACTCTCCTTCAACTTAAGGCCATTCCCCTTTTACTTTCACTACATGCACCTGTGAGAAGTCCCTCTTCAGCCTTCTTGTCAGTTGTCACCTTTAGGTACTGGGAGGCTATGCTAAGGTCTCCCTGGAGCCTTCTCTTCTCTAGGCTGAACAGTCACAACTCTTCAGACTATCTTCACAGGCGAGGTGTTTCACCTTTGTGATCAACTTAGAGGCATTTTCTGGGCTCATTCCAACATACTTCTTGTGTTGTGGGTCCCAGAGCTGGACACAGTACTCCAGGTAGGGTCTCATGAGAGCAGAATAAATGGGGAGCATCATCTCCCCTAACCTGCTGGTCATGCTTCTTGCTGAAGCCCAGGATGTGGTTGGCTTTCTGGGCTGCAAGCATGTGTTGCCAGTAATGTTAAACTTTTCATCCACAAACACCCCCAAGTTTTTTTCCCCAGAGCTAGTCTTGATCCATTCTCCACTCTGTCTGCACTTGTGCTTGGAATTACCCTGACCCAGGTGCAGAACCTTGCACTTGCCCTTGTTGAACTTCATAAGGTTTGCATGGGCCCACCTTTCCAGCCTGTCAAGGTCCCTCTGGATGGAACTCCTTCCCTCCAGCATGTCAACTGCACCACACAGCTTGGTTTCATCAATGAACTTGCTGAGGTGCACTTGATCCCACTGTCCACGTCACTGACAGAGATTAAAAAAGTGCTGGTCGCCGATGAACACCACTCATCTTGGGACATTGCTCTCCTCTTGGGACACTGTCTGCAACTCTTTGAGTATGACCATCCAACTAATTTTTTTTTTTTCTACAAAGCAATCCATCTATCACATCCACATCTCTCTAGATTAAAGAAAAAAAAAAATAATCTTCTAAATTTTTTTGCCTCTATCAGTAAGCATGAAAGGGCAGCCAGAGGCATAAGCAGAAGAATAGAATGATTTTATAGCATTTCCTTAAAGTACACTTCTAAAGTTCAGCACGAAGAAGCTCAAGTACTTCCTGGGCCAAAACCTTGTGCCTTATATTAAAAGTCCTCAGTGAACAAGAGAGATGACTGTCTGAAACTCAGTGAAGTTCTTTATAGCAAAATAGATGACAAGTTTGAGAAAAATCCAATAAATGTAAAGCCTAACCCCAAGGAGAGTACCTGTCACATAAGCACTGAGGAGTAGTCTGCTCTTACATCTGATCCTGTGTGTCACAGGCAGTTTTCAGCAAGGTGCCACCTGAGAATTTCCACTTGACGTTTTTCAGAAGTGAATTTTCATCCACATAGGATGTGGTGTTACAAACCTCATGCTGTATTGCATTTCATCTGCAATGAAGAAAAACTGCATTTGTGTTGACCTCTGATAAGAATTCTAGTGAAAACATAGCAAGAGTGGAGGAGAAGAGACACAAGATTGCTACAGGTGACTTAAACTTGGTCTCTGTCACTTTCTGACTACAAATAGAATTTGTTTCACATTATACATCTGTACATGTAATCAGATTCAAGTTTGTTGTGACTTTAATGTGGAGCATGGTTAAGACACTAGAGCAGGCAGGGCAGCAAAGGGCCAGCCATAGCTTCTGTATAACTGGCTTCCTCAATCTGGAGGCTCAGGCATTCATTTACAACTTGATGATGTCTTTTAGTATGAATATAGGCTGAATCTTGCTGCAGGATTTTGTTCTGAAGCACTTTAACCATTCTGACACCGTACCTTCCTACTGCATTTCCTAATTACTATAAAAATGTAATAATTATGGCTATCAGCATGACTTTTCTCTGACAGTATATCATTCACTTCGGAGCATTTAAGAAGCAATTAGTTAAATAAATGAAGGGATTAAATCTTATCTGTCTCTGTCAGGCAAAGGATACAGTACTCATTTAGCATGATAAGCAGGGCCATATCTCTTCTTCCAAAGCTGGAATCTTATAGCTTAATTTATATTTAACTGAGCACAAACTGCATGCTGTATCAGTAGCACTCAGTAAGTTGTACTGGCTGACCATAAGGAAGAGAAAGAGACTGATCCTTCCTTTAAAAGATTGCCAATATCTCCATCATATTTCATCACAGAAACAAGATTCAGTCAGAGACCAGGATAGGTCATGTGTTGGCTACCATTTAAGAAAAGCAATGAAAGTTGTAAATAATAATAATAATGCCATGTCCTTTTCTTATGTTTCCCTTTCCTTGAGTGAACCATGGAAAAAGAAAGAAGGTAGAACATTTATTTTCATTTGTAATATATCTTGTACAGTGGCTGTTATAACTGCCAACCTAACCTATCCTCACAATGCATATTTCACTTTTGAACCTAATTTGCATTTTTACTAGTAAGCATGTGTGTAGTTTCAAGGGAACCAAGGATTATCAAAACACTACAGTATCATCAGATCTCTGTGTCCTATTCTACACTGAACCAGAAATGAGAGTCTTCTGTTTGTGGTATTCATGACAGTGTACTGCAGACATCCGTAGTGCAAGCTGCCACAGTGAACTATTTATGAATCTTGCTGTTATATGGAAAAGACGCAAGAAATCACAAGAAATGAGTATAATTGGACAAGTATTACACTGCACAGAGTAGTATGAGTGATGTACATTTTTGAAAATACAGGCAAGTGAGAATTTAAGAGTATTCTGAGGCAAGAAAGTATACAAATTAGAATCATAGAATCAGCCAGGTTGGAAAGGACCTCTGAAATAATTGTCTAAACCTTGATCCACTATCACTGTGGTTACTAGACTGTGGCACTAAGTGCCACATCCAGTCTCATCTTAAAAACCTCCAGGGATGGAGAATCTACCACTTCCCTGGGCAGCTCATTCCAATGTCTGATCACTCTCTCTGTAAAGAATTTCTTCCTAATATCCAACCTAAACCTCCCCTGGCAGAGCTTAGGACCATACCCTCTTGTCTTACTGATAGCTGCCTGGGAGAAGAGACCAACACCACCTGGCTACAACCTCCTCTCAGGGAGTTGTAGAGAGTGATGAGGTCTCCCCTGAGCCTCCTCTTCTCCAGGCTAAACAACCCCATTTCCCTCAACCTCTCCTCATAGGACTTGTGCTCGAGTCCCTTCACCAGCCTGGTTGCTCTTCTCTGGACCTGCTCCAGCACCTCAGTGTCTTTCCTGAACTGAGGGGCCCAGAACTGGACACAGCACTCCATATGTGGCCTCACCAGTGCTGTGTTCAGGGGGAGAATCACTTCCCTGGTCCCGCTGGCCACACTGTTTTCAATACAGGCCTGATTAGCTGGGCATCTTGAAAATAATGGAGCAGAGAGGTTCATTTTTCATTCTACTCACTGAGTAAGTCAAGGTCCTGCATGTACAACATCAAATGTTTTTGGTTTTTTAGCTATTTATATCTAGAAAATAAGTACAGACGGAAAAGTAGACCAAGTGTTTAACTAGACTTCTGCAACAAAGACTCATAGCAACTGAGAGGATTAAAAGTTCATTAAGAAATTAGTAAAACAGGTGCATTACCAAAAAAAAAAAAATCATATAATTTAGACAAAGCCATAGAATAGTTTGAATGGTTACATTGTACTCCTCTGAAACTTGGTACATACACTTCACAGTAGTAACAAAAAACGTGTAATATCTTGATTCTTCGTTTATTACATTATCACAAGATAACTAAAGAGTCTAAGCTTTGATGTAAATACAGACTTTGTTTTTATTATAGTGTGATAAATTATCTATATAGTATCAGTCCCCTAAATATTTTGTACAGAACTATACAGTTGGGTACTTTCTGTGAGTTTTTTCAGATACTGCAGTTCTTATATCCTCAAATTTGGATGGTGGTCTGATAGGACATGTATTTCTGATGTTACCACCAGCATATCCATTTATCCATTTACATGTATGATTACCCACTGACAGTGGGATCTAGTGCACCCTCAGCAAATCTGCTGATGACACCAGTCTGTGTGGTGTAGTTGACACGCTGGAGGGAAGGGATGCCATCCAGGGGGACCTTGACAGGCTGGAGAGGTGGAACAATGCAAACCTCATGAAGTTCAACAAGGGCGAGTGCAAGATCCTATATGTGGGTTTTGGAAATCCCAGACACACCTACAGGCTGGGTGGAGAAGTGATTGAGAGCAGCCCTGTGGAGAGAGACTTGAGGGTGATGGCTGATCAAGAACTCAACATGAGCTGGCAGTATGTGCTTGCCAGAAAGCCAATGAAATCCTGGGCTGCATCAAAAATAGCACGGCCAGCAGGTTAAGGGAGGTGATTCCTCCCTTCTACTCTGTGTTTGTGAGACCCCGCTTGGAAATACAGTTCTTGTGTTGTCCCCAGCATAAGAAGGACATGGAACTGTTGGAGCAAGTCCAGAGGAGGCCAGGAAGTTGATAAGAGGACTGGGACTGGAGCACTCCCCTACAAAGACAGGCTGAGAAAGTTGGGGCTGTTCAGCCCAGAGAAGAGAAGATTTCACAGAGACCTCACAGCAACCTTTCAGTATCTGAAGGGGGCCTACAGGGAGGCTGGAGAAGGACTCTTCATTAGGAACTGTAGTAATAGGACAATGAGCAATGGATAAAAATTGAAAGAGGGGAAATATAGGTTAGAAATGCAGTAATTTTTTACTGTGAGGGTGGTGAGGCACTGGAAAGTGTTGCCCAGAGAAGTTGAGGATGCCCCATCCCTGGTGTTGTTCAAGGCCACGCTGGATAAGGCCAGTGGAGGTCTAGGGGCAAGTGTCCTTGCCTATGGTAGGGGGCTTGAGACTAGATGATCTTTAAGATCCCCTCCAACCCCTAATGTCCTATGATTCTATGACTCTACGATTCTATTTCACATTAACAAAATAGCATAAAGTGGCACCACTAAAGATCCTGGTGGGGAGTTTCAGAAGTGGAAATTCTCCTCATTTATACCACAGTAATCCAGAGATCACTGTTCCCATATCATTTACTCGAGGCTTAGTCATGGTTCCTTTATTTTGGCTTTCACAGGAGCATATTTTCATATACTATTTGGGTGGACAAAAGACATACTAACTTTCTTTTTTTTTCTGGGATTACCAAGTGAAAATACATCAATCAGGTACCCGAGATTCACCGTGCTTCACTAGAAAATCCTGAACTTATTCCAAGAAAGCTTCCATACAGTTAAACATGGGATTCAAATAGTTGGGAATGTAAGCAGAATAATAAATAATAAAGATCTGTTCATATTCTATTTCTTGTTTACAATGCCATAGAAAACAACTTTTGTTTGCATCAGTTACTTGAATTTGCACTGAAATTGTTTCAGACAAGGACCTTTTTCTGAAAAATACCATCAGTAATCAATCAGACACTGACTAGCTGCAGCTTGAAGTGTTACGTGTTGTATTTTTCTTTCTTCAACTTAATAGGAAATTAGGAAGGTGAATTCTGTCCCAAAATTTAACTTACTAGACTAAACAATGATACTTGATATTTCATAAAAGAGGTGTCTTCATGATTAGTTCCAAGATTAAACAGTTGAAACAGTTATGACTGTGTGAATAGTGACAGTTTCAGGAGGGGCAGGAATTACAAGGTTGTGCTCATATACTTCTAAAGCTCACTAACCTTTAAGGAACTTTATAACCTGAAATGTCTTTTGCATGAAGTCTTATATAAAATGTAACTATTTTTCCATATCTAAAGTTTACTTTAAAAAGTTTACATGCTCATCTTCATAAACCCCTTCATTTTTTCATCAAATTTATGCTTCTTCTAAATTCATTGCTTTATTCCACTGTATAAAACTAGGTGGATTGAAATACTTACACGAAGAGTCTGAAGAATTTGCTTGTTATTAGTGTGGAGATAGTGGACTCACACATACAAAATATTCAAAATCCTTAGACATGTTCAAGTGATTTTTGTTTTGTTTGGGGGCTATACAGCATGAAACCACAGCCTGTAGTACAACAGAATTTTTGCCTTTTTATTTTTATTGTGCAGTATAATTTCAGGTTAATAAAACAAACAAAGACAATGCTTTTATTCTCTAATCCCCACATTTTATTATTTTTATTTAAATATGACATACTATACATTGTTGCTCAGTGATATTTGTATCCCTTTTCTTTTCTAAATCCCTCTCCCTGTTTTCCTTTTATTCAGGAGTGTAATGCTGAGGGTGACAGAAAACAGAGCTTATGTTGGAGGTTCTGGGATACTCTAATGTCTGCAGTTTGCTCCCACTACAGTGGGTATTACAGTATACCAAACACAGAGGAATCATTGATTCCTTCAAGGGTTTTTCATTTTGGTTAATTTTTAGAAGCCACTTTTCATGTCAGAAATGGCTCCTGACTCACTTCAGAAAAGTTATTTTCTGATCTTGTCATTTGAGCAGCATGGTGTTTTGAATACTATGATAACATTTATGCATAATCCTCCCCTGACCAAGTTATCTACATAATTCTGTCCAAAGATAATTTAATTTGTACCCTATATGTTATTTAAGTGGTCATTCAATGCTGCATTCGCTCAGCTCATACTGAAGGCTCAGTACAGGTGGTCCACTACGACTTGCCAGTTTTAATTACTGATTACAAATTTAAACAATATTAGCTCGTTTTTATCATAGTCATTGTTTTGCTGTGAACTGCAATTACATTTAGAATCTGAAATTTTTATTTCTCTTTCTAGAAAAATGTCATTTGTGCAGAAGAAAACTGGAGATAAAGTATCATGAAATAGAGCATCAGCTATCAACTAAAAACATGTTGTCTCTCAATGAATTCCTAGTTTTAAACCAGCTGATTTTATTTAAGGACAGGAAATATAACCATTTGTATTTTATGGGAAAGCATTTTTTTTTGCCTTAAAAAAAACCCCAACAAACAAACAGCTAATATTTAAATAACAGATTAAGATTGGAGTGCTGGTTAAACATTGACTTAAATAAGTTATAGAAGATTCCAACAACACCAGGCTTTATAGAGGTTAAACATTCTCAAAAAGACACATTAAGCAAGGCTCTCCTTTGTACCAAAATACAGTCTCCAAACAATAAAAATAAAACCAACTTTTTCACAACAAGAAATATTGAAGATAAACTGCAGCATCAATATAATCTTATAGTTATCACTTAAAGTATTTAAAACAAAATAATATTATACTACTTTTGTTTCTTACTAAAGACACTGCAAAGGCTTACTTATTTATTTAATGGAATACAAGGTGAAGACAGTGGTACAATTGTTTGATGTATTGTTTTCTATTTATCTGCTCTAACAAAATGAATCTCAATATGGTTATAATGGTGAGCTATCCAGAGCTCTCTAAAATTACTGAGTAAAGAAAAACATAAAACAAACCTTATGTACCTTTAATTGAACAGACTTCATATTATGCTTAACTTTATTATACTGCAGTTGTTCAAGTTAAGCCATGGGGCTAGTAACACTTCATAAAAATGTGCTGGATATTATGTATTTTGAGCCTTCAGTTACTGTGATGATTATGAAAGGCATGTTAAAGCTGGAAACCAGCACAGCTTTTCAGATGGCTCTCATATATAATATACATGTGAGTAATAATTTCTGAAAAAATGCATGAGCATGATTTTGAATCTTCTGTCTCTCAGTCCTGAATTAGATATTGCTCTCACTATATGCCTGTGATTCTACGTGTTGGTGCCAACAGCAAATAGGGTGAATGAGAGCATTAACTGAATAAGGAGTGAAGGACTGTGTTGCCTTCTTGCTTACCTTTCAGAGGCCAAATGTTATACTTAGGAATTACATCCTAGTGTTTAATTTTAACATTTGCAATCTCAGTGACTGTAACAGGGCTGTCCACATCTAGGTTCCAGCCCAGTGTGTGCTGCAGAATATCACACTGATTGCAGTGCATTAGATCCTAGCTCCAAACTGAAATCAAAGTCAGCTGAATATACACACAGATGCATTGACATCCAAGTACAGATGTGACCCCTTCTCTCAATTTCAAAATAGCAGAAAGACCCTTTGAACGAAGCATTTCTTAAAGTTTGCTCTTGAGTGCTGATAAGTACAAAAATTTCTCCAATATAAAGAAGCCAATACCATAAATCCAAGCACTGCTTGTTTGGTCTTTTGCTTAAGTGCAAGATAGTTTAGAAAAAAGATGGATTATAAAATTTAATTTCTGCCTTTAAAGCCTTGTCTAATACCTATTCTCAGAGTACTTCTGAGGTTTTGACATTTTAGTCTATCAACCTCTCTGTGAAGTACTAAGAGAAAGGGAAAATAACAAAGAAGCAAATGAGGAAAATATTTCAAATAAAAAAGATATTTAACATCCTATTAAATAAATAACTTAGAGAGAAATAAAAAGAAATGAATTTAGAACATACAAGCAAACCATACTATTCATTTTGTTAGAACAGTTATACACTACTTTGCTTATCCTATCCATTCTTCCACAAGGCTTCTCCAGAAATGTCATTATTTGTGCATATGACCCAAGTGCTTCCAGTAAATGCTTGTGTGTGTAACTGTTCATTGAATCATTAGGCTTGAATGAGCAATTAAGGACTTTGATATGAGTTAGTATTCCATAAATAGCATTCCCCATGAAGATCACGCAACAGATTGTCTTATGTCCATCAAGGTCTGTTGCAGTGATTAAAAAAAAATTAAAAAAAATGTTCACACTGGCAATAAATTCCATCCCCTTTGATCCAGCTTGCATTTTGATTATAAGATACGACAACAAACTAAATAAAGGTATTTCATGTGCTAGCGATAAGTACAAAACCTTCAAAGGCTTCCCCCGCTCTCATTTCAAACATGCAGATGTCTGTGCTATTTCTTTTACCCTTTAAGAGAATCACCAAATATTCTTGACATAACAGCCTTTGGTTCATCTGCATCAAAAAAATAGTCTGTTCATCTATGACATGACTACCATGGGAAGAAAGTGAGCTGAAGTGTTTTTCCTTCTTGTTTTCTGTCCTCTCTTTGTGGTTCCCCTCCCATTCAGAGCCACAAACATTTGCCTTCCATTGTGCTTCCAATTTAAGGATGCGTATGTGTTATATCCATTTTCTTCTATTCTTTCCTTCAATTTGCAATCACTATTAAACTCCTTCTGTTAAAAGAGGAAAAAAATACACAAATTCAGAACAAACGTAACGTTTTGGAATTGCAGCATACTGAAGGCAAATACTTTCTAAATATGTTTTGAAGATTTTAATGTTCACTGACACCCCTTTAGGATTCTACAGTGTATTTAAATGAAAGTTTCACTGTGTTCTCACTATTTAAAGCAAATCAGTTAGATGGCAAAAAGTGAAACTAACAAAAGATGTAATTAGTTACTCAGTGAATAATTATAGCAGTGAAATTATATAATTTAGTCAGAGCTGAAAATAAATTTCTCCGTGTTAGAATAGGGCAACAATATTAACTCAAATTCTCAGTCAAATTCTCAATCCCAAAAGTATAAGGAGGCAATCTTGGAATCATTAATCATATTTCAGTTCTAACAAATATAACCCTTAAATATCTTGAACGAGATATTGATACCATATGTTAAACAAATACGTATGGCATGGCCCTACTTCTTATTTAAAATAAGATCCTTTAAAGCACACTAATCATGAAAGAGGGCTTTTTGGATGGGTGCAAATCACTGTTATGCTGCTATTACAATGGATGTGAGGCCTGTTTACTTTGCTGACCAGAAAATGGGTTTAGCCTAAAAAAGAATCTTGTATGATCCTGTATCTTATTGACTAAAGTAGCTTGAAAGTAATTTTTTCTATAGTACCAGGGATTAAAGTTTTTCTGTTTTTAAAGGAGAACCAACTGTCAATTTGTTAGAAGGAATAAAAAATACAAGCATGTGGAAGCATGTTTTTAAATGTACTTTTACACAGATCTACTTTTCTATACTGAAGCCAAGAATACTTTGTTTTAATAAACAAGTAATTCCTACATACAAATCCACCCAATTTTAACAAACTACTTATATTCCATTTAGAAGACTTTTAAAAGTGGAATTATTATAACTAAATTAAAATGAAAAGCCAGTATTTTATTGTTTCTGCATTTCAGAAAATAAGGTGTCATTTCACAGCTCAGGCAGAAACATGTCAGAATCTCAGAGTATGATATACTAACTGCATGCATTATTTTTAATTTATCCATGAACAAGACAATAAATAAGTCTAAATAATAAAACAAGTTTCATGGTACAGGTAATAATTTCAGGCACATTGTATCTTTTATTACAATCAAAATCCCAAAATATTCAGGAAATAAACATATAGAAAGTATCCACAGTAATAAAAAATAATATAAGACTATTGAATTTATATATTTTCTATACCTATTAACTTAAAGTAGAATTTTAAAACTAGTTAATGTTCAGTACTTTGATACAAGGAGAATTTTGTGTGGATAATTAACGTTTTAGTTGCCTCTAAGACCACGGAACACATGCTTAACAGAACTGCACATATTCCAACTCTATTTGTCTTTAAGATTACTAGTTATTTGAACAATGATTGCTACAAAGCGACTACTGATATTGCCTCTATTCACAAAGCTATACATAGATAATTTAATACTTATTTTCTGTAATATGCTACCTTGAGTGTCAAGGTATTAAAAAGGCAGATAGCCACCAATCACAGTTCCAAACTGTAGTAATTTCTCCTATCTGCAGGCAGCTTATTTTGTTAAAGAAACCAAATAGTGAGTCTTCCTTTGGTCCCTCATTCCAAGCAGAGTCAGTCAAATGGAAAAGTATTTGGTAAACATAGAAGAAGTCAACTTGTTTTCCCAGATGCAGAACTGTACTCAAATCCAAACTTTTACCTCTATTCTTAGACAATAGAGAGAGAACAGATGATGTTGTGATGTGGTTAAGAAGTCTTATTGGCAGGGGGTCTGAGTGCTACCCAGGATGGCCTTGCTTATTTCAAACAAATTTCAGCATAATCCTGCACCAATGTCTATTCTGCACATGCTCAAGAGTGTTTTTACAATTTTTATTGGTTCTGGTATTCATATCCATCTGCAAGCTGTCACACTGTAGTAATATGAGGCTAACTGCAAATCTTGGGAGTCTGGGAAAAATAATAACAGAAGCATTCTTGAAATTGCTAAAGTATTATGGAATAGGTTTCGATATATCATTATGTTTTGATTTTATGATGTGAATACTGAAAAATTATCTCAGCTGGAAGTAAAAATAGGCTTTCCACAGTCGTATCCTCCCATCAACACTATTTCTAATACACTATGAATTACTGAATCTTCTGGCAGCAGTTTCCACCTATGGCACATGAAAAGCTGCTTTGACTTCTTTTGTCCATGTATAGGGCTATGTACTCTCACCATACCAACCACGACAAACAACTTGGGCAAGAAAACTTGTCTTGGGCTTTGGGTTGGCCCATCACAAATGACTAAACTTCATACTATAAACTGAAATATGTGAATTGAAGATGTTGACTTATGCTAAAACCATCACCTATGTACAGAAGCACACCTACAATGACTATACTGAATAACTCAGTACACAGTTATCTCTCAATACAGCAGGACTAAGCCCTGATCGTCCTGTAGTTCTGATCAGAACACTGAGCAACCTGAAGACTGGCTCACAACCTTTCCAAGAATTGAAAAAACATTGCAAAATTACAAACCAAACCAGATGTAATACGGAAGAATCTGGAGGTTTTGTAATAATGTGGATGTGTGATTATACATTTGAGTTTAGCTGTCAGATTTATATATCATATTGCTTTCTACTAAAAATATTTGGATAGTTACTGGTTTTTCTTGGGTTGGCTTGTTTTTGTTTGTTTGATTATTTGGATGGTTTTCATTCCCCCTCCCCCAAAGTATCAGTAACCCCAAACTTAACACAAATAAAAATAATGCGTACATGAAAAACTTCCAAATGTTAAACAAATTCTGCTCAGACTAAGCATATCTGATGATATACAAGTTCATGTCTCTCTGTACTGCCCATAATCTTTTGTATTAATTAACACAGTCAATTTAAAGCTGGCTACTCTAGAAATCTTCAAAGTTGTAGTTTGATGATTTGGGGTGTTTACTCGATTAGCTCAAGTTTCCATGATTTCAAGTACACTTTATCCCCCCCAGAATTACTGTTAAATGTGACTGCAGTGCAGGAAACCAGGGAAAAAAAGCCTTCAAGACTACATTTTGTAGGACCATCTCCACTGACCTCTCCTTAATAAGAAATGTGACTGAAGCAGTAAGCATATTAAATCCCAGCATGTGTGCTGGTATGATATGAGCTTAGCAAACAAGAGGAAGCTTTTGCAGAGGGGTGATCCTGGTTTATCAGAGGATGAAATTTTGATGAACAGCTCACTTCAGCTCTAATTAGCAGTAATACACAGACAAGTGGGGTTTTCAGTAGTCAAGACAGGGAATGGTGCTGACTTCCGCAATCCATTTGGAATGTAAAAAGGTACTTACAGAGCCGTAGACTTTTCCTTTTTTGTTCATGGCTAAATAGTAGTTGCTCTTAATAGACTTAACTGCCACAACTCCAATTTCTACAGATGTTATCTCCAATATACCTAAAAAGAAAAAAAAGTAAACTATTTAATCACTTTTTTTAGAGGATTTTCTCACTATAGAAAAGACAACAAACCTGAAAAAGACTAAACTTGTAATATTCTGGACCAATTGACCAACAGACTTTAGCAAAAGTCTTCTCTAAACAATTGCAAGAATATACATAAACATTTTTTCAATTAACATTTTGCTAACCCTGCATTTTAAACCACATAGATAGTCAAACAGCTCCATTCTTCTTAGCGCAGATTTTGCTAAAGTTTATCAGAAGAGACATCGGAACCACAGGATTAAATTAAATATATAGCATATGCCAATAGAATGTTAGATTTCCCCCAATCTTCAAAACCCTTGGTAAACAACTTATTCCTTGTAAGACATTTAGATAAACTAAGTCTGTTGGTTGCACTGAGCTGATAAATTCGCTTTTGGCAAGTGTCTTGACAATTTGGGATATAGTAAGACTAACCCAAATAGCCATACTATCTTTGTCTTTCAGATATCAGAAACATTGCTCTGCTCATAACAAATATGATTAATTTTTTTTCCTTTAGAATGAACTGTTTCTGCAACACTGGATAGTTCAAGGAACTAGTAATGGGAGATACAGCTTTTCATCTCTGTTTTCTGCCCAGGAGTATACTGACTTGGGAGCAGTAGAAGTTACTACTAGGAGCAAAGGTCCCTCTGACATCTGGAGCTGCCTACCTACTGCCAAGCAGAGGAGATATGGCCAGTTCCTTAATTGAAAACTCTAAAAACAACTTCCATAGTTAGACGCAATATTAGCTTAAGAATTAGCACAAAGTGCTTACATGGAAATAAAAGAAACTGAACTCAGGGGAACTCTGTAATCAAGGAAGACCCAGAAAATGTGAGGTAAAGATTCTCTTAGGACTCATGAGCTACTTAAAGGGAAGGCTCAGGGGGGACCTCCTTGCAAAAATACAGAGCGTAGTTGTGGTGAGCTGGGGGTTGGTCTCTCCCGTCATGCCTTCAGTGAGAGGACCAGAGGAAATGGGCTTTAGCAGAAAGAAGGAAGATTCAGATTAGAAATAAGAATAACTTTTTCTTGTTAGGATGGTCAGGCATTTGAATAGGTTGCCCATAAGGTGGTGGAGTCATGACCCCTGGAAGTGTTTAAGAGGCATCTGGATCTGGTGCTGGGTGATATGGTTTACGGGTTACAGTGATGGTGCTGGGTTGACAGTTGAACTGGATGATCTTGATGACCCAACCTTCATGATTCTGTGATCTTCAATAATCTTTTAAGGCTAACTTGCCTACTGTTGCAAAGGAACCATATATTATTTTCTGTATGTAAGACAAAGAGAATTATCTCTAATCTCAAGAAAAGTTGTGAGGGCTCCTTAATTAGGTCTTGATAGTCAGCTTGTATATATACCTGTGTCATGACATCGATAGAGGCAGCTCAGTGAGTCCATACCAGCCAAGGCCTATTATCTTTGTACTATTCTTAAAATGTTGCTCATTTTCACAGCAAAGAAAAGCCAAAGTTCCTTTCTTGATTTTCTGCAAAAACATTATTATAGAGAACTGAAGAGCACTCCCACAGGAGATCTGCTAAAGTATTTGCACTCAAAATCAGAGTTAAGTGGACTGCCTAAAGTTTTATGGATAACAAATTATTAGAGGGTAAGAATGTGGTGTGAACACTGCTACAACACCATAAATGACACGGTGTTTTTTGTATTTTCCATGCCAAAAAGTGATGAGAAGAATTCAGTTAATACAGAACTGTATTGCAGTAACCCGAAAAAGTCTGGGCCTAATTCTAACAGTAAGACCAGTAACAAAACAAAAAATTAAAACAAACCAAAACACAAACAAACAAACAAACAAAATTGATACTGGCATAATGTTCCATTATTTTATGTTGAAACGGATTAAACTGACTTAGATTTTGCCATACTATCCTTGTAACAGTAACCATATTAGACCATTTCAATTGACTGTTACACTAGCAGCTAAAGGAGAACAGTGCTTAAATAAGAAACTCATACTGATTTAACCCATTTTAAGTGTCTTGCACTTGAATGATGGAGATACAATGCTCTTAAGTACAATACTTAAAGGGACAGAAGTGACCATATAATTATAGAAATTTTAGTCAATTTTTTGTGGTAAATTTCTGGTAAAGTTTCTTTGCAAACTCAGATCCCATTATATGGGGCAGCTACAAGTAATGAGCAGAAAAGAGAATACATTTCACAGAATCATAGAATCAGCCAGGTTGGAAAGGACCTCTGAGTTCATCAAGTCCAACCCTTGATCCAGTACCACTTCAGACCATGGCAACAAGTGCCACATCCAGTCTCATCTTAAAAACCTCCAGGGAAGGTGAATACACCACTTCCCTGGGCAGCCCATTCCAATGCCTGATTACTCTCTCTCTAAAAAATTTTTTCCTAATTTTCAACCTAAACCTTCCCTGGCAGAGCTTAAGAAGGTGCCCTCTTGTCCTACTGCTGGTTACCTGGGAGAAGAGATTAATGCCCACCTGGCTACAACCTCCTCTCAGGTATTTGTAGAGAGTGATGAGGTCTCCCCTGAGCCTCCTCTTCTCCAGGCTAAACAACCCCAACTCCCTCAGCCTCTCCTCACAGGACTTGTGCTCAAGTCCCTTCACCAGCCTGGTTGCTCTTCTCTGGACCTGCTCCAGCACCTCAATGTCCTTCCTGAACTGAGGGGCCCAGAACTGGACACAGCACTCCATATGTGGCCTCACCAGTGCTGAGTGCAGGGGAAGAACCACTTCCCTAGTCCTGCTGGCCACACTGTTCCTGATACAGGCCATTTAAATTATATCCACAATAACTAGCTTGATTATACGTAGTTATGCTATTTAATCATAGACAAATATATCAGAATTCTTCCAAACTGTTATCAGTTTGTGTTATCATTACCAACAATCCTGGATTTATTCTCACTGAGAGTGTTCTGTGTATTTGGAAGTTGAAAAATGCATAATTTTCATTTACAATTTTGTGTATTCTACAGTAGGTTTTGGCCAGGGCAGTGGAAATTTTAATGGATGTTTTCTTTGAAATGAATTCAATCTTGATCTGTTATCCCTTGGGTAACATGAAACTAATTTGGTATTTTGCGACTCTCTGTACACCTCCAAGACTTTACCAGAGTTACATGCTAGTTATAAGTGCAGTCACAAGCTAGATTTTACCTAGTTTGCAAATTATTCAGTGTTACTTACAGATTTTCTCAGGAGAATAATCTCTAATTTAATAGAAACCTATTGAATGCAATAGGAAACTTTTCATCGCTTTCAGTGATGTACATACACATTGCAAAGTTCAGCACGAGAGCACCTATTCATCTGACCTGAATCTGAAAGAAGTCTTAAGAACTTCCCCCTTCTTGAAATAGACCGAATTTAAATAAAAATAAATAAAATTCATTTTATGTAAGGTTGAAAATATGTATTTGATTATTCTTAAAACATTAAGTTCAAGAGGGATATATTAAAAAAGGAAATGGAGACAGTCAGTATGAAGCTTAAAACCATAATGTTTTCACCATCTAATGAAACTGACTTTTTTGAGGGCACAAAAATATTTGTATTTTCCTCAATGTTTATGAAGTAGAGTCATGGGCCATGACTGGACTCCTATTCCACTCCAATAAAATATATAATTTCCATGGGTTTTTAAGATTAACTGTAAATTTTCATATTCTGCAAATGCTGCAGGCTTGGAGGTAAGAGCCTATGTGCAGTCACAGACAATATGGCTGAAGGGTTGCCAGACTTGTGTGGGCACTCCACTGGCTTTCGGAAGGCTATTCTTGACAGATGGTTGTTCTCATTTAACTTCAAAAAGTAAGATTTTAACCTTCTGAGTAACCTGTTCCACTACCTAGATTAGAAAGGTTTTTAGTATCCAATTTAAATGCCTTGTAATTTGAGCAAACTAATTTTTCCTTAAATTGTGAGCTAACAAGAAAAAGACATTATTTATTTTTTTTTAGTTTGTAGTAACCTTCTATATATTCAGGAATTATTATCACACCTGCCTATCAACTTACTGACTTTTGCTCTCTAAACAAGTCCAGTTTTCCAATGCTTTCATTAAAGCTTTCTGGTTTTCTAGACCTTTAAACACTCCTTTTGTTTGTGGCTACAGCATGGCCATAATGCTCCTACTGAAATCTTACCAATGTTGATACAAGAAAGATAATTTCATATTTACAATAAAGGATATATGCACACTCATACATTTACATATACTTCTCTTTGTGCTACAGTATAGAATAATAATGATTCATGTTTGATTTGTGATGCCCAACCCATAGATAATTTAAGAAATTAAAGCTATCATTCCTCATTCCATAGCAGAGAATTTGACTATTCACAATTAAACACTGTACTTTGCATGTGTCCCAGTTAGGAATCCTCTTGTTTATTTTATAATTTCTCTAATTTCTCAATGCTGTTTTGGATTCTTATTCAGTCCTCCAATATATTTATGACTATTCCAAGTTTCACAGCAGAAGACACCTTGAAAAGACCCTTGTGGAAGCTGATGGTTCTGTTCAGATTAGCAGTGAAAATTTCCTAATTCCTTTTTCATACTGTAAGATTTTAACTTACATTTGGTTGCTGATTTTGGTTAATAGAATACGATTACAGACATCAGTTTCAAAGGTCTTTTGAAAATTTATGATTCTTTAATGCTTCTTTCCAATACATGAATATTTTGGTCTTTGGTTTTTTTTCTTTCTGTTTTTAAGACATATTATATTTATTACTTCCTCAGTTTTCTAAGGAATCGCTTTTCTCCTCACATTTTCAGAATAAATCTCTGCAGGTTTCTCCAACTTACTCAATAGAGTGAGTAAATTTTATCAAATCATCCAACTAATTTCCCTTTCCCTTTCCCTTTCCCTTTCCCTTTCCCTTTCCCTTTCCCTTTCCCTTTCCCTTTCCCTTTCCCTTTCCCTGTTAGTAGTTATTTATTCTGGTTTCATGCTTCTTAGGAACTTGGAAAGGAAAATAAATTATTACAAAAGCCAAAAATGCTGTGGCCTCCATTATGGATTTAAAACAGATAGCACAGTATTATTTTACAGCCATAACTCTGCACACTTCAACAATTAAAACTAATCCCCATTGACCACATCCACTCTAAAAGCATAGCTTTCAATACCCAAACCATTTCCAATTCATTATAATTAGAAACATTTCAAATATCAACTTGAGATGTGCCCTGTAGCTATGCATGTGCTCTCTTTAGAGGTCCCAAAGGCCTTAAATATATTCCCAATAGAACCTGAATATATTTAACTTAAATAAACCATATTTTTATGGTTTATAAAAGTGTTCATGATATATATGACAAGGCAACAGAAAGCTGACTGGTTGTCTTGCTCTGCAGAGGGGAAATGTAAAAACTAGAAGTGAAAAATTGCACTTATAGGATTACGTATGTTAATTCCAAATGTCCTATGTTTTTAAAAAATGCTGGCAATATGAAGTAAAAAAATTACATCATATCCTAGAATTTGAGTAAAATTATGTCATGATATTATTTGGAAAGACTATTTGACAGAGTACCAGATCTCTTGTTAAGGCAGTTCTGCAATGGATCCAATAAGAAACACTTGATTCTGGCACCAGCTTCTTTGCAGAGTGAGACAGTGGTCTTTTTCCTGTAGTTGTCTCACATAAGTTCTTATAAATGCACTTTAAACATCTGCAACACTAGTTGCAGTCCGCTCAATGTTGGGGAACAGAGCCACCATACATCTTTCTACCCCTTTCAGAGATTATCCCATATATGTGGCAATCTACAGACAATTCCTCCCTCCCTTGCCTTTTCTTCTGTTCACAAAAATATTGCAGAAAATACTGGATGGAATGTGATGATGACTGAGAGTTTCTGAAACTTTCCAGTTTCCCAAATGGTTACAAGAAGCTGCTGGGTCCATGAAGACCAGGTGGGTCACTGCAGAAGACAGAACTTGGTGCTATTCTTCTAAACTGACTTTTCAGAACTTTGGCTTATGTGCCTTCCAAGGACCTCCTCTGAAAGGGTTTCTTTAACTGGCACTGGCTTGAGTTAAAGCAAGTTGGTGTTCAGGCATAAGGTTGAAGTTCAAAAAGCTGTTTTAGTAGGTAGCTTGAAAAAAAGTGGTTTGAAGAAATTAGAAGACTGATTGGATGTGGTCATGAAAGAGTGAAGTGCTAAAGTATATGAGGCCACTGCCTCTGATTCCACTCTGCTTCACCAATTATACCTGTGCAAAGCAAGCTGAAAACATCCCCAAATGACAGGCTGTACCATATTTATATAATATATATGCTGTACTTTATTGACAACAGAGGGAGGAAGATGGTGGAGTAATAGATAAAACAGACATAGAAAACTGAAGATGGCAAGCTAGGCTTGCCTTTGAAAACTTTTTCAATGAACTAAAACAGTTCCACTAAAAGGCAGTCTTCCAGACTTTGTGCTTGACTTTGGAAGGCAGCTTAAGACACAAATCTCACAGTTAAGGGCAGAAATCTCAAATAATAACCAACCTCATCCATAACCTGAACTTTGACTTAAAAGTAGAAGTTTATATGAAATTAAATCAGTTCTGTGGTTTTTATTATTATTTAATATTTTTTAAGACTGCTATTCCTTCCTGCTCTAAATCAGAAGTGAATGTAGTGCAAGACCACAAAGCAATCTGCTAATGTGTCATCAATCTGCTAATGTGTCATATTTAGATAAACTATAGCCAAAATGTGAACTTTCCTGTCCAATCCCCACATCTTTGGATAAGCCTGAGATATACGCATCCAAACTTCTGCAAGGTTGTGGGAACAGAGCCTCTGAGTCTTCCTGCATTAGCACAATATCAGTATAAGATGTGAAATCTCCATGTTGCATAAAGATCACATAAAAGACTAATTATTAGAGCCCATTCTCAGACGCACATGGTCTAAACCAATTCTCCTTTCATTATCTACTGCTATTATGGCTTTAGTTTCAGATCAGAGCATAGACCACTCAACCAATGGTTCTCTGTAGACAAAATAAATGGAAGGCTGGCAGCAGCAGGGTTTATGGGATGAGAGAACCTCTCGGTGATGCAATAGTGAGACCTGTTGGTTAGTAAAGGAGGAGTTTAAGTCAAGTCCAGCTACAAATTGTCAGGAATCAATTTAGCTAGTATATATCCTGACATCCTGTAACAGAAACAATTAATTCACGATCACAGCCCACATTTTTCCCTCTCATCAGTGAAGAAAGGCAACTTCAAAGAACAGTACTAAATACAGCCATTCCCTCTGTTAAGTTTCCAAAGTTAGATCAGTTAAACTGAAGCAAAGGAAATGCTAGAAGTGACTTTGAGGACAAATCCATGCTGTCAGTTACGATGAGTTCAGACATCTCCTCACCGACACCTTGTCTGTCACTAACACACAAGCATGTAATCAGATTTAGCCAAAGTGCTAGAACTATCTTGCAGGAGGGAAGATAAACATGTTTGCTTTCTTCACATGGATTTAATTCATGCTGTTGAGATGGGATGGCTACACATAGAGCCAACTGTACCTAGTTCTGTTAATTAGAGCTCAAATTTCTTGGGCTCTGTGTATTGAGCCAAGATGGAAAGATATATAAAAAGCTGCATGAATGCTGATGATAAAAATAAGGGTCTGAAGATCTCAGTGTGCTTGACCCCAGCACTGCAAGATTTGGTAACTTGTAGATCAGACATAGACAGTGCCAAAATTAATTATCTGATCTGTTTCTGGGACAGAGAAGTTATAAGTGACGACTCATACTGACCAAGAAATTATAGTGATGCATATGCCAAGAGAAAAAAATGGAAAACAAAACACTCCCATCCCAACCTAGTACATATGGTTAGATGCAGGGTTGTAGTTATCTGATTTGTTAGATCTCTTGACAAAGATGGCTTAAGGAGTTTCAGCCCTTCCTTCCCCCTGAAATTTTTTCCTGCCTCTGTGCTGAAGTTCACCAACCCTTCAAATATAATTGTTTGTAGAGCAGCACTATAAACAAAATCATTGGAATGATCTGGCTTGGAAATAATTCTCAATAGAAAACAAATCAACCTAAAACCCTAAGGACTAAACAATCCAAGTTTTGCAGTTATTTCTAGTAGTTTATGTTTTCTAGACCTCCTATTGCTTTCTTTTTGGTCTCTTTCCAATTGGCTAATTTTTTTTAAGTGAGGTGCCCAAGACTGGATCAATGTTCTAACTAAGGCCTGATGGGTACTGACTTAAGCAGAATGATTACTTCATGTGTTTATAAGGAAACTTGGATCCTAATTCAAATCCTAATCGAAACTTGGCAGTCTATGTATGTTTCCATTTAGTAGACAGGACCAGGCACTCAGGATTTCTGCCAAATCTTAGATTTCCATGTCTTCACAGAAACTCACAGGAGAATGGAAAGCTTGGAAGTGACTAGTACAGCTCAGTAAATTTTCTCAGGGCTGTGTGGGCATGCCTATTTTAACCTGTGTGGAATTGCAAGTTATCTTTCACATTCATGATCATTATATTCACCTCCTGCATTTTATCATTTGTGTAAGATTCAAAGATTCAAACTTTAATTGGAAGAAACTGGATAGAGGTAAGACTGTTCCATTTAATGCCCATCCTTAAAGACTAAGGAGAGATAACACATAGGTAGTTGCACTGCTGAAGAAACAGTCAAAATGCAGAGTGACTGCCAGATGAAGTACCTGTCCATCACCTGCAATCGCAGAATCAGCAGGTCTTCACTGCTCAGGCAGTCAGCTGGTGCTCACTCAAGAGCTTCTAGCAGATACAATGCATATACTTGCAAATGGGGCTCAAATGACAACTAAATGGAGCCAATGACTAATCAGGGGCTAACAGATATGAGCAGATGGAAGTGAGCCTGGACACTAAAGTGGTCAGAGTATGTACAAACAGATGAAAAAAATGCCTATGAGGCATTGCATAGAAGTTGTGAGACAGGAAACTTGGTGTGCTGCAGATGTCCTCTCTTACTTTCCTGTCAACAATCTTTATCCGAATGACAGGCTTGTTGCCTTTTACTGAGAGTGTCTGACAAATACTATGGGTGTTCTAGCTAAGGCTACTCATCTGTACATCAAAATGGGACAACACTTTCTTTCAACAGTTACATTTAATTTTGGATCTCATTTGATGTTATGATGGATCCCAACTTGACTCCCCTTTGTGCAAGAAAACAGGACTGGAAAAATGCAATCTGTCATTTGCTCATCTCAAATACTTACCTTCTTGTGAAAAGCAGGATACAGAAGGAAAATCTATGACAATGCTTGGCAGTGTGCATTGCCTAAATCTCTATGGGCGTAATGACCTAGTAATGGGGTAAAATAGAAAAATCACAAGTTCTACAGGGTCCTCTTTCAAATACCACGACCAAGGTTTCTCTGAAAAAATAGGATGTTCTAGTGTTTCGCCTGCAAATGAGAAAGCTGCCAAAGAGTAATCCACAACATCAATTAGTTGTTGATTCTAATGGTTTATGTTTGTCTTTGCCTCACACAGGAATCTCTGGTATTTTAAAATATGGGATCCACGTGTTTATAATGAAAGGTTGCTCCTGGACAGCTATAATGATCACTCTTTTTCACATAATTATATTTGGTGGCAGTTACTCATCAACACTTTCAGTAGCTTTCTTCTGCAATGCCACAAATATTCCTGATGTTATTTGAACATAATAATCACTTTTTAAAGGAATCTTTATAATGACTGTAGGAACAGAATAAGCCTCTGAGAAGCAGATTAGGGGAGCCGCGTGGTATGGGTGATCAGTATTAAGAAAATGAATGTAAAGAGTTTCACTTTATCTTAAAATTCCTATCTGTGTTTTGTCCCTTGAAGCATTTTCTCTCCAGAAGTTTTTTCTTAACTGGCCTGGATGTGACCAAGTAAAAAGCAGGTCTCTGGCCTTACTCTTATATTTACATAGTTTGGGGCAATGTTGTATGTGAATTAAGATGACCAGTGATTGTAAGTAACTCATAACTGGTATGTACTTTGTGAACAAACTTTTTCTGACAAAATATTTATTGAAAGACACAATTATTATAACAACTGTTATTGGACTGCCTTGGAGTAAAGAAAGAGAAATTAATTGCAAGTTGTTCCTATATGAGAAGATATTAAGGCTATAGTTTAGCAGCCGAAAAGAACTCAATGACCTCTGATCACCAGTTCATTGCTTTATTCATTAATTTGCTTTGCATTCTCTGGCATAAATAATTCTGTGTACTTAATTCATCCTAAAGTACAGTAAATCGAAAAGAAATCATTCAATAATTATATTTCCCTTGTTACAATGCTATGTGATCAGCTTCTCAATTTGTAATGTTAGATTTATAGTTTGTCTTACCTACTCTTTACACTTCTTTCTTCATCAAAAGTATGTAGTAAAAGCCTGTAACAAAGGTCTGTACTCTAGCCCACATAGGTAAACTATGGCCTGCTACAGTGCAAGCACCTAATGTATGTCTTTGACAGTGTTTTCATCTTTAATACTTGACTGTCTCTTAACCTAGTTAGACCTGGTATCTTCAGACTTCTAGTACAAACAGTTCTTTTTAAACTTTGATGAGCACTGATAAGTGCTGTCTTCTTAAGCATTCATTCAACACCTCATCAAAAAGCAGGATGACAAAATCGTCAATCTTGCACAGAAACTTAAAAGGCTGATCTGAAGAGCATAATCACTTAACACCTTTGTTCTTTCTTTATCTTCAGGTCTCCTTCTATGTTGTTTCCCATCTTTCCTGCTGATATCCTCAGACAGCAGCTAACAAGCATGTTTTGCACCCAGGACTATGTGATCTAAATGCACATGCTTGTAACTCATGCCCTCTCCTTTTATACAAACTATGGTTCCCTAGCCTGAAATCTTTCCCTTGCTGAAATCTTTTTGGATTTCTTTTTTCTTGAATTATGTAAGTTTTGCTGCACAAGCACTCACAAACTATGCATCGGACACTTAAAAGACAATATGATTCAGAAGGTTTGATACATTATTTCCAGCTTTTCTATGCAACATTCTGTATTTAAATTGGCATTTCTGCTCACTGGAGTTTAACAGCACAAAATCACATTTGGCCAAGTAACCCAAACCAACCCCAACCAAACTCTCAATTGACAGTGAGTATGATTCCTCCTACAATCCCAGCAGAATCCATGCCAGGGTATATGTAGAGGGCTGGCAAAGAACCTTCAATCTCTGTGTAGTTCTACGTCAGAGAATACTCAGAGATACTATTGCTTACACCACTGTCTAACACTGAGAAGAGCACCTGTTCCTACCAGGGGAAAACTCTCTGACAATCATATTCACACTTTCTGGGGTTGTTCTGGTGTATCCCTGAGAGTGCTTGGTTCAACTTTCCTCAGATTGTTACTTCTAGAGACTTTACCCATATGCTAGACACATCTGTGGATTTTCTGTTCTGAGTGTCTGACATATTGTGAAGCCTGAGTGTCAGTACACCAGTTTGTTGTTTGCATAAGCTGATGCCAAGGTCCTGTAGACTTTGCCTTACCAGGCCTGGCATCAGTGTTAAAAATCAAAGAAATTATGACTGGCTTGGTCTTGTGTATATACTCTCTGCAGTCAATTATGTTAAATTTTTTGTGGAAGTTGATCCCAGAAGGAAATAGTTCATCTCAAAAAGAGCTAAGTGTGAACTAATGTGTACTGGGCAAATCAGGAGTGCTGGATCCAAAAGCCGACTGGACAGTTGTAGAGATGAACAGCTGAAGATCAGAACTTCCATATTTCTGTATGATGGGATTTTGCACAGGGAGACAGAAAATCCTGCACAATGTCAAATCAATGGCACACATGCTCCTTGTGCAACCTGTGCACATACAGTAAATGCAAAAATATGTACAATGTCTTATTCCTTGTGAATGAACCAACTCCACAAGTACATTCCAGGAAGCATCAATTTTTCTATACACATGTTGTGTAGATGCTGTATAGATAACAATAATGAACTAACTAAATAAATGGTTAAATAAAGTGGGGAAAACATAATAGTTTTTCTCAGGAAAGTAATCAGTCCTGATACTGCCTGTGCTCAACATATTCTTTAATGATTCAAGGTGATGCCATGACAAACACTGCTGACTATAATAAATTATTCACGGTAGTAAATCTGAAAAAACTGGGAATAATTTCAGAACATTCTCAGAATCCAAGCTGATAAGGTAAAATTCAGATAACATTCTATGTAGATGAATGTTGTAAAAAGTGGTACACACAGGGATAGTAAAGTTAATTTTAAATTTTAAATTTAAAGTAAATTTGTGAACACAGAATGAATTACAGAATGGCCTATAGTACAGCTCTCTTATAACAGATGTCTTAGTCTTATAATAGATATTACATTAGGAAATGAAAAATACAGCAATAAATTTTAAATCCATCTGCACTTGCATTTTGAATGCAAATGCTACTCTAGTCTCTCATCTCATAAAAGATGGAATAGAATTGGAAAAGCTTCAAGAAAGAGAAACATGCATGATCAGAAATAAGGATTAACTATCATCTGAGGTATAACTAAAGTGCTGGGCATCACTGGGTGGAACAGAAATGGCTTCAGTAGGGGGTATCTACAAAACTGTAGGTAATATTGAGAAAACAAAAAGGAGCACCTATATACTGAGTCTTAAATGAAATTATTGGCCAGAAAACAATAATTTAATGTTTAAAACAAAAGAAGGGATTTTTTTGCACTTATTAGATTACGGTAGGGATTGGCAGGATGTCAGTTTACCTGAGCTGAAAAGCAATCAGCAGTTAATTCCAAAAATGTGTTCCTAGGACAAATAAATCAATACCACCATTAGTCTCTGAATTGCCTACTGATGCACACTCAGGCTTCTGCTAATGTTACCATCAGAGACAGGAAACCAGACTGACCTTTAGTCTGAAGCAGTGGAGTTGCCCTTTAATTCTTACATATACTTCCCTCCATATAGAGAAATGGAAGAAAGCAGAGAAACAGCCAGCAAATACTTGTCAGGAGCAAATATCTCGAAATATAATTTCATTTTATAACAGTGTATTAGGTCATATCATGAAAAGAGCGATCACATTACATTACCAGAAATACACTAGTTTCATAAAAGTCTATTTTAAGTAGGATGAAAAACAGGCAAGAAAACTGTATTTAGAGAGTTGTTCTCAATGATTCACTGCAAAACCAGAATGAAGTGTTGAGGAAATGAAAATAGAGGATGAAGACGAAGGAGATAACCATTTTGCAGAAAAGTGTCTGGGTGGCTAGTGGTGTACAATGTGGGCTTGAGGGAACAACATGAAAAGTGAACCTCTTCCTAACATATTAAAACAAGTTGGAAATGCAAAAGAAAATCTATTTATATAATCCAGCATCTGGAAGAATTCATCTGAGCTCTATGCTCAGATATGTCTAAGGAGGGCAACCAGCACGTGATGGGCACAGAACAATGAGTTTGCATACTGGTAAATCCTACAGAACTTGAGGTTTGGTTCTGAAAACTGGACTTCTAACTGTAGTTCCTACAAGACTTGCAACTTTGTGGCATTTCTTTCAGAAATCAGGCTTATAGGTAGCAAGTATTTTAAAGTTAGGCATGAAGACACCATGGATGAAAATTTCATCCTTAATGTCTATGTTCCTCTGCCCACCTCTATTGAATTATATCCTTCTACTCTTTACTTTCTGGTGCCTTTTTTTCCCTCAAGCCCACACTGTAATATCTTCTTCTCTCCTTGTACATACTAACACAAGAACTTAATAGAAAAAGAATAAGTTGAAACATATGACCAAGAATCACAGGGGTTTCTTTAATCTTTCAGTCTATTTATTTACTTTGTATATTTTGCTGTTTTGAAATCTATGTGTGCCCAGACCATGCTTTGGGAGCTCCTTGCTGTGTTTAATCTAACACAATAACAACGGTTACAACACTGCTGAATCTATTGTCATGTATCTGCTCAGTTATAATTCTCTCCTGTGCAACTACAGAGCAATTGAACAGCCTAACCCCACTAAGTCCCACCAGTTACATTGTCAGTTGCCTATGAAAAAAGCTTTCAGAGAAACCAGAAGACAAAAATTCAGCTTCTGGTAGGAAAGATGGAAGAAATTTTTGTATCAGGATAGAAATTATATTGCAAATATTTTCTTTGTTAAAACAATAGAGTATCATCATTTGACACTATTTGTGGTGATTTTTAATTTCCAGATCCCCATGTTTAATGTGCATAGTCATCAACAGCAAGTGCTGTGTAAAATCTTAATAAGACAGAGATGATGAAATTCCAGTTGGCAAACTACCTTCTCAATTGTCTAGTATCAAAGTGGAAGAGTTCTGGTGCAAGGGGATCAATCATGTTGCCTAAAGGATCTCAAAGCTTTTGGTGCCAATGCTAAAAATGTCAACTGACAAGAAGACCCAGTGCCCAGTGACCTCAGAAATCCCTTCTAATTGATCTTAAGTCTTTAAATACCAATCTCTGATATTCAACGCAACAATTCCAGTGCTATGGAGTACATAAAAGGGACATATTTTGAAAGAGAAGTGGGATCCACACAGTCAGAAACATGGTAAATTTCCAAAAGGTAACATAAGTTTATGCCAGATCTACCCTTTCTCCTTAAATCCTGTTTCAACAGGATATGCCAGACAAATTGATAAGTGACCAGTCTATTACCATTCTTAGCTGTTTCACCATTATTTTCTCAAAAACATCTTAAGTCTAATGCTCAGAAATAGAAAGATTTTAATGGGCAGCATGCTGTAATTTATGAAGCCTTATCTCTTCTTAGACATAGAACATGTAGAGTGATCAGTGCTATCACTAAATATGCTGTAATCATCAGCTGATACTTCAGCAATTCCATATTTCTGTGCTACTTCTCACAAAACATACATAGCTCTAAAAGCTACACAAAATACATTCTTGCACCTATGTAGCTCGTGGTGTATTAAATCTACAATTTTTAGCACAGAACTAAAAATTTCTCACTTCCCTGATTGCTTGTCTAGTGTGTCATAGGAGCTACATCATCATTTACATGAAAAATCTGAGCTGTTGACAGAACTGAATGAAAATCTTCAGCAGATGCAAAAGTACTTAGAAGAAGACAACCAATATTTAAACTTCATTTATTCAAGAAATCTGCCTTATCTCTTAGTAACAAGTGGCTAAGGGATGGATTTGTTACAGGACCACTCTATAATGTCTTCCCACTTTACCCTCATAAAACATTTTTGTCAAGTACATTAAAAACAGACTATTACCTATTTTAAGTTCTAAAAGACTCTGCTATCAGAGTTCTATATCACTATTTTACCTGGTGACACCACAATAATTAATAAAACCAATTTTTTTCTAATTATCTTAATTATTTTAATACCAATCTCTGATTCCCAACTTAGCAATTCCAATGATGTGGCACATATCAGAGATTTCTAGATGCTTTTTAATTCAAAGAGTAATTTAGGTTGGAAATGGCTTTGGAGGTCATCTGGTCAAAACCTCAGTAGCCAAATTAAAAAATTTGTGAAGTTGTTCTGTTTCTTCTTTTTGTTATATGTTATCTCTAATGTGGCTGTCCTGGAAAAGAGTTAAGTGATCCTATGACTGAGGATCATTAGACTCCATCTCTATCAACTACATCTTTCCAAACTGGATCTGTCATATGCAAACTGAAACCTCAGTGGAAGGCACTGTGGTGAAGCTGGCATCAGATTTAGAATCTGATGCTGATTCCACTGTAAAGGAATTAGAAGCAATAGGCTCAGAGAAGACCACTGACTTTTGACAAGAAGGTGGCTAACGGGGCACTGTGAAACATATGTAGAAGACAGTGACAGCTGATTCCAATTTCTCTTCCAGCATGTGGATTATGTTACACTCACCCGAGCACTAAACTTTCATCTCAAACAGTTGTGAAGGTGAAGGCTTCTGGGGGTCTCATTCTCTAATTATGCCTGACTTAGAATTCATCTAACTAAGACTAACATAGATAGGAAGTCAAGTTCTGTTAGCTGTTCCACCTTTCACCTTACCACGCATCTGGGAAATATTCAGATAAAGATCATAACCTTGCATTTTGGCATTAGCTACCTAAAGAAACATTAAGATATCACCAACAATTTGCCTTTGACTGGGAAAATTAGAAGCACATTTGAGATGTAAACACTGTTGTGGCACTAATATTGCTGGTAATGATTAAAGGCTGCTACTTTAACTGTAATGGAATAAACTAAAACTGACAGTCTTAGTCCATGCCCATTTTCTGTTTAAACAAGATAAGAAAATTCCAGAAGTAGATCATATTCTGAATGAGGAGGAAAACTGGGAATATTTAGAGATGAGTATTTTCAATGAGATCTACAAATGGAAAGCAGTATGTGTGAAGTACTGTAACAAATTTGTGGTTATGAAGCGGAAGTGAGGATAGTACCCATCTCTTTCTGCTCTCAGAGGCCTCTCTACTACTACTTGAGCTTTATAATTGTACACAGGCTAGATCTATGCATATCTTTAGAGTTGTTGCAGTAGAGGGCAGCATTCTTTAATCAATTTAATTCATATTAATTAGCAAATTTATTAGACTATCATGACCGTAATTATCACTTTGTTTCAAGAAAAGACATTAGAAATCAAAACCTGATAATATGGGAGTTCAAGGGCTAGAATACATAGGACTATCTACACGCAGGAAAGGGGGTTCTTAAACTCCCTTTCCTGTACTGTTTTCATCTTAAACTACAGAACTGAAGTCCATGATGTCCAACTGAAGCCTATGTTAGGCCTGTGTTAGGACTTAGTCTTACAACCTCAGTGGCAAACCTTGCTCACTTCTAGGATTATTTCTGTGTTGAGGTTTCTGCTAACTGGAAAAACAAAAACAAAACTAACACATGACTGCCTAAAGTAAAATAGGCAAGACTCAGCAGAGATCAAATTGTAGAAGCAGAAGACGGGGAAACTCATTAAGAATGAAAGCACTTTAATGAAAAATTTGGATTGGGATTTGTACCACCTAAGGGGGAAAAAAAAAAAAAAAAAAGAAGATTCCTGAAATATTGATGTCTAACCAAAGATTACGACTCATCTGGGTACATGATTGGCCAAATATTACATATACTAAAAGTGGAAGTTACTGTTCTTTAAGAACTTTAAGAATTGCTGTATATTAGCAATTTATTGTCTATTTATTGCCTTTTTTCTTCTTCTCCAAAGCTTTATTTTTAAGCTATAATTCTTAATAAAGATGAGATTTCCTTCCTGAAACAAGTGTTTTGTACTGTATCAAATTTTCACATTAATAAGCATGAAAACAGTAAGGCTGTGAAATCATGAAGCTGTGTATGCTGATAAAGATTGTGAAATGAGATGCACCAGACATTAACAAAAGCATGTGTCTCACATGTTTAATTTCTTAAGCCTTTGATGTGTTTCAAATATCAGTAGAGCCTTTTCCTCCTCTTCCCTGTTGCAGTGCAAGTTCAAAGAAAACATATAATTAAAAAGCTGAATTGTAACAAAAGCTTTCTAGCAACTTTGAACTGCCACATACAGTTTACCCATTATAAGAAATGCTATAATATCTGAGCTAAGTTTATTAAACTTTTTTTTGTTAATTGGTGTCCATTTATCTTCCACACAGTAGTGGAAAAAAAACTACAGATGTTTGGGCACATTAGGAATATACAGGCTGTACACTAAATACAAGATTTACTGTGAAAAAATAATTTCTTAAAGTTAAAGCAGAAGAAAGGTTAGGCAGAAGAACACAGCAAACCTTACCCCAAGCAGGCAAAAAAAATTTTCAAGATAAAATATCTACATAAATTTTGAGTATCATTGCTTCTCATGAAAGCAATACATATAGCATATGGATGAGAGAACTACTAAATATAGGTAACGCTCTAGAATGTGTAGAAATAGATGCAAAAAATTGAGTTAGAAATCAAACTGCTAGAGAGAAATTAAAATGCCACCGTGTAAACTGAATACAGATCTTCTGAAGTCCTTGGAATTCATTGGTGATTGTGACTAGAGAAACTTGGGTAACATCACTTGCTGTAACAATTAAAACAGAACTACAAAGACTTTGCACAATTGAGGCACTACAGAGAATTTTTTTAAATGAAAAAAATGCTTTGTCTGCTTGTTAAGGCATAGTGCCTAAGAGAGCAAACCTAACTGTGTGACAAACTCCCATGCAGGCTAGGAGCCTACACTTTATTTAAATTGTTCAATTTTAATGCAATGCCTTTAGAGGCATTACTCTGTATTCAATACAAAAATCCATAGCCAAGTAAATAATATGTTCAATTTTTTTTATTTTGTAACTATGTACATACTTGTTTACATATTTGTAAATGTTTATATATTACATAATTTAACATATATTGGGCACATATGTATCACCCTTTTTTTCAGAGGAACTTTCTCCCATTTTGTACTTGCACTGTGTTTAGCATGAAGTAATTAGCACCATGGAGGTTGGAACTAGATTATCTTTAAGGTCCCTTCCAACCCAGGCCATTCCATGATTTCTAGGTGTGCTAGTTCTGCAGGGTGATTCAGCCCTGTGGCTTTAGTGCTGTTAACTCTCAGGCTAGCTTGTTTGAAGCTAATTGAGAAAGCTTTGTAATGCCATAGTGAAGAAATACTTTGTCTCTTCTCCAGAGCAAGGCTCACCCTTTCTGACTAATTCTGATTCTCTGTGCTTAGCCATTCCCTCTGTGCATTAGATGTTGTATTTTTGTTGACCATTGGTCCAGTTGAGCAGTGATATTTCCACTTTTATTCCTATCTTACCATGTCTTCAGATAGTGTTTATAGACTGGCATCTGGTTGTAAAGGCTAAGTTGCCACAAACACCTTTACATGACTCTACTTAAAAGACACCAGAAAAGCTAATAGCTTTTAAGTTCAGCAATAAAACTGAACTGATACAGGTCATATCTTTAGCTATGTACCTGTAAGTATCCACATTTCTCTTGTTCACAAAATTAAACTGCATGTAGGAAAAGGCTTTTTCACATATACATATGAATGTTAGCTACTGATGTACTGATGTATGACGATTTTATGTATATGTATATGTATATGTATATGTATATGTATATGTATATGTATATGTATATGTATATGTATATGTACTGAGCATTTCACATGTAATTTAGAATCATACTCCTAAACTCTGAAGTACATTTAACTGGGTGCAAAATCCGTGGTATATTTCACATCAGAAGCCAAATTGCTGCATAGATATCAAACTGTTCATACTCTGCAATTTTATTGAACATGTATACAGTGAATTAGATAGTAATTAACATTTCTGATAGAGAAAATTGTGTAGAAAAAGAACAGTTAAAGGATTCTACATGCAGGCAAAGTGATACTGACCTCCTGTAAATACTTCTCATAATACAGGGGCACAGGGTGAATTTGCTTCTCTTAAAATTTGATATATTTTGGCACAGGCATGCAACACCATTCATTTTCCCTTCTCATATTTCTACCCACGAAACAGATGTCAATCTTGTCTAATGGATCGATCTTGTCTATGCTACTTCCCATCTGGAAGCAGGCCAAACAAAAGCAGTTACTTGTAGAATAAGAGAATAACATCTTTCAGAAAAACATCATCTGAAAATATTCTGAGCATTTCACTAATTATCATCTTTTCAGCTTAGTTATGTTTAACCAACTTTTAGGAAACATCTATGAAAAACATGATTGTTTGTGGTGACATCAGATAATACGTATGTTTACATCTATATATCACTAAGATAATACCTCGTACTAATAATCTAGTTGATAAATATTAAGGTCATTAATGCTTGTGTTTGCATCTTTCTCCACACCACAGAAATTGTCTGCCTGATGTCCCAGTGTCTGGATTTTCTGTATTTTGTAAGTAAGCAGGAACAGTGTCAAGTGACATAAAAAAGAATAAGTAATGAAAACTGAAATTGATGGACTATATTCCAGGCTGCACTTCAGCACAGGACTGAAGTGTATTCACACAGAATGCTCACAGACTCACTGCAAATACACCACCAATTTACCATCAAAAAATATATCTCTACAAGAGACACTTCATTAATAAAGAAGAGGTCATGATGAAACATTTGGCTAGCTTTGCTGAAAAGGAATTGTTAACTGTGATTATGAAATGTAGTGTCTGACAGTAGTGGCATAAAATGGCTGGAATTTGTAGATATTTTTCCTGTGAGCCATAAGCAGAGCTGGCAAATACAGTGGTGACAGCAGCTTTAGTAGAGATGTATAAACTATAGTTAAATTTCAGGTTTGCTCTCTGACTTCTCCGCATAAAATACTTCTCACTTTACAGCCCAGAAATCTTGCCAGCACAGGAAAAAATCTACTTGGAAAAAGCCTCAGGTCCCTGAAAACATAATGAATAATAAAAATCTGAGTTTAGTGAATATTGCAGAATTAGTAGGTAATATAATAAACAAAAACATTTACAGTTCATCCTACAGTTTCCAAGATAACATTATTTTGCCTTGTTTATTGCAGTAATATTCTATTTCTGTCATAAGAATGGGCATATAAGATAAATGCACACTTTTAAGACTGGCCTAAATCTAAAGAGTTCATTCTTGTGCTAAATCTGCTTCCACTAAAATCAATGTATTATTTCTTTTAATACTGCATCCCTCTATCCCTTTCGGATATTAAGCCCCATTTGTATCTACTGATTAAGCATTTGACTCTTAGGTAAGTCAGGAGATATTTTTTTGATTGCAGTGGAATGTACAAGTCTAACTGCACTGCTGAAACGAAAATCACAATATTAAATGCAATAGTGCACTAGCTAATGAAGTTAGGTGTCAAAGACTTGAGTAGCAAAGCATGTGAATGAAACACCTTGCATTAGAGTTTTAGTGGAGAAAATAACTTTATTATGATTTATTCAACTTGTTCATGGCAGTAAGTCATTCATTCAAAGTTAAGAAGTGATTGGGATTTTGAAAGATAGCAGAATTTGTAAAAGAAAAGAAATCAATAACTAAAAATAAGGTGTTAGAAGATGAGTTCTATTACTTTTTTTCAAAAAAAAAGACAGTAATCAGAATCAGCAAGTTTAGGACACTTAAGTGCATACCCCGTATTTTGCTTAATAAATTAGTTAAAACTAATGCAAAACATATTTTGACAAATTTTTATGCTTCCAATATAATGTGTTTTTTATGCTTCCAACATAATGTCATTTAATGTAATTTAACTAACAAAACAATGTTAAATTGTTGGTTTTAAATTTTTTAGTTACATGCTGATTTCTTTCCAAATGTGGCTTGACAAAAGCCATATGTAAATGATTATCTTGCAAATAACTAATTCATCATCCACCATTTTCTAGCAAAACCAAGAATGAAAACTTGTGAATTAAAGTAACTATTCATGAAGTCATATAACTATGCAAATCTGTATATACTTTGTGGTTAGCAAGAGGAGTGTTAAACAGCGCCAAGCACTGAGAATCAACAAAATTACTGAAACAACAAATGCAAAATGATTATTTTTATATTAAGCATTCCTGTTGAATGCTTTAAATCATGGTATTATAAAGTGACAGTAAAGCTTAGCTATGTTACTTGTGTGAAGCAACTGCATTGTATAGTTATTTCATAACCTGATAAACCTTACTTCCTGGTTAGGTTTTTGTTGAAAGTGCATTTCAATCTCCTGTACACTACATATTAAAAAAAAAAAAAACACCACAAATTCCAGCAAAAAATGTAAAGGGTCAGTTTTGACCTATTTTCTTCTGTATCATTAGTCTCTTTCAGCATAAACATTCATCTTGTCTCTTTCCTTTTCTGTAGGGTTACTCCTTTTATCTTCCTGTTTAGATAAATTAACAGGGAGGTCTTAAAACCTCTTTCACCCTTTCTTTTGCTTCGCTAAACAAGCAAGTTTTTTTCAGATGCCCTGGTAAAATGGCGTCTATCCACTGCAGAGTGATCCACAGCTTCATGTCTGCCTCAGTTCCCATTTCTATCTTTTTTCTTGACTAGAATAATGCATTTTATTTCAAGTGAGCTCTTAATGGTGTCAGAATGGAACAACAACTGTTCCACCTCTACAGGAACTCTAATGCAGAATACTAAGGGTTTGTGCTTATATTTTTCACGGCTGCATGGCATTAGAAATTCTTATTCATGCTCTAATGAAACTGTATGCTGAAATCCTGCTTTCAGATTAATGTCTGTAATGAATAGTCTTGTTGCTAGTCCATAATAGTATGTGGAGTAAATTTAAAGAGTACAGAATACTCAGAGTACTAAGAATTAAAACACAGAGTACTAAGAATTAAAATGTGGTTCAGTTGAGATAAAAAGGCTGAAAAGACAGGAGACTGTTATATCCTTGTTTCTAGAGTACTCCAGAAGATTCCCATTCTAGTTTTCCAAGTTTTAATAATCAATAAAAATTATTGTATGCTTGAATGTATGACAAAACATCAAATTTCTTGCTTTGCCTTTGAGATAAGCCTGCATCCTCCAGAAAAATGATTCTGGATAGCAATTTCAACATGACTTTGAACTCATCCTTGCCAGCATCTTAATCTGAACACAGCTTTATCTGAGAGGGCCCTACTGGACTAATGGCTGTCCTCAAAGATTTTGGTCTCTGACATCTGGAGGAATTGCAGAAAGTCTTGTGTATATTAAGTTCAGATGAAGCATAATTACAAGATAAGAAGAATAATTTTTCTCTTCCCCCCCCCCCCCCCCCCGTCCATATCCTCCCCTACTTGCATGGCACTCACCCTTTGAATTGCATGGACAACAAGGTTGTAATTTCACTCCCATCTGCTGATAAACAAAGACAGAATGTGATTCTTTACAGTGTCCACTTGCTTGCATAAGACTTTTTTTTTTCCTACAAGATGAATTTAATATTTTTTTTCAGAAATCCACCACTTTGTGAGCTTCAAACCTCACCACTTAGTGAGGTTCAAAAGACATAAGGCCTTCAAGGCAATTTTTAGTAAAAAGGTCGTATGGTGAGACTTCTGTCCTGTAGCTGGCCACACCTGTCCATTACATATTCTTTACTTAGTGGAATCAAAATAACAAATTGAATGCTTTATCACTGGCTATTATCAGGGAAAAAAAAATAATTTAAAACCCAGCAGTGTTGCAATATATTTCTGATTCAGGAGAAGGAATACTAGTCTTAGTAATTCTGACATAATCTAAAAATCATAGCATAAAATTATTCTCTTCTTCTACATTCACTTAAAATGCATGGAAATGAATAGAAAATGACATTAAATTTAACATGAATTTTCCAAAAGGACATAATGTCAGGGTAATCTGGTAACTGTCTTTGATGACTGGTTGGGTTTTTTTGGGGGAAAGGAAAATAAATAGGATCTCATCTATCTGGCTGGACTTCAGGAGAGTTGATACATTTTCAGTGCTTCCGATAGTAACTTGGACAACAAAACAATCTATATTTGGTTGTGAGACATTGAGAAATCTCAGACATACAAAGCTGCTGTAGTATTTAGGAAGCATTTTATGAGACTGGTGAGTGGAGTGGTGGAAGGTAATTTGATCATTTAAAGATGATACTCATTTACATAGCTGGGGTGCTCTAAGAAACTGTACTTAAAACAAGTATTCTGCCAAGACAGCCAAGTTAGAAGTTGATTTATCCGGAACTAGATTTAAAACTGATTTTAAAAATCCCATTTAAAAGTTAAGGTATGGAGTAACTTTGGAAGACAGAGGCTCTATGAAAGCTCTATGAAAGATTTTTCCTTCTCCTTACCTCACAAAGAAGTACCTGCTTTTTAATATCACATTATGAATGTAAAGACAAACCTTATTCACCAAAATTAATGATTTACAGGGGAACTGAAATTCTTGTGTTGAAACTAACTATTGTTATCCTCTAGTTGTGAGCCAAAAGTGCAGGACAGTATTTTTGAGTAATCTAAGAAAAGGCATCTTGAATTTGACAATCATTAGGGACCAGATTGGAGTCAGTGGAAACGTTTCCATGAACTTCAGTCTGAATTCTTTAATGGCACATATCTCAGTGACGTCCATTTCCTCACAACTCAAACTCAACTCTCAATTAGATATATATTACTTTATCGCACTTGAAAACATACACACAAACCAGAAAATGTCTGTAAGATAAAACATAGCAAAATTATGTATTAACGTAGGTTGATGATCATCTATGCCTGTGCCAGATACAGTCAGCAGTTGCTGTTTATCAATCTACAATGCAGGACTATTTTTCTTCAAAGAAAAAAAATATAATCACTCTATCAACAGCTCTCAGCAAACATATACAAGGGGACATTTTATATTTGACCTCTAAAAGGGAAATAGTTGAATACCAAAATAGCAAAATACTTCCCACTTTCAAAAGACAAGCAAAAGCTTGTGTAACTCATCAAATATATGGATCAAACCCTCATCTACTTGATATCAAAGCTGCTCTCCTGGAATCAGTAGAGGATCCTCTTTTATACCACTATGAGGTCTTACTCTGTTTATTAATATTATTTGGGTAGTTCAAAAAGTTTCTTGGATATGAGGTTGTTTGGACTTTGTGAATGGGATGACGAAAAGGCATTGGTGGTATATAACAGCCTAATGAAGTATTTGATTTCTGGAATTTCAGGGATTTAGTGACTTTCTAATGGGGATGTTCATAGCTTCTGTCATTTGTTGAACATTGCTAGTAGTCCTGAAAGAACTAATGTTTTTCTTCTATATTTCTGTAACACCAAATTAAGAGGCTACTTAAAACACACACACACACACAAAAGACCTCAGCAATTTCAACAGAGATAAATAAGTCTGAAGCCAAAGCACACAAGAATCAGTCTCAAATTTTTCAGTTTGCACATTGGTAGGCTATTGTAGTAACCGTTTAAAATAAAACACCACTGTAAGAAAAAAAGTGAACGTTTTCCTTGCTGGTAATGAAGTAATCTTTAATAAGATCTCTTATGTACAAGGACCACCCATGGGAATGCCTCTACTCTGACTATCAAGAGCACTATTTTTTTTCAGTGGATTACTTTGTATGAGATAAAATCTGCATGACACTTTTAACACTTGAAAATTGTGAAAGGCAGTTAAAGTGTTGCTTTAGAAGTGCCATTCTTCAGAAATTAGTGGTTTACACTCTAGTGAAATGTAAACTGGCCTTAATCCAAATAAAGTCAATGGCAAAACTACAGCTGATTTGAAGAACAATATTATCAGGTTCTGCAATTCCAGCTGCTACTTCTTACTGTGGTATAATACAACAAACAGATGAATAAAATTCGCTGAGGACATTATATTGACATTGTCTCTGTCAGAAAACTAACTTCTGCCAACTTAGGAAATAAAATTAAAGCAGTATATTTTGTTACTATATCACTGATAAGGCATTGCATCACAGCATTGCATCAAAGATAACTTTGATTTACATTATAAAGAAACCATTTGCCTTGGATTTAAGAAAGAGTTCTCTAGTGCTTCCCACCAAAAAACCAATCAGAACTACACTTACTGCTTTTTCTTTTAAGGTTTATTATGAAAATTTTTGTTCTAAATGAGAGTCACTAACATGCATGAACTGCTGAACGTTCTGCTTCCCTTGCAGCCACTTGCTGTATTTAATATACTGCCACTAAATTACTCAAGCGGAGGGTCAAGAGCCCTTTCTATTGCATTTCAGTGCTCAGTTTCCTTTGTTCAGTCAAACTGTTCAAGTTTTCCCCCAAAACCAGCTTCCTCTTATTCCTTTCAACAAACTTGGCAAATGTGCTTGGGGCTCAGTTTGCTTCAGAGCATGTTGCAGTTGTTCTACTCAATCTTCTCTTACACTAAACATATAAGGAATCCTTTTGTTCATAAAGCAGAAAAAAAATGCCTCTTTTTGTAAGGTTAAGGTTCTACAAATATTACTACAAATTCTGAAATCCCCAGCCTGATGAGAGTTCATGGCAGTCTCTTAATGCTCCTGTCATACTTGCTGCTTCTAAAGAAACAGGTGGAAGACTTCACTTGTAGTGAAAATGTCTTTTTTAGTGTTTGTACAGCACCTGAAAACCCAGTTCTTCTGATCCCAGAATCTAAATTATTCATATAAAGAAAATTGCTCCAAACCACTAAGCAACTAGAAACCATGAAAAAACAGCCTGGCATCATTTAAGTGTACTTTCAAAAATATTCAGTACTTGTTTTAATAAGAAGACTGAACCAGGATAATGGTACTATAGAGGAGAACATATCTCATGTCTTTAGCTAACAAAACACACATAATTTCGGGAAACCTTTCTTTCAATTCTAGCAGTAGAAAATCAAATTCTTTTACAAGTTGTTTTCTCAGAAAGAAAGTTGCATACACTAGGTGCTTTATTATATATTTCATGTGGGAGTGTCGGCCTACTGGAATGCAGGAAGGCTCTGCAGAGGGATCTGGAATGTCTGGATTGATGGGCTGGGGCCAGTGGTATAAGGTTCAATAAGGTGAAGTGCTGAGTCTGGCACTTCAATCACAACAACCCCATGCAGCTCTGCAGGCTGTGGGAGAGTGGCTGGAAAGCTGCCTAGAGGAAAGGTACCTGGTCAACAGCAGCTAACATGAGCCAGCAGTGTGCCCAGGTGGCCAAGAAGGCCAATGGCATCGTGTCCTGTATCAGCAATAGGGTGGCCAGCAGGACCAGGGCAGTGACTCTTCCCCTGTATACTGGGCACTGGTGAGGCCACACCTCAAACCTTGTGTTAATTTTCGTGCCTCTTGCTCCAGCGAGGGCACTGAAGTGCTGCAGCATGTCCAGAGAAAGGCCATGGAGCTGGTGAAGAGTCTAGGAAACGTCCTGTGAGGAGGAGACAAGGGAACTGGGGTAGTTTAGTCTGGAGAAGAGGAAGCTCTGAGGGATCTCATAGCTCTCTGCAACTGCCAGAAAGGATGTCATGGCCAGGTGGAGTTGGCCTCTTCTGCCATGTCCCAGGTAAAAGGGCCTTCCCTCCAGCACAGGAGTTAGCAATCCCCATGATCAAGAAATTGGCCAAGGAAGGCAGAAGACCAGCATGGATGAGTCGAGACTTGTTGGTCAAACTAGAGAAAGAAGCAAATGCACAGACAGTAGAAGCTGTGATTGGTGACCCAGGGGAGAGCATAGGGATGAAGTCTGGCTGTGTAGGAATGGGGTAGGGAAGGTCAGGGTGAAGCTGGAACTACACCTGGCAAGGGACATGAAGAATAACAGGAATTCTGATCATAAAAGGAAGGTCAAAGAAGGTGTAGCCCCCACCCCCAGCAATACTGGAAAACTGGTAACAACAGATGAGGAGAAAACTGAGGTACTCAACAACTTTTTTGCCTCAGTTTTCACGGGTAACCTCTCTTCTCACACCTCTAGAGTGGATGGACAGCAGGATGAGGGCTGGAAGAGCAAAGTCTCTCCCACTGTAAGACAAGATCAGGTTTGTAACCACCTGGTGAACCTGAATGTACATAAGTCTATGGGACTCCATGAGATGCACCCCAAAGTCCTCAGGGAACTGGCTGATGTAGTTGCCAAGCTGCTCCCCATGTTTGTAAGTCATAGCAATAAGGGAAAGCTGCAGGTGACTGAAATGGGGAGACAATGTACCAATCTGTTAAAAGGGTAAAAAGGACAGCCCTGGGAACTACGAACCTGCCAGCCTCACCTCTCTGCTTGGGAAGATCATGGAACAGATCATCCTGAAAACTGTGCTAAGGCACAGGGCGAACTCGGAGGTGATTTGTGACAGCCAGCATGGCTTCACCAGGGGAAAGTCCTGCCTGACTAAGCCAGGGGTCTTCCATGATGGGGTGAATACATCAGTGGTCAAGGGAAGGGCTACAGATGTCAAGTATCTGAGCTTCTGTGAGGCCTTCGACACAGTTCCCCACAACATCCTTCTCTCTAAACTGCAGAGAAGTGGATTTTATGAGTGGACTGGATAAGAAAGTGGTTGGACTAGAGCATAGTGGTCAGTGGCTCTCACTGCCAATTATTTTGGCTCTGAGTCCCAATGGACATCAGTGACAAGTGGTGACATCAGTGACAAACTGTGAGGGTGGTGAGGCACTGCCATAGGCTTCTGGAGAATTTGTGGATGCTCCATCCCTGGAGGTGTTCAAGGTTGGATGGGGCTCTGGATAACCTGGTTTAGTGAAAGGTGACCCTGCACATGGCAGGGGGGTTGGAGGCAGAAGATAAACTTTAAGGTCCCTTCCAACCCAAACTACTCTATGATTCTATGACAAGAGGAAAGTCATTTAGTTGTGTGAGAGGAAGTTCAGATTAGATACTAGAGTTCCTTTTTTCACTGAAAGAGCATTGGAATAAGTTGCCTGGGAAAGTAGTAGAGTAACTGCCTCTGAAAATGTTCGAGAGGCATCTGGATGTGGCACTTGGGCATATGGTTTAGGGGTGATTATTGTGGTGCTGGGTTGACAGCTGGACTTGATGATCTTGAAGGTCTCTTCCAATCTTTATAATGCCATGAGATACACCTTTCCTTCATTTAAATTTACAACTTTGTTTTTCTAATGGTTGGAAACACAGGGATAACTTACTGACATGAATCAAAATTAAATGAATTCTGAATTGCAACTGATTGTTTTGCTTTAATGTACCTGATGAATGATGCTATCTAATTCCTTTTTTTTTAGCTTAAACAGTATCCCTCAGAGTGAGCTGAATGGTAGCATCTGAAAGGTAGTGTGCAGCACCTGCATCCAGAGTTCAGACTCAAACCTCTTCTCCTATCTTGTTTTTACTTCTATCATGCTAGGCAGTAGCACTTGTGAAATACTAAAACACAGCGAGATGATAATGATCATGTAATTTTAAGCACTTAGAGGAAAAGAATACTTTGAAAACAGTCTTAAAATTAAAACCAAAAATTCAAACTTGAGTTGGATGATGCACACTGGCTTGCCGATGTGAGGTTTCTGCATGAACACCAATACCTCCAACAGCTTCTACATTTTATATGAAATCATCATACAATACTGGTAAAAAGTACTAGTTTAAAAAGAATTTTGGCCTGCAGGTGTGAAACCCTTAATGAGCTCCATGAAATGAAGAAAAACTTTTAGGACAGCAATGCCTACGGTTTACTTCGACCCCATGACTATGATCGCAGTGGGATAAGGGTACTTCATGCACCCCAAAAAGAAAGAAGAGGGAGTCACCTATTATCTCCAGCCTTTGCAATGGGCTGCAATCAGGGGTTACAGGGTGCAACAAATGCTTCTTTCATCCTAGGTCTCAAGAGAGGACAGGATATATGAACCATGCCTTCTTTATTCTTTTGTTTTTCCATCAGGATATGATAACAGTATTTCCTCAAAATAAGAGAATAAGTGATATTTGCCTGAAAGGCATCTTCTAACTAAGCTAAGATCAGTCTGTAATGGACTGGAACCAAAAGACTCCTCAGCCCCTGGAAGCATATTAATAGCAAAAGACAGGTATGCATCTCAAATTCCTGCTCACAAGTTTAACAGATATGTGACACTCCATGTGGCCAATCTTTCTACAGTGGAAGACATTTTCAAACTGGTATTTATCAATTTCAGGATGACCCCGTTGCTCTTATATTTCTGTGCCATGAATTTCTGAGGAGTGCTGACTTCAGAGCTGAAAAGAATGCCAAAAGCTGACTGCTCTCTGCTCCCCACTATGTACACAGAACACTGCAGCGCTCTCATCTGCAGGAGTCAGCCAGAGGACTCTGCTTTTGTTGGTTCTTTGCTTTCTGCCTGGCTGAGGTTTTCAACCCTCAGAGTCACCAACTTGCCTCCAGGCTGGAGCTTGTAATTAAAGTCTTGGTGCCAGGATTTTGTACATTCTATTCTGCCTCTAGTCAGGATGAGGAAACTTTCAAAATAATTATCCAATTTTCAAGACAAAAGTAACAAATGAATATTCAAAGAGCTGTAAGGTTCAGTATAGGCTATTTCCTTATACAGTTAATACAAACACTAGGCCTAAGTTTAGCAGTGATTAAGACTGAAAACTCTGCAGAGCAAAGGAGAAATAAATCTGTATTGAGGAAAACTGCTGTGGTGGGAAAGCTGCCCTTTACACATTACCACCCACAAAGCCATATGAGGATTTCATGGACAAATATGTGACTGCTAGTGAGAGCTGGGTGGGAAACCATCTCTCTAGCCGAGGAAACATTTTAAGATTTCAAAACTGTTCCAGTTCTGCACCATGGAGGTTGACCAAACCAGATAGGTGGGCATTTGTGTCCAAAGTAAAATATGTTGCAGACCAAAATAGATAGTAACAAGATAGGTTTCAAAATCTATAGAGATGAAAAAAAAAATCTAAATTAAATATCAGACTTTCTCATCACTAGAGTCTGAAAACAAAACTTGAATAGAAAATACCTTATTGGAGCCCTTATAGCCTGGCAAAAATAACGTTCAGGAGAATGAACAAAGCCCAGAAGAGCTACAGCAAACTTCCCCTTTCTCTTTTCAAATGTAAACTCTTTAGTGTGATAGCATCTGGCAACTGGATCATTTCAGACTGAATATCACTAGGGAAATACAGAACACCATAACCAAGCTGGTGGCCTACACCCTGCTGTCTTCTTTCTGATGGCTCTGTAAGAAGAACCAAAACAAAATCCAATTGTCCTGCTGTAAGCTCTTGATCAAATCATAGATGCAATTCCATTCCCAGGTAGAAGGAATAGTGATGTGAGGTCCTTCAGTGCCTCCCTACTTTACACTAACTCTAACCAAAACTTTTTTTCATGGATTGCCAACTAAATTAGTAGACTGTCAATGAAGTATTCAATACCACATCTTAAAAAGGTCCTTGACAAACTCCATTTTGTATTATTTATAGAAAAACAAAATTTTTCCCAAACATAAAGACAACATTAAGACCACTATGAGAAATAAAAACTTTTGTAAGAGCTTTACAAGGCTTCTATCTGTGAGGAGAAAATTCCTGTGACATCTTTCATAAATCTATGATTTCTTCATTGATATCAGAAGCCCAAGGATGTCTGGGAGCAGAGCAGGACATAAACTGAGAATGATGCAAACAGCAGCGATGTTAACAGGTGATTTTTCTGCATTTTAAACAGTTAAGGAAAGCCTGACATTTGAAGACTACATAGAGAAAAATGATGGCTTCACTCTACCACACTATTACTTTAGCCAATATACAAGACTATTTCTCATGCAGACATGTAAACTGATTATGTTATCCTGATACATCATATTCAAAGCACTACTTTTTATTGCTTCCTGTGCCTCCAGAACATTAATTCTCTTATGCTGCTACAGCTTTGAAAATTTAAAGTACAAATATTAAATATCACCCTGTTCAACAGGTTGATTAGAATTAAATCAAATTTCACAGCTTTGATATTTCATTCAGTAGACTTGTAAATTTCAAGATGAAGTGGGGTTTTTTTGACTGGTAGAGTGTGTCTGTTCTGTATTTCTTTGGCACACCTTGTACCAAGAAGAAAACAATACTTTTTCCACATCCTCATGATTTATATAAAGAACAGTCTTCTTTAAGGATAAAAGACATTTTGGAATGCTATGTTTGAAGCCAGCGCTGCAGCATCATCTCAACTAAACGTTCCTCCTGTATATATATAGGAAAGGAGCCATCAAAGCACTTTGATGAACTTGAGTGTCTGATGTATACAATGCAAATATTTTAGTAGCAGTGAAACATTGTCCAGCTGTCTCTTCTAAGCTTTCAATCCAGTTTAGCAGAAAGCCAAATGGTCCTAGGCTGCTACATAAATTTGGTGGCATTTGAAAGAAGTGGTGTGCTCAGTTGGACAGACAGGTTTTGCATGGGAATATGTTGTATTAGGAAAGTTATAAAGCAGCTGGAGATTTAATACAGAATCTGTGATGGATAAAATCCAGGGCTACTGGCTGTGCTACTGCCTGCCCTTAGTCACACCATCTCTATTCAAGCAACACATGCAACATATTAAAAATGCAATAATTAGTACACATTCCTGTCTGCTACTTAAAACTTCACTCCCAGATGCTGCTTTGGTCTGATCTCAATTTTATTACCTTTGATGATTCCCTGCACTTCGTAATACCAGGCTCCACTGCTATTTGTTAGACTCAAGAGTGGTTAGGCAGACACTAGCTAAAGCCAGGTTTCTAACAGAAATGCCCTTGCTTTTATTTCATGTGGCTGACTTCTGTAAATTACTATAATTCTTTCCTCCAAATCCCCTGCAATATATGTTCATGCCCTTGTGCATCTTAGGCAAAACAACTGCAACCACGAGAACAAAACCAAGCAACCAGATGATGACAAAAATTACTTAAATAAAAAAAAACAAAACCAAACCAAACTGAAAAACAAACAACCCATCCTCCCCCCCCCCCCACAAAAATCCAATCCAAACCAAACAAAAAAAAACCCCCCCTTCCCCCCAACCAAAGCAAAACCAAAACAGCAACCCTCCCTCCCCCCCCCCCCACCCCCCAATAACAATAAAAACCCAACAAACCCATTAAATCCCCCCCAAAAGCTATTTTACAGCAAACTACCTCAGGTAAGGTTATACCTTACAAACACCCCTAATCTCTTTGATTTTTATGGTTTCTCTACACCCATAACGTTACGAGACACCTACAGCTGGGCAGTTGGACCTGGTAATTTTATATAAATATTTATGTTAAGGAAACATTCATGCTCTGTTAGTCAGTGATGACATTTTTATTTATAATTAAAATCTCCAGAAATCTAATTTTTTTTTTATTTATTATTTTTTAATTTTTATTCTGGGCCTTGTCTTACCTTTCTTGTCTACTCCTAGTTTTTTTGTTGCAATGTACGTGACCAGTGTGAAATTATTCAACACATTTTTCTGGATAACAGATATAAATGCATAAATGTGCAAAAAGGTTTGCACATTTGGACATGACACTATCACTGGATACCCAAAGGTATTAAAGATTTTAAAGTTCTTTTAATTTAAAATAAATATGAAGGGAAAGATTTCACGGAAATACAAACTGTCAAGGTTTGTCTTGGATTGATCAAAATAATAGTGCTTCAAAACACTTTTATCTGCTTCTTTGCTTATTGCTACAGCAGAATCTGCTACACAAAAGGGGAAAAAACCCTCTAATTACCTACTTTGCAACAACCGGAAATATTCACAGTAAAGCCAGAAATTGTGAAGCTTAGCAGACATTGACTTTAATGAAGATCCTGGGATTGAGTTGTTTCAAGTGTTTATTCAAGTCATTCAGAAACTAACAGAGCTAGTATTTTTGTCAGCATGGAAATCTTTTTAACACTTTTACTCAGTGAAACCCAAACTAGAAAACAAATGCTCAGAAGAAAGAGCAATATACATCTAGACTGACCACACTATCCCTTTAAAAGTGCTAACGTTGGTTTTCAGACAACTCTATTTTAACCTGGCTTAAGTACATTGAATTTTCAAATTTTATCTGGCTTTCTTTTGCCTATAAAAGTGCCTAATTTCTCCTTCAATCTTCCATTATATTTCTAGCTACAATTTCAATCTGTCCTGCTCTTCTTCTGATACGTATTTTACATGAGTGTCATTTCTCATTGCATAATGAGCATGAATTCAGGAACGGTGCACTGCTTTAACTTTTGTTACCTATAATGAGCAATTTTCAATATGGACATTTCACATTATCTTCTGTTTCCAGATATGTCTTGCACTGCTCTGCTTGCTGATGGAATGGAATAAACAAACAAACCCAACAAGCTACTCAAATTCAATGACTAATTAAGTGTTAGTGTTCATGAAGGGTGTAAAAGCAAACAAGGGATGAAAGGAGCTTGTTTGCCACACTCTTAAACCTACTTATGAAACATATAACTGGTCATCTTGATAATGGAAAAATAAACAACAAACAACTCATAAAAGCTAGGGTGTGTAGATTTTGTCCAACTGAAAGTGCCTGGGCAACTCACAAGGAAACTAAAGCTGATTCTGCAAGTCCTGCATTCAAGTGATATTCAAACTCAGGAAAATTATCCAAATGCCTACAGCAGGGTTTTGATATAAAAAATGAGATCCTTAAAACTGTACATGTACTTTATTTACAAAAAAATGGAAAAGGCTACATTTATTTTGAGAATCCAGATATCATTTATTGGAAGATATTAAACTATGCTATATTCCATGGGCCAGCTTCCACTGAATATTAAACTCAAATTTTTTTTCACTTGCACTATGAGTTAAAAGACCTTTCCCTCAATATGTGGTTCCCCTGGGACTAGCAACATCTAACCTGTCCAAAAGCAATGTTGGCTTCAGAGGCTCTTGCTTACAAGGAATAAAAGCTCCATCTAGACTGTTCTATTTTAGAGCAAGCTCTTTCCAAGTTGTCTTCTTTGAAAAAAATACTATTGCATAGCAGTTAATTGCTATTTACAGGCATTATTATACCAACAGCTTAGTCTATTTCAATTAAGTAGAATTCAAGTCTCCTTCCAGCCACTCTCCCAAAGAACAACATTATATATAAACTCAACAACACTCTGCCAAAATTTAATAATTTCATTAACTGAACTACCTAATACTCTTTTATTACACAACATACTAATTTAAATAAACATATTTTCTGGCATATGCGCATTTTAATTCAAAACCAGAGTTGGACAGCACAATGCAACAATTGGCAAATCACAACCTTATCTTGGCTTTTGTACTAATAATGTCCAAACAAAAGTAGACATTTACTGGCAACAGCAAACAGCAGAACTCATGTCTTTTTCTTTTCACAATTCACAGTATCATGTTGGCATTTGTTATACATTTCTAAGCACATTTTGACTGCTAAAAATGTCCCACATCATATTTCACTGTAATGGCTGCTTTACATTATATTTTTGTATCTAATCCACTTAAAAAAATGATGATTCAATTATTTTTGGTACAAAAGAATTCCTTAGGAATTCTGGTCATTAAATCTAGCAACCTGGAGAATTCCTTGAGTGTCCTATCATTTTTTTTTTCTGTGATCTCATATAGGCAAATTCAAGACAGTTCCTATACAAGCAGTGTCAAAGTTGCTTCAAGCATACAAGCCATATCAAACAGATTTAAAAGATTATTGTGCTGCTGCTCTGAAGAAGCAGGAATGAGGTGAGAGAAAAGTGAATTGCCACACTTTGAGCTCACTGGCTGACCTTCCAACCCTTCCTCAACTTGTTTCTGCACACTCCAAAGCGTAAAGCTGCCTCTTCTCTTCAAAAGGAGTAAAGAAAATGATGTTGGTATGTAAGAAAGTATTGTAACAAGAGATAAAGGGAAGCACCTACTTGCCCTTTCATTTCTTTGTTTTGTATAGCAGATAGCTGATTTCACTGGAGTTTGGTCTGTAATGAAATAATCTTATATGAGACATGATTGTCCTGAGGACCATATTTGTTTGAAAATCTTACGCTTTCTGTTTTCAACCTAACACCTATATGAATTCTATTAAAAAGAGGGGAATTATTTATCAGCATGTTTACACTGCAATCTTGACAGCACTTCTGTTTAATCAGTATTACTATTTTCCCAATGAAATTTAGTCTTTGGCTCAATACAGAAGAGAGAAAAAAAAATTTCTTAAACTGGAAAAATACCCTCACAGAACCTCAAAAGTTTTTCACAAGTACAATATATGCAGGTGTTCTACCAAATTTACTTCAAGCCTTTATTAAAAAAAGAAAGATTAGGTATACTAAATAAAAAGAAAAGTTTTAGAAAGGTTGTTTAGCTGTCAAATGTTTGTAGGATAGGCAGTAATCTTTTTGCACGTATATATGAAAGAAATATCCCACAGAGGATGTGCTGCTGACCTACAAATTTATTTGAATGCATGAACGACATATGCAAAATGTGTAAGCATGTATGAAGGCTTTGAAATGCAAGCATGGCGACTGGACAAGTGCAGCTCCCATGCTTTGCTAATGATAGGTTCTCCCAGATAGTTTATGTAGTGTGCTGAGAGTGTCAACTGATGGGGAGAGTACTGGAAACTTTCAGGCATAATTAACCTCTGCAGCCTCTTAATGTAGTTTCACCTAAAATCCACAGGTCCATATCAGAGAAGAGCAAAGAGTTTTTTCAGACACAATTGAAACATTTCACAGAGAAGTCACTGATTAAAGCCAGACGCACAGATAGTAAAAGAAAAGGAAAACAGAAAAAAAAAAAAAAAGTCATGTGGTGCCCATTATCTCCATGTATCAGATGAAATAGTCCACGCTTCTTCTATGACATCTTGATGCATCAGAGAAGGACTAAGATTAGCTTTGTTTGATATATCCATCTTATAGTGACAAGAACAGGTGAAATTATACCTAAGAGCTTCAGGAAATACTATATTGAAAAGATTTGTCATGATATGGAAAAAAACCACAATTGTCAAGACAGTATTTTCTCCCCTCATCAACATAGAAGCAAGAGACCTGTATGATGTCAAATGCAAACACACAGCCACAGAGAATGACCCATGGGCACGTTTTTGCAAGAAGATAAACAGTTTCATGCATAGTGTTAAGCCATTATGGGTATGTGCTGCAATTGGGTAGTATTTCTAATTCAAACTCTTAGGGACTGAAGCTACCTAATCACTGCCTGGAACTGTCTATTCCTCCAGTCCTACAGGCTTCAGTGCCTTGAGCTTCAAGTACTAACTCAGACATTTTATAAATTGTCAAACTTCTTGCCTGGATCAAGAATTTGGACACAGGCCTGTGGAAAACACAACACAGTAATTTTCTGCCTTTACCATCGTGTCAGTAGTGAAGAGTTGATTATTTTGGCAAAGAATACTACAACTATCTTCTGGGGATTTATTTGCTCATTGTCCAGTTCTTTCCTTTCTTTGAATTAGTAAGTTATAGGTGGAACTTTTAGGACCAAACATTATTTTATTTGAAAATATCACAAATTTAATTTCATTTCCCATAGAAGTAATGGGCTTCAACCAAATTTTAAATTCAACTTTCTAAATATTATGATAAAATAATTTTTTATACTTCTGAAAGAAAGAGAAAAATCTTGTTAAACTTACTATAGTAAAAAAAAAAAAAAATTCAGTTTGGACAGTTTTCATGATATATTTTTAACCAATTCCCAGAAAATGTCTACTTCATCTAGACTGACAATATTTTAGACTTTCATTTTGTAAGAAAGTCTTTCTCAATATTTCATATTCACTCTAATTGGAAAATGCTTTGGCATTTCAACATATTTAAGAAAGTAGGGAAAATAAATTCCTTCCCCCAAAATGCTCATAACCCAACACTGTCCTTTCAAATTTCAAGAGGTCTTATATGCAAATCAATGAGAGGAAAATATTACATGATAAATGTCTTAAATTTACCTCTGTCTACACTAGCTATATTTGGACCATCAGTCTTGACAGAGTACTTCAATGTTTTCAACATTTTGCCCTGTCAAATACACTGTAATCCAGGCCATTTCTATTGTCCATACTTATTTTACTAATTGGGCAGACAGCAGCCATTGGCAGAAGTGAGGTCTGGTTTAGAGGTTTACTAGTTTGGCAGTCTTGGTATTTCTCTTTTAGGTTTGCGACATGGTGGACACTTCCAGTTTAAGACCTTAAGGCACCTAGAAGCAGTTCTTTAAACACAGAATTAAAGCATTATCTTATAAGAAAAGAGCATGTCTAGACAGATCCAACCATTAGACCAGCAAAAAATGCTTCAAATTAAACTGCCCCAGGAAAACTATTAAAACATGGTCTAGAAAGCAAGACAGCTGTTTCCAGGGTGCCACACAGGAATTTCTATGCTCCACCATGCACAGCTTATTAGCCTATGTGGGTGTAACTACATTTCTTCGCATTCAGAACCCACAGGAAGATAGTGGGCTGTGCCTTAGCACACTGTTCTCTGTTTAGCAATGAACTTAGTGGATTAAGTTTAATAGAGGAGAAAACAAAAAAAAAAAAAACAACCTGCCCCCTACAATACATTGCAGTAGTAAACTGTAAAGAATAAAAGCTTTGGGTGAGTTAAAGATACTACTTGGGCAAAAGAATTGAAAGAGCACTGCTGATTATCACAAAATCATAGAATCCTTAAGGTTAGAAAAGACCTCCAAGATGACTGAGTCCGAGCTTTGACCAAACACCTTGTCAACTAACACATGGTACTAAGTGCTGCATCCAACCATTTCCTGAACACTTCCAGGGTTGGTTACTCCAACACCCCTTTGCAAAGCCCATTGCAATGCTTAACCAACATTTCAGTGAAGAAATTCTTCCTAATGTCCAAACTGAACCTCCCCTGAGGAAACAGCCTGAGGCTATTTCCTCTTGTCCTGATGACAATATTTTGGTTGAAAGTAAGAATTATTTGTAGCCCCTAGAGGACTGAGACTGTGGAACAGTCTATAGCTAAGGGGTATGGTGAGAAAACCTATCTGGTATTAATTGAATTTGTTAAACTTCTGAACAAATTTAAAAAAATGAACACTGGTGATAACAGTATTAGAGTATGACAGTTTTCTTTGGTCCTGCTTTCCTGTGATTTGACACACTTTTATCTAACAGATACACACCAAACAAGTGTAACAAGCTTTTTGCAAGGCCGTGCCTGCAACATAGCTCTCCACTCATCACAATCACATAGCAATGCTGTTTCCTTCCTGATCCTGGGATACAGGGCCTGCCTGGCCACTTTGAAGTGATCCACCAAAAACTGATGTTACATGAAGAAGTCAGGGAAAGATAAGTAAAGACTGTTTTTTCATACGGTAAGTTCACTAGTTACCATAGTTACCTATGGCTTTGCAGAACTTCTCCATTTTAGGCCAAGAGCCAGAAACCATTCCCCATCTCTCTGCAACTCCCAAACTGCCATAGACAGATGTTTGCAGGCGGGAGAGGCCATCTGGGAATGCCCATCTTGTCTAAGACAAGGTGTTCTAGTAGTGTGGTAAAGATGCCATTGATACTGTGCATAGGCTACTGTTCCACAGAAACTATCTGCTGAAGGTATCCAGTAGGAATGATACCAATATGGGTTTGCCTTTGATATTCACACAGACAATGAGAAGACAGTTTCTACAGTAGTTCAAAAAAAAATGAGCTTTTTGTGGGAATTCAAAGTGTTCCTGTCTCCTCACTGCATCTTGCAGCAAAAAGAATTATTTTTTAATTTCCTTTTCCTTTTTATCCCACAGCTGACCTTCTCCTTTGGCTATTTCAGCCTTCTGTAAAGCTGACATCTGCAACTTTTTCCAGGATTGGCACAACTCGTAAAATCAACTGGTATTTACTCCTGGACTATATTCTAAGGTGGTATTATTGCTTTTATAAGGTGTTGAAATGATGCTCTGGAGACAAATTGAAATCACAGTGAGAATAAATTGTCTACTTTGCCAATTTCAGAGAAACACTAGGAACGCATAAAACTGAGATCCTGAGATTCTGTACAGGGTCAAAACTCCCTCCTCTCTACATGATTTTGGTAATTTTATTTCAAATGTCACTCCTTTTAACACTCTTTGTACTTCTTTTCCCCTTCTAAAATATCCTGCATGCCTTTTATGAATCATGCCTAAAGAAAAAAAAAATCTATACCAGCCACTCTATATGTGATTTCCCCAGATGGAACTTAGCTGCTCTCCGAACACTCGAGTGTACATTTGCTTTAGGTAATATAATCCAGAATGGCTGAAACCTTGTATTTATGCCAGCAAAGATAAGATGTGTGACTTCGCCTGGGGGAAGTTTTGAAATGCTAACATAAGCTGGTGAGATTCAGCAACCTCCAGCTGAGGATTCAGAACAAGTGGCTGGAGGGCTTCTCCTCTACTTACTCACTTCTGGTACTGATTCCCTGATTGCAGTAGTCTCTTTTTCATTGTCCTGTCTTTCTGTAGGCATTTTATTTTGGTTCCTGTGAATATCTTATCTTCTGGTGAATATCTTTTCTTCTATCAAATATCTCCTAAACACTAACTCGTCTACACAAACTTAACAGTATGAGAAGGAAGCAATTAAACCTACAAATTTAGAATCCATATGCAAAGTCTGCTGGTTTTCAGACTGTGTACTTTCAAAAGGACAGGTCTCTACAGATGGTATCTGTAGTGAATACATTAATGACATTTTAAACATTTATCTTTCCTGATAAAATAAACTCAGTTCCCAAACTCTTCCAAAGGATACCTTATGGGTTACATGCAGCTTCTAACTTTGCTCTTTACAAACATATCATTGTCAAACATTAATAACTTTGTTTACTCCACTGGCTGATGGGCATTTTTACCAAGAGTGGACAAGAGGACACTTTCCAAAACCTCTGCCTCTGGACAGAATTGTCTACTGTCTCTAGTCAATCACTTCTGTGGACTTTTCTTCTACTTTCTGTATTTCTAAGTAGTGTTATATTTGTTATCTAATCTGTCCTACATGTACATCTATGTTGGAGACACCATCTACTATACAAAATGAATAGTATTACCCTTTATCCTTCAATGCCCATTTCTATTAAAAAAAAAAGAATATCGTCCTTTGTATTATGAACACAAAATAAAGAACAGAGAAGAATCACCAGTTTAGGGACTTATGTTGGAATAAGCTTGAATAAAGATATAGGAGAAAAATCCTGGTCTTTGAACTCCCTGCCTCAGTCCCAGTCTCTGAAGAAGAGGAAAATAACATAGCAGTATTTCAAGTTTTGATTAGTGAATGTCTTTGGAGATGAAAAATTCTAGCCTTGAATAGCAAACCTAAGATCTATAGCATATTGCCAGTTTTTCTGTGACACATGAGAATTTAAGCACTTGTTACTTTTGTTTTTGCTGCAACTCAACAAAATTTCAGCCATGACTTATCAAAAGTAACCATGGAGTTATTGTTCTGAATATCACTACAGTAGAAGATTCTGTTGGCCTGACATAGGACTCTGTAATCCTTTTTCTAAAGAACTCTTACCCAGTTGAAAAGTTCACCTTACCATATCAGTTATTTTTGTTTAGAATATATTAACTTTTTGTTCCTAATGGAAGCCAGTTAGAAAAATGAGGGTGAGAGGTTAAACATACATCTGGTCTCCCTATTTAAAATAGAGGTTTATCTTTTGCATATTGCTGATGATAATTTAGAAGGATGAGGGGGTACAAAGGAAAAGCACACTTGCATATTTTTCTGTTATGAAAATGGCAGCCTCCATTTTTCATTTGACATATAAAATAGTTCTGCCATAAAAGCCTGTGCTTTTCAGCTTTGTGTTAAATTGTTGGAGCCAAGAAAAAGATGTGAAGAAACAAGACAGATTTTACTTGGGCTGGTAGGACCAAGTAGGCTATGGCAAGCATGGCTCTCATTATACTTAAGTGAATTAGTCTGTTTCCTTTAAAAAAGGAAGGGGTAAAAAAAGGAGAGATTAACAAGCCACCAAGGGCCTGTTGTAAGATTTTGACACTTTTAGTGGCTTGTGACTAATGACTTTTGAGTATCAGCTCTCCTTCAAAATCAGAAAACAAATCTACCACTTGAATAAGGAATGCAAAAAAAAAAAAAGAACAAAAAGCAATGGCAGAAGACTGCTACAAGGTCATGCTGACTAAGACTCATTACTAGTGGAACAAGAGAACAGATAAGTTCTTTAATCGACTAAACTCCGAAACTGTTATCAGATATCAAGAAGTCTCTAACATTTGCCATCCTTTGCTAGGTAAAGCAAATGTTATGATACTTCTGAAGACATTAATGTGTCTAACTAGTGCAATAATGACACAGATTTCTACTTATTCTCAAGAGATGTTCCAGCTCTGGAATCAACTTACTAACTCTCCTCTGGACTTATTCCAACAGGTAAATGCCTTTCTTGTGTTGGGGGCAAAATATAAGTGTGCTCTTCAGTTAGGACTCCCACAGATTCTTTGGAAACTTCATCTTACATGCTACATTAGTTGCACTGTCATGCAATCTACTCTTGCATTATCAGCCTATCTAAGTTTCCTTTTTTTTCAAAAGGAATTTTTGCACATAGAACTTCTACAGCTTGGCACACAAAACACATATATAAAGACCTTATAGATAGAGATAGATAGATAGATAGATAGATAGATAGATAGATAGATAGATAGATAGATAGATAGATAGATAGATTTATAACAGGGTCTTTGAAAAGCAGAGAGATTCTGAAACCACAAAGAAAAAATATTTAGTTGAAAACCCAACAGTATGAGCATTAAAAAATGCCAGACGGCAGTTTACTCAAACAGCAAAATTACATTCCCCTCCCCATTATGGACTTAATGAGAAGTGCCAGGTAACCTCAGCTACAAATTCTTGCATGAAACACAAGGTAATGGAAAGCATTACATGTTTTTGTCTACTGGTTTTCCTGCTAACATTAGATACTTCTTGAGTCTGCATTGGTGTGTGAGCATAGGTATGTACACTTCACACCTGTGACTCCCTTTTTAAGGATTTTAAACTGTGATGAAGGTTTGGAGGTCCCTGCATAAGAGAGCTGACTAACACTTCCTCCATCTGCACAGTGGCATCTTTTTTCTTTTGTAGCTTCATTGAATTTAATAGTTCAGATAGCACTAGAGTCCTTGCTGAATATAAGCACCGTGGTTTTCTTTTTAAAAAAAATTCATTTTGGACAAGGGAATTACTGTGATTCTGTCTGTACTTAAAAGCTGCATCAGTCTTTGTTATGGCCTGTTGAATAGTTGGAAACAAAAAGGTTATGTCTTGCTGATCTTTATGGTCTATTGCATACATTTATAAAATTAGCAGAACCAGAAAAGAGTTCTACAGAAAAGTTATTATAGATATTTTACAATAGTGTTTGTCTCTAAATCCTCATCTTTGCAAAACGTTTCCTGTTTCATAAGCAGAATCAGCTGTAAGCAGAGTCCACAAATACATGTGTGGCAGAACTGAAGGAATAAAGCAAGCATGGTGAATTTTGAGCAAATCTGGATAATGCTTTGAGGAATTATTTGGTGTGTGGTCTGAGGCAAGAAGCCACAGAGAGGCGGAAGTTAATCTTATGTACTCCCCAGCTGCAGATATGTCTTTTTGAGAGCTGACTGCAGCAGGAGAAACTGAAGAAATGACCAAGAGACCAGATTAATACCACATGAGCCAAGTGTCAGCCTCATTATAAGTGTTTTCACTAAAGTTGAAAAGACATTAACTTTGATGGCTGTCATTTCAAAGCAAAGTTGTGACATGTAAAAGTAATTGTAATAAATTAAACAGAAAGAATAATGCCTATGACACTAAAGGGGAAGTACCAGTAATTTAAAGAAATGGCAGAAAATAAAAACCCCAAACAAATAACTCCAATATGTTAACTCCAATGCATCGACAGCATTTCAGGGAAATTAAGGCAGTCCCAAAAACACATAATATATTAATACAATAAATATTAGGTAGCTATTATGTTCAGATTTCTTTGACTGATAGGTCTGACAGTAAAGACTGAAATAACAATTATATTTTAACTATTTAATCATGGAAACTATAGAGAACCTTGAGCTGAAACATCCTAACGTTCATAACTTCAAAGTGAAAGAAATTTTGACATTGCTTGTGATTATAATTTCATGCAGCAGAATCAGATCTAGAGCTCAGCTTGACAAGAAGATTCAATTTGTGCTCCACCCATGCTATTTGGTAAGGAGCTATTTTGCCATTAACTTTTGTTTTATGCTATGCAACAAATCTGTTGAGCAATCTTGACAAAATGCTTGCAAGAAGGGCTATAGAGTAATTTTTAAAAAATAATTTTTTCCAGTCAAAAGACAAACAGGTAAGTTTTCTAGAGTTAAGAAGTAGCCTATTCTTTCCTGTCCTGTAAGAAGACAAAACTGCCCTTGCTGTTTCTTATATCCAAACCTTTTAGTAAAAAGAGAATGATTATTCTCTAGGAGGACTTTTTTTGCTGGCACTCATCACACTGTTACTGGTGTATTTCACAAATAATTTGCTTTCATAATATCCTTGATCATGTAAGACATATTGTTATCCTCATTTTATAAGCAGTAAATAGCCAAAGAGAAATTTTGAGATATAATGGATAACAAACATATAGAGCCTGGTATTTCCTAATACTTTATGGGACTTCCTATACTAAAAATTTAACTCCCACAGACTTTTACTCTCTAAGCAGATTCCTCTTCTGTGTTGACAATCACCAGGAGGATCATGAGGAACTCCAAAGATTCCCCCAGCTCCCCTTATTCCCAGAGTATCTTCGGAGCACATGGTGAAGGGTGTGAACCTTTATTTCCCACAATCCTACTTCATTATTCCAGCCACTATATGTTTCAGTCTTGTTTTGATTAAAAAAATCCATCATAGTCATTAAGAATCTTTCAAATACCCTACAAGCTCTTCAATAAGGATACCTGGTGTTGGACCTTTTCTTTCCCAAGCAATTTAGTTGCAAACTAAACTGAGCAACTGTTCTGTGAGGTATTGCATTCAGATGAAAAGCATTTTCTCATTCAAAACCCTATAGCATGGTATTATATAAGTTGTGTTTACTGACAGTAACCTTTCTGTCTTCCATACAGTGATCTTAAAATGTTTTTAGTAATGTCAGTGGGTTCAGTCTTGTATTTCCTTAATACACAATTGAATGTACAGTCTTGTAGCTCCTTAATATACAATTTGAAGCAATTAGAAGTCACTGTTCTTGACTGGTTCATGTCATGAGAAAATGAAGTACCATACTAATGCACATCTGCTATATAGTCTAAATGTCACAGGATGTATAGGCTGGGTTCCAATTATGACTTCTCAGATTATTCAAGCACATGAAGCTGTGAAAGAAATGGTCCATTCATAGTACCTGGAACACAGATTTTTTTTTTTTTTAGCACTGTCACCCTTTCCCTGTCCTGCAGTACCTCCTGTTGTATGTTGGGAATAGGAAGCATCATTGTCTGGATGGAGAGAATCACCAGTCTGCATGATCTCAACATCTCCTTCATCATTCTTGGCTTAGGACTAGGGCTGCCCACAAAGTAAAATCCAAGAGAAGCAGCAAAACTTCTTAAATTCAATCCACTTTTGGGCTTCAGTGCTAACCCTACTAAATTTCATTTTAGCTGCTTAAATGGTTTGAACTGCTCATTGCACTAAGAAGTGAGTCATTGCTCATATGTGCTCATGAGTGTTTGGAAGCAGAGGTGATGCTGTTCTATGAATAAAAGCTATCAGACGCAACATGTTAGTGGTCATAAGAATCATTGTACTTGCACTTGTGCTTTCAGCAGCATCTTCACCTCTAAGAAGCTGAAACAATCATAATTTTCTTCCATTTCTTACATGCTATCTATGCTACTTCTGCCAGAACCACATAAAGTGAAAATTTAAAAAGTTTGCAATGGTTTGTACCTCAGAACACCTGTTGAAACTCAGGTGATAACTTTTTGCTCCACTTTGCACATGGTGGTGCCTTAGCTCAGTCATTCAGCCAAAGTACATACTGTTGACCTAGCTATTTGTAAGGGTAGCACCAAACCCACACATGTATCTTGTATCTTTTCAGCATCTGAAGAGACAGCTGAGCAAGCAGGCCTAGACCTTGAAGCAGACTAACAAAAAGCTACCCCAGCTTGGGTCACGATGTTAGCTCTAGATTCTTCTGCTGCTTCTTCTCATGTTACCATTAGTTTTGCAGTTACAGATTCTCAGTGAGCACAGAACTTCTGCGTTGCAGTTACTAGCACAGTGTTTTGATAAAGGAAAGGTTTCTAATCATCAGAATGTGAGCTGCATGCACCACTCTGCTTTCCCTGAGACAAGGCAGAAGGGCAGAGTCAAGCCATGAGCCAAGTTTGCAGTTCAGGGGAAGGTTTTCATTAGTTTGCCTCCAAGGGACACATGCCACAGGTACTAATATAATTCATGTGGATCAGAAAGGTACTTCCAGATTTACTTACAGATTGTCCTGTGCAGAATCAAGAGCTGATCACAATAATCCTTGTGAGAACCTTGCAAGTCAGCATATTCTACGGTTCTATGATTCCATGGCATGGTTTATACTTTTAATGTTTACATCCAGGATTAACCATAGGGAAAAAGTAAGGGAAACATAGAGGAAAAAAGCTTTATTCTGTTGAAGTTAAAAGACTGTTTCAAGGAAGATCAGGAGCTTCAGCATCTCCTAGAATGTCATAAAAGTTTATGAAAAGAAGACTCTATAACTGCAGTCTTATAAAATCCACTTCGTATTGAATGAAGTCATCATTATAGATCATATACACACACACACACACAGATATTTAGTACTAACAAGCTCGTAAGTATGTAACTACTTCAAATCTTAAAGATAAGCTTACAAAATATGACATATTTTTTAAAATTAAACATATCAGTCAGAAAAATACTCTATTCCACCCTATTCCATCTTTCAAAAATTAAACCACTTAGCATTCTAGAGTATCTTGATGTCCTTAAGGTATTTGTTTCTCATAACAAATACAATGCATGGTATTGTCATAGTGAAAATTTTAAGAAAAACCAACCAACTAAACCACTAAGAGCTTGTGGCTGTTTCAAATTGCTTATTACTTTCAAGGGCGAGTTTGCCCATCCTTCTGCTTGCACTGACCTTGATATTAGGAATAAAGCAGATTATTAATCCTCTCAAAGAGGGTAATGTGAAGAAGAGAACTCCAAAGCATGTACCAAATAGTATCAACAGAATAGGTCAGAGATGACACAGTGAAATTGGGAGTTGGAAATTTATATCACAATACCAAACACACACTTTATAGAAATTCAAAAGGCACCTTAATGACTTCATTGTTTCAATTTGTGAGCAAACAGATGATACAGTGAGATCAGACAGGACAATTCAACATCACTGGCAGTTCACAGATGCCAAAATGGGTAAGATATGCTCTCCCCCTCCCCACTTCTCTCCCACTCATGATACATGCTGCCTCTGTTTCTTTCTTGTCATCCTTTCTAGTTCTGCTCTGGTACTTGTCACACTTCCCACCCTCTTCCTCTAATGTGGGCACAATATCATTGATTTATACCCAGGCTCCACTTAGCACCATGCCTTAATTCCAATTAAATAACATCCTGAATGCTTCCAAAATGCTTCAGCATACACTCCCCAACTCCCACACATGCTGACTACAGCTGCACAGCTGTGCATCAGGAACCTAAAAGAAAACTGGTATTTCATTTATTTCCATGCAGTGTTTGAAGCTCTAATAGTAGTGGCAGAAAAAAGAAAAGAAATGAGATTCCTCAACCCTTCCCCCACACCCCACCTCCATTTTCACTTCTGCTACCCATGTAGAAAGGAGTCAGGAACTGCAAAAACCAGCTAAGGTTATTGTCCTTCACATGTGTTTTCCACCATGAAAGGAGCAGGCATCATATTGCTTTCCTAAATCAAGGTTTATGAAAGATCTGATGTTTATTTTTATATAACATTCACTATCACTCATTTTTCTAGTATCTGTAACCTTTTCTTCTTTTGCACATCACCAAAAATTATGGAAGGGGAAAGAGAAAAGGAATAAAACTGTTTGGTGTAGTTTCAACATTTCCTTTTTTTCTTGAAAATCAACTTAGATGTGCCTGAAAATTCCTCTTTAACTGTGGAAGATATACACTACTGACAGATTATTTAGAGGTAAATGTGAAAGGGGACAGGCTAATAATTCTTTAGGCTAACTATAAAATAGGTGAATGTTTTACAGCTGACATTGTGAGTATATCAACCCAGTAATTGGATGCACGTGTTAGTAGCAGTAAAAAGGCACTGTCCAGTTGTCCACCTTACATGGGAATCTACTTTGAGTGTATTCTTTGATTTACTGTTGCAATTAGAACTGAATGTTCAAAGAAAGAACACAAGTGACCTAATTTAAAAGGAGTGCCTTTAATGCCACTATTTGGTGTGTGACTTGGCTCACTTGTAACCATTTCTTTCCCCTAAAACTTCCATTTGTTGCACTGTACTCATGAAGCAGCATAATCAGTTTTAATAATCTGCTCAGCTAATGAATTCAGTTTCAATAACCATTCAGTGATTAAAGATTAAGCCACTTCCTCCTGACTCCTACCCTTGAAGATTTTAATTCTCTTCACAAACACAAAGAGGTTTCCCAGGCTGACTTTTCAAAACTTCATGAAACAGTGTTTCCTGTCTCCTTTTTACTATGTTCTAACCACCACAGATATTTGACAACAAATTGGCACAAGAAACAGAAACAATTAACAGTGCTAAGAAAGGATCCTTCTAGTTAACAGAAGCAATGTTTGCAAGCACCATTGATTACTTTTCACTATAAAGCACATGAGCAACGAAAAGCAGCAAGATATTAAAATATTGCACCAAAGTAAGTTGTCAAAACAAAATAAGGAAAATTTGACAAGTACATACAGTTAGACTAGCAACACCAGTATATGTACCTACTGAGAAACGAACACATGCTAAGGGTAATGGTGATCCATTTCTGATCTGATAATTTGGTATTCATAGCCCAAAGCAAGCAAAGATTATTTATCCATGCAGCCTCATCAGGCTGACACTGGTTGGCAATGCTGATAAAGACTCAAACTTCTTGTGTTGTTCAATGTGAGGAAGAGTTCTTAAATGATAAACCCCAGAATATCACAATAAGATAGTTCAGTGTCTTATGGCAACTACAAGCAGGGTAGCAAGAGTTCAAAAGCAGCAAACAGAAATTTCAACCTGGTGCAACTTTGGAGAAGAAGGGACTGTAAGAGCTTGATTTAGAAATCTGCCTGAAAAACTAAGAAAACAATGTTTTGTTATGTCGTGTCAGTGCCAAGAAGGAAGCATTATAAGTAATCCCAATAATGACTGAGTAATTTCTCTGCATTGCTGACACTATTTCTATCATCCTAGTATAAAGCCTATGAATAGAAATACAATATTGCTTACAAATAAATTGCTTAAAAAACTTCTGTGTCCCCCCCCCATTATTTAGATTCTTTCTTGTGCAATTCCATTACTTTCTCAGAGGAAAAGTCAGTAATCCACACAGCATGAGTTGTTGCCCTCTGTTCACACAGGTACCTGCTATTTTTAACTTAAGACACACAGTTTAACAAGATTTGCTCATAGAAGAGTTTTTCTTTTTCCAAAATGAAAAACCCTGTAGAATAAATGAAAACTCCCCTATTGCAGGATCTGACCTGACTCTCATTTGAAGTGAAAAGGCCCCTATTCACACACACAGCTCAAAGACATCTGAAAGTCATCTTAAAATGCCTTATTTCAAAACAGAGGATCTTAACCTATGAGTGAATGCATCCAAGATGTTTCAGAAGTGTAAGCACATTCTATAGTGCTCACTCAGCTAATGCCATCTTCAAAGGAAGTTCTGCCCAAGCCACTACTTATGAACCCTGCCACTAAAACAGAAGCATGGCATCCATGAGCCTGTATGCCCCTTGTTTTTTTTCTTCTCAGGTTTCAAGAATAAACTTCCAGTTGTCCCTCTTGTTCTATTTTCCTTTTTTTTTTTTTTTCCCTAAGTGGCTATAAGTTAGATTTATGAAGAAAAAAAGACTTCTTACAACTGTGTATTTTGAACAGATTTATGTTAGGGCTACAGTATCAGCATGGAGGGTCCACAAGGCAGGAATGCAGCAAGGGTAACAGGAGAGTGTCATGTAGACATTAAGTAGTACAATTCTTTCCACATTCATAAATCCTAAGTGTCTATGGCTTTATACTGCTGTTATAAATTATATGAGTTCTGCAGGGGAAAAAAAAAAGAGAAAAAAAAAGTGAGAAATCATCTCCATAAGAACTAATACATTTCACAGTAAAGAGCCTAAGTTTCAAATTACTTCACTAAAACAGTATTACTTCATATTTCAAGTATTTTCTTTGGTAAAACAATAAAACAGAACTCTTTGGAGAGTAAAACAACAAAACACACATGCCTGCTCATTAGTCTTCAGAAAAATAATGAAAAGTTCTCACATTAATTTACAGAGACCATATGATGAGTCAATAAACACAGTTAGCTTACAAAATGTTCAGTAGCAAAATAACATATTTTACCAATTATTCTAATCTGTTTGGAGCTTCTTAGCTGAGGCTAAGGTATATTACACTTTATTATTTTGTTGCACCTGAGATATGATAAAAAAACTGAGTATCAAACTCAGTATACTGAATCAAAACACATCTAATGCTAATTTTCTGTATATAACTCAATATATAATATAAATCTCTATTTATCAGTCATGTATGTATGCACATAGAATCCTCATTAGTAGTGTTCAGCACTTCTAGCAATTAAAAGTGATTGTTTAAATCTTTTGGGCTACAGAACAAGGCTCAGAACTTTCCTGCTTTTACTCACTTTGTTGTTAAGCTGATCCCATGCTAACTAAAGCAAAACCAAAGACTATCAGGGACTTCAGCAGTTCATAAAGCTTAGTATAAAAGATAATTGCATACTCAGAAGAAAAGCCTGGAATAGGTAAACTCATGGGAAGTAGCTAATTATTTCTTACTAGCTCCCCTGGTAAACACTCTTAGCCTGAAATTGCCGTGCCTTTGCACTGCTTGGATTAGTCCATTTGGGATGCTCAGAAGGCCAATTATTAGAATATCTGCTGGTGTAAGCCCTTTGGCTTTGCTTGAGCGAAATTAGCTTACAGAGTTAAGGGTTCAGACCCTTCTTGTCCACCTCCTTCGAGAGGAGGTAACAACATCAGGCAGCGGCTGTGCCGCCATCTACCGTAGGTTTTGCATAGCACTGCTCGGTCCAAAGCTCGCAGGAATCACTCCAGCAATTCTTCCCACTAGTATCCAGGCTAAGTGACAGAGAATTCATTCCCTAAACGTATACCTAAGTAATGGCCTGATCCAGAGTTTGCTCGGGCAGAACTCCCTCCCCAGACTGCAGGCAGCTGCTGCTATTTAAGCACTATGTATTTTGTTACTGCTCTTCAGCTAATAAGGTCTGTTTTGTAAATTTGAAGTCTGTGTGCTTCATAGTACTATTAACAATTGCCTTAAAAGTAAATTGAAAATAGTATAGCATTCTATATATGTCAAGTTTTTTTGAACTAGCTGATCATAGATCATGTAGCCTTTATGCAAGCCATCCATTAATCCCAAAGAGTTTCACTGTCTCAATCAAGAAAGCTGTCTGGGTGCAAGCGAAATCAGAATCTGCGCCTGAGTTCCCTCTCACTTTTAATATATGGCTTAAGCTTCTTTTGGTGGTCCCAGGGCTCAAGTTATAGTGAAAGCTTTTGTGAAAGCTCATTGGAGGATTTTTGGATTTGTTTTTCCCAAAAACATAGTATGTAAGTCTCCAGAAAGCACTGCAGCTCTCTTTATTTGTGCATGTAAACAGCTTTGTCAAGAACAGGGCCAAGGGACTTCACAGCTGTGGTGCTGCAGGACAAGCTAGTTGTTACATTTTGAGGACCAGCTTCTAGATATATGGAATAGTAAAACAAAACCTAAAAAGCGTCCTACCTCTATTCAGTGATAGACTCCCTCCACCTATGTCAAATGCTGCAAGTTCCCCCAGCCTCCTGACAGAACAATCAGGAGCCACCTCTGTTCCTGCTACCCTGCAGGCAGATAAAGGGTGACAGAGTAATTCCAAGCAATCAAGTTGAAATACATTGGCCAGAGTAAACTTTATTTTAGTGCACTCCACACAATATTTATAGAGCAAATCTTTGAATGCTGCTTGAGCCATTTGAAGGCTGGAGGTTGAATTCTGTTTTCTAAATGTTTATTCTGACTTTCTCTAACTGTTCTTATTTACTTGACCATGCTTAATTGGCAGTGAGCCACAAAAGCCGTTGTCTAATTACACAAGATATCACCATCTTACAGACCTACTGATAAGGCTTTACTTCAGCATAAACTGATTTTAAACATTAGCATATGAGAAAATTAGCCTCCAAATTAGAATACTTCAGTATCGTGTGTCAACAATCACTTTTATTTGTTTAGAAAAGCATGGTTTTGGAGAGAGAAACTCATACTAAAGATTAAATAATCTGTAATGTTAAACAGGATACAAAATTTAGTGGCCTGTCTAGCTAACTCTATGCATGGCAGAAATCTATTCACATGTCATTACCTATTTTAGACCATATGAAAGACAGATCATATATTTGCATGGAGCCAGGCCAGGTTGGGACTATAGCAGTATTATGATGGGATCTCTACACATAAAGTTATGAAAAGCATAGATTTAGTGATGCATTTGCAACATTTTGCTACACAAACACCCTTGAATAAAGGCACAGTAAATATATTTTGAAATGATCTAAGACTATGAGCTTTTACAGAAAACACAATTTCACACTGTATATTACAATGACTATTAATGAAGAACATAGAACTCCAGCTTCTGCCAACCAGATTGTAATTGTTTTGTATTGAAAGATGTTGTACACTAGGGCTGACTTTGTGATATAAATGCAGTAGACAAGCTGCAAGTTTTAAGATGATGGGAGTCTTTTCTTCACTGCACATAATCCTCAGTGATAGGATAAAATTATTCATAATAAAGGCATTGTTTTGCTTTTATATGAGACAAATTAGATTCTTCTCTTTTCAGCAGATACTCTGCAGATGTGACAATAACCATGACATCACTGAGAAGGCCAATTCTCTTTTTGATACACTGCCTGCAAAACCAGGGCACATCAAGGATCCCCTCTCCCATAGCTGCAGGTCATTCTTGCATGTAGACTGAAATGGTAGGAAGGTATGTATGTGCATTTCAGAATATTCCACCTGAAGTGGTAGGAAGGTGTATACGTGCATTTCAGAGTATTCTACCTCTTCCTGGCAAGATCTCACAGAAGTTCATGCATGTGTACCAGTTTACTCATAGAACAGTTCTGCAGGCTAAGTGGGACTGCTAAGATAAGTAGTTACTTCTCTGAGTACACTGCTGTCAGATTGAGCACCTTATAGCCTTTTTGGCAGCAGTGCTCTACATAGAAAGACTTGATGTTCTCAGAGATGCACACAAAGCTTTCATAATCCCATTTTAGGGGAATTAAAATGCTGTTCTCCTCCAAACCCAAAAGTAGTCTAAGAAATATAGTGCTAGTACCTCATTCCACACAAATTCATCAAAGTCAAGCCTTCTTATAGCTGTGTTTTTCAAGAATTTGCCTTTCTATGAAACACAGAAAGGAAGGCAGTAAGAATCACCTGCTTTCACATCTAAAGCTTTTACAAACATTAGAGTGCATGATAAAGAATGAAGTTGCAAGGTGGAGCAAGTGAAGCAGTGACATATGGCACTGCAGCCCTCTTCTCACTGTTTGCAAGCCTCTAATATGAATATTTACTAGAAATATAGCTGAGTTAAAGGCAGCGTCTATCATACATCATGGCAACTTGCTGAAGTACTCCATATTTTACATATTAGCTAACAAGGGATCTCCTTAAATCACTTTCAGTTGTTTTAATTTAACAGAAGATTTATTCCCGGGTTTATCTGGATTTATGTAAAACAACATAAGAACCAAAATGTGGTTCTTCACCAATAAAGCAAGTTTGTTTCCTCCAAGAGTTGCATAACAGAACTTACTTTTTCAGCATGCTCCTATAGTGGGACATAGTCGCTTAACAGATACAACGCAATATATTATGATTTACTACAGTTACTTCAATCTGAGATTGACAGGCAGGAAAACCAAATAAAGTTTACATTTCTAGCACAAACAGCCAAAAATACATTACGAGAAGCATGTTATTACTAAACCCCTAATTAGTACTACAGAAAAGCTCAGAACTTCATCTGCAGAGACAGCCATATGACTTTTGCTTTGAAATTATTTCTTAAAAAAAGAAAAAAAAAAAAAAGGAGAGAGAGAGAAAGAAAAGGACAATGAAACGCGTGTGAGGTCTGTGGGAAGGCAATCCCAGATGTTTACAATGGAGCGGGTAGCGGTATAGCGGCGCAGCAGCCCGGGTGCGGCGGGGCGCAGTGCAGCACCGCCTCCGCATCCCCGCCGGCGGCAGCGCGGCCGCGCACCAGCTCCCAGCGCGGCGGGTAGGGCACACGGGCAAGACCCCGGCCCGCAGGGACAAACAACCCCGCCCCGGGATCGGGGAGGAGGGAGCGCGGAGCAGGCGGCTCTGGTGCGGGTCGGGGAGAGCGGCGCGCGCGCGTGTGTGCGTGGGGCCATCGATTAATTGTTCCAAGGCGCTTTAATGACAGGAGATAATGATTTTCAGATTCACGAGACAATACCCCCCCTACCCCCTTCCACCCCTTCCCCCTACACTCTACACCGCTTCTTTGCAAATCTTTCTAATTTGTTCTTCTGCCGGGCGGAGAAACTAAACGGTGCTCAGCCGAGGCCATTTGCAAGACAAATGTAGCCGGAGAGACCCGCAGATACACGGACAGGCGGGGAGCAGCGTCCCGGCAGAGCCGAGCCGAGCTCACCCCACCCTGCCCCGCGCCCCCTCCCCTCCCCGGCCTCACCTCTCCCTTCCCTTCTCTCCTCAGCCAGGGGCTCGGGTGCCCGGGGCGCGGCGACGGAGCCGTACTTACTGAAGGGGCAGTTCTCCTTCTTGGTGCCGCTGACCTTGCCGTTCTTCTCGATCTTGAGAAAGTACTTGTTGTAAGAGTAGAGCTTCCTCTTGCGCACGTCTCCTTGGAGGTGATTGTAGCTCCGCACGTGTCTCCCCGCACTGGAAGGAGAGGAGAAGGACGAGGGGAAGGAGGAGGATGATGAAGAAGAGTTGGTAGCCTCCGGGGACAGCATGTCCTGGCCGAGGTCATGGCAGGTGACAGGCACAGAAGACACCAAGAAGAGCAGCAGCAAGCAGCAGTAAGGCAGGTGGGAAAAGGCTGAGGCACCATTTGTCAGTATCCATTTGCACATTGTACTGAAACTCTGGGCGCTGGAAAATGTCTTATCAAATGAAACATACTGGAAGGGTAAAACCTGGTAAAAGGCAAGTGGAGAGACGGTGGTTGCTGCTTCTGGTTAGATCCCTCTGAACTCTGATCAGGCCTGAAGTAAGTGCACCAACATCCATAACTCAGGGGACAAATCGCCTCAGAAGTTGCTGCCTTTTAATCCTTCGAGTCCTCCCTCAGAAAAAAAGAGCTGTTGGTTGTATTGGTTTGTTTTGTTGTTTTTTTTTTTTTTTTTTTTGGGGGGGGGGTGCGCTGTGGTTAATCCTCTTTCCTTTTTCCCTTCCCCACCCCCCCACATACACACACACTCCCCAACCTTGTTTGAGACTTCCTAGGAGTTATTTTGTTCACTTCCTCACTCCTTTCTTCACCATCTTAGATGCAGAAAGGTCTGAAAAATAGATGACAGCAAAGTCAAAAACAACAACAAAAATAAGTAATAACCAGCGGAGAGGGGTGCCGGAATAGCTTTTTCACACATACACCTTTACACACACACACACACACACACAAACACACACTCAGTGGCTTTGCACCTTCTTCTGATCCCCACCCTCTTTTCTTTTTGCAAAACCCAAACCAGTTGCACAACTCGTCCTTTTCTCACTGACAACCCCAGAGGAGGAAGTTTCTTTGTTTTGCTTTGAATTCTCCAGAACAGTATTAAAAAAAAAAAAAAATCCAGAGAGAAAGAGAGAGGGAGAAATCCCAACTTGTCCCCCCCGCCTTTCCTTTCCTTTCCTTTCCTTTCCTTTCCTTTCCTTTCCTTTCCTTTCCTTTCCTTTCCTTTCCTTTCCTTTCCTTTCCTTTCCTTTCCTTTCCTTTCCTTTCCTTTCCTTTCCTTTCCTTTCCTTTCCCCTTTGGTTGTAAACAGGTTGGAAGCTGTAGCCTAAATGTCAGCGATTACAAGTCAGAGGTGGGATGTGCCTCTGGTGGTCAGCCCTTATTTGCAGGGGGTCAGGCAGCGGTGGGACATCTGAAACCTTTTTGCAGCTGGAGCGAGCGGTGCCTGCTGCGGAGCTGCCCTCGCTTCCTCCCGGGCTGCGGCGGCCACTGCAGCCGCCGCCTTCGGCTCGCTGCTAATTGCTCCTTAAAGCGTTCTTCTCCTCGGAGCGCCGGCCACCAGCATGGCTTGGAGACTCATGCTTTACTAATTTCCCTGTTTTCCAAGCTGAACCAATCCCCTCTAGGGAAGCTTCCCTCCCCCTTCACTCTTATCCCCTCTCCAGCCCCCCCTCCCCCCCGCCCCCAAAAACAAACAAACAAACCCAACAAACAAAAAACACACAACAAAAAACAACCCCCAAAACCCCTAACTTGCTTGCTAGCGGAGGGTTTTATTTTATTTCTTTTGCAGTGAAGTGATTGAGAAAGCCACCTGGAGCTTGTTGCCTGCTAGATCTCCCCCTCCCCCCCGCTGGAGGAGGGGTTGGGTGGAGAGGTTGGAAAGAAGTATATACTACAGGCAGACCCTGGAAAAGCAGATTATATGCTGGTCAGAGAGAGTAAAAAGGGAAGAGACATAATTAGCTCCTTTTCCTTCTTCTTTGCCAGCTTCCATGGAGGTCTTTCTCCCTGCTTTAATGAATCACTGATTTCTCGCTTCCGTTGCTGAAATAAAAAGTTCACACTTTAGCCTCCTCTTCCTTTTAAGCCTCTCAAGATTTATTGTGTCTCTTTCCCCACCCTCAGCCTCCTTGTCTCAAAAGAAATCAGGGCCCTAAATGACCATTTTCTAATTGCTAACATGAGTCGTTTACTGAATCATGCGTCTGACTTCAAAGCAAAAGGAGTTTTATTGGCATTGCAAAGGTTTCCCCATAAAATCTGTCTGAATATTTTGCTGTCTTTTTCATTTTTTTTTTTAAACTAAAGCAGTTTCCTTTGCCAGAAAGAAACAATTTTTCCATTTTGAAGGCTATTTTAAGCGATTTTTCAAGCTATTATTTTCCTGGAGGGGCATATGTTGTTGGTTTTTCCTATGATTCCATCTCTCTGCATGTATTTGTCATTTCACATATTGAATGTTATGATGGATTCATATTTCTAGCTCATCACTGAATTGTCAACTTTTCCAGTAATTAATAAGCATCTCCATATCTTTCCAGAATAAGCCATCAGGAACTGACAGGATTTGGGCAGCATAGAAGACATTAAATGTTGGTCAGTATTTGGCATTGTAAAATAACTGTTTTGGAACACAAGTGGGTGAAACATTAGCTAAGAAAATGGAGTAACAGAGAAATGAAGAGGTGCAAAAACACAGTTGTAGCTCAATATATAAATCCAGAACTTTTTTGAAACAGAGGCAGTTAAATAACACAGATCAGTGGAATGCAATGGAAAACCGCCTATGCAATTCCATTTGGCATTTGGAGTAAATCTTAATTTAAACAACAGAAAATGTAGAAAAGAACAAACAGTTCTAAAATTAGACAGATTCATTGGGTTAGGATGTTAAATATATGTTAACTTCACAACAGAAATTAGAAATTATTTTCTCCAATTATGGTGTTTATTTGAGAGAGAGTTGGCTCCCAAATTTATGTGTTCAGCTTCTGGGGCTGACATTTAAACAGACTTAAAAATGAAACCATTTAATGTTAGAATCAATATATTTTACGATGTTGTTTCTGGTCTGGTACTTCAGAGTATTTATTCTGCATGTATTTGCACTGAGTGCAAAGCATTTCAGAAATCTTTTTTTGCAAATCTGATTTAGGCTTTCCTTTTTGCAAATGCTCTTCCTTTTGGTAACTAATAAAAAACACAGACAAATAATAGAAAATGTAAGGCAAACCCCTCCCTTCTGGCAATGCCTGACAGCTTATATGTATGTCTGCAAACTGATGTCGATGTTTAATTGCTGCAGTTATGCCTGGGTCATGAAGAATACAACACATTATTTCTAAAATTGAAGCTCTTTTGATTCCAACAGCTTAAATCATGAATAAGTACTACAATATCTTAAAAGTATACAATTGAAGACATCTTTCTTTTTTTTTCTTCCCCCCCCCCTTTTACTGTCAAATGCTGGAAAATAAAATGAATTGGCATTTTGGATCTGTAGTGGGAGGAAAAAAAGTGGCGGTCAAACAGGTATATTTCACTCTGAAAAAATAGGTAATGTCTTGAATTTACTCAAGAAGAGTTCTGCTTAGATAGATTTCTAGCTCATGACTATCTGTATATTGGTTGTACGATTTTGTGGTTAAGAACAGAAAATTCAACAAATGCAGAATTCCATATAAAATCTGCTTCTGCCAGGTGCAATATTCAGGGCATTACTTTAAACTGCTGCAACGCTTAGTCCCTTTCTATCCTGTGTGATGACAAGGAGGGCATTTACAAAACAGAGCCCAAATGAAAAGCTGACATAGCTTTTTAGATTATATCTCATTCTTTTTTCTACTTTCTGTATAGTCTTTCTTTTATAGCACAGTTGAATCCCTAAATATCCCACTACTTTGTATTGTCAGGTCACCTCTTAGGTTAGCCCGAGACAGCCTGAGAAAAGTTCCACAGGAAAGATGCACTATTTAACGGAATTCAATCTGTCCCAATAGATTTGAATCACTAACATAAATGTATGAATGTAGATTATATCTCTGTAATGAGTCCTGAATCATTCTCAGTTACTTCAAAGGCCTGAAATTCAACCTTCCTTTTTAGCAGCAACAATCAGACCTTAATGGGTTTCTTTATTAATTGTTCCATTGCTAAGCTTGAAAAGCAGCTACCTTCCAATACAGGTCCTAGACTAGAAGTGGTGCAGCTGCTTCTAAGGCAGTGTTTCTGTTTTGCATTTTACCACCATAGAATTCTGTGAAATATTTCCTGCACTGCAGTTTTATAAATGATGAATTACACTGATCTATTCAGAATGAAATAAAGCAAGTCCCATCTAAAATAGCTGTGTAAAAAGTAGGAAATACATTTTAAGAATTTTCTTTTTGAGCTGTTTTCTTTTTAAAGAATGTTCAGAGAAGTTAGTTCCACAGGTATATTTTTAATATATTTATAGCAATGGCCTATGTCATGTTTTTGTATTTTTATCAGCAAGAAAGGATATTTGGAATTGTTTGGTTTGCTTTATTTTACCCCTAGTTAAATAGGTGACTTGAATCAGAGAAGGAGTGTTCTGAGATAGTTGAAATAAATTTTGCCTTGTATGATTTCCCTTAGTCAAGGAATTATCTTTTTTAGTGTTGTAAATAAGTTCTGTCTGTGTCTTCGAGTGTTAATATTATGGACTTGCTCTCAGATGTCATGAGCCCTTCAGTCTGGATTGCTAGACTGCAGTAATGAGCATTTGCTGCTTACAATGTGATGAGAGACGCACATGTATCTTCTGGTCATGGGACCCAATCCTCTTCTTATTCAAGGTGTTGGGAAATTTGCCTGTGATTTTATTGAGAGGATTTTGGCCAGGAATGTCACTGCCAGAGAGGCAGCTCTGCCAGAAGCTGAGGTGAAGAATGCCAAATGCCATCAATGGCTCAGATGTCTCCCTCTCTATGTCAGTTCCAAACTGCAGAACTTGATAGTATTGTAAAACACTGAGTCACAGAATCACAGAATCAGTTATGTTGGAAAAGACCTCTGAGATCATTGAGTCCCACCTATGACCCAACATCATATTTACCATATGGTGAAATGCCACCTCCAGTCTTTCCTTAAATGCCTCCAGGGACAACAATTCCACCACCTCCCTGGGCACCCCACTTCTATATGTAATCATCTTTTCCGTGAAGGAATTCTTCTTAATGTCCAACTTACACCTTCCCAGGCACAGCTTAAGACCGTGTTCTCTTGTCCTGTCAGTGGTTGTCTGGGAGAAGAGAGTGACCCCTCATGTGGCTACAACGTTCTTTCAGGGAGTTGTAGAGAATCATAAGGTCACCCCTGAGTCTCCTTTTCTCCAGGCTAAGCAACCCCAGTTCCCTCAGCTGCTCCTCATAGGACTTGTGTTCCAGACCCTTCACCAGCTCTTTTGCCCTCCTCTGAACTTTCTCCAGCACTCAGTATTCTTCATGGATTGAGGGGCCCAGAAATGGACACAGGACTTGAGGTGTGGCCTCACCAGTGCCAAGTATAGGGGGAGAATCACTTCCCTGGTCCTCCTGGCCACCCTATTTCTTATCCAAGCCAGGGTGCGCTGGGCACACTGTTGGCTCATGTTCAGCTACTGCTGACCAGCACCCCCAGGTCCTTTTCCACCAGGCAGCTTTCCAGCCACTCTGCCTCAGCCTGTAGCACTGAATCTATGAATTACAAAGAAAAGGAAGTGACCCATAGTGTCCACAGCCGAGAGCCATCAATGAGACAAGTTGTCTGATTTGAGATGTAGTGGTACTTCCTGAAATATTTACACTGTGGAGTTCATGCCCACCAACAGTGGGGACTGTAGGCCATTGCATTTTACCTAAATAAAGTATGTCTTAAAGCTTGAGAAAAAAAAATCATAATTTCAGGTTTTTTTTCCTGAGAAATCTGAAAAATCACAATGTAATATCTTTGTCACCATTTCATGCACCTCTATGTCATTTAAAGTGTCAAAATACTAATATTATTCCAATGTTACATATAGAATGAGGTATCAGATAAACCCTTAAGTTGTCAAAGATCAAGACTGAAGGTGGTGTAACTCATCTCTGTGTAAGTAGCTGGAATAAGGCATATAAAATCAGAATACTATTTTAACCACCTGTAGTGGGATTTGGTAGTGAGAGCATACTCCTTGGCTCATCTCCCAGGCAACCAGCAATAGAGGACACAGTCTTAAGTTGCGCCAGGGGAGGTTTAGTTTGGACATTAGGAAGAAGTTCTACACAGAAGGAGTAATTGGGCATTAGAATGGGCTGCCCAGGGAAGTGGTGGAGTCACCATCCCTGAAGGTGTTTAAGAAAAGATTTGATGTGGCACTTAGTGCTGTGGTGTAGTTGATCTGGTGCTGTTGGGTCATAGGTTGGACTCGATGATCTCAGAGATCTTTTCCAACCTAGTTGATTCTGTGCGTACCCGTTTCCAACCAAGTATCCAAAACAGGACAAGAACTCAAGCAGAGCTTAGCAGAAGTTAATAAATTGCATATTTCAGCATTTCCTTTTTGTTTCAAAACCACTTGCATTTCTAGGTCAGACATAACAACAGACACATGCAAAATGTCTCCGAGATAACCAAAATGTAGTTCAGCTACAGCTGGTCCCACCCTGGTCCCAACAGGGTTACTGGTGAGAGTGGCCAAGTGCCCTGCCCAGGCTGAAGCTTGTCCTTGAGATGAGTGAGACATTACTCACTCTCTGAGATCTGGCTGAAGAATGATGGGTTGGCTGGGCTAGCACTACCATTGGTGGTAAGTAACGATTAATTTGAAATACTCTGTTTCATGTTTTGAGAACCAGAAACAAAATGTAGCAGCTCCTAGGAGTGCACAAGTCATCATCTTATGAATAGACATATAAGTTGTGCGACCAGGAGGGTTTTGGTTCATTATATACATTATTAGTATGTGTTTCTCCCTCATGGATGTATTGGCAAAACCCTTTGAATGTTGTGCTTCAAGCAAACAATTAAGAAAATGGTTTATTCTTCTTAAAATGGTAATTATAGTTATTCCCCTAGTAATAGGTTTATAGTTATTTTACGTCTGATAACAAAACTACAAAGAGATGTATGACATTTGAAAATATTGATTTTTGTTTGATAAATACAGCTATTAAGAAAAATAGAAGAAATAAGTGAAAAATGCATTCTGTGAAGGTCATCAAGAGGAGACTACAGACCCTCAGACACTGAGCTGCAGTGCCATAAATAGCTATGTCTGTGGGTTGGACACTGACTGTGTTTAGTAATGGTCTGCTGGCAGCCAGTTTTGCCTACTCTGCGGCACAAACATAATTGAAAAGGCAATATTTTCAAGAAGTTACTTTAATAGTAAGGAATTTGTTTTTCTTTCTCATTTCAAACTACTGTAAATGCAAACCACTTAGATTCTCCTATATATATGAGTGAGTGAGAACAAAACTGCCAGAAACTGCAAAGAAGAGGCATATCCATTAGGCCTTTGTAGTTTGGTTTTTTTTTTCTTCCCTACTTATTGTCATCTGAGCCTACATTTTCCGTGGAGAATCCTACCCTGGCTTTGAGGAAATACTTTGTGCATTCTGGTATACCCTCCTTCCACACAGACCTGTACACCTGTGAGTAAGGTGTAATGTCAATGGCAATTGAGTTGTCCCCCTCCCCCCTTTTATCTAACTATTATTACAACTTTTTCTCAAGATACACTATAAACATTTTCACTAATCCAGGATCCAAAACTTCAGCTGAAACAGGTGTTGGCTTTTTGACATTAAAGTTTCCTTTCCGTGGAGGAATCTTTCCAGAAATAGAAATAATTTTGGGCTTAAATGTCATCTTTGGATCTTTGATTTGTATCTCTTAAATTCACTTGAAAAGGTCTTTGTGTGGGATGTAACTGGGACAAAACCATATGTACATACTTTTTCATAAACAGGGGTAAATACTCTGAAAGGTGTTAACTATCAGTCCTCTTCCTGGATCGAACCGCAATCCCTTTTAGAAAGGCAACAAAGACATACTAAAACTGCGCAATTCTGTAGACATCCATCCTTCTTGAGTGCTACTGAAAGGGAGCGAAGAAGTGACTTCTAGGCTTTGCTTGTGGAACTATTTGAAACAGAGCTGACAGCTAGGAACATCAGCCCAGCAGCTGAACACGCTTGCCTCTCCACAGGCAACCAGGATAGCCAGCTGGGCTCCCTCTGAGCTAGTTAATAGCTCACACATTGCAGGGGTAGCTTACACATTGCCTCGTCTTTGTCAGTTAATTTGTAGCAGTCACTGGGATTACTTGTTTGAGTAAGCACCTCTCAGCGTGAGGAGGGGTGATGGAATCGAGCCCTTTGCTCGCAGAGAAGCGTGGGGCATGGTCGGGAAGCAAGGGACAGCTCCCCAAGCCTCCTGCTGCGCAGGCAGAGCTGGAGCTGCGGCAAGGCACGCTGGGCAGCTGTCCGGCTTCCCGAGCCTGGCATCATGCAGGGGGCTTGTAGCACACTATCTCTTACAGAGTACATTCCACCTGATTTTCCACGCAAATGCTGTGCAGGGTTTGATGCCACCTTTAGTAAGACATTTTAAAAATGTCTTTCTCATACATTTTAAAAACATGTCTCATGAAAGATACTGTGAAGACAAAAACGAAAAGTGGAGTCAGCTCAAACAAACAAGATTTTGCCCCCAAGTGCTGTGTAGCTTAGGGCACACTACTACCTTTAATACTATTCGTAAGAACAGTGTTAGTCAGATATAATTGTCCAGCTAGATAAACTCTTACTACTTAGTCGTGGATTTCAGAAAGAACTGCCGGACTCTGCTGCTTTTTAGGCTCTGTATCAAAGAATGAGTCCCCCAAAGTCAGCTTATTGCTGAGTTGTGATCTTTCAAAAGATGATTTTCATCTGTTATGGGGTAATCCCCAGCTGCTAATTATGGTTTTGAAAATGCAGCTGAATTAGTTCGATATTTATTAGCAGATTGTTTAGCTTTTTGTTAAGATCAAAACACAGAGACAAAGGATAACAATATGGTATCTTCTTTCTAACATTATTTAAAATGTTTGCAGCATGTTAAAGATTTAAGCAGCTCTCTGAAGAGCAGTCAACCATTCTGCAAGGCTTAAACAGATTATTTTTCTTTATGGCATATGGGTAACAACTGGCCACACAGATCCAAATTATTGCAGATCTTACCATACTGCCAGTTACTGATGATTATGATTAGCTTCTAAATGCCAGATTTGGTAAAACAGACATCACATTTCATGTGTCCTACATGTAGTTCAAAAATATTGAAAATTACACCCTTTTTTGTTTGTTTGTTTTTAATGTTAATAATTGGTAAAGTACCTTCTTTTGATATTTCTAAATACTAACAAAACTGCTCCAGGTCTTATGGGTTTTTTTTTGTCTGTTGTGTATGTGTGTGTGTCTATGTTGGGTTTTGTTGTTGTTTTTATTCGGGTTTGGTTTGATTTGGTTTGGGGTTTTTTTTGTTGTTGTTCTGGGCTTTTAATTTGTTTTGAATTTTGGGTTTTTTATTGCAGCTGAGAGGTATGTACCCCTTAAAACAGAGATCATCAAGTCCAACCCTTAATTTCTTTCTCTTCTGCTTTGCTTGTGATGCTGCCTTATCTCTGATATTCCTTCCAGTGCTGAACCATCATGTTATCTTATTCATGTGATTCTGTGAAAAGAATGTAATCTTGGAGCTCTTTCTGCCTATCTAAATGATGTAATTATGAACAGCAAGGAGCAAGTTAGTTCTGGAAAATATTGACTGTTGTCTGTGAAACACACTACTTATGTTCAAAAAGCTGTCTAAGCAGAGGAGAGCATAGGGAAGGGCTGAATAGGTAGGCCAACCTACAATATCCACAGATGATGTAGGGGTAAAAAGATTTGCTTAGCTTCTGAAGCATCTCATATTAGTGATTTTAATGTCTTCTGGACTTCTATGTGTCTGTTGCACAAACAGTTTAACAAATCAGTGGCAAACTGTGCTTCAGCCTGCCCCAGGTTCCCTTTGCTTGTGGTGCTTGTGTTAGATATACTCCAAAAGGCAAAAAAACTCTTCAACTAGTCAACAATATTGTTATATTTGTTTAGTTAGTTAACTAGTTAGTTACTTAGCAAAGCTGCAGGTAAATGTTTCCTACAAAAAGTCTAGACGTAGTTACTGAATGGCAATTAGAAAAATCTTAATAAGTATTTACAAATATTGTGTTGATTCAGATCATACAATTTAATTACCAAACAATCTTTATAGTCATAGTTGGATGGACATGCATTCGACTTTGTCAAGAAATCTCATCACCACATAAACCACAACAAGTCAGCTCTTTGAGGAGAGGGAAAAGAGGGAACTAAAGCTCTTTGCTTCTCTACAGTTTGCAGTAAATGGTGCTACTCCTGAATTCTGAGATTGTGAGCTTATGCACAGGTGCAGTGGACAAGTTGTTCCCTAGTGGCTCCCAGAAGAAATGTCTTTCCACTCTTTTGCAATTGCTTACTATCCTCAGATGGGAGCTAGGGATTAGTCATACATCCCCCAAAATGCAAATTTGTCCTTGAAGATCTGTACAGAAATTTACAGTATTGTGGACCTTGAAAACAGCCTATCCTATTCCTGACATGGAGCATCTGCAGAGAAGTGGAGGCTGGGCTGTTTACTGTGCAGTATTTTGATTGATGTCTGACATGTGTAGGTGTCATTTCTGAACACGGAATAGATTTGGGAGGAGGAAGTGGCCTGGCACCAAGAATGACTATGTCCAGCCTGTATTTCTGACAAAAGCAAATCAATCAACATGAGCTAATGTGTAAGAAGTATTGTCCTCTGACACAGGAGCAAATGTGCAAGTTGTATCTATAAAGAGATACTGAGATTACTGAGAATAATGTCAGAGAAGTACAAATCAACTCACAAAATCATGACATAAAAACCAGTATCCATGAATAAGCCCCTGTAATATATTAGGAGTCTTCAAGCAAAACTGGGCTTGGTCCTGCAGAACTTTGAGCCCTAGAAAATACAAACTGTGAGGAGTCGTCAGTTTCCCAGGGTGCTATGCAGCCCTTCAGAAGGACCCTCAAAAGGTTGGAGAGATGGGCAGAGAAGAACTATCTGAAATTTAGCAAAGGCAGATGCAGAGTCCTGACCTTGGGGAAGAATAACTCCAGGTACTATAACTCCTGGTACAGGGTGGGGTCCGACCTGCTGGAAAGCAGCTCTGTGGAGAAAGACCTGGGGGGGGCTGGTGGACAGCAGGAACCAGAGGTGAGTCCTTGTAGCCAGGATAGTCAATGGTTCCTTGGGGTGCATTAGGAAGTTCATTGCCAGCAGGTTGAGGGAGCGGACCTTGCCCCTCTACTCAGCCTTAGTGAAGCCTCATTTGGAGTGCTGTGTTTAGTTCTCGGCTTCTCACTTTGAGAGAGACATGGAGCTCCGGAGACATGTCCAGCAGAGGGCAACAAAGATGATTAAGGAACTAGAGCATCTCTCTGTGAGGAAAGGCTGAGGATACAGGACCTGTTCAGCCTTGAGAAGAGATGACTGAAAGGAGATCTTATCAAAGTCTATAAGTATAAAGGCTCTTTTCAGTGGTGCCAACCAATATGACAAGAAGCAACGGGCAGAAAGTGATGCACAGGAAGTTCACCTGTGAGTGGAATATGAGAAAGAACTTCTTTACTGTGTGGGTGACCGAGCACTTGAACAGATTCCCCAGAGAGGCTGTGAAGTCCGCCTCACTGGAGATATTAAAAAACTATCTGGACACAATCCTGAGTAACATGTTCTAGACGGACCAGGGAGGCTGGACCACTATGACCCACTGTGGTCCTTTCCAACCTTACTCATTCTGTGATTCTGTGTGATTCTCATGCCTATGCCTAAGCAGGTGCAGATTCCAATAAATTTCAATGTGAAAGCACATATGTTCAAAGTTACATATGCATTTAAGTACTCTTATGGCAGATTTTTTCATCATTTCTTAGTCAAACTTTTAGCTAGTAAAAATTTTCTCAAGTGTTGAATTCTTTTTTGTAGAAGTCTGGTTATCAGGAGTGAGATTATCAAGACTTTTAAGGGAGTAAAAACTACCCAAAATGTGAGACTAAAAAAAATTATTTTTGAAAGGCACTTTTTCAAATCTGAAAGATACTAACATTGTCATAACTGTCATAACTGGAAAGAATGGTATCAAAGTAGCCATTATGTATCCTGGCAGGAGAAAGTCTACAGACTTTCTATGGACACTGTGGACACAGTGTTCAGTGCTTTTGGGAAGCATTGCAAAGAAACAGTAGCTTGTATGATCTTTGTTGTAGGAAGTTTCAAAAGAAAGGTAGAAATAAATTTGTTGGGTTGTTCTAGATTGACCTGATTTGGTGCAGTGATCAGTTTAAATGACTGCTGCATTATTTTCGTATAGTTTTTGTGATTTTGAAGAAAAAAAGCTTTTAATTAGAAGTTCAACAAAATACTTGCATTACTAAGTGACAGCTTCTGCAAAACTACAGCACAAGGAAGAACAGAGCAAGCTGTCTCATCCTTTCACAATAATTTATTTTCCATTTCTTTTTATAAGGATCCTCTCCTCTCTAAAACTCTAATTCTGCAAAACTCAGAGAATAAACAGGACTCAGATTTCAGTTGATTCTGGGCAGCTGACTTCAACAGATTCTGTGTGGTTTTCCTGCACTGACCAAACTGCAGAAAGTACATCAGCGTGTGGCAATTCTAGAAATTCCCTGGAATTCTTAGGGAAGACTAAGGAAGACAGTAATTGTTGCTCATTCAATGTATGCTGATTTTTTTCATTCTTCCTGTATTTTGGCAGTGTAATGTAATTTTTTTGTGTGTGCACATCCACTAAGAATTTGATTTAACATTTTATTATACACAGTGCACTGAGCACCTGTAAGACAGTATGAGGTTTTGATAACATCTTGGTGAAAAAAAAAATCAGTAATAGCGAAAATCTTCTACTTTTATTTCTAATCCTTGGGGATATTTTTAGCTATGCTAGAGTTTGCTCTGGGGGAGGTGGGGGAGAGGAGAGAGGAAGAGGAGGGGAGGGGAGGGGAGGGGAGGAGAGGAGAGGAGAGGAGAAGATGCTAACAATCCATTAAATGCTGGGATACAAATTTCCCCTGGATTTAAAATGACATTTGCTTTAAATACTGATTTTTGCGCCATAATAATTGCTCTATGATTTTGATTTAGTAAAAATGAACAACATTTAAAGTCTTCAAGACTCACGATTGCATTAGTGTAACATAACTTTGCTAGTTAAGTGAACATTTGTAAACAATTAGTCTGAAGAATGCATCCTTACAGCTGAAAAAGAGGACCTCATCAGCTACCCTTGTTTTGGTGTCTTGGGCATTGCTCTTCTATGGCACCATAAGTAGAAGCTGTATGTGATACACCAAGGTATTTAACTGGGGGCACAGGTAGCAGATAATAATAGGTAGACTATATTCCTTTTACTCCTTTGGTGCTGAGCTGGAGAAGGAATCTTTTACTGATGATATTATCAGCCTTAATAGAAAGGGGATAGATAGTCATGAGATGCTCTCTTACTCAGAGGGGCTTCTTCTGTCATGATGCTGTTTATTTGTCACTCTTGCTCAAGGCTACATTAACAATACAGGTCCTGTAAAGGGTCCTAGACCAGTTCTGCAGTCTGTTTACTTGTAAAGCTCCTGCCACTTTTAAATTGTGTCAATAATTTAATTGTGTTAATTGTATTGAGCAAGATTTTGTGCTACTTTCTGTCTAGGTAATGGATACGAAAAACAGTGAATTACACCAAAAATCACATCATCAGATATTTGGCATTCAAACAAATAATTAAATAATAAAACCTCAGGAAACTGTAATTTATTCTGAATCAAACGCTTCAGAAATGTGTGTGCATTCACATCCTTACTTCCATCCCCTGCTACCAATAGGTTTTTGCAGTATTCTAGGAATTAGCTGTAATAAATATGACAGCAGGTTAAGTTAGTAAAGGACCTGAAATAAACATGTGCAATGTTTGCTTCAGATTAGTTACTAATTATAACTTAACTGTCAGAATGTCATTTCTTACCTAAAACAACATACATTTTTATAAGAAAATGTGTAAAAAGTTTGAGCTGAAACACTGTAAGAACTGCCAAAAATTGTTGGGTATCTGGAGGCATTATTATATCTGCAGGTGAGCTCTGTTTCTGTGCCATGCAACTACTGTGAGAGTCTGTTCACAATAAAGGATTTCAGCACTGTTACGCTCATCATTCCAGTCCCTAAGTATCAGATGCTTGGCTCCTCTAGAATAAGCTACAGCCTGATGCATCTAATTTGTTGTCTGTGTACCTAACAGAAAGCATTCTGATGTGGTGCCACTCCTTTGGAGACCTAAGTGCAGTTTCTGTCCTGGAAAAAGATCCATTTTTCTCATTTGAATTTATAGACACTTCAGGTAAATCTTCTTTGTCCAAAAGAATAAGGAAGTGCTACTTTCAAACAGATCTGGAAGCACAAGTGGTGATTGCTTTTCATCCAAAGTTCTTACTAATGTGATGGAATTTTTTGCTTTAAATCCTTCTTCCTGAAGAGGATATAGGCCTGCATCTATTGTGCAATAAAGTGCCTAAGCCATGTTAGTTAAAATAATCTCTCTTCCTTTTCATAATCAATTCTAATGTAATTTTTCTACTTCTCATGCACCTCTGCCCAGAAAACCACCAGCTGTGGCCTAGGGCTAAAGCTTTTACTCTAGAAGAATTGGGTTCCAGTTATTGCACCATGGCATATTCATGCATTTTATGACTACCTAGTGAAATATGAAAAAGCAGCAGTTCAAGCAAGGACTGATATTCATGTATGTTGTCATGTGGCTATGATTGGTAAAACCCAATGGATTAAATCTCTCCTGGAAATAAGCAGATTTAGTTTCTGGATTCCGGTAGGAGACATGCTTACACCATGTTACTAACTGTGTACTAATGTGTAGAGTTGCTTGGTCTTGTCCACTTTTAAGTGCCCAGGTGCTTTTTAAGACACCAGAAGATGATCTGTAGGTGCCAGTGACCTTTGTTGAAGCTTGAGGTTCCCGTTAACCTTAAACAATCTCTGAGCAAAAGGTTTCAAAAGTTCAATTAAGTAGATGCCCAAGTCTGCCATAAATTTCATTTTGGATTCTGCAAATGACCCTGGATTAATATTATTTGCTGAAGGGTAGTATCATGGTGATAAATTTTATCCCATATGCCCAAACTATATTTTGCCTACACAAAGGGCCAGATAACATTAAAAGATGTAAACAATTCAGTTTAACTATGAAATCATTATGAAGAAATCACAAAATGCTTTTCAGAGGAAATCTACATTACATGCTATGAAATTGAGGTCCATGGTGTGGAAGTGACTTTTTGAAGGCAACGCAGAAGGCCAGTAGCAGATGTAAGTGCAAAATCTCTGGAATCCAAGTCTGCTACTTCATCTTTGCAGCAAATTCTTTCTTATTGTACAGTGTCCATTTACTTGGGTTTGTAAAATAGCTGACAAAATAAAACTTTGCCCATCTGCATATTTGTTCATTTGCTCTTTTGCTCATCTGATGTAGTTTCAAATTTTAGCAAATAAAGCATTGAATTTGCTTCTCTGTTTCTCAATGACATCTTTTTAAGTTATTACCACCTTTTTTAGCTTTGTACATGGTAGTCTTTCTTTAAAATATGGAAACAATTTATATCGATTATTGATAAAGATTCCAGGGTTTTTTATGAACACTAGAGCCAGGAATCACTTTCATGGCTATCAGATCCATCTTGCGTTTTAATGTGTGCTACAGAAAGTTCCTCTTTCCCTTATTTATCTTCCCCATAATTCCTGTGTCCAGTAACTTGTGGTTAAATGTAACTCTACAGAAGCCCCCCAACAGTGGGTTCAAGTCCACACTATGAGGAGAACAGTGCTTTGAGTATGACATCCACTGGCTTCTGTACAATAGCCTTACTGCCCTCCCCTCTCCAAATGAACATTTGTTCAGTGAAATCATGTTCCAGTTACTTAAAAGTGAAACAATTGCTATCTAAGCTCAAGACATGTATTTTTGGATGAAATGTTGAAACTTCTATATTTCATTTTCTGCACTTGCTGTATTTTTGAGATTTTAATATTTTCCATCAACTAAAAATAACAAGAACTTAGCTGAATTTGTGTTCATAGTCAAAAGATTCATTCAGAAACAAATATTATCTCTCTTTCCTGTTTTCCCATGTTGTTCCCATGTTCTCACTCCGCTCTTTCCTGGCTGGAATTCCTTCTGCACAACAATCTTTTTTCTTAAATATTCTATCACACAGGCGTACTCCTAATTATTTGGGTACTCCTAATTAGTAATTTTACTCCTAATATGCTTGGCCTTGGTCAGTGGCAGGAAGCCCATCGTGGAGCTGGCTGGCATTGGCTCCACCAGACAGGGGAGGTTCTAGCAGCTTCTGACAGAAGCCACCCCTGTAGCCCCCCACTACCAAAACCCACCCATAAACCCACTACAGTGCCCTAGAAGATTAGTTTTTATCTCTGATGAAAGAAAAATTACTTTTAATCCTACAGAATGCTGTAGTTTTTCTTAAAGGAGGCTAAAGATAACAGAATGATTCCTTTGTAATTTTTGTTTTAAAGTATCAAATCTGTGGAAAATATTAATGCAATATAAAGTGAGGGCTCAGATCTCTACATCTGCATCTTTGTGTTAGTTAAAATGTTGCACTGGATCCGATCTTACAGTGCTGATTTTTTTTATATGCCATTTTCTTTAGAAAAACAAATTTGCTTCAATTTTGTGAGAAAATCAAAATTAAAAAAAAAAAAAGGAAAGAAAATCAAATAAATGGACATGTCCAGGCTTATGGGCTGTTCTGGAAGTTTGAGATGTTAGACTTGGGTTTTATTTTCTTCCAGTGAAGGACTTAGAGAGGAAATTTCTAAATAACGAAGACAATACCAAAAAGCCAGTTTGTCTTTATTTAAAATTTCCTGTTGTTGTAAGATTAAATGTCAGCAAATATTAGACATAAACCAAATATATTAATTTAAAAAAGTACCTTGTATTAATTTTCTAATGCTTTTGGCTGCCGTATACCAGCATATTCCAAGAAGGTGTTGCTGTCACAGCCTTCATGATTTAAATTCACACACACTGAAAGAAATGCTATTCGTACAAAGAAGGCTGTTTACAATTCCTGAGCCAGCAGCTTGTCACATCAGCTGGAAAAAGGTCTCTATTATTATCTGTGTTTTCTGAATCAGGCTAACAGTGTGTTAACTTGAGGTTCTATACAAGTTTTTGTAAGAGTACTGACCAAATTGCAGTATTGCAGCCAAAAGAGATTAGTTGTTGCAGTAAAGTAACTCCACTGATGAGCTTTGACATCTCTCTGTGCCAATTGTAAGATTTCAGAGTGTTTCTAGTGTATGGCTTGTCCGCTACCCTGTTGGCCAAGGTCCCCTGTAGCTGCAAGAACTGCAGCCACAGAAAAGGCATTGACAGGGAATCTGAAAGATTTGGAACAAAATTTGTTGTGAAGAATGTCTATTTTTACCCTCTTGCTCTCTTGTGGGTAGGTGATGACAGATCAACTACCAAGCACTTTAGTAAAGGGGAAGAATTTTTTTCTTGCTTGAAGATTGTCCAACGCATTACAATATGCTAAAAGTTGTATATCCTTATAATAAATGACAAGTTTTGTCCTACTGAGGGACTGAGATTTCCTGGGTGTATGACACAAGCAATTGTCCTTGAAGTATTTTATTACACCTTCATTAAAAAAAAAAAAAAAAAGAAAAAAGAAAGAAGAAAAAGAGAAAAGAAGGTTATATAAGCTATTACAGTCCAATTTATCCTTGAACCATGGCCAAAGGGTCTACTGTGCATATCTTTAATGCAGGACTGTTTTAAAGAAACCCGAGACTGTGCTAATAGGCAGCAGCACTTTCAGTACAGCACCTATAGATCTTTTGAGAGATTCAAGGTACCAAAGATTTGGTACACCACAGTATATACTATTTCTCTCAATGTTTGTTCTGTGCTGACAGCCTGAGGAACAACTTTTAATTGTTTTTTTAAAACACTGCCCAACTTTCTTTGCTCTGCTGGCACAGTTTGGGTCAAAAACCCCATATGAACTTGACTCCTTCGTTCTGGGAAAGTGGCAGAGGAAATTGTGCAAATTTGGCTGTGACACTGTTGTCAGTGTTCCCCAGAAGAGTCCCTTAACGTACCTGTTGTAATCGATGGCTAAATGTTTTCTTTTATTGAATCATAGACTCATAGAATATACTGTGTTGGAAGAGACCTCTCAGGATCATTGAGTCTAACTTCTGGCCCAGCCTAGAACACCTCAAGAATCCCACCGTGTGCCTAAGACTGTTGCACAAACACTTCTTGAACTCTGTTAGGCTTGGTGCTCTGACCATTTCCCTGGGGAGTGTGTTCCAGTGCCCAACCACCCTATGAGTGAAGAACCTTTTTCTAATATCCAGCCTGACACAACTTCACATCATTCCCTCAGATCCTGTCACTGGTCACCAAAGAGGAAGAATCAGTGCCTGCCTCTCCACTTTCCCTCTTGAGGAAGCTGTTCTTTTCCTTTAAAATCCAACTTTAACATGAATGGGGCAATTTCCTTTGTTGTAGCTCAAGTGGGATTTCCTACTTAAAGAGACAGTTTTTTCTTTCCAAATAAACAAATAACTAAACAGTACCAACACAAAAGGCAATTGAAAAACATCACGTGCATGGAGCTTACTGGGGGACTATAATACTTTTTTGATCTTTCAGCATGGACCTCTGAACCCAACAAAATAAACAACCCAGATTATGTCCTAATTGCTCCTTGTGAGCAGAGCTGCAGCACCTGGGTGTGTGGTTTCCCTTTATAAATTAAAAGGTCAAGCTCACCCCTCCTCCCTTTAAGAAAACATCCTGTGCCTATGCTCTCAGTGGCCTTAGGCAGCTAATCAGTTTTGTGCCAGTGGGTTAGTTGTGTGTGTGTCTAGTTTGAAAGTATTATGACCCTCCCCCACCATTTTAATCTCTACTAGTTGTTTCCTTTGCAAACATTCTTCCTATGTAATCATTAAAAGGATGCTGCTTGACAAATAGGAGCACACACTTATATCAAGCCCTGAACTGCAGGCTTATGATGAGTCTTCTGAATGAACTGACGTGATCTGCAAATAGCTTGCTAGTGTATACAAGGGACCTTGCCTCTCTATGCCTATAAACAGACTCACACAATGGGAATGAATTCCCAATCACACCAGTCTGCTGTAACAGAAATAAAATAAGAAGGGAAAATAAAAGTTTCTTGATTAGAACACAGCAGAAAGTTAAGATGGTGATTTACTTTCAAATGGAAAATTCAAGTGAGAGTGAAAACATTCTTTGTATTACCACCTCACAGTGTTTCCTTTCTAGCACACTTGAAATAAGCAACTGAGGATGGAAGAGAGCTTTGCAAAACATCTGCCATGTATCTATCCCCACGTTTTCTTTAAACTATTTCTAAGTGCATATTCTGTTGGTAGGTCAAAAGTTAAGGTGATTGTACTGGGAAAAACCAGCGTGCTCTGCCGTTTGGTTTGAGGGGATTTTTTTTGTTTGTTTGGTGGTTGATTTTTTTTTTCCTATTTGTTTGTTTGTGTTTTGGTGTGGTTTTCTTTGTTTTTTTGTTTACAAAGGTAAAGACATCAGACTATAGTGTTGACAGTTTGCTGCTTCACTTCTCTACTTAGGACATGCTGGTCTTTTTGAAAGAACTGCATTGTGTTTTAAAACTGCTCTTACAGAGTTGATTTCCCTTTAGGAAAAAATGTATTTTGGAAAATAAACAAACAGTCCAAGTCCTGACATGGAAAATGAGAATATCCCAGAAATGCTTTTAGTACTTGAATCTTACTTGAATGTTGAGCCATAGCTGAAGCTCACAGAACCTTAAGTAATACCAGTTGTAATAAGTAGATAATAGCAAAGTGTGACTTTTAACTGAAAAAGGCGTGTGTTCCTTGAAACAAAATAACCTTAATATATATAATGAGACACAGCAATTTTCTATTAGGCAAATGATGTTGATATAGTTGGAGAGGATGTTACAGTGGCTGCTTAACACTTGCATTGACATAGCTTTAGTTTTGAGCCAGATGCAGAATGTAGATTAAACTGTCTTGATTCGTTTGTATGTTTTTCTGTGGAAACAAAGTTTGCTGTTGGTGTGTCATAGACCAGCATCTATACTTGTTGGGGTTAGTTTTTCTGCAAAAGTATTTGTTTAAATTCTTGCATTTTATTTTTGTTTCTATTCCAACAAAACTTTGCTGGGGCGGGGAAATAATTTTCCTTCATGATTAGAATAACATAAGGTATTTCAAGCTGTATCTTAAATTTAGATCAATGAGATTTTTCTCAGGGAATGTCCACACAAAAATCCCGGAGTAGGGGAAGACAGTGACAAGTGAAATCTGTTTAAAAGTCACCAAGGCCTTAATGTTTTTGACAACATAATGATTCTTTGGAGGCTTCAATAGAAAGATTCATAATCTCATTATCATGACTGTGGTACAATTAATTAATCCATTTTATACAACATAGAAATTATTTGTACCTATGGGGCTAAGTTGTGTGCCTATGTCTATATCTACATATATCTCTATCTATACTATTTTGCCAAGAGGCTACCATTGCTGGACTTGTATAATAATTCATCTGATTTCTCTTTTTCTGAGCTTCCTATGCTGCAGTGTGTTCCCATCCTTGTTTGCACTCAAGTTCTTTCTAAAGGCTTGCTCCTAACAATGACAATAATTAATGAATGTGTTTCAAGGCTTCCCAGTACATCCTGCCGTTTCAGAGCTTGTCTTCTACACTGTAGGCTCTGAGAGGCAGTATTTGTTTTCATGTTTTGTCTTATGCAATGCCAAGCAATTCATTCTGTTCAACAGACAATAAAAGTGGGTGAAATTTTGCTCACTGTTACACTTTTTAAAATCTAAAGTCTTTTAACTCTGCACAGAAAGGATCCAGTGAATGTGTTTTGTATGTATTGTTACATGTCTCTATATACCTATGCATAAGTCTATTGAATTTCATAATGAGAAATTCATTTGTTAAGCCATGCAAAGAAGATGTTTCTCTTTACTGGTATAAGCAATTTTTTGCGGGTCATCTGAAACATTCTGTGTATTTTATATTGCTTAAGAAATAATAGAATCATAGAACCATTAAATAGTTTATATTAAAAAAGACCTTTAAGATTACTTAGTCTCACTGTAAAGCTAACATTGCTAAGCCCAGGACTAAACTGTATCCCTAAGTGCCACTTTCACTCATCCTTTAAAGACCTCCAGGGATGCTAACAGTACCATGTCTCTGGGCAGCCTGTTCCAGTACTTGGCATGAAGTAATTTTTCCTAGTATCCAATCAAACCCTCCCAAGCAAACAACTTGAGGCTTTTTCTTTTTGTCCTGTCACTTGTTACTTGGGAGAAGAGACCGACCCCAACTTGACTACAACCTCCTTTCAGGTAGCTGTAGAGAGTGATGAGGTCTCCCCTGAACCTCCTTTTCTCAAGGCTAAACAACCCCAGTTCCCTCAGCTGCTCCTCATAAGACTTCTGCTCCAGACCCTTCACCAACCTCACTGCCCTTTTCTGTACACACTCCAGCAACTCAATGTCTTTCTTGTGGTGAGGGGCCCAAGATTCAACACAAGATTCATTTCCCTGGTCCTGCTGGTCATGGACCAGCTGATACAGGCCAGGATGCCATCAGCCTTCTTGGCACTTGGGCACACTGCTGGCTCATGTTCAACCACTGGTCTTTTTTTGCTAGGCAGCTTTCCAGCCACCTTGCTTCAAACATGTAGCACTGCCTGGGGTTGTTGTGACCCACAGGCAGGACTCAGCACTTTGCCTTGTTGAACCTTATCCCATCAATCCAGCCTGTCCTGGTCCCTCTGCGGAGGCTTCCTGCCCTTCTGCCTAACTTACTAAAGGTGCACTTGATCTCCTCATTTTAGTCCTTGATAAAGTTATATATTCTAGCCTAAACCAACCAACTGGGCTAAACTATGACAGGAACTTCTATTCCACATGTTCCAGGAACCTCCTAGACTGTTGCCTCTCCTTTGTATTGTATTTCTAGCAGAATTTGGTAAGAGAGCCCATGAGAACAAGGGCTAGCGACTGTGAGACTGCTCACAGCTGCTCATAGAATATTTCATCTTTCTCTCCATCTTAGTTGGATACTCTAACAGATTCCCACCAGGATATCTGCCTTGTTGACCTTGCCCCATTCCTACCCATAAACATTTAAGTCTGTTGTCACCATCGTTAAGCTCTAGACCATCAAAACACTTCCTAACATAGAGGGCTACCCCACTGACCCTTCTTCCTTGACTATCCATTCTGAAGAGTTTATAGCCCTCTTGGGACACTCTGGTTGTGCAAGTCTACCCACCACTTTTCCATTATGGTGACTGTGTAATGATTTTCCTACTGCACGAAGGCTCCTGTTAGTTATCCATGCTGTGGGCATTGGTGTAGCTGCACTTCTGCTGGGCTATTGATCTGCTACCTTTTGGGAGTTATAACTCCTAATTCCTATGTCGCCATTTTCAGGCTCATCTGTGGTTTCTCACATCAAATGACCCTTGCATGTTTGCTGTCCCATGGGTCTCCATCCCCTAATTCCATTTAGAGAGTGGACTGAAGGACTCCACTAGCACACCATCCCTCTAACATCAGTATGCCACCCCCAGGCTTATCCCTAGTGAGCTGGTTTTACCCTTTTACTGTTGAAATCTACTTTAAAGTTCTTTCATCAAGTCCTGAAATGAATCCTGCTAAGTCCTGAGAAAAGATACTTTTCTCATTTGAGATGGGTGTACCCCACTTGTTTCCAGCAGACTTGGTGCTACATAGACTGACCTTTTATCAAAACCCCAAAAATTCTGATGGTGACATTAGGCTTGGAGACAGGTATTGATCTGCTGTGTCTCCCTGATTATTCTCTCATCATTCCCTGCAAATGGAATGATTGAAGAAAAAAACTCACTTGTGCTTCTGGTCCTTTAGCCAGTCATCCCAGGGCCCTGAAGTCTCTCTGGATTACCCTCAGACTTCCTGTTGCAACTTCATCACTACTTACCAGAAGACTGCATAGTGATCTGAGAGCAGTACTAGAGTAGGAAGATTTTTCTTCACATCTTTAATCCAAGCCCCAGGCAGTCAGCAGTCTTCCCTAAGAAGAGGATCCAGTTTGCATTTTTGGCCTCTGTTCCCAAAAGACAACCTCTTGCTGTTCCTTTTTCCCATTTGATCCCAGCTTCAGACTATCCATGTGTTATAACCCAACACTGCATGAATAAATGCAGCCCTCTTCTTCCCAGTCTTGAGCTCCAAGAGTTGAGCTCTTTCAAAGGCTGAAGAGTTTTGTTTGACACTTTTATTGTCCAGATGGTTTGTGACATGCACAGATTTATATTTGGTAATACACTGATTATCAAAACATATCTTGTTGCTCACATGAGGGTTACAACTTGATGCATAGATCTGTTGCAAAGATTGATAGTCTTAATAAATGCTAACCTATCAATTCTGGAAGTGCACAGAGATTTTTTTGTTGTTGTTTTGTTGGTTTTTTTTTTTTTTTAAGATGCTAGATGGCACTGCTAGTCCAGGCTTTATTTTGAACAGCTGGGTTTCATAAAGCTAACTCTGCAGTTACAAAAAGGGCATGTAAAGTATTACTTAAATTTGTCAGCCAGAGCATTCTGAGAATTATACACCATCATGCAAACAATAATGTTTCCACTGTAAGAGTATTCAGGTTTAGGTCTACAAACTCTAGTTAACTGCATTCAAACTTGTTGTACAAATATCCTTGTGTTTGCATTTTGTCTGCTCTGTTTCTTCTTCACAGGCAACCTCATTTCATAGTTGTTTTGTTATGATACCATGGAACTTGTTAGATATTTTAATTTTCTATTAAAATTGCTTGTTGTGGTACTTTAAATACTTTTTCAAATTTAAGAAGTAGAGATCCAGCTACTTCTTTTATTTCCACTGGAATGATTTCTTTCATAAATATTATGCCACCCATGTTGAAAGTCATAAAATAACTATTTTGCAGAATATTTAAGGATCTCTCTAACCACAGTTTTCTTATTTTATTAATTTACTGTAAATTCTAGTCTATGGTTTACCTTTCTTATTATAAGTTAGGGATTTGATGCCATTATCTGCTAACAGGGGAAGGTTTCATTTTAGGAATATACATTTTACAACTGAAAAATGAGTGGAGGGAACAAAAAGCAATCTTTGCTGTAAAAGACTCCAGTAACATGTGAAGTTGCTCTTGCTGCATAAAGATTTGTGACTTGAAAAAGTTTATACAATGTTATTGACTATTCATTCTCTGTTTAGTTAGTATCAAATTCCCTTCTTTTGTTAATTGTGCGGTAAGCTTACAAAGAAACTGCAAATTCTCAGCCTTTTGGGCAGACAGTTGGATACCGTGTCTAAGCGTTCAGAGCAACCAAACGGAACCTGCACCGTTCTGACCACTGGCTGGGTCACTGGCTGGGGCTTAAAAACTCACCTGAGTAACTCGAGAAATCCCTTCAATCTCCCCTTTTGATTTGCCTTTCACACACCAGTACTTTTTATTTCTTCTCATCTGTCTGCTATCATGTTAACAAGCAAAGGAGAATCTCAGCAGTTCATTGACAGCATAATAAAATGGGATTTGGATTTCAGTATTTGAAGAATGGCTTGCTTGTGGGGTTTTATGCTTTTGTCTCATACTTGTATTGCCCCGGTGATCAAAAAAGCCTCAAACCCCGCAATGTACGTCATTTGCCCTATGAATTGCTCACCTAGGCTGTCCAGTCATAAATGGCAGAACATATAGCATATAACAAACTTATTTCTCTGTAATACTGTATTATTAAACAGTGAATATTCTGTGGGACTTTTCTCAGGTAATTATTTTCTGCTAGATAAAGCTGAAGGTGCAAATACAGTTTAACTCAGAGGAATTGTAGCCCTCTATTAGAGCACTCTAGTTGTGTGAGTCTTCCTACCATTCTACCATGATGGCAACTGTGTAATAGCTTTCCTGCTGCACAGTGTCTCCTGTCTGTTGTCCATGCTGTGTGCCCACTGGTGTAGCTGCACTGCTGCTATTGATCCTGCCATCTTTTAGGGGTTACAAGGCCTAATTCCTGTGTCACCATTTTCAGGTGGCTCTGGGTATCCCAAATTCATTGCAGTCATGAATTAAGTGAACTGATGAGGTGAATTTGGCCTTGTGTATCTGCACAGGAAAACTCATACTTCCTCTTGGAAACCCAATGCAAATGTAACCTAAGATTCTTGCTTTGAAAATCTGTACTAGGTGATGCTCTCAGGTGAATATTGTGCTAAATATTTCATGACTGTTGAGAGATGTTGCTTGACAATGATGTGTTTAGGTCCTAGATGAAAATAAACACTGCTTTGTAAAAACAAGGCAGGAGTGAACATTGGTAGAAGGTTATTTCTTGCTGATAGAACAACTATTGTGCACTGCAGTACTGAAACACTTGCAAGTTATTCTATTTACTCTAAAATAGTGTGATTTTTAAAAAATTTTATCAGGGTGCATTATTTCAAAAGATTCTTCTGTATATATTTAAATTAATTCTAATATATTTTATTAAAAAAAAAAGGGTAATGAAACAGGTATCAATGTGAAAGCCAAATGTTGTAGCATCTATGGAAATACTCCATTTACTTATTTATCTTTGGGTTTTACTCAAAACTGCAGTACTACAAATACAGTGATGTCTACGAGGATAAACAGTTATGTGTATTAGTTTGTCAGCTGTTCCTAATTTTGCATAATTTAGATACTGTGAACAGGAGAGGTGTGCATTATTTATCAATAATGTATATGTGGATTAGTTTCATGTGAGAGAAAGCTGAGTAAATAAAAACACTGTAATGGGCTCTATCTATTATTAATCAGTGCAACAGAATAACTCTTAAAGTATTCCAGTACTCAGCAGGCATCAGTAACAATTTTAGACTTGTGACCTATTCTGTACTGTTTGTGATCCCTGTTTAAATAATTGTGATGCCATGTCTAAAAATCCTGTAATGGAAGTTTGATGTATGTTGATCTATATTTTTTTTAATATAGATATTAATTCAATTTGCCTATTCTAATTTTAATCTGTATCAACAAGGGAGAATTTCAAATTATGGCCTCCATTATTCAGAAACTCCCAAAATATATTAAAGCCCTTGCTGAGAATTCCATTGGCTTCTCATATAAATGGAGTCTGAACAGGAGGCTTTCAGTGAAGGGTCAGGTCTAAAATTGGCAGAGGCTGAGCACATCTTAGGGAAGCTGCATTCCTCTTACCAAACAGGTGCTTGGAAAAATAACCCAGAATTAATACTGGTTCCATACAGAGAAAAAACTCAAGATGGAATCCAAACCAGATGATTAGAGCTAGTCTAGGTGAAATGTGCTGAGCAAAGTGTTGTTGACCACTGTATCTTTGCTCTGCTCTTGGATGTTTTATTTTAGTTAGGATTTGAAAAAGTGATCTCAATTTGAAAAGCTTGTGGAGTGCCAAGTGGGTGGGACGCTCAGGCAGCCATCTCATGAGGGCTGGGAATGTGAGCTTATGCTGAGAGGCAAGTTTCCTGCAGAAAAGAAAGAGTGCATTTGGTTACTTCTGGAATCTGTTCAGGAGACTGGGGTTTTGTACACCATGCTGCAGAAAGCCTTGCTGCTTCTTGATGTGTTCATCTAACTCAATGAATTCCTAGTTTCCATTTGTTTGTTTAGTGGAACAGTCTTGTTAAGAGGGTCTGAAACCATCAATTCTTTACCTGGCATAGCCATCCAACTAGCCAGTACCTGGAGGGCTTTGGCACATATGGGGACATGAATTCAAACATCCTGAGATAGAAAATTATTTTTTCATTATCTTCATGTGTGCTATCATCTCTTAGAGTAAAAGTGATGTTATACCATGCATCTTTTGAATCAAAGGACTTGTTACTGCATTTTATGAAGGTCCTGCTTCCACTGGTGTTCAGTAGATGCGCTCAGAGAATGAATGGTTGCTAACAGAAATAGGAAGAGTGACATCATACATGGAGTTCTTCCTTACCTCTAAGTGTCTGAGGTAATTGTCCTGTTGACAGCAGAGTCAGTAGAATCTATACCATAGTTCTTCTGAGCATATCTTGAGAGATGGGAAGTTGTACCTGAACTACATTGACATGATCTCTCTTGACCATAGAAAGATTCCTGGTGCAATGTCACAGTGGGGTAACTGCATTGTAGAGCTCCACAGCTCAATGGAAGAGTCTTGGCTCCAGGGTGTTCAGTTTATATCTGCCCATGGGTAAATTAAATAGGGAGCAACATGTAACACTTAAGAAAGAAGCTGTTTAGTTTGCCCCAGAAAAAAATGGAAAGAGATATTCACACTAATAGAGGCACTGCAAAATTTAAGAGGTTGTTGAAGAAAGATTTTCAGGACTATTGTTTTGGAATTGTCTAAATTGCTCTTAAACTAGCATCACCTTAAGCCGATTTTTAATACTATATAGTTATCCTATTTATTTCAAGATAAAGATAAGTCTAGATAAATCTAATGCTGAAGGCCTGATCGGCCTGCCCTAGAGACGAACATTTGCCGTTACCTTCAACAGAAGCAAAATTAGCTTTAATTTGTGTGCACACGTAGTAAATCTGAGGTATCAACAAGCCCTTCCTGATACTACAGTACTTTTTTTAAAAAACTGTTCCATTTTTAAGCAAGTTAATTAGTTTCCAAGTGAGTAGGATGCTTTTATACCCTCTTAATATTCTCTTTGCAGTGTGTTGGTTGCCTGGGGTTGAAGTGTTTTTGATTAACTATATGCGATAATGAAAACCATGAGAACGACCTTATGCAGAAGTTCTCTCTTTCTGATGTTACAAATAAAAGAGCGGAAGTCTTAACAATATTTAACACACAGCTTTTTGTTTCCCCCTGCTCCTTCCCCAACACCCTCCAAGCCAGAGCTCCAGCTAATTATGGAAGTGTTAGAAATGGTTTTATACCAAGATTTTAGTGTTTTATAAAGTGTGTCCAAGCAGAGAATGTTTCTATTTTTGTTGATGAGAAGGGACAGCACAGTCTGATAAGAAACAAAGCAACTGCAGTGAGAGCTGCTTTGCTTACTGTGATGTCCTACAGTGCAATCGTGCAGGACAGCTGAGCACGTGAATGTTTAGGGCTTATTAATGAAACAAGTGGGATGCCCTGCTTCACTTGCACATTTGCTATTTTTTTCAGCTAGCAATTGTTGACTGTTGGACCTTTCCTACTTCCTGAAATGTGTGAAATGGATTATAACTAGCCTGTTGGGACTAAATAAGATGGCCAAATGCTAAGGGCTTAGCAAACAGTACTGTCTGTCTGTTCTGTACTTTGTGTTATAGGTCTCATTTTTTGTGTTAATTCCACTGCAAAACAATTTTTGGATATGGAAAATTCTCATGTTAAAACATGTATCACATGTTTTAGTCCTTGGTAAAGATAAGAGAGGATCTGATTCTTCTCCCAGGAAAATGGGGAGGAGTTTTGCAATTTCCTTTAATTAGGTAAGGACTGAAATCCTTGAAAGAAGGACACAGCCCTAATAGGCATACATGTTTTGCTATAACACATGGATTTAAATTTGTATTAAATGGGTGAATTACAGCCTTTGCAAATATTTTAAAGGCTATTAAGTTTGTTTGTATCAGACTGAAAATCTTGGCCTGTGTGTCACTAGTGTGACTGTTGGGAGTTCTGTAGACTCCTAGCCTGCTCTGTAGCGAGATCTGACCTCTTGACAGAAATTATTCAAGCTTATTTTGGTGGTGCAGGGGATGGCCAAAATTCCCTACAATAACACAGAAAGGCTTAAAGAATTAGATGTCTAAAAATAATTGTGGCTGTGCTGTTGAAATATATTATGTAGAGTATTAAGCTTGCTGGATATTGTTATATATTGTGTCAAGAGGACACCAGGCAGTGTGGTTTTCTACCCATGGGAATTTTGCTGCAGACTATCACTGAAGCAGGAACTGGAACTTAAGTATTATTATGTGGCATATGCTTAAATAAAAGATTTGGGCAAATGTTGTACATCCTTGTCATTAACTTCTTTTTCAGGAGCAGAGCTATGCCCAAAATGGAAAAGGGAAATAAAGTACAACTGCAGGAGGTTTAAATCAAAACAAAACCTGTTGTAGATTGTAGATTTGAGCACTGCAAACTAAAGCTGAATTTACTCTTAGCTTAAACTATTTTTAAGTGAAAATAATTCTACATTAATTGAAACTGGTATGTTTAGTTCTGCCAGGACTATGCTATTAAGGCTTTGTAAAAAGTTGCTCTGTCAGGCTAAGAACTTCTATTAGCTTGTTGGCTTGTTATAGTTAGGGGAATACTTTTGTTAATATATATATTTTTTAATTATTTCACATCAGTTGTTAATTGGGTACACATTTTAGTGCAGGACTCTATGTAATCACCCTTCCTGTAGACAAAAATCAAGAAGGTATTAAATAAAGCAGAAACAGCCATTGTCAGCACAAACAGAAGGACAGTGGGTAGTACAGTGATTAGATACAACTAGTTCCATCCTTTAAAAAAAAAAAAAAGGCCTCTCTTAGTCTCATGAAAAAGCTTCCTGTGAAACCATGTAGTGGTTGTAAACCTGTTGCTTTACAAATGCTCTGCTGCAACGGTGCTAAATTGTCCATACATTCAGATTAGTGTTTCTCTGAAGTAACACTGCCTAAATGTTTAAAGTAAGAGCAGTGGCTTTGAAAAGGTGTTTGGGATGATTGTAATATTATTTTTTTCCACAGCAGTGTCCTGATGACAAACAGACACATCACAGCATGTCACCTTTTGGCAGATAGCTGCTGGACTATAACTTGCAACCCTACTGGCTCTGCTCAGGATTCCAGAGTATGAATCTGTGGAGAATTTGTTTGGTTGTGTCCAAAGAGCATTGCTATGAGAGTACTGGGAAATTCAGCAATAATTTTGACCATTGGGAAGAAAAGTAGGAGATCATGCCAAATGTGACTCAAAGCCAATTTTCAGTTTATATTTAAATATTACTAGCCTGACACAGCTTAAAACCATTTATTTCTTTAAAAATCAAAAGTAACACAATGTCAGATGTGAGAAGCATAAGTCAGCTTTTTACTGGCTAATTTCAAATGGCACAAACCATATTTTTTGAACATTTGTGACTAATTAAATGTTACTTATTTGTTTAATTAGATGACCTTTAAATCCAACCCCAAATTATTTTATAAATATTTAGCTTTCCAATAGGCTATATCCAGATATCAGTCTTTTGATAGGAACCATCTGCAGCATTTGAACTTTCTGCATGTTGAAATGCTTTTTTATTCTTTTGCTTTCATTCTGAAAGCAATGCCTTTTTTACCAGTGTTAGCAATGTGGCACCTAAATGAGATCCCTCCTCTATGTTATCATACAGGCACACAGCTGAGAGGATTAAGGTCAAACATCCATAGCAACTTTGAATTAAACTAAATTAAACTGAATTAAACTAAAACTAATAACTGTTAAAGTAATAACTAAAAACTGCTAAAACTCCCTGTAGGTCATGCACATTTTGGAAATGCAGTTTTTGCCCTAGGGAGACAAAAACCACAGTAAAATATCTGTATTACATGAAAGTTGTTTTGAAACTAGATAACTCATCCTTTTTGTAAGGATAGTAAAGCAACCCATGGCTAGAAAGGTCCTAGTGATAATTGTTCCTCATCTGTCAGTAAGCAAAGAAACATCTTGCTGGAAGCTGCTGGTCTAAAGCAATAACAAATATATTTTTCAGTCTCTTATGAATTTAGTTCTTTTTATCTTTTGTGCCTTCTATTGATATTCCCTTTAACTATAGCAGTGCCATCTGAATTTAGAAGATAAGCTACTGGGTTAACTATTTCTTACTGTTTCATCTGTTCAAGTTAGATTTAATAAACCAAAATATCCCATTACATGAGATGAAAGGAATATATTTTCTGACAATAATAACTGCAGTTTGAAAGGGCTTTTGTGTTTTCTCCAGTGGGGTTTGTGTGTGTTTCAGCTAAATTTTAGGATAAACGTGCAGATTTTTCTTGATGGTGTGGTATCAGGTGCACAGATTGGGACGTGATCCTGCTAAACTCTGTTCAAAGAAACACCATCAGTGAAAGGTACTTACCCCCAAACCTGATTTTCAGAATAAGACCGTCTCTGTTTTCTGAATAGAGAATATAAATTGTTTAGCCTGAAGATCTTGTGGCATGCAATCACTTTATATATATATATAAACTCATAAATGATATTTGACACTAAGCAAACTGTTGCCCTTAATGTAACTGCTCACATTTGAAATGGAAGAATTTTTTGTAAAGACAAAGGTAAAAAAGAGGCACTTGCTCTTCCTGCATATAAGAGATACTTCTGTTATATTTTTCAGTTATGAAGCTGATATTTTGTAAAAAAACCAAGGCATTTCATTAAACATTGTGGTAATATCTGTGTTTGTTCCTGAAAAAGTCATTTTCAGTGTAATACACAACGCAGACATAGAGATCACTTTCATGAGGCATGTTTGAAGCTTAATGCACCCTCAGGGCTTTTTTGTGATGCAGTTTGTACTTCCAATATCTTTATCAAAGAAACCCCTTTGTCAGCCCCCTATGCATATGTTTATCTTTATGAGGTTTTTCTATTTGTAAGCAGTTTCTCGTCCTCTGGTCTTAATAAGCATACCTGTTTAAAAAGTTGGTGAGTCTGGAGCACCTTTGCAGCAGTCTCTCTAAGCTTTATCAGCTCAGTGGAGGTTTACAAATCCATACTAATGCAAAAATAGAGCACGCACTTCTTGTTTTTGCCTCTCAGCCTGAGCACTTGAGTGGGCAGAGGAACATTATAAGAGGATGAAAAGCTGTAGCATACTCACCCTGCAGGGCAGAGGGTATGGAAGATCACATCTGTCTCTTCTTCTTCAATCTGGATCTTATTAATGCCATCAAGCAGTGAATCCTCTGCAACTGTAGGCTGGACTTTTCCTGCTTTTCTGTTACAGGCCTGAGAATGAATCGAAGTTCACCAAACTTTCTGCATCTAAGTAGACTCAGCGTCACTCAAAAGTTTACTCCTGGGGCTGAAGACAATAACAGATGGGATCATGTTAGTACAAAAACCCCATGAAGCTGATTGATGTCTGCAAATTGATTGGAGTGTGAAGATGTATCTCTTGAGGGCTGCCCCTCCTCCTGTCCAGAACCTGCCCCTCTAAAAGGGAGGCAAAGTTGCGCAGGCTATAGTGTATGGAGGGGAGGCTATCTAAGCCTTAGCAAGCTCTGCCTTTGCTACCTCTCCCATTCTTGTTATCTTTCATATGAGATGGACAGATTGGAGACCAGGGAAGAGGAATGTAAAAGGCCCTTACACAGGATAGAATATATAAGTAAACAGCCATCCTAGAAAGGGAGTGTGGGAGGTGTGAGGTGTGGGAGAAGGACAAAACAAAAATCTTTCTGACCTTTCCTCTTCCCCTACTCCCTCCAATTTTGAATTCTTTCTTGTTTCATTTGGTGCTTAATAAAGAGGGAGCTCATTTTTATGAAATATGTTCCTGATAAATGTGATACCTTTCTATTGTAGTGTATTATATTTTCTATAAAGACAGTGGAAACCTGTGAATGCAGCTTAAACAGATATTCTGTTATAATAAGCCGAACCTGAAATGCTTGGGAAAATATAGCTTTATTATGTACATATTTCCATGGGTTTCCTGTCATGAAAATGGCTGTCTGTTCTAAAAGGATTTTTTCAATAAAGTGCAGTAGTTGAGAACATCATTATTAGTAAGCCCAATCCCATTGCATGCTTAATGCCAGAATGTCATCAAATTGCCAGTAAGAATGGATGGCAAGAACTAAATGTAAAATATCAGACTTTAGTTAACAAGTTGAGCTAAATACAAGAGATTAGTAACCCCAAGGGTATTCTGGGGTGAGGAATGTGACTACAGATGGAAGTGTCATCTAAAAGTGATACTGCATTAAGAAACAGCAACACCAAGACACTAAAAGAAATTTTGGAAGATCATATGAGAAGGAAGTGGATTTTTTCTTCCTCCTTGCTGTTTTAAATTTTTTGGAAAGCAGATCTGCTTGCCTACCAGTGAAACAGGGAAGGGATAATAAGAGATACTTGGATGTCACAGTTTAGTTATGTCAAGATGTGAAATTCCTTCTAGATGAAACTGAGGCACATAGATAAAAAATGTAAAAGCATGTTAATGGAACACTTGGGCTGTAGTTCAAGTTTCTGGCTTTCAGTTCTCTAAAGAAATAGGCATTCTATCGCAGTGAATACTTGTTCATATATCCTTGTACAGCAGTGATGTCTGCAAAGAAAGGGGAAGAAGGGTACACTTGAAAGAAAGAATCATCCTATTATGGAGTAGTACAGCATGAATCTAAATTATTTTGGCACAGGGCAAAGATTTTAATTTTTTTTTCTCATTAAACAAAACGTCATACAGACCTGGAGCCTTGCTTCTAAAGGTTCTCATGAAACGTTTACAATTGAATTTTCTGTTGAATGTTTACAAAGGTTTTATTAACTTCAATGTAACCATACTTTAAAAGCAAAAGCACCTTTAAACTATAAATGAAGACCTATATCCTCTCTAACAGCAGCAGTGCAAATCTGATTTATGAACTGAACCAAAACAGACTGGTCGAAATTACTTTGAGACTAAGGTAGTTCATGCCCTGGATTTGCTAAAGAATGGGTTAATGCCACACTTTTGTCAAACAGTACAGTGGTATTTAGTGATGAAGAGTTATTTTATTTGAAAAAGAATCTTTTCACATAATAGTGCCACCTAGCACCATATTAGGACATCAGTTTGTATGGCTGAAAGAAAAAATGAGATCTATTCACGAGCCCTACTTGCTGCAGAATCCTGGGTTGGAAGTCTTCCACCCAAGAGTTGGCTAAGTTTAGCTCTAATATCCTTGTAAAATGTGAGAGTCAATCTAAGATGGGGGTAGTTTGTAACTGTCTTTTTATTTCTCCCAGAAAACACTCAATTTAAAGTCTGATTTAGCAAAAGAGTGATCAAGGGGGAAAAAAATAAATCTGGAGTTTATAATGCAACAACCTGTTCAAGGTTTTAGTGGTGAGTTTTGTGGAATGTAATATTTTGGTACAGGCTGGTTTTTGAGACAGAATTTTTCTATGAAAATTAAACAGGATTTGGAAGTCTGAGCTAAGTTCTGATTTGATATCCCTGAAATCCAGCTCAGATACTTCAGTACTTTAGTTTTACTTAGTTAATTTATGATGTTGTTGACTTTTTAGTGCTCTTGGCCTGTGTTCTGGATCATGAAATTGGAAGTCTTTTAGCCACTAAGTAAAAATTTTCTCCTGGAACTGAAAGCTACTTTCCTAGGGGGGCTTACTGGAATTGAAAGCAGTTTAGTACAGTTTTCCAGACATTGCATCTAAAAAAAACAAAAAGTGAGTTAGAGAGAGAAAAAGGTTGTAAACCACAGTTTTAAAAGAACTATATTGCACATCTTTTTATTTTAGAAGTCTAGATTTTGACTCATAGGGAAATAAATTTATTGGTTTTAATTATGGGGGAGGGCGTGTGTTTATTTCCTCATACCTGTTGGGGTGAAAGGAAAAGAAAAAGTGCACCTGTCACCTATCAAAGATAAATTTAAAATGTTTCCTCAGCAGCAGTTTAAAAGTTCTTTTGAAGAATATAATTCTTATGTCATTACAACCAGGTGAAATTTATGTAGATAACAACATTAAGTGCGGTTGGTTGAGCAGAAACTTTGGAAGATACGTAAATGAATTGTGAGGTATGAACCTTCTAGAATGTCTTGAAAAACACTAAACAGCATATACTTCTAATTGGAATTAAAAATCCCAAATCAAAAGCCTGAAGAGCAGTAAGTCATGATTATCAAACCAACGCTAATGAATTTAGACTTTTAGTTTTGGTTGCTTTCAGTAAAATTCCTGATCAGTTGTCAGCCTTCATTTGTGTTTTTCATAAGTGCTCCTCAACTGTCTAGCTAGAGGACACAAGTGTTGCTTCTGCTTACTTCACATTGGTATTGCCTGCTTTGGGTTTACTTTAGTTTGCTAGCTTGTTTTGTAGATTTGTTTTGCAGAGCTGGGTGGTGTGGGATCCACACAGCTGCAAAACAAGCACTGCTACGATATCTTGTTTGAATAGATCAGGGTGCTGGAAGGAAGAATTAAACTGGTGATAAAAACTGCTAAGAAAGTGAAGGAGATGCTTGTCAGAAACAAATTACCTTTCTAATTTTTGATGTGAGAAGAGAGCAAGTAGTACTGCAGATTGTTTCTTCAGCTATTCTGTGGCCCTAGTGATTTCTTTTAGGAAAGTTTCTTTGGTGACAATACAGTTTGAAAGAGTACAGAAATGAAATGAACAAAGAACAGAAGTTGTTCTTATGAAATACCAGCAAAATCAGAAGGCTTGCTTCTTCCTCTGTTGACTATTCAACTTGTTAGACACCAGTCTCACACACATACAAATTGAACATTCAACACGAGGATTTTTTTCCCAGACTATGTTTTTTGTGCCTTTTTCCCCCTTTTTTGTGGAAATCTTTCTTCTTTTTCTTATTATGCTCAAGACAGAAATAAGAAATAAGAAAAGCAAAGTAAGGGGATGTTGGTGATAAATTGACTCAATATCCTCACAAAGATTTGGGCAGGCTTTTTGAGGGCTATCTAGATTTTTTTAATTTTTTTTTCTACTTGTTACCTGCCAGGTGCTTATTTGTGCTAAATAAAGCTGTTGCCACTGTCTTGAAGGAAAAAAAATAAAGGCTTGGATTTATATTCTGAATGAATTCTGTGGAGGCAGCTCTGAGGGAAGCTAATAAACTTTCCTGTGGCAATGGATTTACCATATGTAGGATGGAAAAAATTCTGTCAAAGATGGACTGGTGAAGAAAAAGAAGAAAACAGCCCAAATGTTATAGAAACAGAAGTTTTTAATGTTGTTTAAACATATCTTAAAATGGCCTTTTGTATTTCTGCAAACTCACTGCTTCTTCTTCCCTACACCCTCTGCAAAGAACTCTTGTCTCCCATGCAGGAATGTCCTGGGAAGATATCCTGAAGTCTTTTCATTGGCCTTTGTTAACCCTTTCCTATTGGCTATTAACTCTTTACCTGATTGGTTTTTCTGTAAGACCCTGAACCTGTAATTGGTTCTTTTTTATCCCCCCCCCACAAAGCCTTATAAACCCCCATCCCCACGATAAACATCCTCTTTCATCTGTCCCTTTACAGTGGTCTGTGTGAGCTCCTCACGAGTTCACAGGGCCACATGCTTGGGGGGCAGGGGGGAAGGGCATTTGCCTCCAGGGAATGGCCTCACACCCAGGACCTGAAGGTTCCCCCTCCAACCCATCTGTTGTACTTTCCTTATGCTTAGTAATTCTGGAAGCCAAACTCTAAATATGAAAATATGAATACCTAGCAAGTACATGTGTTATATATGCTGGTCCCATTTATCATTGACTTCTATACATTTGCCTTTGGAAAGACTCTTGACATCTTTGAAAGTGAAACATTACACAGACCAGGTGTTAATAGCCACATTAAGACAAATTCAACTTGTAGTTCTGTCAGCATAAATACAAAGCTATAGGGTTGCCTTTCAGTAGGCCCTAGGGAGGAACAGTGCACATCCTCTGAGACTTCAAAATGATTCAAATTGATGTTGTTGTTCTTGAAACATTAAAGTGAATGATGAAAATAAGGAAATGAGTGCTGGCCAGAGGTTAGCAGGAGACAAACATTGTGCAGCCCTGTCCATGCAGCTATCCTGCTTTTCCTCCTTTGCTCATGACCTGCAACGCCCTAAACATTCTAGTCCTGGATCTTTGTGGAAAAGCAGTTACAAGCTGTGCCAAACTGTGTGATGCTTTTGTGCTCTGAATACATGTCCTCCAGGGTCTAGGATGAAACCACCGCATTCATTTTCACTTGAGTAAAAACTACATTGTTTTTGCAGTTATTTGGCATCATGTTCAAAAAATATAAGGCCAAATTCAGCTCTAGTGTTGCAACTCCAATGATTTAAATGGCATTTTGCCCACCTACATCAGAGCTGGATTTGGCCCATCATCTGGATCTACTTAGTGAATACTGTGGTAAATGTTCAATGTCTTGCACAGGGTTTTAGTTATGTGCTTACCATTGAATTAAATGGGAATTTTATTCTTAGGATCTAATCCAAATTGTGAGACTGTAGGACTGTAAAGTGAACTGTATTTTTTGTTAAGGTTTGTGCAGCACCAAGCACCCTAGAACTTAAATTACTTTTAAAAATTAATATATTTTGAAATTTTGTCCAGCTTCATTAGTTAGTGTATATCTGCAAAGTTTTGATGATAAAAAAGCACCACAGTAAGCTGAAAGTCTTCATAAATAGCTCCCTTACTTGGCACCATGTGATGAGCCAAAGTGATCAAGTAATTTTGGTCATATTTCTTTTTCATAGAAAATTAGGTTTTCAAATACTGTATATTTTTCAAGTGGATTTTGTTTTTCTAGGAAACAAACTTTCTAAAAATCTCTTAGGATTTGGAAATGTTTTCGTTTTTGATAGCCATAATGTCTTCCTTTGATAGAGGTCACTATTACTGGCTCTAACTCACCTAAACTAAGTGCTTGACGTGTTCCTCCAAGATCTTTATAAAAAAATTATACTGATGAAGTCTTGGAACGAGTTTGGTTTTTTCCCCATTTCTAAGAATCTGATTTCTTTAAGCATGAAAGCTTTCTAGAAGAGAAATTAGCAAAAATTTTAGTTTTAGAAAAAGGAACCTAAATGTCTTATTGGTCTTGCACTCTTGGCTGATATTGTTTCAGATTTCATTTAGCCAAATAAAAGAAATTACGTGAAATTGCCTAGTTAAGGCACTTAGCTTTAGATTTATCTAGTGGTTGCTTTCATGTAGTTGCAATTTGTCTGTCCTGTCTAGTTCTAAATTCATCAGTGATGTCCAAATATGTTATAATTTGGGATACTGTTTCATGTTGTAGCCTTTTATAATCCCTAAGTATATATCTGAAATGTTTGTGCTGACTCTTTCTCTCCCCTGGCTGGCAGCTCGGTCACTTAGAGGGCGTGTGAGGAATCAAAGAAAACTTGGGGTGGTGGAGGAAGGACATGGTGGACATGTCAGGGGTGAATTCTGCAGCATTTACACCTACAGAATACTGCTTAATTATGGCAAAATGATCTCTGATGTCAGTGGGGCAACATATGGAAAAGGCCATCTCTAAATGAGATTGCTCAAACCAAATGAAATGAAGTAAAAATGCAAGTGCATAAGACTAGTGTTGGATTGTGGCAGTAAATGCACTGACATGAAATTAAAATCTTTACTCCATAGGGGAGGGCTGTACTGCTGAGGGATGTATGGTTGAGAATACTGAGGCTGACCAAGAATTAGTTAGTCAGAAAACAGTCCAAGGATCTTGTGTTCGTTGCAGCTTATTCTGCAAAGTTATTCATAGAACAAGGGCCGAGAAGTTGATGTGAGTCAAAGATTGATAGGAAGCCTTGGAAACCATAAAAGCAGGAAGCAGCAACTGTAACTAATTGAAAACTTTGGAGACTTCGTCTGGTTCACCACTAAGGCAAGCCACAACATGTTACTGACAGAAATTCAGCCTTTAGGTTTTTATGATGTATCATGTAAAGATAAAGGAAAATAAATAATGAGCTGATTAGACATCCTTTAGAGTAATAATTTTTAGAAAGTATGACTTTTAGAAAGTATGAAACTGGAGGACATGTTGACTTTGATCCCACAGGTAGTTCAAGATAGTTCATAGCTTTCTCCCGTAGGAGACAATGTAAAACATTAAAAACAAAATATAAAAAATACATTGTTCTGATTATAGAGTGAGGAAAAACTCAATGGGGAAAGCTTTTCTCCAATGAGCAGTAAGGGATATAACCAAAGTTTTTGGGAACATATGATGTTTTCAAGTACTTAAATTATTTCAACTCTTTATATAGAAGAGGATAGCTTTTTGGTAAGAACTGGAAGAATTCTAAGGGTATCCAAGTGACTGTTTTCAATTTAGAGTTCACACCTTAACACACAGGAAGAGAAATCAAGTTTAAAGTAATGTCATCTGTGCTCCTGTGCCTCCAATCACAGAACTGACCATTAAAAAGGGCTAGGAAATGTCTTCAACACTGGAGGAAATTCATTGTTTTGAGAGCAGAGAAGACTTGTGTGCAGTTTGGATGACAGGGCAATGCCATTGTATTGCCAACTACTTGGGTGACTTTTGATGGAGGAACAGCAAAAAGGATTTCAATTAGTGAAGAAAGGATTTTTATGAACTAGATTGTATTTAAATTTCCAAACTGATCCTTGTCACTTGTGGCTTCTGTATGGGAAATTACTTTTATGCAATGCTGAAAGTTGCTGTGGGATTTGCACTTGAATAAATTGAGCTTGATTGGTGCAGAGTTTGAAGGCTGCAAATTAAATGCTTAAAGTCTTGGTGAAGACTATAAATGCTAGAACATAGAAATAATATTTTTTTACTTTCCTGGTGTTCTATTATCCTTTACTTTCTCAGAGCTTATTTTTGTACGTTTCCTTTCTTGTTCCTTAACAATAAAAAATGTAATTATCAGAATCCTCTCTAGATAGCTGTCATTGCAGAGTTGTTGCATCTCTGTCTTCAGCACAGTATTCCTGAATATAAGACAGTTCTGAGCTGCAGGTAAAGACAGTAGAAACCCAAAAGAAATTAAAATAATTAGGTACCCAACCAGGAAGCAGAAAATGCTTGGCTCTTGATTAGAAAAAGTAGCCAGAAAAAGAATTCCAAACTTAGACCCCTTTGGAGAGAGCCTAGCCCAGTAATTGAGAAACTAAACACTATATCCTTGTTGATTCCAGAAAAAAGAGCTCATTTCTTTGTTCTGGACCTGGTGCAGAAATTGAAGAAACATCCCAAAGGGATGAAGAGGAAATCTGGAACTCTCCCAGCAAGTTTTTTGCTTAATAGAGGATGGCTTGTGGAGGAGAAATTGCTCATAACTTGAGAGATTTCCTTGCAGCTGATAGATCTGGCTAAAAGTTGCTGATAATTTCAAAGAACAAACAATGCTCTCTGGCAGAAATTTAGCAGAAAACTAACAATACTTAATCAGGAGACATGCTATTTGGATTTCAAAAATTTGGGAAAAGATAAAACTTCTGTAAATAATTTTCTTTAAATTAAAGGGAAGGGTGGTAGAAAACGGGCTGTAATCAGTTGACTGGGTATCAGAATCTACCAGTTTTACACCATTGTATTTTATATTTTTTTTTTCTTTTTTAAATTGGGTAGAAGGAGATTAAAATCTGCTTGTGCTCATGGGATGTCTTACTTGCAATGTCCTAATGCATAATTTCATTTCAATAAGCAAGCACTATAATATGAGCTGGAACAGTACAGCAGGTGGGGATTTCAGGTGTGATTTTGTAAATGTTTTGATCATCAGGACTAATAAATGTAGTAGGAGATAATTTCTGAGGTTATATACTGCTGGAGCACTGATTTGCACTCAAGAACTTTGTAAAGTGAACACCAATACCCTTTTGAGCACTGGATTAATAGAGGTATATGTATATGTTTTTCAGACACTTTAATTTAAAGAGCATGACTGCTATTTTATATTTGCCCCTCCAAAATGCATCTAAGAAGGACTGAAAGCACAATGATCAATATCAGTGATAATTGGAAGGATGTATAAACACAAAAGAACTTTCACACTAAGGAGATTGTGGAATCATACACATTAGGACCCACACTGTTGCATTTTCAGGAATCACTTTCAACTTCTGGACAAAATTTCTTCCTGAACTTTTTTTAGATACTTAATTAGCTATACAAGTACTTTCACTTACATAGCTTGCAATGACAAACTTAGAATAAAAGTAGAAATAAGATTGGAGGTTTTCTAAGACCCCTTTCTTTCAGCAGTTAATCCACTTGAACAGCACAATATAGGTCTGGTTTATTACTGGTTTTGAACAAATAACCTTTAATCTATACCCCTAAACTAGCTTTCCTTTTTTTTCTTTTACCACGTGGCTTTTAATTTTTAAATCTGCTTGTTCCAGTTTTATGCAGGCTGTGTGTGTGAAATGGAAGTCTAACATCTCACTGCCCTTCTTGTCGTCTTTTTCATGCAACCCCCCTGAAGCCAGAACACCACCACAAAGGTCCTTCCTTCTCAGCGTGCATTCTCATTCAGACACAGGGGCCCGGCTAATGCTATTGTACCCTTAAGCCTTTACAGAGCTTGTTGACTCCATCTCTGCTCCAAGCAGGCTGCCTTGCCTTGGCCCTGATCCCATGTGCTGAACCTGAAGAGCAGATTCCAGTTCTGGTTGTATTCTTGCAGGAAAAGCTGCAAATCACACAGACTGCCAAGAGGTGACCTCTGAGGCACACACCAGTGGCAGAGCAGCTGGAACTGCTAGTGTAGAAGTACTTCAACTCAGGGAATCCATCACCATTTATTTTTTTGGGAAACTCCTCAAGCTCAGCAAACCAGTTTGGAAACGTGTGCTCCAAAATCTTTGCTTGGGGTAAGATTTTAATAGTTAGCAGCCCATGTAGAAGAATACCTTTCAGTTCTGCTGAGGTTGAATGATTCATTGTATGAAAGGCATATTAAAAACAGGAAGGAGTTGTATAATTAACAGACCCATTCATATCAGTTGTGAACTATATATGCTTTCTTAAATAATTATTTAATTTTATCAAGACAGTTCCAAAAACACTGTGATGTGTAACTAATAGTACAAGCTTGTACACGATTATTTTAGGTAAAGGAGTAGTTAAAGTGTATATCCTGATAGCTATTACAGTAATTGCTTCATAACTTTTAACATTTGGAGTGTATTGCTAATACTTATGCTAACACCAAAGTTTTGTGATTGTCAGCATGGTTCTCCTTTTCCTAAGTATCAATTCTACCTACAGTTATGTGTTAAAATGTATATACATATTATTTTCTTTCTTTCAGGCCTGAAATGCAATTGTGCAAATACTTCAGAAAATCAAATAAAATAATCATAATCAAATGTTGCTCAACTGTGTTTGGATCATACAAGCTAAACTCTGATCAGACATTACAAACAATATGCTGCAAAAGCTGGGGTGGGTTTATTGGTTTTCTCTCTTCTGGACAAAAGTTGTAGAGATTTGTATTCCAGCTAGAATCATTCCAAGAACTTTGTGAATAAATTTGATCAAGTCTGCTCTTGATGCTACTTTAAAAAAAAATTTAAATAAGGCTTTCATATCTTAGCTTTGGAAAGGTTGAACTACTTTTTTAGTATTCATGTCTGTGAGTGCTCAGCTTTGTGTTGCTACTTTATATTGGCAGCCCTCTTCATGTAGTTTTGTTTTTCATGATGAACTGCTTCATACTGCTAAGAATCTCTGTCTTTTAAGAAAAATACAGTGGAAAGAGAAGACCAGTATGTGTCCTGAAAAATGATATGTGTCAGAATATTTTGGTATTAGTATTTCTGATGTAAACTCAATATTGTCAGAAATAGACTTACTCTTGATTCACCCTTTTTGGGGAAATCTATGTGCTTGCTACTTCTGTATTTCCTTTCTGACGTGGGTGTGTTGTCTTTAAAGATCATCTTTTTTATCTTTAGTTTGTCATTGGACTATGATGGCTTTGTGTGTGTAGGACACATGATACAGGAAGAGACATTTTTTTCACGTCAGTATTGTTTTTCTTCTTGCTGTTCTTTCTTGCTTAGGCCCTCATGGAGCGTCTGAAGTTTCATCCAAATAGAATGAGGTATGCCATTTTTGTCAGCATCCTTGACTAGACAAAGGGATAATACAATCCTATATCCCTTTTGTGTTACATTAGATGCTTTTGTTAAAGAGGGGCTTTCAAGTATGAACGTGCAGTCAGAGACCTGCAACCAAGAAGCAGGTGCTGAAAGGGTAGCCTTGACCCTTCAACTAATGCTTCAAAGTCTGTAGGATTGAGAGATAAATTCTGATGTCTGCTCATGAGGATAGCCACTTGCAACTGTACTCCCCAGAGTGCCTCAGTGCTTTCATCTCTTTGAAAAGCAGGTCAGGTTCTACTAGTGAATGTAACAGCAGGTTATTTTGATAGGCCTTCTTTAATCTTCTTTAGTTTCAACATTAAGAGTGTTATTTTGTTTTAGAGGCATTTTGGTGTTCATTGGCATTTGTGTCTTGCGTAACTAACATCATAAATTTTAATAATTACTTTGGCCATTTGATAAAGGATAAGGTAAAGAGGATAATTTCTTTTAAGTGATCTTGCTTGACTCTGAATTTATGCTAATTTTTACTCTTATGAATGGTTCAATGTGGAACTACCTGAAAAAGCCATAGAGTTATGTATGTTTTTATCTGGTGTTATATAGAGGAATGAAAAACCTGAAAATGATACAGTTTAAAAAAAAATTTCTACAAACTAGTTTGTAGGCTACTAGTTTGAATTTTGTATAATATGGAAAGTCTCTAAAGTCATGGGAAAGGAATATAAAGTATCCTTAGTTACTAAATTTGTTTTGTCTTTTTTCAAATTACATAGTTTTAGATCAAAGTTGGGGTTCACATCTGAATCTTAAAATGGCCTCCTGTCCATTGGGTGACACTAGTCATGTATGGAGACCGTGAAGTTTAGACACAGCACTGATCCTCTCCTGACTGTAACAGTACCTATAAGCCAGCAACGTGATGTTTGTATTTCAGTCTGGTTTTTTTTTCCAGTCTGTATTACATGTATTACAGTGCAGAGCTGCAGAAAAGTGGAAGGGTTTTATGACAATATAGTGACATTGCCTTTGGGACTGGTCTTAGCACACACTTCTCTGCTTTGAAGGTGCTGTATCCACTAGGGTCAAGCTGCCTTAGTTTCCTGATCCTGCACTTCTGTGTGGGATGACTGTAGGTCCCATCCATTCAATTTTCACCATTCTTGGCCCCTGATACTGAAAATCAGTCAACTCAAGAAGGAGGCAGGTTAAGATGATATTCCAAGTGATTGCCCTTGGAAGGATATATTTCATGTCTGTCCTAAGAAAAATGAGCATGGCATATGCAGATAGATGTTTTTCTTCACTGTAAGCCCTGCACAAAGAAAATTACTCCTCTCTTGGTTCACTGGCTCCTGTAGGCCTAATAATTTGTTTTAGGAAAGTATAGTTTTGCCAGTATGGAATTACAGTCTTAGTGATCTCCTTCTGATTTTCTGATTCAGAATTATTACAGTCCATCTGAGCATATTCACAGTTCCAACTAATTCTTTGCAGGTTCTTGAAACTACATTATGTAATGTGTGATTTTACTTTAATTGCTCTTCCTGAAACTCTAATGTTCCTGTTATTGCTGTTCTGAAAATAAAACATCTATGTAAGAAGATTATCATATTTTACAATTTTGGGACAGTCTCAAATGTAAAAAGCACGTCAAGGTGAGCTGCATAACAGAATGAGGAATGCAGATCTTCCTCATTGTCCTCATGGGAAGAAAGTAATCATGACGCAATATCTGAAGCCAACTGAAGTGATCTTGGAAAAGGAAGACGAAGCCTGACCACTGGCTACAGATCCTTAGTGTTATATATTTGAACAGTTTGAAATCTGATTGCTGCCATTAGCATCACTTCAAATTGTTTATTGAAATCCCAGGTCACATGTGGGAATGTAAAGTTTCATTTAGATTGCCACTAAAGTAATTTCTGAGAAAACACATTCTAATTTTGGAACAGTGTGTCCTGGAGAAAGAGAATTGAAATCCTTGGAGTTGCTAAGGGATTTGATTAAATGAATTTGAGTTAGTACTCCAGGAACTTCATCAATAATGACAAAGAGTCAAACTCCAGGAACTAACTGAATTTTTCATAATATTGTTGTGAATTGCCAAAATTAATCAGTGCAATGGCCATCCAGTCTTCTATATTTGTCTTTTTTATAGGCCATTTTATAGAAAAGAAAAATAAATTGGTGGGTTTTTCCTGTTTCCTAGGAGTCAATCTGAAGCTACAGTGGAAAAAGAAAATGAACAGAATAAGTCAAGAACAGAATAAGTCAAGAACATCTTGCAGGCATACACACAGTCTTTACCCATGGTCAGGAGGACTTAATGATTTCCTAGTTAATATTTTGGCCACAGCTGTAACATGTTTTGATATTGTAAGAAATACACAACTTCTATTAAAACCATTGCAATAGTCAGAGAACACAAAACTGTCTATCTTTTGTTGACAAAATGATCATTAGATCATGTTACAGATTTTCTTATTTCTTTCCTGTTTTTGATGATAAATCTGTCCAGTTATAACTAAGATAGAGCTACCTCAACACAGACTTTATTCAAAACCTCATGGTGACTATTTTTTGTAGCTTGTCCGTTTATTTATCTACAGGATGAGTGTTACAGACCCTGACCACAAAACTGTGGCTCTTCACATCCAGTTGCTGCAGTCTGTAATTTGGGTAAGAAGGACTTGCGGATACTGGTGGATGAGAAGCTCAGCATGGGCCAACAGTGTGCACCCATAGACCAGAAAGCCAAATGCATTCTGGGATGCATCCAAAACAGCATGATCAGCAGGTCAAGGGAATTCTACCCTTGTACTCTGCTCTTATAAGACCCAACTTGGAGTGATGTATTGACCACTGGGACCCTTGGCTTCAGAATGAGATGAGCCTGCTGGAGTGACTCCAGAGGAGGACCATGAAGACAATCAGAGGACCAGAGCACCTCTCTTGTGAAGACAGTGTGAGAGAGTTGGGATTGTTCAATCTGGAAAAAAAAAAGACTCTGGGGACACCTTAGAGCACCTTCCAGTACTGAAAGGGGACTACAGGAGAGCTGGAGAGGGATTGTTTACAAGAGTGTGCAGTGTTAGGAGAATGAGGAATGGCTTCTGAAAGAGTTGGTTTGGATTGGATATTAGAAAGAAATTCTTCACTGTGAGGGTGGTGAGGTGCTGGAATAGGTTGCCCACAGAAGCTGTGGATGCCCTATCTCTGAAACTGTTTGAAGGCCAGGTTAGATGGGGCTTTGAGCAAACTGGTCTGGTGGAAGGTGTGCCTGCCCATCGCTGGTTGTTTGGAACTAGATGGTCCAACCGAAACCATTCTATGATTCTATGGTTCTGTGACTGAGTCTTTGAAAGTGTGAAGATGTCTCTTGTCAAAATGTGGTTTCTCAGGCTTCACTGGGTTTCTTCTTGCACTGTCAATTAATTCCAGAGTGCTCTGGATTATACAGTGCCTCTGATCTCAGCATACAAAAATCTATTTTTACCTCTGCTAGGGCTTTTTAAAGTCCTATTCCACCTCCTTCCCTACCACCTACTATTTGGAGTGATAGGCCCAAAGAAATATCCATTGGAATCTAGAGTCAAAGAATTAAATTCAAGATCTCTTCAAATTCTATCTTACTTCCAGGCCTATCAGAAAAACTGATCTCATTTTAAAAAAATTCATCCAGCAGTTCATCTTTTCTTTCTGTAGGCTCCACCCCCCCAGACACACTGTATTCTGGTTGCGTATAGGAATGAAAAAAGTAAAGATATGAAAATAGCATACACTTGACTCTTTGGTTTAACTATAACAATTTGAGTTTTACTAATTCTAACTGGACCCAGTGAGAACGAGTCCATGTGCATGGAGAAACAGTTGAAGTTTAGACTGTCAAGGGAAACTGATTACCTACTTTGGTTAGCATATGCTGAACTTTACACTATTGTTTCTGCTGTCTGAATATACATACAAGTTAAATCCCAAAGTCTATTAAAATTCTGGAATCCATTTCACTTTATCAGTATGAACTTTTGGATAGCCCTTTTTATTGCTTAAAGGAAAAAATTAATTGACTTAAAGCTGATTAAAATGTATAGCAGTTCTTTTTTTATAAGCAAAAGATACCATAACACCACAGTGGATGACTCCTACCTTCCTGCTTCAGTTAAAAGAGTTCAACTTCAGGAGTGCTTTATCTTAATAAAGGTTAATCAATTTTTGCTGGACACACTGCCAAGTAGATTATGCGCAATTTTTGTTTTTTCCTTCATGGTATAGTTTGAGCATAGCTTTCTCCTCCACACCTTAGTAAAATAAATATGCCTATGAAGAAAGACATGGATCTTAACTCATTAAAAATAAAGCACTATGATTAAACCAATTCTCAGGAACATCCTGGAACTGAAAAATTTCAAATAACATTAAAAACTTCAAATATAAATCAGTCTTTATATAGTGAAGAAGTCAATGTAGTGATACTACAACAGGGAGTTCCTGTTTATTCTCTGAACACAGAGGTATGTGTCTGGATACACCTGCTTGAGAAACCTGCACTAAAATGACCACAAACAAGTGAATAAATTTGAGATGCCTCATGCAATATATGCTAGTACTTTTTGTTGTAAAACTAAAGGAAATCTGAGTCACTGCAATCTTAGAGTGTAGTGCCAAACAAATGAGAACCAGATCACAAATAATGAAGCCAAGTACATCATTATAGGTTGAGTAATGTGAACGACTTACATAAACTGTGGCTGAAACTCAAGATTTAGCAAAAGACCATCACCCTTAATTGCATAACAATTAAAAATTTGTTAGTCTGCAAGTTGTCCATCAGGAATAAAAATCTCATCAATTGAAGTCCTTTTTAACATCTTTATCATCTTTTATAGATGATTTAGATGAGGGGATTGAGACCATCATCAGCAAATTTGCAGATGACACCAAGTTGGGAGGGAGTGTCAACCTGCCGGAAGGCAGGAGGGCTCTGCAGAAGGATCTGGATAGACTGGAGAGTTGGGCTGACTCCAGTGGAATGAAGTTCAACAAGGCCAAGTGCCGGGTCCTGCACTTTGGCCACAACAACCCCTGCAGCGCTACAGGCTGGGCACAGAGTGGCTGGAGAGCAGCCAGGCAGAAAGGGACCTGGGAGTTTGGATTGACAGGAAGCTGAACATGAGCCAGCAGTGTGCCCAGGTGGCCAAGAAGACCAATGGCATCCTGGCCTGGATCAGGAACAGTGCGGCCAGCAGGAGCAGGGAAGTGATCCTTCCCCTGTACTCTGCACTGGTGAGGCGACACCTTGAGTATTGTGTTCAGTTCTGGGCCCCTCAGTTCAGGAAGGATATTGAGGTGTTGGAGCAGGTCCAGAGAAGAGCAACCAGGCTGGTGAAGGGACTTGAGCACAAATCCTATGAGGAGAGGCTGAGGGAACTCAGCCCTGAGAGGAGGTTGTAGCCAGGTGGGGGTTGATCTCTTTTCCCAGGCAGTTATCAGTAAGACAAGAGGGCACGGGCTTAAGCTCTGCCAGAGGCTTAGGTTGAATATTAGGAAAAAGTTTTTACAGAAAGAGTAATCAGACTTTGGAATGGGCTGCCCAGGAAAGTGGTGGATTCACCATCCCTGGAGGTTTTTAAACAGAGATTGGACGTGGCCCTTAGTGCCATGATATAGTAATTGGAGTTGGATCAGGAGTTGGACTCAATGATCTTGGAGGTCTTTTCCAACCCAATCTGTTCTATGATTCTATGATTCTATAAAGTCATAAATATTTAGGAAGGGCAATTTTTTATTTTGATTTAACTGTTTTTTCTTTATTTTACTTTTCTTATGAATTGCCTTCAATTTATCCACCTGCTTCTCCAAAATAGAGAAATAATTTCCCTTTTTCTTCACTAGTCTCCATTTCCAGCAAGCTTTTCCAGCAAGCTTTTTCAGCCTAGGATTTTTATTGAATCCTCTGTCTCTCTGAAGACCTTTCTTGTTTTACTAAGAATGCTTTTTCATGATTTTAGTGTTAGAGTCCTCCTTTTCTAATCCATTGGTTACATATAACAATGGTCCAGGTGATCCTAACACTCTCTGGAAAAAGTGATATTGGTACTGTGAAGTCCACAGGACTTATGATAACTTTGTTTCTACTCTTCATTTAAAAAGAGTAGAAAAACTTATCAACCAGCTTCTGTTAATGCTGGCTAACATAACTATTAGGCATTTGCTGTCTGCACTGAATGAAGTAATTCCCTAAGAAGCACCATTTATGAGATGCACACCCACATGATGAAATAAACCACAGATTATCAAAGGCTTTAGGGGTTTTAGAAGACTCTGGATGAGAGTATGAAGAGAGAAGGTATCAAACTGAGAACAAAACTTCCTGCAGGGCAGTGTTGTAACATCTCCAGTGTGCTGTCACACGGCCACATTAAGAAACTCTCACTTCTCCTTAAATTGCCTCAAAGACCATGGAAATTCTCTGATGGCAGGAGGTACCAGACACTGAAATCTTACTAAGAACAAATGCAGCACGGATTTTTCTAATGTACATTTGAAGTGGTTGGCCATGAGATCTAAAAGTATGGAGGCAGATTATCCCCATAAGACATTTAAATGTTGTAAACACTCTTGTGGGAGTCAGCTTAAGGGTTATTAAGATTTTCTAGATATAATCCTAAAAATGTGAGAAGTCCACTGATTTATAAACTCATGATGTTCCTAACAACAACAAAAAATGGCAGAAGATGATTTACAGGGATGTAAGTACATTTGAAATGTACTAATTTCAACAACAAATGTCCAGAGAGTTGAAGAAAAGAGAGCCTTTTTTAAGAGTGAGCCACACTAAATTAAGTCTGACAATTGTGTAGTGAAAACATTCCTTGGATTTCATAATCATAAGAGAACTCATCAGCAGCATTAATGTAGAGAGGAATTTGTTTGCTGCCGTCATGGATAATAAGCAGAACAGAACAGTCTCTAAGCAGTAGCTAGTTCAACTTTTATAGTTCAAGTTTTCCAGTTCCCCTTTTGAATACCTTCAGAAGCAGAAACAAATCTAATCTCACTTCTGAATTGTCTTCCTAAAGAAATTTCTTATAACAGGCACCACAGAATTCAAGCAGGAGATGAGATAGGGATTTGTTGGCATCTGTTGAAAAGATATTTGATGGAAATGACATAATATTACAGACTTGTTATAGCAGCTATTTTTCTTCACTGTCCTTACAGCTCCTTTATCGAAGACTAATTACCTGAAAGCAGAAGCTCTTACCTAGTTCAGGAAGTCTGAAGTCCAGCTTGAAGAAAAGGCTCAAGTAAAACCATTTTGTGTGACAGAGAGAATGAGGATGAGCCTAGAGACTAAAAGTGTATGATTGCCATTGAGATATTTGTGAAGCAAATTTATCTGGTGGTAGGAGGGCTTCTCCACATTAAATCATCAGATGGAGGTCAGTACTAACTTTCATGAAGAATACTAGAATGAACAACTTGTGGTACTTGTAAGCAGCTCTTGCCAGAGCATTCTTTGTTCATTCCTGCTAGATTAAATAAGTTACTGAAAGCTAGTGCTCCAGTGAATATTGACAAACTAGGCATTTGCTCTTCTTCTGCATCTGGTTCTTAATAACAGCTGGTGCAGTATATTCTCTCTGGTTTCCTGAGAGAAGATTTGGTACTGTTGATCAATCTCCCTGGGTTCCAGACATCACACAAACTGAAATATTAGAAAGTAGAAAACTAAACATATGATTTTTAAAAAATTTTTATTTTCTACTGTGGCTGTTCTTTGAAATTCTTGAAGAGGCAGATGTCCTTTTAAATCTGACAAAAAATACCCCAACAACAACCTCTGAGTTTAAATTAAAATACCAACAAGGATTTCATTATGTCAATTCTGATTTCAATCATTTTCCAAAAATTACAGACCTATAAAATTCTTTGTTTTAATTGCCACTTACCATTCCAGAGATGAACACTGAACTGCTTTTCCAGTTAAACTGCAAATGCCATACTGGAATAACATACATACATAACATTAGTGTTGTTATCCAATGTCATGAATTTGTCTGGATATTCTGTAAGGTATGCTCCTGATCCCTTCTTGTGTTTCTTGGCAGTGGAGAGCTGCAAAGAGCTAATGAGAATCCAAACACCTACTGGGGTACCTCTGTATTCTTAATAGACAGCAAAGGTTTGTGAATTAGATAAAATGAAAAAGTGAGACTTGACTGTATGATCTTAGAGTTGATAATTGTACACATAAAGATTTTTCCCAGAATTTTGTTGGTTTGGTTTATAATTTATAGTATTACCATTATTATGATTGTTTATACTGGCTTACATCATATCTTCTTCTGATCATGGTGTATGTGTCTTTCTGCCATACTATAGGCCTTTACAGTTCAGTTCCTAGAAGTATAGATAGGTTATACATCAGGCAGAGATAGCCAAAGCACAGAGCCAGAATGTATGCTGGTTGGGGAGAGTCAATTATTTGGCATAAATCCAAACAAGTTGGGAAGGTAATTAAGCAATATTTTTTGAATGCACCTGAAGTACTGGGTGATTTTAAAATGCAAGCATACTTAATGACTCATGGCTGCATGATCTTTGATCCAGGACTAGAACCTTAAAATTTGAGTTTCATTCTATCATTCAACTGTGCCTACAAATTCCCACTGCTATTTAAAGATTAAATATTTGTAGATTTACAAGTAAATTTTATAAGTACATCTCATCTAACCTAAAGTATTCACAAAAATTTAAATATTTATCACAACTTTATAAGTACAACATGGACATCAAAATATGAACACAACTACATAGACATTGTTAAGTGACAGTGGAAAGCATTCAGAACTAGGTTTTCTTAACACTTAGCAGCACTTATTGTTGAAAATATTTGTCACTCAACAAATTCCACTAAGTGTCCCCAAAATGGGAACTAAATTAATTCCAAAGCCTCTTAGTGACTGTGAAGAAGGAAATAAGACACTGGGGCTACCTTTATCACAAAACCAGAATACTTCATAATTCAGTGAATTTCTTAGTTTGCCCATCTGAAATTGGGGCCTGCATTGCAGGTCAGCTTTTGTTTGTCCCTCCACTTCAAGTAAAGCAAGTCTTCTCCCACTTAACAAGTGACAGGATAAGAGGAAATGGCCTTGAGTTGTGGCAGGAGAGGTTTAGATTGGATATTAGGAAAAATTTCTTAATGAAAAGTGTAGTTAGGCAATGGAAAAGGCTGCTCAGGAAATGAGGGAACCACAATTCCTGGAAGTATTCTAGAGGCATGCGGCTATGGCACTTGGGAATATGGTTTAGTGGTGAACATCATGGTTCTGGGTTTAACGCTTGGACACAGTGATTTTAGAAGTCTTTTGCAACCTTGATAGTTCGATGATTCTATGATCACATATTTTTTTGTTATCACCAAATGTTTTATCTGCTTTAACTAATTTCTTAAACAAAATTGAAGACACCCTCACCTCTTATAGGTTCAGCTGATTGTAAGCTGAGAGCTCCTCCATTCAGGGCTAACTAGCCCAGCCCTGTTATTTAAAGGCTGGACATCCAGTGTTATAGTCTGCCATAATGATGTGTATTTGCAGTTGTTTTTGTCTCAAATAAAAATACCAAGATATTTGTTTATAACCAATTCTAATTTAAAGATTTCACAGAGATTTCCAACATTAGTCCAAAAAACTTGCACCATTATTCTTTATCAGAGGCTGATTTTTTAACTCAATTCAATTTACTTTTACATATATTAGTTCTTATTTACAGTGTCGTCATCAATAGTATTCAATTTGGCACCTTCATCCTTATGTTTCTCTGTTCCTCTAATTCCTGTGCTTCAGTTTACAGTAGCTGTTTGTAACTTCTACCGTTTTCTAAGGTTTCATATCCTGGACTAGTAGCTCTTCATCCATTTTTTTCCCCCTCAGGTTCCTTGTGTTCACACAATAAAGGTTGCAGGTTTGCTTTATTAATCATGCCTAAAACTTCTGGAGAGGAAGTTTCCCACACACATTTGTTGTACACAGACTTGCCTTGTGGTTTAATTTTAATAAAAATGGGTCTTTGTTCCTTTTCCCCAAATACCAGCAGACCATAAGTTTGTATTTTTTGCTCAGCAAGAATAGCACAAAATCAAATAATATTCTAGGAGTTTAGTCAGGCCTTATGCAATGCTTGCAGTAGGAATAAAATTCAAGTGTTACTCAGTGTTTTTATTGAACTAAGGATTATTAATTTTTGGGCTTATTAAAGTTAAATCTGAATTGAGGAACAGTCAAATTTTTATTCCAAGTCATTAAAAAACCTCCAAAATTCTTATCTCTTAAATGGATTTTTTTTTTTTTCAAAAGTAAAAATAAGTACTGTCCTTTACTTGCTGCCTTACTGCTCTCCAGCAAAATCTGGAAGCTGGGGAACATCCACTCACCAGTAGCATGCAATTCCAGGAAGCTCAGCCCTACAGGGGCTGAACATGGGACCTTGGGCAGGGGCCTTGTCTTTTTTGGAGGCTGCCAACTTCCAAGGCTCTCCAGACTCCCTGTGCTGGAAGTCTTTACTTCCTGCCGCTTTCCGTTTCCTCCCCAGAACAATTTGCGAAGTCAGAAATTAGCATTTTTATCTTAAGAACTGCAGTTTTCAAAAATCAAAATATAAACTTATGCTTGAAAAAAAATAATGATGAAAGAAAATTCCAAAATAGCCCTAATACAAATACACAAATACATTCAGAAACATCCCTCTTCTATTGGAAATCTACAACCCATCCCAGTTCGAATCCGTCACTTTGACCCACAACTTGGGAAATAAAGACTATTTAACAGGCATTACTTGAAGGTCTTAATTCTGATAAGGCCTCAAATAATTTCCTTTTCCTGGAACATCTTTCTCTGAGCCATTAACTTCCAGACACAACCTGCAGCTGGTGAAAATGCAGGTTGCTCAGTTCATCTACCGCAAATATCAGAGTAAAATTAGACTATTTATTCTAGTAATTTCCAAGGAGCAGGATCTGAAATGGACTTCTAGATCCACGGGAAAATAAATCTGAATGTTCATCAGGGGTGTCAGCAGAGGAAAGAAAAAACTAATCATAATTTTGTTGCTTATGTGAAAGTCTGGCTCTAAACCTTGGTGCAGTGCTCAAAAGCAATAGTGCTATGGCCTGAATCAGCATTATTTGGCTGTGCAAGATATAATCAGCCACTTGACAAAGTGATTGTGAAACTTGGACTGCTGACGATATGTCTCTTACAGCTTTAAAGGCCACAGAAATGTTTTAAGAGCTGCATTTTCATAAATAAATTAATATCAATAATTAAAATATTCATTAAAATAATACAAGTATAATTATCTACAATGTTGCCATAATATATACCTAGAGACTAATTTACCATCACTCCTTAGTTGTCAAACAAGTTTGGCGAAAAACAATCCCCAAAATATTTTCAAATTTTTTAAAAAATGTTGGACATGTTTTTGATCAGAAAAGCTGGAAAACCACTTCTGCCCTTCATTACAATGAATATAATTATTAATGTTTTAATATAATTGTATTTTATCAGAAGTTATTTTGATATAATAAATAATACATAAATAATAATAATAATATATAAATAACATATTTTAACATATGTGTTTTTCATGACACTTCATAAATGTAGCAAAGATTAAAAAATTAGGTTCTACCTAGTGCAACCTTTTTCCAGCAAGGTTCATATTATAAATAGTAATTCTCAGTGGAATTAGAAAAACATCCTGTAAATACCTACCTGTGAAATAGGTTTTATAATATATATAATTCTCATAATGTTACTTTTAGATGTTATGATATGGGTTTGTAAAATGCATAAACCAATATATTTTATATCAGAAATCAGTAAAATATTTAAGAACATGATTGTATTTTTTTTTAATTATATTTTGAAAAATAACATTATGGAATTGTGAGATTAAAATATATTAATTTCCTATATTCCTATTAATATGCAGTTCTTGTAGACACATACAGAAAAGATACAAAACATATCAAACAACAGATCAGATGGAAAGGATTTGCCAGCATCATTGCATACTAATTTTCAGTTTTTCTAATTCTTCTTATGGACAACATAGTGTCAGTAGAGCCTCTCTTATCAGTCAATAAATAAAAGCAACCTTCTTAAGAGAAACACTGCACTTCCACTTGCATCTGCTCAAGTTTGAGCAGATGGTTTTTGAGGTCCTTAGGATTGGGCAGATAACTTCAGCCACTGCACCGACCACACGTAACTGGTGAATTGCAGATTTGGCAAGGCAGAATAGAAGGGAAGGGCTGAAATTGCTCACCTGATGGTTGCTCATAGAAGAAAGACTCTTCAGCAGGGTAACCATTGAAGTGGATGACTGACAGTGATCTGTAGCTTAGAGAAAGCTGAGGAGGTATCACTGGTGTCCTTCTCCCCACTTCCTGATGGGGTTGGGGTGTGCAGAATTCTTCTCTGCTAATGCTGCAAATACAAATCATGCACCATGGACTGGGTTCAGCTCTTGAGAGGTTGTAGCTCATAAATGACAGGAAAGAGCTTTTCCAGTAATGAATGTGTACTCCTGCAACCACATTTAAAGTAATTTGTTAAAATCTACTCTGAAAAAAACCTAAGAGATATCCTTCCTATTTCTTGTTGGTCCTGCTTCTGCTCTTTAGCTACTCCTGATTTAACTGCATGTTGCTCATCTACCAAGGCCAACCAACAGAGCAATGTGTGTCTTTGTAATTTAAACATACCAGAATATGGTTTGAAAGGTCCAACTTTGTTAAAAGTTTAAAGAAATGAGTGATATTTTGCGGACAGCCACTCTGGGCCACCAGCCAGGAATCATAAAATCATACAATAAGCCAGGTTGGAAAGGACCTCTGAGATCATCAAGTCCAATCCTTGATCCACTACCACCATTGTTACTAGACTATGGCACTAAAGTGCCACATCCAGTCTCTTCTTAAATACCTCCAGGGATGGAGAATCCACCACTTTCCTGGGCAGCCCATTCCAATGCCTGATTACTCTCTCTGTAAAGAATTTCTTCCTAATATCTAACCTAAGTCTCCTCTGGCAGAGCTTAAGACCATGCCCTCCTGTCCTACTGCTGATTGCCTGGGAGAAGAGACCAACCCCCACCTGGCTACAACCTCCTCTCAGGGAGTTGTAAAGAGTGATGAGGTCTTCCCTGAGCCTCCTCTTCTCCAGGCTAAACAACCCCAGCTCCCTCAGCCTCTCCTCATAGGATTTGTGCTCGAATCCCTTCACCAGCCTGGTTGCTCTTCTCTGGACCTGCTCCAGCACCTCAATATCCTTCCTGACCTGAGGGGCCCAGAACTGGACACGGCACTCCAGGGGTGGCCTCACCAGCACTGAGTACAGGGGAAGGATCACAGGGGAAGGATCACTTCCCTGGTCCTGCTGGCCACACTGTTCCTGATCCAGGCCAGGATGCCATTGGCCTTCTTGGACACCTGGGCACACTGCTGGCTCATGTTCAGCTTCCTGTCAATCCAAACTCCCAGGTCCCTTTCTGCCTGGCTGCTCTCCAGTCACTCTGTGGCCAGCCTGTAGCGCTGCAGGGTGGTGTTGTGGCCAAAGTGCAGGATCCAGCACTTGATGAACTTGAATGATGAACCCAGTGGTGAATCTGATATTGATTTTGGCTGTTGTGTTTGCTTTCACAATCAAAACAGGTTAGGACAATGTATTAAGCAGGAACTAAAAAGTATTAATCTGGTCCTCGACAGGCATTCCTATGTGTTTAGGTAGATTCAGATTCAGGGCTTTGGCACAGGTGAATGAAAAAGTGAGTGCAGGGAAGTTCAGTTTAATGACTGAGTTCTCTGGGGTAATCATCCAGCAGTTAAAAGATATGCCAGGTTTGGCAATAGGACATGATTCTGCAAACAAGATACTTTAATATAAACTTTGTTATATCAGTTTTTCCTGTTTAATAAGGTTCTGACCTTAAGATAATTCAAATAATTGTACTTGAGACAATTGCTTATGATGAGCCAACTCTGTTGAAATAAAGAGCTTTTGAAATTTCCTCTTGCTTTCCCTAGGGAATTCTGTTGTAAAAATGCGTTATGATATGACTCTAAGGGAACTTGGTAAAGCAGGAGCTTTAAAGACAAAAACATTTTTTTTTTTTTTTTCCTTTTTGGTCCAAGTAACAATTTGAGAAGGAGTTATGGCAGAGGCAGTTATATTACAAATATTCACATCATATCCAGGAAAACCCATTGCATTGTTTTACAGTATGCATCTTGGTCAGTGACAAAAGCTGTATTTTTACTGGGATCCAAACTGACAACTGCCCTAATTCTTTGCTTTCACATGTTTATTCCTTAAAATGTTTGAAATGTCCCATGTTAACATCTCAACCAAGGGAGTTTTATCACTTTCTTTTTCAAATAAAAGAGAGTGGATAAATCCTCCAATTAATAAATTGTACTTTTAGTGGAGTTACCAACCCTTCACTATATAAACTAAAATAGTAAATGCCTAAGATTATAAACCTGTTTGAGTATCTGATCCTAGCTTCTTTGTGATTACAGGAGTGAAAAATTTCCACATAGTTACACCCTGCCTGACACTGCTTCATGTCTGAATTTTCTGGGCTACTGTAACAGAGTGACTGAAAAAAAGTTGAGAAATCCTCCTGGAATATCATGGATGTGAAAGAAAGGTAAAAAGCTTGATAATGAAAAACATTTTCTCTCCTAGTCACAGTAATGGGCAGTTACTAACCCATCTTTTTCTAATTGTAAAGTATATCTGTAACAGTTCCAGTGAGGATTTGTTGGACTGACCTTAGAGAAAGTACTTGGTCGTGCTCTAGATGCTGCACTCTTCTTTGACTCCTGAAATTCATAACTTTAGTCTGACACTGTGGCTGAAACAATTTAACACTTCGTCTACTCTTAGTGCTAAACCTTACATATATGGACCAACTCCAGGCCAATCAATAGCTCTCTCTCTGCAGCACAGATAATTTACTTCAGGAAACATAATTTTAATTTCATGATTTAACATTGTCCTGTATTTCTTGTTTGGTATTGTAGTCATGCTATGTATGTTATTTCCTATCTGGAGCTCACTGAAAATCAGTCATTACAATTGCCAGTTTCTCTGCAAAATCCCATTCTTGTAATTTTTTTCTGTTTCTATACTTATGTTTATTCCTGGGGTATATGAAAAAAATCCACTGATAGAATACTGTGAAACTGGGGCCTTAAGAATCCCATGTGTCTGTGAGGCAAAAAAAGAGACACTTCTTTATTAGTAACTGTTTAAACTTTTTATTATAAAAAATCATCAAACAAAGGCATACTTTTAAAAAACAAAAGATTTTAGTTTTGGACTATTACCAATTTTTATTGGAGAGAGAGACTAAAGCAGAATATGCTTCCAAAACACTGGCACTAGGAAGTCCTGAAACAATTGTATATTTTAAATTCTCCCTTCTGCCTTCCACTTGCTGTTTTGCTGAACAAGCCAGTTTTAGCTTTTCAAGACTTCTCAGAAACAATTACAAGGAATGCAACCTCATTAGTTGCAACCTCATCAGAAAGCCATAAGTAGGTGATTATGATTCCAAATCAGTTTTCAAAGGGTAATAAAGATTCTTTGATTATGTCTTTTCTGGATAGATTTGACACACTGGAGAAGCAAGGTATATCAGGCCAAGCTGAGAAGCTAGACAACTACTCATACTAGTTGAAAGAATGGAGTTGGGCATCTCTGTTTGATACTGATCTCTGCTCTGATAACACTGCAAAGAACATTGTAAGTATGTATTAAAAATAATGGGAAAAGACACCATAAAAATAGAATTTGTAATACAGTTAATAACCTGACAAACAAGATCAGGTAGCAATAGGTCTGCTGGAGGCTCTTTGTAGAGAGTCTCCTCTTGCCAGAGAACACAGTGCTAGCAGAAGCTGAGACCTTGACCTAACCCAGGTAGGATGTGTGTCCTTCCTAAAGGGGCATGTCACATCTACTCTTGCAATCTGGTGCTAGAGTCGCCAGGAAAGATGTTCTTTTAGTGTCTGTACTCTGAGAATGAGTTTACCAAAATATAATCTGAAATTCTGTAATACGGTTTTACTCTGTTGTTTGTTTTGGCTACCAGAAGTTGTGTTTTCCTTCTCCATCACGGTTTATGTAACTCCTGTGTTACTATACCTTTGCTTATTCTTTGCTTTTTCATTGCAGATAAAACTGTTATTTAGTGGCAGCAAGTGAAATCTCCAAAGTTACTTGAGTATTGCCCTGTTATCTAAATGATTGGTTTGAAATCATCGTAATGAAGTTGGCAGATTATTGTTTGGTTTGGTTTTGGTTTGTGTTTTTTTTGCTTGTTTGTTTGTTTGTTTGTTTTGGGTTGGTTGTGGCTTTTTTGTTGTTGTTGTGGTGGTTTTTTTTGTTTTTGTTTTGTTTTGTTTTGTTTTTAAATGGAGGGGGGAAGCTGCAGAGAAAATTACCTACTTCAGGCAGCTGCCCCATGTGCAACTGTGGAGGAATCTCTGGGCTTCCTTGTGCAGTCTCAGTCCCAGAATCCTCAACCACTTCCTCCCAGACCCATCTCCTGGACACCAGCCTGCAAGGCATGTGCCCAAGGGATAAGCCTTCACAGGCTTGAGAACAAGTAATTCTCCACCGTGGAGGGCATCTGGATTCCAGGTGGAAAAGGACTAGGAAGCTGAAAGATAAATTTTCTTCTAAACCACTTCAGTCCAACTCTCTGAGGAAAGTATGGTGTGCCAAGGTGGGTGTGATAACATGTCTGAGGCCATCACCATAACTGTGCCTACTCTGAATGGCCTCATAGTTCAAAACCAAGCCTTACTCTTTTTCAGGGGTCCCGCAGCTGTTGAAGATTGTTACTTGCATGAGATGCTTCACAGTGTACTTACATTACACCAGATTCATCTTGTTTTTCTTGTGTTCTCATGGATCTCAAATATACGCTCCAGTTCTCAAGTGTACATATGCTTCTGTGTACCTATTTTGCCCTTTCTTTAATTTGACTTGTAGACATTTTCATTTAAGAGTTCTAAACCAAGTGAGAGGTTCACATTCCAGAGACTCCAGATGAGCCCTAAAAAAGATAATGATATTTTATACAAATAAAGAGAGAGAGCTGGAGTTCTCTGTGGGAATTTTCTGCTTTGAGTAGCACAAAGGCAGAAGAGATGTTTTTGTCAAAAAAAGGAGGCTCTTGGAAGTATGTTCTTGTATTTTAAATGTAACCAAAGGTGGTGTTTAATCACACATGTGATTGTGTAAATATGGAACAATTCACTTACAACTAATGTAGTAGTTCTGGTGTAATTTCATTCAAGACAGATCATTATCAGGTGCAGTTAACTGCGCACTCTTGTTTAAACGTGGTTGTCTAAAGAAGCATATTTTTCTCAGGAAGTGGTGTTTTTTCTTAACCTTCTCACCTATTTTCCAATGTGTTACAATGTTTAAAAATTAATCACTTTGCTTGTAAATTTAAAAATGTTTCTTTTCAATCTAAATACACTAAATTTCCCCAGATTTGAAAAGAAATCAAACCAACCCAAACCATTGCAGTGGTGTATACTAGTATAAGAATATATCTTATGCCACAGTTTCATGTCTGAGAAGAATTCAAGTCACATCATTTGATCCAGATGTATCCTCAATCCGGACTCAGGAAACACTAAAATTTAAGACTGTTTTCACAGTGTTTACTTGGCTAAGTTGTACACGTGTTATTTTCTATTCCTAGTTTCCTTATTAAATGGAAACCTTAATGTATAATTTTGTTATTTATGGTCTACCATAAAAACTACAGGATATACAATGTGGAGTTAAAACTGAGGAGGTTGAGGCTTAGCATTTGGCTTTCCTGACTTTGTGTGAATGTTACTTTATTCGTGTTAGCTCACATGTATTTTCTTACATAAATTTACTTGCTTAATGGAAATTCTAAGAGCTGCAAGGCCACTTTTGGCTCTCTCAAAGCTGTAAGTCTGTTACCTCCTTGCTCTTTAGAAATGATTTCATGTCTGTTTACAGCACGTCCCTGATGTGAATTCTGACCAAACAGTTAAATAAACAGCGATTATTCTAATTGACTAATATGAAGCCTGCTATGAGGGCAGTGGAAAGCAATTATTCAGTTTAAGCCATTGCTTGTTTTAAATTGCTGTTTTGATGTTGCAATAGATGGGAAGGACTTTTCCAGGCAAACCTATTCCTGCCTCATGTATTGCTCCAGCACTTAACTATTGTGCTCCCTCTGCCGGCATCCAGCCCTGGCTACTCCTGCTCCACCAGGAGGAACAGAGGGTCGGGACACCCGTTCTGCTTCCTGCCTGCCCACATCTCTCCTCTGGAACTGGCCCTGACCCTCACGTCAGCCCTACCGGGGTTGTTTGGGAGGAAGAGAGAAAAAGATAGTGAAAGATGAAGATAATAGGAAGGAAAGAAGGAGCAAAGGAAAGAAAGGAGAAAAAAGGAAAAGAGGAGGAAAGGGAAGAGGAGGAGAGAAAGGAAGAGACACAGGAAGAGAGAGAGAAAAAGGGAGAAATGGAGGGAGGGAGGGAGGGAGGGAGGGAGGGAGGGAGGAAGGAAGGAAGGAAGGAAGGAAGGAAGGAAGGAAGGAAGGAAGGAAGGAAGGAAGGAAGGAAGGAAGGGTGAGAAAATCATTCTAGGAAAATGGGGGTGAAGAGGTTGAAATAAATAGCTGGCAGGAGTAAAGAGGAAGCAAGATTGCTTATTCTGATAGCAGTTTATGGTTCGATCAGTTTAGTCGTAACATTAAGCTGCATCCTTAGATAAGAATATGATAGTTTAAGTTTAGCTGCACATTAAATTTATAACAAGGGTGACAAGTTACTTGTCAGAAGGAAACTGAAAATATGTAGGGAAATGCTAACTTCCAGTTACTAAAAGAATCATTAGCAGCAATTTAAATATAGATATGACGTATATATTGCGGAGTACTTACATACCTTGAGTGTCCTTGACTGGAAGTGACTTTTGTGTGACCAAACTGCAAATGAAATGTCTGCTTTAGATATTAAGTAATTTAATTAATTCATTGCGGCTATAACTCAAAAAAATATAATTTATCTGAGAATATCTCCTGTTTTGCTATTCTACTGCATTCCTCTCTCCAAGCACTAATACAAGGTGGATGGAAACAGAAAACCCTAGAGCAACGGAATAGAAACTGCAAAAATGAAAAAAAAGGAGGCCTGAACAAAATATTCATGCTTATAAACTAGGTTGGGTTTTGGTAGGTTTGCTGTTAATGCTTCACTCTCTTGACAAACTGAGATTGACATTCCTGAACTATGGGTGCCGTTCTCACATAGTTAACTAAATTAGTATGTTCTGCCCTCTTCTGCCCTCTCCATGACTATATTATTTCCTTTCTCTCCTTTTCTTGGGGAAAACCAAAAGACATTGAGCTTTCCTATCTGAATCTATTGTCATTTGCCTTTTCTAACTCACCTTGTTGCTGTCACTTAGGACCTCTCTTTTGCCTCTAGCTGCCATTTCTCTCTCTGGGATAGTTGCTAAACCAATATTAAAATTAGCAAGGTCTTTCCAAAGCAGACTGTGGACCATAGCAAGGAGAAATGAAAACTGAAGGAATTAAATCAAGCACTGAGAAAAACAAATGTAAATTATAGGAGCATTACAATGATACTTATGTTATATAGTGATATATGTTGTTTTTCTGTCCAATATAATGCAAAACATATTGCTGAAAATTACTTATTTTGCTGTTATTTCAAGTGAGTCTAAGATTTGTATTCTTTACCATTCACAGAGCTACATTTTATACCAATGCTGCAGAAATGGAAAAAAGATGTTTTGGAGGACAGGTCTATAGTGAGCTTTGCTAGATTTTTTTTGGGGGGGAGGGACTTTTCTAATTTACATATCTTACAGGTATGTCTGGAAATCAACATGGTGATCAGATGCCTGAATCATGTACCTGCTTAGAGGGTCAAAAATAAAAGTTGGTCTAATGTAAACAGGAAAAACAGAGAAGTGAGGAGGAATCATCCAGAGCTGATGCACAGATATGAATGGATTTGCCAGCTGGTTATGACCTCTTACAGAAATAAAGATACTTTTATTTATTTTGAGTAGGATTAGCTTAAACTGAAATGAAACCACTATGAATGTGACAGTCTAAAGGAAACAAAGTCTTAATGCACCTTTGCTTTAAATTAATAACTTCAATTAATTTGCCCTATATTTCTTAAGAATCCTTGTTTAGGCAAGACTTTAGTGATGTTCAGTGTATATGCTACTAATATAGACCGTATTCACATTTGCATGACTTTTGAATTATTAACTATAACTAGTGTTGCTCTGGAATCACTGGAATATGATATCTTGATTCTTTGTACCAACTTGTGGAACTATGTGGGAAAATGAGGAGAGCAGTCAAAATTTTACGTCCTAAAATTCTTCAGCCACTGTCTTTTGCCCAGGCTAACTCAAAGGAAGTTGACAATGTTTTTTATTAGTATCCAACAGTTATTGCTCAGTTAACTGTGTTCATCTTACACTGTTCTCTTCTGTTCCTCTTTTGGAAGTGTCCTTTCTTAGTTTTATGTGGTAGTCATGGCAAGCAAAGAAATTTCTCTTAAACTTGGAATGGACTCTAACATCTCAAATCTGGTATATTTAGAGGGCTAAATTCATGTCTGATCTAAAATATTTCTCTGAATATGTACCAGAATTGGATTAGACCCAGAAACTAGTAATTGACCTTAAATCTGTACAAATATCTGTGCAGATATATGCGTACACAAACATATACAAAATATAAATCAAAAATTATGTGTTTGCTAAAAATTTGTTGATTGCTTTTCCTGAAGATGTACGAATAAGAATTGTGTTTGACTTTGTATTAAAAATACTCCTGACACTATATCACTTTTGGTGAAATCAAAAGTAACAGGGCACCAGCAGAGGTGTTTACACCAGATATATTTATGCATTACTCTGGAAAGGTATAGAGCCTTATAGAAAGATGAGTGGAAAACAAGGTTCTAGGAGACTTGGTTTCACAAATGAAATGATGAAAAATAAATCTAAACAGAAGGGTATTGAAATATTTTAAAAGTGCATTCAATTACTCTCTCTAATGTTTGGGTCGGATGACAAGGAATTTGGGTCGGATGACAAGAAAAAGTTTGACTGCTGACCTACTCCACTTAATTGCATTTCACATTCCAGAAGGTAATGATAAATGTAATTTCAAAATAATTAGAAATTCTAGATTGGTCTTGTATGGTATCTGTTCTGCAGTTTAATTTAACCTAAGTTATATTCCAAAGTTTAAAATCTGAGTGTCTTTTGCTGTTTCACATGTTAAAGAGTGTGATGCACCATCTGTAAAAATTATTTGCTGCCTAGAGATGGAGAAGGTAATTTCATATGCATTTGCAATGCTTCTGATGGAATAGAATTTTCCACTTTCTATTGGAAGATTTAAGAAACAGAGGCATAAGCAGAAATGCACTAACTACTTTGTTCTATACTGAATTTACTGCAAACAACAGTCACTTTCTCTCCTGATTCAAAACTTAGCCTTCATGGGGTTGTGCAATTTTTCTAATTTATAAAAGTTGCCTGTTTATTGTGTTTGGCTTGGGCATATACAAGAAGAAGGGGCCAGAATGACATTCTGTGTAGGATGGTGCTAATGTGTGAGGAATTAAGCTGTACCAACCTCTCTTCCACAACCAGCTGATGAACCATCACGCCAATATTCTATCCATAACTAGACCATAGCTATGATTTATGAACATGAAGTAAGCCTTGGCAGAGCCAGGATATATTATGCCATGAACTCTCTGAAATACAGATATCTTTATGCATGAAAGCTATGCAGGTCTGAGTGATGAATCCTCTCCTCAGCTTGCCTTCCTAGTACTCTGCTTAATATTGTCCAGACACTACTTTTATGTGCTAAATCAGCAAAATATGAATTTAACCTCCACTCTATAGCAATGTCATTACAACACATTTAATAACATTTAAATACTGAAAGTGCTGCTAAATACCAGTGATATGCCTTCTCATATACATAAGATATTTTCTTCCATGGTTTAATACCTCAGATATGGCTCAGATATTTTTACTACTGAGTAGACAGAACAGATTTATGCCAGCTTGCACAGAAGAGACTATCTTATAAACAGCTGGACAAGTGTTATAAAAGCTAGTTGTATGACCACAAGACAAAACATCTATTTTAGGCTGAGTGATGAAAAAAATTTTATTTTTGTAGGACTGTATTTTTGCCTGCAGAAAGACTTAAGTAGGAATTGTACTTCTGGAAACCATTTTAACCAACAGTTCAACTGAATGTTATTGTGGTAATCAACAAACCATGTAATTTCCCACAGTAGTAGTTGGCTGTTTTCTGAACTGTAGATGTTCATGGTGTGTTCATGAATCTTTGAAAAATGGATCTCTGCAGTGGCCAATGAAATTATGTCGAAATAACCGTAGCATATAGTAAACTTTCAGCATTTCTAGATTAATTTCCTTTTTAAATTTGATTTATGAGAAAAAACTGCGGTTTGAACAGCTGTGCTAAAAGTCTGAGAAGCAATTTTGAAGGAAAATTGACAGCAACCTTGCACTGGATATCAGTTGGGTCTAACATGCGAATTAAACAAAAATAATAGCTGGACTGAAAATTGGATACCAGTTCAGTTTGTTTTTGAAGCAATCCTGTGCAATGCTTCTTTGATTTCTACAAAATCTTTTAGTCGTTGTAGTTATGGAATATGAATTTATTCATGCCTCCAACAACATATAAACAAATAATTATCATTTTTGTCAGCATTCACAAGGAAATTGATCTTCAAACACTGTCATGAAATATCTCGTGTCTTATCTTTGAGATTACAAGCTTTCTACATGAAATGCTTCTATTTTCTTCATTTCCTTTCAGCAGAGTAAGCTGCTGGACATTGCCTGCAGTCAATTGGTTGTGGTTTTTTTTTCAGTTCTGCAGTGTTTATTCATCGATCTAGTGCCCTAAAGCTTCTTAACTTTTATTCCTAGAACAAGATAGAAGTAGCCTTCCCATTCCCAGTGTATTGGTTTTCAGTCGCCACTGACCTGATCAAGTGTAGTAGCACCAGATGCTGAGGAAGTCAGCTGTTTGCCAACATGACATCAACAGGAGTTTCAGCAGAACCATAAACTTTTACAGTCAGATTTCTTGTGTGAGGTTCTTAAAATCTTTGTTTACAATGTCAGTGGAGGCTTTTCTATTTGATGAATAGGGTGTAAAAATGCTTTCCACATGAGGGTATGCACTGTTACAATAGGCAGTCAAAAGATGCCTTTCTTACGCTATTATTTCAACACTGAAATACTTAGCTAGACTCCACCCATGGTACATGGTATGTGTCTTCATAGTCTCAAATTTGGCAGTAACTCATTCTGTGCAGACAATGCACCCTTCTGGTTATGGAGAGGATTTTTAAGCCCAGGACATTTCCTATAAAAAATATTTGGATAAGCCCATAAACTAAACCTGAGTATCTTCTTGAGAAAGCAAATGTAACTTTGATTCAGCTGTAGAAGTGTTAGCTATAATAATGAATGATTATCTAAATAAGCTGAACATGTGGGGCTGTCTCCTGACTCTGTCTCACAGGTCAGTGTTTGGAGGCCTGTATCTGAGGAGATTTTTTTCTAAAGGAAGCAAGGTAAGAAGCAGTACTGCTAAATGGACTCATTGCTGGAAAGTGAAGACAAGCAAGTTCTTGGGCTTTGTTTGTTCATAGGTACATAATCTAGTGGTAGGTTAACTCTCTCATGGGAGTGAAGGTAACAATTTGCATCTTGTGTTGCAAGCCTCAATTTCTGGATGAGTACTATGAGATAGATTATACAGAGGAAAACCAAAAAAGAATGTAGTTTTCCTTTCAGTGTACTATAAGGACAAAATCATTATGTGATATTTTTTGATTGTTTTTGATTGTTTTACTATGGTACATAATTTCTTCAGTGGCATAGCCCTGCTTCTGTGAAATACGTAGTTATAATACAGAGTATTGACTATGTACTCTGTGTGTCTTTATCCCTGCATCATGCCTGTACTTTGAAAGGTATAAAAATCAATCTGAATTCAAATTCTAAGCAAGAAAGTCTCACATAATAGTTACATGAAAAGTTCTACTGATAGACAATTTTATATAAAAAAACCTTATACCACAAGCATTTTTGCCTTGCTTTCCTCACAAACTAGTACAAGAAAATGCTGACACCTTTTGATCTTTTTTTTTTTAGCTTTACATTTCTTAATGATTATTTCCCCCTCATATTCCTAGCCAAAGAAGAACCTACAGAATACAAACTTTATTTCAAAAACCTTCTCTCCAAGTATTATAATAGCTCTTACATCAAGTAATATCTTATTACACTAGCCCATGACCACTGTGAACCAAGAAAACACAGAAACGTTCCTGCCAAGGTACCCAAGTCTCTGAGACTACACTTAAAAGATATGTAATGGAGCAAGAACTAGGAACATCAGAGTTGCTAAATGAAAATCTAGACAAGAAGTCTTCAGAAACAGCACTTCTGAAAGCTATGGAATACTTTATTTATTGAAGATTATTTTCCTGTTGCTTTCTGGAGACAACATTGAATAAGTAAACACATAAATTGAAGTTATTAACAGCACTGTAATGTTTCTAGTTGTGTGAATAGGCTTAGAGGATAATTAGCTAAATGTTCAGAAGTTCTGGAAATAGAAGTAAATTAGAAGAAAAACTGACTGTGAGTTCAAAAGCTGGATATCATGCCCATGTAGATAAAAACTAAATGATACAAGTATGTGAAGATGTAAAGGATAAAGAAGCATGGATCAAACAATAGACTTGTGAATGAATGATATTTGATGTGCCTGTTTCCTCCATACTGCAGTAGCTCTTACATCCTGCTTTGCTTCCTATTGCAAGCTGATAAGAAACATACATTTTCTTTTTTCCAGTGGCAGATGGACTGAGGCACTAAATATCTGCTGCCTTGAGTTCCCTCTCACTGTTCAAAATGAGCCTTTTTATTTTTACTGCATACTTCAGTGTCCTGCAGAATCTGAGATTTTCTATCAACAGAGTAAATGTCTATAGAAAATTATTAGAATGAAGAGGTTACAAACTATGATTATTAGTTGTTAACTAGAAGCCCAATTCTACACAGCTAAAAGTAAAAAAAAAAATCAAACCAAACCAACAAACAAACAAAACAAAACCCCAAAAACCAATCCAACCCCCAAAAGTACAATTAAAACCCACAAGCAGACAAATAAATAAAAAATTCCCAACCAATCAACCAAAAAAATCCACACAAACCAAAACCATACCAAAAAACCCCAAGAACATCCTAAAGCCACATGCTGGAAGTAAACACTTAGGACTAAATTCAAAAAATATAAAACAGCATTATATGTTTGCAACAGAAGCCATCTTTTCTTTTTGTACATGTGTATCCAGAGGACTATACTGGTCTATGTTCAAACTTGGGACTCAAGATCACACACAGACCAGAGCACTTTGAATATCCGCACAGTAGATTGTGTGGATATTGTGTTTTGTGTTTTGCCTCTTTTGGTGATCAAACCCAACTAATTTTCCAGTCAAGGAAACTCTGTTAGAGGGAGAAGAAGGAAAGCAGATTGATTCATACTCAGACTTTATTCCAGAAGACAGCCTAGGTCTTGATGGCTTGGAAAATGAGAGTGTAGTACCATAATCTGTGGTACTAGAGGGGCAGAAACACTGAGTGTAAACACTACTTTAGAGCAGAATCACTGAATCTAAATGCACAACAAAAGTTACAGCTGTCTATAGATAGCATTGTACTTGCTTGCACAAGGCTTGCACAGGTGTTCAGTTTTTCATTGATACAAGCCATTGTGATATGGGATCTGGTCCTGACCAGGGGGATATTTGAGAGCCTGGGTGGGGATGCCCACACCCAAGAGAGCACGTTCCTCAGGAGGCAGCATCTCCCCAGGGTGCCTCAGTGGCAGAGGATGCCGGAGATGCCCGTGAAAAAGTTCACCAACTTCTAGCCCAGCAAGTGGCTGCTGAGCCTGCTGAGGAGGGACAAGGTGAAGGATGGGGCTGCATGGAGCTGCCTGGGGGGCCAGGGCCAGAATTGCCAACATAGAGGGGGTTGCTGTGCCAGAGCAGCTGTCTCCATGCCATGCTGTGTCCATCCTCTTCCTCCCGCCTGTGGATGAACCACTGGCAGCTGCAGGCGGTTCCACAGGAATAGGATCACCATGCGCGTCTCTGCTGCTGGGGCAGAAGAGGCGGCAAAAGCAGCAGCTTCTCCTGCCTTGAGTGAGCAGGCAGAGAGCCAAGTAGCTGCCCCATGCAGTCCCTGCTGCCCCCCAGCCCCTTGCCAAGCCAGCCAGAAACCCATGCACTCAGTGGGCAGGGGTGGCAGCTCCATAGACTGAGGCAGGGCCCCTGGCCAAGAGGGAGAAAGACCAGGAAGATGACAGAGGCCAAGGACTCTCCCAAGAGGAAGATGACAGAGATCAACTGCTGTTCACTGGAGAAAACAACAACTCACAGAAGAACGGGAAACACACCAGCATCCACACTGCCTGGGCCATGCCCTTGTACCTGGAGGAGGGAGGTGCTTGTCCCACTCCATTATGTATTGATATTGTGCCCAAAGCTGCACCCAGGACTCAGGGTCGAGCTGTTCCTGGAAGTAGCTGTAGATGTGGCACTTAGGGTCATCGTTTGTGGTGGCCCTAACAATGTTAGATTAATCACTGGACTCAATGATCTTAGCCATCTCTTGCAACCTTACTGATTCTATGATTCTGTAATGGTTGATTACAGGGAGAACAGGCATACAATTTCAGCTGGCAGAAAAGGAACACAATTACTGGAAGTCAGAAGGGGCATGGCATATTAGAGGCAACAAAAGCAACTGCAGAACAAAGTAATCAGTTCCACGCTTTAATGTTTTGTTCTTATTCCCCATTCACAGAGATGTTAGTTATTTCCTCAAAAAAAAAATAATTTCCATTTAATGATCACATACATTTTTTATGAATAAAGAGCCAGAGAAACTGCTGCGTTTAAAACCAGTCTCAAACTGCAGTTACCCCAAATCATACTCATGATTCACTTATGGATTCTTTCACATGAATTTGTAACTGTTTGGTGTCTCATAAATCCCTTTTATTACTCTGCATAGTATAGCTACCAATAGGAAGATGGATATTGTTTTAAGTGGAATCTGATGAAAAGTGGATTGACTTCTTACATCCATATTGCTCTTCAGTGTGAAAGTTATAGATAATTGTGACCTCAAGAGGATGATAGGGGAAGCATAGATCACAATCAAAATAATAGCATATTTCTGCATCTGCACAATAGAAGCCAACCTTCATCTGTTAGGCTGTATATAAAAAAACAGCTGTTTCCATTGAAACATGAACCACATACTTTTAGCCCACTAATATTTACCCTAAAGTTGTGAGGTAGCCAGAAAGAGCCACTGCACTAAAGACTAAATTATCTAAGGCAGTGAGAAGAACTAAGATGGCAAAGTAATTCAGAAAAACAATGAAACAAAGCTTTAAAATGATATATCATTTAGTAAAATTTATGCAATGTGCTGTCTTTGTTCCCCACCACAACAGTGGCTATCTTTGTGATGATTCTTGTATAGCTGGCTCTGTAATGCAGAATAAGCCTGGGTATTATCTTATTTTCTTGTTGTTAATTTGATCTATTGGAAGTACCTTAACCTCAAAATGAACTTGTTTGAATACATACCAGGCGTATGAATAAAAATCTATAGGAATTGTAGTGAAAGAGAGGTCACATTGCTGCCAGGTTGTTTTCAAATTGTTCAGGAATAGAATCACTGAGATTCATCAGTTGTGAATATATGATGTAATGATTACATTAGGGTTCTCCTGGGATCCCTAGTTTGGGATGTTTCCCATGGAGACATCCCAAACAACTTTAAGGTTAACTTCTGCCATGGAAGCATTCTGCAATTTATTTTCAACAAGCAAATGAAGAACAAGATCATGAAGGAGTAGAGAGTCATCTACTGCTTTTGTACAGATTACAATTTTGCATGTCTCTAGTCCTCTTAAACCTCTGCTTACTGTTATGTTAGTTTTGAAAACAATGGGATTAATTTCACATTCTGCTTATCATCTTGTCTTCGTATACATTAGGACTTTCCTAGCTGAATGTTTCAGATAGGCTTTCTTATCTTAGTTTTTCACTTATATTTACTATGACATTACAAAACAAAAAAATTATGAATTATGTGCAAAGATTAATTTTAAAAAGCATATATATTCAGCATTATTGTTAGTTTGTCTTAGATCAGAAACTAAGTGAAATTGAGGGAATGCCAACATAAGTCAGGCAGCCTCATGTTGAAATATGTTGAGTTAGGGTGTCCTTGGGGTCTCAAGCAGAAATATTAGCTTCTATCCAGCAGTGGTATAGCTATGTTATATACTGTTCCAACTGAGCTAATCATCCCAGGAGGAATGCCATAATGATGTGACAAAAATATTTATGATTCTCGAGTTAGCTCAGGCATCTCTTCATCATGCTCCTTTGTAATATGTAGACATAACCTTCGAAGCTCATGATATGCAGGAAGTTAGAGCAGATAGGTGACCTGGAGGCCAGCTTGGGCCCTCAGTTCTATTAATCTATCTATATATCAGAACAAACCATAAACACATTAGAGGAAGCAGTAAAATAGCTCCATTAAACACCACATTAAGGGAACAAATTTCCACATGAGCCCTCGGGAAAAAAAGAAATTAAAAAAAAAAGGCAAGGCATTCAAAGTTTTGTGTTTAGATAAGGTCCAAAAAAGAAGAAAAAGTCTTCATGATAACACGTTCATTTCTTCTAAAGGTTATGGGGAGAATGAGTCAATTAAGCTGGGGGAAACTTTGCTGTGAGAAAAGGAAAAGAAAACTTAGAAAGCTGACAGCCCAATTGCGCTTTCTTAGGTTTTGTTGCTGCGTGTGTTCTGAACTACTGTATTTCATATGATGTTTTATCACCCCAATATTTGAAAATCTTCCAATAATACATTAAGCAACAGAAGTAACATCTGCCACATGTTCATTCTCACATCTCCTCCCCAGTGGCAGATATGCAAGAAGTGCTATGTCTTGGGTTCATTTCAGTAATAGATTCATGTTGCTTTTATGGTAGAAGCAAAAAACAAATGCTGAAGAAATTGCTTCATTGTTGGAAACTGCATTGTATGGTATAGGATCAGCCCTGAAAATGCCTACCCCTTCAGAGACAGTCTTTAGGCTTTTCCTAGCAAGTGCCATTGCCTCAGCAGCAGGAATTTATTAAAGGAAGGACAGAGTTTTAGTTGATAATGCTAATATACTGGTTTGGAGTTATTAAACTCTTTCAAACTTGATGAGTTGTTATCTTTATTGTAGAGAATGGGATGCAGGTTTGAATCATTTACAGTAGACAGTATTAGTAAAAGGACAATCTGTAAGATTTTATACCAGTTAGTGTTTCCTAGGCACTTAATGTTTCATATTCAGCTGAAAGGTGGTGAGAGTTTGAATAATTTAGGCTAAATCATCATCTGCCAGTGTGTGACAGAATATGGACAATGACACTCCAGAAAGCACATATTGGGAATAACACATTGTGTAAGAGGTTTGCAACAATAAGGAATATAGGAATAGTCCCAAACCTGAATTGATCAGTTTTGGGTAAAAATACCTTCAGCCAAATAAGACTTTAAATTTTCTAAAGGCTCTCATTTGTCAGAACATTGCTCAAGATCAACAGTCCTTCATCTTGTAGCTGATCTAAGCCACTATGCTACTAAGGATCAGTCATAAGTATTCCTCTTCCTGTCTTATGTACTTTCCAGACACTGAATATCACTATTTTTACTTTTCTTTTAGAATAGTTTTGTGTAAGCAGGCAAGCATATGTATGCAGCCATAATATGTTTGTTTTCAGAGCTTACTGTAATTTTTCCTGAACAAAATGTAGAGGTTTTTGCGCAGACAGAAGTACCTTGCTAATAGTAGCTCCTGCATTTTTAGCTGATCTGCATGCTTAGGGTAAGCAGCTCTTTGAAGTCACCTAATATGCAGACAGGCAGTCTCAGAAAAGCTGGCTGTATGCTTCCCTAAAAATAATAATTGAACAATTCCCAGTAATGCTTTTCTCTTGCCCTTCAAAAATAAATGGTTCGTTATTTAGCTGTGCCTGTCTCTTCTTTTTTTTTTTTTTTTTTTTTTTTTTTTTTTTTTTTTTCTTCCTCCCAGTTCTGAGTCCTGTTTTTCTTTCTGATTTATGACAATCCTACCTTTATGGTCTCCCTTTTCCTTCTGAGAGGCTGATCTGTGGAGCAGTGTGGTGTAGGCCTATGAAAGGAAAAGTAGTGCCTCTAGACTTTCCATGACTAGACCACAAGAGAATAACACCACTAAAGAACTTAAACTGTACCATTACTGGGAAAAAAAAAAAAAAAAACAAATTAAAAAATCTCTAGAACAAAACAAAACTAAAAAAGCCAACCAACAGACCCAAACAAACTCACATATGTCACTATCTCAAAAGGGACTGAATTAAGTAGCACAAATTTGCATACTTAGAGCAGGATGAGAGATGGGTGAAGCACTTTCCTACACAGCATGAAGGACAGCTGATCCTTACCAGCAGAAAGTCTCCTGCAAGGAAATTAGTGTAGTCAATCTTTCTGGAATGTCAATGCCAGTCTGATCTCTGCCTTGCTTCCACTGATTCATTCCACTGGAGAATGGTGCTTCCTCTTGTTTGTTGTGAATATTTAGAGCCACGGTGTAACAATCAAAAGATAACCATAAAGGGTTGTGAATCAGGCAATACATAACATATTGCATAAAAAACAAAAATTTGGGCCTCAGGCAAAATAAATATATTACATGTATTTTAGTGTTTTCTTCATTGTATGTTATGTTAGTACATAAAAGTTCTATGATACTTTCATGGAATACAAATGCATGTAGAAACAATATATTTTGATAGAGGAGTTCCCCAAAGAACAGAAGGAAAACTATATTCACATCAGGAGTGCCACAGTAAGCTAACTTTGATTAAAGTTAAAGTGAGCCCATTCTATCACTATGCATTTAAACTCAGGAAACAAGTCAAGTAGGGACAACTTTTGCTGGCTTTGAATAGAATACTCTTGGCATGCAAGGTGGAGATCACTTCTCAAAACAGAAGAGATTCCCAGATGTTTACTGCTAAATGGCTGTTCAAAAGACTCAGTCTAACACAAGGAAACAGAGTAGAGAAAGCTGGATGGTTAGTTTTATTGATGTTTCCACAGTCAAATGAGGAACATTTAAATGTTTCACATTTGGGTCTGATCCTACCTCCTGGTATTCTGGAAAAAAACAACCATATGAAAAATAACAGCATTGCTTTTCTTGATAACCAGAAGTATGAGATAAAGGCTGACATCTCAGATTTATTTGATTTTTTGTTTGTTTGTTTTTTTGTTTGTTTGTTTGTTTAGTATTATATTTATCTTTTCGAATTTCTTCATAATGTTCTACGATTTGCAGAACACTTATGTTTCTTTTCCAAGGGCTAATGAACATGGAAATTTAGCATTACAAATTGAAACCCAGGTGAAAACACTTAAGTAGGTCATCACACTTTAAAAAATGTCAGCTTTAATAGAAGATGTTGAGATCTCAGCCCTTTGGAAAAGTAGATCTAATATACAGCTGCTTTGCTGTAGACTCAGAAGCCCAAATTTAGATACTCAGCTCTGAATAGCTTAACTAATTTTCCTTTAATTTTTTTGTTTTTATAAATTTATTGTAGTATGTCTCTTGGTTTTCCAGTTCTTTTGAAAGTATTGGAAAAAATATGATATGATTCCAATACTAATTGTTTTCATCTTGGAATATTACTCATCATTTCAAAGAAAAGCATAATTTCTAGGCAACATTGTGTTCCTTATTTGCACAGTTGTTTGTTGGCTGCATCTCACTCCCATATATACATGCCAAAGATGAGTAGCTGTATGCATCCAAATGTATTATTTGTTTATAGTATGTGTGCAACTTGTACAAAACTAATGTAGGGAATGAGTGTATGTAAGTTCTTTTCTTCTTGTCTTTTATTTTCCTTACAGCATGCATATTCCTTCCTCAGATTTCCTTTAGCCAAGATTTTGAGAGTTCACAGCTAAGCAGATGAATAGAAAAATGTTCTTATGTACTTGATTTGCTGTCTATGAATTTTTGTAAGTGAAAACTATTTTTATCTTCTTTCCTATCTTTCTCCTGGTTAGGAGAGAGGATTTCAGATATTTCAAATAAAGTAAAATCCAAGTTTTATATGCATCATATGAAAGCATAACTGCTTGATCTGGTATTTTGTCCTAGGTTTCTATGTGATTTTGTTAAACAGAGAAAATTCGCATTTTTGTCCTCTTTAAGAAGTTGAATTATTTGCTAGTCATTTATTTAGATCAGCCTTTTTAAAGGAGAAAGATATCCAAGATGTATTATGTCTGTATACCCAATAAAGTTGTTGATCTCCTTACTCCACTCTTCTGAGAAGAATCCATAGCTGGAAACGAAAGAGCAGAAGGAAGACAAAGGCCAAGAATAGCAGACCTCCCACTGGGATCACAGTCTTTGTCTTGTTCTTTCCATTACAATGACTTGGAATGGTAACAGAGCCCATGAAGTATCATTACATGTGACTGGAGAGTCCTTAGAGAGACAGTCAAAGACATTTTTACTATTAGAAATAATTATTCATTTTGTAGATGAATAACAAAGTGATACTAAAATGTCCTTAAACTTTTAATGATTATTTCCAACTGAAAGATTTCTTCTTAGTTACATAAACACTAGGGATAAAAATGGAATTTCAATTTCAAAACTGTGTTTTCTAAATTCATTGTCTATTGTACTATTTTTAAGGTAGCTTTAGGACCATATAATACCACATAGTGACTAATAAGTATAACCTGCCATGCAGAAATTGGTGATAAGAGTAATTTTTCTTACATGAATTGTGATCCACTATCTAGTGGTAGACTCTGGAAGCGATGTTTCTGCAAATGGCTTTGGCTCAGCCATATGGGATAAGTGAAACCTAGTGGGATGACTCCTGTAACTGGAGTGCCCCGTTGGAAGGTTACAGGCTCTTCGGGAGGGACAGGCAGGGCAGAAGAGGCAGGAGGCAGGTGGAACTGTATGTAAGAGAAGGGTTAGGATGTATGGAATTCACAGTTGTCAACAGCAGAGGTGAGAACTTCTGGGTAAGAATCAAGGGGCAAACAAATAATGCAGATGTCATCGTGGAAGTCTGCTATAGATCTCCCAGCCAGGATAATGACACCGAAGAATTATTTTTTTAAGGAACTAAGGGATACTTCCAAATCAACTGTACTTAGGGGGTACTTCAACTTGCCAGAAATTAACTGTGAGCATCACACAATGCAGGCCAGAAGATTCCTAAAAACATGAATGACAACTTTATGAAACAAGTCCTAAGGGAGCCAGGGAATCAATAAGTGAGGTCTCGAGGGAAAATGTTTTTGCAGGTGCTGGGTTCCATCAGCCCTGATCACTTTTCAGACATCCCCTCCTAGGGACACAGAAGTAGCAATTCCCAAATGTCAGAAGTCAAGAAGGTGAGGCAAAAGGTCAGGCTGGCTTACCAGGAACCTTTCCTTGGATATAAGGCAAAAAAGGAAGGAGTATGCCCAGTGGAAGCAAGGTCAAGTGATGTGGAAAGAATTCAGAGATGCTGCTTGCTGCTGTAGGGAGAAAATTTGTGCAGCCAAAGCTCAGCTGGAGTTGCAGCTGCCCAGAAATGTGGGGCACAATACAAGATTTTTCAAATATATTAATGGTAATAGGCAGTATAGAAATACCATCAGCCCATTATTGGATGAGGTTGGTCACCTCCCAAACAGGGTCAGACACAAGGCAGACATGTTTAATGCTTTCTTTGCCTCTGTCTTCAACACAGATGACAGGTCAAGGAGCTCTTAGTGCCCTGAGCTGGAGGACCATTACTGTGAGAATGATTAGCTCCCAGTCAACCCTGAAAGTGTGTGGGATCTGCTGCTCCAGCTGAATCCCTACAGATCTACAGGGCCTGACAAGATTCATCCCGGAATCCTCAAGAAACTGGCTGATGTCATCACAAAACCTCTGTTGATGGTTTTTGAGTGGTCTTGGGAATCTAGAGAGGTCCTAGCTGACTGGAAGCTGGTAAATGTTGTCCTGGTTTTCAAGAAGAGCAAGAAGGAGGATCCCAGGAACTACAGGCCTGTCAGTCTCACTTCAGTGCCTGGTAAAATTATGGAGAAAGTTATTCTTGGAAGTATTGAAAAACACCTGAAAGACAATGCAGTCACTGATCACAGCCAGCACACTTCATGAGAGGAAAATCCTGCTTATCAAACCTGATTTCCTTGTGTGACAAGGTAACCCACCTAGTTAATCAAGGGAAGCCAGCTGATGTAATCTACTTGGATTTCAGTAAAGCTTTCGATACTGACTCTGACAGGATCTGACAAAATATCCAGCAAAGAGCTGGGTAAACACATCATGTGGTGGGTGAGCAATTGACTCATGGGTCAAACACAGAGGGTAAAAATAAATGAGGTGACATCAGACTGATGACCTGTCACTAGTGGGGTTCCACAGGGCTCCATCCTGGGCCCTGTGTTCTTCAATGTCTTCGTAAATGACTTGGACACAGGACTAGAAGGGATACTAAGCAAGTTTGCAGATGACACAAAACTGGGGAGAGCTGTTGACTCTGTTGAAGGCAGGGAGGCGCTGCAGAGAGACCTCGACAAATTAGAGAACTGGGCAATCACCAACCAGATGAAGTTCAACAAAGGAAAGTGCTGGATCCTGCACATGGGATGGGGCAACATTGGGTGTTCATACAGACTGGGCAATGAGATGCTGGAAAGCAGTGCCAGGAGAGAGACCTGGGGGTGCTGGTCGATGGCAAGTTGAATATGAGTCAGCAGTGCCCTGGCAGCCAGGAGGGCCAACTGTGTCCTGGGGGTATCAGGCAAAGCATCGCCAGCCAGTCAAGGGAGGATATTGTCCTGCTCTGCTCTGTGCTGGGGTGGCCTCGCCTTCAATACTGTGTGCAGTTTTAGGCATCACAGTATAAAAAAGACATTAACCTGTTAGAGAGGATCCAAAGGAGGGCAACAAAGATGGTGAAGGGCCTTGAGGGGAAGCTGCATAAGGAGCAGCTGAGGTCACTTGGTGTGTTCAGCCTGGAGAAGAGGAGACTGAGGCGAGACCTCAATGCAGTCACAACTTCCTTATGAGGGGAAGAGGAGGGGCAGGCACTGATCTCTTCTCTGTGGTGATCAGTGACAGAACCCAAAGGAATGGCCTGAAGTTGTCAGGGAAGGTTTAAGTTGGATATTAGAAAAAGATTCTTCATCCAGAGGGTGGTTGGATACTGGAACAGGTTCCCTAGAGAAGTGGTCACAGCATCAAGCCTCAAAGAGTTCAAGAAGCGTTTGGATGATACTATCACCCAAATGGTATGACTCTTGAGGATGGTCATGTGCAGAACTAATGATTCTTGTGGGTGCCTCCCAAATCAGCATATTCTGTGATTCTGTGAAGTATGTAATATTCCTAAGGATATTTGTGTATGTAACCAGTTGAAGAAACCTTCTGTCTTAAATGAAAACCTCTTTTCTCATACATAACTTTCTCATATACAACTTTTTCTCATGTATAACTTTTAAAACTACTATTTTGCAGATCCTGAAAAACAAAGTACTTTTTAATTTTTAATGATGTAGTGAAAAAGCCAATACATAAGAATAAAAACCAGTTTATTAATTCTTTTCCAGTGCTACCACCTGAAAAAGTAATACCTGGCAGGGAATAGGGCCTGTCATGTTAGCAGATGCCCCAGACTTTACAAAGACATGCATTGCATCCTTGCATTAGTGATACCAGCTTCCAAAAGAAATTATAAATTAGTTGAGTGGAGAGGAGATTTTCTTTCCCTATCCACCCAACTGGACAATTAAGCATTTTTGAAACTGCCAGACTGGGGTGACCTGAAGTTATAATGCTGTTGATCAGCTGGTTTTCTCTGGAGTAGGAAGACTTTGCTGTACATCATAGGTGATAGTCTGTCTCTTGTCCCTACAATGTAATTTCCTCCTAAGGCATGCTGTTCAAAAACATTCTCAAGCAATGCAGTCTGTAGTGCAATCCAAACTGACATTTCTTTCTAAACAATCCTTAGAAAACAAATTTTACTGTTAAACCCTAAAGTCTAGTTACACTACACACCAAATCTTGATTTATAGGTGATTTTTATGTTTGATGAGCTGGGAAGTGATTTTTCAAAGGTTAGCTTTAAACATATTCCTTATGTGTGTAATACCCCTAGTGTGCTTTGTACTAAATGAGATTACTCAGTCATCATACAATCTGATATTTCAGCTTTCTCTTTGTTCCCTAATTTTCTCCCGTAAGTATGAAAATGCATTATTATGCGCCTTTCTCTTCTGTGTTGTTTACTCTTTTGGATATAAATACATGGCGTCTGAACTTAACACTGAATTATAAAAACATTCCTACAGACTAGATCCGTGACATGGGAAAATGCTTTAATTAAGGGCAAGGTGTCACTTTTTCTTAGTTCATGAATGTGAGGTCTGTAGGTGAGCAAGTTAATATTTCTACTGGAAAAAGTGACTGCCAGATGATAGTCTAGAGGCCAACACAGAATCTGGACCCAGTTTCCACAAAGACTTAACAAGAGAATTAGTAAGACATTCCATATGAATGTTTCCAACTGCTTTTAGCCTAGTCCCACTGATGTTGCCTTTTCTTTGTCTATGCCACTGGGTAATTACCTCCTAATTTCTGCTACTGACTCCTTTCTCCAGCTGCAGCACAGCTCATTAGCTTGGGCTCTGTTTTACACTACCTCTCTGTCTGACTGTCAGTGCCATAGATTATAAATCATTCAAGGTCATGACTGGTACTTTTGTATGTTTTCTATCAGGCAAACCAAATGCGACCACCAAACATTGGTATTAGATCACATTAATTAGTTTCATAAGCCTTTAAATGAATTATTCATTGTAGTGTGAGTATTTAATCTGGGTATATATTAAAATGAAAGTTTGAGTAATTACATCCTTTATTTGACAGGCACACTATATAAAAAAAGTATATTTTAAGTCTTGTGCATACAGCAGTCAGAAAAGCGTAAGTGTTACTGACGACTCGCTACACAGCTTTTATGGAAGATGGAGTCCAGAAACAGAAGCTGTTTTTGGAAATTGACGGAGTGACCCAACAAGAGGGGTCAAACCAGTTCAGTCCCAGAGCAACGAGCAGATTCTAGTGATTTTGCCTAATAATCAGACTTTCCACAGCAAATTTGACAAGCAAAATGCTCTTAGTGTTAAATGCCAGCGGGGAAACTCCAATTAGATGCAGCTAATGGGAAACTATATTGCAAGCCTTTCAGCGAGAGTTGCGTAAAAAGTTTAGATGTTTCTTTACTGAAGTAGGTTTGCCAAATGAGCCACTTTTCTGTTTGACTTATATATGCTTCCAAAAGTATCACCAAAATGCAAAGAAATCCTGTATCAGAGAAACAAGAACTTTTAGAGAAGTCAAGAGAAACAAGCTTAACTTCCTTTCAACTGTTTTGATGACTAAAATGCTCTCCGTCTGCAAAAAGTAAAGCTTCTTCAAGTGCAAAATACTCACAGCATCAGCAACAAAATAAGACAGGTGAGATGTATTCTTCCCAAATGGCATTGTCCTGGGCAACTATATTTTAAAGATTATTAATGTGAATGCTAGGGTGAAATACAAAAAATTGCTTTTGACAAAGGATACTGGAATATTTCAAAAGCAAAGGAAAATATATCTTGACATATTAAAGAAAACAGTGTCGTGCTTTGCCTTCCTTAAACTGCACTTAATCAATGGTTTGATGTGTTACAATCATCTGGGAAGACAGACTAGTCCACGTGACAGAAACAGAACCTTTAATTGAATCTAGTTTGACTTTAACAGAGAAAGGAAGTCTTTATTTCCCTTGTCAGTAGGCTGACAGAATTAAACAACTATTGGCATATGGATTATCTTAAATGAACTTCGTTAACACTAACATCTATTGGGAAAATTACAAAGCAGGTACCATTGCAGAAGGGAATTAAAGAGGGTGACTTTGTATCAGTTCAGTCTTCCTCTCCCCCATCCCCTCAAGCAACTGTGACTTATATGGTGATGGGTTTTTTCTTAAAGTTTGCTGGTTAAAACAAAGCTAGTCACTCTTTCCATTGGCCTTTTTCAGACTGCACCATCACTGCTATTGTTGTGTGCATTGTAATGCTGATCAGATTAAAAGTCACAAGGACAGATTTGTCCAGAATTTTCCTGTGTCTGAAAAATGATATAGCTAAATATCAGTACTCTTAGCCTACAGCCCTACTGATACACACAGTAGTGGTGCATGGAGGAAGGATTTAATTTTAATAATGGAGTTATCCGTTTCAGCCAACGCCTTCATTAATAACTGAAATGACAAATGATTGCCACTGATAGATTACTTCTTGGTCACTTCTTTCTTGTTTTGCAAATAATAAGCTCACATCACAAATAATAACCATAAAATACTAGCTCCAAATCTGTTGCAACTAATGTACAGACATCTGTGTATTTCCTACTAGTAAAAATTTGGTTTTGGTTTTGTTTTTTAAAATAATTTATCTTAAAGACTATGTTTTAGAAAAACAATGTTTCATGGAATCAACTTAGTTGGAAAAGACCTCCAAGATCAAGTCCAACCCTTGATCCAACACTGCCGCCATTACTAGACCATGGCACTAAGTGCCACATCTAGTCTCGTCCTAAAAACCTCTAGGGACGGTGAATCCACCACTTTCCTGGGCAGCCCATTCCAAAGTCTGATTACTCTTTCTGTAAAAACTTTTTCTTAATATTCAACCTAAGCCTCTGGCAGAGCTTAAGCCCATGCCCTCTTGTCTTACTGATAATTGCCTGGGAGAAGAGATCAACCGCCACCTGGCTACAACCTCCTCTCAGGGAGTTGTAGAGAGTGATGAGGTCACCCTTGAGCCTTCTCTTCTCCAGGCTAAACAACCCCAGTTCCCTCAGCCTCTCCTCACAGGACTTGTGCTCGAGTCCCTTCACCAGCCTGGTTGCTCTTCTCTGGACCTGCTCCAGCACCTCAATATCCTTCCTGAACTGGGGGGTCCAGAACTGGACACAGCACTCCAGGTGTGGCCTCACCAGTGCAGAGTACAGGGGAAGGATCACTTCCCTGCTCCTGCTGACCACACTGTTCCTGATCCAGGCCAGGATGCCATTGGCCTTCTTGGCCACCTGGGCACACTGCTGGCTCATGTTCAGCTTCCTGTCAATCCAAACTCCCAGGTCCCTTTGCCTGGCTGCTCTCCAGCCACTCTGTGCCCAGCCTGTAGCGCTGCAGGGGTTGTTGTGGCCAAAGTGCAGGACCCGGCACTTGGCCTTGTTGAACCTCATCCCATTGGAATCAGCCCGACTCTCCAGTCTGTCCAGGTCCCTCTGCAGAGCCCTCCTGCCTTCCAGCTGATCAACACTCCCCCACAGCTTTGTGTCATCTGCAAATTTGCTAATGGTATACTTGATACCCTCATCCACATCATCAGTAAAGATAATAAATAGAACTGGGCCCAACACTGATCCCTGGAGGACACCACTGGTGACCGGCTGCCAACTGGATGCAGCCCCGTTCACCAGCACTCTCTGGGCCCGGCCCTCCAGCCAGTTCCTAACCCAGCACAGAGTGCCCCTGTCCAAGCCATGGGCTGCAGCTTTTCCAGGAGTATGCTGTGGGAAACGGTGTCAAAGGCTTTGCTGAAGTCCAGACAGACACATCCACAGCCTTCCCCTCATCCATCAGGCAGGTCACCTCATCATAACAGGAGATCGGGTTGGTCAGACAGGACCTGCCCTTCCAAAACCTATGCTGGCTGGGTCTGATCCCTTGTCCATCCCGTAGGTGCTGTGTGATTGCACTCAGGATGATCTGCTCCATAACCTTGCCAGGCACTGAGGTCAGGCTGACAGGCCTGTAGTCTCCCATGTCCTCCTTGCAGCCCTTTTTGTGGATGGGTGTGACATTTGCCAACTTCCAATCATCTGGGACCTCCCCAGTGAGCCAGGACTGTTGGTAAATAATGGAGAATGGTTTGCCGAGCTCTTCCGCCAGCTCCTTCATTACCCTTGGGTGGATCCCATCTGGTCCTATAGACTTGTGAGGATCCAAGTGGCTCAGCAGGTCACTAACCATTCCCTCCTGGATTACAGGGGGGCTATTCAGCTTCCTAACTCTGTCTACCAGTTCCAGAAGCCAGTTGTCCTGAGGACAGCCTATCTTACTGTTGAAAACTGAGTCAAAGAAGGTGTTAAATACTTCAGCTTTTTTTATCATCTTTGGAGACTGTTCTCCCCCATGTCCAATAAAGAATGGAGGTTTTCCTTGCCCTCTTTTTGCTATTGATGTATTTGTAGAAGGACTTTTTGTTATCCCTAACAGAAGTGGCTAGATTGAGTTCAGACTGTGCCTTTGTCTCTCTAATTTTCTTTCTACATGGCCTAATTATATTCCTAAACTCTTCAGGAGCAGCCAGCCCTTTTTTCCATAGTCAGTAAGTTCTCTTTTTTCCCCTACTTTCCTTCAAAATCTCCCTGTTCCCCCAGGACAGTCATCTTCCCCACTAGCTTGCCTTTTGGCTCACTGGGACAGCCTGCTCCTGTAGGTTCAAGACTTCCTTCTTGAATCATGTCCATCCTTCCTGGACCCCTTTGTTTTCAAGGGCTGTTTCTCAGGGTATGCATTGAACCAGTCTTCTGAGTAGGCCAAAATCTGCCCTGCAGAAGTCCAGGGTAGAAGTTTTATTGATGGCCCTTTTAGCATCCCTGAGTATTGAAAACTCTATTATTTCATGGTCACTGTGCCCCAGACAGCCTTCGACCACCACATCTCCCACCAGCCCCTCTCTGTTTGTGAACAGCAGGTTTAGCAGGGCCCCACCTTTGTAGGCTCATTTGCCAGCTGGAGCAGGAAGTTATCCTCTATACACTCTAGGAATCTCCTAGGCTACCTCATCTCTGCTGTGCTGAGTTCCCAGCAGACATCTGGCAGGTTAAAGTCACCCACAGGAACAAGGGCTGGTGACCCCTTGATCAGTCCCGACAACTTGTGGGCTAGAGTCCTTTTGCCCTTGCTAGATAGATGAAGTCCATCTGAGGCTAGCAGGATACCATAATATTTGCCCCATTGTTGAAAAAAAAACCAAAATTCTGCCAGCAGCACCAATCCTTTAGCCTTGATGAGTTTTTCTACTCCTCATTCATCCCTGCTGCTGCAGGAACTGAGGAGAACACCACCTGTGCTCCTGTCCCATTAACTAATCAACTCAGTGCCTTGAAGTCCTTTTTAATTAGCCTGGTATCTCTTCATTAATGTCATCACTGCTAGCCTGGACTACCAGCAGTGGATAATAATCAGAGAACTGGATTAGCTCCAGGAGTCTCCTACTCCCTCACCCAGGCCCCAGGAAGGCAGCAGACCTCCCTGTGGGATGGGTTCGGTCGGCACATAGGGCCTTCAGTTCCCCTCAAAAGGGAGTCAACTACTACAAGGACCCTTTTTATCTTTATAGCCGTAGTTGCAATCTCTCTAGTAGACAGGCTGCAACTGGAAGATCCTCTTCATGACTGCCCTCTGCCTGACTCTCTCGGTCCAGGGCCTCATGCCTGTTCTTTAAGGAAACCATGGGAAGTAATGGGGGTCAGGAGGGGATTCCTTTACCTCCTCAACTGGGGATCTGTTTCCATTCCCCTTCATCTACTTGGTTTGCTCCAACTGCCTGATGGAGGTGCAGAGCTTCACCGTCTCCTTCTGGACTTCCTTTGGGGTTGAAAAGGTATGACTCCAGCAGTCTGTTTCTCTTTCAATCTCCCTAATAGTTCTTAGCCTCTCCACTTCCTTGAGCTCTGCCACCTGGCACAGCAAATCATTCACCTGGTCTCATTGTATGCAGGCATCTCTCGCACTGTCCTCTGGTACTGATGCCGGGCTCAGCCACTCTGTGCAGCCAGAGACCTGAACAGCTGTGTCCTTCCTGGGGGGTTCTGTCTGGGTTAGCACACTCCCACTGAGAGCAGCAGCAATGGCTTTTGGTCGTTTGGAAACCATCACTGGGTTGAGTTGAGTTGCAGGAAAAAGGAAACGAGAGCTGGAAGGGTCGCTATTCCCTTCCTGCTCACCCTGCCTGCGCGAACTGCCATGTAAACAGCCGTGCCACACAGTTTACTCTAAAAAAATCACCTCTTGCTACACATTGTCTGTAAATGTCAACATGATTGTCAGCATTGTGTAATAGATAAATAATTGTCATAGAATCTTAGTTATGGAACATCAAATTCAGGGCATATGGCATTCTTACAGGACAAGATCATTTAGAACTGATAACTTAAACTTGAAAATTCATCTACAATCTATTTACCGCCTGGTCATTGTGAAATATTTTTCATCCATTCACTTATTTTATCACAAATGGATCTGTAACATTCTGGGGAGTGAGACCAATCTAATTTGCTAGCTGTCTCATGACTGTGACAAAGCTCTGAATTGTTCTAAAGGTAAAAATACAGATAATGAAAAAATATGCTTATATAACAATGTTGATGATGCCAAGATGGTGACTTGACTTTACAGTGAAATGAATGTAGCAAAAAGATAAAAAAAATTATAACACTATGGAAGATAGTGTTTTTTCCAAACATTAAGTTCTTGAAAATACATAATGTACTCACTGATGCAGAAATTTACATCCTTCCATATATAAATAAGAAAGATATATCTTTTTCTAGCAGAAGCAAATGGAATAATTGCCCATTTCTTTTCAGTTGACTAGTGGACAGTCACTTGGGCAGGTGACAACGTCACCATGAACATATGTTGAAACATATTGATTTGTCATAGAATATACTTAATTCAAACATAATCTTACTTGAGAAGCAATGAAGAAAGTTAATTTTCTAGATAAAAAGTTCAGTTAAGGTCTAAACATAATTTGTGCATTTGAAAATCATACTTAGCTGAAATGTTCTCTTTAGTCAAACATATGCAGCATTTCTGAGAGGCAGAGACCTTTTTAAAGGCCTTCAAAAGCAGAAAAGTACCTAATATATGAGATGGCATTTGAGCATGCATAGAGTCCCCCTTTGCTTCTGGGATAGGAAAGTGAATGTCTATGCAAAAATATTTCTCCTAAGTGCTGAATTCTCTCTACATATTAAAAAGTTCATACACATCCATTTTATTGGGCCCACTTTATTGAACTCCCAGCACAAACAGAAAAGTGCGCTTAGATTGTCTTTATATCAATAATGTCAGGGTTTTTTCCATTTGCTTTTCCCTGAATATAACCAAAGATAGTAGAGGTGAGATGAGGGTGGGGTGGAGGAGAAGTAGAAGTTGCTGCAAATAAAATGGCGATCTAAGCAATTTATGTCAATGTCCCAAAGCTAGCCCACTAAAAATGCAAAAGGGTCCAGAGGATGAAAGGGAAACATGAATATCATCTAATCTCCAAGTTTTATTTTTTTGATTCTGTTCTACATGCTTTCAAATTGACATACTTTATGTAGTGAGGCTTTTTAGTAAATAGATCTTAGGATCCCAGTTTTTCTAGACCTTTTAGAAAGCTATAGTTAAGAACATCAATGTCATAGGGGATTCTAGAAACTTGGAAGAGAAAGAAAATGGGCAGAGGAGAAGAAAAGACATACACAAGAACAAGGAAAATATTTACCCAGGTTATACAGCTCTAAAGAAACCTCAGGCTTCTTTACTGGCAATCTACTGACATACTTGCTGATTGAAGTAAATCTCACTTCAAAAACTTAATTTTATTTTTTTATCCCACAAGATGTGCAACCCAAAATTTTTCTGGAAATGTTATTTATCAAAGTCGCCTATGCAAGAAGTTTCACGCAAGAAGTGTGACTCTTTTTCCATTAAAAACAAACAAAAAAACCTAAACCAAAAAACCTTTAAAGAATGACAGGGAAACAGTGGATACTATGAGCCAAATGCAGATTGCTGTTTCCAGCTCAACTGAGGAGAACTATGAAAATAACTCTGAAAGCTCTCCTCCATTAACAGGATGTAGAGAAAAATACTGGCTAGAGCATTAGGAAGAGTCAGCTTAGAGGATGAATTAAATGGAAGTCTTCTGTGGCCTCTGAGCTAATTAACTGTAAAGTTTACTGTGGAATACTTTAGAAGCTTGCTTTCTGGTATCAGGGTTGTATTTAGAGACTAGGGAATAATATCACTAGCTGTAATTAAAGTTATAGAAAGATTCTGGTTCAAACACCGAATAAGTCAGGAGTAATTGGCAACAGATTGAGTGAAATAGTCAATAAATATTGTTTCATCTAACTTTTCATACTACAATAACAAAAAGAGATTTTCCCTAGATGGCACTGTATATCCCTAGATGTCATTGTAGGTTTCATTGTCATATAAAATGAGCTTTTATTACTCATCTAATTTAAGCAATATAAAAAAAATAAGACTAAGCACAAATATAATCATCCTCTTATATGCTATGGGTATCACATAACTATGCTTTGCTTCCATGATATTACATATGAAAACTATCAGTTCAATAGAAATTTCTTTCCCTGAAACATTTAAAATGCCCCAATGTTTTAATATTGCTTATATGTTCATTATTCTAAGCAAGATCTCTTATTTTCAGGATAAAACTCACCAGGTTATCTGAAGATATTGCACTCTGCCTCATGAAGGACTTTGTTTTGCATGTGTATCATAGTATATCAGAGCTTGTGATATGGCTTTTAATTAATTTTATTCTCTCGCTAATGTTTGATGCTAATGACCTCTGGATTTTTTAAAATGCTCAGAATTTTTAACTATCCCATTAAGTCATGATGAAGTTTACAAAAGCTGAGACTTCTGGCTTTGATGTGATATGTATGAAAGTCACCTCACAAATCAGCAGTCTGTGGTGATTGAGAGAGATTAGTCAGGATGGTTACTTTAAAGCTTCCTTGGATAAAGAGATCAGACACATCACCCAGATGTAAAATGGCTCTGTCTCTCCTGGAAAATATATTGAAAGATGACTATGAAGGAGAACTGGGTGCCCAGGAGGTATGTTAGCAGACTGTGAAGAAATTCACCTCTGAGCTGTTTATTGGAAACTACTATGGCCTGGGAGATTTATGCAAAACCAATGAAATAATTGTTAAATTCACTGTTGAATTCTATTGCATTTGTGGAGGCTCTATTGTAACTTAGAAGCCAGGAATAATGAACATTAAAAACAATAAAGTGCAGTGCTTGTTGTAAACCCTGTTTTCTCTGACAATTTTTAATAAAATTGAGCATAATAAAAAAAGGGGGAAGCTTCCATGCATGACATTTTCTACCTCACCTCCTTACTTAGTAGAACAGATATTTGCTTCATGTTCTTTATTTTTGAAAAAGTCACTTCTTGTTCAAACACTCGAGGGAGGGAGGTGTCTAGCTCTATTTACAGCATTTCTTCAGGAAGTGTGGGGACCCACCTCAGCCTGGAGGAGTTAAATAGTTAAATTGTCAGAAGAGTGCAAAAGTCATGGAGCCATGAAGTAGTCTAGATGAGTAATGGCTACTAAAGCTACAGGAATCACAAAGGCAAGAGACTGTTTTCTCTGACACCACTTAGGAATAGGGGAACTGCTGCTGGGTAGTTCAGGTATTTCACTCTAGACAGCCAAACCTATGTTTAAATAAAAAAATAAAAAAAAAATTTAAAAAAATAAAAAAAACCAAACCAAAACAAAACAAAACAAAAAAAAAAAAAAAAAAAAAAAAAAAAACAAAACCAAAAACAAAAAACCACAAACCCAAACCTCCAGAACTAAGGAAAGATAAGAGTTTTGAACTGACCATGAACTGACTCCTCATGGCTCTCTTTTCTGCTAATGAAATTAACCTGGTATTTATGTATGTTTGTTGGTGCTAGCCTGCTTAAACAGCTGGAGACAGGGCTGTTCTTCTGATGCATTTGTTGCACTATGCTTAAGGCATTTTTTCAGGAAGTGGGTTTGAATGCACTCAAGCTAATGCCAGATAGTCCCAAGCCTCCTATCTTCCAGATCAGTGTGCTGAACACATTTTAGTTAATTATCTAAAGGTAATGGCCAACATAACCTCTTTTATTATTCCTGAATTATTCCTGCTCAAATAGGTACCTAGATTAGGTGGTAACTTGACAGTAATGGAGGAATCTAGCATGCCACTACATTTCATAGATTTAGTGTTGCCAGAGCTAGGGGAGTTGCCTCCTACAGACTTACCCCTACACTTACTCTTTCTTGATGCCTGACTTTAAATGACTTCATACTCTGTGTGAGGTTTTCAAGGAGCATTTTTCAGAGGTGTCTACATGTTGTCTATATAGGGTGCCATCTATTTTCCTATCTTCTGTAAAGTGAGCTAGTGTCTTATGAGAATGTATCTTTAGTTTTGGAAAAGCACAGAGTACTGTGGTGCTGGACCATGTGCTAGGAGATATGGAATCTGTAGGGTTCTGTGAGGTAGAGACATATCATCTTATTCTTAAAGAAGAATTACTGAATAGCACACAACTTCAGAAATACAGACTTGTTCTAAATGTTAAGGCTACAGTTGCACAATTCCCAAAGCAGGTGATATTTGTAGAGCTTTGCTTTTATTGTGTCTGCGTTGTGAATATATATGCTATAAAACTGGACCAGTCATTCTAGTGCATTTTAAAAACAATTTTAATATGGATCTTACTTATTAAGACTTTACTGCCAGATTTTGTATATTTTTAAAGAAATGTATGACAAATGGGTTAGATTTTTAATCAGCTGGAGAGAACATATGTATGGGAATATTTAAATAAATGTAAAGACTGGGGGAGAAAGGGATTGAAGCAGAACAAACATGCATTCTCCATAATTTTTCTATTGTTTTGATGAAACTGAAACTGATGCATATGGCAAATGTCACAGCAGCCATCCTGGACTTTTTTATGTCTTCTTTCTCCCTACAAAACTGAAGCCAGAGATCTTCAGGAAATGGAATTATCACACACTTGGTGGTTTTGCCTCAATCTCTAACTATTTTGGAAATGAATATGTGTTTATATCTCAGAAATAAGTGGGGAGCCTCTAGAAATCCATCCTAGTATTTATTAATTAGTTATTTTCTCTGAAGGTCATTTATCTTTTTATTAAAGTGAAATCAAATCAACTGTTGCTGTTGGAATTCAGTGTGAAATAATGCCATTATAAGATAAATGAAAAGCCTTCAGTGGATTAAAATTGTGGTTAGAAAAAGCAAAACAGGAGCCTGGAGACCTTTTCCTTAGAAAAAGTGTCACGGTAGTTTAAGGTCAGTTTGAGTAGCTGTACAACAATATAATTTATTATGTCCCTTCTAATCCTACCAAGTTTTTGTAATGAGGCAATCTGAGTAATTTTAATTGAGGATGCATTTTTACAAGTTGGGGGGGTATGTTTAAGCTTTATGAACAATCAAAAAAGGTTGGATGCATCTAATGATATTCTGCTTTGGGGACTCAGTCTCTGAGCTGGTCCAGTTTAGTTTTGTTTATATCACAGAATGATTGATAGTAGTGGGTAGTTTGGGCCTACTGTGTAAGTAGAGTTGGCTGCCACTACTTTTTAATTGAAGCTAGCCCAAAATACATTTCAACTCATGAGGAATGAAAAAGTATTTATGGAGAATTTTGTGTTAAGAAGACAATTTTACTGTTTCTGGTTATAGAGGTTTTTATCTGATTACTTGAACATAATAATAAAGGATCAGCCAGCTCTTGGCTATTGCCAGTTCTCAGGGATAATAAGAGAAGTGTAACCAACTATGGCTTCTGACTGCACACCTCAGTCAGTCAAAAGAACAGATGAAAAATCACAAGGAATTCAGGAAAAAATACATTGCAGGAAATAAAGAACAACGGAGGGAACACTGAATTTTTTCAGAGACCAGATAGCAGGACCTGGAATGAAGAAGACTGTCTAGAGGCTGACTCTTCAGAAATCACAAAAAAGAAAATTTTGGTTCTGTTAGCTTCTTTGAATTTATTTTGTGCACTATGACTCCAAAATGTGCCTAGAATCATCCCTTCCATTGTATGACTTAGCTGTCTTTGGAAAAAAAAATAGAAACAAGATGTCATGATTTTCCTGAAATAGTGACCCTTATTTCTAAATGCTGGCCCATTATTACTGCATTCTTCTGCCAGGCTGCATTCTTTCAGGCTGCAAACGCTCAGCTTATATGAGTTATACAAGTTGAGCTTATGTAAGCAGTGTTGATTAAAGTTTTTCCCTGGCCTAAAGGATTGCTTAAAGGGTATGGTTAAATATTTGGCATTACAATACCAAGGCTGAGATCCTGCCTATGAGTAATTTATGACAAAACACCTGCATGAATGAGGTGAAAGAAACTGAGCATGCTGAATTATTGCATGAGTTACTAAACTCAAATAGCTTCATATGGCCACACAAGAAAGTTGAAAGGCTAAAAATATAATTACTTTCAGTCATCATGATGCATGAAAAATGGATCATATTGAAAAACCTGTTGTGAGGTTTTGAGTTTTATTTTTAACACAAAATCACAAATCTGTCCAATAAAAGATATTATTTTGATATTCTATTCTAAATTTCTCCAAGTAAAATGACTGTATTTCACATAAAATTTCAATTAAAATAATTCTATCAGATAAACATAATGGAGTACACATTCATACTCTTCTACAGAAATGGAGAACCACGCTATTGTTCCCCCTTCCTCACTGTCCCTTTCCACTGCCTTAAAATCAGGGACAAAACTTATTGAGCAAAACTGTAATGTACTGATTAACTTCTGCCAGGATCTCTGCTCTGCTCACTGGCAAGAAAGACAGCCATGACATGTGGAAAGTAGAGAAAACTGCAACATTGTCAAAGAAATGCTAATTTTTCAACTCACAGTTCACATGTTGAACATGATCATAATTTTGAGTTCTTCAGCCAGTGGAACTGGTGTTTGGTTTTGTTTTCTTCTGTTAACAAATGCTTTCAAGCTTTAATTTAACACTTCTTTTACAGGGGTTTACATAAAATGGGAGACCCAGCTGTTAATGGCTTCCACAGATTACTGACATCTGGATCAGAAATATCAATTGATGGACCTCCGCACTACATCAGTCCATGAAGACCCAAAATGCAGTTTGAAACAATCAAACCTAGTTGAGTCACCTGCAAGAGACTACTGAGAAGCATAATTATGCAGTTGCCCGTGCAATGTGAGGTAAATCTGAGGCAAAGAGAGATGCTGAGTAATAATCAGTTAAATAAATTACTATCTCATATTTTTACCACCATTTTGCTTCAGGCAGTCATTTGCTCAGAGTACTCTGTGTTACTCATTTCTGTTTGCCATTATGATTTAGATCTGCCCATACAAGTACAAAAAGCAAACCCTTGTGCCCAATCAGCATGTCTGCATCCCATTATGGAGACCCAACTGCACAACCCACTTTGTCAAAGTGTGGTTTGACTAGCCTGTTCAGGAACATGTTGTGACAGCATATCAGAGTCAAATCCTTTTTTCACTTTAGAAAGATCCCTTTTCTCGATCTGCCCACTGTTAGATGGCATATTATCAGTTTTGTCAGGTACGTTATCCACTTCCAGTGGCTGCTAGTACCCTTGAAGGACTCACTAAACAGTTTACAGAATAACACACAAACACAGGGATAATAGTAAACTGTGGCAGATTAGGTTCAAAGATTGACATTGATAGTATACTGACTGGCAAAAATTAATTTGAAGCAATATACAGACAAGTTCTAATCACCATTGAAAGCCAGCTCAGAATAATTATTTAGCATACATAGAATAAGATTCTTACCCAATAGATGTCCCTGTGGAGAGAGAAGACAGGTTCAGCCTGTCGACCGATCCCAGAAGTTAGACAGCAGTCTTCTCCGACCTCCCTTCCCACTTAAAAGTATATTTATATATTTTTTCTTTGAGAGAGGGTAAAGGTAAATTTCAAGTTGATGTAATTTCATGTTTAGGTGGATTCTGAGTGATTTTAGTCATTAGCATATGTAGGGCATGCAAAGTAATATGTATATTCAAGTTAAGCAAAGTTCAGCTTTCAGTCACTGTCTGGCACATTCCTATGGCTTAGTTCCCATTAGGTGCATTGTTTTCCACAGAACATGATCACAAGACCATTGTGTTGCTCCAGTCTCTGTTTTGTATGTGCATTAATTTCAACAGAGCATGACCACAGCACCTCTGTCCTTTGATTCATGTCTCCCTTAAAGTAGTACACCAAGCTCCCACAGTGTTCCTGCTTCTGTGGTGTGCCTGGTGAACTATAGCCAACACATGCACTTCTTCTTGCTGAACTTTCTTTGTCAGTATTCTCCCCAGAGCTGAACACTTTCATTTTCATCAAACATCTAAATTTTCATCATCTCTTCTCATTGTTCCAGCAAAACTGGATTAGTAGACTGTAGGAGACTGGCAGTGCACATTGAGAACAGTGTGGCAGTTGGGCATATATATAAAATTATGTATTGGAAATGGGTGACTTTCGAAGGTAAGAAATCACTGGTGCACCTAACACATAGGGAGTTGCTGGGAGAATAGAGTAGCTCTCCTGAACATTTGTTTTGGATCTGTGAATAAAAGGTAGGAACAGATGCTCAGAATGCTCTAGCACTTTGAAGTATAGGAACTGGGTTTTTCTATTAAAAATAATAATAATAAAAAATTGTTACTGTCTGCTGGCACAAGAGAGCATTTTTATATAGAAGGACCCCAAATATGAAGAGCAATGTTTGATGGATTGGCTCCAAAACCCAAACAGTTTAATTAAACCCATATGTATATAAAGTGTACGTGTGCAAATATAAGTACATTCATAGAAACACGTTTCCACCTGTGCTCCAAACAAAGTCTGATTGATATGTTATTGAAGACAACTCATGCTTTGCTTATGTTGGTCTGTATTTGAAGAAATTTCATGTGTGCAAACAATGCACTGTGCATTTTGTATGAATGAATGGATGAATGCAGATTACAGGAACTACTTCTAAATTTCTGCATCTGAACACTGTAATTTGTCCTATTATCAGTGGAGCTGCCCCAGCAATAATACAGGAAACCCAGATCTCTACATGATGAAATGAACTTCTCATCATTACATGGAAACATTCCTTCCTTTGCTGTTAAACAGTGAATTCAGCCCTGGGAAGCAGAATGGCAGTAGGTAATTCCTCACTCCAGAAGCCAACACAAGAGATCACTCTCTTTTGCCCACTCACTGATAGCCTTAGATCCTACTATCCTATATTACAAGATGTGATAAAGTGCAAGAATTTCTTCCTTAAAGCTTAAGCAGTTGGCATTGCTTTCTTATACTTGAGACAATACTGTTGCCAGAATCTGTCCCCAGAATTCCTTCTGCTGTTGTTTGATGGAGATGCTTGCAACAAGGAAGAAATGATTAAGATGTGGAGAAAGAAATTCCAAGTCACATTGGCTGATAGTTAGGCTGAAGAAGAGAGTTTGGTGTAATTGGACTTGACACAGAGACAAAAAGAGTGAAGACTTCCCTGTTGTCAAGGTTTAGAACTATTGTTAATGCATGTTAAGGAGTTTTGTACCCCTTCTACATTTATAAAAATCCATAGTTATCTTTCCCTCATACCTCTTTCCCTACTGGCTAGCCCCTGCCGCAATATAGATTCTGCATATAAGGTTGTATCTATCCCATTTTCTCCCTATATGGTTTTAACCCCTCCTATACCTTTCCTTGTATGTAAAGGCTCTGCCCTACCCATTCCTTATTTGTGTTGAGCACATCTATATTTCCAGAACCATCCCTTCTCCCTCTATAAATACAGGGAGCCATCTTGAATTAAGATAGATCCTGCCTGACCCCTGTAGGTTGTTGTGTGTTTTCTTCCCAACTGTGACAGTTGTTGACTTTGGTTTTGACTCAGAGCTATGGACTCTCCATTTTTCCTTCCCTTGGCTATTGTTCTGTCTTCTGCACTTCTTCACTAGAAGTCTAATTAATGACCTCTCAATTTTTTTCCATTATTTTCTTGATTTTAGACTTGAAACTAGACTTAAAATTGTCAACTAAATTTTAGACTACTTATTTGATTTCAGCCACTTACTTCACTATTGTGCCTAATAACTTTGTCTACATTGAAATCCCTTACTATCCAGGACTAAATTGTTTCATGCCAGAGAGAGACAACATCAGACATTGTCCAAATTCCACTAATGCTGAAGATTTAATTAGGTGAGAAACAGACAAATCAGCAACCAATCCATGCTTAGCAGTGCAGAGGAAGGCAAAAAGTCTTGCCAGTCTGATCTGGCAATGAATTCCTTCAGAGCTGCAAATCTAGCAATCTAAGTTGGAATATGTGAGTAGAAGGTATTGACCAGGAGTTTCAGGGAAAGAATTGTTTGCATTGCCTTAGACTAGTTACCAACTAAGTACCGAAGAAGACAGAAAAAACTTATCACATTGATCACTTTCACAAAACACTTAGAAAAAGGCATCTTCTCTAATCTTACCAGCCAATGAACTTAAAGGCTGAGACGTCATTAACTGACAGTTACCAGGAGAAATGGCTCCTTCATGAAAGAAGGGTTAAAGTGTGGGATTCACTGAATCTAAGCTCAAATATCAGACCAACTGCCTATACTCATGGGTTACCAAACTTGTCACAAAAAAATTAATATAAGCATGTTTAAGAAGGATTAATAATAAAGATGCCATGAACTTGTGACTTCATCTCTTTTTATTTCAATTTAAATTATGCTCACTGTCTTTAATATTCTGGTTAAATTAAAATCTTAATCAGCTTCCTACTGATCTGACTATGATTTCTTTTTTCAGCTAGAATGAACCTTCTGGAAACAGGTGTGCAAGGACCTACACATAAGATTCATATTATCCCTTTATTTTATCATTGATGATCCAGATATGTTGAATATCATATCATAATGAGTGTTTTCTAGTTTCTCCAACATTTTATGTTGTTCTTTTCTTCCCTAACCTCTCTAGAATTTCCATATTTTACTTTAAGTTTGAGTACCAGATCTAGAAATGGCACAATATCCTAATTTTATTTGTATCAATACTGTGTTAAGAATTTCCTGTTCCTATTGCACATTTTTCTCTTTAAGTAACCAAGAATCAACAATACTCTCATCTATGACAGTACAAGCCCTGTCCAAATCAGTTGTTTTCAAACTAAATTCTCATTCTCTGTAGATATAAATTGGGGACTTCAAGTATGTTTTCTTGCACTGGTACTGATCAACTCTTAATGAACTGTTTCATTCTGGAGCTATTATATTTTTTGGAGCTGAGAAAGGGAATAATTACTTTTTTAGCCTTGATACAGTTAGAAATTGTTCAAAAATCCTTTTTTAATTTTAATTTTAATTTGAAATGAGTTTCCTAAATACTTATAAATCAGATTCACTCAGTTCTTCTGTCCTGAAATTATTCCAAACCGCTATGCAATTTTGAAAATTTTGGCTAATGTTTATGGCTTTCATTTGAAATTTTGCACCAAAATACTTGGGTTAGATGAAGAAATCAATTATATAAAAACCTTTTAAAATATATGAGAGAAGGACAGAAACCAGACCAAAAGTTCAGTGGGCTCATTTTTTTCCCATTAGACCCTCATGTCTTTGACCTAATTTTGACTAGGAATTGTGAAAAATGGGAGTCTCCATCATATGCCAACAGCTCATCTCTGGGGTCTTGCCCTTCCTAATACCTGCTCATAGAAAAATGTTCTCAAATGGGGAAGGAAGGAGAGAAACAAAAAATCCCCATCTTAAATCTCAAATTCAAGTCATGGTTGTATCTGCCCACTGCAAACTGCATTCTCCAGTCCTTGGAGAAGCAGTTGCTGCTTTTAAAGGCAGGAGAATTGGTTGTAATTGACTTTTTCTGTTTTATATCCTTACTCTTTTGTTGCTAATATCTCTTTGGACCACCCAACATAGCTCAGCTATCTTTCTTGGGTATTTATGTACTCAGAATCCTCGCAAATATTGTCCTTATTAGTCATTGCTTGGCCCAGCTACAACTGGCAAATTGAGGGTTTGGAGTATATTTTTAATTTGCAGTCAGGTCCTTTTGAGTCTTGGACATGAGACCAAAGACAGGATATCATACACTAAATCAGGGTAATAATTAGCTTGATCTGAGCTTCTTAATTAGGATAATTGTAATTGGCAAAACCGCATTGAATTCTCATGACACAGGGGTTAATGATGTATATAAATTATGGTGATGCTGTCCCATTAGTTGGAGTCCCAAAGCCATCACTGTGGAGGGCATATATAGCAGAGCTATAATTCTTGCAATCTAGCTCTATTGAGGAGCTCTAGGATCTCACTAACTTGCAAGAGCCTGGGTGGCCCAAAATTACCATTTGGGTGGCCCATGGAGCAAAATTTCCCTGTTCTGAGTAGTCATGGCATGTTTAGCCTGACAATGGAAATGAAACAACAGTCTATCACCTGGTATGTGGGAGCAAGGCACAGAAGATTGGGACAGCACACAACTGAAAGCACATTGCTACTCTGGGATTTAAAAATTTCCACTTTAGTACATTGTCTACTTCTAATCCTGAAGGCAGATGGTGTCAGAAATAGCTGTGCTTAATTTAGAACTAAGACAAGATGTATAGGCTGAGTTACGGCTCCTACAGTCATCCTTCATTCAGGGTTGCATACAGACAGAACTAAATGCATTCTATTTTTGCCTCTCCTCTTTGCTAGCTGAAACCCATATGTGAATCACAGTGTGCTTGAGATGTTCTGCTAATATATACCATTGTTGCAAGTGCTATGTGTGCAGTTTAAATCTCTGTTTTCCTTAAGGGATTATGCCCTTAAGGCATTACCTTAACAATGGGGTTTTTTTGGTAATTCATTAAGAACTTCCTAAATGTGATCTGTTCATGTGTTTCCAGATGGACTGACAGATATGCTAAGCATCTTTATTAGAACTGAAGTCTAACACAAGGCTTCTGAAAGCCAAGTGGATGATTTGCAAGTTATCACCACTATTTGGATTAGACTCCATAATAAAAGAGGAATGGGCCATGTCAGTTCCTAAAGTACATGGATATGCTTCTGGAAAGATCAAGCAATGAGACAACAGAACTGATTTTGCATAGAATGGAAATAGGACAACAAAAGACTGCACAGATAGCAAGAAGATAGGTTTTCCCAAATTAATGGTATAGTCTGAATATATTTGAAAATATCTGACTTAGTCTAATCTTTAAATACAAAGTTCTCTGATATTACAGATTCACAGAATGATAGAATATGCTGAATTGGACCACAAGAATAATAAAGTCCAACTCTTAGCCTTTGCCAGGACTATCCCCAAGAGAGTAGAGTATCATCTAAATGCCTCTTGAACTGTGTCAGACTTGATGCTGTGACTACTTCTCCAAGGAGCCTGTTCCAGTATCCAAACCACACTCTGGGTGAAGAGCTTTTTGTAATATCAAAACTAAACCTCTCCTGACACAATTTCAGGCCATTCCCATGGGTCCTGTCACTGGTCACCACAGAGAAGAGATTAGTGTCTGGCCCTGTTTTTCCCCTCACGAGGAAGTTGTGACTGCAGTGAGGTCTCCCCTCAGTCTGCCCTTCTCCAGGCTGAACACACCAAGTTACCTCAGCCGCTCCTTATATGACTTCCCCTCAAGGCCCTTCACCATCTTTGTTGCCCTCCTTTGAATACACTTCTAACAGCTTTCTTATACTGTGATGCCTAAAACTGCACACATTATTGAAGGTGAGGCCACCCCAGTGCAGGGCAGAGCAGGACAATCCCCTCCCTTGACTGGCTGGCAATGCTGTGCTTGATGTCCCCCTAGGACACACCTGGCCATCCTGACTGCCTATGGCACTGCTAACTCATATTCAACTTGCTGTCAATGAGTTCCCTTTCCATAGCACTGCTTTCCAGCATCTCATTCCCCAGTCTGTACATACACTCAGGGTTGCCCCATCACAGGTGCAGAATCTGGCACATTTCCTTGTTGAACTTCATCTGGTTGATGATTTCCCACTTCTCTAATTTGTAGAGGTTTCTCTCCAGGGCCTCCCTGCCTTTGAAGGAGTCAACAGCTCCTCCTAGTTTTTTAGAGTTTGCAAATTTGCTTTTGTAAAAGAGCAAAATATACCTGACCATTTTATAGTTTTTAATTGCTATTGAAAGTAGGAGTACATTGCTATAAATATGCTTAGTTCTTTCCTTCATGTCCTACATATTTTGCATTTTCCAGGAAATGTGGCTTCTCTTAATTTATGAAAGTCAAGACTCCACAGACAACCATTTAGCTTCCTTGGTATAACACATATCTCCCTAGGATAAAAATCAGAGGAAGATTTAAACTGACAAGCATCATTTATCTGTTAGGAACAACATTTTCTTTGAGGTTACTACAGAGTTACTACTGTATGTTATATATTTTGTTGTTGTTATTGTACTGTTTTTCAAAAGCTGTGAATTTTCAGAATAACTGTATGTGGTGCAGTTTTCATTGCAGCAAACCAAAAGTTCCGTTAGAAAAAAAGTAAAGGAAGCCAACTAGCCAACATACTTAAAATTGGTTTACTATGACTGTGTGGGGTCTTTGAAGTGCTTTTAAAATGCCAAAATGGCAACATAACTCTGTTTCTATTGCTCTATGTGGGTATTGGCTTCAATTCACAAATCCTAAGTTTCATACAATTCTCTGTATCTTTTTTTTTTTCTATTGGCAGGGCAATTCCTGCAGCCTAGAGCTAATTAACAGGAAATCCTAGGGGAAAGGGCTTAAATAGATTTAAGATGCCTGAATTTGGAATGTACTTTTGTTGAAATTCTTGGCCTATATCACCTGCCTTTCAGACTCAGGTGTGAAACAGAACTCCTGTCTCCTATCCCTTCTTCCTCTTTTGGCATGTAATTTACTCAGTTCATTGAAAGAGCACCAAGTTGGAGGGCAATGATTGAATTAACAGCACATATAAATAATGGTCCAGAACATATCAGTAGCTTTGCTGCTGCTATTGAGACACTGAGACAATTAAATGCTCTATTTTAATATAAATCTTTGCCAGTATTATATTTGCTTTACTATATGAAAGTTTCTAACAAGCCTTTAATGTTGTTACAACAGGATATTATTTTTTCTGCAGATAAAATATGAATGTTCTGCTAAGAAAGGAGTAAACCCCATGCTATAAGGTTATATGTTGAATAATTTCTGCATACTTCCAACCACTGTAAATTAATCTTAGCATAGTAGGGGCACAGGTTTGCTATGGTGCAAGATGTGAAATGTTTATATAAACCAGTTAAAAGAATTTCTAGGCTCAGTTCAAGAGTTTACACTTTCAAAGTCATTCCACCAGGGAATTCATCATGATCACACAATTGCTTTGTCTGAGTTCTTTAATTCTTTCACCCCTCTGAAACTGTGTATTTAAAAACCTGTCACAGGATTCCTAAACAGAGAAGCTCAACTAGGTGTTGTAATCGCACCTCTTCACCAAGAAAGCCATATGTAATCAGCTGAGCTGTGGCTCCAAATTGTTGTAAACTACCAACTTATGTGAGTATTACTTGGAAGAGACCTAGTGAAACTGTCTGTAATGTCTACTATCTGTGTAATAAACAGAGTTATATCTATCACTAGCACTTAAGCTGATAAATACTGATGCTTTTATGGTACCTAAACATTTTTTTTCCTAATGGTCACCAGGACCACTGCTCAAAACGCTTGGGCAACCTGGCCCTGGTGCTTGGAAGTGGGGGCTGGGAGAATAGGAGTGATAACTGCTCTCTGGCAGCACTTACATTTATGTATTGGGTTTGAGAGGCAAGGTTCTGTTTGGTAGCAAAGGGGCTGCAGGGGTGGCTTCTGTGAAAAGGTGCCTGAAACTGCCTCCATGTCTGACAGACCCAATACCAGCCAAAACCAAGACAGACATGCTGCTGGCCAAACTGAGCCAATTGATGATGCTGGCATGCCTCTGAGATAATATATTTAAGAAAGGCTGAAATCTGCTGCACAGGAGCAGCTAGGAGAGAGGAGTGAGAGTATGTGAAAGAAAGAGCCCTGCAGACACCAAGGTCAGTGAAGGAAGAGCTGAGAAGGTGCTCCACGAGCCAGAGCAGAGATTCATCTGATCCTGTAGTGCTGATGATGCTGAGATAGGCTGTCCCTCCAACTCAGAAGACCAGGCAACCCAAGGTCTATCAGTGTTATTAAAATCTGAGGTGTGTGTGGGGGAAACATTGAATAGCTCCACTTTTTCTTCATCCTGATTTCCCAGGGGATCATCTTCAGCAAGTAACTTTCCAATCTTTTCCTTAGACTTCCTTTACTATTAATGTACTTTAAAAAGGCCTTCTTGTTGTGTGACACAGCACTGGCCAGTCTCAACTCTTAATTGAGCTTTGGCCTTTTATGTCTTCTCCCTGTGTATATGAACCATAGCTCTGTAATTTTCCTGCAAAACCTAACCTTACTCCCACGCATATAGTTTCCTTTTCCACTTGAGTTCCAAGACAAGTTCCCTGTTCAGTCTGATGCTGGACACAGTGGAATTGCCTGGTCCTGTGCTTTCAAAAGGTGCTTCTTAAGAACTGATCAGCAGTCATGGACACATAAGCCCTCAGAAGCAGATTTCATTGGGACACTGCTAAGTAGCTCCCTGAGTAGCTTGAACCTTGTTCTCCGGAAATCCAGGGTAACAACTCTGTTGACCTCTTTTTCTCATTACATTGTAAAGTTTAAACACTTCGTGATCACTGTGGCCAAGACAGACCATCACAGCCTCCACAAGTCCTTCTCTATTCACAAACAGCAATAATGTAATTTTTTTTATTACCTCTCTATTTTGAAACACCATGTAAACAGATTGTGGCATATTGAAAATCTTGGTTTAATGTAATTTTGAAATTATGAATAGAATAAAATCTTTAAATCAAATTTTATCTATCCTAAGATTAAAAAAAAAAAAAATTAGAGACTATAATTACAAAAGTTACTTTTGTAAAAAATCACATTTGGTTTGAGCTGTCTGGTGTTGCATAATTCACTTATTTAATAATCTTATATAATTTCACTGCTTTCAATTTATATATATATATATATATATATATATATACGCACACACATAATAGTAGAACTACTTCATGAAATTTCAATATAAAGTAATGATAGTCACTAGAAAAATGAAACCCAGAAAAGGATTGAAACCATTAATTCTGTTGTCATATCTTATCTGATTTTTTTTTAACATTAGATAACTGGTATATTAATTCAAAGGTGTTTAATTTAGTTTTACAGCAAAATGTTGCTCTTTTGTGTGCTCTTTAAGGAATGTAAAGATTTTTAATATCAGCTTGGTATATTCATTAACCTTGGTTTTCTTCTTTTAATACGTAAAAGAATACAATCTCTAATTGTGATGTAAATGCTGTTTTTCTTTTCAGTATTTTCAAACTAAAGAGTTCAGTGCTGATCTCATCTTTGGGTGCCGTGACCTAACAAAGTTAAATCTGTGCGAAGGAAAACATCTCTTTGGGCTACATTAATATCTGGAATTAAATACAGTAAAACAAGTTCTGTGTTGGTTTATAGCCTGCATAATGAAGTCACCTTCCATAGGGATTTCTCAGTTTGTAATTCCGCACAGAATCTAGCCTGGCTAAGATGCATGGAAAAAATGTTGCCTTATCAAAGCCACAGTTCAAAATTCTTAGTTAACCTGTAGGTGAAGATTTGATCATATAAGCAAGTTATTGCAAAATACCTAGTTTTAAAATATGTCTTTACTTCAGTGAATGTGCTAAAATGTGTCTAGTATATAGAATAATTTTAAAGCAGTTTTTTCTTTTCTGATATACAGCTTCTAATGGGCATACTTGCTCACCTTGAGGAGAGTATCTAATCACATAAATAAATATATATATTTCTAAATATTTGGTTGCAGTTTGAAATACTTTAAAGGTTGTGGGGTGTTTGGGTTGTTTGTTGGATTTTGGTTTTTTTTATATGCAGTGATAAATTGAAAAATCTTTTAAACTTCCTATTTGATTTTTCAGACGGGGTGTGAAAAGCACCCACACTGTAACTGAATATACTGCATCTATAAGTCTGAAGATATTTAATTTTCCAATATTACCCAATTTTGGATAATTTGTTTATTACCAGCTTCTACTTTTCTTCCGGATTTCCCCTGATTGAATGACATGATTCTTTTAGTTTGTAAATTTGCAGGATACAAGTATCACCATATTCCAAACAATTTACAGTTTACCTAGAGTGATGGCTAAAGATCAGCATGTATTACACCCATCACATAGTCTATGCTAGAGTTCATTTTAATTCTTTCTTGATGTGTAGGTTTCCCCTGTCTCCTCCCTCAGCCTACCCTTCTCCTTCACCCTCCAGTTTAGGCACCTGCAGGGAAAGATATATGTATGTCCAACGTCTGTTGACTGAAGTCTCCAGCTGCGGTCCTATAATTGTCTGGTCAAACAGAGCATACTTGTTTCTCTTAGAAAGGAGCTGGATGTGATCTTCTCTGCTTGTTCTGAACTTCTGACACTTTTGAGGCTGAGGCTGTGGCTCTGTGGTGCATCTGTGTCAAAGAAAAAGGGTTTCTCACAGCATTTCCTTTTCAGTCGTGTAATTGCTTGAACTATTCCATGGTGTCATAGTTCTGATTTCAGCAAGGAATTTTTCTTTCCCTTCCCCCCTGCATTTGTGCTCTGTATAATGGGCCATCAAGTGAACAAAGAAATCGGCCGGGTCCACTAATGGCCGATCAATGGTCCATCAATCTCCTTGGCAATGAAGGGGGGGGCTGGTGTGTGTGTGTGTGGCTGGAAGGAGGTGGGGCTGGGAGTCAGCTCAGCTCTGGGCCTGGAGCAGAGGCTGCTGCGAGCTGCAGACACTGCTGGTTCCTTTTCTTTCCTGTCGGAGGGGAGTTTTTGCTGCTGCTTTCTGCTCAGCTGTTGCTGGCTGCAGGCCCTGCTTACAGAGAACCCTAACAAGCTGGAATTTGTGAGTTTTATTCCATTGGGAGAACTTTCTGTTTTATTGGTTTTTTTCTTCCCCCTTCCCCTTCCCCCCCCCCCTCTTTTTTCAGTGTGGGAAGGGAAGGGGAAACGAGTTTGTTTTTTTCTCCGATATACCCTGGGGGGTGTTGCTTTCTCCCCTTTCCCCATCCCATGTGGCAGTGACCAGGGATCCCACAGCGCTGCCTGGTGACGGGCACTGGACATTACAAGCTCTGCTCCTCCAGTGATCCAACAGTGCCACCTGTTGTATGATACAGGACATTACAAGTTTTACATCTCCAGTGACCTGACGGTGCCCCCTGCTGACTGTGGTTGGAACTGCACCAAAGGGTGCAAAAGATTGAACTATTCAATTTCCCTTTTGCCGATTTATCGATTTTGTTCTTGAAGGGGATTATTAGTGAGTATAGAAGTATTGCTTGGTTATTTCACTTGTGGTTTTTTGTGTTCCTGTTAATACACACATACCTTTAATAAAGGGCTGTTATTCTTCCCTTTTCCATAATTTATTTTTCCTTCAATCGGAGCCTCTTAATTTCAAATTTATAATTGCTTGGAAAGAGAAGTTTGAGTCTTTTCTCCTAACCCATCCTCAGCAAAAGACCCTTGTCTCATTTAAACTGGGACACACGGCTACAGGAATACAAGTAATTTCTTTTCTGTTTCTCAGGGTGGAAGATGTAGGTGGCTGAACCATCTGATTCAAAAGCAAACATGCAAGTAACTCTATCTGTTAATCATTTTATATAGTGAAAACTGCAGTAAATGAACTGAAAGGAACAAGAAAGACATTTTAGAGGAGAAACTATGTTTGCAAAGCTATTGTTTCTTTGCATAATGTAGGTAAAAAAGCTACCTTAATGTCACTGGCTTGTAAACAAAGGTGAGGAGGTCCTCTGGTACGTTTGTAACATCAACCCTATCCTTGTCTATTTTTCTTTTCTCCACAGAGCTTTTCCTAGAAGCAAATGGTATCTTTTGAACAGTCAGTGTTTGCTCTATTTAGTATTTAAGATGTATAAGCAGTTACTGAAATATGCCTACAAAATTATTATTGGTGAAACATTTCTATCGTGCATCATTTCAAAATTAAATTTATTTAAAAGATCTTGTTTTTTCTTATCCCACTGTGAAGTGAACCCAAATGTCAGAACCTTAAAATATTCCACTATATTAATTTTTCTTCATTATATTTCTTCAAATTGCTTACTGAAAATACATGGAATTATACCAACAGGATACTTTAAAGGCTCAGACCTTGACAGTTCCAAAGCTTTGTATGATATGCAATAGTATGATCATAGTTATTAGTATCACAGTAGGTAAGTGCTCTCTCACTGGTTAGGAGATAGGGAGCCGAATATGCACTAATGGTTAATCATGGCTATAACTCCTCCAGATTAAAATGTTTCCACGTATTTTTAATTATTTACTAATAGGCTGATTTTTTTGTAGTTGTTGATTGTTTTTTGTTTGGTTGGTTTGGTTTTGGTGTTATGGTTTTTTTTAAATGTAATGGACACCTAGTCCATTATTTTTCATCTAGTCCCATCTATTTTTCAGAGATGAACTTTACCACTCTGGAAAATAAACATGGTCAGCTACTTTTTCACTTACTGCCCTGCTCATTCCCTACAATATGAAATATTCCCATTGTCGTGGTTTTGCCCACCAGCCCATCCCTGGGACTGAGGATGGTTTTGTCCAGGTGATTTCCGGACAAAAAACCAATCAAAAAGTTCAGTGACGCCTTTGCTAATTACATCTTTAAGAAAACGGAAGAGAAGACTTATTGCGCAGTTGAAATTATGAGCGGCAGCCATGTAGGAGAGGCGCCGAGCCCGAAGAGGGCCAAGGCCCCCTACTCCCCTGGCTTGGGCCAGGGGGGGGCAAATGTAGCACTGAAGCCCCCCTTCTCTCTTGTAAGAAAGTGAAGAAAAAAACTTTAAAAGATGAACTGCTTGGACAGAAACCCCTGCAAAGAAATTCCAGCAAGAGATAACAGAGCCTCCTAGGTCAAAGCTGGCAGCTGAAGCTGCAACAAGAAAAGTAAAGTGCGAAGCGGGGGGGCTTGCTTCTTCCCTCCCTTTCGCTCTCTCTCTCTTCAGCAGGGAAAAGACTGAAAAGTAATCCCTGCCACCTGTAAAAAATTGTTGGGGTGAGGAGACCCCCCATGCGGCTCACAGAGGAGCTTGTGGATGTACCAGAGAACCGAGACTTCATGAGAAGGACTGAGATGAGGCAAAGTCCTGCTGAAGACTTTGTGACCCTGAGGGAAACTCACGCTGGAGCGAGATGCTCGGGTGAGATGCTGGGATCTGTGTGTGGGATCCATACTGCTGCTGAAGATTTTGTGACCCTGAGGGAAACCCACAGTGGAGCAAGACGACTCAGGTGGGATTTGGGGATCTCAGTGAGAGATCCATACTGCTGATGCTAGAGATTTGTGACCCTGAGGGAAACCCTCGCTGGAGTGAGACGGCTCTGGTAGGGTATTGGAATCCAAGTGTGAAATCCGTGCTAGACCATGTTGGAGAGGTCTATCAAGGACTGTTCTCCCATGGGGAGAGACCTCCATAGGGAAACAGGGGTGGACTCTTAAGCCATTTTTCCCTGTAACCCTGTGGAAGAAGATCCATGGTAGGCAAGTGTCCCCTTGCAAGCTCATGGAAGAGAAGACTCTTCAGAACCTGGGTAACCTCCAGCCTTCAATCTTAGCCCAGGAGGGGTGTAGGCCCAGCCCTGGGGGCCGACACAGAGAGAGAGAGAGAGAGAGATGAAATAACCCCAGCTGCGACGAGAGTGCTGCAAAGTTATTGAGGAGACCTGAAGCTCCAAAAATGGAGAATGAAACTACTTCTCCTCCTTGGACTGATGTATAAAGACGGGAGAAGTATTTCTGTAAATACATAGCACTTAAGTAGGAATTATTATAGATGTAGTTCTTTAGTAATTTTTATTTTGCGAATAATAAATGTTCATACTATTTTCCCCAAAATCCTGTCTCTTTTGCCTGCATAAACCTTCTCTCAACCAGTAGTAATTGTGTGGGGGATATGAAAGCAAACTGACCCAGAGCAAAACCACGACACCCATGAAGCAGCTTTTGTTTGTTTGGGATTTTCTTTGTCTTGGCTTTCACCCCCCCCAATTCCCGCCTCAAATGTTGTTCCTCAGGTCTGTGATCTTGCTTATAGGACAAACTGCAGAAGTAACTCTGTTTCCTTTGTGAAAAGTTAACTGTGAGTTGTGTTGACTGAAGTATACAAAATTCAGAAGGAAATAAGAGGGCAGATGTCTGATCTTGCCAAATGTGCAAGAACTCAGGAGCGTGATTTTTAGTAAAGAGTAGGTCACGCCTGCAAGGAACTCAAGAGGGATTCTCTAGGGATCTTGGAAAATAGACAGAACAGACACCAGTCAGCAACAAAAATAATTGCAACAGAGGAAGGTAAAAAAACCCATATAAGATATAGAGAAAATGTTGTACAAAAATTTTATCCTCAAACACAGAAAGGACTGGCCCATCTGTCACCTGCACGCTGTAGACCTGAGAGGGAACTGACCTCCTTGAGTTCTTTTACCTGTATGCAAACTAAAATAGAAATAGGTGCTCTTTATGAATTAAGTCCTGTTTAACCAATTGCTTTATAAACTGCCCCAAAAATGAACAATAATAAACCAGAGAGATTTGTTCAAAACCCTGCATAGCCTATATGAATTTTTCAATACACTTTGATTAGGTAAGTGCATGTGATGGTAATAAACAATATATACAGAAATACCTGAAACGTTTTTGTACTGTATAATATTTTTTTCCTCTCATTTCTTGGGTATGTGGTAAATCTAAGTTTTATATTTATTACATATTTATATATAATTATATATATAACTATATATATATAATTATATATAATTATATATATAAAATATATATATTGTATAATATATAATATATATTATATATAATATATATAAAATTATACATAATTATTTTATATTTATTTTATATTTATTTATGTGGAATATTTATGACTATTTTTCTCATTTATATCAGTTTGCATGCAGTCCTAGGTATTATTTATTATTTCTAAGCCACCTTCAACATGAAAAATGCTTTGCGATGTAAAAAATGTTCAGTTTTTCCTTTCAGGGAGATTGTACAAGAAAACTGTAATGTAGGAAGACAACATATGATTAAATTGTGGGAAGGAGAAAAGAATTATGACAAAGCACAGCATATCCTATCCTTATATAGGGGAAAATACTGTTGGCAAATTTGATCAGGGGAGTGTAGCAAAGGGAAGGTGAAAGCAGATTAACTCACAGAAGAGTCTGCTTCTTGGGTACAAACACTAGTGTAATTTCTCTTGGGTACAAGCACTAATCCAAGTTTTATCATACTTTAACTTTGAAAAAAGGGACTATTAAAACAACATTTCTGGCTTCTAGCATGTGGCACAGTTTTTGCATTTGAGATTTTCCTTTCCATGAAGCTTCCAATAGAGACTGAACCTTATAAAACTTGGAAAAATGACATGGAAGTAATTGGATAGAGAGCATAGTGAGGGGGTAGAAGGAATGTTGCTGCTAGATTCCTGAAATGGAAGTTAATAATCCTGATAAGAGCACTGCTTTGAGCTCCTCATGAGTATATTCTGGCAGATGGGAAAAAAATTTGGATTCAGAGACAATGGCAAGAGAAGAGAAGAGGAGAGGAATACTGTGGGTCTGAATCACCATGGGATGAACCAAAAGACAGCTCATTAAAGTGTCTGACTCTCCAAGCTCTGCCAGTGACTTATAGAAGAAAACAGCCTTAACTTTATTTACAGTGCCAAAAGGATAGACACAGAAATTTATGGGAAAAAATGAATGGTTCCCTTCCTCCAGCTTCAGGCCTTCTCAATTAGAAAGCTGGAGGGATTCACACCCACTTGGGGCACATGAATAAGTCTCCCTGAGATCCCTCACTAGTCATGAGAGACAGGTAGTTTTCTGCAAAAGTGAGGAAGAGCTTAAGTTCAATGCCCAGTTAACAGGAGTCTCAGGAACAAGTTGTCTAACCCATAGCTGCTGGTGGTAATATTCCTCACGTGAATTGAAATGCAACAGATTTTATATTACTTGACACACAAACAGGCATTTTTAAGCTGAAATCACAGATCTTCACTACTAAAGAGTCAAACTAATGAGCTCAATATTTTTGCAAACTCATCTATCACACAGCTGTGGCATCATAAACACCAGTCTGTTAGGTATAATAACAAAACACAACATCACATCAGGAGCTAGCAAAAAGTAAAGTGTTTAGAGTTCTAAAACACTAAGCTAAAGAAACTATTAATCATGTTAAGAAATACATAGGAATACTGGACTGGATGAACTGATGTGAGGCACAATCATACACCGAAAATGCATTAACAATTGTGCCACTAGAGCTTTCTCTGAGGGAGGCAAGCTTTAGAAATTACTTCAGGACGGAATGCCACAAGGTGTGTGATCTGATAAATCCGGTTTTAGCAGCAGCTTACTTGATGAATTGTCAAAACTGCAGACTAAGTGTCTAACGCGTGATGATCACAAATTCTATTAATTTCATAATGGATGTCTACCTTGAGTCATGTAATAAACTAAAGCTGTAGCTTTCAACTTTGGTCCAGTAAACTAAATTCATCTTGACCTGCGACTTTGTTTGCAAGGGATAGAGTTGGCCTTTGATTTGTGCCATGCTTGAAAAATCCTTTATAGAATATAATAAAACAAGTCCAGCAGAAGCTGAGAATCATTATATTAAAAACTCTAGAGGCTGAATTCTAGTTTTGCTTTTTAATGGAACATTTTATGGAGACCTGTGCCAGCAAAATTCCAATGCATGTGCCACATTTCATAATTAATTGTAATCTGCTTTAAAAGAATGTTCTATTTTCAAGGGATCAAAACTTTTGTCTTTCATCCATTTTGGACCTGTATCCTGCAACTGTGCAGGAGATAGTATGTGTCTCCTCAGTAATAAAATAATTAATTCACTCCCAAGAAAAACACCGAGCTGTAAAGGAATACAAAAAGCTTTTAACATTTATGATCTGAATCACAAAGAAATATTTCATAACAATGGACATGGTTTTTTAGTGTAAGAAGGAGATAATTTCTTGCACTCTGTGCCAGAAGATGGTAATAGGGGAGCACAAATTGCTGCCACCTCCCCTTTCATGTAGTAACCACAGTTTGCATTGCTCTGAGCATGACCATATGTAGAGGAGACCTTGTTCTTTTCTTTCCTATCATGGGCTCCTGCATGAGGACACCTGTCTCAGGGAGTACAGGATTCAACAATACCCAAGTAGAATCTGCATTAGTAGCCTGCACAGGCCTAGCAACAGGTTGGCCACAGACTGGCAAAGGCCAATTAGAGCAGTACATAGTATCTGGATTTCATTAGGCAATATATTAAATATCACAGGTCAATTTTCTTTTTTTTTTTTTTTTTTTTTTTTTTTTTTTTTTTTTTTTTTTTTATTTAATAGCAATGTTCCTTCTCCCAGACAACTTTGTGACCCACAAGTGTGGACTTTACAGTTGCCTTTCCTTTGCACTTCTCAGTATGGTAACTAGATTTAGGTGTTCATGACAGAGGCCTGTCTGCTCTGTTTTCAGAGACAGGAACTCCATCATCATCACAGCCAATCTATTTCTGCATTTTTCTGCTCAAAAATATGTTAATGCCTAGAGCTTAGAAACTGCATACAGTACTGTAACCCTGATGAATCCTCTGTTAAACCCTCTCTCCTCCAGTACTTTTTTTTGCAGAACTGCTTCCTAGCCTGTTGTTGCTCATCCTCTATTCAGGTAATGAACTATTACAGTTTGTATGCAAAGTTTCAGACTTATCTCTATTGAATAGGATTCATTTGCACATATCATCTAAGCTATCAGTGATTCTAAATGAACTCAGATGAAGTCCAAGTGTATGACAGCTACTTTCTTTCGTGCCACCCCCCTGGATTTTTGCTCACAGTAAATCCATATAGATTATTAGTCTTTTCTCTGCTTTCACGTAGATGACCACAAATAGCTTTTTTATTTGCTCCAGTATTTTTCTAGGAATTTAATTGAAGCAGAAAACCTGTGATTCTACATGTTGTTTTCCCATCTTTTGAAGAGCATCACCATGTTTCTCTTCTATTCATACATTTGCTTCAATTTATTTTCAGATAACTGCTAATGGCTGCCAAGTTGTGTTTGGTGGCTCTTCAGTAATAACAATAAGAATTCCTGAAAATGTAAGGTATTTAAGATGGTCTATTCCCATTTAAAGCTGAGAATTTTTCTCTATGGATATCAATTATTGTGAAAACATCATTTGGTAATGAAAACTAGTGCAAAAATATTAAATGTTATGGTCCTCTTTATCCAGTTCTCTCTGATAATTTTGACCCTCTGCAAGGTAACAATCCTTTCTTCGTCTTCCCCCTAGTATCACTGTCTTTATAGTTTCTTGTTTTACCTGATGGATGTTGTGTATTGAATATTTTTTGTTTCTTGACTTTTGCCTATTTGCTTGAACTATGTGTTTATTCTTGTCCTCATAGTCTAAAGAAGTCACCAGATATCACAAGTTCTCTTTACTCCTACAAGCAGCAGTTGTGAATCTTAAAGCCTCTGAGCTGTGCAGATATTTTTATGTGCCACTGAGGTTAGAGGTTCCCCTGTTGCCATCACAGCGTATTAAGGGTGATCTTAACAGCTTTCCTCTTGATCCTAATTTTAACACATGGCTTTTCTATTAATCTCTAACCTTCTGAGGCCATGCTGTTGTTACCATGCTGTGCAATGGAAACTCTTACTTCATTCGGATTTTAGAGAGAACACTAGCTTCATATTTTAGACCACTGGAAGTATAGGAAACACCATTAGAATCTGCAGCATATCTAGGATTAATTAATTTTAACAAACATTTAAAATGTCTCTGTTACACTTCTCTAATATAATTCAAAACGCAGATACCTCCCCATATAGCTAGACAGACCGTGTCTCAAAGTTATAGTGACATTTAAGCACATAAATAATTCCATGGATCTTAACCTTGGATATATTTTGCAAGTCAGTGGACACAGTAAGCTAAAACATTGATACAATATCCCTTTACTTTTTGCAGTAGCACACACACACCAAACCTCACACTACCAGCAATGTTTTTTGGCAAACTGTACTATTAATGCAAATTAAATTAGGCTGCATGACTTTAAGCCACTTGGGATTTCTCCAGGACATTAATTTAGCAACATGTGCTTTCAATCACTATATGTTCTGTTCCCTTGGAAACAAACAAACAAACAAACAAAAACACCAAACCCCAATAATTAAACATAAGCTACAGTTTTTTCTGTGTGTGTGTGCAAAAGTCAGAGTTAATTTTCTTTTTGAAAATCAAGGGCTTGTCACAATTTCAAGTATTATGCTTGTATTTTTCTGAATGACAACAAGCAGCATCAGGAGCTAGCAGACAATTCCCTGTCTGCCACTGAGGCTTTCTTCACAGATTGTTGCTCTTTGCTTGTCTCTCCCTTATTCTTGCTTCTCTGTATGCCCTTCCCTTATCTCTCCAAGGGGGAAAGTCTCTTGTACACCTTTATTTTCCCCAACACTTATGGATATTTTTGCTCAGAAGACAAATGGATTTATGGCTCAGTCTCAAGGGAAAACAGGTCTTATCTAGCAGAGATTTGAGGTCTCTGTCCATACAGCTGTGGCAAACCTAGACTGCTGTGAAAATAGGCAACTGGATCCAGATGGAATCCAGATGTGTTAGTGTGCTGAGGCATCCAAGGTAGTAAGCCATTGGACAAGAACATTAGTTCAGGTGCAGTGTTGGACTGACACTTCCAGACTGTATTTGGAAAGGAGCTGGCTTATGTTAGCTTGTGCAGATATCTCCAGTACTTCCAGTTTTGGGGCTTGTCTGCATTTGTCAGTGTAGTGGTGCTCCAGCATGTGAATGATGCAGAACCGGATCATTCTAACCCCAAACTGTGATCCTTCTCTTGTCAATTCAGATAGAAGCTCAACTTTCTTGATGCTTCAGTTTGTGAACTTACCTGTCGATTCTCTGATCACATCCATAGCTCTCTTGAATAGCTTTTTAAATCACAGATATTTATACTCTACTGACATATAAGAATAAGAAAATCTAGGAAATATGACAGTTTTTCTGGGGGCTCAATTGATTAGTTGTTATTAGAATATATAGGGACAATAGGGAAAAACAAAATGAAGCACTAAAAAGATTCTCCCCCCCCCCATAAAACTTGAGAAGAATTGGAATAAAGAGGGGGAAGGAGAAAAGAGGCTGCTATCGGCAAACTGTGAGAGTTCATGTTGGAAGCTGGGAGGGGACTGGCAGCAGCAGAGACGGCATGGCAGCACTAATGTGGTGTACATCTCTGAGATAAACACAAGGAAAAACCAGCTAATCAACAAAGGAAAACATCCTGGAGCAAGGGAAGAAATTAAGAAGAAAGAATTGTGAAAGCCTGTGATTTTCTCATTATTCTTGTTATTTTTATGTCTTTTTTTTTTTTTTTTATTGCCCTTCAGTTCTTCGAGCCTTCTGCAAGTTTTCAGTGAAATGTAAGACAAATAGTTGCAACTAAGTGGAACTCTGTTCCCATTCTCCTGCAAAACAACTGGAAACCTGAAAGACCATATAAACACAATCCCAATTTAAGCACTTTTGAAGTGCCATGTTTTTTAAACTAATTTTATTACATGGAGGGAGATAGATAATGGGCTGGCACATGAACTCTGACTCCTTTATTCATAAAAACTAGTGTTTCACAAATAGCAGCCCTCATAATGATGAAAACTTGCACACAGAGACACACACATGAATGCACATCTGGAAGGTGCTGAGAATGCGAAGCAGAGATAACAAAAGGGGATGAGAACAGCAGAAATAAAAGCTATTCCTTTAACAGGCTTTTACAGAAAGCTTGTTTAGTCTCATGCCTACTTCTAAATTAGGGTGATTTCACTGTCTCACTTAATGCAATCTCCAAAATATTTGCATAACTTAGATGGTGAAGGCAAAACATAATAATGGGTAGCACCTCTCACCATTTCTCTATTTTCTCTGTAAAAACCTGTCAGGTAATTTGTAACCTTATGTGCATGTTATCTTTGAAGGTGTCTTTATTTCACATCTTGTTTTTGTAGTTAAGAACACTGTAGCACTTTTTAAGAGTCTCTATAACTTTTTACTTTTAGGAACATATTCTTAATAATGAAAATCATCTGTTTGGCTTTACAGTCTGTTTTCTTTGCAGAAGTGTTTTTGGAAGCTTAACAGTGTAATTCCAGGGATGATATCGGCCCCAGGATTTTAGAATCTGGGCCTGCAGAGACACTTTATATAGCTCTTTGGGAGGAAGAACTTATACTGCCAAAACATAGTTCTTTGCCAGAATTAGATCCTGATTCTGTAAATTCCCTCTATTATTTAAGATTCTGCCTAATTTTAAGTATGTGCACATTAACATGAATATTAAATACTTGAATTCTTTACACACTGAGGTCCCCAGAATGACCATCCTTGCTAAGGACACAGGGATAGAAAGACTGAATCTACGGACCTTGTCTGGTAAGTAATGATGTGTGAGTAGACTGCTGCTTGGAGAGCACACCCGGTGTGTCATGCAGCTCCACTTCATATGGCTTGCTCCACTTCCAGATGACAATGAGGCAATGAAAATAGAAAAAAGGAAGGAGTCAGCTGTACAGGCAGAAGAGTTTTATTAAAATGTTGTGGTAGGCAAAAACTGGGTTCATTGCAAAGGTGGGTAATGTTCATTTTCAGCTAAACAAGCTGGGATTGTTTAGCCTGGAGAAAAAGAGAATAACAGTCCTTATTGTTCTCTATAACTACACAAATTTATGTTTTAGTGAGGTGGTGGTTGGCCTCTTCTCCCGGGTAACAAGTGACAGGATGAAAGGAACCATGAGATGGGAGACTTGCACCACTGGAGGCTAACAATGGATATCAGGAAAAAGGGCTGTCAAGCATTTGACCAGGCTCCTCAAGGAAGTGGTAGAATCACCATCCCGGGAGGCAGAGAAAAGGTGTGTAGATGCGGCTCTTGGAGACATGATTTAGTGGTGCATTTGGCAGTGCTGGGTTAACAGTTGGACTTGCTGATCTTAAGAGATTTTTTCCAACCTAAATGATTCTGTGATTCTATGAAATACATAGCCTTTGACATTACAAATCTCAGTGTATATGTTCTACCATTACTCTGCCCTCCCTGCTGTAAGAAGTAAGTCCAGATACAGGTTACTGCTGGCACTTTAAGACTATCTACTAACTTTGTGCCAAAAAGTAAGATATCTGTGTCAAAGAATAAGTCTAGACATGCCCATAGTAGTGAAGAAGACTAGGCTTCCAGCCCACCCTGGCTAGAGCTGTATTTCCTTCTGTTTGAATGGCAAAACTGGGAGCTTAGACACTCAGAAAGTAAAACTGAGGGAAGCTGGGCTTTCCAAAAGCATTTTTGAAATGAAAATTTTAAAGGTCTTCTGAAATCACAGAAGAAGATATATTTTGGAGGACAGAATTAGATTTTGTTAAGGAATAGAAAGTAAAGTTGGAGTAGAACTAAAGTAATCACAGGAGAATATGCATTTTTTTAGATTAAAGTCCTAAACCAAACTGTTAATTTGAAATGGAGACACTTTAGTGTGAAAGAGAAATATAAGAGCAATAAATGCTATAAATATTCTACCCTGTACACCATGCAGTCAAATAAAAACAAAAAAATGAAGGACATTATCTGGTTCCAACTGCTGATTCCACTTTTTTTGGAATCAAACAAAAATATAATTTGTTGATACATAACAGGCCATGTGTGATAGCAGCAGGATTTTAAAAGCATCTTATTTTTATGAAAGAAACGTGGGAGTGAAAAAAACAAATCAGGCTCAGTGCTTAACATTTAAGAAGAAGAAAACTGGAAAAATGAATGAGGTAAAGTAAAAATTGCTAGACACAAAGAAAGGTACAGTGAAGGCATGAGGAAGTATATCAGTGATCACAACATTTCAGGTGTCGTTCTAGTAAAGGCCTAAATTTAGGAGAAAACAGTTTACTTTCCAACAGGAAATTTCGATTTGTTGAAACTCATTTCCATTCTGGACTGGCATGAAAATATTAATTTCTTTTCTTTTGAGGAAAAATAAGTGTTTCACAGGACGTTTCTGTCTCATATAGTTGTGGAGAACTATTAAAAATATTCACTGTGAGTGACTCCAGTGTCTCAAAATCCAGACAGAAAACAAAGCTGCTGTTTTAATTCTCCCTTCAGTTTTGGTAGCTGCAATCTGTTTTATCTAAATAGTTGCTATTAGTTAGTAACTAATTAGCGAAAACAGTCTTTTCAGAAGCCTGAATGATGCACAAAACTACTTCAGAATATTATGAACGAAAATGCAGACTTTTCACTGCTTCCTATAGGTTTGGGCTGTACCTCAGCACTATAAAGGCCTATGCTTGCTTCAGGAACAACGACCCATCTGTCTTCTTGCTTTAGATAAATCACACGTCCAAGGTAAGCCAGCTGCTCCTGGAATGGCTGTGAGAGAGGCAGGGGTATGCAAAGGTTACTTCATAGGACCAGAGCATTTCTTCCAGAAAACAAACTACTGCCTCCTATCTGTGTCAGAAAGAATAGCCTCATTCCCGTCACAGCAATGCTCGAGTTTGCCTATCCTGCTAAAACACCTTTAGCCAGCTTTTAAAACCCTGATGTGTTATTGATGAAATGGTACTATCTATGTAAGTGATCAGGGATGGATTCAGCTCTGATGTCTACCATGTGTGTGTCTGCTATGGTGGCTGGACACATAATTTCCCATTTCAGAGTATAGCTGAGAGCTTACTCAGTAGGTGTCTACTCCAAAGAGAGAGAAATTGCCTTCTAGACTGCACTGACTGTTTACTAAATATCCTTGGATTATACAGGAAGCCTGGACAACTTAGCTAATATAGATACCTGCTTTAGGTGTAGATACTAATAAGTTGATGAGATTTATTTCACGAAAGCTCTCCTTCAAATGCCTACATAAAATACAACATAAGTAACCTTTAAAAGTAACCTTTAAAACTGCAGAAAGTAAAAACACTTAATGTTTCTTTGGTTAGCCCTAGGGCTGGCCATTAAATATCTTAGATGATGGTTTTAAGAGCTCATTTAAAGTTTATAATTTCTTGAAAAAAACCCATAAAATATAAATTTGCATCCTTCAATCTCATCTAAAACCTCCTATGTGTGCGTTCATTAACTTTGTCACTATGGAGTTCCTCTATTTTGAAAGTATCCTTGTTATTATAGTTTTACAAATGCATTTAAAATCTAATACTGGAATATAAAGAATATTGCTTTGTTCATTTTAGAGCATGTAACACTAGATCTGTCTGTTTCCATGAAAATTATGCATCATGGGTTGGTATTGTACTTGCATGGTATCTATTTTAAAGTAAAGTATGTGAAATCTTATGCAGGTTTATTGCTGCTTTTTCTGCAGCCTGTGCATTGTCTTCCATCCTGTGCCTCATTCCAAAATGAACAGCCTCTGGGGAACAGTGTGGACTACTATTTTGTGTTGTCACCTAGTGTGCTGACAGGATGAAGAAAAGTGTTTGGCACAGACTTTCATTGGTAACATATACTGATAGAGACAAGCATGTCTCAGTCAAGCTGTTCAACATTTAAATATGTAATTAAATATATTCACTATCCCTATTAGGGCTGACAGTTTATGTTCTTTTTAATAGTAACCTTTGTACTTTTCCTCATCAGTCACTTTTTGTCTTTCTAGTAATTCATACTGCAGTGGTAATGGGACAGGCCATTTGGCTCAAAAAATCCTTTTCTTCTTCAAATCCAAAATATGGTACTCCCATCAGAATGTGAAAGGAGCGTTTTACATTTGGGATCCTACCTGCTCATACCTGATAGTATAGGATCTCAGCTCAAGGAGGGTATTACTGCAGGAGTCATTGGGAAAATGAGAGGTTAGTAGATCCATTTTGAATATATTTAAATGTTCTGTGGTTGGAATATACGTACTTAATTTGATCTTAGATATGGTCTTTTCTGTTGTGGATATTGTGCAATTATTCTGTGCATTTGCCTTTGAAGCACAAAAGTATCCCATGGAATAAGACAGGAGAAAATTCAAATGCAGGGAAGATTGTATTTGCTCCCTTGCCTTATTAAAGATGAGAGGAAGTATTTCCCCTTAAGCTCCAAATGAGCAGATTTATCCATAAGAAGATAAAGAGGCATTTTTATAAAGTTCTACTTAACTGTATTTCTGTTGAAAAAAAATTAAGTAGGAAACCCCATCCTGGATCAGAGCAGATAAAAGATGACTGGCCTATCCAGGAGGTTAATTGAATTGAGCTCCTATCTGCATCCCATATGATATTACAAACTTAAACCTGAATGCAATGTTATTCATTGAATTATATGAGAGAGAGCAGGAACTGATGACTTCAGATGTCCTGTACTAAACACATCCAACAAGTCCTCTAATCCCAGCTCTGACTCCAGGGAAATTTCAGTGATTGCTCAGAATGGAGGATAATAAATAAGGCTAGATTAGGGAGTGGATATCTCCCTCCAGCATTTTTCTCAGCTGGACCTATACAACTATTTTTTTCAGACAATTTGTGCAATACCTGTCACTGAATTAAGATAACGGTGTTCCAACATCTGTGCAGGGCTTAGTCCCCGCACAGAGGAAACTAGTGTTTACAGTAAACTGAAAACAGGAAAGTTAAGGTGAAATAGCTTGGCAAAGTCATACAGTACATCAATAGAAGAGATGGGAATAGGATCTTGACTTTATACTCTCCAACAATGCACTGCCAGCTGGACTGAACTGCAGCAGCGTTATTAGGTGATCTTAACCATCAGTGTTTCCTCTTAGATTCATGAATCTCAAACCCCAAATCAGGTTTTCACCTGAGAATTAGGATTTTAGAATTATCTAAACACAATGCCACCAAAAACAAATGATACCACATAGCTTTTCATTGCAATACAAAGCAACAGAGCTGGCAAATCATGACTTAAGATTTTATCAGGCCGGTTGCTGATGAATTTTGTGTGGAAGGATGGTGACATCTAGTGGTATTGCTCTTCTCACAGCCCTTAACATTATATCTCGAAGCATGTTGTTTGTAGTACAGCAACATGTTATTTTACATACTTCATCCATTCTCTTTCTGGAAGTTCTGTACTTTATGCAGTATTGGCTTTTCATCAAATAGTGGTTGCCTCTTGATTTTTCAAACATAATTGTCCCTTTTGTTGTTATACTGGAAAACAAAAGTCATAAAGAAGTGATTCTGCAGTCTGCAAATAAAGCTTTATCATAAAACACTGCAAATATTGTGATAGCAACTTACACTTTTCTCTCTAAATTCATGACTTAAGTTCAAGTTTTCCTCAGAAAGATGTGCTCTGTTTCCATAGAGACTTAGCTCCTCCAGGGAGTGATGTAATCTTCATTTAAAAAAAAAAAAAAAATTGTTAAGAAAGGATGGAACAAATCACCCTTGAGGTGCGTTTCCCTCTCTGGCTTGTTAGTTAGATAGTCTAACTGCAACAATTGAAGTTCGGGAAGATGAGTAATATTAAAATGACTTCTGTGCTTCTCTTACATTAAATAAAGTCTAATCAGCTCAGTCATTGAAAGAACTGCTAGAAATGTATCTTAAAGAGAAAACTGGACAATGAAAGACAAAAGATACAGCTATGTAGAGAAACCAAAGTATTATCTATAACAGAAAACTGATGTGCTCCAGGGATTGTTTTTATTGCTCAAGCTCAAATATTTGAATTACTGACTTGCCAGAGCAGCCTCTGATCTGGACTCTCCTAGGTAACTGCTAGATATGGGCAGGGAACATTCCCAATGAGTTGTATGGGTCCCTTGCTTTGGGAGCTAAACCAGGTTCATAGTATGTAGATATGCTGTACATGCCAGATGCTTTATTAGTACATGTGTAACCTGTTATTCTGATGTGAGATGTATCAGTGAGATGCTCTCCTCAGCTCTTGGCTGCCAGCGGGGAAGAAGACTGGCCAGGCTGAACAGAGAACTTTGACTAGGGCTCAGGGGAAAAAAATAAAAGAGGGTTTATGACCCATGGAAGAAGGAATAGGAAACTCAGGAAGAGTACAGGGATATTGTTATGTCACGCAGGGAGAGAATTAGAAAGCTGAATGTGCAGGTAGAAGTCCGTCTCACCATCATGGTAAAAGATAACAAAAAAATGTTTTTACAAATAAATTAATAACAAAAAGAGGGCCAAGGAGAATCTCCATCCTTCATTGGATGCAGAGGGAAACACTGTCATGAAGGATGAGGAAAAGGCTGAGGTACTAATGTCTTTTTTTGCCACAATCTTAACAGAAAGACCAGTTATCCTCAGGGTAGTCAGACCTCTGAGCTGGTAGACAGGAACTGAGTGCAGAATAAATCTCCCAGAACCCAGAAGGAAGTAGTTAGTGACCTGCTGAGCCACCTAGACACTCACAAGTCTATGGTGTTGAGTGGAATCCACCCAAGAGTACTGACAGAGCTGGCAGAAGAGCTCCCTAAGCCACTCTCCATGATTTACCAGAACTCCTGGTAATCAGGGAGGTCCCAGATGACTGAAGGTTGGCCAATGTGATGCTCATCCACACGAAGGACTGGAAGGAAGATCTGGTGAAAAACAGGACTGTTAGTCTGACCTCAGTGCCAGGAAAGGTTCTAGAACAGATCATCTTGTGTGTGATTATGCAGTGTGTGAAGTAGAACCAGGGGATCAGGCCCTGCCAGATGGGTTTAGGAGAGGCAGGTCCTGCTTGACCAATGTGATCTCCTCTCTGACAGGGTGACTCACTTAGTGGATGAAGGAAAAGCTGTGGATGTTGTCCACTTGGACTTCAGTAAAGCCTTTCCCACAGTTCTTCAAATTCCACATTCATGACATCTTTCAAGAACAAATGCTTGCCTCAGTAATACTATAGTGTAATAATATTTATGTACATAAATACAGCTTTATTCTGCAACACTTGTGGTCTACACCCAGTTCTTCATTATCATACTGAGCCAAATTACTCATCAGTCTTCTATTCTCATGATCTTTTGAACCCTATAGCTAGCTCCACAAGTTTCCTCATAAAAGCACACATTTCACCATCTGAATATTGTAACTGTGCAAATGACAAATGCTCTTACTGCAAATGTTGAATTGTCACTTAGGTATCACATCCACATTCAAGTAGCTCCACCCACCTTCCAAAATGACAGCATATTATTTCCTCCAGTCAAACAATTTCTGTTTCTTTCAGAAACTCCTTCTTATTAATTTCACAATACAGATTTTTTGTTTAGCACTAAGTTACCTTGAAGAGAAGGGATTGATATTAGATGGGTTTTATGCCCATTCAAAACAGACCTGGGGAAAATTGTATGCAATGGCCTGAAACAGCCCATATGGGATGCCCACTACTTAGATGTTCCCTAAAATGCATAGGGAATATATGAGATATTCTTTTGTAATTGTTACAATAGCACTGAAATACTATATAAAACTGACTAAGAACTCTAGTCTTCCCAAAGGATTTCTGATGATGTTGGTTTTGATTGGTTTTTGGTGTTTTTTTGGTTTTGTTTTTTTTTTTTTCTTTTTTTAGCTAATGTCTTGATGTCCAGTGAAACTAAGCTTTGTCAAAGCTTTTATCTATATGGCATTTTGAAGCCAGAGTGGTCTTAAATATCATACCATTCTTAACTGCCCTTCTGTAATGGTATGTAGAGCCACAGTGGGCAGAAAGTGCCTGTGCAGCTTTTGAATTCCCAGTTGGAAGTCTCCTTGCTTTGAGACAAGAAACTTTCATTAAATTCATCTAGACTCTTAACTCTCACATAAGAATTAGAAAGTGGTCCAATTTTGAAGTTAATTCTTTCAACTTGTTTTCCTAATTAAAATGAAGCTTTGGTCAGAAACACCACCCCTACCTTCCCCTGCCCCAGCCTTGTCATTTCCATAGTCCTTTAACAAAGGTTCTTTAATTTTGCTTTAAAAGGGGAATGGGGAATGGTGGTGTGTGTTGAGATCTTTGATCTATAGAAGAACATAGGCAATTTTAGCCCAAAAGGAATTTGTTTGAGAAACTACATTAAAATAGCAGTTTAAACATAATGCAAACTTAATTCTAACTGACGCTGGTTTGAGTGTTATGCAGTTTAATTTTGAAGGATTCATAATGGCATACTTCAGTCTGTCAAATAATGCATTTCACATTCCTATAAAATATTTAGAAAATGTATAAGAAACATGTATTTATCCACAGATTTCACTTAGTAAAGACAATAATGGCCTTTCCCTATAGCATGTATCTATGCTATGAGTTGCATTATGTTATATTCTGGTAGCCGTTGTTGTAGCATATAATATGCTTTAAAATAAGCTGAAGATATAAGTCATAAAATAATGAACACCTTCTCAACAGTTAAGGTTGTGTCTGTTGCAGTATGTGGAGTTTTACATGGCGTATGCAGTCCCACTGATGTTACGTAAGCTAAAATATCAAGTATCACATTTTCTCTGAAAAAGTAATGAAATTTTAAACTTTTTTAATGTCTTCTAAAGAAAGCTGGTAAAAAGATCTCCTGGAGAGATCTATTCTCTTCAGTTTTGAAATACACTGTATATTTTTGGTTAGTCCATTAACTTTGGCAACAAAAATATGTGTTCCACTACTAGTCAAACATTCAGGCTTGAAAGAGTGAAGACAGAGAGAGACCCCACTGAAGTTCTTTGGTGGGCCTAGCTCTGAGTCACAAACAAAACAAATGGCTAGGTAGAGAATTTCACCATAGCTGGTTAAACCTGGAGATATTCCTGGATTTTTGAAATCTGATTTTCATCCACCAAGATGAGCACCAAAAAGTAGGGATATGCCTTGTCCAACACCTGTCCCCAAACTGAGAGACACAGTGGCTAACTAATCTTCTTCAGAACTTCTAAAATAAAACTCAGTTGGTAGAAAGATGTGTCTGCCTGGTACCATTAAGAGTACAAGACAGTCAGCAAGTACTTCTAAGAGCAGAGTGGTAGTCCTGTCTACAACTTAACTGACATTACCAGATGAAGAATCACTTTATTTATTATGCAGGTGTAGGATGCAGTGTTTAGTATAGTGGAGGTTAAGTCTTCCTCCAATGTCTTGAGATACTATTAAAAGAGGAATACCTGGTATTGATTAGTAACCTTGTTTATCACAGGTTAGAGTCAAGAGACTCTTGCCTATGAAGTTTCCTGAACTGACTTCTAACATGTATTTTTGGCCTACCTTTGGGCTAAGTTTCTAAGAGAACTAGAGCAGGGCATCATCAAACACATGTCCTCAGATGTGATGAGGGTCTGCCATTACTGCTTAGGACTCAAACTACAGTATCTTTTATTACTCAGTCTACAACAAAATCCATGTCTAACCTGTGGCTACCTTCTGAAGCTTCCTAATTTGAAGAGCTTCAGTCTCACTGTTAACTCCTTTCCTTATCTTCTAAAATAAGATGAAGGTCTCTGAGAAGGTGCATGGTACCAGCATCATAGCACAGGTATGGAATGGCTTAGCAGGTGCAGAGACTGAACCTTTTCTCAGTTGCTGCAGATCTGGCAGTGACTCCCATGGGACACAAAGCAACCCTACCATGGCCAGGTAAAGCAGACTCAGACCTTACATCTCCTGCTGGGTCTTGGATAAGATACACCTCCATTATGTGATCCTTATGATACATTTGGGTTGTACCTGCACATCTGGTGAAGATTACTGAAGAAATGTGTGCACTTAAGCACCTTCTACACTTGCATACAGGAGATATCAAGCCTGCCCAGTAATTAACATCTATGCAATCTCATTTCTAAATGAGTACATTTTAGTGTACTCTGTCTCATTTCTAAGTTTTAGAAACAGAATACGTACGTCATCCTTCCTACAGAGTGGATTCAAGACGGTGAACTGCACTAGTTTCTGAACAACTTTTGGGCTTCAAACTGATGACTTTCATGTTGGAACTGAGATACAGGGCTTTTTTTCTAGTTTCAATTTTAGAGATGTAAGGCTATGACATCCACCTTAGCATTTGTACTGAACAATTTAGGCAGGATAAGCTTTCTAATCCAGGCTCTCTTTAAGCATTCATTTAACCATCACAAAGATCCTCTGGGTTTGTAGGTTTAGGATAATTTGGATACTGCAGATTAAGTCAGGAAAAAAGGGCAATGGATCCTTTTTTAATTGTCAGTTCGCTTTTCTGAAACAAGAGACCTATGGCTGCATAATATACTTTAATCAAAAGCGTATGACAGAGCTGGCAGCAAAGCACCCCAGTACCTTTAACCAGACTGTCTATTGGGACATTTTATCCAAGTCCTTGAAGCTCCTTCCTCAGGATGAATGATACTACAGTGTAAAACAAGCAAATAAAATTAAACTGTGACCAGAACATCAGCAGATCAGATTCTAACTGTAGGTTAAAGCACAGCACTGGTTTCTGACATCTCTTACCTAATGTTATAGTTGGTATCAGCCCTTGAATAAAGTAGGGAAAATAAAAATAGTCTTTTAAACATTCACTTCATCAGTTATATTCAGTTTCTATATTGAACTTCTTCAGGGTTTAAAATATCCCATGCAATAGTTGCTCACAGTATCTTATGGCAGCAAGGCAGGCAATTCTGATTTGACAACATGATGAGAAAGGTTTTTAACAGTGGCAAAATGTTAGTAATCCTGGTGGAGGTAATACAGTACCTTTTAGGAATTAATGGGTTCAGTACGGTCACATATCCCTGAGAGAAATGCAAAACTGGAGGGAATGCAAGAAAGGGCTGTTAAGATGATCAGGGAAATGGAGATCTCTGTGTGAGAAGAGCCTCTGTCAATGAGGACTGAGAGGTGATACGACTGATCTCCATCAATATTTTAGAAGGCCAACATCAAAGAGAACAAAAAGCTAATTAAACTAAAGGATAATGTTGGCACAATGACAAGCGGGTATAAATTGACCATGAATACACTTAAGTATGAAATGAGAAAAATATTTATAATTAGCAAAGGAGAACAATTTTGAAAGCAGAGACGCAAAGTGCCCAAGAACAGTACATGGTGATTTTCCCTAACAGCTTGTGTAAGTTTGACATAGCTGGTTGTGATCACAAGGGAAGAGATTCAGTGTCTTTGCCACATCTGATCAGTGTCCTTTATCATCATCATCACGGCTAGGCTTCACAAACGAAGATTTGAGAAGGGCTCTACCCACGCTTGCTACAAGCGCGCTGATGGCTAAAAAGGCCAATGCGAGATAGACAAGTCCGGTTGCAGAAGGTCCATCAGAAAGACTCCCCATATTGACGAGACGCGATTCTTTCTGCTTCTTTTCTCCTCGAGAGTGATCCTGCGTGTGTTCTCAAAAGCAGCAGCAGCATTATAGATAGTGTGTCTCCAGGCCTCCCGACTGGAGGCCAGAGTAGACCAATGTTGGTGACTACAGGGGATTCTATGAGGCTCTGAAAACAGCCTACAGTCCTACACACCAAGTTCAAAGCCCTTTACTCAGTGCAGATGGCCAAATGCTTCTCACAGATAAAGTTTCCATTATGAATCGATGGTCTGAACACTTTCAGACTCTCTTCAGAACTGGCCGTGTAGTTCAAGACTCAGCAATGCAGTCTTTTATCAATCTAGAGAAAAACAGGTATATGCATCTGCACTTGGAGACTGCAGTGTGTGGATTGAGGAAAAGAAGGGTGGTTGTTTCCTAAATGGTCAATCATCTGATCTAAGGCCTTCACTCATCTAGTAAAAAGCAGCTGGTTTCAAAATGAAGAAATCCAAATTTTAAATATGCAATATTTAACTGAGTTGCAATTTAACATTGAAATCAGTCTTTTATAACACACCTTGTGAATCTTGAGCTAAAGGACAGCTTTTCTTTTGCTATGCATTAACAAGAGTTTAATTTCTATTTTTCTTCCTCCTAGAGATGATGGCTTAAATTCTATATTCTTTGAAAATTTCAACCCAAACTCTAGGTTTACATCTTTGTCGTGCATTCCAAAAATTCCTAGAAATTCCAAAAATCCCACCAGTGAAGCAGTGATCATAAATTTAGCAGAAAGCTAAACTGAAGTTAAGAAGGAAGATTATCTGGGATGTGTGTAATGTAACTCCTGTCCCAATTCCAGTCATAACTTCCTGTCCCATTCCTAATCATGTTTTATGGAAATACAGGAAAAAACCTAATCAATCTCCCAAGAATACTGCAAATCATCAAGTTAAAAAAAAAAAAAAAAAAAAGTTTTAAGAATAAATAGTGAACTTCATCTGTCCACCAAAGAGAAATACTTAGCTTTTGAAGTGTCTTGAAGATGAACATGCAGTTACTGTGGCACTCTTGAGCTGTCAGTACACCAATTTTAGCTTATTTAGTTTCACAAACAAAGGTTGTAACAGATCATATTTAGCAGGGTTGAATTCCTTTATTAAAGCCAGACTCTACAGGCTCGGAATGTTCTGACAACTGGTCATTTCAGTTTACAGTCAGCGCTGTGGGCACCCACAGCAGGCCTTTCAGAGGGCCCTTCCCAGCAGCTGGAACGTGTTCCTCGAGACCCGGACCGTTGGAAAACTGGGCCCAAAGGGTTCTCCTCTCGAATGGAAGCAGGTGAAGGCTCTTTCGAGCCTTCACAGCGAGTGATAGAGCAATAGGACATAGCTTTAAGCTGCGCCAGGAGCAGTTTGGTTGGCCAGTAGGGAGAATTTGTTCACGGAAAGGCTAACTGGATACTAGAGTGGGCTGCCCAGGGAGGATGTGGCGTAACTGTCTCTGGGAGTGCCTAAGAAAAGATTGGACGTGGCACTGAGAGCCATGGTCCCCTTGACAAGCTGGTGTTCGGTCACAGGCTGGACTCGACGACCTCAGAGGTCTTTCCCAACCCGTGAACTGACCCTGTGACTCTGGGCGGCACGACGACCCCGCTGGCCACCGGCCGCCCCAGCTCTCCATCCTGGGAGTTGTAGTTCCCGTGCAGGGAAGGCGCGCATGCAGCTATTACGCATGCGCACAAGCCTGCCGCGCCGCGGCGGCAATGGGCGCCATCGAGTCACATGAAAACCACGGCCCCGCCGCTTCCTGTCCCGGCCGTGCCGCCGGAGGAGGAGCCGCTCGCCCATTGGATAGCTGGCTGGCCACGTGCTCCCAGCGGCCAATCAGGTCCTACGGTTTCCAGCCTCGCCCCTCCCCGTCCCGCAGCTCTCGACATGGCGGCGCTGGGGGCGCGGGGGCTGCTCCGGCCCGGCCGCCGCTGGTTCTCGCAGACCGAGCCCACTGGGCCCTCGCCGGCCTCTGGGCCGTTCTACCCGCCCGTGGTGGCGTCCCTCACGGCCAAGAGCAAGGCGGCCCAGCAGCGGCGCCGGGAGCGCTTCAAGCAGCGAGTGCACGCGGCGGGCACGGTGGAGGAGAAGCTGCGGCTGTACGGGAAGCTGCAGCGGCCCAAGTACATGGTGTACCCGCAGACCTTCGCCCTCAACGCCGACCGCTGGTACCGCAGCTTCACCAACACCGTCTTCGTTCCGGGCCTGCCCCCGGTAGCGGTGGCGGCGGGAGCGGCGCCCGAGGCCGGCCGAGCCCCGGCAGTGGGAGTACCGGGGGCTGCGACAAACCCGGAGGCTGCGACAGCCTCGGGGGCTGCGATAAACCCGGAGCCATTGGCGGGAGCGCTGCCACCCCTGGATATGGGCGAGCTGCGCTCCCTGGCCTGCGACGCTCTTCTGCAGGAGAGCTTCTATCAGAACAAAAAGCGGCCGTTCCTGTACCGTGACCAGGAGCATACGCCCGGGCCCTTCCTCACGCAGCTTGTTTCCACCCTCGCCGCGTTCCTGTCCGGCCGCAATCCGCTGCTGGCGGCCTCCTCCCTTGGTGCGGAGTGGGTCTGACAAAGAGGGGGGCGTGGGAGCCTTGGGGCGGTGGGATCGGCCACAGCCGGCAGCAGGGTCACTGGCGTGCTGTTCAGATCAGATGCGCGTGCCATCAGTAGTAATTTGTCCCCATCATTCTCTATGGATTAGGGCTTTTGTGTTTGGCTGCAGCAAAAGAAGAATTGGGAGCATTTCAAATGCACGGGGGCAATCACCGCTTTTCTGTATTCTTCTTTTCTGTTTCAGATCTGAAGCCTGAAGTTAACTATTACTGGCATCATGGTGAGGAAGTTGTTGCTCACGGACATCGGAAGGGTAGGGTTGATCCTGTGCGATTCCAGATAGATGATAAGCCACACCTCCAGATCCGTGTGCCAAAGCAGCTTCCCGAGGTGGGCATGTTTCCAACAGCAAGTTAATAACATGCATTTTCATTTTTGTTTCTGGCAGCCACTGAAACCATGCAGCAGGTAGTGTGTGGAATATGTGGTTTTTCAGACATGTAGCACACTTGTGTGTTTTTTTAAGTCTTAGGATCCTTACTACCTTGTGGTAGTTGCTTTGTAGGTATTGAGACAGTCTCCTGAACTCCAGCGTGGTTCTCTTTGCATTTTAAATTGCACATTGATTCATTTAATTAAATTCATTTTCTAACATTTTATGCTTGGAAGTGGAGGCAAAAATAAGGAATGTTCTTTTGGGAAATATTCTCTCTTCAGTGGAGAAGAATAGTACATTAGGAGCGGTGAAGAACAGAATGGAGTAAGAGAGAGCACATATAATCTGAATGTGAGCTCTGTTGTCTGTTGGTACTACTTAACAGTTATTTTCTTGAATGCTCAGTTTCCTGGAAATATATTTTGTTTCAATATACTAGTGGTTTTTTTGCATGTTTATAGAATGATAATTGTGTAGGCAGTGTGGGTCTGATTGTCCTGTGTACACCACAAACAGAAAACTACTGTGCTCTCTGTAAACACAGAGCCTTTATTAATAACTTAGTGGTACAATTTGCTTAGGTTGGTACTGTCAGATGCTACAAAACTTGGCATTTTGGAAGAACTGTCTAGGCAATTAAACATGTTGTGCAGTGCAGAACACTGGATCTGTAAACTTACTCTACCAGTTCAAGTTAGTTTATTGGCTGCTGCTAGAAATGTTTTAGTTGTTGTTCTACAGAAGCAGATTCTGATTTTGAAGATAGTACCAACTGGCAACTATGGTAGAATAATTTCACACATTGATTATGTATGTTGCAGAAAAGTAAGACTTTAGTATAAGATGACTGTGCTAGGACCCATCACAAGACAAGAGGTTCTGTTGCAAAAAATGAATTTCAGCTAAGGGTATCTATATGGTGTACGTAAGCAAGATTTGCACTTTCTGTTGTCTGACCAGAAAGTACTGTAGTATGTGAAGCCTGATGTCAGAAACGTGACTTACATTATGTTTTTTCTTTCTTCTGCTGCCTTGAAGATTGTACCTCTGGATTCAAATTTGGGTGATGTTCCTGTTATTAATCACAAACCATCCAAACTGCCGTTGTTCAAAAAGCAGTACGAAAATAAGGTATATATAGGTAAGAGCTTCTGATCATGAAATGTTAACTACTTTTTTTTTTGTGAAAAAAATCCAACAACAAAAAACAACACTCAAACAAAAACCACCTAAATCCTCCTTTCTCCCATCAACTGAAAAAAGTTGTGCATTTTTATATTTAGCTATACTCTATAAATATATGAAGTATATAAATCTCTATTGAGATTTCATGTCAGTTAGGCAGCGGGGAGTAGCATCCTCCTGCACATGGTATTGTGTGTCCAGATTTTCTTGAAGGAGTTGAGTTGAATAGAATATTAACACAAAACTACCTTTGAATTTTTATACATCTCCTAAGAGACATTTTAGTATGTGAACTCCTGCCTTTTGAAATTGAGCGGCTCCTCCAGTCTCACCCAGAATCTCAGCATTTACACAGATCTACAGTAGAGGTTCAAACGTTATGTTTAGAGTCTGATAATGAAGATGTATTTGTGTGCATAATGAAAGTGTTCTCTCTCTGATTTTTTCATTTTGGGGAACACAGGATCAAAGGTGGCAGATCCATGCTGTTACGGACATACCCAGTTTCATCTCATTCCTGATAGACTAAAGCGGGAGAGGCTCATAAAAGCACGTCTTGAGGATCAGATTGAAGTCGTTTATCGATCAAATGGTATTGCGAGTCTCTTTGCCTGGACAGCAGCACAAGCAATGTATCAGGGTGAGACAGTCAACTTCACAAATTCTTCCTGGTTATGAATGCCTCCTGTAAAGTTCTTTAACCATTTCTCAGCACCCCCTTTTTCTCATGTTTTTGCTTCTGAAGACCAACTTTTAAGTAGGCCTCTACAGATCTAATTGAACTAATGAATGAAGCAGGCCTTACAAAAGAGAGTTAAGGCTTCATCTTTGAGTACTTTGTTTCAGGGGGAATTACAGAGAAAAATATTTTTTCATGTATAATACTAAGCCTCTGCAAAAACCTTGATTTTTCTTACACTTCCTCTTTTCACCTTAGTTACTAGAAATCTGGTAAGTATCAAACAGTTTTGGGTTTTTTTCTCTGAAACAACTATGTTGCTTAGCCCACGTTTCAGTACTTCTTCAGTTCTGTGAAACTATAGTGAGTGAAAGAAAAATATCAGCAGCCTTACTTTAGGGTTTTATGCCTGCTTTGGTCTAAAACTCCCAGAAGACCTGGATGGATAGATCAGATCAGTCTTTTGCTTATTCTTATAAATGTAATGACTGTCTAGTGTTACTGTAAGATACGTAATGGTTTGTAGTTAGAGCACATGTAAGAAAATCCTTTGACTATGATGTATATTGCTGGCTCTGCATAAAATTTTTATATAACAGTCTTAGAAAGCTTGACTTAAGTCTGTGGACCTAAAATGTTGAAGTCAAGTAAATCCTGGCTTCAGAGTTGGTTGCTGCTGTAAACACATCATGAGTTAAAAGGCAGCATGATTCAAATCTATGGCTTTTTTTTTTTTTTGTAACAGTTTCTAAAATCGTTCATCACACATGATAAAAATATTTTTTAAAGTATATTACTGTGCTAGTGCATAAATGTAATGCATGGATAAATAGGTAAATATTTTAAAAATACTAATAACGCTTAGGGGAGGTTGTTTGAAGCATTAATACTGATACAGTGTTCTTGGTGTTTGGCTGATCACTCTAGCTAAAGTTATGTTCATGGATACATGTGCATGCTTCTGCCAGGAAACAAATGTTCATGCTCTTAAGAAGCACGGAATAGTTGAAAGACATTTTCCCTCAGCTCATTTGAAGGACTTTGGATGCATTAGTTACCTAACTGATTTGGAGAAATCACTTGGCTGATCAGCAAGTGGTTTTTATCAGTTGGTGATAGGGAATTGTGTACAAAGCACAAGTACGTCCAGATCTTGGACATACCCTTTATTGCTGGTTATGTTTTGTTTAGGCTGTATGAAAAAAAGCAAACAGGACTTTTTCCCTACTAAGAAGCAGCTGCAATTCCCCGTATTTTTCTGTATTTGAGGACTGGGGTTTAGATGTGTGTGCTGATAGAAATTTCAAGCCCTGTATAACTAGTGGTATTTGTTTATTTTGTAGGATTCTGGAGTGAAGCAGATGTGACCCGTCCTTTTGTGTCACAGGCAGTGGTGACTGATGGAAAATACTTTGCTTTCTTTTGTTACCAGCTAAATACTTTAGCACTAACTGCAGAAACTATTAAAAATAACCCTCGAAAGAATATCTGTTGGGGTACAGAGAGCAAGCCATTGTATGACGTTGTGGAAGATGGTAATGTGAAGGATTTTAATGATGAAGTTCTGCTTCATTTGGTTCGTTTTCTACTAAATAGACCAAAAGAGTTGTAAATCATTAATCAATAAAGTATTGCTTTGTATGTGCCTGAACTTCATTGTAACTTCATGAAGTATGAGCTAGAATAAGCCTTGTTTTTAGTCAGGTATTTATCTGGCAAACACTATACATATGTTATTTGGGCCTTATTTCTTTTTAATGTATATTACTGTACACTGACAAATAAATGTCTAGAGTACCTGAATGTCTTTTATTTACTGTTAAAAGCCTATTGCTCTACACGAGTACTTTTAGCAGATCCATAGGTGTATATTGAACTGTAACAGCAAAGTGTGAATTCATATGAATTCATATGACCATCTGATAGTATCACTAGGAAACTACTGTCTTCATATTCATCACCGGTGATAAATTTCTAGTTTTGTGCCTGAGAGGAGTTAAATGCATATACATTCTAAAGAGAAAGTGAGCTCAGAATAAAAAGTGTTTCTTAAAAATGAAAGGTTGGCAGTTTAATAGTATAGTAAGGGAAATTTTTAGACATGGAGCAGCAGTTATAAAGATGATGAAAGTTGCTTCCAAAGATTGTGTTATAAACATGCATATACATTTTTACGTTATCACCTTCAGAACCACAGAGAGAACTCTCAAATGCTTTTGGAGTCTACAGTTTTCCCTCTAGTCTTTGATTTCAGCTGTAGATATCTTGATGTTTTCGTTACTGATACTTGGATGTCTTACGGGTGTTTTTAGTTAGACCATAGCTGAGCCACAGCCAGGATCTCTGATTCATAAGATACAACATTATAGAATTGTAGAGTAGTGTGGGTTGGAAGGGACCATTAAAAAGGTCGTTTAGTCCAAGCCTGCAATCATCTGGGATATTTTCAGCTAGATCAGGTTGCTCAGAGCCCTGTCCATCCTGACCTTGAATGTTTCCAGGAATGGTGCATCCACCTACCACATCTCTGAGGAATGTTTTTTTGCTACCCTAATTTTTTGCAATAAATCTTCCATATATCCCTCCTGAATCAACCACCTTCTAGTTTTAAACCTTAGCCCTTGACCTCTTGTAACAGGCCCTGCTAAGATACAAGTACTGCTTAGGAATATTTACTTATCAATGAAGTGTATCTGGTTCTGAGTAGTTGAGCATGCCTAGGATTTTATGTAGTTTCATCCACTGCAACTGGCCTTGGAATTTTCCAGTGTTCTTGTGAAGAGTCAAGTAGTTTGGTTTTATAGAGACAGTACTGAGTCATGTGTAACTGATGATGAAATCTAGCTTGCTCGGTCTTCAGAAAGAGCAGCAGCCCGCTTCCTGCTGTAAACTGGCTTACAAAGTATTTTGCTAATGACAGATGAAGTAGTTGTAGAGTTTTATTTGGCACTTTAAAATGTTGAAAGTGTTGCCACTTTCTCCACCAAAAAGGGATAAGCTTAGTAAGTAAGATGTGCATAAACATTGTTTTAAGAGAAGTAGGAAGTCCTTAAATGCTGGTTTTTTCTTAACAATGCTTGAATGTTACCAGTTCTGATAACTGCTGATCCTTGAATTAAAAAATTGTTCCATGTAGAAACAGATGGTAAACTGTTGGTAAGTATGTTGGTTGTAGCGAATGTCCTGTGATCTGGCTTAAAAGGGAGTGGTTGATATTTGTTCTCTGGTGTGGTAAAGGGATGATGCAAAATGAATGGAAGGACATGAAAAAAAAAGAGTAGAATATTCTGATCCTGTCACAATCTTTATAGTTGGTGCAGTATGATACTGTTTTAAAATTGAGGCTCAGAGTTAAAGTGCGCCTGTGAAAGCTGACATGTAAAACTGAAGAAACCGGCTCCCAGAGTTTGAAAGCTGCTAGTTTTTCAGTGATTCAGCCTTTTGTCTATCCTATGTGGCTTCAGCTGTAGTGCAAATTCAAAGAACTATTTTTCATTCTGCAGCTTTCCTGTTGACTGAAATATCACTGTGGATGTGCCTCCTGGTAGTAGAGCTCAGAGCTGGGAGTGAGGGAGGAAGGCTTAGCATGAGCTGGCACCTCATTAATTGCTAAGTACCAACTTAGCTTTCTTCAGGGGATACCATGGAAAAACAGCGGGTGGCGCTATTTTACCTTCTGCTGAGGAAAAACTAGTGGGCATTGTTCTGCTTTTTTGTCAGACTGGCAAAGTTGAGATATCCTAAAGTGTGCAGCTTTCTACAGGAATCTTTCCAAGTCCAGGTTGGATGGGGCTTAGAGAAAGCTGTTCTTGTGAGCAGTGTCTCTGCCCATGGCAGGTGGGTTGGAATTACATGTTTTTTAAGGGCTCTTCCAATCCAAAGCATTTGATGATTCTGTGTTCTTGTACTCATCTATTCAGGGTGCTTAATGCTGCATTACAATGATAAAGTAAAAAAAAAAAAACAACCCTCTGTTTTTGTTTGGGCTTTTTTTTTTCCCTCTTTAAATATTATATACCTACTAAATGTTTAAAAAATAGAAAGCTGAGAAGCTGTAGTGTTCCAGTTTTCAGCTTTGCTCACCAGAAACCTCCCATGATTTTCTTCCTCTAAGTCTCGTGGGAGTGCCATTCTTTAGCACTCTATATTGTTGAGTTTGCTGTTTAAGGGAAACAAAAAAAAAGGTGATTCAAAAACACAGGATGGAAGTCTAAAAGTCTGGATCCTTTTTCCTCTTTTAGTTTCTACTTAGGCCTATTGGAGTATAACATGAGGGAACATACGGTGGACTCTAAAAATAAGATTGGTTTTACATAATGAGACATGAATTTTCTCTAGTACTGAACTATTTTGCTTAGAAGTTTTATCACCTTCAAGTGGCTAACTGATCTATGAAATTCTGCTTGTTTTTTTCATATTATGAGATTACAAATGATGACTTAGAATGGAAAATTCAAGTGGAAAGGAGGAGATGGGAAGACTGAAATTTTCTTTGTATCTCCACAGAGTCATGTTGCACCAAGTTGTTGGGGTAGATAGCTCCATCTTTTCAGGCATGAGAAATACCATTTATGGCCTTCCTTTGGTCATGCAGAAGTCTCTCCTGTTATTTCTTCTCTACTCAGGTTTTTTGTCATTGGAGAAGACACCCAGTGCTTTCGTCTCAGATGCAGATGAAGGTTTCCTGAGGCAATACCAACTCTTGGAGTCAGCTGTTGGTGAGAAAGTCATTTGACCACTTAACATACTGGCAGTATACCTCTAATGGAAGCAGTGAAAGTGGGTTTCCTGTATAGTATTAAAGAAGCTCCTTCTACTCTGCTTCTGGAAATCCTGGACTATGAACTGTTGGAGAATGTTAGTAAATGGAGGCCAGTAATGGTTACAAGGGTTGTGCTGCAGCCCTTTTCTCCTATCCTGACAAATTGGGTAAAGTTTACTTGATAAATACACAGTAAAATAATTTTTCAGAACTAAATCTCTTGGAAGATCTGACTGTGCTACATTTAGAAATGGATCAAGAAGAATTACAAGCTACAAGGAGTTAGTATATGGACACAATTTATATATTAATGCATATTGTGATACGAAGAGAGGAAGTTGTGAACCTTGCTACATCCTCCTGCAGGAGCAGGAGTTTAAAATTAAAGGGATTATTCATATCTGGTTCAGAATGAAGGAAGCCAGTCTAAAGTCTGCCATGCTATTCAGCCTGGCAACTAACCCATTGGTGTTGAAATTTCAAGATGTGAGATTATCAATTGTTTCTGTAGCTTTGAAGATGATCTGGGTAGGCTATTTACCACTGGTAACAGATGCTTTATGATGTGGTAGTTTATAACCATATAAGAAATCCTTGAAGAAAGCAAAGAGGCAGAAGAACACTTGGCATGCTTTTTTATGTCTTCAGGACTAAATGCATATAGCTTATGCTATGGGAAAGATAAATAATTCTATACAGGTCAGCAGCTTTATGGTGTCTGCTCAGCTGTATTGACCTATAAATATATTCAGTAATTTTTATGTATCCTCTCTATTGTGCCTGCTTTCTGCATAATTTGAAGGTTTTGTCTTTAGCTAAAATATTGCATGAATGGGCATTCATTATTTCTTCGTATCTTTTAATAGATATTTGAAGTTCAATTTATTGAAGTAAATCTCCTACAGGATCTTCTCTGTATTTCCTTTCTCATTCCTAGTATGTGATGCTTGACTTCATTAGTTGTATAGCAAGAAGAATTGATCCTAATGTATCTCCTTTAAAGAAAGCTTCCTTCTATTTCTTTTCTCTTTTTATGCTTTCAGCATTTCTTTAAACGAGTAATCAAGTCTGTACACTTTATCACTGCTCTCAAGGGACACAATATAGGATTGTTTTCACTGTTGGAAAGTGTAGCTTGTAACACAAGACTATCTGCACTGCAAGTATGCATGCTTTTGTCAGTCGGATATCCCAGCACAGGTTTACATTTCAACCTCAAATTTCAGCCTCTAAAGGCCTTTTGTATTATTGGTTTTTTTTTTTTTTTTTTTAATCAGTGTCTGCACCAGCACATTTCTTTAGGTAATTGGAGTTGATTAGGGTTTGGAATTTTAAAATTCAAGTTCTGTGATTATTTAGCCTCGAGGAAAGAAAACTCAGGAGTCATTTGATCAATTTGTAATAATACATGATGGGAGGAAGTGAAAAAGATTTGGCAAGGCCTATTTCATTTGGGTTCAGTGAGAGGGCAAGAGGAATTGGCCAAAAACTGAAAAGCAGGAAGTTGTACTTGAACTTTTTTTTTTTTTTCCTATAATGACAGGTGCACTCTGGAACAGGTTGCTCAACAGAGGGATGTGGAGTTTCCATCCTTGGAAATTCTCAACACTCGATGGATCAGCCTTGGGCAGCCTACTGTAGGTGACCCTGCACTGAGCACAGTGAGTGGACTAGATAACAGATGTCTTCCAACTTTACCACTCTACAGTTCTGTGAAAATAAATTAGTGGTCAGCTTATGATAAGGCACTGTAGATGTGCAGGAAGAAACCATGTGTGGAGACTTGGATAAATAGTGAGCATTGGCCTGAACTTTCTTTCTTTTGGTCTTTTTATGGCCATCCATATTTATGCATTAATTCAGCAAAAGTTTTACTTGTTATGCAGCTGCAAATGGCTTCAGCAGACGACCTTTATATAACATCTTCCTTTCTTGGCAGAGTACTGACACCAAGAATACAGTTAAGAATACACCAAGAATATACTGAATTGCTGTGTCTGCAAGTTTATCTCAAAGAACATTTGTGTCTGAGTTTCCCATCCATACAGTAATTCTTTACATGCGACCTTTGGCAGGCCCAAGTATCTTCCCCATTCCAGAAGCCAATATCGGGCAGTGGTGACTCAACCTGTAGTGTCTGTATAGGAATGTTGATTTATGCTGTGTGCAAGGATAGATAATGAATTCAAACATTTCCTGAAACTCCCAGTGATAACTGTTAGAGTACAATACCTCTCTTTCTGAAGGTATGTAGTGTTTTACCTGTGTGATTAATGATCCCCTCTAATCCAGTTGTGGCTAAGTAGCTCATGTTAAATATTTTATTGTTGTTTTAATGGGGCAGATACACCAATTCTTTGGGAAATCCTGTGCAGACAGATACACAGAAAGACCTTGCCATGAAAAGCTTCTCAAATAGATAAGGAAAGCAAAGAAAGAGGGGGGGGAGCAGCAATACTTGCTTCTTGGAGAAGTATCCAAAAGCAGAAAGATAAAATTGAGATGGAGTTAAGAGTCAGACTCTTTGGTAGGATAATAAGATATAGGTCTGTTACTGTGTTTACACAAGATATTTGCACTACTAGGTGATTTTATAATTGAAAGAAATAAGCTGTAATTTTACATTGCTTGTTAATAGCATTTTATTCTTGATTTGGGACTGGCTATTGGCTGATGATCGTGATGATTATTCCTATCGCTACTTTTGCTATTCTCATATATGACTCGATATTTAAAATAATACTTACATACTTAATGTTTCAATGAGGTAGGTTCCTATTGGGATTTTTTAAAGTATCTAAACAGGTTAGATTCCTAAATCCTAATCATTTTAATGGAATTTTGTTTTAGATTTCTAAGGTTCATAAATATTTTGATGATTTTTAAATGTATTTCCAAAGTCACTAATCTGCTTTTTAAATCATTCAATCAGATTTCATGACAATACAAATCTACTCAGTAAATACTCAGTAAAGTATTGAGTTTTGCTCAGACTGGACAGTGCATTATTTCTGAAGCATGCTGCTTTTCCCTCTTGCAAACATTGTATGTTATGTAGACCATGAGCTGAATTAGTACACAGGCCTGGCAGTTACAATTAGTACATTAGGCCTGGCATCAAAGAGATGCTAAATAAAATCAGCATAATGACTGTGTGTTTGGACAATTGCTCTCTATGGAGGTATACCTACTGGGCTTTTCTGAAAATGTCGTATGTGCACAAAGAATTACGGCTTAAATAAGTTAACTGTATTTTTGTGGCAAGCCACTGGACTGAATCTGTCGATGGCTGGAAGCAACTGAGATGAAGTTTAAATATCAAGTGTGATGTTGCCATTTTACCTTCTGTGTTAAAAGTTCCCTAGGAAAGGGCCGGATGAACTGAAACACCCCACTGAGTACTGCCTGAGCCAAACACTATAAGGAAACTGGGGAAGACAGGAGTCTCCTAAAAGCAGACTTTGAGCTAAGTGGACTTGGTGAATTGTGCATCTTGAAACTGTAAACAGAAATGTCGTTATAGGAGAGGATAGATTATTTATAATATCTAAAATGATTACTTAGAAAAGTATTAGCTAAAGGGATTAAACTAGTGCAAAGTTTAATGCTCCACTGGTTGGATATTAATATATTTAAATTATATGGACGTTAAATAACCAAGATAAGGCATCTCTGGGGTAGGCATGTCCTTACTAAAACTTGTGACCAAAATCCTTCTGACACGCACAAGGGAACAGATCGACTGAAAGAGGGGTCTGCTAGCAAGTTTATTTGTATGTTCAGAGATAGGGGCAAGTGCCAGAGCATTGGGATGCTATGAGTAGAGGGAAAGGTATGGTCCACCCTCAGGCTTTCCAGCCTTCAGGAGTCTCCCAGGCTCTTGCCAGTCTTCCCTCTGAAGATTGTACACCCTGTTTCTCCCAAACTCCTTCTGGGCAGACCCTTTTGAGTGCCTATGAGCTACAGATATAGCATTTCAGTTCAGGCAGCATAACGAGGGCAGCAGCCTCCCCTGTGAATCCCAGTGGAAGTTGACTCAGTCTCACAAATCCTGCAGGGAGTCTTTGCTTCTCTCTCTTGCCCTTTTAAGGTACTTTAAAGTCTTGCTGTCTAGATACAGTATTAAAGGAGGTTCAAGAAATATTCAGTAGAAAATGGATTCTTACCTTACCTAATGGAAAAACTTTGACTGAAGCGTAGTTGTTGTATGTTGTAATTTCATCACTTTTTGGAGTCAGTTGAAGGGAAGAATAATTTAGTCCTCCTGAGAATTAATGTCTCTGCCACTGCCAATTCAGAGATAGTGATACTTTCAGTCTCCCTCTTTCTTCCAGTGATTAATTCTTTCTGTGCTGTAGATCTTACTTTGTTGGAAGTGTTCTGTAATGCTTAAAATATGATAGCATGGGCAATAGGTGCTCCATGGGTCCTTCTGAGCTAGGTATCCCAATCACCTTAAGGAAACTGGTCTGGGTAGTCAAGTTGACTTCCACCAGGTGTTCAGGCAGAAATATGTTTGTCCTTTGGAACATCAAGCACTGTTGTACGCAGAAGAACTAGCAATTATTTTAAAAGAATTAAAGTAGTATCTGATTTTCTTGTCTTGATCTCAGCCAGTAGGAGGAATAGCTGGATAGACTTCTATTTATTCTTTGTTGCCTTTTTGTTATTTTTGCTTGTTTCAGCTTTGTGTCTATAAGACTGTGGGGTTTTTTTTACATTCCTTTTTGTTTTGTTTTGTTTTTTTTTGCTTGGGAGTCTTCAGCCATATTTGAAGGAGTAGGGATGTGGTATCACTGAAAGCTTTTTGTCATGTTTGGGAAGTAGTTTACTGAATTTCATTGGGGAAAGTCAAGTCAAGAGAAATTTTAGCTACATTCAAGACTTTAAAATAAGTGTGCTCAGCTCCAGTCTGAAAAACTTCCTAGGAGTTTTTCATGGTGTTGCATACTGTTAGCTTCAGAGATTATTCCATTGTTTAACTCTGATGCAGATTCCTCATGTAGTGTGGAGAAAATGTGAGGCCGTACAAATTTAAATGCCGTCCTTTTTGCCATGTAAACATTAGAATGAGAGAAGTGTTTGCAGCATGACTTTCAGACAAGCACCTATGGAAGCAAAGCCCTTCCCTTGGGCAAAGAGTGATTTTTTTTCCTTCAAATAAACACCCACTCTTATCACTTTCTTCTGGGGAAAAGGGAAAAAAAAGGTGGAATAAGAGTCTTTATACTGAGTAGTGTAGATACAACCAAGGAGGACATTTGCAGTTGGAGTTTAACCGTATATTCCGTACTTCACTCTCACTAGTTGGGAAGCTGGTCTGAAAAGCTTCTGCTGCAGTTAATAGAATGCAAATTGTAGTCTTAGTTACACTTGTATAAATTTGGAGTTACTCTATTGAAGCTTTTAGTAGAGTAGCAATTCTAATACCCGGCTTCTGCATTACTATATATAAATGTATCATTAAAGCTGTGAAAAAAAGAACAAAACTTACATTCAATTAACAAACTAGGAATAGTGGCAAAATAAACAGCATATGATGAAATTTTGAGGAGAGTGCAGAACCACATAATTCCATAATTAACCATACTTAGAACTAGCAACCCATATATAAATCTCACCCACTCTCCCCACCCCCTTTTTTATAACATATTTTCAAAGCTATATATAAGAAAATACTTTCTAAACAGTGTCTCACCAAATTTGTGAGTGGCAGCTCTAGGGAGTCAGTTCTCAAGGAAGTGCTTCTGACCTTCAAGCAATAACTTCATGGGTTTGCTTTGAAGACTAGGAACTGGCCTATCTTTATGACTAGTGATGCTTTCTGGTTACAGTGGTATAGGGAATAAAACATTAATATTCATGTTATTCATGTTTGTTTCTGTCTTCTGAAAAAACAGAGGAGCTCAATGCTTTGTGTTTACCACCAACAAAAAACCCCAAACAGAAATTGAAAACCCCAGACAAACAAACAAACACCCCAAGAAGGGAAACCTAAAGAAGAGAGTAATAAATCACATATAGCCAACATCAGCTTGAAAATTGCCACTTTCCTTCTTGAACATTAACATGTTCTATTGTGAGGTTCTTATAGAGACAGGTTAGAATGAGAATGGAATGGAATAAAACTTTGAATTTAGCCTTTCTTTGAGTAGGAGGTTGGACTAGGTTGCCTCTAGTGGTCACTTCGAATCTATATCCATCTGGATGGATTCTGCAAAGGGAAGGAAAGGGAAAGTGATGCTAAATGGCTGCTCTCAGGAGTGACATGTCACTCATGTTATCTCTCAGAGAATGTAGTTTGAAAGAATGTCATTGAGATTTTTCACTTCTTTTTGTGCTGTAAGCTTGCATTGTAGGTATAGTATAGTTCCCTAGAGGGTATATCTAACAGCATTTCTGCCCCAGAGCTCTAAAATTAGGTAAGTTATGTAGAGTTATAAGGTGATAACAGTATTTTTAGGGGAATATAACTTATTAATAACTGGGACTGAATTTTTAGATAATTGCTCGTTTGCTCACTCAAATTTTGAAAATTTGTAACAGAAGAAGAATGAAGTATGCACTGGGGTAACCAGTTGTTTCTCTCTAAAAGAAGTTTTAGTCACCCTCTCAAGAAGGAAAACTAATCTGTTTTGATTTGGGCAGACAGTCACGCAAGGGGCACATGGGCAACAACACAGTTCAGAATGTTCTTTCTGAAAAGAGCCCCATGTACTGAAATAATTTGGGATCAGCTTTTGGATGTTTCATAAGCAAAACCAAGGTTTAACTTCACCAAATAAATGCTTCACAATGAATAATGCACCCAGCAGTAGCAGTAAATGCCATTTGCTCAACTGCTTAACTATTCATCCTTCTGACCAAGGTTTATGGTGGTGTGAAATGAAGCTTAACTTTGCAAATATGGAATGTGTAGTAAAATTATCCCCTTTTGAAATTAGAAGGAATAAGCTTCCGATGGGTGTTTATGTACTGTGCTGACAGATTATAGAAGATTAAAAGGAAATTTTAATGAAGTGAAAAGCAGCCCTTGCAGCCTCTAACCCTCATGATTAGAGGAGCAGAAGCTAGGGGATTTAGGAGGATTTAGCAAGATGAGGTTGATGGAGTAGAGAGATTACAACCTACAATTGGAACCAGTTGCTTGTCTAACTCGTGTTTCCTTAGCTAATGCATTTAGGGTTCCAGTTCTTTCAAGAACAGTGAGGGTGAGATGGGTCAGAAGAAGTACAGTCTTGAAATAGTTTGAAACCTATTTTCATTAATCAAATAAGAAAGCACTAAAGGCAAACACAGAATCAAAACAGTGCGTCAAACAACAAAACAGAGAAGATTTACATTTACATTTATGTGAAGGGGATGTTGCATGTCACAGGCCAATGCAATTGTTTTGCATACTTTTTGTATCAAAAATCACCAAAAGGAGGTCTAATACAATGACTGGGATTATAGCCTGAACTCTTCATCATGTTTTACTTCTGTTGTTGGTGGTGTGTAATACAGGTGTAAATTGTTGTATAAATTATTGAAAAGGAAACGTTTGGTTCAGATCATGAATTGTGTAGAATACATATTACAAAATACTGACAGAATCTGAAGAATCCAAAAGGATACTGATGAACAGCATTCATAATTACTAATGAATGAAAGTCATTAGTAAAGAAAGTAGTCATCAGAAAAACTTAGCCATTAGAAAAAACTGAAAGTGTTACTGCTATAATCCAATTTTTATAAAACTGCTGAAAAACCACAGAGGAAGAGTACAGAGCAGTTATTTTGCTCCACAGTGTTGCATGGATTATGTCACTCATTGTTCATCTAAAGTAAAGCTGAATTCTGGGCAAATGTCACTCTTGCAGAAAGGTTTACTTTCAGTCCTTGTGAAAGACCTGCCACAGCAATGCCCCAAAATAACTGGGCTTCCTCTGTCATCAGTGGAGCTTCCCATTTTGCTGCAGTCAAAAGATGTCCTGGGCTAAGAGCTCTGTGGATAAATTTTTTATATGGTACTTACCGTTTTGTGTTTTAAATCTCCATACTTTCCTGAGAAAAGGATGAATGAAATTAGTTTTTATAATATCATGCACTCAATATCATAAAATTTCAGACCACGTAGTTACACTTTGTTTTTTGAATGATTGCAGATCTTCTTTTAGGAACTTTCCCATTTTGTACTCTGTCTCGGTACAATCTATTCTTCAAATCCTAAACAAGTAAAACTATCTATCAAACAGAGTTTAGACATCCCCTTAGGTTTTCATGTTTGAAACAGTCAATACAAACCCTGTTACAAACCAAAGCATTATGATTGGAGCACATGGGTTGTTTTACTCTAGCACATTGAATGAGTAGTATGAATTGGTTTGGACATCTTTATAAGCTCTGCTGGACTCTAAAAGTAGCTAGATGCCTATGGCTTTAGGCATCTTTAGATAGCCAAGTGATTAGATGTGTGTCATCAGAATTCTAAATTCTTAGCTCAATTGATAGTAGTTATATCATTTAAGTATCTGCCAGTACAAAGGTATTTAAGGACTGATGTCCCTGCGGGCTGCTTAGAATTGTATCTAAAAGCAAAGGTTCAGGGACCACCCTCTACGAGTCTCAGAGCAGGCCTTCCCTAGTCTATAATGCATGTGAGCACAAACCTGGAGAGATGTAGTGAAGTAGAAGTAGCCTTTTCTGAGGCCAAAAGATGAGTGAGACTTTGTAAAACTTCATTTATGGCTAAGGAGTTGTCCTAGGAAGCAGAGGGCCCTTGCTGAAACTCCTGCTTACCTGGGTTTTGCAGGAGATTTAAATCCGTGTTTCCCAGAATCTAGAGAGCTTCTTAATCACTGGAATATAGATTTTGTGTTTTGTCCAGGTAATACTTTATGTAACTTCTGAAGAGGAACTTGAATGATCTACTTTGGAAAAATGAAGCTGTATAAGGAAGACTCATCTTGGATAGATATTGAAAGCGCCAGTTTGGAGCAAGTATATCAGATGAAGACAGTCTTGCCATGCTGTAACTACGGCACTATTCTCCAAGCTGATAGATATTTGTGATGATTTCCCTTCTTATTTTTGGAGGTGAATACCTAATCTCAGGACTGAAGAGAGTGATTAACAGAAGAGGATGTTTGGGATCCTGTGGCCATCATCTTTGTAAGTAACAGCCCTAATGTTAATCTTTCCTAATTGTTTCACTCCTGGCTAGCTTAGATGACTTCAAGTCATCTAGGGTCATATTCCTGTTTCTGCTGAAGTTACATGGAAGCTGTACATCTGAACACACCTTTTGATTTAGAAGCTTAGCAAAAAATGGGCAAAATCACTGTTCCAGCTTCTATGAAAGCACTGAGAATCTTGATTTAGAACTTCAGACAACTATATTGTGTTTCCTGAGCCCATCTGTATTGCAAATGTCAAGCAATGAATACTAAACTATTCCTTAGATCTGCAGAATGTTGAAAATGCAGTTTTCAGATGTTGTTTTTCAATATTGAAAGAGTGCAAGGAAATTGGTCTTCAGCTTAGTGCTGGGGGGAGTTATATTTCAAGTTATAATTTCTGTTGATTGACACTCTAGTCAATTATTTACCTATTTACTTTTGAAATATTCTGTATATGGACTAGGGAAATATGTCATTTTCACTTATCACAGCTAAGTTTGACAGTTCATGTAAGGAAGAAATAAGTAAGTTTGCACTAATGGGAACTGGCTTTAGACTTATGATTTGACAAAACAATATTTATAGCAAATTTCCCATGAATACTAAGCTTAAAATTATATCTCCCCAATTGTTTGAGGGAAGTGTAATTTGGACAACACTGCAGACCTGAAGAAGTGTCCAGAAGATTGTCTAGTTTTATGCTGGCTGTATCATTTGGTCCAAACAAAGATACTACATCTCTACAAACTTGCCCAGCTTGCATTTTCACATCGTCCTCAGTGAAGTATCATTATTTTTATTATATGTATGTAAAATGCAATTTTTGAACTAATGAACATTGCAGCAGTAGCTATGATATTCTCTGCATTTCAATCCCAAAAGAATCAGTATCAATGAGCTTATACTGATTTTCATGAAGTCAGAGGGTTATTACAACCAGTATTTGTGCTAACTTGTTCAGTGTTTTGTTGGTTTCTGTATGTTATATTCTGTATATTTTACAGATGCACATGAAATAAGTTCTTTTAATATCTGTCTGCTCATGCCACCGTACTATACTTAAGCATTAAAATATACTAATAAACCTTCATTTGGTGGAGTTTCCTATTTTCATACTCAAGTAACTGATACTAGAATTTGGCACAACTTCTTTTAGTTGTGCATATGGAAGGTAAGTAACATAGTGTGCTGTTGAAAGCAACAGCAAAATTAATTTCTGGTCCTCTCTGCCGAAGGAAAAGACCAGGTTACCTTTGTTGAGTTCTGTGAGACATTATAGGATATTATGGTAGGAACCAGCTTCTAGAATAACTCACAACAATATTCTAGTGAACTGTGCTGGAATAATTAATTGAATCTTATGACGATTCACCTGTAGAGGGTTCATTTTCTTTCTCTTTATCTTTCTGTTTTCTCTGTGAGAGTAGCTGGGACTTTTAATTTGGAAATAGTGGGATCTTTTTGAAAGTGTTGCACTGGGTCCCTCGTTTAGACATTTGAATGTTTTTGATGTCATTGTAATCTTAGCACTGAACTAGATGTGTTCACAGTCTTCTTTGTTTTTGTTGAGGGCTTCTGTACAATTCCTGAAAGAAAGATGAGTTGTTGGTATTCTTTTCCTCCTTGCTGCTTAACAATGTACATCTCAGATCTCTAAACCCACCTTTTTGACAGTCAAAGCAACAGTCCTTGGCCAGCCTGATGTCTTTTGGCCACTGGTGATGAAGACTAGTGAAATATGGACCAACTAGGAGAGCCCAAAGGTGTCTATAATGCACATCAGGGATGAATGACCACTTGAATGTCTTTGATGTTTGTTTCACTCAGTTATATGGGTGGTGTTCTGATATTCTGAAACAAGTTCAGGTTTTGGTGCTGCTCTCCCCTGCATGTCATGAATACAGTTCATTATCCTTCTGACTTGTTCTTTTTCCTGTAGTTTTCCCCTCAACATAACTTATTTGCACAGGACTATTACAAAATACTTGTTTTAGTCACCCATGAAGTATATCATGCTTTGATATTTAAACTGTGACTTTGAATGTGAAGAGCTTATAAAATTGTTTAAAAAAGAAATAATTTCAGAAGTCAGTGAAGCCATTAGACTTGTACACATTGACACTTTCCTTATCTGGATTTTTTGCAGTCATTGAAAGATCAGTTGCAAAATATTCAGTGGAACTGACGTTTTTCATCTCAGCTCCTCTTCCCACAAGAAACAATTTGGATGGTGTAGTTTAAACTGTTTCTTATCAGTAATAAAAAACAAATAGAGAAATCCCCTCTAAATATGGTTTTTTTTTAAAGAGATGAAGTTATCACTGCAAATCAGCTACATTACAGTCATTTATCATTTATAATAAGAAGAATGGGATTTTTTTCATGGTAATGAGCCCTTTGGTCCTCATATTTAAGTCAGGTGTTAAGACCCTGGTGGAGGTAAATTCTGTCAGACCACTATGGCTTAGTCTTAGAGCTTGGTGAAGTTCTATCACAACCTTAAAGAAACAAAAAACCTATGTTGTGAGGCTGGAGTGCTCAGCATTTAGGAGAATGTGTGGCTTGCAGGGATTCTGAATCCCCAAAGATTTAGGTTTTTCAAATGCTAAAACATACCTTCATGTGCACTGGTGCTTTTTTCTAATGGTACTGAAGAGGAGAAAGTGTCTCTTTTGACATTTGATATATGTAGGAAATCTGTGGATGAAAGAGTGCATTTCTGCTTTTTTGAAAAATAGGCTGCTAATACAGCCTTTCTTGTAAAATCAGATTTCAAATTGAGAGAATCTTCCCTTTTACTCCTGACCCACTTTTCTTGATAGTATATGGTTATTGCTGTCTGGGAGAAAGGGATGTACTGTATAAGTGTCTAAAAATACTAGGATGCCAATTTAACCTTTCACAGCACTTATATTGTTGTAGTTTTGTAGATGTTATCATTCTGATTTAGGAAAGGAGCAAGAAGTAAAGCTGTTTGGATAGGTTGACAATAAGCTAATTCATAAAACAAAACCTCTTCGATAGAATTGGGCCATTGAAAGAGATGGTTTTACATCTTGGAAAGCAGGGTTTTATTATTAGTTAGCATATAGTGTCCAAAATGATCTGTAGCCAGATTTTGAGCTGTAGAGAGTTGCCTAGATCATTGTGACTATTTGAACAACAATAAACAAATGAAAAAAATAGGAGAACAAAATGGAATGCCTTTTTTTTTCCTTGAAATGGAAGAGAAGTAGGAATGTGTCATAAGCATTCATCCCTTCCTGCCTTAACCTTGTGGTCCAGAAGGGAGAAAGGCAAAAGAAAAAATCTGAAATAATGATTAGTCATTTTAATAAATGTTATTTCTTTTCTTTCATCTAATAGTATGTCGTCAGTACTTGCAATTTATAGATAACTCCATGCAGCACAAAAAGAAGCTAAAATAATTATTTGCTCAGCTCTAGTTATGCAATTGTTCATGATGCTGGGTATTATGAGGACAGTGATATATTAGTTCCAGGAATTGTGTCCTACAGCAAAACTGCAGTCAGCCACTGTGCAAGCTGTTTGAAGGTGTGCAGGATTACCATTCAAAATCACTGCACAAGCCTCTCCAGTGGGGATTTCATGTTTTTATTCAAATTAGAGGGAATGTCAGTGCTCAGTCTTTGCCATCAGAGGTCTTCAAAGAACATATTACAGATATTTTTCCAGAGGCTGAAAATGAGATTTATATCTTCCAGTCACTGTTGACAGAAGTAGTTGGGAGTAATTTACTTGAGTGCTTCAAGACATTATTTTTCTGAGGCAGAATTTGCGCTTATCAGAGTTGGTGCTGGAAAACTGAAAACAGCTTTGCTTGATTTGCATCTCTGGATGCAACATCCTGGCTTGGTGTTGTAGAGATTTTGATAGTGATGAGTTAACAAGAGATTCTGGTTGTTTCTTGAACATGTAAATGGAAGGAAGGTTTCAGAAAGCAAAATTTTGTATTTCCTCAGCCGTTCACTGAGGGATGCTGTGTGCAGGAGTGAGTGGAGAGGACCGAGGTGCTGAGGGTGACCTTGTGGAAGAGGTTCTCCCAAGCCAGGCCTTCCCACAGCACTGCTCACAGCCCTGCCAGTGCAGGGCCTGGATGATAGAACTTTTTCTGGCCTTTACCTGGAGCCCCCTCTCTGGTTAGGATGCAGAGCCTGGTATTTTGGGTCTGCTTTTCTGAATACCACGAGACAAATACATTTCTTGAGCTCCCTTTATACCTTTCTCTCATACTTAATGAAGGGAAAAGAATTCTGACAAAGTAATTAATTTTCAAGACTAGGTACATTCTTTTTCTCTGAGGTTATATTAGCATGTGATAACCATTTACATTACAATAACGCAAAGGAGAGGCAATTGTGCTCCTGTTATGGGATAAATTCCCAGTGACTGCAGGTCTTTTAAGCTCATCTGAATAAAGTCAGCATTTCAGTTGAAAGAAGGTGTTAGATCATGTAAAAATTTACTCATTATCATGTCATAAAATACAAGGATTTTTTTTTTCATAAATGAAGACAAATTATTTATGTTTGGGTTTTTTTCCCATTTTTAATGAATGAAAAAGCAACAGGAAACGAAGAAAGTGTAGATTCTGTTTTCTATGTGCTCTCCTTGTGTCTGAAAATTGTCATTATTTTGGCTGTGAATATGGTAGGGTATTGCTGAGAGTTAGGTAGGGTGAGAAGGAAATCAGAAAGGGACAGAAGCTAGATGCTGCTGTACTTGGTGATGTGGATATCCTGAAGAAGATGAGAGCTGCAATATTAGACTCCAGTTCTGTTACAGATGAGACTGACCTCCTCTTTACCTCTCCCACCTCTCTGCTTGAGTCCTTTTAAAGCCAGAGAAATGCTACATTTTAGCAGTGGGTCTCCCACAGAGAGGAGCTTGCAACAACATGGAATGAAATAAAAAGAAATGCAAGCAGACGTAAACTTCCACCTTGCTTTAAAACCCGGATGGGACTGTCTCCAGCCAGTGTTCCCTCTGCTACCTAAAGAGTGTTGAGCATGCCTGGGCACAGTGCACAGTTGTCTCTGTTCCCATAAGGGCCGTCTGTTTCAATTTTGCTAGAGAAATGCTTTTCTAAACCAGCTCTTTCATGATATAAATCATTGCCTTCATATGAGGCTTTGATGTCATCACAGGGCAACAGTTTTACTGTCTGATTTTTGGAATTTGGGAACTTTTATATGCCACTTACATGGGTTGCTGCTACTATCATGAAAGCCTTAGAGGAAGCATCAGTCTCCAGCTATAGAACTGGCACATTCTGGAGTTGGATGAAGTACTTGATAAAGAGATAAGTTAAGCAAGCTGTCATACTGTAGCTTAAACTTTTGGGAATAGTTTTCACTGCAAGTTTGTGGAGGGTTCTTCACAGAACAGGCAGGTAATGAAAATACTAAATCAGTGTATTTTATCTCATCTATTATTAACTTCCTGGAGGGAGTAAAGCATTAGAAAACCAGAACACTTCCATTTAGTACCATATATTGGAAGCTTGGATATATGTGTTACCAACTGATTTTTAATGTTTAAAAACAAAAAGAAAGAAAAAAGATTGTGCTTCACTTAGCAGACAGCAATGAAATATGAACAGTTAATAGGCTCTAATAGAGCATACCAAATAGTTAACAGAACATACCAAAAAGTAATAGAAGATACCAGCTACCTGGAGCAAGACCATTCCTTAGTTGCCAAGCAAGACTCAGGGCTATCTCTGGTATGGTAAATGAAATCTCAGATCCACGAATACCAGAGCCATATTGTGCAAATGTGTCTTCTGAGAAAATCTACATAGTCTATCCTTGACTTATTGGCAACAATCAAACACCAACATTTTCTCCATGACAGATATTTTTAGACAGCTGTGACAGCTAAGAGTTCCCTGAAATCCTCTAAATTTACAATAGCTTTTAATTTGACTGGCATATTGTAAGAAAATATTAGTTCAACTTGCCTATATTAATACTCCTGAAAACAGTCTTGGTCCTGGTGCATTTTTTGGTGATGATTATTATATACATCAGTAAAACCAGTAAGTAAATGATATGCTAAAATTAGGGTCAAAAATTGCAAAAATGTTCACATCTATATAGAAAAAATATGCTAAAGGAAAGCTGCAGATGTCAGGTTTTAGATGTATCTGACTTGATGGAAACTCTTAACACAACTTTATATTCATGTAGTTAGAAATCAGACACACAAAACCAGTGAATATTTCAGAAAGCTTAGGTTGAAGCAGGTCCCATCTTTCTGTTCTTGTCTCTAAAAGAGTTAGCTGTTCAGTGGGAGGAAGGAAGACTTTCTGAAATATGTTAATTTTCCCCTACTTTAGCCTCTAGAAACAAGGCTTATGTGATTGTGGTCAGGATGTGTGTTCAGAAAACATGGGTATGAAAGAGTAAGGAAGATAAGTTTATTTCATTTCTGTGGAAAAAGCAAATTCGGTAAAAGACAGAGACACTAGAAGTGCAAGAGCTGAATAAAAATATTCATAACTAGCTTATTGTTAGAAAAGATCAGCCTTAGAAATACTCCAGTTGTTTCATGGGACACCCAAATAAATAATTAATCAAATGCAAAGCATAACCTGTATTTAATTAAGCATAGATAGTTCAGAATCTCAGGGACTTCTACAGATTTGCCTGAATAACAGGTAATAATTATTTTTGTCATTCTCTATGGACTGAGATAAAAATTCAAGAAATTACTGCAGTATCATGAGGTGTGAAGGTGTGCAAATCCTGAACACCAACATGTAGATATGGCGGTCCAATAAACCTTGACATCCTTGGGACTGTGGTTCTTTCTCTCAGGATTAATGTTCAGGCTAAATGCTTATTCTCTCATTGTAAGAGATGGTAATAAGTGACTGCATACAGCTTCACAAGCCCATTTGTTTAAGAACAGACTTTTTGATTTTCAGTGAAAGAAAACTCTGAATAGAACCAAGATATTGATAATATAGTTTTCTTCCATAGAGTGAGGAAATCTTTTTCCTAAAATGAGTTCCGGGGGTTTGCCCTCCTTCTGTTGGGAAACAGTTTCAGAACATATTTCTTTGATATAGCAAGAACCTTGTTTTCATTCTGAGACTTAAGTTATGCACAGTTAGTTTATGCAGATTTATTCCATTGTGGGATAGGATCTTGTAAAATACTGAGTGGTGCCTGTAGGAAGCCAGGCAGGTCCAACTTCCTTAACTGAATTATGTCCAAAGAAGAATCAAATGCAGAAATGGAAAAAGAATCTGATTGGCAAAGAAAAATATATGTTGGAAGTCAATAAGTGTAGGAGTAAAGTGAGACTTGTGAGAAGTTAAGCTAAGTTTAGCCCTACAAGGAAACCCAGAGCAAGTATTCTGTTTGTGGTGGGGTTTTTTGGCATGTGTTTGTTGGGTTTGTTTTGTTTTGTTTTGTTTTGTTTTGTTTTTACCCGTATGTAAAGGAAAAAGGGGTTCAACTGTCTGAGGAGAAGAAGGGAACTTGATTAGCTCCATCTCACAAAAATGAGGGATATTGGGTTGTTTCCAGCAGCATTATTGTGATTTAGGACCCCAACACCAAAAAAATAGAGTATCCAGGTAAAAGTAAAGATGGTTAAGTTGGTTTAGGTAATTTCATACTTCTTATATTATTTCAATAATTTTAAAGAAAAATATTTTTGGGGACAAGGATGAAGACAAAGACATCATAATTGGCCCCATTTTCTCTTTACTAAAAGATAGGTCACATTGTACTTCCTAATGCTTTTCAGCTTGAAATTATTCACTGAAAACAAGAAGCCTGCCTACATTTGAATCAAGTGTTTGAAATAGCTATCATATTAATTGCACTAGAGAAAGAGGAGCTTAATGAGGAATTGTAAGACTTAGACTTATGTAAAATGAGCCTAATGTGCTGATAGGATCTATGAAATGGACATTTGCTCTGAAAGATATTCTCGAAGGATGTATCTTATGGTCAGTGAAACATACTGAAATGTATGTTTTCACTAATCTTTTCACTAATGATTAGCAGTGAAGGACAGAAGAATTCTAAGAATTTTTTGAGACAAAATCAAGACAATATAAGAGCCAGTACCTGACATGGGAAATACCCAGTATATTTGAATACTGGAGTCCCAGAAATAAGATAAATATTATTAATATGGTTTGCAACATTTCACAAATAGGTAATGCCATAAACTGGAGGCTCATTAACTAGAAAGAAAAAAAAAACTGATTTGTTTCTCAATTACATCATGACTGTAAGTCAGCAGTTAGTCATTGCTTCTAGGGGAAGAAAATGACAACAACAAAAAAGGCATATGTAAATGTAAAATATGTAGCAAGGTATCTTTATATATACTTAAAGGAACAGTGTTTGAGAATATTAACAGTGGTGCCCAAGTCACTAACAGTCTTTTGGAAGACTGCTGTTCAGTTGCCTGTATTTGGAACATATGGCCTCAGCCTGGAGCAAGTGCAGAAAAAGTCTTCTAAGGTAATTAGGGGAACACAGACTAAAATGAGGGATTTTGTTTAAACTATAAAACAGAGGTGAAGAGTCACAACATGTTGCAAAAATTACAGGAAGTTTAAAAGCTTTTACACTTGGAAAAGCATTCTAGAACAGGAAATAAAAATTAGCTACTTGCAGAGTAGTAGAATTCAAAAAGGTTTCCAAATTCTTTATAGATGGTACTGTTGTAAGTAACATAGATTCCAGACAGAATTTGAGAATTAGGTTGTTACAGAATACTATTGCTTTTAGCTGTCTCTGTGAATTAAGAACATGAGCTGACTGGGCATGATACTAAATGTACAAGTAAAAGACATGTCTTAAAGCAGTCTATATTATGAGGCTGAGCTATGACATGTCTTCCTTCTCAATTTATTAGATGTTAATAATTTGCTTAGTTGCATTTCACCCCTAAATATGTCTATGTCGTTGATCAGTGACTATTCATCACTTCCTAAGGTCAAAGTCTTGTGGTGGAGTACTGTAAGGTCTGTAGAACAGCAGAAGTGAATTTTCCCCAACCGCATGCATTGGCCAGAGAGACAAAAGCCAGGAAATGGAATTGTCAACTATGTAATTAACTGAGGGAACAGCCTGGATTTCTCAGTGACTAATAGTGGCATAACAGCTGCTAATTTGTTGAAGTTGTACCTGAAATGACCTTATTTATAAAAGCACAGTTTTTAGAAAAAATGTATGGAACAGAAGTCTAGAAATTGGAAATGTGTAGTTAAATAATAGGTAAAACTTAGCATAGTCAAGGTATTTTTATTTGAGAGGTAATAAGGTACACCAAGAAGTGCTGAGGATGAGTAATGAAATGCTAAAGGTATTTATATATGAACACACTTGAGATACAGAGATTTCTGAAGAACACCAAAATGAATTCAAATAGTTTAGTAATCCTTTCATCTGAAAGTGCAAGTCAACTCCTAAAATGGCTTTTCCAGGGCTTTCTATAATTGTTATATTTATCTTTCTTGTATTCCGCTTCATTGTCACAGCCAAAAAACTTCACAAATATAGTGAGTAAAAATCGAATGGATTCTTATTAATTCTTATCCTGTTTATTCAACCAACTTCTTGTGACATGAATAAGCCTGTCATTTTCCTGTCTTATTTCACTTCTTCATTTTTTGATAAATCTATATCCTTTCTGTTCTGTTAAGTTCCTCTTATTCCTCTGTTTGCTTCTTAAGAATATCCTTTAACATCATCTCTGCTTCTTTATTTGAATTCTTTCACATATATCCATGGGCCCTCCGTTCCCTCCCTTTTCCATCCCTATTCTTAATGTTTGAATGATATAAAGTACTGTGAAAGCTTTTGCTAGCTTCTCTTTGCAAGCAATTCCCAAGCTTACCTCTTCACCCCATTCTGTCTCTCTGAATTTAGTTTCACATTTCAGCCTGTCTTCCCAGATGTGCTGTTCTGAGTTCAAACCCCAAATTTTGCAAGTGAACTATCTTTGGGATTTTTTTTAGATTACAAGTGTTGCTCAGTTCTTATCCTAGTAGTTTCATTATTTCATTATTTCTTTGGTGATTTAGACTGTGGCATGTGTCCTTTTTCAGCTGCATTTGTGCTGACTTGAAGAAATCACTGCTATCTGTTCCCAAACCACCTCTTTGCTGAAAGCATTTGTCTTTCCCACATCCAGTGGCTGAGGACTTTTAAAACATTTAGTCTTGGTCAGAATGAACCAGGTTATTTTAAACAGTGAATTTCAAGTTTATTTTGATGGAATTGTGCTGAGGAAAAATTAAATCAGCATTTCATGTGTATGCTAGACCGGTCCATAACCTCTTTCAGAGGTCAATGACAGGCAAAAAGGAGTTGTTTGGGAGTATTAACTGTAGCCAGTATGTAGCCAGTGTATACAGAACCATAGCAAAGGAACGTTCATATCATAATAGCGCCATACCAGAACAAGGGCTTTCTTGTATTTCTTTTCTTCACCCTTATGGTCAGATATGTGTAACAGATTCATGTTAATTTATTAACTTCCTGTCATGTCATTTAAATTAAAAAAAAAAAAAAAAAAAAAGGAAGGAAAAAAAAAAAAAAGACAGGGGACAAGTGGCATCCACAGTCTGGGAATAAGAAGGTGAAGGAGGACAGGACTCAAAGCCTCTCTAAGCTAGGCAGCAGGGAACTCTCCAGAAAGGGAAAGACCTAAGATTCCAGAAAGATCTTTGTTTCATTGTCCAGGATGACACTTCTCTCTGTGTTGTGTTTGCAATACAGGATCCTCTTTCAAAACCAGATGTGAAAGGTTTATCTATGCAGTAAGTTGACAAGGAGCTTACCTTCTCTTTCAAACTGGTGTAAGAAGCTGTGACATTCTTTTTTGTGTGCTTCATAGCTCAGTAGCTGAAGAGCTCATCCTAATGTGGGAGGTGTCCTATGCTAAATTCTCCTCTGACTAAGGAGACTTAGACTGCTGTTTCTCTCTCTGTCCTGATCAGCAGACAGTAAGTATTTTTTCTTAAGCTATCTTATGGGTAGAAAAATACATATTTGCTTGGGATAATGACAAACTGATTGAGCACTTGGGCAAGCCCTCCACTTAATGCTCCATCTATTGGTTATGTATTAGCCTTCCATTTAGAAGGCCAAGAAGGTATCTATCTCTTAGTCTTCTCTTTCTTCATGACTAATCTTGCCACTGGACTACTGAAAAATGAAGAGAGCATATGAGATGAAGGGATGAAGCATCATCAGCTATAGGTAGCTGCTGTCTCTAGGGTGAGCTTTGAGAGAGCACCACTTGCTTCATGACAAATTTCTTCACTGAAAGAGTGGTTAAGCATGGGAGCTGGCTGCTGAGGGAAGGGATGGAGTCAACATCTCTGGAGATGTTCAAGAAACTATTGACATGGCACTTAGTGCTATGGCCTAGTTGACAAGGTGGTTTTCAGTTTTCAGTTGCAGGTTGGACTCAATGATCTTGGAAGTTACATACAACCTTATTGAAGGCGAGAGAGTGAGAGGTGTTGCACACCTGTGTCTATTCAGAAGACATTTAATATGCAGGGTACTCAGAAAGATTAGGCATGGTCTGAGCATGAGATGAGCCTGTGCCAAACTGTACCAGATCAAGGCAAAGGCCATTCTAAACAACACCTTCTGTGATATTACATTCTAAGAGAAGCCTGGGGAAAAGGGCAAGAATATGCAGTGATATGTGTTTTCATCAAGTCAGGCATGAGTGTCTTTATAATTCATCATATTTGTTGTGTTATTCCTCAATCAATTAGTCCAGTTGTTTGGTTTTTTTAGACATTGAAAATGTCCACAGAATCCTGTGGCAGAGATTTTCACCTTAGTTGTACACTGTGTGGAAACAATCTTTTCATACTTGTTTTGAACTTGTCACCTGTTGTTTCCAACTGGTGCCTACTGGAGCCTGAGAGAGGGTTGACCCCACTACCATGGCATCTACCATGTTCTCCTTAAGTGCCTGTGCCAGTAAGTGAGTGAGATACAGGAATCTTTATTGGTCAAGCTAGGCTGTTACACTAGGGCTGTTGCACTAGCAGTGCCCAATACATTGACAGGATTTGCTGAAAGTTAATTGAAAATATGTGGTTAAATAAATAGCTTATTTTTCTTCCAATATGTCTGCATGTTTGAGATCTTGGTATGTTTTCGTCATACATCTGCATCTATGTCTGTAACACCTAATTCTTGCTAAGACAGAGAGACCAGAGCTGCGTGCATTTTTCCACATGGAGAAACATAACCATTTTATATGTAGTATTATCTTTAACAGCAGAAATGCAACTTGTTTACATATCTCATTTCATCTCACCTCACACTTTTCTAGAGAGTGGACAGCTTTTACTGCTTGCAGGTCTGACTCAAAAGAGAATCATGGAGAGAGGTGGTGGTCCTCTAGCATTGCTTCATAAAAAGAAGTTCATTGCTAGAACCCTCAAGCCATTGTGTGTTTCCCTTCCCTTTAATCTAGCTGGTTTTCCACTCTTCTGCATGACTGGGTAGTATATTATTTGGGCAGGATTTTGATGGTCAAAGGTAGTCTGGACCATCTGTTAATCATTTAGTTCTCTCAACCTTGGTATGCAAGTAACTGGCTTTTCCTATTTGTCTCGTGTCAGTGATTTTTTAAAATTTTGTTTTAGGACTGTGTTATGACCATCAAGAATTCTTTGCTTACCATGGCTCTACTTTATCACAAACAGAGCAAACAGCTCTACTCATACTAAAACTAACCAGTAACGCATGCAAGAAAAGGAATAAGAGTTCAAATATTTCAATTCTGAGGATGTGGAAGTCCTGTATGAATGCTTTAAGGACTGAAATTTTTTTTTAAATTGTTGATTGAGGTAAGATATTTGTAAAAATATCTTAATAATAAGTAATAATTCATTAAGAGTTTTCAGGTTAGAAATAATCATGTGATATCAAAAGGATGTAGTTAAATGCTACAAATTTTCTTTGTGTAGATGGTACCTATGTAGAATTTTTTGCCTGTGTTCTACTGAACTTAAGATAGGTAGGAAACTAAAGATCTGATAGAACACACCATTGCCTTCCAGAATTCATGTTGTGCTCACAAGAATGGCACTCTTAAATATCTTTCTGACATCAGCTTTACAATTTGGTACTCCATTAACAAGATCAAAATCTTTAGGGCTCTACTCCTTCCCTCCAACATTATTAAACCTCAAAACCTCAGAAGCAACAACAAGACAAAAAACCAAAACCATAAAATAATCTCCTGAGAAACTGTTCTGAGGACAAGTCAATGTCATTAGCATTTCTTATTACTGGACATTCAGGAGATTTTTGCCACTATCACAGTCTTGGTTGCAGTTCCTGTTCTGATAAGCCTGACTTTGCACTGGTGCTGGATGGGAAGTCTTGGTGCCCAATCCAATGATATACACCACTGCAGGTGATAATTATCTGAAAAAAACAATGAGTTGCAAACTTTGATTTGTGTGCCCAAGTTTTGTTTTGGATTTAGCACTTGAGTTGTCTCTGAATGTAGGTTAAACTCTTTCCAGCAGAGGGTGATGGTACATTTATGCTTAGGCAGCTGATTACAGCAACTGGGGAACAGGGCTGTCTTTGTACTGAAGAGGATATGAACATATGTGCATTTCTGTTAGGTCTATTCCTGCATACAGATCTGAGTTTCTGATGTAAAACACTGCTTAGGTTTGTGGGATTTTAGTACTGATCCAAATAATAAAAAAGTAGATCTGTGAACACCAGCACTAAAGTAAGCTTTCATGTGGTGCCCCTCCGTTCACTGATGACGTAACTGACTTTTAGTATGATTCTATGTTGTACTTATATTTGCCTATTACTTTTCCTTTTAAGAGCACTCACTGTCAGCTACATAAGTGTCGCTGGTTTTGACTGTAGAAGTAGACCTATGAAATAACTATTATTTTTTTCAACGTATATCCACATGTCTGGTTTTTACAAAGATTACAAAGTCTTAACTAATCTTGAGGCCTCGTTACCTCTGTCGTGTTCAGGTAAAACTTCCCAGAAGTTCCAAATCATATGTGGGGAGAAAAGGAACTGAATCTCATGAAGGATAGCATATAATGTAAGTTTTGCTTCCATAAGAAAAGAAGCTACTGAAAGATAAATATACCTAGAAATTACGGGTGTTTTATCATCTTTAATAACAGCATACAGTACATTATTTATTAAATACTTTGAGACTTGTGAATAAAAGATCTATGCAGAAATACTGCAGAGCTTGACTGAATTAGGATCTGGCATGGATTAGAAAAGAAAAATCACAAAAAATCCTCCCATCAACACAAACATAAAAAGAAAAAGAATTTCAAATGTGAAAAAATGTGTATCTGCTTTCTGTCTTATTGAGGCTATTGATTTCATTGTCATTTATTGTCACTCATTAGTTCCAGTGATTTCATCATTAAAGCCATGTCTGTCAGTGAATAGTCTCAGATATATTGTATATTAATGCTCATGTTGCAAATCTCTAATTGATCTAGACTCTTTTGTGTGGCACAGCCAGTAATTTAATAAATATTAGCTGCTTAAATCTTCAATGCCTTTAATGTGTTAACAGAAAAATAGACTGGAGGTAAGATACCTTTAAGCAGAAAAAGATTAATGTCAAGCCAATCCTCCAAACAATATATTTGTATTTGTATGACTTTTTGGATCTGAAAATTCATTCAATCTTTAGTGTGTACTAAATTTTTTCTCAGTTGTATTAATTCCTTTCTGTTGATTTTGTTTGATTGCCATGTCTATATTTTAAAGTGTACACCTGACAACTAATGTTTGAAGAACAAGTAGAGAAGTTCTTTTTTGTACATTGTGTTAAGACGAAAACCTCTTCAGACTTCTTAAGTAAAGAACACTGAGTTTGGAAACAGCAGCTTTTTGAAGAAAAGCACTTATTTTCTACTGTATAAAAGGAAATTGAAGTCCAGAATAGGCTGCATTTGGGGAGAAATTTGTAATTGTGGTATGAGGTTAATTTAGCTGTAGAATGAAATATTTATGGCTTTCTGCAGTGTACAAACAATAATAGCAAATATTGTTAACATTTTTACACATGTACTTGCACACAAAGAGATGACAAGAGGCATGGCTAAAGCTGACGTTCACGGCAATCATCTGCTGATTGATTTAGTCCTTTAGCAAGACACACTTGCAAACAAGTAGCTGGAAGGAATTACTGTAGCAGATGCTGCTGTTTCTTTGTACTGTTTTGGGCTACTAATAAGCTCATGGCTGATGTTGTCACCTTGATGCTGCTAATAGAATTATTTTGGATAAATTATTATTTTATACTATTAGATTTGTTTAAACACTTCACAATCTTTTAGTAAGGAGCTCCTCAGTATCTGGAGCTTCACAGTATCTTGTTGAAATGGTTGTCTTCTTTAGTCTGCTAATTACAGAGAAAAGAGATCTCATTAATGTATGGCCCGAGACTTAAAGTAGTTAAGCCAGTGTTTACAATTAAGCTGTATGGCTACAGGGCCAATATATGTATATACATATATATGTACTTATTTTGGTAATATTATTAGCTTAACCCTCATTTTTGCAAAACAAAAATTTGTTTTTGCAGAGGCTGAATCCCTTACAAACCTGCTGAGATTCTGTGGCTGACTCCATTACATCAGGGAACCAGAGTTCCCCTTTGAATCCTGTGTTCCCAGTTGGGCCATACACATGCTGATTGACACAAGCTCGGGTTTGGTGCTCCCCCACAGGCTGCAAAAGTGCTTTTTTCTCTTGGAAGGACTACTTGATCTGAATATCTTGACATGATTTGGAAGTCTCTAACTTTTTACCAGACAGGATTTTCTTTCACACATTTTAGACGCTGTTACTTCCATTGAATAGAAGACAACTTTGTTATATTTTTGGTATGGAAAAAAATAAAAATACAAAGATATACAGAACTGAGTCCAGGAAAAGGCCACTCGACTGTCAGTAAACTCTAAATGTAGATCCATAGAAAAAAATATTTGATTCACATGCCTTCTATCAGGAAATTTATTGCATTGCCTAAGTTCATTTAATTGGTCTCCATTTTCAGAGTGTCTGAAAATGTAGCAGAGTCTGAGAGGTGAGAAATTTTGCAGTTTTGCAGGTGCATGCAGAGGCACAGGCACATGACATTCTCAGTCATAGACCACAAAATGTAAGTGTTCATCATAAAGGTAAGCATCTATTTTGCCATTAATCTGTGCATAAGGACTTGAGTAAAGGTCAGATAAAGAACTTATACCTGTGCCAGATTGTCCATGTCCTAACTCTTGCCTCTAAAAATTGGCATACTAAGTGCTCCATCCTGCTTTTTTGTTGTTGCTTGTGAACTTTGTGAGTCCCCACTTGGCCCCACAGCTGTGCTGACTGCTCTTGATGTACTGCCCTTCCTCTCAGCCAGGCCCTTAAGTCATGCAGTTGTTTTTAAGAAAAATTGAATTCAAGACCAGCTTTGCAATGAGTATTGTTTTATTTAGGACATAGTGCAAATTACAGTCTTGACGCTGTGTTGTTGAATAAACAGCATAAAGCAAAGCCAAAATCTAAAGAAAGCCATCCTCAGCTGTACTGGCCCACCTTTTAATAGTGTTTTGGAGATATTATGAGGTATCTTCTTCCTGCTTATCTATGGGGTAATAAATGTCTATGATGCACTTGGAATTTTTTAATTACTTTAGCTATGAATACTGTATGCATTAAAGCTTTTCAGTGAATCCTTTCATGGGGGACACATCCTTAGTTAGCTTAGTATCTGACTATTTATCTATTTCTCTACTCCTTTCTTTATTTTAGCTTCATACCCTAATAATTAGTTTTAGGCAGCCATGGGATTGCTTTAAGCTGATGCTGTCAGGTGTTGAAAATTTTGGGCCATCTTTCCTACCCTAGACATATTGTTTTGTCTAGTATTGTATTATTTAGTTTTCTGTGTAAATGGAAAGAAAAGGGAAGGAATTCTGGGCTGATATTCTTGGTAATTTTTGTGTATGTGTGCTAAGAAATGCTTTAAAATTTTATTACTTAAGACTTAAAAATTTTTATAAAATATATGGAAATTATCAGAAGCCTGTTTGAAGTTTAAATGTGAAGATGTGAATTAATAAAATATTTGTTGAAAATATTTGTTAAAAATAATTTCAGCAAGCAGAGTGCATGGCAGAAAAAAAACAAACATAACTACCAAAAAACTATAATCTGAGAATAAAACATTATAAGACTGATTAAAATTTGTAGGACTAATACAGAGGGGTTATATGAAGTGTATGCAGACATTTCATTTTTTTCAACTAGTGCAGACCTGTGCAATCAAAACTATTTTTTTTCATGTTGAGAGCAACTTCTGAGAGAGTCTCTTGTTTAAATACAGTCCCTTCAGATAAACAAACCCATATATGCATATCAGTATTTACTTTGAAAACTCTTGCCTTTTACTCAAACATCTTTCAGCATTCTTCCTCATCAACACTTAACTCAGCAGTTAAAAATCATTTGCAATTGAGGAGATGTAATGGAATAGAGGTACCTGAGCTGACTTTGAACTGCTCAGCTGCAATACAGCAGCAATGTGAGCAGGACAGCACACTGAGCTTGGCAGGACTGCTGAGTTCATCTGGGAAGTAAAACAAACAACCTATGCCATCAGTTTGCATTGAGCTGCAGCCTTGCCATCTCCACCAACATCATTATTTGAACTCACTGATTTAAAGCAAACAAAATATGCCCAGAGTGGGCTGCACTATAACCTCTTTGTTGCTGAAAGGCGACTAAAGCAACTTTTTATTTTGCAGAAGCAGTAGATGTAATGAGTCAGCAGTGGCAGCACGCTCTGAATTCCCCTTTTAAAGAGTGTTATCTTATAAGATGCATTTTTGGGAACGACCTTTTCCATTTGAACATTTTTATTATTTGACTGAGCTGTGAAACTGTATTATTTTATATGAAAACTTGGCGGGGGGGGGCGGAGGGGAAAGACGAGTTGGGGTAGGAGACGGAGAGGGGGTGAAGGTGTGTCAACCATCCAGGAGGCTTGTGTGAGAATCTGCTGAAAGTGCTGGTGTGAGAAGTTTTGTAGGTATAGGGTGTTCATGCTTGTTTATTCAAACTGTATAACAGCCCATGTTCTTAATCTTTAATTCTGTTTGCACCGTATATTTTACATTGAAATGCAAGAGAGTGGGGAGGGATCATAGGCCCAGCAAACACCCTTAGAGAATGGTGTCTGCTTGACTGAGCTGATTCCCTTGCTTTCTGAGATGAGCTTTTATTTTAGGAACCTTTACTGTTTAACTCCAGCAGTCACTGCAACTCGGTTACAGTCATGCAAGAGGAAGGACACTTGGAAAACAAAAAGCTGGCAAGACTCAGAAAATGGAAATAGGGCAGTTCATTAAATTAAGTATATCGTGGGAGAGGTTCATTTTAAAGTTTGTGAAGAGGGGAAAGAAGATTGGAATTGCAATGGGAATCCTATGTTGTGGTCAAAACCAATTATTTTCTCTAAGGTGTAGGAGGAACTGGGGATCCCTCAGTCCAGCTGAGAGACTTCAGGAACAGTGTGATAAAGACTGTGGTTGTACAAAAAGAGGATGTTAACGACCTCCAGAATAGGTTTTAAAATATATGTAGCCTCTTTAAAGGTCTTCAGGATATTTAAAACAGTTCTCAAGCTCCATTGTTCAGGGGATATTAAGTCACTGCATAAGTGTAAGTTCAGATTCTTGGATCTCTGTGTAGGGCTGCGAGGACACAGATATTATCCATGTCTCAAGTGCTGAGAAGCACTGTACTGTTGGGCTGGGTTTATGTGGAAATTAAGCAGATCCTGTTCTGCTTCTCATGTTCTTCTTGTGTAAAGGCAAGAGCAGTGCATCAGAACAACAAAAGTAACTCTTCTTCCCCATGGCAGTGGGCTGACTAACAGAATGAAAAACTATAACTATCTGTGGAAAGGGATAAAGAAGGATATTCATTACATTTATTGAATTAATCACTTGATCTCAGGCTCAGGAAAGTATATTTTCTTTGATTGCTTTCACTTTCTTTAGTTCAGTACATTTCTAAACCTTTATGTATGTTTCCTAAGGTATCTGCCATGACAAACAAGCAAAACCAAGTCCCTATACACAAAAAGCTGGATCTTGTTTACCACTTGTCCCAGTTTAAATGGGACAAGGGTCTTTTGCTGAGGATGGGTTAGGAGAAAAGACCCAAACTTCTCTTTCTAAGCAATTATAAATCCAAAATTAAGAGGCTCTGATTGAAGGAAAACAAATTATGGAAAAGGGAAAAAAATAACAGCCCTTTATTAAAGGTATGTGTGTATTAACAGGAACATGAAAAAAAACAAGTGAAACAACCAAGCAATACTCCTATACCCACCAATAATCCCCTTCAAGAACAAAATCAATAAACCGGCAAAAGGAAAATTGAATAGTTCAATCTTTTGCACCCTTTGGTGCAGTTCCAACCACAGTCAGCAGGGGGCACCGTCAGGTCACTGGAGATGCAAAACTTGTAATGTCCTGTACCATACACCAGGTGGCGCTGTTGGGTCACGGGAAGTGCAGAACTTGCAGTGCCCTATGGTAGTCACCAGATAGCGCTGTTGGATCACTGCAGGAGCAGAGCTTGTAATGTCCAGTTCCCCTCACCAGGTGGCGCTGTGGGATCCCTGGTCACTGCCACATGGGATGGGGAAAGGGGAGAAAGCAACACCCCCCAGGGTATATCAGAGAAAAAACCAAACTCGTTTCCCTTTCCCTTCCCACACTGAAAAAAGAGGGGGGGGGGGGAAGGGGAAGGGGGAAGAAAAAAACCAATAAAACAGAAAGTTCTCCCAATGGAAGAAAAACTCACAAACTCCAGGGTTCTCTGTAAGCAGGGCCTGCAGCCAGCAACAGCTGAGCAGCAAAACAGCAGCCAAAAAACTCCCCTCCGACAGGAAACAAACAAAAAAAACCCCAACGTGTCTGCAGCTCGCAGCAGCCTCTGCTCCCAGGCAGAGAGAGCTGACTCCCCCCCCCCCCTCCTTCCAGCCACACACACACACCAGGCCCCCCGCCTTTATTGCCAAGGAGATTGATGTTTCGGCCATTAGTGAACCCAGCCAATTCTTTTGTTTCACCTGATGGCTTATCACACAGAGCACACACGCAGGGGGGAAGGGAAAGAAAAATTCCTTGCTGAAGTCAGAACCATGACATTATCCACCGCTAATTTTTTTTCCCTTTCCCATGCTACCATACATCTATCAAATTGAACTTTTTTGAACTCCATACATACATACATTATTCTAAACTACATACACATTCACAAATATATAGGTACAAATACGGGTACAATTATAGCCTGTTTACCCTAAGATAATATCTCCTTGGGGTATGCACCGGGTTTCTCCATCTTCTTGCATCACCCACCATGTGGAACCAGGTCCTTGGGCAAAGACAACTCCACGAATGGATTTGCCTTTGCTCGAGGCATGGTTAACCCAAACTGTTTTACCTAACATACCTCTCATGTGAACCACTGGGACCTTGTCCCTGTCTACAGTGTGAAGGGACTCTGATTAGGCACGGCCGGCTCAATTGACGGAGCCTCTAGTGTTGACTAACCATGTAGCCTTTGCTAGGTGTTGATCCCAGTGTTTGAAAGTCCCTCCACCTAATGCTTTCAGGGTAGTCTTCAACAGTCCATTGCACCGTTCAACCTTCCCGGCAGCTGCTGCATGGTATGGTATGTGATAGACCCACTCAATGCCTTGCTCTTTCGCCCAGGTGGTAACTAAACTATTCTTGAAGTGTGTCCCATTATCTGACTCAATCCGCTCTGGGGTGCTGTGCCGCCACAGGACCTGTTTTTCGAGGCCCAGGATGGTATTTCTGGCAGTGGCGTGGGGCACCGGATGCGTCTCCAGCCATCCAGTGGTGGCTTCCACCATGGTGAGCACATAGCGCTTACCTTGACGGGTCTGTGGCAGTGTAACATAATCAACCTGCCAAGCCTCCCCATATCTGTATTTATTCCACCGTCCACCATACAACAGGGGTTTCAGTCTCTTAGCCTGTTTAATGGCAGTGCATGTCTCACAGTCATGGATAACCTGAGAGATAGCATCAGAGAGATAGATCCACCCCTCGGTCTCGTGCCCATCTGTAGGTGGCATCTCTGCCTTGATGGCCAGCAGCATCGTGGGCCCATCGTGCTAAGAACAGTTGGCCTTTGTGCTGCCAATCTAGGTCCACCTGTAACACCTCAACTAGTGCAGCTCGGTCTGCCTTTTCATTGTTGCGATGTTCTTCATTGGCTCGATTTTTGGGCACGTGGGCGTCTACGTGGCGGACTCTCACAATCAGCTTCTCTGCCCGGGTAGCAATGTCTTGCCATATATCAGTGGCCCAGATGGGTTTTCCCCTACGTATCCAATTGGTCTTCTTCCATCTGTCCAACCACCCCCACAGGGCATTGGCCACCATCCATGAGTCCGTGTAGAGGTAAAGTTTTGGCCACTTCTCTCGTTCAGCAATGTCCAATGCCAGCTGGACGGCTTTGAGTTCTGCGAATTGGCTTGATTCACCCTCTCCTTCCATAGCTTCTGCAACTTGTCGTGTGGGACTCCATACAGCTGCTTTCCATTTACATTTCATCCCTACAATACAGCAGGAACCATCAGTAAAGAGTGCGTAGCGTATGTCTTCTTCTGGTAGTTGGTTGTATGCTGGGGCTTCCTCCGCCCGTACCACTTGCTCCCCTTCTTCTTCTTCTGCTAGACTAAAATTCTCACCTTCTGGCCAGTTCGTGATGATCTCTAGGATCCCAGGGCGATTTGGGTTTCCAATGCGGGCGCGCTGCGTGATCAGGACGATCCATTTGCTCCAGGTGGCATCAGTGGCATGATGCGTAGAGGGCGCCTTCCCTTTGAACATCCAACTCAATACCGGTAGCCGAGGTGCCAGGAGGAGCTGTTCTTCTGTGCCAATCACCTCTGAGGCAGCTTGTACTCCCTCATAAGCTGCTAGGATCTCCTTTTCTGTTGGAGTGTAATTGGCTTCCGACCCTCTGTAGCTTCGGCTCCAGAATCCAAGTGGGCGGCCTCGGGTCTCACCAGGCACCTTCTGCCAGAGGCTCCAGGAGAGGCCCTTATCCTCAGATGCAGAGTAGAGCACATTCTTCACATCTGGTCCTGTCCTGACTGGCCCAAGGGCTACAGCATGGGCAATCTCCTGTTTAATCTGTTCAAATGCTTGCTGTTGTTCAGGACCCCACTGGAAATCATTCTTCTTGCGGGTTACCAGATAGAGAGGGCTTACAATCTGGCTGTACTCGGGGATATGCATTCTCCAAAAACCTATGGCACCCAGGAAAGCTTGGGTTTCCTTCTTGCTAGTTGGGGGGGCCATTGCTGTGATTTTATCGATGACTTCAGTCGGGATCTGACGACGTCCATCTTGCCACTTTACTCCCAGGAACTGGATCTTTTGGGCAGGTCCCTTGACTTTACTTTTTTTGATGGCAAACCCAGCGTCCAGGAGAATCTGTATGATCTTCTTTCCTTTCTCAGAGACCTCTTCTGCTGTGTCCCCCCATACAATGATGTCATCAATGTACTGAAGGTGTTCTGGAGCTTCACCTTTCTCTAGCGTAGCCTGGATCAATCCGTGGCAGATGGTGGGGCTGTGTTTCCACCCCTGGGGCAGTCGGTTCCACCTCTACTGCACGCCCCTCCACGTGAAAGCAAACTGCAGCCTGCACTTTCTGCCAAGGGAATGGAGAAGAACGCATTTGCGATGTCAGTAGTGGCGTACCACCTCGCTGCCTTAGACTCCAGCTCGTACTGGAGCTCCAACATGTCTGGAACAGCGGCACTCAGTGGCGGGGTGGCTTCATTCAGGCCACGATAGTCCACAGTCAATCTCCATTCTCCGTCAGACTTACGCACAGGCCAGATGGGGCTGTTGAAGGGGGAGTGGATCCTGCTGATCACTCCTTGACTTTCCAGCTCACGGATCATCTTATGGATGGGGATCACAGAGTCTTGGTTCGTTCAGTACTGCCGACGGTGCACTATTGTAGTGGCAATTGGCATTCGCTGTTCCTCGACCTTCAACAGTCCCACAGCAGAAGGGTTCTCTGAGAGGCCAGGTAATGAATTCAACTGCTTAGCCACTTCTGTCTCCACAGCAGCTATCCCGAAAGCCCACCTATGTCCCTTGGGGTCTTTGAAATACCCATTCCTAAGGTAGTCAATGCCCAGGATACATGGGGCATTTGGACCAGTCACAATGGGGTGTTTCTGCCACTCCTTCCCGGTCGAGCTCACTTCAGCTTCCAACATGGTCAACTGCTGCGACCCTCCTGTCACCCCAGAAATGGAAATAGCCTCTGGTCCCACATGTCCTGAGGGCATTAATGTGCATTGAGTGCCAGTGTCAACCAAAGCCTTATATTCTTGTGGGTCTGATGTGCCAGGCCATTGGATCCACACCGTCCAATAGACACAGTTGTCCCGTGCCTCTACCTGGCTAGAGGCAGGGCCCCTCTAATACTGGTCTCTGTTCTGCTCGTCACAGTTTTCCTTCTGCAAATACCAGCGGGAGGTACCTTCTAGCAGGTCAGATCCCTGCCCACGGGACACCGGCACTGCACTCACTTTCACAGACTTTGTTTTTCTCTGGTCCTTCAACTCTTGTACTCGGGCTGCCAAGACATGTGTGGGTTTCCTGTCCCACTGTCCCATGTCTTCTCCATGGCCAGATAGGAAATACCACAGCTCAGTTCGTGAGGTCTGTCTACCCTCTCTAGCTGGGGGGCACCCTGTTCTCACTGGTGCCACCTGGGAACTGTTTCTCTCAATCTTTTCTAGGATTTTCTCCTATTGATCTTGTAGTTTTGTAGCTATAGTAGTGAGGTTATTGATCAAGGTCTCTACGGAGGAAACGTGGGCTTGTAGTGATTCTTGGACCATACTGTTGTACATCCGAAGTTTATTTGTTATAAATGCCACTGGCTCTCTCTTTTCCCCAGCCTCCAATGATGTCAGGTAACTGACGTGTGCAGATGGCCCCATACGTATGAAGGTCCACCACATGTATGGTGTACATCTAACCTTGTCAGGATCGTGATTAGCTTGCATATCCCTTCCAAACAGTACCTCCAACAGTGCCATTTCCCTCAGGTGTTGGATCCCCTCCTCCATGGTATTCCAGCTCTTTGCAAAATGGCCTGTCTGCAAGGCCTCTCTGTAAACGAACCTCTCTCTCACAGCATCCAGCAGCCGTGCCCAGAGAGACAGGGGCTTTGATTCTCTCACAAATGCCTCTTCAATGCCCACATCCTGGGCAATAGACCTCAAGGACCTTGCTTCACCACCATCAAGGTTTATGGCATCACCCGTGGAGTCCCAAACTTGGATCATCCAGGTTAGTATGGGCTCATTCAGCTGACGAATGACGTCTGCCCATAATTTCCGGAGATTGTCATATGATAAGGACTCAGTGATGATTTCTGGCTCTGGGTTGGCTGCCTGTGAGGGTCCTGCCTCCCCATCATCATCAACTGGGCGGGCTGATTTGGTCTTATATTTCCTCTTTTGGACAGGTGCAACCTCCATTGACTTGTTTGGTTCCTTGGAACTGGCCTTATCTGGAGTCACCCTTGTATCAGACCTCTCGTTTTCATCTTTTTTTCCCTGTGAGGGCTGCACCATACTGAGCACCTTTTTGTAGGCAACGGCTAAAGCCCCACATGCATCTGCCACCTGCCTCTCTAGGGGTTTACCATGACTTCTCTCCCTCACAGCTATTATTATCTGAGTAGAGTCTAAGAGTTTTTCGAGAGCGAACTTCCATGCTGTAGGAACTGAACCACTTTCTAGAAATTTACCCAAGTCCTCCCATGGTCCATGCCATTCGAGGTTTCCCACCCCTGGGGCTGGTTTCTGTGCCCATTCCTGGTAAATCCTGGGCCTAACTACGAATATTAGATATGACACCGTGGCACAAGCTTGCATGAAAAACCCAAAAAGTAAAACGTCTCTTACATCTAAAGAGAGTTTAAATTTCTCAGAGGCCATTGTATTAGAACCAAAGGGAAAATGTAGGAAGGGTTGGGCAAATATACCCCCCTGTGTTTCTCCATAGGGATAGGTGCCATTATCCTTAAAACCCCAAACGAGACAGTGTAGGCTAGAGCAGTAATATATCCTTGAGAACATGTCCCGAAGGAAAATAACAGGTGCTGAGTTTGCTATGTCATAAAACCAGTGCGAGATCTCAAACATACCTATTACAATGAGGGTCATAGTGTCTGAGCTGAAAAACACCGACAGGTGAGACATAGATTTCGGCATAATTATATACCACAGAAAAGCAGCGATCTTAGACTTCATGGTGCCTACAGGTTCACAAACACGTATAAAGTCACAAAAGGGGCAGTTATTCCTTTTGCACTTTTCCTCTCTCAAAGCGCCACGTTGGGCGCCAAAAATGTCCCAGTTTAAATGGGACAAGGGTCTTTTGCTGAGGATGGGTTAGGAGAAAAGACCCAAACTTCTCTTTCTAAGCAATTATAAATCCAAAATTAAGAGGCTCCGATTGAAGGAAAACAAATTATGGAAAAGGGAAAAAAATAACAGCCCTTTATTAAAGGTATGTGTGTATTAACAGGAACATGAAAAAAAACAAGTGAAACAACCAAGCAATACTCCTATACCCACCAATAACCCCCTTCAAGAACAAAATCAATAAACCGGCAAAAGGAAAATTGAATAGTTCAATCTTTTGCACCCTTTGGTGCAGTTCCAACCACAGTCAGCAGGGGGCACCGTCAGGTCACTGGAGATGCAAAACTTGTAATGTCCTGTACCATACACCAGGTGGCGCTGTTGGGTCACGGGAAGTGCAGAACTTGCAGTGCCCTATGGTAGTCACCAGATAGCGCTGTTGGATCACTGCAGGAGCAGAGCTTGTAATGTCCAGTTCCCCTCACCAGGTGGCGCTGTGGGATCCCTGGTCACTGCCACATGGGATGGGGAAAGGGGAGAAAGCAACACCCCCCAGGGTATATCAGAGAAAAAACCAAACTCGTTTCCCTTTCCCTTCCCACACTGAAAAAAGAGGGGGGGGGGGAAGGGGAAGGGGGAAGAAAAAAACCAATAAAACAGAAAGTTCTCCCAATGGAAGAAAAACTCACAAACTCCAGGGTTCTCTGTAAGCAGGGCCTGCAGCCAGCAACAGCTGAGCAGCAAAACAGCAGCCAAAAAACTCCCCTCCGACAGGAAACAAACAAAAAAACCCAGCGTGTCTGCAGCTCGCAGCAGCCTCTGCTCCCAGGCAGAGAGAGCTGACTCCCCCCCCACCTCCTTCCAGCCACACACACACACCAGGCCCCCCCTCCTTTATTGCCAAGGAGATTGATGTTTCGGCCATTAGTGAACCCAGCCAATTCTTTTGTTTCACCTGATGGCTTATCACACAGAGCACACACGCAGGGGGGAAGGGAAAGAAAAATTCCTTGCTGAAGTCAGAACTATGACACCACTTTTTAACACTTTGTTAGCAGGGTGTGCTACGTTTGTCTGGGGTAGAGTTAATTTTCTTTACAGTGGCTAGTTATGAGGCTCTGTTTTGGATTTGTGCTGAACACAGTATTAATAATATAGAGACATTTTTGTTATTGCTGAGCAGGGCTTACACAGAGCCAAGGCCTTTTCTGCTTTCCATACTGCCATGCTGGTGAGGAGACTGGGGGTGCGTGGGAAACAGGAGGAAACACAGCTAGGACAGGTGCCCTCAACTGACTAAAGGGATATTCCATACTGTAGAACATCATACTCAGTATATAAATTGGGAGGTAGAAGGAGGAAAGGGGGGGACATTTGGAGTTGTCTTCCAAAGTAATGGCTACACATGACGGGGCCCTGCTATCCTGGAGATGTCGGAACACCTGCCTGCCCATAAGCAGCAATGAATTCATTCCCTCTTTTGTTTTGCTTTGTATGAGGTTTTTGCTTCTAAACTGCTTTTGTCTCAGCCCATGAGTTTTCCAGCTTTTACCCTTATGATTCTCTCCCCAGTCCTACTGGATAGAGAGGGAGCAAGTGGCTATGTGATGCTTGGTGACTGTCTAGGGTTAAACCACGACACAGGGTTATTTTAATAACACTCATTCTTTACAGCACTGTGGCCATCATAGTTTTTATAAACAACTACTTATGAAGAAATATGGAACTGAAGGGGTTTTTCTAGGTCATTGAGCTTGTTTATTACTACTGCAAGCAGCCAAAATCCCTTCAAACACCAATCAATTATTACCTCACAATTTTACTTATTGATCTCATCAATTTTTTCTTCTAGGAGCCTAATGCAGTTTAAGATAAAATATTATTTTCTTTTTGGATAATAGCCAGTATATCATTGCTTTGCTCTACTTGGCGTAACACAAAGATCTGTTTTCTCTGGTGTTTGTGGTTGATGTATCTCTTGTTTTCCTTAATTTTTGTTCTGATAGATTTTACTCAGCTTGACTTCTAACACTCCTCACTTGAATTTGCCTGTCTCCAGGATGATAATCAATCCCCATTCTATTTATTTTTCTCCTTCCTCTTTACCCTCTACATTAACCTGGAGGTGAATATCTATCTAGCTTGGTCTGTAATCCTTTCCTGGCAAAAACTTTACCCTTTGTTTTTTTTTTAGTTAGAAGTATTGATAAGACTTAAGCATGCTGCTATATCTTGCATCATTTACATTATATGGAATGTAGCTTTATCAAATACGGTATTAGCCTCTAAGTGCAGGTAGTGCCCTAATGTACACACACATGTATGTTATTACTGTATTAATATTTTGTAAGTTAAGCTCATTTTATGCCCATGCTTCCATGAACTCCCCAGTCGACATGAAATAGCCATTAAGGATGATTCAGACTCAAGAAATCAAGTCAGATTATTGCTGAAGTCTTAATTTTGAAAATATCAAAATTCATGGCAGAAAATACACATCTGTTCTGGGTCTAGGAATTACTTCTTAATGAAAAACCATTGTCTGTCTGTCCAAGAAAATAAAGCACCATAATATTTCCCTCTGCAGCTACCTTTATTTTGAAACAAGACATGATAAAGAAACTGTCTTTCCCTGGAATGCAGCTTCTTATTCCAGAAAGGCAGGTAGGATTGCTTCCTGTGTGCCTCTGAGTGCAAGAAAGAATGTGTCTTTGGTTCCACTTCCAAAATTTTGCAGATGGGTCTGTATGAAGCTGAAAGCAGTTGGTGCTATACAAAGAAACTGTGTGAGACAGAACATTTCACTTGAATGTTAACAGTCTGTGGTTATTTGATATGATTATGCTGTTGCAAACCTTGGTTTTTTTGGTGCTTTGGTTTTGTGTGGGTTTTTTTTTTTGCTGTACAGCTCTGAACCTGGAAGCACAGTGCATAGTGTGCTGGGGCAAGAGCTGTCAGATGACTGCAGTTAGTGCATTTCTTCTGCTGAAAGAATTTGCAACAAATTTTTTTAAACACATCACCTGTATTTGAGCTGTTCTGTCAACATAAATAAATGTGTTAGGAAGGTTTTGGGTTTTTAATGGTTTTCTCAAGCCAAGTTCAGTGGCTTTTGAAATTTTGAAAGAGTCCCTGCAGAACCTCTCCACAACCTGCAGGTTTCCCCCAAGATCCTCAAAAGCAGTGTAGGTTGCCAAGCAAAGCTGACTCCAAGGGAATACAATAAATTTACACCTGTGTGGTACTTTCATTTCCCTCTTTGCTTCTTTTCTGCGACATTTAAAATTGATATTGGGCTTTTTTTTTTTTTTCAAATATGACTAGTAGACTCAGGAAATCAGAATGTGGCTGTTGTCCCTCCATCTTAGCTTTCCGATTCCAAATATGTTTAGCCTGAAATGGGTATGAGTCAAAACCTAATATTTTTATGCAGAAAAAAATATCCATTGACTTCAGTTTCTCATGCAATGGATTGAAATTATTAATACCTGAGAGATTAGCCAGTGTGCAGTTATGTAATTCTGTTTTATAAGTGCCACATACATGTTTAATGTACCCCTTGGTATATTGCATAAGGGGACTCCATGACTAAAAAAGGATAAAGTCACTCTCACTAAGAGATTCTGTTGCCTGAGCGGCTGCAACTCAATACTGTAAATGCCTGTAAATATGATTCTTTTCTAGCCTGAGATTTTCTAGCCTGAATTATATAGCAAGTTTTGCTTACCTCCGTGTGAATATAAATATGTAGGCTAGCTGTTGGCAGTCCCTGCCCAACATTTAATGTATTTCAAAGGAATTTTATTCTTTAGCTTCTACTTTTTTTTTAATGGTCCTTATGCTGCAGTTAGTTTTGACAAATTTCTTTGTATTCACATTCAAAAACCAGTGAAACTTGTGTATTAAGGTTCAGTCATTTACAGAGGAATGAGCAGCAGCTTCCTCAGCATATCAGTGTTGAAAATTATGTTTGGTTTCCTATTACAGGGCTATGAATCCTATTTAATCATTTGGATTTTAATTCTCTCCGATAGGAATAGAATGAGGGGAGGTGGGTGGTTTTGAAAAGAAGATGTGTATATGCTTTGTTTCATACAACTTAAAGTCTGTGATTTAAAATTATTATGATTCTGTGCTTTATTCCTATTCTCTATAACAATTTTGATACAAAAAGTGATTAGACTGTCTGAGCCTCTGTGAAATATTCTAAGTAAAGATACACCAGCTGCATTCTCTTAGGGCTGATTATTTTCTTTGGATAAAAGGGCATGTCATACAGTGCTTGGATATGACTTGTCATTCATATATGCCAAATGCCCCTCACAAACAATTATAAAGAATTGTGTCTTCTGTAGAGCTGTAATACATAGGGCCTAGGGAAAAAAGATATTTCATTTCTTGAAGTTCACAATGAATATGTGAGAGCTGTGAAGAATGCCTTGTTGCTCCAGGCAGGTAGCCTAAATGTCAGATGATAGAAAGTCATAGGAAATCAGACTATTTTCTGTTATAACTCTTTCTGCTCTGGAAGAGCATTTCAACAAAAATCAGATGAGATGGGAATTGTATTAGACAAATCAAATTATTCTAAATTTACTTCAAGACCTGAATAAGACTGTGTTCCATTCCAAACCAATTGTCCTCAAAATGGGAGTTTAAGTAGCCTGGTGACTGCTGTCAGTGCCTGCAATATACATATGTCTACCCTGCTCTAAGGCAGCCTATGCAGTGGTGAAGAGTCTGTGTTGCTGTTTTGTTCCTTTAGCTGCTGGTCACCAGAAGTAGGCATCCATCCTCATGTTCTTAAAGCTAACCCTGAGAAAACACTGGGTGTGAATGCATTGCTTTTTCAAGATTAGCTACTGTTTGCAAACTCTTTGCATGCTTTCATGGAAGAGATTTCTATTGATCTAATAGAAATATTAGATCAGCTTGTCTGCAGCTACTAAGCGGTACTATATCTCCACACGTTATTACTCATTCATGGCATTATTCAGTTTAACCACCTACCATGAACTGTTATTCATACCATTCCCCTGAGCTGCAACTGTGCACCTCTCACATCATTAACTTGAAAGTATACATTTCTTCCACATTCCTGAATTTACTGTGGTTGCCTAGTGTCATGGTTTAACCCATGCCAGCAACTGAGCCCCATACAGCTACTTGTTCACTTCTGCCCCAGTGGGATAGGGGAAGAGAATTAGAAGGGTAAAAGTGAGAAAATTTTTGGTTTGAGGTAAAACTACTTTTTTTTTAATAACTGGAATGAAATGAAATTAAATGGCATGACATGAAATTAAATTTAAAGTAATAATAGCAATGGTAATATTAATAATAATAATTTTTGTTGTTGATCTTATTATTATTATTTTAAAGGAAAAGAACAAAGAGAGAAATGTAAAACCTGAGAAAGACAAGTGATGCAAATGAAAATAATTGCTCACCCCCAATTGACTGACATGGAACCAATGCCTGAGTAGTGGCTTCTCTACCAACTTCCCCACAGCTTTATATGCTGACCATGATGCCATGTAGAATGGAGTATCCCTGTGGTCATTTGGGGTCAGCTGTCTCAACTATGTCCCCTCCCAACATGCCGTGCACCCACAGACTAATCTCTGGTGAGGTGGTGTGAGGAGCAGAAAAGGTTTTAACACTGTGCCTGCTCAGCCATAATGAGCCATGTGTTACTGACACTGCTGTCAGTATGAATCCAAAACACTGTGCCATACCAGCAACTGCGAAGAAAACTAACTCTATCCAAGCCAAAACCAACATACTTGGTAATCTCCAGGTAATGTTATTTGTGGTTTTCACCAAAAAGTGTTGGAATAACTTGGAATTCAGTACATTTGGCTGCTGTTATCAGCCTTGCCATTGGCCAGCTGTATGTCTGTTTCCCCATATTCTACTCATTCGCTCTTCCAATAGAGGCAACGTTTTGTAAGGGTGTTTTGAGTGAGGCCGTGTTGTCTAGAACTCATTTGTAGAGATGATAAAAACACATGCACTGACTCAAAGTGCTACAAGATACAATAATTGCTGTTATTTTACCCTTCAGGGACTTCTGAGTTTCCATGAATGGCAAATTCAGAGAAATATAAATTTCAAGTAATGTAGGAAGGTGATGCAGATAAATTGTTGGATGTGCAAAGGTAAGTGACCTAAAAACTATGACTAGATAAATTTTGGCAGACACTAAAAGTTTTTGTGCAGTGGTATGAAAAATTTTAAGACTTCCCTATGAAAAAAAGGTACTATATCCATCAGCAATGTGGGAAGCAGGTATCAGGGCTTGTGAGTTCTCCATTAACTTTGAGATAAGAACATGCCATGACTGATACCTGCTAATTTATTTTAAGAACACTTATGAGTTGGAGTTAGCCCTTTATTAAGATGAAAAGACTATGATACTACATTAGAATCTATTTTCTGGATCTATGTCTAAGGTTAATCTTTTATTGAAAAAATAAATCTATAGCTGAAGGATTTCAGTACACAAAATGATCAAGAAGCCATTGCATTGACATTATTTAGATGAGAAGAATACTTAATTTACTGGGAGTTATTCCTTACAAGGGAGTTGAATATGTGCTTCCAGTCAACTTCAAAAAGAAGCTGTTCTTAGAATGACAGCTATATGACAGTAGTATGACTATTTAATCATATCTTCAAATAATCTTGACCTAAAAAAAATCCACAGACATTTTGTCACTCAGTTACAGGCATTATTTTAATGGAAATTGATTATTTCTGACAGTGAGAATTGTAACTTAAAACAAGCTGCAGCTTATAAGCAAGCTGCCAAACCTATTTCAAAAGATTTTTTGTCCATGACCTAATATTTTTCTTTGGTTTATTTTTAAAATCAAAAGCAAGAAAACAATGTCTAGAAACTGAGATGAATATGCAGAATCCTGTTGTATTTCCGAGTATCTGAAAGCACAGGAATTTCTGATGCTGTGTTTGTTTTAGTAACTCATTTAATAACTCTTTTAATACATCAGTAAATTCTTCATTAAGGCTTATATCTATTCCCTGGATAATGTTTGTCAGAATAAGTAGTATGTTCTAGCACATGTAAATTATTAAGTTGGGGAGCAGTGAGTAGTGGGGGGCATAGGTATAGGGGTGAAAAGTCACCTTTCAGTCATATAATTCTTTCTTCTGGTCTGAAAAAGAAGCAACATGTTAACACTATGATAGGTCCAAGTTTACTTCAATATTATCAGGTAATTTCAGAGGAAAGTGTTTCTAACACTAATGGAATAAATACTCCCTAGGTTTGTATCCAAGGAGGTTTCAGTTCGTCTTTGACTATAAATATTAGTAACTATAGAAAATAGGTAGCTGGCAGTTTTCCTTGGATGTTGTATCAGTATTATTTTGAATTATGCCATATATTAATTTGTGTTTGGCCAGGCTAACATTATTCCATTCATTCAGCAGTCCAGAGGAAGACGGATGGTCTGACTCACAGTTCACAGCAAAGGAACAGAGAGTTTAAAAAAGAAAATTATTTTTTTATTATGTTTATCTATAGTTTATGATCATCTCCTAGTCTGTGAAAATAAGATGACACTTAGGTAGGATCTTAGGTAAGAATTAATTTTTCAATTTAAAAAATGCTTTTAATTTTCTTCTCAGAAGTTCAGAATATGATTCCCATGTTGTTCTATCAGTCATAGGAGGTGTTTTCCAATAGACATCCTGAGTAGCTGGAAATATTTTAATACTAGTCTCTTGGCTTTGATCCAACCAAGAGGATGTAAAAGCAGATAGAAGAGAGATGCAAAGGAAGAAGAAAACCATTTGGCTTTATTTCAGGCTATTACATATTTGGCTTCATGCTAAGTGGCTTCTTAATTTCAGATGGACTAATATACTTCATCTTCACTAAAAGACTGAGAAGGAGAAGGGCAAAATTAGGGTAACATTATTTCCTTTTTGTTTCCTTTTTCAACAGAACTATTTTTAACCAATCTGAAGTTAAAAATAACAATAAAGTGTTTTTTTACCCCTTCTTCAATATTTAAAAGGACATTAATTGGCGATTTACCAGAGAAATATCAGGTCCTCTGATTCCCCATCTAACATGGCCTAGCAAGCAGTGACCTCTAGGATGTTCAGAGCCTGCATTGTTTGTTTATCTGCCTCCTACTTTTTGCAGAGAACAGAAAGCACAAGTAGCACCGTGTATATTGCACTGCAGCTGTTTGAAGCAGCCCAGTTTGGCTTTGGGGCTCTCATACAAATTCTTCCATTATGTTTGTGAGGGAGTGTGGTTTTGCACTGCAAAAATTACAACCTTCAAGATACAATTTAGGGCTTGAATAAATTGAAATTCTTTAAACACAACTTGTTCATAACTGTGAAGTTTCACTTTGCACCCAAACCATGTAGAACTGTGAGTTGTGTATGATTAGGCTGCAGCAATAGGAAGTATGAATCATTTGCTCCAGTTTTATGAGTCTTTTAAGATTATAGATGTGAGGCTATGATGTGCTTTATATAGTTTCCGAGTCAGTTCCAAACTGTCCATATGAAAGGCGTGGCTTGAGATTAGTCTAACTTTTCCTCAAGACAAAGATCTGCATCGGTTTTAGCTACCTTTAAGCACACAGTGTGATACCTACAGAAGGAATCCATTAGATCTATGAAGAAGATCCCATGCAAGGGGACAAATTTTCCTTGGAAGCACTTGTCTCATTCCATTGACTGGGACCAGGTGCCTTAGTGTCACTGGATAGCTGGGATGATGCACACAGTTGCAATTTATTTTCCATCAGCTCATTAACAGGAAGTGTCATTAGTCATAACCATTAAATGCATAAAATTGCTGCTGAGCCATTGCTGTGTTATGAATGATCTTACACTATGGGTCAGTGAAGTATCTGTGTGATCAGACTTTGGCATAGGGAGACTTTGTTTATTTGTGAATCTTCACTGTAGATTTTCCTATCACCTTGCATCACTACTGATCTCTGGAATCTAAATAGAAACCAGGGCTATTTCTGTTCATGCATAACTAATCTCTTGTAAGAATAAAAGAAAATATCTTGGGCTAAATAGGGAAAACTTTCTGAAGGGTATCAGTGACTGAAAAAAAAAATCCAAATATGACATCAATTGCAGGGGCTTCAGATTTAAATTTATCTGCACTTCATATTTGAATAGAAAACACAGCAAAATGTGTGACCCTATTCAATGTTTTTTTCCCCAAACAATTACATGGATACAAGCAATTTTTCTGTTTTCCGTTCCAAAATCATACAATCTCTGTGTAGGTTTTGACAACTCTAACTCAGTTTAGGAAGTGTCTCTTGTGTCTGAAAATATATGGAGTACCAGGAGTGGCGAGAGAAGAGTTCATTTCTGAGATATTAATTCCAGAAAGAGTAACATTACAAAGGTGATGTTATTAAATATTTTTATGACTATTTTGAAAACGTTATCAACTTCAGCCATTTGATTTTTACATTATCTGCAAACCCAGATGGCCTATTTGAGCAGTCAAACAGAGCAATTTGAGAATTGTAATTTTGCAATCTTGTTAAATATGAGAATATTTTTTTCAGGGCTGGCTGCAGCTGCAGTGAAAAATTACAGAATTGTATGTCAGTCATGATGGGGTGCTGATGGGAGATTGAATTCTTTCAGCTTCCCAATCCCTATTCAGAGCAATATGGTATATTTCCTTTAGCTTTTATTTATGACAGTGCCACTACCACATATTTTATTTTCAGTTAGAAACTGAAGAAATGCTTTAGAGTCCACTGCTGTTAGGAAAAGACTTCCATTACCTTGGTATGGGGAGCCTTAGTTCATGTCACTGGGGACTATGACACCCTGAGTTATGTCAGCATAATTTGTTCCATAGAGCTCAAATGGAGAAATGTCATACTCTAGGGATGAAATATGGTTTGGTGTACCAGCACAAAGCACATGCATAATAACATCATGCAGTGAAGCACTGCAGTGGTTATGAACTCAGTATAAGAACTCTGTAGACTAGGATACAAATATATAAGGATTAACAGATATGCTGGGTTTATGATTTGCATGGAACCTGATAAAACTAAGAAAAAAATATGCATTTAGTATACAGTTATGTGTGGTGGATACTATTTGGAACCATTTTTCATTTATATACTACCTATCACAGCATTTTTTTCTGGCTGTATTTTAGCTTACAACTAGAACTTGTATAATATGTATAATATTAGAGGGGGAGGAGCTTTTGAGAAAAGGATGAATCTAGTTACCAATATTTAGTGCTTCTGAATAGTCTGTTCATTATAGAATTGGAACACAAAATGTCCATTCTGCTTTGATCAAAGATGTCGTATTGTTTCTCTATATATTTTTTCTCTCTTTTGGTCTTGGTTTTTTTTTTCGTATGTACTTACCTTCAGGGTAGTAAAGACAGCAGCAGACAGTTGGCAACTATCAAAGAAATAATGAAGCATTTCCTTTAGAGGCTGTAGAGCTGTTCTGAAAATCACTTCAAGGCTAAGAATAGCACAGAGAATTTAAATTACAGTGCAGTGTTGAATTTTTGTGCTACCTCTACAGCATGAAGCTTATTTTTTCCTTGGTTTAAGAAGATCCCATGATTATATGAATCTATAGGCTGGTAGAAAGCAGTTGCTGAAGTATGAACTTAAGAAGATGTTATTTGGGGACAAGGAAGAATAAAGGCCTCAGGAATCAGAAAAGACAATGTTTCTCTCATTATTTTGGGTCACTGAAGATTACATCTGAAAAGGATAATCTCAGATAGGTATTTCTAGGCTCACATATGGAGAAGTAGGACAAGAGATTATTCAACAGCTCAACACGAAATTTGTTCGTTAGGGTAGCTGGTGCCAAATACTCAGTGTACTTGGCAATAAATTGCTTTTTATCTAGCTTAATCTCTTTGCTAAAAACTATTGTAACTAATGCATACTCAAAAAAGAAAAAAAAAAAAAAAGAGGAACATTCCTTCTTGGATTAAGCATGAAAACTGATTAAAAATAGCATCTCTTCCCAGACTCTGGGCTCCAGGAAACAGGTAGCCAGAGGAGAGTGCTACCTGCAAATGCCAGTGCTTATCCCAGTGTCTTAAAGTTCCCCAGGACCTTGTAAGGCACTGTTGTTTCAGTAAATAGAAATTCAGCTAACTTGCCAGTTCATTTCAATAATAGTCCCTTTCCTGTAGGAAAAGTAACAGTGTTAAAAAAGATACATTTTAGGAAGAAATGAATTTTAAGATTTAGGAATTATTATGTCATTGGCTCGATGAAAGGCATTTTAAGAAAAGTCATTTGTCATTTAAAATGACATTGATGTTGCCTCGGGAAACGTTCTGTAATAGGGTTGTAGTTAGAGTAATTCCTAAGTTTGTGCCAACATATCATAAAAGACAACAGCTTCAGAAATCTGCCTTTGAATATAGCATAATAGACTCACATGGTTTTAATATGTTTGTGGTAGCTTTAATCTAGGCCTTTCTTGGTGATCGGTTTGTAACCAAGGATGTGGCCACGTTCCCAGTATTCCATACGATTTTTTTGTAAACCAGGGTATAAATAAGAAGGGAGGAGAGGCCTTCGCTCTCTTCTCTTCCGGCAAGGTTCAGGAGCAGTGGGTCCTTGCGCTGGTCTCGCTTATCTAAGGCTGAGGCTGCAGCGACCTCTGGTCTGCCGTGTGGGGGTTTGGAGAGTGCTGGCTGTGTCTGGCTATCTTGCTTTTCTGAGGGACGTGGTGAAATTTGTTTTGCTAGTTATTTTGCTAGTTCTTGGGTTTGATTGTGTATATCTTTTCTGTGTCCCTTTTTGTCCCTTTTTCCCCTTTCCCTTCAGGGGTGTTTGGATTCCCTTTGCTGTGTACATAGCACCTTAATTGTATATAACTGTAATATAAGTAAAAATATATATATTTATATAACTAGATTGATTTCAGGCTCTTGAATTTTATATCTTTTTTCTTTGCCCTAAGAAAAGAAGGGAGGTGGAAGGGGTTGTTACTATGAGTTTGGGCATTTGGCAGAGAGCCAGGTCCAAACCATCACAATGTTTTATGTTCAAAAGTCCATTAGAGTTAACCAAAATACTCTAACACTCAGTGACTGCATGATAGAAGTTACGTTCTCTTTTATATTTTGACATGTACACAGATAATTGAAAGTTGTGATACTGCACAAACCAGACTAACATGGAATAAGGAACCAGTAACCAGATCTATCCCAAAAGTGCCTGAAATCAAGTGTAAGTTCTTTCTCATGGTGAGTAAAATATCTTAACTTTTGCTATACAGTCTTCCTGAAATGGTGGAAATTGGTATGCAACAGAAAGCCAAAACCTGAAATAAAGGGAGTAGCTCATTAGGCTCATAAGCATTCCTACTTCCAGCAGCTGGTATATTCTTAACAGAAAAGAATTTAGGTGGGATATTTCTTTCATTGATGTTTTTGTCCTGGAGAAGAAAGAGGTAAATTGCTTAGTGGCTCACTCATATGAATGAGGTATGAGGTCATGTTCTGCCACCCTTAAAGTCAATATCTAGCCTTGTAGGCATTTATTTGGTTTCTGAAGGTGATTATGATCTGCACTACGACACCGCCACTGCTGGTTTTAAAAAAAGCAAAATAAATTAATAATTTATTGTATATGTGTAAAACATCACTCACTACAAGCAAGGTCTGTTCAAGAAGGCAGCACTTCAGGAACTCATGTTTCAAATAAATATGGTACGTGAAAGTTCCTGCATCTGTAGTTTAAAAAAAAAAAAAACAGCTTTTGAAGCAATTTAAATAGTCATAGTTGCTTGGAGGATTCAGGAAAAAGTTTTATAATTTGCGAATCTTAAATGCCTGGAAAATGTATCTGGAGCTTACAGGCATGTCCATGATGAATACTCAAGCTTAAAGGAGATTTTCATCTCCCTGTGGCACGCACAGATACAGCTGTGATTCTCACTGAATATTTGTTGTGCTGCTTTCATTTTGTTTGGAAGGGTGTGTATGGGTAGCAAAACAATATTCCAAAATTAAAAGCTCAGGAAACCTTAAGGTGACCTCTTAAGTCCACATAATAACAAAGCAACATTGAAAGCCTGCCCTCACAAACTCAGAAAACACAGTGCCAAATAATCTTCTTCAGTATAGTGAAGCCAAAATATCGAACCTTATTTTAGCTCTGCTCTGACAGATGCACTGAAGCCTTAGGCTCAGAAGCTGCATGTGCTTTTCTGCTTATGAGTAACATTCAGCTCAAGCTTATTAAAAAAAAAAAAAAAAAAAAAAAAAAGGAATCTTTCATGTCCACAAGTGGAGCTCCCCTTGCTGCAGGGCTGCCAGATGCTGAGGACATGGAGAGTGCAGACTCTTGTACAGCTGGGGCAGGAGGTGTAGAGTGCATTGCCTTTCGGGGTTTCTCTTTTCTCACTTTGGAAAGGATGGCAGGAACTAGATACAGTGGAGTACTGACGGAGGAGAATTGCCAGTCCAAGAAAGACCTTTGCTGGTGAAGGCTGACAGGAGGTCCTCCTCTGGTTTTTGTTGTTTACAACAAATCAGGGTGGAACCTCATCACTCAAAGTGAGTGGGTTTAGATGAGTTGTGTTGATTGCAAGATTACATGCAGTGAAGTAGAAAACAGGGACCTACATTAGACTCAGGGACAAAGATCTGTGAGGGTTGATTTCCAGTTCCCTTCAGGCAAAGGTCCTTCTTAATTCAACCCTGTGCCTGGGTATCACAGTACACAGCTATGACATTTAAGGCAACTCTGAGCACAACTATAACAGCTAGAAATTTTAGTTTTGGATTGAAATAATTTTGGTGGGTGGCTGCGGCCATTTCCTGAACTGTGGAGTATGTCCTGAGGAATGGCTGTAATTAACTAAATTTACTCTTCTCTCTCTCAGATGGACAGACAAGTTAAATGCAGCTGAATCATATTATGTGCAGAGAACTTCATTTCTTCACTTTTCACTGTTTTGCTTTGAAGATACTTGAACTTAAAATAAGGCATTATAAGAAAATGTTAACTGCAAAGCATGTTCATAATGACATAAATGTGGCTGTTAGGTCTGTATTGAGGGAAATATTCCTACTCAAAAGAGCTCTTATGTTAGGAAGTTTGTGATCTGTCAATGTGCTGCCTTTATGAGGATAAAAGTACAATGGAAATGTACTCTGTAAGTCATGCAGCATGCATAATGCTTTTATTGTGAAATATTACATTTTTCTTCCTGTAATAAAATGGCTAAAAGAAGTTTAGTCAGCAGATACAAAAGCAGTGCTGCAAATGAACTGTTAAGTCTTTTGCCTTGTCAGTCTAACTTTTTGCTTTACACTTTGTTTGCTGTTTATTTAGTTGAAGGTTTTTTTCAGTTTAGAGTAAAGAGTAATGTTTTGATCTTAGTCTGAAATGGAGAAAATAATATAAAAACTTGGAACCTTCGAAGTAATGAAATGGGGATGTTAAAAAATTCATACATGTTTAGAATCAGACATCAGAAATTTATTTAGAGTTTCTTGTTGGCATTAAAAATTGTCACAATGGCAGATGACAAATATGGTATGGATGTCTCCAGTATATATTCTATATTATTAAATTGAAATGCTGCAATTACTTCAGGATACCTTGGGACTTGAAGTTTGTCAAGAATTTTGTGGGACAGAGCAATACAAAGGTATGCATTCCTTTCAGAGTGAAGATGGATGTCTGGTAATGTCTGGTAGGATTTTTATCCAGAGACACTTGCAGTCATCACCCTTGTCAGGATTTTTTTTTAATCTGAGTAGCAGGAACTGTGACTAACAGTGTGTACAGTTACTAACAACGTTGTGATGGCAGAACTAGGTGCTGTCATTATTATCTCTTATAATACAGATATTTCTTAAGCTGTGGGTGGAGCAGGTTGTGTATGATTGGAGAAAGATGAGAAGGTCTGAAAGGGATGTGGATTCTTTTTTTTTTCATTTGAGGCAGAGAGACATCTCCTCCCAGACATTCTGTGCTGTCTCCATGGTTGTTTTCCCTGTGTTTTTTGGCACAGCCTTGTCCAGGCAGCAGGACCATTTGCACCATGAAGAAATGAAAGGGCTTGGCATTATCACAGTGTTTTATGGGTATAACACAGAGCCTGTCAAAGGTGGCCTTAGATAAGGTGCACTGATGAGAAGCTGAGAGCTCATCTGTGTTCATCCACATCTGAAATTCCAGGAATGTTATATCAGGATTACAAGCTTCAGGTTGTGCTGCACCTTGCTTGAGAGAGCTGAATAGGAAGTGTTGCAGAATTTGATAAGAACGTGAAATGATACATTGAGCTCAGATGGTGTACAGCTTTATCTTTTTATGTTCTTGTGAAACGGTAACTTGCAATGCTAGGAGATTTCAGGCCTAGGGCATTACATAAAATACTTGACAATGAATGTTAATACTTGTCTTTTCTGTTCTGGTCAGTTGTCCTTAAAGTAACTCCTGCAGACTCCATCTGGCCATCCTTATGTGACATTGAAAAAGTCAGCATTATAAACTTCATCTGACTGTTAATTTATTATGGTGGGTTTTTTTCCTGTCCAGACAGATGGAATAGTAAGAAACTTCCCTTTGCTGCCAAGAAACAAGAAAAATGATGATATCATGTTCAAGTGCTTTCCTATACTCTGTTTATTCTGCATTGCAATGATGTTACAGAGGGAAGGGTAAACGGGCATATGTGCACATTCTCTGCCAAAGTTTCCCTGCAGGTGGAAGAATGAAGAAAGACAGGAAAAAAAGAAAGAAAAAAAAAGTAGTGGGTGTTTTTTTGGTTGGTTTATTGGTTGATTGTTGCATGTGAGCCTTTAGATTGACAAATATGTTGGAGATGGATCTCAACATGCTTAACCGTGGTAAGCATGGAAGTTTGAATTTTGCACAAAGCCTCAATTTTGCTGTGATAAGACTAAGGCAAAAATGATTTCTAATTTTTGCAAAAGAACAATATTTTTGGCATGTTACTGAAGTAGATACTTCCAGATTCAGTCATATCCATCTATATATCAACTTGCAGCTCTATTGTTTAGCTCTTTATGAGGCTGCTATAGATGGAAACCCAACATAACCAGCTACCTACCTATCCCTTTTGTATCCCAGCAAAGAATGGAATCGTGGTAGTGAAGAAAAGTTGTCAGAAAGCACATGTGTTCAGGAAATCATAGTAGCTACCACTGCTTCTGAAGAGCCACTATAGTCAGTTGCAGCTCAGAGGAGCTACAGCTTAATACCAAACAGGTCTCCAAAGAGTATGTTCCTGAAAAAAACAGGTTTAATGTAACCCAAAATATAGGTGATTTTACTTGACTAATGCAAGCCATTTTGGCCCGTTCTTTGTCACTTTGATAGTATATATTATGCTATATTCAATCAAATTAATAGATTTGGAAATGTCCAAAATGCTCTGGTACTCTTAAACATTCTGATCCAAGTTCATTGAGCCTTTTGGAAGATTTTTCCAAAACCTTCTACTGATGAAAATTCCAGAACCTTTATTAGAATTATATTCCATTTTTATATAATTCCTGACTTTTTCTTCTTTGAATCTTGTCCTCAGTAAACTTGGAGACCAACACATCTGCACTTTTACATTGTCTTCTTCTAAAAATCATTTATAACTGAAAACAATTTTTTCTAGTATTTTCCTGTACATTTTATTTTCCTGACTCCATCAGAATTTTTACCAATCCTGCATAGAACACTCCTGTTTATACACTTTGATTTACCTTTTTCTTTCTTTTCTGGCAAGAGGATAACAACACTGATTCATGTTTAGCTTTGATTTATTCAAATATTAGGGGAGGTTTTCTTCCTTTCTTTCTTTCCTTCTTCTCCTTCTTCTTCTTCTTTTTTTTTTTTTTTTTTTTTTTTTCCCAGAACTGCTGTCTCTGCATTTGCTTTCAATCTTCTGTTTGTCATGGCTGTTTCTGCTGAAATGGTATATCTGTTACTTGATAACCAAACTGCAACCTTTTTCACTTCCTACCTGTTTCTACAGTCTTTCAGTGTTATAATTAAAATTATAAAATATTTTAAATTGCAGTTTTCAAAGCATTTTCAGTCTTTCATAGAATTATAGAATTTTTAAAGACTTCTAAGATCATTGAGTCTAACCTTTGAGTTATGTGTGTTGTGTTCATCACTAGGCTGTGTCCCCAGGTGCCACATAGACAAATTTTTTTTTTTAACACTTCCAGGAATGGTGACTCCACCACCTCAGTGGGCATCCTCTTGCAACAGTTGACACTGAATATATTTTCTGATTTATCATCTCTGTTTTTGATGAAAATATTTGCCAAGGTCCAAGTCCATGACAAATTTTTTGTAGCTCGTCTTTGAGAACACTTTTTAGTTTGCTTATAAGAATATCAGGTTATATAGTGTCAAATTCCTGACTAAAGTCCCAAGCTCTATTCCCCACTGTAAAAAATAATACTCAAGTGGGTTGGCATATGTTGCTCAGCTGTTCATTTTGTAAGTACCTAGAAATAATATATCTTGTTGAATGATCTTTTCCTGTCCTTTTTCATGGGAACTCAGTTACAGATCACTGAATCTAAAATTCTTGTCTTCTTGCTAAACTTTAATAATAATTTTTTCTCCTTTTGCCTCCTGATTCATCTAGGTTTACTTGTTTAATGCAGCCTTCATATTCTGGAATTTACCAGCCCTTCTTATGCAGACATTCATAAGAGACAACCTACATGGTCCTGCCTGGCCTTGAAATACAGTGATCTGGGATCTACATTCTTCATGTTATCCCTGTTTGCTCCAGACTGAAATATATTTTGGCTCCAGATAAAATTAAATATACCTAGATTGTCTTCAGTGGCTGTTCATCTTATAAAGTCTTGCAATCAGTCGCTGAAGATCCTACTGTTTTCCTAGTTGACCAGCCCCAGTGCTTAATTATAAATCTGGAAGGAAATTTTTCCTAATGTGCTGTCCAGACTTCTATATTTTTAAATAAAGGGTTGCTCCTTTGCCTGACCTTTGGTTGGCATGGGGGACAATTGAATGCTTTATTTCACTTTTTTCATGTTCGAATTTTGCTGTGTTCCCTAAACTAGGGAAACCTGAATCTTTCTTTTTTGTGTACTTCGAGCCTCTTAATTGTTGCTGGGGTTTTTTATGTTCTTTTTAGCTTGTCTAATGGTGCCCAAAACTGAATGGAGCACTTCGCTGAAATTATCCATTGCTTTTTGCAGGTAGTACAAAAGGAAAAAGAAATCTGTACTATGCACTATACTTCTTTTTATTACTTTGTAGATTGGGAGTTCTTTGAAATCAGACTGTTATGCTTGAAAAATACATTACAAACTTTTCCCTCAGCTGTGTTTTATTCATCTATGTTAGGAGTTCATTTCACTGACAAAGTGTAATTCCTTGAAAAAAGTGTGCAACTTCAAGGAAGGCAAAAGATCTTCGTTAAATAAAAAACGAGCAGTAGCAAACCCAAACCCCTAATTGTAGGCTTTGTGACGACAACTTGGTTAAATCAAATTTGTTCTTACTTGATGTGCTCACACAATGGCCAACTGGCTTAAGGCTTTTCAGAATTTAATTTGACTCACCTACCATGAGGGGAAATTCTCTCTGTGGGCAATTTGACTCCCTCATAATACAAGTAGAACCTTATTTCCCTATTAGAATTAAGCACAGGTTCTTTCCAGTTCACAGTATGGATTACAAGCCACTCCTTCCCTCAGTGGAACAAGTTACACCACGTCTTCACCGTGAAGCTTCCCAGTGTTGAATTGAAAGGATGAGTGTGTAAGGTGGAGGCAAGCACAAATTACTGTTGGATACTCAGGCAGCTGAGGTTAGTTGCTCATTCCAAGGATCTTCCTACTGTCAACATAAGTGTGCTTTTATAGACAATTGCCTGCATTGCTCACGCCTAAAGCTAGCCCTCTTTCAAATGAAGTTAATGGGAATTCTGCTTAGTACTTCCCCATGAGCACTGTGCCAAAGCTTAGATATTTGTGTGATATTCCAAACTGATCCATTCTGGTCTGACCCACGACTCTGTCTTGATAACTCTTCTGGCAGAAGTATAATTTATAGTACTCTCTCTACAGCTAAAAAAAAAAAAAGAGTAAGTTTATATGTTATAGTTTAATCAGTAGTTAGAAATCTCTTAGTTCATGATTTGTGAACATAATTTGTGAATTGAGAGGACATGGGAGACTGTAGTCACTTCTCTTGCTTCTCTGCTGTACAGAGCTATTTTCTCTTGCATAGTGGCCTTTTTCCCACCACCACTACTGATGCATTTGGATTTGTGCCCTGTGATAGGACTTGGTTTGCCCACTGACTGAAATCTGAAATCCATTCATGAGCAGTATCAGAACCTTACAATGTTTTGAGCATAGAAGAAGAAGCCAGCATGTACTCGCAAAAATTCAAACCTGCTCTTTTTTCCTCAGAGATAACTGGCGGAGCTCTTGTAAAATTGACTGAAAGTACTCAGCAATAAGTCATTGGTTAGGCTTCAAGCAACACATGAGTGATCAAATATTCCTGATGATACTGGATGTATGAATAACACTATTTTATGAATAAGTAACTTATCCTTTTATGATTGATTGTTATTAATATGCATATGTGAAATATAGGTAAACTAATAGGTAGTTCTTAATTATTTTTTTTAACTGAGAGTGCAATAGCAGAACAGACTGGCAGTCTACTTAGCTTAGTATCCTCGTCCTTAGAGTGGTCAGTAGCAGATGAAAACTGCAAGAAACCATACAAGTTGTAAATTATTCTTTCTCTGGTGATTCTCTCTGGCTCCAGCAATCAGAATTTTAAAAAATTTCAGGAGGTTGCATTCTATTTATGTACTCATTAACTCCTGAAGGTAATTGACACATTTCTCTAATCTAGAACCTGTTGGCACTATTATGATCAGTGACATCTCATGGCAATGAATATAATAATAATAATAATAATAATAATAATAATAATAATAATAATAGCCTACTTGAAAATTATTCAAAAATCTCCTTTTATTTTAAACTCACATAATTTCATAATTTCATGGCTGAAAATTGCTTTTCATGATTAAGTTGCAGTGGCATTTGCAGTTTGACAGCTAGACCATAAGAACTCGGTCATCTCTTTTCCTCTGCACTGAAGTTACTCATAAGTTGTCCAGTACATATCACTTGCTACCCACTCAAACCCTTGCTTTTCTCCTAAAAAAAAAAAGTTTTTGCCTCAAAAGTTGTGAGTATGATCTAACTGGAGATAAAACCTTGATGAAAGTGGGAAATTGCCCTTTTAAGAAGCTCACTGGGTTGAAAGCCTGCTAGGCTTACAGATGGGCCTTGACAAGTTTTTACCTTGCTGTCAGGGTATTTATTGTTCCAAGGTAAAAGCAATGAATAATTTGTTCTGCTTAATGGCAAAGGAGAAAATGCATGCACCTTTATCATCCAGCATCAGAAACCATCACACATAAGTTTAACCAAGATGTGAGTTGAATTTTGAAGATTTCATGTTCTCACAAGTGACTGGTCCTTAAGTCTAAAAATGAGATAACACTTGGCCGCTCACCATGCAAATTTGACTGACCAAGGAAAATATGGAAGAATATGAGTAGGAAGGAAGCAGTTGACCTGCCACCATCATGCTGATGAGTCTGAAATCTCCTGACTATTTAGTCTGTTAGAATCATTATCTAAGCAAACTTCAAAGTGTAAGTGTATGCTACTTTATAAAACAAATATGAGACAATTTATAACATAGCAGGTTAATGATCCAGCTTTCCATTGTGTTAAAATTACTTTTTTTATAAAGAGGGGATGGCCATATTTCCCACTGACCTATTGAGCCATGAACCAGGATATTTGTCTGGCTGGGAGCCTCATCACCTTTTCTGTGGAAGCAGAAAGCCAAGGAGATGCAGAGGTCCAGGAATAGCAGGATATGATAAGGGTTCTATCACTCCATTACATGTAAGTGAGTCACATAACAATATAAACCTGAGCAGTTTTGCTACTTTACTTTATGTCATAGCTGGAGATTTGGACTACCTGGCAGCTCCTTCTCAGCTACAACTTCACTGGGGCACTTGTCCCAGGTTACACTGGTTGACAGTATCTGCTTCAGAAAAAGCTACTTGTAGATAAGCTGTTATCAGAAAGCTGAGTGTACCTACATCAATGAGGTGAAGCTGACTAGTACTGCAAAATAAATAATCTGAATAACAATCATGTAGCAGTACAATGGTCAGGGCACTGGTGCAGGCTAAGTTCAATGCTGGTGGTCAAACCTGTGATTTTGAAAAACATTTTTGAAATGGCACATAGGTCTGTGGTTGTCTCTTCCTATGTGAAGGCACAAATAATTGAAGAATAATAAGTAATCTCTAATAAATATCAGACTTTTTTGGAGAATAAATTTCTTTAATCTTACGTAAATATCATATCTATGAAATATTTCATAATTGTACTTGTGCATGTGTAGCTGGAAGTGAAGAAAAGATTGGTGCATCTTTCATGCAGTGGGAAAGAGCATTTTCTAAGGGATAAGATACTATTTACATTTGGAGCTCAGCTGCTGGAAACTGCAGATCATAATAATGGCTTTCTTCTGATGACAGGTAATATCACCATTCTTTTTTGTAGCAGCTTAGCATGGTTCTAATTATAGTCAAAATTGTTTCCGCACTTTAGTAGAGTCCAAAGTTCAGTTAGCTATTGAGTTTCACTACCATATTTTGCAAATTGCAGTTGGTTTTTATTTGAATTGTAAAGCCTTCAGGATATATAACTACTTACTATTATAAAAAGGTCCATTTCTGACATCTAATTCCAGTTTATCAGCCAAACCAGTGAACTGATGGCCCTGGTCAGCACAATAGGATGATAAACCCCAGCTTTGAAGTATATAATCCTCTTATTAGTTATATAAGACAGGCTGGCAGGAAATTTCCCAAATGAGGTCTTAAACTGTGTTGTTTTCCAGTCATTCCAAACCATTCTAGAATCTCAGTAATGCTATTTCAAATGCACTTTTATGTGGAAATGAATAATTGTAATTTTTGGCATATTTTATTAATCAGTAATAATCTCATCCTTTCTGTTCCCTCTCATTTTTTGGTTGATTATATATATTTTCTATTTTCTGCCAATTCTATCCATAACCACTCCTTAATAATTCCTTCTATTCAAATACTTTTGGGCCTTATCGAGTTAAGTTTTTTTTCTTCTTCTGAGCACTATTTTCAGTGGCTGAGAAGGCATTATGAGTACACCCACCAGCGTCTTTGTTTCTTTCTTAATTTTCTGAACTTACTTCAAAGCCAGAAACTCTGTGGCAGTGTGGCCAGTGTGCTCCTGGTTTACAGAAAATTGCTGGATTTAGTGGTTAGAGAGCTCCATTCTCTCATTTAGTGTTCTAAGTCTGCGACATATTTTAATTCACAGAAGGGTCATGCTGATTTAGCTGATAATGGTTTCTATTAATTCCACATGCTTTACCAATTAAAGTGTGGGCATGCAAATTAAAATGTTTATTCTGAATGAATGGGAGATAGGGGAGGTTGTAAACCCCAAATACTTCTTTGAAGCAGGTTCTATTTGAACAGAAGGAGCGTCTAAATATTATACTCTGGGACTCTGTGTGTATTGTGTCTCAATCAATCCTTATCAAATGCTCCCAGATTACAATAAACAAGGTTTTTATTTGCTTAGCTGCCAGCTTTGACAAGCTGATGCAGTCTGTCAGAGTCAGGCTGGGATCTTTCCATCACACATTACATGACGAGTAAGAAAGATTCTGTGAGCCAAAATCTGTCCTCAGCTGCACTTCTACAATCCTGTTACCTCTGTAGTGTGTCCTCAGTGACACCAGAGCAAATCCCTCCTGTGCAACAGAAATCTTCAGTTCTGTGGGAGATGTTAGAGGTAAGAGATCCAAGGAGGCAACTGGTACATTTTCCCCTTTAAAATTTGGGGGGTTTCTTCTTTTTTAAATCATGCATTTTTATGGAGAAAGATAAAAACATAGACCCTTCATACTGAACATCATAACTAATAAACATTTAGTAGAATCATAGAAAATCGTGAGTTGAACTGGACCCATTAGGATCATCTAAGTCCAGACCCTGGCCCTGCACAAGGCAAACACCAAGAATCACACCATGTCCCTAAGTTCATTGTCCAAACACTTCTGAACTCAGACAGGCTCGGTACTTCCCCCACTTCCCTGGGGAGGCTATTCCAGTGCCCAACCACCCTAGGGGGAAGAACATTTTTTCTAATACCCAGCCTAAATGTACTCTGGCACAGCTTCATGTCATTCCCTTGTCAATATCCTAGGCCTTAAAACATTTAGTGAAAATTTTGAAGAAGATAAGATGAACCATAAGGACTAGAATACAAGTGCAATATACATTCCCCAATTAGTTTCTTCCATATACACCACTAAATTTCATAGTAACAGTTTTTTGTCCTGTGTTTTTGACTAGTGATAGTTAAAGCACATTGAACACATTTGTTTAATCCCTTTATATCACATACAATGGTTTGGATTGGAAGGGACCTTAAAGATCATCTGATTCCAACCTCCATGCCACAGACAGGGACACCTTTCACTAGACCAGGTTGCTCAGTGCTCCATCCAACCTAACCTTGAACACTTCCAGGAATGGTGCATCCACAAATTCTCTGGGCAACCTTACCACCCTCACAGTTACAAATTTTTTTCCTATTTTTTAGATATCTAATCTAAACCTACTTTCTTTCAGTAGATTTGTCCTGTTGCTCTTGTAAATAATCTCTCTCCATCTTTCCTCTTGTAGGCTTTCCTCCTGTAGGCTCCCTTCAGGTACTGGAAGGCTGTGATTAGGTAACCCTGAACTTTTCTCTTGCCCAGAAAAATCCCAACTCTTTAGCCTATCCTTTTAGGAGAGGTGTTCCATCCTTCTAATCAGTGTGGGGGCCTCCTCTGGGCTCAGTCCAACAGTGTCCTTCCTGTCTTGGAGACACTGAAGCTGGATGCAGCACTGCTGTTGGCGACTCACCAGGGCAGAATAGAGGGCAGAATCACCTCCTTCAACCGGCCGCTCACACTAATGGGAATGCAGGTGAGGACACAACTGGCTTTCTGGGCTGTGAGTGCACATTGCTAGTCCATGTCCAGCCTCTCATCCACCAGCACCCCCAAGTCCATCTCAGCAGATCTGCTCTTGATCTGTTCGTCCCCAGCCTGTGTTGATAACAGTGGTTGCCATGACCCAGCTGCTAGAACCTTGCACTTGGCTTTGTTGAACCTCATGAGATTCCCATGGGTCCACTTGAGCTTGTGCAGATCCCTCTGGATGAAATCTTATCCTTCAGGCATGTCAGCTGCACCACTCAGCTTGGTGTCATCTGCAAACTTGCTGAGCATGCACTCAATCTCACTATGTGATCAGTGAACATGTTAAATAAAATTGGTCCCAATACAGAACCCTGAGGGACATCACTGGGACGCTGAGTCATTGACCACTACCCACCAGATTTGACTTTCTTATCCATCTAGCTGTCCCCCCATCAAATCCATCTCTTTCCATATCACATTGTGAAAAAGCTAAACATATGTGTTTATTTTAAAAGACAGGCATAGGCCTTGGTGGTGGGTAGGTTAGTCGCATTTGCTTTTCAAAAGGGATATTGTTTCTATGAAATTTATTTGTTTGGAAGACCTGCAGCTGTAGGAGAAGTAGGATTTTTTCTTGAAGTAAAATAACTGTTCGTGTAAATAATGCAAATTAAAGAGAAGATTGTTTTAAAGAAAATGTAATTGAGATTCTCTGGGGTCAAGAAGTGCCAGCAAATCCAGCAGACATCAAGAGACTTCTACTGTGCATGCCTAGGGTATCATAAAAACACTGGTCATCATTTGCACTCAGCTGGTGACATTTGTAAATCATGTCTTTAGTTGTTTGTATGTCAAAAATTACCTGATTTTTATCACTTTATTTATGCTAAGAAGTGTTACATGCCTGAAGAAAGTCATTGTCAGATCTCTGCATTCCTAATATACTGGTAGCATTGTCATCTGATAATAATTTTAACAATTTTTGTTTTACTGTATCTAATACTTGTTGGCAACTGTATTATAACTTTCTAAAAATCATCTCAGTGTCCAGTGTTTATAAATATTTTTGAACTTTACATTGACTATGACTATACAGAACAAGGTTTTTGAGCACTAGAAGTCTGACAGTTTGGCAACATTAAAAAAAAAATATTTGGCTCTGAAAAATGGGGAAGGAATGAGCTTTTAAAGAAAATGTTGAAAGAACAAATAGATGTTAATTGGTTAGAAATGAACTTAGAAATTCTAAGGTTTGTAATTGCTAAAGTGTGGAATTTCTTCTAATGGGCTGAGCAGCTGAACTTGAACTCTGTGAATGGAAGGATGTTGAGCATTCGCCTTCTGGTTGGAAGCAATGTCTGTTGCTTGTGTACCTTGCACTTTCAAATAGCTTCATCTCCATGAAAAAACGTGTTCTGGCCTTAACGAGAAGAAAAGAATTTAGAAAACAAAAGAACACCCACACTCCACCTTCAAGAAATCCAAAGAAACTACCCCTCCATCTGTCTTTGTAGTTTGCCCATATTTGCATCTATATGCCACTTAGTAGTCTTCAAGATACTTTTCTTCCTTGCCTCCCCTTATTAGCTCTTATTCTTTGGCAAAGTCATGACTTCTGGATGTCGTAAAGATTCATAATATTACTGTTGGTGACAGTTCTTCCTCCTGGCAGAAAACTTTGCAAAAGAGATAAAGAATTTTAGTTTATGAAATTCAGCAGTATTCAACATTTCTCTGGAAAGATGTTTTTACAAGATTTCAACTTTCCTTTATGTAGACTATTAATAAAGCTAAAAGTCCATTTATATACACTGCTATAAAAAATAGCCTTCTAAAACTTGAAGCAAGGGTACTGATCGTTTTATATAATGACATTCTTGCCAGTTCTGGAATTTAGATACTAAATAGAGAAGGGAAATTACAAAAGAGCTTACAGAATACTAACTTTTTTTTCAGCTCTGTTTAGAAGCTTAGCAGGGTAACTCTGACTAAACACTTGGAAGAAGAAAAATGGGCGTGTCTGGATACAAAATAGCCATATGTTTGCCATGCCAAGGTCTTTTAAACTGGGAATTCATTTTTCCGCACATGCATATGCACACAGCAGGCTGAAAGCTAGGTGCTTAGAGGCCTTACAATAGCAGACTTACACTGAAAATTGCAACAAAAAACTATCAACAAATATCAGAAAGACACATATGTTTTGGAAGAACAACTGAAACATATTATTTGTGCTTGCAATTATTAGAGATGCTGTGTAATAGTGAAAGAATAGTAATATCCACTATTTTCCAAAAGAAGAGCATTCAGGAATAAAGGCACAGTCTTTTTTTGTTTGCTTGTTTGCTTGTTTGTTTTTCTTCTTCCTCTTTCAGGATTAAGTGTTCAACACTGCACTTAGATGCAGAAGATGCTTACAATTTGATTTATCAAATCAAATTAGTGGTCTCATCCTGCTTGGTGCACTTGTGAGGAGCAGGTGCATCCACCCACAGACCTCTCCAGCACCCTGTGATTCTCTCTCCATTCAGTGGTGTGGGTGCAGGAGTCTGCACTGACCTGCAGGAATTGCTGAAGGACCCAAGGCTTACCTGGTTCACCTGACACTTGCAGCTTGTGCCTTTATCACTCCACCATCTGTCACAAATACCGCTCCCCTGACTTGCTTTTTCTGGTGGCTAATTCAGGGGAGGATTAGAAGGGAATGCTGTTGTCTAGATTCCACATAGCTCCCAGTGCTACGACCTCTGCTAAGGTGAGCTTACCAGAACTGAGTGGAAGGATTGCTAAAACTGGTAACTTATGTGAAATTATATCTTGGACTTAGGCTTTCTTATTTATTAAAAGGAAAAAAATATACTTCCTTATGCATGCAGAATGAAGCTTTTCTGCTCTGTTTGGAAGTTATTTCGTCAGGGTGTCCAGCAAACAGACCTGAGATGTGAAGTGCATCCTGACAGTCAGCTGGAGCATGCATGGGCTCATCCTGCCACCTCTCCCACTAATTTGCATTACAGCAACTTTGCTCAATGCTAACAATTGTAAATGCGAAGGAAAATATGCTTTTTTTTTTCCCCCTCCATAGATTTTGCCAATATAATTCTGTTCTCTGTCAACAGTGATGTATGATTATTTTTCAGGTGACTCTGAATTCAGACAAAATTGAAATAGCCTTTACTTTAAGAGCTTCACCTGGTATGTAGCAACTCCCCTTATTCCCAATGCATTCTTACTGAACTCCTAGTATATTTTCCAAACTCTTTCCTGCTTTGTTTCTTTTTACAACTGGCATCCTTCAACATAAAACACTTTTCTGTAATAGCCACTTTCTTCTGAAGCTGCAATAACATGAAACACATTGCCTCAAACTAAAAGTGGTAAAGAACTAAACAATCAATTGGATTAGACTCTTGAATCAGAGTTAATAAAAAGAAGTCTAAGGAAGGAAGTAAAAATACCCAGGTGCTTACTGCAAGAGGAAACGTGACTTAGAGGCAGCTGTAGAAAATTGAGTTTAACAATATCCAAGGATAAGTGTCACAATCAGTCAAGTAGCTGTGGTGGTTTGACTTTGGTAAGATGACAGGTATCTACCCAGCCACTCTATCACTCCCCTTCCCAGCCAGACATGGCAGAGAGTAAGATGGAAAAATAACTCTTGTGTTGGGATAAGGCAGTTTATTTAAAGCAAAAGTAAAATGAAAGCTTGTGGGCACAAAAGCGAAGTGAAGTGAAAGATAACATGGTTTATTGTCTACTTTCCATGAGCAGTGATGGTCGGCCACTCCTGAGTAGCAGGGCTTCAGCACTCGTGATAGTTCCTCAATACAAAGCCATTGGAGACAATAAATGCCCCCCTTCCTGCTCCTTGCATGGCTTTTATATCTGAGCTGATGCTGTATGGTATGGAATATCCCTTTGGTCAGCTGGCCTACTTGGGTGCCCGCTCAGGGTCTTGCCCTCGGCTGAGTAAGGAATGTTACAGTGTTGATGCTGTGCTCACCGGTGTGTTATCAACGCTGTTCTAGACACCAATGCAAAGTACAGCACTGTGAGGGCTACCATGGGGAAATGAACTCCAGCCCTGCCAGACCCAATACAGATAGCTAACATCAAATTAAAACAAACAAACAAACAAACAAACCACAACTAAAAAAATTCCCACTTTTTTCTCTTCTTGTTGATATATCTAGTAACCCCTTTTCAGTTGAGAAGGATGATTTTTTGCAAATACTGATTGTTTCTTCTTATTTTAATGTGCTCAGAATTTTATTAAGCAATTTTGAAAAAAAATCTTTGAGAAAATATCTCTGCTCTAATTATCTCCTTCAGATACATTTATCACAGTAAATATGACAAAAGCATAGTATTGCTTTTCATCTCCTTTGCTCTCTCCACATTCTTGACCTCGTAAAGGTCCTGGCCACCTCCATTAAACTGGTGGAGTTTGATTTGTCTGACTCACTGCCTGCATTGGGATATTTCTGCAACACAGTAATACTGTTTCTTCCTCTCCACATGGTCCCTTTCCTTCAAAGGGTCCCTTCACTTGCAGAGGATAGCATCAGACAAGTCAGTTTCACCACAAAGGATTTGCTGTAGTTTTACAGTGAAATCAAATCAGCACCTGGAGCTCAAATTCTGAGAGACAATTCCCCTACACTATAATTACTGTTCTTAACAGAGTGCTTGCACGTTGACTTAAACTGTATCTTAATGTCTAAATTTTATCAGATATCCATGTGCAATCTATTTCAAATGTTACTGACTCCCATGGTACAGTAAAATGTATGTAAATAACAACATTCTTGAGGCTTTATTAAATCAAAATAATTTACTAATGCTATGTAGGAGGAGAAGTGGAGGAAAGAAAAGTGGGAGTTAAATTGTGTGTTAGAGTGTCACTAGAAAGACTTTAAATGACAGTTATCAGATTCAGGCCTTGCAGTGCATGGATAGCAAATTAACTGAATGTATTAGTCAAGAACAGAATTTGAAGGTGTTTACTCCTGCTTGGTTTTCTTTGTTTGTTTGGTTGGTTTTGGTTTTGGTTTTGTGTTTGGTGTTTGTTTGTTTGTTTTTTGTTTTAAAATAATACTCACCTGGATCCTTCTTACATTACTTAAGGGACATCATCTCTGGCTGCAGCTATAGAGTTTCAGTGTTTTAGAAAAGATTTTTAATGCCTGTGACAACCTCATGTTGTTCTTATTATTATGTGAGAAATTTTACCCCCTGCCAAAGCTGATACTCTGCAATGACCTATCACAGACTAACATTAAGCATTGGAATCGGGCTTGCTGATTTAGGTTATTCTGGTTATTTTACATTGTATAAGTGCATATGCATTATCCTTTATTGAGTCAAGTTATTTGAATTTCAGATCAGATTCAGGATATAGAGAGTGTGATGTTTCTATATTCCTCTACCATCTGTCACTGAGAAGCTTCTTAAAGTTGCAGGCTTGGTTAGAAGAACAGCTTGGTCATATAATCTCCTGTCCGCTGTTTCTAAAAAAAGATTAGAGACAGGCTTCTCATCTACTGAGAACAGTTTTTTTGAATTAAACTTTCATAGCTACAGTGGAGACACTAGGGCTACGTGGAATATTCAAAGTTTATTGTGTTGGTGCTACAAAAACATGACCTCAGTGATTCAGATCACTCACAAGGCACTAATTTAATGCAAGTCCCTGGTGCTGACGCAAGGCAGGTGAGTGGTCTTAAGTTGCACTCCCACAGGGAAGTGAGGCATTTACTCTTACTGTTTTTCTTCCTTTTGGTGCCCTTAAGTCAGATCAGACAATCCTAGCTGAAGCAGTGGAGTTGCTCAATCATTTCAGGAGTGAAACAGGACTGACCAATACAGAGACTCTGCAGAGATGATCTGAGGTACTTCAGCCTTAGAGTCTCTGCAGAATTTGGATGATAGCCTGGAAACAGCTTGGAATTGCTTCTAAATGGTTTTCCCTGATATATTTTTGTTCTGAATATGTGGTACTTTATCAAACCTGGTGGGTTTTGATTCAGGTTGTCTTTAGCCTCAGAAGACAGTCTTTCTGCACTGAGTTCAGTCAGTCTTGGTCATGTGGATTGTAGCAGACTACAGCCATCAGTTAAGAGACAGAGTAGGGACAAGGTGGAAGGCTGCAACCAAAGAGGAACATCCTTAGGGAGCTCCTAATGGCACTAGAAGAAGCAAACAAGAGTGCTTGACATAAAATGAATTGCTCTTCGATTACTTTTGTGTCAGCCTCAAGCGTGCAGAAAATACAGAAAGACTTTTTTTTTTTTCTCCCCCTGAAAACACCTATGATATTTCTTCCCTTCTGTATGTTACTGGCTGATTAGTTATGGTCTTTCTTGGCAAGAGGCCCGATGGCACAGCTCATAAGGGCTCAGGAGACACAATCCCATATGTCCTGCCATGACCATTTACATTTTCCGCTATCCCATTTTCTGTCATATAGTTGGTAAAGTCTTCAAGAAAGCCTTGCATGAGGCACCTGGATGTTTTCTTGGGCAAGAAAAGCAAGTCTAAATCTAACCTGGGTTAGAGTGGCTTGCACTTAAATCTTGCACACCAGAATTTTTTAAGTGCCAGAGTGCATAAAAACATTGACAAAATTAAGCCAATGAAGAAGGAGATTATTAGAATAATCTGAAAGCAAGGCTTTATTTTGAAATACTACTTACCAGTGAGATAAATAAATTAAATCCCATTTTAGTTGCCATAATATGATTGTTGTCTAAACTTCTTTTGGTTCTTGGTTCTCTGAGTGTAGAAAGTGCCGAATACAATTGTATTATAGTTATTTTTTAAAATGTTTGTGGTATTCCAGCATGACACACAACCCCTGCTGTGCTTCAAAACAGAACCTTGAACATCCTGGCTTTGTGGAGAGGAAAGGGTGTTATTGCTGTGTGAAGTGAAAGAAGAATTATATAAATTCCTATGAAAGATTATTACAGAATTGTAAAGGAAATTTCAAAAATATGAAACAGCATTAGAAAGAAACTATAGGAATAGACTAAAACATTAAAGGGGAAAGTGAAATATGTGTATGCCCAGCATATGATTCAGAGTAGCTTGAGAAAGCACAAGGAGAGATTATTGAAAGGGTGACTACAGGTTTGGGATGAATATTGCCTGCCAGTTCCACGGGGCCATGTAAAATTGCAGATTTTAAATGCCTCATAAAAATGTCATTGCTCCCAGTCCTACCTGCTGTGGCAGACATCTGCACTTTGGGAATCTGCCTTCCTAATACAAAAGACAACCAACAGCGCTATAAAGAGTCATCTCATCTAACCTGCTGCAGTTCAGATTCATTTAGGTCAATGTTACACAGGGGTTGTTTTTATAGTTTAAAGAACTTTAAAGAAACAAGATTGATGCTCACACTATTGCAGTGTATTCCCAAATCATCCAGGTCTGCTCTCATGCCCAAGGAAAGACTTGACAGTCCCCACTGCTCACAGGACAACATGACAGTTCTCTGTGGCATAAAGCAGTCCCGTCCTCTCTGCCTGCAGCACTAATATGTTGTCTCTGTGCGGAGGCAGCAAAAGTTTTGCACCTAGAAATAATATATCTTCATCTCAAGAATGTTGTGTCATGTATTTGATCTAAACATTTCCAAATGTCTTTCTAAATCTTCCAGCACCTCTGGAGAAAGGTGCACTATCACCTTTTAAAGGACAAGGACAGGAAGGTATTGAACAAATTAATTAAGCCGTAATGGTAGAAATTATTACGCAGTCACAGCAGTTTCTTGTTTGTTCATCCAGATCTACCTTCAGCAACTGTCTTAGGTAGTGTTCTCATTCCTGTTTAATTCTCTTAAATTGCTGAACTGACACAGCTGCAGGAAAAGCCTCTGTTCCTCCTGAGTGCCGTCAGCAGAACTTATTGAGGTCATGTCCACCACAAGGCAGACATGGGGGCTGCAATACTGTTCTCAAGGGACTATTTGTTTGGCCGATAATTTTTGGAGACCCACAATGCTCAACATGGGCAAATCCCAGCTTGACTTTGTTAGGAGTAGAAGCAAAATGCCCCATTTTATTTTATTTTATTCATAGATTGAATAAAACATTTATGTATATGCAGAGGAATAAATGATAAACTAGTTCTTTCTCAGAGCAGGTTCATGATAACCAGGTAAATATTTTCATTATAACCCCCTTCTTCCTTCCTCCTCCTTCTTCCCTCCTTCTTCCTCCTTCTTCCCTCCTTCTTTCCTCTTTCTTCCTTCTTCCTTCTTCCTCCTTCTTTCTTCTTCCTTCTTCCTTCCTTTTACTATTACAGGGAATAATAGTAAAGAAGCTGGAATAAAAACATAATGTTTTGATTTTGGTGAAGGAATAGTTTTTCTCAAACTTTGTGGAATAACTTTTATGCTAGACAGGTTTAGATGAAAACATTCTCAAAAATGTGTAACTTCTCTGAAATAGAAATCCTGAGGTTTGAGCAGCTCTATAGTTCCACTCAGTTCTCTGAGTAAGAAATTTGTCCTCAAGTAAAGGAGTCATATATGTAAGTTTGCTTGGAAAAGTCCTCCTTTGGAAATTTGATGTAGACAATGATTTGATGTAGACAATTTCATTTATCCAATGTTTTTGATTGTAAATTTTAGAATGATGACACCTTGCCATGGTCAGGTGAAATGTACTACTCTATGCAGAGAAACCAATATCCATCTTGCACGTATCTTCATGATTTTGCATCTTAAACAGAAATATCTTAACGCTCTTCCATTCAAATGGTAAAAATGAAAGTCGAAAAGAGGCATTGAGTGCTCAGATAAGGAAATGAAGGTAAATGGAGGCAATATGCAAGGCTGTGGAAAGCAAAGTATTTTCATACTTGAATGTGCTGATTTCATCATACTATTCTTATAAGTTTTGAGTTACAGATTTTGTATGTAAGCTTAAACAGTTTGCTCTGTAAAACCGAGATGCAACTTATGGCTATGATCACGTTGTCTGTCATCATTGTGGCAGTATGTGGGATTAATACCCTAACCTAGCCTGACACTTGAGCACAGACCCTGCTGCTTCCCAGCAGCAGTCCTCTGCCAGCCTGGCAGCACAGCCTTCTCCATTGCTCTGTGAGCCCTGAGGCTCCTCTCCATCACATTGTCCTGCTTTGCACTTATTTTGCTCAATTTTTTTCTCTTCCCTGTTATTGTATAGTCCTCCTCCTTCTCTTTCTTATCATACTTAGGTAAATTTTAGTACTCAGTTCTGATAACTATTTATTTATTTTGCTGCACTGCAAGTTTTTAAATGTTTTTAAAAAGTAGTTGGGTGTTAGTAGTATCTTGAAAATGGTAGGGTGACTTCCCATACCTTTGCAGGAAATAATGAGAATTAGCATTTCCATTAGAGGCATCTCTATTTACTTCTCTCCCACTGTTTGTTGAGTCCTTTTAGCCATCTGCTCTTTCATTATGCAGTTGAGCAGCCATGGCTACTGAGAACCTTTTTTTGACTGTACTGCCATTTCACAACACGTCTGGCTGCAGTGAAGCGAGTTTGAGGAAGGATACATACTCTTATATTTCCGCAAGTCCTTTACCACTTTTCCATCCTACCTCCTTTCCTCTCTGTTTGTCTTTCCCTTAGTTGTGTTTTTATGGGTATTTCTGGGGTGTACAGCATATGTTATCAGTGAAATGAAATGGTTGAAAAAGTAAACCTCATTTGTATCAGTAAAATGCAGAGAGTGTAACAAACACTGGTGCAGAGGAAAAGCAGCAGACAGGAAACTACAGCTGGCCTAACCACCAAAGGAGAGCTGTCTGGTGGGTACATTCTGTAAGCTGACTTCATGTGTTTGGGCTAGGGTCACTGTAAATATTGCCCTCTGCAACACCAGTATATGTGGACATTATTCCCATCTTGGCTTTGCCAGTAATCAGCTTGCCTTCCTCTGAGGATGAATGGAGACTCCCTTCGCAAAAGTTTGTGCGGTGGGTGAGAAAAGATTAAGTCTGGGCTTCTCTCCCATGCACCAGTTGCTCCTGGAGATGGCGCAGCTCTTTCTTCCTTAACTACTCACAAATTCTTTCTGAGATTTTCCTCAGAAAAAGCCTATGGATACTGTCCTAAAGAAAAGATGTCAGCTTACTTAGGCTATGATTTTCAAAGGAGTCTAAATTATTTGGGCATCCACATGTCCAAATTTAGATATCTTTGACAAGTCCCAGCTGGAATCTTCTTACTAGTAGAAAATTAACAGAATAACAAGGCAACCTTGGCCATGACACATGACTCAATACTGTAATTCAGCTTACAGCCTCTATTACATTTAACAGTATTTAGCCATTACTTAACCTAATTTATTTTTTTCCCCCTTCCTTCTACTTGCTGGTCAGGGACAGATTTACTTCATACCTGATGGAGAGAACATTTCTTTCAAACACATTCTGGAGGAGCTGTTTGTACAAAGCAGATGAAAAACTGCAAAACCTAATTTAAAAAAAAAAAAAGGGACAAAATTATGTACTTAGTATGGAAAATACTAATAGTAAATGTTCCATTATAACAAACCATACTGCAAATAAGACATGTAACCGTTTACTTAAAGAATATTTTCTTTAATGCATGGATTGCTTTTCAACACTGCAGTCTGTTTTGGAAAGGTAGTTTGTTTGAGTGTCTGGTGCATCCCTGTGACAGTGCTGAGCTAGTCCCAGATGCACTAGTTCTGCTATCAGAAGTGGGGTAGATGGAAATTCACACAGGTGCATTTGTTCGCATTTTCACTTTTCAGTCATCTGCAATGCAGACTTGCTTTATGAATCATGGAACAAAATGTTCTACCTCCTTGCTTCCAGCTTACATTATTGGATAAAAGCTTTACAAATATTTTGTGAACTGTGCTCATGCCATTTGTTAACAAATTTCTGGCTCTTTACTCCAGTGAACAACTATGTGTTGCAAAAGCAAACCCTAGAAGATGAGTTTTTCAAAAAATAAAGCAATATCAAATAGTATGTTGGATAAATAAGGCATTATACTCTGCATGGCAATGAAAAACATTGAGTATGCAAATATATTGACATAATCAAGATCTTCTCAGCATCTAATCCAGTTTTGGGGGGTTATTTCAGGACTACCTTATTTTTAAAACATCTAAGTAACTACTTCACAAAGATATTATACAGCACATCATTCTTTAACCTAAAATTTTCTTGTAGGCTTCAAATTTTTGTTAGACTCACTTGTGTAGGAGGATGTAAATTTCATATGGGTGCATTTGATTTAATTGGTTAGTTTGATATATGCATTTGTATCTGCTCTGAATGTCAGACCAGAATGTCTTCTACAACATCCAAAGGAAGTACTTGAATTTGCATTCTCTGATGAATGGTAGCTCTAGTTGCATTGTCAGTATCTATATAGAAATCCAGACTCCAAAACAAATACATAATACAAGAGAGTACCTATTTGTTCCTTGTTTGACCTGTTGTTTGTCCTAATAATTTAGACTTGAAGGGATTTCTTTTGAAAGTAATCACTCAAGTAATGTGTCCAGGAAGCAGCACAAGGACTTTCTCACTTGAGCTAAGCAGTATTATTTTCTGTGTGAGACCTCCCTGTGTTTCTCTGCATGCTGTCCCAGATAACGTTTTTTATTATGTTTCCCAGCATAAGGATCACTGAGATTATTCAGCATCGTCAATCTTGCTGTTACTGCACAGTGACACATGGTATTCTCTAGGGTCTGCTCCAACTACTGCTGGTGTGTGAAGCTCCAGTTGGCATAGCAGAGGCTTTCCCTAAGTGCTTACAGGTGCTGTGCAAAGCCATCCTCACTAGGGCCTGTCACAGCTGAGCCATTTGCAGCTGATACAGTCTTCCTGGACCAGAGCTGAATTTCTCTGGACTTTTTTGCTGATGGTAGTGGTGCTGGTTTTGCTGTGTGGTTTTATCCCATTTGGAGACCATATTTATCTGTGTTTTTATCTAGATAAGCCTCAAAAACAAAAAGGCAACTACTTTGAGAAGGAACCCACTCTATTTATGAATGAGGGTTCTATTACGTGCCAGTAGATGATGCAGAGCTATTCTCTAAGCATATATCCTACAGCATGCAGTTGTACCATATTTCTCTGTTTATTTGGATCATGACAAGTTACATTTTATCCAAATGTTGAAATGTTCCTGGAAGACACAAAGAATTAGACCACTTGCTGTGCAGATCCTTTAAACTTTGTGTTTGCTATGAGAATAAACTTCATATATTAGCAGAACTGTTTTCTTTATTATTTTTCTTACAGTCAGTAACTAGTTCTCATTTTTGAATGACTGAATGATACCTTGACAGTTGCAATTCTGTGTAGATGAATGTAAAGTAATTAATTAAAGGAAAAGACCTTACTTACACATTAAAAATAACAGAAACTGAATTAATATTAATATTTAGAATTTTTTTTTTAAATTATGAGAGTTCTACAGGAGCACGAGCTCATTACCCAGTAAGACTTAACTCCCAAAGTATTTTATAAATGACGGGGAAAAAACCAGAAAATCTAATTTTACTATTATAGAAATCCACGGTAAATGTGAATCTTGAAAGGATTGTGCAGTTCTGATCTTGCCAACTTAGAAAAATGTCATAGAACAGGAAAAGATTTAGAGAGAAGTAAGAAAGATGAACAAGTTATGAAGGGGTGATCATATGCGGCAAGCAGACAAGGACATTTTTGAAATGTTGAAAAACAGAGATGTTAGACTCAAAAGTGACCATAAAAAGATGGTTATGGAATTACTGGAAATTGGTTGCTGACCCATGGATGACTATGGTTTGAACTAACACAAATGTTCTTTCAGAAGAATAGAAGGCCTTGGTAATGATACTTTAGAACATATGAAGTTTATTTTGAATTTTATTGTTTGAATATACCAGTGAACCTGGGATAAGTGGAAACTGTTTGGAAATTTGGGTAAAATTTTATTTTTGATGAGCCTCTTCAAATTGCTGCAAAATTCTTCACAGATAGCAAATTCTTCTTTGAAATATCAAGAGAAAAAATTTCTTTCAGTTTCTTTACCATCTTTGTGCATAATTTGTGTGTTCAAAATTTTGCCAAACACTTTGATAGTGTCTGGATTTCTTCCTTGGGTCCTTTCAAATTGTGATATGAGAAGCTTGGGCTATGAAGCTGACACTGAACACTGAACTAGATATTACACACTTCTTTCCCCACATTGTTCTAGTGAAAATTAAGCAACATGATCTGATGCTTCCAATTCTGCCTCTGATATGCTAAGTCCTAGGGAGGTCCTTCAGGTAAGTGTTAGGAGGCTAGGGAGAAACTTTCATTTACCTTCTATAATGAATGAAAGAATAAACTGAGTGTTGTCTGATCCCAAACATTAACATTCAAAGGGTAATCTGTCCATCTTAAAACATAAGAGTAGGCATTTTTAAATTCTAGTTAAGCTTTGAAACACATTTTCCCAGACAGATCTCAAAGAAAGGGAAGTTACCCTTAAAAACTCATTGCTTTATAAGCATGCAAGAGTAATAGCTTGTTAAAAAGCATGCCAGTTATGAGGTGGGTTCTATTTCAAAATCATTCGTCAGGGGACATTTTGTGTTTCATATACTTTCAGGCAAATAATCAAATCAATTCCATATATTTCAACAGTAATAGAATTTTGTTGTTGTTGTTCTTGTTTTCTAGAAATAAGTAAGAGCTACTGACTTTTCTGCCTATCACTAAATCAGCCTGGAAGGACAGGAGGGAGTGATCAGGATTCACCGCTGGACTTTTCCTAGTACTCCAGTGATTGTAATTGATTACAACCAGAGAAGAACATCGCAAGATCAAACTGGTTGAGTTGTGAGTAAACAGGACCTAATTTTTGTAGCATCACCTTAGACATCAACATATTTTCTCATCCATCTTCTCTGTGGCATCATATCCATGGGGTACAGAGTTCTCTTCTTTCCTCCTTCTGCTCTTTTATTGTTGTTGTTTAATCTGTCAAATTCCCCCAAGACATCCTTTCTCCATGCCACAAATATGCAGTTTCTCAGGGATAAATTAGCCACAGGAGAAAGACTCCTGTCCAGAGCAGAAATAATAAATTAATAAAAATGTGTTAATTAAACTTGAGATGAGGGTAACATACTTGCTTCTATACCTTAGTGTAATTCCTGTGGCAGACACTTGCCAGAAGCCAGTGTGTTGTAAGGATAGAGATACTACCTACAGATGCTGGCTAGTAACTAGTTCAAATTATCCATGTCCCCAGAATTTTTCAGTTTGGATACTGGCAGCAAGGCAAAGTTAATCTCTAGGAAATAGATATTCCTCTGTACATAAAAGAACTGAAAATAAATAAACAAACAAACAAACAAACAAACAAACAAACTTTTCTTTTTGTTTCTTTTCTGATTTTTTATGAAGCAGACACGCTGGTTTTTTTGAAGTAAAAAAACTTTCTATAGTAAAATGGCGAATGAAGACACCAACAGTAAACATTTTTGTTCAAGCACATTTTCATATGTTCAAAATTAATTTTCACGTAGAACTCATAGAAATTTATCTCTATTTATTATAATAAAAGGAGAAAAGTTTCAGACTGAAAAGGCAAGGATTATTTTTTAAATTCTGGGAGGAAATATTGACTAGTGCTTGCATAATACTTCCATATTCTAAGGCTGACTCTAACAGATATGTGGATAAGCAGAGAAACAGTTCTCTGAAATGTGTGAGTGTTAAAAGTGACTGCCATTTCAAAGACATTCTCTCTATATATTACTAGCCATGAATTCCAAAAATAAGCTTTAATCTCTATCTCTGAGTTTCCTAAAGGCTGCTAAGCAGCCAACATGTTGTCAAAGTTTCAAAAGCTGAAGATAGTCTTCTCTTTCTCTGGCATGCCAGGGAAGAAGAAAGTAAATCTCTGAATACTAAGCTGACATTCCCATCAAATACTTGTTTGTGGTAATGTTCAGATAAACAATATCTTCTAATAAGTCATCATCTTTCATCTTCAGACTACTATGAAACTCATTATATAAAAATTCTATAGAACTGTATTGTGAGAAATAAATTCTAATGCATTTTTAAAAATTTGAACTCCCAGTTACCTTGCTGATAGTGACAGTATCTAGTCTGGTACTGAAAAAAATCTGTCTATCAGATCAAGTGATATTTTCCTTTGTAACAAAACTGTCTGGGATTGCTGTTGTTATTTTATAAATCATTCAGAGTTTTGAGGTTTATGGGCTTTTTATTTGGAGAAGGGAAGGATGGGAATTTTGGACACTTCAGTGAGCTGTTTTTTGTAATCATTTTTCAGTGATCTTTTTGTGCAGTTACAGATGATAAAGCAGAAGAAAGACAATGGAAAATAACAGACAACTTGATTTAACAAGATTTGACCAATACATGATATAAGTGAGGTCTAGACATGAAATAACATTTATTTTTTTATCCAGTGTTTATGACTCCTCTTAGATTTCTAATTACCTGAATGAGATTTTAGGAATAATGGAAAAAAAAATTAAAGTTTTGATTTACTCTCCCATGTCTGACTTTTTCTCAATTTCTGATGTTAGTGTATTTTGTTTAGTTTCAATGGCCTATAAATCATTGACACAATTAAAATTGTTGCCATTTGTTGTAGAGTTCATGGAATTGCATATGAAATATCCATATTGTTAGTGAATATCTCAGCCTCAGCTGAAGCATTTATTGGTCAGATCCTTCAGCTGTAGCACACAGTCTTTTACTCTCTCTCTCTCTCTCTCTCTAAATATATATAAAGTTTCTGAGTGTTCAGTAGTATTGACAAAGCATAGAAGGCAAGAAATCCATTACAGCTTGTCACACAGAAATGGCTGTATGCCCAAAAACTGAATGAGAGGAACATCAGGATAAGTAAAACTCTCAGCATCTCTTAGACTATGCCCTATTTTATGCTAGTAATATTAAAAGACACAAACCAAGTAAAACTTCTGTGCAGAAAAGTACAACAACGCTGCATGGGCCAACTGCTGAATTTAATAATAAAATATATAAATGTTATAATAATAAACAATTAAAACCCTGGTAACTGTAATGTGTAGATTTTGATTTGCTGTCTCTACCTTCTAAATTTACATATGATTTTTAGAGATGGCAGAAATATTTCCATATCAGTATTGAAGTATTAAGTTCAGACCTCTGGACTTGAGCTTTGAAGGCACTTTATCCAGCAAACTGAAAATACAGAGATGCAGAGAAACAGCTGATAAGCAGCTGTGGATGCACCTGTCCTCTTATAAACTTATTCAGCTCATTCACTCATTATTGCTGTCCAAATCTGAGCCTCCTTTAATGAAAACACTTAATTTCTAATTACAGGAGCAGCTTTGGTTTTCTGGTTTTTCAACTCACTGTAAGCTTAATGTATTTGTAATTAGTTGCTGTGTAAAGTCCACTCTTCCTATATCAGCTGTGGAGGTGGCCAATAAATACCTGATAATAACCATGGGCTTAGGACAAGATTACTGCTAGATAGAAAATTCAATTTTCCAGATACAAGGAAATGCCCTTTCTTTTACTACTGTTCATCCAAAGCTCTCTTTACCGGCCATTTGTTTCAGCTGTTATGCAGGAGCAAACAGGGAAGCGGAGTCCAACTTGGATAGCAAAGCCAAAGAACTTCAGTTATCACTATTTAAACATAATTTGCTCATATTTGTGTGTTTTTTTCTAAGGAAAAATGACTAGTCACGCATTTTTATCTTAAGCATTATTAAGAAAAACAGCCTTGTGGATCTATAATTTGCCGTGACTCCTGATATCCTAATCAATACCCACCTAATGCTAGAATTATGGGTTGGACCTCATAGCCTCATAGGCTTATTCTGGTCTCCATGCTCCCACAGCAGTCTATACAGCTATTATAAGTGCAAAGTCTCAGCTATTTTCAGTGGCTGTTTTGAGATCACTTACCTTGGCAAAATCTTTCAAGAAGCACAACCAATAGAAGCAAAGCATCATTTCTCTATACCCTCAAACTATCCTGCAAAATTTGAGTGAAATTGTGTAGAATAAATTGAGATGACATTTTGCCACCTGACAGTTTTTACCTTCTAATTTAGAAGGGCTGTCAAAACTACTGTCCTTCAGTAAAATTCTCAGAGTGAATTTTCCAACAGAACCCTTTGCAGTAGAAAGTATCAAGTTAAAATGTTACCAAGTCTTCCTTACAATTAAAGGAAATGATTAATCCTTATGACTGAATTGAGAAATATGGTATGCAGATCTACATGTTTCATTTCTAATTCTATAAATTTAGGGCTGGCTGTGTCAGCCTTTGGACCTGATAAGATTTTTAAATTATTTGAAGTGTCAGAATAGTTATTTGTATGTTTGTGATCTTATTCCTAGCATTATTTTGTAATGGCGATACATAGGATTAAATGTCTGACTTGAATGACAGCCCTTATTTTTTCACCACCTGTCAGCCTTTGAATCCACCATGTAAAATCTAGGAAATGGTACTGTCCTTTGCTTGATAGTATGTGGACCTTGTTATGGACCAGGAATAGATTGTGCTAAGGGGTATACCAACACACAGTGCCAAAAAGGGACTGCTCTGTAGAGACTTTCTGCTTTTACTGTATGTTATGTATGTCTCTGCAATAACTAAGTGCCTTCCAGTAGTGCACTGAGCAATGCGACTACCATCTGGCATGTGCTTGTTCGCTCCCTATCTCCCTGGGGGAAGAAGTGTGTGCAGTGGAGTGTTATGTTTCTGAATTTTCGTACAAAGCTACTGACACATGCTTACACTGGAAATGACAAGGTCAAAATATACGCCTTGCACTGAGAGTGAAAAATGGTGATGTTTAGGATGTTCCTTAGTTAATTCTACGTGTGCCAGCTATTGAGCAAGATCGCTCTCTTGCATAACAAGGCATGTTTTGAATTTAATGCAGCATTTTCCCATCTTGAAATAGCCTCTAGTCACCCCCTGTCTTCAGTAAGAAGTTGCCAGGGGCTTCCATCCCTTTCTCCAGATGGTGTTAGGAGCTGAAGACAAGAAAAGGGAAGAGGAAAAGTTAAATTTAAAAGTGTTAATGCTCACAGAAATGAGATCTGTTCTTCCCGAGACTAAGAAAAGTCATGACACAACAAATTCTCCACTCATTCACATCCTATGCAATCCCTTTCTAATACATGATGCTGTTCTATGTATAAATACATGCACCATTTAGTCATTACAAATGCAATTAGAAATACTTGATGCCAAATACTTCCAAAATTTGGCATCAAGTCAAATACATTAATTCTTTCAAAATTTGGAATCAAGTGTCATCTTTACATCTACAGTATTTGCTGAAACAAAACAAAAATCATGATCATTTAAAATTGGCCCTGAAAGGAGATAATAATTATTGAAAAATGAGTTGTTCAAAGTATGGATGTTTTTAATGTTCCCGATTCTTACATATAAAGATAGTCTGTTACACTACTGCGCTAGCCTAGTTGAAATTCCAGAGATGAGTATTTCTGAAAAGATAAGGATCTGTGTTTCTTAAGTTGTTTCATAATCCAAAGAGGTGTCACGTGGAATATGCGTACTTATACTTGAAAAGAACAAGAAACCTACTGCTTAAAGATTTTTTTTCCAAAGGGAATTTTCAGAAGATTTCTGAAGAAGTCAGTGTAAGTTCACTTGTAATCATTCAGTAGCCCTTGGATGTGTTGTAATCAAGTGATCTCTTCTTTGAGTGTATTTAAACAAATGGAACCGCTATTAGTTCTCTAGCTCTTTTCCTTCATAGTTGTTTTTTATTGCTCCTCAGCCTTTCTGTGGAAATTGAGGTGCTCTTTCAAAATTCACCTACTATTTCCCCAGTAGATTGGGTTTTAAATGAATTTAGCAGCAGAAACTGGTGATTAACTCATAATTAACACTCTGGGAGTAGAGATATTCTGATTAAAAAATATAATACAAGGGACAAAGCAGGACACTGTGAGACAACACTTTGAAATTCAGTCTTGAATTCTGCCAGTAATTTTCTATGTGGCTTTAAACATGTTGCTTATCTCCTCTGTGGCTGAGTTTACCCATCTGTTCATAAAACATACAACTTATCCAACAGAGATGCTACAACATCTTGCACACTACTTCTTGTGCATTAACTTTTGGTTTCTATAAATAAGGTTTTCTTTAAATATTTTCTGGGATTTTAAAGATCAAATTAATCCCAAATAATTTTATGATGCTTTTGTGGCTTATGGTATAAACTATTTGCAACCCTTTTCAAAGGTCATTAAAAGCGTCTTCAGCTTGCTGTTTAATTTGAATATCTGATGTTCATAATCTCACAAAAAAGCTCTTCAAACTTTCATCTGATCTTGTGGTTAATGGTGACACAAACTGCAATGAATAGTAATAACTTTGCCTATGTCATAAAATATGCAGTTTCCTGTAAACTTTATTATGAATTACACAAAATCATCCTTAATCCCAATTTAACCCCATAAAATTACCTTTGCAGTTTTTATTTTTATGGGAGTGCCTTTGTAAGTGCGTGGCTTCTTACTTCTGTAATGGAAATCAAATTATTTTTAATTGTGTACAGAACAGTGTATTTCATAGTACCATTTATAAATATTGTGATCTTCTAATTTAGGTGGTTATGACAGAGCAGTTGAACCTCCTTTTAAATTTTTTTGGTTTTATTTTGACTCCCTGATACAGATTTTTTTGCAAATACAGTTTTGTCATGTATATTTTGCTCTTGTCATGATATTTGTCACAGGACTAATGAATTCTGCTGTTTACTCTCTGATCTGCCTGGATGCATTACGAAATGGCAATCTAGGGCTTAGCTAGACTAATGGCCTTTTCCCATGGTAAACCACACAGAGATGCCTATATAGGCACTGGTAGAATCAGTGCTTTGCCTGTAACTTTTTTTTCAGTATTTGAAGCCATTTATTCCTCTTCTACTAAGGGCAAAATATAGGGAACAACATGCTCTGCATGCTGCACAGTTTTGCAATAAGAAGCTGCATATATTTGAAACTATATTTTGAATTTGTAATCTTGAGCTTGCCAATACCAATTGCAAAAGTCTGCAAAATCTGCCCTGAAGCCCTGTCATCTGTTCTTTCTTTCTGGGTTCTGATCCATCATGTCCTCTGTAAGTGTATTGCACAAATATTGGAGGCTTTAATTTCCTAAGCTGTTGGCTACCAGCCATGCTCTTGTATGTCCTAGGAGCATATTAGGGACATAGTTGGTTTGTTTTTTGGATATACAAGCGTTCAGCACAAGAGACAGTCATGCCCCTGTTTTGTCCACTCAGCTAGGGAATGTTTCACTGTCTTGTAACTTTTGTCTTAGGAGAGTTTAGCAGATCCTCTGGTACCCAAGCAATGTGATGTGGGGAGGGAAATGATTTCTGCTCCTGAAATCTGTAGTTCATTGAGTGATGTACTTAAATCCTGCTACAAAGAAAACTGACAATCAATGACAATTGCGGTAGGTCTGATGTTAAACTGGTATGCAATAGAACCACTGCAGAACAGGATGGTGGCTTGAAGACACAGAGAAAACGTGAAGATTACAAGGCAATTTCATTCTAATTGGGGTCAGTTAAGGTCATGGACAGTGGCAGAAGGTACTGTAGAGAGATGACAAAATGCTGAACTGGTTACCCTATTTCAATGTTCCATGGTCTGCACTAGTGATGCTATGACTCCCATGTCCCAGCATTCCGTGTCCAATGCTTTCCCAGAGGAGTGTTCCTCAGCCATTGCTCATGATTTTGAAAATATATTTGACAAAATTCTATGTATTTTTTATTTTATATGGAGATTTCTAAAATGTTGCAGAGAAATTTTCTCTCAGTTCTTTAGATGTATCCTATCTGGGTATCGTTAATTCACAACAGAAATGGGGCATTATTTTTCAGATGCAAGTGTTATCAAAATCATGGAATGATGCTCCTAGCTATTCCATTTCAAGCATGAAAACATGGCTTTCTTTTAAAATTAATGCAAACCTTCCTTAATAGACTTGTGGGAATATTTGTCAGAGAAAACACAAGCCAGTTAAGCATTTCTTTGTGATGATCCATTATAGTTCATTATAAATCTGCTATAAATATTGTTCCATTTAAACTGTTATCTGCTACTGTCAGACTTGGTCTTTCACAGATGAATCTTATCAGAATAAAGAGCTGACAGCACTTTTTAAACTGAACTACACAAGTCAGGCTTACAGAACATAATTTCCAGTGTCCTCCCATACCCTTAGTACCTACTGGCTGAAAACTGTTACTTAATTTATTTGGCACTTTCATCCATTTCACTCTTGAAGGGGATAAGTGGAACTCAACTTTTTTTGAGTCAGACAAGATAAAACTGAATACGTAGCCTAAGAAATCTTGGCAAAAGTGTATGTGAACTCTATTTAAACAAAAAATAAAAATTACCAATTAGTTTAAAACACTTGAATGTCTTATATGTGAAGGAATGTTGGGACAAGGGAAGTAACTGAGGTGAGAGCTGTGTTCTGTTCAATACTTGTAGTAACGTCTAGATAAACTGACATTCTTTTCCACTTTTTAAAGAGTGCCTAGAGGGAAATGATCAGCCACTGATCAGCCTTTAAATGAACTCCAGAGCTCTATTAAGTCTTGTATGCTCTACAGAATGCAATCATTCCTAGTTGTGACTGTTCTTAGCTTTTACAACTGAACTGAGTGTGCTAACTATAATTTTTTTCTATCTTACTGTTGAAGTCTACTAAAGACCAGCATTCAACTTTTGTTTTATCGAGGAGTATGAATTTTGTCCACCATGCCATCAGCTTTTCTGATTGGAATCCTCTTTCTATTTTCTTTTTTTGAAACCAAGGAAATGCAAAACAAGAAATGAAAGAGTGCTGACTCCAGACATGTAGCATAGTGCCAAGTGTTAAGGCAAGAAGACACCAGAAACTACTATTCCTCCCTCTTCTGCTGCTGCTTCTAGTCTTTTCCCCCTGTGACCTTCATTTCTCAAATAAATAATACATCGACATGAGTCCAAGCCATGAGGTGGGAAGTGAATTGGCCCTTCCCCAGAAGATAGGATTGCCAAGTTCATAGGTAGAATTGATTTCAACATTTCCCATATTTCCTAAATGGTTGCCAATCTGACAAAGTGAGGAAAAGAGGAGAGGAGAAAATATCTGGACAGTAACTAGTCATTCATCAGAGAACAGTGTTAACTCTGTATTGTTTAAGCATATTAGTTATTGGATTAATAACTGGTCAAAACATTTCAGTCTCTCTGAGCCCTTGTCTTTTCTCTATTGCTTTGCCCTCACATTACCTCCACAAAGGTTGTATTTGTTGCTGTTCAGAGGAAAAAATTAGACAGAAGTTTGTACTGAAAGACTCTTTTTAGTAGACGTGGATTTGTTAAGCTGAAGAGGAAACTAAATTTGCCTTTCCAATGTACAGCTTTAAAGGACATCACAGGAGTAGTACGTTTTATCATACTTGTTTAAAAGTCCAGGGTGACATAATTTTTTTTTTTTAATATACCAAAATGTTATGCACCAGTGAATCATAGAATCATAGAATCAACCAGGTTGGATAAGACCTCCAAGATCATCAAGTCCAACCCTTGATTCAACATCGCCACCGTTACTAGACCATGGCACTAAGTACCACATCCAGTCTCATCTTAAAAACCTCCAGGGATGGAGAACCCACCACCTCCCTGGGCAGCCCATTCCAATGTCCAATTACTCTCTGTAAAAGATTTCTTCCTAATATCCAATGTAAATTTCCCCTGGCAGAGCTTAAGACCATGCCCTCTTATCCTGCTGCTGGTTGCCTGGGAGAAGAGACCGACCCCCACCTGGCTACAACCTCCTCTCAGGGAGTTGTAGAGAGTGATGAGGTCTCCCTTGAGCCATTTCTTTTCCAGGCTAAACAACCCCAGCTCCCTCAGCCTCTCCTCACAGGACTTGTGTTCAAGTCCCTTCACCAGCATCACTGCTCTTCTCTGGACCTGCTCCAGCACCTCAATATCCTTCCTGAACTGAGGGGCCCAGAACTGGACACAGCACTCCAGGGGTGGCCTCACCAGTGCTGAGTACAGGGGAAGGATCACTTCCCTGGTCCTGCTGGCCATGCTGTTCCTGATCCAGGCCAGGATGCCATTGGCCTTCTTGGCCACCTGGGCACACTGCTGGCTCATGTTCAGCTTCCTGTCAATCCAAACTCCCAGGTCCCTTTCTGCCTGGCTGCTCTCCAGCCACTCTGTGCCCAGCCTGTAGCGCTGCAGGGGTTGTTGTGGCCAAAGTGCAGGACCCGGCACTTGGCCTTGTTGAACCTCATCTTGTTGGAATCAGCCCAACTCTCCAGCCTATCCAGGTCCCTCTGCAGAGCCCTCCTGCCTTCCAGCAGATCAACACTCCCCCCCAACTTGGTGTCATCTGCAAATTTGCTAATGGTACACTTGATCCCCTCAACCAGATCATCGGTAAAGATATTAAACAGAACTGAGCCCAACACTGATCACGGGGGGACGTAACACATGCTTGCTTGAAAGGCAAGACTTGCTGTGTCTCACTGATGGGTCTTGTAGGATGTTTGAAATGGGTCAGAAGACCACTGTGAAGGCAAACTTGGTATTATGTGTGCTGTCATATAAAGGTCCTGCAGTCACGTGGAAGTAATTCTGTAGCCCCAGGCTAGAGGCCCATGTGCCCATCTTCCTCATTTCCACCCTGTATTGGGAGTCCATCTCCTCAAGGATGGTATCAATGCACAGAAGCTGAAATATCACGCTTCCCGTCAGAGTAGACTGGACACAAAAAGCTGGTGATTGTGCAGGCATCACAGGTGTAGGGAAGGCAGGTAGACAGCATATATTTGTGTATTCTTAAAATAGGCAAGAAAGATCAGGAGTAGCATCTCTGCAATTACGCTTTTGTATTCATAGTGGCTTGAAATTTCTATTTAGTGTTGTCAAGCACTCTAACTAGTTAAGGAGTTAGTTCTATTGTTCTTTTTCATAGGATTGGTTGGGCTAATTTTCAGCTACCTATAAACAATAAAGAATTTACAATACTCCAGAGACATATATTTTGCTGCTTGAGTAGTCACTTGACAACTTGTTAAATGGGAGCTGAGTATTTGGGAGCTGAGAAAATCCAATGGTGGCAGTAGAAAATTACATAATTTTAAAGAAGCTTATGAAAAGCTGAAAAAAAGGGCAATGAATTTAATATCCTTCAAGCATAGTTGCAAGGAAAAATTCTGCTCATTGTGCTGTTACAAGGCCTCAAAGTAGAGTTTTGGCAGTGAAAGTGGGAAGAGTATGCTTCAAATATATTGAAGCAGGGTAACAAAATGAAGATAGTCATAAATAAGAGAGTTATTTAAGAGAAATAGAGAGTTATTTAAGAGAAAGAGTTATTAGGAGAAACAGTCTCTGCTCTACATTTTACTGCATGAAAGCATGACTCAATTGTCAGATCTCTGAAACTGGTGATTTATTTAATCTTAGTATAAAATCTTCACTTCTAAACTATGACAAGACACTTTGAATTGTGTATAAATGTACATATAAGTACACATAAAGGAATAAATTTAAACTTCAGTTTCTAGAAAGTCATTCTGTACTTGTGGACTAAGAGCTACCAGTTGGCAGAACTTGTAGTATATACTATTTCTGTAAAGGAGCAGGGAATCCTACTTTAATTATAAGCTTAACTGTTAGTAGTATTAACCTACTGGATACTAGCAGCTTGTTTTTCATTGAGAAATTATTGGGGAAGCAAAAAAAAATATTTCTTCATGGGCTCAATCAAGTCCTTCTACACTGAATAAAGATTGATTTTCTTCTGGGCATGAGTCTTAGATTCCCAGAGCAGTTTCTTGTTGAAGCAATTATTGCCAGAGCCTACCATCAACATCTTAGCACCTGGAATGACTTCACAGAGGTAACTGCTCCTTTTATGTGCTAATCTGTGTTTGACTAGCACAGCATTTGCATTTGTCTTTTTGTGTCAATAGCTGAATCCACCATCTTTTTCTCTCCATGATTACTGCATATCTAGCAAAATATACAAACATGCTTCTGGGCAATAGTTTAAAACCCCTGTTATACAATTTTAATACAGTCTAAATACAGTTAAACACACTAGCTGCAAAATGAAACATAATATATATACTATAGGGAGCTCTGTGTGTTTGGTGTTCTATATCAGCCATTTGCTATTCACAAACAGTGTTGAAAGCAAGAATCAGTATTCAACACGAACATCTGTCTGTCTTCAAGTTTCAGGAGTCATGATCCAGTTTCAGAAAATGCGATTTGAGGCCCTCTGACACTTCAGAAAATAGGAAATACTGTACACAATTAAGGCTGTCAAATGTGAAAAATAGTAAGTCTGATAAGTTAATTGCACTGTTGGAACACTGACTTTAATGGTACATCTGTCTGATTTTACCCTTTCCAAGGAAACACAGGAAATATCTAATCTGATTGAACCTCACTTTTAACACTCAAATATCACTGTGCTGGATCAGCATCCACAGTCTATCTCTAGTAAAAAGCAGCATTTGACTGCCTTGGTAAACTGACCTAGAAACAGAGCAGCTCCAGATTAGCTCCCAGCTTGGTCTCTGGCTTCTCCTCTCAGTATCACTCACTCCTTTCCAGTGTAGTCCTCCCATATCACTTAGGGTTGCCACAAATCTGGCAATATAGACAGGGGTGCAGATGTGTTTCACTCCTCACATCTGTCAAACTGTGTGTAATATTACCCTGCAGGCTGTTTTTCTTTGCTGGGTAGCTCAAGCAGTACGTATTTCTATGTCCTGTTGTTCCCTTGTGCAGGACTGGGAGAGCTTTATGTCTCCAGCACCACTGAAAACACTGCTGCTGAGAGAAGCGCCCGCAGGGCAGCAATTGAGATTCCTCATCTGTTGAGATGAGCCTGTGCTGAAGGCTGAGCTGTGTTGGTTTCATCAAGAACTGCTTCACACTCATAAGCATTCCATGATGTTTTCCGCTACATGGGACATGTCAGAGATTTGTGCTTTGATTAGATTAGTGTCTTGTTGGTTGCTACAGTACATAGGCAGCTCCAATTCTTTCAAAAGCATCTTCTAAAAACATTGTTAGGAATTGGAGCAAATGAGACACAGATCTTAAAATGTTGGGTGAGAGAAAAGTCAGAACAGTCTGAAACTCGAATGATTAGTATTCAAAATCCATCTGTGAACTCTATTGACATGTAACTTGTCAGCTAGAAAGTAAGAAAGCTTGATTTGAGATATCTATGCATTATGGAGGATATATTTGCTCTCGTGTAACAAATAAAAAAGGCTACTGATAAAAACTTTTTTTTTAAAGTGGATTTAAAAAATCTTGTTAGAATGTGGAGCAGGATTGTGGCAGAGGAAACAAGAATGAATGTGAAAGCTGAAACACTGGAGGAAAGAGGTGAGGAAATGAAAGAACAAGCAGACCATGGAAAGGGACCAGGATGAGAGGGATAAACATAGGTAACAATGCCAGATGGTCAGAAGAGAAGTAGATGGTGATTTCCAGTATGAGATTTTCAAACAAATTTCCAAGTCAGGTAGCCATGGAAAGCAGATCTGATCTCATAGTCCACTGTCATGTCAAGCAGCAGGTTATCTCCACTTCACAGATTTATACAATCACAGAATTGTTAAGGCTGGAAGGGACTACAGTGGGTCATGTGGTCCAGCCTCCCTGCTCAGGCAGGGTTATCCTAGAACACATGGAACAGAATTGTGTCCAGATTGTTATTGAATAACTCCACTGATGAAGACTACACAACCCTTTGGGCAATCTGCTTCAGTGCATGGTCACTGCACAGTGAAGAAGTTCTTCCTTATATTTAGGTGGAACTTCCTGTGCATCAGCTTTTGCCCATCGCCTCATGTCCTGTTGCCTGGCACCATCAAGAAGAGCCTGGCTCTATCCTCTTGAGATTCTTCCTTCGGATAAGTCTATACTTTGACTGAGGTCCCCTCTCAGTTGCCTCTTCTGGAGGCTGAACAGGTCCAACTCTCTCAGCCTTTCTGTGTAAGAGAGATGTTCCAGTCCCCTAATCATCCTGCTTCAGGAGCTCTGTGTCTCTCTTGTACTGAGGAGCCCAGAACTGGACACAACTCTCCAGATGTGGCCTCACTAGGGCTGAGTAGAGAGGCAGGATCACCTCCCGTTAACCTTCTGGCAATGCACTTCCTAATGGAGTCCAGGATATCACATTTGCCTTTTTGTCCACAAGAACTCACTGCTGGCTCATCAACAGTTTGTTCACCAGGACCTCCAGGTCCTTCTCTATAGAGCTGCTTTCCAGCTGGTCAGCCCTCAGCCTGTACTGGTGTCCAGGGTTATTCCTTCCCAGGTGCAGGACCCTGCATTTTCCTTTGTTGAATTTCAGACAGCTCTTCTCCACCATATTGGGCTCATATTGTACCTTGGGGGGCTCTGCTAGTGACAGGCCTCCAAGTGGATCCTGTGCCACTGATTACAACACTCTGAGTTATGCCTTTCAACCTGCTCTCAATCTATACCTGCTCATTATCCCCATTTTCTTGCGCCCACTACATCCCTGGGGGAGAGGGATGACTTTTTCAAGGAAGGACAACAAAATGTTTCCTTTACAATGGCCATCCTGGAAAGCCATTTTCCCTAAAAGTTCCCACAGAAGAAACCACACAATTTCCTTCACAGGGAAGCTGTGGCAAATTTTTCTTCAGAGTGATCTGCATTATTGCCAATCAGTACCTTGGGTCAGAGAGGAATACCCTGTTTGTGGTGACAAGGTAATGTTATGATCTAATTAGTAAGAGATGCCTCTGCCCGAATTAAAGTACAAACTAGACTATATACCAAAATCAAGAATTTGGATTTAGTGGTAAATATAAGGTAGAGAGACAGAAAGAAATTGAAAAGGGGTGGGAGAAAGAGAGATTGAGATCACCATCCCTATAGAACACCATCTCCAAATGGCTGAGAGAACAAAAAAATTATGATTGAATGACTAGTGATTTCTGCTGAGAAAAGGGCAGAAAATTACTGTCAGAACCTAGATGATCAGCACCTTTCATATTTGAATCTGCTTTCCACAATGACAGAAAATTCCTTTTGAAACTAAGGAATCTTCTTTTACTTTTTCTAGTACAACAGAATCAATTTTCTGTATCTGTTCTGGTGATTTTTGCTCAGTGTGTTGTGGCGTGCCTCATTGTATCATCACTTGTCAAGTCTGTTTTCAAGACTCAGTCAAGTTCTTCTTTGAACAGAACCATTAAAAACCTGAAGAACACCGGTGAAATTACACACTTTGTGATGTTTGAACAGGACTGAAAATGCTTTCAAGATTTTTCCCTTTTACAACCAAATTATCATAAATTTAGAGACCCTGTACCATAGATAGGATAGGAAAAAAAAAATTCTCAGACATTTTGAGAGTTATCTACCTGATAATGGATCTTTGGGATATATCTCTACAAAAGGGAGGTTGTGTGTATGGAATAACATTTTTTGGCTAATAAGTGTCCCAGTTTAAATGAGACACGGGTCTTTTGCTGAGGATGAGTTATGAGAAAAGACCCAAACTCTTCCCTCTAACCAATTATAAATCCAAAATTAAGAGGCTCCAATTGAGGGAAAACAAATCATGGAAAAGGGAAAAAGAACAGCCCTTTATTAAAAGGTATGTGTGTATTAACAGAAATATGAAAAAAAACCCAAGAAAAACAATGAAACAATACTCCTATACCCACAAATAATCCCCTTCAAAAACAAACCGATAAACAAGCAAAGGGAAAAGTGAACAGTTCAATTTTTGCTCCTATTGGTGCAATTCCAACCACAGTCAGGAGGGGATGCTGTTGGGCCCTTGGAGACTCAGAGCTTGTAATGTTCTGTGCCAGTCACCAGGTAGTGCTGTTGGATCACTGGAGATTCAGAGCTTGTAGTGTCCTGTAGCTGTCACTAGGTGGCACTGTTGGATCCCTGGTTGCCACCATGGGGGTAGGGGGGTGGGAGGGGAAGAAGAACCCCCTCTGGGGTGTGTCGGAAAAAAAACAAACAAAAAAAAATCTGGGTTCCCCTTACCTTCCCACACACTGGGAAAGGGGAGAGGGAGAGGGAGAAAGGGACCAGACAGCTCTTACTTACTCCGACTGGTCAGTCTCCTCTGCACAGTTCTCTCTCTCCCCCTAATGTGCGCATGGGCCACAGCCAGGGAAAAAAAGAAAAAAAAAAAAAAACAGGAACAGGAAAAAAAGAAAGAAAAAACCCCCAGAAAAACAGCTCCTTTAAGACAAGAAAAAAAAAAAAAAACAACAGGCAATGTCCGCAACTGGCAAGCAGGTCCCGAGCCCACAGGAACCACTAGTCTCCCCTCCCTACCTGAGTTCCAGCCAACTCCCAATCCACCAAACTCCTCCTGCCCTGTTGCCCAGGAGACGAGAGAGAAAAAGTAAACAATAGCATTTCATCTGCCCCATTTCCTAGGAGACTAAGTTCTGGTCAATTAGTGAAGGAGCCAGTTCTTTTGTTCACCTGATAGCTCTTGATGGCCCTGCACACAGGGCCAGGGGGAAGGGAAAAAAAAATTCCTTGCCTAGCTAAACCATGACAATAAGTTTCAAAGAAAACAGGTTAAAATGAAGCATAAAACCCTTACAATAAGTACCTCATTACAAAATTGTGCTTTCAGCTGAGTCACTTTCCCAAACACAGTATTATGGGACAAGCCCAAATTCTTCCTCGGTGTCCTAAGAGCGGGTTTCAAGAGTAGAACCTGGTAATTCTGTGTCACAGAAGCTAAAGAGGAACATGGATCCAGCGTCTGTATAGGAGGTAGATGTAATGTTGCTTTGTCCTGAGTTTGCAAGGTCTTTTGAGGTAATATCTAAGGAATAGATTCAAGCCTATTCAGCCACTGGAAAAGAATTCCTACTGCTTTCCAGCACTTTCATTTTCTATTAGTTCCCCAGTAGGCTATTCTAGAATTAAACAGAGAGTGAAATAGAAGGTCTAAGAGCCTGTAAAAAGTCTATCAGTTTTCAGTTAAGTTTTAGAATTCCTGGAGCGATATTCAGAGAAACTATGGCATTGAGTTTTCTACAGTGACATGACATCCTTTTCCTTAGTGTCTTATCTTGTTTCCTGAGGTAGGAACCAGACCTTCCCAGACTTCACTGATGCAGAAGATGAGGGCTCATAAAGTGAATGTCTCTTCCTTTAACTGTCTGTTTTATTGTTGTCTGCACATAAAACAAGAAGGGCGCTAGCAAAGAATAAGGGTTCCAGACGAAGCAACTTTTCATTGACGTACTCTTGTGGAATCACATTCTCATATCATCTTAGGCTGGAGTTGTCATGTTACACTCCTCATTCCTCTTATGCTTCTGTTACTTTCCTTTGTGTAAGGAATTTACATTGGGCCACAAGAATATGGTGCTGCGTTTCTTCCTGTAAACAGGATAGGTAACTCACGGAAGTGTGCCTTCCCCAGTTAAAGAACCACCCATTATTGCCAGTAGACTGGTGTGGAGGATGATTTTCTTCAAATTAGACAAAATACAGAGTCAAACCTGAGCCTTGAACATCCTAGGAATGATTGTCTGCAGATTCTCCTCTGCATGAAAAAACATTTTTAAAAGTTAATTATTGTTATTTTTAATTTTCAAGTCTGTCATTGTAAGAACAAGGGGATAGCTGTCATTTTGTATATGCATCTCCGACAGTTTGTCAACTAGTATGCTTTTATCAGTTGCAGTATGTTTGTTGTAGCTTAATTCATTGCTGTGTTGAAAAAAATCAAGCATTTCTCTCAGGTTTTCTAAAGAAAAAATGCTAACCTCAACTGCCCCAAAACAGACAACATAATTTAAAATTAAGAATGAGAGTGGCCAAATGGCATAGATGTGATCAACTTCCACCTGACCTACTTTCTCCAGAGTAATTTTTAATGTAAAATAATCTTTATGCTGTCAGTTTCTCAGCATTATCAGTGTTATTAATGCATCCTTCCCAGCAGCAATGCAGTAAAAGATTTTGCTGATGATGCTGCTTCTCAAAGCTTCCAGTGACTCGTTGTCTGAAATGTTCTGATAACTGAACACACCACAGCCAAATCCTCTTCCTGTAAATAAACTCAGTCCAGATTCAGCACCAGACCTTGACACATGCTGTGTGGAGAACAGATAATTGTATATTTAGTTAGACAAGAGGTTACAATAGACTAGGCAGAGGTATGTCAAATTTTGCCATTTTTTCCTTGTTGTCCTTAAATTTGGTGAAACCATGGGATTGGAAACCATGACCTTTTTACATCTACCTCCTCTGTCACACTCTGTATTTTAAAAAATATCTACTACCATTCAAAAATTTCTGCATTTATCGTTCATTTTGAATCTACTTGCATCTAACATGTATTATCAGTTTTCCCAGGAGCAATGTAAACCTGCGTCTCTTGAGTCAGTCTGTTAATCTGAAAGATTTGATTTTCCCTCTGCATTTTATTCCACTTCATGTTTTTCCAGTCAGTTTAATAAGCAAGTATCTGTAAACTGATTAGTCTGGCAACTCATCTGAACCAAGGGGCCATGGTAGCCTTCAGCTATAAAAACGTGGCACAGGTACTGCCACCTATGTTGATAAATTAGTCTCAGAAAGACTATTTCTGCAAAAGGCTTTAGCTAGGAGCAGAGTAGCACCATGTGACTTGAAAGAGATTGCATATCTCACGCTGCAAAATACTTTAGATAAAGTATCTTGGCTGGTGACACTTTGATGTGGAAATCTGTTCTGTTATATCCTCCAGACTACTGCTCTCACTTCTGAGATTATTATTTTTAAATGAAAGCTGTAAAGAGAACCTAATGAGGTTAGGCTTTACAGCTCAGCTTCCTAGCAAATGAAAGATTATGTTTTGACTTCTACCTACTTTATTTACAATTTAACCATTGAGACTTCAAGATAAAACTGAAACTTCTAAATTCAGCATAAATTCTAGGGTTTACTTAGGCTTAGAAGACCAAAAAAACCCAGAATCTCCAGTCTCTGTTAAGAAGAAATATAAAAATCCTGGCAAGAAACTTCACTGCAGCACTAGTCACTGTGACTGTTGACATAAAGCATAAATGCCGGATCTTTAACAGGTTTAGTGCAAAGTTGTTGGAACCATATTGGGTTAGAAAGAAAGGTTGATCTTATTAAGGTTAAGGGAACCGAGAGAAAATAGCAAAGTAACTACTGAGATTATTTTAAGACTTTTTTTTTTTTTTTTAATAATTGGAAAACACAAATTCACGAAAATTTAATCTGTTAGTGAGAACAAATTAATTTCAGCTTATTTTGGCATTCCAAAATGATCTAGGGAAAAAAAAAAAAGCAGCAATTGGTTTGGAAAAATTTCAAATTCCTTTTATAAGGCTTTTAAGAAAAAAAAAACAGTTTGAAATAATGCTATTTCATAACAAAAACTGTAATAAATAAATGTAAAATTTGATAACTAGAGAAAAACCTTATGATAACCCAAACTGATCATGGACATGACTTTCTATTGCTGTTGTTGAAACTAAGTGTTACCCAATTCTAACAGAGAAAAATCTCAAACCAAAAATTGTAAAATCTTAATTTGTCCTCTTGATGAAAAAATCTAATCTCTGAAGTATATGGATATCTATATATATTCTCTAAATTAAGAAACTATTAAACCATTAAAAATGCTATTCTTTATTTTTCTAAGACTTAAAAGAATCTAAATATAATCTTATTTCTAAAATTATTGCTACTTCATTATTAATAGGAAGCTCTCTTATTAAGCTTGGCTTGATTTCCTAATCAATATGGTTTGTTACTAGAAGATAATGAACTTATGAATAGTCTTAGTGTTTTTGTAAGATAAAGAATAGTAATTTTCATGGTTTCTTAACAGGAATCCATGTCCAAAATACTGAAGGCCTGTTTGTACAGTGTCTTTTTTAAAAAGATTCTATTTTTCTCCTCATTATATCACTGAATTTAGAGTTCTCATCTCGTTTATGCACAGGGTGGTATTAATTATATTTTTTCCTGAGGCATCAAATTACTATTAAACATGACAACAGTGGGAAGCATCTACTTGTCCATGAAGAGTGTCATGAATCTAGATATGGCTCTGTATTTGCTAGAGTACATTTCTATTTGCTAGAATACTATTTAGTATTTAACCAGAAATAGAACAAAATCCTAGGACCATAATGAATTGTGTCCAACAGGCCCATATTAATGCTTCTCTTTATTTTCCTTGTAATTTTTATTAACAGCTAACAAAATCCTAAAACAAAATATGTAATATGTACACATTTATATAATTTAGTACATAATACCACATACTTACTTGCAAGCACTGTTAACTTTATAAAAATATTTCCCAGAACATTCTTTTAATGAAAAAAAGGAAATACAAGAATTGGGCAGTGCAAAATAAGGTGACATAAAAAGATGTTCCCACTGAGTTTGGATCAATGTGTGGTATACTATTGAAGTGATTCTGTCTCTTGATAGGTACCCATAATAAGTTATGTATGCACTGGAGTACACAATCCGAAAACTTAGAATAGACCTTCCTTATTTAATAGAGTAGATTGAAAGAGCCTGGCAGAATTTAAAATCAGTATCTATAAATGTATAATGGAATATGATACAGAATATAATTGGCATAAGTATACTACAGAAACTATGACCAAATCAGAGGCAACCAGATATGGCAATAATGGATATAGTATATACACCTTTGGATTTGAGACAATAATAATCCTCAAAAGAAGAAGTGAAGAGGGAATAATACTAAATATGTTATTTCACAGACACTGGAAACAGCTTAAAAGTCAATTTGTATCAATTTGTATCGAATTTAAATCTGGGATGTTAGTTTTTACAGACATATCCAAATATATGTGTGTCCACGTGTACATATGTCTAGATTTTTCTCTTATTTTTTGTATTTTTCTATCTTTTTCATTCATGTAGACATGCACACACACAGAACATCAAAAGCTGATGCAACAACAGAACACTGGTGACATTTCTGTTGAGATGGTACTTCATGACGTACGCATTTCAACAGAGGTTTTGCTCAGTAATTGAAAAGAAGAAAACTGTGCAAAGAAACTAAAGGCCAGATGTGATTTTGGAATATTCATCAAAGATTAAAATAGCTTTAAATGGACAATCCAAAACCTCTGATCATCCAAAGTCACTGACAACAACAGCTAAAAGTTTGAAATGACAACTTAAATTGTCCTGCAGGATGCCTCTGTGCCATGTTAGTGATTTTACATTTACTGTCATTGTTAATACTGATTTACAGGACATACTTCTACACTTACATTCCTAATTATCAGATCATACCAGCAAACACCACACACTGACTATCAGGTTTGTTCAGTTTTTATCACTTCTCAAGAGAGAGTGAAGCAGACTGTTATTTAACTTTGCTTATATTTCCATTGTTGTTGAGCATTTCCTTACTGATTTCCCCTTTTTACTCATTTATGTGCCAGCATTTACATACATTGTGTTATTTTGTAAAGTATTAAATATGTTTTTGCACATATTCAAGACTCTGCCTTGTAGCAAATTTACAAAATATTCATGCAGCAGAATACTTAGGAGGCCATATAAATTTAACTTAGTTTAACAGCTAAGCCAACCACCTGCACGTTAGCTGATGAACATATAGTCTACCTCCATCTTGGGCCAAACGTATACTATATTTCTTGACTAGAAGCAATGTATCATAGCACCATTTACTCTGCAGAAACTATTCCAACACTAGTTAAAAATCACTCCTTGTAGGTTACTTATAAGTATTAATTTACAAAACATGTACAGTAGGTTTACATATTGTATGGATCTTAGTTTTGATAAAATTTGGATGACTAGTTTATAGTTGTCCTGTCCAGCTTCACAGTTTGATAAGGTTTGTTCCTCAGTGTGCCTTTGTCTTATATTTAAGAGAAATCTCAGGGTCACATACCTTAAATAAAGTGGAAATTAAATGGTGATCACTCTAACTATGATGGGAATGTCTGCTACAACAGGGAGCAAATCCTATCAGGTGACTGGAATAAAATAAAAAAATGCATTTTTTTGCTATGATTCTGTATACCTTTCTTTCAAATACCAAAACACTCTTGAATATGGTCCTAAAAAAAAAATCAACTCCCATAATCGCTATCTTCCATTGTATAAATAGAACTAATTTCTATCTACTTCTAAACATTTGCTCTGTTGTATTAGCTCAAATTCTGTTAAAACCAAAACAAATCATTTCAGCTGGTTCTAGATGAGCAGTTGATTTTACATCAGTTTAATATAACCATGAATATATTTGTTCTTTAGCACAAGTTATGATTTACATGATCTTCACACTGAACTTTTGGCTGTTGAAGATTCACTGGATAATATTCCATGTTCTGAAATATAAATGATCTCTCACAAGACAAACTGGTTCTGTTTAAAGTAACTTTCTGTAGAAATTGTTATCTCCAGAGAATGAAGAGTACCTAAGATTTGCAAAAGCACAAAAACAGATGTAATTGTTTGATTTTAGGCCTCTTCCTCGTAACCAGGTCGAAACTAAGGACGCACCCATTTCCCAGTATTCTCTTCTATTCTTTACAGAAGTGTAAATATAAATAGAAGAGGGGAGGAAATTAGAAGTTAGATTTCCTCTGGCAAAGTTGGAAAAAGGAGCAACCTCTCCCTGTGGCTGGGCTCCTTTTGCGTGGGTGTGGGCCTGTAGGCCTTGAGAAGCTGTTGTTTTCCTCTGATTTGAGAGGAGAGATTCGGTAGTGGGCTGAGTCATTTCTGCTATTCTTAAGGAAAGTATTAAGGTTTTGTTTGCTAATTCTTCATTGACTGGATATATCTGTTCTTTCTCTGTTTTGAGGTGTTGCGGTTCTTTTTTTTATATGTATATAGGTTTGAACTGTATATAAGTGCAAATATATATATATATATATAGTTTTGATTTTGTTATTTCGTTTTTCTGATAGTTCTTTGTTCTTCCCTTGCCTTCCCTGTGTTCGTATAGGCAGAGGGGAAGCTGCTGCTGTGGGTTTGGGCACTTGGCTGGGGGCCAGGTCCAAACCACCACAACAGATCATGAACACCATGGTACCACAGGATGACTGAGGCTGGAAGGCAGCTCTGGAGATATCTGGTTCAACTTCCCAGTTCAAGCAGGGCTACCTAGAACAGGTTGATCAGGGGGCCTTCTAGGTGTTTGTTTTTCACAAGTCCTCTGGGCAACCATTTCCCATGTTTCACTCTTCTCACCATAAAAAGTAGTTGCTGGGAATTACTGTTTATTTTCCTGCTGTCTCAGTGAGGATGTTCAGATCCTCCTCCCCTCAGTAAATTCCTCCTTCATCTCCTTGATCTTCTTGCTAGCATTATTTGGACATCTGTTATGGCAATACCAGTAGGGAGTGAGAGATGGGGTCTACTGGGACATCCCCAGGTTGTAGGAGCATAAAATGGCTGAGTCATTTCAACATTATTTATGCAATAAATTTTCTTTTCTTATATTGTGCAGAAATTAATGCAGAAGAAAAACTGAGAGAATAATTCAAACTTATATGATACCAGCCAGGTAAACCCAGCTGATATGTGCCTGACATCTGTTTTATCTACTCTTTAGTTTTCCTTACTGTTTTTTGTAACCATTTGTTTGATTGTATGAGGTCACCATCTACGAGATGTGAACCTAAAATTACTTTATGAAGTTCAACTAGTGCCAAAAAAATGCTGATGAAGTCTCAAGAAGATGCTAATGCCAGGCACTCAGACTGATTCTGCTTTGCTGGAAGAACTCGCTGCCAAGTCAGGATGTCTGCACACATCTGAGGACAACATTATTATGAAAAGCTAAAACCAGTGCAAAGTACAGATTGCATCTGATTTTGTCCAATAGAGGGAAAATGAGATCACCTGCACCACTTAGGGCTTTAGGAGTTATTTGGAAGGGGGAGGCCCTTTTTTAGATGGTGGTAAATTGGTTATCTTGATGAAATTTAACAGCAATGGTAAATCATGTTTTGGACATTAATTTTTCTTCCTTGTACTTCAGGGGGCACCAATACTTTTGAATGAGATTTTAATATTTACAATTTTGATTAATCAGAACTCCTATCATCATAAGTGGAGTAAGACATTTTTCTTTCAATTTGGAAGAAGTCAAATATATTTACAAAAGTGTTGACCACCACTGCCAAAACAATTTAGTATTTTATATTGACCATTGATGGGAATATGTCTCTGCAGCTAAAAATGTTACTTTACTGCAAAAGCCAGAACGTAATCAAGGAAAAAGAATGGGAGGAAGTGAGTTCACTAAAGAAATGAGATGGCTATCATTATAAGTACTTATCTCACTGGCTGTGGGCTGGAACTGTCCTGTTCTTTGGCTTTAAGTAGAGAGCATAGGATGTGTACTCCTAAATATAGAATGTACGCTACAAACTCTGTGTTCCCTATTATCTCTTTTTGCTTTCATTTTATGCATGAAAGAGATAGTGATTTGCTTGATGTAAGAATGCAGGTATGTTAAGGTGTTGACGACACCAAATGTTTTGTCCTCTTTATCAGTAGAAGAGGGATTCAGAGGGATTTCCAGAGCTTTTGTCCTGTTGAAAGAAATTATTTTGGTGACTATTGTGAAATTTAAATGTAGTAAGTGTTTCTACAAAGAAATGCCAAATACTGTTATGACTCTATATTTCTCTCCATCTACAATCTATATTATACAATGTAATCGGTACAATACAGGTTAGAAAAACTTTCAATGCTGCTAACATTTTCAGGTCAGTGATAAAATAATAATAAAAATGTCTGTAGATTACATAAAAAAATCACCAAATATTAAAAATATCCTCTCATATATGGCAGCACAGTAAACCACAAATCTGTAATGAGTGCAATTTTTACTTCTGCTTGTCACTTGTGATGTCTCATAAAACTGAGGAGACACTGTGTGGGAGTATTAGATGCCTTCCATGAGCACACTTATCTCTTCCCCTTTTCACAGGGGGAATTGCAGACACATGCCTGTTCTCTTTTCCATCCTCCAGTGTTAAATTTCCTCAGGGACCATATTTCACAGGGCCTATTTTGATCTTATCTTCATGCTATGTTTATTGATGCTGTCTGAGTGAGTAGGGCCAAAAGACTTCTGATGTGTCTAAGATATTCACTAAAATCAGGAAGACAGAAATGTATCTTTTAGATAGACTTTTCAATAATAAAAATAAATATCGCTCCCTGTATGACATTTGAAAATAAAGACATGAATGCATTTTTATATATTTTGTTTGGTTTGCCATACTGTAAAATAAAAATATTAGCTAGAAATGCACTAAACTTTAATATTTGAAGATTCTGACAAAAAACTGCATGTAGGGTAAATGCCAGTGAATGCATCCATGACAGTTTGTGTTTTGTAGTATGTATTCTTCTACAGCTATACCCTTGATTCTAGCAAAGGTTTTCTGTTTAAAACAATTGACATTTTTAACAGTATGACAGTTCAGAACTTGTAAATGTGAATACCTTTAGCAAGAAAAAATAAGAAAAAACCTTCTGGAGTACCAATGGCCTATACACACACTCTGTTTCTCCTACGCTATAATGTTATTATTGATAAAAGCAACTGGATTTATGTCTGCACTTGTTCTTTTGAACCAGCTCCTTTTCTGAAAAGGATTCTATAAAATACTTAAACGCTCTTGCTACCATCTCAATAGTAATACTGTTAAAAAGTTTGTTTTTAAACAGAGTCAATCTCAGCCTTTTAGATGGATCACTTCATGTAACGTCATGCTTTTCTTTTCTGTTCTTTGGAAACCTTTCCTACACTGACTCTGCGAATGCCACTCCATTTTGTAAGCTTATATATATTTTAAAAGTTACTCTCATCTCATGAACATCTACTATCAATGCCCATGGTTCACCTCACATCAAACAATCATCAACTGTCACTATGCAAGGTTCTGTCCTGTCACTGCAGGGAATGTAGTGCAGATGTACGGAGATAAGATACAACAAATGGTCACATCTGAAGCTGTTTTAATGAGCCAAAGCATCTTGACTGTAAGATGCTTTCATTTTACACTGGCCAGGGATTTACTTTGGAATGAGACATAGTTTGGGTTTTCCTTTAAAGTGGGATCTTTATTCCTCACGATATGTACAGCTATCTCACTGCCAGATAATTAATATATGTTTAAAGTGACTAGGATAATTAGATGATTACTTTCCTGTAAAGTTTTTTTTTTCATCAGGTAATTTGTTAGTTTACAGAAAGATGTGTAGCTTTTAACTTTCTTTCTCCTTAGTTTTTCTACATCACGTGATGCAGTGTCATAAATAGTAATTTGACCTAGCTGTGAGCAAAGTTTTTTAGGTGCTAGCAGAAGCATGACCATATTCTGATGCATGATCTGAGCCCCCTCTGAGTGGAAAATTAGCCCCCTGGGATTATTCCTCTAAATTGCCAATATTGCTCCCAGGACTAAGGCTGGTTACTGTAAAGCATTATTCTACTCTTGATCTGTGTTCAGAGCAGGAACTTCATAATTTTGAGAAGCACCTGCTTCTCTTTGGACGTCTTGAGGTCAGTATGTCACTGAAGGTTTAGATTTGTGGTAATAGTAAACAAACTTTTTAAAAACAGAAATATCTGTTATACTTTTTTTTCCTCTTTTGTGTCACAGCAGTAGTGGCTCTGTTGCTGGTTGAATTTCACACTGGCATTAATTTAATACAACAATTTATAGTGCACATCTGGTCTCTTTTCTATCTGTCACAGACTGTCTGTCACAGACCATTCTGACCCAAGAGCTTTGCCCTTGTGGGTGGTTAAAAAGTATGAGAAAAAGTAAAGCATACCATCTGCCTCCTTTTGTGTTTCAAGTTATTTATTCACTAAGCAGGGCCAAGAGCTTCAGTGTGGTCAAAAATATATAGCAAGATAGATTTGATGGCAAATACAGTTTTATGAACTGCAGAGTAGTCTTGACACACCAGGCAGCATGGTCTGAGTGAAAATATTGTATCACAGCTTTCAGTCTGGCTGGGAATCTACTTGGAGGGTTATTTTAAACAACTTTGTGCCATTATGAAAATGGAAGGGGAATGCAGCAGGATTCTGCAAGGGTTGCTCTGACTCTGCTGCCATTCAGCGGTTTTGTTATTGGCCAGACACAACTAGAAGATGCAAAGAGCCAGAAATATTCTACTGGTGTGAGATTTTGAAATCGTATGATGTGGAGAAAAAGTCTGGAAAAGATAACTTTGCATTTGACATGGGCAAATGTTAGGCCCTATCTTGGCAGGCATACACAGCTAGGCGGCTGCAGGATGTAGCGTCGGCACTATGGCTGCCTGTGGGTTCAGAGGTGTCTGGACCATAAATTGAATGTGACTCCTAACTGCCATCTTACAAGGCAAATATCATCCTGGAAAACAGAATGAAGAATAATTTGAGATAAGTGGTGATATAACCTTTTCCTATGCAAAATGAGTAATATATTAGTATAGGGTCAGTTAATTCACCCTGAGGGAGATTTGGATCACCTGAAACTTTACGGTGGGACAAAACTCCTAGGCATGCAAAGAATATTTTCTACAAAAAGACTTTTAGATTCAAGATTGTTTAGACTGAAGAAGAAACAGTGGAGGAGCTGTATGTGAAAGGAGTCTCAGCTTTGTAAGATAAATAAAATTTTGTTGAAGCAATTAAGATTCCAACCAAGTGTTAGGAAAAACTTCAAAACTAGAAGGGCAGTCAACATCTGTGTAGACTGGGTAGACTAACAAAGTTTTATCCATGTAAGTCTTCATAGCTGTGGTAGACAAGTAAATGCTGGGATATTATGGTATGGTTGCCCTTACCTTTTCCATATTAATGAACAAACACCATATTATGGGGATCCTTCTAGCTTAATGTTGCTGGACCTTGAAAGCAAACTAGCATTCACATGCAATTCAAAAATGGCTCCTTTATAAAACAAACACAGTTAGAGTAAACATAAAAGCATAGAGAGCTGTATTAACATTTTTGTCCTTTGCTTTTACTCTGTTGACTACTGTTAAGCTACTGATTAACTAAAATATAATTCTGCTATTACTAAACTGTAGTGCATTATATTGTAAACATCTTACAATCCTGGCACTTGCCATAGCTCACTATATTTATGTTTATTGTAACTGGTAAGACAATTATTCTTCCTAGAAAATTAAGGCTGAGAAGACCATGGTTTAAACTAAAACACAGCAGAGTAAAGATAGTCTTGGTTGTGAATTTTACATGCTTAAAAATTATAAAAGAGAACTTTTATGAGTTTGGAAGAAAGGCTAAAATGCATACATTGATTCAGTGAACATTTTCCAGTAAGAGAATAATCATAATAAAATAATACAAATTTATAATCTGGCTATCAATGAAAAATAAAACTATATATAAAGATTAATTATCTACACTCAGTAATTTCATATTTATAAAAAAAATGGCATTATTTTATTCTACCTGGAAATTTTGAAAATGTCTAGATACTACAAATGTTTAGATGCCTCCTCTCCCTGTTATGAGGGCAATGACTCTGCAGCTTTTGCTGAAATTTGCCCTGACACTCACACGAATAATTCCCATGCAGGAAGTGAGCTATGCCTTTTGCGACTGAGAGAGGTCATATATATTCAATTATGCAGCTGAAATACCTCCTCAATAGCTTGGGAAGGCACACCAGCCCCAAAACAGCCAACTTTATTAAATCAGTCTTTATGTATTTGTGTGGGCACATCAAATAGTGCTCTAGTGTACAGTGTGGAATGTAAATTGCAACAATAAGCTTGAGAATTTATAGGGTATTTACATTTCTCAAAATAGATGTTTTACTTGGAAAGCTCTGCATGTTATGGAATAATTGCCATGGATGTATTCAAATAAGAACATTTCTTACAGGCATCACATTTTTTATAGTCAGTTTTATGTTCAGAAGGGATTGTATGTTTCTATGGAGGAAGGGCCATTTTTGAAACATTTTTAAAATGTATTTATCAAGACTTCTTATGTTGTTACTTTGTCATATATTTCATTCCATTTCAGAGTGAAAACCCAAAATACTGAAGCTCTTGTAGAAACCAGTTTTATGCAATTATTAAAATGAAACTCTTCAGAGCACAAAACTATATTTGTTGACTCTATTTCTTTTATTTATAATTGTATTTCAAAAGTTTTGCTTATGACCTCTTTCCCCAGGCTCTCTTCAAGGTGCGTGGCTCCCTGAGATTATTCAGTTAGTTACAGCCTTGTGTTGATAAAGCCAGGGTTGTGGGTTTGATCCCTCTATGGACCACTGACTTAAGAGTTGGACTCAATAACACTTGTGGGTCCCTTCCAACTCAGAATATTCTGTGATATCTGTGAAAAGCTCAGGCTAATGGATCTTTAGGAATAAGGTGTGCTGAACTGAGTCCTGCCATTCTTAGTAACTTTCAAACTTCTGAAGAAGTAAAGACAAATCCCTTAAGTACAGCAATCCTGAGGACGTTCTTTTGCAAGTTTCTGGTGGTGGCAGTGAAAATAAAAATCTTTTTCCATTTGACAAGACTTCATATCAATTTTTGAGTCCTCTCTCTGAAAGGAAAAGAACTGTAGTTTTAATTTAACTGTTATATTACTTAAAGTCTATGTGATTTGCAAGAGATTTATGATTTATAAAAGAAATTCAAGTTCAACTGGAAAATATGGGGTCTATTCTGCAGAGACTTTTTATCACAGAATATGCTGATTTGGAAGGCATCCACAAGGATCACCCACCCTGCACAGGACCCTTAGAGTCACACCAGATGCCTTAGAGTATCATCCAAACACTTCTTGAACTCTGCTGGGCTCAGTGCTGTGACCACTTACCCAGGGAGCCTGTTCCAGTGCCCAGTCACCCTCTGGATGAAGAACCTTTTTCTAATATCCAACCTAAACCTCTCCTGACACAACTTCAGGCCATTCCCTTGGGTCCTGTCACTGGTCAACACAAAGAAGAGATCAGTGCCTGCCCCTCCTCTTCCCCTCACGAGGAAGATGTGACTGCAATGAGGTCTCCCCTCAGTCTGCTCTTCTCCAGGCTGAACAGACCAAGTGCCCTCAGCGACTCCTCATACGGCTTCCCCTCAAGACCCTTCACCATCCTTGTTGCCCTCCACTGGACACTCTCTAATAGTTTTATGTCTTTTTTATATTGTGGCACCCCAAACTGCACACGATATTGAAGGTGAGGCCACCCCAGAGAAGAACAAAGCAAGACAATCCCATCCCTCTACTGACTGGTGATGCTTTGCTTGATGTCCCCTCAGGACACTCTTGACCATCCTAACTTCCTATGGCACTACTGACTCATATTCAACTTGCCCTCAGTGGGTACCCCAAGTTCAGGATTCCCCCACTCCCAGAACCCAGAATTCCATCCCAGTGCAGAATCCAGCACTTTTCTTTGCTGAACTTCATCCGGTTGATAATTGCCCAGTCCTCTAATTAGCTGAGGTCTGTCTCTCTGCAGGGCCTCCTGGCCTATAAGGGAGTCAACAGCTTCTGCCGGTTTTGTGTCATCTGCAAACTTGCTTATTGTACCCTCCAGTCCTATGTCCAGGATGAAGATGTGAAGAACACAGGGCCCAAGATGGAGCCCTGTGGGACCCCATTAATGACAGGTTACCACTCTGATGTCACCCCATTCACTCTTACCCTCTGTGCTTGACCCATGAGCCAGTTGCTCACTCACCACGTGATCTGTTTACCCAGTTGTGTGCTGGACTTTTTGTCCAGAAGGATTCAGTCAGAGCTAGTTCTGAAAGCTCTACTGAAACTCAAAAAGATTGCATCGACTGGCTTCCCCTGATCAGCTAGGTGGGTTAGCTTGTCATAAAAGGAAATCAGATTTGATACGCAGGACTTTCCCTTCATGAAGCTGTGCTGGCTGTGACCAATGACTGTATTGTCTTTCATGTTTTTCAATATTTCCCAGAATAACATTTTCCATAACTTTACCAGGCACTGCAGTGAGACTGACAGGCCTGTAGATTCCACAGTCCTTCTTCTTGCCATTTTTGAAAATCAGGACAAACGTTCACCAGCTTCCAGTCAGCTGTGACTGCTCCAGATTCCTAAGACTACTCAAAAATCATGTACTTAAGGGTTTCCTAGAAATTTTATATGCAGTTCCAGTGAGAAACAGCAGATTATCTCAAATACATATGAAAAAATCCCGTGTGTAAGCGTCATGTTTTGAATATAGTTTAGGTTAATTCAGGAGATCCATCTTGTAAATTTGTTCTAGAACCTTGGGATAAAATTCATCTCAGCTGTATGAAACTCACTGAAAGTCAAGTGTCTGATCTAAGTTCATAGCATTAAGGTACTCTTGTAGTCAATGAAGACAAGCATTTTCAGTAGCACTTCATTTCCTAGTTAAATGGATATGCAAAACTTCTGGAATTAACACCTAGTATGGATTTTGGATGGTAGGAGTCAAATGAGATTAATCTCACTGGTTGTGCTCTTTTTATTTATATTTTAACTTTTGTACATTTATGAACAACTTTGTTTTGTGTTCTCACATCCTTGCTATAGATGGCACCAACATTGCTCTGTTATATTGTATAATTTAACTGCTATTGTTAAAATAAAGTTCAGACTATATGGTTGAATTTAGTGGGAATACCTGTCCGAGTTTTCAGACCTTTCAACATTACGGATGGCTGAGCAGTCTCCACTCTCGGTTTGAAGTGTCAAAACTCCAGGAATAGGACTCATAAAAGAAATTATCTCTGTGAAACATATCTCGATGTTTTAATAAGTATTTAATTTCAGTTTTTTCCTCATTTGAAAGAGAATTAGTTTTGTGAAGAACCTTGGCACAGATTAAGTCTGGTTATCTCTTTGGTGCTGTAAAAATATTGATCTGGAATCCACTTTTTTTGTGGTGGATTTGATGGTAATACAAGTATTTTACTGCTATAGACAGGTTCACAGCAATAGACTCATTCTTATATAAGTCCTAAAAATGTTTCTGTGTTTACTGAACTTCTTGCTTGATGTTTTGTAATGGACTTCTGAAATGGAGGTTCCTTGATCCAGTTACTCTTGATGTAACAACTTTTAGAGACAGCATTATAGAGTGTATCTTTGTTTTTTTATACTAAATAGTTGCAGGGCTACCTTTTTGTTTTGTTTTTAGTATAATGATTCTCTATATTTTTTTAAATTTGGTATAGTATATTGAGTGATATTTTTATTTGGGCATAAACTCTCAGTGGATGCCATCAACATTGTAGTGCCTTTTTCTAAGGATTCTGTGAAGTGTAACTTGACCTACTGTATCATATCAGATCTTTGGCCCTTGCTCTTAAGTCACCCTATCAGATTAACAAATATTCCGACAGGAAACTGTCTAGGGTTGCGTGTACTTAATGTACAAAGACCCTATAAAACGCCTGTATTTTTCTTGTAAGTGGTTCTAAATATATATTTCAGGAAAATTAATATTACAGAATAATAAAGATTAGGACAATGCATTTTTCTTACTTGCTGTCGCATAAGCAATGTAGAATCGGGAGTTCTGTTTAAACAGAGGAAGCAAAATTGCTTTTTTTTCTTGACAGCAATTACAGTGTACTTGGTGACACTTTTTTTTTTTTTTTTTTCCTATTTGTGATGGAACTGCAGTGGAAAACTTATTTGAATTATTGTGTTCACAGTGATTTTTTAGAAGATTGACTAAGCATGAAATTCATGGAACCGTTAAAAGTCAAAGACAAACCTTGTTTGAAGGCAACATAAGGAAAGAAAGCCCAGCTTAATCTATCGTGATTCAGTGAGCTGTACAGCATGAAGGAAATTCAGACAAAACTCTGGCATCAGGTAAAGGCATATTTGATTTTTTGCTGTTTTATAGGTAAAAGAAATGATACCAGTATGCAAAAGGTACTCTAATAAAAATAAAAGATCTTGGGGCATGCTTGCAGATAGTGTCAGACTCAGAACCATTTCTGTCTTTCAGCTTGTGTGATCATCAGCTTGTGCAAACATCATCTCTCTGTAATTTTCAAAGCTACTTCCTTTTACTTTTTATCAGTTCAATGTTACTGTTTTAAAATAAGTACTTGTCATCGGAAGCTGAATTACAACACTATATAAATGAAAAAATTGAAACTGAGCAAGAGTTTTCAGTGAATAAAAATGAAACCCTAAATTTCCATTACTTCTCTCAGGTGTCTCATATTGGAGACAGAAGGCTTGATTTTCTAGAGGTCCAAATGAAGAACTTAATTCAAGAATGGATAGTAAGAAATTAATAATATAGATGATGGCTTGAAAAATCTCTTTAGCTTGTCACCCCTGAGAAAGAGTAACAATTAAAAAAAAAATAGGAGAAAATGGGGATATAGATAAACCTATTCCAAATCCCTTCTGTGATTATAATATAACCCACAAAAAAGGGTAATTTACCTGAAAACCATTGATATTTAGTTTTCTTTCTTCCTGTGCATACAAGAGAAACAAACAGTGCAGTAAATCAACTTGACTGTGAGTGTAACAGAGCACTGGAACAGGCTGCCCAGAGAGGTTCTGGAGTCTCCTTCCTTTTTAATATTCAAAACCCTCCTGGACATAATCTTGTGCAACCTGGTCTGGGCGAAACTGCTTCAACCAGGGGATTCGACTAGATGATCTCCAATGGCCTCTTCCAACCCCAACCATTCTGTGGTTTTGTAAATCTGTGAAATTACTGTATGGCTGGATAGCTCATTTTAGTATCAAAATGTCACAGAAACTGTGTCCTTATACAATCCAGAGCAGTGCTTGGTCTCCTATAACAAAGTATGAAAGACCAAAGAAATTTCAATTGCCAAATTTAATGTATCCAGGAAGTCTTATTCACCATACTCCTACATGTATATAACAGTCCAAGTATATCTTTTCAGTGGCTTAGAAGGGTATACAGGGTAAAACTTGAAACAATAGAGAAGAAATTCCAGGGGTAAGGAAGTTGGAGAATTATGAAGGAGGGTGAAATGCTTTTTTGCAGACAAGTTGTTTTGTATAAGTGAAATGAATTTTTAGGAGTCTACTTTGTTCCGATGATAGAATTAACTTCCTCAAAAGTCTGTTCTTCTGTCAGCAAAAAACAAACAATCACACACAAAAAAGTAAATTTCTGATGTTTTTACTTCATTCAATGGATAAAATATGTTCCAGGGCAGTGTTGTCAAACAAACGTTGCTGTCATCTTACCAGCACAAACAAACAAAAAGAGCATTACTTTATCAATAAAATTGAGACATTTATTTTTGGAACAGTGGAAGTGAGGAACTTTTTTTGCCGTCACTCCAAAATTCAGCAAACTTTTTCAGTTGACTTAGAATAGTAGCCTGTTGACAGCCATATAAAAATGAGGGCTGTCTTAACAGGAAATCATGCTACAAACTCTGTGAGAAAGCAGAAAGACTGGAAAGACCTTTTGGTCTGTTTTGTGGGTAACCTGTCAAAGGGGACTGCAGTGCTCCATTTATCAGGCTTCGTAATTTTCCTGAAAGTAAATGTATCATTTTTCTCCTGCCCATCTAATATGGCTTTTAGGAAAAAAATATTGCATAGAAGAACATAGGGAAGCAGGATAATTTCAAATTAGTTTCCAACTGAAAAATGAGTTTTCACCTAAGTTAAGATGTCAAGAGAAATCCCTGCTTTCTGCAGCTATTTTATTTTTTTGTTTTTCACTTCATCAGAAAGCTCAGAGACGATTTTTCAGGGAAAATAAATCCAGTACAAATGGCCAGATTTTACAAGATATTTAGGTCCTCCATGCCCTTCATGTTAGTAAGAGCTAGAAACCGAAAACTAAAAGATGTTACCTGTGGTACCTCATCTCTCTCAAAAATTAAATGGTGAGGCACATTGGTGAGACAAGGGTGAGACAATGAATACTTCTGGAATTGATTTTCTGACAAAAATCTGTAACTTATCAGGAATTACATGCTGTGGTAGCGATAGACATAGCAGAAAAAGCACTTATCCCTGTTTGAAAGGTTACTATTGCAATTAGTAGGTTTTGATGTCTCTCGGATCTTCCCCTGCTTTTGAAACATATTTTGGGAAATTCAGGAGGCATATTTGACCTGAACATTTTATATTGTACTTACCCTCTTTTTGTTTCACCTTCTTGGGATACTGGGGACTGGGATAGTAGATGATGGTACCTAATGATGAGTAAACTTACCTGGACTATGTATACAGCATGACAGAAAATTGTTTTCAAGAAAGAGTAACTCCTGGTTGATAGCTCAGGTCTGCATTTCTGCATTCATATCTATCACTGAGGCTTTTTCCTAGAAACTAACATGGCTGTAAATAAAAATTTTACATTAAGATTCAGCTTTTGAATTGTGCAATCTTGTAACAAAGCTTCTCTCTTGTGCAGTTTGGTTCAGACTGTGTGTTTTCATCACAAGGGACACAAAGGAGCCTTTCTTTAGAAGGGTTTAATGATGAAACAGAAAGCTATATATTTTGGAATCTCTGAGCACAGTTAACCTCACTCAGATGTCTGAGCATACACAAGGTCTCCCCAAAAAAACAGTTTATCATTAAACCTGACTGCCAAGCAAGTTATATTTTATTCTTTTTTTTTTTTTTTTTTTGGCTTTCTTGTGATCATGTTACAAGGAGATTAATACTTGTAAGTTGGCTTCTGCTTTCTGATTTTTTTCCTGTGGCCTCCTGACATGCATATCAAAATATATATGGACAATTATCTATAAAAAAAAATTCCATATTTTTTGTTTTTGTTCATCCAGAGTAAATCAACCCTTGTATGAAGGTGGTGATTTCCATGCTTACATGATGATCTTTCTACTATTTCATGTGATGGTCACTAAGCTAATTCTATTATTTTTTCGGTTTCACTGACTGAAGTCTATTCTGCCAAATATTTTTTCCATTAGTGGCCACTGACAGGTCCTTTTAAGTTACTGTGACTCAGAATAGCAGGAGTTCAGATTAAACCTCATGTTTTGCATGATAAAACCTCATGTAGCTGGATGATAAATTTTTCTTCACAATCTAACAGGAGAGGAAGAAAACTGTATTGCAGTGAAATAGCCTGTCTTTTCTGCTTTCTCCTACCTTCTGAAATATTCAAATCACTTGACAGCAGAGAGTAAGATAGGACCAATCTCAAGTCACCATTTCTTTTAAAGATTGCTATACATCTTGAATTAGTTCTGTCTTAAAGCTTGTAATGAATTAATTTATATTTGGCTTAAATAATAAAAGAAAAAGAGATGGTTTTAACATTTAAAAGTAGCTTTTCATCCCTCTTGTGTAAAAGTTCAAAGATCAGGAATATGATCTTCTCACAATAAAAGAAGGAGCAAAAAATATATATGAAACTTGACTTCATTTATACAGTTCATTTCATTTCATATATCCCAAAGCATTTCACAAATAGTTTGCACATCAACAACAAATGTCAGCAGTTATAATGAAATATTTGATCAACCTGCGCCATAAAGAGATCCCAAGGAGATTTTACTGTCTCTAGAGCCCTGGAGAAGCTCTATTACCAAGGAAGAGTGCAGCAGGCATGACGCAGACCATGGCATATGCAAATCTACTTCTCTCTGTTGCTGTGCTTTTCCTTGATCTAGCCAGGAATACAGCATACATGCAAAATTACTGGTGCTGATCACCTGCTTTAGATGTATAAAGCTAAATATATTGCATTTTAGGAGAGATTCTGTCTTCCTCTTTCTGATACAAATCTCAGAGTCTCTACTTTGAGTACTAAACTAGCAGTAAAATAATGCTATGCATAAAAATAATTGTCATAGAGAAAAGGTGCTGGTTCTGGAAGAATCAGTCCATGACTCTGGGAGCTGTTTTTTAAGAAAGCTTTCCATGAGCGGCCATGCTTTCCTGTTCTGCCTTTATGGCACAAGGCAGAGCTGATCCTGCCTAGGGCTGCTGGCAAGTATAGCTCTGCAAACATTCATTAGTATGACAAACAGAATACTGAGGCAAAATGAGGACAAAATGATTGTGCAAGCAGCTTTAACTGAGGTGAAAGCAGCACTCTAGTGTTTAAGCCATTTGTCCAGCATCTTAGTACCAGGTTTCAATATTCCTAACAATAATTTGCAGTAGTAGAAGTCAGATAGTGCCAGGCTTAGAAGCAAACGTGGACCTGATAAGAAGGCTATTCACCATAAAAAGAGACATTGGTGAAATGTGAATTATTAACTCTTATCTACTTAATATTTATTATCTTTTATGTCTTTATCTGTTCTATTTCATCCCCTCACAAAGCATAATTGGAAATGACTTTTCTATGCCTGAAACTATGATGAAAAATATGCAAAATTAGTTGCTTTGCAAGTAAACAACAATAGTATTGTCCTTAGGATTTCATTTCATGTTGTCCTTAGGTCTTAAGACCATCAGCAAAGAGAATATTAAAAAGTCTGCAGAAATAGGAGCTTACTTTCATGTTGTTTCACTCTTCTAGGTTATGAGTGACTGTGTGTTGAAGGGCAAAGAAGGAGAGGAAAAGTGGAGGGGAGAGAGGTGACTTTCTTGTGGTCTAGATATCTATAAAAGGCTGAACTGGAATTTCTGCTGCAGCAGGCTTTTATCAGCCTGCCTTTATTGTGTAAGCAGTAGTAGCTCAGTTTTTATAGGTTTCTGAGTGGAGCTGTCTGGCTACTATTTAAAATTTTGGAATTCTTTTTCATCAGAAAAAGACTGATGAAAAGAAAAATATTTTCTAGGAAGTCACCAGCAGTGATGAGATTCTTGTTAGCCTTTTTGTGCATTCTTAATGTTTTAAAAGTTCAGAGTATTCTTGTAGCCTTCTTAAAAATGAAACTAGAATCCAAAACTAAGCTTTTATATAATAGGATTATAGATATTTCTGATAGTTACAGAAAAGAAATATTGAAAAAATGAGATAGCAAGGAATAAAAAAGTATTTATTGTGACCAATTAGAAATTATTTCCAGATGTATGGTTTACATTATAGTTTATATTATGATTATGTTATGTTTTGGTATACAGTTTTGAGAGTTTGTCTTTATTGGAATTACTTCTGTGAAAACTTGCATCTTTTTAAAAAAAGAAACATTTTTTCTACTTGATTGAGGTCACTGTGTTAAATATCAGAATTAAGAGGAACCTAATATTAGCAGATAATTTACCTGTATACTGGAGCTATTTTTTTATTTATGAAATATTAAAAGAGTCTTGTATTGGTGATTTTTTGGGGGCAACATATAAGGAATTGCTTTAATGTTCCAGTAGTGTATTTTTTTTTAAATATAAATTTTTGATAACTTGATGTACCTCAATGTTATGGAACTTAATGATGAGATATTTATACTCGAGGGAAGCAGTAAAACTTAGCCTGCCCAACCTCCCCAGTGAAGCAGGGCCAGCTCTGAGGTTGCATTAGTTTACTCAGGAACTGGCTCAATTGTGTTTTGAACATGTTCAAGGATGGATACTCAGCAGCCTTAGTGGACAGTGAGCTTTCTCTGCTGCAACCTGTGTTATTGGCTCCTTATTCTCACTGTGCACCTCTCAGAAGTGTCTTAGGTAACCCAAAAAGGCTGATAGATTCCTCACGTGGCCTTCTTTTCTTCAGACTCTTTTTCAGATTTTCACACCAGTTTTTTAGGATTCATGAATGAGTGTGGCACAGTACTAGCTCTGACATGTGAATCTTGATGTGATCTTGGTTTGAATCTACACCAGTACTTCAAACACTGTTGTATGTTGCCTCTGTGACCGCATAAAAGTATCTTATTTTTGTGGTCACTGCATGCTAATGTGGATGGAGTTACATGCAAAATAAACCTGGGTTGGGGATTGGTAGCAGAAAGTCTAAAGCCACTCAGCCCTAGAAGAAAGAAAGGGTGAGAAAAGTGGGAAGGTTTCTTCTTTTTTTCAGTTCAGACCAACATGGGAACAATTTCAAAAGGTTTGTTCTTATAAGTGCACCAGTCTCATCAATGATTTAGCATAAGCAATTGATATTATGGACTACAGCAGTACAATTTTTATTTAAGACAGTATTTATATAAGGAAATATTTGGGGCAGCCTTATACAATATTGATGCTATTGTAGAAAGCCTAAGATCTAGTGGTCTAGTGGGGGAAAAATTGAAAGGTTTGTATATAATATGCTTAGAATCAAACTATACTCACACCAGCATCCAGCCTGAAGTGATTTATCTTCTGAATAATGGGATTAATAATGAAATGGCCTAGAAGCTAAATCATGCTGTGTTTTACATTCCTTGATCTTGCACGGTTATCTCTACATGATATTCTAAAACACTTGATTGCTGATTTTTAAGACATAACAAAATGTGGTAAAACATGCTTATATGGTTATATAATAATACAAAGACTGTGTAGGACTGAGAACATATATAGTGTTGACAGCTCAATGTGATTTGAGAACATGTAAAGCAATTTCAGATATACCTCTGTGGAGTTGATTGGACAGAGAAAAGTGGCTGTACATCGCCTTGGTTCAAGATAAAAGTTCCTTGGAAACTCTGTCTAAATAAGGAGGAGTTTACTCAAACTATTCAAAGCTTCACCAACATCTGTAAAGAAAAATGAAAGTCAGTTTTCTTGATTCCTGACCCAATTTTATGTACATTCACATTTTTTGGTCCCACCTCTCTGCCAGAAACTACATGTAATCTGTACAAACTGTCACAGCAGGGTTTAAAACCAATTATTCACAGCTATAAATAGTGTATTTGATGAAAAAGGGGGTAAATTGTCCTGAAATAGAGTTCCTTCTGTTAGGTCTGCTTGATGGATGAGAACTTCCACTGGCATAAACCAGCGAGGGCTGGTGTTTTTAAGGTACCAGTTCACATAAACTAAGAGTTTGGCATTATGGAGGGTTTGAAACAGGTGTTCAGTTTGAGGCACATTTTGAAAGCAGTCACCAAATAGATACACTAGGGTATTTGGCAGCATACTGTAAGACTACAGTGCAGATTTGTCACTTCTTCGAAACACAGGAAAAATCACTTTTATTTAAACAAGAAAGTGTCGGTTTTCACAGAAGTGGGAAGGGACTCTTGAATATATTACAGTTAAAATTCACATAAATCTTTGAAATGTATCCAGTTTTAACACAAAAAAGCCCCAACATGAGTAGAGGATAGCAGGCTTTAATACTTCTTTCCTTTTTTAGGGTAATGTAAACAAATTCACACATTAGCCAAAAGTTTGCTACTCTCAAGTGTGTGAAACAACAGATTCATCTGAGGTAATCACATTTCACAAATGTGTTTTGTTTCCTGAAGAATGACGGTTCCTTGACAGTTTTAATGGCATTGTTCAATTGGCAAGTGATTGCCTTCCTTCAAGCAAAAAAACCTGCATACTAAAAATGCGTACAAGCATAATAGTGAAAAAAAAAGATGATGTTTGGGGTTCTTTTTAAATTTTTCAAGTGTTTTGTAGGAATACACAGAATATTTGTTCTGTTTTGTTTTTGAAATTATATGATGTAGAAAGAAAAGCATTTAAGGATAACACAGCCATAATAAAGTAATAAGATTAACTTCAGTGATGGAGGGAAGAGAGGTGGGGTAGTGGGAGAACACAGGCTCTAGAAGCTCCTTAGTTTCAAAATGGCTGTTGAAGCTGTTCTGTTCTATGTAGAATAAGTAAATACGCCACAGAAACAGAGTCAAGCTAGAGAATAGCCTTTCTCTTTCTCATAGGAGGCAAGATATGCCTTTCTGTATAAAAATAAATCTAAGTATCCTTAAATGTTATACTTTTCTGTAATTTTGTGAAAAAAGCTGTGAACTGTGTAAAAAAAGAGTGAACAAACACAATGTCACGAAATGCTTCCATTAAGGCAGAGAAAGTAGCTAAATGTATCTTGAACAGCAATTTCATGGACAGCAGCAATATTAGTCATTGAAAGATTAAAAAGAATTCACCAAATATTAATTGAAATTGCATCATGGAGTTTCTAATGATACTATAAAACTTTTAACAGTGCTTGACAGACTGCCTCCGTCTTAATTTTTCACATACTTGAAACCATCTCTAATCACTTTAGTTACAGCTTTCTAAAGGACTGGAGTCATATGAATTATGCTTATCACCTTTTAAATATCTCAGATCAAGTATTGCTGGTGAATTTCCTGTTAAGAATTACACAAATCAAAAATCTTAAGAAACTATTATAGGAATTATGTAGGCCTAATTTTATAAACTGTACCTTGGCTCTTTGAAGATTTCTATTCCATTAAAGATAAAAGTGTTTGAGGATGTTTTGTAATGTTAGAGTGATAAGTAGATAGGAGTTATTTGTGATTTCCTATAGGTGAATATTCTGATTACAACTTTGAATTGCTAGCTGCTATGGCATTAAATGCTATTGAGGGATTTTATCTATTCCTTCATATTTTTATGAATTTTAAAATGATGTTTACTTCACAGAGTTAAATTTAGCACTTGTGTTAAGTAAAAGTGTAATAGATACTTATCATTTTTTGCAACACAAATAACTTTCACTTATGCCTACTGCTTTGAGCTTTGGAGGGAACTTAATTTGCAAATTACTAAGCATGTGTTTTATTGCTGTACTACCACTACTGACAGGCTGGGTACCACTGTAACTAGTAATTGCTTCTTGTTTAGCTTTTGGCCTAGGATTACATAATTAACAATAAATGACATTATTAGAAAAGTAAAATAAAGAATTAGCTACCAGTTTAGAAATCTTTTAAGCTCAGTTAAGGCAAAAGAACTCTGATAGAGGAAGACTAAGTAGGCCCACAGTGACACAGGACATTAATATAGGGAAAAGTGATTTTTAAGCATAGAGGTCATTTGGAAAGCTGTTGGCACTGTCCAGTCACTAAATTGTTTTTTGTTTGCAGTGTTAATTCAACTTAGCTTCTCCTACTTTGACATCCTCCCTTGTCAATGCTAATATTTATGTTGAGCAAAAAATATGCATTAGAGTTACATACTTTGCCACATTTTTTGGTGAAGACTGGTATAAATAAATCAGATTAAAAGAACAGTTTATTTGGAAAGAAGAGACTAAATTCACTTATGTAGCCCTCTCCTTCTTTCCAGAATTGACAAATGAACACTAATTTCTTTGTGAAATATTTAATATATAAATAATTGCATATTTAAAATAAAAATTGTCCAATATTTAAAGGCTTTGAATGACTGGAAATCCAGCATTCCTAGAGAGGTTATTTTATTGATTCATTATACTCATTACTGAAAATAAAAAAAAATGTTCTTTTCCTCTCAGCAATGATAAGATCACCTGATCAGTTTTCTGTGGATGACTAGATTAAATTTCTCTACCATCTCACTAAAAAATCATTTTTAACACCTTAGATCACTTTTGTTGCTGAAATGTATGAAGCTTGACTATTCTTTTTGCAGTTTGACAATGGCAAGCAGACACCAAACCAAACACATATTTGTACATCCATACCTAACATTGCCTTGATATTCCCACACTGACACACCCTCAGAGTGTCTTTAAGCTTTTTTTTTTTTTTGTAAAAAAGAGAAGTCTGACTTATTTTTTGTTAGATTGAGAGCACGTTATGCACATATTGAACAAGCTAGGAGTTGTCAAATCCTCAAAGTTGAGTTGTTGCCTGACTGGCACACACCCACTTTTACATAGGGACTCCCCACTCTTTTCAGAACAGCTGCAAAATCAATCGTGCTCGAAGTCATTTTAATTTTATGACTGTTCAGCAGTTAGGACCTAGCTCATCTTTACACCCTATAGGAATGCATAAAGCAAACATATGTTTGCTTTTCTTTACTGCTGAACCTATTCAGTAGTCTTAAAGCACAACTGTCTGAGCTCAGCCAAATGAAGAGATTTTACCTTCCCTGCTGCAAAGAACCTTTCACCCAACTTCAACAGTGAAAGCTGCCAAGTTCCACCTTTGCCAGTTTAAAACGAAGCCTACTTCTCCTAATCTCTTACAGTTGCCCTTTTAGCCCTTTCTTCAGAAGCTGATCCAACTCTGCAAGAAATAAGTGTTAATTAAGAACAACCATATAGTATAAGGAACATTAATTACAGCTGAAGTAAAGTGTGCAAATGACACAGTGAAAATGTATTACCTTCACCATATGAAAGATCAGGTATTGCATGCCAGGCAGAGTGGCAGTATTTCTTGTCTTTTGCTTATCATTGTCAACTTCTATTTAATGTTGGGTAAAATGAAACTTATTGCATTAGGAGTATAGAAATTTGCCATCCACCTTATATATAAAAAAGGGATATTAAGAGCTACAAAATCTGTTGCTTTTGCACAAGAGTGCTGCAGAACTGTGACAGAACAGAATTCAGAACAGAACAGAAGGAAATCACCACATATCTCACAGCTTTAGGCCTCATCCCTAGAAAGCTGCAGTGACAAGTATGAACCCTGACTGTTCACCTCTTCCTTGAGCTTTACAGAAAAAAATAATGACTTCTATTTGTCTTAAATAGCTTTCCTCTCCAGAGCTTTGGGTGATACACTGCAGTTGCATCCAACACATAAAGCCATGTTAATAACTTAAACTTTTAAGCCATTGCTTTAGCATTGAGAAGATGGAAATCTTTTATTATTTTTTTTTTAACTTCATAAGGCCTATTTAAGAAGAGTAGGCCACTGTAACTATATTAATTTACTCAAGAGCATGCTATATTTAACACTTTGGGCCATATACATAGTAGAATTTTAAAAATGGTCATCTGAATGTGGCTTAGTTTAGATCTTTTTTACAATCCATTCTAGAAGTACCCTATAACTCTAGCTTTGATTGTTTTATTAAGCCACATTGAGCTAAGTGTATTCTTTTTAGAATTTATGAGCTAGCTTCTGTCTTGCTTTGATTATTAAACCACATATATAGGAAATATGTGGGCAGTTAATAGGGTGAAGAAGGGGCTCAAATATTGAAAATATTTCTCTATGATGCAGTCACAGAAGATGCCTGTATACTAACAGAAATCACAGTTCTCACTAAAAATAGGATAGAGCAGCAGTGAGGAATGCAGCCCTACTTTCATGATACCAGTAACACCACCACCACAAAATACCTTGAATCGCTGGTGATACTAGCATATTGATACTCTTTTTAACACAAGAAAAACTTACAGAAATATGTATCTGCTTAAGCTGGATGAGCAGCAGCATCCAATTGGAGCAGTTAAACCATCTTGTGTATAGAATAGAAATGAGAATAGTTTCCTAGCCAAAAACTGAGCAGCAGGGATACCTAGAAGAAAATGTAGGTATTCTACAAAGTCTTCCAAAGTATGAAATGTCTACACTATCTGACATTTGTTCCCTTTGGGCTGTTCATTCTCTGTAGTAAATTTATGCTTAAACAAAATGGGAATTGGTTAAGAGAAGTAACCACCTGTATTCACAGAAGCATTCTGTTACAGGGAACATGACTCTCATAGTGATTAGGATTAAAGAGAGAATTGCAACCTGAAAATCAGCAATACACTGAAAGTATCAAGCCTGTTACAGAGAGTACTGTATGGTAAGAGAGATGTGTTAGTGTCATGGCTTCCCCCAGCCAGCAACCAAGAACCACGCAGCCGCTTGCTCACTCCACCACCAGCAGTATCATTGAGAGAACAGGAAGGGTAAAAGCTGGAAAACTCGTGGGTTGAGATAAAGACAGTTTAATACAGAAAGCAAACACCATGCTCAGGAGAGCAGAAAAAAAGGAATTACCTCACCACTTCCCATGGGCAGGCAGACGCTCAGCCACCTCCAGGAGAGCAGGGCCCCGTCATGTGTGACAGTTACTTGAGAAGACAAACACCATCACTCCAAATGCCATCCCCTGTCTCCTTCTTTCTCCCACTTATTTAGTGGGCATGATGTTATAAGGTAGTTGGGATCACCTGTTCCAGCCATGTCTCCTCACCAGCATGGCAGTATGGAAAGCAGAAAAGGCCTTGGCTCTGTGTAAGCCCTGCTCAGCAATAATTAAAATATCTCTGTGTTCAGCACAAATCCAAAACACAGCACCATACCAGCAACTGTGAAGAAAATTAACTCTACCCCAGCCTAAACCAGCCAAGTTAGGAAGGTGAAGTAGAGGTATAATTATTAGAAGAGAAAATAAATATTATGTAATGAATTGAATTATAAATGAGCTGAAGAGATAATGAAGTTTGAGTTTTACAATGAAATAAAATTAAAATGCTCCTTCTACAGAATTTGAACAATGACTGTACAAGCAAGGCATCAGGGAGTCCTAATCCTAATAAATCTAATCACCACAGTGTCTGTTTCTGCATTCACAATAAGTTTGCCCACAGGAGAATAAATTAAGGCACATTACAGTGGGTCATACTTTTCTCCAGACAACATGATGAGACAAATTCTGTCCTTCTAAAATGCATACACAGTCACAGCTTCTGATACATTCATATGATTAAGAGGCTTAGGTGTAACTCAAGTCACACATGATGTGGTGATCCTCTTGGTCTACTTTCTGTGTAAGTTTCAACAAATCATTTCAAGTTTCTGTGCTGTGATTACCTACTTATTCCTTGCTAGTAACACCCCCCTTCTCTCAGCCAAAAGAAAAAAATAATTTTTTTTTTTAGCTCACTGGAAGTAAATAGAAAAAAATTATTAAAATTTTAGAGTCGTCTTCATAATCATCACAGGAGTCACTTTAATGTCATAGTATACCTCATGACTGTACTACAGATCATAATTTTTTCCTAACTCCTTTTCTTTCTCATCTTTATTTTCAGTTCCAAACTGCTTTTGCAGTCTGGTAATAGAAGGAGAGAAAAGGCATCATCCAGAGCTAAATCTACTCTGGCAGATGGTTGAAACATCATTTCCTGTAATTATTGAAGCTGGTGTGACAGAAGAGAGAAGAAAACCCTAAAGAGAAATGGAATAGAGAGAAGAAAGCTAGAGGAAGAAGAAGAATTGAATGAAGCTGCAGCTTTTTAAATCTTTGTGATTTTTTACTGTGGGCACTTGTGAGACAATGACCAAGTCTCTCATCTTGGGCATGTGAACTGATGAAAATTTGAAAAGTTGTTTTAATCCCTTTCTCTCATCTCTGAGCCATGAATCTGACTGATTTTATCTTCTCCAGTATGAACATGTTGGTTCCTAGAGACAATGTTCTTAGTACAGCTATATTTACTATGACCTTAATCCTTCATGCTCTTGGACACCAGCTCCACTGAACTTGATGTAAGAATATTTCATGGGTGCTTCACTGTATCCACTGTGAATGAAAGAATTTTCTTAAGCAGTCAGGTGTATTAGCTGTTTTACTATTTTTATTTTTTTCCCTACTCTGAAGCAACAATACTCTGTCACATGAAAATGATGTCCTGCATTTATTGTAGAGAATGAATATACTCATTTGCTATGACAAAGAAAAGGTGACATTCCATTTTTCTTTTTCTTGGAATGTTTCTCTCTTGCTACTAGTACTGATTGAGTTGCATAAGAGTGGGACTAGAGAAGACATTACTGGCATAATTCCTCATTGGTTTTCACTGCAGGAACTGTAAAACCTGATATTTGTACAGAAGGGATTTAGCAGAAAGGTGTCTCTACCAAAATAACTATTAACAATAAAATATATCTGGTGTGACAATCACAGGTAAAGCTCTTTTTAAGTCAGTTTCCCTGGAGAATATACCATTGACATTTTATGTTACTGGGATTAGTCCCATCTTTGGCTTTACATGGAATCTTCAAATTGTTCTGGATAAAAAGAACATCAAAATGAAACTCTAAGTAATCCCTAGAAGAAATGTTATGGATGTAGATCACTGTAAGAATATGTGACTTTTGTAGGAATGAAATGATCTTACAACGGGGGTCCACTTTGGTTGGGAAAGAAATGTAAATTAATAGTGCATATGAGCAGGGTATGTCTGGATCAATTTGTGAATACCATCTTGTACTTACCAAAGAGAGATAACACTAGCCATATCTGATAACTTCCTTTGATAAAATAAGACTATGTTAGACAAGGGAAATGAAGTAGATGTAATCTATCTGGATTTCAATAGAGCATTTGATGTGACAATCATTATTTTAAAGGGAGAAGATAGGGATAAGTGCATGAATTGTATGGAAGATTAGGGATGGGCTAGAGCAGAGAAAGCAACTGACTGTACTGAAAGTAGAAGGAAGATGTTACTATTGAAACACAAGAACAGCTCATGGGTCTGAGCTTGTTTTACATTTACATTTTTGAGCAGCTTGAAAGTAGCAATGGGCAAATGAAAATTATAGAGGTTTACAGTGATCTACGAGGATTCCTTTCACAAGTTAAAATAAAAAAGAAGGAAAACGAAGAAAGAAGATGTTAATATCATAGGAATAATTTAAAACTCCCTGAAAGAATCTGTGGATGTTAGTAATATAATTCAGATTCTGTTTTAAAGTACAAAGCAAAAAGATTTAGGAATTAATAGAATTTGTTTTCATTTGCAAATGGTAAGGGGAAGAGCTATTTGAGGTAGCTCTGAGTGAAAGAGATGTGCTTCACCTAACTATAACCATCTAGAGACCAGTGGGGAGGGATCAGCACCCCAGAATATGCTTCATGCAGCCTTAAAATATATGTTCAAGATATGTGGGAAACATGATGCAGCTCCTGCAAAGAGGAATGAGGCCTCATATGGCTTAGGATCTGCCGCATTAAGTTTTGTGGCTGCCATCAAGGTTTGCCCAAGGGAGCAGTCTGGAAAGTGTGAGCTATCAGCAAAGATGAAGGGAGTTAGGACTGTTAGGAATATAGACATCAAGATCCAGGGTGGAAGGTGCTTTAACTTTACTGGTTTTCTCTAAGTGGTTGCTGAAATTAGAAAGGGGGCAATCTTGAGAAGGTTGGAAATATTAATCAAAAAAATTGGCCGCTATCTGTCAGAAATGAGGCACTGATTCTGGTTCTTCCATTCTTGAAGCTCTCTTGGAGGCCACTTTTCTTTGATTGTTGAACATATCAAACACAAACCTATTCAAGACAAAGCAGCAACATTTGAGAATCTGGCTGATTCTCAATTTCTTAGGAGTCCTTGTGAAACAAGAGTGTCTCCATACAACAGCCTAGGAAGCACAACCCCCAAATTTGGCATCTGAATATCCATTCAAAAGGATATTGCACTTCAGAAGGACCACACTGAGAGAGACTGGAAAGAAAAGCAGTAGTAGAACTCCATTTAGACTTAAATGCCAAAGTCTCCCACCACACAGAAGAATGAGACTAGACGAGAGATAAAAGCATTGCAGAATATTTTCAAAGCTTTGTAACTCATGCGTTTAATGTATACACACATTAAAATTCTTTGTTAATTTCTAAATTTTCTGCTGTATTTCTCCAGAAAGTGCAAGTCAAAATATCTATCACCTTGCATATGAGCTCTGTGGGATTCTACTTTAAGAGGAATTCCCAGAAAGTACTTAGTGGGTCAGTTTGTAACATTGCCCAGATAACATTCATAAATAATACCTCACTAGAGTGATGGATCATAATTATAGTTTTCCTTAATTCATTTCCCACTTGTGTGAATGTTATTGGCATATCCTAGTGATGCCATGCAATTCCAGTTCAACAGTGGTTTGAAACACTCCTTTCAAAGGACACAAACCATAATGAGTCATGAAACTACTTCTGAAAAATTAACCATAAAAGGAAAAAATGACTTACCTTCCACTGGGATCAGGTTCTGCTAGGGCATTAGGGTCTTATCTTGAAAGGAGAAAAACTACTACCCATTTTAGACAATAAAGTTAAAACAATTATTGTATCCTGATTATTGATTTTGGTTCAACTGTGAGCCAGAAGCTTCACAGCGAAAATACGATTTCATCTGCAAACTATAGTGGGGAAAATTGGCATCGTTTTTGATAAAAAATCTGGTGAGAAATGAAGAGAACTTTCCTCTCCCTGAATTTTAGAAACTGTGCAGTGTGAAGCCACTGGGAACGGGGTGCAGTATCAGCATTTTTGTTGTGCTCAGGAGCAAGTTAATTCATACTGCCACCAGCAGCAGGGGTGACCATGAAGATCCCGGTACCTGTGCCAGTGCCAGCTGCAGAGACTGTTACTGATGGGGGGGTCAGTGCAGATCAGAGCAGATCAGCACCTTCCCATCCCAGGTGGTGTAATGAGGCAGATCCAAAAATAAGGTTTAAATGCTTGATTCAGTTTAGCTTTTCTCTTAAGTGTCATAAATCCCAAGGATAATTTAACTTGCATGCTTGAGTCCAATTAGATTAAAGGTGCTGGTGGTACTGCTAATCATCTTGCCAACAGCTATACCAATTGCCATTGAGGGTGGCCCTTCACTCTTTTAATAGCAGGATTATTCTGTCGGGTTGTTTAGTGTGGATTTCTTTCTCTATCCACGCTCTTTAGACAGCAAGCAATTTAACGTAAACCTATTAGAAATTTTGCATACATGTAAGACATCATTTCTTAGCAAGTATAATCCCAAATATTTTTAGACACTTCTGTAAATCTTCAGATTAAATTAATATGAAAAGCTGTCTGAGTAGTTTGATTTCACTGGGGCTCAATTTGTGTACCTCTGGTTTTAGTACAACATCACAGAACCTTTCCAATTCCAGACTTTTTGAAAGTGCCTGTCACTTAGAAGTCGATTATGTTTTATAAAGAACTCAGGTCCTCCTGCAGGAGATGTTAATTTGCCTTTTGAATTATTTGACTCAAGACAAATCTTCAACTCTCTGATTTTTCAGTGTTCCCTGCATTTTTTATAGATTCCATAGTGGTGGCACTTGTAGATTTCACTTAACAAATATATTTAATAGAATTTTCATTCCACTTTACATTTCCATTTGTTTCCATTTCCATCCCACTAAAATATTTTTTTTCTGCAGATCACTTACATTTAATGTGATTATATTAATATAATAGCTTTGCCTGGGGAGTGTAAATTATATATGAAGCCCATGTAAGCTCAATCTCATAAAAATACACATTTTAATAGAAGGAAATTGAATGTTGAATGCTAACGATGGCTGATTTACAGTGAAATCTAGCTCTGTGTGAAGTAAAATTGAACAGGTCATTTTCCATTCTTTTATTTTTGTTAAAAATTCAGTTTACTTTATATAAATTACCATTTGACTGGATATGGGACAGGTAATACCTTTTACCTCAACTACATAATAAAGAAAATTTAAAAGATTGCTAAATTAAATACTTGAATCCTTCTATTTTTATTCTTTTCTTCCTAACAGGGAAAAATATGTCACTCCTTTGAATTTTTTTCCAAAAAAAAATAACCTGAAGTATCACAACTGCTAATATTTATCAAGAGTAAAACATTTTTATTATACATTTTATATAACTTCATTTTTTTTAACGATCTATAGATACCTTATGTAACAGAACAACACGGTCCTTCAATAGTTTATGTTTCAGGCCTAAAAATCAAGGAGTTTTAAAACTCTCCTGAAAAATATGATATGGTTTTAATCAACTACAATGTGAAGCTCTATGCTTTTGCTGAGTAGCTATCTTTTTGAAAGATGCAGATTAAGCATCATTAAAACAACTTCTCATTTACAGTGTTATATCTCTCAGAGTATGCATCTGTTCTCCAGTCCCCCTGTGCACACACAGCCAGAAAAAAAAAAAAAAAAAAAATTGAAAGCAGAGATACAAAATATCTTATCAGACAGAGAGAGAAACAATACGGGAATCTAGGAGAATGAGAAGGTAGTTCTCAGTGGGCTTGGTACACCCTGAACTTTTATATCTGCCCAGGGGAATCAGAGACTTTTCTCTAGATAAGAAAGATCTGAAGATTTATTTTTTTGCCCAGAACTGATCCAAGGGAACCACCTTCACTGCCTTTTTTAAAGTATTCAGATTGAGTTGTTGTATTTTGTTTTTCTTTAAGTCTAGACATATCTTTTAAATAAGATTTATTTTTGTAGATTAAAGCTTTCTGCCACTAAGGAGAGATATAGCATCTAAAGGAAACATCTGCACTCCAAAACACTGCTCACATACCTTCTACTTAAGTGTGTTGTAAAAATCTGAGTATAAATGTTTGCAAAATCTAAGAATGTAAGGAAAAACATGTTTGGAAAGGGCAGAACATGCCAATATATGTACATGAGACAGAATACACTGGAAATGCACTTGAATATAAACCAAAGTCAGAACTTTGAGAAGTTAATTTTTCTCTTTAAATTCTGGAAAACAAAAATAGTGTTTAAAATGCTTAGAACTGACTATTCCTTCGTGTAGATTACCTTCCCCTTTTGCTCAGGGCAGAGAAATGGCAGAGAGAAACAGAATAATCAGCCTGGGTTAGGGAAATTGAGCTGGACATCCTCACCCCATGATCTGATGTGAAGTCTCTGTCCCTTGACTTTCAGATCACTTTTATGCAATAGGGCATCTCCACAGAAGATCACACTTGGGCTTCTCATATATGTAGGATGCTTTTTAAAACTTGGAACATTACAGGATGGGGCAGAGGTTATCTGTAACACCATTTGAAAGTATCTTTCCTCTGAATAAAATCATATAGTGGGTAACATTTTAGTGAGGAGATAAGTCTATTTTCCAAACAAATAGTCACTATTGAAAATGGTACATGTGTCTTAGCATATTTGATGACGCACTTTTCAGATAAAGTTGTCTTACAGAAGAGCTCTATATAGTAGGTGGAGATTCTGCGTCTGTGAATATATATGATTAAATATGTTTATAACCATAATTTAAATGTGTGACTAGAAAGAAGGGAAAGATCAAAAAAAATAACAGTCATAATACAAGAGGGTAATTTTCTGTGTTTTTGACTGCTAAACACCAACTCTTCACCAGGTTTTCTTTTTCATTGTAAGCCTCAACCTTACTGAAAATAAGTTCTGCTTTTTTTTGTCTTCTCACCCTTCTTCCTCCATTTGAGGTGCGCTTCTGCTTTATTAAATATTCTTAGGCAAAACTAGCAGATATTTTCACTTGAGTTCATCTTAGAAGAAAAACTGGAACAGTTTTTTAAATTGTCATTAAAAAATGTGGCTTGTCTCAGTTCTTCCTGAGCATTTAGTAGATCATGTGTAATCACTGTCTTGTGGTATTCCTAATATTCTGTCTGCAATCTCTGCATTTGAGGCAGCTGTTTTCAACTTCTTTCTCTTTCAGAAAATACTTTTGTATGGCTGGCAGGAGGAAAATGATAGAATTTGGCTCAGGCCTGCATGTCAACAGCTCCTCAAAAATGCATTATCTGTTAGTACTTTATGGTATAAATTGTTCTCACAAGACCTTACACAGGCAGATTTGCTTATGCTTATTTGATCTGGTTAATATTACTTTGTCAGAGTAATGCAAGGTGGTTTACATCTGCTGCTATAATAGTGCTGATAAGCACAGTTTGCTGGAATAATAAAATATCTGATCCAGAGATCCTGAAGTCCTGCATTATAGAAGGATGGGTAACCAAGATAAGGAACTACCTGTAAAAATTGTCTTGCTACTCTGCCAGGCTTTGCAATGTTGTGAAAAGCCTACAGAAAATTTTAATTTCTTAATATATGTAAGATCTGGTAATAAAAGAGAAGGAAGAGACAATGTGAAACAGCAGTTAAGAATGTAGAGATCCTAAATATATTGTACAACACTGTAGGAATTGACCTACATTCATTTTGGCACTGAAGGGTGGAGGCTGCTCTTATTAAGCTCCCCAGGAAGAACAAAAGATGTTCAGGGAGGAACTCGGAGTGCTTATACTAGCATCATGCCCACATCCCTGATATTCGACTCTAGTCTTCCAAGTTCTCCAATACTAATCCCTGAAATAGCCCTTTTTGCTGCTGAATTTTCAGTGGAAGAAAGTACTGCATACCCACAACCACTCACACATTCCCATGTGGATTGCAGAAGACAAAGCATCTGACAATTATTTTTCTGCTGCTTATAAAAACTATAACAGTTTTTTTATAACCTGTGCCTTTTCATGATTAATGGTTATACCAAGGCACTGGTGTGTTGTAATTGCTGTGATAGATTGGCAGAAAACTCTTGATTTAAATAAAATATCATGTTCTTGAAAATGTCTTTCTTGATTTTTTAGTATAGTCACCTGCACTGATATCAGAGTTTCCATTATTGTATAGCCTTGAAATCTATCACTTTTTTGCAAGAGGTACTTCAGAAAATGTAGGTGAGTATGTAAGCCCAAATCTGCTGGGCTACACTGTTTACCATATCAAGATTCTAGTGCTTTCCCCTATGGATATTTCTTTCATTAGTACCTCCCCAGTCCCTAATGAATAATTTAAATGGCCAAGATAAATGGCTATTTAAGAGCTGCTATTTATGGCAGTGTTAACTCTGCTTCTTTTTCCAACTGAACACTTATATCTATTTCTGATCTCTCTTGTCACTGGTCTGGTTTGAATGTCTTCATTGTCTACTTTAAATACACTATAAATTAGTGTTTGCTGCTGTCCTTACAAATGTAGCTAATGTCATAATACTCTGAGGACAGGGCTAGCATCTATTCAGAATAGCCAAGCCATCTAAACACATTCATCTGTGAATGTAAAGGGATTACCTGCAGAGTAGTTGATTCACCATTGCATATGTACAGCTTCCACTGTCACTGTTAAGAATCTATTGTATCATTTATGACCATAATGGGCATGCAGCTGGGGGGAAAAGGGGGGGGGGGGGAAAGGTATTTTTATGTACAAAGAAATGAATGGCAACATGACATCAGATCCTCACTCCTAGAAAAACCATCCAAAATCCACAACCTTAAGTTACCACCCTTGAGCTCTGTAAAGCTACATTTTTTACTTGTTGTAGTAGTTAAATATCCAGTGTTTGATGCTCAGTAACTCAGCTGAAGCAATTTCTTGAAAAAATGCAGGTTACTGTTGGACAGTAGATTACTAAGTTATGTTTGCAAATCAAGATTAGTTGTACATTCCATGATTTTTGTATGTAAGGTGTAAACACCTTGTGATGACTCATGAAGGTGAAAATAGCAAAGGTTTTGCAGAGTCACTAATATGTTTGCTTTCAAGTGTAATAGAAGTAAAGAATGTTGAAATGACCTAGGAGTTGTTACTCAAGCATGTGAGAAAACTGGTCAAAATTAACAAAAAATGTAGAAGAAAGGATGAAGTGATATTCACTTGTGTAGCATTCTCTTACCTATTAAAAATAGCTTTAGTTTATTTCTGGAATAAATCAAATGGAACCAGTCTGAATCTCCTTTCATTGCAGAGAAATGACAAGACAGAAACTTAGTGATGTCAAACAAATCTACATTTTTTCTAAGTGTCAGTGTATAGACAAACTTTAGGGACTTAACCTTTGCCAAGGGTTTGTTGTGTAACTCTCCATTCTAAAAATCAGCTTGCTTTGATATTGGCTGTGATCTCCTGCTAGGATTCATTACAAGTATTTTTTCATATTTACATATTTGCATATTTACATATTTTCATATTTACTCCAATACATATTTCACAAATGGCATCCTGTTTTTCTCTGGTCAGCAAGGTGTGATCCTACTCTGTAGTCAGATATTATTTACACACGTGTGTGTGTATATATACATGTATATGTCATAGGGTTTCTGTTAGGTTAGGGTTTTAGTTTTCAGCTGTGACTGTCAGCTGTCCTGTAGCTCTATAGAACATTAATTGCAGTAGAGGCACTGCTGGTAACAGGCACAAGTTGAGGCTGCAAGGCCTCAGTATTGAGTCTTGTGACAGTTGTTTCATCTGAAACAACTTGACCTTGACCTGCCTGGAGCTTTGTTTATAATTGGTTTAGCTATAACAGGAACTTTGTCTAATGGCTATGTCTAACTTATTTTGATTCGTGTGTTATAGCCATTTAATTATATGGATAGTATAAACCAATATATTCTTCATAGAATAAAATATTTATAAGACTGGTACAAAGATATACTGTTGAAAAACAGGCATGGTATGATAGCTGAGGTCTTGAGAAGTGGGAGCAGAGGACACAATACACAGGGCATGGATGGGCACAAGCTGGCCCTAGAGACCTCTTGACTATCACATCTCACCAGTGCTCAGGATAGAGTTAGGAGAAACAGAACAAAGAGTGAATATGAACAGCTACATAAAAACCACCATACATAATATATTGGAAGTAACATGAATTCATAAAACAATGAAAAAAGAGCAAATTGTAAAAAACATATTAGCAAAGATAATAATGACCCAAGCTGGGACACAGAGGAGAGGAGAAGAGAACATCGATATCAACAGCACATGGCAAAGGACATGGGATGGTGACAACCAGCTGTACACCCAGATACCACAATCAAATGGACACTGTCAACATTAGGATTCTAAAATACAATGAAAGGGCTTATATAACATGAAAGAAAGGAACAGACATCAGAAAGTAGTTCTGCGCATGCTGTTTATGAATTTTAATTGTATTATTTTGAAACTTACTTTCTGTAACAGTGTTTTCTTTGTTTTAATTTATTTTTCCGTTAGAAAGAACTCTTCTCTAATAATGTCATGTTGATTATACTAACAATAAATTCATAGCTTTTCATATTCAGTATTTTTTCTGTTTGCCCTTAATAATCCCACAATATGATTTATAGAATAGGCTAGAAGAATTGATACATGATTAGATGTGACATTGCATACTGAGCTGTCAAAATCTGAACAGGTTAACTTGGTGTTCTTGAGTAGTCAAATAGAAAGTAAGAGTACATTCTATATATTTAATTGTGATTGGCCACCAGGGGCACAGATCTGACCTTTGTGAAGCAGGAGTTCAATCTTGGTTCAGCTTAACCAAGCTAAAACTTAAGTGTGTGTTGGCAGATTTGATTTTCATGGTGAATGAATCTTGAGTACTGTAAAATACTACGCCATTCTTTGAGTGACATGAAAACCATGACAGCTTTTTAAAATCAGCCTGCTGTTTTAATAGAGGTATTTATCCTATGGTTAATAGGCTTCCTAACCTGGGAATTTAGGATCTAAAATCAGAAAGATTAATTCTGGAAAACAAGAAGACTGTATTACAAAGATGAGTGAAATCGGGTGCCTTCCAAGTGATGGCATCACAAATTAATTATGTTGATTAGTGGAGAAGTCAGGAATTCCTTGATGTTGGGGACATGAATCTGATGCACAGATTGAGGGCCTGGACAGCCTGGAAGCGTCACAACAGTAGTTAAACTGTAAGTCTTCCTAGGAATTCAAACCAGAATGAAAGTTTTGTACACACATGGCATGGGAATGGTAACAGCCTGGATGAGATCTCATGTTGCTCAGAGCAGAGTCCTTCCCCAGGAAGGATCAGGAGCAGGCAGAGCAACTGGCTTGGAATTCATAAGATCAGTTCATTGTGGATAGGAGTTGTGTTAACGTACTTGGGAAACAACTTGAATTGGTGGATTAATTTTTACATGGATTATTTAGAGAATAGCATACACTTTTTTGTACCAATGTTCTCTTCATCTCATTTTTGGTTGGTTTTTTTTGTGTCTTTTTTAAAAAAAATTTCCTTTTATAGGAGATGTTCAATACAATATTTTCTCTGCAGTTAATTTCTCAATGTGAGCTTAATTTCATACATTAATTTTCCAATACTCTGTGAATTTACTAAGAAAAGTGAAATTCTGAGTGAAGTTCTCATTCAACAAGAATGTAGTACTTATTTTTCACTTTTATTTATTGATTAAAATTGTATCTTTACTATGTTCCTTTGGCTACTTATCAATTTAGCTCCTTTAACTCCATGATTCAATTTCTTTTATGTTAGGATAACTTCCATTTCACTTTTTTTTTGGTATATTGTAACATGTGCTTTGTTCTGAATTATTGAAACTGTTGAATAGTCATCACTGAACTCACTCCCCTTATTTGAACAATAAGCTATTAGTAACTCTATTGGAAAAAGTGAGTCTCAAGTGAACTTATTTTTTTTTTTAATCATGTGTTAAACAAGAGCTTGATGAAACCTCAAATTCAAGTCCATCAAGCTAGGTAGCAGCACCTGAAGTGTATGACTATGAACAACCAGGAGTCATATGACAAGAGCAGATTTATGCAAATTTTGTATAAATATGAATGAAACTAAAATTTATTCTCAATTTTAAAGATATTTAAGAATGATTCTTATAACAAAAACAAGATTAAGTAAGAGTAACCACCATGTGCCTACCTCCTGATGGATTTTTGGTCCTGATAAGAGCCTAGGGGTCAGATTTATTAAGGTATTTAAGTACCTAAGGAGCAATTAGGCATTGAGGTTTGTCAAAAGTGCTAATGATTGCACTGACAAAGAGACTTTTATTAATCACTGGTACATTAGGGATCAAGGTCTGCACCACTCGTATTGCCTATTTTCCAGCTATTGAACAACTCTTAAAGCTTAAATCTCAGCTGATTTATCAGTAAAACACCTTGTATGGTTAAACTACTCACAAGTAATTAAATACCAATTCAACCAAGGCAAGGGACTAAGGGTATATTTTCAAAATAACACACTTCTCTCACAGAGGCAGAGGCATTGTTATCAATCTAATGGAATTAACATCTTCATGAATATTAATCTAGGTAACTCTCAGGTGTAGGCAACCCATTATCATTAGTCAGCTTTTATGGATCAGACTGGGAAAGACCCTACCACTGCACCTTGTTCCTCAGGTGGTTGGAACCAACATTAGAAAAGAGCAACACACAGTTGGGGGGTATGCATGCTGACACTTTTCAGTTAGAGATTGTATTTAGCTTTTTGTTTTGGCAAAACCCAAGGTGAATTTCTACCAAGGTGATCAAAAGAAATTGGAGAGACATTTAATCCTTAAAGTATCTCTATTGTTATATATACAATAAAACTTAGCTGAGACCTATTGTTTTTGGCATTTTTTGATCATGGGTCAGTTTAAACAACATCAGGCCTGTGGGTGTGGTACATCTCTCTCAAAGGGAAAAGGATTTTTACTCAGAAGTTAGCCTCTTCTCCCAAGTAGCAGTGTGCCTTAAGTTTCACCAAGAGAGGTTTAAATTGGATATTAGGAACAGCTTCTTCACGGAAAGCATTGTCAGGCATTGGAATGGGCTGTCCAGGGAAGTGGTTGTGTCACCATTCCTTGGGTTATTTAAAAGTCATGTGGATGTCACACTGAGGGACATGGTTTAGTGGTGGACTTGACAGGGTTAGGTTAAGGGTTGAACTTGGCGATCTCAAAGATCTTTTCCAACCTAAATGATTCCATGATTTTATGATTCTATTAAACTACTCAAAGAACGTTATAGTTATTACAATACAAGCACAACCTCTTAGTTTTTTATCTAATTTTTGGCCTGGAAAACTGAAATTGAAACATAAGGCACACTTTGAATATGTTTAGATCATTTGGCTTCAAATTAATTTAGTCAAATTTTTTCCATTGTTGTGATTGTCAGAGTGTTTATTTTTGCCCTTTTGCAAATTTTCTGAAATGCTTTTGGTATCACAGTGCATTTAAACATCCCAGGCAACTGTTGAAAAGCAATGTGAAATCCGTATCTTACACAATCCAAAGTCAATCAAATGAAGACTCAGAAGATATTCACCTGAATAATTCAAGCAGGACTAGGCCACTGAGTTCAGAAAATTTTATAATCCCATTTCCAGTATCTTAATCCATTTACTTCTTTGGTTTCCATACTGATGCTGTCATACAGAGAAGGGAGACCAAACCTACTTTCACTTTTCTTTTATCTCATTGAGATACTTTCAGTAACATTAGGTATAATTTAATAATATCTTCCTTAATTTGATTTCTTCAAACATATGCAAAATTTGATACTTACAAAGTAACAGCAATGTCAAACTTCAGACAATGCCAGGCTAAATGACATGGGATCTAAGTCTGAGTAGGTGGAAAGGAAAATTTTGCTTGCAACTATTTCTGCTGATTAATACTCAATTTATGGAGGAAGTTGCCTTCCCTTCTAAAGGAAGGATTAGTACACATAAGTTTCTTGGATCTTTGCTAGTTTTGAAGATATTCTGTTTACATATTAAATGTTTCATTTTAGTAATTTTTGAAATTGAGAGGAAATCAGGTTTGAAAAAGGTGATGGCCCTAGTGCACTACACGCTTTGATGGTGAATAAAATAGAGTGATTTAATTTTGAGGCAGCACATTCCATTTGCAAGTTAAGTAGGAGAGAAAAGAAATTCATGATGTACCCATTCTAGGTGTGCACTGTGTGGAGTAACTAGGAAGAGAAAACTAACTAATAAACCATTAACTTGTGTGTGTCTACGGTTATGCAAATGAAATAATGTGAAATCACTAGAATATGGCACTCACCACAGTCAAAATCTGATTTGGACTTGCACAAAAGCTAGTGGGTGATTGAAGTCAATAGGTTGTAGATTTTTCTAGAGGAAAAAAGTGTAAGTTATTGTAACATAATTACAGTACTTGCAGTACATATAAGTAATGACCCGTGGTGACAACATTTTGGACAATATGGACATACTTCTTTTTCACACTTTATTTGTATCTATCATTTTGCACATTATCAGACTTCAAAATCAAATCAACATGGTTTAAGAAGTATCATTAAGAGACATAAAAATAATTCATACAAATGAGTTTGCCGTGATGTGAGAGGAATGGAGGCAAAGGAAGGAAAATGGAAGATTTTTTGCAAGGTACTCCTAGAATAAGAGTTGTTACTGTCATAATCTCCTTTCATTAAAGAGGAACCAACTAGTCCTTTTGGCTAAAAATTAAGGTTCTTGTTTGGTTGGTTTTTTCACATATCATAATATCTAACACTGAAATGAATTAACACCTGTAACAGGTTATTAGTTTTTAAAGTAAGTAATGAGTTGTCATCCAACTAGTAATGTGAAGGCAGCATTTTTGTAACTTTTAAAAGCACTCTGAATGCCATCTAAGAAGATAAAGAAATCTTAAAATCACCAAGAAGCTTATTTTGTGTAATCTTAGTAAACTCAGCCACAAAGTTCTTCTAATGCATGCGACTCAGCAGTTATCTGTAGGAAGATATTTACTCAGAAAATTAGTAGACCTAATAGGCAGAAGGCAAGCTTCGCAAAAGTAGCATTTTAAATGTGCATCTGGAAATATCTTTACAGGTTTTAAGCTCAGCACCTGAAGCACACCTATACTTCGAAAAATCATAGTAGAAATTAATTTGGGAACAATTCTCAGCATCAATCAGAAAAATGTAGTCTAAAAGAAACCTCTTACTAAGACTAGAGATAATTTCAGTATTCAGAGAAGGTTGTTCACAGGCTTGTTCAGCTTAGTCTTGAAAATCTCTAAGGATAGAGATTCCAATGTCTTTTGGGAAACCTGTTGCATTGCTCAATAAAACCCCCTGTAAAAGTCTTTCTTCCCTTGATTGTGCCCTTTGGCTTCTGCTTGTGCTATTGCTTTGCATCCCTGAAATGAGTCTGCTTCTGCCTTCACTGTAATTTCTCACCAGATCGTGGAAGGCTGCAACAAGGTTCCCTCTCCAGCTCCCTCTGCATCTCCTTGCTACTTACCTAATGGCTACATTTTTGTAAATGAAGCCACAGAAGAGGATAAAACCTCTGCCACCACAAGGGCACACTGTTGGCACAAGCCATAACAGGCACTGGAGATGGTAATTTAGCACTCAGAAAGGATTACAGGATTCCACCAGACTTGAATTTTAAGAACTGCCCTGAATTAATGACAACAGCATAAAATTATCGTCTTTCAGGATTTAACTGGAAAATAATAGAATTAAATACTTTCTTGTAACTATTCCACAGGATTTCACATGGTGTTAGGTAGTATCTCTATTATTCCTCTTGGAATTAAAAGTTAAGGATGCGAAGGGTACTTCTCACATCATCAGGTCAAATCCTCTTTCAGAGTTATAATCCCAGAAAAACATTCTAGCTCAGGCATATGTTTCTGGTGTTTGCACTAAGTGGTTCCAATACCCTAATGGTTAGAAAAACTGTTCTAATTCTCAGGCTAGAAATATTCAGCTCAAGTTTATAACCATTTGTAATTGTGTCAGTGTTGCCTTTTAACTGTAATATCTTTATCCTCCCCAGTAATAACAGTGCTGATATATTTATAGATGCATCCCTTCTTAGGCTTTCATTTCCTGGTTTCAAAAACTGAAAATCACAGATTGGAGCAGAGAATCTTCTCTAAAATGTTGTAGAATTGTATTACCCCTTAACTGCATCACCTTAGCATTTAACAGCTCCCTTAGTGTCTGTCTCCACCTATACTATGTTCACTCATTAAACATCTGACCTTACCCGTTGTTCTTTTGGGAGACTGAGGGATTTGATTTGGTTTCACATGTGTTCTGAGAGAGCTGTGATCATTGGACCACTAACACATATTTCGACCTCCTTTTCTCTGTCACTTAGAAACTTCAAGTTACCCAAGTTTTGGGTGTTTTCCCTTTCCCATCTTTTCTGTTTGCCTTTGTCAGCTGTAAATAAAATGTATCTATGTGATAGATGGGCAATATAAAAAAAGTGAGATGATCTATTTGAGTAAAATTCCCAGGTACACTTCTTGTATTGGAATTTAATTGAGTCAGAGAAGCATTTTCTTTCCTATAAAGTTATTGGTCCAAATATAAAGAGCAGTTTTTATGGTTTTAAACACTGTGAACCAACTCTCTTTGTTACAAAAATTAAAAGGGTGGATATGCAAGAGAAAGTCAGCCTATCACTCATCATAAATTTCACAATATAATATACAATATATGGAAAGGTTTTCTGGAGATGTTAAACAGGGGTCAGAGAAAACTAATACTATCTCTACAGCATGAAGAGATGCAACCTTCAAAAGTCATGAAGATTAAGAGAATATCAGCAAAGGACTAAGTTAGATATTTCTTATTATTGAATATTAATCAATTTATCTATAAGAAAAACTATGAAGAAAGGATTAATTTCTAGGAAAATAGAGTTTGTATTGATACAGAAAGTATAATTCTCATGTTATTTTCTGCCCTTTTTTTTTCAATGTTGAAAGGCTGTGCACCTTTTCCGTTCTGCATAACATTAAAGAAAAAGATATGTATGATCAGAGCAAAGACAGTAGCAAACTTAATGGATGAATACCATCATTACCATATAATTGAACCTTATGAATACATTTCTAAGTGACTTATCTACTTCTTATTTTCAATATGCAATCTATTTCTACTGGTATCAGTAATAGCCTTATAAAGCAGTTTTCACTTTAAATGGTAGCTAAGCTGTGTCTTAATATTCATAGATATCTGATGAAGTACCAGTATTAATAGCAAAGGACCAGTTTTTTAAAATGTGGCTTGTAGTTTTTTAAAATTAATTTTGAAGGAGAGTTTTATGTATTTTTTGTGTATTTTTTGTAATGAAGTTTGGGCTTTCATAATTTTAAAAAGGATTTGATTTGTTTCTGCTAAGCATTACCAGGTAATTCAAGGACACATGTTAATTAATTTCATTCTAAAATGTCTAGTCATGCCTGTTAGCAAAAGAAAAAAGGGTTATAGGTAGTTTTTTATATGCAAATCCCATGAGTCATCTAAAATTCATTTGTAAATGAACATTTTTCATTCAGACAAAGTGCTTAAGGTTAAATTAAATAATATCAAGGACAAAGGTATCCCTACCTGACAAAGAAATAAATTAGAAATATAAATAGACCCAAACAGTGACCTATTGGATTTACTTAAATCTATATAATATTTTTCTACTTGGAGTTTTACTAAGAAACCTTCTTATTCTCCCATAAAAACAGCAATTAAACCTGTATGCTGTTTAAAGATACTCATCACTTCTCTGCCTTTTTGTTCGTCTTGCATCTTCTGCACCAGACAAGTTGTGGCATGAGCCTTAGTAGAGGTAGGACTAAGATTTTGCCTTTTCTACAAGATACAACAAAACCCCACCCAAGCTCATTGTCTTTTACCACAAGCCAGCTTGCTGGTCCCCAAAGCAAGGTGCCAAAAAAGAAAGTAGATTTTAGATTTCATAAACAACAGACATCTTTCCCCCATCTAATCATGGTTTTAGCTTAAATTCATTCCTGTTAGTGAATCACACCTGCTTGTAGGAAGAAAGAAGACAAACTACTCAACAGCCTACTAATATAAAGCAGCAGTGGATTTTAATGGTTCGTCTGATGAAGAGAAAATGCAACCAGCTAAAACCACTGGAGTTAGAAGTAATGACTTGCAGTTGAGCTTATAAGTTTCATAGCTTCCTTTTTCCACATACTTGATTTAATCTCCACTGACAGCTGATATATATAAATAATAGTTCAGGTGATACTGATTCTTGCCCTACAGTAGTGAAAGTGTAAGGTCTGAACCTAAACCCTTAACTGTTTTGGTTCTTTCTTTGCATTTACATTGTATCATCTCAACTATTATATCACAATACTTTTCTTTCTGAATGTTAATGTAAACACACCCCTCCTGATCTCAAAATGCATGTTTTAAGACCAAAATTGATAATCAGAATTATTAGTGTTGTACACTCAAAACTTCTGCGTGATGAGCATAGTAGTGGAGCACTAAGGGTGATGGAGGTGAAAAATTTTTTGTGTTTATTATGGCGATTACATTAGTTGAAAGTGTAATTAATACTGGATTAGTCAGCTCATATTCTTAGACCAGTTTTGTGCTGCTTTACATTATATTATCCATGAAATTTTCATAATTTCTAAGGTATTGTAAGCAGCGTTTCTCTCCAGTTCCAAGTTGAGGGCTGGCCCTGAAAAATGTAAATTCATTTAGATGTTAGCAGATAATTATAATAAATTTCATTTTAATAATATTCTTTCATATTGCCCTAATTTTTCTTAGTACATAATTGTAGCTTCTTTCCAAAATTTCAGTCACAGACTTCACTATTAAATTTCCCATACTATCAACCTTTTCCATTCTTATACCCTTAAAGAATATGTACTAGAAGTCCTTGGGAGAAAATACCTAGAAACTAATTTATCAGGTGCTTCAGGTGTAAATGGCAACTAATAAATACACTGACAGTTTAAGTAGTAATTTTTTTCAATACCTCTTTTATAAAGGAAGGACATCATTCACTGATCTTCAGTGTATGTCTGGAGAAAAGGATTTTGCAATTCATCATAGATTGCCAAGAACAGAAAATATATTTCAGACAATAAAGCAGCTGCACCTCTGTCTAAAGAGATAAGAAAGGCTCTTCACATAAGTGATTTATAGAGTTTATGTTAGCTAAATGTTCAAGTCTGAGCAAAATTAGTCCTACATTTTCTTCTGGTCATAGTATTTTAATCTGTCTACCACGATTTTTCCATAAGTGCTCCGTATCCTTCTGGTGGATGTTAGCCCATAAAATAAAACTGGTGAAAGGCAGTAAGAAAGACAGTCTATGGTCTACTGAGTCAACAGTGGGAGACTGTGCCTCAGGCTAGCATGCTTTATTTTCTTCCTTAGGAGCATATGTTCTCAGTAGCTAAAACCAAGAAATTTCAGGGTAAGATGTGTAGGCCACTAGGAATACAGCCTTACCACATTGAAACTGATAAAGCAGTGATAAACTGTTTTCTAGGTTGTTCGCTACTTATTACTAAGTTGTTCTGGGCCAGTTAAAATATGCAGCTTTTGTGTGTGTGTGTGTGTGTGTGTGTGTGTGTGTGTGTGTGTGTTTGTGTGATTATAAACCAAAATATTTCGCATTTGTGGCTCACAGCAATCTAAGTGGGTTGCAACTCAAAGACATTATATTAATATTCTGTGTGCAGCCAACTGAAAAAATGATGCTCTGGAGCCCTTCAGTTCCCATCTAGTCTGAAAATACTCCATAAAGGGAAGAAGAAATTAATTCAACTCCAAAGAATCTCTATTTCTACTTTCTATTTCCTGATACTAATATCTATATTTAAAGAAAAATAAACAACATCCATAGTAAAAGAAAGGGCATGCATACAACAACAAAGGAAATGGAAATCCTAAAATGTAAAAAAACCTGTCACAAAAATATCTTGCCTGATTATACATGGACAAATAGCTGAGGACAAATGACAATAGGATATCATAATTTCATTCCTTCAAAAAAGAAACAGTATTGATCTCTTAGTGAAGAGTTTGTTCATGACTCATGGGTATAGAAAGGAGATTACCATGCCAGTGGCTATGAAAAAAACTACACTACTTAAGATTAACTGTGAGGTTTTCGCTTCCTCTGTTGTGGGTTCAGGGAGCTGCAGAAGGACCAGTGCTGATCCTAGCAACATCTTTATTAAGTCTGTATTAAATGAGACTAGAATACTTCATGATGTTGGCTTCAAGACAATATTTCTTGATGACATTTTTTTGAGACTTATATGTTTATTTTCCAGTCTATGTGTTATTCCTCCCATTGTTGTCAACTTTAATGTTGGGATATTTCCTAATGAAATATTCAGCAAAGAACACTGAATTGAAATATACTGAATGTGTGCATATAAATAATTCTCTTAATAGGGGACATAATACTGGTGTTACATAATTTATGTATTAATAATGTTAGTGAAAAGATGGAAGTAAGGGAAAGAGTATTGGAAGATATTCTAACATATGTATGTAGCTTTTCTTAGCAGACTTAAAAAGGACTGTAGTGACTTTGTGATCATTATACGCCTAGGCTCTTCAGGAACTTTGATCCTGGATTGCTCCACACCAACATAAATATTATTACAGACATGAACTGTTAGAATGAAGCTCTCTACAAGACAATTCCAATAAAGATGTGCAAGTTTTTTAGGGATACTTTTTTTTTTCATATTTCTCAAATTTCTTGATACTTGCAAGCAGAAAAGGTAGAGTAAGTGTTCATTATCACAGCAGAGTATAGAGCTACTGATCATAAAAAATAAGAAGATCTAAGGGTAAAATATATATTCTAGTAGCTTTATTCATGTTTTCTTTTTCTAGAACTAAAGAGCAGCTGTTCCAATTAATGTGGGGTTTTTTTTTTCCTTTTTATTGCTACAGCTTTTGAATTTTTCTGGAAACAGAGATAGATATTACATGAACTGCAATCAAGGGCAAAGTTGAATTGAGGTTAGAAAACACTGAAAATAGTTCAATTTTGTGATTAAAAGGATGGTCAGTATGTAACCAGGAATGCCATGAATTTCATTGCTACTGAATGAAACCAATACTGTTATGTACTTTTTATGCACTGTGTGTGACCTTGAATCTGAAAAATGAGATATCTCTCTTTCCTCATTTTTCACATCATTAAAAACCAGTCATCTGTGCCTCCCAGGAAGTCTTCCAAGAGATTAACTTCCAGATTGAAGGAAAAAAAGGTGTAAAGTAAAAAATGTGGTCTACTTAAAAAAAAGAAAAAAAAAAAGTTGCCCCTGTATATAGACAGAAAACAAGTGACTAGAGTTATAGATTCTGAAGCCAACCATTAGAATCATTAGCCTGGCTTTCTGTAAATCACAGGTAAATAACGTTTATTATTTATTATTTATTGAGTGTAAGATTTTTTTAAAAAAATTGTCTTTTTTTTTCACTTCTTGCTATAATATTTGTTTATTGACTCTCTTAAAATTGTCCGTGTTATTTTATCTTTGGATTTGCTTGAACCAGGTTTAGCTTACCTGAGACCTGCAGTTATGTGAGACTAAAAAAAGTTACTTTATCCTCCTAAAGGTAATTGCATTTTGTAGTAGAATTTCCAAGGCAGAATTAAAACAATTTTTATTGCTAGGTTTTTTTCCTGAACTATGACAAAACTATAGACTTTGGATCTCTGACAAATTCTGTTAGAAATATTCCACTTCATCACTTGTTTTTATTAACTGTTCCTTTCTAAGATCTGTAAGTTAACTGGTTTTTTTCATTAAATGTACAGAATTTTTATTTGTGATTTTATTTTGTCAGATATGTATCTACATCTGCCTTTATTAACCTGATTTTCTGTCTCTTTAGAGAATTAGGTGGGGTTTTTTAACAAATATAACAGCATTAATCACATTCGTAACCTTAACCTTTAATTATTTATTAGATAAATCCTCTATCAGTTTTTCCATGTATTTTGCCTATGTGAAAGTTCACTTAAGTGGCTCTTGGGATCATTCTGTTGCCTCATGTTAAACCAAGCATTTTTTCAATTTTCTGGCACTTCCACTACTAAAAGAAACAAACAAAATAAGAAAAGCAACTCAGCACTGTTCTCAATACTGTTAGAATGGCAAAAATTAAACTGTCTGGACCTAGTAACTTTAAAAGCTTATTCCTATCAGTGCAATTTAACATGCTCCCTAGTTGCTAAAGGCTGGAAGGTACTTCTTCTGGGAACAGCTTAAATTTGATTAGTATTTTTAAGGAAAAGTATCTAGGCTTGTTTATTAATTTTTTAACCACCAAGCACAAATAATGACTTGACAAATCAATGAAAATCTCTTACAAGAACACTGGAATTACCTGTTTGTTTAATAGTCTTGGCAATACAGGCAGTATAATCCCAGTTGTTTGGAGCATGAAAAGGTTTGATCTTTGCAAGCTTTCCTGTTAGGATTCTGAAAGCTGCAAGACTGGAGTGGTGACATCTAAAACTTTGTGTACCTAGCTGTTGATTATTCTTGTATTTCTGACTTCATACAGGAACAGATGTTAGTTGACACTTTTTGTTTAATCTTACACACATGCTGAAATTGCCTTTGGAGACTTGTGTGAATACGGAGAGACATGTTATTATTGAAAACTGAAGCCGTGTGGAAACAAACGAAGAAGAAATATAGATTCTGGTGCAATACTCTGATCAATCTGGCCTCATCAATACAAGAGTTTTTAGGATTTTTTCTGTTGTGCAAAGCCAAGTGCTTACCTCATTTGGGATCTATTTGCTGGTCTAGTTCATATCTGCTAGCTCAAGGAAAAAATGGTAAAAAATATGTCTCTATTTTTCAAACACATCTATTGCAATTTCTATACATACACACTGAAAAAGATAGTAAGTATTCTCCATCTAGAAAAAAATCATTATATCTAGAATGTGAGCTCTTATATGTTTCCTGTAGCCTCCCATCAGCATATAAACTCAAAACCCACATACATTCAAACAGTATTTGAGGTTTATTAAAAATCATTATTCTAAATATAGCATGTCTATATGCCACTGTTTATACCTAGACTTTTGTAGTTACTGAACAACCCATAGGCTGTTGGAAGAATACACATATGCACATGTGCACATGCACACAAATATTTATCTCTCTATCTCTTGCTAAGCAAGGTTGCTGACATCCTTTAATCAAGAGATTTAAATGCTTTGTGCTAACTTTTGGGTTATACTGATTGTTTAAGGTACAATCAAGGCTTGAGTGAGGTTTCAGATGGGTGCTGTGATCACTCAGTTGCAGAACTGGACTCTGTTGCCCTTTGGTGGTTGCCTGCTTGTGTGCATATTAGCTAATCGCAATGTCTAATCATCAAATTGCAGCAGTCTGTGATACTTAAGCTGTGTTTAAAGGAGGAAGAGGCATATGTCTTCTGAGACCAGTATCTAAAGAGTTAAGTTCTTTTCCTGACGACCTGCTAAAACGGGGGAAAGTTCAGGCCTCAAACAGTGTCTTGTATTAAGTTTCTGGGCAGTCACTCATGCAAGTTTTGTCATTTAAAGTCTACAGCATCACTAGGCACCCTGGTGCTTCATAGTCCTCCTTATTTACTACCTGACTGCATAACCTTGGAGCAACATGATCTACATGTCTGCTTGATGCTTGTATTGATTTTTTTGAAAATGCTTTCAACGTTGTACCACAACACAGGTAATAAACTTAGGTTCGTATTGTCAGCATCTTACATTTCTTGATGTTTGTAGAGCCATTTATTCACACATGATTTGTAGCTGCACAAAGTTGTGGGACACTGAAAAGCAAGACTGTGTAGAGAGAGAACAAAATTACAGGAAGCAGCACACACTTCACATATCCCACAATTTACTGATCAAGATTTAGATTCACTGGACTACTTGACAGGCAAATTCCATCTTTAGAACAAGAAAATTCCCAGAGAGGTCCAGCTAAGCAGACATACATGAGAGGTGATGTTGCAAAGCAAATCCAGGATTCCTGGATTTTTGAAGCAGTTGAGGGAGGAAAATAGTCCATCTTGCTGCTTGTACGTTTACCTGTGCTCCAGATGACTTCATATGCCTAGCTTTTGTTATTTTTTCAAAAATTTATTTTAAAAATATATTTACATGCTGCTCATAAGGTCTCTCGACATGAATGTTCAGTCTGCTCTCTCATTTTTGGGACACAACATTGTGTAAACTCACATAAAAGCACCATCTTCTGTCATGATAATACTGATGCATGTATGTATTACCTGCTAAAAAGTAAAAGCAGAAAAAATTATTAATACTGAATATCAATTGCTAAACTCTTAAAGAGCTTTTGAGTAAAGCAAAAAAACTGTTTACACCTCAGCATATCTCTGCTTTCTTATAAAATACAACTGATGGACTGAAAGACAATATTTTTGAAATATGATTCCTCTACTCTGCTTGTAATGCTACAGATTTCATTACATATGACTCTGGATTTGGCCAAATCATAGCTGTATTGCTTAAAAGAAACATACTTTTTCTCATTACATATTGTGAGGTTTATACATTGGTTAAGTTGGAAGGAAAGCTGTTCAAGATAAAACCCATTTTTATTTGTGCCTTAAAAGAGAAGAGCAGCACATAGTCTCCAATTCTTCTCTATCTGGTTGCCTTACTCTGTTTTTCCTTTGGTTAGCTGATGGGAAATTAATTCTCTAAGATCAAATATTTTTTAAGAGCCAAACACTGAACAACTCTAAGAAGAAATTTTACTCAGTATTTAAACTCTCATTAAACTTGACAAGTTTGCAAGATTAAGACCACAACCAACAAGAGCAGATCTAGTAATGGTTAAAATTATTTATATCCATTATGTTTGAGTGAAAGGCAAACTTTGATTAATATGCTGTAATTAGAAATACAGCCAACCAGCTAAGGGCAGTTTTTCAGATCTGCTGCAACATAGCAAAAAGTTCTTGTTAATAAGGAAGTGAGATGCAAGAACCCATGTCTGTTTTGACCTGTGGAAGATTTCCAGGGCTCCTTCTTCCTCTATGTTCTGCAGGAAGATAACTTGTTCATAATAGTAATAATCATTTATTGTGCCAGGTGTAAAGCTCATTTTAACTGCAGAAGTGGAGGTTCTTATGTTAAATACTGCCTATTCCTGGGCAAGGAATCTCAGTAGTGTTGGCATGCATTCAGCTTTCTGAAAATAATGTTTTGACTCCTGGCACTAGGCTGATGTTAAACTAAGATGGACAGACAGAGCTTCATCTCACCTAATGTCCTTGTCTTAAATATGCCTGTGTTATCTAGAGGTTTAAATGATATGTAGTTTGGACTAGGAAAATGTCAACACCATGTGACTAAACAGAAGTGGGTTTATTTGAATTAGAAAAAGAGAAAAATGTGTGGACTAGCTGAGACTTTCACTTTAATTTGATGGAAAAGTCCACCTATACACCTGTATTTCAGGAAATACTTATGGACCACCTGAAAGGAGAAAGCACACTATAGGAATCTTCCTGAAAGCCTGAAATAAAACTTTGAGAAATGTGAGCTGGGTTACAAGAATCATTTATGAAGTGTGCAGTCTTCATCACTATCTTATGAAAGTATCCCTAGGAATAACAAGACAAATTCAGGTCTTGGTTGTGCTTCATAGAGTTTAATCACCTCCTATTTGAGACGGAGACTGAACTAGAAGTGATGTGTGTGTGCTCCCTCACTGCCCAAAGATAAATATCTGACGTCCTTTGCTCTCAGACTTCATTCTCTCTTACCTGGATCCCTGGCTTTGAAGTGTTCCGTTCAATTCTGCAAGATACCTCATATACCACTACAATAGACTGCTATATGTTTTCCCCTCATTTCGACAATGAAATTAATTTTCATCATTTTGCTGCAAAAGAAAGTCCTTAAAAATTAATACTGATTAAATTAATTTCACTGAAAGTAACAAATACACCTCTCTACCAGTGGTTCCTTCAGTCCTGTGAAAGACAAAACTACTGCAGAAAAGAGGGCTGCCAGTGAAAAGTGGTCTGAGTCAGAGCTGTGCAGTTTTTAAAGGTAAAAAGTTATTGCTGGGCCATTGGAAAACTTGACCTTAAACCCCTAGTAGAGTCTAAGGGAGGTGTGTGAGGGAGTGTTTTATCTTCCTTTTTTAATCTTTTTGTTTTATATTTGTCAAATATTAAGATTAGCATTAATTGCTAATAAGAGGCTGACACTGATTACAATAACTATGCTGAAGATATTGGATTTTGACTGATGTACACCAGGTAGGATCTAACTTTTAGAATGTTTCCACTTAGCAAGAATCCTTTTGCTTCTGTCATATGCTTTTGAGCCATTTACCATACCACTTCCAGAAGGATCTTTCCTTTCAATAGCCATCAGCAGTTTCTGAAAGCTTGCTGGTTATTCTTTTAAAAGTTGCAAGGGAGAGGGTGGAGAAAAAAAAAAAGGCAAAAAAAAAAAAGCATATTAATAGGCATATTTTGCCCCCAAATTCCATATATTTACCCTACACCAGAGCACTTCCAGTTTGCTGAAGTATTTTGTAGAGGTCAGAATAATGCATTAAATATCGCATTTTATATTTCACAGAATAATCACATAACATAACCCATCCCCTTCTACAAAGTCTAACAGAAAATGGCAAATTTTGTGCTAGAAAAATGATAACTGCTTTAAAGCTTTAGGTTCCTATTTCTTTGGGACACACTGTACTCTTCAGTGTTTATGCTCATGTGCCCTGTCTATATTCACAAAGCAGTTCAAGGCAGGGGCAGAATGTTCCTGAGCCAGAACAGGGAACAGAAGAAATCTCAAGTGGACTTCACCTGGTACCTGTTCTGAAAAAGCTGTACTTGTTCAAAAGTGTTATGGCTGTTAATTAGTACCTCTACTGCAGTGTACTGAAATGGCTTGGCTAGAAAGCATCACAGTACATGCATCATCAAATAAAAAGATAAGTTAAATATCTCAGTGCTTCATTGTGCATATGTCTGCCAAGATTAATATTTAGCTGATACAGTTTTTTTATCACAGCCAGTGAAGCTCATGGAAAGTGATTTTTTCAGGTATGTGATAAAGTAAGTATTCCTGTTTCATTACTCACAAAGTATTATAGGCCACAGTAAAATTCAGATGGTTTTCTTGAGATAGAAAGTTCCAGAAAAGACATTTATAATATGAAATGCTTTATGATATAGCAATGGAGTATTTTTCTTGAATATTTTAAATTTTCTTGCTCTGTGTCTTTATCTGCCTCTTGTTTAATTAGGAATAAAATGCTAAAAGTAGGTTTAAGTGGCTATAACCTAGGCTCCTGAAGTTTGCTAGTCCTTCTGGGGTCCTATAACACATGTCCACACAATGTCTAGCACATTTAGGGAAATTTACAGCTATATAGTCAAATACTGTATTTTTAAGTGTGCCACAGATGGTGGCTCTTGCTGTGCAACCACTCTTTGCATCACTGACTGACATAGTTACATTGTCCACGCTCTCACTCGCTGTTTTGCTAGGACTGGCCTGAATGCTCACTAGCTAAGTTCTTCTTAATTTCTAGAAGAATAAAGGAATATAATTAAATTAAATTCTAAGCAAAATTTTTCTCATTCTCTTCTTGGGTTGTACCTTACTACTTCTGTCTCTGTCATAAAGAATATTTAAAGACTAGAAAACACATCCATCTTAGGCCCTGTGCTCTTCAACATCATAAATGATTTGGACGCAGGACTGGAAGGGACACTAAGCAAGTTTGCAGATGATACAAAACTGGCAGGAGCTGTTGACTCCCTCAAAGGCAGGGAAGACCTGCAGAGAGACCTTGACAAATTAGAGCACTGGGCAATCACCAGCTATATGAAGTTTAACAAGGGCAAATGTCGGATTCTGCACCTGGGATGGGGCAAGCCTTGCTATGTGTATAGACTGGGAATGAGACGATGGAGAGCAGCACTGTGGCAAGGAACCTAGGGGTCCTGGTTGAATATGAGTCAGCATTGCCCTGGCAGCCAGGAGGCCCAACTGTGTCGGGGGGGGCATCAGTCAAAGCATCGCCAGCTGGTCGAGGGAGGGGATTGTCCTGCTCTGCTCTGCACTGGGATGGCCTTCCCTTGAATATTATGTGCAGTTTTGGGCACCACAATATAAGAAAGATATTAAGCTAGTTTGTGTCAGGGAGGTCCAGGTTGGGCATTTGGAAAAGTTTCGTCCCCCAGAGGGTGATTGAGCACCGGAACATGCATCCTCAGGAAGTGGTCACAGTACCAAACCTGACAGAATTCAAGAAATGTTTGGAAAATGCAAGAAACATTTGGACAATACTCTCGGGCACTTGGTGTGACTCTTGGGGATGGTCCTGTGCAGGGCTGAGAGTTGGACTTGATGCTCTTTGTAAGTGCTTTCCAACTCAGCACATTCTATGATTCTGTTATTCTGTGACTCTGTGTCTCTACCACTGTTTCAACCGCAGGTATTAGCCCTCACAGCATAACTTCAATACATCAGGATTTAATTTAAATATAAATAGTAAAATGAAAACTAACAATGAGGTGATAAACCAGAGAGATAAAAAAATAATAAGAATCATCATTTTGCTGCTATGAGAAAAACCATGCAGTGGCATATATCAGATACTTGGGAATATGTCTAGGCATTTACATTAATTTTGCCTTAATCATCTGTTTGAATTCAGAGAAACTCAGCTATGAATATGACTTTGGTAATTAAATGCCTGTGCTACCCAACCTATCATGTTGTATTCCCATAGAAAGTACAGTTATAATCTATATTTCTACCAATGAGCACTGGAAAAATAAGTGCAAGCACAGAACAGAAATGCACCTAGTGGAAACTCTAAAGCTGGTGTCTTGAACAACTCCTTGGTAGCAGTACAGGTTTTAATTGGTGTGCTTTCCCTCTGTTTCTCTGACCTCTTTTCCGTCTCTGTCTGATGCTTGCATTAGCATTCTTGATGTTATGGCATGAACTGGACTGATGAGATGATTCAGATCCAGATCACTTAGCTTGTACATTATTAAATGTTGAACCTCACTCAAAATAATTCTCTCACATAAGCCACAAACTAGGAAAATATCATCAAACATGTTATGTTATAAATTACAGCAAGAGACACATGCACATCCTTTGCCTTCCCAAATATCCACCACTTCATCCTGTTGATTGTGCCTGAAAGCCCTATGATAGCTCACAGTGACAAAGCTCATGCACTAGGGGTAGTGTCCTGGCTCAGATAGGCAGATAGTCCCTTTAATTTTCCCTCTGCATTTGATATTTGGTAACTTAACCTTCTGAATGGATAGGTACTCCCAACGAGCACTTTCCAGGGCCTGGTTCATTTCCAGATGAGCCTATTATGTGGGGTTTTAATTTAAAGGCTAAGTCTTGATAACAGCTCTGCGTTCATAGTTTGGATGTCAGTGCCTTAAGGAAAGGATGTGGCTTGAAAAATAGCTCTGGAAACAAGAAGTATTTTTCCTTCTGAGAATAGCTCACCACATTTACTGGGACCCAGTGCTTAAATTCTTAAGCATTTGCAGCATCTGTTTTTAATCAGCTGATTGAAGACTTGATCCAAGGACATAGAGACTTGTGGTTCCAGAGACATAATGACTTAAATCCTTATTATGAAGAAGACCACAATCTGTCATTCACTAAAGTCTTTGTAATGATGATAGGCAAGTTGGTGGACCTAAGCAGGCAGTTTGTTTTTCACAAGTAAGTCTGTGAGACTTACTTCTGCTGCCTTTGTTGGTGTTTCATAAATAGTAAAACATGAAGGTGGGTGTCGTCAACCATCGTGCAAACCTTTGAAGCAACAATCAGTCACAATCCCAGGAACTGCCTTCCTGCAGCATATCTCCTATATTTAAATACGACACCTGGGAAGATTCTGTCAGTATCATCCCAAGGCAGGGTTTCTTGGGGGTGGAAAACACTCATACTTCATTAAACTTGCCTCATGTCATTATTTGGAGCGAAAGTATAGAAGTAGGAAAAGCTACTAAAGATATATTGGGTAAGGTGCTGTACTCTCAGCACGCTCATGGTGGTTGGAAGCTGGGAAGAGGAGGCTGCTCCTAGCCACATAAAACATCACCAATTTCTTGTCAGAAAGCTTTACTGGGATTTTTTCTGACATCAATGTCATTAAACCATCAAATATCGTGGGCGGGGATTGGTCCCGCGGCAGACCCAGCGGCACATTTTGTATGGGAAATAGGACACACGAGATGTGACCCACAAAATGGCGTTTATTAAAACAAGATGACAGTTTATATACAGAGGGATACAGAAGGTTCAGGAACAGAGGTGGGTGTCTTGCTAGGGAACATCAAATCCTGAGAGTTAGTGATAAGGGAACTTGGGAAGATTGGCCGTGGGGAATATGTCTGATCACGCAAGGGGAAGGGAAGGCTAGGGAAGAATGGAAGGAGTGGCCTGAGGGCACAGACAGGGGAATCTGCAGAGGCTGCAAGGCTGTGACCTTGTAGCTGGGTCCCAAGCAGTTCTGTGCAGCTGCAGTTGCTAGGAGACTTTGAGATAGATCTCTTCTGCTGAGCCTTCCTTGCAGCTCTCTTGCATTTCTCTCCACTCTCTGTAGGCCTCTTCTGGTCCACCCCTGACATCTCCCCCTTTTCTGTTTTTCAGGACTGGGAAAGCTTGGGAAAAACTTTTAGTCATGGATTTTTTAACACAAAGAATTAGACAGGGAAGGAAGACAAGGATGGAGAAAGTGATAATTAGAAACAAAATGATTCCTTTAACAACCTTGTTGGCCCAATTAGAAAGGGAAGGAAAGTGGAGCCAACTAAAGAGACCTGAAAACCCTTTGTCTTGGTTTATGGTGATGTCACTAACAAGTTGTTTTAGAGTGTTGATGCTTTGGAACACACTCTCAGAGTGGTCTGAGAAGTTCAGACAACACAGCCCTTCAAAGTCTTGGCAACCATGACCATGGGCAACAAGTAAAAAGTCAATGGCTGCTCTATTCTGGAGAGTAGCTTCTTTGATTTTCAGGGTGTCCGCTAGCAGGTCCCCAATGGCACGAGAAGTGGCACTGGCTTCTCCGGCCATCCAGCAAGCCATGTGGGCTAGAGTGGAGAGGGCTTTGGCTGTACCAATGCTGGCCATTGGAAAACTACCCCAGAATCTCTGAGTGCGGGACCAAATTTGAAATTTGAGGTCACAGTGGTGGGACATTGATTTTTAGTCTATCCTCCTTGGCTGGATTGTTTTGAGGGGCCTTGTGTGCTGGAGGTACAGAGTCAGGAGCGACTGGGAGTGGTCTAGGTTTGGTGCGCATTAAAATGAAGGATCTTTTGTTTTGAATGAGTCTGGGTTTGTCGGAAATTTGGCTCCTGATTATTTGCAATTTACCTGGGTTGTACAGAGTAAGTTTTCCAATGGTACACAGGCCTCCCACTGGATTTTTTGGGATGCCTTGCCACATTCTATTGCCACAGATAAGAAAGTAGGTGGAAGACAGTTTTGTGGGTCCAGAGAAACGTTCAGTAGGAAGAAGGTAAGGTTGGGAGTTATTGCACCAAACGGTGGTGTTAGTATAGATGGAAGAGTTGGAAGATAGGTTAGATTCTAGGACAAAGCGATTAGCAGTGGATTTGAATCTAAAGCAAATGGTAGCGACAGATGAACCTAAAAGGTCTAGCTCTTGGGGATCAGTGTCTAGGGAACCTAGACGAAGAAGGGTTTGGGAGATAGTGTTTGGAGACAAAAGGAGATTACTTTCAAGGGAAGTGTTTTGGATAAACCTGTTCCAGTCAGGTATACCCACAAGACAGCTTTTAAATGGGTGACTCATGCTGTCGAGGGAAAGGCACATTGTGTTGGTGGCTTTGGCCAGGGTGATCCAGACATTTTCTGTCGGTTGCTGTATCCAGTCTGGAACTGAGAAGGCTGAGGTGGTCCAAGGTGGAACAAAGAGGAGAAGGATCAGGAGGGTCTGGAGTCCTCTAGGAAGGGCTTGATCCTTCTTGAGGGAACCCAGCTTGGACCTGTATCAGTGAGTATGCATGCACGACCTCTTCCCCAGGTTATGATGGGGAAAGGCCCTAACCATTTGTCAGATATTAAGTCTTTGAAAAGTACTTTGGTTTTTTCAATGGGAATGGAGTTTGTCTTGGTAAAGTGTATAAAAGCTGGTGCCTGCCCGTCCTCAATCCTGTTAAGGAAGTTGAGGCTTTTTGCAGACACTCGTGTGGGGAGAGGCCACCGCTCTTTCGTTTCTGCCTCTTCAACATGGATTTAAGTGTCTGATGAGCTCTCTCAACAATTGCCTGTCCTGTGGGAGAGTGGGGAATGCCAGTGCGGTGCTCCACACCCCACAAGGCCAAAAACTCCTGAGTTTTCTTTGCTAAATAGGCAGGTCCATTGTTGGTCTTGATTTTTTTGGGTACCCCCATGTGAGCAAAGGCTGTGGTGAAATGCTTCTGTACATCACGGCTCTTCTCACCAGAGTGTGCGGTGGCCACAATGTAATTCGAACAGGTGTCAATAGACACATGAACAAATTTTAATTTCTCAAAAGAGTCAATGTGTGTGACATCTGTCTGCCAGATTTGCAGTGGGAGTAAGCCTCAAGGGTTTACTCCTTCTGCAGGCAGTAGACAGATGAGTTGGCAGTCAGGGCAGGCTGAAATGATGTCACCAGATTGTTTTTGAGTGAGGCCAAATTCTTTTTGTAGCGCTTGGGCACTCTGATGGAAGAAGTCGTGGGAGAGTTTGGCTTGTTCTAACCGCTGTGGGATGACAGCTGACCCTGCTAAGAGGTCAGCTTGGTGATTCCCTTCTACTATTGGACCAGGAAGTGTAGTATGGGAGCGAACAAGAGTGATAAAAAATGGTGAAGAGCGGTGATTTGCAGCAGAAACCCATTTTTGGAATAGCCAAAATAACTGTTCATTTTTAATTTCTTTGAGGTATGAATTCTCACACCGCTGAACAATACCTACTACGTAGTTCGAATCTGAAATTAAGATTGTTTGGGAACAAGGACAAGGAACGAACAACTGCTGACAGTTCAGCTAACTGAGGAGAGCCTTGGACCTTGTGAATGCCCTGTTGCCAATGATCCCCCTCTCTCCAAACAATGACAGCATTTCCTGTGGTGCCTGAGCCATCAGTGAAGACTGTTAAGGCGTTTGGAAGGGGATTAGGAGACCAATTGGAAGTGTATTTAAGGGGAATTTTGTCAATGTTTTAGATAAATTTGCAAGGGGGGCAATGGATTTTAATTTCACCCGCAAAGTCAGATAAAGCAATTTGGAAGTCCAGGCTCATGATTAGGAGTTGTTCTAGATGTTGGGAAGTGAGTGAGAGGTAGATGCAGGTGGGATCTACACTTGCGAGTTCCCAGCACCTGGTTCTGCCCTTGTAACACAATTTGGCTTCCAGGATTGCTTCCTTAATGGCTAGTACTCTCACTGGTTCTACTTCAATTAATGCATCTGCTATTAATTTGCTTTCATACTTGCTTGAGCCAATGTCCTTACAGGCTTGAATCATGGACATGGGTGTGGGGTTCGCCAGGGAGCGGGGAACAGGTTGGCAGTCTCGGTTCGCTTGCTCTACAGCTAATTGGATAAACAGAGCATCTTGAGCCTCTAAAGATTTTGCTTGCCTAGCTATTGCTTCCCTTAGCTGTGTGGCAAAGTCATAAAAGGGTTCTTTAAGGCCTTGCTGTATGTGTGCAAACAATGGAGAAGTGGTAGTCGCTTCTGCCACAGCCTTGATGGCTTCTAAAGCCAGGCTTTTTGTTTGATCTAGCCTGGTAAATGGTATTCTTGTCTGCATTCTGTTGGAGGAATAGGGACCTTCCCCGTACAATTCATTAATTAAGTCCTGTATAGGTACATACAGTGCCTGGTGTGAGTTTTCTGCATATTGTCTGATTAGTTTTTTCCACTCATATTAAAAGAGGGAATATTGCATTAGGTTTAAAAGCCCTTTGGTAATCACTCGTATGTCAGTTGGGGTCAGGGTGTATGCTGCAAATGAGGAATCAAGCATCCCAGAGACAAAAGGAGCGTTTAAACCATAGCTGTGACTGCCTTTTTTGCGTCTCGTAGGATGGGATATGGGACAGGTTCCCATTCTGGTTCTCGATTATTTTCTCGGAAAACTGGGAAAACTTTCAGTAATTCCAGGTCCCCTGCATCTTCAGCCTGCTTTCTAGGACCCTGCCACTTATTGACTGCGGTAGGGGAGTCACTGCCTGTGTTGTTACAGGTTGGGGTGTCTGTATTTGCAGGGTTTGTATTTGCCGTTCGCGACTCATGGACGCTGCCATGGTTGGTGACGTTTACATCTGGGGACTTGAGGCAGTTAGGGAAACGTAGACTCCGGCTCCTCCCCCCGAGGCGGGGGCAGTGTGGTCGCGGGGAAGGAGGAGGGGTGGAGTCTGGGCTAGAGTAATGTTGTGCTCTGACATCATCCTGGGGTGGGGGCGTGGTTAGCCGTTTCACACGCTTTGGGGTGGGGAGGTGGCTGCCGGCGCCATCTTGTGAAGATGGTGGGCGGGGTTTGGTAGTTTTCTCGGGCTTTTTGGACGGAAGAGAGGGGCTGCCATCGCCATGTTGGGCATGTCTCTGTTTCAAATGGGGCAGAATTGTATGCCAAGACATGAGAGAGAGACCAGCAGCCTTATTGCCCTTTTCAAAGGCGTGTGCCAGCGTGTCCCCCAGCTGGTACCACCGTAGGTAGGTTAATAAATCTGGGGAGATTAGTTTGTTCTTGGAAACCCATTTCATTAAAGTTTTGAGGGATTTTTATCTACCAGCTGTTCCTCTAAAAGGAGTATTGCTTTAATGCGTTCATAAAATTTCTTTTCTGAGTTGGAAAGTTTTTTTCCCATTTTTAAAGTAAAAGAAAAAGGTTCCCTCACACGCTGTCTTCAGGGAGCGTCCTCCAGTTGCAGTCCATTCAGCTTCCTGAAATGCCATAAATGTTATCCAAGAGAATATTACCAACAGAAATGAGACAAAATGGTGAAACCCACCATCAAAAAGGATCACATCTTTTCAGGAAAACTCAGTTACCTTTTAGGATCAGGCTATGATGTATACCTAAAGCCCAAAGAATATTTTTTTCTCTTGAACATGCATCTCTTCTTTTAATAATCTGCTGCTAGCACCTTACAGTGCATTTTTATTTAATTTATATGCAAGACTAATTTTTCAATTTTTTTCAAGCTTATTGCCAAAATATCCTTTTAGTTTTAAATTGCTTTCATCATCCAGCATCTTAGATTAAAACATTTCAAAGACTTTACAATAATACTTTTTCATTTTTTATGGAACTTTCCTATGCAATTATCTATTTCCTTAATAAATTAGGTTTTTCCTCCATGGTATATTTGTATCTCAGCCAGGTCTCACTGTTCCCACTGTTCTTCAAACTGAAGATACCTGCAATGAAGAATAAAAATCCCATCCTTCCTACAAAGAAAAAGCCAGATAATGCTGGTATACAGCTCACCTTCTCCAATCAAAAGACATATTTCATCACAAGAGAACTGAAAAATTAGGAAGAGCACAACAGAGAGTAGCTGTGATTTTAAGTCAAGCAAGCAACCTTACATCAGTGTTCCTTATATACCACACAGCCCTGGTCAACCAGAAATGTGCTGTTAGGAATCACCTAAATTGCAGGACATTACTGTTCATTACTTAACATGCCTTTTCCCTCAGAGACCCTGCTAGCCAGGAGCTGCTGTGCTTTGGGTGCACCCTAAAGACTCCTTTGGGGCCAGAGCTAAGTTAAACAGAAGTTGAGAGCAGCCCTGTTTTTTTGCAGTTTCCACCGATGCAAACACAGAGGTTTATGACCAAGGAACTAGGAGCTGCCTTACTGTCACAGATTTAGCTGTGCCCAGTCCAGGCCAGACACTTCAGGTAAATGCTGAAGTATATAAGGTAATCTTCTGAATGAAATCCCTTTAAATTCTATTTATTAAAATTTGCTCTCTACTACTATCACCATACTTTCCACTCTCATTGTTCCAGCTGTCCAAGGAGGACAAAGAAATGACCAGAGGGGAAGAGGAAAGCAAACCCCTTAGAAGACAGAGGTTGTATCTTCAGATCTCCTTCACACTGCCAAATGCAATCATAAGCAACTACTTGGCATCTATGCAACATATAAGAAAAAAATGCTCCCAAAGTGTAACTGATGTTGGTTGTAAACTGTTAGAGGCCTAACTATTTTGCTGAGCAAGATACCGTTGTTATCCTAACCAAGCGAAATAAGGTATGGAATAATGCTAAAATAGAATTAGGTGCAATTAATCAGTTACCTCTAAAAATAACTCGTTTATTTGAAAAAAAACCCAAAGAACTACACCATATGTGGTCACACTGAGATTGCAAGAATTTTATCAAAATGCTTTAATTGGCAGGGAATACTAAAAATTATTTTATCCAACCTTACTGTGTTTGTAACAAATATCCTACATATATACATATCTGTACATACACCACCAGAGTGGTGTGTGTACATATATATATGTCTATACCTGTATATATCATCTGTATCTATATCATCTATATCATCTATATCATCTATATATACATCTTCTATATCATCTTTATCTATATTTCCATATTTCTATCTGTATCTATATATCCCAAGTTTCTATAGTACAGAAAAGTGCTAAATATTTTTGTTAACACTTGCTAATTATTAACTTTGATAAATTTTGACATACTGCATACATGGGATACTTATAAGAATCAGCATAAAAATAATATGATCAAAAAATGGATAATAATAATTACACTTGGGGTTTCCTTAGGATTCATGTTGCTTCTGTATGGCTGAAACATTTACCACAGTGCATTTTCTTAGCTCCCATCCACTGGATGGTTGATCTAAGTGACTGGAGGCAAAAAGCATAAAAATGGATTCTCTAACCAGAGCAGCACATTGTGGAGATAAATAATGAAAGCTTTCCCTTTTCAAGTATCTTTTTTTTTTTTTTAATTGACAATATACTTCTAATAAAGCTAAAAGGGAATCATAATTACTGGGAATACTAATTTGAATTAACTTTAGTTATGAATGAATGGAACAAAGAGTTTTTCTTTCCTTTTTTGTAGGTCATAAAATGAAGGGGAGACTATGGCATTTAAATCAAGTTAAAATAGTGGTGCTAATTTTACCCTTGAGAGATGAAATAATGATCCCAGTATAAGAAACATATAGCATGATTCTAAAACCATAGTGGGCATAGGAATGTTTACCCATAGTCCCCCAAAACTGTGTCATACTGAAGCCACATCATCTCCATGCAATAAAGGCTAAATCAACGTCATTCTTGTTGCAACTGTACCTCTATTTTGAAGTGGACAAACCCTTAATAAATGGTAAATACCCTTCTGTAGGAAGGAGTGGAGAGTTTTGCTGTACTAGTTTCTCCAAATGCCTGGATATTTCCCCAAGCAGTTCAGTGAAAGAGTAACTGGAAGGAGTGTGTGATGTCAGGATCATGGGAGTAAGCCCAAGAGCCTGAGCTGCCACCACCCATGGCAAGGCATGAGCTATAAAAGAGTGTAACAGAGCTGAGACCAGGCCATGCCAACAGGGCAACAAGTGACACCTACACTGAGGGTCTCTTAGGTCACATAATGATGGAGTTGTGCTTGTTTTATTAGCAACTATGAAAAAAAAGTTATTTGTCTGGATAAACATGTTTGTATAATGACCTATGTAACTTACATTTGCATAGTAAGTGTAAGGTAAGGTAAGGTAAGGTAAGGTAAAGTAAGGTAAGGTAAGGTAAAGTAAGGTAAAGTAAGGTAAAGTAAGATAAGGTAGAAATAACCAAGTATCCTGAAGCTTCCCACAGGATTTATGGTGCTCCTGTATGCATTAACAGTCATAGAAGGATGAACCAGTAAGCACATCAAGCATTTCAAATAAGATATCCTTGGCCCCGTATGAAAAAACCCATCCAAATTCATCCAGAGACTTCGCCATCTGAAAAAAGTCAGTGGACTGTCACGAGAGCAATGACTCAGATATCTCCCTAATATTGCTAGATGACCTGGCAAGGTTTACTGAAATTCCAATTATAAGAAGTCATTCAAGCACTGTCTAGTAATAATTATATCCTCTGGTACCTAGTAGATGGTACTGAACAGCATTAAATTGGAGGGAAAACATAAATCAACATTACTTTCTAATGACTTAAAACTTGGTAAACAATACAAGGAAAAAATGATTATTTCCAGATGATTGCTGTTGAACTTCATGAATAAAGATAACTATTAAATATCTTCATTGATGCACAAGAAAGGAAAGCATAGCTGAAAACTATTACCTTTTATATGTCTTAATAATGGTGAGAGTTCAGATATTTCTCATTACCATGGTTTAAGAAGGTATGGGATTTTGCTTCCTCCTCAGTCATTATGGCCTCATTCCAACATTTTAATGTTTAAATGAATCTTTATCTTTCTGTCCAAGATATCCAGCTAGTTAATGGTTGAACAAGAATTCTAATAAATGTGTTGAACAAAGATCATCATCATTATCATAATTTAAAATAATTCCATAAATGCTTTATCACCATTGTATAATTCTGTAGCTTTAGAATGTGTTTTGGAAAAGCTTACACTTCTGATCCATTGTTACCCTGGCCTCAAAACAAGAGGCTCATTAAGAAAATTGCTTAAATGTGTTATCTGGCAGTTAACATAAGCAATCTAAGAGTGGTCATCATTGACTCATTACAGTAACAAATATGATAGCATAAATATTATTAAGCAGTGAGATTTATGGGGTCAATACATGTGGATAAAAGAGCACAGGATGAGTCTAAATTCATTAGTTGCTGGGGGTCTGTGGGAAGAAGGAAGATCCTTAATGGGAAGTGTTGCAACCAGAAGGCAGCTAGCACCAGAACTAAAACAGAAATAGCGAAGTGTAGAATTTAAAATTGAAAATTTCTTGAGTACAAGAACTGGGAGTACATAGTAAGCGGCTTTGCTATCCCACAGTGAGGCATTGCAAGGCAGTCAGCACATCAGTACTTGGTCCACCAGCTCTGGCAATGGCATTCCCTGAGGCTCAAATACTTCAAGATGCTGGAGCTGCTTCTGGCTTCAACCTTGGCAGTAAAAACAGACAACTTAGGTCTCTCTCTGTTCTTCTGCTATTATTGCACTGAGAGTAGAGGATGTCTTTTTTTCTATTTGTCTTTTTATGGAAAGAAAGACTTCTGCTTTCATTATCACCAGGGCCTGTGACGTTCTCACCTATCACAATGTCTTTAGGAAGCTGCTCAGCTTCAGGTAATAAATGAGAAGATTTCTCAGTTTTCTCTTATATCAACAAGTATTTCTCAGTTTTGTTTTATATCAACAGGTACTCAGTGGAACTCCTATTAAGTAACAATGGTGCTGGCAAGTTGTTTTATCATTTTTTGACAGAAGAGAGAAGAAGGGGAAGTTGGGAGACAGGTCACATGTTGGAGCAGTAGCTTATCTTATTCTCGGTATTAGTTTGTGCAAACACACTCAGCTTTCTCCTTAGCATTGGAAAGGCAAGCTTTGGAGTTTTTTTCTTTTTTAAATTGATTGTGATGCTGTGATGGGACTCTGTGCTGCCCGCATAATTTGCTTTGAGGGAATACATCCCAAGATTTTTTGAATCAATAAATCTAGAGATTTTTCCCAAGTTGCTCTAGAATAACTATGTTCTTAAACAGAAAAAAACAAAACAAAACAGAACAGGCTTGAATAAATGAAAATGGCAGGATTTGTTGCAGAGAATGTTCCCCTCCTTCAGAGGAACTGTTAGTTTAGAAAAATCAGAGCAGTTCCCTATGGACCCCTTAAGATTTCTTCTTTCCATCTTGGCTAGAACTTGGCAATCCATCTGCCTTTATGGGAACTCTCCCAGCCTTTGACTGAATGTCTGAGCAGTGGCTCAGGGGATCTCTTGCTCTCTGCCTGCCCTACCCAGCAGCCAGAGAAAACACTGAGAGCAAACGTGATCTTTTCCCCACTAAACATGCAATCCTTTGGCTTTGTGGTACTTTGTCTTTGTCAGAGGCTCCAGGAAATGTATCAGAATAAAACAAATCTTTCCCACGTTTGTATCCAATCTTTAAATCATATAATTGCATCCAAAACCAAGCAAGAACTAAATTCCCTAGAAAGTTTTCTTTCTTTGTTAAGTTTTGAGGATAAGTGTTTCTTATTTAGCTAATACTGACCAGGATCCTCTATGCAAAGACATGAAACTTATTTATGCCAGTGCCCAAGGACTAAAGCCTAGTTCTCCATTTGAATAAATAGTTTTAGCAAGTACCATGGTAGATAAATCATTGTATATTGTAGTGCTTCTGGGCATCATTTTATCTTGCATTTTATACTACAGCATGAACAACTACTTGTACTGATTTTGTTGATTCTGAGTTTGACCAGTACACAGCTTTCTCCCCCAAGTCTCTCTTCCTTCTCATTTTACATTCTCTCTCATGTCCAAACTGCAGAATCACTATCTGTCCCTGTAAACACCAGACTGGATGAAGCAAATTCACTTGCTTGACAGACTTAATAACTTTGTCAAAGGCAAATTCTGGATCTTTCTGTATGTTCTGCCTCAAATCCTGGAGTAATGGGTTCCATTGGTAAGAAACTCTCATCAAATTTTACATTCTTTTGGTACTCTCTCAATATCAATAGCATATATATGAAATGTTTGTTTGTTTTTCTCCAAGTAAAAAGGAAAGGCAACACTTGGCTCATACAGTTTTGTCAAAGTTCTGTATTCACATAACTGCTCAATGATCTATAAATTATGCCAGTTTATAAGGGGAATTTTAGACTTATGATGGAATCAAAGCTATTAGATTGCTAGACTATATGAAAATTGGTTCATGAAAATTATGTTTTAAAATCTTAGTCTGCTGTTAGGTAACAGCCCCTGTGTTCCCAAGAGATGAATCAAATTACAAAGAGCCTTTTTTTTTTTTTTTTTTTTTGACAGAAGTTGTGGTCAGTTTTAACTCTCTTAATTTATGAATGCCCCTTGGTTAAAGATTTCTGGCTACAAGGTCCAGAATTCATTATAGAAGTTATAAACGCTGACCTCGATCTACCCTTGCCTCTGGTGGTTCTCATATCTGCCTTCCTTCCCCGGGGGCAAGGACAGTAATGATGAAAATGTATTAAAATATGCTTCCACAAAGATTCTGGCTAATTGGCCAGATTTTTCCAAGATCAATAGCAAGCACACTGGGCTGAACTCTAAGTGCTTGACCTATGAATGATAAAAAAATTCCAGCAACCAAAATTGACAGGTTATTGAGATGTGGTCCCAGGACCCCAGGATATTTTTAGCAATTGCTAATTTTTCCTGCCTAAAACTTGAAGCCATGAGCTTCATGTCTTCCTCTGCATAGCCGATGGCATGATATTATTAGCCATGGGATTGTCTCATGTTTTGTTCAAAGGTGGTTTTATTTGTTTGTTTGTTTTTTTCTGATGTCTGCTTCAACTCGTGGAAGCCTCATACATAAAATGAATCAAGGCAAGCGGGAGAGGAAATGCATGAATTTAGAATTTCTGGCCTTGCTTTCTCTCCTTTTGTTTCACACTGGAGACTTTCATACTGTTTTCTTCCTATCTGAAAAACATGGTTCTGTCAACAAAAAAAAATAATAATTTTGCTTTATGCTTATTTTTTGCTTTGTGTTTACACTACAAATGTCAGCTCTGCTGTGGTCTTTTGTTCCACCTTTATGTGAAGAATAACAGTAACATTCTACCCAGAAAAGTCAGACGTGAAATTGTAACTTTCTTTAGTGGGAACAGCATAATAGGATTGTTCTTAACTAACATAAGATGTTGAAATATGTATAACTCTATGCAGTTGTTTTAAGCTCCTTCCCTCACTGACAGAGAAAAACACACACATCCAAGCAGTGAGTCATCCTCTCTATTTTAGATACCTTAATAAGACTTTGATGTCTAGATTTTTCTTAGTTAAAAAGATTTCTTAATTCTGTAAGATATAAGTATATCAAGGCCATCAGGAGTTACATTTTTAAGAGGCATGAAGTAGACTACATGAAGTAAGATAAAGTATGAAATTCTGTCAGATTATTAAAGGTATTTCTTTGAGAAACACTGGAATGAATGACTATTCAATCTGGTAAGAATAGGGCACACAAAAGCTTCTAGTGTTGAGATTTTCTTCTGATTTGTAAATCCATACTTGGTACTTCATGTACTCTTTAGTATGGAACCTGTAACATCTTCTACACTGTATCATAATCATGTCATAGGAAATGATAATTCCTATAACAAACAAATGAACCTTTAAAAATACTTTGGTAAACTGAATTTATGTTTCTCTTCAACCTAGAACTGTGTTGAATTGCAAAGCAGACACTGCAAATGCCTACTGAGTCATCTTTAAGGAGAATCTGGATTGTTCTTTAAGGAGAAGCATCTTTCTCATTACCTGTTCTGCAATATGAGAACATATATAAAAATGTATATTTAAGTGAGAATTTGGGGGGGAAAAAAAAAGACAAAACCACAAATCACAACCTAATGCATTGGTTGAATTAAGGAGCCACAAGGCTGCCTGTTCAGCTTCTCCCAAGGCCTGCATGCCAGACAGAAGTACAGAAGAGAATGGGAAATGGTTTGGTGCTGGGAAGAGCTGAAGCCAGGCTGAGCTGCAGGAGATCATGAACCGGCAAGCTTATGAGAGGAGAAGGAAAAACAAAACAAAACAAAACAAAACAAAACAAAACAAAACAAAACAAAACAAACAAAAATCACCAAACAAAAAACCAAACCAAACCAAAACAAACAAAAAACAAAAACAAAAACAAAAACAAAACAAAACAAAACAGAAGCACTCCATATCCCACCTTTCCCTAGTGACCCTGACAGAACTGTGCAGTTTCAGGCAATCAAAGCAGCCATGGAAAGGCACTGGGCTAATATCAAGGGAAAAGGAACAGAGAGCAGGCCGAGATTTGCATTGAAGCTTTTCTTATAAATCTTCTCAAAAGGAAGACATAGCTTTCTCCATTTAAAAAGGGACATGCTTTTCTAATACAAATACACTAGGAAATTCTGACTCGAAGAGACTGTAAACAATGGCTGGTTTCAAAGTCTTCGGTTAAAAGGAAAATTGTAATAAAATAAATTAGGGACTCATCAAAAAGAGAAAAATATTCTTTAAAATCCTCAGCTATAGTCACATTAACTTATTTGTTTGTAGTAACAAGATGCCTGGTCCTCATATAAAGAACTGCTTTATAAATTGTAGCTCAGTATATTTTCAAGATATCAGTTGGACTGATTAGAGCCTTTGTGTCTTATCTGGGAAGAAACTCACTGAATGTTCCTGAATATTGTCGTGGTATGATTAAAACAAGAGATAGGCTTCTCTTAATTTAAAAGGTCCTTCAAAATATCCCAGTCAAATACTTAATGCACATTTTCCAGCCCCTAAACCCTTACAAAGTTACAGGCTTCCTCCTTGTTCAATGTTATTTTACAAAAACTTAGGTTTGAGGCAAAGACAGTGAAGTCTCCTTAAATTAAAAATACTTTGATCTCAGATAACCCTAAAGCTGGTGGGCACACAGCAACTCAAGTTTGCACACATAAAAATGAACTCTCTTTGGTGTATTGAAGGCAGCAGTAATTTTTACTTCAGGTTATTTGCTTTCTGCTTTGGTATTAAGCCTGTTCTGAGATAGACTTAAGTTTGTTCTAATTGCTTTTTTTCAGCTAATTTTATTTTCATTTTTAATGCAGAAGAGTTCCAGCAGGTTAAGGTAGAAGCAAAAGAAAGGAAATGTCTTCCTTTTTTTCCAATATTTTGCAAAGAAATAGCAGTGGAAAACACCTCGGAAAAGGTTGCCTGTGCCAAAAAAATCCCAGATAAAGTTTTCAGTTGAAAACTGCTGAAAAAATATCCTGACATTCCAAATTATGTATATAGAAAAACAAACAAATGAACAATGGCATTTTAGTTTAATTTAGGAAGAACAATTCATACTGAAGAATAAAGTCACTGACTTTCCAACTCTATTTTCAGTGGCCAATTATAAAGTAAAAGAAAAAAGATGAAAAATGAACTAAGAAGGTCACCTATTTTACCTCTAGGTAACATCAGATATACCTAACCAGTCCTGACAGATGTTTCTCTAACTTGTCCTCAAAATCCTCCAGAAAAGCTACAAGCTCCCAAAGCAGTCTCATACATATCAATTTATTATGATAAAAAACTAAATAGTTTAATCAGAGATTACATATAATGCTCTAAAGAAAACATATATATAGTTTTGACACTGCCTGGATATTATCCAGGCTGGCTTGAGAGAATTACAAGAAGATGTACAACTGCAGTGCACTCAAGGTCAAGGCCAGGACCTGATGAAGTACATCCATTTGCTTGAAAGGATGATGAATCAATTGCTGGATGCAACTGCAATACAGAATTATAAATTACTGGCAAAGGCACAGCATTAAATCCACACAGCACCTGGTGAGTACACACGCACGTGTAGGCTCATGAAGTACAAGCTACCCTAGTTCTCATCTATTGAGTGGGAGAAGACAAAGCAAAGAGACTGAATGTAGCCCAGCAATGTGGAACTGCTGATTAAAAACTCTCACCACTGCTTACTTAGCAGTAATATTTTCATGCATCTATACAAACAGAATGGAAAAGATAGCGCAACATACAGTTTTAATTTTGAGGATAATATAGAACACTTAGTTTTTTGGGTTTGCTTTTACCTTTTTTTGTTCTGGTTTCCCTAGGGTCAGCTCACTGACAAACACAGGGGAGTCTTACTGATTGAGAGTCAGATGAAAAAAAACAATGTTGAACTTTTATAAATTTCAGAAAGCAGACAAAGGATTAGATGTACCCAAATTTCTCTTAATTAGGTCATAGGTTGGCTGTCGTATAATTGGACTGTAAAATCAATACATTATTGATATTTTTCAGTTCCTTCAGTTCTTCCTGTATGAGAAGAAAACTGTCTAATCTGCACATTGACTTGCATTGGAGAATAGAAGGTCTTTTGAGTTATATATCATATATTGCTGCATCTGTGTGAATGATATCAAATTCACCGCAGATTACACCCTCTGAAAATTGCAGGCTAAGGGAAAATGTTGGCTCAAGGGCAAACAGAATAGCAATAGTTGGTCCTTCAGATATATTAGGAGTAAATATCGATGTGAACATCAGATATTAACAGAGAAGGGATTATTTACACTGACTATACATAACACCAGGGACCATAGTCTTACAAAAGAAAGTGAAAAATTTTACACTACCTGTAAGACAAGACCTGTAAGACGAGATAGAAGATGCTGGAATAATCTGAGAGGAAAAGAGGCGATTAAACAAGGGCAAAAATGAAACTAAGGGATAGATGGGAATTTCCTGGGAATAGGACAATAAATTACACCAAGGAAGACATAGGTTGGAAATTACAAAAGAGAAGGGAAATTTAGGTACTATGGCATTGGAAAATGACTTCTTGGCAGACATAGGCTGGGGAAACACTATCTCCAGACTTTTTTTTTAAAACCCTCTAAAAATAAATAAATAAGGTTAAAATAAACGTCTCTGAGGACTGCTTTAGGAAGAGCTGATCTCAACTTGGAGTAGGATCAAGACCCATGCAGCTCTGTCCTGTGCTGTTTTCCCAGATCTATGGCTCTTAGAAAATGGCAGAGATTGTGCTGTCAGGCACTGATTTGCTGAATTAATCCAAAGGCCTTCCAACTAGCACTCAGACAAAACTCTACCCCTCTCTCTTCTGCCAGAGACATGCTTCTAATCTTTTGCTTTGCATTGTCTTGACTGCCTTTTTCTAATTCTGTGGTCATTTTCCACTTTTCCTGCTAGGACACAAGACATACAGCTGCGAGCAAATAAATCCCTTACTCCTTGCACTGTAATTGTACATTTTCTGTTTAATCAGAGCTCTTAGGCTTAGAAGATAGGCTGCCCATGTTTGCATAGTCTAGTTTTTGATGTCTGAATATTCATGGTTTCTTCAGTGGCTAGATAGAGGGCAATTTATTTCCTTATTTAGCATGCACTAACTGTCACATCTTTCAAGAAGGTGTCAAGATTGCTGACCTAACTCATAACAACGCTCACTTCCACTTGGGGTTACTGCTCCAAAACATGAGATGATGGCAGGAGAGAAGAGAGAAAGGATGCTTAAGACTTACAGAGACTAACGAAAACATATGAGACCATAAATACAAAACCACATGATGGCAGCATTTTGTCCACAGTTTTCTGACTACTACTCACTAAAAAACGTGAGACAATGCTAGAAACTAGACAGGTGTGATATTTTTCTTTGAATTGACCCAATTAAAATGTTTCCCTCGAGTATTTGTCTTCTTGAGCTCCCCTGGAAGGAATTAGCACTTAGTAAAAATCAAAGGCCACTTTTGCTCACATAGGTTTTGGAGATGTTAGCAGAAGGGAGAATAACATAGCAAATTAATAAACTAATTATTAATGTGTGGTGAAATAAGCTGTATTAGAATCTCAGCTTCTCAGTTCTGCTCAAAGACACATTGTGGCTAATTATCTCCAAATAACTAAAATTCAGTCAAAGAACTGACAAAGACAATGTTAAACACAGGTCTTGAAGTCCTAGCATTACAAATGCCAGTAGAATTGCTCAAAATAGATTATTTGCTATTCTCTCAAGAATTGAAATCAGAGACATTGTCCTACTGTAACTTCTTATGAAGATGCAAAAACACTAGAGTGGAAGTATGAGCAGATCTCTTCAGAAACAGGTAATACCACAACAGTCACGATTGTGAACTTCACTATTCAATACACGAATGCTGGCTTGAAGGCTTACCAATTCTAGGGGAAGAAACAAGTTACTTCACATTCTCTTTGGCAACTGGTGACCTTATTTAGCCGGTCAGAAAGCCAGAGTGTAGGATCTCTTGGGCTTGCAACTCACTTGCTGAATATAACTTTGACCGGAGTGCAGCATTCATGCTACACTGAGTAAATCCATGCTCAGGACAAAAAGTATAAATTGCTTGCAAGAATATTTCTGCTTTGGGTATTAAAAATAGAAATGAAAATTTGACTTGGAAAATAATTTAAAGAAACAATTGTGTTCTCATTCAGCATGTACTTTATGACTCTCCTAGATGTATAAAAGTTAGAAGCAATACTGATTGAATTGGAATAAAATTCAACATGTGGTTCCAACTCATTGAAACTCCATTTAATATACAAAGAACTCAAAAGACTTCCAGAATACATAACACCAATGTTGCAATGACCTCTGCTCAAACAAAATGTAATGAACTTGGCCTTTCTGCCTACAAAAAGTACAAATGTATCTGTAAGGATGACAGTAGCAAAACCTTAAAGCAGATATTGCCACACAGAGTAGATCTTTAAAGGTCCAAAACATTTGCTTGCTTTGGTATAATTGACAAAATTTAGGATTTGGCAGTAAAGGCAAATGAAACGTAGGAAGAGAGTTTTTTACTGCTCTGTTACAGATCCATTTATCACTTTATAAACATGCGTGTAGTTTTGCCTCAATGCAGAACCACAGTGAAACTGTACCAATGAAGTCCTAGCCAAGCAACAGAAAATTAAGTCAGGAACAAGGCACTGCAGGCAAGGCAGAGACTTTTGAACAACTGAGAGAGGAATATCTCTGCATGTAGCCTATTACAAAGGCTGCATAGTTGTGTAAAAGACTCAATATAAAATCCTTCTGAAAAATGTTATTTTGTGAAATGCAAGAGATAACACAGTTTAACACATAATCTATTTCCTGGCCTAAACATAAACTGGGATGAGCTGCTATATGTCTTGTGATAGTCCAAGTCAGTGGGACTAACATAGTTCATTCGATTCGAACTGTCCACTTGAGATCTTGTGCCTCTTCACAAGGACAAGGTATTAGCTGAACTCCACTGCAAGGGATTTCTTGTTTGTTTTTGTAAAATTTCCAGTGGGGAGGTTAACCAAGTGAATATATTAATCCATCTACAGCTCAAATATATTCCATAAACAGGTAGGCTAGTAAGTCTCAGACTAAGTGGAGCAAGCCAGTGTTGAAATACCAACCTCACTCTGAATAATCTAAGCACATTGAAACACAACTAACTAATCTTCCATTAGAATTTCCACAACTGATAATAGATTATGGATAGAGGAATTATTTACTTTTGTAAACCTCATAGTTATACTCTGCCTTATTTTAACCCAGGAATTTTTTATTTATAAAATTCGAATGCTAGGTGACTTTGCTTATATATGATATGTTTTTAGTAGCTTACTGAAAATATTTCTGGTAATCAGGTGAGGATCAGACATGCAGATTCTCTACTTGAAGGCCAGAATAGTTCCACTGTAGCTACCAGAGAATAAGGGAGGCACAAATGGACAATTATTCTTATAGTCCTCTGAAATGACTGCAGGATCAACAAACTTACTGCTGTTACTGCTGCTACGAAGGCTGCATTATGCACTCTCCAAGACAAAAGGATTGTGCAGCTGGTCATCTCTTGTCTCTGTGGGGAATTTACTTCAAAGCAGAAGGCCACATCCACCAGGGGGCTGGTATTCCCTACATTGCACTGCAGGGAAGTTAAACCACACCCATTCTGCATCCTGCTTAGTTTGGACAATCACAGAGCAGGAGGGCATGATGTATCATGACCTTCTAAAATTGAAGATAATCAGTAATCCGTATGCTTTTCTCAGTCTATGGATATATCTATGTTGCCATGTGTTTAAGCAGCGTGAATCTTTTCTTACATCTGTGCATTTAATTTCAATTAATTAGAAATAGCACTAATGCTAGCTGGATTATGCATGGATTAAACACATAGTACAACCTCTAGTAGGAAGGCTGATGTTTTTCAATGCCGTGTTTCACCATCTAATAACTGAGCACTCCCTCTGGGTTGTATGTGGGAACAGCACAGAGTCACACTTACAAGGTCAAAGCACACAGTAAGATTTAAGAGGAACGATTTAGTCTCAGATATTGGGGAAAAAAACCCCACATATATTTTGACTTTTCTCCCTTAATAGGAAAAAATATCAGTTCAGAGACAAAAAAACTAAACCATTCCCAGAAATGTTAGTGAAAGCTTAATGAATGTACTTGGAAAAGTATAATAAACTAACGAATAAGTGCCCAGTGAGCAAAAAAGTAATGTTTCCCTACCTGTGTATCTATTTTAGGACAATTTTGCTGTTTAATGATCTTAGCCTATTTCTATTTCTAGTTTTGCAAGTACTGCTTTTTGGGAGTCTCACAGCATTTGATATTTTACATTGGTGTGCACTGTCCCAGATGTGTCATTCTACATGGTAAAATATATTTGCAGTGTTGCAGGTTTTTTCTGCTGACTCTTAGTACAATATCAAAGGCAGGTGCATGCAGAAGTCAGTTAAAAATTGTTATCTAGCCTTTAGATTTTTTAATTTTTTTTCTCTTTTAAAAATACAGACATTTTCAATGCTTCATAGGCTGCAGGGATGAAAAATGCAAAGGCTCAATATTGGAACTGTTTCAGTAAAATTCCAGGGAGTCACTTGTTCAAACACATTTTACTATTTTGTTAATCTTACGGATGAACCAGATGCTCAGGAAAAGACTATTTGGATGGCAGATTTAAGAGTTGGATTGTATTGTGAAAGCTGCCACATGCTCTCTGCAGCTTTTTTACTAATGCCCATCACTTTAGGGATGGGGAGGATACATGACTTGTAAATTCTTATAGGAAGATAGAAGTAATTACCAAGACAGACCCAGTCCTCAATACTGTTACTATTTTAGCTCATCTTTCTTGAGCCAGATCATCTGATGTACAAAAATGTGGGTTTAGCCCGAATCTCTCTAAGCACTCACACTGAAATTGTTCCTGTTTCTGAGCACTTCCTGAATGAGAACATCTAGTTATTAAATTACTACTTTTGTGTTCTACTTTAAGCAGAAAAACCTAATTGTGGCTAAATCAAATGTTATAGGAACATCTTCAGAGAAGATGAAGATCAGCTCAGCGGTTCATGTCTTCACTATAGACAGTTTTCAAGCAAGTTTTAAAAAAGCATTAGCAATACCAAACCATAAACAAAAAGAACTGAGTTTTTATATAGGTATTTAGACATCTTTTGTCTGCAAACTCCCAGGTCATTAAAAAATATCATCAACATAATAATGAGAACAAACTGAAAAAAATCTTTACTGGTTACATCAGCCGCTGTAGTAACTTCCCCTTCTCTCCTCTCCCCCTGACACATGCTTGGCTCGAGTTCATCCTAATTCTCTTATATGATAAATTCCTAAAGCTTCTCGAAGCTGTTGGCAGGGAGACATGTAATGAAAACAACAGAGGGGAGAGGTCATTAGTATTTATAATAACGCTGTCATCAAATGACTTCCATCCCTGCTGAACAGTTGAAAACACATTCTTGAGGAGGGTTTTGTCAGGCTGCTTACCTCTGCCCACGGCATGTCTGGAGGTAAAGATTAGCTGCACAATAAGAGAAAAACTGATAGAGCAAACAGGTAGAAACAAACACAAATCTAGTAAACACAGTAGACAAACAAGGAAGAAGTCACGATCCCATTAGCTTGCCTCTATGTTGATTTACCTAGCAAGCAACGTTTGTGTGTGCACATTTGTCACAGCTTCATGGAAAATCACTCCCATCCTGATGAGCCCAGCAGTTGCCAGGTTCTATTAAGTTTTCTTTGAGAACTGTGTGTGTCTGGGGACAGCAGGTCCTGGGCAGTGGCACACACCCACTTTGCAGTGCTGCAGACCCAGTTTCAGGCTGCCTTGCCCAGCACAACAGGGTGCCTATGCTCTGCAGCAACAGCATACTGGAAACAACATAGGAAACACAGATTCTACAGCAGTAAGCAATTTTTCCACTGTGCCATTCAGTGAAGGGACGTGCAAATTCTAATACTTACCTTGACTGCATAGGTACAGAGGTAAAGAGGAGAAAAGAGGATGCAGCTGGATGAAAGAAAAATAGAAAATATCATGATCCAGCAGGTTCATCTTTGAAAATAGAGAACTTGGAAAGAACTAAAAATATGGAGACACACATATGAAATAAAATAGCAATAAAATACTGTATAATTAAAAATATAAAATTCAATTTTTTCCAATGCTTATAAGTTTTGGAATCTTTTAACTGTATTCAATGCTAGGTAAACAGACATAGATAAAATATTATTTGTATCACTAAAACCATCAAATCATTAAAAACAAGTTATATTTTTAGATTGTACTAGGACAAGAGTTTTTGGTTTATTACATATATTTCTAAACAGCAGTAGACATTTCAATAGGCAAGACATTCCTGCAGAATAAATTCTTTTGTTCTGTTGACTGCTTTGTACATGATTGTAATGTATTTTAGTTGACAGACAAGGACTTTGTTCATGAACAAAAGAAAAACTATTTTACACCCTGAAGAAAATGTGGTGTCAGAGTGATAGATTGCACTGTCCTATATAAGTTGTATGTAAAAAATATGCACAAAAGAAATTCAGAGCTTGTGAAAGACATAGTTCATGCTCAGTAAAGAACCCTCCTGAGAAGAAAAGCACAATGGCAAAGACTCAAAAAAGCTTGAGTGGAAGCACAACTTCCCTATTTCCTTGTCTTTTCACATTTTTCACATTAGAAGAAGTTAACTATATGTAATACTGCACAATAACTTTAAAATAAATCTTCCTTAATTCAAGTAAGGAAAGAACTTATATGACCATTTTCAGGCATTTTACTTCTTACGCTGATATTATGTTTTAACTTCACTCAGACCTCTTACTGGCTAAGACAGAGGTGCAATTTTTACTCAGATAACATATTCACTTTGTAATTAAAATTCTGGAGAAATATTAGAAATAATATTAGAAATAAAGTTTTAAAAAGTGGTATTTTCTTGACTTGGAAAGTTACTGAAAACTGTTATTCCTTTGGGTTTTTTTAGGACTGTATATGAACCATCACATGTTCAGCAATGGAACTGAAAAGTTAGGTGTTTTACTTTTCATTCTTATTTTTCATCTGACTTTTTTTTTTTTTTTTTTAAGAGTTTGATCTTATTTGATCTTATAAACCACTGCGAAAATTTACATGTTCACTCTGTGATAGGTGAGCTGTGACCTGGTGTTGTAAATGTAGTTGACGATACCTTTGAGAGTTTGCTGAGAAAATGTATGTGTTCAAAACAATTCCTAAGATGACATATGAGGAAAGGAAATACATAAGTATTTCACTTCTCACGAGGTCATTGCTTCCTCAGTCAACTTAAAAATGGTGTTAGGACCTACAGTGGCTCTTTTCATTTCATGTGGACTTAGAACAGGCACCCACAGTCAGAAAATTAAAGCCATGCTAGATAGCTTTGAACACATCAGTTTTACAAATAGTAAATCAGTAAAAATTCTGGAAAGAGAAACTAGGAAGAATCAAGGAAATTCAAAATTCATCCTCAAAAAAAAAAAAGGGGAAAAGGTTGCTTTGTCAGCTACTTTTGTTTGCTAGTAAATGCTTGCCATCTAAATTTGTTATGCTTTTTTTTTCCTTTTGATATAATGATGGAAGATTATATAAGTAAGATGAGGAAACACATTTCAAGAAAATCTTGCAAAGATTTATACATACACATTAAAAAGAATACATGCCAATTTTCTGTGAGTGTGTAATGAACAGAAATTTCTATAAAACTGAAATTTTTGTAGAATAGATGTTTTCATAAAACATCAGGAAGAACTGGATAAAATGAGTCATAAATACTATCAATAGGAACAGGTAATCTTATTCAAATGACTTGTGTATATATATCACAACACACTCTTTCTCTTACTGACCAAATTTCTCTATCAGGATGATGTAAAAAACTTGAAGAAAAATACATTCAGATATGTGAGAGTGGAAAGTTGATGTATGTTTATGCAGGAAGGATAAGATAAAAATCAAGGCTGCAGAAAATAGATGGGAATTAGAACATGATTTTAAGAATCAACACCGTAAAGCATTGTATAAGTGCAAGGATTTCCTCAAAACTTAGAAAACGTTCCCAAAAGAGAAAGACTTACTGCTCACACACGTAAGGGAGCAAGAAACACAGAGCCTGTCAGGTTGCTATTTCATCTTAAATAGAACTTGTCCCTAAAGAAGGGGCTGTCTTGTTTCTGACACACCACCCAGGATTACAGTCCCCAGAAACCCTGGGAAGTGGATCACTGATGACCTGAGCACTGCAAACTCGTGAGATGGCCATACATTTGCTAGACACACAGTGCAAATGACCACCACTGTCTAGCACAAAGGGTGTCCAGCCTGAGCCCATGCACATTGTCAGGACAGCTGACATTTGTACACAGCACTCTGGGTCCCAGCCAGCCTGGGGTGCCAAGGCACTGTGCATGTTGCTGCCTTTGAGTACTGCTATGCCCATGTGAAGGTCATTCCTTCAGAAGTTGTGGGTGCTGAACTGTCTTATGGAGATTGCAGTCATGCCCTCCCACCCCCAAAGCTGCCTCAAGCAAGCAAGGCCCAAGCTAATAAGCCCAACTGAACTGTACTTTACGTTCAAACACATAGCCAATGAAGTGCTTCTCATTGCTGGGAACTGGTGCTTCCGACTGATGACAGCAGTGCACAGCACACTCTTTGAGGCTCACCTGAAGCAAGTCGTCAAATCTGATTCAGTAAGAGGCACTGCCTGCACTTCAGCAAGAAATATTGCTGCATGAAATGTCTCACAGGAAGCACTGTTCTGTAGGCATGCTTTTATTATAACAAAAACATTTCCTACTCTAAATAATCATTTCACCAAGACAGCTTATGACTTTTATGGCTTATTATCTGCCAGAAGACTGAAACACATGCTCTGAATAGATTATACTATGGTGAAAAGAAACCACCAAACCAGCCAAAGACAGAAATGAAAGGTATCCTCTTTCCTGCAGTTTCCCTTATTTTGATGACTAGTTACATCAGGGCAATTAAAAGAAATACTTTCACCTCAGCAAAATAGCAACTAAAGAGAAACAAGATATTTTTCTGTATATGAATTTTAAATATATACATCTTAAAGAGGATGGGTTTTATAGTTTCAAGGGTCTTAAATGTAAATAATGTGATAAGGCACAGTGATCAAAGTTTAACACTGGATATCTCGAGATATTAAAACCTTCTGTGGAAAGCCTGTTTTTGCAGAACACACAAAACATGACCAAAAAAGTGGGGTGTTATAAAAATTCAGCAAATCATAAATGATCAGGAAATTATCAAGGACTAGTAGTAAATACTACTAGTAAATAGTAGAAAAAATAAAACAAACAGTGAGGATATAGCTTATTCATCCCTGAAGTCTCTAAATTCTCCTGAATAAAAAGTTACCAGTTGGCTCAGCTATACGACAATAAAATAAAGAGTGCAGGTCTTGATAAAGCATATTACCTTACAAAGCCCAGGAAGGTAACATCTTTGAATGCCTAATGAAGTAATAATTTATCATTAATGTGATTAACTGAAGCTCCTGAATCAGAAAAATATCTGTTTTTTCACAACTGTCATTTTGCATCTATTATTTCCAGCATCATTACACTAAAGTTCATTTTTGCCACAAAAATGGGACACGCAAAATGGAAAAACAAAAAAACCCTCACCCAGTATTGAGGAGCTTGACATCCACCAAGAGATACTGCAGTACACATAGATGGCAATGGTTGATCAGAGATCATACCCAAAAAAAAGTAGAGGGATAAAATGTAATCAACTGGCAATGATTTATGCAGAAGAAAAAAAATATGTGAAAATGAGCTGTGACTGAAGAAGATTCAGTTCAGTCCCCCATGTGATTATTGGTGTGCAGGTCCTACATACAGAATTTGATGATATACTCAGCGGTCCTGCTATTAAAGTCCATCAGCTATTAAACAGGTGCCTACTATCTGTAAACTCTTCTCCTTCAGCTATATACTTGTTCCATGAAGGAATCAATTCCTGGTGGTGAGAGACCCCATATCTAAGTGTGACCAAACAGCTAGTCTGTGTATCTAATTCACTCTAAAGTCCTGGCAGGTCTGCAATGTGATTGCACACCTGGGATGTGGGAATGTGCTTGCTTTGTACTGAAATTTTAATCCATGCTGTGCATAATTCCATCTCCTTGGAAAATGTCTAGTCTGGTAGGCTGGAGAAAAAAACACTGGAGCTTTTTGCCTGGAGACATTAAGAAAAGTTTCCTATGAAATACCTTGGTGACAGAGGAGCTCTGGACATCTCTGTCACATTGCTGACCAGTTAGAGTGGGAATTTGAGCTTTAGTCCTTTAAATCCTAAATGATTATTTATTCATTTATCTGGCAAAAAGACATAGCTCTCAGCCAGAATTGAAGGCCTGGCTTTGTTTAGGCAGCAGATTAGGATTCTCAGCCCTGAATCCTGGATGGAGTAAAATGCTTCTCTTTGGCCTAGAAAGGACTATATGGCTCAGCATCACTTCCTCCAAGGACAGCTTTGCCTCTCTTGTTTCTCTTTTCTCCTTGAAATTTCGTTTCTGGGTCAGGCTTCCCCCTGCTTAGTCACAAGCCTTTTTGTTGTCACCTAACTCATCACGTGTTATACCAGGGAGCCCCATCAAGGTTAATACTGTGAAGGACAGCCTGGAAATTTGATAGTGTGCCTAGAGTGCTTGCTTCTTTCTCAGTTAATGAGAAGCATTTTTCAAGAGAGACTGCCAAAATATCTCATTTAAAGTGATTTACATTGCTAATGAAACCAATGCCAATGAATATCACACTTTCTCAGCCTATGCAAGGCATGGTTTCCAAGTGTATAAGAGGATAACAAATATTTAAAAAATGTGCATGAAATATTTCTCATTAGAACACAGAGTCTGAACTTGATTGCTTCACCTCCTGTAAACAACCCTGGATTACTTAGACTTTTATTTATTTTAGGTTTTAAATTTAAATTGTAGACTTCAGAGGGGAAGATAATTCCAAACCAACCAGAATCTCTTAAGTATGAAACTATTTGGAAATCAGAAAAGGCTACAAAGTTGTAGCTGTGTAACAAACACGTGATAGAGACAGAACACTTGTGTCAAAACCTGTAATTCTGACATACAGAATGTTAATGACTGAGTAAGGAAGAAAGGCAGTGGAAGCTTCAGTAGTTCCTCACGCAAAATTAACAAGCAACTTTGAAGGAACATTTGAAATTAATACAGAAAATTTTTGCTTGTACCTGTAGTTTCACATTTGTACATGACAAATCTGTTCAATCTGTCTTCCTTTTTCAAGTAAGTGGAAGTGAAAGGAGCAATCAAAAAGCCTTGATGCTGGGAATGAGTTTTTTTATTCTCACTCTGACACTCAAAACTTTAAGTGTTATTACTGTCCCAAAAAGAAACTCTGAAAAATAATTTCAGGTTTCCCAAAAGCTGTTTTTTTCCCCACACTCTTCCTTGTCTGGCTGAAACTATATTAGTTTCAATCTCACACAATCTGAATATGTGCCTACATAGAAATGACTATATATTACAACACATGCACAAAGGCTTCACAATTTATTTACAGTTGGAGAGCACTGAAATTAGATGCCAGTTGCCCAAGCATTCTTGTCATCAGAATGACAGCTAGAGTAAAGGAATTGCTAGTGCTGTTTAATTGTTTACAAGAGGCATTTAATAAAAAGAAATTAGGTTCCTGTGCTCTTGGCAGTGTATAAAGGTATTACAAGATTCTCCAAGATTTACATTTACCAACATTTTGTTAATTGTTGTTCTACTTCTGACTTAGCTTGCTGCATTTAATTTCACGGTTGAATTCCTCACATAATTTCTGAGCTTTATTAGTAGTGATCTTGTTATTAAGAGACATATGGTGAATTAAAAAACCCAATAGCTTGTTAAAAGGGGACTGGATGCACAATCTATTGAAGTCAGTGGAAATTTCCCTTTGCTATGGACCAAGCCCAAGGGAAGCAGCATTTGAGCCACCAGGATATCTCACTACATTCCCACTGCCTCCCTCTGGCACTGTCCTGAAAGCAGTTCGCTGTCTGTTGCCCTGAAGTTTTGCAATCTCAGTGTTAAAGAAGGCCATTCTACTCTGTTGGTTTATTTAAGATTTCACCAATTTTAAAGCAGCCTTTTTTTTTTTTTTTTTAACAAAATTCATTAGCAATTAATTTTCACCCAGTAAACTTTTCATGGGATCCCACAGGTCCACACACTGCCAATACGTTGAATAATTTCTTGGCCTTCAATCAACTTTTCTCCATTAAATCAATACTTATATTCCCTTTCTCATAAAGTACATCGATGTCAAAAACCAGTGATATTAAGCACCTACTGTTACTGCAGTGAAAAATGAACCTCTATTGCAAAAAATAGACACATGTAATATATTATAAAAATAGTACAGGTCAAAGTCACAGAAGTCTGGCTTAAGATCCCACTGTTGACATACATCCTTTATTGTTCTAACATAAATACATAAAATCACATAGTAGAATAAGGTCACACAGCCCTCTTTGTAGCAGGAGTCAGATTTTTAGAGTGTTCCTGCATAGATTTTTTAAAAATTTACTTCATCACCCAAGAAAGACCTTTTTCTTTCTTTTTTTTTTTTTTTTTTTAACTTTTTTGACTACCTTATTTTTTGATAATTTAAAGTTGAACTTACTGAGCTTTTTGGAAAATGCTGCTAAGTATGCAACAGGTTTACAGTTCCCAAACTACTTATTTGTATGACAGTCATAAGGAATGGTTAAATTGGAATTATTATTAATTCCATTATAGCAATACTACATATGTATTTAGATATGAATTAGAGAAACCGAGACACTGAAATGCCTGCCCCCCAATTCGTTTTTATATATTTTCCTGGGATTCTCTGAGTTACTGAGGCATGCTGATGGCAAAGACCTGGTTTAATGTAGCAGAGAGTATTTTCATGTGAATCTGTATGTAAATAAAATATTAGAAAGTGCTTCTTTTGTTAAACAAAGGTACACTTTGCCCACATGAACGCAGAGAAATGGACCAGATGATAGAAACAAGCAGGACACTCCAGGCTGTGCGCCTGTGGAGTGCAAGCAGCAACATGGAAAACAAGCTTTTGAACATGTTGTCATGAGTGGACACTAAACGTGAAATGGCACTGCCTCAGTGATGTCTTTTAGCATGCTCCTACTCAATAGTGGGACATAGTCTTCAATTCTTCACAGAGGACTCTCCTTTGACTTCACCAAAGGGTGAAATTAAATTAGCAGAGAGCTGCTGACACTGCAAATTTGGGACCTGACCCCACTGCAGTGACCTATGGCTGTGGCCATGTCTGTGTTGCTGCAGCCCTGCAGCACGGGCTTGCACTGCTGTGTGTGTGACAGAGGACAAATGCAAACTTTGTCTATAAACAAACTACTTTGCATTTATGAAGGCAAAACACAGCTTACTGATGCCTGTACTGCACATTTCCATCAGCTGCCCTTCTGGGAAAGGTGTTCGTCTTTTCAAACCTGGCCTCATGGACAGCTTCCACCTGAGAGCTTAATGTTGCTAACAAAATGCAGAGTATGGCATTGCCTAAAGCAAGGCAACAGACTTAACAGAAACAGTCTGGTCTCAAGACAGAGCATTTCCTAAAATGTAGGTATTTCTGAATTTAAAATAATGCATTAATCATTTGTAACCTAAAAATTTCTGTAAATTGATCTTAAAATTAATATAATTTGTAAAATTAATGTAAAATATAAACTAATTTTAGAAGCTCTCTGCCAAGCCATAGTCATTCCATGTCTGCAAATGTTAGCCAGGGAAGCCTCTGAAAGCAACACTGGTGTAACACCAAGGAGGCTGAGAAGGAATTGGAGAGCTGGCTTCAAGTGCACTCTGCAGTGGGCTCACAGTCTACAGCCAAAACGCCCAGAACTCCCTCTTCAGAACATACAAAAGGGAAGGTGAGAGAAAATGTCTGGAGAAAGGAAGACTTTCCTCTCTCATGGCAGGATGGGTGGAACTAGATGATCTTAGGGACATAGAAAAAGCAGAGATGTTTGATGTTTTCCTTTGCCTCTGTCTTTAACACTGATGATGGGGTAAGGGACTCCAAATGCCCTGAGCTGGACAACTATGCCTGTGATATAATAACTCCCAATTAAACCTGAACTTGTGCAGGACCTTCTGCTCCAGCTAGATCCTGATAAATGTGTAGGGACTGAGGGGATTCATCTGGGAATACTCAAAGAGCTGGCTGATGTCATCATAAGGACTTTCAATGATTTTTGAGTGGACTTGGGAATCTGAAGAAGTCCCAGTTGACTGGAAGCTGGCTACATGGCCTCAGTTTTCAAATATAGCAAGAAGGATGACCCTGGAAAATACAAGCCTGACTGTCTCACTTCACTGACTAGTAAAACTATGAATAAAATTACTCTGGGAGTTGTTGAAAAATATCTGAAGGGTGACGCAGTCATGGGTCACAGCCAGCACGTCTTCATGAGAGGAGAGTCCTGCTTATCCAACCTGATTTCCTTTTACGACAAGGTAACCCACCTAGATGATCAAGGGAAGCCAGCCGATGTAATCTTTTTGATTTCAGTAAAGCTTTCGATGCTGTCTCTCCCAGGATCCTTCTGGACAAAACGTCCAGCACACAGCTGGATAAACACATCACGCAGTGGGTGGGCAAGCACATGGATCAAGCACATAGTGAGGAGGGTAACATTAGACTGGTGACCTGTCACTAGTGGGGTTCTTCAGCATCTTCTTAAATGACTTGGATGCAGGACATTAAGACATAATAAGTAAGTTTGCCAATGATACTAAACTGGGAGGAACTGTTCACACCCTCGAGGGCAGAGACGCCCTGCAGAGAGACCTTGACAAATCAGAGAGCTGGGTAATCGCCAACCTTATGAAGACTAATAATAATAAGTGCCAGATTCTGTACCTGAGTTGGGACAATCCTGGATGTTTATACAGGCTGGGGAATGAGATGCTGGAAAGCAGTGTGGTGGAAAGGAAACTGGGGGTCCTGGTCGATGACAAGTTGAATATGAGTCAGCAGTGCCCTGACAGCCAGGAGGGCCAACTGTGTCCTGAGGGCCATCAGGCACAGCATCACCAGCTGGTCAAGGGAGGGGATTGTCCCGCTCTGCTCTGCACTGGGGTGGTCTCACCTTGAATACTGTGTGCAGTTTGGGGCACCACATTATAAGAAGGATATAAAGAATATTAGAGAGAATCCAAAGAAGGGCCATGAAAATGCTGAAGTGCCTAGAGAGAAAGCCATACAAAGAGCAGCTGAGGTCACTTGGCTTGTTCAGCTTCGAGAAAAGGAGACCAAGGGGAGACCTCATCACAGTCTAAAACTTCCTCATGGGGGAATAGGAGTGGTAGGCACTGATCTCTGCTTCGTGATGACCAGTGACAGGACCTGATAGAATGGTGCAAAGCTGAGTCAGAGAAGATTTAGGTTAGGTACTAGGAAAAGGCTCTTCACTCAGAGGGTGGTTGTGCACTACTACAGGCTCCCCAGGGAAGAGTCACAGGGCCAAACTTGTTTGAGTTCAAGAAGTCTTTGGACAATACTCTCATGGTGTGATTCTTGGGACTGTCCTGTGCAGGACTTCGATGATGCTTGTGGGTCCCTTCCAACTCCGTATATTCTATAACTCTAAGATCTCTGAGGTGCCTTCAAACCCAAACCATTCTATGATTCTGTAATTCTGTGATTTGGGTTTGGCTCCCGGTGGTGCTGGTCTGTCTTTCAAGAAACAGCAGGCATTCTGCAGGCTCTCAGCCTGTCATTACAGTCCTATAACTTATTTACTACATGGTGCTTTTAAAATCCATCAAGAAAAATCTCTTTCACCTTACAGAAAAGCCTCCTAAGGGTTTGAACACTGCAGCAGCCTGTGGTCCAGTATTAAGGCAGTTATTCACAATGTGCCCAGCTGTTTTTCAAATGGCCACAGCCTACTCTGTCTCTGCAGGAACAGCATCTTTCAGGTCTGCCTCCACCTTGTCATCTGCTCAAATGGAAGGCGACTCTCACAGCACCCCCCTTCAGCTCCTCAGAAATGGATGAGCAGAAAAGCGTTTTTAAGTCTCAAGAGATCATAGGGAGAATGTAAACACACAGAGGTGTAATCCAGAGGTAAAAAGGCTTCACAGCTTGTAACTAAAAAGTTATGCTCTAAGTCAGAAAGTGGCTGCTACCTGGACATTTTGAAATTAGGAGCTGATGAAAAATTTCAATTTATTGTAAGTGAGGTATGGGCACAAGTATATTTTCTTCCATGGTTGCCAGAGCAGCATCTGAAAGAAAGAAAGATTTAGTATGTCTGCTTATGATGAAGTAGTCATTAACAGCTGCTGCTGAGGCCCAAAACCCAGTCTGCAAAGATTAGAAAGGCAATTGAGCCCTTCTGAAACAGAAAACAAGCTGGGAGACAATCAGAGAAATTGCTTGAAAACCACAACTGCTATGAATCAAAAAAATACTAATGTTGGCACAGCCTAAACCAAAAACAGCAGAGAGAGAATTTGTTGGATCCCCAAGAAGATGCAGTAACAAAATTAGTCTGAAAAACATGGGGGAATGAACCTCTTTGTCCTTAACATCTTTACCTCATTTGTCTCTAGGAATAAAGCAGTATTTTCTGCAGGGAACCAGGAGGATAAGAGTCTAGAGAAATAGATGGCTACATATACATATATATATGCACACATATGTGAATATAAGTCCAAATGCATAATTTTGGTCTGTCCCAAAGCTCATAAAATGGAGGTCAAGTAAGTCCTTGTTACTTTCGTATTGTAAAGAAACACATCTCACTTATTATAATCACTTTAGATTTCTATGAATTAGTGGGGAATTAGCCTTGTCATTTCAGTAAACACTTGATGAGACCCGTATATTACAGCAGAGCACAGCATTTGGAGGCCTAGACTACCTTGCATGAATAACTTAGAACACAGCTATCAATAAGTACTTAATATTGCCTTGTAAGGTATTGATTTTTTCTTTTAAAATTCATTGAAGGAATGTGAAAATAATAAGCAATGGCCTACAAACTTTAATTGTTTCATAATGTGTACAAATGTGTGTACAACTCTGAAAACCAGGTTCTATTAAAATCCCCAGTGGTAATACAGATCAAATTTACCTCATTGAAAAGTAAATACAAAGCAAATTAATGTATTGAGTATCTTTAAAAGCCATTTTTACTTTTCACAACTGTTTCTTCCTTAGACTGTTAAAGTGATTTCATTTTAAATGTGATACTTTTATCCTTATCAGGTGCAAATTTATTACAGTAAGCAATTAAGAACTTTGTGTCATCCATCAGTAATGTTCAATTTTCTCTCACTGTAGCAATTCACATTTAATTAAATTAGTGCAAATGTAACAATTTGTTGAATATTGAGGGCAAGACAGTATAAAAATATAATCAACCGTTTGTATCCCATGACCATTGTGTAATGAAACAAATAGTACTAGCAGTCTTGAGTACTGCAAAACAGCAAATAATTGTACTGCAAACTAATACTGCAAACAGGCAATGATTCTCAGGATGCACCATGTTGGGGACAGCTGCTGCCCCAAGTGAAGAAGTCAGGAAGCAAGGTGAAAGAAAAAATGTCGTTTGGCCTTCCACCCTGTAAGGGGGATACTTTTGACTTAGATGATCAATGGAGCATAGAGGGGTGAGAAAGTGATTGTATTAGCATGTGAAAATAGCCAGAGTATTGTACAATGTAACTTTTTTGCACAAGTTGACTGTAAGGCCCATTGTACTTTTAGCAAAGTCAACTAGATGTCTCTTATTATCATAGCTGAGTTCCTCCTTGGCTTGGTTATATTCTGCAAGATAGATACAAATACCCTTGAAACACAATGGTAGAGGTCATACATAGGGGCGAGGAAGGTGATGGAGAGAGGAAGATGATGTGGGCAGGGGTCGTTTGCCCCCTTGCCCTACAGGAGGGCATGCGCAGACTGTTGCCATGAAGTAATGAATAGGCGGTGTTTGGCTGCCACTCTAGCATCACCTTATACTGCGTACTGGCCCTACGTAGTGTAATGTAGAGCTGATAAAATGGGGTGTCAGCACTGCTGGGTGGAGCGATGCTCATCCTTCCATCAAGACTGTGTTGCTCCGCAGGGACGCCTGCTAAGCATGAGTGCTGACCAGCCGCTGCAGATCCTGGTAGCCCTGGCCTGTCTGTGCAGGTAAGCACAGTTCATTGATAGGAAGCAACTGAGAACGTAAGCACTTTATATCCTTTTTCTTGTATCCCTTTAATTCCCTTTTTACTAGCTAATATTGTATCCCTTTAAGTCCCCTTGTACTAATACTTTAATAGAGGCTGTTCGTAGTACTGTATGAACGCCAATTGATAAAGTAATTTTTTTTTATTATTTTAAACTTTTGTTTCTCTTTTCTAATAGTTTTGGTTTTAACTCTCACTGTAATAAAAGATATTTTGTAGTGTTTGAATGACTGTTGTACTTGTCTTTATTCCGGACATGTATCCTTGCGAACCTGGTACACACCCAAGTTTGCCCGGGTCTCAGTTCCGCCAGGTAATGAGAGGGTGACAGTGCTAAACTCAGGCTTTTAAAAATCATGCATTAGAACTAACTAATAGTGAAATTCTGCTCTTTTTTTTTTTGTTTACCTCACATCCTGATCATATTTTCGGCTTGGCTAGATTTAGTTTTTCTTTTAGTGAAGCTGACATAGGTGCATGTTCATTATTCTACTTTGAGGGTTGTTATAAAAAGTTTGAAACAGCAGAAAAGTCACTGTAAACTAGTGTGGGCTGGTAACACTGTACCATAGTAAGACAACTATAACAAACACCGTGGGGCATTGATGTTTGTATAAAACTTTTATGCGAACTTCCATTAACTATGTGATTCACATTCTTTTAGATTGTTTGAATCAAAAAAAGATCCATTTAGATATAAAATCAAGGCATGTTCAGTTGGCACTAATTCTCTTGGAAGATTCGAGATAAGAAAAGGTTCTGACTGAGCATAATAGTTTGTTGTTTATTGGAGGGGTTTTTTAAGTAATTACTTAACTATTTTCTGACAAATTGCTTACTCTTGTGTCAAGCTAACACTTTTTACCTTACTCTTTGCCAAACAGTCTTGCAGAGTGTGACCTAAAATGGGAACTCTAAAACCTGGAAGTGAAGCAATATATGCTTGGATGCTGCTGATAGTTTTGACAGTCAAGTTTAACCCTCTGAAGGATTTGTTTGTCTGCAGGTAGCCTAACACCGTGGCAGAGGCACACAACCAACAAGTGACACAGCAGAGCACTAGTGTGAAGTGACTCAAGCAGCTGAAAGGCAATGAGACTTTTCCCTATGCTTTGCTCATATGCTTTCCTTTTACGTAGCTAGATCTTAAACATGGTTGATGAATTCTTTAGTTTAAATATAAGGAAATTCTGAAATATAAGGAAACTCTGAAAAGGGATCTTGGTCTTCAAGCAGCCAAGTTAATGTCAAAGAAAATTCTATCTCTTAGCTCTCCTAAACTCCACATCTTTTGCTTTTTGAGCTGATTTTGACTGGAGTTCAGTGTCTAAATTTTGCATGGAACATATGCCTGAGGAGGTTTGTTTTACTGTTTTAAACAGGCCCACGTATTCTGGGAAAACATTAAAAGGTAGTCCTTCCACTTTACACCATGAAATACAGCTCATGAGCTGCATCCAATTAACATCAGGCTCTGAATATTCTAATATAATCTGTCCAGTTACCTGAACTTCAGTTTGACTAGTTATATACAGCCACATCTATGAAAACAATTCTGTCTGCACTTAAGCAGACATGTAATAACAGGTACTGGAAATAATTTGCACATGCTGTGAGTTATTCTTCCTTGTATTGTGTTATATTGCAGCCTGGAGACTTCAAGTGGTTCACAAAGCCATTACTTTGCTCCTCAGAGGAATTCATTCTTCTTAGAATACTCCAATTTTATTCTTACTTTGCATCTCTGGGGCTTCATAACTCACCACCACAACAGATAGAACAATATTCAGGACCTACATCCCTTGAACTTACTGTGTTTTGAAAAACAGCCTGAGTTCAGAGAAGGTGTGTGATATGGGCTAGGGAGACTGTCAGTACAAGCTGCATGCACTGTCTGAGGCAGAGTGAACTTGGGGTTCTCCTAAAAGCAAAGATGGTTTGACTCCTGATTCTGGCAGGGATTTCTAGTCCTGTTACTCTGTTCTCCATTTGTAAACTGAGGTTACTGAAATTTCCTTGTCTCAAATTATTCTGAGAACTGGTCAGAAACTGTTAATATCTTTGTTATGTCAACTATTCAGGAAAATATTGTTACCTCTAAGACAAAGAGGACATTAGTAAAGTGCAAACTGTATAGAAAGAATGGAGGGATGAATGCTATACGGAGCATTTTTTTTTTTAATCATCAGATCTGTGATGCTGTACCATGTTCTTTCAATAGGATGAGTTATGGATCAATTTCCCTAAGCAGTAAAGAGATGCAGGAGAAAAATAAATCTGATGGGTAAAAAGATCACTTTCAACTCCTTCTTAGTGTTTAAAAAAAATGCAAGTATCTCAGCAGCACTCTAATTTCTAGGGCTGTGTAATGCATAGCCTATACTTTCCCACATTTTAAGAAATCTGTACTTCAAGACAGCTGATTCTATATCCCTGAATTAATTTTAAGATAATTAATTAATAAAATATTTTCTCAACATAAAGAAATGTTTTACAGAAGTAACAGTGCACAGTGTATGCTTTTAGCACTGTTCTAAACTCCCTAAAGCAGCAGTTACATGGGTTGTGAAAACAGAGTGACTGATATGAATAAAAGAAAATTCATGCCACTTCCTGGAGTTTTCTTGAGTAAGGCAGACTGGAAATTATATCAGAAGATACGTGTTTTATTCATACAGAGATCTTAACTTTATTCTTATGTTACTATTTGAAAGAGAAAAAAATTACTAAGAACTGAAAATAAATGTAAGTATCTCGTTTCAGCTCAGGTCTTCCCAGTTTCAGAAACCGCAAAGCTAAATTCTGTCTGTCATATCACTAAAGCCCATGCCCATACTTGCTTCTCCAACAAGACTTCAAGGATGCCACAAAAAACTTTGAATATATAATCCATCTGTAATTCACAGAAAGGGCAATTAAGAGAAAGGACAGCAATCTTTTCTGAGCTAATCACACCCAACTTCTCAGTTTCCATTGCACTAACAAGTCTGCGCTGATGCCGCCTTTTTGAGACTGAACTATTCTGTCACCAATATGAACTGTGCCCGATATGTAATTAATTTATGGCTTGTCTTCTATTTCACCTAGAATGAACACAGACACTGTCACAACACTGTAAGATGGGTTTATATAATTATTTTCCTTTAAAAAGCTGTAGAAAACTCTTTAAACAAAGATTTCCAGGCCAGAGAAAAATAAAGCTTGAATCTTTTTTGGAAACAGACTATGCACAGATTAGCGCAGGAAATATTTTCTGCTGGAAAGTTTGTTAAAATGATTGACTCTGTGAATTCAAGTACAGTCAGTGAAGTTGTCTACAACACTTGTTTCTTGAGCTTGCACTGTTCTGCTGACACAGATGCAGAAAAGATACATGGAGTCCCTAAGCTGCAGGATCCCTCCTGGACAAAAACATTGATCAGCAATACTCTACTGTAAGCAGAGTTCCTAATTTCACTCACAGAACGAGCATTTTGCAGACTGTATAGATTGAAATGATATCTTTCCCTCTTAGAGCACTTATCTGAGAAACCACATTTACATTGAAGTCAATAGTCTCAGTCCCTACATCAGTATATTGCATAGGACTTTCTTTCATCCCATTGCATAGGATAGAAAATAGAGAAGCAAAAGTTGCAAGGCATCTCTCATATCACAGGAAAAATTGTTTCCTGTACATCATCAATTAATGCAATTGGATTTTATTCTTGAACTTGAGTATTGACACTGATCATCTCCACATGGGCCAGCAGAACTGTTAAGATGTCTCTGCCAGAGGACTGATGCTGAAAAAATGTCCTTAAGGCTAAGTAGTATCAGTAAACCTGATGGCAATGAACAAAATTGTCATATTGACTTTGCACTTTAATTAATTACAAGGGCTTCAAATTATCTTTACAGATGTAAGGCTAGCCTTAAGTAATCACCATTAACTGTTAAGAAAAGAGAACTTAATAACCAAGACCACAGGTTTGCAAAAAAATAAAGTAATTAAAAGCAATAAAAGTGGACATTATTACAATGGAGACAGAAATGAACGTATAGATGGCAGGCTAGGGAAAAATGGAAAAAGAAATCTTAAATAAGAGAGTGGCAGAGACAGATGAATATAATTTTCAGACTTTCTTAAATTTTTTCCTTGCAAAGTACAAAGGAAATGGACTACTGTGTATTCTATGAAATAATGAATTTCTGCCTGGCACCACAGAGCGTAACACAGCACTTTCCAATTTTTTATGTCCTACAATACACACAGATGCCACATAGTCCAACTAATTGGGAAAAAAATATCACTCTTGGAAAAGTAGTTTCACTCCCAAAATAGTGACTTTAAAATTCAGCTGTTTAAGATTCTGCATCTTATGTGTCTCAATGGCTGTAAATCACATTTGTTCAAAAGCACAAGGGTTTTTTTTCTCTTCCAAAAATATGGCCAGAAGGTTTCCCTCGGAATAAGAATATTCCACTGTGTTCTTTTTGGCTTATGCCTCATCCTCAGAAAGATGATTCACTTGAATCCATATTTCTGAGTATGGTATGGAAGCCAAAAGGAAATTAGAAGTTTCTTGTAGTACTGACTACTGGCAGAAGTCTTCACACAGAGCATAATGATTCAGAGATGTCTCTGAATAGTAGAGGGCATCTCACCTGGGTACTTAGATTCACAACAAGAAGAGTTAAAATGGTCATATTGTTACCATGGTTATCTGCACAGCAACTAACTGAGCAAAAAGGCTTGAATTTTTTGCAGCATGTACCTGAAAATTACTAAAACTTTATTTAACAGAGAGAGTCTATCACCAAACTTGAGATAAATAATAATAATAATTAACTTGCAGCAGCATGAATTATACCACTGCTTCATGTTAATATTTAAAATCTAAATGAACTAAGATACTATTAAGAGCATTCTGCTACTGCATTGGCATCAGCTTTTCTCTGGAACTCTTCTTAGCCAGCTCAAATGTTAACTATTATGTGCTTCTGGTTGCACAGTTTGAGAATTGGAAGGAAAAGTTTCAAAATGACTTGAGCCTGTCTTCTGAAATAATAAAACAATCTCAGTAACTTAAGGTGACTTTGGCTTGTAGAAACCTCTAGGATGTCACTCAGCCAACAAAGCCAGAGAGGCCTCTCTACTACTCAAATTTCAACTAGAAAGGAGGCTCTTATCTTCAAAAACAAAACAAAGTTTATAACTATCTTTTTGAAGCCTAGTTGAAACCACTTCCTGAATGAAGAGCAATTGCTGTCACACAGTCCAGGCATGTTTGGAAGAAGCACACAACCAGCTGTCTCTCCTCACATAACAGCATTTACAGGTACTGGTTCTCCTTCCTACTTTCAATTTTTCATTATTATTGGTCCATAAAAATCATTGCACACACATGAAATCAGTTCAATTTTGTGTATATGCAATAAACAAAATTGATAACTGAACAAAATACTTTATTCTCTTCAATACAGATCAAACATATAGGGCCATGTTCAGCTTGTGTGCAGTGACAGTGCATACAAAACAAATATATATGGTTTATGTATTACAGATGAGGACACTGCCCTATAATCCGCACATGCATAAGAAAGATGCTTTTATCAGCTTTACTTTTGCCTTTGCACTACTGCCACAAACAAAGACTGAGTTTTGGCTGTATAACTACAAGTTTGCTGACAGTTTTTGTTCTGGTTTATAGCAGGAGACAGCAGGGAATGCATCCCAGCCTGCTGGCACCATAGTGTTAAGTGTGAGAGATAGTAAAGATACTTGTCAGTTGAGTGAACGGAAGAGGCTTGAGTGCATGCAGAAATAACACTGCCTGAGGAAAGAATTGGCAGTTTTACTTAACGATTTTCCAGCAAGAAGGACACCTCTATTACCTGAGACATTTTATTGCCTTTCCCCCCACTCCTCTGTGTCCTTCCCTTTATCCCTTTCTTTTAACTAGAGAACTGATTTCATGGAACTTCACTTCTCCTAAAGCTCCTTATACTGAAGGAAGACAAGGCTTTAGAAGGGTTAATCGAAGCATCTTGCTGCAGGAGCCTACTCTTCTCTCCCCCCCCCTTTCTCTACCTTACTCAAAAGAGATCTTGTTCTGTACAAATTCTGCAGACCTAAAATACAGGTACATGGCACAAAGAGCCCAGAGGTAATAAATCTTAGCCAAAGAAGCAAAGGTAGACATTTCAATAGGTGAAGTAGGCCTGAAGCCAAAGCTTTCTTGAAGCTTCAGTGAACAGAACACGAAACAATGGATAGAACAGAAGGTCACGAAGGTGACGTGAAGATGAAGAGTAAAAAACGGACCCTAGGATGAAGGCAAACAGGAACTCCCACCTAAATATTCCTCAAAATATTCCTCCAACTCCGCCCCGACTCCACCTGCTATGAATATTGTAATGTAATGATGCAATAATATGAATATGTATATGAATATGTTGTAATTGTCAAAAACTGTACAAATTGCTCATTCTATTCAAACACTGCAGAGCCTGTTGTCCCAGCAATAGCTGGTAGGCTGCCCTGGCTGCTCAATAAATAAATACCTGCTGCTTTAGACATAAAACTCTGTCTAAACAGTTTTAATCTGCCTTTTTGGGCATCAATACAAGGGCTTCTCTACAACTTCCACGACAGAAAAGGTCTCCAGATTAATAAAAAAGCAGCAGTGTCTTTTTTTTACAAAGACCATTGGATACAAGCTTGTTTAGACAAAGTGGTTGGTGCTGGGGAGCAGAAGTGGTAGGAACAGATGGCAACATTGCAATCATAAAATCAGAGAAAAATTTCAGTTGGAAGTGATCTCTGGGGTCTCTCCAGTACGACACCTTGTTCAAAACAGTTCTAGTTAGATCAGGTTCCTCAGGGCAGTGTCCAGCTTAGTCTTGAAAATCTACAAGGAAAGAGATGCTGCAGCCTTCACTCAGTTCATTTTGCAGTGTTTGTGTGCCCTATTAGTAAAAAACCACTTTTCCTTGATATCTATTTGGAAATTATTATATTCCAACTTATGTTCATCACCTCTCAGCCTATTGTTGTGCATCAACCTATTGCTGTGCACCAGCAAGAAGAGGCTGGCTCCACTCCATCTGTATCCTTGGATCAGGTAATAAGGCTTCCTCAAGACCTCCCACTTCATCTTTAGGCTACACAAGCACAGCTTGTTCAGCCTCTCCTTGTCCATACACCTGGATATCTTGCTTATCCTTTGCTTGTCTTGGTCCAGTTTTACAACGTTTTTTCTACAATGGGGAGCCCAAAACTGGACACAATACTCCTGATTCAGTCTCACAAGTGCTGCATTGAGGGAAAAGATCACATCTCTCAGCCTGCAGGTTGCTGCCTTGCTAATACAACCCAGAATGCCAAGTGCTGCCTTCGCTGCTAGAGCACAACCTTGGCTCAAGCTCACCTCATGTCCCAAGTTCTTGGGCAAAACTGTCTTCTACACAGCCATCCCTCAGACTGTAACACTGAATAGGGCTACTCCATGCTAGCCGCAAGACTTTGCACTTCTTTTGTTGACCTTCATGAGATCAATATTAGCCCTTTTCTCCAGCCTGTTGAGGGCCCATTGCACACCATTGTCCTCCAGCACATTAAATGCTTCCCCACCCTGCCCACCCCCTGTCAACTGGGGGTGTTGGCAAACTCGCTGAAAGTGTACTTTGTCCCACCATTGGTGTTATAAAGACATTAAACCATACTGGCCTGGACAGTGATCCCAGAGGGATGCTGCTAGTTACTAACTGCCAGCTGGAGAGTACACCAGTCCCAAAACCCATGCAAATGGTTGTACACATCATATAAACTACCTTAAAAGGCAGGTAAGCACTGTAAAAATGGTTTGTGTTTGCTCTGAAGAAAAAGAGTGAAAATTCAAGCTGGACTTGGGAAGACTAGATAAAAGGTTAGTGAATGAACTGTTAAATGAATAATTCCATACGCAACAGATGCACCAAAGCTGAAGGGCTGGTACTGCAGTGAAACTCAGGGAACAGAGCTGAAGAACTTTTGTTCATAGTGGTTGGTAGAGTGTGAGATTTCTTTACTCCAGCCCTTAAAGAAATCTCTCTGTTCAGTTCTATTGGGTTAGGGTTGCTTTATTGTACTCCTACACTGTTCTCTAGTGTCAACATGAAATACAAGAAATTATTTTGGAACCAAAACTTATGCCTACTGATGGAACTTTAATCTTAGTATACGGTAAAATTTTAATATATGATCTAAATTAGGGTTCTACTTGCTGAAAAAATCTAAAATAAAATGTCTAAAGTATAATATTAATTATTATTTAACAGTTTAAGATTAGGAAATACTTCCAGTCTATAATTTCCCTGCACCTAAAGTTTAAAACCAATAGTTCTGATTTCCAGCATTCTTCTGCTGGCTGAAAAACTGTCCCATCAGTCACTGATAGTATTGCACGTACTTAGCAATGGCTGCAGACTACAAATGGCTCTAAACAACTTAATATCCAATGTGTATTCAAGGTTTAAAAGGCTGGGTTGCACTGCTGTCTGCATAAAAGCCCTTGCACGAGATTTAGACATATGTACATAACAGTTTTGTTGTAACCTTTATAATTTTATTTATTTATACATTACTGAAAAGCTTTCCACCATTTTGCTGTAAGGGCATTATCGTCAAGGTGCTAGTACCAATACACTTTCAACAAATTTATATGACTGTTGAGATAAGATGCTCCATCACAAAATGCAATTAGCATGATTGTTCTTAGATGTTAATAGTTAAATGCATTACATCTCTTTTCCTCCCAAAACTCATTTGTTGTAGGGTGGTAAGTGTAGCCACTTATTCTAGACTTACTGTTATTATCTATAATGAACTTGCTTGTCCATGACCATAATGTTAAAACTTAATGTGTAAATATATATAATTCAGTTATGTTCTGGATTTTCTTCTAGTTCAATTTCAGAATAATGCATGTCTCTCTTTAACCCTAATATTTGCACGACATACCATGAAGCAACCAAGTAACCTTCCCCGATTATAGTCTCTGGATGCCAAAGACAGATTTATCATAGTTTTGTGGGGTACTGTCATGATTTGTTGACTTTCACCACCACTACAGTGACGTTCTGGCTTCACTCCCAGAAGCCAACAAATGACTTACAGGATGTGCAAAAAATAAATGGGAGATAAGCCACAGCAAATAAGGAAGATAGGGGGATGTGCAGGATTTAAGTTAGAATAAATCTTTGTAAGAAAGATCAATGGAAATCTTATATGCTAGTTATACCCTGTCCCAGCCTCCACGAAGCCCTGCTAACTAACATTTTCTGTGGTTTCCATCTAAGTTATTTGGACTGACTCACAGTAAAATTGTTTCAGCCTATTTGGAAGTTTAATTTGCAATGTTGACAAATCTTGTGCACATTTTCCAGTATTTATAAAAGTAATTGTTAGGCACAGAGTGCAATGCTATTATAACAAGAAAAAAGAAATTACTACAGATTTTTCAATACACAAAAGAGGCTACAAGCATGCATGGGATCAGTGGCATAAAGAATGCCCATAAGTGGCCCAGAATACCCATAAGTTTTGTGATTTTCCTCCTACAGCCTTCTAGGAGGCCGATCTCTGCTATCAAAAGGAGCATCTAGTAAAGTGGGTCTATCAACTCTCAGTTCCCAAAATAAACAAAATAAATTACCTAAAAGAAGTCCTGTATTTGTGACAGAAACAAGAGAGATTGATTTCTCCAGCTCCTCCTGCTTTATCGCTACCCTCATGACAGAGCCGCTTGGCAGCCTTAAATAGAACATGACATGTTGTCATCTTTCCTCGCCTATCCCTTTCATGTCCTTCAGGGAATCTCCACACAAAAGCCTTATTTCAAGGAAATAATTTTTTCTGCCTCTGGCAATTCTCTTTGCCTTTCTTCTACTCATTGTTATTGTCACTTTTGCTCTTTTACTGTGCTCAGGCAGTGACATCAGTATTTCCCATTGTGACTGAGAAGCTCCTCCAAATACATGAGAAAAAAAAAAAGAAAAAAACCCAGAGAACAATCATTCCACTTGAAGCAATGAATTTTATCACCTATCACAGCTGATGAAAAAACTGTTCTAGAAGACAGAACAATTTCTGTATGTTCCAGATAGTTGTATCTCTGTCTTGCACAGGAGTATTAGGGAGAGGATAAGAGAGCTAAAAGTGACCCAGAAGAGTGCAGCAATAAACTATACATGACCTCTTTGACAATCACGGACTTGAGATAGTCAGTGTAACCAGGACCATGACATATGGTGCTCTGTGCTCAGTGCTGTCTGCTGTAATAACACTGCCTACACTATGGAAGTTTACCCCAGATATGTCAGTTTTTGCTAGTTATTAACAATGCAAATTCTTTTTTTCTTAGCAAGCTGTAAAATCAACGACAAAAGACCAGTTAAAAACGTGACTTCACTTTCACAGAAAACTTGACTGTCATAGACCTGAGCAAAAAAATAATGGCTATTAAGTATTCATCTTCTCAAACCCCAAATCTGAGAGATGTCATATTTCCATTCTGAATAACTCAACTGTCATAAAAAACAGAAAGCCAGTTGGAATACTTATTTATAGAGGATCAAAACCTTAAGGATTTGTAAAGTCCCTTTATTTATTTATTTATTTATTTATTTATTTATTTATTTATTTATTTTTGGATTTGTTATTCTGGGACATTAAAACATGTGCAAACAAAAATGAAGATGAAAAGCCCAAAGACGCAGTTTCTCACTTTCTGGCTCAGAGGTTATTTTTGATCTAACCCACAGAGTAGATTATACAGTATTTAGGGACACATACCACTTGAAGTCATACATGCAGTAGTGAACAAGTGAATTTTTTCCCATGGTCTAAAAGCTTGTTTTCTGATTTTAAGTGCTAGTTGACCTAAGAATATCATATGCTCTATAAAGAAATTTTACTTCTCTATGTGCATCAGTTCAATCAAGACTTTGACTAGGAGTTCTGATTTGTGTCCACATATTTTTGTCTTGCAAAACAGACATGAACAGAAGCAAAAGCCTTGAGCTATTCCATCTGTAATCTGATTTGTCTGGTGGATTTGATGAACAACTTCTTGCTACTGGAGAAAAGAAAGGAGATGTCAAAACCATTCTATTACTTGAGTCCTTCCTGGAGATAGGCATTAGCATAATACCAGTTGGTAAAATGCACACAGTCCACACTTGGCTGGTTTTTTTGTTTTGTTTTGTTTTGTTTCCTTTTTTTGTTTTTGTTTTTGGATTTTTTTAGTATTTCTTAATCTCTTTTGAATATCAGTGTAGGAACCAACAAAACTGAAATACAGCTGACATATAGCACCAAATATTGGTACATATTTCTTTTGCCAAGATGACAGTACAGAATGAAGACAAATCACAGACAAAAAGGGTCATGACTGGCAGATGTTAAAAAAACAAAGTTTGCAATTACAATATAATCTACTTTATCATAAAAGGTTCAGATGTGAGTTGATCAGTTTAGGTCATATTTAGGAATATTTCTAGTTCTTTGTAAGAAGACCTCTAATATTGCTCTTAGATTTCCTGCTGAAGTGGACAATGACCTGGCATCAGTTATTCCTCACACTGCCTCTTGGCTGGACTAGAGGAACCAGTATAATTGGATGTAAATCTCCCAGCACTTAGAAAAAACTAATTGCCATAAAACACTGCAGGCATCTCCTCAAAAATGCAGACTACACCTCTAGTGTAACAGGCACAGCAAACACGTTAATAATGTTGACTTTGCAGAGAAATAAAAAATCCAGTTCAAGAAGAACCTGGCCTAGAAGATCTGAGATCTGCAGTTATTGTTCTCTGATACATAGGAACTTTTCTTACTTCAAAACCAGACCTTTTCATTTAAAACCTCTACACTGCAACAACAAAACTGCATAGACTGCACACATTTTGCTTTCTGAAGGAAAGGTGTGTTAAGTAGATTTATAAGTAGTGGTCATATTCAATGTAACCACCCGTAGAACATCTCAGATTTTGTGATGTCAAGTGCAATATGGAACCTATAAAGAGTGGAGTAGTCATTAAATAGAAGGCAGATAAGATGCTTCGCTAATGCTATAGGAACTATGGCCTGTGTCTACGCAAACTTTTCGGTAACTGTGGAGCCCGGAAGCAGCTGACATTGGAGATGCATTTTCAGACTGAACCTCGGATTTGTTGAGACCCATGGTTCAGAATAAGAGTCCCTCCAGTAGCCTGCTGACTTTTCAGACAAATGACTCAAGTACCTGCTTCCCTTTAGTGCATAGGCTAGTTTGCACTGATTGAAGATACGGTATTTGACCTCCTCTCTTTTCTGCTGCAGTTCTACTTGATCCAAACTTGACAATGACCTTTCAGTAAGAACTAACTCAGCACTGCACACTCTCTTCAAAGCAGAGCATAGCGGGAACCATACTCCAAATCTCATGTGTAAAACTGGAGAATGATAAAAATACAGTATCTTTTGCAAGCAGGTGAAATAACATCACACAACAGGAACAGTTTCAAGGATGAGAAGACTTGTGCTTGAGTTCATCAGTCCATCAGGCCAAGGATCACCTGACCTGGAATACATCTTAAACCATCTAACAGTTTAAAAATTGTATTTATCAAATTGATAGAAGTAATTAAAAATATGTATGGAAGATACACAGGTAGATTTAAAATCAATTTATTTAGTTCGATACTCTGCTTGTCTACTATCACTGTTTTTCTAATATTATTATATTTTGACCTGAAAAATTGAGTGCTACCACACTCTTGTTAAGATATTGCATATTAAGGCACTACATGTCTTCACTGAGGTGAGAAAAAGGTAACCACAGACCAGAAATGATACCACCTGTATGCGTCCACTGGGCCAGTCAAGGTGGCAATTCACGCTAGCATTCTAGTGCTAAGTATGCAAAGGAATGCTGGGTACTCATTGTTCCTGAAAAATGTATCAATTCAAGACTCACAGCATGTATTTCTCATAGGACGTCCTCTAGGGCAATATTAATGCTCTTACTCTTCCCTGATTAAAAAGAAAAAGGAAGGAGAAGAAAGGCCAAATCCACTAAACAAATAAATTTGCACAGCCAATTTTTAGAGTGTTCAGATGGTGCTTGTGGCTCAGACCCATGTTTTGTAAACAAACACTTTCTGTTCCTACATTGTAACATTTTTTGGTGTGAGCAGAGGACTTACAAACAGCAGAAATTACTAACATCACTGCATTCTCAGAGCAGCTGAACTGCAGGCTCATTTGAATATTTAACATCTTATTTTCAAAATAAAATGTTTTTCTTCACTGGATAGCATCACTTACAGAGTAGAAAACAATGTAAATGTATAGAAATACTGAAATTGGTTTGAGAACTCATGGATAAATTTTGATAATAGAAATATTAAGCTTAACTCTTAATGACATGAATCGAGACATGAAAGTTTGCTATTTAAAACAAAATTTACTTTGGTTCCAGTCCAAGGTAAGGTAGGAAGTAAGCAGAGGTAGATATAGACACTAGAAATCGAGAGATTTTAAAAATATATGAATTAGTGTGCAGATACACACCAATACCATATACAGGGACATGAGTTATCACTTCAAAACAATCATTTGTTTTTTTGGTTCTGCATGCAAACATGTATGAAATAATGAGACTGGACCAAAGAGCAAAGCATCTTTTGTGCAGTGGTCAAATGTAGACAGGAGAATCAAACTCTTGCTGCTAAAAAAGATTTTTCTAGTGCAATGCTGGTATTTTTGAAAATCATTTCATTGACTACTACTGGACTGAAGCAATATCTTAGTAATGCAAAGTAAAAGACCCAAACTTAAATACTAGTGAAACGAATTCACAATATATTCTAAAGTGTAAATTAAAAATACAACTACTCATGCTTGCCTAAATCAGTTTATCAGTCTAGGATTCTATTGATCCTGCTGAAGATAATGTAAAACACATAATGGGCTATTGCTTTGAACACACTATGCTTTTTAATTTACAATGTCCTAAAATATAAATAATGAACATTACTTCCACATCAATGTTCCCCTGAAGTCTGAACTATTATGCACAAGTTCAGAGGTATATCATGTGGGATATGCACATATAGTAAAATAAAGTGAAAATATGACAGAATACAGTTTCCTTAAGTTATACTAACAGCTACTTGGAATTTTCTACCAGGATATTTCATGTTTTATATAAAAACAAATGTAATTTTCAAATATTTGTACTTAGTAAATATTAAAGATAAATATTAATGGCTCTAGTCTGCAGAAATATAGCTTAGGAATTGGTTGAGTAAATAAGGTAGTATCCTTGAATTTTTAAGCCTCCTTCTTTCAAGAGTGCACATAATTACTAACGCAGTTTTTTCTCCACCTCCCCATACTTAGTGCATACCATTCTGGGCTCAGAATAAAGAAAAGAGATAAGCAAACAATTCTTCTTTCATAGTAAAGCAAAACTTGCTCAGTTATAAAGATATTAAAACAAAAAATATTCATGGTTTTATTTTTTATATATTTTCTTCAATTTATTAATAATCTTTTATATTTATTTATGGCTTTGAGCAAAGACAAAAGAAAAAATCTAACTCATCCCTGATCATACAGTTATTGTAAGAACCACATCTATAGTCTTCCCAGCAGCAGTAAGATCCAACCTTTTTTCATTAATACATTTCAACTTGTACAGATGTGAGATTTCATACTTATGGGCTTACTTATGTACAGAGAAAATAGGTCACTTCTGAAACTAGCAATGGACCTTTATATTACAGGAATGTGAGTCATTTGTTTCTTAATCTAAGTATATATACATTCATACATACATATATATATATATACGTATATAATTTTATACCCTGTACCATTTTTTTTAATTAACATACAAATCCTAGATATTGTCCACTCTATTACAAAGTCATTAAAAATTATTTATGGTTTCACTGAAAGACCATGTGAATTAATATTTCTTCATAGTGCTTAAAATAAAATAAAAATATATATAAAAATATTTTGCTACTAACCCCATTTCTCCTATTAAATGTAAACCTTAAACAGTTTTCAAGATCAGTACATGATCTTAGTTAACTGACAGAATTTGTTAGCATTAAAATAATATAAGGGGTATTGTACTGATAAATAAATGGTCTTGCAGCGTATCCATAATGTTTGAGACACTTTTTAAACAATCATTTCCCCATTTCCACTCCAGGTCACTTAAATTAATGGCAGCAGCATGTTAGTGGGTTAATTACATAGATTTTTACTGGTGAGTGTGAGTCAGCAAAAAAAAAAAAAAAAAAAAAGGAAGATTTTTTAAAAATTTTATTTGATGTACCACTTTAGTAAAAGGTGTAACAGGCAGCATGGGCTCAAGCTCTGTTAGCTTTAGTATATTTACTTGGCTCTCAAGTACATCTGGATTCACTGCATTACGTAGTTTGTGATGTTATTTAATTTTTCCATGCATCGTTAAACTCAGCATTAATGGAAAGAGAACTCCTTTGCATTCACTTCCTTAACATGAATCAGCCTGGTTTTAAGGAACAGAATATATGCTTATACCATATCCATAATGCTGATTTTTAATGAGTTAAATTATGACACATTTAGTTTCAATCTCTATTAACGTGACAAATCAGGCACAAATGATTACAATTTTTTTTTTTTCTGGATAAGATAATGTGAAGGTTTGAGCAAACAAAACAAAATGTTCACAAAACAGTATGCTTTAACCCTGCTTTCTGTCACCATTTCCTTTCTGTTTTGAAGACATAAAAAATAATAAATCTCATACCTATGGGCTATGTTTGACACTACATGCCTTAGGATATACTAACCATTTAATTACAATATACACAGATCAAATCGTGCATTTCCAGACAGACTTGATGCTATATTATATTTATTTTTGTAAATTAACACCACAGTCAACTACAAAACTACAGTGAAGACACAGAAAGCACCTGAAAGTCTAAATCAAGCTGTGGTTTACAAATAATCCTTTAAATTAAAAACCTCACTTCTAGACTTAAACCAGAGATTCAAAGTCAGCATTATAGGAATTTTAAGGTAGACACAATTAATGAATGGTTATTATTTTCTAAGATACCATAAAGCCTTTTCCTACTGACCAAACCTATTTTTATCGTCTTTTTTTTTTTTTTTCCCAAAGCATGCATGGAATATTCTCAGATGCTATTGAGGGCAAGAAGAAGAAAAGTGATGGTATTGGTGAAGTACAAGCGGTTTGCAGGATCAAGCGTACAATTTTGCATAAAACATTGCATGTAAAAGTAACACCGTAGGTTTTAAGCCATTGCATTACAATTTAACAGTTGTGTTGCACTTAGCTTTAACAAATTTTAAAATTGTAAATTTTGAAGTGAAAAGCGGAACCTAAATTCCTAAACAAAGACCTTGCAATGGTACACTACACAGCAGCTATTTTTGCTTGGGTCTAAAAAGTTATTTACAATGGCAATATTTAGTCTTTGTAAAAGTCTTTAGCATTGTGAAGATCAAAGTCCACCCAATTTTCTTAAACAACAGAAGGGCTGACATGTCATGAGGTTTCAACCTATCCAGAGGAGTGCTAGTGCCACCCTTTAGACTGCAGGTGTTTCCAATATAATGCTTTTCCAATCTAAATCCCAATGGATGGTGCTAACATATGAAATGTAATGCAAAATAACAACTGAATTCTTCACAAGAAATTGACAACGTATATGCAATAAATGAAATAACAAAGGTTTCAGAATATCACTCAGTCAGTGCTATGTGTTACGTGTTAGTTAAATCGATTTTTTTTTTAAATACTTGTTTGAAGTTTCCCATGAAAATAGCAGATCCCCTAGACAGAGAACAGCTCTTAGGCTGATTTTAAAGTCAACACATTAAAAATATTACAGCTAAATTTTATCTTCTTTAATGGTTGAGAGGAAGGAAGACATGAATTCAAACAAGTTTTTTAAATTCTTTTAATATATATATGTATACATATATATGTATATACGTATACATATATAATTTTTACATTCGTTACATAGGGCAAAGCTGTCTAAAGTATTTTTTTCATAGTAGACTGCTGGGGAACATTAGGAAACAGGCTAAAACAGTTCGGGGGATGGTGCTAGGTTTGTTGCAAGTCTGTTGCTCACAGTCACCAGGGATCATAAGTTTGAGGCGAAACGCGGTTTGTCTCCCTCGGGCTCTGTGCTTAAGACTGTGGAAGAATCCCTTTGCAGGGGAGCAGCGGGCGGCGCGGCCCCCCTGTTCGGGGGGATGGCTCCCGATGACATCTGTCGGAAGAGCGAGACCCGCTGCGGAACGGAGGCGCGGCCGGCCGGGGGCACGCCGGGGCCGGGGGCGGGCTGCGGGAGAGAGGCGAGGGACTCGCCCACGGTGGGGTGAGGCCTGGCGATCAGCGTGGAGATCTCGTGGGGCAGCGAGGGCTGCGAGGCCGAGAGCGGCCGCACCTCCCGCGTCAGGTTGGTGTTGTGGAGGGCCTGGGTGCTCTTGTGCACCTCGTTCTTCTGCGCGGCGCCGGGGGGCTGCTGGGACGCTTGCGGCGGCTGCTGCTGCTGCTGCTGCTGCTGCATCAGGGAGAGCTGCGAGGCGGTGGGCGAGGCGTACTGGAAAGTTCGGCCGGCCAGCGGGCTCTGTACTGGCGGGCTGCAGACGGCTGTGGTGTAGGAGCAGGGCGAGAGGATGACGGCAGCCTGCTGGGGCGTCTGCGTGCTGGGCGAGGGCGAGTGCAGGTTGCTGTGGGAGAGGCTGCTGGTGCTGTACACGGGCGGCGACTGCGTCCGGCCCCGCGACGACGAGGCCGAGGTGCTGGAGTTGAGGGCCGGCATCTGCTGCAGGCTCACCGGGGCGATGGTCTGCACCATCTCCCTGTCGTGCTTCACAATCTGCTTCAGGATCTCGTTCTCCTGGTTGTTGAAAACGCCGGTGTTGAGGTCCTTCTGGAACTTTTGCAGGAGGATGGAGTTCTTCTTCCCTTCACAAAGAGGCAGAAAAGTTAGTGATCCTGAGGCAGAGCCCCACCCTGGCTTTGTGTTTCAGCACCCAGCACTGGGTGCTTTGTATTGTAAAAGCCTCGGCAGGCACCGGATCGCTGAACTAGGGCCCCCACTCTGCCCCAGCCCAGTGCAGAAGGAAGCTGTGCCACCCACCGCGCTGCCACAGTGGCCCACGCTGGTCACAGCTCCCCGTGGTTGCCACCACCCCCTCCCCACACCAGCACAGCGGGCTTTTGTAACACCCCTGCACTCAGATGCAATTTACTGAACAAATGACGGGAAAAGTCACAGTACTCTGCATCTACATCGTCTTTCTCCCTTCATTGCAAAAACAAATTTTCATTGAGCTTTACATAACCTTTAAAGACACCTGCCATCTAGCACATTCCTGGGAAGTAATAACTAGACATTAGTAACCAGTGACCACCAGTTGAAAAGAAATCATCCTTTTAAATGTGAACTCACATGAACTTAAGGGTAATGTGACAACCTGCTTGCACAATAGACTGCTGTACACTGCGTCCTAATGTCTGCTTGATGGGTTCAAGTGTCTGCAAGATGTAGACGCTATTCTGTCTGAGTCATCAGATGCACAGGAACATAATGGCACTCAATTGCTCTTTTTTTTTTTTTTTTTTGATAAAACACTTCAGATGGGATTGCTACTCCCAAGAGTGGATTGGACTTTACTGCTAATATTATTCAAGCATATATTACTTAGAGTTGGACTACATTTACAGAGAGTGCTCACAATCTGCAGAATACTAAAATACCTCTGTTAAAATTAGAACCCTGTATACCTGTATTTCAATTCTTTTTGGTATATTAAAGAAAAGATGATTTTTTCCAAATCGAACCGGCAGCACAACACTTCCTTGCAATTTTTTCTGGTTTAATTTTGAAAAAAACTACAAGCATAACTGTATTGAAAAAGAGTGATGTGGATAAATCCTTATACTGGAATTTTATTGTGAAGTTGTGAGTTTTTCGCACAGCTGCGTTTTAAAACCAGTGTCAGTAATGATAATCAGAGTACAATTCTCCTGATCATATATTTTCCCTACTCTGTCCTCTTAGGTACAGAATCTTGGGATGCACGATGGCAACTTCACATCCCCGGTTTAGATAATCTGCCATACCTTTCTGCCTTTCACTTGGATGTTGTTGGCCTGCTTTTCTGATTGCAAGCATATCTGAGCAATGCCAATGTGCAGCCATCAAGGCTAGCAGTGCCCATCTTGTGAGGAAAATGAGAGCCCTACTGCAAAGGATTAATTCACTTCAACAAACAAGGGGTTTGTGAGTGCTGAGAGGCTTTAGCTCTTCCCAGCGTTATAGATGTCACCTCTAAGCAATTTATTTAGGAAAATGTCATCTGCAGCTCATGAAACAGCATAAATCCTATCAAGTGCTGAAGGCAGCAAAAAAAAAATCTATGGCACTAATAAATAATACTAATGATAATTAAAGTATGAAAAATAATCCTCAGAGGAGTATGAAAACTTTATGAAAGTTACTGGGTTTTATTATTTAAAAGTGAGATTGCAAAATTTCGTATTGGCACACGTGTTATTTATAGATCAACAAAACATTTACTGCAGTAAAACAAAACATGAGAGGGGTTTTCATTTTTAAGAGAGGGATTTTATCATGCAACTCAAGGAAAAGAAAATTCAGAATGGTTTTAAGTATTAAGCATATGGAAAAAAATAAATACCTATCCTGTCAAGTCTGTCAATTGCCACTGTTTCAAAGGCTCTTCTCATCATGGGGTACTCTTCCAGGACCTCGTTGAAGTTGTCCACTGAGAGGGAATATAGGCGACAGTATGTGTCTGCTCTTACACTGGCAGTTCGACGGCCTTTGGTCAAAAGGCAAATCTCTGTGGAGAGAAAAATTCAAATCACAGAGGAAAAAAAGAAGTAAGTGAACCATGTGAAACTCAAAAGCTAGACATTGACTCAGTGCTAACAAGTAGTAATTCAGTACTCAGTGGTATTTTTTCTATTGCAGTTTACACAAGCTTGCAGGGGCAATTCTGAAGGTGTTTGATTCGATTTTTGGTATTCTGAAAAAATAACTCATGTCAGTTAAGGGACCCACCTGTAGGTTTTCTTGGTCTGAACTCTGATTTTATCAAGCCTTTTTAAAACTGCTTCAAGTTATAAGAAATGATCCATCAGCTGTCAAACACAGCTTTCTGACTTTGATTAATCCAAGTGCTGAATTAACCCAAGTGATTATATTGATTTTCTTTTAAATATATACCTGCCATACAGGACCAATGCCTTTAATAATTCACTAGATTTACTAAACTAATGCAATACATGATGTAATGATATTTGAATAAAAGAGCTGTTACAAGAAAAAATACTTCAAGCATGAAAATGCCTTCTGCTTCCTTGGGGTTTATGTACTAGGTATTTTGGGAGAGCAAACTTAGGACTTCAGATTTTTTTCTCATTAGGCTAAAAAATGGAATCCATTTGACTAGTCTAATATCTTTTCTCTGCAAGTGCCTACAACAGAAATTTGTTATTCTGGAACAGAGGAAACCAAAGCTATATGCAGAGTCCCATGAAACAGCCCCAAACTTGTGATTGCTGATTCTAAAATCCACCGTAACATGGTTACTGCATAAAGACCAAAGTCAGTGTCTGAGGCATGGAACAGCAAAACATGGAGTAGAATATTTATGTATTTAGATTAATTACATTAAGTACATTTTCAAGCTGGGGAATAAGAATGCACTTAGAAATATCAAGAATTCTTGAGCTCAGAACCACTTCCAGGAGTCAAGAGCTGTGAGTTCAGACTTGCTCATATTTAAATACAGAGTAGGAAATTGTCTTCTGCTTTGCTTTTGTGTCCATTACATGTTCAGTCTCAATCAAACTATCTCAAGTGTGGAAACTACTCTCAAGTGTGGAATATCAAATGTTCTTCCCTAACAAAAATAGGTAGTTCCTCAGACTTCAGTTCTACGGACTGCCCACAAAGTTCTTTTTTTGTTGTATGTCTTTAAGAAATAAATTCTTTATTAATCTAGAATGCAAAGAACCTTGATTTTTTTTGGTCTCATACTTCTTGAGGAATTTCCACATACTACCTAACCCTGAAGGCTTGTGGGATAAAATACTTAAATTGCAGTGGATAAATCAAAGGAAATTAACATGGGACCAGTACTAGCACAGAATGTACTTAAACCCCAACAGTTCTGGGGAGAATATACAGAGACTACTGGGTATTGCAAGAGCTCTTGACCTAAAGTTCCTCACAAAACTGAATGCCCATGCAATAATGACAACTTACTGTAAAGAGACAGCCAGGTATAGCAAGAGGTCAGCCCTTTCCTTTTCTAACTCCTAGTTCATCCTGACCTGTTCTTCTTAGACTGAACCCGTTGCATTTTAGTTACAAGAGTGAGAAGGACATTTTGCCCAAAGGGAGCAGTTAAATGCAGTGAATGCCTGCTCCATTTCCTAAGATATTCTTCAGATCTACAAAGAATAAAGTTTTACAATACATAGTTGAATTTAGAGATAACTATCTGGAAAATCTGTGTGACTAATGATCACCTTTTGATTTTCAGCTTTCTTCAATTAAAATTACTGCCAACTGTACTAGAGACATAAGGAGGTATCTTCTGCTATTCTCAACAAATACAAATACTTAGGTTTAAAAAGCATCAAATGCCCTAACCAAAACAAATGTTGTCTGTGGATCCAAATAATTCTGAAGAGCACAGGAAAAAAATGGAGAAAGTACATTTTTTATCATTAATAATCTTGAGAACTGTATTTTAGAATATTTAAAGAAAAAGGATGGGAAGAAGCCATAAGAGACAGTGTTAGATTTCATCACAGGACACTGGGGCCATGGAATGAATGGATATTGGTGCAACAAATACCATTGTTTTTTTCCCCTTCTTTCATCTTTTATTATTCTTGTCAAGTAAGGGAAATGGAAAAAGAAGTCACTGAAAACTATGATCTGCAGACTCTGTCAACTCACAACTTCTGGTTGAAGAATATCTGTTCGGAAGGCTCTTAATAACCATAATGGAGTCTACTAGTTAGACAAGACAATTAAGAACGGGTGAGAAAAGTTATGACAAATGTCCCAAGTGCCTAGAAACTGATCAGGGACTGCTACTGTAGGGCCTGTCTGCTCAGGAAGCTAGGAAAACTTTGTGTTCTCAATCCAGTTGAATGGTGTCATTCAAAAGATGAACTACAGTTCTCACAGAAAAAATACCATGTGATGAATTCCCCTGTACTGCATTTCCAGCAATGTTTCTTGACTGTTTAGGGTTGTATTTTAATCACCTATACATCCTCTATATTGCTTTGTTATGTGCACCAATAGCATCATTTGTACTGTGGCCACAAGACTAATGTGTTTGTTAATTGTATGTGTTCCTCTATTAGTTATTTATTTGGAACAGATCCTCAAGCCTAATAAGACATAATATATGAAATCTCTTTTACCTGGATCAGAGACAAAGAACACAGGATATTGAAATGTGTTCCCATCAAACACTTGTGTTCATTTAAATAAATCAAACTATTTGTTTTTCATAAAAAGAATAAAGTAATAAAACTATCCATGATATATTTAAAATTAAGTCTTAGTAGCATCAAGTGCACGTGGTGCCCTCAACAATTATGCTTCTGTTGGCATTCAGTTGATTTAAATAGACTAGGAAATGATAATGCAAGAGTGTGTAGTGAAATAAAAAGCTCACAGACTATTTTCAAACAGCTTGGACAAACAAGGTTCTCTATTAGAATAAAAATAAATGTCAGTAGCGTATTACTAATATTCCCGTCTGCATTTTGCATGGTGCCTTGCCTTCCTGCTGACACTTTCAGTGAGTCAAATACTTCTATCTTTCCTTTCCAAACAAAAGAATGTCTTTAATTCCAATTAATAATTATGTACTAGGCTACAATGAACCTGTAATTCAATTCTTAATGCAAGTTTTACTTTAATTATTTAATCTCTTGGACAACTGTTCCCTAGAACATTCTGACACAAATGTCAATCACTGCCCTAATGAAAAGTGACTATTTGAAAGCACTAAATGATGCTAGAAATATTAATTTGTTCTTACAGTCCATATTTAATACAAATTTAATTATTTCATCTGTGAAAATCATAATTTGTGTTCTGCTAGGGTCAGGTCTTTCCTGAGGAACAATATAGATCTCAAAAGAATATGGAAAAGGCTCAAATACAATGTACTTTTTTGGTCCCAAGACATTGACTAAAAAGCACAATGATAAAAGGTTAAAGCTAAGCTTGTTCTGAAGGTTATAATTAAAATAATCTGATCACCAGTATATCAGTTGCACACATACATGGGATGTGGTTTAGTAGTGGAATTGTTAGTGCTTGGGTTAATGGCTAGACTCAGTGGCTTTAAATGTTGTTGCAATCCAGAGTGATTCTACGATTCTACGGCAGTATTTCAGCATAAGGTTGATTTTTTGGAACACCGTGAATTTCTGAAGAAGCTTGCCCATATACACATAAAACAGGAAATGCATAACTTGTATTTTATTATTGCATTAATGTGACAGAACACTCTGGATAGGAAATTCTACTTACCTGAAAGACAGCAGTAAGGAATACTGACTTCAGGAACGTCTAATGAGTTAAGGTGAAAATCCAACCCATAGGATGGATATAAAGAAATAGGCTTAATAAGTGCCACAGTTTTGGTTCCAGCTGAGACCAGGTTCATTGTTTTTGTGGACTGTAGGTGATAATTTTTCCCCTCCCCTGTTGCTATGTGATTCCTGAACACTTCTTTCTTCAAGAAAATAACTGCTGAGAATGTGGAAGAGGTTAATCGCTAGCATCCTGTTTGATGTTGATTTCTTCCTTAGCCTTTACTGATGGGAATATATTGACTGGCCACCCTAGCAATAATTTCCTGTGTCCATTTTACACTGTTGTAGGAAAAATCCTTTTTTACTCTCAGAGCCAGTGCAGTTTATCTGAAAGTGTATTGTTTTCCAGTCACCATCACTTCATTGTACATGTAAATTATACTCCAGATGTAATTACTCAACTTCATATGCCACATTAAAACTTGACTAAAGATTAAAATCTTCAAAAATTCAAATATCAATATAAAGTTGCCTTGCAGACAAAATGTGTCCATCAACAGATAAACTAGTTGATAAAGGAAAGGGTGCAGTAGTTAGTTAGCATGCTTATTGAAGGACACCAAACCAGTCCTGTCTCCATGGATCATATTTCTTAGCTTAGGATGGTAAACAGTAAATGAAGAGAATAATTACAATGAATTGCTCTATGCATAGCTTTGTCTTGCAAGGACACAAACACCAAAACTGAAGCACAAGTTCACTTTACTAGGTGCACAAAGAATTTTTTGTATCAATGAATAAATGAAGTCAGTAGTATTTTAGCTATATAGTGCTCTTCCTATTAAAAGCAAGTAAAAATAATTAGCAGTTTCTATGCATTTCTGTCCCCTTCCAAAGCCGTAGCAGGTTTCCCATCATCTGTCAGATTTAACATTACAGGATCTAATGAGGTGTCCTTCCAGCTGAGGACAGCTGACTGGTGCTTCAGTTCCTCAGCAGGAAACTTGTTTCATCTTGTAGTAGGCATATACGTTGCTGTGCAAACGGGCAAGAAACTATTCAGACCATCTGGTTACTTTGAGCAGCAGAAGAAAGATGGAAAATTAAAGCAATTCAAAGGATTGGATCAGTCAGTCTAGTAGACTTGGAAATGTTTTCTGAGAACAGGACAGTGGGTTAGAATACTTTTTTTATTTTATAGAAAGCAATGAGTTACTGAACTATCATAGACAAAAAATGTACAAATGTTCTTTCTATCCACCCATCTTGTAAGTCTTCAGAGTAGGCTTCCCAGAACCACCAGGTTTATGCTATTCTTATTTTCTAACATAACTCGTCATAACAGCAACTACTGGGCATGTAACAAAGATCAATAGTTCTTTGCTTCCTTCAAGCTATTGAAGTTGTGTACTGAGCAAAGATGAGTTAATGGGCACTTTCTCTGTGTGTCAGTCACAGGAAGGGACCTTCAGCACAGGGCACTCTGTTCTCTGCTTTACAACACATAATGTGAGTAATGCTTTTTTTGGTTTAGGAAAGAACTATATAAAATGCAAGCCATTAAAAAAAAATCAGTAAGCTTTTAGGTACTCCATTCTTTCAGAAATGGAGTGATTTCCCAGTTCCAGATGTTGACTTAAGCATCTCCAATACAGAAAATGGGGAGAAGCTGTTTCAAATGATAACATATTACTTTAACATACACTTTGGCATTTCTGTTTCCTTTTTCTTTATTAAACTCTGGAAAACATTAAATGCATTTGTCTGTATTTTTCCCCTCACTTTTTAATTAATTCTTTTAATCTTTCAATATTTATTACTAGTACCCAGAATAGTAAACTTGGTTTAGTAAACTTGCTGCTTTTTGTTATAGTTACTAAAACAACTACCACCACGTCTTATGATTAGTCAGAATGTAGCTTATGCCAACTGAATGAGTTTCACTAATCTGTGTTCTAAAAACATCAGTTCTACATTTAAGACACAATATACTCCCTGCTCAACAGGAACATTTCTGCAGCAAAGGAGAGATTTTAAGGAGGAAGGAATATAGACATAATTCATGCCTTTTACAGCCATATTTGTGATCTGGATTGTCCAGAAGAAAGCTGTGCAAAAATTGCACCTTTTGCCACGTTATTTTGTCGTGGTTTTGCCTTGGCTTAATTTGCTTTTCACCCCCCACACAATTACTACTAGTTGAGAGAAGGTTTTTGCAGACAAAAGAGAGACAGGATTTGGGGAAAATAGTATAAACATTTATTACTAGTAAAACAAGAATTACTGATAAATTAAAAACTAAAGAATTATATCTACAATAATTTCTATTCAGGTTAAAGTGCTATATATTTACAGAAATACTCCTCCCCCCTTTATACCAGTCCAAGGAGGAGAAGTGGTTTCAACTTCCATTTTCGGAGTTCCAGCTCTCTCTCTCCAGCAACAAATCTTCAGTAGCAGCAATATTCTTGTTGCAGCTGGAACTTTTTCTCTTTCTCTCTTGCTTTGTGTCAGCCTCCAAGGCTGGGCTTACCCCCCTCCTGGGCTAAGATCGAAGGCTGGGGGTTACCCAGGTCCTGAAGGGTCTTCCTTCCATAGGCTTGCAAGGGGACACTTGCTTACTATGGATCTTCCACAGGGTTACAGGGAATAATGGCTTAAGAGTTCACCCCTGTTTCCCTATGGAGGTCCCTCCCCATGGGAGAACAGTCCTAGATAGACTTCTCGGCATGGGTCTAGCACGGATCCACACACACGGATCCCAACATCTCACATGGGCCGTCTCGCTCCAGCATGAAGTTTTCTCAGAGTCACAAAATCTTCAATAGCAGTATGGATCCACACACACACGGATCCCAGTATCCCACTTGAGTCGTCATTACTCCAGCAGGGGTTTCCCTCAAGGTCACAAAATCTTCAACAGTAGTATGGATCTCTCACTGAGATCCTAAGCTTATCCAAGCCGTCCTTGCTCTGGCATAAGCATCGTTCCCTTCAAGGGTCACAAAGTTTTCACCAGGACTTTGCCTCACTTCACTCCTTCTCATGAAGTCTCGGTTCTCTGGTACATTCACAAGCTCCTCTGTGAGCCGCATGGGGGGTCTCCTTACTCCAACAAACTTTTACAAGTAGCAGGGATTACTTTTCAGTCTTTTCCCTGCTAAAGAGAGGGAGCGAAAAGAGAAGAAACAGCTCTCCTCCCTTCCAATTTCTTCTCTCTCCTACGGCTGCCAGCTTTGACCTTGGAAACTCCGTTATCTCTCGGCTGGAATTCTTCCACAGTGGTTTCTGTCCAAACAGTTTGTCTTTTAAACTTTTTTTTCTTCACTCTCTTATTAGAGAGAAAGAGAGGACTTCAGTGCTACACCTGCCCCACCCCGGCCCAAGCCGGGGGAGGAGAGGGCCTTGGCCCTCTTTGGGCCTGTCGCTTCTTTCTCCTACATGGCTACTGCTCTTAATTTCAACTGCGCCACAAGTCTTCTCTTCCGTTTTCTTAAAGATGTAATTAGCAAAGGCGTCACTGGACTTTTGATTGGCCTTTTTGTCCGGAAATTACCTGGACAAAACCATCCTCAGCCCCAGGGATGGGCTGGTGGGCAAAACCACGACATACTTACACTAAATATGAAACTGAGACAAGACAGTTTGAATTAGGAAATATTGGCCTGAATGACCTTTTCATTTAAAAAGTGACAGCAGTAATTGTAAAGTTGCTTTCAGATATCTGGGTTCATCAGTTGGAGCGAATGTTCATATAGGAGGCCTGAATACAAGATGGAGTGGTTACTATTTGAAGAGGGACTGAAAATGGCCAATTACAACTAAAACCAACTTCTGTAATATCTCAGTTTCAGTCTCCAGTTATTTTTTGAACTATTTACCTAAGCTTAATTTAAATATATCTATTTGTAATTTTTGATAGCTGTTGCCCTTATTAGTCATCCTATTAAAAAAAAAAAACAAACCAAAAAAAGCCAAAACCCCCCAAACAAACAAAACACCTCATAGGTTAGTTGTTGGTAGTAATTTGAAATTTCTGCCTCTGAAGAGCCTGAGACATGAACTCTCAGTATGTTCGTTGTTTAATTTATCATATTTAATTTAATATTGACAGAGGAAATAGCAAAAATTTCCTTGAGGAAAAATAGTTCATCTGAAAAGAATTGCCTACCTTTCATCGACTCCAAATTTGATAGAATTTATATAGAAGTACTTATTTTAAAAAACATTTCATATTTATTTAGGGTTTGCCAACAAGCCTGAGAGTATGATCCTTTCTTTGCCTGGATCCTAGCTCCTAGCTTTTATGGCACTTACTTAGGAGAAGCCTGTTTCTTAAAGTAACTCTTGCTTTTAATCAGTCTGTTTCCTTGAATAAATCTTAATACATTATTTTATAGCAGTTCTGAAAAAGGCAGTGTGATAACTTGCAACTCATGGATGTTTTGAGACACTAGAGCAGGTCCCTTAATATTTTCATGTGAAGTTCATTAAAAAAAATTTGGCAGAGCCTTAAAAGTATTATCTACTCTGATATAAATAAATGCTGATGTGGAAAAACGACATTTTGAGCATATATTACATTTCAAGGCACATTTGGATGCAATAGGTCCTTGACTTTTCAGTAATTTTCTAGTGGTTTTTGTATGTTTTGACAAGACATATGTAACTATGCTTTAAATCCTATTTCATGTAAATTTAATGCTGATACAGTAATAAACATATTTCAATGTAATATACTTAATATATATTGACAGTATGGTTGAATTCTTTTCAGAATCAAGAAAGGTGGGCAAATATACATGGCCAGAATACAGCTGCCTTTATAAAATGTGGCAAGTTATCTCATGAGAGACATTTTATTTTCCATTCTGATCTGTCTTTGCTTTTTGATTTGTGAAAGTACTGAAAATAGCTGTGGCCAAGTTTTCAGTACTAGAGCAAACAAAACCAGTAACAGAATCACACAATTAATTAGGATGGAAAAGACCTCTGGGATCATAGAGTCCAACCTTTCATTGAACGCCACTGACCACGTCAACTAGATCGTGGCACTGAGTGCCAGGTATAGTCTTATTATAATTTCTTACATCCTTCCTGTTTTGTAGTGGTAACTCAAATTCTGCTGAGGAATCTCTGTTTGATAGAACAGAAGCTTAGGATAGTTTTACAAAGTAGCAATGCAAGTGCATATTTTAACTTCTGTGCTATTTACAACATAGAATCCATATGTCTTTCTTCTACTTTAATGAAGTGTTCTTTCCACCAAGAGAGACTAAGATAGTCTATTTATGATATTGTAAAATCTTATAATTTGACTAATATTAATTTTATTTTCTTTATAAATATAATAATTAAATGTAGACAATGTGCCTATGTACAGATTTACTTTTCATAATGGCTGTGTGTAAGGCCAAAAATTATTTTTTGTGATTCATTTACTCCTAGTTTTGTTCAGATGGATGCTTATCCCCTACCCAAAAAATAGGCACTTAGTTTTTTAGTTCTATATTCTCTTGTCATCTGGAGTTTGGCAAACAACAACAGTTACAAATAAAGTATTCAACATGAATTTAAGTGGACTATAAAAATATTGCATTTCTTTTTCCTCCCATTAAATTATTTTAAAAAAATTATCAGAGACTGTCAGTTCTGAATTAAATATTTAGATTAAATATTTAATCTAAACTCAAATATTTAGTTAAAATTCTACTTTGTGAAATTGAAAGTACTTGCCAAATCCTGTTCTGGTTTGTCCACCCAAGACTTTCAAGCTATACTATGAAGTGCTTTACTTGTGTCTAGTTATTTTAGATATATAAAGTCTAATCTAAAAAATTATACTGTTCATGAATTTGCAGAATTAGAATTATAATTTAGTTATGTTTTTTAGATTGCAAGACTTATTTTGTTATTATTTTGAATACTGTTAAATTTGTATTTTCATTTGCTAACTAATAAAACTCCTAAACCCAAACCTACTTCTACCTTTTAGCACACCAGAGTAAGTTATTTTCATTCCATCTTATTAAAAAGTTTCTTGGAATTTTAAAAATAATATTGTGTTTGAATAGCAAGAAGTCCTGCTGACTGAGTAATGTTTTCTGTATAAAACATGACGTTGAAAGAACAACACAATGGAAAACAAGAAATTAGGCAGTATCATGAAGAATTGTATCCTCAAAATGGCAGACTAGTCTGTACCAAAAGACATTTAATTTTTATGCTCTCTTGTAGATAATACTTTTAGAAAAATGTTCTATACTGTTCACCTGAACAGTGTTTTACAAATGAGTTAGTTGGAGACCTGGAGATCCTGCTCCCTTACAGGAATTAATTATGTCATTGCCATTAAGAATACGAATAATTACATCTCAGGGAGACTACTGAGTTATTTGGATTATAGCATGACTATTGTGAGAATTTATCCACTACTACCTTGAATAAGGAGTAGCCATATGCAGTATTTTTTCAAAATGTAACATTATATATCGAATCATATTATCCATATGTAGAGCACTTCAACAGAATTTTTCCCATTTATAATCAGTATTCTAATGCAAATCTCATAAAGTATTCTATCAAGAGGAAGCACTTAAAGTGTACCCAGAAAAAAATAAGTGGCAAAATATAATCTAAAGTGACTCAACATTTCCCATGGTATTATTTTCCACTGCACTGGTCTAAAATACACTGACAGTTACTGTTCTGAAAGGGGGAAAAGCTCCATAAATAATAGGTAGGTCAAAGAAGTTCTGTCTAATTGGCCTTGTACAGGCTGAAGCAAATGCAAGATACAGTGTATTAGAATTTCAAGTGCAGAAGGGTAAATGTTAAAACTGCATTAAATAACTTAGGCTAAATAAAACATTTAAAATTGAAAATATTCCATGAACTGCATGTTATGAAAAAACAAAGCAAAAAAGAAAAGATGCTGTAATATGTCTCTGGGACGCTGTCTGGGAAGATGGCAATGAGAATCTGGTTTCTACATAAATATACTAGATGAGTAATGACATGAAACACAGTGTTATCTGCCTTTGAATAAGTAAAATAAAACGTGTATTTGTGTCTTATTACAATGCAAGAGATAGGCCAATACATGTTCATTTTTACACACATTAACTCTCATATATACATCATAAAAAGAGTTTTTAAAAAAATCATATGCATTTCTTCATGTTCAACAAAACTGGAAGTTGCTAGGAAACAAATGTTTTTAAGGAGTATGAGTTTTAATTATTAGTCTAAACCCTGATTTATCTACTGACTTCAAGTGGAATAATACCACTGGGATTTTTAATGGGGTAAAAAACAATGGATAGAGGGATCTGCAATGGATACATAACAAATTGGGCAGCATAAATTATTGCACACTTACCTACTGGAATTAAGAAACTTGCTCAACTGCTAGTACAATGAAACCTCCATGGGGCCCTCAGACCTAATTAATAAATATATATCTATACTTCCTACTCAGTTTGGATTTCCCTAGCAATATCAGCATTCCTTGTATCTGTTATAAACAAGAAAAAAGGGTTAAATTTCCTAGAACATATGTCTGGGCTACTGAATGAAGGAAAGCCTATGTAAACACAGGTGTGAAAACAGTCGGAGAATGGAAAAGATAGCAAGGAGACAAGTCTTATCTTGTGTTGTTGGTAGTTGAGAGAAATTGTGCCAGTGACTACAGCAAGTGCAGGATTAGACCACAGTGAACACTGAGTCCTCTGTCCACCAGCAAGAAAGCAAATGAAGTAACAGCAGAGTCCTGAATGTGTTCCCAGAAACCCTCCTTTGGGTAAGCTGTGCTGAGCCTTACTGGTCGAGTAGTGCCGGATTTATTCCTCTCTTTTTGCCTCTGTAGGCATGTCAGGCCCACTCCATCACACCAGTTCAGCATAAAGGCAGCTCAGCTGAATCAGGACTGCATGCCCATAGTGTTTCCTCTGACTCCACAGGGCTGGCAGCTGGAGACCTCTTGAAACCACGCCCACTCATCAAAGTACTCTGCATTAGCTTTGGGACAGCTATAACTGTTATGTTTGCAGGGGTAAACAATCTCAGAGGAGTCACCAAGTGGCAAAAGCTGCTCTTCTCCTTTGTTCCCCAAGAAGGAGACTGCTATGTAGCAGAGTACTTGGGAACACCAGCAGACTAGGTCTGGGGTGAGGGGTATGCACAGAAGTGGAGGGTCACAAGGCATGGGGGAGTAAAAAGGAAGGAGAAATTGCAGGGCCTGATCTTACTGAGATAACTGAAGGAGCCCTAAAAGCCACATGCTTAGCCAACTGAGTAAGAGGAAGGAAATTGTTAGAAAGAATTTATTTTATTAAAGCAAACTTCTCTTTATTACACTCCTGCATGTTTGTTGTGATTGAGAGACTTTGAATGGCCAACTTATACAATATTATTATGGATGGAGTCATTTTGAAATAATTTACCACAGCAAAAATCAGAATTGTCCCACATTACTGGTATTACATAAGTTTCTATCAATATATATTTGTATATATTATATAAATATATATAATTTTTATAAATTAGATTAGTATTAGGCTTATTACATACATTAATAATTCTGCTCTGTAAAGCCCCAGTAAATGATGAACTAATCTCTATAAGCAAAAGACTCATATTCTTGTGCTTCATCTTGAAAGGCATCAAAATCTTTGCATTTTACGAATTTTATATGCCTAGTGAAGAATTAATACACAATCTGTTCAGTAATTTCTTTTGTCACAAGAAGAGTAATTTCTAATACAATCACCTGGTACTGAGAGGAGACAGTTCAGTTGGATTGAAACCTGGCAATTCCTCCCTATCACTTACTACTTGGATTATACCATTAATGAGACTGAACTGTCAAGGTATTTAAAAGAAACACAACATACAAACTGAGACAGAGAACAAACAAGGGGGAAGCTCTCATTATCCACTGTTGTGCACTTAACAAAGACTTTTGCACTTTCAGTATAGTAAACTGTAGATACTCAGGACCACGGACAAGATAACAAAAAACCTGAACAACTTAGCCATCACAACATCCTCAAAATACATTTGCTTACAATTTTGACCTGCCTCCTGATTCTTATTCTCCATCCCGGAAAGGCTGAATTGAAGAGTTGAATTCGAGTGTTCATCCTAAAATTGCAACTCAATTTAGCTGCAAACACATGTGCAGTCAAGTTTTCCTACTTGTTCAAAAGGGATAGGTGTATACAACTTCCCACTCTTTTCCAGCTTGTGAAAGTTGTTCAGAAGCGCTTGCCCCTTGCATTTTCTTCCCTTTCCCATCAATCTCATGCCCATGATGTTCCCCCCTGCACTGTCAGCTCCTCCATCTCTTATTTCTTTGCACCACTCACAACCTAACTCATACCCACAGAGTCCTCTCTCTGTTGACATCTATCTGGCTCCTCACCCTCTTCCCTATGGTTTTGGCCTATCTGTTAATATAGTCCAGACCATTCATTCATTCTCTACTGACCTTCTTCATTCATGTTATTGCACATGCCTACAGAGGCAGCTAGAAGGAGAAGGTCATAATTGTCTTGGATAAGGAATTGGTTGGACAGTTGCATCCAGAAGGTAGTGGCCAGTGGCTCAGAGTCCCGATGGACATCAGTGACAAGTGGTGTCCCTCAGGGGTCCATAGTAGGACTAGTGTTGTTTTGTATCTTCATTAATGACATAGATGAAGGGATCGAGTGTACCCTCCACAAATTTTCAGATGATACAGCACTGGGTGGTGTTGTTGACAAAACTGAATGACAGGATGCCATCCAGAGGGACCTGAAATTTCATGAGGTTTAACAAGACCAAGTACAAGGTTCTGTACCTGGGTCATGGCAAACTCTGGTATTAACACAGGCTGGGGGATGAACAGATCAAGAGCAGCCCTGGAGAGAAGGACTTGGGGTTGCTGGTAGATGAGAGGCTGGACATGAACTGGCAATGTGTGCTCACTGCTCAGGAAGCCAATTGTATGTATCCTGGGCTACATCCAAAGCAGTGTGGCCAGCAAGGAGGTGGTTCTGCCCCTCTGCTCTGCTCTGGTGATACTCCACCTGGAGCTCTGCATCCAGCTCTGGGGTCTCTAGCACAGGAAGGACATTGACCTTTTGCAGCAAGTCTAAAGGAGGCCACCAAGACGATTAGAGGGCTGGAGAACCTCTCTTATGAGGAAAGGCTGAGACAGTTTGTTCAGCCTGGAAAAGGATTATAGGTGATGTAATTGAGGTATTCTAGTACCTGAAGGGAGCCTACAAGAAAGATTGAGATGTACTTTTTACAGGGGCATGTAGTGACAGAACAAGGGGGAATGGCTTCAAACTGAAAGATAGTAGGTTTAGATCAGATATTAGGGAGAAATTCTTCACTATGAGAGTGGTGAGGCACTGGAACAGGTTTCCCAGAGAGGTTTTGGAAGTGTTTAAGGTCAGGCTGGATGGGGCTCTGAGCAATCTGGTATAGTGAAAGGTGTTCCTGACCATGACAAGAGGAGTGGAACTAAATGATCTTAAAGGTCTCTTTCAAGCCAAGCCATTCTCTGATTCTGTCATTCTATGATAATTTCCATTGAGGGCAACCTTGTTTACCTTAATATGAAAACTGTGTCAGTGGTAGAAGTTTCTGTTATATTTTTCAAGAGAAAAGATGCATCTGTGCTATGCTGAAAGGGGAAGCAATCCCATTCCTAATAATGGGGAACTAGAAGTCAGTTTACAAAACAGAGGGAAAAAAATGAAGGAAGATATAAAAAAATCCATCGACATTTCAGAAAAATTAGATATGCCTCAATTAAATATAAATCCAATAAAAGCTATAAAGTATTAAAATCCTGGAATTCTCCAGTGGTAACTGTGGCTTACATCTTTTCACTGATGTAGAAATGACTATAAAACTGTGCAATATAGTGAAAATTAGTTTCGTGTATTCTTTCTTGTCTAATTCCTGTCCTTTTTATAAAAATTCATTTAAGCATACCATGTGAGGACAGGGATTCTAAGGTAAGGCAGTAAAAGTTTGCTGTTTCCACAAATGCCGGTAAAAGGCAAATGAAAATGGATTGACCAGAATCTTTATGAAACAAGCCTTCCACTGGTCCATGCCTGTTCAAGACAGTTTATAGCACTCTCTTTAAAATATTTTCTCTGTGGTCATTACTGAAAAGTTTGAAAGAACATAGAAAACCTCAAATCTTTTTTTTTTTTTTTTTCTGAATATATTTATCATCTAATAATGAGGCAATATTGCTTTTTGATGTGTTGACTTCAGACCTGACAGAATGCAGACTGGTCAGCATTTCTCAAAAATTCTTTCCATTGATGGAATTTTATGTATTCCATCAAAGGGAGAGTTGGGGGGAGGGTAGGGGGAATATGGCCTAGTAAAAAGGATAGTACAAAAAATTACTTGGAAATTCCTACTAGCACTTGGATAGTCCTTCAATCAGCAGTCTGGAAAAAAATCTTTTTAGGATGAAAATTAGCATCCTACTCAATACTGGGCTAAGTAATGCTCCTTCACACAAAGTACAGGAAGATTAGATTTATGAACACACATGAAGGTTAAGGGACAGAATGCTCTTCCCACAGGAATATCAATGAACAAACCACAAGATCTCTGTGGTTACAGTCTTGTAGTTAACTCCTTCCCTCCCAAAGGAGAAATCAGTGAGCACAGATGAGGAAAGAGGCAGATGGTGATCAAAACCAGGTCTATGGAGAGCTCTATCTAAAGTCATCATTCTGCATGTCCTTCAAAAATCAACAGAAAATGTACAGCGGAGATGTAGCCTGATTAGTCTATTCCACTAGTGTTTTTTTAGGCATGTTCTTTTTAAGAATAATTACCAACCAATTGTCAGGTTTATCTAGTCTCCTATCAGACCAGATCTGTAGGGAAGCCTGTTTTTTAGCTAAAAACAAAGATCAGGAAAGAAAGCAGCACCTCAGTCTTCAAACCTCCAGATTTTTTTACCTCTCTTTTTTACTGCAACTTTTCGTTTATCATGCTTTTGCTCTCCCAACAATCTCTATTCAAATACAAGTGACACCGCTTTAGTTCTTCTTAAATATTGGCTTTCACACTAATCTTCATTTCTCCCACAGCTTGAGTGTTGTTTTTTTACTGGTAAGTTTTTTTACCTAACTTTTTAGTTGATACAATGTTATTAATATCCAAACATTTTACATATTAAAAGTTTGACAAATGTTTTCCAAATCCAAGGCAGGATGCTGGTGAAACCCCCCATGTGTTCTGGAGGGGAGCCTGACTCTCCAGGGACTCCCAAATCTCTCCAGAGCCAAGGCCTCCAGGTAACTCATCTCTGGAGTATACCTGATATCCAGAAGTTACCATTTTTGAGCTAGGACAAGGAAATTTCAAATCATAAGATGTTTAAAATTGAAAAAAGGATCTGTTCAGGCATGGCGCAACCCTCTTACTTATGTGCCCTTTATTTGCTTCTGGGAGCACAAATGTTGATATTTATTGTGTCAGACCTGGGAGCTATACAGATCGGTGGTTATAAGTTGTATCTTCTTCTTAAACAGCACCACAGCCTCAGATTTTTCATGTCTCCATTAGACAAAAAAGGGGCTATTGATCTTAGGATTTTAATGCAGGCTTGCTCTTCCACTCTGCAGTGTTTCCTGTGTCTGCTTTGGTCAGGAAACTTTACTCAGATTCTGATACACATTTCAGGGAAAGAGCATATTCTCCAGAGAGATGAGAATGTTAGAATTATTTTTTATTTTCTGCTTTTCACAATCCAAACCTTTTCAATTCACAGATATCTGATGAGCAGCTTGTGTCCTCTCTTTTCAGCTGTGTCCATAGAATTATAGAATAATAGAATGGTTTGTGTTGGAAGCGACCTTAAAGATCATCTCGTTCCAACCCCCCTGCCATAGGATGGGATGCCATTCACTAGATCAGACTGCTCAGGGCCCAATCCAACCTGGCCTTGAACACTTCCAAAAATCCTCTGAGCCAAACAGGTCTTTTTTCTCCAGAGTCTGAAATATACTTCTGGAAATTCACAGCACTATATGGTGTTTTGTTACAAAAGATCTGAATCACACCACTTTGGATCTTAGGGTACTTCCTTTCTCAGGTCCTCTCTCCCTGTGCACTTGCCCTTTCTTTCCTTTCCTCACCTTGCCTTGCCTCTCCTCACCTCTCCAGGCTACAGCAGCAGCTATTACCTTCCATTTGCACCAGCAGCTTTCAGGCTTTGGATGCATTTGCACCCATTTTTACAACACCTGTCTCATCCCAGCTGCAATTTAGATGAGCAGAAGTGCTTTGGTATGCAGTGTAGTTCTTGTGGTGTCTGGATACTGCAAGGAGCTTATTTTTTTGCCTGCATTCCTGTTAAGAAGGGTAGTGGATGAACAGGATGAGCTAAATAGTTGTTTGCACTGCAACAACAGGCTGACAGTTATGTAAAATACTTTCATGTGCAATCTCCTCTGATCCTCTCTGGTTCAGAGGAGTATTATGGCCAAATTCAGCACGCAGGCTCTTGCAAACTCATTTTCATAAACTAGGGCACTGCTAAGCAAAGAGGAGACCAACACCAAGGTTGCTCTGTTTCTTCATCCTCAGCATTTACCTTTTTTTTCTGCTTAATCGCCCGTCTTCACAATCTACACTTTAATCCTGTGGGATAAGCACAGGACCTCTTTTACAGAAGTGCTTCTACAAATACTGATGTGATACAAATCACCTTGCAGAGGCTACTGCAGAGTGACAAGGTCTGCTGGCCAGATCAGTAGGAGTTGCTTTAGGGTATTATTCTAAAATGGGATTAGTTAAATAACTCTATAGCCCAATTCAAACACTGAGCCCAATTCACTTTTCTAAGCTTCCCCCCTCTGTATACCAGCTAAATGGCACTGATTAGGCTTTCAATTGAACATTTTCTGAAAGGGTTAAGGCTCATTTCTGGGATGATTCGTGGAATTCAACAGAAAATTGATAAAATGACCAGCTTCATGGGCAGCAGTGGTAACACAAATGTTCAATTAGCTTCTGAAAACCAGCCTTGCTGCTGCTTATGGAAGCTGATGCCTATACTATTGCACAAAGACAATCTGCAGTCATAAGGAACAACTTTTTTTATATGGCTCAATTATTAGGTATAAAAAAAGAAATTGCTTTCATCCAGATATAAATATTCAGATTTCTTCATCTAAGAAAAAAGCTATTTTCATTAGGATTACCAGATTAATTTAATTAGGATTAAAACCCATGCCTTGTTTTTATTAATATACATCTGTTAGAGACCTACCTAGTCAGATGAGTTAAATTTCTTATAATATATACCAGAAGAACAAACGTTGCTGTGTGCTAAAATTCAGTGAAAAAGCACTAATAAAAACTTGAAATATTTGTGAATTACAAAATATTCCATGTAAAATTGCTCTTTTATCAATTGCCGAATTTTGCAAATGTTAACATGATTTTTACCTTTAAATTTATGATTTTAAAATAGTTACCCTTTTTCAAAGATTAATCCTGCCAATTTTACCTTTAAAAAGCTATAGAATTACCATGTAAATGATTATATTTTTATTTAAATATTGTCTCTTAAATAACAGTGCTCTTAATTTAAAATAACTTCAAAATTCTGCATCTTTAATACTGTCCTCACAACAGTAAGCAGACTCTAAATGACTTATTCAGAAATATTTTGCATACCTTTTAATGCAGTCTGAATTGTCTAGGCAAAAGACACTTAGTATACTTATTCTGAAGTCTCTTTTTGTCTGTTATCTGCATAGATTTTGGTCTAGTGCATTCACTTCAGTGTTATCATTCATTTTTTCCTACTTACCTCCAAAGTAAGAGCCATCTGTCAGCTTCAGCTCCTTGTTGGATTTGGTGATGACACCAGCAACACCATGTTGAATGAAATACATCTTTTTACCCACAGCCCCTTCTCGGATAATATAGTCTCCAGGCTGGAACACCTCAAATCGCAGCTTGCTTAGCATGGCAGTCACAAAATTTGGGTCTGCATTAGCAAAAAGAGGCATTGTAGCAACCAGCTTCCGACAGTTGAAGTTGACAATCTCCTAAATAGGAAGGAAATATCATGATAATAATGGTTAGTAAATATGTACAATACGATGGGCATTCAAAAAAAGACTTTCTGCTTTTTTCGCAAAGAATTTCTTTATGCTCATACTGGATATGTCTGTGTCTCTTTTGGTGCCTATTTATAAAATATTTTCCTCTGTTTGTAGTGAAGTGATTAAATCATCAGTGCAGTCTGACTTGTATTTCTGAGGTTAAAGGCTGTCTTCTTCTGGTGAATTTTCACATGTTATTTATTATTCATATTGGAATTAAAGGGGAAAATATGACAGAAAGATAAAAATTAAATAGGTATTACTCTGCCTGATAACAAGATTAGGTGTTGCAATAACTATATTAAGTTATGAAGTTATGTAAGCCCTGTGTTTTCAAATTATACACCAGTAATATCTTTCTGTTCTGAACTTATCCAGTGGCAATATAAATATGCATCACAGTTAGCTAGTTGGAATCAACAGAAAAATTTCCTTCCCAGTTTTTAATTCATTTTATAAACACAGAGGCATACATTTCTGTCCTTCAAAGAATTGGTTATATAGTAGACCCCTATATGCAGAAAGCACTACTCTTTTCCTAAGGCCTTAGGGGTTTCTCCCACCAAGAGCACTTATATTTACAGGGCCAACTCTGAGCACATCTGCATGAAAATATTAGTACCAAAACGCTATAAGTGTCCTTGCTTTAAATAAAAAAAGAAAAACAAAACCCGCCAAACCCCCCAAAAACAAACAAACAAAAAAAACCCCACCAAAACCAAACAAACCAACCAACAAACACCCCAAAACCAATTTCTCAAATATTTTCAAGCTCATTCTTGCAAACCTTACATTGTGTTAAGGAATTACATAATCAGTTGCCATTACAGATTTAACAGTGTATTGAAGAACTGAGACTAACTGCTATTATACATAGAGAGGGGCTCAGGCAGACAACATCCACGGAGATAGCAAACCCAGCATGACAGGAAAAGCAAGTATAATCATCTGTATATAAATGCACACAAAGCAAATAAAAGAAAAATATAACCAGCAATCGCCTAACTGCTTTTTAAAACTAAATATGATTTTATTGTCAGGGGAGTACCCCTAGGATTTCTTACACTAAACCAAGGCTTTGAGACTGATGTAGAGGAGACATCCCACCTACAAGTGCTCTCATTTCCTTGACTGAGACCCATTGCACTCCTGCTGGAAGTGGCTTTTTCCACCTCCAGTGCATCATCTGTCTCGTATATCTCATACATCCCATGCAGACAGCTCTCTGAGCATGAAGCTTGGCTGTACTTATCCACAGATCTTCTCACAGCCCAACAATGTAATATCCTGCTTGCAGACATGGTGGAGAAGGTAATTCCACAGCATAAACAACATAACCATAGTTAGTTCTTAAAATCAGTCCCCTTGCATCTTAGAAAAATTGGGAATCTCCCCTTTGAAGGGAAGCCATTAGTTAATAAGGCATGAAGAGTGAAGAGAGTGAAGAAACAACCACCTTTCCCTGAGCTGTCACATCCTTTACAAATAAATCCAGTGGAACTTCAAAAAATAAATTGGAAAAATATATCACCAGACACCCCACAAACTAATCTTCCTTGTAAAAACACATGGTAAATTTAATGCAAGATATTTGCTCTTTTCCTGAATCCAAGAATTACCTCAAGCAACAGCACTGCAAGGTGTGAACTACCAGATAGGTGGCATTCAAATCAGTGAATACTGCTGTGTCATTAAGTCAAGAGGGGTAATCCCAGGCTACCCCTCTAAGTATAAGTATGAGGGAATAAATATCATACCGAGATTCCAACTGGCTGTCTTTTCTAAAGGATGGGGAAAAGATTGTTTTCCTTCTTGTTTAAACACTACATTTCTTAGTAAAGCTTCAGCCACCACCTCTTCCCCAAAGGAAAGTTATTCTCTTCTCCCATTGCTAGCAGGCTGATGGCATCAGAGGAGGAGTCCCAGACTAAATCCTCAGCTCCCTATGAGACTGCCTTACTGCAGTCTTGGCTGATGCTGGCAATAACTATTACTTCTCTTGCCTTGTTCAGGGACTTTTCAGCAGGCTTGATGCTTGTTTTCTGTTTCTGAAAGTGAATAGCTTGTCTTGCATGCCCAGGAGGCAGAGAAAGGAAATTACTAAAGAAAGCAAAAATTGACTGGAAATTATATAGAAGTTGGTGGGGAAGCATGAAAAAAGCTGGGAGAGTAGGAAGTTCAACTCAAGTCAAATTAGAAAGAGAGTAAAATAGACCTAGGTGGAGTAGTACTAAGAAAGAGAGAATGGGAAGAAAAGAAAAAGAAGGAACACAAAGACCTAGAAAAAAAAAGAAAAAATAAAAGAAGGCAGGAAGCTTGACTTTAAAAACAGATTGAGAAATAGAAATTGCTTGAGAAAGTGAGAGCATGGGAGAACAAAACCTGGAAAATAGATGTCTGAAGTGAAAGCTGGGAAGTAGGCCAGATGAAGTAAACAAGAGAGAAATTGGAAAAAAGAGAAGTTATCAGTAACATATATTTAACAGTACCATAAGACAGAGCATGATATATAGAGAGGGAAGAATTCAGATGTGCATGACTACTCTGCAAAGCCAGTCCAGCCCAGAGAGGAATGCATCTCATCTTGGGAATTCCAACAAAACGCATCCCGGACATAGAATTTTCACTCTTGGAATCTCATGTCCTCTTATGGCTCAATCTTCTGCCCACCTTTCTCTCATTATGAAGTCTATATCTGGATGTACACACATTATCTTGCTCAGCCTGAGTTGCCTAATGAAGGTACCAACATAGCTACAAAACCACCCTGCTGTGGTAATTTCAGCTGTTATATCCTAGTAATGCATTCATTTTGTTGATTAGTTTTCTGTGAAAGTTTGTGCTAAAGTGCAAACCTTCCTTATTTAAGATGTTAGAAGGTGGAAAATTACTGAGGGAGAAAGAAATGTGTCATTTTTAAGTGCTTTGTTTTTCTTTAAAGTGTTCTTTTATTTAAATATGAGATCATTCAGAGCAAGTAAAATACATTTCCCTGAGTCTTAATCACAGGCAGTGCTGCAATTTCAGATTCTTGTGTATTACTTTAAATGCCATCTTGGGAAGAAAGAAACAGTAAAGATTATGAAAGTGTTTTATGTAACTCAGAAAGTACTAGGAGAAAAAGTTTTAAAAGAGAGGTAACAAAGAACAAACTGATAAATTAAGAGTTGACACTTTGTGCCAAGAAAAAATTTTCACTCATATATTTTTTTAATTCTTTGGAGATAGATTGGAACCAGCCTATGCTGCCCAATATATCTTAACTGAATTAAATAATAATGATTTTGTCTCACCTCTACTTGACAAAAACACCAAATGAAGCCCAATGAATGGACTAAGAATGCATTATATAGCTGAAGTGGTTAAAGGGGAAAAATGATTCAGACCTACATGGAGCAAGTGTTGAACTAGTCCAGGTATTGATCTCCATTGCACTAGTCGGGGATTCAGTGGTCTGCTTTGTATAAGGGATTGGTTAGGTAATTACACTGACACCTGCTCCTTTGTAGTGCATTGGTTTTATTACTCATCTTGATCTTCCTGGATATTTTTTGAGCTGATGTTAAATCACTTTGTTCAATATTTCTTGATGACTGCCCTGAAGCATCTCAAGATGTTACAGAAGTAGTCACAAGGCTGTCCTAACTGTGATTGGGGTTCTCTGATGGCATCTGCAGATTTTTTTAGGACTTTTTCTCCAGAAGATTTTTAGCTGGAAGTAATGCTTTTAGTTAGACTGACTAGAAAATGCCTTTGCTTTAAAAAAAGGCAAGAAAGATCTGTATGCCTGAAAAATTCTTTACTTTTTCTCAATAATCCGACTGAGCTAGTAAAAGCTACTAACATCTACAAACTATGTCCTTATATGTAGGCCACCAAAGTCCATTTATGACTATGAGGAAAAATAGCCTAGCTTTGTTAGGTCATTTCTATGTACTATTGCAAAAATCTAGTGTATAACTGTAACAAGGAACATTTTTTTTTCCTGAGTGTTTTTCTTCCTTTACATTGTGCTTTCGAGGGATAAGAAACTAAATCAGTCTCAATTTCCTGATGATTGAAAGGAATAAATCACTTTACTGAGAAAGCTATTTTTTTTCCTGTAAGAAATAACTCACAGATAAAAGATTACTGAAGCATCATTTAGAGAGACCTATAGGAAAAAGCATTACATTTAGGGATTTGGGGCTATGTGAACAGGCTAGATATATTTAAACCCAGTTTTGAGGAGTCATATTCTGTATGTGATTATGATTTCCTGTAATTTTTTAACCCATTGGTCAATTATAGTCAAGTTTGGCAGAAAGAAGGCATCTCACTGATACTAAGTTCTCACAGGTTTTATGACAGCAGGCAATCAGGAGGACTAGGATTAGTACCCCACTGAGGGAAAGACTGCATCATTATCTAACAACTTGTTAAATGCCAAAAAATCTACATGTGGCAACAGGATGCGATATTCTTCTTTTCTGGTGCATGTGAGATTGTTTAAATTGCTTGGACACATTCTGTTTAATCCTCCTTACAGAGTTCATTATTTTAAAATAAATTTTGCTCAGAAGCCTTTCATGTAAGTAATAATGACTATGTACATTTTTTCTCTTTGAGTGGGATTGACATGATTTTCCATTTTTCAATTACACTGATCAATTTCAATATAGAGATTCTGCTTACATTTTACTAACGAATATGGTAACTCTTAAACACTATTATTTACATCCAGAAACAGTATCAAGAAACAGTATTCTTTTTTCTTCATTACTTGGTATTTTGTCATTCTTTTAGTGTTTCTGGATATTTTATGTGTGCGTTTTAGCAAACCTCCCTGTCTAGCCCCTTTGGTTATAGATTTTAAAGCCCAAGAATGCTTTGCTCTGAGGTAGCCTACATATTTGACCTACAGACAAAGCACAAAACCTGAAAAAACTCTGATCTCTGAGGCAAAGACAGTTCATGGTATCTCAATTGCCTTGAAATCCAATGGTCAGCCTGTCTATTTACATTTTCAAGACCCTCCAATCCCCAAGACCTCCAGTCTTGGTTATCAAAATGCAGAAAATTTGTCAGCCAGTTGTGAGATAAGGCAGGCAAAATGAAGAATGAATAAATAGGCTTTCCAGCCAAATAATGAATGGGATTCCTTGCTTGGATTCTACCAGCACTGAGTCAAAGAAGGTTTTATTTTTCCTTCTCTAGCTCTGTTCAACTCAGGTTAAGTCAAGTCAACCCTACAGAGAGCATATAGTAGCTAGTATTGTTGTCTCCTAAGAGAAAGCAATCTTTTTAATGCATCTGCAATCAGAAGAGATATAGATTTGAGCAATTATATTTTCTTGATTTTTGATTAAATATGGGCCTTCTGCATACTTTTCTGTCATTCCTTTCTTGATTAGAATTTTCAGTTCAAGTCCTTATATGCATTTTTTATGCTTCAGTATTATTATTGCATTAAATTCAAATGCAGACAGAATAATCCTTTTGAGACGGAATGGTTCAACCAAACCTCCAGTAATGTCAGTCTTATGAATGATATCCATCTTTTCCCCAGCTTGTTAATTGATTTAATGGAGCTTAAGGAAGAGCAGTTCTGTGCATCTCAAGCTTCTCTTTGGATCGTCCATTATATTTAGAAGATTAAAAAAGAGCAAAAGAATGAATAAAGACACTATCTATGCATCCTTTCATTCACACAACTTTAACTACACAACATCCATTCTTTAACTATTTTAAAAAGGAATTTAGCTTTCATCTTATTCAAAGTTCTGAAATGTTCCATGCTGTTTAAGTTTAGTTTCCAGCTGGGAAAAAAGATGAGAGGCTTTAAAACGGGAGCAGCAATGCAGGCCATGTTTCAAGGCAGTTTGTAACAGAGACATAGCTAGTCTAATTTCAAAATGCTGAGAAGTCCTGATAATTCAGATAAATACTTAAAGTTTGGGTCAACTGACCAATCTCTACTTCCTGAAGGTTTTAACTTATGAACTGCTCTGCTGAACAAATTTTGTGAATGCTCTTAGTAAAAAACACCCAAGTTCATTACTGGAGGTGGTATCGAGTTAGTGCTGTATCATAACAACAGTTGCTGTGGAAAATGTTCCCTTTTATTAATTGAATAAAGAAGCTACAATTTGCAAAAGTATTTAACAATTACTGTTTCAGCTTTCTGCACCTGAGTAATGAAATAACTTCATTCTTATTTGTGTGTGTACATTGGAGTGTTATCCTCGCAAATACCGTATAGTATTTAATAAAAAATATCTTGGGCAGGGGGCAATTAAAACTGAAACCTTCATTTAGTAGGTATTTTAAATATTGAAGTTGCTCCATTATACCAGTGAGACTACAGATGTAAACATATGTATTTTCATACTGTGGCAGAAAGTGAATCCTAAGAGACATGAAGTTGAAAAAATTCTATTGGTATCCATATTCTATTGGTATCCATATCAGAATTTTTGTCAGTACATGGATAAGTGGAATGAGTTCGACATATTTGCTGTACAATTAACGAAGCACACTTCATGTTTTCTAAAACAGCAATTAAGAAACAGGAGAAAGTTTTGCTAACAATCACAAAACTTTGTCTAGTCTGCTTGCTCACAGGTTAATGTCTACTGTAGCAATGCTTTTCCACTGTCTTTCGAGCTTCCAGTCACCACTTCTAGTTGTTTCTAGAACACATTTTCATTACTGTGCATTCGTACTGAAACTCAAGTGGTGAAACTTGCCAACACCAATCAATCTGTGTCTGATCTTGTATGTAATCTGTGTAGCAGCTACTAGTTTTATAATACTATATCCTCCCCAAAAAAACAGCTCAATTGCTACTTAGAGGTTTGCTGAATGAAGAGTACCTCCTATATTTACCAAAGTTAGTGAGATTTCACCTGACTGCCATCAAAAAAGAGGTTTTTGTCTTAGAATAGTTCTAGAAAGAGTGCTGCTGTTCTCAGGACAGTGCTTGATTCACGTGATACCAAGAAAGAGTAATTGTGCATGAGAGTAAGAAAAAGAGGAGGAAAAAGTGCAGTTTCACAAAGGCAGCCCAAGTCACATTTGTGTGAATTATTAGGTAAAATACATTCACTGGAATGCTTTGTTGTGTAAAATTTGTCTGTCAGAATTCAGAACAGCATGAAAAGTCTGAACAGTTTCCCTAGCTGCAGAAAGAGAAAGCCATGAAGAGAGTAACTTGTGGGTGAAAGCAGGGAGGAAAAAAAATCCCTATGTTTGAAACTATCATGGGGCTGACTGGGGCTAAAACAAAGTACTGAAACAAAGAACTGAAACAAAGAACTAGTTGGCAGGAAAATATAAATATACCTTGAAAGAAATTGAAAACTATGGCTTGGATCTAAATTTTTGCATTGACTTATTTCTGATTTGCGCTTATTTGATCAAGATCAGAGCTGAAGCTGGGAATTCTTCCATAGAGAGTTTATTGAGTGCTCTGCAATAGGCAAGGAATTCCTTTTGCCATTCCATCTCTCCCTCTTTGTCTCCCGCTCTCCTTTTTAGTCCCCTGTGTACTGCAGCCCAAATGGCCAAAATAACTGAGACACCAAGAAGGAAGTTCTCAAGAGAATGTGCTTTGTCTACACACAACGTGTACGGTTTAGCTGACACAACAGCAACAACAACAAGGAAAACAGTCATTGAAAAATCAGAGGTAATTTGTTCACTGACTTATTTTACAGCTCTCAAAGAGCTCTGGATAAGAAATGCTTGTTAATTGCTAGGTTAACACTTGCTCTTCTTATTATGAATTAAAAGCCCATTGGTTCAAAGGCTCTCTCTATAAATTTATTAAGTGGCTTAAATTAAATGTTAGTGATTATACTGGATATATCTGGGATTTCCCAGTTGGCTGAGCTTGAAATATCCACATTGAAATTATATTTAGTGTTTTTAAGTGCATTTCAGTTTGCATCTAATTTGATTTATAACTATTCAGTGAAGGCCTACTCTGTGTTATATGGGAGAAACATCACATTCCTCACTTTACCTAACACAAAATTTAAAAATTCTTACACTGTGTATATGCCACATCTTAAAGTGGTAAAAAAGAGCTTTTGTAAACAATGACATTTATTTAGACTTCTTAGACAAATGTGTGACAGGATCCTAAATGCCTATGTGTATGTGCTACAATATTTATAATGCCAGCTATAGATGAACTCATCTATATATAACAGAAGGCTATAAAAAGAAAGATAAGGAGGATGCAGAATCCCTTTCTAATTCTAAATCAGCCTTCATCACTGCTTTGCAATGTGAACTGGGACAAGCTAATTGTATGACCATTTCAATTTGCCTTCTAAAGGAAACTACTGACAAGGGTGCTGGAGCAGGATTCAGGTGCAAGGGCTCAGTGATGTTACGTTGTGAGTAACAACTTGCATCACAGGTGTAAGGAGCTCATGACCCACATTCTGGCCGCTGCACCAGAGCCCGACATGCAGAAGTATAAAAATACTGAAAATGCTGATTTTAGAGCCCTGTTTTACAGTGAAACATGAGGAAGATGCTCAGTTGCAAGGGTGAGACTTGGAGAGCTAGCTCCAGAAAAGATATCATCAGTTCATAAAAATGGAGATGAAGTTCCTGGGAATAATTTAGCAGAGTGTCAGCCAGACAGCCCTCCAGACAGAATTTGCTTGAGAGTACCACTTTGTCTAATATTGGTAGCTGCAGGGGAAAGAAGTGAATAAATGGCAAGAGAGGTTGTAAAGAGTGGAATAAATTCTGAGGAGTGCAAATGATGACAGCAAAAACAGCCTCAGTAGGAGATCATGTGGAGGAAAGAGAAGGCAAACTGGCAGGAGCAGACTAGTCAATGTGAATTAGTAGTAACAGCTAGAATAAAAGTAAGGCATCAGACCTTAAAGTATTCAGTAGGCAGACACATTGAATAATGGCATGGTACCAGAGTAAAAAAAAAAGTCACACTACAACTAGAGGCCAAATCATGGTCAAGATTTGACAGATCAAGGATGCACAGGACATTCTCAGCATTTCTATATCCCAAAAAGCTTTGTTCTATGGAACAGGGAGAGGAAGCAGCTATCTAAATAATAAATGAGAAATCAGGGGGGATACCTATAGCCATCTACATTTACAGTTGCTCTGTTTGCTCTCTGAATGCAAACAATGAGGACTTAAATAGCCGTGCTTATGGTTTCCCTACAGGACTAGACATGCACTAAAAGCAAGAGGGCCTGATGACAGCAGAGCATTCAGGAACTGCCATTAGCATCCATGCATGAGACAGGCAGCCACAGGATGCAGGTGCATAGGAAGTTCCAGATTCTTTACAACACTTAAATAATCTTTTTCAGGTCAATTTCAGTTCATCCACTTGCCCAGAGTTTTAAATTTATTTAACTGTTAATAGTTTTTAAGTATAATTACATTACTCACAGTGACTTAAACATAGGCTGAAGTTTATATCCATAAGAAAAACGTTCCTATAATTTATTCAGAAAGATTTCCAAATGATCTTAAGACTATGTCTTCATCTCTACCTTTATGAATAAATTTATCTTTTATATTGAATTTATATCATAGGAGAGCCCTTATACCCCTTGTAACTACAGTTAATTTAAAGATAATATATTATAAATATAGACTGGGTGGCATAGGAAATATGTGTTAAGACATATGGCAACAGTAGCAACAGAAAGACCATACTGAAGTACCTAATGCAATATATGTACTTACTGTGATGTGAAGATAACAACAAAGTATTATATAATATTCTTCTCAAATACTCATCTTGCACACGTGTTTGTGTGCCAGCAAGTCAGGGGGAGTGTGTATGTATACATATACATATATATATATATGCATATATATGCTCTCCCACATATGTATTTATATGTGTACAAATGTACCTATTTGCACATTTAATGAAAAAAATTAAAGTTTAATTAATTAATGGGTATTAGAGCTATATTCAAATTAGTTTTAGTTATATATTTAGAGGCTAATATAACTCATGTAAGAGTGTGTGCTTGTATAACTGAGGTTATAATCTATAAGCAAAGAGGTGAGAGGAAAGAAGATTGTGCTCTGAGTACCAATTATGTTCTTTGGAAATGAAATGTCCTGATGTTCTATATTCTGCAAGGACACATGATCTGAATCTATTTTCAGTGAACATCTTCTCAAATGGTGGCCTAAAAATAGGCCAGCCATGAACTTTAAATAATGGCTCAGGAAGGGTATTAACCTCTTTCTCACATTCTAAGTTTGTCGCTTTGCTGTAAGTATCAATATTATGAAGAACGTATCTGGTTTTAGAGAATGACGAAGCAAGCTACATACACCTCCAGTTCTGCTTCTCTGCAGATGTCATGGCCTCTTAATTCCCTTCAAGGTCTGTTATATATATATTAAGCTGTCCACACACAATACTGACAGCATTTCTTTTCCTCTAAGTAGTGAATCTATTTTCTGCCAGATGTTAAAAAGAAAAAACTATTTAATTTCCAATGAAGCAGAGACGGGAGACTTTCTACTCTTAGTGAAATATAATGATTATGGAAACTTATTTTTCATAAATAAAGAAGTGTTTATACAATGTGTGGCAATGAGTGGTACTAGATTTTTGTTTCAGGGACTGTGGATGTCTGTACTAGCCACTGTATTTCCCAAATAATTTATTACAACTCTCAGAGCATAATGCATAATTTTCAAGTGTTTCTCAGTAATTCTACTCTTTTCTTACCTTTTTATTAGACACAGATACATATTTGCTTCCTGATTTTCAATTTAGTACAAGCAAAATCCTCACTATGAAATAATTTTTAATACATTTAAGGGACGTTCATGAGATGACAGAAATAATAGTTTTCAGTTGCACAGTTAGCTAATGACTGCCGTATAGGCTAAAATGAAAGCTGTTAATTAAAAATACTGCGGGTTTTCTTTAAATTGATATGTGTACCACACAGGTATTTATTTGATCTGCAAAATATTTTAGCTTTCTAGCAAGGCATCATCCACTGCTTCAAATGTACTATAGTGAGTGCATGAACATGCAATGATCAGCTCACAAAACTTGCAGCTGTTTGTGTTTTAGGGCACCTAATTAGCATCCCTCAGTCAACCACGGTTTTTTGCTTTTCACAAATGAGGAAGAAGAAAAATTAATTTATTGAGAAGAAAATTAAACATAATAAAACAAAAAAAAATAAACATAGACTCCACAGAAGAAGCTGGGAAATCAAAATTCTCTTTAGGGAACTCCTTTGTCAGTCATTGCTCTACTACTACCAAGGATGGCTTATGTTCCAATGCTACCACTGACCCAGGAATGTGTGAAGGTATCAGGTGAGAGGCAGAGACAACAGATAAAAACATTGCCTTGAACTCAGTCCAGGAGTTACCAGGAAGTCTGTACCTGTAAACACAACTTCAGAATCCACATTTTGCACCAGCTTTTAACTTCACTCATCTCTGAGACTTTCATTAATCACTAAAAATATCAGATGATAAGTTCCTTCAGTGTTAGACATTTATCTTTAAAGGCAACAAGTGTAATTCAACACCTTGTGCATCCATATCTCTGCTAAATTTATCTGTCCATTTATAAATAATTTCAAAAATTTTAATTCAATTCCCATTTCCATTTAATCTTTTATGTAAAAATTCTTCATCTCAAGAGATTACACTTCCAAGAGATTATTTTGCAACTGTAGAGGAGACTCCTAATTTTTCAGGTACATAAAAAATTCAGTATTTCAACTTTGATTTATCTACAAGACAATTTATGGAGAAAAGATTTTAGGTATTTGTTTATTGCATTTTCTAGATAACAGAACAGTACAAAACTACAGATTAGAGAGGATTTTGTGCAGGTTTCAAAATAATGTACAATTTTTTTTTTTGTTCAAGTAGCACTAGGATAAAAGAAAAACAATGACCTAGCATTGCCTTGAAGTGCATAATTTAACTTGGATATCTTTCACAGCTTTAACTAGATTTACCTTTTTAATTTTTAGTGTACCAACTGGAATTTAAGTTCTTAAGTGTGTACTCAGAACAGATTTTGTGCTTGGTTGTTTTTTGCATGCTCATGAAAGACAACACCAGATTTATTCATGGTAAGTGCTGTGTACCCTTCTGTACACTGTTACTACCACATTCATAATGTGCAACTGAGTGCATAAAAATAGGCACATGCATTTGCTTCTGCATCAAACAGTTCATGGCATATTTATCTCCTCTGGCTGGTGGCAAATCACAATCTTTATTTGTGGTGACTTTCATGGACAGTGGCATCTTTGAAGGGTGCCCATTCAACATAGAAACTTTTGTATGACACGGCCCCCATAGCATTTTTACTGGTTCCAAATAAATATGCTTCAAAAGACTTTAGCCTGCTTCTGGATTTAAAATTTAAATTCTACAGTGAAAACTTATGGGAAAGATGTTCACTCTCACCACTTTGAAGGATGAGATTTACAGGAAAGGCATGTGGGCATGTCTATACTTTGCATCTCTGTTTTGTCTGAAGTATGCTTTCTGCTGGAGTCAGGGCTGCATCCTGCCCTCTACTTTCCCCCTTTTCCTTCCCCTGCTTCCCTTATGCAATTGCCATGATTTTTTATTGCAGAAGCACATGAGGAGAAAATAGAGAACCCTGGTAGGTACCAGAGTGCCAAATCCCACATCTCCTAATCTTGAATTAAAGGAGACAATATAATTTCCAGCCCTGTACTAAGAATTTTAATTTACTTGTTTTTCATTTTTCTTCAGTTATTCTCTAATGGGTTCAAAGGAACATGTGTTAACTTTTGCTGTTTTAATGTAATGGATTTATAGTCACAATTCAGGGCAAAATATCACTCATTTTTAGTGAAATAAATCAAAACTTTCCACATCTGACCATAAAGAACACTTGTTGAGCCAAACCAAGCACAGTAGTAAAAGAAGGTGTTTACATAAGTAGAACTAACTCAGAAGTTATTTGAAGTATAGGTTGTTATTATTTTGAACTTCCTAACCATCAGTAATGCTATCTATAATTGCAGTTGCATATTGAAACCTAATAGAAATGAACATGTTGTACTCATACACAGTAACCTTTTCTGGCTTTCACCAGAAACCACACAGAGGATAAAAAAAAGTGCTTGCCTCTTTTCATCCACTGCCCTGAGCACTACCCAGGTATCAAGTATCTGAACAATTCTTCAGTCCATTAAAAACTGAGATACAAAAGGTGCTTGGAATCATTATCATTTCTTTATACAAAAGACAACTAGTGCACTAAGGATTTGGGCATTTGATTTGTTTTGGTATATTTGAAGTGCTCATGAAAGAACTGTCATGTCTGAAATATTTATTAAACAATTACAACAAAGGAATCTCGTAGGTGCAGTAACATGTCTGTTCATAACTACTGAGCAGCGCTGGTGTATTATTATCTGTATTATTGGAAGCACTTAGATGTGGGACTTGTCAAAGCATGTATCATCTCAGGATGGATTTGCTAATAAAGCACGTCAAACACAGAAGGGACTGTGATCAAAGTTTCTTGAATATGCACAACAGCAATGAAAGTAGATGACAATTCAACTGCAGCATGTACACTGGTGTATGTGCATACATCAAGGAGCAAACACACTCCCCATGGCTCAGGAAATCAAACCACATTGTCTTAGGTCCCTGGGAAACAGGTTTGAGTGTGCACACTGTTTGTTACCACATCACGCCTGCTGGGGAAAATCATTTTAAAACGCAAAAATCCAATCCAGTGGTGCTAGTCTGCCCATTTTCACATTAAAATGGCTTTTTGTTACTATTTTTAGTTTGAAAAAGTTTGCTATAGTTCTTTGTAAGAGGTGGTCAGGGTTTTGCCTAAGCTTTGTATACTTGGACTACAATTAAGGCATAATTCACACAGATATTTGAAAAATACAGATTTTTTTTTTTTTTAGCATTTGTCAAGTAAATAATGCTGTGGCATATCAGCATTTATTCTGCAACGCTAACATACTGCATAATTCATTCGTGATTCAGTACTCCAGAGTATGAACAAAAGGTCTATTTTGTGTCTCTCTGAAAAAAAAAAAAAAAATTTAATCGACTGGATAAAGAGGTATTCATGCTCCATGTGGACATATAAGGAGATACTTAAATGAATTCCAGTGTGAGTGCATCTGTAATTCTGATGCACTTTTCCTACTTCCCCTCTTTAAGCTTCATACCAAGGATCACTGCATATTAAATGCAGAAAAGTGGATAGCAATTAAATAATTATCTTTCTGTCTTTTATGAGATAAATTTAGGGACATAAGTTGTTACGGAACCAAAATACCTGGAATCTCCAAATTTTAATATTGCTTCTGATCCTTCATTGTTTTTTAATAAAATAATTAGATTTTCTACCATTATTTTAATGTTTGAAAGCCAGTAGTCCAAAATCATCATGGCTATGCCATTAAATAGGATCAAACATTCCATAGTCTAATCACACCACATTTTGGCCTCATATTATTATTATGGAGGTGCTTCATCTTTTCTGCACAGGATTATAGTATAGTCAAAATGAGAGACTATATTGTTTCATGATTTCTGAAGATAAATACTAAATTAAAAGAATGATATTAAAAAAGGATGTATGTTTTAATGGGGAAAAGGAGGTCTAAACTAGGAAAAAATACCGAGGTTACCAAACTGGTAATTTTAAAATTGATTCTGAAAAGACAAAATAATTTCTTTACAAAAATACTTGATTTGTCTACATGTACAAACTGATTTGGTTTGTGTCCCGTTTTCATTTAAATACAATATAAATTATAAATAATGGAAGCTTTCCATTATTTAGTTGAGAGAGTATTTCTCTTACAAGAACTGTCACAAAATGCCACTCCTGATGCAACACTAGACACTGTGCAAAGTGTTTTTCAGAATCTCACACCTGACTCATTAGGCTGTAATAGGTACCACAATGTACCTGTATTCACTATCCCTATGGAAAAAACAAAGGCCAAGAACTTTACACAGTTCTGCTCAGTTCCAGAAACAGCACCAAGCAAAAATGAAGAAGCTTGTTAAAAAGAAACTACAAGATGCTTCTTCTGGTCTTGTGTGGAGAAATATTAAGTGGCACGTCTAAACACATAAAATAATGTATCCATTACCTCTTAGAGTTAGTTCTGACATTAAAATTAAAAAAAACAACCAACAAACAAAAAACAACTTGATGGCTGGCAGTTATTAAAAAGCAAATTAACATTAGGAATTAGTAGGAAAAGAATTATTTGTATTATTATAGCATCAGTATGCTAGCTGTAGACCTGATGCTCTCAGCTTTAAAAGGCTGTAGTGGAGCCAGGAAAAAAAATTGAGACTGGCAAGAAGGATGATCATAAGGGTGAGCTAGCTTCATGAAGGAAAGAATTAAATAAAGTATATCTCTTAACCATCAAAAAATCACAGTTTAAGGAAATGATCATGCAAGTCTATAAAATCATAACTGTCATGCAAATAGTGGGTAGGAATTGACTGTACTATCACTTTTGCTACAAGAATTAATGGCCATCAGAACCATAAAACAGACCCATGTTAAATCCCAAAAGAAAGAGGTGGTTTTTCATGCAGTAAGGTACAGGTCTGTGCTCCTTTACAAATGTTGATGTGGTTGCAGAGAATATGTGGATTCAAGAATGCACAAAAGTAATTGGAAGAGATGTGTATTAAGGATTACCCTGTAAAAAAATCACATCAGTCTCAGAGTATCCTTTAACCTGAAAATACTGTGAGTCTAGGACAATCATTAATGGATACCCTGTTCTTCTGCGGGCATCCATTTACAGCCACTGCTAGCGAGGCTGGTGGCTTAGACAAGTGCCAGAGCTGAGCCACTTTGAAATTTCTCACAAGATGAAACTGGTTATGCATATTATTTAAACTTTTATACTCCAGATGTCCTTTTCCTTTTGGAATATATTTCTCTTATCTATGTGGAGTTTTTGTCGAGTTTGGGATTTTTTTCTTTCTGTTTTCAGTACCATCTCCATTTCATGTCATGACAATTACAAAGACCCCTTTTAGGTCTAAGGCCTTCTGAGGCCAAATGATGTTCAAGCATGTAGGTGGTAAGAATTCAGAGTTAAAAAATATGAACTTTAGTACCTCTGTCTGCTGAAGAACCCAGAGATATTTATATATGGGAAACATGCTAATTGTTACCAATTTCTAATCACTACATCAAGAAATGAGGGAGAGAGACAGTTAACCGCAAATGCTATTGAGGACAGAATTTATTGTAAATGCTATTAAAGACAATTTATTTCACATTTCAACAATTTATTTCATGCTGTTTGAAGATGTAGCCTTTTTTTCTAAGCTAGGTGTCTAGGTTTTCTTTATGGTGAGAGCATATGTGTGTGGGTGGTACGTGGAGAGAGATCTTGATGACTATCCTAGACTTGCTGCAGAACTTGCATGGAGTTACAGATAGGTTTGATAAATCAAACCCTGCATAGCCTGGAAGAAGCAATTTAAAATCTTTCATCTCTACCAAAATTGTAACTGCCAGGAGTCTCCTGGTTATTTTAATCTTGATAAGACTGGACACTTATTTTGATAAGTCTAACTGTGGAAAAGAGGATATGCTTTTCAGTTAGAGTGAAATTTCTGGATTTAATGAAAATAAACCTTTATCCTCTACTTTTGCCAGAGAGCATGTGTCCATATGAGCAGGTAGTAGCACAGCAAATTTTGCAGTGCATGGTTAATTCAGTTTGAGTGTGTAGAGCTGAGAATATCCAATTAACTACATTACCAAAAGACTAATATACCCAACTTGTGCAGTTAACTAAACTGGGGAGAATATAGAATTTTTCAGTCTCATAAATGTCTACCTTAGTTCCCAGTCATTGAACACAATCTGTTTGTTAATACAAAATTATGCTTAAATGATACAGGTCAGCCACTAGTTGCTATACTCAGCTTTGAAGCACTTAGACAGAGTACTGTAAAATGTAAAGATGTTCAGGATTCTTTTTTTCCTTCTTTTAGGAAGACATAGTTAGTTCCCAACAATAAACATGACTCTATTTTTATCATCAAACAATGTTAGGCACTCAAACTTTTGCATCAAATATGCATCAAATATTTTCTCAGATTTTCATTATTTTAATCTACTTTGAATGTTCCATACAATTATCCATTCTCTTTTACCAAAAAAAGTCTTAACCTCTACTATCAAAGGAGATGATTCTCCTGTTCTGCTCTGTGCTGGTGTGGCCTCACCTTGACTATTGTTTGCAGTTTGCGGTAGTGCAATATAAGAAAGACATTAAGCTCTTAGAGAGTGTCCAGAGGAGGGCAGTGAGGGTGGTGAAGGGCCTTGAGGGGAGGCTGTATGAGGAGTGGCTGAGGGCACTTGGTGTGTTCAGGCTGGAGGAGACTGGGGGGAAACCTCATTGCAGTCACAACTTCCCCATAAGGGGAAGAGGAGGGGTAGGCACTGATCTCTTCTCTGTGGTGACCAGTGATAGGACCCAAGAGAAATTATGTCAGCAGAGGTTTAGGTTGGATATTAGAAAAAGGGTCTTCACCCAGAGTGGTTGGGTGCTAGAACAGGCTCCCCAGGGAAGTGGGCACAACACCGAGCCTGCCAGAGTTCAAGAATCACTTGGACAGTGATCTCAGGCTCTCATGGTGTGTTTCTTGGGGATGGTCCTGTGCAGGGCTAGCAGTTGGACTTGATAATCCTGATGAGTACCTTCCAACTCAACATCATCTATGATTCTATGATTTAATAAGCATATACAGCTTTATTAGTGTATTAGTATTTATCAGGTAAGAACTGTTTTTACATCAGATTTTTACAGCTAATTCTACATACTTCAGCTATTTTTAATACTTGAATGATCATATTTATATCATGCATAATTACTTTTCTGCTAAATTTTAAAACATAGACCAAAAAAAAAAAAGGTCATCACTCCTAAAGAGAGCCTAGCTGTGGAAAATTTCAGCCCATACAGTAAATCTGAATGACTGAGAGCAAGGAGTAGTGAAAACACAGCAATTTTTTTAATAACATTTTGTGATGCTATAATTATGCAGCAATTGTATTGTTTATTTTGTTCTACTTACTCTAAGTGAGAAAATAATGGTTTCAGATGAATGTCTTTGTCAGAAGCTACTTTCATCAAGAAAAGTACGTCCTGTTGAGACTCTGAATTTTTACCCTATACTAAATTCCAAGTATAATCAAATGTAGGATTAACTACAAACTTAAGAAATGCAGTAAGTATTTATTCTTCAGTGATGCAGCTAGGTTATCTGTGCTATCACCTATTATAGCCTTGCTCAGTTGTTGGCATGTAAGATAGTAAATCCCATCCAATATATGAACAACCTTTAAAGGCTCTAATTTATTATCCATTAGTAACATGAAAAAAGCCATTACCTGCACTACTGAATTGCACATGCTGAAGTGGTAGCTAAATTTGAAACTACTAACTAAGCAAACACTCAAGGGGTTTTTTCAGGGCACAGTGAATGAGCTGCCACCAAAATTTGGACAGATTAATTTAGAAACCTGTTCTGGCACTGCCAGTGTCCAGTTCTTACTTTTCTCTTTCTTTTTTTGACCTTTCTCTGAAACACTACTATGCTGTTATCAGTGTAGTGTGCAACCTGATTGCAGCTGAGTAAAAAATTTTTTATCCTATAACACAGAGAACAAAGAAAACATGCTAAGTACAGCATGACCATAGCAAAATCAGAAGCCACTCCTTCCCCAAAATCCTGTTCTTCCTCCATGTTTTTAGGGGCTCATTAATTTTTGAAATTTTCCATGCTTGATCTCTCTCCAGAAGTGGTTTTTGTTTTTTATGGTTGAACCAGTTTGCCTTGCTGCTTTTAAGGTATAAGAAAAAAGGGTGGGAAGGTAACAAGGCTAGAGGAGGGAGAGAGGAAGAGAGGAAACAAAGAGGGAGACAGGAAAAGAGGAACAAACAGGTAATTAGAGTGCAACAACTGCAAATTGCTGTTAGTAAAATAGTAATTTGCAATGGAAAAGTATTAGACTTCACTTATGGAGAAATGCTTTCCTTAAAAGTAGAAACAGATGAAACTGTTTCTGATGTCAGTGACTGATATGTCTGTACATGCGTCTGTTCTCTTAACAAAACACAAGCTCCATACTGGCCAAGATTCATGTTTCGACTGTCACTATAGTCTAGGGATAATTCCCACACTTTTCCTGTTTCCTTTCTTCTTTCCCTGTTTATGCTCTCTACTCTCTGAGTTTTTCAACTTGCTTCTTCTCCTGTTTGTTTTTTTTCCCCCTCCTTTCAGTGGAGGATATCAGCCAACATCCTTGAGGAGATCAGACATGAGCAGCACCCAACAGAAAAGAGTCTGATTTATACTCCCATGAAGCAGCTACTTCTTCTACAAGATGAACACTGCCTTTGTTCCACATAAGCAACTTGCAAAGAAAATTCCAACTGCTTCCACATCACATCACACCACATAAAATAGCATAGCATAATCCCCAAAACTGGAATACAGACTACAAGTATAACAAAAGATATTTTTTAATGGCTTTTATATCATTTTCCATCTTCATCATCTCAAGTAAAGAACATCTTTACCAAGGAAGCTACTTCACAAAGAAGCTCTCTCTGTGGTGGCTTTCAGCAGTTTTATCTGTACAGGTGTATGGTTAGCAAGCAGGAAAAGCAGAAAAAAGTTTTCACTCAGGACTATTCCAGTCCAGCCCCACTCTGTTTCAAAAAGTGCCAGAAAAACATGAGTTTCTGACAACACTTGAGGATGGGATTTTACTCTTTGACATCCTTATGTGGCAGTGACTATGACAGACTGGTTCAGAATAGAGTGTAAATCTGCTTATTTCTTTGTGCCAATCTAATATAAATTTAATTATCCTGGTCATTCATTGACTAGGTCAAATGAGACGAAATGCTACAGAATAGAACCAGAAAGAGCATTTCAACACAGAAATAGCCAAGATATGAAAGTTTTCCATACCATGAAGAGCTACTCCAATACTTTATTCTTACCTCCCTAAGAGGATCATTGAGCTCATTCAAAATGTTTTCTTCATCAAAGATCTTGCCTTGGTAGCGATGCTCATAGTAATCATGGATCTTCTGGCGCATTTCAGCAGGTAACTTGTGGAATGACATGTACTGTTCCACTTGTTTGTACTGTCAAGATAAAAAAATATGGAAGAATCAGAAAAAAACTCTCCATATATTTTTTACTATCTAAAGGCACCTACAAAATCAAAATTCATTCATGTATCCACTTAAGCTTTACCTATTTTATAAAGATAACATTTTTTTCATATGTCAGAGAACCCTTACACAAGTATTAGCTAATTAGTCATGTTATAGCACATCTATAAATTATAGAAACTACCTTTAGTAGCAATGCTAATATCCAGATTAATATGTAATTGTTAGAAGTCCAACCCTCAAACTTCTCATATGTTCCCTAAATTCCCAATTATACAGAAGCTGTGAAAATACCCCAAAACCATTTTTAGCTCATGCAGTGGACAGGAAAGCTGTACACAGTGTTTCTGTAGTGCTGCATTCAGAGAGAGATTAAGGTATGAAATTTCAGAAACTGGCTATGATGTATTACTATGCAACATATTAATGTTGCGTATGCTTTTAAGGTGACTGAAGAACAAAGTTAAAATCTGAAATAGAAAACATTCCTCAGGAATGACAGAGAGAGGTAAACCAGAAAAATAGACATGGCATCAGGAAATAGAAACTGGGGGAAGAAAAAGATATCAGGACCCAGGAGACTCAGAGGACTTCATTTTACCTTGTGCATTTGGTTTCTTTGTTTCTACTAATCTTCTGCCCTATCTTCTGGTTTGTTTTTTTTTTTTCCTTCCCTTTTTTAGAAGCCTTTTTGGATAGCACAGTTTTCAGACAATAGTGTCCTGAATCAACACACTTAAGAGTTGTGTTGTACTAAACTACATGATAATCTGACACCCACAAAATGGAGTATTGTCTAAACTGCAAATGGACAAATACTGTCAGAACAATATTTTTGCCCCTCAGGCCCCCATCCTCGTCTAAAGTTGAAAAGGATAAGACAGAGGAGGATAAACCCCATCCCAGGCTGAAAGATAAGTTAAGTTTGGCAGAAACTTGATTTACTTTTGTAAACAGTCTTAATTTTTATTAATTTTTCATGCTTAATTAGGGAATTTTAACTGTTTTCAATGGAAAAGCCAATGAAGTCCTAATTAGGATTGACATCTCTGTAGAGCAACTGGGCAAATTTATAATGATCATGCACTCTTTATGAACTGCAGCACATATCTATTAGCTTGTGTAGTTGAAGATGGTTCTGACTTCTGGAATTGAAATTAGCTTTTGTTTTGCAAAGTGACAAAAGATTAGGTGAGGTCATGCGTACAACATGCATTCCAAAAATAAGACGAAAGTAATTTTTCATGGGAGTCTTTAACAATGTATGATGAATATGTAAGTCTGATTTAACCCCTGCCCAGCTGTTTTGCACCTCTTAAGTAACAACTCTTCATCCCCATCCTTTAGATGTGTGATTTAAGTTTGCATGCTTGCCATTGTTTTCTGTTCTGATATGGAGAAATTTATCCCTACACTGTGGGTTAGAATCAGAGTTCTGAGTAACCAGAACCAGACATGCCTTAGCATAAATGAAGTACTGCTATTAAAATTACCCTACTGATCAGGTAAAGCTACTCCAGCCATGGATTTACTTAGAGGGAAAGGTGAGATCACCCAGTCCTCCATCTATTCCACCAAGCTGTTCATACAGTCCCAGCTGCTGGGCAATGTTCCAGCTCCTCTGCAGCAAATAGGAGAAGATGCTTCACTGCACAACATCCCCTTCCTGTCTATGCCTAGACCTCTGTTGCTGTGGCCCCATGTAATGTGTCATGGACAGGGAAAAGTCATCAATATGGTGCCCACCACAGGGGTTGCACCCTCTACATAATCTTATTCACACACAAATGTGCTTAAGTGACAATAAGGATAATCCTTGCTAATAAAAACCATGCATTCATTGAGATGTATACTGCAAGCAAGCTGCAAAGGACTTTTATACCAGAATGACCTTGAAATAGAGAAAATTCATGCTAGGAGAGAATTGCTTTGCCAGCAGTTTACACTGCTGCCTTTCATTAGTGTTGTTGTTTGAATAGGGGCGTTCTCCCACACAAGCAAGTTCTCTTTTTTTTACCAGGATTTATGCTTGCACATGAGAATTTTAGGGAAATAGAAAAAATAAAACTGGTTGGAAAGTAGTGCTTATCACTGCTGTGTCTCAAAATGTCTGCAAATTACTAACATATAGAATAATAGGGACAGCTGAATATTAGCAGTCTTTTTTTTGAAAAATCTACAAAGAACTTCAAGTCTTCCACAAAAGAATATAGGTATTTTTTCATTTTTACATAATTATACTGATTTTTGCTCCTGGGGCTTTTTTACTCATCAAAAAACCCACCACCAAATCAAAACAAAACAAAAACCACAAATAAACAAAAAAAAACCTTCCAGAGAACTGAAGCATTTTCTGGAAAAGAAAAAAAGATGTAGAAAAAGTTAAAAAATTCTAATTAGCATTATGAATCCCTTGAATAAATATAATTCAATAGCTTCTTTATTTTTCTAAGTGTAATGTTATATATGAAGTGAATAAAATGTTCAGTAAAGTTAAATTTTATCAAAAGTTGTATTTTAATCATATTTAAAAGAGCTGTAACCAATCCTGATCCACCCATCAGACCTGACATTGGAACCTGCATTTTTAAATGTGAGTAAAATAATTTCTCCCTAATAACTCTTCCCACTACACTGTATCCTTTATCTTTTCCCTTCTAGATTGAAAAGTTTGGCTTGTTTGAGGTTTTGTTTTGGTTTGGGGTGGGTTGTTTAGGTTTTTTTTTCTTGTTTGATTTGGTTTATCCAGAAAATAGATGTCTTAATTTCACGTTCATAAAAGCATCTCTGGTGTTTGTATTACATCTGTGTAAAATAACTTTTAGAGCCACAGCAAGTTCCCTCAAGATTGATTTTAATTTTTTTTCTTTTATTTTTGAGGTTTTATTGTATGTCATATGAGAAGCACCAGACTACATTCAAAAAGACTCTGCTAAACTCCTTTCTTTTAAATTTCAAATTGCTTTCCATCTTCGCTCCTTCCTGACACCAAGTAGCACTTGATTTTCCAGGAAGGACTATGTAGTAAGGGACTCCATTTGTGTGCATCTAAAAGGTCTGTGAACACTCCAAAGGCAACAGCAAACTAATTCTGATTCCACTGTTTTGAGCAGAAAAAGAATAAGCATCCAGGATCTCCAGTAGGCCTGAGCTCCATGAAGACACATCAAGACAAAGGAAAGCTAAGATAAACTTTTTAAAATGAGAACATGGTTGTTTTGTCTAATTTTACTAATCCCAAGTATGAGTTTATTTCCATAAAATGCTAAACATGGTCCAGTTAACTTCAGTGTGATTTATGATAATCAAATGCTTTCAGAATGCTTTAAAAAACTTTTAATGCATAATGGCGTAACCATCTGCAATTAAATAAAAGGTTGCCTTCTGATTCTACTTATGCAATTTTAAATTATTTTATTATCCCTAAGAATACCTATTTTTGTATTCCTCTGTGCTTTTATACTGTCTACACTGTTTTTGGTCGGTATGAAGAACATAGTCTTTTTTCACTTTAATTTTGCACTTAATTTTCCTCAAATTCATAACATATTGGCTTACATTTTCATAAAAGTAAACAGTATTTTTGAATGCAGATGCTTTGTCTTAACTATTAAAAATATGTATTCCTAGTCTTTTCAATATCTCACCAAATGAAATAAATATTGTGTTGCTGACCACTCAACAAATATCTTTTTTTAAGATAAATATTGAATTGTTTGTCCTAAAATGAGTATTTATATTAATGTGCTTTATATATTGCACTGCCATAATTTCAGTAATTTCTATCTGTTTTATATTCATCACTGAAATGAAAATGCCCATGAATGCTACTAAAATAAGCAAACACAATTGCTGAGATAGTGAAGAGCTAAGTGGATTTCAAAGTTTCAGAGTAGTATTCCACACATTTTAATGCAAAGCACCATCCAGTAATAATTGTATCTTGTTGTTTTAGACATAATCTTATTCATAGACTCTTTGTCAATAGCAAAATTCTGCTAATGAGTTCCTCCAGCAAAAGATCACTAGTATGACATCAATTGTATGGAGTCTTTAGTCGAGTTTGTTAGGAAACTACAGTTTATGGAAAAAGGCAAAGAAGAGTGATACTTTTTTCATAAATATTTGCAAATGGGGATGGGAAAATATTTTAAAATTAAGACAGTATCCCAATATAGACAATATCCCAATGAAACCAGTAAAACAGAAACCTGAATGTTAATCTCTCACAAGATATTTTACTACATATGTTGAGCCTACCAGGTCCTTTTTTTCATAAGGTATCATAACTATCAAGTTGCCCATTTTAGCTGAAAAAATGGTGAGTCCTAATAATCTTTATAGCTCAACATTCTGTCTTTGATACAATAAATAATATAAACATTTGAAACACACGAATAGTATCAGTTACAAAACATGAAACTGATTACATTTATGTGCTGTACCAGGAAGTGGTCCCACCTAAACTCTGGAATACCTTTCAGAAACAAGTGCCAAAGTCAGATTTTTCCAAAATGTCAACACTGAACAACTTCTATAACTGGCTAGATTTTCAAAGAACCTAGATCCCTGTACCATCACTTTAAAGTCCAGCTTGAACAATAGGCCTTTTGCATTTCATTCAATAATTTTGTCCTTGGCAGTAGGGCCTCACTTGTAGGAAAGTTTTCCTCCAAAAAATATAAGCATCTGTAGAAGTGTTTATTTTCGAGCTGTCTTTTCTTTTACCACAACTATAAACCTGACTCTTACAGTAAATTAATATTGTAATTGTATTTTTAGCATACTCCATAAGACAATCTAAAATGAATACTTACAGACAGGCTGGACAAAAAAAAAAAACACATTGAAATAGCACTTTTTCAGAGACTATAGCCAGTCAAAGCATTAGCCTTACAAATACAAACTTCAATAAGCTGTGTAAAAAAAATATCCTATATAATGATTACAAATGTAAAAAAAAAGCAGAGATCATTTTTTAAATCCTTCTGCTGAATCAAGCAATTTCTATCACATAGTTTAGATGCAACAAATTCGTCAGTATTCTTAACATGGTTTGAAAATTCTTGCCTCCCATGTATAAAATAAGATTCTAAGCAGCATTATAATATGAAGAAGATTCAACTCATTGAGAAGGAGTAGAAAAGTAAGAGGAGGCAATTTGATCAAGATGAAGCCTTTCTAAATACAAACATACAGTTCAAGAAGATCTCTGTTTTATAAGTAGTTCTGAACCTTATTTTAAATTTCAGTCTAATTGTATCCAGATGCACATTAAATCAACTAATGTTAGTACAAAATTATCTGGCAGCTTAAGAGATCCTGTCCCTTGGTATTTCTCTCTGGAGTGTTTATAGATGGGAATTGTGTCTCTTCCCAGACTAGTCCAAGAATTCTATTCATCTCCTTGTTCAGAAGACAGCATATTGGCCCTCTTCTCTTTGATGCATTCTAGCTCAAGTTCATTTTTCTCCAACTGCAATTATTAGAACCGTACATAATATTTTAGAGATAGTCTCATCAATTCGTAGTTTATATTGATTTCTTTCCCATCTAGTGGAAAACCAAGATGCATTGAAATAGTTGTTTAGAGTCATTTTATGAGCAGCTTCATCTCTTAGATTCCTCAGTTTCTCCTTGCCACTTAAAATTGCTGTGCTCTTCATTTCCCAGTTTATAATAGAAGATTGTACTAGTCCTTGAATTTTGGATTTCTGAATTTCATCATATTCTTATTATTTCGTCTCTTAAAACTCAGTTCATTCTTTCTATAAAATATCTTGATCTTTGCATTATAGTAGCATCTGAAGTTTTATACCATCCTAAGCTTTATACCATCAGTTAGCACAAGCCTAATGTCAATATCATATCTTTTTCTACTACATAATCACAGAATCAATTAAATTGGAAAAGATCTCTGACGTCATTGAGACCAACCTATGACTGAACATCACCATTTCAATGAGATCATGGCTCTGACTGCCAGGTCTCTTATACACCTCCAAGATTGTGACTCCATCGCCTGCCTGGACAGCCTATGTCAATGTCTAATCACCCTTCCTGTGAAGAATTCCTCCCAATATCCAGCTTAAACCTTCCCTGGGACAGCTTGAGACTATGTTCTCTCACTCCAGCTTGGTATCTTGAAAATTTACAATGGGTCCACAACCAAAGTGGGATGCAGAATGGCAGTAGTACCTGTGATAGCAAAGAAAATTGCTGTCTTTCACCAGCTTTACTTGTGAGAAGAGAATGAGATCTATATAACCCAAAGCAAATCAGTTTTATGTAGATGATATTTTGTGGTCTACATAGAAGAGATTCCAGAAATTTCCTGCATATCCTAATACTTAAAACTATTTTCATATTTATACATTTTCATCAACTACTACTTTCAGTAAATCGGAAGGTAGCAAACTTGACTATCACCAAAATTGGACTTTTAACAGAAACTTTTAGGATTACAAAATTAGGACTGTCTCTCTGCTAAAACAGTCTTGAAAACTGTGAACTGATAAAAAAGATTGAAAAGCTATTACTGTGATACCTTAGTTCAGATTTCTGTAAGTCAAGTGTCTAATTTAAAGCAGTTATCCTGACTCTGTCTCTCATAAACAAAGAAAGATAACAAGTGGTAATTAACCTTATTCAAGAATTCTTGTCTTGCACAGATGGAATACAGTCATCTTTGTCATCTTTAACTCTTTCTCTCCCTTGACCCTAAGGGAGTTCTCAATGACTAGCACTGACCAATTAGATAAACATCAACTGTAACCATGTATTTAAAATAATAATTTATTTAAATTAATCTTTCTACTGCGATATACATAAATTTGGCATCTGATCCAGTAGATCCAACTGAACTTTCAAGTTCCATCATTCACCCTTATAACTGTGCTTCTACAATTTTAGCCTTAAAGGAAGAAAATTACTTTGGTTATCAAAAGAATAAAGTGAAAGTTACAGGGAGGCAATGATGAATCTTTAGTTATCTAACGCCAGGTGAAGATTTTTATAGAATCCTAGAATGCTTTGGGTTGGAAGGGAACTTAATGGTCATCTAGTTCCAACCTCCTGAAATGTGTTTCAGATTTCTAATGGAAAAAAAGCAGATGGATGCTCTGCATTGGAAGGTCAATAAATGAGTTTCTTACTGAATCAAAGTAAGGGAAAGGTAGTTAGTAAGCCAGCACATCACTGTGTAACAGCTGACAAAACCCACTGAACTACAGAATGGTCTGATGTATAAAGGATTGAATTCTAATAAAACAGTGTCATTATAAAATTTCTCCCTGTATAAGTTCTTAGTACTGATTAGATCATGATTCAGGTGGCTGACAGTTATGTGGCAGTCAAAATCCAGTTTATCTCAACAGGTGTTCAAGTAAGATTTTAATAAAAAGGGACAGCCCAAATACTATTCAAATAGCTTTTTATTGGTAGGGCATTTCTATAAAGACAGTTTACAACATTGCAAAACAATTTTCCAGTATATTTTAATCCCTGTGAAAGTTCACTGGCTTTACATGTGAGGAATCATTAACGTTAAAATCCTTTTTCTCTGTGCTATTGTCCTGTAAGACCTTGAAACGAACTCAAGGAACTGAGGAGCTTTGACTTTCCTCTTGTCCTTCACTTTGCTGGGCCCAAGATTTGATTTTCTACCTATAGACTTTTATTTATTTTCCAGTGAAGAAAAAAGAGAAAATCTTCCTAAAGTAGTTCAGGGTGGTTGAGGGGAAGGGCCCAGGGAATTATTTCAAAGCATATAATCATATAATATTGCCTCAGTTTAACAATAATTTGTGTATTCATGGAGTTTTAGGCCCCCTCACTTCTCTGCAAGAGGTACCAGACAGATGAATTTTGAGAAAAGAGAGGAGGTTCAACAGGGATACTGAGATACAGCACAGAAGGGATTTGAAGCTATCCAAAACAACAATATGCTGTGGGGTTTTTTTGTGGTTTGGTGGGTTTTTGTTGGTGGGACAGGTGTTTAATGGAAAATAATATTCTTGGAGTGCATGAAAATTATTGGTTTTTGTGAAAAATTCTGCTTTGTGGAAAGTGTGCTTGTTATTAAAAATATCTGCCTCCCTCTCAAGCATTGCTAAAACATAGCTCTGGAGATAGCACAAGCTGTATGGACGCAGACAGAACTGAACCATGATCACACAATTGCAAAGAACTGCAGATGGGGAGAGGCTTTGCCATATTAGCTGGATAAATGCTTTTACTGCCTCTTTCTCAAAATTATTGAAATGCATAGTGGACTTGGAAAGCAAACAATCAGGGAATTAAACAAACTATTAAATATGCAGGAAACTTCAACTTCTAGCTAAAAACTAAAAATATAAAAATAACATTCTGGTTTACAGTTCACAGAAACATTTCTAATGTCTACTGTGCTTACATGTGGCATTCAACTGAATGTTGATTTTTCATTCAAATTACATTGAAGAAGAAATTTTAAAAAAACAAACTGAAGTTTCATCTGACCAAGCAGGCAATTAATTAATTTTTAAGCATCATATTTATATTTCATTTGTTAAAATTTCTTTCTGCTCAGAAAGATAACTGCAAGTGCAATGAATGAATACTGAAAAAAAAAAATAAAGAATAGTTTTTCTCCATATGAAAAAGGAATATTATTGCTTTGATAAAACAATCCTTCATCAAAATATAATTTTTAAGACTAAAGGAATAAGATTTGCAAAATTCTGTAAAAAGGTCACATAATGAAAATAAATAATTTCTATTTAAAGATACTATTTTGAATTAAAGCATTATGCATTTTAAAGCAGACACTTTGCTAACACACTTTATAAACTGTTTCAAATAAATTCTAGTCTATGATGTAATGCTATTAAAATAGTATGTACAAAATAAATTTTTCTCCCCCAAAAAGAATGTGTAATTTCATATGGCACATAGCCCCCTTTGGATGATATCTTTCTTTCATATGAAATAATAAATTAATTTGCTTTTTTCACTCAATCATTTGAGAAATTAGATAATAGGTTGTTTACAGGCTTTTAAAATTATCTCTTAACCCACTATTCAATAGTGCCAGCTCACTAGCTGAGCTGCGCAGTTGGAGATCTCAATATCACATGACATTGTTTCTGTTTGCTGAATGAATAATCTAATCTATATCTGTTTGCTGAATGAATAATCTATAAGTAAAAATAATGTCTGAAAAAAATCTCTAAGGCTTGATTTTCCCAGGAAAAATTTGAAAGACACAGTCATAGACAGCAGGCTACACTTTTTTATCCTTTTGCAAGAACTTCCAATCTAACTTCATAAGTGAATTCTATGTTAAAATAATAATAAAAAGACATTAAGTTACAGATTAATGGGAAAGGAATAAGGATTGTATAGCTTATATTTATTAATGGTTATTTAACGGATTTTCGATTTTTCTTGTCACATTTATTCTGAGAACCTGGCATTTTTCTCTTCTTTAACTCCTTAACATGTCACCAGCTACAAGCATTGCTCCTATCACACAGTGGTGAAAATGAGAGAAAACCAGTATTTCTGCTCAAAAAATGGCCAAGCAGAATTTTCTGCCCTGGCGTTGTTTGACTGGGCAGGGCATGTAGATACTGCAGAATACTGCTACATGCTTCTTCTCTGTCTCATACTGCAAACAGTGCTATTTAATGAGCCTTCAGCTGGGTGAGATGAGGTCTCCAAATTATAACTTGTTCTCTGCAGTCATTTCAGTCACACTATATGAACCAACTGTTTGTGTGCCTCAACTTACACTTAAGGAGCCAAACAATGACATGCTGAGTCTGCTGCTCTCTGTTAGTTGCGATGATGACTCCAGCCTGGAGCTTCAGCTATTGACAGCTAGAAAAGGGTGGATAATGTAATCACTGATCCTCTCTCTTCTACCACAAGGGAATCCTACCTAGCTAACAAGTATTCCTTATTACTGCAAGGACCCCACATTACGTAAACACCTACTGTCCTTGGTTTAGGACCTGAATGTTTTTTAGGTTTCTGGGAGACAGAAAGGAGAGAACTCCTTCCCAAGCTATAAAGAATTCTGGATAAATATTCCTAAAGCCTTAAGTTTCACCCTCCAGTTAAAAGCACTATCTTCAGTACTTACAAATATGTATTTCCTGTTTGTAATTCTCATTCTCTACTATGTAACAGTTTTGTCACCTGTATAGGAGTGGAGTCATTCATTCTGTTCTAATATTAAAAATATTCTCTTTAGACTACTGCTTCATACTCAAGAAGGCTTCATCCACTGGGCCATGCACTTGGCCAAAGACTCTTGTTCTCCACTGGAAATTCAACCAGGAATCAAGTAACTTTGCTGTGCTCCTTGCAAGGTTATTCTAAGTCTGGTGCTTGTATGGTTAATCCTTCTAAAATTCTTTTCATCCTATCTTTGATTTGGTTTATTAGGAAAAGAAAGGAATGCTTGGCATGTTGAAATATGGGGCCATGCTTCATATGGGTACAAGGCTCCAATCCCTCTCCCTCTCTTGCATGTGTTCCCTCAACCACATTGGAAAAATGCATTGTTCCCATTTCACAACCACCTCTTGTTTATGTGCAGTCCTCTGGCCTACAGTGGCTACTTCATGAGCCAGCTGAACTTTTGACCTGACCACCAAGGCACCAAAGGACAACCTGTAACAGAATATTTGGTCAAACCTAAAGTTAGCACTAACCTTAACTCATAGGATGATTATCTGTGAGGACATATATACCATATATACCAAAAATGAGAAATCACAGATGGTTCTTAAATGACCGGAGATCTGATGAGTTCAGAAAAGACACTAAACAGTAAACCTTCCAGTCAACCATTTGATTATCTTATTTCAGTACTGGCCAAAAAAGCTCACCTGTACATCCCACAGTCACTGAACAGCTGAATTTACTAGGGCTCAACAGATATTTCTACAATCTGCTTTCTTTACTGCTAGTTTACTTAACAGGCAGATTTTTTTCACATAAAGAAAAAAACAGTTTATAATCAACCATAGATAAAAATAAAATGTAAGTACTCCTGTTGAATGGTATGGCAAGTTCATTTTTATAGTTCTTTATCATGAGATGGAACTGAAGTGATTTGTTTAGCCTAAAAGCTATCATCTGTTTACTATCTATTTTTCACTAATTACCCCCAAAAGAGTACTGTTGCTTGCAAGAATGCTTGAAGCTGTCATTTTACTTACATGCAGTAATTAAACATTTCCTTTGAATTGCCACAAAATACACAATCTCTTATTATTGTTCCTTTCAATTAGTGTAATTGAGAAATTAATTAAGTTGTAGGGAATTTTCTGAATAGTATTTGTTTTCTTAGTCTGTTCTTTCTCTTGCACAAATTTGCTTTTTACTGTTTTAAAAGGGGGAGGGAAGTAGCATGAAAACCAGGCTCAGTTTCTCTTTTCACAGAGGCAATGACAGGACTGATTTAATGAAACAGGCATGTTTCCAAGGCATGAAAAGAAAAACATCTCTTCTCCATACAACTATAGGTGAAACTGTATCAAGTCTAAGGTAAGATGATTTTCTTTCTTAATGAGAAAGATACTATAAAGATGACATTTTATTTAAAAATATCAGATATGCTGTAATGGTCTCCTTAGAGTTGCCAGTTTTGATGTGAAATTTAATAACTGTCTTGTCATCTTGTACAATTTTTCTTACCTTTTGAAGGATTTTTTTTTTTCCAATTTTTTGTGCCAGTAAAAAAGAATATACATTAAAACAAGTGCCTAGAGTGGAGGGACAGGAGGTAGAAGGAGTTATTCCCTACTAGCACTCTGCAGGAGTAAAGAGGATCAGCTCGTCTCTGCTTGGTCATTCCTTCAGTTCAGTCCTGCTTGTGCAGCTCCAGGATCCATGATGGGGACATCTGTACTTAGGCACTGAAAGCACACTGCAGGTATCTTTAATGCTGATTCTGAACACAAGGTGAGCACAAGGTGAGAAGTGTCAGCCACCTATTTTCATTTGAATGAAATTTTTTTGGAGATGTCTATGAAGTCTGGCTTATCAGAAGCATTGTTTTCCTGTGGCATGGGCTTCACCTCAACCCACTGATCCTGCAATATAAAAAGACTGCATATTGCTAAATTCAGCATGTCCTACAAAGGCTTTAGCTGAATGGGCATGCTTAGTTGCAAGCATCTTGCTCACAGAAATTGAGTTATTTCAAGAAGCAATTTGAAGTGGTAATTTAGAAAAGTAATATAGAAAATGTATAATTAGGTGGAGATGTAACTTTGTAGCTATTGTTTAATAGTTACAAGGAAAAGAAGAAAAAATTTTATTAGTGCTCTAACTGTTATATCTGCTTGGTGTTGTGCCAACAGCTATATTACAAGCAGAACCAGCACACACAAGACAGAAATACTGGCACAATACAGCTGCTGATCCTGGTAATTCTGTCTCTGATAAAACCTAATTATGGCTTCCAATTCTTTTAGTACTAATTAGTGCAAAATGCCAATTCATCAAAAAGAACTTGCTTTTCTAATGAATCCATTTTCACATTTTTCACTTCCATGTCAAGATACTTGCATGGAAATAAGTTTATTATGCATGGGAAGGTCTGTCCAAAGCTAAAGGGAAAGACAAAGAGATTCTTCAGTGCATACTGATGGTCAAGTTGCATTATAAAATGCTTTGCTTTTCTTGACCTTTTATCAGATACCTGAAACTGGCCTTCTCTCATTTCACAGCAGTGTCTTTATGATGAAGAAATGGTTTGTCTAGGCTGAGCATCTCTCAATGTCTTTTCTGCTTTGTCTACTAAGCATGTATCAAGGTAGGAAAGACAGAAAGTTCTCTTATTCTTCATAGGGATAGAAATAGCAATGTAGATGATAACATTTCATCTTGCGTTTCCAGCAAAGTGTATCATCAATAAGTATATACACAATATAAAGTATAATCACTCACATTAGAATTCAAATCACAAAGATTCATCCCATGCAGATGCTACTTGTGGTGAAGAAGAGCCTGTACAGGGCCATTGGCTGCCATTGATCCACCTCCTTGTAGGCATTTCACTTGTAAACACCTGAGTCAATGTCAGACAGCTGCAGTACTAAGATTTTTTATAAATCATAGGAGATTTAAGGCCATCAGACAACCTCTGCTCTGAGCAGGTTACCTCGTTAATACTATTATTACTTTATGAGCTGTTGTCTAACATATGCAGTGTGAAACTTTCTTGCATATTTTATTTGACTATACAGCTAGACACTCATGATACAAAGAGCCCTTTAACTTATAGAGGAGACTTTCGGTATATAATTTATTTTTTTAGTTAATCTAAAACCGTTTGTCAGACTGCTCAGGCTTCCAGCTTTACTTGAATGTCTGAGGTTAACACACAGTATCACACAATATTAATGTTTCTTAGCTTTTTGCATCAGCAACTGCAACAGTCTGACAAACTGCTCTTCTTAATGTTCCCAGCTGTTGTATTTCATTCATTCTTCCAAACTATCTGTAAACTTACCTTCTTTTTCTCCTTACCTTGCCTTTACCTAATCTTGAAGTATACACACTTCAGAGACATCCTTAGAGAAATAAATTTATGGCATCTGAAGGCTTCTTTGATAAACAACAGTCATGGCAGGAATGCGATATTTCAAGCAACCTTTTGTACTCCCTTGAATAGCATAATTATAGACCTGAAGGTTCTAGAGGAATGACTGTGGGCAACAGAATGTACTCTCCTATATTCCAGAATTATGGAGAAAGTTTTGCTAACAATCACAAAACTTTGTCTAGTCTGCTTGCTCACAGGTTAATGTCTACTGACAAATAATGCCTTTTTTTTTTTCCTTCTTCCATAGCAAGAAGGAGAAATAGAGAGACCCTTGGAGAAGTAGGCAAAATATATATAAGATGCTAAAAAAAAAAAAGGAAATAAGTGAAAGGCTAGTAAAGGGATTTTAAACAATTCTACAAAAAATTCTAAAGATTTTTTATGTTTTCTTTCAGTTAAAGAAATATGCACACATATTTCTCCCATCTTAAGCATTTTAGGAGTACTCTGCTCAGCACCTGAAATTTTAGCAAAATTTACCTCAGCTTTAGGGTAGAATAAAGGATCCTTTGTTTCCATGGCAAAAGAAGCCATTTGCACTCTGGAACCATTGGCTGTGAGTATGGTAGTATTCAATGGACATTGTTTCACATGGGCAATTGATAATCCACTTCTATTCTGAACTGGTACCCTAAACACCATTACCAGCACCGACAGTGGTGTGTCTGATGGAAAGGCATCTGCTGAAGCCATGGAGGCACCTGCGTAGATCTGCCAAGGAGGGTCCTTCCCGGTGGGCAATGCAAAGTATTTGGTTTTGTTTAAAAGAATTTTTGGGTTTGGAAGTGTTCTTTTTCCCTCTTTCTCCTCCCCACTCCCACCTCCCCTCCCGCTTTTTTTAAATTTTTTTTAAAGGTATGTATTAAGCATTAATAAAATATCACCAGGCCCCTTTTCAGTCTTTCAGAGACATTTGATTGAGACCACAAACTTTTGTGTGATGATCATGAAATTGTAAGGAAACCTGCCCAAGAGAATGGCAGTGCATGCCCCATAAAGAAAGCCACAGATGGACTATGTGCAAAACACAGGTAAAGTGCTGAGGCAAGAAAAAGCGTTTCATTTACACTTTGTTTCTCAACTGAACATGAAAAAGACTTGAAAGAATTCAAAGTCTTCACAACAAATCAATATATTTTAAAGCTGCATAGACAGTGAATTTTTTATAGTCATAATCAAATATAGCACATGGGCTCTACAATGCTAATTCCTGAGAACTACACAGCCAGAATATTGCTTCCACCAGAACCTCAGTGTTATGTAAGAACCTCGCTATAAATAATAACTACCTGTGGCAACCTAACAATTTTAAGGGCTAAAGCAGCAACCACTTCAAGTATAAGCTGGTATTTGCTTCTGTTTTTCACAATGGACTCTTAAGATTTTCTCAAATTGATGGCCAAAACAGAAGCCCTCTGCCACCCAGGGAGAGTATGTTAGAAGTTGCATATAACATAAATTATAAAGGTAAACTTTTTCTGAGCAATTTAATGCATTTAGCCCCAGTGTGTCACAGAAATTCAGACTAACACACTAAGGAATTGTCTTCAGCCGCTCCTGACAGGGACAGCTCATTTTCTCAGCCTGCCTGATTGATCCCTCCTCTTCTCAGATCTGTACTACAAATTTGAATGTCGCATGCCATGTGGTATACACCTAATATTGATGAATATGCCACAGTACAATGCTTTCATTATTCACTTTTTTCTCCTTTTTCCAGCTTTTTGAAAGTGTTCTATGTAATTACACCATTGCACCCCTCCTCCCCCCTTTTCCCTGGAAGCTCTCACTTTCTTGGTATTAAGTGATACAGAAACATTTAGAAAATTAAAGTGTTCTTTTTCTGCCATACAAAGTTTAGCTGAGGGTTGTATCTTCTCTAAGTCCCATAAAACAGACTGTTTTTGTGGAGGGTTTTGAGGAAGAAGTGGACAAATGTTCTCTGCCAGATGCAGAGACTGCCTTAAAAAGAGAGACGGGGGTTGGGGGAAAGACTGGTAGACTGAGAAACTATGAGAGAAAATGAAGTTTAGTTAAAAAAAAAAAGGAAGAGAGAAGGTTTATGTCTGTCCCAAATAATTTCTGAGTTTGGCACTATTTTACAAGGTTATACTGTTCTTTACTATCTTCCACAAATCAAGAACTCTTACAGAGCAAGAGCCTGTTTCTTAAATATTTTGCAAACAGACATCGAAACTACAGTCTTTCAGCAATAAAAAAATTGTCTTTTCGTTTACTGAGTTACATATACTAGTGGTTTTATTGTGCCATTGCTTTTCAGTCAGAGTTACTCTCTGATTTTTATAGCTTTGTTTTAAAATCAATGGACCAATATGGCCTACTGCAGTATTTAATCTCTTTTTCCCTTTTTATAGTAGTCCATTTACTTCCCTTTAGATTTTTTTTTGTAAAAACACTGCTTGAAGAGTAAGTACTGTTGCTTGCCCTACAGGTGCACCTGATGGAGCAGGGATTATTAGCTGTTATCCTGTCTCTGCCTGCGCAACCCAAAATGAGATGGCTGGCTGACTGGGTGATGTGATACAGCGTCCAGGTAATGATTATCATTGATCATTTTCACTTTGGGTCTCTTCTCTTATTTTATTTCATATATCTGTTCACATATAGAAGCTGCTGATGTTCAAATTGGGGGAATATGCAGGCAGAAATAAAAGGCTCATTTCTATCTCTTTGCTTGAAAATCAGAGGGCATGCCAAATGATTCTCTAATTTCTTCCAAATTATGTCAGGTAGCCCAATGAGAGGTTCTTCTCAGCCATCAACAAATCCCTCATTGCAAGCTCTTACATCACAGTTCTTCTGTAAAAGAAGTCATCCTCTTTCCCCCGGGTGCAGTCCCAGTTCCTTCCTCTCTTCATCTCTCCCCAACTCCCACTTCACATATCCCTTGGCTCCTGCTTCCACTACCTCTGTTACACTGCCCAGTCATCTGCGGGGCTCTCTGCCTTGATTTTCCTTTAAATTAGCCTTTTGGGCTGCATCTGGTGTCAGTGGTACTCCTGGCTGAGGTGAGGCCATATCCACCTTCTGACGCCTGATGATGTCCAAACATGGGCTGATAAACACCTGATGCTGGGCAGGAGTGAGAGAGTAACAATGAGAGCTGGACTCTTCAGCCAGGTGATCATCCCATTCCTATCACTTATTTACATTCCCTGCGAAGTCAGTGAAAACAAAGGCCTGTGCCTAAAAACATGTTGAGAAAGGAAAAAGGATAGGGAGGTATCTTATTCAGGGGAATTAAATTCCATTAAACCTGGTTACCAACTCCTATCAAACGTCTAATAAGAAGCAACCAAAGACTTCACTTTTCATTTAAAAGATGCTTAGTGTTTTCCTCAAAACTTTATAAAATTACTTTTACTTTTACATTAAATTCTTCAGTGAAGCTCTGCCTGAATATAAGCAGGCATCCAGCACTGCCCATAGTAAAAGGCATAAGCCAACAAATATTTTGTCTAGAAGGAGATCATATAGGTGTTTATGTGAAAATGACATTTTCCTAACCCTAAACTTTATTTTTTTATTATGCTGTAGCAAGCATGTAATGTTTAGAAAACTTGTTCTAAGGGGGGGGGAGTTATTTGTTTGTTTATTTTTTGTTCTTGTTTGGTAGCAGAAAATTTCTGGAAAAGGTAGGTCTGGTGCATTTTATGAAAACACATGAGGATAAAAACATACTATTTCTATATTCATTACTGAGTCTCTTTTCTAATGAAGGCTTCTTGAATTAGTGTTACAATATTTTTTCAAGGTTAGTAACTACTTGCACTAAACTGTTAATTTAGCACACAAAATAATGCAAAGATCTTTTTAAAACATTCATTTGCAGAGAGAAGGTTTTGGTCCTCCTGTTATCCTCTGCAGTCCATAGCATTTATAAATATTGCATGTTTTAGTTATATAAATTATTATGTTTTCAAGGTAGACATGCTTTAATTACTTGAACAGTAAGAAACACGGTGAGCTCAGGAGAGAATTACTACTTAAATGTCAATATAAAAATAATCAATCCTACTTTCTTCCCTTTTTCCTTAACAAGGTAAAGGAAACAAGCCCAATCTTCACAGCAAGGATCACTTTCTCACTCCTAATACTGCATTAATAATATTGATTGCTATTTCCTTCTACCCATCAGCAGGACATAAACGCAATAATTCTAGTGTAACTGGAATAATTTCTACCAGCTATATCTATCTGGTATGAATCACAGAGTTTTCTCTCGCTAAAAGGTAATTTCTGCTGTATTTTAACAGTCTTTGAAAACCACAAGTTAGTTCCTTGGTATTTGTTTCCCTTTTTTTTTTTTTTTTTTTTTTTTTTTTTTTTTATCTATTTAATGTATAAACCTATGGTAATCACTGTGTGTAAAATCTGGCTCTGGTATACCTTCATGTCTTCACAGCTAATTTTATATAGTCATCATGAACATGGCTGAAATTGTAATGAGCTTGCTCTGCAGTTTCATATGGAAAACTGTTAGAAGCCTAATCCATAATGCAAGACAGCAGAATACTTCATAGGTAAATTACCCACAACACAGCAATAAATCAAAGAAAGTCCCATCTGTCATTTTAGAAGCAGTGGGAGTCTATTACAGTTTGGCACAGGTATGATGCAGCCGGGTGGAAAGCACTTGGCTTGCACAGTACTTGCTACTGGGAGGAGCCAATCATCTTTTTGGAGATGCAAGGCAAAAATAACCACCCTATTACCCTAGCAAGATTGACCGTAATGAGAAGCTGAAACACAATAATGAAGCATCAGGACAAAAGAGGAGAGCAGTCTAGTGAGAATACTCTGACAGATCTACATTCCTATCCGAAGCCTTCCCCTCAAACTAAACATACTATTCAGTTTCACTTGAAAAGAAACAAACATATTTATTTAGTTACTGCTGCATCATTAAAGGTAACTTCTGATTTTTGATTAGGAGGGGGGAAGTAATTTTTGTCCTTACTTGTTGCAATACTATCTTTTGTTCTTTCTCATTTCAAAATTTGGGAAGATCAAGGTCAAATAAATATCACAACCATGAGCAGCAAAAATTTAGGTAATTATTAGAAACAGAAATTGACAACACTGAGAAAGAGACAGCAAGCGATGGCAGCAAAGGCCCTATCCTGACATGACAAATATTTTCATGTTCAATAAGTCTCTGTCTGTGCAGCCCACACTGGCTCTCATGGCTGTGTTTACATATTCATTTATATGTTGGTGGGCTGAATTCACAATGGTCTTAACTATGCATCAAGTTATTTAGAAGAATGCACATAAATAAAAGAATTAATGTACCTACACATTCTATTATGTGCATGTTCTTTTAAATAACAGTGCACATCCTGTGAAATTAGGTATCTCAAAAGTTTTTTCTTAAATGCAGACGTGTGCTTTTTCCCTTACAGAGTGTTTTTGTTATTCAGTTATACCAAATATGTTTTAATAGCTTTATTCTAATAAATCTCAGTGTTTTCTACAAGAATAAGACTAACAGAAGTCACTATTTAGCAGTCTGTGACCTCATGGTTGCCAAAACTGCATAAGATGATTCAGAAATAATCAGATTTACAGATTTACAGATGCTTTTCTAACTATAAGGCACCCTGGACTTCCAAATAAATGCAAGAACCACCAGAACTACCAAAAACAATCCACAAATACAGTGTCAGGCAATAACTCTCAGTAATGCCTAAACATTTAAGGAATAATGAATTTTCTCCTTCCCAGTTCTACGATGACTATATTGCTTTTGGTACAGTCAATACTTAGTCCTGTTCTGACCTGTACAAGACTTTTAAAAACACTTGTACTTGATTATTCATAAAATACTTCAAAAATTGTCTATTTAAAAACTGCACTATGGCGAAGCTAAATAGAATATACATCTGTGCAAGTTGATGAGAATTTTCTAAAAACCTGCAAAAATACAAGGTGATAGTTAGCAAAAAGCTTTTGCTTTATCTTCCTTTCCTTCCCCCTCACCCCCCTCCCCACAAGTAGGCATAACTCCAGGATAAGATAAACCATCCCTCATTTTCCGAAATAAATTATTCCTTTGGGGTGGCAAGTATACTGTAGCACTGCTGTATAGAAAATATAAGATTTATCTTCCAAGTGGCTCACCATCTCCAGCAGTATGAACATACATGTCCTATTGCTAAAATTATGCTTTGTAACTGAAAACAGAGTATTCTTAAGTAAAGAGTCAAAGAACGTTTTTGTGTTACACTATTGGCAAACTTTCTAAAACCTACTATTCAGCACCAGAAAAGCAAGACTTCCATTTTTAAAAACCATGTGAAAACCACAAAAAGCTACTGAACTTAGAAATCAGTACTTAATGAGAAACTTTGCTGCTCAAATCAGAACAGATCCAGGAATAACATTCTAAAACTCCAGTATTGCAAATTCAGCTGTGTGTCTAAAATTCAAGTTCTTCAATTTCTATTTTGAACATCTGTCCAAATTAAAGGGGAAAAAAAAGTGCCAGAAAACTAAATTTTCAGAGATTTTTATAAATGGCATGTAATATTTAGGGAATGGGAACTCTTCTTTATCTGTTTCAATATATTTCATCAAGAACAGTGTGGCCAGCAGGACCAGGGAAGTGATTCTTCCCCTGTACTCTGCATTGGTGAGGCCACACCTTGAGTGTTGTGTTCAGTTCTGGGCCCCTTCAGTTCAGGAAGGATATTGAGGTGCTGGAGCAGGTCCAGAGAAGAGCAACCAGGCTGGTGAAGGGACTTGAGCACAAGTCCTATGAGGAGAGGCTGAGGGAGCTGGGGTTGTTTAGTCTGGAGAAGAGAAGGCTTAGAGGTGACCTCATCACTCTCTTCAACTACCTGAAGGGAGGTTATAGCCAGGTGGGGGTTGGTCTCTTCTCCCAGACAACCAACAATAGGACAAGGGGACATGGGCTCAAGCTCTGCCAGGGGAGGTTTAGGTTAGATGTCAGGAAGAAATTCTTTACAGAGAGGGTAATCGGGCATTGGAATGGCCTGCCCAGAGAGGTGGTGGATTCACCATCCCTGGAGGTTTTTAAACAGAGATTGGACGTGGCCCTTAGTGCCATGATATAGTAATTGGAGTTAGATCAGGGGTTGGACTTGATGATCTTGGAGGTCTTTTCCAACCCAATCTATTCCATGATTCTATGATTCTATGATCTGAATCTGGACTCCAGAAAGGCTCCAGCTGACAAAAAAATATTTACATGTATATGAATATTTATACTTAGTTTTAAAATATATATACCAAAAGCTGCTACAAGCCTAGTTCAGTACTAATATGGTCTTGGGGTTGCCCTAGCTCCTCCTTTCCTCTGAATTCCCATCATGGCCAGAACTGCCATTTCCTAGACCCCTGTGGAAATCCACAAATCCATGATACTTACAGATGGGATAGTTACACATATCTAAAATTTTCCAGAAACGTTTCCTAAGCACCAAAGAAGTACTAATGAACATGCCAAGACATTGGTATCTGCCTTGTTCCACCTTCAGTTTAACCAAGTGCTTGAAGCTTAGGAAAACATGGAAGTGCTGTCTTCCATTCCTCTCTGAGGAAATGCAGAGGCATCACTGGCTGAATGCCCAGCTGAGGTGCATGTACACCAATGCACGCAGTACGGGTAACAAACAAGAGGAACTGGAAGCCATCGTGCTGCAGGAAAGTTGTGCTGAAGTTGCCATCACTGAAACATCATGGGATGACTCGCATGACTGGAGTGCTGCCATGGATAGCCATCCATAGCTACAAGCTCTTCAGAAGGGACAGGCAAGGTAGGAGAGGGGGAGGGGTGGCTCTACAGTCACTTTTTTCTTCTTTTTTTCTTTTCTTTTCTTTTTTTTTTCTTTTTTTTTTCTTTTTTTTTTCTTTTAGCTGGTTGAAAAGGACCTCTGAGATGATCAAGTCCAACTCTTGATCCACTACCTCCGCAGTTAACAGAGTATGGCACTAAGTGCCACATTCAGTCTCATCTTAAAAACCTCCAGGGATGGAGAATCCACCACTTCCCTGGGCAGCCCATTCCAATGCCTGATTACCCTCTCTGTAAAGAATTTCTTCTGAATATCCAACCTGAACCTCCTCTGGCACAATTTAAGACCATGCCCTCTTGTCCTGCTGCTGATTGCCTGGGAGAAGAGACCAACCCCCACCTGGCTACAACCTCCTCTCAGGGAGTTGTAGAGAGTGATGAGGTCACCCCTGAGCCTCCTCTTCTCCAGGCTAAACAACCCCAGCTCCCTCAGCCTCTCCTCATAGGACTTGTGCTCAAGTCCCTTCACCAGCCTGGTCACTCTTCTCTGGACCTGCTCCAGCACCTCAATGTCCTTCCTGAACTGAGGGGCCCAGAACTGGACACAGCACTCCAGGGGTGGCCTCACCAATGCTGAGTACAGGGAAAGAATCACTTCCCTGGTCCTGCTGGCAACGCTGTTCCTGATCCAGGCCAGGATGCCATTGGCCTTCTTGGCCACCTGGGCACACTGCTGGCTCATGTTCAGCTTCCTGTCAATCCAAACTCCCAGGTCCCTTTCTGCCTGGCTGCTCTCCAGCCACTCTGTGCCCAGCCTGTAGCGCTGAAGGGGTTGTTGTGGCCAAAGTGCAGGGCCCGGCACTTGGCCTTGTTGAACCTCATCTTGTTGGAATCAGCCCAACTCTCCAGTCTGTCCAGATCCCTCTGCAGAGCCCTCCTATGTTAGAGTATCTTGATTCTGTGGAACTTGAGGTCAGTAACAATAAGGTTGAGTGCCTGTGGACCAGAATCAGGGGGAAGGCCAACAAGGCTGATATCCTGGTGGGAGTCTTTTACAGACCACCCAACCAGGATGATGAAGGTGATGAATTATTCTGGAAGCAGCTGGTGGATGTCTCAAAATCGCCAGCCCTTGTTCTTGTGGGTGACTTTAACCGGCCGGATGTCTGCTGAGAACTCCACACAGCAGAGAAGAGGCAGTTTAGGAGATTCTGAGAGTGTATAGAGGATATTTTCCTGCTCCAGCTCAAAAATAAGCCTACCAGGGTGGGGCCCTGCTAGACCTGTTCACAGAGAGGAGCTGGTGAGAGATGTGGTGGTCGGAGGCCGTCCAGGGCAGAGTGACCATGAAATAATAGAGTTTTCAATACTCAGGGATGCAAAGAGGGCCATCAATAAAACTTCTACCCTGGACTTCTAGAGGGCAGATTTTGGCCCACTGCGAAAACTGGTTCAGAGTGTGCCCTGGGAAACAGCCCTTGAAAATAAAGGGGGCCAGGAGGGATGGACATACTTCAAGGAGGAAGACTTGAATGCACAGGAGCAGGTTGTCCCAGTGTGCTGAAAGGTGAGCTCGCAGGGAAGATGACTGGTCTGGCTGAACAGGAAGATTTTGAAGGAAATTAGTGGTAAAAAGAGAGCTTACTGACTATGGAAAAAACTGCTGGCTACTCATGAAGAGTTTAGGAATGTAATTAGGTCATGTAGAAAGAAAATTAGAGAGACAAAAGCACAATTTGAACTCAATCTAGCCACTTCTACTAGGGATAACAAGAAGTGCTTCTACAAATACATCAATAGCAAAAGGAGACATGAGGAAAACCTCCATTCTTTATGGAGACATAGGGGGGGAATATAGCTACCAAAGATAAGGAAAAGGCTGAGATATTTAACACCTTCTTTGCCTCAGTTTTCAACAGTAAGACAGGTTGTCCTCAGGATAACTGGCCTCTGGAGCTGGAACACAGAGATAAGAAGCTGAACAGACCCCCTGTAATCCAGGAGGGAACGGTTAGTGACCTGCTGAGCCACTTGGATCCTCACAAGTCCTAGGGACCAGATTGGATCCACCCAAGGGTGATGAGGGAGCTGGCAGAAGAGCTCACCAAGCCACTCTGCATCATTTACCAACAGTCCTGGCTCACTGGGGAGGTCCCAGATGATTGGAAGTTGGCAAATGTCACGCCGATCCATAAAAAGGGCTGCAAGGAGGACCTGGGAAACTACAGGCCTGTCAGCCTGACCTCAGTGCCTGGCAAGGTTATGGAGCAGATCATCCTGAGTGCAGTCACACAGCACCTACAGGAGGGACAAGGGATCAGACCCAGCCAGCACAGGCTTAGGAACGGCTGGTCCTGTCTGACCAACCTGATCTCCTTTTATGATCAGCTGACCCGCCTGGTGGATGAGGGGAAGGCTGTGGATGTGTCTGTCTGGACTTCAGCAAAGCCTTTGACACCGTTTCACACAGCGTACTCCTGGAAAAGCTGCAACCCATGGCTTGGACAGGGCACTCTGTGCTGGGTTAGGAACTGACTGGAGAGCTGGGCTCAGAGAGTGCTGGTGAACGGGGCTGCATCCAGTTGGCAGGGTGTCCCCCAGGGATCAGTGTTGGACACAGTTCTATTTAATATCTTTACTGATGATCTGGATGAGGGGATTGAGTCCATCATTAGCAAATTTGCAGATGACACCAAGCTGAGGGGGAGTGTTGATCAGCTGGAAGGCAGGAGGGCTCTGCAGAGGGACCTGGATTGGCTGGAGAGTTGGGCTGATTCCAACAAGATGAAGTTCAACAAGGCCAAGTGCCGGGTCCTGCACTTTGGCCACAACAACCCCTGCAGCGCTACAGGCTGGGCACAGAGTGGCTGGAGAGCAGCCAGGCAGAAAGGGACCTGGGAGTTTGGATTGACAGGAAGCTGAACATGAGCCAGCAGTGTGCCCAGGTGGCCAAGAAGGCCAATGGCATCCTGGCCTGGATCGGGAGCAGTGTGGCCAGAAGGACCAGGGAAGTGATTCTTCCCCTGTACTCAGCACTGGTGAGGCCACCCCTGGAGTGCTGTGTCCAGTTCTGGGCCCCTCAGTTCAGGAAGGACATTGAGGTGCTGGAGCAGGTCCAGAGAAGAGCAACGAGGCTGGTGAAGGGACTTGAACACAGGTCCTGAGAGGAGAGGCTGAGGGAGCTGGGGTTGTTTAGCCTGGAGAAGAGGAGGCTCAGGGGAGACCTCATCACTCTCTACAACTCCCTGAGAGGAGGTTGTAGCCAGGTGGGGGTTGGTCTCTTCTCCCAGGCAATCAGCAGGAGGACAAGAGGGCATGGTCTTAAGCTCTGCCAGGGGAGGTTTAGGTTAGATATTAGGAAGAAATTCTTTACAGAGAGGGTAATCAGGCATTGGAATGGGCTGCCAAGGGAGGTGGTGAATTCACTGTCACTGGAGGTTTTTAAGATGAGACTGGATGTGGCACTGAGTGCCATGGTCTAGTAACCACAGTGGTCGTGGATCAAGAGTTGGACTTGATGATCTCACAGGTCTTTTCCAACCTAGCTGATGCTATGATTCTACAAATGAGTGGCTACCTAGTCTTGACTTATTCTATGGCACAGCCCCCCCACCATACCCTAGAATAACTGCTCTGAGAAAGAAGCTTTAAGACGTGGTTCCTCTTCCTAGGTTTTTAAAGGGAGGACCTCAGATGTCTCACTGCACAAAGTGATCAAGTACATATCACAGCCTCCTGGAGGCTGTCGAAAGCACCCCAAGATCTTCCCACATTTTGCAATGTATATCAAGTATGTCTTCATGGACTGCATGAACAATTTACATTTCCAAACTGGACCTGTGAGGGACAGACTGGAAAAGCTGGGGCAAGGCCTTGCACTGCAAAATGTGCTCCTGCCTTAACTCTGTTAGAAATTTTTTAAATTTTTCTTCAGATAATTATGAAATGAAAAATGATCAGTCTGAGCTTCAAATCCCAATGTTGTCTATGTAAAAATATACAACACCACACAATTGTGTAGTAGTTGCTTACTACTTACAACTTACTGGTTGCTTTTAAATTAACTTTATATGCAATTAATTGCTTTTTCTCTGTATAAAAAATATATTTAGGTCCTTTTCTCCTTTTGAACTGGACTTATTTAGGTGAAGATCTGCTAAAAGATCATAAATAAAGTGGTAAAATAAAAGCAGATTATGGGGTTAGGAGGAGATGTCCTTTGGGATATTTTAAGTTGATCTCTAATCCAGAATTCTTTCACAGATTTAATAATGAATTAACATATCTTCCCATGACTGTGATAGCATCCACTATACGGACAGAGAGATTACAGAGCCACCTGTATTTTTTTTTAACATTTCCTTTCATATGTATATGGTTGAATTAACCATTTGTTATGCCTCTTATATTACTTGCAATTGCTAAAAGTGGTTTGATTCTTTTTTCTGTTTTCGAGACCTTGTCTGGTTGCTTAAGTACTATTAGAGAAAAAACAAAATATACATAATGAAAATGGATCACTAAAATTAATTTAAATAATAAAAACCCCCTAGCTATACCTGATAGTTTTTAAAACCAGTTTAAAAATCTCGAGGCTTAGAGAGAATTGGTATGCTACCACAAATCTTGCCTCTCTTAGATTATTGTTTCTGGATAATTTATGTGTATAACAGACTAGAACAGAGAAAATAATAACCTGTCTTCAATCATGATAATTCAATGACATTCACATTAGGAGAACATCTTCCTATTAAGAACATCTAAAGGAAGAAATATTTAACTAATGATCTTCACCTCCTTGTCAAGTTACTGTTCATTTTGTCTTGTTTGTTTCACACTAGACTGTTAACAAGTTCTGCATACACATTTCTGGTTCTCTCAAATAAATGCTGCCTTTGCAAAGGCAAATATCTTTGAGATGTGGTAACTTCTTAGACATTAAAAAATATCAGAGATGTAGTCACTTAAAATATTAGTTCTAGTTGCTACTGCATTCATCTTTGACCTACACCAAGGACAGGGAGGAGAATGCTAATATGCCATTGATTTTTTGATTTATTCAATCCTTTCATAAGGTAGAATGGTCTGTCAGACTTTCTTACTGAAGAGAGAATATGGACTGAGTATACCTGGCTTGGACATCTTTCTCCATTGTCAAGTATTAGGCCTTCACTAAATGATACCAAGATCTGAGGTATGCATTCAATCTAAGAGGTATTTTTTTCTGTAAGAACAGTGCAGAGTGACCAGAATGTATCAATGCATTCTTTTCTGTACCACTTCAAGGTGTACAATTTCATTGCCCATCTTCTACATTTGATGGCTTATAATTACTCTGATAAATTATGTCTTAGGCCTACAACAGTAAATATGTTGAACAAAATTTGCTTCCTTACCATATTTTTATTTCTCTCAGCATGCAATCCTTGGCACAGGTCAAACTTTTAGATGGTGTTTGACATATTTGTCTTCATGAAAACTCTCTCTTGTCTTCCTGTGGTTATTTCTTCTATTTTGAACTACGCCTGTTCTAGTTTTGCACACCCTGAGCTTTGGAAGGATCTGAATGAGGAAGATTTTGGCAAATATTTCACTTCTAGCTGCTTTCAGTGTGAGAAGGACCATAATTTTCCTTTTCTTTCAGTTACATTTCACAGACACATTTATGATGTTATTCATTAAATAACAACCTCTTTCTTCACCTCCACTATCATTCTATGTTGCTTAGCAATTCATATTAATTACATTGTTTTCTGTAATTCTTATAAGCAAAACAGTGGAGCCAAGAAATATACAACCGAAGGTATATACAAGTCTAAAAAAAAGTTGATGCTAGCACTTAAGCCCAAAAAATCAAAACAAGTCTCACTCTCCTGATTTTTTAATTTCAGATGAAAAAAAAAGCAAATTATTGGGCAAAAAATAGATAATGCATTATATTAAAACTCTGAAATCAGTGGCTGGGGATTTGATTTACCTTTTTCTCAAATCTCAGGTAAGTGAAACACAATCAACTTTTATCTGCCAATATTTTAGAAAATATGCTGACAAAATGGGTAGCACAAACTGGTCTTTGAAATACCCATTTATCTCGTTTGCAGAGTAAAGACAAATATAAAACAGTCATTAGCAACATACAGAAATAGCTTCAAAATCTTAGGCCATAATCAAAGATTTATTTAGAAATATGTTTTGACTCTGATAAAACAATGTTTAAGAATATACAAACAAGACTGCATAGTTGTTATAGCTGATGTTATATATATAATTTCAGGGTCTCAGAAATCAATAGAAAAAAAGTTTTTTAATTAAGACATCCTTTAGCTCTAGTCCATAATAACTGCCTTACAAACTGCTTCTAGCAAAGGAGAAACATTTCTCTAAAGCATAGAAACATTCAGTTTCTGGATTATTTCTTACATTTCTGATTGTCATGCCATACTATTTTTTGCCTCTGAAGTAAGGAAACAAGTAAGAAGTAAAACCAAAAAGAGAAATAAAAATGTTGAGAATTGCAGGAATTGAAAAATGCCAGATATTTTCATGCAAGTGTTTAATAAAATGTGTGTATAAAATCAGACAACAAACAAAAGAACATTTTTGCTTGCTATTATGAGAAAACATAAGAAATGCAATACTGCTTGACTGCTACTGGCTTCTAATTTACACCAAACTGCAAATGAAACTGGTTTTACTCTGCACAGTGCATAATGTATGGATATATTTACACATGTGCTAGATTTCTGATGCTCAAAATATTGTCATACCATGCTGCGGCTAACAAGGCCTGAGGATAATTACTAAGATGAGTTTTTAGGTGGATAGTGACATTTCTTCTATTTCATACATCTGTGTACGGCATGTGTGTATGTTGACCCTAAACTCTAATGAAGATGCAGTTATACTTCATGTCCCTTGTTATAATGTTTCTGTCCCACAGCTCCCTAGAAATGTCTCGTTTGGGTAAAATTACTTTCCTTTCACTTGGCAAAACAGACTCAACAAGCCACTTAGGTTGCATGGATTGGCCCTTGACATTATATGGAGATGAAAGAAGGGGGTTTCACATGGTCACCGACAGCTCAGATTTTTGGAGATTTTAATGTTCACCTATCCTCTCTTTCTAAACCTCACATTCTCACTTATGTTTCATGATACTACAGTGTGTAACATTTCTTGCTTGCAAACTTCTCTTTTGAACAGCTGTTTTGTCAGCCACAAGCTAATTCACTGAATATACAGCTAATCCCTTACCTCTTCCTCTCTCTCATGTCCTGAGCCTATGGTCATGTTGCAATTTGAGCTTAACAAAACTGAATGTAAACCCTTTTTTCATCCACAAGCTCTCATTTCCTTCTTCTTTGCCTGTTTGTAAAGCAAATGCCCCAATCCATCCAACCCAAATATTTTTTTCAGTTTTCTCTCCTTCTTGTGCAGCAAATTCAGGTCATTTCTCTTCATTCTCAGCATATGCCAGGGTCACCCTCTCCTCACTATCTACCAGGTTTCTCCCCCAGGTGTGTGTTACATCACAATGTGTTTTCTGCCCAGTTTGCCTTTCTGGACTTTGTTGTGGACATATGCTAAATAGTATTGCTCAGGCTATGTTTCTCATTTGCTGATGTAAACTCTGATTTCACTACTTTGCTCAGCTGACCTCTTCCCTGGCATGGCCTCTCCAGTTTCCCATTTACTATAATAACAAATTTTATCTTTTAAACACCTCAGAAATTTTGCACATCCTTATTGTCCCTGGCTGAGGTTCATTCTGATCCTTTTTTCCTTATGCCATCATTCCTAGCCTTAACTCCTAGTTTCATACCTTCATTCACACTTGTCTCTGATTTTTATTATACTGACAGTTTTATTTAACTGGCAGTGTTAATTACTACTCATTACAGAAAGTTCCCACCCTGTAACCTGTAACTCTTTAATTCCCGTCTTACTTACATGGACTCAAACAACTTTTTTCTTCCTGTTTCATAAAGAACTCACTTCTACCAATCTCTTTCTACTTTTCTACCTTTTGGCCAGTACTTTTTGACCTTGGAGAGGACCTTACATGTCAAGGATTTGCATGTAAACAATACTGTTACAAGGCACACGAAGGCCTCTTCTGAGCACTTCTCTGAGGAAGTCACAAACAAAACTAATTGATTTGGTCTCATTGTCATTTAAAGGACATCCTTTTGACATGTTCAAGGTGACCTCTGAACTGCATTCCAAAGGAAGGACAGGAAATTGTACAGACTTGCCCATGCTACCAAGCTCAAGGCCTTTGCTCCAAGCTACCTAGATCAAGTAGCTAGAGTGTAGCATGGGGGTACAAAGCAGTCTGAATGAGGGAAACTGAGTTTTCATGAAACGAAGAACTTTTTACTCTCTAAGGACAGTGGATTAATGCAGAAATATATTGAGCTTATGGAGTCTTCTGATTTCCTTTATGTTCAATGGCATTTGCCACAGGATTCAGACACTACTAGATTATTTCATATAAACTCATATGGCCTTTTCCACAGTTAAAACATCCTATTAACCTGTAAACTTAAGGAGTTATGAGAAAATGGGTTACCTTTTCTTGATATTGTCGTCGTGAGGAATCCAGAGACTGAATGAGGGCAGTGGCATGACCAACAAACATGGCATAACAAGTAGCCCCCACAATCATGCTCAACATGGTTATCCACAGGTCGGACATGCTGACAGGGGCGCGGGCTCCATAACCAATGCAGAGCATATGGCTCATGGCTTTGAAGAGTGCATAGGAATACTGCTTTCCCCAGGAATCATTCTGCAAGAAAAGAGACAGGTGGCTGAGCCTGCAAGCAGCTAAAGGGAGAAATACATTTGTACCTGTATAGTGGGATCATAGATTGCTGGCTCTGAAAAAAGGGCCTGGTGATGTATCCTATATGCTTAAGAAGAGATATTCCTTCTAAATTAATCATTAGATAAAGCATCAGGGATTCTGACAGATAGCACACTGAGATGAAATAAAATTGACTATTTTTATTATGCGATTGTATTCTTAAACATGGGTGTTAACCAAATTGCAAGGAGACTAAAGGTCAATTTTATTTTACAGTCCAGAAAAAGCTTAGCATGCAGACTTACCAAGCACAATAAGGCAGTATTTTGAACATATTCCTATGGCCTATGTTATTTCTTTCTTTTTGGAACTCTCAGTATTAAAACACAATCACATTCACCTTACTAGATGTTTCACTTTTCAAGGACAGAAAAAAAAACGTATTATTCGTTGTGATGTCTGCTTATCCTGATTTTTTCTTGTAATATTGTGTTTATACCAGAATAATCTCAATTGAAAAGATGTCTGATTATTCTGCATCATCTGTGCTCATAGACACATTTTGTGCAACTCAGCCCCCCTAACCCCCGAAAAAGGTGAATACCTAAGCCCTGTATTTCTGATGTGTAGCTACCCCTTTTCATTCTCTCTGTGAGATTAGAAGGAGACGACACTTCACTCACAAGCTTTTAAAACTGCAAAGGTGTTGGCAGAATGTCAAAGAGGCTGCTCCCAGAGAAAAACAGACACCTTAACACATTCCAAAAAGCCCTGGGACTCCTTGTCAGGTTTTTCTGTTTTTCTTGCCAAAGGAATGAAAAAGAATAGGGAAACAAACTGTGCTTACAGGCATGCAGCACACATGAGAAAACACTGAATTTATCACAAAAAGAACTGAGAACAATTTAAAAAATAACGAAGTGAAGAAGAAAGAACTGGGATGACATTTGAAAGACTAGATAGCTATACAATATAGTGTATAATATGAAAGACCAAAAATAATAATCCTGCTAGCATGAAAGAATCTCCAAATCACCAGTAACATTTATATATAAAATTTATATATGAAATACCAATTTTTATGTCTCTCTTCCACTAATATAAGCTTTACTCAAATGCTCTTATTTCTAAAAGACCTTCAGGCTTGCCCTCTTACCAAGGTTACTAACTACCTTTGTGCTTTACATTTATTAAAATGCTCTTTCTAGATCCCCAATTAGCCTAAATAACTGGTAACAGAAAATAAGCAGCCACTAGTTGTATTGAAGATGACATAGTAACTATTGATTCACTTCAGCAATAATTGACTAATTATTGGCTCCTCTTTACTTGTTTCACTTAGTAAGTTAAATCTTTTTGGATTTGTGAGCTGTTGCTATCTTCACAAGTCAAAATTTTGTGTCATAAATACATCTAAGGAATAGGTTTTGGCCATCTATACTTAAAAAAAATTTTTAAAAGAAAATTATCTTAGATTGCTGGGAATCAGGTAGGTTTCAGCAAGTAATGAGGAAATAAATTTCCTATTGCTTAAGACCTTTAAAGATACTCAGCAAATGAAAGAGCCACAGAAAATTCCTGCCTTCTGGATCACTGCAGGTATTTTAATGCAAATTCCCCAAGACCTATATCAAATTCTCTAGCAGTTACATCTTTATATAGATTTTACTGGGAAAAACAACAAAATGAGTGTTAGAATAAATATGTCTAGGTTTTTTAAAGGCTACAAAGTAGCATTATTAAAGTCACACTACTCACAAAGCTGTAAGATCAAACTGTCTGTTCTTGCAGAGCTCTTTACAGTGGATCTTTCTCCTTAACTGTATTTTTAGCATAACTATTATAAATATTAACAATGACAAAAAAAAAGCCGATCTTGATCCTTTCTATGAATATTTTCTATCATTCATTTGGTGTGATAAATCTCAATTATAATACTTCCTATAAAATTATATTTTTACATCAAAGTCTTAGAGTAATTCAAACACTGGTGGATTTTATTTCATGACTGAGGTACTTCCCAAGTCTGTGAATCACAGCTTTGAGTAAAATACCATCATCTCAAGAAAGAATAGAAAAGAAAATGGAAATGAAGAAGCAGGAAGAAACAAAATAGAAAGAGTGTTTCCTCCTAATAGGGTAACAAGACAAGTGGAAAATAAACACTACTTAAGAAGTAGAACCATGAGGGAATAAATGAGCTGTAATGACAGAAGAAAAAAATTGGAAATGTACAACAAAATAAACAAACATGTTTAACTACGTAGCTACCTTTATATGTATGTATGTATATCTAAGCCAAAGTGTGATTCAGCACCTCAGACAGTCATGACTGAATCTGAATCCAAAGTGAAGGTCAAAGCTATCTCAAATGGCCAGTTTGTTATACAAGCAGCATCAGCTGTTACTGTGTAGTCTGTTAGACTTTGTTACAGGCTAGGCACATTTCGGACATTTGTGAACAGATGATCCTGACCAGCTGGTTCTCAGATAGGTATAAAGGCTTTAGAAGGAGGAGAAAAAAAGCCCCAAAAACTAATGAAAAAGCATTTGAATTCAACTTTGATTTGTCTGAGGATCTTGATGCTGAAAATACTTGCCTATGCTTTTTTGTTTATTTTCCTTAATAATCGATGGGTTCTTACACAATCAGTTGCAAACACTGGTCTATTTAGTTTGTATGGGTTTGGTTTTTTTTTAAATCATATTCAGCAAATACCATTGTGAAGGGTACAAATTTCAGTACAGTTACTTGTGTTGTTCAATGACTTATTCCATATATAACCACTTAAAAACCCATTGATTCTAATGTCAAATCCTATACATCATGTATGTTATAACCAATGTTACTAAATGAAATAATAATTGTTTAATTATTTTCCTATTTGTGTTGTATAACCTAAGGGTTTGCCAGGAGTAACTCTAATTTTGTTTCATTGTGAGAGGTTGGAATTTTCCACAATCCTGTTCCAATATGCTGCTCTTTGCTGTACAAAAGTGAGGTGTGGCCATTCCTCTGCTACTAGCCTACAGTGATATTTTATTTTTTTAATAAGAAGCAGTTTTGCAACTGCATCATAAGGAGATTTTTACATAATACATTCACAGATAATATTCCTGAGTTAATAAAAGCCCATTCGATAAAATAAAATATCCTGTATTTACACAGTCAGCTTTTCTTTAATATAACCCTAAATATTAATATTTATATAAATACACATTAAATGTTTCAGTCACTTTCTGGTTTTAATGTATAGGGTTTGTTTTGTTTTGTTTTGTTTTTGTTTGGGTTTTTTTGTTGTTTTTTTTTTTTTAAAGCAAACCACAAACTTCTACAAGCTGAAAAAATCAACTACTAATTAATAAAAAAGGGCATTTAATTTCTTAGTTGATGGGTTGATCACTGTTTCCAGATTAGCAGTAATTGCTTTAAAAAGTTTTAAATGTAATGACATTAATTTGAAAAAAGTATTAAAGACTGTAATTGTGAGAAATACCAAAGCTATTTATCCAAGGTTTGATTACATAACCTAGCTTGATTACACTAGGAAATCCTCACATTTATGAAAGCAGTGGTCAGTGATCATTTTCAATTAGTTCTGTAAGTATATATATATATATATTTATATATATATATATATATATCAACTTTGCAGTTATCCTGAAGAATATATTAATTATAAGGCACTTCTGATTCTTAAAAGTCTGTTTCTCAGACTTTTCCTTCACCGTAGAATGCTATGGTTTGTCCTATAATTTCATACAAGACTGCTACAAATATCTGTTTGTAATATTAACTTTCCAGCTCAAAGGAAATAAATCACAGAAAGATCACATGGCACCTTCTAAGGGACAACAATAAAAGGCAAATTATTTTTCTCAGTGGATTAAGAAAGGGTTTGTATTTTACTGTAGTCAGTGGAGGTTTTCATCAGGAAATTTTTTCCACTCCCATATTGTAGTCATTCCCTCAGGCACAGCTTATCTTTGCTCAGCCATATCCTTGCACTGAGATGTAAATTGATTTAGAAATCTTGTACCAAGGAAACTACTGCAAACAGTAATGGCTTCCTCATTTTTCCTTCAGTTCCTTTTTTCTTTCACATCACAGTCACTGCAGGTGTCACAGAAATGGTCCTGTCAGTTTGCGAGGACATGCTTTACAATCAGGCAGCAAAGACTGACTTAATAATTACGTGAAATGGTTTCTACAAGGATCTTGAACTCATTCTCACTCCGTCTTTCAAAATTGTAGTAGAAATATGGAAGTGAAGTAGCTTGTCCAAAAGAGCTTGCCTTGTTATCACTCAGACACATTCATTCAATACCTACCATTGTCCTAGGGTTCTTCTGAAAGTAAGTGATATCTGAAAGGAAGATCTTCATAGGATATAGGTAGTTATGGGCTATTCTAGTAAATTAAAAAGTAGCAAAAGCACTTCCAAGCTCTAGAACTTGGTTCACATGGCTTCACTGTTAGAAATGCCCCTGGTGTGTGGCATGGTGGCCACATAACACTCTCCCAAACAACAGAAGGTCTACTTTAGATCGGATGTAAAGTGAGTAATCATTCCTTGTAGGTAGCTGGCATGAGCTTTTCCTGTGCTGAAACCCAACCAAGATTAATACTATGGACAGAGTAGGTAGCTCCTAAACCAGTCCTACCCTGGTGTCCATCAAAAGTGGACATAATTTATGACTGTGGAGGCAGCTTGACATTCTGTAAGTAAGCCCTCTGGTTTAAGCATTGCCACAGGAAGTTACTGCACAACATAAATGTAGAATTAGGGGTGGGACTTCAAAAGTTGAAGAATGCTCAAAGCAGTAATCTAGATATACATTTCGATATAGATTTATAGTTTATATACTTTTCCATCAGTAGGCTGCATAATTTTCTGCCTCAGGTATCATACATTACCTTAGAATTACACATTAATTAAAATCTCAGACAAGAAATGGCAGCAAAATTTCATCTCAGTATTTCATCTTTTAAAGAAGTTGTTTGAATTCCAAAATGAATAGCCAAGTTGGCCAATGGGAAAGTTGTGCAATATTTACTATTTCAAAACTCATGCCATGGTGCATTACCCTGTAAAACCTCTACCTCTTATCACAGGTATTCTTACTAAGTATAACTTGTTTTCTAAAACTAGTAAACAAAGGCAAGGTGGGATCAGACTTGGAAGACTAAAAATTTTGCTGTTCTCAAATTCTTAAGAAGTGCAAGGAAGAAGAGTATATTTTAGGAAGTGTGTAAGTACATATGATATAAGAAAAAAAAACTCTGAATTGGTAAGCTCAGTGCGCAAGCAGATGTCTTCAGAAACTTCTCAACGTTTTCTCTCTGCTGATATGTGCGCAGATAACAGATGGTGCAAGTGACTCAGCATATACTTTCAAGAGCAGTACTAGCAGAAAAAAACTAGAAAGTGTTTGGCATTGCATACCACAGGAAAAGAAGTTTGACTGGAGAAGCAATGACTATTATATATTTACTCTGTTCAGTTACGTGACTTGTCTGTCATTATAGCTTGTTCATTTTTTGGTGCTATGTCTTCGGCACTAGCCATCAAATAAAAACAATGTAGCATAACAGATCTTTTATTTTGATTCTTTTCCTGATGTAAAAAACCCCAGATATGTACCTGCTAATATACTCCCCCATTAAAAGCAAGTAGCCAGAATATCTACTTGTGATCACCTTTTTGAGGTAAGGATAAATCATATTCATTGCAGAATCAGCGTGACAATTCATAAACAGCAACAGAAGAGCAGATATTTGGTTTATGTACACAGCCTGGTCTTTCACATATATTTGAGTTATTATATTCAAACTAATAGGCCCATTGCACTCAAAAGGATGGCTCACATAAGAAGATATGCTCAGAATCTCATAGGGGAGGCTTCTTTGTACATTTTTAAGTACTGTTCATTATTATTTTTACCTGTGGCTAGAAATAAAATTGTGAGATTCCACAGCTTACAAACTTACAAAATAATAAATTAAATCTTATGTGAAAAAGCTTTCTCTATTCTTCTGCCTGTGAATCAGCTCACTCTGACTCATCTTTTTCCCTGGTCACTGTGCTCCCTTAACTGAACCCAGATGACTGAAAAAAGTTTGTAATGCATGAATCCCAAGTAATACAGCAGTCCATTACAAAGGTTTATTTTAATAAGAATTTTGTAGGCATTTAAGCTTGCAAAGACATTAGAAATCTTTAATAAAGTTTAAAGTAAAATGTGATGACTACAAACTTTGTCTGTTTTTCCCATGTGAAAATTTAACAATGCTAGGAAACTTTTGCCTTCAGGGAATTTGGTTGCCTATACTTTTAATTTTTCAGAAAATTTTGGGTTTGTCTCAGGCCAATTAATACCTTCCAAAACAGCTCCTGAACCAATCTGAGAGTTAGCACAGGTTTACCTGAGGCCACCTTGCCTTGGTAAATAACAAGTCCAGTTTTATGAAATCAGGTTGTGGGAGCAACCAAATTCCAGAAGAAAAAACTTACCTGGGCATGCTTAATCTATCAGTATCAGTGCATACCCCATGTCAATCAGTCAGTGACAAACTAAGGGATGAATACTGGTTAAAGAATTCTTCCAAATTGTATCTGTTACTTCATCTCTTGCCCATCTTCTAGAAAAGTGAGATTAGAATGTAGGGAAGCAATCAGGCATTTTTAAAGGATTTGTGTTTCAGTTCCTTTAAGAACTCTCATAGGATGTGAACTGCTTCTACAAGAGGGATATTAGGTTTTGGCTATATACATCTTTTTTTAAACTTATTAGGTGGCATCATCTTTAGCAAAAACTACTGCTTCTGTAGAGCATTTCTTTTCACTGCATTTGAAATCAGTGTCATTATTACAAAATATTAAAGAAAAAAGATTTTACAAATGTGTTCTTTGAGATCTTTTTATTGAAATTTATGGAGTAATCAAAAAATTTGGTCAAGACACCTTTTGTTTCCCAATCTAATAACACACAAAGTTTGATTGACATTCAAATCAATCTGTTTTTTGATCCTGTAATAAACTTAAGTACCATTGTTTACAAGGAAGTGACTGGAACAGATACACATTGTCTGCCAATGGGAAAATATGCTGTAATCACAGTAAGTACTGTGTGGTCACAATAAGTGATTAAAACAAGTATATCTACAGTTTTTTAGTAAACATAATTTCACTGGGCAAACAATGCATCCTGGAAAGAAACACTTTCTTACAAGTAAAGAAAAAAACAACAACAGGAAGCATTTTCAGTGAGAAACTTTTTTCATGAAATAGCACTGTTCAGGAGAGGTAAAAACTCACTGTGCAATTAAAGACTTCTTTTCTATTCCTTTCATTTGGTGAAAGGAGCTGGATATGATGTAAAACAATTTACTAAACAAGACTCAAGCATTGAATCAAACCATTTATGAAATGCTTCTATAATCTAATCACCAAGAAAAGCTTTGAATTTTCAACAGTGGCTATCTGATAGTCAAGAATAGGCAGATGATAATGTCGGCTTAATATAGAGCATTTCTGGGAAACAACTGAAGGAGTGAAGTGACATAAACCTGACTCGTGACTCCACAGAGTACTGCTTTACTGAAAACTGTTAGGAAGAATCTCCACCATCACAGACAATATTTGCAACCAGTTTAGGAAAGGGAACTTGGCTGAAGGAACTGCACCTCTCTATTATGTGAACAACTCAGACTAGATAGCAAACTATGTGAAGCATCCAATATCAAATGAAGTGACAAATGGAAATTACATGGATTTGGGAGTGGACATTGAGCTTTTTGAATGCTATCACCATTCTCTTTGAATCAAAATGATTTTGAAGCTACATTAAAAAAGGAAGGAAACAACTAACTTCGCAAGTGGCAGAAAAGGCTATCACTAGGAAATGGCTTGGCAAACTTGATACATAACTTGAAAATTACACAGACAGATACGCACAAAATAATAGTAACCCAGTGCTTTCTCACTAAGAACATCTCAAAACATTCAAAGTCTGGTTTTGCAAGAAACACTTCCATCCTTCTTCTATACAGAAGCAAACTCCAGTTAAATACATTTTCTTTGTAAACATTTGTAAAAATGTGTCCTTAGGGAAAAAAAGACAGAACTAGTGGATTACAGTAGATTAAAATGGTCTAATATAATCCACTCATAAAGAGTCTGAATATGCTTTAATCTGCTTAAAAATGAATCAAGGTGAACCAATGCTACTTTGACAGAGAGAACCAGCATAAGCATTTGAACTGGGATTCGGGAGTTCCTGATTCCAGTGTTTTTAAAAAACATATTTTTTTTTCCCAGTAAAGTGATGCTTGGTACCATATAGGCTAATTCAAATATTTTCTGCTTAGTCTAAGGATATAATTTTTACCATGTTTTATTTCTCTTTAAGTAATGTATTTTTTAAGGCAGAGAACCAGTGCTGATGTTAAGCATTTTTTTTCCCCAATTAGCCAGTACTTTTCTCAGTTTTTTGATATATTTTCTAACCTGATGTCTTTGAGACTTGCATCTAGTTGGTTTACAGTTCTTCAGGAAATTACCTTACTAGATATCTGAACCCTCAAGAAGCTGGTCAACTTTTTTTGTAAATCACAATCCTTTATTAAATGGATGAAACTATGTCCTACAAAAAGCTGTGCATTATTTTATTAGGCAGAGACAGCAGGAAGCAAAGTAGTTCTGCAGAGAAAATCTATTTTGGCTCTATGAAAAGAACAAACCTCAGTGTCAAAGCAAGTAGGCTGGATCTAGGTCAGAGGCTTTTCTTTTTCTGAGAACTCATCTGAGTTTTACTAATGACCTTTTCTTAAACTCAGATGCCCTAAAGCTGCAGGTGCTTACCAGAGTCTGCAAGATATTCAAAGTAATAACATAATATAGGTAATAAAATTATACAAAGAAAAAATGATTTGGCAGCCTAAATACCACCCACAAAATGATATCTAGGCATTTAAAAAAAAAAAAGACTGAGTGAGTCATAAAAAAATCATTTCCCTTCTCTAGCAGAGGAAGGTTAACCTGAATCATAGAAGAATGTCCTGATCTTTGGGGTATGAACTTCATACTCTGAGAGGAAGGAAGGGGAACATGCTCCTCTTTTAACACCCTTGAGGGAGTTAACAGAGCACCAGATTGACCCTTTAGTATTCCTCACCTAAGAGGTGAGGAGCACCCAGGTCCCATTTCCAGGTCTTATAGATGAGGACATCCCTGTACAGCCATCAGCCCATGCTCACTCAATCACTCTGGGCTTTCTCAGGTAAAGTCCCTTCAGTGTGGGGTGAACCACCAAGGACAGCCATGCAGGTCAGCTCAAAGCCATGACAGTATGTCAGAGTCATGATGCTGTGACACCATGCCCATGCTTCTGGACAAATATGAACACTCTCATGCAGTCAAAAAATGATTAGATGGACTAATGGAAGAAACACACAGTGATAATTGTTAAACATCTGGACACCAGCTCTTTATCCAGAAGTCCCTCAGCTGCAAATGTCTGAAAACTGAAGGAAACATTATTCCGTGCTTGCTGTGATTTGATCTTCCCTGGACATTTGCTCCTTTCCACTCTTGGAAAGGGGCCAGACTTTACATGGCCACTTTGCCGGTCCCACCTGAACAAACTCTCAACAGCTCAATCATTAACTTGGATGCAGCCACATATTCAGTTTATCTTTAGATTATTTTCCTCTTTTCTATTTCCATTTTCCTATCTGTTGAAGCAAGCCCAGAGAAGGGTTACAAAGATGACCAAAGGGATGGAGCACCTCCCTTGTGAAGACAGGCTGGGAGAGCTGGGATTGCTCAGCTTGGAGAAGCTCTGAGAAGACCTTATAGCAGCCTTCCAATACTTAGAGAGGGCTTATGAAAAAGAGGGAGAGCAACTTTTTAGGAAAGCATGTAGTGATAAGACAAGGGGAAATGGGTTTAAACTGAGAGTGGATTTAGATTAGATATTAGAGATATAAAGACATTCCGTACTGTGAGGGTGGTGAGGCACTGAAACAGGCTGCGCAGAAAAGTGGTGGATGCCCCACACCTTGAGGTGTTCAAGGCCAGGCTGGATAGGGCCTTAAGAAATCTGGACTAGTGGAAGGTTCCCCACCCATGGTAGGGGGGTTGGAAGTAGATGATCTTTACAGTTCCTACCAACCCAAACCAATTCTAAGATTCTTCATCCAAAAGTGAGGTGCACTAAAGCCACTGATGTATAATTCTAATTTCAATTTCAGTCTCTTAGACTGCTAAACTGCATTATTTTACCTGATTACTAACCATGTGGGATATAACCTCCCTTACTATCACATTTTCAAATGAATGCCTTATTTGCTGCTGATCAGAGAAATAGCAGTTCAAAGATATTCATACTTGTTTTAAACTATCCACCACCATTAAGATTTTTATTATCTAAAGAGAAGGGAAAAAATACTTTGAAGAATCAAATTCAGAAAGCACAATGGCCATGTCATAAACAGGAACCAGTGTTCCATACCTTTTCTTCACAGATTAGGGGATACAGAAAAGGACTAAGTCATAAATTACTTAGTTTTCGTGGGTCTAACTTTTCTTAGCCAACTTTTCTTTTCAAAGTTCCATAGTATGCATTTATGAAACAACTATTTCATCCATGGAGCAATGGTAATCCCATTTAACTCTAAAGAAATGCTTGGAAAGCAAATGGGATACTTTCATAGCTGCAACATAAAAAGTAAGAAAGTCTCTTGCTGTGATTAAGAGGTAAACTGCATGCTTTGATTACAGGATGATCCACAAAATTATCCTGCAGAGCAATGAAAACATCCACCTGGTGAGTAGTTCAAAAGAATCTAGGTTCCTCAGTCTAGATGGTGAGGATAAAAATGCTCTAACTGAAATGGGTAAGGCTAAGGCAGACAGCCCAGCCCAGAGGACAAACCCTGGGGGGAGGCCAGTCATGGGATATCTAGCAGTGATGTTTGAGGGAGAGAGACATAGCAGGAACTCCACAACTCTGAGCAATGGAAAATGAACAGGTGCATTGTATTTTTATATTGTTTACACATGGATATCTACAATGGCCAGTGGCCCAATTTGTCTTGAGGTTTTTTTGTAACAACTGGCAATAAGAGAGGAAGGCAACCTAAAATTTCACATCAGCTGACTTCAGGTACTTCACTTTGATGGCTAAGTGAGTTGGCGGGTTTCCCTAGGCTACCTACATAGTCAGTAAAAATCAGACTCATGCAGATGGTGATTCAGAGTAGAATGTTAATGCAGGTGCTCTTTATCACCTCCAGGGGAGAGTTTCTCTCTCCATAACCTGCCCAGGATCCTATTCAGCTAAAGCTGCATCCATTATCTTCCTGAGCTCCCCTACTGAGCATGCCTCTGTTTCATTGGATGCACTTGGCTCCCTGTTTCTTCCTTACTCCAATCCAGTGGAGAAAATAAAATTCTTAAGAACAGTATCTTCTCTCATGTTCTGCTTTGACTTTATGATCCATGGTTTTTCTCTTGCAATTGAACTTCACATTGAGATCAGGACATGAGTTTGCCCTTGCAAGTCTGAGAAAAGTCAGCAGGGCTCTGTCAGAGGTGTTGGAGATTTTACTAGGTGAATTCAGTTCCAGCACATTGGCTTTGATGTAAGCACACCACAGTGAAATGGTATCATAAAACACAGATATGAGCAGGTGAGAGACAAAAAAAGATACCTAATGAGGACAGAGGAATGCTTAGAATGCAAACATCATAATTATTTACTTATATGGATAAAGTTATCCAGCAGAGAGCACACAGGGAGAGAAGGAGTTCTTCGATTCAGGGCACATATTCATATATCCATTCATTGAAAGCATGGCATTTCCTTTGCTTGAAAAAGGTTGAAAAGGATGTTAACCTGGCAACATATTGAAGGACTCAGGTTCTAAGGAAATGGCATATATTTACCCCAAAATTGTGTTATCTAACACACAAATGCATCAAAGCAACTTTCATTATTCAAAGCAGCAAAATGCCATGTTTTTTTCTACTATATTTTAAAATAAATTAAGAGTCATTATTGATTAGAAACACTGATTCTATTGTATGTGGATGAGGTTTTAATTAATACCATACATATTTAGTTTCTAATTCAGATTTTGTATTCAGTGTCACCACTGTAAGTGAATAATTTAAATGATATTTTTCTGTCTTTAACATTATTACTCATTAAAAAATTTTAAGAATATTTTCTAGATAGTCTGTGTGCAGATGTCTGTTCGTTATCTATATAAGCAAGCACTTTCTTATACCAAGTCTGAAGGATTTTAAAAGCAAAAGAATAAAACCAACAAGCTTTGTTAAACCCCAGAAATCCTTCATCTTTTATTTATCTGTACACATGCCAACTTTATGTTTCCTCAAATCTTGTGCACTAGCTCATGCTTAAAAAAAAGCCCACTTCTGGTTCAGATGTTATATTTCTATTGAACTGTCTGATTCCTTCTATCTCCTCCCCATATTACTCTGTGTGTGTGTGTGTGGTTTTCCTTCACAATTCAAATAAGATGGCTTGGTTAATATCTTTTATTGATCTACAATACACTTAGGAGCAGTGCACCACTATGACTGAGGGCACATGGCATTCTCCACATGCACTTCCTGTCAGCATTTACATGTTATTCTTTCCATTAACAGCTTCTTTGTCAAGATACAGACTGCAAAAAACTAAGGGAACCTCATCCCTGCTTATTCATACAACTCAGAAGTGAACTAATTTCTTTTAAAGTTTTATATGCCCAAAAGTGCATGTAACAACAGAATGGTCTTGATGCAAGAGTAAAGCCAAGACAATCAGTGTTAGACACTAAGAAGGCAAAGGTGTATTTAATTATTCTGTATTACATCTGTGTTTAATATATAGAGATGAAGGTACAGGACTGACAGCATTTAAGTAAATGGCAAGGGTTATGAGACCTCACATAGAGATATCTGCATAGGTCAAAAAAATTTCAGAGCTAAATCTCTCCTTATCTGCTGGAAACACAGCATGCCTGCTCATTGCTCTTGAGTGTACCTTTCCAGGGTGAGCTCTTGTATTTCCTTTTCAAACAAATCTGAGTTGTATTTATTTTTCTCCCACCAAAGTTTTTTATCATGTAATAACTTAATTGCTGAACACCAGAAAAAGCTATTAAAATAAAGGGGAGACTCCCTCAAATATTTTGTCAACTATTTTAGCAAAATTTAATCGAGTTTAGATTTGCCATAACTTTTCTAGTTGCACTAAGAGATAAATTTTAAGGTTTTTACTATTCAAGATAAGCATAGGGATATTATATATTACTGCAAAGAGTGACAAATGAGTGGTGCACTGCCTTTATTCCTGATCAGTACTCAATTACTCTTTGTAATAATGAACTATCAGTCTGAGTGGACTCCACTTGAAAATATCACTTCTAAGTAGAAAGGTGTTCAAAACCAGTCATGTCAAGTCCCTCCCTATCTATAGCAATAAAAATAATCCTTTTTTGATTATAATTACTACTGTCAAAATGCTAGGCTACTCTCAAATGAAAGCTAACGTCATCTCCTTTCAAACATACGAAACCAAATATAGTGACTAAAATGGTATGAGATGGACTGGAAAAGGAACATTAGTCATCAGTGAAGAATATGGGTATTATCTTCTTGTCTCATTCAAATGCCAGCTGCTGACTTCCAAAGAGAATGTTTCAAAGCACTTCTCTCATGTTAGCAATACCACAAAATGTCTGTAATATTGTATTAACTACACCTTATAGTGCACATCATTATCTGCTCCAATCCTCTTCAAAGGAGGTTGTCATGAACCTTTTGTAATAAACCCCAGCCATTCAAAACAAAGAGGAAAAAAAACCAGTAATGCTTTTTTTAAATTTGGGGAAAACTGGTTTATTTTTACAGCTAAATTAAATAGATCAGTACATTATTTATAGCAGGTTATTTTGAATAGATGTTAATAATTTTGTTAATGATAATATTGTTTATACTTTCACATGAGGAAAATTAACCCAATGCAAATTATTAAAATTGGTACATGGACCAGAAAAAGTCTCACCACAAGGCTTTGTTCTTTTCCATATGTTATCAGTAATACCTTCTAAAGAGTAAATGAAACAAACATAAAAATCCAGATAGCAGACAGAAAGCAAAATATATTTAAGGGCATTTAATGATTAAAGTTATTGATACAAAAAGTATTCACTGTTTGCTCTTACAAGTAATAGGTAGGCATCTGTACACACAATATCTAGAAGTATTCAGTATTTACTCACTAATAGTAACATTTATTAAGATGCTGCTTATTTCAGATAATATAAAAATTGTGGAATAATGCTATATTTCTCCTGTAAAAAAATCCTTTCTATAATTTTTATTAAATTACATTTTCTGAAAGTTTTATAACTTTATTTGAATTAGTTCAGGTTGAGTCTGCTTAAATGAGTATATGTGCAGCAAGTAGGAAGAGCAGAAAGTGGATGGATGGTAGCAATCTTGAAGAAAATTATCCTACTTTTTTAAAACAGGGAAATACATGCAGCCTTAAAACCCAGTGAGTTGTGTACATCTCTGGCTTATAAGTATAAAAAGTATGGGCAAAACCATTTCAGACATGCTTCATTCAAATTCAAATTAAAGTGAAAGTATGAAATATTAAAATTTCCAAAAATTTATGTGAACCAGAACAAAGTATCTTGTTATGATACTCTCTTTTCTCCTTCTGGGAGTTTGCGAATCCAGTTTACACACCCTATAGACTACTGATATAGGCCTGGTGGACACAGGACTACATGCCAAGTTTCTGATATATCAAAGTGCCTTGGTACAGAATTATGTGAACCAGAACAAAGTATCTTGCTTTGATTTTTTTCTAATGTGAAATGTAGGCATTCTAATTGTGCAATTTCAGGTGGCCATTTTTCATGTCTAATTGCATCCCAATAGAGACTTCTCTCCAGATGTACTTTAAATATTAGAACAAGTCAGGTGCTGAATATCCACGTATAGAAAGTTCAAATTTGATATGGAAAACCCCCCCAGTTAAAAGCAGCAAAATCAGGGCTCTTGAGAAAATCTGATTGTGATAATGACCCCTTAGCAAAAATACGCACCTTGTGCAAAACAAGTTTTTATGCAGTCTTAAAGCATATGGATCAAGAATTAGACTGTACATATTAATATAGGTTAGCAAGGGAAACCAGTAAAATTTGCTGAAGAATAGCTGTATATGAGTGGTATTCATCTGGATACATCTATATCTGGATTTATTCTGGGAAATCTGGCATAAATATTCCAAGAGTTCAGTTTTTGGATATTCCAATAGCAAGAGCAAAGGCCACCCATGGAGAGCTACTTCACAATAATTGTTTCACACTGATATCCCAGTTCAACCTGGAATACCACTACATGCAGATAAACACTTTTGAAAAGGCAGAGAAAAATAGACTGATCCAGCTTCCCCAGAACAAAGGGAACATTCTCTTCTACAACAGGGAATCTGCATTTGGCCAAGAGGTGCTTATAACTCCTGAATATTCATCGTTGGGCAAATGAGAAATACAAGGTTCTAAAACATGAGAGGTACAATTCATGTTTTTACTTCAGTTTATATTTTTTTACTTAAGAAGCAGCTTAAGACATGCTTTATGGAGTCTGTTATTTTTCCCTAGAATTTCTATCAAACACAGCATTACACTTTACCACACAATGTGAAATTTCTTCTATTCTTTCAAGTGTAAATCTCACATAAAATATTTTTCAATTTACAGTTACCAGAAATCCTTTCAGAATATACTGCAGCATAAGCATTTATGAGTTGTGTTGATTCTTGAGGAAGAAATATGGAAACTAAATTTTGATGAAAAAAAAGCAAGTTGTTCCTAGCATCTGCTCCTTGATGTATTCCTAGAGGAGAATATTCCTAGCTCTTCCAAAAAAATTCCTAGCTCTTCCAATAGCAAATTAGAAACATGGAAATAAATTAGTATCTATTAAGTGCAATTATTTGCTTCCTCTAAAAAATTGTTTCATTATTGTCATCCCATTTAAGGAAGACCTCCTTTCTATCTGAAAGAAACAGAAGCATGCAAGGCAGCCGACTAATTCATTACAGAAGTCATCCTCTTTAGCACCTATTACCACATCAGTAACATAGTGCTACAAGTAATACTTACAAACATGTCCTAATTTAGGTCCTTCTTCCATAGCATAGAGCACCAATATCTACTGAAATATCTATTACCTTCTACCACCATCAGCATTGAATAATTACATCAATACTATAACATTAAGATGTAAGTATTTTGGTAAGAGTAAACTAAGGTAGCAGGGCTTATGACTACGGTTAAATTCACGATGCCAAACAGTTTTCAAAGGTGGAGGACTTGTGTGATTACAACCTCGGATACTTTCTTTGAAACACTCTTTTCCCTTTTGACTCCACTGTAATCCAAACATTCATGTGTAACATGAATACTTTCTCTAATGTTACACTTTTAGGAAGTTTTAAACCTCCCTGCAATTGATTTTCCACCTTTATTTTTCACCTTTCAAGGTTCCACATCTCAATTAGCTCATGGTAATAATACAATAAACTAAAAGCAGACATCAGTAGCAGAAATAAATACACAGAAAAAAATGAAATATTTTCAAAAACTATGAGACACAAGAAATCTAAAAACTGATTTTATCTAAGCACATCAGAAATCACTGTCAAAAGTACACAAAGTACATTAGACATCAAAACATATAAAGAACATTACACCAAAAACAAGGAGGTTGGAAGGAAAAGTTATTATTTGCTATTCTAGGCTTGCAAAAGCAGATGACCTGCTAGCCTGTCAAAGAACAGAAAAAAACCCATAAGCCTCTATATAAAATCTATGGGGGCTTCCTAACGCCTCAGCAATTGTTGTAAAAATGAGAACTTGATTTTTTTTCCTCTTCATTGATCATGACACACTGAATTAAATCAACAGTGTCCTCAGATACCCTATTTCTCTAATCCTTGCTAGCTTGGCATAAACTTTTGGTACTGCAGTTAACACATGTCCTCAGTCTGCATTAAACATACCTTGTCATTTAGCTTTGCACGTCTACAAAATTTTCCTCTGCAGTTTCTTATACTGTCAAATCACACAAACTAATAAATTTTCCTGATCTAATACAGTGTTAGGCCTATCACTTCATGCCAAACCAGTTAAATAGGTCATCACTTCAACATCTTGATGCAGGAGCAAACAGACTGACTTCAGTGACTAGATCAGGGCTATGTGGAAGAGGGAGAGCAGTAACTGAATTCTGAATTCTGCATGTACTAGAACGGATATAATCATTCACTGCAGATTTTAAAAATAAGGGTATTTAAGTCCTAAGAATGTTACATATTGTTGTTATTGGTATTACAATATTTCCAAATTGTGTTGTAAATAAAGCATTTGACTTGGGCAATTCTGCTAATTTGATCACAGTCCATCTCAGATTGGTAATTTCACTCTTTCATCTGTACCAAGAAGCATTGCTCTGACTAAATATGCACACATAAATATATGACTATAAAATATATCAGAGTAGTAGTATACCTTACAAGATCCTTAGTGCCCTAGATAGATGATTCCCATGTGTTCCACACTTTTTAAGCAACCAATTTAAGATTTTTGGATTTGATTTACATAAGTGTTTATTGCTCAGCATTGCAAATGAAAGCAGAAGAATCTAATGCTTTCAATGGGGCTCTACAATATTTTGCCATATAATAAAAAGGTACTTTTGGAAGCTCTAAATGATGACTATCCCATAATGATCAAAGGAGGAAAAATCTCATGAGAAAATTGGCTTCCCTGATGGCCAGCTATAGGGAAGAATGTGCTACACAGGTACATTATCAAAAAGGAGAAAACCCAATGCAGAATAACACATCAAATGACTATAATGCATTCCTTGCACTCCATTAAGTGAAGCAGAGATTTTACCAGAAAAAAAAAAAGTGCTTGTGTAATTGAAAATGGTGTCCATTAGTAAGAAATGTTGAGAATTAAAATTCAAGTTTTGGATGTTATTACTAAATATCTTTTTTGCATACTATATATATATTAGTCCAGGTCTTAGAGCATTATAAATCCTCACCATCTCCTGCATTTCTGAGTTTTCCTATCAAATATTCATTTAAGTAAATAATTTTATAATAGACAGACTTTCAGATTCCACAGTAAAAATTCTTTTTCTAGCAATGCTGATACCATCAGAGATGAAGATCTGAACTCTAACATCTGATTTCCTTTGCCCCTGAGGAAATTATGTGACACAAATGGGAGTTAATACAATGCAAAATCCCACTTCACCAAATCCAAACCTAAAATACCCTGAGAGATGCAAACAGTCCAATTGCAAAGACAGAAAGGGAAAGACAAAACAAAAAAACCAGAGTACCTGAAGTGTTCTTGCTGAGCAAATACTGGCTGACTGCCAGGAGAAATGTCAGCAAAACAAAGCCTTTCCAAAAGCTTTAAAATACCTTTTGGCTTTAAAAAACTCAGCATTCAAGTTAAATTCTATACCTCTTTGCTAGATTTCTATCTTACAAAGGGAACATTATAAATGAAAAATCTGTAAAGGCCAGGAAAATATCTGGCTTAAAGGACCATACGTTTTCCTAACCATACAACCAATTATTGCAAATATAGACAGGAGAATACAGGTTGAGAATCTTCAGATACTGTTACTAATGATCTACTGCAAGGGATGCTTTGTTGCAGGCTGTCATGCTTAGATGGCCAGATGGCATCAATGGCAAAAATGTCATCTCTCATTTCTACTTGCCTAGAATCCCTGTCCCATATGAGACACGACTATAACAATTCATCAGGTGGGACTCATGCACTTTTCTTTCAATTACTGCAGCTGAAATTGATTGCAAAATGCCGAATCTTGGTTTGCACAGATGGATTATAGGAGTGCTGATTCTGTGCCTCCATGGTTTCAACAGCAAGTTTTACTCCTAATTTTCTAAGGAACTAATGGCTAAAACTCTGAGGCATGATAAAGATGTTTGGTCTATGAGTCATTATGGAAGTACACTAGTCTAAAGCAGTGCAGATCAGAAAGCTGACGATAAATCACACAAGGAGCAGCAGATAATAGTCTTTCTGAGCCAAGGAGAAATTAGGGAGCATCATTAGGAAACTCTGTGAAACCTCTTCAGAAAACACCTTCTTTGGAACGAAATCCTAGTGTTAAAAAAGTAGGAGCAGCATCAAAGAGCCATATTCCCTCATAGAAGTAATTAACTGTTATTTTGTCTGTAGTGGATTGGCTCAAACATGGCTTAAAGTGAGGTGCAAAAACAGCTGCTACTTACTTTTACATTATTTTTACAAGTGTTCTCATTTTTGAAGACAAGTGCATTTATATTCTGAAAAAGCACAAGATCTTGCCTATCCGCAGTACTGAGCGCTAATAAAATCAGTGCAATCAAATGGCAATAAAGATACAAAAGTGAGCAAGTGGGATCACATCAGTTAAATGAAGATGTCAGCTCTGGCAGTCATTTCTCAGCAACAGGAAGGCCAATGCTAGGAACTGGTCAAGAAGGTTAAGCTGAGAGTACAGATACAATATGGGCTAATAATTATTATTACTGAATAGAGTATACCAATGGGATCTGAACATTTTTTGTTGAACTGCTTAGGCTGTAAGTTGGTACAGTATTAACCAGTGGTGATCCTATTTCCTTTTACAGACAGAACTTTCCATTTTATAGTCTCTTTCATGTTGCACTATGACATTCCTATTATCCTTTCAAAGATAAAAAGTCAGCCAATTTGTTTCACTTAAATTGCATTCAGTGGCATTGTTCAGAGAGGAATTAAGCAAACTGCAGCTTCGGTTCATTTTCCTACATCTTCATGACATTAAATTTAATTTATGTTATTTTTCTTACAAGTATTTATAAAGTAAACCCACAAGCATGCCTGTAGAATTTGAATACTTTCATGTATCAGTTCAAACAGAAGAAACAGCTTCAGGACAAGGCTTTTAGAATTTCTTGCACTCTGCAGCCTGAAGCAATTAATGTGCAAGACAGAAAGGAACTATGGACTGGAAGAGCAGGCTAGGCTATGTCAATTGAGCAAACAGCACGGCATCCTCATGGCATCCTCACTTCCTTTATCATCACGTTATCTGCAAATGCTCTGGCTCACAATTGGCTTATATTTTAGAAAAACTAACTTCTTTTGGCTGAGCACACATTGGCTTGAATAAGTCTTCAAGCCAGCAATCACAATGAATAAGTTTAAAATTTTACTTTGAGTCCAAACCCCAGTATCAGGTTCAGTCACTTCATTAACAAAAGTTTTAAAATTCAGACTAGGTAAGGTTGTTACATGTTACATTATATGAGGGCAACAAGGTACCCCTCTTGCCTGAGCTCTAGCAGTATCAGGAACATGAAGACTTTCCAAACTCGAAAGTTAGCAGTCAGTTAGACTCTGAATACACTAGAAAAGCATATAAGCATTATCATCATTGTTATCATCGTTCTATTTCCTCTATCATTTTAGAGGGCTGAGATACCATGACTGCTTCTCCATCTATTTTCAGTGCTAAAGAATTATTTTTCAGAGAAAAATAATTTTTCAGAACTATTGTTCAGAAAGCAACCACGAAATGTTTCATAACCTCATGACATGGCCAGAGGAAACATCTAGATGTTTTCCTCGAGAGTCGTCTTAAATATGCTCCTGATTCCAGACTGGCAGTCCACAACTCTTTTTCTTGCCAGTGGCCTAGAAGACTGCCTATGCTGTAAACATTATATTCAGATCTCTCCCCTATGTTTATTCAACAGAAAAAATCCAATTTTTAAAGGTGCAACTTTCAGAAAGGATCTTTCCAAAAGTATGTGGCCTGTAAGGAAAGAGTATTGCTTCCATTAAAAAAACCTAATGTGGGTAGGGTGAAAGAAAGGTCTGAGCACATACATAGAGTTTACAGCCCTTTTAAATGAATGTAGCTCTTAAGCAGCAAAGAGAACATAATAGTTCAGTGTTCTCTAAAAGTTAAATACTTTAATTCAGTGTAATCCAAGCCTTCCTTTCACTTGCTAGCATGATTTTCATCCAGATCTTTAAAAAGCTGGTAGAATACGTACCCTTTGTAAATGTGAATGGAAGACGTTAGAAAGCAGAACCCAGAATAAAGCAGAATGGAAAGATGTGCCAGTCAGCATCATGCTGACCTACTTTTATTGCAGCAATCTCATTTCTGAAGATATGTCAGAATTTATTTTTTTTTTAGAAAAGTGGCGCAATGAGGTGTCACCAAAAATGCTGCTTATCAATAAAGCTGTTGCTTGATAACTGCAAATACTTGTCTGTATGACTGACAATCTTAGTCAAGGATTAGTCAAGGAGCTCCCGCATTAATGTGCAGCATCACATTCCTAAAGGAACAAATACTGTTATGGTTCTACAATAGAAATACATTGGACTGAGCAAGATGCCCATCTACACTAAACAAGTAAAAAGTGCTGGTCTATGGATTCTAGGATTGTAAAAACTGGAGAGACCCATGTTTTCAATGTCCAGTGAGAGAGTTGCTTTGGCTGCTTCCTTTTACTATAAGCTCATTTTAACAACTTTGTCAGTGTAGTACCTATAAAAATGTTCTCTATATTGCTGTGTTATCTGACTTGATAAAAAACTATATTTTTTACAACCATTGTCCTTTAAGCATAACGTCATTACTTTTCCTTATAAATAACGCACAGTTACATTCTGTCCTTGAACATTCTGTTCCCACACAGAATAGTATCATGCAACTAAATCTATTTATCTTACTTTACTTAAAAAAAATTTCATGTTGACCTTTAAGTTGGAAACAATGGATCATGAGATGACCCAGACATTTTTTACAAAACAAACTGAGGATAACCTTAGATGAAGCAAAGAGAAATAATATACTTTCAGGAGGATTCTGAAACTACAGACTAAGCTGAATATTTCTTTTGGTGTGTTTTTTTTAGGGAATGAGGGTTAACAAATTAAAATGACCTTAAAACTGAAAGTATTTCCTGGCTCATTTACTAACAATGAGTCAATATCATGTATTGATGATACGGACTGCAAAACAAATTTTAGTTCATTAGCAAGTGAGCAAAAAAATATGAAAGTAACCTTGAATAAATTACTAAGCATGTATTTTTACACTAAACTGTGAAGCTAAGTGTTTAGAATAGTAATGTTTAGAAAGCACAATGAAAAATGAACAATACTTACAACCATACCGTTTAGGGACACCCAGCAATCTGGTGGGAAATCCTGAAGTAATGGTACTAAAAACTGTAGACAACCATCCCAGTGGCACAGCAGAAGCATCATTCCAATGAGATTAAAGATTCTCACCACTGCACTGGCCAGATCATATGTCATGTGGAAAATCTGCAGACAAAAAATGCAGGTGATGTACATGTTGCAAATCAGAAATAAAAATAACTTCATTCTTATAAGGCAGGTTAAAGGAAAAGAAGTATCATTATGAACTTCTAAAAAAACTGAGGTTTCTCAGCAAGGACCATTAATTTGAGCATGGTAATTTCAGCAGAGAACTATGCTGACACACCTGACTCTTGGCTGTAAGCCAGCGTTATGTAAGCTGCTGAAAAAGGCAGAAGATGACTGAAGTCATCTGCTAAAGTGTTTTCTTAAAGCCTACAGTTCCTTTCAACTGAAGCAAGACTCAACTCACAAATCAAAAAAGCTTGCTAAAGCTAGTGAAACCATTACTTGTCTATGAACTTGGCATTTAAATATTCGCAAAGTTGTGGGAGATTCAATGACCCCTTCAGAAGATTCATTTTTACATTTATTACCTTCTTAGAAGCAAAAAGAAACAATATGAGTAGTGTTAAATTTTTGGACTTCCGTTTCTATACTATTAATCCAATTTGCACATACCAGTTCACCAAGCAAAAATCACAAAAACATAGTTAATTGCTCTTAATCATTAGCTATTTTCCTATTTTCTGCTTTATTGGTTTCAACGTACTTCCAAACTGTAAACACAGACATATTCTTTACTTATCACACAATTCAGTTTATTCAGAATAAATATACAACATTTTTATATGCATAATTATCACTATATAGGTGTTACATTTAGAAGATGAAGAATGTCCAGTTGGTATTTCATGGAATTTTAAGTTGAAAATACTATTTAATTGTATGGATAGACATAGAAATCAGAGGCTTTAGGACTGAAAACATCAGATTGCAAGAGGTATACAGGCATACTGGCATTTGTCATTTTGTATTTGTAAATAAAAGAATTCACACATGAAAGAGAGAATGTTTGTGTCCTAACTTTTACATATCTAAGCTAAAAGCTGAGGTTAAGTAACCACATTGTAAATGAATGCAAGTACAAATATGGAGAGCACATTGTGGTGTCTTTAATTTTCTGTTAGTGGGATTTGGTCCTTGTTTGAAAATGACAGTGCATGTTTTGAGTCTCAAAATGCAAAACTTGTATATTAGAAATACACCTCTGACACTAACTCTATGGACAAAACATTTTTTCAGTCTAGGGGACTTTAGGAGAATACATTCCAAATTCCAGTTTGACAATCATTGGAAATATGCTTGTAACATAAGCCTTGTCCAAATACCATCTAGCTGCTGTCAAAGTTGAGTAGGTGACACTGATATTTAGGAGATACTGTAAAAGGAAAGAAACAGAAACTGTCACCATTATACATTTTTCTTATTGTGAAATGTATTTTTGTTACAGTTATTTCAATAGTTTCAGTTTCAGTAGCTGATATGAACCAAAATAGTGGTTGTGTGCACCGAATTTTTTTTATTTTAAAGACCTGGAAAAAATGCCAACAATTACTACTGGTTTGGAACACCAGCACTTATTCAAGTTGTACTTTGTCTATATGGTTACCATACTACAAGTGCAAAGTGCAGATAATTCCTGATCACATGAAAATTTTCAGAGGTTTTCCCTCAAGCTTCCCATTAGGCTTTACTGTAAGAGACCCAGGGGAAGACCAGGTTTTCAGAACTCTTTGGAAACCAAAAGCCAGCACTCACATACCCAGGGCTCCTGAATCCTTATCCTGCCTCTGCAACTATGGGCTTAGGCATTATGCTGCTGGGTTTGGGCTCTGCAAGGACTATTCTATCATGCCAATGTTTTCTTCAAAACTTTTTCAGTAGTACTATGGTTCTGCAGAAATGGTCACACACTGCAAGAATGCTAACATGTTGAAAATCTTATGTGAAATCGAATCCATCAAAGGAAATGACTGCAACAGTCTGTGTATAACACAGCAACCTTCCATAATTTCTGAAACTGCTGGCTTCAGAAATAGTTCCTGTGGAGCTTAGTGTGCAGTGTTAAAAATGCATGAAAATATCTGGGATATTATCTAGATTGCATAACATAGTGATGCTTTATCAGCTTTTCAAACATACTATACTTTTATCACTAGTCTTTTGCTTATATAGTTTAATATTTATGTACTCTATCCTAATACCTGTGATAACTCTGTATTAAAGAAAATAACTTCAAAAGAAGAATCTTAGGCAAACGTTGAAAAACTTTTTAAAAATCTCTGCCTGTTCTCCCACCAGCAAATAATAGTTGATTTTTTTGTCATAAAAGGAACTTCTTATGGCAATATGTGTTTGGTTTGAAAAAAGAAAATTTAAAAAAAATCCCCCAAGCATACTTGGTACAATGTAAACAGTAATATTTGTTCATAGTATTTCATTGACATATTTACATTTGGGGCCTGGGAGGAGTGGTTTGTTTGGGTTTTTTTTTAATATTAATAGCCAAAATGCTCTGTGGATTGAAGTCATATACTGCATGTTTAAAGTTCTCCCATTCAGGAACTGATTGTGATACATCAAAACAAGAATAGTAAGAGAAGTCATCTTTTTATAGTATTTTTTTTGTAATCACAAATTACAATTCCCGTATTAATGAGCTAAACCTCATATTAAAACTCATTAAACTCCTAGGAGATGTGTGAAGTGTAGTTTGCTAGGGGAGAAACTGGAGGACAGGAAGCCAGCATTACTTGTTTGAGCAAACAGTGGCTTACCCATCAGCTGCTTCTCCAGTGGGATAGGAAGAAATATAAGACTACAAATCAACTTAACCTGATTTTGTAGTACAGATGTGGTAAAATATCTCTGTTTCAACAGATTTCTTAATAAGATACTATTCATAACAGAAATAACTCAAACATTTGCACATAACTCAAGTTAGGCCCATAACCCCTTTACTTATGTAGTTAAATGTAAGTGCCTGGCCATCATTAAACACTTACCATCCAAAAATGCTATGCAATTGATCAGGAATTACAGCTGTAAAACACATTTGAATATTTTGCCACTTTATTTAGATTCCTAGTTTCATACCTAAATATTCATCTTAAGCAGAAAGAGTTATAAATTTTGGACAACACATTTCCAAAAAATTACTGAAGTGAGATGAGATTACTGCACCTAAGAAAAAAATAAAATTCTTTTGAGAACTAACTCCTCCCCTACTTTTATTTCACATAATAGGACATAGTTCAAGATATTTCTCCTTTTTTGTTACTACTCAGCTTCCTTTTAATTACACGTGTCACTTTTTGTTATTATCATATTTATTTTGGGAGGTTTGGCTATACTACTGTAATATTTCATAGTTTCCATGTACTTTAAAATCATGTTTAATAAAAAATTTAGTTTGTGAGCTCACTTCTAAAAACTTATAGTTTCTTCCTGTATTAATTTTCTAACCTTCTCTCAATAGCCTGGAAACTTTAAATTTTTGTCTGAAGAACTGACAATGCTTCTTAATGGCTAAAATGAAACCATAGATTAAGTTTCTGATATTCTGGCAAAGTGTTACTCAAAGAGTATAACAAATAGCTGAAGAAGTCAGAGTTCACATGTTTTATTTCAGTTTTCACTCACACTTATATTAATGACTCTTTTCATTCCCATGTGAGAAGTAAAAAGCAGACTATTCCCTCCTCACATTTATAATGGATTGTATGCCTCAAATCAGCCAGCTAAATGACTTCTGAGCCTGAGACAGAAAAACTATTCCAGTCTTACCAGCCCATTTGTTAAAAGTATTTGGAGGCTGTCATATTAAATCAACGGTGCACATATCATTTAACTAAATGAACACAGGATCTGTTGAACTCCTGTTGTGGAATGCATAGGTTACCTCTTCTGCCTTCTGATAGGTGGTACATAATATTTGTTCAGTTGTGATTTTTAATTCTGTTTATAATCACACAATCATACAACTATTAAGATTTTCAAGTCCAACCTTTGAACAAACACCACCTTGTCAACTAGACTATGGCACTAAGTGCCACATCTAGTCATTTCTTGAACACCTCCAGGGATGGTGATTCCACTGCCTTTGATTCTTACATTCAGTTTATATAAAAATTGATTTATAAAAATTGTTAGACTTTATTTCAAATAAAATTAAAAAAAAAACACTTCGGACTTCTTGGAAAAATTTATTCAACTCTCACATCACTGAGTTCATGCAGACACCTCTTTCACCCTCAGAAGTATTAAAGGTGCTCACTATCACAAAAAGCTATCCTGGGTTTACTCTTCAGATTAGGATTTACATCATGCCTTGGGCAATATGAAATGGCACTGATACTAAGTGAGCTGTGTGTGGAGTCTGGCAATATTAAATAGCCACAGTGGGGAGACAGGAAGAGCTGCACATGTGCAGCTGTGGAAAGCATGCTGAAAGCTGTACCTAGAGCAGCACTGGAACTTCAAACTAGACAGCAGGGCAGAAAAATAGTTATATAAAATAAACACTTATTTAAAAAAAAAACAGTTATGAAATAGTATATAAATGACAAGGGTTTTTTTGGTTCAGTCTCTGTGTCAGACCAAAATTATTAGGTTTATCCCCTAGAGCACCCACTAAACAGAGATTATAAACTATAGGATCTGAATTTTCCTGTGGGAGCTGAATGTTTACTTTGAAGATAGTGGTTGTAACAAAGCTCATCTGGAAATAAAATAATATAAAAGGGAGAGCACAATGCCTCTTTTTGAGCATCCATCTCTCAATCTTCTTTAAACAATGAAAGGCAATCATGGCTCTTTTGTTCATTCATTTCATATTCAACAAATAGACTTCAAAAAATATTTTCCTAAATATCACTTCAGATACCATAGGTCTGATTCAACTCCTACCAAAGCCAATTTCTTTGAGAGTTGCAGATTACTACACTCTACACTGGAAATACATCTGGCACAAGGAGATGTAAACAAACACACATTGATTGAAATGCCTAGTTATCCCCTCAGGGTAACATTTTACACTCAACTGACTTCTGATATGTGTGCTTAATTTTATTATAAGTACTTTATCATTGATAATTCAGTAGAGGGGAAAGGTATATAGTATTATCTAATCCAATTGTATTTGTGACCTTAAGCTCACGACAAATGCAAAGATCTGCTTCTGATTTGGTTGGCCCTGAAGGGAAAACACCAGTGATTTAATAAACAGAGCAAATTATTTTTAATGAAACATATTTAGAAAAGAGAGCTGAGAATGGCCTATTTTATGTGACCTTTAAAATTTGTTACTTTCTAGGTGGAGTCAATCCAACATTAGATTTTATGATAGAGTTCCCATTTATTCCAATTCAAGGCAGGTACAAATAGAAAACAGCTTCTACATAACAAAAAGAACAGCACAACAAAATACAAATGTGACAGGTCAAACCTGAAAGCATTAATAAAACTACTTTGCTGAAGAAAGACTTGGGCAAGACTTGAAAAGGTCACATATAACCAGGAAACAAAATTTACTTACTATATATCAATTCAGCGATTTTCTAAATTGGTCAGTGCCATACTAAATACTACCTCACACAAAGGGCATGACTTCACTGTCAAAATGTGTGATTTCGTTATCCTGTTGTGATAAATATGTGTAACCTGTCTTGACATCTAAATAGAGAGGAGCATTCACTTTACTTATATGATGAAAAAAGCAAGCAAAGAATGATAAACCTCAGGATCCTGAAACAAATTATACAGTGCTAATTTTCACTGTTTTTACAGAGGTGGAGGTCTCATTCATCACTTATATTGATGACAGAAAGTACCTTATTAGACTAAGCTTTTATCTTAACTGAAACAATGTTAAAACAAACAAAAAAGAGTTCACAGCTGTCAGAAAGACACAAACATGCAATACTAACAGCCTGCCTCCGTGACAGAATTTAGCTGAAACTCTTCTCCTGAAGTTATAGTACCAAACTGAGAATGACTATATGGCAAAAAAATACTGAAACTGTACATGAACACAGAGACCGATAGCTTTCTCAGCTTGAAGTATAGGTCCATTCCCATTTCTGCATTATTTTGAGCATCAGCATCACCTGAACTTCAGCTCAAGCTTCTTGATGGGCTGAGTATCTCCAGTGACAGCATCACTGGACTCAAGCTGGAGACCTCTGAGTGCAGTGTGGAGCTAGAGGGGACATTTATTATCTTTTATAATTATTTATATCTTAAAAAGATGGCAGATTGAAGATACAGAGAGTCTCTAAATGGCCCAAAATATTATTTATGATTTTTCTTACTACTGAGCGAGAGCAACTGTCTCTCACATTAATGCGTGGATGACCTTTGGCAGAAACAAGAGAAGAGAAATTCACCAACATTCATCTGATATTCATCAGAAATTCATCTCCTCACAGAAAGGCCAAGGCAGGGATTCCCACAATGCTGAAAAGGACAGTTGCAGAAGCAATGTAAGTCCTAACTAAAAATATCAGTGCCTATAACTTTTCAAACATAATGGCATAAAGTCAAGGACCTGACTGCATTTTTAGAAATTAATACCAGATTCTGAAGCCTGTGTTTCCCAGTTGTAACATACCTACACAAGCAGTTTTCATCCTTAATGAATTTGAAATAAACAATAATTGCCAGACATACACTTATAAAGAAATGTACGACAAAATGTGTCAAAAATGCTGAGACAATGCAGGGAGAACCTTAGAAAGTACCAAAGTCATAAAGAGTGCATGTCTGATAAAATTATTCTAGGCCACTTTTGATCATTCAAGTTTGTCAAACCCTGAACCAATTTTTTTCCCTTTTTAAAGCATGACTTTGGAGATGATCACACTTTACCCTCAGCACATTAGGTCTTTTCCTCAGAGACAGGTATTTAAAGAGAGGAACGAGGCAGTGCCCTGACTGTATCTGCCATCGAAATGAGTGGGACATGATCTGGCCTCCCAGATTCCTGGATCAAACAGCATAATTCAATCAAACTGAATAAACACAAAGCAACTGCAATGATTTCTATGCATTTACAAATAGATAGAAAGTAACAGCATATCCAACATATATTTACAATCATCATTGTACAAACGGGACACATATAACCAATGTCAATGGTTTGAATTTCAATCTCAGTATTTTCCTAAACGTCTTTTTTAAAATTTTTTTTAAGGTACTAATCTTTTTTAACTTCCCAACTCTGTGAACACAAAATGAAATCAGATACTTTCTGATAGTAGGTAAAGTACTAAAGATTGGATATACACAGAAACTTGAAAGCTTTCACATTTCCAAAAATTGTATCTGAAAATTATTGCTGTAAAACCATTTTTTCACTAGACCTGTATGTCAGAACAAGCTGCAATTATTTCAAGTTGCTTCTCTTGTCTCAACCAGGACCAGGTTTGGGAAGCAAATGAAAGTGTGTGAAAAAAAGGAAAAGAACCTATTCTCTTACATCATCCTAACTCCCCCAAAAGTATCAGTTTGAGATTTAAGTGGATGGTTCATTAATATTATTAAAACACAGTTTTTTACTGATACCTACTCCCAAAGACACACTGCCACATATCTGAGCTTCAAACCAATTGTCCTAATTATAATACAACAGTGTAATGATCTCATTGAAAACAACAGAAATAATGAAGAACATTTCTCCTGGGGAATTTAAGTTGGTGTCTTACTAAAGCTATTCAGGATCTTCCAAACATGGAAATAATGGGCAAGGAATTGGAAATTAAAGTCATTATCTTAAATTTCCTGTGGAATAAAAGTTCTTAAAAGATGCTTAACTGGTTCCAAACACTTTCTTCTAATAGCATGCCTTACCTTAATTTAAAAAGCAAAAAAAAAAAAAAAGCTACTTTATGAGGCACAATTATTATAATGTTTGTAGATTTGAGCTGTTAAGATTAAATATAAGTTATGAATAAAACATGTAAAATACCATGCTGTATTAGAATCTAAATTTTGCTTTTTATAGTAATGTAACTGAAGAGTTCATAGGCCAATTATATAATACTTCTAAAAAAACCCCAAGCATTATCTGTACAAGCTAGGGGAGTTGATCTGTGTTAAAGTCAGAACTACTCATCACCTAAATGCTCTAAGTCCAAAATGTATAAAATCCTATAAAAATCTTGGTAATAGCAAATATGATTAAGTCACTCATATTTCATAATAACACACTAAAGCACATAAAACCACATAAAAATACAAAAATAACATCTAAAAGGTTATAAATTGAATAAATTACTCTTCCAGTTATAAATCAATGATTTGAGGTCTAAGTCAATGTATCACAATATTGAATTTTTTTTTCAATTATATGGCTAATTGAATGACATTATAGAAAACTTTTACCTGGGAAGTGCAAATGAATTCTACAGATAAAATCTTACTGCCAGTCAAAATCACATAGAGGATGACTTTTAGAGCTTTAAAAGTTTAATACGCTGATGCCTGGGCAGGTACATAGAATAATAATCTCAATAATTTGCCTGAAAAATTGCCAGCAGAAATGAAGAATTCAGTTGCCTGATAAAAAGAAACATGCAGTCTTGAAAATATTACCATTTAAAAGAAATTACTTCAGAGATTTGCATACAATAGCCTCTCTTCAAAAATGCTATGTTTATTTGGCTTAGTGCATAAAGCTACCTTGAGAAGAAATTTCAAATGCTGAATTATTCTGCTTTCTAGTGTTCAACATTCGATAAAGACGTAGCTATTATTATTAGAAAAAGTGAGTGTATGCTAGTATACACACAAACATAATTTCTCCCAGTGCTGAATACTCAGAAGTTTTTACAGATCTCTAAGGATAGTCTGTGAGTTTATGAAAAAGTGAGATACTCAGATAAAAAAAAAAAAAAAAGTCATACAAGTAATATCAGAAACGAGGAATTATAGTAAGAAGAAATGTGTTGTTTTATGGTTCTATTTGGGTTCTTTGATTTTGGTCTGTTTTCAAAATATTTAAATTAGCACTTGTGTCTTATGACTACAATTTTTCAGAATTCAAGATGAAATCAACCTAGATTTCATGTTTTCATGCTGTCAGTCATGTCCAGTCATTTTGTTCAGACTGTTTTCCCATTGTTTTTTGAGAAAATGAATTAATATTAACTAATTGATAATATTTTGACATGCACCCTTTTACTCTGACTCCCACCTACAGACCCAACCTGTTACAAGCATACCAGTAATTAAAGCACCCTCACTGACATCATGATGGTCAGTGCAGATTGGTGCTTGTGTTACCTCTTCCTTGACATTACAGCCTGCAGTTCAATGCTGTGCTGCCATACAGCAACACTGAGCACAGCACAAACATCTCTCGTTTCACACTTTCTTATGACCTGACTGCATTCACTTGTTGGCTACTGAGTGGGTTTGGTATGCTACTCTCCCCCGGCAGCCTTTATTCAGTGTCCTGTTTCTACTTTCCTTGCTGACACTGAAGTCGATAGTGCAGTCCAGCTGGAATCAAACCAGCTATTAAGAAATAACATAACTCATATATGACAGTCAAAAGATTGGCAGCCAGTGAAGAGGACATGTGGTGAAGCAAAACTTGAGGCTAAGAATTTGAAAGAGGCATGAACAGAAGAAAAACTTTGGGACATTTCCTTTGGGATATTTGATAGTTTAATCTGCCATTCCCTTTACATTGCTGTTAAAAGATCTTGTTGTTTGAGTGCATTTCTCTCCAATACAGGCTTCAGTCAACTGCTTTCTTTCTCCATCAGTCTGTTTCTGTCTAGTCCTTATTTTTACAGCTCTAACCTTCTGATTTTTCCTTTTCTGGTTTCTACATATTTCTCACATTTAAAAGAAAAGAAAGATTACTAAAGAAGTATCATATCATTATTTTAAAGAAAAGAGTATCCTTTCTCTTTCTAAATTATAAGCAATTCCAAATTAGTATCACTATTTTGGCTCATTCTGTATTTTTAAAGGCAGACTCTTCTGTTACTAAGCATCTGTAGGAAAAGGATTTACTTTCAGTAAGTAGAGGAGAATTTTTCCCTGGTTTCTGTTCTTTCTCTTACTCTTGTTCCCCAGAGCATCCCTGCAGTATTTTCAGTTCACCCATTCCACATGTTCTACTTTTTTTATACCCTCTCCCTGTGCCATATACTCTTTCGTTTTAATTTTTTTGTTTTGTTTCATACACTCCAATGGAGAACATTATTATCACATAAAAAAAAATGTCCAGAAAAGGTTCTCCAATTTAGAGCAAGTAACTCTGTCCATCCTTTTATAGAGTGACTGTATCCAATGGCTGCAATGAAAAGGCCAGTATTTCAACTACAACATTATAACAATATTGCCAACATCAAGCCAATATAATTGTGATTTTAATAACCCCATAAAACTTGTGATTCATTCAAAAATACGCTTTGGGTTGTTCATATCTGCATGCCTATCAAATTTTCCTGGAAGAAAACTGAAGGCTAAAAACAGCTATTAAAAAAACCCCACCCAAAACCCAGTAATAAGTTTGCGATGTTTTCAATATCATACAACTTGAAGAACTGGAACACAGGAAGAAAAGCATTATTGTAAGGCCTACAATAAAAATTGAAGAGTTTGAAAGTTTTCAATAATATTTCAGTCATCTTACTTTACCAATGTAATCCTAAATTACAGAAATCCTTTTTTTTCAGGAGGCTAAATCCTGGAAACATTTACCCTGTGTACTCCCAGAACTGCAGATTACATCTCTCTGACTGTCCTGTGACGTAGACTGAGTAGCAAGGACAGTATTTACGCAATTGCAAAGTGACAGTGGGTGAAGAGGTATTTTTATCTTTGTGTTTGACAGCATCAGCTCAGCACTAGGTGCTTCAAATGTTTCCAAAGGCTTAGTTCACACATGGTAGAGCTAATAGCCCTGAAAGAGGACAGAAAACACAGACGTGGAAAAAGGGAGAAGAACAGTTGTAACCAATACATGCAAAAACCAACTCAGCATGTGTGAAATGCACTAAGGCTGTGCACAGTTCAGGTAGTTCCTTCAGGAGAACTGAGTGATGGCACCTCACACATGGTTGACAGAGATGGAAAAACAAGCAGCACTGAAGCATATCTCTGAGCCACAAAGCTGGTGAATGCCATGGGGAGCACTGACCTGCTGCCATCGGGGCTGCAGGCTGCCCTTACCACACTCACCTCTTCTGACATTGTCTATATTGTAATAGAGAGAGGACATTTGGGTTTTGTCTTTTTTTTCCAGTTGACTAGGCTTGCCCACTTGTCACGATCAAGTATGTGAGCTGTGCTCTTAATGCAGAGAGTCAGGGTGTCTTGAAGCATTTGCGTGGGGATAGTGGCAGACTCTTATTTATCAGCCCCTCTTATTTCAAATGAGGTGGTGAAAATGAAATATGAGCAGTTTCCAAGTAACCCCATCCCACAAGCCAGATAATGTTTTATCTCCAAATACTTTTCCAGCTGCATAACTGTCGTGTGCCTGTGCTGTATATATATGTGTACCATCACTCAAGGAAGGGAAAAGAGCAGGAGAGAAGCATAGAGAAGTCATGGTTTTTCAGAACTGTAAAAACTATTTGTCCATCCAGTTCTTTCCCTGTAGAGACGCTCCATAAGCAATGAAAACACACTGCAGGAGATTTTCTGAAAGACCTCTGAATGTGGAGTTGCACTTACTCAATTCTCTACCAGCCAGTATTCCCTGAAGTACAATTTTGGAATTACTCTGGACAATTTATCACCTGCTCAAATCATCCTGTCATTTGGCTAATCCATCTGCATGGAACTTGCTCTAGTATTCCCAGTCCCACAACTAGCAATAAACAACTGCCATTTTTTTTAACTAACTCAACTTGCCAAATACAGGTTTTTTTCCTCTGTCTGGTGCCCAGAAAAAAAAGTGAGAATCATTCCTGGGTCACCCACATGTTTTCTAAACATTAAAATGTCATAATTCTCAGTGCTAAATAGAAAAATAAATAAAAAACCCCCAACCCACAGTCACGATCATTCCAGGAAATCCTTTGTGGTTTGACTGGCTACCATCTGACTTCTATTTCTGGAATAAACACATTAAAAATAAAGGCTGTCTTACTTTTTTAACATGCCTCATGTTAAACATTCAGACTGTGCTGTGTGCCAGACCTGCACTTATTCTGCTCTCACTTGTGGTTCTTTACAATACTAACTTCAGAACAGCTCATTGTTGAGAATGAGAAGACATGGATGCCATGGCTCACCCCTGGTTTTCTACAGACTATCTGGACAAAGAGTGACTGCTCAGCAGACAGAGGACCCTTCTGGGTTTGCTACATTCTTTCTTGTGCACCCAGCACAGGAAGTCATATATTTATCACACATAATTTCCAACAAATAGTACTCACCCTATTTATTCCCCTGAGATAATGGAGTGGGAGCAGTCAGTGTCTTTACATGAGGAGAAACAATGATAAATACTGTTTAAATTAAAAAAGCCTAAATAATTAATTACAATCTTCTTTTTTTCTCCCTCCCCCTTGAACAAAGGAGTTCATTGTGTCATAGTAACAATAAAGTAAATATTATCTCTGAAAGTCAAAGCAAAACAACTAATGAAGTACATCATTATGTACAAAACATGGAAGAGGTTATGCAAACCCTCTTTAAATCACAGTCAGGTCTCTCCAACATATTCCTTTCAAACTTTTTATTTTTTCTTTCAACTGGTCTTCCCTTTCCACTTTAGTGATTATTGATTCTTCCCTTCTGAAAGAGCACAATTCTAAAACAATTACCTGCTCTCTTAGTATTTTACCCTCAGCTACAAGAGGAATGTTATTCCCTTAGTTTACTGGTAAATCTTTTCTCCTTATTGAAGTACAACTGTTGAAAAGGGAAAAGAATGTACAGTTTGTTTTCTGTTGACGGATATAATGTACTAACATATATAGGATATCACCTACCTTAGCCACACTCCTCAACAGCGTTTCACTACCAAATGGACCATTTCTATGTAAATTCAGCACAGATCAATGCCAAATTCAACACACAATTTCCCACCCCTTTTCTTCTTTGCTTTTAAAAAGATCCTTTCTTAAGAATGTAACAGAGTTATTTTGGGTGTGTATATATACCTCCAGGTATCCTAAGGAAATCTTTATTCCCACAAGTCTGTAGTAGTTTGGTATTGTCTTCAGTGGATCCAGCACTTCATTTGATTTTCCCTGTTCTCTTGTGGTTGAATTAAATTAAATGGCAGTTAGTATGTCCCAGCCATATGAGAGGTTTCGGGAGGCATGTATCCAGGAGGGAGAGAAAACTCTTTGGCAAAGATAACCAAAAGAGAAAAACTGTGGTTCATATGGTCTTAGTTCATTTCAAATATTGCTCCCTATTTTATCACATGCTGCATATTTTGATTTTATGCCTGAAATAGTAAAACGGTTCACTAACATTTCCTTATATATCTCAACATCAAAATATATGTAAGTTCAAGTTTCATTTGTATGTCTGTACTCCTGGCACTGAGACTAGGCACACCTCTTTGTTATCAAGAAACAGCAACATTATATCCGTCTGTACTAAATGTTCTTGCATTTTTTTCTATCTCTAGCAGTAAAATTGGCCATGCCGGTGAACATGCTCTTTTCTGAAATGCAAGCTAGAGACAAATTTTTAGATTTCACATATTTTGAAGTTTACATAGGACTGTCATGGAGACTGGCCCTTACCTAACTGCAGAGTGTCATGTAGGCATTTATTACTCTTGTATCTTCCTCTGATGACCTATGAGACAATACTCTCATACTGCTTTATATATGTGTTATAGACTTACATACTATTTAGCAGGAAACTGACAGGCAAGAGACATCACTCTCTGTTAACGTTATATGCATAAATATAAACTCTAGCCCAAGTCACCAAGTGTGGAAAGACAACATAGAAAATATGCACAACCCATTAAAAAATTTCCTTGCTATTTCTACTATTACTTATTTTACACCATCTTTAAAAAAGGTACAAAAACTCTCCTGCTAAGCAACATCGCCTAAGCCTCACTAAGTAAGGATTTATTACAAATACCATTCAGTTTAATGCATACAATGAAAACCCTGAATTTCTGAACATGGTCACTCTCTGCACTGCACTAGTGTGGATCTCAAGTACTGTCTGCAATTTTCAGTGCCTCAACAGAGGAAGGACATCAGTTTATATGCGTATGTTCAGAACAGAGTGAACAAGATGATGAAAGGTCTCAAGGTCATGACTTGGGAGGAATGCCTGAGGTCACATGGCTTGTTCAGCTCTGAGAAGGCTGAGGGGGGACCTCACAGCTTCCTCATGGAGTGGGAGGTACTGATCACCTCTCTCTGACGATCAGCAGCAGGACACAAGGAAGTGGAATAAAGCTGCACAAGGGGGAAGTTCAGACTGGGCATTAGCAAAAGGTTCTTCACTGAGAGGATGATTGGTCTCTGGAACAGCCTCCTCACAACATCAAGAAGACATCATCTCACCTAGAGGACACTCTTGATCATGTGGTTTAGTTTCAGGTAGTCATGTAATGAACAGAGAGTTCTTAGTGGTCCTTACAGGTTCTTTCAAACTTGAGATACTATGATCTCAAGTAACCAGCTTTGGTTACTTTAGTTCTTCCACACCAGATGCTCTTCTACACAGCCAACAGGACTGAAGTCATCATCCCCAGTGCTACTTCAGCAATGGCCCAGATGTGACCACAACCACCGATTGCTAAGAAATGTTATCACATATTATTCCTCTTTGATATTAGTAGCAGCTCAGCTGTCATGCTTTACCTTTTGAAGCTTGTTATTACAGTTGATATTGTTGATCACACTGAAAAGTCTACACATAAATATATAGATACCTATACCTGTATGTACAATTTACCAGTTGGAACCCACCAATAATGATGATTCATATGGAGCACACCTCTGTATAAAAAGCCAAAAGAAAGAACCAGAGAAGACTCCTCTCATACTGCACACACAGACCAACCCCTAAGCTTCCTGCCTTTCTCAATAAACTAGCCAGCTGGGTACTGTCTGTGGAAAAACCATCCAGCGTTGCTTGAGTAGGAAACCCAGATGACAGAAAATGCCCTCTGGAAGGGCAGCTCCACTCAATTTAAAAAGCACCTGGGAAAACTCACATTCTAGTCTTAGCACCTAAATATTCTCACAGAGGATTTTCTAGGTTATTTTACTGCACCGCTGGGATCTATTGCTCTACATACCCCCAAGGGCCAGAGAGTTCTTTGTTCCCCATAGCAAGAAGTTTGAAAGAGGGCTGCCCCAACATGCCAGGCCATTTCTTCCTGGTGATGGGAGGGTAGGAAATAATACGTGTAGCTCCTTTGCTCCCTTGACAGACTCTTCTGACAAGTAAACCCTATGCCATGAAGATGAGATTGATGAGCCAGCCTGGTTACTCATGCAGTCACACCCCCATGCATATTTGCACCACATGAAAAGCCGCTACAGTCTCATGGGTGATCTATCTTCACATAAACCCACGGGGCAGTCTTGCTAGATTTTGTATTTTAGGACATCTCCTCACTAAAAGTAGTCAACAGATTTTAAAAAGAAGAACATAATTATTAACATACTGAAACACTTACTGGTCCCCAGAATGGATTAATCCACATAGAATGTGCTAGTTTCCACTAAAACACGGAGGCAGACATGGATGTAAAGAAATAAAGAAGGGAACAAAAATATATTTGGGATCACTTATTCCAGACTAACAGTTATTGATTTGCCAATTTCCTATTGATTTTAATATGGTAGGACTAGCCTTGTCTTATATAATTCTTCTTACCTACCTTTCAATAGTCTATATGTTTTCAAATCCTGCTGAATGTGCTAACCCATAGTATCTTAACACAAGAGGCTGTCACTTGACGTAGAAAAACCACTATTTCTTTACAACATTTTCAATTCATTGTATCTGAATTTTATTGTGACAGCCTTAATTCTTATGAAACACTTAGATCCAGTCCATTCCCATTTGTTCATTCTCTCCCTGTTGGCATGGCTTTTACCATTGAAACACGCTAGAATGTAAAGAAAAACAAAAACATATTGGAGTGAAGTTTATACCTTTTTACAGAACAATATTTTCCACAAAATTCTAAAAAAAATTTAGTACAACACTACACGATGCTCAGACAATAATAGTTTTATTCCATGAGTTATTGTACTAGTTTTATCTGGGGTAGAATTATTCTTTTTCTTAGTAGCTGGTACAGTGCTGTGGTTTGAATTTAGTATGTGAATAATTTTGGTAACACACTGATGTTTTAGTTGTTGCTCAGTAGTGCTCACCCTAAATCAAGGACTTTTCAGTGTCCCATGCTGTACCAGCAAGCAGATGCATAAGAAGCTGGCAGAGGGGGAGGGAAGCATGGCATGTTGTTGTTGTTTTTGTTATCATCATCATCAATCATCATCATCATAATCATTATTATCGTTTACTTTATGTCAGTTATTAAAACGTTCATTTCTCAACACATGAGCTCTATTTTCTTTTCTTTCCTTTATCCCCTCCTCATCCTACTCATGGGAGAAGGTGGAACAGAAGTGAGGGAGTGGCTGTGTGATACTTAGCTGCCGTCTGGTGTTTAACCATACAAAAAATGCATTAGCCACTTTATTGGAGAAAATATGGAATTTATTTATCATGTGTATTAAGCTATTTTGCTTTTATTTACGTATAAAGTATTTGATTATTTTTGAACAAAAAAAGCATGTAGTGCCACCTAGGGGCATTCATAACCCTATGAATTTGAATTTTTGACACCTGTACATATTTTGAATTAAGTTTACTTTTCCTAACTGCATTCCTAGGAATAAGAATATGTAGTAAAGGGGTGTATGAAATTTTGATTTGCCAGCCTGACAGTAGGGAATGTGCTAATTCCAGAAACAGCAGGATATTTTTTTTTTTCTCTGTTTCAGCTGGTAGCTACAAAGTAAATGACTCTCACAGAAAATTACAAATTAAATAATCCCTACAGTAAAACCCATTCTTCGTCTGCCTCAAAACTTCCACCTTACCAAAACAGTGGAAAACTAAAAATCACATTAATTGGCTGTCTCAGACGTGTGAAACTCCATTTTCCATGCTTGAGTTCACATCTAATTTCCTCCAGTTCAATAAAAGCTGGGCCAAGTGGGAGGATTCCTCAGCAGTGGCTGAAGGGCAAGTCAGCCACAGTATCTATTTACTCACTTCGGTTTTTATTTCTTGGGTTTCTTCCATTTTGTATTACTCCTTGCTTGATAGTTTGTGTCTGTGAGGGATATATTGGCATTATTTTTGAAAGACTGTTGATAGAAAAGTGGATTAATCTATCATTGATTACTTTCCGACACAGTTCATTGATAAAACGTGCACTGGTACCAAAATGCTGATATTTTGAATGTACATTACTGATTACAGATTGCTTAATTTGTCAGGCAGATTCAGTACAGAAATTACTATAGCAAATTTAATATATAGTGCCAGAGCACTAATCCTTCTATTGTTTTTCATACAATAGTTTGACAAACTCAGAATTACCAAACTGATTATGCTCTTAACATTTTAATCAGGCTGCCTTAGCAATGGAAATGTCTCGCCACCACCTGCCAACACAGTATGGACCCACCCCACCCAGCATCTGACCAAGCAAGAACTTCATACATTAATTTGTTCAATAACAAAATATGCATTTTCAAGTGATGCAGCATTAGCATTTCCTGCAATGCACTTAGCCAGTACTTTATTTGGGCATGAGCAAATGCCTTGATCCAGTGGAAAAAAACCCCAACTAACCAAGCAGGGTCCTTTATTTCTACTTTGTTTATGAAGGTCAATATCACCGCAAAGTGTGCAGTTATTTGTCTCTCTTGACCCTGACTCTTTTGTCGGACATCAAACAGGGCAACACTGCTCACAATCCAACCTGCCTCTGCCCCTGTGAAATACCCTGATATTGCTTTCACAAATACCACAGCAGCAAAACGTGCTGGTTTTATCATTCTGAATTAATTTATGACCAACTTTCAGTCTGATTTCTGAGTCATGTTGGATCATAGTGTCATAGTAATCATTCTATTTTACTGGATATAGCCTAAAAACCCCACATAACTGCAGAAGTGGTAGAGCCGATTGAGTGCAAACTACAAGAAAGCCAGACAAGTCATTTCACAAACAATCTCTGTTCCACATAGCAGGTTTTTTTTCACAGCTTCCTCCTCTCTATCAAGCCCACCCACTCATCTCCACACTCAAGTAATTCAAAGATGTTACCAGAATGTCTGTGAGTTTGAAGAATCTGTGAAATTGTATGGATTATTTAGAAAGCGCTGTTCAGAAACAGTGTATTATAATGGATTTTTCTGAAGAAGTTGTTCAGCATTTCCCTTAGAACTCTGCAGGAACTAGAAACAGTAACACAAGAGAATGGATTTAAGTCTTACTTTAAAGCACTAATGTCAATGCAAATGTGAACTGTGGAATCTTCATATTCTATTCTTAGTATTTGGGTGATAGGTGATACAACAACATTAACACACCAAAATTCTATTAATCACAATAGTGCTAAAAAGAGAGAAATGAAAAAATAAAGAACAGTAAACTGACAGTCTCTAGAAATATGGGATTTTTCATAGATTATGCAGAAGATCAATTCTTCAAAATGCTGAGTGGGTTCCATGGTTCCAATACAGAAAAGCACTTAACAAGTACCTTATTTTAAGCATATTAGCAGTTGCCTTGACTTAATGGGAAAAAAAGCCGAAATCAACTAAACAGAATTCTGGCCATCATTTTAACCTTGTTTAAGTAGGTTGGCATCACTGGAAAGTTTAACCTGTCTAAATGTAGATTCATTCTGGTTTAAAATTATTTTAGTTGAAGAGTCTGCTTTACGTCATCTTGCAGAGCAGAGAGACTCCTCAATTACATTATTTCTTTCCTCTGAAGTTAGCACTTATGCATGTAGATCCTGCAAATCCTATTTTATCACTGAATGAGGGTCCTTGCATAAAGTTCACCAAACCAAAAGCATTTTATAGCTGCATTTCATTGCAATCTAATTCGATTTTCTAGTGCAATGCTTTCATCATCTATTTGGAAATAATCCTTCTCTTCTGTGTTCTTTTAGGCTACTCTTCTGCTGCATGGAAAGAGAAGAGTTATGGACAATTAAAATTACTCTAAGCGATAAAGGGAAATTATGAAATATGAAATTAGGTTCAGTAAGTGAGACTTTGTTAGCTGACCTCTATGAGTTACAGAAAGGCCTAAAAATACAAAAACCCAAGTCACTCTCCTTGATACACTGATTATTGACTTTCTTGTTCTTACATAAAAAGTGGTTAGAGGTGGTTGGGTTTTTTCCCGTATTAATTACTGCCTTTATTTACCCAAAGTGAAATTTCTATAAGTCAGGGACAATTGAGGCTAGTTTATCTCCACCACATTCCCAACCTGTTATGTTTTTCATTCTTCCCAGAAATTTATACAATGGTCCCAGTTAAACCCCATGTTCTGTGACAGATCTGCTTAATACACTGTCTACCCCTTCTTCTGCTCTGTAAAGGTGACATTCTTGTCAAGGAATGGTTTCTAAAGGGGTGCTTTGAGCCACCTCTCCTTCCCCTGTGACGATTATTTGAAACATCTTAGGTATTTATGTGTTTAGTTCTTCATCACTTGTAATCTGAGATCCCATGACACTAATCACAAAAGAAACTCAAACTGGAATTTATCTTTCTGCATAAAAACAGAAAAGACCCACCAAGTCTTTTTATAAGCTTTGTGGGCTCACTTATATATGAACTTTTATCTCTCTCAACAGCATCCACACTCCAACCAAACTGAAAATAAAAGACAGTAATGCAAAAGGGCCTAGTAAAACCAGTGCAGTAGGACAGAATGGGGCAATATATGTGACTCCGTCAAGATAATCCACTCAAATACGATTTTAAAGGACTGGTGACAGTAGGCAAAGGCATTTAGTAATATCAGTATATTTTCTGATTGGTAGAGGGAGTATCAAAGGACAGAAATAAACACAGGTTTTCTTAATTCTTCCTGCAGAGCACATGAAGAGTTAATGAGCGTGTTGTGTCCCACCTGAGCACCACCCAACACCCCAGATCTAGACTGCTCTACATTTACACTCCTACAGAGATACCTAGTAACCTTCTGAGACACAATGGCAGAGCAAAGAAAGATATTCAATGTTTGATAGGTGGCTAAATGTCTATTTTGCTATTTTGCTGTTATTTGCTATAACAGATTTAGTATTCTCCATTCTAAATAACAGCTCTAGGTGTCTCAGCCAAATATTGTTTTTCTACACCTCACATAGAGATTCAGGCTGTCCCTGGCCAGTCACAACACAGAGCAAGTACCTTGTACACTCCTGGTAATTCACAAGGAGTCCTCTTTGTGCAATCCTAGGCACCAGAAGCCAGTTCTTCCTTCTGCCACCAGTTGACCCAGTCCCAGATGGAGAGGAAAACACAACTAACACACCAGCACTTCACCTCCACGTGCCTGTGCAGAAGCCCCTGACACATCTGAAATATATGGTGAACTGCAGTTCTCAGTTTCATTTTCATAGCCTGGGCAAATGCTTTGGCATCAGTTATACTCAAATTCATAGTGCCTGTGTCCAAAAAATTATTCAGAAATCTAATCCATACATTTCTGTCTTGTGCTTCACATGGACAATTGCAATGCTTTCTTAGCAGGTCTACCAGTAAAGCTGATTAGTAGACTCCAAGCAATTCAAAATCCAGCTGCAAGATACATAGCTAAAAAAAAAAGGATATTTCCCAACTGAAAACCCAGCATAAATCTTTGAAGCAGACTTAGTGTGCACTTGGAAACTTATTGTTTTGCACAGAACACAGTAAAATTCTAAATTACCTAACTAAGTTCTTCATCACGTACTTCATTCTCTCTCTGTTTTCCCTTTGGTAATATGGAAAACAAGACATCAACAGCCTGTTTCACTGAAACAGGATGCTATTATAACCTGAATTATCACAGAATCCTACTGCAATATATTACTCAGAATAAACTCCTGATCCAGAAGGTTTACCCTTTGACAGGACAAATAATATCTTTAGAGCAGAGAACAGAGACAAATATAGAACTTCTCTTATCATGCAAGGAAATAGGCAACAGCAAGAGAATTCCTCAAATGATCCCCATTCAAGTCACGCAAGCAGCAGGGCTGCTCACTGCTCTCTCAAGAGCAAACAAACCAAGAGAGGGAGAGAGGCAGAGGGATTTGGGGGAGGCATCACAGAGACCTACATGTAGACGTACGTAACTTGTGCTCCAGCTATAGGATGTCGCTAAACCACCACACTCCCTGAAACACGGCAGAGCCTACAACAGAGGGTATGTGTGCGTGCCTGTGTCTTCCCACACAATGTACTACAACTGCGAGACGACAGAAAATGCTTTTCAGGCAGGCACATGCACAGAATTACCTTTGGACCTATTCCTTACCTTTCATAACTGTAATGCTATAAAACAGACTAATGGCTGACGGCTTTTAAACAAATATATAGTCTCTGACAGCAGAGCAAACCAATATGAGATGAGATTGCAAAAAGACAGTCCTATATATCTGGTATACTTTTTAGACTCATATTTTCTCCATCAGCAGTTGTAGTTGAAAGGTAAAGTTCATTTCCAAGACAGGAATTCCAATCTACAGAAATTAAGACTGTCAAGAAAATTACCATACTAAACATAGTAAATGTTGCAATTGCTTATAAGGCATTCAAAATTACAAACACCATTATTCTCACTTGAACAATTACTTCCTTCTAAATCCTTCCTCTAAATCCCCTCCAAAAATTGAAAATAATAATTTTTATATGTCTCATTATTCTGAACTTACAATCAGCTCATGTTAAGATAACAAAATGGTTATTCTATATATCTCTGTAGAAGAGAGATAACTTTCCACTAAAAATTGACTTTAATTTATTCATGCTTGACATTAAGGTATTAACTAATGGAGTCCAATTTCTCAGGAACAACCATATGAATAATATTGCTATCATTCATTTAAACTATTATTTACTAAAATCTAGTTTTGAATATATTTATATTATTATTGAGTATTCCCAGGGTTTTTTTTCCATCTGGCTATTTGACATTTTTCAGTTCAGTTACACAACCTCCTGCTTCCTCTTTTCAGTTATTGGAGTGGAGGATAAGAAGATTCCTCTTGACACCCCATTCATTACCATCCTTGGTAAAGCTGCAGAGGACACCATGACAATGAGGACACATGAAGGCACATTTCATTTGTATTTTTGTATTTGTAGAAAACTTAACTGTAAGGGTAAAGTGAGAAAAAGGAAGCATTGTCCTCACATTTTAGTGATCACCAGGTTAAGTAAACGGGGTAGAGAAATCCTTTTCACTCTTGCAGATTTCCAGTGTTTTATCTTTCTAAGAGGTCAACCAAGAAAGCAGGTAAATACTCTCCCATTACAATTGGGAATTCCACATAATTTTTAGGAAGACAATGGCACTTTTAGTAAAGAATAAATCTTTCACTACTGCTAACCAGCTACTCATTTCTTTATACTATATGTCTAATTTTTGTAAGTGGCCTCAGAGTCTCCAAGAGCTGGTAAGCATAAGAGACTGAGGAGCAGAGAAGCAATGAGGCTGTATAAGTCTGGGCTGGGTATTGGAGAGACCAGAGGGTCTCTGAATTGGCTCCTGGAGGTGCCAGGGATCCAAACAAACTACTGGGGAGACTATGAGTCTGGGTTTGGGCTAGTGTTAAAATGAACCACCTATTGGGAAAGCACGTGCCTAGATCTGTGTGTTTGTGCAAGGTAACCAGGACATGGAGATGCATAGGCAGGTACCAGGCAGACGAATTTCTAAGTCCAGTTCTTTCAGGGAACCGTTATGCATGAATGTATGTGTTTGTGCCTCTGTGTGTATGTGTGTATAGGGCTGTGGGCCCCAGGGTTTTTATATCCAGCTACCAACAAGTGGGGAGATCAAGGACCCAGGAGCAAATGTTAGGCATACTGAGTGTCTGAGACAAGCTCCTGGTGGGATCCATGTTGTATTTGTGTACATATATTTATACATGTGTATGTTCTGAAATAGATGGGAATGGACTGCTTGTGTTGGTGTGAACACTATGTCTTCTGCCTGGATTGATCTGTGTGGCTATGTATATGTATATGTATTGTATGCATGTATAACCTACTGGTGGTACATGTTCAGTCTCACTACTGGCAGAACCCGGGTACATGGAGCTGCCATAGCCTTGACTATTTTGGGCTATCAGATTTGGCAACTTCTAACATCACTGATATAAATGCAGATTCTCAAAATACTTTTTAGGCACTACTCAAATGGAATTATAAGAGTTTAATATGTCTGTGAGTGCAGCTGTACTACAATATATGATGATACATGAATTACAAGGCTTGAAGACTAACTGAAACAGCTAGAAAGGGCTACAACCTTTTGGGTGTGTGGTTCTGTTATGACATGTTTTTGTAATTCTTAATAAATAAATTCTTAATAAAACCCATTTCTCCAGGCAATACATGCCATAAACACATAAAGCTGTCAATGTGACACAGAAACTAATTGCATTCAGGGACCAGTATTACTTCTGATGACAACAGCAGCAACAGAGCGGCTTAGGAAGGCTAAGCACAGCAAACAGATTTTCTGTGAGAAAACTTAAGGAACCAAGTATCCGTGTAGCCTGGAAGCATTTTATGGAATGGCAATAAATCTCCATTAACAATCTCTAAATCTAGAAATTGTTACACATCCTAAGATTAATCAACACTGCCAAGGTCTCTCAACTGTGCAGATACTTCCCTTTCTCTCAATTAACCCCACAAAAAAGGATTTGGGATGCCAATATTTTAACTTGCTTTTATATGACTAACATCCCAAGGTGTATTGCAGCAGATAATGAGATTACATGAAAAGTACAAAAGCGCCAAGCCTCTATTTCCATTCCACTTATTGTTATGTCAGTGGATCTCGTCCTGACCGTAGTGAATAAAAGATAATTCTGGACAGATAAGTAAAATGTCCTGCTAAAGAATCTTATTATAGAAGCAGATGACAGTTCTTAAACCAATTGCATTTCTAAGCTCCACCTGGCCTCCTCAAGGGCATTTGCTTCATTTCCCAGGCTGCCCACTGTCACCTTCCCAGGGGCAGCATCCACCAGAATGCTCCTTCCATACTGGGGCTTAGGCAGCAGCATCCCACCACCTGATGAGATCCGCTTAGGAGGTCTGCCCTGAGATCAGCACCTCTTGTCACAGGCATGACAAGGTCAATTACTCCTCTGGACAAGGAAAGGCGCATTTGCTCTGAACAAGGTTTGTGAAAGAGGAAGGGGAACTGTATCTCAAACCAGAGTTTACACACCTACTCAGTTTACTGGGTAAAACCAATAATTTTCCATGGACAGCCCTCAGGTATTTGGAATACTAGAGTTTTCAGAGATGACAATGTCTTTAAATACAGTCCAGGTAGGTTATGTGAAATTTATCATCTAATTGTTTCATTACTCATAATTTATATTTCTTATGCCTCTTGGCTTCACTTTCCCCATAAAGTATTCTGTATCCATTAAAACATGTAACCCATCAAAAACACTTAAAACAGTGCCTGAATACTTCTAGGGCCCAAAGTATATTGAAGTACAACAAAATATATCTTCACTTCTTCCAAACTCTTCATCACCCAAGAACAAGGCCACAAATCAGCTCAAACTATATTAAATACTAGCAAATCCTCACTCCAGAAGAGGTTCAGAGATTACACCTTATTAAACATAAGAGGATCCACATTGAACAAAGCCATGGGAAAACAGGTTACAAATACCACCTAATCTACAACCTGAAAAATACAAGTCCTTCACTCTCATGATTGCCCCAAAAAGCTCAGAAATTAAGAACCTGGGGGCTCACAAACCTTACACAGAACCCAAACGTTTTCTTTTTGTAATCTTAGGCTCACAACATGAAAAATAATCATTTCTAATGCATCAGCTTGTATTCAGTTTCTTGAATCAGTTATATGAGTTTTCATACAGTTGTGTAACCCAAATAAAATCTGTCTGAAAGCTTTCCTTAGGAAGATGCTAATGGCATGGCTGAAATGAGTTCCTCAGAATGCTGTGAGCTTTGCAAAGCCTCTAACCATATTACCTGGCAGAGCTTTTATTGTGATAACAGATCATAATTCTTTTCTGTTTTGCAGCATATTGAGTGGCAAAATGTAAAAGTCCTATATATTCTGTTAAAATCAGTGGAAAATGCAACTATTTTTTAGGGAAAGTTGCTTTCATGATATTGTGAAAAGTAGGAGAGTCAGTGAGTGAATATTTGTATATTCACTGCATTTCAGCATGCATTTTTCTGTTGGAAATGAGACAAAAAAATAAATCTGTACAGAGGGGTTTTTTATAGCATCATGGGTGGGGTTTTCTTTGTTTCTGCAGCTTCTATCTGAATTTTATTTTGTTACAAATGTAATTACCAGACATAATGCACAGGAGTAGCCATTTGCTTTCCTTTGTCTTCTCAATTCAAAACAGAGGAAATACAGAAGAGAAAATTTTGCTCCAATGGAAACTTGCTTTAAATGATTTAAAAAAATACATATTTTATAGCTACAAGGTACTAACTACACAGAAATATTCCTGTGTGCTTTAGTAAGTCTTCTTTTCATTATCAATAATTTCTTCATTACCCTTCTTACCCTTCCTTACAGCAGGAACACAGATATCAAAGGAGAAAGATGGTATATGGTCTTAGAGCCAGGTTTTTCAAAATTGGGTGCCATATTTAGGCACCTATATATAAATGGCCTGGTTTTCAAAAGAACTGAGCACTCATCAGTTCCCATTGATTTCAATAGGACCTAGAATTGATCACACCTCTGCAAATCAGGCCATTTCTATTTAGGCATGGGCATGTGAATATACCAGAACCATTTTGAGATTCTGATTTAAAAGCAATAGCCAAAAGTTCTACCATGTAGTTATTAGGTAAAGATTGTAATCTATAAATGAACTCACAGAAGGACAAGAGTTTAAATAGAGGTATCTGAGCTGTTACATTTCTTATTGCCCAAATAGAGTTGGTGAGAATTTTGCTGGTGCATAACCTGTCTTCAGAGCTCTCCAAATACAGAACTTTTCTGTTTGTAAATAAAGTGGATCTGAATAATCTCATATACTCATTTTCTTTCCTAACTAAAATAACCTAGTTCTCAGTTTCCATTTCACTAGCTGCCTGCTGTGACACTAAAAATTATGTTAGTTATGTAACAACATGCTCTTTGTAGCTGCAGAATAAGAGAATAGTGACAGGGACTGGGACAGCGAAGTCCCCATGAGATTTCGGCTTTAGCTGCTTAATGACAGCAGGTTGCAAATGCACTTTGCTGAGCTGGAAGGCATTTGCTCCTTTATTTGACAGAACTAGACAGTTTCAAGGAAAAGTTTATAAATGGCACAAACAATAGGCAAGAAATTAATTTTTAAACATCATATTTATTGGGAATTAAGAGACCACACATAAATAAATTTTATGTGCAATTTCAGAAACACAAAAGTAATAAGAGTAACTTTATCATTCCACAGAAAATATCAGATTCTCCTTAAAAAAATATTAAAAAGACACACAGTGATACAAACTGCTCTTCCTTAAGTTTCTGTTTCTTTAAAGGTACTCTTTTACAGGCATCAATAAATGCACAGCAACAAAGATCTCCACAGCAGGATTGATTCAGGCCTATGAATTCACACAACACTGAGCTATGCTATGCAAATACAGAACCTCACATATGAAAGCAACACATATTTTTGTGATGCTGCACCCAACTTCATACATCCCAATCAGCTTACATGATAAAAGCAGCACAGCCTCAAAGGAGCACAGAGAGACAAGGGCTGGAGCGGAAGGGGGTGAGAGAGGAGGGGTGGAAAACCCAAAAACTCAAAATAATATCAGGCTGCCCCCAGGACTGCCTCAGCAGAGTCTCAGCCCTGATGTCCAGGCATGAGAACCATCAAGCTGAGTCAACACTACCACCATTTTGACTAAGGGTGGTGATAACTGAGAAGACACGAATGGGATGCAGAGGAAAAGACAGCTCAGACACCTCTGTATCTCTGTCCTCAACAAATCTAATCCCAGTATGACTCTGTGAGATTTGACAGCCCTGCAATCAGGATAAGTGAGACGGGTATGAAAATAGCTTCCAGTGATGAGCTCACAGCAACCACTTTTCTGTGAAAGTTTGTAAATACAAACTCTCTCAGCATAGAAATTACCACGTACTCCCTTTTAGCTCCTAAGAGGTCACTCCTAAACTACAGCAACAGAGCATTCTGCATACACCTTCGCTCTTCAGAGACTTTGATGGGTATCCTTCATCACTCCTCTTTCCACTTCAGAGACATGCTTGAACCAAATATTCTTCCTTCTCCTTGACTCTAAGACATGAATATTGTGGCACATTCTCTTTTTGATAGTCATATATTTATACGTTGAAGTAAGTTTTTTGTAACATTTATTTTCCTTATCACAAGCTCACTAAACTTTAATGCCTTTGCAATAAACACGTCTTGTAAACTGAGAGAAAGGATAGGGTTCAGAAGTGAGGCTCTTTTGTTTCAAGCTGGCAGCTAGCATGGACACTGCTGCTCTTTTATGGGAGTGTTTTGGGAAGCATGTCACTCAGGTGTCAGTGACAGAGAAGCAGCAGCAGGAAAAAGTTTTCTTCTGGCCCTCGAACTTTGATTTGGAAGTTTACATTAAAAATAAAGTATTATACCTCAAAGGCACAATAAAGGAGTGCCTAAAAGCTGGATGTATCTTCATGGGATAGAAAAATAGCCATCTGCGATGGTAAATTGATCTCCTCCTGTTCACTGAATTCATGCTGTAATGGGCAGTTCCGTAAAGGGAAGGGAGCTTCTGTAACCTGAGGCCCTACTGCTACTCATAACGCTGCATTTTCTTATTCCTAAGTTAAAGTGTGCCAAGGATACTTCTCTCTGTTATAGGGAAAGACATTTCACTGAGAGGCAGGACATGCTGTACACAAGCACAAAAAGCTGAAGTGTAAAAAATTTAAGCGCCAAGAGTGTTGGGGAAGCTGTAGCCTGGTTCCACTTTGAGGAGAGACTGAAATACAAACTGCTGAGACAGCTCATTGACTTTCACTAGAGCAGAACTAAACGTCCATGAACATACAGAAACCTTTCCAGAAGAGTACAAAACATATATAACCTTGCATTGTACCAGAAAAAAAAGTACATTTCAGTATCTCCAGACAAAACAATGAATCCGTTCAGCTTAACAGCTGTTGAGGGTAGGGGGAAGTAGGATTTTCATTATTTTTCATGGACAATGTATAGCTCATGTAAATTGCATTCATCATTTTTACCTACTTTTAGTTACAAATATTCCCTTGTTAGACCTAATTGACAGCAATTTCATATACTCCTAGAAAAGGGCTGTGGCATCATGTTTCTATTCTGAGGTTCCCCTGCACTTTCGACTCGCACAAATTTCTGCCTTTGTGATTGTTCTACTTATAAATAATTTCGTTATTATTGTGTATATACACAAAAAACCCCTCTTGATCATATTATTCTAAACTTCCAAGTCTAAGGAGGTAAAGGATAATAAAACAAGATACTGATCCTGAAGTTCTGAAAGAAATGTGGTTCATAAATAATGGGATAAGACAAATGAGCAACTCCTTACAAATGAGGCTGATACCAAGAAGATACCCATCTATCAAACCCTGTTTCTTTAGACCTTTTTAACAGTTTCCAGCTATCTGGCATTTTTATTCAATGCCTTCCCCCTTTTTTTTCTATCATGTATATACTTAAATTATTACACATATATCACTGATTTCGTATGTTCTTTTGATTTCTAGGTTTTCTCACCAGGGCCAGGAAAAAAAAAATGCCAGAAAGAGGTATTATAGATACATTTAACCCTTAACATAATTATTTCTATTTAAGTAAGAACTGGAGGAAAGAAATATATAACTGCAGAGGTAACCTAATAATCAAAGACTTCCCAATAGCCCAAGAAGTCTTCCCTTTCTTTTCTGTCTTGGGCTGAACACTGTAATTTTTAGAAAAATTACACATTCCTGCTGGTTGGTTTTTTTTTCAAGACAGCTGATAGGTACTGCCATAAAAAATGAAGTGGGGCAATCATTGGGCTATAAAAATAAAGATAAAAAGTCTATTTTGGTTTTGAGCTTAGATCTTCTCCCTGATCTGCTTTAGAGTAGACCTGACAAACACCCACACTGGTGCAACCAAAGGGGTGAACTCAGACAAAAGAGGTCAAGACAGGCACTTCAAACCAGCTTTTTTAACAAAGCTATTTTATAAACTGATCTGACAGCTACAGCTTTTGAGAACAAGTCTTTCCATAATGCAGAGGTATAGCCTGTGCTCTTTGTCTCCAGGCATGTTATATTCTGTACCGCTGGATTAAAATGATTGATCAGTTTTCTGTCACAATCAAGTTTTACAAGTGAAAATTTGAAAGAAATTGAAAATTTTCATTGAAGTTGTTGGTAAATATATGAAAGAGCATTGGATGATGAGCAGTTTCTTCTAAGAAGTTGATAATTTTCTGAGATATATTGGTTTTCTTTTCCTTAATTTTCAGTTTGTAGTCAGCATTTTTAGCCCTATTAGTCTCTTTAGCCCTTCTCATCAGTTCCTACCTACCTGAATTTATCATTCAATCCTTCCTTTTTTTTTTTCCTTTTGTATCTGTACGTATTAGAAACAAGTATGTACCACTGATTTCATATCTCCTTTTGACCTGAGTGGTGTCTAACCAATTCAGGTCTGAATAAATATGGATCCATAGATTTCTAGGCAATCAGGAGAATATCCCTGAACAGCTGTTTTTATTTTTTAGGACAATGTAACTTAAATGCATAGTCCTGCTCAGTATAGTTACAGTATTTTGGTAGGCTAGTCTCATACAAGTCTAAATTCTGAACATCTCATTTGCATACAGAAAACATAGCTAAATGATAATCACCGGAACCTGAACAGAACTTGAGATTACTAGCTGACTGAATTATGAATCTCTGCAGCACCCACCACATGGAGCTCTTAATTTTTATTGCTAAAGCTGACAGAGAATTTTTTTTCTTGTAGGTTTTAATTTGGTATTTTAATTACAGTAGTATAAAGCAGTTCTTAAGGCAAAAAAAAGAATCCAATTAAAATTCTAGTGATTTGGACCCTTCATTCTTTAGATATGGAATTTCAGTCCAGCCAACACTGACCTATGAGAGGTCGATCAGATTAATCCAAGTAAAAACTAGACTGAGAACACAAAGGCAAGGTGCCACTCATCTGAGTTTATAAACTGCCATGTCAACCACCATTTTGAAAAATAACTAAAAGCTACCTACTCCATTCACCAGGTCATAATCCTTGGTACATAAAGTAATTGCAACTGATATTGTAAGACTAAAGATCAAGATTTTGGTATAGAACTTGTTTAGTCAGGGTGTTTGAGTGTAGCGCTTTGTACTTTCAATCGCCCATAACAGGTAGTAATGAAATACGTTTTTCCTACAAGGCTTCAAAAATCACTGTTTAATTTCCATTAGAATAAGAACTGAAAACTTCTTCCTTTAAAGTGTAACTGGGCCTTCTAACTCTTCTTTGTTAAAATAGCACTAATATTTAATTGCATTTGCAAAGTGAGGAAAAATTAAGTCTCATTGCTAAAGGACACTCTTTTTGCTCTGATGGCATAATTCTCTGCCATAATGTACTTCACTGACAATTATTTTTTCTTTTGGTAGCATTCAGTAACTCAAAGATGATTAGGCAAGTCAGCCTATACAGATTTAAGCTGTAACAAAAGTCTCTTCAGGTTTACTCTAAAAAACTTGGTAACAGCCGTTTGTCTTTTAGATTTCAAATGGAAAAGCCAATATTTAATGTGGAGAGTTGCTAATTTGTCTTTTCCCCATACTTTTTCCTAAATCTGATAGTATTCCAGGAACGGTACAAAAAACACTAAAGCAGATGATGTTGCTAGAAGGGAGTCCACAAGGAAAAAAAACGATTACCAAATCAAATAAGAAGACATTCATTATGAGTTTAATTCCCCTTTCTTTGACATTTCCTCCTCAATTTAATTAGTCTCTCCTGAGGCTCACAGTCTTAGCGGTCTTCCTATGCAAAAGAAAACTTGCTTGCCAAGGAAAATAAGTCCAAAACTGTCCCAACTCTGCGTCAGTGAGACTGGATTCTATAAATAACCCCTACGAAATCTGTCATGTTCTCAGCCTGCAAAGTCAAATTATTAAACCTGACATCTCCATTACATCCAGCTGTGGCACAATTCCTCTCTTCCTTCTGAAATCTGCTGCATTATCTTGCAGACAAGAGAAGCACTGTGGCTGTGTATGGCTAGTGTTTCCCAGGAGAGATTTAAAGGTATGGTTGGTTGATGAGCAGATCAACATGAGCTGGTAATGTGCACTTGCAGCCCAGCAAGCCAACTACATCCTGGGCTGCATCAGAAACAGCATGACCATTAGGTCAAGGGAGGTGATTCAACCCCTCTAATCTGCTTCTGTGAGACAGCACCTGGAGCACCACATCCAGCCCTGAGGACCCCAGAATAGGAAGGATATGGAACTGTTGGAGCAAGTCCAAAGGAGGGCCATGAAGATGACCAGAGAGCTGGAGCTCTGAATGAAGACAGGTTGAAAAGAGTAGGAGTGTTCAGCTTGGAGAACAGAAGGCTTCTGTGGCTCCTTACAGGACCTTGCAGTACCTAAACAGGGCCTAAAAGAAAGCTGGAGATGTCATGCAGTGACAGGGTAAGAAGCAATGTCTTCAAACTGAAAGAGAAGAGATTTAGACTAGATATTATGAAAGAAAGTATTTACTGTGAAGGTGGAGAGGCATTGGAACAAGCTGCCCGGAGAAATTGTGGATGACTCATCCCTGGATGTGTTCAAGGCCAGGTTGGACAGGGACTTTAGCAAACTGGTCTAGTGGAAGGTGTTCCTGCCCATGGCAGGGGAATTGGAACTAGATGATCTTTCAAGTTCCTTCCAACACAAACCATTCAATGTCTACCCACACTATCAACTTTGTTTTTAGAAGGACATAGATATTTATTTTATTTAATTCAAAGTTTAAATTTTATTATATTATTAATGCTAATATGGTACATCAGCAGTTTACTGCTCTTCAGTAGATGGTGAAAAAGAGAAGACTAGTGAAGTTCATCAAGCTTGTTAAGGGCTTGATTCTTCAAACCTTTTCCTGAAGAACCTCTGCATGTCAAGAAGTCACCAAAATCACTGTTAGTCTAATGATTCCTGGTTTTAAAATCACATATCCTAACAGCATACCCAGGTCATTTTCAGTGTCTCAATTTTTGCAGAGATTAGGAAAACCTTGAAGAATACCAGTCTCAGATGGTTCAAAATGTAAACATCACTATTTTTTTTCTCAAGGAAAATATGATGATTTCTGAGGGACATAACTCCTGAATTTTGAACTCCTGTAAATACTTCTGTATGCTGAGCCATGCACTCTCATTGGCTTGAGATACTTTTAGGGGGTATAGCAGCATTTATAAACTCAGCCCTTCATTACAGGTTTCTAAGACATAAAGAGTGAAATATGGATCAGTTATTATTGCCCTGAATGTTCTCAGTAACACTGAAGCAATCAGCTGTAAAATTTTCTTGCTGGTTCTAAAATCAGGATGCTGCTCAGCTCACATGAATGTACTCAGCTGTCCTGTCTGCTTTAGGCCCCTTTAATCTGCAATATTTTTTCAATGCAATTTTACTTCTGCTCTGCAGTTTACAAATGTAGCTGTTACCAATCTTTTTGTACTACATTCTTCTGTGATGCACACTTTTGAATAGGTTTCTTTCTTTCTGTTTTCTCTCCATGGAGTATGTATAGCAGAACAGTAAGCAAAAGCAACAATGAACAAATAAGGTCTCCTAAACCAGAATTATATTCTCTTTTTGTGTCAACTTTAGAGGAACAAGAGGAATACTCAATTTTCTATTTCCTGTCTGCAAAAGAACAGATGGTTATATCTGATGGCAAACCAGTAATGAAAGTGTCTGCAGCAGTAATTGATCTTTCCACTTTACTTCTCCATATGGCTATATCCTGAGCATCAGAAAGCTTTCAAGTATTTTGTAACAACCACTCCATTGAACAGTTCATTAGTTCTGTAAACAGGCAAAAAAATCAGCCAACTCTCTCTTACTCTAGTCTTTTCAAAGTGCACAAAACACTTGCACTTACAGTTACACAGTCTTTTTAACACACTTTTCTTCCATGGATGCTAAAGCTGTAGGCATTACAGCAGTTTACTAAGAAAGCCTATCACCTCAGGCACTTCCCTAGAAGTCCATTGTGTCATGACCTAGTTATCTGTTCCTCTCTGGATCTGCTCTTAAACTGTTCACAGAACTTCTATTTTGCTTGAACCCTCACTTATCAAGCTCATTTGTCTTTCTGCAAGAGAAGTCTATTCGCTCATATAAGAGTAAGGAACCGGGCCTTATGTTTCAAACCAGAGTTTTGCACTTAGCACTCACTCAGAACAGTAGCATAAAGATGGTCTCCCAGTGACAAACCCTGCGGGAGTATTTGGATTCATGACAAATTTAAAAACAGAGATGCCCAGATCATCCCCCCCCGTTTCCAGCCACAAGGCAGAAGACATTCAGTAGTAGGTGAAGAAATCTGTATTCCCATCCAGTACTCTCTCTACCCCACAAGCATGATGATCATTTAGAAAAAGAAAGCAGGTTCAACATGGCTTTCTCTTTTACTGCTGTTTTACTATCCAGCCAGAGCCATAAGGAGAAGCCATTCATCTTGTTGCTACATGCTTCTTTTAATAACTCTGATGTCCATGCTCTGTATCTCAAGATCAGAATTTCACGCAAACAGCTCTCCATAGCATTGTTCATATTGATTTGCATTTCTACAGTCTACAAATGATAGCAGAAAGAACAAAACACAGAGAGAAATCTATCTAATTCCTTGGTATCATCATTAAAATAGCTGAGGTGGTCCTAAGTATTTGTAAATAAAAATGTCTCTTTATGCACACACTATACAGAGCGTACTTAATTTAGCACTTCAGAGTTCTAACTGATTTTAGGAGAAATTTCTTTTCAACAGTATATACTGAAAAATTCCTCAGTATTTCCATATACCAACAAATGCAAGAACTTTGAGAATATGTTCAGTCAAATTGTTACCAGTGTGTACAGGAAAAAAAAAAAAAAAAAACAAAAAAAAAAAAACCAACCTTCAGACTTCTTAAGTAGTCAAATCCTCTTGCAGTGAAGAGATGCTTTGGACTGAAACTTTAAACTTCCGTTAATCTTTCATGATTTTATTGTCTATGGTGCTCACCTTCTTCAGGAGACAGGCTGACCTAGAATTCCAAATCTAAAAATGCTTTACTATAATGTACAGATCAGCACACAGCTTAGCCAGACATAAACCCACACTTTTGGCCCCTCTGTCAGCAAAAAGGTTTGGAGTTTTCTTCAGTTTTCCCAACTGCATCTTTTCTGCTCTTCACTGCTGTAGAGACATCAGGCTGAAAAGATAATCTTTGCTTCTTTTTAGTTCTTATCTTCTTTTCTTCTTTGTGCATTATCCCTTCCTACAGAAGTTGGCTACAGTATCTCACAGTGGTAGGGAGCAGCATGGTCAGGCCATTTATTCTTTAAGTGAGAAAATATAGTTACAAGCAGTTGTCTGAATTTATTATTTTTAGTAGTAATGGTTTCAGCAATGTTTAAGATCTTGTAATTTTTGTCTCTATCTTCTTTTTCTAATTTTTCATTTGCAGATTGCAAAGTAAGATAGATCTAGAGAGTTTTCCTCACAATTTGTCAACTACTGGCATATTTCTTGTCCTAACATAGCTCAATGCTATTGCCGTGATGACAAAAGTCATCAGCAGTCGTACAAAACACGGAAAAATTGTCTTTGACACGCAAATTCACAATCTCAGAAATGTGAGTTAGAAACCAGACCTTTGAGACAAAATCTTCTCTTTCCCTTACTACTCCCTTCTTCTTTTTAACAACCAACTAGTATGTTCAGTTTTGGCATAGACTTCTTTCATCCTCCCTTTTCAGCTTCTATCAGTGACAGCCTCAGTTGGTTAACTTCACTGTCCCATACCAGTACTATGTTTGTTTCAGAGTTAGCCTGTATAACTTGTGGAGTGGTTAAGGAGCCTTTGCATATTTTAAAATTCTTACCACAGTGGCTACACTGACACTCCCTTTTTATGTTCTTTGAGATGAAAACAGTGTGTTTTAGTCTGGAGGACAGAAGTGGTCAGGAAAGTCATGATTTTGAAGTATTTGTATTTGAAAAACCTAAAAAAAAGTTTAGATCCCTGAGAATTTTGTTTGTTTGTGGCAGGATGAAGACAGCATATAAGAAATCACAATTCAGTAGTTGGGGGTCTATACATTAAACAACATGGAGGTCAAAAAATTGAAAACAAACAAAATAAAGCCACAAACAAACAAAAAACAAACTCTCAGCTAAAAGGTGCCTTTCATGATAGGTCTACAGCAACTTTCTGCCAAAAGACACCTATCATGATACCTTACCACCACTGGTTCAAATATATTCTGAATCTGTACTGGAATGCATTCCAACAATAATTGAAATTATGTATAATTCTGTAATGAAACAGATTTTATCACTGAAATATTGAGCGATTTTATTCTTACCAAAATAGACAAGTAATAAAAATGGTACATTAATAATTCTTGACTCCTACAAATTCTCTTTAAAGCCTATTAATTCCATATCAATTTCGAAATGCTTCTCAGTTAACTTTCTGTATATCACCCAACCAGTATCTTACTGCCACATATCTACTTCATTCAGAAAAAAATTCTAGACATGACAATCTTATAGCTTGAGAAATCTGAATGTTAGCTTACAACTTGATTTAAATGTGTTGGCTGGGTCCAAAATAACCCATCGTAACTCCCATTGTTTCTTCAAATTTTTAGGCAGTCTAAAATAAAGGTTTGAACTTAAGTGACAGGGATGATTCCATTTTCTTTTTTCAGAGTGTGCACAATTTCCAATTTTTGTCGAATCTTTCTTTTGATAAGCAAGCCATGAAAGAATGATGAGAATGAGAAATTCCATGACTCCTTGCCACTGCTTTCCAGTGTAGGGCAGGAGAAAGTGCTATTTTCACTTTCCCTCTTCTGATACAAATCCCAAAAAGCATGCTTCAGTTTTCTATTTCCTAGAGAAGAAAACTAAAAACTGTTATAGATTATTCATTCAGGAATAAAATGGGCAGATACGGGGAGTAGTGACATTATTTCTCAGAAAATATTTTAGCTACTTCAACATTTTTTGTATGTTGATTTCTTATCTTAGAGCTTCTGAGGAATTCAGGGTATAAACTTTCCTTAATCTTGCTTGAGCAAGTTTTTAATCTGTAAATTTAGTTGTGAAATGTTGCTTGTTTAACTTGCATTTTCAATCATAAATTTTATTCTGACTTTACTTGAAATCATTAGCAAAGTCACTTGCAACATCTGTGAAGCTGTGATTTTATTCTTCATGTTTAGTTGTTAGTGCAAAATTAGTAAATTTGTTTGCACATTAAGCTCCATTAAAGCCATTATGAAACATAGATTTCATTTGTGGAAGAGTTTAGGACAATTGCACATCTTCAGCACTAAGTTGCTGCTCTTATTTCCTCTATAATAAATAAAAAGACTGGATGTAAAAGAAGCCAATTGCATGCTCAAGCTGTACAAGTCTCAGAATGACAGTATCAGGGCCTTAAATCCTGGCAGTCTTATCTATGCAACATATTATGCTGTAAAAATTTCTCTGTATTAATTAATTTTGATATCACAAAATAAATCCAAACAAATACTTGGCATTTGAAAGGAGTGTAAATATTATTTTTTGTAAAAACTCACTGATAGAATTACTAGACAATGGAGTTTGACACCACACTAGCATTTTTTCCAAGCGCCAGCAGTTCAAGATGCTTCAGTAAAACATTGCTTAAAATGAAAATGCATATATCAACTGAAAAATGTTTTTCAATTAAGGCATAGTTATAAACCCTTTATACAGTGGTATGTTTTGCAACTGGATTTATGTTAACATTGTGTAAATAAATATAAGTAATTAACACTAGGTCATTTTGTAACTTCATTAGCTTGAGGGGTTCTGAAGAGTGGCCAAGGAGAAAAAAGGTTCCATTGTGACTTATCAGTCATTAGCAGAATACCCACTGACTCCAACAGGACCATAGGAATACATATCTATTACAATTTCACCATATGAATCCAAATTTAAATTTGAAGGGAGAAGTGTAACAAGGGCATTCAAGCGGGAGTAAAATGGCAACATTCTTCAGTTTAGACTGTAACTATCTCACTTTTAAAAAATAAAGAATAAGTCAAGTGATTCACAGTGCTTGATCTTTAAGTAGTTAATTATACTCTGTCAGCAGAGGTTAAGAATGTTCAAGAATTCTTTAACCTTACTATAAAGTTTTTATAAAGTAGAGGGTTTAAAACAGAATAAGTTACAAATAAACAGCTATTACTACAAAATGTGTTTTTTCCTTTATGTGCATGTGTTCGCATATATCCCTAACTCCAGACAAAAGCAGCCCAAAACTAAAACAATCCATCCAATTTAAACAAAGACCAATAAATATTTTGATTTAAATGTAGCTATTTCTAATCAAATTATACTGATAAGCTATGTGTCATGAAATGAAGTCTTCAAAACTGACAATCTAAAAATGAATCAAAATTGTTTGATCTTTTTCAGATCTCATAAAATCTGTCTACACATGTTATGCTGCAAAAAGTATAAGGAAAAATTTATGTGTATTCCCAAAATCCTGGGAAGTACTAGGTATACAAAAGCTAGCCTGCTTTTAAAATAAGACAGGTGGGACATATTTAATCTGGGCCAAGGAACAGAAGAGCAGGAATAAAAGACAGTCTGATATTGAATAAACATGGGACAGGTAGCAAGTCCATTTAAAGTTGCTATTAGGCTGTCTTGAAAAATAAAAGACGATGGAGAAAGTAGTATGAATTTGTGTGATATAAAGTACCTTTAAACCTATCTTTATAACTACTTTCAGTTTTTCTCCTACAGAAAATAAGCTATTCAACACTTCTACAACATGGCCCTGACTAATGTTTCTGTTAATATGCTTTCTTCTCTGGCCCGACATTGATCAAGAGAGAGCAGTCCAACTTGTCCCTTAAAGACATTACTGAAAATACGATAGAAGGAAATAGCATATCAAAAGGCAGCTGAATAGTAGATAGTGGAGTTCTCAGTGCAAATGGAATGATTGTATCAAGATATAATGCATAGTATAAAAACTTTCTTTTTAGAGATGATCCTATCAAAAAAGTAGCTTATATAGTATCAAACTGTATGTCCTAGCTGTGGAGTCTCATTTCTCAAATATATTTGAGGGTCAGCCTAAATGCAAGCTGAGGATGTATTGTATTTTTTTCCATCAGGATTCTCATACAAAGCTAAATTTCATTAAAGCTTAAATCAATTTAATTCCAATTCAGGCTACATTATATTTGCTTTTATCTCATATAATTTTTCTGGACATTATGAAACACTGTCTGCTTCAATACTCCTCATTTCCACTTGCACTCTTGAATGATTTTTGATTTATGCTAGACTGCTTGCTGAAATATCCTCAGTTATGTCTTCCAGATTTGCACTGTTAACCTTGAAAGAGTTTTGATGGAGTCACATGAACCCTTCTCATCACACTGAATAACTATAGAATTTCTTCAAAGAGCTGAAAGATGCAGGAGGTTTGTATCATTTCACCTGAACTCTTCAAGTTTACTCTTTAGCAGAAGGGACAAACACATTTCCTTACCGTAACAAGTTTAGGGGAGTTGTGACCTATTGCAATCTTATCTTATTCTACCACACTTAGGTAAGCAGGAAAGGTAAAAAACGTAATATCCTAGAATACTTTCTTCTAATTTTGAAATAGTTTTACATAAGGAAGGAAGCAGGGCTAAAAATTATCCTTGCTTGTTGAGACATTTGTTTCTAAACAAAATACAGGTAATGCTTTCCACTTTAAGCAGCAAGATATAATACATGTAGACAACATGATAAAAAATGAAACAAAATTCTCAGTGAAGCAAGTAATTAGGTGAAACACTCCAAATATAACCTCTTCTGTGCCAGGCACATGCATATCCATACTTTGTCAAATTACCTGAGAAGTGATACTATATTAAAAAGAGAGGTTTTTTCTCACCATTGTAATTATGAATATTTGAAAACAAATAATTTTTTCAGCACATTAAATATGGGAACTGATTAAACCTATCAGATCACCTAGTATGTAAAGCTTCCAAAAATCAGCTATTTCCCAGCAGCCTGCAAAGCAACTGGCTCTGTTCAGAGACAGAGAGGCAGTTCAGAAACCTGAAAAGCAGTGAGACATCTATCTTGCAAAAAAATTCCCATAAGAATCATTAATATTAATCAAAACCTAGGATTTTGAACAGATCCTGTGAATATTTGTGTCAAGGAAGCACTAAGGGTGATGAGCAATAGACAAAACCAGGAGATTACAGAGGGCAGCTGGCAAGGATGCAACTAACAAATTAGTTTGCGTTTTATAACAAACAGTGTTTTAAGTCAGCTCTACTTTCACATATTTCAACATCTGTATCGGATCAGAAAGGATCAGCCACTCTTTCAATCCCATCTTATTTATTTATGATGTATTTTCAAAAGAGGATGCTTTTTAAAGCTTTTTATAAGAAGAGCTTAAATTAATACTCTCTATCGGAAAGAAGTAAATAATTACCAACAGGCTTGAGGTATTTTGTGGCAATATGGGGACAGAAGCTGGGGAAAGGTATTATCCTGACCAGAGACACCTCCGCTTTACAGAAATTTCATCTTATAATTAGCACAGACACTAGATTCTGTACAAATAGTATAACAGAGATAAAAAGGCCCTTTAACAGTTATTCTACTCTCATTATTTCCTAATAGCTTTGCTTATCCCCAGTTCAGAACCATTTTGTTTACCACTTTTGTCCTTCTTTCAAATAGCCTTCACATACTGCTTCTAGAGCTTTTTAAGACTCATATATGCTAAATACATACCTGTTTATACTCCTAACCAAGAACAGGATGTATTTTGCAGCACCTCTGAGGATTTTAATTGCACAATATGTTGCTGTTACACATGGTTGGAAAACAGTGTACAAGCATCAAGAAAATGTGAAATTTTAGTGCTTTGCAATTCTGGATCAGATGCAACTGAAAGAGTTATACTTATGAGAGGATGAAGAAGAGTCATGGCATTTTGACATATGCTTATTCCTGCCATAAGCACTCATGAAACACAGACTTAATTAAGTTGAATTACCTTCTATAAAAAAAAAAAAAAAAAAAAAAAAAGTGACGGAAAGGATTAATTGATAACTTGATTTAAAAAAAAAAAAAGAGATCAACCCTAATCAACCCCAACTTTGTATATGAAGACACAGCTCTTAAATACTTTGGTATCAATGATGAGATAAAAATCAGGATGTGGTCTCACTGAATGTAATAACCTTTTCATAAATAAAACTAACAGTTTTCCTATACTATCTAGAAGAGAGGAACAGGCCCAGAAATTGTGATAGCCATTATTTTCAGATTTGAATTCCCAAAGTTAACCACATAAAAAAATTAAACCAAACTGAGCATTAGGTAGAACACACAACTCTCTATACTTCATGTCTGAGTCACTGATAGGCCAGGAGAATATTTTTTGAGAACTGATAGTCAACAGCCTGACCCTCTTCAGACCTTGAGTAACATCTGCTCAATTCAATGTGAGATGTCCAACCATTAGGCTATTGGTCAAAACTACTGGCAGGACAGTCACATCTATATTCCCTCAGAATATTCCATTCAGTCCGCAACCTGATTCGTGTCCTGTCTCTGCTCTGTAGTTTCAGACAGGGAGGACAGATCATTCCACACCTCAACTATTCTAATTTCCTAAACTTGTTTATTCTATACCTGATCTAGACAGAAAAAAGGAAGTAAATAAAGTAAAAAGGAAGCAATGGGAGCTGTACTGTTAGATTAATCAACAATTTTCTGCTCGTATTAGCCTTCTGTCAGCAATACAGTTTCCCTATAGGTCCATTAAAATCAATTGCTGAGCTTTTGTTTTGAAGTTATACATTTATATGCAATTTTACTTTAAATGCAAATTTAGAGGTCATAAGATCATCAGAGAAATAAGGAAAATGTTTAATATTTGTGTACCATATGTGTGCTATTCTGTCTTTGTTGAATAAATTATATTGGTTATTTCATGTTAAGAATTCAGGTAAAGAACACAGTCTAGTACAGCAGTAAGACAGAATGCAAACCTTTAAATAATTATATCATAAAAAATTTACCGATACATACATATTTTCTCATATGCATTTGAGATTTAAATGGTAATTCCTACATCTTATTAGATATATAGGCATTCCTAAGATTCTGAAACTATGCTTTGGCATTTTAATAACAGTATGATAATACAGCCTACTGATTCAGGCTTCAGTTTACATAGAGTAGCCCTCCTTCCCTTAAGCAGTATTATACAGAAGTATTACAATCTGTGATACTTAAAAAAACTGAAAAACAAGTTACAAGAATAAAGAAGCGCCCCTAATTCATTGATCTATCATTCAGGCTGAATAAACAAAAAAAGGAAGAACATATAGATCCATGTCTGTTCTTCACCGTGTAAGAGCCTGCCTGGGAACACCCCTGAAAATTCAAAGGAACATTTTGATCTCATACAAAGACACTCCTTAGTTGCATCAGCTGACTCTTCAGGAATGATGTCCTGTCTCAGATACCCCTAAAATGCACAGGAAAATAATGAGGAGCAAGGTATTCCAACTGAGAAATCTCTGAAGCTACTGCTGACCAGTTGCAAGAAAAAGAGTTGTGAATTGCCTTGCCATTTCTCTGCTATTTCTTTCCTAGAACAATAGGTGAGGGAAGAGGAATTTAATCATTCTCAAAAATCCTGCTAAAGGCAGATATTTCTATTTGCTATTTCATTTGGTTCTAGTCCTCAACCAAACATGCAGTTTCTGTACCTAAGAGAGGCTGGGCACCCAATCTATCTCATCCTGATACTCAAAAATGAAGCTCACAGCTTGAAAACAGAAGTATTCTTCTTTCCAGGAGCAAATACAAAATTCTGTTCACTTTTTTTGATTCAGTTACTTGTAGCACCACCAAAATCAGAGGAAAGCCATAAAATCCTTCCCCAAGGTTAGCTAACATACTTCCTTTTCTCATAGCATTAAAACAGAAAGAATAACTGTTTAATAACTAACCTTTTCCATGAGACCATCATCGTTCTCCATTTCTCAGCACAATTATTCTATATATTTATGTGTTTGTTATAGAATAAATAGAGCTGTTCAGACTCAGAGAAGACAGTACGGAGCAGATTTTAGTGATCCCAGAATAGGCATGTATCTATTACAGGCATGAAAAGATGGTTCTCCCATTTCAAACCAGTGCTTTGCTGCTTAGGTATTTTCTTCAAATGTCAGCTGGAAGGGTTATTGCAGACTTCTAATATAGTTTATTTGAAATGGTCAAAGTAGTGTCAAGAGGCTTCAAAAACTTTTTGTTACAATAACTGGAAAAAAGGGAATTAATTTTAGAAAAGCATGCAATGTGTAAACTAAAACTCTAACATGGTGAAATGCAATTAAAATTAAGAAAGAATATAGCTGAGTAATAACAGAGAAAATGCAGTGGACATAGTGTCTCTGAAACAGTTAATACTTAGTTATCTCTACAACATTATTGCATGAAGAATGAAAATTAAGTAAGACTAAAAAACAATTAAAAAACCACATTATTCATATTAATCATCATTAAAATAATATTACGTTGATTAGAGCTAATTTTTCCTTTTTATATTCTCCCATGTACTACATCAGTAACGAGTACCTCATAGCTGCTATCAAAATTAAGCTTTATTTTATCTTGTTTAAAGCACTTAAAAATGGTCTTGAAAAAGAAATACAATATAAAAATAATAATATAGCTTTAAAAGTTCTGTATTTTGCTATAGAAAACCTAAATTCAGCAGAACTTTTCTTCCCTAAAGCCTCATGTCACCACAGTTAAGAAATGCTGAGCCACAGACTGATCAAATGAGGCATTGATGGAATGAAGGTCCCTTTCTCTATAAAGAGCATCTTGCTACAGAAAGGACATGGAGTGTGTAGGCACTTTAATGCACTTGGTGAATACGCAGTAATTCTTATTGCTGTGACTGGGTAAGGTAGAGAAATACAGGACAGGGAATGAAAGACAAAGGGCAGACAAACTGCCAGTGAGGGTGACAACTGCATATCTATTTGAAAAGCAGAAATGAATGACAAAGTTGAAATATTATTTTAGAAAAGCATTAATCCAAAATATAACAAATAACCATGAATGAGCAAAAAAATATACAAAAAGATTGGCTTCCTTTTTCAGCAACCAGCCTTTATAATGAACTTGTCCCATTATGTAACAAGATATGTGGCAGCTGAAATTTGAGTAATATATTGCTCAATGGTGGTAAAATATGAATGGGTAATATAATGCAGTCTAATCAGTTCTGGTCTTAGTCAAAAGCATTGCTGTGGCATCACCACGGTAACAAAGTCTTACTTGTATAAAAACTGAGTTCAGGGTAGTACTGACCGTTCTGCATACCAGTGCTAAATTGCTCTTGTGGAATATCTTACAGGTCTCACTTTACAATGGTTATCTCTTTGACATAGTTTAAAATGAAACATAATGAAGGCATCCAAACAGTGGAAATGCACAGAAGAACATATCATCTACCATACACTCTTTTATTTGCTGTACATCTGGTCTCAAGTAACTAGTTATTTATAGATGTATATCCTTTATTGCAATATGAATCTGATACAAATAAGTTTTTTATCCCAGTCAGGGGAAAAAAAATTCTCCTTAGTGAACACTACAGCTTATTAATAATTTTCATCCAAGCTTCAAGCTTGCTTTCTGTCATGACATTAACACTTTCAAACAGAAGCCTGAAATCTGGAAAAAATAAAAATGTAGTCAGGTGGTAAAGACCTTTTCTTTGCCTACGGACTTCATGCATTTTAAGGAGGCTTTTTCATAGCCTGTTGAAATTATATGAACAATGTCACAACTGCCATCCTCTCAAGGGGCACACCTCTGTAACGTTACAGAACTAAACTTATAAAATTAAGCTTTCTAAGCTATTTAGGACTGCCAAGACCAACCTTTCTACAATGTGACGAACATGCAGAGAACATGAAAAAAAAGTTCATCATTCACTAGAAGTGAACTGGTACATGATCTCAAACTGGTAAAATCCTTTTATAAACAGAGGAAATCTGAGGAAAATGTGTTGAAGTGATTAATTACTAAGTAGGACTAAAGGATGGACTAGTAAAGAATTGGTGTGCCTAGAAATTTGATGTAGCCAAAACAATGATGAAGAATATTACATTTAATGAAAAATGCAGAGATCTGAAAAAAAGCTGGCTTCAGAAAATTACCAAAACAATCTTTCTCTGAAAGTACAACTAACTGCAACAGACACCAGCAAAAGGTAAGATGGACAGAAAAATACTTGCTAGTAGCCATTTCTGATCATGAAAATGCTTCTCATAATTTTAAATTAACTCAGAAAGAAGAGGCTAAAATAAAGCTGTACAAGAGGCATTTGAAATACACTGTAGTCAGCGTAAAAAATGAAATGAGATCAATACACTCCTTTAAAGAGAATGCAAAAGAAATGGGAACATAAAGAACGTTATGATTAGTTTAAAGGTGAAGGAGTTCAGCATATTTTTGAAGAATTGGGGGAGAGAAGACTTGTGATATGTGGGCAGTGTTCTGACATAAATAACATTTCAAAGAATCCAAAGGAATAAGAGAGAAAGGACTCTGGAATGCAAAATTGAATTCTATCCAAAACCACACAACTGCCACACAGTTGTGGTGACCAATTCAGAATAAAGAATGATGCTTATCTCACATGAAAAGATACAAGAAATGGAACATACTATTGCTTTCTGAGTTTTCAAGTAGGGACAAGAAGTCCAAATTACATCATCTGCCATAATGTCATGTGTTGCATTAATGAAGATGAACTGCTATTAGTCTGACAGCAAAAAACATTTTTTAATTTCAAATTGGATAAAGATGCATAAGCAAGATTCTTGCCAGGACAAATTTAACTGGATTTTAAGACTCTAAATAGGTGAAATTGTGGGAATATTCTAATAGCTTATCCATGAAAAATAAAGTTCATAAAATCACATCAATTGGAAAATACCTCAAGAGGCTGTCTGGTCTAAATCCTTCCTCAAAGAAAGGTCATCTTCCCTCAGGTTGCTCAGGTCCACATTTAGTGAAGTTAGAACACCTCTAGGGATGGAGATACCACAGGTTCTTTGGGACCCTGGTCCAGCATTTCACCAGTCTCATGGTAAAAAGATATCAAGCATGTCACCTCTGAGAAGTATCTCCATTCTGTCATGGATATTTTTGATACCAATCTCTCTACAGTGTGTTATTATTTTGTAACCTTTGGATTCAGATACAGGAGATCGAAGCTGTTGGTTTTCCTTTTTTTTTTTTTTTTTCTTTTCAGCCTCAGGATATCATGGTTTATGCAAGTATTTGTCCTGTACCTTGAAAGCAATGTCTTCTCTTTCCCTGAAGGAAACAGTAAGTTTTATTCAATTGTGTTTGCACTTAAAGCAAGATTTATGGTTAACAGATGGAGTTGATCTTTTCCAGCCTAGAGGATTCTATAATTCTGTGATATGCAGTCCAGGTTTGTTATTGCCATTTGTTTCCAACTGAACCTCCTCTTATTTGGCACACCTAAGAAAGGTCTAGCTGCATCTTCCCAAAGACTGCCAAAAGTTAGGCAGTTGTAGACAGTAATCATGTCCCACAAAGCCTTGAATAAGCCGTGGTGTCTCATCTGCTTCTTTACAACTACTTCTTTGCATTTTCCCTTAAGCATCTTGATAGCCATCCTCTGCTCTTGCTCTAGTACGTCAATGTCTGTCTAGTACTGTGGAACCCAAAGTTAGACCCAACACCTTAGATTCAGTTTCATAGCTTTAAGTAGAGGAAAAAGACTACTTCCATCCATCTCGTAGTTGTTCCCTTACCCCTAAGCACCAGATGTTGCTGGCTTTCACTGCTGCCTGCCCTGGAGTGGCTCCTGTGCAGCTCACTGTACCTCAGGGTCATTTCCACAGAGCTGCTGCCCACGCAGGCAATGCATAGCATGAACTTTTCCTACCAATACCTACAGATTATTGCATTAACCTATGTCTTCTAAAAGGCAAGCTTAAACAGCTGAGCGAGAGGTTTAAGCACATCTTGCAATGCACAAAGATCCTGTCAATAGAGGAGCAACACATTTCAAAATTAACAGATTCAGCAGTTGAAAGATCAGAACCGTATCAACACTGGCAACTAAAAATATTAGAGGTGAAACCATAGCTTATGAACAGACCCAACTGAAAAGGAAGATATTTTTGGAGCGAAGTAAAGCAAAGATCAGTAAATGTAGAGATTATAATAAATATTTATTCCTATGAGCCAATGAAGTAAGTGTCAAGAGTAAAACAGAGCAAACATTTGTGCTCTATTAACCCCTTTTACAGAGAATACTCTTGAAGCTGTGGCTGCGAACTTGGCTAGCTTGGGCTAGGAGCAGAACCTGACCAGCAAGAAACTCAGCAGAATGGCTGATCGTTTATGGTTTTCAGGTTTGTTTGCAGCAATGAACAAACTGAGAGAGTGCACCCATTATTCCTGGCATCCTTTACTTTTATATTTGTAAAGCCCTGTGTGTTAACTATTCAGAATGTACCAGCTGTTATGAGACCCAGCAGGAAAATGACCCTTGGAGCTTGCTGTGTGTCTCCAAGATCATGTTCAGAGGCAAATTGCCAGAGAGAACAGTCAGAGAGGAATAGTTTGCCATACATTTACAGTGACACCTTGAACTGGACTGGGTAAAAACTGTCTTTATTCCCAGTTTGAACTGGAGGTAGAAAAGCATTGCTCTTGACCATATCTAAGAAAAAACAGCCATATACTCCCTTTACTGAGATAAAAATTTTGAAAATATTTTTTGAGCAAAGAATGGAAAAATTACTTCCAAATATGCCTGAAGTGATGTTTATTTTTTGCACTTATTTCCTCCAGGTGAGATTGACAGAGCAGAGTGTACTACATGTTAGGTCAAAAGCCTTAAACATTACTCTGTCAAGTCTGACTCTAATATCAATTTTTTGCCAGAAAGAATCAGCTGCAATCACCATCACAAACGTGCTTTAAGCCTAACAGTGGTATCCTCAAGATCACTAAGAAACATTACAAACTCATACTTAGGATCTTCCTCATGCTTGTTATTACTGTAACTCATGTAGCTAAAAATGAAATAATTTCAATTACACTCTTGCAGTCATTTTGCATTTGAAGGTGTCATTCATTTGACAGATTCAGAGCAGGGGTGATTAAAATTTTTATTCATCAATTCAAGACTATTTGCATATGAAAAATAAAATATGAAAAAAGCCGCTAGCCCTGTGATTTGGGAAGGAAAACTTACCTTTTTTTTATTCAACTCCTTTTGAGTCTTTATTTTCCACTTAAATCTGCGTTAAGAAAAGACTGTTTGTGTATACTCTAGGTAACTTTCAGGTAAATGATAACACATTTTACTAGGTGTTTCCAAGACCAAAAAACTCCAGGACTAGTTGCAGTAATTATTAGCAAAACCTAGAAATTAATATTAATGTGTTTCAAAAAGTATCTAGCTGTCTTGCTGCACTGACGGCCAACAAGTGATTACTCTGGCTTATCAATAGCCTACAATATTATATTTTATCTCCATAAAATCTAGAGCAGCTCCTCAAGCTGAAGATAATGTCCTGGTATTTTTCTTTATCTTAAAAAAAATTATAAAACAATCCTCTAAAACTGAATTAATAAACACAAATTTAAAACATTAGCTTTTATTTTGAAAAAAAAAAATCATCTCAATCTGTCATATGCTTACTCATGCTGAGTTCTTTTTTCACTGGAGGGCTACTTCCCACTCAGCTAGTTTACAGGTACAGTTTTAACAGAAGAATGGCACTCACACCCAGACAAGCAGCAGTGTGATCACATTAGCAAGTTTCAAGTTCAGTTTACATCAGAAGTTTATTTTGCTTTGATGGAGATGTACATTAATGAGACACTAAAGCTGAAAAATCTCTGCAGCCCCTGAGAAATTCTGTGCGGAACTGGAGAGAGCTCTGAGCAAGAATACTGTAAATTCTGACAGGCACCTGTCCTGAAGCACACTGAGAATATCAGAAGAAAATGCTTCGGTCTGTTTACTGAAATACTTGTTACAGTTTCACATTCCAAATAAAGCATACTCATACAATTTTTTTATTTTTTTTTAACGGGCATTAAGAACATTACTTTGAATCAATCAGTTTGAGGAAAGTTGGAACAACTATAAAAGCAGCAAGAGAGTTTTAAGTATTTTCAGTCTTAGAAGAAGGGGAAATGAATGAAGGGACAGAGTTAAGTGATAGAGGAAAGCAAGTAATTTTAAATACTTTGCAATCATATGTCAAAATACTAAACCAAGGGTTTCGGCTACTTTGTTGGTATAAAAAAATTGGACCAGGAAGCCCTTTGAAAATGTCAGCCACTTCCTGTCAAAGTATTCTTGAATCAGAAATGCTGTAAAGAGCTATATTATTACAATACAGAAAAAAGCAGAAATTTCCTAAGTGCAATATCACAAATTAAACAACTGCACAATGTTCTCATGTTCTCCTTTTACTACGGCTGAACTCTGATACTCAGTTGTTCGAAGCTTATTCCTTTGTAATTGAGCTAATAAAAAGTATAGGAGGGAAAAAGTGTTCCAGATTCAGTCTTCGTGCAAAAAGACTGGCTCAGCTCCCTTCATTTCATTTGATTTCAATTCACTTGTCTCCAAACGAAATAATCACAATACTCTTAAAAGAAAATATAGTGAGATCATTAGTCTTTATCCAGCAGATGTTGATAATTCAACTGTAACTATTTTTTAGAATATTATGTTTAAGTTTCAGAAGCTTCCTCTTTCCAGGAAGGTTAATTACTCAAATGTGTTTATCTAGTTCTCTCACAGTAATACCCCATGTCACATGGTAATATCACTTTAAAAATAGGGCAGATTAAACAAATCCCTTTACTTGTCCTGTAAAAATATTGGTTGTGGTTTAAAATGCACTTTCATAAGTATGTCATTAATGGCTTGTCTTCTAAAATATTAAGGCATATGCAACTACAGTATTATGTTCTTCATAAAGCCTGAGGCAATGTTGAATGAAGATAAACAACAACTTAGGTCTAACAACTATTGGCTAAATCTAAATATGCTCTGAACAGATAAGATCAAAATTAAGCAATACTTAAATTCTGCTTAGGCATAGCAATATGCACTTGATAAATTCTACAGATTATTAGTGTAGTTTTCAAGTTTAATATCTTTAAACAGGAAAAAAGTGTAGAGGTAAGAAAAAGAAAACAAATTACACCATGTTTAAAACATTTAGCTACATTCTGCAAAGTGCTGTATGGTCTTATCTTAACAAAGCACAAGTTTTTGCAGGATCAAGCTCAAACCTAACATTTAAGTAACCAAATGCTTAACATGCATGCACAGCTTTAGCTTCAGTTGCTTTTGAAACTGAATGGAACTAACTCGTGCATAATTTTAAGCATAGTCCCTGGGTCAGGAGAGGGTTACCCACCACACCAGCACCTTCTTGTGAGAAAAATGCTCAGTTCTGATGGTGGAGAGAGGTCAGCACCTCTGCTGGCGCTGTGCTTATCCCCATGATCATGAACCATCTGGAAAGAGGGGTAAGAATGTTTGCTGATAATAATTAGTTGGGGTAATAAGGACAAGGACCACCTTAGAAGAACTGCAGAAATACACTATAAAAATATGCAACAAAATAACAGGATAATTTCTATTTCAGTCTAAAATGGCACACAAAGTTAAAAAAACTCCTTACCTCCATATCCAAGATGGTGAACACTGAGCTATTATATCAGAGGGAAGATCTTGGGTGAAGTAGTCAAAGAATCACAGAATCATCAAGGTTGGAAAAGAGCTTCAAGATCAGCCAGTCCAACCATCCACCCAGAACCACGACTGTAACCCCTAAACCACCAAACTGCATCACCCAGCACCAGATCTAGGTGTATCTTAAACCCCTCCAAGGACTTCATCAACTCCCTGGGCAACCTAACTGATTTTTTTTCTAATATCTAATCTGAACCTCCACTGTCTCATTTTAAGGCCATTTCCTCTTGTCCTCTCATGGAAGGCAAGGCAGAAGAGACCAACCCTCACCTCAGTACAATCTCTTTTCACGCAGCTGTAGAGAGCGATGAGGTCTCCCCGAGCCTCCTCTTCTCGAGAATAAACAAATCCAGCTCTCTCAGCCATTCCTCATCAGTCATGTTTTCTAGACTCTTCACCAGTTTTCTTGCCTTTCTCTGGACATTCTCCAGCACCTCAACGTCCTTCTTGTAGTGAGGGGTAAAACAAACAAAGAACTCTAGGTGTGCCTCACCACTGCGCCCAGTACAGGGGGACAGTCACTGCCCTGGTCCTGCTGGTCACGCTACTGCTGATCCAGGCCAGGATGCCATTGGCCTTCCTGGCCACCTGGGCACACTGCTGGCTCATGTTCAGTCAACGGTCAACCAGCACCCCCAAATTCCTTTCTTCCAATGAAAGAACAGCCTAATACTCAGCTCAGGTCAAAAATGTATATTATATGTTTTAATTTAAAAAATAAAGATTACTCTGCTGTGGTATAACCTGTGTCTGTGTCTTTCTTGCATCTTAAATAAATAGTTTTGCCTAAATTGGAGACAAAGTGCTCAGGACATAGAAAAAGCTGTTTTCTAACATCCGTAGTCTACTATTACTCATCAGCATGGCTAGGCTTCGTGAACGAAGATTTGAGAATCAGAAGAATTAGATTTACTAAACATAATATTGGATTGCTATTAGCAACACAGGAGAAAAAAAGTGATTACACTATTCACTTTTCATTTTAATTAGCAATACTTCATTAGTTTTCTTTCAGAAATAACTGAACTAAAGTAAATGTTCTTAAGAAAAGCAGACAAAAGTTACTGTTAAAAAATAAATAAAAAAAAGACCAGCAGATGAACAGGACTGACTTTGACAAGGGGCAAACAGCAAAATCTCAGTCATTTTACTATGATAACTTTATAGGAAGCTGAACATTTCCCAGACATAAACATCTATGTTTCTTCAGATGATTTTCATTGAATGTGTTCAAAAAACTCTAATCTTGTCTTTAGTCCCTAGACTCTAAGGGGAATAGAAAACTAATAGTAACAACCTTGAAGGTTACACTGAGCTATTGGAATGTAAATCAAATTATTAATAGCAGGTTTTAATTATATTATGATAGTCCCTACAAAATCCAGCTGAACATCAGTACACAGCTGTGCTGGCATTTTACAGATAGATGAAGAAAACAGCAGTCCCTGCTGTAAAGAATTCAAGATCAAAATTCTAGGTAAGGCAGAAAAAATGGTCAAACTAGACTCATTGAATCAAAAGTGAGTCAGAATGATAAGTTAGCAATAAAACATGAGGTTAACAGAGTGAGTGGAGACTCAGGTTTCTACCTGTCAAAGAAATTAGAAAGGAAAAAAAAAAAAACTTTAGAGGGAAACTGCCAGGGAATTGGAATCAAAACCAAATAAAAAATGGAAATTATCCTGTTCCGAAAAACCTGAGTGCTCTCTCCAGTAGTGCCAGTAGCCTCCAACAGACAGATCGCCTCTGTTTTCCCTCAACTGCCTCATGACATCCTTGCAATAGCCTCCTCTGCACCACAGCCTGCATGCTTTCATAGCACAATGCTGCGGCAAAAGAAGCATAGACTATGATAGCATTCCCCAAATACCCTTCTCAAAGAGCACGTTGGGAAGGAAGCATCATTGCAGGGATATTTTAATGCAGTTTTTATTTTTTTATTCATGATTTCAAACACTGAAATGGTTCTGAAAAGGTTAGTGAAATGATTGCATTAAAGGACTAAAAAGACAAGTACAAATGAATGGCTGATGAAGAACATTATGTCTATAAGCAGGTGAATACTGACAAATAATTTCAGGGAATATTAATGTTGCTTTTCTTTCAAATCCATTTCACTTCTATTCATAGCCATCTCTTTGCATTGCAGGAATAATTTGCCAAAACAGGAATTTTAAATTCATAATAGAGAACACTAGAAAACAGAATTGTTATTTATAGCTGGGAGTACTTGTACCAGAAATATGACTGATTTTTTTCTGGCCAGGGAATACAAGAGCACGTGACATATTTGTTCAGTAAAATTCAGCTGAAATTTAAAGAACATCTTCACTTTCTATTTCAGTAGATGAATAATTGCTTTCAGAAATAATCCAGCAAACAGCTTCTATTCAATAAATCTGGAAAAATGCCACATAAATAGTGAACCAAGAAAATTAGTTTTGACTGCTTAATATTAATCTAGAGGAAAAATCGACTAATCTCTGTGTCAGGATCGTTAAGCAAGCAGACATGCTTACACTGTTCAAATAGCAGCAGGTCCCATTTTGTCTAGTTGTGGATCTCACTAACTCCAAATTTGCACTGTAGTGTAACCAGGCCCAGTCAGGCATTAAGCAAGGAAACTAGCATTTCTGGAATCATTTATAGATAAGGAAATTAACTTTTCTAGAATAAACTACATTTAGCTGAGGAAGCAATAAAGAACCCATGAGTTATTCCATGTGAAGAGAGAGCTTCTAAAAAAATGCATCTGAGATAATAACACTATAACAACACAATGGTAGGGATAAAAACTATTTTATAGTTTTAGAGCTTCAAAATCAATATTCTTGCTACTAAGACACTGTAAGTTCCAGAAATATGGCTTGAAGAATAATTTTGGCTTGTCTCAGACAGAGGATAGCAGATGGACACCCCACGAGCTTCGCTCCACATCTTGCATAGTTTTCTTCCATGATATGTACAAGCATATTCCTCGTCTTTTTAAATGAAAAGTTCAGAGTTTTTAGAAAATTACCTGTGGCTACTTTCGAAAACATAAAAATGTGTTTCCTTTTTTCAGAATAGAACAGTGTACATTTCAGTCATGTATTTGTTGCTCAAGTGGTAAGTGCAAAATTAAAACCCGATACTCTATGTTCACAGATGATTTGAAACATTTATTACTAAAACCAAACTCAGGCAATTCAGGCATACACTACAAAAATTGAAAGTATTAAGCAAAATTGTGAGATAAAATTTATGTATTTATGCATTCTAAATGGAGTCTATACTACTTGAATAGATACACAAAATAATAGCAGCTCAATTTTGTAAATTCTAATGTGCCATAGATTAGATAAGTGTTAGGCTAATCTAACAAAACTCTTGCCTAATGAGTGAAACCTACGTTTTCCTTTTACTCTGACTTCTAAGAAAATCATAAGAGTTCCTGGCTTAAAAGTAAGTGAACAGTTGCAGTCATACTCCTTATGTTTCTTTTGCTGTTAGTCAAGAGAAACAGAAGTCTACATTTTTCTGACTTGCTAGCGTCAGAAATACTGGTGGGAAAAAGCAAGTGACATAGTTTAAATTACTGGTGCTGCTCCTTCAAAGTTGTTTCCAGAACCTGACCTTGCTTTTCTTATTTCTTATTAAAAATGTGCATACAATTAGTACATACTTTCTCTATTTCCATTGAGAGGCTTTAAACCTTATCAGTGCCATTCCATTGACTCTACAAGTAAAATTATTAGGAAGCATGTATTTCAGCTGTGGGTACACTGGGATACGTTTTCTGTTAATCGTTCTGTACTGCTTCATAATTATGCTTGGTTTACTTATATTTGCCTGTAATTAGTAATTTTTATTAAGCCTGATAATTCAGTCTAGCTTGTAATACCATATGAAAATAGAAATAAATATGTGAGGGAAAAAGTTTGGATGTACTGAAAAACTCCTTTGCAGTGAACTAAACAGGTGAATAGGGTACTCTCAATTTACTTCTCCAGCAGCTAACAATCCTGGGCAGATTCCTGCTGCATCTGAAATAATGTGACTTCATTGAACCTATCAGTGAAAGATGCCTTTGCCTTAATTAAGGTGCAAGAGAAACCATCTGCTGAAATCAACAACAGAGAGTTTATTTAATAATGAATTTGAGGTAGAGAGATAGAAAAAAAAATAGAAAGAAAAGAAAGAAAGAGCATTTCAACATCAAATAAAATATTTTAGGTAGGACTATCGGCCAATTAATGAAGGATGTCATTTGATGCAAGATTTCTTAAGAACTTGTCAATGGATTACATAAGAAGTGAATATCTTTGTCCTACTTAGCCAAGACAAGGGCATAGATTGCATTATCTATTATAATACAAAAACTGAAGCAAGTCTTTGTTGCCTGCACTAGCGATTTAAATGTACTGCTTGTGAGATTAGCTTTTTTTCATCTTGTAGTCTTGTGATACTGTGTTCAAATCCATGATTAGACTAGAATATAATCTTTTGGGTCTTAGATTTTGTTTAACTGTTTTAATTAGACAATACTAAACCTATATTTGATTAGCTCCAATGTCCCTAGTGAGCTAATGTAACTTTTTTAGTCACTTTATGAAAATACTAATGAGTATGTTCAGTTTATTCATATTGATTTCAGTTGCTACTCCACAAGACCAAAAATGTACATTTTATTCCACTTATTGGAAAACTGATGAATAATGAAGTTCTCAACTCAAGTAATGGATGTGGCAAAATTTCACCTTATAATATTAGGTGTCTAACAAACTGCTTACTGTGGATAAATCAGGACAATGTATTTTCTTTGAAGTTTTCATGTTGTTATCTTCATGAAGAGCTTCCATGTTATTAATTAGAAAATATCAATCTTTAGTTACTGTGGACTGGGATTAGTTTTGCAGCTTAATAGAGAAGTGAATGGAGCTCAAAGTTAAATGAAGACTGAACTACTAAGCAGTCCATTTTACAAAAATATTTCATAGACACAGTCAAAAAGGCCTACTCTCTCTGACCAACTCTTATCAGCTGTAAGCAAAAGATCATATGCTTCTACCCACAGCCTCATGGCAAAAGGTATCTGAAGAATGAGCCAACAGTAGCTCCTAACTTCCAGTGCAATGCACATCACAGGCAAAGTGAATCAGGCAGTAGAGAGAACAAAAGAAAACGGAGGGGGATGCAGCATAAAATGCATAAAAACAATAAGAGTCTTATTCTTGCAATAATAATAAAACAAAAAAAAAATCTAAAACAGTAAAAGCATGAAAATTCAAAACCAACCTTGGATTAAAAGCAAAGAGAGATAAAGAGATAAAATGAAATCTCAGGCTGAGGAGACATTTCTCATGGTGTCACTGGAAGCACAGACTGGCAGGACTCCAAGAGATCAGACTGTCTGCAGGTAGGATTACCTACACCTAGAGCACTTACCTGATCTGGACAGACCCATGACAGCATCCTGTGGAATACCTGTGGTTATTTATGTACATCTCTGAAGCACTATTTATTTCCTAAGGCTTTTTTTTTTTTTTCCCCAGACCCATACTTCCCATACAACCCTACTTCACTTACACAATAGTGTGACCTACATGAAAATAAAAGATACTCAAACACAATCTAAAGGACAGTGTAAAATAATACCTAGATGCTGATATCTAGTGTCAAGCAGAAGACAAGAAAGTAGAAAATGACTGAATTTAAAGCATGGTGGATTTAGTAAACACCTTATTTAACTCTAATGAAATACTTTATTTAGTTTTCCAACTTTACATCATTTTCAGAGTTACTTGCCATCAAGTCAAAACTGAAAAGAGTTCAGAGACCATGCTCCAGCATGCTCCAGAAATATCACACAGTCATGTGGTGGCAGGGATATTGTCACTTCAAATGAAACAAAATTAAGTGTGGTTATGTAAATGTTATAAACCCTAAACTGCCGGATAAATTTAAGATGGATAAAGTCCCGCTGAAGCTGCTGCCTATCTCCTTAGATTTGTTGAAGGTGATAATAAAACACCAAGATGTGGAAGGTTTTGTGATAGCCCATACGGTTTAATTCTGACATTCAACTTTAAACAGTTTCAGTATTTTGAAAATAATGGTATCTACTTCTTCTCTTATTTCTCTGAACACCACTCAGGTCTTCTCAAAGCAGCCTAATATAAATCATCGAGAGTCAATGCCTCAAAGATTTAGAAGCATAGAACATATAATACCATGAGTTGAAAGGGACTCACAAGGATCATCGAGTCTAACTCCTGGTTCTGCACAGGACTACTCCAAAAATCACATCACAGTTTAAGAAGGGTCCATTAGTGGTACTAGTTTTAACAACCATGTAAGTAGATTTTATATAACTGTTTAGTAAACTGATTACTTTGTGATAGCAGAGGTGGGCCCCTGTTCCAGACTGGAAGACCTGCATCTTTTCCACAGGAGATGTGCCTGAGCCACCACAGAACACACCATACTGAACAGCAAAACCCCGCACTACTCTGGCCTCTATGTTTTATATTATTTAGCCAAGCACATCTGGCTTAAGATGAATGTATGCACTTTGGGGCACAGCACTTAGGATGGTTTTGAATCCAGTTTTGAAACAAATTCCCTGGCACAACTGATAGCATAAATATTAGGTATCACAAGTTCTTCTTAAATATAATTTTCATTGTAATTTTTATGCTTTCCATATTATTAACTTTTTACTCTTGAAAAGGCACAGAAGGTATGAAGATCTTAAGAACAGAAAACTATTAAATAATGTATGCTGTAACTGAAAAGTAAAAGCCAGACAGCATCAAGAGTGTTCCAGGCAGTATAACGGCTTTATCTGTTCCTGAAAATGAGTCATTATATTTCAGCAAATCCATGGTCACCAATCTTAGTCTTGCATAAAAACCTGTTATGGTCTTATGTAACTCAGTAGTAGATCTGATAAAAAAAATAAAAATATTTCATATTGTGAAGCATATTTCTTTCAAAATGAAAGAACACCACTTCTTCCAACATCTTCTGAAGGAGGAGCAAGGAGGAAGTTAAGGAGTTGACAATGTTGAAATAGCCCATCTCTCAATTAAAACTCAAAATTGTAACAACTGTATATATAGTAATGTAAATGAAAAATAAAGGTGACATCAAATGTTTCAATTTTGTCAAGCTAAAATAGTCTAGCTCAATTGAAGAACATTATTCTTGATTCTTCCTGTTTCTGAACTTGACATTATCATATTTTGGGCATCTTTGAAGCAAAGAAAGATGTCAAAATTACAAAATCCTTCAGGAAATAGAACTGCTGAACAAGAGACTGTCACACAGCTGTAGCTACTGTGTCTTAAAATCACACCCTGAACACATAGAATTGTGGTCCTACATTCACTGAGGTTTCTTTGTCATCATCTTTTAACCAATAAAAAAACAAACCAAACTAAAAAACTTAATTCAGAATGCACTGAAATAATAATAATAATCACAAGTCTGCATTGGGAAATAAATCAATATCCAATAAATTCATAAATAAATTGTTCCTATATTCCATGTCTTTCCCCATGGCTAGATAGTACTACAGTAGATCTACAGTATCATACATACACAATGTACATATATGTCTCTTACCTGTGGATACCCAAACTAACAAATTTATCTTTAACCTCACAAATGGGAAAAATGAGCTTTTAGCTATAAAAGTAACATTATCTCCTATAGGAGATGGGGAGTGGGAGGTAATCAAACATTCCATACAACACGTACCAAAAATCCTGACCATTTTATTAGAATTCACTAATAACTCTAATAGAGAGAAAGAGAATTATTACAGTGTATTGGCACTGACCCTTTTCTCAGCAATGAGCAGCTGTTCTGTTGCACTGTTAGCACAGCCTTATCGTGAGCTGCCAGAACTAACTCTTTAAAAACAATTACGTCACCGGTGGTTATAAAAATCTTAAGAGTAACAAGACAACTGTCAAGGCAAGGAAGGCAAATAGACAAAAGTTAATTTTCAAAAGATAAAAGAGAACAAAAAAACAAAGTGCAGAAATAGTAATAAACATATTAGCTTCAATTTGGTACTGAAATTTTGGAAAAAAATTAAGACACAGTATCTTAGTATTCCTATCTGTAGGAATGAGCAGGAAGGGTTGTCCTCATCCAAAAAGCCTCTACAGCTTCAAATAAAACACAGACACTTCTATATGCACTACTAACAAGTGCAACACATTTCTGTTATGTAAAAAAACCCCCAAATACAGAGAAATTTCTCCTGTGCTAAGATATAGATGAATTATTTCCTATTAGTTGCCTAGTGAACAAAGTGAAACTGCTTCAATAGATCAAAAAGAGAGTAGATAAACATCTGATAACTGGGACCACTCATTAGGGGGTATAGGAGTGTAGCCAGGCAGGAACTTTATCTGATTCCCCTGTGCTCTAGAAGACATCTCATTTACTGAACATTATTCTTTTCGGCATCTCTCTCTCTCTCTCTCTCTCTCTCTCTCTCTCTCTCCCTTTCCTTGTATTTTGATGAAAAATATTCAGATATGAGGTTTGTCCTCACTAAAGAGCTGTCATTGGTAGCATCACTCTTCTTTTTTTTTTTTTAATTATTATTATTATTATTGGCAACATGAATTGGCATTTGCTGTGAAAGCTCACAATTTGCAGAAAATGCCAGCTCCAATTATCCTAGAGACTTAACTTATCACTGCCAAAATGAAGGCAAGATTGGCATGCCACTTGGGTGTGTTACAACACAAGGTCAGACATTGCTCCTGCTGTTACTGGAATTATCTCTGGTACATAAAAATAGCAGAACAAGAAAAGAAAATCCCTAATAATGTGTAAGGAATATTTAATCATCTAACAGTGGAATTTTCCCTTCATTGATTACAGTAATGTCCCTACTTGCCTTCTCCCAAAGAAAACAAAAACAGGAACACATTAATATCCAAGCCTAGACAATTTAGATATATGGAACATAAAATTCTTAAAAGACAGAAAATATTACTAATTTTAAATATGTTTTTCCCAGAAACTGAAGCTGGCTTTATAACTACTCAGTTTCATTTTTCACTATTTTTATATCAATAATGGAATTGAAAAGAAAATTCTGATTATGAAGCATCTGCAAGGAAATCCCAGAGTTCCACTACTCCAGTGGGAGGTGTTATAGCATATAGACCCTCTGGAAGTTTCCCAGTGTCCCCTCCCTACCTATGCACTGATTCATGGGATTCCCTGATAATTTTATCTTGAATATAGAGAATTAATTAATTTAATACCTTATGGAAACAAAAACAACTCAGATCCAACAAAACTCTATTTGTTTTTGAAACTCTAAAAATGCTCTTTTTGAGATAATGCATGGAGAGTGACATGTCATTTCAGAAATACAGATTATGAAAAGTACATGAAGCCTATGTTCTGTTTAGAATTCAATAAATTCCAACCTTCAAATTGTGTTCAAAGTATTCTATGTTTCAGCCCGAAACCCAAAAGTCTACAAAATGCTCCAAATGAAGATTGTAGGAAGCAACAAAGCTCCACAGCAGAACTGAATGTTTCACAACATCAATAAAACTTGCATATCTTTAAAAGGTCTTTAATTAATAATAAGAAACCTCATCTATGAATAAGACAATTCTACTTCTGGAAGAAAAAAATTAAATCAAAGAAATCAGTTTTAAGAAACTTGACAAACAAGACTTAGGAAACAATATTGAATTGGCCAGCATTAGATAATGCCCACAGAAACATTTAATAAAAAGGAATAGATGATCTGTGAGGCATACAACAGCTCCCTACCAGCTGCACTCAGAGGTAACAGAGTACAAATCTATTTTCCTAAGAACTGCAGCAGTCTCAAATCCATAGTAGATGTGGGGTATATTTAACACTGGTCTTGATGTGGACATAAGGGAGCAAGACCAGCAGAGCATCAAAAAGGGCTTGTCTCTAACAGCCTATTCAAGTTCTTAAAAAGCTGCACCCTTGTAGGTAGAGAGGTTGCTGTAACCCCATTGATCTTACAGAAATAAACAGGATAAAAGGATAAAGACGTGAATACTGATGGATCAAGGATCTGTGATAGCTAGTCTGCACTACAAAGAGAAAAGAACATTTTACCAGTCCTTTTGGGCGACTGCTGAGTCCCGCAACCCCTTATCAATGGTACATTTAAAAAGGCATAAAACAAAGTGAATTTGTAACACTTTGTTGAAGAATGGTGTTATAGCATCATGGAAATCACCGACAACAGTTAAATGTAAGCATTGGTATATATTAAATATCATTCTGAATTGATGTCAAGTATGTCAAGGTTATAAGCCAATCTACATTACCCTGAGAATGCCAACCTCCAACTGGTTCCCAATTTAAAAAGTGCTGACTGTCTAGGAATTGGTTGAGACAGGGCAATATAACCTTGTACCTTACAATGTATTTTTATATGCCAAGGACACTATAGCAAACAAACAACTGTGAAGAAAGAGAAATCTCAGCTCCCTATTGATTTCAGGAATCTCATATCTGGAAGTCCACTATAAGTTAACTCATCCTTTACTCCTTCAAGGAATGAAGAAAAGATGTGGCAAATCAAGAACTCTGAATAGATGTCATTCTGGGGGAAAAAATGCCTTAGAATTTGTTGATGGTTCATAGACCAGGCAAAAGGACCTCAGGTCACAGGAGAAGGGCATAACCACAATGCTACATTTGAAACTGGATTTCAGTTGACAAAACTATAAGCTGAGAAAGAAACATTCACTTACAACAGATAGAATAGCAGCCTTTACTGATACCAGTGCACTTAGTATGATGAAAAAAAGCTAGTGTACAATATCTTTATATGCCAACAAAGACAGTACTATGAATAACAAAGGTGTTACTTATGATAGAAATAGATTTTGAAGACTGGCATGAAATAAAAGATATAACATGTCAGGCATTTCTCTGAAGGTATGCAGGTTTTTTTACTTTAGTGAGCTGAACTCTTCTCCCCCTACTCAAGAAATCTTTAAAAGAGCATAACACAGAATACATAACTGTTTTTTGTGCACAAGTGCTTGATCTGCTACAGAAAACATTGGAAAGAGGTAGAATCCTACTTAATCATTCTTTCACTGCTACTTCAGAAATGTTCTGGGAACATCATTTAAGGTAAGTGAATGCTAGCTGTATCCCTGCAAATCTCTTGTTCAGTCATGGAACAGACTATGTCAATTACATGCTGTACATTTAAACTGAACAGCCACTTTAAAAGAAAAGTTAAAAAAGGTCATATTTGTTCTTCTATTCCACCTCTAAAAGAGCTTTTCAGCAGAATTATCTATTTTTCCTCTTGCAAATGAACGAAATGGGTCACCAAGGCAAGTCTTCAGGATACTCCAGAGTTTCCATTGGTAACATAGAAAATTCTCAAATTTTCACTGGAAATGATCTGATGAATTCAAAATATTAAAAGGTAAAACTAAGGAGCTCTACCTTTTCATTCTCTCCAGGTCATACACTTTATTTCTCCTGCAGACAAGTAAATTCTCAATGCTATCACTGGCCACAAGCTTGAGAGCAGCTTTAATAGGCAAGCCTAAGAAAGTCCTGATTTTGAAGTGTTTGCTCTCCAGTGATTAATGGGTGTCTGGGCTCCATGCCCAATCTGTGGAGGGAGATGGACACTTCAGATAGTGCTGCTAAGAGACATAAAGGGGAATGCAGATCTGCTGACAGCTAGTCAATGGGAAATGTCAGGGCTGCCCTTTCCCTGTATCATGAAAGAGTCATTCCACAAACCCCACATACACCCACACTGCCTCTCCATCAGGATGAGTGCTCCCACCATGAGGGCAGAGCCACCCACTCCATTAGTCTGGCACAAAAAAATCACATCAGGTCAGGTAGGGCAGTGTTCCAGTGCCAATTTTGTCCTATGTCAACCCTGACTGAAGCCCTTCAGACCAAGGAAGGAAGGGATTATCTTCTTCAAGACATCAGAGGATGACACAATGGACGACACAGTGGACTTCCTTGGGTCTGCTTCCTTTGTTAAAATAAGGCACTGCTATTACAGGGGGAATTTTGTAACAAGAAATAAACTTGCTGAGTGGAATAACTTCGCATCCTGTAGCTTTCATCTGAGATGGCTTGCAAAAATACTTATTTAACTCAGCAAATATGCCAATTTTAGAAAATCAGTTTTCTCTCTTTTGTTTCCAACTGCAAGGAAAGAAACTGAAGTGTAACTCTTCTTGGTATGCTTATTTGTTCTAGACTAAGTAAAAACAGTCACTAAAACCTCTAGTATTTTGCATCTTCAGCTACATACTTGGGGGACACAGAGCTATTTATCCAGTAGCAGGCTCTGACCCTCCAGAGCCACTGCCTGTGAGAGCAGAGCACAGGCTTTATGTATTCCCAAGACACCCAACATAAAGGAAGAGGTGTGGGACTGAAAAGATATTGGAGGACAAATGTCTTGGAGCATATTTTTCAGAGTGAAAAAATATCTGGAGGTCCCTCAGGTACCTCTGCAGCTCAATTTAAAAATAAATTACAGTATGATAAACTTTATACATGTAAAAAAGCAGAAAAGTTAAAATGCTGAAAAATATTTAACAGATTTGTATCTCTGTATTCCTAAATCAGGTTTGCAAGCATAAATCATTCAGTGAAAAGAACAATGTCAGGCCCCAAAATAGTATCTCCCTACTCTGCTTACCTGCTGGATGTTAACACTAGCAAAATGTTAAATATATGTAAAAGGAGAGGGGGAATGGTGCAAATCCTGCACTTGTAACACTTCACTCCCAAATATAGTGATCACAACAGCTTAGTTCAGCTGCTGCCTAATGCTGCCTGACAGGGTCTGTATGTATCTGACCCTACTGAAGTCCTCTGGGTGACTAGAAACCTGCTTCTACACCTGTCCCAAACTGCTCTAAGCAATCCAGAAAGAAAAGACTAATGAACATTCAAGAATTAGAACAATGCAATTGACCAGGCTTCATAAGCAGCTACAATATTCCTTTGTAACTTATTAATTATTCAATTATTACATGATAATAATATTAGTGGAAACATGGAGATGCCTGTTAAAACTGGAGTCCCAAAATATAAGCACAGACTAAAAGATGGTGGCTGTTGAGGGAAACAGAAGGGAAAAAAAACCCCAAACCTATGGCTAGTTGAAGGCGACTAGCCTTCAGAAAATATCAAACATTGTTACTTTATTGTCCTAAACAGCCATTGTATCGTAAATATTATTTCTGTAAAAATCTGCCATTGTTTCCATAATAAAAAAAATAAAAATATATTCAAACAAAAATAGTTACATGTAAATTTAATGAAACACTATTTAGCAGAATAAGTAGAAGTTACATTAAACATAGTTTTGTTAGAAATTCAGAGAGGCATTTTCTCCTGAGGTGCCACCAGTCTTGTTTCTTTTTCATCACACTGATTCTGCAGAGTATTTGCAATGACAAGCACACAGTCAGAAGAGCTTCCAGCTTCCAGCCACAAACTGGATGTCAGAGCAGTGAAAGCAATTCGAACAGGTCTGTGATACCACCAGCGATATTCTAATATCACTTGTAGAGTTTTCATAGAGCTTAAACTAAAAGGTGGTAGTCACAAAAACTATGGCAGATGAGTTTTTCATACTGGTTTTCTAGACAGCAGCAGCTAACAAAAAAGACCAGTTATAAAGAAAAAAGTAATTTATGGGCATGAGATTGTTTGCCCTCTTTTGCCAGACTTTTGTGTTTGTTTGTTTTTTTTTTCCTGTCCTCTCCTCTTCCCTAGGTGTAGCATGCATAATGGTTAATATACTATTACATTTTTTTGAATATATTTAGCACTGGAACATGGAGCTAGAAGTACACTACTGTTCCAAAAAGCCTTACTGTCAAAAGAACAAAAAAGGTAAATCAAAGGAAACTCCTCAAAAATGTATAATAATCCTGAAATTCAAGCTTTAAATATCTCGATCTATAGTTCCTTCATGATTCAGCAAAAAGTTAAAGTTTTTTTAATTGGTGGGGAATTATTTTGCACTACTCAGATGAAAATCCACCACTGGGGTAAATTTTCTAATTCTAAATGAGATGATAACCACTACTTCTGAAGAGCATTATGATATCTGTCACATCAGAAAACAAACAAACAAACAAAGAAAACAAAAACCCAAACATTTAGAGAAAGTGGAACCATGGCACCACAGTCATGACTCATATGGAACTATAAAATTCAACACTGTTTAAATAAGGAGTGAAACAAAGTTCTCTACTCAGATAATTCACAAAGAAATAAAAACTTTATATTCTTCCTTTTGCATTTCAGTGCTGAATTCACAAACCAAATATTGAACTATTTTTTTTCATTGTTCATTCGAAACTATGCGAGAAACTGATTCACTACATGAGGGTGAGAGTTCAAACAGAAGTTTTATCTCTCTAACAAATAATATCCTAATGTACTGCCAAGATTTTCAATCCTTATCTCCAATTAGGTTGCTCAACACAGACATATGTAGTTTTAAAATTACAATGTAGCTGAAGAGTTCCTGTCTTCAGCTGTTTTTCAGAACATGTTCACTTTACACAAAGTATCCACAGACATCTAAAAAGGTTTCACAAAGGCAAAATCCAAAATTGTCACAATTTCTTCCTCTTCCTTAGAACAGACAGCATGGGAAATGTATCACAGGAGCAGCACCCAGCATAGCTGCTGTCAAATGCTACCACTTCACTCTGCTGAGGTTAAGGAAAAAAAAAAAAAACTATTAAAAAAAGTACTTCTACTTTAAATATAAAATTACTTAACTGTTAAAGAAAAGTTGACAGGAACTAGTGATTTAATCAATTCTGTTCGCAAACAGAGAAACAGTATCTGTAAAAATCTTGATCAATCTTATTTTCGCTAGCTCCTATGGGAGTAATAACGCAAAGGTAAAATGAAAAGAAAGCAAGCATGTAAAGTTCTATTGGAATTAACTTTTTAATTATTTTTAAAATTAAATATCTCTTCCTACACTTACTTCAGTGAAAAAGGTTACAGTGTTGATATTACTTCTATTCATACAAACCTTTGACATCTCATTTCTAGTGCCTTGCAGTTACTGTGCCCAGTAAGAATGCCTAAAAAAACACTGATTTTTTTTTAAACTATTTTTAGAAGATCAATAAACATACATACTTGTGATATGCAAACATTAACAGGAACATAAAAAGAAATCCAAGTTGGGCTAAGCTGTGTAGTAAGTTTCCAAAATTGACACACACGAAAACGGAAAAAGAGAAAACCACATTTATGGGTAGAGGTTGGTTTCGCCCTAGGCAAAATAAATAAATTATAGGAAAAAGAATGTTCATATGACTGACACTGAAGGAAAAACAGTGTTTTGCTTAATTAACCAGAAAGTCTCTGCAAGAAAAATGCAAGTTACTTGTCTGGATTCAGTATTTTAAAATCTCTTGATAATCAAAATAATACAGCAGTTCTAGAACTTACCCCTTCCCTTTGAAACTGTATTTCAGTTGAATTTTTTTCCATTTCTTTGTTAAAACAAATCTGATATTATATTTCCCCAGCTGGAAAACAATCCTTATGTGGGATGCCCAGCTATTTTTGAGGCAGATGAAGACATAATTCTTGTCTTCGGCTGAGGGAAAAATCGATCATTCTGATGAGAACTACTACATGGTTTTCAATAATGTGCTTTGGAAATCCCACAGGAAGGTACTCTTGAAAAGAGATTCATTTTAAATTATGCACAGCCATATTTGTTCTCCAGGTTCAAGTTTTGGTCATAAACCTTGTATGTCACTATCTTAAGAGTCTGAAGAAGCATTGACTCAAGAGTGAAATTTACAGTTTTCAGTTGAGATAAAAGATTGTCTGTTTATCATGAATCATTGAATACTGCCAGTCATTTTAATTAACCTGGACAGGTAAAAATTGTACATAGGATCATTTTCTTTGGTGTCTATTCAGAGGTGCAGTTGAAGGTTAAGAACCTTTACACTTGAAGATGTAGTCACATCAATATGTATATGCACATTTGTCTGAACTACAATTGTTCTCTCATGTTTTGGTTTTGTGTTGTTGATTTTTTTTTCTTTTTGTTTGTTTGTATGGTTTGGTCGATTTTTTGGTGGCGTTCAGGGGTTTTTTCGACAGTCACATCTTTCCTCCCTTCTACAGGCAGTTCGGTTGTACAAGGCCTACGGTTCTGGCAAAGATTAAAGCAGTTATATCACAATCAGCCTTCAGGAATTTTCATTTGATTTATGGATGGTTTCTCCCATGCATATAAGGGGCTCTACTCACAGATTCTCATATAGGAGCACCCACTTGGATTCAAAGCAGTATCTCCAATACTACCTACCCTTGTGTCACACAAACTCAAGACAGAAATGACACCAAATACGATACACAGCAGCAGTTTCTGCCAGGTCAATAACAAGTTGTAACATTTACTGGAAAGAAAGGCAGTGCAACTACAAGACACTACTAAGGTAAGCAGATGTACAGTCAAGCTCATTGCTATTGTTTCTGAAAGCAGAGAGGATGGGGGGAAAAAAGAGATGTTTTAAAAAAATAGTAACAAAGAAAATACTAGACACACGGAAAGGCTCACAACACATTGCCTAGGTTAAGAAAGGTGAAAGTGGTGAGAAACAGAGCACGTTCCTAGTGCAGAATAATGAGGAGAGATTAGCAGTACAACCACAGCCTTCACTCCTCCTTGGAAGTAAGAAGCTGTGACAATCTCTGAATTAGGTTATATACCTGTTCTTTCCAGGTCACAAGTATATTTAAATCATACATTACAAATGTGGGATAATATCACCGTTATTTGGAATAAACTCCATGAGATTCAGGTTAGAAATAACTTATTAAATATAACTTGCAACTGTTAAAGACATTTTTACACTGCAATCTCGGTTCCTCTACCCCCTCTAAATAGGTTTATACAGTTGCATCTTACTCCCTAAATGGTTAATTCAGACCATTTTATCCTTATAAAGCAGACCTGTCTTCCTAATTAACTATTAAAACACTATAGCATTGTCCTCAGTGGGAGCCACAACAGAAACCCACTTAGACAAGCGGTGTCCCAGGTATTTTACTGTATTAGAAGGTTGTCAAATTAGATCAAAATCAGATCCTCAACCTATGGACATGTGGGGAACTCTGTATCATTTCAGTCCTGATCTTATCCAATAAAATGGCCAGACAGGCTAAGGCACATGACACGCTGGGAAAATAAATAAATAAAGGCAATAGTGCACATATGGTCTACCCAGCACAGCCCAGCATAAGTTCTCCTTTTCTACCTCTGAGATCTTTCTGAGATAACTGAGAAAATGCTCTCCCACAAGATCCCACAAAATTTCACAGGCACACTCTTCTCCACATAAGAGAACTGAGAGAATACAGTGGTTTGGGGATTTTTTATTTGAAAAGCTCTGCACTGCAACTGAAAATTTTCTCCTCAAATCTAGAACATGGAATTTTATCAACTTGAGATCTAATGAACTATCTTTCCACCGTTTAATAAATGATTACCTAATTTAAAAACTGAAATGCTCCTTTTAGACAAATGGTAGCAAAATATTAAAATTGTTCATATCCACCTTCTATGTATGCACTTTTCTAATTTATTTTTCCTGTATAATTTTCAATTAGAAATGATGCACTGGAAGGACATCCCGTTGCTTTCTTAACAGACGTATCAATAAATATTATATTTATAATTATCACAGTGTATTATAAATCTCCCATTTCAACTGATAACCGGGCATCTTTTGCCAGGTAGACTAGCAACTCAGCTTCAAATTTGTGTTTTAAAAATTTACTTTAAAAGTAAGTCTTTTTATGACAGCATAAACCAGCCATAACATATCCGTAACAATTTCTGGCCTAGCAGCTATATAAAGAGAATAACAAAACCAATGAGAATCTGTGTGCAAATCTAAAGTGTTTATTCAACTGATTTCTTTACTTGCAAAGATCTGCAGGTATTATGAAAACAAAGAAAGCAAGAATTTTACAAGGCATGAGTGACAAGGTGAGAATATCTTTTAGTTCAATTATTGTTGCTGAGTAATTTAGAAGTTAAACGGTCATTCTGTACTGGTCACTATTAATAAAAAATGCAAAGATACTTGAATGGATTGTGTTCACCCTAAAAGAAAAAAAAAAAAAACAAAAAAACGTAAAATTGTCATTCTTGCAAAATTTGTAAAAATACATTGGAAGAGAACTGAAGAAACTCATTCACGTGTTCCCCTTCAGTCTCGTCACTGCAGGAACCAAAGGGGGCTTGCACTACGTGCATTCACTGTGTGAAGGACTCTGCACTATCGCACTGTCCGAATGGTGAACCGTGATGCAGACCCCGGACTGCCGAAACAGCTCTTTGGCTGTCATCACCTTCTCTGACGGCTCTTCAGCTCCCAGGAGGGAGAAGGACAATGCGGTGAGCAGCCAGAAGCTCTGGCTTGCCAGAGGACTGAACATTCCTGATCTCCCCCCTTGCCTGACAAGGGCTGTATCCGTCAGGCCATTACCATGTGAAAGATATAAGTGGGTTTTCTGCTTGTGTTAAAAGCTTAGGATGGAAGAGCAAGGCTTTATTTTGAAAATGTGAAGCCAGGAGTAATGTGTCCAAGCTCTAGCAAGTGCAAAACAGAGAGATATTGCCAAAACAGCTTTAAAATAGTGAACAAATTAGACTTTAAAAAAAAATTTCTAAAAAATGTGTTACAATTCAGCATCAAAGACGTTGATACAGTTCTGATAATTTTCAAAACTGATTGACTGGCATTTTCTAGAAATGTTACTGCAAAGATGGACCCACCTTCCTGGATCTAGGGCCAAATTTCCCAGGAACAGGTCCATTACCATAAAAGCCAGGAAAACACTTATGTAAAGATGAAAACATCATCCAGCTTTTGAGTTCAGAGAAACTTGTCTCAGGTAATGTTCTATATTTCCATGGTTTATCTGCCAGGGAAAACACCGTCACCACACAATTACTCTTGTGGCATAGGCACATAAGAAAGGCAGCTCAGTTTGCACAGTCTTAAAAAGTGGGTAGAAAGATGAAGCAAGAATCTTTATACTCATAACACTTCCTATTTACTGTCCAGGGGAATGAATTATTCTTTCTATGAAAGTGATTATGCCTGGACCATAAAGTAGGAAATTAAGAAACAGAATACTCAGTGTCTTGCTTGCATTTCAGTAACTGCCTCCTCTATAAATGTGCTGTTCTTTTTCAACAGTTCTTATTATTCTATTCTTATTCTAATGTGTACTATATATAATATAAATATATTATATAATTATAATATAGCTAATGTTATATAGTGTTATTATTATTCTATTGTTATTCTAATAAAGCCTTTTAATTGTCTCTATCAGTTATGTGTATTTTCCTACTCTTATGCAGAATTTAAAAGAGTGAAAAATATATAAGCTTGAGTTTTTGTCAGTAATGTTTCATGGGTGAAACACTTCTCAAAAAAAATTTTCCTTGAAATATATTAAAAAGTACTTCACATGTTCACTTATATTGTGTAACACTTTATTATAGAATTTAGATATCTTACCTTCTTATTTGTGTAACTTACCTTCAGTTCTATCCATATACACAAATTATATTTAGCAAACTAGAACTACATTATCAAGACATAATATCAACAGCCTCAACACTCTACATTCTCTAATTTAAGAGGAAAAAGAAAAGGGTAGTAGTTCAGGTTCTGGCTCTATAGAGTCACAGGTAGAATACCTCACTGTCATAGAGACAGACTATCCATTAGCCAACATCCCAAGTTGGGGAGGAATACCAGCACTGCAATCTTACCCAGGAACAAAATGACAGCCAGCACAACTCCCAGGCACAAAGGGAACACATTCCCTGTGTGAAACTGGGCTGAGAAGCCTTCTGCTCTCACAAAGCTAGAAGGCCCCTCTACAGCTATGCTGAGCAAGGAGCACTCTTAGACTTTTTAATTCAAACTGCAAGCAAACAGCACAGGGTTTTGGTTTTTACCCTGTAGATTACACAAGAGGTGGAGCTGGTCAGCACTTGTCAAGCACACATGACCACATCTGGTCAGTGTGATGACAGGGACTGCTGCAGCGCAGAGAGGAACCCCCAGGCAAAGCCCTCTGGCATCTGAGATACAGCCTAGCAGTAAATGGAACTCAGCTGTGTAATACATACGCATGCAAGTATATGCACACTAAACAACAATACGAACAATTCTCCATTGTTTGCATATTTACCTAGTGCTGCTAGGGAACACTTTCTGGAGGGAGGGAAAAAGTGTCAAACAATTTGGGCTTTTCATATTTCTCCTTGATGCACACAATGTGATCCCAACCGTAGTCTTTATCTGGGAGGACACAAATTCACTAATTCATACATAAGATGCATTTTTCAAGCATGAGTTTCCAACAGAAATAGGGATTTTCTCCTACTTTCATCTTCTTAATGGTAGGAAGGCAGCAGACATCAGTACAGAGGCTTTGTTGCAGACTTCACAGACTTTGTGCGAGTAAAAAAGGTGGACTTTCCTACATCTTCTTTCCCCTGGAGTTATTTAACAAATATCTTTCCCTCATCCCTTGTGAGACAGACAACTCATATTTGGTTAATGTATCTCTAAAAGGCAATAAAAAAGTGTCCTACTTTAAGCTAATTTAGTTCAAAATTGCCACTCAACTTGTACTGGTGTGCTTATTTGCAGTACTTGACTAATTGACACAACTTTATAGGGCTTAGAAAATATATTTTAAACTATCCCCTTGGAGGAGGGAAATTAAAATTAAATCAAAGATTGCAAAAATATTATGTCAACTTCTGTTTCCACAAGATGACTCATTTAAAAAGTTAAACTGTGTAACACCATCATTGTCAAGAAACCCTCATGTCTTATAGACATAGCTCTGTTAAAATAAAATAACATTAAATTAATAATCCAATCAGTAAAGGTGTTTTTATCCAGCACCATGAAGTACCCATCTAACTCATTCTACCTCCCTTCCCACACAATTCCCCAGTCAGTAATGAAGAGGAGAGATAAAAGACCTTGAATTCTCAAGGCTGTAAGGGAAAGTTGTTTGGTTTCCTTATAGGGGAAAAAAGCCATCTGTATACCTACCACGGAAACAGCAGGCTATTGAAGCAGAAGTTTTCTTCTGTTGTCCAGATAACACAAGTGTCCTTTTACAATAATTTTATTTAGGAAAAAATAATGATTCAATAATATAGAGATAAATAATACGTGTACCGTTGGCAACAGACAGAACAAGGAGAGGACACCTAGTGGTAGTCTGTGATACTCAGGGTCGGTAGCATGGAAGCAACATATGAAATTTTTAATGCAGGACCTGATTTGACGAAGCTCTTACACACTTAATTTTTAAGCACTTTAGTAAGACTTAGCACTCCTGCACGCTTGGGCTTGAGCTTTTAGGAATCAACATCACTCTATTATCAGAAATAAAATAGCAAAACCAAAATATGATATGTCAGTGTGATATGCTTAGAAACATGTTTCTTTAAGCACCAGTGCTTTATCAACAGCTAGAATGGATAGCGACACTTAGGTTTATGAGTCTCAAAAAGGTTGGGCAAATTGAAAACCAGATTTCAGTACAAGTTAAACCAAATTAAGATATGGGTGGTATTTACAATTTTTGCATATTTTACTACATGATTTTTTGAAAAACATAACCTTTATTGCCCATCTTGCAATAAGCATTAAATAATTTTTAGAATTGCTTTAGTTCTACATAATCAAACATCTGAGAACAAGAAAGACTTAGAGCACATTTTTAGAAAAATCAATTCTATTTATTCATACATTTACTAGGTCTTGTCCTATGATTAGAATATCTGCAAGCAGAACTAATGAAGTCTAAGTTTTAAGCAGCTTTTGGAAAATATTTTCATTTTAAAGCATCAGTAAAATAACAGTATTGACAACTGTAAAAGAAAGTGGCATATCATTTGACATGTAATGATGAATTTATTTGTAATTGTTTATATCTTTTATTTTTAATTGTTCATTGATCTATGAGCATATTTAGGTAGGAATAAATTACTAATTGCATGTAAATCTATGTAAAACATTCAAGGGTCAGCAGTTTAGTCAGTTTCATAAAACTTAAAGTAAATAAGACTTAGGTCCTATACCTCTTGTTCAGTATTTTTAGGAATCTAAGCTAAAAAAAATCCAAAACAACCCCCCTGTCACAAATTACTGCAAAAGTACAAATTCTGTAATTATCAATTTAAATATTTTTTTTTTCTTGCATGTTATAGCATATAACTTAGCTTAAGTAAGTATATGATCTATATGTCAACAACTGAGCTCAAAGGAATGGAATATTAGATATTGTAGCTCAAAAGCAGTTTTAGGAAAGTATGCATTTGCAAACAGTAAATTATTTTCTGCCAAGATAACTCCTGTCCTTTTCTTACAGTTTTGCTTCCTATTTCCACTGAGCCATTCATTTGGATAAGCAATTAACATCAGACTGATATGAATACATCAATCAGATTTCATATATATTGCACCACAGGCTACAGCTGTTCTGTCATAACACTTAATGCACAGAAAGCTTCTGCAATGCATACGTTATTTACCTCAGTATTACTCTATGTGGCTATTAGCAGCTTGATCCTGATTTAATTGATTTAAATTATGTGGAAAAAAATAAAGGAACCATGTTTCACCAGTGTCATATAAAAATCTTTAAATTTTTAACTATTCATCCTAAAATTCAGGATATTGACCTTGAAACTGAAGTCTTAGTGATACCTAAAAGGAAAAGCTCAAATGAAGTCAACCTCCTTTTTCTCTTTGAGGATGTAGAAATACCTCAAAGGGATAGGTGCCTTATCATACAACTTGATTTGTTCATCAATCAGTTTTCCATGAAGGATCCTCTTGGCATGTTATAAAGAATGAGTTTGCTGACTGTCCTCTCAATATTTTTGACAAAATGTTCACTATTATGGATCCAAATACATATATTTCAGATTTACCTGCACCACATTCAAAACCAATGTCAGCCCCTAAGCAAAAAGTATTAAATGCTTTTAACCACACCCAAACAGGCTCCAGTTCTGTGTCAATAAAAATTAGTTAACAGTTGCTCTTTTTTGTCCATGTCCAGACACACACATATGGAGAACATGAACGTCAGCAGCAAAGTCTCACTGACTACCCCTATGGGATCATCCAGCCATTATTTCCCAGTTCTGCAAAGGTCACCCTTACCCAGATTGTTTGTTTGTTTGATTGAAAATATTTTTATAACACACATTTTCTCCAAAGCCATATATGACAATCCATGACCTTCTTCATTTCTGATCTCTGTAAAATGCTAAACAAAAATAAGAACAGACCAAAAAAAAGCCCTTTTTTTTTGCACAGATTTCATTTATCAGTGCCTGATTCAGACTCTGTATTTATATCTGTTCCTGCATGTGAGAATCTTTTGAAAAGCACCCAATAAGCTTCTCACTGCTCTATTGCAAGTTCAAAAAAACCCCAACCAAACAAAACAACCTTCCTGAGGACATATTTCACAAATTTTACTAGTGGAATCAAAGGTGAAGTTGCAATCAAGCAGCCATTAGCTAAAGATTCAACGGACAAAATACCAACTACTGCTGGCTTGGACTACACCCACTGGTCACTTCTAGTCCCACTTGTGGCCAATTCAACTATTTTTATTTAGAATACCTGATTTCTCTTTGACAATATGCAGAAAGGAGGAAAAAAGGGAATTCATTTCTCTGCCTGGTAGGCATTTATAGTGGCAAGCTCATAATTTGAGCTGCCAGAAAATAATGTCATTGAACACATTTCAGAAGGTTGCCTCTTTGTAAAGCACAGAGGAGACAAAAGCATAGCTTTATGGTAGAACTGCAAAATATGCTTAATCATTCGCCTTAGTTAAACCGAGCACAAAACTATAGTGCTCTATTTCTGTGCAAAAAAACCTATTACATTGCTTTACAGAGAGACAAAAAGAAGTAGAATTTACAAAACAAAAAATAATGACCTGTTTCAGGGGTTATTTTGAGAAACAACTATAAATTTATTTATATAGACTTTTGGTACTTAGGATGATCTAGAGTCATGTCCCTTTAAAATAATCTGACCTAATTTGTGAAATGGAGCTGCACTTAGGTGTCTGTTAAGACAGAAAGTGCATACAATACTGGAGATTAGCAGTAGAAAAAGCACAAGAAATGGTATCAAATCTTCCCTCAATATTGATTTAATTAAATAAATATTCATCAAATCAATTTATGTAAATCAATTTTAATAGCGCTTCCATGATAATGCTCTTCAAAATAATTCTCATTATGCTTACTTGAAGAAAGTTTTAGAAAATAGCAGTGTTTTTTCCTATGGTTTTAACACTTCTGTTTAAAACATTATGATATTTAGAATTACAGAAACAAGGACAGGCAAGTAACAAAATGACTGAATCATGGTGGTATGTGCCAAAGCATTAGACACTTCCTAGCCCTGAGTATACCAAATTAGGGAATGCCATAATTTCCTGGAAAATGCAGCATGCCAAACTGGCAGGCAGCATAACATCATGTCTGGAAACAGTGGAGTTGGCAGTTCAGAAGACAATGACTCAAAATTTGGACTACTCATTTTTCATAAAGAAGGCCTGTATTTAATATACTCAGACTATATACAGCCTTCAAACAAGGAGAATTCTAGGAAACCTACTCAATAGCATATTATTTAAATTTCTCCTATAATAGAAAAATATGAACATGTATTTTAAGTTCTCTTGACTACAAGAGTATTAACTTAGTAAGTTTAAGTTCTAGTCACCAAAATCCAATGCAGATTTAGGTGTTTGTTGAAATTCCTAGTATTCTCACTAGGAGTTCATCCATCCTAATTGTGTTGATGGTCCCAAACATATTTTGGTCTCTGTCATTAGCAGGGAGATGATGGTTAATCTGTGCTATTTTTTTCCAAAAAGGCCTTTCCACTCACAGCTGTTTGTAATTACACCAACTGGTGAGTCAAACCTCTATTACATTCTTGTTCTTGTGTACCTCTTCAGAGAGATCTGACCAGTATTCTGTAGAAATAAGATCTTAGTGAATGATGTTATAACAATATAAATCTTACCTCTTCCCACTGGTGTATGTATCTAATCAGTCTTGAAAGGCGCAATAAACGTAACAGGCTGAGGATTTTTGTAAATCTCACAATACGAAGTGCTCTTGCTGTCTTGTAAACCTCTGAATCCATTCCTTTTTCTACAATGAGAAAGATATAATCCACTGGTATTGATGAGATGAAGTCAACCACAAACCAGCTTTTTAAGTAATTCATCTTGATGATTTTAGGGTCCAGTATGATTTCAGAGCTGTCTTCATTTACAGTCCCAGTTCTAAAATTCATGATCAAGTCCAATAGAAAAACAGTGTCTGATGCGACATTGAAAATAATCCATGGTGTTGTTGTTTGTTCCGTGAAGAATGTGATTCCAACAGGTATAATGACAAGGTTTCCAACCATCATTATGAGCATGATTAAGTCCCAGTAAAACCTAAAAAAAAAGGGAAAAAACAGAATGGTTGATGAAATGTGGTAAAACACACCTAAAAAAATGGTCTCTGTCATGCCATCAACTTCACCTCCAGATTTTGTTAATGCTAAGAAAGTTCTCATTGTTTTAACCTGTTCAATATATCAGTAAAGACAGACAGTAAAGACAAAGTAATACATTTCATTACGTGCCTTTCTTTTCAAGAATATGCATCTAAAATAAGAGAGTACTATGGCTTATGATTCCATGGCATATTACCCACTGAGAGGTGTGCATGTGTGACACTCAGCAGACTTATGTATACTCATGTCAAAACCTCTTGTGATGTTATATAGACAAAACTGGTGTCTTCAGCCAATCAGAAGTGCTTTAGCAATGAAACAGTTTTTTTAAGACTTCTGTCCAAATGCAAAGCCAAATATCTAATGGATAATATATTAAATGTTAGTATCTCTTTGCAAATGTACTCATACCATTACAGTGCTGGAATAAAATTACAGGAAGAAAAAAAAATAGAAACAGTAATTAGATAACATCAAAACCTTCATCCACTCTTTCAACCTTAATTGAACTTCCATGTATCTCATAGTCTACCTTCTCTCAGAGTTAGCTTAGAAGTTTTAGCAAGAACAATTGCAATTTGCATAGCATAGAATGGGTACTTCATTTCACTATTTTACTCAAGAAGTGTCTAAAGCCTCCCCTTTAACACTGTTAGAATGCTGCTAATCACACTCGATACAGGTAGAGAGCCAGATTCATAACTTTAGTATTTATTGTAGGAACAGTGAGTAAACCCACCTCTTACACAGATTATATATCCTGGTGGAGGATTTCCAGGGGATGGTAGTATATACCTGATTGTAAGCAAATTATGATAAACCCCAAATGTTGAATTGTCAAAGAAAGTTATTCAACAAAATAACTGAAACTGGACTTGAAAAAGCCTAAACTCAATGCATAAACTCTTGTGCTGCCTGAGAACATTATCTGGTCAACTAAAATTGATCTGAAGAGATACAGAAACCAATCAATAACAGTTGCCTAAGGACTCTAGAGGAATGGAGGCAGCAATGGCTCCACGACTATCTCTCTGCTCTGTCCCTCCATTGCAACAGCACCTGGTGCAATGGACTTGTAATGGACCCATTACCAGCACATCACTTCAACACTGATTTCCAGGCCACTTCCATCATACTAACACCAGCCTCCTGACATGCAACGAGGTTTGTCTTGGGAAAGGTTCATGGCAATCAACAATAATGATAGTTTAGTTGGTCACTAGACATTTCAGAATCACGGGCTTAGTTTTTGACAGACTTGCACAGACTATATGGATTACATTAGATTCCAGAGATTGTTTCTTGCATTCGCCAAATTATCATAGAACCATAGAATGGTTGGATTGGAAGGGATCTTAAAGATCACCACATTCCTCTCCCCCAGCCATGTACAGGGACACCTTCCACTAGACCAGGTTGCTCAGAGCTCTGTCCAGCCTGCCTTGAACACTTCTAGGGATGGGGCAATCACAGCCTCTTTGTTCCAGTGCCTCACCACCCTCACAGCAAAGAACTTCCTCCCAATACCTAATCTAAACCTCCTGTCTTCTAGTTTGATTCCATTCCTCCTCCTCCTATCCCTATTTGCTTGCTTAAAAAGTCTCTCTCAATCTTTCTTGTTTGCTCTATTCAAGTACTGGAAGGCCACGATTAGGTCATGCTGAAGCCTTCCCTTCTCCAGGCCGAGTAATCCCAAAGATCCAGGTTTATAAATTCCCTTTTTTCCATGTTTGACTGTGCAAATGCTTCTGAGTTTACAAATTGTCGATCTGAGAATATCAATAATTAAATGTAGCTGTAAAACACGCTAAAGGAAGAGTAACACAGGACTGAGAATTGCATGAGATTTCCCAGTTTTAAAACTGTTCATTCCACGAGAAACCCAGAGAGATTACGTTTAACAAGCATTTGATAGAAGAGAGTACTTGGCTGCGTACCTCTAACTGGTACTCAGAAACTGCATGAAATAGACTTTAAAAATAATTCCCTGTGCATCACAATGTGATTTGTGTCTTACACATTCTCAGTCTTGCAATAAATATGAATACTAAGTGCTAAAAATGTTCAGGTTTATCGAGGCTGTATGTATTTTTGTTTAGCATATGATGGTATTCACTATATCTGGCAAAAATTTCCAAATTTCTTTTATCCTCTTTTATTTCATGTAATAACCTTCCCACTGTTCTAGTTTCCTTTTCAATAATCTGGAATTACAAGGAACCACTAAATTCTTATATCACTGCTACTATGATTGACAGGTAGAGTTACCAAAAATACTTCTACAATGCTATCAAACAAACTATTTCAAAGAAGTGTTCTTGGAGCATAAACATATTCAAGGGATCTTAAAAATGGGTGGAAAACAAATAGGAAATAATCACAAGAGGTGTCCTTGTATCTGAGGCTGACTCCTAGGCACACCATTGCTAATTTCAGACTGACCTCTACCTTTCATCAACACTGGAAACAGTTACACAACAAAGGCCAACCAAAGCCGCACAACCACCAGCCACCCAGCCAACAAAAGAGATAATGCAGAACCAGGTGTTTTTAACCTACAGTAATCCGCAGTTTAAAGGATCATCTTGTACCGTGATTATGCAAAACACACGAGAGTTCCTGATGTTGAATGTCAGCAGAAATGGCAGCATTAGGGCTAAAATAATACTGAATGCTAGGGACTATGAGATTGTACCACTTCCATATTTTGCTTTTAGACCACAACATGGTATAAGCTGATTAGTTAGTAGGAAAAATCCATATTATTTTTCATTTAAAAATGTATCAGACATTTTCTTTTAGGAAAATGTTTCCAAATGGCATTATGTTGGCCATGTTATATTTCTTTTTCAGGTGAGAAAGCTAGATGTAAATCCCTGTATTGCCCTTCTTTGACCTGTGAAGAGAAAGTAATACAATGCGTTCCTTGCCTGCAGTTCAGAACATTCTATTATTCGCATAATAGAAAGCAAGCTGTTAAGCTTTCTAAGATGGTACAAGGAGCTGCTACTGAGACACAGAGATAGCCCTTTGTTTCAAACTACTTTTAGCTTTTTTTTTTTTTTTTGCTACCTCCCCCTAAGAAGAAGGGTTATGAATCTACAACTTACAGTTTCAAAGTTCCAGATTTATATAAGGTACTGGAAAATGCTGATGAAGAGCAAGGAAGAGGTAGTTCTTATTACAAAAAATTTTTCAAGATTGAGGATTAAAAAATGAGACTCTGTGGGTAACAAGATCTTTCAAAGCTCAAAATAAGAAGGAAATACTGACTATGGCTCAGTTGAAGCTACCTCAGTGGATCTACAACTAGATGACATAAACAGAAGGTGCAGAGGTCAGCACTGCGCTCCACCGAAACTTTTTAAATGCTCCAAAACGACTCAGAGGTATAATACCTCCAGATGAAAAAAAGTGTTCAAGTATTGAAGTATAAAAACCAATTTTAAAGCACATTTTTTCAAATTTTTAGAAAATTATTTTATACAGAAATATTTAAAAAATCACACTAGTTATTACTTTATTATTCTCAAATTACACTAGTTGGATTCATAGCCGTCTTTCATTGATCTTTTCACTCATAATTTATTTACTATTATTTTTAAAATATACGGTAATAACAGTGTTTATTCAGCTCTCGAACACGATGTTGAAGCATTGCTTCTTTATTCACTGGCATAGGCTGTCATGGATAGGATGAACAATCTATTCAAAATGAGTGTCAATCCAAGCAATAATAAAGAATTATTTAGTAATAACTAATCATTGTTTGAATTAAGCTTACTAATGTAAGGCACTATGAATTCTAACAGGCATTTTATTTTCCACTTTATATGTTCAACCCAGAGAAAACTGAATCTTAAGGAAGGAAATTTCATCTCAAAGTTAATTCACTGCATGATTTGCCATACAAACAAATTCAGATTTGCTTGCTTCATTATTTCCCATTGCTGCCCACCAACAGCAAAGACTCAATTTCTGTGAATCATTTTGAGATATGTTGTTAGAGATATGATTATCTTTATGGTACACACAGACTGAATCAGCAGAAGTTGTCAGGAGTCTCACAAACTGCACAGCAGAGTGAATGGTAACTCTAAGGCATGGAGTGCCATGACTTGAGGCTACAGGGTAGTCAAGACTTTGCTTTAGTTTAAGGTTTCTGAGTTTTGAGAAAGATTGTAAAACTCTAATTTTTTATTAAAACGGACCAAATCATATAACTAAAACTTCATTAAATTCAGTCATAAATAACAGCGACACTGTAAACTGGAAAGTCTTTCAAAAAGATATTAATTCAGATTGCATGTAAAATATCTTTGAAGCCACGCCTGATGCATCAGAGATTAGGTTGTCTGATCTCACATTCACTCTGCACATTCAGAGAACGAAGAACTGCAAAAACAATTTTACAAGCTTTCCATAAAAAACTTGCTTCCTCTTTAGCTAAATATTTTGATTGACTAGCAGATGCTCAGTGAAATGAGCACTGACTTTTTTTTTGTCTCACCCTCAAACACAGCTTTATTTCTTTTGATTTCATGGATCCTTGGTTCACCTAACAGAGAAATCAGTGTCCTACATAGAACAAAATAATCTCTTTTATTATACTATGCTGTAACAAACACCAAACTCGGTATTATTATGTCAGAATTTGATTCTCACAGGGCATGCCATCTTTCTCAGGTTGTGCAACTATATTCTTCTTCCAGTAAGAAAAAGGAAAGAGAAATGTGTCTGGAAACATCTTCAACATGCAGATTATTACTAGGATGTGTTGGAAAGGTCAGGAAAATGAATAAGGGACTGTTTTTTTCAGATTACACAATTCTTTTAATGATTGCACACGTGTCCATGCTTGAAAACATTCTGGAAAATCATCTTTCTCTTTTTTTTTTTTACAGCCTTAAAATGACGACATCCCCTTCTGACCAGCTATTCATTTTCATTCATAGAATAGAATAGATTCACAGAATCAACTAGGTTGGAAAAGACCTCTGAGAATATCAAGTCCAACCCTTGATTCAACACTGCTGTGGTTACTAGAACATGGCACTAAGTGCCGCACTCAGTCTCATCTTAAAAACCTCTAGGGATGGTGAACACACCACTTCCCTGGGCAACTCACATTCCAGTTGGCCCATTCCAACTCTGTCAGTAAAAAATGTATTCCTAATATCTATCTTAAACCTCCCCTAGCAGAGCTTAAGACCATGCCCTCTTGTCCTACTGCTGATTGTCTGGGAAAAGAGACTGACGCCCACCTGGCTACAACCTCCTCTCAGGGAGTTGGAGAGAGTGAAGAGGTCTCCCCTGAGCCATTTCTTCTCCAGGCTAAACAACCCCAGCTCCCTCAGCCTCTCCTCATAGGACTTGTGCTCAATTCCCTTCACCAGCCTGGTCACTCTTCTCTGGACCTGCTCCAGCACCTCAATATCCTTCCTGAACTGAGGGGCCCAGAACTGGACACAGCACTCCAGGGGTGGCATCACCAGTGCTGAGTACAGGGGAAGAATCACTTCCCTGCTCCTGCTGGCCACACTGTTCCTGATCCAGGCCAGGATGCCATTGGCCTTCTTGGCCACCTGGGCACACTGCTGGCTCATGTTCAGCTTCCTGTCAATCCAAACTCCCAGGTCCCTTTCTGCCTGGCTGCTCTCCAGCCACTCTGTGCCCAGCCTGTAGCGCTGCAGGGGGTTGTTGTGACCAAAGTGCAGGACCCGGCACTTGGCCTTGTTGAACTTCACCCTGCTGGAATCAGCCCAACTCTCCAGCTTGTCCAGGTCCCTCTGAAGAGCCTTCCTGCCTTCCAGCAGGTCAACAGGCTCCCCACAACCTGCAATTTTGCTAATGGTACACTTGATCCCCTCATCCACATCATCAGTAAAGATATTAAATAGAACTGGGCCCAACACTGATCCCTGGGGGACACCACTGATGACCGGCCGCCAACTGGATGCAGCCCCGTTCACCAGCACTCTCTGGGCCCGGCCCTCCAGCCAGTTCCTAATCCGGCACAGAGTGCCTTTGTCCAAGCCATGGGCTGCAGCTTTTCCAGGAGAATGCTGTGGGAGATGGTGTCAAAAGCTTTGCTGAAGTCCAGACAGACACATCCACAGCCTTCCCCTCATCCACCAGCTGGGTCATCTGGTCACAAAAGGAGATCAGGTTGGTCAGACAGGACCTGCCCTTCCTAAACCTGTGCTGGCTGGGTCTGATCCCTTGTCCATCCGGTAGGTACTGTGGGATTGCACTCAGGATGATCTGCTCCATAACCTTGCCAGGCACTGAGGTCAGGCTGCCCATCTGTTTCTCTTTTATTAATACACACACCTAGAGGAAAAGGAGCTTCCTCTGGGAAACGGGCATACAAATTAAATGTTAAATTCATTGTATTTTAGCAAGAACTATGGCATTCAACATCTTCCATGGAGCAAATTGTTTAATTGTTGAAAATCCACTGTGGATTGTTTCAGTGATTTTGGCTCAGCAGCAATTTTTTTATTTTAAAATTTCCAAACTTGAAATTCATTGTACTCTACCTCTGTGGTAGTAATACAAATGCATTAAAATGACTAGTGGAGTGTCACTTTTTCATATTGGCCTGTTTTGCACTAGCAAACTAAGTTACTTCTGCAGTTGTGTCATCCTTCTGTATGGATAAAATTTTCCTCATCTGAATGTACCACATTTCACAAAGCTTTAAGAAGACAAAACTTTGAGTTTGGTATTTTGTTTTGCTTTTAAGGACCAAACTCCTTCCTTGAAATTGTTGAGTTATATGTTTTATGTTCCTCTATTTTCACTCTGACAGCTTTAAACTTACGCTAACAAAACACAAGAAAGGAAACTTTCCAAGGCTGAAACAGAGTCTCTTTCATGACTCACCTCTTTTGATTGCAAAGCAGTCTCTACAGTAGAATTCTGACAGTATATCCTACATGTTAAGCAGTAAGGCTGAAGGGCAGAAATATTATTAAGCCTGTGATACTTTCTCAGGTGAAAATTTCATCAGTGTTTGCTATTCTTTTTTAATTTAAAACATATCAAGCTTAATGAACACTCATTGACTTAGCTGCGAATCCTGCTGAAGCAGCAGAAAGGCTTTCTCTACCTGCCTGAGTCTGGTCAGTCTGAAATGAGGGAGAGGCTGATGTTCTGAAAACTACGTCTCCCTGGTTGAATTAGGAGCCATGCTGGACCTGGGAATCTTCCGGTTTAATAGTTTCATTCTGATTGAGATTAAAAGCAATTAAAAAAAATAATCTAATAATAAAGTTCTCAGACCACTCGAAATATTTATTTGTCTTCAGAATAATACTGAAATCTGTTACTTCAAGGTTAGCCATATACACTTAATTGATCCAGTGTATGTCCCTTGCTATTATTTTAAAAATATTGATGCAATTTTCTACCTTAAAAAGAGGCATTAATAAAATTCAGGAATACTGAGTCATCTTTTTTATATAGCCATAGAACATATCTAAAATTACAAACTCGCACAATTTCAGAAAGACTTAATGATTTTTTTCTGTGTAGTTATAAACACACTTAGCAGTGGTGATTTGCAATTTGTTGCTCAGTTGTGATTTTATGCAGATGATTAGATAAGGCAGATGATTAGATAAATGCATATCTCAAGGGACCTGATCAGAACCCAGTGAAGTCAAAGAGCAGTAATTTACTACTTTCAAAAGGCTTTGGTTACAAAGTTTGGTTAGGTTTAAAGCTTGAGTGCTCCAAATATTAGAAAAGCACATCACACTACTGTCTGTGGAAGGGGACTACAAAACTAACTGATTAACTTAAACTAATATATATATATATATATGAGTAAATTCAACTAACATCTAACCAGTTGACATTTCTTTAAAATATATTTGATTCTTTGTATGTATGCAGCAGCTTCCATATCTGAAGTTCTTAAAGTATTTTACATACATTAACAAATCCAGCCTCAGATTTCTGAGCAATAAATGTACAGGAGTAAAGGTGCACTCACTGCATATAAGAGGAAAAGAAGGAGAGGACAAAGTGAAATTTATATAATAAGGCAATGTTACTTAACAATGAGACTCCTCATTTTTAGCCTATAATCCCCTACCACAACTGCTTGAATACCTCTGATATTTGCAGTTGCTCTTCCTCCAGAGAAACTTATTAAACTACAGTAGAAAGAATTAAAGCCTGACTTCGATTTAACCTTGGGCAAGAACAGTGCACCACTGTCAGTGGAGCTCTGATAATACTTTTGCACTCCCTCATCTTTACAGAACTCCTTCTTTCTGAGCAGCCTGATCTAGAGGGTGGCATCCCTGCCCATGGTAAGGGGTTGGAACTAGATGATCTTTAAGGTCCCTTCCAGCAGAACCCATTCTATGATTCTGTGATTCTTCAGCCCCATTACTCACTGAAAAAGCAGGATAGTGCCCCAGTCCAGATAGCTACCAGATTCGAAAAAATGCTGATGGAGAGTCAGGGTTCACAAATATGTTTTCTCATTGTAAGTGCTTATTTTGTCTTTGGTAGCATAGCTTCCTCCACTTTGCCCCTCATTCAAACCACCACAGAAACCACTGCCTCTCAGAATCAGGCAACATTTTGTGTAGGGACTGTAACTGATTTGTTTCAGTTTCGTGTTACCAACCTTTAAATCAGCTACAAAGTGCCACATACCGATTATCTAAGTATCAGCAAATTTCTGTAGTGAATCACTGTAAAATAGGCATTCACATTCTCAAATTAGAAATGACCACTTTAAGGCAAGGAAGAAAAAAGTTTGAAAGAGACAGCTCTAAAAATATTTCAGCTGCAAAATAATCTTGGATCTCATGTTGAAACACTTGCATTAATTAAGAATTTTGTAGTGACAGTAACTTTAAGAGTGTCATTTAGAAACATGACATTTAGGATGCCTCCATACTAAAAATTCAGAAGCTTAAATTGGAAGAAGCCTTCTGTAATTCTTCTCAACAAAGAATCTTGTGAAAATGAAAGTAACTTATCCCATATCCCCTCCCAAAAATTAGAAAGCCAGGCAGTATCACCTAATATTCTCCTTTAATAGATTTTTTTAAACAATTCAGTCTCTCAATTATCAGTATAGTCTTTAAAATTTCTGCTGAGAAAAATTCTATTTTACCCATTTACGTCTATTTTACCTATTTACCTATTTATCTACTTACGTCTACTTTTCAGAGAAGAAAATGATGGGGCAGACATAATTTGTAGCTATTGATAGACCTCAGACACAGAGTTTGGTGAGGAGACTGGCTGTGACCACCAAATGAGGTGGGACAAGTAGTTTTTTGGGGATTATTACCTCTGCCAAAAAAAAAAAAAAAAACAAAAAACCAAACAACAAACCCCAAACAAAACCAAAACAAGGCTAGGACGATCTATTTGGATTGACATATATACTACTACTAACAATTTTATTCTGAAAATCAGAGGTAAAATTGGTTTTGTGTGTGTAACTGTATAAAGATACAGAACATTCAGATAAGCAGCTTCAAACTAGAACTATGGGTACCATTTCTTGAAAAAAGGAATTGAAGGCAAGAATGGGCACCATTTTTAAACTGAAAAAAAAATAGTCTTCAAATACACAAAGGGAAAAATCAGAGATATGAAAAAATGTAAAAATCTATAGATAGATATGAAATAAATTGATGTATTCCTACATCATAAGTGAAAACAAATATGCATGATTTAATATTTACACTCATCCTATGTATCTACATGTAGACGTAGAAGATTACGACCAAGTAGTAGAATAAATATATCAATGTCAGCTCTTATTCCCTTATTTATGGCTGACCTTTGTCTACAAAGCCTATATTTCCTTGAATATAAAAATAAGTACTGAGATTTCAACCCTTTAAAAGCAGTGAAAGTACCCCTTTATTACATTCCATTCATATCACGTTGTAGTAAACAATTTGCTTCAAACGGTAGTAAATCTAATTTATATATTTAAGAAATATATTAATAAGTTGTTTGGAAAATAACATCTGAAACTGACAAATCAGTGTTCGCATTAAATCAAGATGGTAATTTAATTATTTGTACTTACACTTGCTTAAAAAAAGATTAAAATACATTTCAGACACTTTTTAGAAAAGCAAAGGAAAAAGAAAGACCTAGTTCACAACAGAGAAACATGGTAAGTAATCAGAATCATGTCACATGCATTCACTTTTTACAAAACAGCTTAATACGTAGAGTTCTCCTCAATGCCTATGAACACCCACTGGACTTTTCTCATCTGTTTGTGGGCAGCCGAGCCCAAGATCTCCCACACCTCAGGGAATTCACTACCACCAAGCCATACTGTGCCTCTTGAAGGAGGTATGCTGCTGACGTATTCTCTCTCCTAAACAAATATAAACTACAGCAGGAACTAAAACCTTCTTCCCAAGTAAGGCAATCCCTGTACTGGAGAGGTGTTGTCAGTTCTTTGCTCCATCAAAACAATACAACTCCGAGAGGTGACATTGCTATCGGAAGTGTCCACACCAGAAGTGCTGTGCAACATAAACATACAGGTCCAAATCTTCTCTAGCAGAGGACAGAAATTACTGTACACTTTGAATATCCATGGTGAACAGTTTTGATTCCTGAGCAAATGGAGGCAGAAGACATTCAGGTACACACTCAAAACCATATACTGAATATGGCTTTAGTACGATTATGGATTTGTTATTTTATGAATTTCATTAATTGAATTAATCATATTCATTTATCTAAAACATCAATTAATTTAAAATAAAATGTGCACAATACATAAAAAATGAAAGAAGTGATCTTCAACAAGCTTGCTTATATCTTTCCCCATGTGTATTTATTACGAACGTCTTTTACAGGGGGATGTACCCCATTTTTCTAATTACTTAGCCTGTATTCATAAATCTCTGCTAGCCATTTGCCTTCCACAGTATTTAAATGGATGCAATTTTAATTTTAACATTTCTTTAAAATTTCCCAATTTGCATACTGCACATTCCAGTGTTACCATTCTTTTGACAGCATAGTGCTCTGCCTGCTTTTCCAAAATAAATCAGCTACTTATTCAGCTAGACAGAGCAGTGATCAGATAGACCTAATATTCACTCGTTTAAAACAGAAAGGAAAACCCAGAAAAGCAAGCAAAGTAAACAAGAAAGAGCATACATTATGCTCAGAGATGTTCTAGTTACTGGCCTAGGTAACTGTGATCTTGCTGGTTCTACATATGCTCCTCTCATTGTCTTTTCATGCTGCTTACCCTATAATGCACCAGAAAGTGCAACGCAAGCTGGCCTGAGGAAAGCTTCCATTCTGCTGCTGCAAGCAGCTCAACAAAAGGTGAAGGTTTGGAACACAACCCAAGTTTCAGAGGATGTAAAATCTGTCTCTGACATTTATGAACATTGGTCAGTGTAATGGAATGCAATGGCTGAATTTCCTCCACAGTGTCTTTATTCATTTTTGTAAGAGAGAAACTCACTTTAAGCTTCAGAATAACATGTCAGTTTTCAGCCTGAAAAATAAAAGATTGATAAAGATATCAAATTTATTCAAACTTAACCACACCTATAAATATTTATCAAAAAAATATAAAAGGGAATTCTTTAATAATCTCGTTCTCCACTTCATATTTTGGTAGAGTGTTTTGTTTTTCACAGACGACTTTGAAGTCTTTTCAGGCAAAAATTCTTTCTTCAGTCTTTGGATGTTCAAACAAAGGCATTCCAAATTCCTTACCAATGGGCTGGTCTTGACATCAGCCACCCACCACAGGTTAAGGGTTACAGGGGAAAGCGTTTGCATGCAAGTAAAGTTGTCTATAATTGTAGTCACTGATAAGTGACTCCAAAATAAGCACGCAAAGAAACTCTGGTCAAGGACCCATGACCCGACCTATAAACAACTGCAAAAATATCGAGAAAGCTCTTTACTCCCATACTGATAGATGGCTGCTGTTTTGATACAGCAAAACAAAAAAGAGCTGCACTTTCTATGGTGAATAAAACACCAGATGTCCATCTTTATCTTCCATCCATATTCACTCAAAATGTAGTTGACTAAATATAATAAATAGGTTTCTGGCTTTCAGCAAATGAAAACATTTTACTTTGGAGATCTCATAAGAGGTTTTAGCCACAAGCCAATATTGCTCAGAAAGACAAAATCTAATTTAGCCAAATATTTATGTTTCATTATTTGGAGGACAGTGAGTTATGAACTAATCAAACGCGTTTAAACTAAAGATGTGCAATAATTAGAACTGCCAAAGAGATGTTAATAATTCATTAATGGAGAACAGCAAGAAATTGAGGGTGAAAAATTATTAACAGAACTTTTTCTCACAATCTTAGAAAATATATTGATCTCTAAACTGCAAATCAAAATATATAATACAACAAAAATGGAAGCTGAGGCATATTTAAATTGCTCTGACTAGTTCTGAAAATGCACAGCACCCATGGGTGACATTTTTTAAAAATCTATTTTACCATTTAGGGCTCTGTATGGCTGGAATTCTGAAAGATATTCAGGCATGGAGTCTAGATGCTTACAAGTATCTAGGTCCTGAAATCCAAACTGAATCCCATCTCAGATCTTCATCTACCATCGTATAGATTTGCGCACTCTGTGCACATCACTGGATAAACCTGATATTTTCAAAGCCATTCCAGAAATGAAAAAGTTTGTACTGGAAACATGAAACCAAGTTAAATATCATATTCCTTTTGCTCATTTTGACAGTGGCATAATATCAGTGTGCATATTCAATGTTAAGATGATCTGCTATTCAGTAACACTCCACAGAATTACAAGTCAGGAGCCCCAGCAGGAACATCTGCCACCATTTTATGCAGAGTCGTGGTATCCGCACTCCCAGGCTATAAAGCTAGCTCTCCTTCCCTGAAGCAAGTCTGAACTCTGTCATGACGTGAGGAACAAGTGTAGGAGTGGAAGTTCACTGCAGCTCTCCCATCCTTTCCACAGAAGGATAAATTTGGTCTAGCCTGTGGAGAATGCAAAAGTTGGCTGCAGCTTAGAAATGACAGAAACAACCATAGTCACGTTGAGCAATGCTTGTACAGTCCTGCAGAATGAGTGGGGTGGTGGAAATTACTGAATACCATTGATAGGTTGTATAATTCTGAAGGAGTATTCCTCACACCTGTCTTAATGAGAATCATCTCTTCCCAAAATTAGCGTGCAGGTGAAAAACAGAGCACAGCATACGGGCAAATTATGGAAAAATCTTACTTTAGGAAATTAAAAGAGAGAACAGTAAAGTAAAGCAAGGAATTTAAAACTCATGGGTAGTACCCTTAAATAGCAATGTAAAAACAAAGATTTAATTGGATTCAGTCATAATTTGTCAAATGTAGTTCACATTTGGCTAAATAATATGCATACAAAATAATAAAAATATTATATCCTGGATTTAATTATTTTTAACACCAAAACCCTTGAAAGTGTTTTTAGACTACTTCTTCCATTCCAGAGAGATCAGCCATCACAATGAATTCACTAAATCAATAAATAAACAATAAAAACATGTACAAATCCTACTCAAGTTTTCAACACCCAGCAGTGTATCACTGTATTTAATATTCAAAAACACATTTAAGCTAGGAAAAATAAGTATTTCAGATATTTGTGGACAGAGTGCATGCAATAAGAAGTCTGTTTTGGTCATGTGGGCACCTCATGGTTAGGTTACTCATCTCTCACTTTTCCCACACAAGCAATATCTATGCTTAATAAGCCATTGGATTTCAGACATTTTCAATTTTGACCCTTTTTAAATGCTGATAGATTGCCTACCATCTGGTAGTGCTTACTCTTGATGTCATACTCTCTTTGCATTACTCAAGTGTGCTTCTTATAATTATATCTTTAATGTGATAGATGTTTGCAACTAGAATTCCCATGCTAGCAATATGCAGTCTGAGGGGACAATTTCAGCAAAGTACCTTGTTACTAGGTGTACAGTATGTTCAATTGCATCACGTTGCAATTCTCAACACAAAGCTGCTAACCTGCCCAAGTCAAAGGAAATAGAAAATATTCATGTAATTTTTTTTTTAATTACTACAAGGCATTTATTTACAAACTCCAAGACATTGCGAAGAACACCTAGACTAACTTCTCCTGCTAGTTTGAACAAACAGCTCAGTATCTCCTAGCTAACAGACAGGGCAAGAATGGAAAAGTACATGGCAGAAAAAGAAATTAAAAAAAAAAAAAAACAATGCATCATTTCCATTTATTTAAAGGAATGCATTATACCTTCAGGAAGAGAGGTAGGAGGACAAAGGAAAAATCAGAATGAGGAAAAGGAGAAAATGTTTTCAAAAAAATACTCTCTCAGGGACTACATCCCCATGCTCAAACTAACTTTCAATCGCTCATTGACTATAGCAGAATTCCACTACCTGAAAGTCACACCACAATAAATGCTATAAATGAAAGCTAGAAAAAGAAGGATTCAGTACTTAGGCAATCACATGGATAACAGTTTTCATGAATGCTGGACACACAGCTCTCAAAAACAGCTCTTCAGTGTGCTTGGTAAGCTGGGTACATGTGACAGGTACCCAAGTACCAACTAAAGCTTGAGGTATATGCTTGATTTGTTTTACTACCTGTGTTTTGATTCCAGATTTGTGTCTAACAGACTAATCCCTACTTGGAACAGGAAATCTCTGTGTTACTACTGGGCTTGTCTGGCACCAAAGGCAAGGTGAACCAGAGTGACAGGCAGGCCTGGCTGTTATCTTCACTGAAAAATCAAGTGCAAACAAGCCCATATGCAGCCATCCCAAGGAATCTGTAGCCCAGGATGTGTGCGGGGAACACAGAAGCTTGCAAGTATTGACTGCCAGGCAGTAAGATGTTTTAGGGGATAGCAGTACTTACTACTTGTGCCATAATAATTTCTCTACCAGACAGAAATAATAAATCCTCCTGGAACAAACAGCTAGACAGAAGTGATTGAAGAGCCTGACCGAAAATCTCTCACTAACTATGTGAGAGATACCCATCCCCATGGGTTTGCAGTCATACTTTTATTCCATCTCCTGGGTAGAGCTGGATAGATCTTACTCTACGTATTTTAAAAAAGTTCTGCATATTTTCCATAACTTTTACCTAGAAAAAGATAGAATAATCATTTATTATTAGGACATCATGATATATTACCCTAAATTTACTGCAATCCACATATTTGCATAAAGTCATATCATTTCTGAAGCATACAGCCTATTGCTGCAGTCATGCCATAAAGAGAGGTGCTTCTTAGAGGATTTGGTAAATTACTGTAAGATACAACAAAACCAGCTAAGAAAACAACAATAATTCCACACTGTAGTCTGATGTGAGAGGAAAAAAACCTGCAGTCAACCAGAGAGAGATACATATAGAATTGGAATAGTTGATATTGTAAGGGCACATTTTATTTCTGTAGGGCTCTTTATATACTGGAACTTTAGTGCAAGTGTAAGATTTAGTGACTTTCAGACTGAGAATTGTATTAAAAAGAGTAATACCACCTAAAAAAACCCCTCCAGTCATAACAATTTTTATGTATATAGGCTATTTTAAAATACATAATTTAAATATCCAACCAACAACCACCACCAAAAAAACCTAGCTTTGACGATGAGCATAAAGAAACCTTTTTCAATTGAAAACAAAATATTTAATATGAATTTTAAATAAATATGACATTTTTTAGAGAAAGAAACTTAATTGTAGCAGCACACTAGATTCCAATTATGTGTCAAATTATTTATTAAATATAATGTCTCATTAGATAATATAGATACATAGACAACAGAGAAGTTAATAAAATAAGATCAAAATCCTATTCTTAGCTACATATTGCAACTTTAGTTGTTGGAAGTTCACTGGCAAAAATAAAAACAGTTTTGAGGGTTTTGTTGTGGGGTTTTGGGGGGTTTTTTAAGATATAATGGAAATAGGATGCAGTTCTTTTGTAATGAAATGAACATTTTCTGAACACAAGTTTACTCCAGACTTATTCCAGCTGCACTGTACTACAAAGCAATAAGATTATTGAAAAATACTATGCAGCTTGCCTGAATCTGACTATCATCAGATTAAAAGATATTAGAAGAGATTTTATAGACGCTAAATGACAGTGTCCTTGAGGTAGTACTGACATTGACTCCAGCTGATACAGTTTTTGGTCGTTAACATACCTTACTATGTGTCTAGAATGAGCTCTCCAATAATTAGAGCTGAATACACTATGACTTTTAAAATTAAATCATGCCTCTGGGAAAGAATCAGGGAATAGACAGCTAAAGGACTTTCAAGCAATTAACGAGAACTGTACTGTCAGGTTAAAAATTAAACATTGCAAAGTAGGTTAAAAGTTTCCTCTCAGAAAAAAAATGTATATTGACATAGAAAACAGCTCTCAGGCATGCTGTTGAGTGAAAGCAGAGGTGGGAATAGATACCTCTTATTTACAACCAAATGACGTAAATTTCTCTACAAATTTTCATATTCTGCCCTTTTCTCTAAAAATAGTATTCTGCCGCCTTATATCTTCAATCTGAACCTCTCAGAAAAAAGATGACAAAGTTTAATTAAATATTATGATGTCACTGATCTTAGATAGGTAGGCAGAAATGCAGAGCTAAAGACCCCTACATTTTAAGTGACCTCTGAATGCATACATCTCTATTTCTGTTACTCCAGACTGAACAACTTTAACCTGACTACATAACAAAACAAAACAAAATCTTAAGGAACTTATCAAACACTATGCATCTTTCATTTATCTGTGTAGTCACCAAACCCCCAAACCAAATCCTAAACACATACCTTTATTTATTCTTTCATGCTTTTACACATCATTCCAATTCACAGTTCCCTTCATACACCCAAGTCCAAGAAAGTCAAGATAAAGAAAAACTCATTTATAAGAACTGTATATTTTGATGAGCTAATAAAGTCCCAGAACACTGTCAAAAATATGTACCTGTGATAAAATAATCAACTGGAATAAGGGAATCGGTACTTTTTGCCCACAGGCCCAAGCATAATGATGATCTTATGGGAACTATTTTTTTATTTGTATATATATATACATATATATATATTTCTCACTGTGGACAAGAAAAAAAAATCAGAAAACTGAAGAGGAAGTCTCATGATATTGACCCAGGTTAAAGATGCTAATATAACTACCCCAGAACACCATCTTTTAGATTACCCACAGGAATTCTGTAACATTTTGGATTTATTTTATTTTGTTGTGGTTGCTTTTTAAACATATCTCAAAATCATGATGAACATATTTGCCTTTATTTAGACTGTGAAAAGGTGAACTTTGTAAAATTAGGCATCTTGCAGAAAAAACATGTACTTATATACTTATTTATAGGGACTGCCGGTGATCTTCAAAATGCCCCAAGTTAAATTAAAAGTAGCTCAGTAAACTGAGGAATTATCTGAATTACACTCGTTCAGATCTTTCCCTGCTTTAAACGTAAGAAACATGACCAAAGTGTGAAAGAAGAGACAGTGAATAGACTGATATTCTAGGAGTAGAATCAACATAATGAAAATTGGCAAATGTTTAACACATAAGTGAGCTCAAACTACGCATTAGTATCCTACATTATCTAGAGACAGAAGGATGTCTTATCAATAAAATTAATCACTTCCCTTGAACAAAGGCATAATCAGTCCCACATGCCCTAAAGCCAAGTGGCTGCTGCACCAATCTCAGGTGGACTCCATTGGCTTCCTTTAGAGGCTCTTGAAGAAAATTTCAAAGGGGAAAAGAATACATGACCCTCATGAGTCAAAAAGCACAAAATACATCTTTGCATCCACATTTTCTCTCACACATGCTTACAACTGTTGCAAAAGGAAATGCCAGTGGCTAGTTTTAGTCAACTAGATTCATAACAAATGCATTGGTGATAACCAAAGATATTATTCAATATGAAAAGTAATGGAAACTGAAGATAAAAAACAACCTAATGAATTTCTGGCCTATATTCCATATCAAAGCATTTCCAATAGAATATTTCCTTCCTTGGTTTTGGTCCTGCTTTCTAAATATCTAACTTAGGAGTTTGTTGCTGCAGTTTCCCTCTATTACTTTTATGCAATTTCCTTCCTCTTTATAGCATACATTTATGCATTTGAGGACCATTACAGTATTTCTCTTCAGCCTGCCTTTATTGGTGTTGCATTTTACCTGGGTAACTACAATTAAGCTTAATATATAACTTAATATCTGAAATAATTTTCAGGGATTATAAATGCATTATTTAGATTAATGCTACAATTTTGTCATTTTATGTTTTGGGGCATTTATCTATGTAAAGTGCAAAAATTGTTGGAATGCAGCAAATAAAAAGCCTAGCACTATTAATAATCCTTTTAGTACTAAACAGTTCTTCACATGTAGCCACATGCAATGAGGAAACGTTCAAGTAATAGTAGTTTAAGTGTACAAAGTTTTCTTTACTAGAACTAGAAATTACAGTCACCATAACAGCATTTGAAAATGAGACATGAAAGGGCCCTAGCCAAAACTGTGCTATTTTTTAATTGTTTGTGCAAGGAATGTACAGTATACAGTATAATTAAAAATCCATGATTATCAGTTTATTAGCAAATAATTCAAAAATCTCAATACTGCAGTAGAATCTCAGGACAAATCCTGAGCAGTAAGAATTAAATTACTACCTTAGGAATACAAAATTATAGACATTTCATACTCCTACACTACCAATGACATAGTGTATCCATTAAAATCCACACTAATTTGTATCTGATCTATTTAATATAAACTAACATGATTTATATACTTCATTTTGCATGCATATATCTCTATCAATTGGTCTTCATCGCATACAGTATTACGTTCCAACTCTACTGCTCTATGTAAACCTAAGCATGTAACAGCTCACAAAGAGATAAATCTCATTAGCTTCAAAGGAGACATTAGAGACGTGACAAAAGAAAAGGACAAAGTGCTTACCCTAAGCCTCTTAAAATGCAAACGCTAGGTATAACATGCAGAGTGAAGAGTAGGCCTGAAGAAGAACAGGTTTTAAACCAATGCACAAATTTTAGAAATATGATTGTGAGCTGCACAGTCTACCAAGTTAGCGTGATTACTAGTGGTCAAAGAAAGGTCCAAAAGATAGGTAAAAATTAAAAAGAAAACTGATTCATAAAGCAAATGTAAGTTCAAATGTTTAAAAAAAACCCCAAAATTATAATTTAAAAAAATAATAATAATCAACAAACAAATACCAAGCAAAACAAAAAAAATCCCATCATGAGGCACACTAATACATGGTAATTGCAACTTACAATTTGGCATACATTTACTTGAAAATTTAAGCTGCACATGTGCATGACAACATGGATGGGTTGCATAAAACTGCAGAATATAACAGAAGGTTTTTTTAATAGCAACAGATGCAAAAATAGTCTTTGGTAACTAGCTAGACATACGCATGCAAATATTATTGTGTTTTTCACCTTGAAACCTGGCATTAAGTTACTCACAAGGTATAACCAACAGAGTTTTCTATGACTTATAAAGATTTATATGATAAACCTCAAGCATTTACTTCATCTCTCAAATTAGTATACAAAAAGATTTTGAAACTGGAATGGCACACAAGCTAAAAAAAATCTGGCATACCTTTACTATTCGCCATGCTCTGAAATTTTCTGTTCAAGTTTTGGAATTTTTTTTTTTTTTTTTTAATGCTATCATTAAAATAAGCCTTTGAGTTTCTTGGACATATATGAAGTTATCCAGAGACAAAATGTCGAAAGTTTTATCTTAATTGTTGCAAATCAGTTCATACTTTGTATTCATCTATACCTGAAAAATACCTTTAGCACTGTCTGCACTACTACTGTGACAGATAACACCACAGCACAGTCTTGCTTTACTTCATCTTGAAGCCAATTACAATTTTTGTTCCCAATTCCAGACAAAGGCTGTTATCAAACATCAAGCTGAGTACTGTAACCATCAGAGTGAGAAGGCTACATATAGTCATACACATATTATTTCCACTCAGTCTGTCTCATACATTGCTATTTCTGGTGAAAAGACGCCACTCCAGTAGTAATTCTGCTTTCTTTAAAGATTGCTGTCTACAGATGCCATCACCGACATGGTAATAAACTCAAGATTTCCATGACAGCGGGAATTTCTCCATGTACACACAGGCTAGACACTATAGGGCTGGACAAACAGCCCAGCCACATGCAAGCAAGCCCTCTGAGCATTAAAGAAACTCCTGACATGCCAAAATACACTGAGTAATTAATCATTGTCACGTACATGTCCATTAGCACCAGAAGTCCATGTTTACCACAACTTTGCTATGAAACAAGTGAAATGTGTGTGGCAGCAGCAGAACCATGTGCAGTTGCTCCTATCTCCTGCTGGCTTTGTGCTGCTTTCATCTGGTGGCTACAAGGCCACAGGGCTGGACCAGTGATCCCTCCTGCAGGCTCATTCTTCCACACAGGAGAACAGATGGACCGAGGCACTCAGTATCTTACGGAATGCACTCAGAACTTCAGTAAACTCTGACTGATAAATTAATTTTTGTGAGTCATGCAATTACACAGAATTGTTGTCCAAGTTCAAAGACACAGCAATCACAGCTGCAAGGAGATAAACGGAGGCCTTGTACTAGGTTTGATGTGCATTAGGTACTTGGTTTACATAACACCTTCCAAATTACACATTAACCTCAGAAGCCTAGAAAAAGACAACCAGGAACAAAATGGTCCCTTTGTGGAAAAATTATGTAATACTTATTGAATTTAATACTCCAAGGGTGTATCTGCCTGATGAAGAAACAATTTTTCCCGGAATCATAGGCAGGGTGGAGAACCATAAAACTAAAGACTAAGTCCTACAAGGATGCAGGTAACCAATTCACAGAGCACCAAATTTAGAGACAGAGCTTCCACACTTTGTTCATACCAAAAAAAAGGAGAGGATAGTACAGGGATGCTGCCCACTCCTCAAAACATCACAACAAAATACTGCTTGGTGTAGGCAAATATACTATTTTTATAAAAAACATGAGAATGAGGTAAAGGGATACAGCCAAATGCATCCAACTCTCCCAGGAAATGCACACAAGCATCCAGAACCAGGAGGAAAAAAAACCCAAAACAAGTCCACAGGAGCCTGTACCACAATTTTCTCACATTTTACATGGTTAACCCAATATTCTCCTAGGTGTGCCTATACTTAAAGTTTCCTGGGATATCTGTTCTCATATGTGCCACAAACACCCTAATAATAGCTGCATTTACAAACACACCCTATGTCTTCTAACTTGGATACCATAAAATATTCAGCTTTTTACCTTTTCCTTGTTGTTTTGGTAGAAAATTCAGTTCTTTCCCCTGATGGTATCAACATCAACACAGTGACATTGGAATACCCCTGTTTCTTTGGATCTTTTAGGGCTAAAACATCTTTGGATGCTTTAAGATACACTAGCATTACATTGTTACAAAGTAACATGCAAAAAAAATAAATGAAGACCACTCCATCATACATACACATTTATTCTGGTACAGAGATACTGCTAGGAGACACTTACTAGCATTGTCGTAATTCCCAAATAAGAAGGTGAATATACTATATAGTGCAACTCTTCACACATTTCACACTGCCACCCAAAAAGAGTTGTATCATTATACAGTAGCAAGTATTTCAGGAGAAGAAAAACAAAAACATCTCATATTTCTCACCAAGATTGTCCTACTAGATAAAAAATTGAGTCTGGAGCAGGCCACACCACACAAACATGAATGAAAGACTATGAATTTTATTTTAAAAACACAGAGTTCCATTCTCAAAGAAATAAAAACATCATAAAATCACCAGAAAATGGAATGAATTCAAGACTATTCAGACAACAGGCCTGAAATGGATGCGGTGTTGTTTACTCCTATTGAAAAAATAGTGAAACATATGCTACAATCTCTAAATCTTCCCACTGGAAGAATTAGGACAGAATTAGAAGATATTTCCATAACAAAACACTTATTTAACACAACAGCTTAAAAAGTTACATGCTGCAAAATATGACGAATTAGTTCCTATTGCACAAAACATTGTTCGGGTGTGCAACTCACTCAGAAACTGAGCTTACAACAAAACAAGGGAAATTACTCCCAAGAATGATCTCATTCATTTTAATGGAATCCTCATGTGAATAAAGTTACTCATGCACACACACGAGTAAGTAAGAGGCTATCAGACCCTCCCAATCCCCTGTGCATGCTACCACAGCAGCAGATGTGACCTGCTACGTCCCTCTCTGCCTGGTAGAAAGGGAGTGGGTGGGTGGTTGGCTCTCTCCCTCCTTAATGCACCTGCTAGTGCAGCTGAGCTGGCATGAAAAGGGGGAAAAGGTACTTCAGGAAAAGAATGAGTGCAGCTTATTGCCTTCTGGGAACCAGGAAGACAAGTAGGGATTTGAAACATGATTCCAAGTCATAAGTGAGTGCTGCCATGCTCCTTCACTCCTGTAGTTGTACTGCTCTCAGGCTCGACTGCAAGGTGCTAGCACGGCTTACTGTGTAACACCTCACTCCAAATAGTCCCAGAGAAACTTGGACTTTGAAAGTATCTCCTTCTGTTTCCACGTTTTATTTAATCCAGTTTTTCTTAGAATATCTGCATAACTATTGAACAGTCTGGATTTTCCTTTATTAAACATGGTCTCCAGTGCAATTCACTTATGGTATAGACGTAGGCTGTTCAATACAAGCTGTTGATTAAATACGCTTAATGACACCGATAGTTCCTCAGCAAATATCATAGCGAGTGTTAAATTTACAAAGGCATACAGCCAGCTGGCATAGAGAATGCAATTAAACAACCCCACACTTAAAAATGTAATTCTAAAAGGAATATAAGTTTTTTGGGAATTTATCTGCCCTGTTTTCTGTACGACTATTCCCATCCTGCATCTATGCAGCTTACTATAAAAGCAACGCTAATTTGGCATCACATTTACCTGTCTCCCTACAAAAACATAGTTTCCCGCACATCACCTGGAAGAACTTATTTTACTCAGATTGTTTAACTCTGATCAAGATGCGCTTCCCTCACGCAAGCCCTGGAACAAGTGTTTACACCTGGTGCTCAGGGAAGGGCAGCCGTGTGCAGATACCCAGGGATTTTATTGATGCTGATGCAGCTATGTAACCCCCCGCGAGCTCTCACCCTCTGGGGCAGAGCCATGCCCGACGGACTGCGGCCCCGCGGGGCGGACAGACCGGGACGGCAGGACGGAGGGCCATAAAGCTCTCCATCCTGCCTCAGGGGCTGCGGGCGGCGGCCCAGAGGGCGCGGGGCCTGCGGGGCCGTCCCGGGTGCAGCACCCTGGAGAGCGCCGGGGCGGGCCGAGACCGCTGCAGTCCCAGCACGGCTCCCATGCCCTGCCCCATCGCCCGCTCCGGCGCCCGCCGAAGTTCGCGCCGGGCGAGGTGCGAGGCGACGGGGCCACCCCGCTCCCTCCCACCGTGAGCCCCATGCTCACCTGAAGTCGCTGTAGGGGTGGATGATCCAGAACCCCGCAGTTTTAACCCTTTCCTGCTCCTTCTCGACAGCCTTCTGGCTCCCGAACATGCGGAGGGAGAATTTGTTGACCCCTGGCTGCAGCATGGAGGTGAACTGCCGCTGCATGAAGCCGTACTGCCGCCGGGGTCCCTCGGCATCCTCGAAGCCCACCACGGGCTCCTCTCCCCCGCCGCCGTCCACTTTGAAGCACACCGAGTTGCCATGCTCCTTCACGCCGCCGCTGCCGGGGCTGCTCTGGGCTTTCTCCGCCGGAGCCGCCGGCTTGGCTGGGAAGGAGTTAGCGCTGCCATCGTCCCGGCTGCCGGCGGAGGAGCTGCGCTTCCCAGCCTCCATGCTGCGGGGCGAGCGCGCCCCAGCCGCGGGAGAGCGCGGGGAAGCCTCGCCGCCGCCGGTGCCCTTCAGCGGCGCGGCTGGGCTCGGCCGCCCCGGGCTGGGCTGGGGTGGATTGGGCTGGGCTGGGCTGGGCTGGGCTGGGCTAGGCTGGGCAGGGCAGGGCTGGGGCGGGCTGGGCTGGGCTGGGCAGGGCTGGGGCGGGCTGGGCTGGGCTGAGCTCGCACCGCCCGGCAGCAGCAGCGCCGCCGGCCCGAGCCGCGCTCCGCGCAGGGCGGGCACCGCCGCCCCGTGCCCGCCCCCTGCCGGCGGCCGCGCCGCCCGCCCGCCTGACATTGAGAGCCCCCGAGTCCTTGAGGGGCCGCGGCGACCGTGGAGGGGAGGGAGGGAGGGCAGGGGAGGAGCCGAGAGCCTGTGTGGAGGGGAGAGGAGGAGAGGGGAATCTCTGCCGGCCCTGACTGCGCCTTGCACAGAAAAGCAGGATTTCGCGTGGGTGGATGTTTCACCTTAGGCGAAGCAAGGGGCGAGGCGTGAGGTGGGAGCCTGCACAGACCCAGCAGGAAACAGCGCCTGGAAGTGATGCGGTGAGGAGGTTCCACGGGCTCTCCTGTCCCTTGATAAGCCTCTGTTTCTCATAAGGGAGCAGGCAAACAGGCAGAAGACAAGAGGCAGGGAGGGGTCTGCCTGGCCCCAGGGTCGAGTGGCGGCACTGGAGGTCACAGAGGCTTTTTTGGGTTCATCTGCTAACAGTGCTGCGTGTGCCCAACGCAAGGGAGCATCGCTAGAATGTGAGGAGGGAAGGCCAGATGTTGAGTGGCATTCGTTTTCACAAACAAAACACATCACTCCGGTTAGACACTCCTGCCAAGTGGCTTTTCCTTGTCCCCGAGCCTTAACGCTGACTGAAAACACGGGGCCGAGTGCATGAGTGCAGGGACACGCAACATGTGAGATGCTGCGAGCACGGCTGGAGCACGCAGGGATGCAATTCCTACCGGGAGGGCTGTGCTGCCACAGGCACCTGCCTGTCTTCTTGAAAGGCGTGAAATGGCAGGTGTACCCGACTGCTAAGACAACCTTTTCACATATGCCAAGAGGTGATTTGCACTTTGTGTGTCAACAAGAAACTGGAATCCACTCTCAGGTCACCCCATCTGATATTTAAGTACATAAGTTACAATTTCAAAGCCTCTAAGAGACAGAGGAAAGCTGTTGGTCAGAAAGGAAACAGGAGGTACTTGTACCTCCCAATACTCTGCATACACTCTAAGGAAATAGAATATGCATTGTCTTTGGTATCACTACACATACTGTCGTAACAACTGGGGATTGTATTTGGGGAGTGTGGGGTGAGGTAGGAGCTGAGAGAGCATTTCTGCCAGTGGTAAGCAGCTGTTTACAAACCATAACCGAGGAGAAGGGCCTTTGTCTCTGCTCTGAAGAATGAGAGATGCTGATATTTACCCCTAAATGTGTTAGCTTTTTGGGGTTACAGAATGATGGAGAATCAGTATCTTAAGATGTTATCACAGAAGCTATAGCACTGTGTGTACCTGCAAAAGCATAAAGATAAATATTAGAGCATATACATGTAGATCCTGTGCTTTTATTTGAAATATGTTAGACATGCGTTTGTTTTTCACACATTCTCAACACACTTTTCATTTTGAACATTAAAAGTGTAATAGGAAAGAATTAGTAAAGTCTCACAAGCTTAACTCTGGTGTTTTCAATGGTATTTTTCACTTCATTTTACATACTTTGTCCTTTACACAACAGATGCTTAAACCTAAGAGAGAAACAGTGACCACGGTGCAGATCAGGTGTACTGGGGAGCTGTATTTCAAAATGGGATCTGAAGACCTTCCTTCACAATTCCATCTCTAACAGTGTTTATGCCTAGTGCACTCAAACACACAAGATTCTGATGATGTCTTTAGAGTGGAAGAAGATGGCAAGTATAGATGCACTGGCGTGGATTACTGGAGGCTGGGCAGTGACCAGCATAAGAAGGAATATCTCGCAGCGTGATTGGTTGAGGGCTGACATACATAAGCCTTCCCCATCTGGAGTGATAGTTTTCTGTAGGATTTTATCCTAAAACAGTGAAGAGTGTGTGCACAGCTGCTAATGGCTCATGCACAGCTGCTGACAGACAAAAACCTCTTAGTGTTTTATCCCCAGATGATGTCCGCCTCCTTCCCTCATCCAATGTCTGTCACCAAATGATAATTAAAAAGTAAGAAATTATTACTATTTTGCAGATTTCTGAAAGAATTAACTCACGTGATACTTGACAGAAGCCTGCAAAGGCAAGGGATGAAAAGGCTAACGCACACAGTGCTTTTCCATGTACTTACACAGTTTACCACATCAGCAACAATGGAACTGACACTTTCCACATGTCGTATAAACATTGCAACCGTAGAATTCTTCCCACCTCTTCACATCTTGTTTTGGAGGACTTTTGCATGCAGTCCTTGACCTGAATGGTCTCTAGGAGAGCAACAACTATTCATGTACAGGGGGAAAATAAAGTGGTAATGGAGTAAATCAGAATAGCGAAATGGAGACATTTACAGCTGCTGTAAACAGATTCTGATGTACATTTCTTTAACTAGAGGAGTGGTAAAGATTGAATTAATGGTGATGGTCCTTCATTTAGAAATGAAGAAAATTAGACATAGCAAGAACATTTGATTTATTCTTTTATGAAGCTTGCTTTCGCTTGTATTTAACGTCTCATTTGTCAGAGTTTATCCTGCATGGACTGTAGACCAACCCTGCCTAGCTTCCCCTGTTTTTTCCTGCTCAGCTGGCAAATGAGCCTACCAGGGGTGGGGCCCCGCTAGACCTGCTGTTCACAAACAGAGAGGGGCTGGTGGGAGATGTGGTAGTCAAAGGCTGGCTGGGGCACAGCGACCATTAAATAATAGAGTAGAGTTTGCAATACTTAGGGATGCAAAGAGGGCCATCAGCAGAACTACCCTGGATTTCCAGAGGGCAGGTTTTGGCCTAATTAGAAGACTGGTTAAGAGCGTGCCCTGGGAAACAGCCCTTGAAAAAAAAGGGGTCCAGGAGGGATGAACATGCTTCAAGGAGGAAGTCTTGAATGCGCAGGATATGGCTGTCCCAGTGTGCTGAAAGGCTAGCTGGCTGGGAAGACAGCCAGCCTGGATGAACAGGAAATTAGGGATAAAAAGAGAGCTTACTGATACGGAAAAAAGGGCTGGCTACTCATGAAGAGTTTAGGAATATAGTTAGGTCATATAGAAAGAAAATTAGAGAGACAAAAGCACAATTTGAACTCAATCTAGCCACTTCTGTTAGGGATAACAAGAAGTGCTTCTACAAATACATCAATAGCAAAAGGAGACATGAGGAAAACCTCCATTCTTTCTTGGACATGGGGGGGAACATAGTCACCAAAGATGAGGAAAAGGCTGAGGTATTTAACACCTTCTTTGCCTCAGTTTTCAACAGTAAGACAGGTTGTCCTCAGGATAACTGGCCTCTGGAGCTGGAACACAGAGATAAGAAGCTGAACAGACCCCCTGTAATCCAGGAGGGAACGGTTAGTGACCTGCTGAGCCACTTGGATCCTCCCAAGTCTATGGGACCAGATGGGATCCATCCAAGGGTGATGAGGGAGCTGGCAGAAGAGCTCACCAAGCCACTCTGCATCATTTACCAACAGTCCTGGCTCACTGGGGAGGTCCCAGATGATTGGAAGTTGGCAAATGTCACGCAGATCCATAAAAAGGGCTGCAAGGAGGACCTGGGAAACTACAGGCCTGTCAGCCTGACCTCAGTGCCTGGCAAGGTTATGGAGCAGATCATCCTGAGTGCAGTCACACAGCACCTACAGGAGGGACAAGGGATCAGACCCAGCCAGCACAGGTTTAGGAAGGGCAGGTCCTGTCTGACCAACCTGATCTCCTTTTGTGACCAGATGACCCACCTGGTGGATGAGGGGAAGGCTGTGGATGTGGTCTATCTGGGCTTCAGCAAAACCTTTGACACCATCTCCCATAGAATTCTCCTGGAAAAGCTGCAGCCCATGGCTTGGGCAAGGGCACTCTGTGCCGAATTAGAAACTGGCTGGAGGGCCGGGCCCAGAGAGTGCTGGTGAACGGGGCTGCATCCAGTTGGCAGCCGGTCACCAGTGGTGTCCCCAGGGATCAGTGCTGGGCCCAGTTCTATTTAATATCTTTATTGATGATGTGGATGAGGGGATCAAGTGTACCATTAGCAAATGTGCAGATGACACCAAGCTGGGAGGTGTGTTGACCTGCTGGAAGGCAGGAGGGCTCTGCAGAGGGACATGGACAAGCTGGAGTGTTGGGCTGATTCCAACGGGATGAGGTTCAACAAGGCCAAGTGCCGAGTCCTGCATTTGGCCACAACAACCCCTGCAGCGCTACAGGCTGGGCACGGAGTGGCTGGAGAGCAGCCAGGCAGAAAGGGACCTGGGAGTTTGGATTGACAGGAAGCTGAACATGAGCCAGCAGTGTGCCCAGGTGGCCAAGAAGGCCAACGGCATCCTGGCCTGGATCAGGAACAGCGTTGCCAGCAGGAGCAGGGAAGTGATTCTTCCCCTGTACTCAGCACTGGTGAGGCCACCCCTGGAGTGCTGTGTCCAGTTCTGGGCCCCTCAGTTCAGGAAGGACATTGAGGTGCTGGAGCAGGTCCAGAGAAGAGCAACCAGGCTGGTGAAGGGACCTGAACACAAGTCCTATGAGGAGAGGCTGAGGGAGCTGGGGTTGTTTAGCCTGGAGAAGAGGAGGCTCAGGGGAGACCTCATCACTCTCTACAACTCCCTGAGAGGAGGTTGTAGCCAGGTGGGGGTCAGTCTCTTTTCCCAGACAATCAGCAGTAGGACAAGAGGGCATGCTCTTAAGCTCTGCCAGGGAGGTTTAGGTTGGATATCAGAAAGAAATTTTTTACTGAGAGAAATCAGATGTTGGAATGGGCTGCCCAGGGAAGTGATGGGTTCACCTTCCCTGGAGGTTTTTAAGATGAGACTGGATGTGGCGCTGAGTGCCATGGTCTAGTAATCACAGTGGGGTTGGATCAAGGGTTGGACTTGATGACCTCAGAGGTCTTTTCCAACCCAGTTGATCCTGTGATTCTGTGATTCTGTGATTCTATGATTCTTTCTGTAATAGAAAAATCTGGAAATATTCTATTTCATTGGTATCATTATATAGGTCTGGCATTAGTTTATTATGTCAAAATGCTGTACAATTTAAGACAATCTTCATTACATGTAACACATATAATTCTCCCCTTGCTTCTCAAATACAGCATATGTATAAACTGCACAGGTACATATTTCTTTGTAAAATTGATATTTTAATTTTTAATCAAATATTAGATTTTTATACTTTTCTTTCTGTATAGAAGGAAATTGTGCATGTTTGACTGCTATTTATCCTAAGTATTTTTGTGGCCCAAGCGACCACAAACTCAGCTTCTTAAAATTTTCAGTAGTGATCCTGAGACTGTTAGGTTAAAAAAAGCATTTTCATAATCTGTAGTCTTTCTGTGGGAAAAAGAATTCTTCTCCAGGTCAGAAAAACTTATGTTGTTTTCAGCCAACTGATGAAATTTCAGGAAATTGACCTCTCCTGTGGCCAAACATGTTGGTTTAGATGAGAGAATTTTGGTTCACATAAAGAGAAATAATGGAGCATGATGTGTGTGAATATTTCTGAAGACTGCACCAGGCCTATAAATGGTTGAAAGGTTAAAAACTCACTGTAGCTGCAGGTATAGCTTGGTTTTTTGGTTAAGTTTTATTTTGATTTTGTGACTATGTCAGGAGAGAAAAATGAAATTTGTAAAGGAAATTTCCAAGAAAGCAGTGGTAGCAGAAAAACGGGGATTTTTTTCCCCTTTGCTATGTCCTAGATTAATCAATCACTATTAAAAATTTAGTAGGCTGCTTTATTTGTCAGTATTAAGTTATTTTGTTTACTTACTGGACTGCATCAGAGTACTATGACATCATTAATTCCAGTACTTTCTAGATGAATCTGTAACTGTAATACTAATGTATGCCTCAAAATTAATTTCCTTCTCTTCTGCCAAAGTAAATTTTTATACCTGCCGTAAATACAGTCCTACTTCTTTTATTTTCTCATTTTACTATAATCTGAACATACCCACAACAGCTCAACTGTTGACATGAAAAAAATAATAGCCTATGTATCGAAGCATATGTATGTGTTCAGTAACGAAACTGAGGCACAGAGAAATAACAAGACTTCTATGAGAAAACCCCTAAGATGCACCTTACTGCAGAACAAACGTATTTTCTATCAAGTTAAAGTTTTGTGCCCTATGAGATTTGTTTTAGATTCTTTCCCAAGAAAAGTTCACCATCAAGTCAAATGCTAAAGCAGGGTTAGCAAGGAAGGAAAATAATGTTTTATATTTATTTATTTATTTATGGTTTTATGTTTTATTTATTAACATTTATATGACAGTCTCTGCCAGCTTAATTAAGGATTGATCCAGGTTCATAATATGTGCTCTTCTCCATGTCTGGTCACTTGAAGCTTGCAATTAAATAATTTTGATTTGATCCTACCCCACTTATGTTACTTTCCATGAATATTCAGTTATACATACTTACTGGGAAGAAATATTTTGCGATAGATTCTATATTAATATTGGCTAATGTTTATGAAGCATATTTATGTTATTGCTCTATTGGTTTAAAGAACTATGGTTTGACACTACAAAGATGTAGACATTTCTGAATAATTTTGATATGAAACATGATACCTGTTTAATACAAAGCCTAATCCTATGAAGACTTCTAAAATTAGTGTATGCTGCTGGGAAGGGTCACATGTTACAATTAAGAGTTCTAAATACTACACCAGGTAGCAGATATATTCAGTATTCTTGCTTTCCTTCTCTGTAATATGAGAAAAATGTACATTTTCTCTAAAAATGTCTGTAGTGCAACTTGACATTAACAATCACTTTTTCCTCCTATTGCACGGTGTACATACATAACTGCATAATCAATCCACAAAGCCAAGTTCTTGTGACTTAAAAATCTCTTTCTTCTGGAAGTTCCAGAACCAAATAAATAAATGCTTTTTAAAATATGTATATTTCAACAATGTGCAAATACCAGTATAAAACAGAATGACCTTACTGATGCCTTCCAGTACTTGAAGGGAGCCTACATGAAAGATGGAGAGAGACTTTTTACAGAGCATATAGTGACAGGACAAGGGGCAATGACTTCAAACTGAAAGAGAGTAGTTTAAGTTAGATATTAGGAAGAAATTCTTTACTATGAGGGTGGTGAGGCACTGAATCAGGTTGCCCAAAGAAGTTGTACATATCTCATCCCTAGGAAGTGTTGAAGGCCAGGCTGGTTAGAGCTCTGAGCAACCTGGTCTAGTGGAAGGTGCCCCTACCCACAGAAACGGTGGTAGAACTGGATGATCTTTAAGGTCTCATTCAACCCAAAACATGCTATGATTTTATGACATATGCCTTTTAAATTGTAATCTTTCCATGGTCCTGATTTTTCAGAACTTAACTGTTTTTTTCACCTGTTCATCCTAAGTTTGCTCACGTTACCAAAATTGTTAGGGTGCTTTTAGAGACAGCTGGAAAATGCCGCCTTGTTAACTTAATTCATTAGTTAACATTTAGAGTTGTCAGTTTTAATCCTGCAAGCTAAATTGCTTGACTTAGTTTAAGCACTTATGATCCATCACTTCACCATTATATTTTAATGGATATAGGTACTAGTGACAAGCAATATGCCTAAGTCTATTCAGTTCCTTACATAGAGCTATTTTTTTCAGGACTAGTAACTATCTTCAGTATAATATTCTTTAAGTTGAATATATTGCTTGTAAAAAGTTTCTTGGAATCTTTCTTGAAGATATTTAACCTAAAATCTTGAAAGCTGAGGGTTTCTACCTGCTTTCAAAAAAAAATTTAAGAAGGCCTGCTCCATTTGTTTCTAGGTTGTAGGCAGATGTTCAAGTTACTGAAACTCAAGGAATTTTTCAGCTACTAAGCCCACCATGGGGATGAAAAACCAACACTGAAGACTTTCAAAACAATTCCTTAAATCTACTCTGCTTTTACAACTTTCCAGAAAGGTTTTTTTAAATTCTAATTGTGGAGAAGTATTTGTATTCTAATGAGTACTTTGGGAAAAGCAGTGTCAAGGTATAAATCTTTTCAGGGTTGATTTAAATCTTCAGTTTTACTAGCAAATAAAAAGAAGTCCGGAGAAGACCAGAGACTGTACCAGCACTACTGTCTTCAAGACACCTACATATGCAGTAATTTCAGGGAGACTTTGTGTTGCTCATAAGTGGCTGCGCTGGCAGTAGGCAAATTTCAGTTACTGGCATGTGCAATGATAAGAACACACAGGACTATTCCCTGTTGATTGCACTGCCTCTGAGATGCAGTCTAAATGGTGACATTGAACACACAACTCCAGAAGGATTGTCCCAGTTTTTGCTGTCAGACTTTCTGTTCCCCAGTTCACGTGAGCAGCTTTCTTGCAGCTAAAGGCATCTCTGCTGCATAGGAGGGGACTAAGCTCTCACAGCTGGCAGAAGCAAACATTACAAAATGCACAGCTGAACAAATGTAACATCTTGAATTGCCATAAGTACTTGGAGGCAAGAACTGCTACAGCAGACAAAACACTGGCTGTTTAGGTTTCAAAGCAGGTTCCCATGCTCTTTGTCTTTTCCAACTTGGAATGTAGTTGAATTAGTGATTATAAAGAAGTTCCACCTCCAGGAAGGTATTTTTCTCCTTTCAAGTTGTGATATCAATACATGAGGAAATGGTAACTGCCATAATGGAGAATGTACCTATTACAGGCCTAGTGTCCTTTTATTAAAGAGAAATAACAAACCATTGGTAACAGCAATGGAAAATAAAAAGTGGCTTTTCTTTCCCTAGGACACTGCTGGGAGAAAATACATACGACCTCACATACACACCCTAAAACTGGATGATTGGATTGCTGATGGAAAGCGGGATAATGGCAGCTGGTGAGACAGCTGTATGGCAAGTAGACATAGTAGAGAGGGGACAGCCTTTGTGCTGCTCTGTAAATGCACTATCAGAGGTGAGTTCCATGCCTATGGAAGCCTTACACGCAAGATCCCATAGAATTATAAGGGACCTTGTGTGTCTTGTAGCAAGTTCATGTCTTCTGAAAAAGTAAGACTGAATAGAAAACCCAGCCTTTATTAACTGAATTATGTAAGTCACTCAATTCCCAGGACTATTGATGATTTGGATGAGGGAACTGAGTCTACCATTAGTAAATTTGCAGATGACACCAAGTTGGGGGGGAGTGTTGATCTGCTGGAAGGCAGGAGGGCTCTGCAGAGGAACCTGGACAGACTGGAGAGTTGGGCTGATTCCAATGGGATGAGGTTCAACAAGGCCAAGTGCCGGGTCCTGCACTTTGGCCACAACAACCCCTGCAGTGTTACAGGCTGGGCACAGAGTGCCTGGAGAGCAGCCAGGCAAAGGGACCTGGGAGTTTGGATTGACAGGAAGCTGAACATGAGCCAGCAGTGTGCCCAGGTGGCCAAGAAGGCCAATGGCATCCTGGCCTGGATCAGGAACAGTGTGGCCAGCAGGACCAGGGAAGTGATCCTTCCCCTGTGATCCTTCCCCAGTACTCAGCACTGGTGAGGCCACCCCTGGAGTGCTGTGTCCAGTTCTGGGCCCCTCAGTTCAGGAAGGATATTGAGGTGCTGGAGCAGGTCCAGAGAAGAGCAACCAGGCTGGTGAAGGGACTTGAGCACAAGTCCTATGAGGAGAGGCTGAGGGAGCTGGGGTTGTTTAGCCTGGAGAAGAGGAGGCTCAGGGGAGACCTCATCACTCTCTACAACTCCCTGAGAGGAGGTTGTAGCCAGGTGGGGGTCGGTCTCTTTTCCCAGACAATCAGTAGTAGGACAAGAGGGCATGGTCTTAAGCTCTGTCAGGGGAGGTTTAGGTTGGATATTCAGAAGAAATTCTTTACAGAGAGGGTAATCAGGCATTAGAATGGACTGCCCAGGGAAGTGATGGGTTCACCTTCCCTGGAGGTTTTTAAGATGAGACTGGATGTGGCACTGAGTGCCATGGTCTAGTAACCACAGTGATAGTGGATCAAGGGTTGGACTTGATGATCTCGGAGGTCCTTTCCAACTCAGCAGATTCTATGGTTCTGTGACTGTCACAGGGGAAGCGTTAGGAACACAAAGCATAAGGAGGCCATTAACCATTAACATCCTAGCCATCTCAGAGGAATTTGAAGTTTAATGCTGGCAGAACCTATCAATTTTCTTGTAACCAAAGTATTGCTGAACCAGCAGTGGCAGCTGTAGAAAATTAGGCATTGCAAACATTCCTTCTAAGTAAGATCAGAAAAAGATATGAAGACCTTGTTATTTTAAAACAAAAGTAAGTGGGAAAAAAAGCATAAAAGTTTTAAGTTTTTGGAAAGTATATACCTAATAGGTATCCTCAACAGTAAAGTAAGGTAACTTAATTACTCTGCCCCAGCCTGTAGAGCTGCCTGAGATTGTGATTCAAAGGCATGACCCAACACTTGGTCTTGTTGAACCTCATTCCATTGGCCTCAGCCCATCGATCCAACATATCCATATCCATCTGCAGAGCTTCCCTACCCTCCAGCAGATCATCACTTCCTCCTAGCTTGATGTCATCTGTAGAACTGGTGCTAGACAGAGAGGAGAGACATTTTGCTAATGGATTTAATAAGTATTTCCTGGCAACAGGAGAACAGTGGGTTCCATTCCTGATTCTGGACTCTAACTCAAAATTTGAATGTGTATTTGGATGAAAGATAAGGGCTTCTTTCCTGCCAAATAACACTTCAGCAAATGTGATTTTTTTCCTTAGAAACTTGGTTATTTTGGAAATTAGAAAAAAAAAATCACCACAACTGGATACAACAGAAATATACTTTGTTTTGTCTAACTCTTTTTAAAAAAAATCTGTGCTGTTTTGTCCATCTGTTAAAATTCAGCCTAAGGCAGATTCCAGGCACAGAAGAAATATAAAATTTAAAATCTGTGTGTTTGTGCAGCTGGTAAAATTTCTCCCCTGTTTTTTCACCAATTCAAATGGATTTTACTGTTAGACCATCTTATTAAAAGAAAGAATTGTTAGTTCCCATTTACAGCATGATGATGATGATGATGTCACTATTGCTGTCTGATAAAATGCCAGCAGCATGTTCTCTGGTGAAAGAAAAAGTAAGAAAGAACGTGATAACAGTGCTGAGTTGGACCTTCACTTTTATTTGCTCAGTCACCTGCTGCTTCAGATCTATGTAAGGAATATGCCTGCCCTGCAGCCAACAGGTAAGTGCAGGATAGTCAAGCTATCCACACAGTTGAGTTTGTTTATGTGAAGCAATCTGGTGGTGGCAGCAGCAGGAAGCCCTACCTGAGTCAAGGTATTCAGGTGAGAAATGAGAGTTGATTACCTTATGCACTAATACTTCTAGATCCATTCCTTTGCCTCTGCTCTCTTGTTTAAAGGTGGTTTATTCATTCCTGTCCTGAACTACAAGCATACTTTAAAAGGAGATGCTATTATACCTGAGAAAAAATTAAATTTACAACTTACTACATTTTCCAGATGTGTTTAGTTAAAATATTTTACATTTCTTGCTTTCTGTATTCAAGTATTCAAAGACTAGAAGCTTTACAGTATTTCACATGCCATAAATATCTGACCTCTGAAGCAGAAAAGTTAATACTTATTTACAGTGATCATGCATTTTTTTTTCATGTTTCTCAGTTTCTAAGTCACTGAACAGTTTACCCTTATACCAGTCAACTCTTTCTCTGTAGAGATACTTTTCCATTAGCAGAGAGACAGATTGTCTTTTCCTCAGCAGTGCTGCCCACTCCAAGCAGATGACTAAAGAACCATGGAGAGCATATGCTCGGCTATGACAGTGAATGCTACACAAGCATTTTTTCTACTGTTGTGAAATGTGGCTGTTAACATCTCTCCATTTTTCTCAGTACACTCAAAGACTTATTCATTTGCTTATGCTGTTTGAGTCATGGAATATCTTTGCCTACCACATGAAAACAGGAGGAAAAACATGGAACATATGCTTTTATAAGGAGACTATAACAGAATATACAAATAGGAATGGTGGAATTCTAGCAAAACCCAGAGGACTATGGAAAAAATCTTTCACAGGGGAAAGAGATTCATTATAAATTTTTTCTAACTTTTAAAGTTCAAATCATGAATACGCAGTTTGAATTTTAGTTTAGGGAAACAATCTAACATACTAGAAATTCTACAATTAATTACTAAAAGCTTTTACATAATTCTGTCTTTAAAACTGTGGGTCTTTAAAAATGTGGGTCCATTCATTTTGCATAGAGACTTGGATACTTGTACTTACAGGGAGCCATGTATATGCTGCTTTTACTTTGAAATATGATGCTGGTTAGGCATTACACGTATAGAAATTCTGAGTGAACACCTAGTGTCTCAGAAAACAGTAGATATTCGTTATTTAAGTTGTAAATATGGATAAATGGGCAAGTAATCATTCTTAAGGATGACTGTTATTAACATAGAAGTCATGCAGGCTAGGCAGCATAATCACTGAGTGATGACATTGCACTGTTTTACCTGCAGAATCCAGTGAAAACTTCTAACAAAGCAAAGAATGTGGTTAACTGTAAAAATTAGAGCTAATGTCTAAGGAAGGAAGTTAACCTAGCAATATTTTTAACCATCTTTAAGAATTCTGTTATGATTCATTTATTTCTGCTGTTTAAATGAGATCCTACTAGTTTCAGTTCTATAGAATAGGTCAGGTCTAAAGCCTACATATGTCTGATAATCTTTCTTAAGCAAATCTGTGTGCTTCCCTGAACCCGAGTACCCAACAGGAAAAAGACATCTGAAGTAAATCACCTTTGTGGGGTGTGGTGGGCATCAAGACAACTGTTTGACTGCTGACCTGTTTGGTAGTGCTTTTTGTACTGTAAATGTTCTTCAGCTTTTATCATACGATGCCTTGAACCGCGGTCATTGAGATAAAAGGTGGGGTTTTTTTGGTGAAACTTTGGAAGAGAATGCAGTCATCCAGGTCATCTCACTTTCAGTCATAAATAAAACAAAGCATTCTATGACAAAAATAAAAAAAATTCATACTGCTCAAAATTTTTTATCTTGCTTATACGAGATAATCAATTCAAACCTCAGAGGGAGGTCACTGCCTGTGGTCATACTTTTTAAAGTTCTAGCAGGAACATGTAACACTGCAGAGCTTGCAGGATTATTTCTCTAACATTTAGAATAAGCAATAGAGCCCATTTTAACCAAGTTATTTAAAAAAAAAGTTTTTACAACCCAATCAATAATTAAAGCCTAACCTATCTGCACTGGTAAGCAGTTTCCTGAAACTTTTAGGTGACTATACTTAATTTTTCCTACCTATTGTAATTTACTCTGTGATTCGGCAAAATGATTAAACTTATGTAGTCTTCTTGATCTCTTAGAGATCATGCACAATTTCAAGCTCTGATATACACCTCATTAACTTGGGTAACTGAGATCCAAATATTAATCTTATGGGGTTGCATCCCTCCAGATATATTTTGTGTTTGAGTTAGTCTTCTGAGTACAGATACTATGGCATGGTTTTCCCCACAGAATTAATCTTAGAAAGATGGTATGAAAAGGTTGCAATTTAAGAATTTCTGTTCAACAAAAGGAAGAAGATGAAACCAAAGCATTGTTCAGGAATTCTTTTTCAGTAAATTACAAACATATCATAATATGATGAAATCTAACTAGATTATTCAGTGCCAGAGGTTTTTTAATCGTTCAGAAGATTTATCTAGCCATTTCTCTTCCCCAAATTCCTTTTCTCTAAAGCCTCAGTGGTGCAGTGATGGGCAGAAAAATATTCCATTTTTCATAGAACTACTTTCCAGTACAAAAGAGCTACAGTTTTCTCAGTTTAGTCTGAAATGTTATTTCTGATCAATATACAGTGCTTTGCCTGTTCATCATAGTAAGCCATCTTTGTATACCCAATACCTATTGTGTGGACATCTATTCAGTCTTTCATATTCCTCCCAAACTTTCATTCAAAGTGTGCTAAACTGTGGTTCTATATAAAATAAAATTTCAGCCACTTTTAAGACCACTAATAGAAATATTTGAAAACAAGGACTGCACATTCCCTTTGCTGACCTGGGTTGCCTATATAGCTTACATATCCTGTCTCATGTAACCCTATCAAAGGCAGCTAATAATCTGCCAAAGCTGTTGATAGCAATCAATCCATGAGTTCAATGCTGAGATTTTAAATTGTCACTTTTCTCAACTAACTTGGCACACCCCACTGGCTGATCTGAATGTTTCATATGATTATGTACTGTAAAGTACAATTTTTGGATTATGCTAAATGTATCAACTACAAATCCAGAGGTTTCTCCTTCACTACCTCTAATATTAAACGTGCAATGTTTCTTCTTAAATATCAATGTATATTAGAAATTATTGTACTGAAATCAGTGGAATTAATGGTCTCATAAAGTAGCAATACAAGTAGCAGTACAAGCTAATTCTGACATACATTTTTATTTTTTCTCTGGTTCATGTGTCCAAGAGTTTAAAAAGTAGAGAGTCAAATTCAAGTGGCTAGTAGATTCTATGTGCTAAATTCTATAGATGAACTATGAGGATGAAAATCTGTGAGCTAGTACTCTTCCTTGCAGTTTTAATTCAATATAGGCAGAATAACATTGCCAAAAATTCTCTAGGGAAATACTGAAATCCTTAAGTTTCAGTTTTTACTAATAAGATTAAAAGATTTTTTTTCTTTTTTTGTGTTTTACAGGTAATAACTTAAGTGTCAATGGTATTTTTAATTATGGATAATTATATATGAATGATTCATTTGCAGTAGCATTAAAAGGTCTTCCTTTTAAGGTTGCCACATAGAATTTTCCTGTTACAAAGAAAAAAGACTACAACTTCCACTCCTACTTGAGTAAAACTATGCCAAAACATGAAGAAATTCCCCTACAATCTGTCTGCTGTCCTGTCTGTTGGATCTCAAATCACAATTCAGTGGGTGCCTTGTCCTCACATCAGTGATAGAAGTACATGTATGATTATTATATGAACAGTAAAGGGCTCATGGTACAGACTTCACAGCCTTATGTATCACAGCTTTTTTTTATGTTCCACAGCCTTTCTCTGCTTTATAATAAAACTGGATGTAGCTGAGGGCATTGGCTTGAGAATGAACTCTGAAAGGGGCTGACCAGGGCTGTGTAGCTGAGGACTCTCATAGCCTGAATAAATCATTTAGCTTTTCCTGGGCAAAGTATTTCCTTGAGGATAAGTGGAAGCTGATGTGCCAGTTGGCATTTAGTTTCTAAAATGAATAAAACACTGCCTGGTATTCTCTAACATCTTCTAGTCTGTTTTATCAATTGCCAGCAAACATTTCAAATTAGTGTATCACATTCTATAGACAGCCAATAGATAAATTCTCTCAAGCACAGTGTATTAGGATAAATAATTAACATATTATTTGAAAAATCAATAGATCAGAGTAAGTGGTTTTGGTGTCTCACAGGTCAAAACAAAAAATACACTATAAATCAGGTTAAGCACTAGAATTCTGTGAGAAAAGTCCACCACATAACAGTAATTATTCATTTACTTACTTTGTCCTCCCTTGCAAAAATTTTCTATCTGAAGAGTATACCAACAAGAAAGAATTCTGGGGTTTTTTTTTCAAAGGCTTTTTGTCATAACTGCTTTCTAAATCTTAAGCAAATCAAAAAATTCACAGGAAGTGAGTATCAGCACCTTTCTAAAATCTAAGTATTAAAAAAAATGATTTATAGACATATTATTTGTCAATAATGTGTGCACTTTTCTTATGGCAAGAGGATTTTGAAATTGATTGCATAATTACCAAAAATATTTTTGAAACATAGAAAAATTGCAGTGTCATCTGCATTCCACCAGAAATGACTATCTAGAAGAGGTTGAATTCATCATTACAGATTTTCACCAACAAAAGTAAGACTTACTTTTTCCCAAATTAAATAACCTTTTCCTTTATAAATTCCCTAATTAAGGTTTTGTCCTCAGAGCTACCTCACTGAGGGTGACTCCACTCTGTGATGAGATCTTCAGTGATGATGTGATTTCTGTGAAGATCTTACACTATTGTCAGTAAAGATTTCTGGATTTCCTAGCTATGAAATTAATTGAGTTGTAAAAATCCACAAGCAAGATAGTAATAAAACAGTTGAGGATATGGAGATTAAATTTTAAAAAAAGCTTGAGCTTCCATTCTTTAGCTACTTCAATGGAAAATTAGCCAGGTCTTCTTGGAAGTATAATACTAGAAGGTCAATGGATGAAATAAGAGCCTAATTCTGTGAATAACAATGGGATATAGATATCTTTTTCTCCCTGAGGAATGACAGCTATAACCATAGGCTTCCATCTTCCTTCTTTCTGGCTTAATAAATCTTAAATTCCTTTTTTTTGAAAATAGGAGTTGCTATCCTACTTTCCAGAAAAGTAGCAGACCTTGTGGGGTTAAACACCTAACCAGACTGAGGAAATAGTTTGACTCAGTTCTCATTTTATTATAAAAAGTGGACATCACCACATTTGCTGACCAGTCATGCTCAGAAACAAAATTGGTTGATGAAAACTGTTTGCTTTTTGATGAAGAATACACTCTGTTGAAGCTCTTGATTTGGGAAGAATTCAAGAGAAGCTTTTAATATTTGTTTGACGTTGATGGATTTTTGAAATCTGTCAGCCGTCGGCAGCCAGTCAGGCATGGAGTGGGCATTGCCAGGGGCAGCACAGGAAATTTAAATGGCTCCAGGGAATGCAATGAACAGGAAAGGGTGAACAGGACATAGGGCGTCAGAAGGACATGGCAATTCATACCCACAGGGGGAGCAGGAAGAGCTCAACCATCCTCCCAGCTACTGAGGTGACCTCACTTGTTGAGGGGGTTTTCCCTTTTTTTTTCAGTTGCCCAACTTGACTAGACCCATCAGTGATTTACACATGGTTAAAAACAATTGCTAGCAGGAGTGTGGTGACCCAGACAAAGTTCCCCAAAAAGCATGCAGCTGTTCAAATCTCTGGCTGTAGAGAGTCTCTGAGCCTGGTGTTGGTACTGAATGACAGCAGAAAAGACACCTGTATGCGATGTGATCTGCTCTGTCTGGTGGCAGAGCTTAAAGAAGAGGTGGAGAGGCTCAGGAGCATCAGGGAATGCAAAAGAGAAATAGACTGGTGGAGCTGCAGCCTTCCATCTTAAGAGAAGCTTGGCAGATGGAAGCTCAGGAAGAGTTGGAGGAGCCCCACCCCTCCTGCCATCAAGCAGAAGGAAGAGACGTAAATGATGGGGGAGAGTGAAAAACAGCTCGCTGCTCAGGGAGGTAGAATCTCCTACCAGCCTCCCTTGCCTTCCCAGATACCCTTACAGAACAGGTGTGAAGGCCCTGGATCACAAGGGTCAAGCAGATGACAGTGAAGAAGAAGGTCTATCTGGAGGGTCTACCAGATCAACACAGTCAACCAGATGAAACTCAACATCAGGTATTAGTTAAAAGAGAAGGATAGTTGTAGCGGGTGACTTACTTCTGAGGGGAACAAAGTGCCCTGTATGCTGACCAGAGCCATCCCACAGGGAAGTCTGCTGCCTCCTTGAAGCCTAGGTAAGGGATATCACCAGGAGACTCCCTGGACTAACTCAGCCCACTGATTACTACCCACTCTTTGCTGTCCAGGTTGGCAGCAACAAGGTTGATAATAGTAGTACCAGGGTAATCAAGAAGGACTTTAAGGCACTGGGTCACTTGATTAAAGGGACAGGAGCATAGGTAGTGTTGTCCTCAAGTCCTCCCATAGCAGGGATGAGTGCTGAAAGGAACAGAAAAAGCCATGTGATCTATAAGTGGCCTAAAGACCGGTGCCATCGGTGACATTTCGGGGTTTTGTGATCATGGGTCAGTTTATACAGCACTAAGGCTGCTGGAGATAGGCAGGGTTCACCCATCTAGGAAAGGCAAAAAGATTCTAGCCTGTGAGTTAGAGGGGCTGATTGAGAGGTCTTTAAACTAGGTTTGAAGGAGAAATGGATGAGATCAGGCTTGCTAGAGATGAGCATAGAGGTGGCATACCAGAGTCAGAGGCAAAAGCAGGAGCCCAGCTGAAGTACAGGTACACCAATGCCCTCAGTGTGCGTAACAAACAAGAGGAGCTGGAAGCCATCGTGCAGCAGGAGAACCATAAAGTAGTCACCATCACAGAAATATGGTGGGATGACTTGCATGACTGCAATGCTGCAGTGGATGGCTCCAAGATCTTCAGAAGGGACAGGCAAGGAAGGAGAGGTGGTGGGATAGCTCTATATGTTAGGGAGCCTTCTGACTGTATAGAGCTTGAGGATAGGGGTGATATGGTAGAGTGCCTATGTGTGAGAATCAGGGAGAAGGCTAATAAGGCAGACATGCTGCTGTGAATCTGTTACATCCAGAGGGGAGAAAGACGCTGCAGAGGGATTTGATCAGGCTAGATAGATGAGCCAAGATCAATGACTGGAGGTTCAATAAGGCCAAGTAGCAAGTTCTGCACTTTGACCACAATAACCCAAGGCAGTGTTACAGGCTGGGGGAAGAGTAACTGGAAAGTGGCCCAGTGGAAAAGGAGCTGGGGGTGCTGGTCAGCAGCAACTGAACATGAGCCAGGAGTGTCCAGATGACCAAAAGGTCAGCGGCATCCTGGCTTGGATCAGCAATGTTGTGGCCAGCAAGACCAGGGCAGTGACTGTCCCCCTGTACGGGGCACTGGTGATGCTGCACCTCAAGTCCTGTGTCCAATCTGGGCCCCTCAATTTAGGAAGAACATGAGAAGCTGGAGCATGTCGAGAGAAGGGCAGTGAAGCTGGTGAAGGGTCTGGAGAATAAGTTCTGTGAGGAGCAGCTGAGAGAGCTGGGGTTGTTTAGCCTGGAAGAGGCTCAGGGTTGACTACTGACAGTCTTAAGCTGTGCCAGGGAAGGTTTAGGTTGGACATTAGCAAGAATTTCTTCACAGAAATTATTAGATATTGGAATGGACTGCTCAGTGAGGTGGTGGAGTGACCACCCCTGGAGTTCTTTATGAAAAGGCTGGACGTGGTGCTTAGTGCCATGGTCTAGTCTACATGGTGGTGCTTGGTGAAAGGTTCGACTCAATGATCTCAAAGGTCTTTTCCATCTGAATTGATTCAGTGATTCTGTGATTGTTAAGCATTATTCTTATCAACATTTCTACACTCCTAAATAAATTGATATATATAAACATTTTCAAAATATTTTTTTTTAATTTACCTCCCAGATTTGCCTAGAATTAAAAATGGAAATCATGAAATAAATTTATAATCTACTCTGAAACTGTTCTTTGTTTCCTCATGAACTTAAGAAGCTCTGAAACTATTCATAATTTTAGTTCTATCTTATCAACAAAACATTTTAGACATATTTAAATAAATTCTGCATATGCATCTAACTGAGCAAAGTAATACTGTTCTTAAATCCTTGTTTATTTTGAACAATAACTTTTCATCCATTCGAGCAATAATGAAATATGAAATTTGTAAGTAGTAGTCTCTGAAATCAAATTAAACTGATTAAAATTGAGAGTAGATTTTGGCTTTTGATGCTGTCTTTATTACTGAACATCAGCATAAACAAAGATTTCAACTCAAAATCATTGATTTGTTGTTAGTCAAAATTGCATATAATAAAAATACAGTTTCATCATAATGATATTACTAAACTACTGACAGTTTGAGTGGTAGTTCAAGGTGCAATGTGAAGCACACCAGAGCCTTACTAGAATGAAGACAATATAACTTCAATTTTTTTTTTTTTTTTTAAAGTAAAATGCACTTTAGTTTAAGCTCAATTTGAAATTATTGAATACATACAAAAATTGAGCAGGAAGAAATGTCCTTCCAAAATTTTGCTGTGAACTTTCAATTTACTCCAGCTGTGTTTCATTTAGGAAGCAACATATACTGTGGTCAAGTTAGGGATAGTAATATATACCATTACATTAACTTTATATAATTAATAGATTGAGCATGGAAAATAATATCATTTTCTTAGGGAAAATGAGAACTTACAAGACAGACTATGTTGCTGTTTTGATAAAAATTAGCATGTTGAAGGAGAATTGCACATTCTTGATTGTAACTCCCCCTTACTCCCACACATTAATGTGTAATTCAAATCTTGGGCATTACCAGCTCAGAAAGTAACCCTAAATTACTTTCTGGTTGTAGCTTCTCTTGTTCATCTTGCCATCCTCACTAAACAGAGTAAATCAAGTCAGTGGAGCTGCTCAGAAGATTTTATTCAAGGGATAATAAAATCCAGCTAGATTTTTAGTGTAATACATTTTTTCCATTCTTATCCATAATTCATTTCTGCAAGTGGGCTTCTCTACATTTTAATAAACAACATGAAAGAAAGAGCTATTCTCATGACATTTGCAGAACAACAAAGAAGTGTTGCAATGTTTACAGTAGCCCTTTCTTGTGATATGTTTAGGCTGATTTCTCTGATAAAGGTGATTAGTCACCCAGAAAACACTGATTATTTAATGCTACAGCAGTCTTGATTTTTTTATTCTCTGAAAAAAACAAAATACAAAGAAAAATATTTTATCAAGATAGCATTTTAAGTGATTATTATTTTTAATTATTTTGTACAGTTCAGTAAGTAAAATGGCATGATAAAAAGGCCCAGAAATTCTGTCTCGTGAAAAGTGATGTTCAAGCAACACAAGAACAAGAAAAGAGAAAAGCTACTATATTGTTGAAATAACACCATGTGGAATCCAAACCACATATTTTTTAAAAAATATTGTAAATAAATGTCAAAACCAACAGTTCACTAACATTTTTAGTTCAGCTAGTTAGTGTTCAAGGCTTTCCTATAGGAATGTTGACCACCACATCCAAGATTTTGTACATATATATTTGAGAGTCTTTTTTTAAATTGTGCTGCATCTGATGTACCATTTTCAAAAAAACTAAGTAAATCTAAAGGGAACAGAAACATCCTTAAGTGGCAGGGATCAATAGGGATATATTAAGACATTAGCTGATGCATCGAGCACAGTTCTAGAGACCACTAAATAATGAATATGTAGTACATTTGCTACCTCCCAGTGGCTAGGAATGGGAAGTGTTTCACTTATGAGCATTGACATGAAGGTTTACTTCAAAATCCAGGGCTAGCAAATGAGTTGAACTTGATAATATTTATAAAAACACTATTTTTATATTTACTGTAATAGATTAGTCCTGAGTATGTGGGGTGGGAGTTCTTCTTTGTGCCAAGATACAGCAGTAAGAATTTAGTATTTCCATCTATTAAAAAGACCACAAATGCAAAAAAACTGAAGGCAATCTCTTTATTGCCACTTGCTTAATGAAAATTGCCTGCAAATTTGTCACTGATATTTTGCACCCTGGCTCCAGTCCTCACTTGCTCTTCAACCTCTACATAAAACTCACTCATCATCTAAATGAGTCTGGGATCTGTTGAAACCAATGGCTTTTTTGATTGCTGGAAGTTACTCAAACACCCACTTCTCATTTGTGTTTCTCATAAATTATTGAGAGGTATTCAGAGCCATGAGGATTGGGATTTTTATCAAGGTGGGCTTGCCATTTACAGTCACATTGGGAACTGAGCATCCAGATGTGGAAGGAAAAAGTTGCAGTGATTTGTAAATAAACAGAAATGTCAAGGAAATTGTGTTCAAGGAAAAATTTTTTTAGATCATAAAGATGGAAAAGTGGCCCTAATATCTTTTTCATTATGCTGTTGAAAACTATATGTTCAATAATCTTGCAATGCAATTGCTAGGTGCTCAAAAAGATTTCCTAGCATCAAGTAAATTCCCAGTGATAACATATAATGTTGCGTAAGTCTGTCTCACATAGCTGATTATTTTAGCAGAGTAATAATGCATCAGTTGTTACTGTGGATAAACAAAATTCCACTTTGCTTTTGTTGTCAACTTTATGAATACTAAATATACAGGATTTAGCTTGGTTAAAAGGATTCTTTGAGATCCAGCAATAAATTACCACTATTGTGCACAACCATGCTTTCTTCCCAATATTTCTTGAATTTCAACTTTTGGCATGAGAAAGTTATTGACTGAGAACTTTCGGTGTGGCTTTGAGTTAAGTTTTCGGGCTATTAAGCTATGGTTAGCTAAGTTCTGTTTGGTCCCAACTTGGGTTTATTTTGGTTTTTCTGAGTCAAGCAAATGCTATTAATGAAATAATGCAGAAAAAGCCAAATTAACTTATGGAAGAACAAACCAACACACAGACTTTTTTTACTGCATGAACACAGAATGGCAGTTTCACAGAAATTAATATTTTTTATGGAAAGTGTTAGTGGGACAGTAACATCTCTACTAATTTTTTGCTCTAAATATCCTACTCTGCTAATACAAGCTTCATGCACTCTTCCTTTCTTATCATTTAACCTTGAGTGCGTTCAAGTAATGCATTAAACAAATTGACTGCCATCTCTTATGTCCTTATCCTTCCATTTTTTTCCACTGAGAAGGAAGCACATGCGGTTGGAAAGTGTCTTCTATATTTTTATGTGCTATTGATATGCACAAATAGAGATATCAATCTGACTGATCTATATGTCAGTCCATCTGATATGAAGCCAGATTGTGGGAACACATTTTGCAGTTGAAACAGGAAATTGTGAGGTTTGTGACAGTCAATAGTTCCCATGGTTGTAGTCACGGGCCAGTCTGTGGGAGTACATTGTTCTCTGAAAACACAAACGAGCTCTGTCTTTATTTCTAGCACTTCATTGCTAGCACTTTATGGAAGATTTTTTTTTGTATTGGATCATCCTTTTTACCCCTATGTCATATTGTTTCTGTTCTACTGTAATATTCTTGAGATAGAAGATCCAAACCACAGGCACTGTTTGCAGGTGGTATAAAGATTTATATCTTCCCATAATGATGTTCTCTGTTCTATTTTCTATTCCTTCATTGATTATTCCTAACATTTTGTTTGCTTTTTCACTCCTGCTTCACATTGAGCTGACATCTTTATGAACATTTTCATAAAGTGACTTTCTTTTGTAAGCCTTTTATTATTCTAAAATTTATTTTTTTAAATGGTAGCAGCTATCTCATAAACCTATTACTGTGCCATACCCTAGCTTCCCAATCATTGCTATGGCTCACATTACTTTTTGGAAGCTATGTCTCTGGCAGTGATATGCTTATTTACTAGACTGACCTTCTAACAATGCCACTAACAGGGAGGCTGTTACAAATCCACCCCTTAAAATAACAATGGCAAGGAAAATTATAGAATCACTGTAAACTGGATATCAATAGGGCAGTGAAGCTCAGGGCCTTTTCATTAATCACCACTGCCCTCTGATGATACCTTAGCAAGTAACTGCTTGTCAGTCATGATTACAGACAGGTGATTTCCTCACACCCCAGCCAAAAGCCCCATGTTGTATTGAAGGCTTGATCTCAGCAATCTGCAACTGCAAATTGCGATGGAGAATAGGTCATTCCAGTAGTAAACACAAAACACAGTTACTGCAGGAAAGAAACGTACAAGTGAGCCAGAAATAATGAATCCTTCTTTACAGAGAAGAGGGTTCATGAATCCTCTCCTTTTGACTGCTGCATGTTCTATTTTTGAGACCAAACTGTTCCTTGTTTATGATGAAATGAAATCATTTGATAGACAGATGACAGGCATACTGTGTACTAGAAGAGCAGCTGCTTGCAATAACATAAAACATTCTGGCAAAACCAAGGATATTGAAATCAGCTGCTAGACACTTTCCAAAGTAATGCCATTATGTTTCTATACTAATTCTTGAGAGGACAATTAAGTTCTTAATAGTAAATCTTTGCATTTTATTTCATAGCAGCTGAATTAGGCACTTCTTAACTGCCTTGTAAGAAAATCTTAATTTTTCTGTGAATTTAGAAAGTTATACCAAAAGTTTATTAATGATTCCATTATAGTATCCCAACGCTTAAAAAACTAACCAGTGTGAATTTTTGAGTTAATTTAGTACCTTTTTTTTATTTGCTTGTTGCATGTGTTTCTCATTAATGACTAAATGGACCAGATTATTTTAGGTATAGAATTCTTTGAGATTCTTGTCTGAGTGGTAAAAAAACACCTTTCCTGCTTTGTTAGAAAAGTAGTTGCATACTCAAGACCTCACTTTGTTAGAAAAGTAGTTGCTTACTCAAGACCTCACTTTAACATATTTGAAACAAAATATAATTAGCAGAATGTAGACTCCAAAAGAGAAGATAATGTAAATATTGCATGTGCATGGTAACCATATATCTCTAAAACAACAAATACAAATGGGAAGTATAGTTTGACAGATCTAGGATTCTCTTTATATCTTTATAGAAAAGTAGAAGCAGATGCTGACATACTCCTCATCCAGGCCCCACATTCAAGAGGTTGAACCAATCCTTCTACTCTGGTTGGTTGTTTTTGTTTTTGTTTTTGTTTTTTTCCATGTCTTTGGTTGAGTTTTTTCCCTCCCAGAGTTTCATGCTTTGCTGTACTTGGATGTAGGTCGATAAGTCTCTGGTTCAAATGCCCTAATTCAACTTCTACTTGGCTCATTTTCCGTTTCAGCTTATGCCTTCTGCCAAGTTATTTTCTCTAGCTTGGCATCACTTTAACTGCCCTTCCATGACTGGCGTGAGGGTGGTTCATTTCAACTTACAACAGGTTGTACAAGAAGGCTATGTTAAAAGGACTGACCTTGAAAAACTGATTCTTTCCATGGATCTCATGTTGTACTTGCAAATTATTGTATTCATGATTATTCATGGGGTTATACTTGCCAGCTGTCTATATAGTTTAAGAAATCAATGTGCCTGTGATATCTCTGCTACAGCTCACTTTCTTAAGAGAGCACCTGCAAAGCAGAACCCTGATCTTTAGCATCATGTCAAATCTTCCTCATTTTCATCACTAATCTTTACCTTTGAAGTGGATCTCTGTTTTGCCAAGGCTGTCTTAGTGCTGTTATGGTTCACATTCCAAAGTAGGTGGAATTTCTCTCTGGAGGTACCTTTCCCAGTGACTGCAGAGGGGGGGAGTCTAGGTAAGCAGCTTATGCTACATCCCTACTATGTAGACAAAAGGAGGTACCAGTAAAGTTCCCACTTCAAATTCAGAGGTAGAAGTCCTTTCTAATGTATAAATACTTTGTTTTGGAATATGGACATAAGCATTCAGAGATAGATGAAACTGGTATGGTTGGAGGGGGGGATGTTTTTCTCTTTTTCTTTCCTTTTTTTTTTTTTTTTTTGAGGGAATGCTTATTTTAAACCTGCAGATCTTTGGTAATGAGGTAAACTGACATTCGTGCAATTTCCCAACATAGTGAGAAAATAAAGTTGAATTTGCATCCCTGCTTGTTCATAATGTTACCTTTCTGGATTTTTATATCAAGTTGGTAATGTGTGGTAGTCTGTTTTACATGATGGTTACTCGGAATCCACATTAAAGCTTCCTTCCAAATCCATATATTTTTGAAGGCTTTTTCAAACAGATTTACAGACCTTGTTGTAATGTGAATGAGATAAGTGACACAGTTGGAAGTACCCCAGTACAGTTTAACAGCTACTTCTCTGCTGTGAAACTGTAATGGTTCATCTCTACTTCAAAGGCAAATTATAATGTAAACCTGTTAGCATATGAATAAAAGGCACTTAAGATAAAATTAAGATAACTAGTTATCACATAATCCTATGCTAAATTAATACAATCAACACAATGACCTATGGTGGAGTCCCATAGCCACTGCGAAACTTGTAGCATAGTCTCTGTGAGTTTTCCTTTTTCCAAATGCTGGAGTGCTTCAAAATTATATTCATGACTACATCAAGCTGTTGACTAGTTTAATGTACACACTCTTTCTAAACTTTAAACTCATAAATCCATGAAAAGCAGAATTAAAATTCTTAATAGAGTTTAATGCTTGTAGCATATTTTTTTTAATAGAAAATGGTTTTAAAGAGAGGAACAGTAGATAGGGAATAGTAAGTTCTTTAAGTCAGCTGCTATGGAAATACTGCATAAATAAAATCTATCTATTGGATTCCTGTATTAGACAAATTCTAAGCAGCACAAAAAATGGGGGAGAGAATGTTTTATTTATTTGTTGTGTGCTGAGCTCAGCTTTGAAAACAGTAAGGGGGAGAAAAGGTAAAACTTTCCTTTGTTTGCAAAGTGAACATGTGGATGTAGACAATTCTTGCTGTAACACAGGAATTTAGAAGCTCCTCAGGTTACTTAAATGCCATGGAAAAAAAATCATAAGAAAAATCTCCTTTTCCCTTTTTTAGCATATGAGCTGTGTTTGAAGGATACTCCTGGATGAGCATCACCAAGGGTGTTACTTAAGGAGCATCAACAACACTACACAGGCAAGAGAAGGAAGTAATGATTGTGCTAAATTTGTTTCTGGATTCAGTGGTTTAAAGTAACTGACTGCTCCATGTCTTCTGGCAAAACACATTTTTGACTGCAAGATCTTTTTGATGCTGTTTTCAAATGAGCAACAGCATCAAACTGAGCACCAAAAATTGGCAGAGCTTTTGCATATCTCTCCCTCTCACACTATGACAAGAGGCTTTTTAAAATAGTTTCAGAGAAGTCCATTCACATATTGTGGAATGCAAGAGAAATTATACTTTTACTAGTATGCAGATAAATGTTGCTCATGGTCCAGTGTATAATCAGCAGAGAGACTTGTCCTTTTCCCCAGCTTATCCAGGTAATGCAACTTCTGTTGACTTGGATTTCAGGAAGAGGAAAAGTCAAAAGTCATGCTACGTAACCAAGACAGATTATATCTATAAAAAAACATCCCCCTGTACTTGCTAATAAAACTCAGAACAGGTTGTCTGTCCTCCTGGCTCCAGACCTCATGGCGTACTTCCTACTCTTCACATTTGACTTGCAAATCTTGACTTTTTTTTTTTTTTTTTTTTTTAACATAGTAAAAGTAATGGGTAATATATTCTTTGCAGCTTTTTCCATCTTCTAGTTCATGTACTGAGAGGCAATTGCAATTTAAACTAAAAAAGATTTGTTTGAAAGGTATTAACCAGTCCAGTGTGCCTGTTTGACACTTGCTATTGAAAATCCAAGATGAAGCAATTTTTTTTATATGTGCATTCATAAAATAATATAAAAGTTGGTTTAAAATGGAGTATGGGGATACTGGGCCTTACTTCTCCAAGCAGGACTAGCTCTGAATTTGTATGAAGTTGCTCAAAACCTTGCCCATAGCAGATTTGAAAATCTTCAAGGGATAAAAATTACAGAAAACTTGAAGTAGACTTTTCTAACTGCTAGGTTACTGTCCTAGTGAAAAAATTTGTTTTTCTGATATCAGGTATTTGTGATACATCAAACTTCCAAGCAAGTTTATATCCATCATCCATTCTAGCTCATCTGGCATTATCAAGAAAGACATTGCCTCTGACAACCTTGCAAATAGCTTTAAAATAGTTTCAGGGACCTGTATGATTTACAATAATCTAGACTCCTGAAGAGTTATGTATAATTTTACACATACCCATAGAGAATCGCAGAAATTAAAAAGAAAAAGAAAAAGGGGTAAAGGTCCACAATAACTTTTCAAGTGAACTAGTTTGATGAAAATTTTGTTAGAAAGGATATGTTCAGCACCATATAAAGATTCCTTACTCTCACGGAATTAAAACTAATGAGAGTTATATAACTAAAAATAGATAAATATTATTTCTTAAATTTTGGCTTTTATTACAGGTTGATATTGTATTTATTTTATTCGTAGCAATCACATATTATGTAAGTTAACATGTCATAGAATCAACCAGGTTGGAAAAGACCTATGAGGTCATCAAGTCCAACCCTTGATCCAACACCACTGTGGTTAGTAGACCATGGCCCTAAATGCCACATCCAGTCTCTTCTTAAAAGCCTCCAGGAACAGTGAATCCACCACCTCCCTGGGCAGCCCATTCCAATGTTCAATTACTCTCTCAGTAAAAAATTTCTTCCTAATATCCAACCTAAACCTCCCCTGGCAGAGCTTAAGACCATGCCCTCTTGCCTCATTGCTGGTTGCCTGGGAGAAGAGAGGGACACCCACCTGGCTACAGACTCCTTTCAGGGAGTTGTAGAGTAAGAGAAGAGTAGGCACGATAAGAAACATCCTCAGAGTCTACTGTAGGCTGATGGCATGTTCCTGGTTAAAGGTGATTTAGGTGTAAAACTGAGGCAAAGTTAAAAGAAAGTGACAGTCCTGAATGCTATTTAAATGAATTTAGAGAGATGAAGGCAACTCAACATTTCAGATTGCTGGGTGCTGAGGATGTTATTTTTAGTGTGTTCTGGTGAATTGGTGAGAAACTCATGGCAGCTAATACCAGATACTAATAATATAAAGTGGTGTACAGTACAGCTGTGTATGTAATTCACTGTCTGAATGTATGGAAAAGAGTCACCTCTGGGAAAATAGGAAGTAAATACTGTTCGTAAAGAGTAAAAACATTCAACACTTGCAGGCATATGAATTACTTCAGTGAGTTAAATATGTATCTTAATAGCATAATTCCAAAAAAAAAATAATCATTGCTCTTTGCAGACTGCAAAACCACAAAGCATTAGGGCATGAAGTCATTTAACATACATCCAGCTCTAAATTCATTGATTTTCTTAAAGAGGTGTCTTTTATAGATTTTGTTTGAATGGAATGACTAGTTATAATTTAGAACTTTAATATTTTTTTAATCAAATATTAGTTTGGGATTTTTTTGTTTATTACCTCCAGAATAGATTTCAACAAAGTGCTAGTTTGTTGAAAATTTCTATTAATCAACACAGAGCTGAACTTCCTTGTGCTTAAACCTCCTCCCCTGCCAGTAGAATGATTTAAATTAGGATTTAAATTTCTACTCTGCTGCAAATCTTAAAAGTGAAATGTAAGATGCCATGTTTTTCTAAAAGCCCTATGGTCCTTTAGCTTCTGCAGCTACAATAACGAAAGTAATGATCAGCTATGATTACAGCTTCCTTTCATGGCATAGACTTGTCTTAAAAATCAGAACATGAAATCTGTGCATAGCCTACAAAACTGGGTCTCATAAGATCCAAGAACTCCGTCATTCAGGCAAACAGTGCTTAAACAGGAGAAACTTGAAATGCACCAGTTGCCTAAAGCTTACATTTCCAGATATAAGAAAGCACAGATGAAAATCAAAGCAAAATTACATGCTGAAAATTATTATATTTTGCTAATTTTTTGCTGACTGTTTTTCAAGAGCCAAGTGTTTTGAGGAATTAGTGCAGTATGGGATAAAAAAGTGACCTCAAAGTTATAAATTAGCTGACAACCCATGAGGCCACATCTTTAGGATCTGCCTAAAAAATGTGAAATCTACAATAAAGACAAGGCTTCTGCTTTGCTGCGTTCTCCCACAGCAAGCATTTAAGTTCAAAATCCTGTCAGCTGCAGACTCACAGAGGACCCTTGTACTGTGCACCAAGAGTAAAGCTTCTGGAAAGAACTGACATTCTTATTGCCTATACACATTGCATAAACACAGATGGAAAAACCCCAAGACAGAAAGGCACTGGATTATCCTCTGCACCTGTTTATCCTTGCACTCAGGATGAATAAATGCCTGTGAGAGGATGAATTGTAACTCGGGGCTAGAGAACAGATTTAGGGGAGTGGGACCTGCTTGAGTCCATCTGAGACAGATGTAAAATGGTTTGGTTTTTAAGCAGGTAAAGACCTTGTTTGGTTAATTATGACAAGAATTGTTAAATAGGAGCTTTGGGGTCGAGCAGGGGGAAATCAAGCTAGTTCTAACTGGTTCAGGTAATGTAATGAGAACTTCGGTGTCCTCTGAGAAAACACAGTTCTTTGTTATCTGTAACATGTAACCCTGAAAGGTCCTCTAGTCTCGTGCCCATAGTAGTACAGATAGTGATAAAATAAAGCAGAAATACTGCTGCTTTTAACAGCACCGACTGAAGCAATATCTTGTTCTCTCAGAAAAAGCTGCTGTTTGAATGTATCACCTGCCAGTTTCCAATTACTCTAGCAGATTTTGTGTGTTAGGAAATCTTTCTTTGATGCAGAAAGGTCCAAGAACTTCTAATCATAGGTATTGCTCATGAACAAATTAATTTCTCTAGGTATCAAGTCTGACATAACCCAAATGCTTATATGTTCTTCCATGTTGTTTTGTTTTATTTAGTTTAATAGCTTAATCTCCTAAATTATCCAAAAGGCAGTTTTCTAATGTAAATCAGTAGTGGTTAGTACCAGATCTGCCACCTAAAATAAAATATATTCTATGGTTTTTAAGGAAGTTGTTTTCCTGGCAAAGTTTTAACAAGAGAGAAATTGTTAAATTGAGCCAAGTCACGCACTTCATGAATTAGCTGAGAAGAATAAAAGAGGCTTTTCTTCTGCAAACCCCAGGATGGAGTGGATGGGGAAACAGTCAAACTTCTTTCTGTGAGAAAGAAAAATTAATTGCAAAAGAGAAATCAAGCTGTAGCAAAAATAAGTTTAGCTATATATGATAGATCTTGCTTGCAGAGTTATTTTAATTAACAGGAGCAGATTTCATTACAACATTGTTACAGCTTTATTCTGTTCTTTGATTTTTGAGTAGAAGTACTTTAAACAGTTGTAATTTGAGTCCCTAAAGGACTAGGAGTTCTGAATCACACTGGGAACCTCTTTGCTTCTACTGCTAACACAGTGAGAGTCCTGTACTGCAAAGATGGTAAAGATGAAGCAGCAATCAACAAGTAGGCCTAAGGAACAGGAAGGTGAGAATGGACAGCCAAGCTGTGCAAGATTATTTTGCAAATTCCCTCTGGATTCTTCCGAGTGTCTGCCATAATTGGCTAGGAAAGGGAAGAGCATCTTACATGTGATCACTTTAAAAACCTAATGCTCTTCAGTTCCTGTTCAAACATAACACCAGTATGCCATAGGTATTTGTATGTAATCAATTTGTCTGGCCTTTGAGTCCTCTTCTTCAAAAGCAGAGAATTGCATACTTTCAAAACATTGGTATAGATTACATAGATTAGTATCTCACTCCATATGGCTTTTACAATGTTGAGAAGCGCTGCTGGAAAATGCAATGCTTCAAGATCCGTGTTTTGTGTAATAAGATGGGGTTTACTACTTGCCGTGTCAGATACAGAACACAAAGAGGAGGAGAAGGACAGACAGTAAACTCTGTTTCCTTCAGCAGCAGTGGCTGCCAGCTATAATTCCTTTTCTAGGAAGTGCTGGGTATCCTCCTATGTCTGTCAACATCTCAAACTTGCTGATAGGTTACAAGCTTTTGACACTTGCTACCTCTGCAGGCAGCAGGCCCATCTGGGCTGTGACCCTAAAAACATGGCCATAAGGCATGCTGAATGTGATCAGGATGCAAAATGTGACTGAAATGCAAAAGAAGGTTTTGCTAGAGATGATACTGATATTGAAGCCAGCAGTAAGTGTGCTCCAAAAGGTGGCAGTGGCAGATAGAAGCAAATACATAAGCTTTGAAGATCCAAGTTGGTCTGGTATATTCACTGAAGTTAACAGACGTCACCACATTAAAGGTTTTTTGTTAGTTTTCTCTTAAAATTAGGGAAAAAAAAAAAAAAAGAGAGAAAAAAAAAGAATTATCTTAAAAATGCCACACTACTGCAGTCCGGATTGGTAGCTTTAGAGCAAGACCCAAGAATGTACAATCTTTACCCTCTCAAATTTTATTGAGAATTCAGTACATCATGTTTCTGGATGGATATATTCCCAGATAACTGAGTATGTGTCTCTTGTGGATCTCTGAGATCAGCTGTGGACTAGAAACAGTCAGCAGAGTGTAATCTATGTTAATTTCAGGCTGAGAGATTCTCTAAAGGGAATGATATGCTGGTTTACATGGGGCTGTAGTCAAGAAGTCCCCTGATTCCTGCAAGTATTTGTTCAGTGAAGTGCAAGCTCTCTGCCATGCCATCTGCAAGGAAGAATGTTGTGAGTTGAGGGAACCTGTTTTTTCTGAAAAAGGGAAAGTCTATGTCTATGTGATAGGATTCTTAGAAGTTAAAGCAGTGGGATCAGCTTTACAGACTCAGTCTGAGTCCTAATGAATACTTGCGTGACAGGACCTATAACAGCTATGAAATCAATTTAATTTGACAGTTATGAAATTTTGTTCACCAGTTGTTAACATAATAGTTTAAAATAAACCCTCCAAACATGCAGAAGTGTGTATAATTTTCATTCTGAGAAGAAATGCTTAAAAAATTTAAAATTATGTCAGTAATTTATGGGATGAAATCTTACTTTTTTTCTAGTAGCTTGGATATTTTTTTTGTAATAGGTTATTTGATTAGTGTTTGAGATCCTTCTTGTCCTATATGTTAGAGAGACTTCCTTTGTCATGATGTGTAACATTCATGTTCCCGGTTAGACCAAGCTTTCTTCACAAATTTCATTACGTATGTGATGTATGAAATGGAAACTTAGACATTAAAGCTACGTAAATAAAATTACGTAGCATAAGTAGCAGGATTATGAAGCTTGCAGAAATGTAGTGTTTCAATATTAGCTTATAGCAGTAAAACCAGGTTTTATCCCACAATATTTTCCTGAGGTAAATTTTAGAAATTCTGACTTGTTTACACTACTTGAATACTAATGATTTTGAATGTGTGTTGGTTCCTAGTTTTATAAGTTATACATCATAGCTCTGTAAGCGCAAAATGTCGTAAGACACCTGGGGCTTGGGAGTACAAAGAATCAAAGCAGGTCTAAAATTAATCAACCTCTCGTCATTTGGTGAATCTTGCTTGTGACATAGTTTCTAGTTATGTAGTTCAATACAGTGAAATGATAAAATTTAGATTACAGGAAGAGATTAACGTAAAAATAATATGCTTAGACTCTCCTTAACCTGAAGCTTACATGGAATGGTTGAGTAATCAATAATGTGATTCTCGAGGCCATAACAATACAGTACTCATACTCTATTCTCGACTAGAAATATTGACCTCTGTTTTCTAAAGACTTGTTAATCACAATTCTTGTAACTTAGGTTAGGAGTTTGCATTTTTAAATTCCTAGTTCATCTTCGATTTAATGAGGTTTTCCACATTTTTTCATCATTGTGGCATTTCCTGCTTCATATACCTTCAAAAATGTTACTTAATGTTTCAGTCTAGCAAACAAAAAATCCCATAGCAGTTGTCAGTGAAATTCTTTTAATTCAATACAAGCAACTGCTTTTTTTTTTTTTTTTTTTTTTTTGCAAGACACCTTCCACAGCTTTTTCCCCACAGTCTGTCTGACAAATCTCAATATACATAGACTCTGTGGAAGAAATTAGTCTGTTGAAATTGGTCTCCTTCAATCAATATCATTTGCAACTGGAGGCTGCATTGAAAGTGAGGACTGAACTTCACACTTGTCAATATAGTAAAATTGACTTATGTGTTTTGATATATGTAATATGGGTTTGTAGCAGTGTACTTCACTGCACAGTCCATCTAAATGATACTTTAAATTTGGAAAACCCAGATGACTAATGGTTTGAAGAAATTTTTCCACCCAACATGTTTTCTTCGGGTTCACCTTGTTGGTCTTTCTCATTCTTGTATTGATTGCTGTAGCAGCAGAAAGCATTTCTAAAAACAAAAATAGCAGAATTACCTGAATTGAACTTCTCCCCATTTTACACAGTGAAATCAGATGATGTTATGGCTTTTTAAGCTTCCTTCTCAGTTGTTTCCGGTCACACTTGATTTTGCAGTGGATTCAGAGAAGACCACTGTAGTTTACTGGAGCTGTCCAACGAAGTTGATTTGAGGCCATATTCTGTCACTTTTCAGAGTAAATCTTGGTAATGCTTGCTTTACGTTTCAATGTGGTGAATGCTGTGAAATTCCACTGAAGCTTTTTTGCCTTTATGAATAGTTGTTTGCAAATATGGTCTTGGGTTTAAGATCTCTGAAAGTCAGGTTTTATCTGTTAATTCCATAAAGAATATGTTCAGTCCTTTTTCAGCCTCTGCACTGCAAGAGGTCACAGATAAGAGCTGAGAACAAAACATCTTCCCCTTACACTGCCACTAGCATTTAATGTTTCTTAGTACCTCCTGCTTCTCATTTCCTTCATATGTAAATAGGATGGGTGGCAGACTTGCAGGCCAGCTGATCAGCTTTGAAGTTCTTGTTTTGAAATGGGAGTTGTTCTATGTGAGTATAGAAGCATTATTCTCACCTTTTAACTCTCTTGAGGAAAAGTGTAGTATTTTTTATTCTGAATTCTTGTAACCTAGGCCTGCAGCTTGTTTAAATAATTATTTACTTCTGATACTTGTTGGTGAAAACACTTCATTCATACTACCTCACAGAAAGAGGCTTTATATCGATCTAATGGTCACTTTTCATTTGTCATCTAGGATCAAAACAAATTGTTCCCAGGAGTTATGTGGCTGGAGAAATTATTTAGTTTGGTCTATTGTCTATGATTTTTATTGTATTTGAGGTGTGTTTAGTTTGATAAAGTGGACTTTGTGTTTTCCATATGTATTTAATAAGCTATTCAAATAGAAGAAAAAAAACCAAGAAATTTTCATCATATTAATCCATAAATCTAGTGCTTCCTAATGTAAAGTAGTTGTTTTAAAATAGTTGCAAGCCCTTTCTTGTCCATTTAACAGTTTGACAGAGAAGGCCAATTTCAAGAATTTCCCATAAGCCCCTATTACTATTGCTATGGAGGTGTTGCATAAACTATAATATTACACCACTAATTTTTATTAGTATGCACTTATGCCTTACCTTTTTTCAAGAATATGTAAATATTCTTTACATTATATGTATTTTTCTGTTATCTCTTTAGCTGTTTTGTAAAGGTGTATGTAATCACTGTTGAAGATAAAAGAATATAAATTTAAAGATTTCTAGATTTATATTATTTTTCTTATGCTGGCAAGAATTCTATTTTAAAAAATATTTTCACTAACTATTATATTATAGTTATAGATATATATTTAATATACATATTATATATTAAATATTATATTCTATGTATATCTCACTTCTGGGTAACAAACCCAAAGATTGAATCATGTATTTTTTTATATAGTTTCATACAGTGCTGCTATTTGTGTTACGGTCCACTGTTGCAAAATTTTGAGTTATTCTCTTTAGTGAAATTAAAAAAACTATGTAGATTATACAAACACAAATTTAAACATTTCAAAGCAAGTACAATGAACTAGGATTGAGTCTGTTGCACTAACCACAATGTATTAACTGATTTCATGACAAAAAATATGTGTAAATGGAATCTTTCAGAGTGTTCTGATTTCCTAGCTAATCAGTTTGGTGCCTTCTAATTCTTCTTGGTTATATGGGGTTTTATCATTGCCCTTCTTGTTGTCTTACAAAATTAAGAGCCTTGGCCTATTTTTGAATGGAAGGCATTCTTTATTCTTGAGGCCTATTCTCTAAAGATTTCCACTTATACTTCCTGTTTTATTTGATGAGAGGAAGAGATGGAAGGATTGCACTGAAAAGCTGTGAAAAAATATTTATTTTTATTTAAGTATTTTCAAATTCAGTGAGGATGTTTAGTTTGTGGTTTTGCTGTTGTGGTTTTTTATTTAAGTGACTGACCATCAAAGTAGTATCTGGATGGTAATCCCAAAAATCTTCTTTGAGTGGCAGTTCAAAGTCCATAAATTGCGCCTTATTCAAACTTCATACATGAATTCTGGTAAAAAAGTTTTCAGTGGAGATAATTTGATCCTGGAGAAGCTGACTCAATATACAGAATTTGAAGAGTTGGCATAATACTGTGACTTTACTCAAAAACTTCAAGTATAAACCATACAGATAGGCATAAGCAGGACAGCTGACTCTAAGTGACATTTACAATACCATCTGTTTTTTCACATGCATATCATGCATCTTGAAACATTTTTTCCTTCTGAGGAAGGTCTTGTCGTATTTTGCTAACCTTTGCAGAATATGCATATACAGAACAAGCAAATAAATGTTGCTGTCTTGTTTCTTCATTGTATAATTATTTTCCTTACTGAATATGTGTATAATAAAATACGATGGTCCATTTCTGATATGCTTTATTATCTAGATCTTTTAATTATGAAGCTGGAGAAGTTTGTTTTCCAAAGTAATTCTCTTCTGAGTTTCTTTTATTTTCTATGCCCTTATTTATTTTGTTCTGATTATGGATGATAGTCATTCAGTTCTTTTATCACACAGAAGTAATTTAAATGTGATACTTCAGAGAAATTCAAAATGTTAAATACAGAACAAGTCTTGGAATGTCTAGGGCAAATTACCTCTTACAGAGGAGTACTGTGAAATACTTTTTATTTTTAGTTATGTATTTATAAATTTCTATAGAATACTTATCATGACATTGTCGAATTCCTACAGCAGGATTACTGCGTGCATTAAAGCAAGTCTTAGACCTTTCTGAACCTTAGCTACTGAAGATGGTGGCACAATCTCTGAGAGAACGGGAAATGATGCAAGATGCTTGGATATAAATGCAACTTAAGTTGCAGTTTCCTTTTGAAAAAAAAAAAAATATTCTGTTTATGCTCAGGATAAGGTTCTAGCCCACGACAGGGGTCTTGTATGGCCTGGGGCTGCTTCTGAAAGTATTACTTCACTATTTCTCTGCTTGTAAAATCTCAGCCTCATATGGTTCTAAGGCTTTTGGTATACCTTTTATTTATGATCTCAACAGGATTTTCTTTTGCATTTATATGATTTTTTTTAAAAAATGTTATATTTAAATGAGCAGAACATCTCTGACAGTTTATAGATGGTGAATAAGGTGTAGTGAGATGCTACCTCATGCTTGTGACTGCTTTGATCACACTAACCCTTTCAGAAAGTCCTCAAGTCTTGAAAGACTCAAGAAGTTGATAATTTGGCTGTAGTTGGCCTAACTGAAAACTAAGAACTCAGGTCCATACAAATTTAGATTTTGATACAAGCACTGTGTATTTGCCCAGCACCTCCACCCCTCACACTACTTGTAGTTTTCTTCATGGATAGTATATGCACAGTGATATGCACAGGGGGTTAATGTTGTAAAACCCACCTTGGGGTTTTTTGCGCTTTCTGTTCTTTGGGAAGAACAGTACTTTATTTTTATTTTTTAGGTGATGTTTATGGATGCTGAGTCACAGAATAAATTTAAGTCTTCCCCAAAACAATGAGCATAGGAGAGACTGACTGTTCCTCTCTGGTGAGCAACTGAGCTTACTTGTGTAGTAAAGGAGCTTGGCCAGTATCTGTGGGACACTGCAGGGAGCAAACAGCCAGGCTTCAGGCAATGGAGTGTAGGGACTGCCCAGGACAGAAAAGGACAGAGAAGAGTTTCTTAAACTTGTATATTGATTTAATATTGAAAGGGAAGCTCTGCCCGCAGGGGCATAACCGGTAGGAATTTTGGCATCCTGCAAAACTCAGATTTTAGCGTTGTACAGGCAGGATACTCCCTGTAAGTCAAGCCTCTGGTCTTCCCAGGAGACTGACCATGGCTACCTTCTTCTGTGTGATGACAGCCCCTTTCCTTAGCATGCTGTTTCTCCATCCTGGTTGCTGGAGCCTGGTCATCCCTTTCAGATCCTAAGACCATGGGTTTTGAGTTCAGTAAACACAACTGGAAAGAGAGACTGTTACTTCCTGTAAAACAGCTTCTTGGTTATCCTTGGAAAGCCACCTGGCTTCATGAGCACATCCTTGGAAAGACACCTGACTTCATGATCCTGGCTTCATGAGGAGGTAACTTCCTTGAAGTTCTCCTGTTGTGTTTTTTTTTTTTTTTTTTTTTTTTTTTTTTTTTTTTTGAAAGAGCTATTTCCTGCAGCATCTCATGAACTTCATCAGTAAGCATACTATACTATAGTGGTCTACTAGCCTTTAGCCTTTTAAAACTATTGAGGATCGAAGTTGAGGAAAATAAGTGGAAAATTATAGATTTCCTTTAAGACAAAGGCTTTTAGTACTTCTGTAAGTTCATAGTGAGTCTTACGTAGTGAGTGGTAGGCTGAGATTCCAGGATCATTTAACAGATTACTTATAAGACCAAGAAGTTCTACCAGTTTTCTAGTACTGAACTGAAGTATTGTATCCCTTAATCCTTTTAGTGGTGATTGGGTTGGTCTGTATCTGAACTCCACTCCTGAAAAATTCCTCTGGCTTATCAAATGTCTTAGATTTTTTTTTTTTTTCAGCTGTGTGTAACAATTATCACTAAATGAATATCCATCAAAAACATCAGCATACACCAAAGATGATTCTGTTGATTTTAGAATGCTCAGTGAAGCCAAATCTTGGAAGAGAAATACACAATATTGTCTCGTATATGGGAACGTGGTGTAGTTTTACATGAAAAAGCTTAATGTTTTGTTAAATACTAGGAACGAGCTTCCCATTGAGATGAAACAATCTATTCAAATCCAAAATATGGTGCATTTGTCTTCACTGAGTTTTCACTATGTAGGTGTTTTGACACGTCCCACTTCTCACTGAAGCCTTTTTTCCGAAATCAATATGATGTATCTCAGATATAATTTTTTAAAATCTATATTATACCTATGTATTTTATACATATATATACTTATATATATATTATTTTTATTTATATACATCAAAATACATATACATAAATGCATATTCTCAACATATATTTAGGTCTAGATATTTAAATATTTTACATAGGCAAGTGCATCAATATAGATATATAATACATATCTATATTATATAGTTCTATCTAGATACATTTCTATAGATACCAATCTAGAAAAATAGATATCCGGTGTATTGATTTGTGTATATATCTACTTCATATCTACTATCTTCTTTATATACAGATGCCTACATATATGTCAATATATACATGTATTTTCTTTTTACGTTGGCCTATATAGAGCTAAAAATATTATCTGTATGTAAACAGTTATATAGATAGTTTTCCATGCATAAATATATTTTTTCTCCAATAAAACTAGTCTTTCCATTAGCAGTATGTCCCACACTCTTCTTTTCTGTTAACACAGAACCATGTCATAAAAAGAGACTGTGTGATAGGCTATTTGCTGTTTGCAGTTGCACTAAGATGTCTACGCCAGCTGTAGATTATGATCATTCACTGGAGAAGATATCGTCATTAAAACTGAGATTAACTTGCTCATTAGCATTAAAATCTTTCATTACAATTCAAGCACTATAAGCCAGGTACAGTCTCTGGCTTCTACTTTTTCTTTTTTTTTGTCCCCTGGGATGCTTGCAGGGCACAGGCCAGATGTACTGAGAAAGGGTCCCTCCTCAGCTGTTCTGCCCACAGTGAGGACCATAGCCAATTGTAACTGTGAAGCAGTTCTATCTTGCATGTCACTGCCAGGGATTCGGCCTCAGCCCAGGAATGCTGCTGTGCAGCGAAGACAGAAGGCACAATGCTCGGATGTGTCATGTTCCTCACCCCAGCTGCAGCAAAGGGGCTGAAGCCCCTCCATTGTCAAGGGAGGGAAACACCTTCTACCATATGAGTTACACTTGTTACCAGAAGGCAGCAAGCAATGGGAGAAGTCATTGCCCAAATCTGGACTTTCTGTAGTAGGCCCAGTTTCTGCATGCTCTCAGTGTCATTAGTGCTAGAAGCTAATCTGGGGCTACTGGGACACCTGGCATGGGCTGTATTGTTCAAAGTAAAGAGTTATGTTGAACACTTTATACTTTGGGGAGAAGAAACTAGGCTAGGAATTTATATGGAGTAAAATATGTGCCAACTGTGGCTTGGAAAAGCTTATTTTATTCATATAAAATTCTGAGAAATGATTGATTTAGCTCAGTTTATACTAGTGATAAAAGTAGTCAAGACTAACCAAAAAAATACAACTTCCAATGTTGTGATACTATATATTGGATTGTTCTGTCACTTACTCAGGAACGCTGTGTGTAGATTTTTCAGCATGTACCTCCCCCAAGTTGTGACATGCTGAAGATGCAAGAAAATATTTCCTAATTTCTTTCCTTGGTTAAGGTGATCTCTTTCTCATTCTTAGCCCTTCTGATGGGTTCAGTGTAGGTGAATAGCCTTTCGCTTCTTTTCTAGGCCTTTTTCTAGTCTCTTATATTCTTATAGAAGAACACTGGAAGGATAAAACAATGTGAAAATCAGTGAGTCACTATCTATAATTTAAACATCATTCACTATGACTCATTTATTAAATGCTTTTGCAGAGTTTCATGTGACAAAATAATAACCATAAGCATAATCATCACTGCCTACTCAATCCTCTCTTTACAGCTATGTGATTCTGTGATTCAAATGATTTTGGAAAGTCGTACCAGATACAAACTGTCACAGAACCATCAGAGGCAAAAGTACTCAATGGCTTGAAGCAGCCACAGGGTCATACTTTTTTATGATTAAGTTGCTTCCTGTCTTTAGATGCATAAAAACATTATAAAAGAGGCTTATGTAAGCTTTGAATAGCATGGGATAATTCATCTAAAGAAGAGAACAATCTTTGATACAGGATCTGCATTCGTTCCTGATCATTCTTCCTGCTTTTCTCCTGTTTTCTAGAGTTGATCTACACTTTTGAAAATTGCAACTGAGGTCTTACCGTTGCTGAGTAGAGCACATAAGTAAACTTGTATGTATTTCTGATGGTGATTCTGATTTTTGTTTTAACAAATTTGTTTTTACAAAAGCTGTTGAAAGAGCAAATGCAAATTTTGTGTATGATAGACTTATTCCAGTACACCTATCCAGCTAAAAAGGATAACATAAATGCACAAGGCATATTGATACATTCAACTTGTGTAAAATAAGAATTTGCAAACTTTTCATTACAAATGAAACATTAAAAAAATTCTTATTTTTGTGGGGGTTTTTTGTTTTTTTTTTTATTTTTTTTTAAGAAAACTAAATTGATTATACAGCCTTGATTATGCTGTCTGTATTGATTCTTCAATAATGTAGTTGTTTTATGGTGACTATGTCACAAGAAATGCACATGTCATGTATGCTCTCTGAGACTAAAGTTGTCTTGCAAGTACTAGAAATCTTGATCATGCGAACTATGCCAGTTGTGGAGAAATTTCATTTTCCTTAAATCTTTTTTTACTTCCTCTAGTTTATTTGGGTTGCTTCCACCTCAGCCGCTTTGCTGTCAGATGTGTAGTGTCAAATTACTGTTCAGAGGAAAACCAAAAACTAGTCCTGAGAAAGATGACATTTCTGAAGGAAGCAGAAAATAAGCGCAAGGTTTTCTGAGGTGCACTAGGTTAATTGGTGTCTTTGAAAATCAGGCTGTAAGTGGATATTGTTTCAGTTAGAAAATAGATTGGGTTTATGTGACAGTTCTTTTTATATGATTGAATTAACTCTAAGCTTCTTTATGAGCTATTTATATTGATGTACAAATCTTCCACTAGCAAAAAGAAAATACATTCTGAGAATGTAATTAATTTGTCTTAATCTATTCTGTAGTTTAAATTGAAGCAGAGCATAAGAATACCACTTGAATAGCTTGCTAAGACACCATCTGAACTGATTAATAGTCTTCTGCATGAAATGTCAGCTTTCTTTTTAAATAAAATAAAATAAAATAAAATTCATATATCTTAATATAGACATACAAAATATATATGGTGTGCTTTAATGTGAACCTTTAGGTGCAGCTCGCAGTAATATGAACAGAAGGTCCCAGCTGTTCTAAGTTCAACCATAAGGCAGTGCCTTAATAGTGCAATCAGTTCGTCCTAGATTCCTTCCAGCAGAGTTCAGGATGCTCTCTGACAAGCACACATAATCTTTTGAGCAGCTCTGTGTTGTGAAGTCCTCTTTCAGATTCAAATTTAAATAGACTAAGCTTTTTTATTTTTTTTAACTTCCAAGATGCATAAAACCAGAAACTATGTCAGAAAATATTAATATTCTGTTACTTCTGTTACTTCTATGAAGTCTGTCTGGAGCTGGCTTCATTTCATGCATCTGTAATATACACAGTTGTGTATGTTACAGAGTTGTGTATGTTACACTTGTCACGCGGCTTTTCCTGAGGGAAAAATAAGATCTTGAAGAAGTAATTTAAAGAACTACCAGAATTAGGGTTTTCTGGTCTGTATAAAGCTTTCGATTTTGTGTATTACTCATGTATGTTACATCAATTGTATAGGAGTGTCTTCTTTATTTGAGAACAGAATGTCTAATGTTCATTAATTTTTTAGCTTTTTCTTATCCAGCAATAAATATTGCTGTTACTCGATGTTAGTAATCATATAATCATTGACTGCCTACCTTTTGAATTCCTGAAATACCTCATCCTGTATTTATGGCCAGTGAAACTCCAGTCCACCAAACATACTGTCTACAGAAAACACTAGTTTTCTTTTGTTTCACTTAAAAATATAATTATTTGGATAATCCCATTTGAGATTTCAATATTGCTTTCTCTTTTCCCAATTCTAATCACCATCTTCTTGAATCAAAATCATGATTGGAGTCACTGTGTTCCTTGAACATCTCAAATTTGGAATATCTGCTAACTTTTTGCTTCCACTGTTTAACATTGTGGGTGATGGCTCTTCCAATTTTTATCTTGCACAATACTTGCAGAGTAAACATCTTTAAATATTCATGATTCAATTCAGTTCAATTCTGATTTTTTTTTCTCCTGTTTCTCTCCCTCATGCTCTTCAGAGCTGTCTGTGATAAGACACCACACTTCAGGGTAAAAACACTGAAAACTTCAAAGTCTATTAGGTTTTTTTTTACATTTAAGAGCCTAAACAGCAAGCAGAATTTAGAGTAAGAACCTGCACCTTTAGAATGCACTTCTGTGCTCTTAGTCTATGCTTTCCTGTACTAGTGAATCATATGGAACAGAGTCTTGTTTTCTCTTGTAAGTTTAGCTGCCAAAATTTTAAAATGTAATTTTTCTCTACTCTACTGCAAAGAGGTATTCTAGAAACAGAGTAAATCAGAAGTCACTGGGATTAATGGATTAATATTTTTTTTTAAATATGTAATTATGTAAATTAATTCTTGCACAATTTAGGAATTTTCTACTGACTTTTCCTTCCAGATCTCTATAGTTATTGCAAAGAAACCTATAAGTAAGCTGTGATTTATGGGCTAAAAATGCTTTGATCTTTTCCAGAATCTTTAGTAACTCTCCTTTTCCATGACTGAGTAATTCAACCAGTATTTGTGGTATTACAGCCTAAGCCAATGTAACTAACAGTGTCATTAAACTTGCTTTATTTGCCCTGTAGCAAGCTCCAATGAAATTATTAAGTTTTTGCATAACAACCTGAAGAACATCTGTTTGGCTGGAGAGAGATCTTTAATACTGGATGTCTATGTTCTTTTATATCAAGTAAAGTACCAAATATATGTGAACGTGGTAAGCAGAAGAAAAAAAAAAACAAACAACAAAACCCACATAAACTGTCATAGCTCTCAAGAAAAAGAGAAGGCATTCCTAATGGTGTAATAAGCGATGAATTTTTAGCTTTTTAGGAAGACAGTTTTGCCTAAAAATTTATTCTGATTCAGCTGCAGAATGAAACCTGAAATGATAAATATTCAATTCTGCCCCACTGTCTTGCTGCTTGTTAACAACTGAAAAACATGAGACATCACAAAATGTTCAAAAATTAAAAGGAAGATGAAGACATCAGACAACCTCAGGACTTGTTGGACAATGTAATTTTGTATTGGAGTAAAAGTAGCAGAAGATTTTATATCAGGTCTCCTTTTATTTCATCTCATCCACAGATTTGTCCTCTAAAGTACATTAGATGAAGAACAAAGACTGAACAGCCATTCATCAGAGGCTCCATATCAGTGAAAGTTCAATTGACCTAAAAAATTTAGCAGCCTTCTAATGTATTTTGTACATTAAGGCTTGTGACCATTTTGGACAGCTATGATTTTTTTTTTTAATTACCCTATTTTCAATATGATCATGGGATAAGTGCCTGTTGTTTGTATTGATTTTAAAACAAAGTGTGATTAAGTGTCTAAGCATTTTCCTAAGTATAGAAATTACTTTGCATTTCTGAGAGCTTTCTCTTAATTTTCCTTATTTATCTGAATGTACTTAGAACGTTGAGTTTTGTTGTGGTTTTTGTTGTTTTGTTGTTGTGTTGTTGTTTTTTTTTCAAAATAAACTGATCCAGTTTATTTTTTGTATACCAATTCAAAACAATCTGAGCAAACCATCAGCCTCATTTTGTGGGCCGGCGTACCCGCAGCTTAACAAAATCTGTAATTACTTCTGAGAAGTTAATGTGTATGTGACAAGCTACTGATTACAGCAGTATGACACCAGTCCCTGTACCTTATGCTGTAAAGACCAAACTATTAAAGAGCAGCAATCACATGTGCTTCCTCCTGTGGCAGTCACTGCTAACAAAGCTCTCTTCACTAGCCTCATGCAGCCCATTATCTCTCTCATTGGTGCTTGCTGTTTGTGACTCTGCCATATGTTTCTGAAGTGACAGGCTCCTCCATTTATAAATTGGTAACTATCACAGAAAACAAGCAGTTGGTTATCTTTTTACTTGGTACTTTTTCTGTGTTTCGGGGAGTGCAGAATGCAGCTGGTGCATCCCTGACACCATGAGGTGCTTAGAACCACTAGATGATGGTGATGGCAGTGGAACGAAGTTGATGTGCCTGGAAACTTCACCACCGCTAAAACTCAAGTGAACAAGAAGCTCTGACATCTAAACTAGGGAAAAACACCCAAAAAGGACAGAACCCAAAAAGTACAGACTTATTCAGCCACCTGTAGTTTTATATTACAATGCAAAAGTGTGATAGGAAAAAAATACTTATTTCTTCATACTAACCAATTTTATATTTAGAAAAAAAAGTCAGACAAGAAATTTGTTTCTCTCCCCCTCCTCAGACTGTTTTGATAACATTTAGCTCATGTGACTAGATGATACAGAATCACTTGTGACTATTGGAGAGAGAAGGCTATGGGGGAGCATAACAAAGTTAGATGCCTAGATGCCTAGGAGGCAGAATGACAGATGAGTCTGTCTATTGTCAATGCCAGCAAATGTACACTAAAAGGGCAAACATGCCTTGAGGGTATGTTTTAAACTAACTGTACCTTTAAGGAAAAAGGATCTGTGCAGAAATCCATGAAATGATTTGCCTAAAACATAGTTGTGCACTAGGAAAGCAACATAATAAAAAAAGGATGGAAGAAGGAGAGATAATAAGGATTCCTGTGATCAGGTTAACCCTTATATAATGGAGATTAGAATGAAATATTAAATAAGTATATTACATGTAAAACTTTATTATTATCCTTTATATCTGACACTGATTATCCTAATTAGAAAGAGAATATATGTATAGCACAGAAACATGGGTTTTATTTAGGCTTCAATTTACATTTCTAGTTTATATGAATTAAGCAGAACCTTTTATAGCTAAACAAGCATCATGTTTAAAATAGATGGTTTATACTGATGAAATAGTGCTTACTTATTTTGCAGAGAGAAATGTGGTTCATGGGGAATTATAATAAGCTGAGGTGAGGGCAGAAGAAAGGAAAGTTATAGCAGAGAAAATTGTTTCATTCTTACCCGCTTTCTGCAGTGTCACTGGAGAACTTGAATGGATGAGAATTGATGGTTATGTAGCAGATAATCTTGAGTGGCATGTACAGGACAACCAGGGGATCAGATCCAGTCAGAATGGTTTATGAAAAGCAGGTCCTGCTTGACGAACCTGATCTCCCTCTTTGACAGGGTGACCTGCTTAGTGTGCGAGGGAAAGGCTGTGGGTATTGTTTGACTGGACTTCAGTAAAGCCTGTGATCCCATTTTCCACATCATTGTCCTGGACAAAACTGTTCATGGCTTGGACAGGTGCAATCTTTGCTGCATAAAAAACCTGTCTGGGTGGCCACGCCCAGACAGTGCTGGTGAATGGAGTTATATCCAGTTGGTCACTAGTCAGTTTCCCGAGGACTCACTTTTGGAGCCAGTCCTAGTTTTTTCATCAGTTATCTGAATGAGGGGATCAAGTGCATCCTCAGTCAGTTCACACTACACCAGGTTAGGTTGGAGTGTTGATCTGCTGGAGGGTAGGAAGGCTCTGCAGAGGGATATGGACAGGCTGGATTGGGCTGAGGCCAGTGGTATGAGGTTCAACAAGGCCAAGTGCTAGGTCATGCCCTTGATCACAACAACCCCAGGAAGTTCTGCAGGCTGGGGTAGAGTGGCTAGAAAGCTCCCACTGGAAAAGGACTTGGGAGTGCTGGTTGATAGTAGCTGAAAATGAACCAGCTTGGATCAGTGTGGCCAGCAGGATCAGGACAGTGACTGTCCCCCTGTACTGAGCACTGGTGAGGCCACATCTTGAATCCTGTGTCCAGTTCTGGGCCACTCACTACAAGACACTGAGGTGCTGGAGCAGGTCCAGAGAAGGGCAATAGAGGTGATGAAGAGTCTGGGCCACAAGTCTGATGAGGACCAGCTGAGGAAGCTGGGGTTGCATAGTGTGGAGAAATGGGGGCTTGGGAGGGACCTTATATCCCTGTAAAAGTACCTAAAAGGATGTTGTAGTGAGGTTGGAGTCAGTCTCTTCTTGAAGAAAATGGCCTCAAGTTGTGCCAAGATAGGTTTAGATTGGATATTAGGAAAAATTTCTTCATGGAAAGTGTTGTCAAGCCTTGGAACAGGCTGCCCATGGAAGTGATGGAGTCACCATCCGTGAGGGTATTTAAAAGACGTGTAGATGTGTTGCTCAGGGACATGGTTTAGTGGTGGACTTGACAGTCTTAAGTTTATGGTTTGACTTGATTATCTTAGGGGTATTTTCCAGCCTAAGTGGTTCTATGAACCTACCATATGAAGAAAAATTCTGCAACTTTTTGGCTTTTGAGTGATGAAATTGACTGATTTTGAATGATGGAATTAACAGTGCTACCAATCATGAAGATGATGCTAGACTTGATATTCTGCCATGAAAACAATTTGTGACTACTTTATATTTTTTGAGATTTTTTCTTTGCTCAAAAGAAGTCTCAAAATGGTTAGGAAAATCTTTAAGATAATACTGGAATTTTAATGAATATTCTTGGAGCCACAACTGTCATTGAAATCCAACATTTTAATATCAATTTCATTTTGATCAAGTATTATATCCCAAGACTGCAATCTATTCCATAACTCTGAAGCATTTATGTCAATGTGATCACCCTCCGCACTAGGCACAATTTCAAATCAATGCTATTCTTTTTTTTTTTCTTGAAAAGGAGATGTTTTTGTTAATCTTACATCATATCGAAAATAAAATAATCTCCCTGTGGAGCTCCATCTATCATAAAAGTAAAATAAAATAGGAAGCTCTTAGAATATGGCATCAATTTCTCTACTGGCACATTCATAAAGAAATTTGTTACAAGTACGAAAGACAAAAAGGCTTGGATTCTGTCCTACACTCAGCAAGTATCTAGATAACTTATGCAAATGCATCATTTCAATTCAGACTAAAGAACTCATCTTGAAATAGTCCAACGTAATCAGTGAACCACCACAATTTTTGTAGGACCTGGTTCTGAAATTAGCAAAGTATTGAAGACTTAAAGCTTAGAGTTCTGGCATTCTGTATAAATTGCACGTTGGAGTTAAAGTGATGCACTTAGTAGTAATAATATTGACATGTTTCTACTCCAAGCCATTTCTGAAGTAAGTTGAACAAAAATCCATGATATTAAAAGAACTTTTTTTTTTCTTTCCCAAGTCCTAAAATAGAAAATTGAAATCCATATTTGAATTCAACCTGTATTTGAATACTTTGTTAGATTTAGTGAACAAACATACAGGATTTCTCTTGATGTGGCCTCCATTTGTAGGGTTTGGACCCTCCATGAATACTGAGGAAAATCCCAATATGACCCTGAACTTTTAATCAACTACAAGAAGTATGTAAACATTGTAAACTCTTCGTTTCAATTTTGAATCAACATCGTTAAACCATAAAAACATAGAGGACGCCACTCATAATCAGGAGAAGCAATCATTCAGCTCAGAACGTTATCTTTGACAGTGGACAAATAAGAAAATTTTCATTGCTTTATCTTCTAGCACTGAAATAAAAATATTCCAAGTAAGAGGATTAGATAGTGTCTGTGTACTTTATAGACTTCTATTCCACAGTTTCAGCATCCTGCTGCAATGACTTCCTTCATGTTACCTACACTGTGTGAAAAAAACTTTCTTATGCCTTCCAAAGTGAAAAAAATGAAAATTAATAATATATTTATGCACTGATAAGGTCTGTAGCTTCTCTAATTGAGGGAATCAACCTCGAGCTTGGTTGGTGAGGGGCAGGCAGGGAGGCGGGGGCAAAAGAAAGGGGCAGGAAAGTGCAGCTCTTCCCCCTGGTGATGCTTACTGTTTTATTCATCACTCAAGTGGAAAGCTGTTCTGTAAGGGAGAGGATGGGGAAAAAGAAGACTTACTATAGTTCTGTTCCATTCTTTTATTGTGTGGATGGCAGATCTCTTATTGTGTTCTTATAATATTAAAGGGAAGAAGTAAGTCTTGTTTTTGTCAACTGTTCTCAGGGAAAATTGTTCGTTCCTGTTCTCAGGGAAAATCCCTTTTAGCATTCCACTGAGGATGAAAGCTTGAGCTCTGCTATATATGTATGTATGCTGGATGCCTTCAAAGGGCAATGGCTCCTATTATGACATCCTAGGTTTCAATAAGCAGAACCTCAGAATTGCTCAGCCTGAGGCATGATAGTGTTGTACATAGCCTGGTGTGACTTTGCTGACCTGTCACGAAGAACAGGGAAAGATAGATTTCTGTGATACTTGAGGAACAGGGAAGAACTTTTACTATAATGTCAAAAGTTCATTTTTCTGAACCAGGTGGCAAGACTATATTAAGACTAAGGGCACAGAGTATAACCTTAGGACCTGCATTAGGCTTAACAAAGACAAATGTGAAGTCAAATACTGGGATGGAATAATCCTGAGCAGCAATCCAGGCTGGGCATTGCCTGCCTGAGCAAGTATTTGTAGAAAATTTGCTCTGTAGAAGATTTGCTGGGGCTCTGGGTGACATTAAGCTGCACAGGAGCCGCCCTGGCGCTGGCAGCAGCAAGGGCCATCACCATCCAGTACTCCAGTAGCAAGGGTATAGCCAGGAGAGGGAGGGATGTGATTAACCCCCTCCACCTGGCACTTCTTGGAACACTACCCACAGGTAGTGTTCCAAGCCCCCTCCAGCTGAATACATACACGGAACAACTGGAGTGAATCCAGTGGAGGGCCACTGAGGTGGAACCTAATTCCAGTAGCTACAAGGTAATGATAGAGAAGATTCAGGTACTCTCTTGACAAGGGTACATGATGACAGGACAAGAGGCAACAGGGAAAATCATGTCTGGATATAAGAATTTTTTTTTCCCTGAAAGAACAGTTGAACACTGTAGACCACATGAAGAAGTGGTGAAATCTAGGAGAATCAAGACCTGGCTCAGCAAGCTCTTGAAAATCTAAATAAAGCCCTGACTTCAGCAGAAGTTGGAACCAGATGATCTCCAGATCATCGTCTAGACTTCTGTGGTTCTGTCAATAGTTAGTTTCTGCTGGCCTTATTTATCTCATTAGTACTCCGTAACACAGCCCCTACATGGAAGAAATCAGTGTGCAAATTTTAAACTTTATTTCTGTATACGGTTTTATCTCATCATTGTGAAAATATGTGACAAAAATTTAGTATTGAGTTGAAGCAATAAAGAATCAGAATATGTCATTAAGTGAGCCCCAGTGTTTTAAATGGAACTCAGATTATTACCTGCGCTACACAGTAATGTTCAAAGTATGTCTTTGCAAGTGAGTTTCGTAGTTGTTTGTGTTTTGTATTTTGAAGTACATTACTTCATCCAAAACATAAAAGTGTAGAACATGATTCTCACTGCACATGGCTCATTCTTGGCTACTCTGCTTTACTTCTGTTTATTCTTTGCATACTTCCTCTTCACCATCTCTGTCTTATCTTTGATCATTTACTGACTTCTTTATACAGCTCCAAGACGTCATAAATGATATGGAAAAAAAAAAAAAAACAGAATAAACGTGGCAATTTTGCACAACACAGAGTAATGAAAAACTATGAAATAATTGAATAACAGACTTAAACCAAAATATCAATTCACATGTAGTTCTAAAACAAGAAGCTCCTGTAAATGTGCTTGTGGAGATCAAAAATGGAAATAGGCCTCTATGAAAATGTACAAACCCCTTTTTGTGCATGCATAACTATTAAACAAGTAATATATTGATATAAAAAGTAAAAAAGTTTCTTACAGTAGCAAAGGTAATTCAATCAAAGTAAAAATACCATGTGGCTTAGGTGATCCGCTAATTGTCTTAAATAATCAATAATTGAACAGCAAATGCTAAATTTTCATGTGGCAAACAAATCTATGGCCTAAAATACTTGCTCAAAAGTTTTGCTGTGGAATGAGAACAATGACAAAACTTGGCCGGGGGGGGGGGAGGCAGCAAAGAAAAGTGCACTTTGGCAAAAGTCTCTAATCTGCATAATTTACTCCCTTGCATGTTCCAGTGAGTGCTGTGTGGCTGTGAGGGACTATTGCAGTAACTGTAATATTTCTTTCCTTGTGAAGCTATCCTGTCCTTTTTATCTCACAGTGTTCCATGCAGAATTTGGATATAGAGGGCACATAGAAAAATGTGAAGGGACTATCAGGAATTAAACCTGTTGGGATGGGCTCAGGCAGTGTGAGAATGCAACAAAAATTTCAGGTTTGGTGTCTGGTTTTGTTGCAATCAAAGGAAGGAACTGAGATAAGGTATGAAACCTGAAACACAATCTAGGAGTTGCTTAAGCAAATTTTTGTTTTGTTTTTTAAAGTGCTCTCATGAGATGTTCCTTGTGGAGGAAAGCAGTCAGACTTATGACTCCTTGCACCAGTTTATATGAAGTACAAACAGCTATCTGCAGGGTTAAACATTCACTAGCACGTTTTTAATTTATATTTCTGGGTAGGTTACTTAATGTACTGTTTGAAAACCAGGATGGGGTTTGGGGGGTTTGTTTTGTTTGGTTTGGTTTGGTTTCTGTCTTTTAATACTCTACTTCTTGTGGCTTCTGTTTGTGAATTAATTCTTTTTATCATCAAGTCTTGAGGTGAACTATTGATGGCTATATTGATGCTTGCCTGGGCTGATTTATTGTTTATTTATTGATTGATTGATTGATTGCCTGAGCAATACCTTTGTTTGGGTAGAATAGATATGAACTTTGCACTTTATTTTGTTTTACTGCATATATGTACTTTCTCTCACAGCTAGGGACAAGTTAAGATTTGTATATAGCAATCTAATTAAAAAGAAGGTGATACAGATGCCCTTCCTGTGTGTCATTGATTCAAATTCAGTTCACATGGGTAGTTTTAAATTGGCAAGTGTGGAATAGGCAGATACTTTCAATCAGAACATTTTAAATGAAAAATTTAGCTCCACTACTTGACTCAGCAGACTGAGGCTTGAATTTGACTTATATTGAATTTACATTTCCATCAGTGAGTTTGTCCCCTGGTACCAAGGTTGCATTACTATTTTATGGTAACACAATTTCCAACTCTTGTCTATTAATAACCCTGAAATTCACTTTAATGTGAGTATTTTCACATAAAAATTCATTGCTAAAATGCCTCATGCCTTTGAACCTGTCATCTGCAAAATGTTTGCTGGATTGTTGCTGTGGTATAGTGAACCGTTGCAGTTGAACAGGTAAAAAAAGTCATAATCAAGAAACCATACACTTTTAAGAGGGCTTCTTAGTACTGCAGATTATTTGCAGAGCCTTCTAGGTACATGACATGTTGCATATTTATTGCTTATCAACTTAAAAAATGCCACAAATGGTCTGGCTAGCAAGAGGAGATGTCTTAATCGTGAAGTGCTGTACCCATATGTCACCCATGACACCCACTCATTTTAATAGATTCATCACCTCACTTAGTGTTTCCAAACTCCTTCTCTGTTCACTACTGTCATCCTCACCATTCTAACAGTTGCTGAAAAATTTAGCTTGTTTATTTTTATTTGTCCTTTTTCCATGCAAATAGCTATCAGTATGATGTTTGGGGAGGGGGATGTGTCTAACCATTAGCACAAACACACCTACTACATTCTGAGATGTATGAAGTTGGAACTGAGTCTAAATCTGTGCTCTCTGAAAGGTGTATGACTTTTGTGGTTGAAAGCATGAGTCAATAGATTGGATTCAATCTGTTTCATCCATGTAAAAACTGGGCACTGCTAACAAAGACAACCAAGTGCAGCTAAAATCAAGGCAGGGTATGTTAATCTACCACTGGAGTTTCTCTAGGTGCAATTTTAGACCTGGAGAAATAATTCCATTTGATTGAGCTTAATTAATTATCTTTTTCTTTTTTTTCTTTTTTTTTTTTTTTTGGCCAAGGTAGACCTTTCCCTGTGTTTCTCAAGGATTAGGCTGAATTCTTCAGGTATCCCAACTTGATACCATTTGCTCTGGATTTTTGGTTAAGCATTCTTTCCAACATCTGTGCCTCTCTAGGAAAATCTTTATTTTCTTCTTAGGTTGTTTCCACCAGTTACATTTAACCTGCTCTGACATGCAGCCTTGTTAAGTACCCAGAGTGCTGTCTCCAAGAGTGTTCTATGTATTATAATTTTTCTGAAAACTTTCTTGAGCTTTTTCATTGCTGGGCATGATGGCATTTAAAACTGTGTATCTTTTCACTCATTTCTCCTGACTTGTCTGCTCTGAGAAACTGATCCTTCTGTTTCAGTTTGTTGACTATTTTAAAAATTCATTCCATGGGTTCCTGATTACAATTTTTTTTCCTCCTAATGCCCAAATAAATTCTCCTATTCTTTTTTTGAATTATCCTAAGGCTTTTGAACAACTACCATGGCTATGAGTATTAAATGATCTGCTCGACAGTGTGTTAATAGCATTATGTGGTACAGTGCAGGAATTCCTGCACTGTTTCAATATGTCAGCTACATCTGGGGCAAGACCATAAAGCTGAGGCCTTTTTAAGTTGGGTTGCAAATCCTCTATGAAAAGCAAACTCTTGATGGAGTATTCCTCTTCCTTGCCCTACTGCTATCATCCCAAAGGTTTTAGGTAGTATTATCTTCTATTTTTAGATATTGTATCTTGATTCCTAGACAGAAGAGTTCTGAATTACTGCCACCTTGAATGACATGCTTTAGAAAATGTTGTGATATATTTAAAGCTTGCTAGCCTTCTTTAAGGCTGATTTATCTAAATGCCCAATTGCAAGTGTCATGATAATTTGGGGAACAGTTCAGGGGTTCAAACTAAATGTTTCACTTTCCCAGACTTTTGGCTTTCATAAAATTAAACTTGCAAATACAAAATGTGGATCAAATATCATTCTCATCCTAGAGTGAAAACTCAACTTCTTTCTTTTTTTTTTTCTTTTCTCCTCTCTCTCTACTTACATAGTTTTCCCAAACAAATGAGCATATGAGAGAGAAAATGGAGAAGAAGAAATATAAATATAATGGAGAAACATAAATGTAATGGAGAGAAGAAATGTAAAGGAGATCAACTTAATTCTGAATCAAGTTGTTCCAACCATTAGAATTAGCTAGATTTCCTGCTGTGTTAAAATGTGTTAAATTCCAAATGCTATCTCAACAGACTAGACTGCAACAAACCAAAGCTGTCTATAGCTTTCCTAAAAGAAGGACCCAGATTCTACTGCTAGAAATCTTGGAAGCAGCCATGGGGATTGTTTCAGGAAGGAGTGACCTTCAGGGGTCTCTGTTTCTATTGATACTCCTTGCTCTGCGCAAAACCTTGTGGACAACCTCTGCAACTTGCTGACAAATTGCTCCTAAATTTTTTATATAACTACTAACTGGAGCAAGACAGCAACCATTCTGCCCCCACCTCTCTTACTGCAAACTCTATTAAACTCTATATGCAAATTTTTTCTAGGCTTCTTAGCAGTAGAGAGAAGAACAAACCCTCTTCCCTGCTCTTACCATCCCTAAGGACCTGGGGTGGAATATGGTGGGGAGGAGGGGATGGGGATGTTTTGCTCGAAGTGTTGTTTTCCTGGGTGTAGTGACTGTCAAGAGGACAAGTTATGTGCCTGCTTAGTACAGCAGGAGCAGTTTGCAACCAGTCTGCTTGCCAGTTTTCTCACACAGCACTGGAGGTGTTACCATTTTGCTGCCCATTGCGATACAGACAGGCACCTTACTTGGGCCACAGGCACATGCTGGCTTCAGAGGAAAGCAGACATGAATTTTTATAATCACTTTGTTAGGACAGCCCACAAGTTGTTAGTGTCAGCAGCAGCCCCAATCAACCATATTTGCTATGGCTGCTCCCCTGAAAACCAGAGTAGTAGGTGACTTCCTTGCAGGATGAGCTCATAGCTGTGATACAGCTGCAACCCTGGACTATCCCCAGCTTTCTTCCACAGAACTGAACTTATCCCCATATGGGTTTGTTTTTCAGTTTTTAAAATAATAATGTGTATATGAGCTTAATAAAACTTGCCTTTTATATCTAAATAAGACTTGATCTTCTTTCAGGAAGGTAGTCTACAACCAAAAGATTGAATCTCGCCTAGAACATATTTTGGGCACTATCCCTCTGTGCTTGTCCTCCTTATTTTTTTAATAAACATTTCCTGCTGTCAGACATGAAATGTTGAGCTAGAGGGACCTTCAGTATGACCTTGCATTACCGTACAAAATGTTAGTGAATGGAAAAAGGAACATGAGGCTTGATTATCAGCCATAAAACACTGAACTCACTGAAAAACAGATGAAATATAATTGATGTTCTAAAAACTTTTATGGGAATGCAGTCAAATGGAATAATCTAGTTAAATATAGGTTTATACACATGGAAAATTATGCTATAAAGTAGTAGTTATGGAAGCAGTACTTTTTCTTTATTAAACTGAATGAAAAGGCAACTGCAATGCTAAACTTGATTCAAGTGTCCTATTAAAGGTATGATCTAAATTATAATCTGTTTCAGAGAACTGATTCCTCTGGAAGAATATAAATCTTTAAACAGATTTTTAAACTAGCTTCTTAAACTCTCATTTCTTGTTTTGTAGTTTATTATTAAATACTATGTAACCTGAAAAGAAAGGAAAGGTTCAGGTAAAGTAAACATAAGACAAACTTAGTTGTAAAATGTTTAATTCCTATCAGTATGGATGCATTTCCTGATGGAATTCCTGTTGCTGCACATATAGCTGTCATTTACAGTTGCATCTATATTAGACAATATAAACAATGTAGTCTGTTAACCTGCATATACTCTAAGAAAAAATAAAAACTTTTAAAATAAATTATCCTCTAATTAAAGTTCATAAAGGGTATAGTTCATATAATAATTAATAAATGCTAATTTTAACTAGTTAGTACTGATTTGTGTGCATTTTAAACTGCTCATAAATGCAATTTTGGCTGTGGCAGATAGGCTTTAAATTACTAAGCCTAATAGAGGCAGGTTCAAGAGTATTTTTCAAGCTCTTGCCTTCTTACAGGAACTGCCATGTTTTAAATAATATTACTTTCTCTGATACTTATTTGGTGTTTCCAATTAAATGACAGAAAGATCAAAAAAAAATCTCTAATTCCACTGTGGAATATAATTGTCTGGACCTGTCTGATTTCTCACACTGCCACAATGGCAATTCACACAGTTACTGCTATGTTAGGAAATACATAAAGTGTTAATAGCAGTAGGTGAAGCTGGCTGGTTTCCTACCAGTTCACTAAGTGAGTGGAACTAGTTGAAAACTGCATTTAACCATGTAGTTTTTCTGCTTTAGTAAGTAATGTTTGTAAATCATCTTTATGGATGCTAATATTAAGGCAACCATAGCCACTGTTTACACAGTAGAACTAAAGGTTTTTGAGCACAGGACTGTGAATCACATCTTTCCCTCCCTCTTTTTTCCATGTAACTTAGCAAGTCTGTGAGTTTTTGGAGTTTTTTCCCACACTTTTGCTTAACCAGTATAAACAGTTTTATTATCCCCATGGAAAGCAGGATGTGAAATTCTATGAATCTGACAAAAAACCTCTCTCTCTTTTTAAGTTCACAGCTAAGCACCCTACTCTCTGTTGCATTACTCTTGTCAAGATCTTTTCTCTACATGTGTCCAAATGGAATTATACGTAGGTGTTTTAACATGCTGAAAGGACCTCTAAGGGAAGGATGCTAGCTACTGAAACAGCAGCACCTCTTGTTGCAGCTATGTATTGTTCCCATTTGATTTTTATTGCATGAAAATAAACAGGATTTAAACAAAAGGGTATAGACACACCACAACAACTGGAAAAGACTTGGTTATGTAGCCCCGGGGGGTGTTCCCTGCAATGAAAGGGCATTTCATGCCAAAGAAAACCAACTTCATCCTGGAATTTTTTTCCTAGGTACCAATGCTTCATTCCCCTGTCTCTGGTAAATGTCTGCTTGCCATTGAAGAGCAAATACACAGGCTTCTCTGAAAAGCAGCCACCTTGCAACATTCACAACATTCACTTTTGTCCCTTAATTTGATGTTTATGCACTTGCTCGAGCTTTGTAGCTGGGAACAAAGTATCTTGCCAATAACAGATGGTGGTGAATGGAAATACAGAATGTATTTCACTGAATCATTTGTTCATTAGTTACAGTTTGGATACAATTATTTTTGACTCAGGCACATCTCTAGGGAATCTAGTTTTTCATTTGCATATTTTTCACTAAATTCTCATGAGTCCCTGTTGAAAACTAGATAAAGTACTCTATAAAAGGCAACTACGTTCGGGCTTATGTGACAGGCTTTTTCAGATGCTTCATGGGAATGCTTACCTTCTGTTTCTACACAGTATACACACACTAAATTAATTTTCCTGTAGCAAAAGAAGACAGGAGACATTGATCATCGTTGATGATGTTAGTGAAATTCCCAGGAGATAAGTTACTTTGTAGTCAAAATACAGGAGTGTCATACAGCCGTTTTGCACAAACAGTGAGTATTTCAACCTCTGACGTTAAGCTTTATTCTCATCTTCAGCATATCATGAATAAAACATGCATTCTGTATCACTGCTTTGTAACTTTGAAAAAAAAAAAAAAAAAAGGGGGGGAAAAACATCAATACTGCATGGTTGCCCAAAATAGCTGATTACCCCGTCTGCTACAGATAGGCTGGAATAGAGAAGTGTGAATCCTGCCAGCTCAGTTTTGATTTGAATTGCAGCTCCTGTAGTAACTGAGTAACTCCCAAATTAGCAAACCGGTAAGCACATAGAAAAATGTAATGGCAAGGTGGTAATTCCTCCAACTACAGTCAAATGCTACAAAGACCTTAGTTTTCCCGCTCTATTTCAGCTGAATTAAAAGATTCAGAGGACTGTTTTCATCTACTTCCTTTTTCTTCTTCTTTTTTTTTTTTTTCTTCCCCTCATTTTGCCCATCTGTTAAATGTCAGAGTCAGAAAAAGGAGATTCATTTTGCACATAGGCTGTGAGATTAATGCATTTTTTTCAGTTCTTCCAATTATATGTTACAGTGCTTTGATTTGATTTTTGGTTTAAAGTGTCTCTTGCTGCACCACAAAGAGTTCTTTAGGCTGAAAAAGTTCTGGAGCAAATAATGTTGTTAATTGATGTCATCATCATGGCAATGGTTTGTTTTGGTTACAGACCATCTCCATGAAGAACCCTGAACATTTGGAAGGAACTCCTAAGAAACATTTTACATCTTCTTGCATGAGGAAAGAGGACTGTGAGTCACTGAAGTGCTATCATAAATGATAAGACATTCATATGTTTGGTAGTATATGTTTGTGCACAGACTAAACAAAATTATTGAGATAATCATAATGCTTATGGTTCCATGAGGATTCTGTGGGATATGCACTGGTGGCAACCACTGGGATCATTCAGATCCATATTTTGGCTAATGTTTGCTCTATTGTTACTTGCCTTTCTGTGCTCCTGAATGGTGTATGGTAAATCAAATTTCTGGGATGAAGATGTGCAAATTGCAAATTGTGCATAAAGGAACAAATTGCACTGGATAGCAAGCTTTGATCCTGCCAAACCTCAGGACTTTCTCTCACGTATTAAAATAGCCAACTGTTCCTTCATGTAGTTTATCATATACTCACAGAATGATTTAGATTGGAAAAGACCTCTAAGATCATCAAGTCCAACCCTTAACCTAAGACAACCAAGTCCACCACTAAACCATCTCCCTGATGCCATATTTAAGTGTCTTTTAAATACAACCAGGAGTGGAGACTCAACCACTTCCCTACAGAATTGTAGGGTATGAGATTCAGCATTAAACAGCAAATGAAGATGAGTTTTAACAGGGGTTTGTATTTTAATTTTCTGGAATTAATCTTTTTCAACAAAGCTTCCAATCATAAACAACTTTACTCCATAATTTCCTCATTTCTCCTCAACATAAGTGAATAGCAGGAAAAAAACTACATGGGTTTAGAAAATGACCTAATAAATTTAGAATTTTAATTAAATCATAGCTTGTAAAAACACGCTTTATGAAGACAATATTTTAAATTTAGAGCAATTGTTACATGTATCTGGAAATAAAGTCATTGCTAATAGAGGACTACATATGTGGAATGTTTAAGTCCTCGCTTCTTAGTCTGTGACTTTAAACAGTACACACCTGTCAGAACTTCTTTGGATTTGAGTAATTGCTTGGGGAAAATTGCTAATAGACGATAACATCTTATATCTTTATTTGTAATATATTATCCCTTTGCATTAGACTGACTCAAAGGGTAAGCCTAAATCATTTCTATTACTGTGAAAAAGCTCTAGCTCATCAAAACATAGTAAAAATCATGGTAGGCTTACAGTTACAGCTCTGTAGGAGAAAATAGATACATAAATGGCTTGAATTATATTACCAGCAATTTCACATAGCACTAAATCACAATTGATCAAAGATCTAAAAAATTATGGGGAAAAAAATATATTTAGGTAGATAAATGCCATAGAAGTATTTTTCAATCATACTTTTGTCAGCACTTTCTTCACAATGAAGTTGATATAAAATCTCCAGTTCTCTTCAACGCTTTCTGGATATTTGCATCACTGCTACTGGAACCTCCCCACTGCCAAGCACTTCACCTGGATAGTGGTCCAGAACAATCTAGGGTGAATCCTGCACCCCAAAGGGTAAGAGTTTTGCTGAACTTGTTTCTCAGAACAAGAATATGGGGTTATGGTGATTCTCTTGTCACCAAATGAAAACAACTTGAAAGAACAGAGAAATAATAGCCAAAGTTTGGGTATCTCGTTCAAATCATCATACAAAGCCATACCTAAATATGGAATAAGATGGCTGGAATAAGACTTTAAATTCCACCATATCCCATGAAGTCTGGGTTTTTTTTTTTTCTTTTTTTTTCCTTTGGAAGATAGTAATGTCTAACTGGGGCTTCTACTGAAGTTCAAGAGACAGATCATAACATCATAACTCCACATTAAGAATCACATTACAACAAAAGGCCATCCTATGGGACATCTCCTGAATGACAAACTCAATCTTATTAATAGCTAAAAATTCCCAGGTTACAGTTACAACCAAATGGTAGTTTTGACCCATTCACTAATAGCAGAGTGACTGTGCTGAACTAGTGGTGGATTCTAATGATCTTTAACTGAAAAACTAGCAAGGAAGTTTACTTAGGGCTGCCTTATCCTGTTCACTGGAACACTGAGCCTCATGTCTAAACCAATCTTTAACCTCTCAGTCGCCACACTAGGCTTCAGGTGTGCTCACTGATCTTAATTACCATGTGTCCATTTCCTATTATGTACTGAAAAGCTTAACAGTACCCTTTTAAATACACTACGTGATCAGGTAACATGCAGTCATCTTAGCTGAAGTGTATCTTCCCTTAGAAGTCCTCTGTTGCGACAAAGAGTTGCCTTTGTCTGAACAGTGATGCTCAGATTACACAGAAAAAAAACCAACTCTGCTCCTTAAAATATATTTTGTTATTTGTGTGTGAATGCTGTATTTTCAGGACCTCAAAGTGTACGGAATTATTCAGAGATGTCAGAAGGGGAAATGACTAGATGATTTAATTGGTCCTTGTCTAATCCTTCAGACTTCATGAATACACCTGAAAATATAAATTAAGAAATAGGCAAAAATGTATTTTTCACTGTTGTTTTTGTTAGTTGGATACTCTTCAGTTAAGGGTATAAAAAAATCATAATTTTGGTAACTGATGAAGAAATGTTTTAACCAAGAGTGAAGCTGAAAAAAAGAATAAATTTGTCCTTTACTCTTTTGCTTGCCTTTCTCTGCTTCAGACCTTAGTTCCATATTCACTCTAATTTAAAGATATAATTTTAAAATACAGTAAAGCTTTCTCATGTAAAATGTGCATAAAAATAATTTTTTTTTTAAACTCTGAGATACAAGCTTGGAAAAGAATGTAATTATTGTTCGGTTTTTTAGATGTAAGAATAATTTTCTTCCCCTTAAGGGGATTGCTGACAAGTAGGAGTAGAACAGATATCCAAGTAATTCATTATCTTACTGTCATTATCTGCCTGATGCAGTCATCTACCTTTCAGATTTTTTGGAGCATATTTATTCTGTAATTTATCCCAATGAATAAAGCTGGAAGCTACAGACTTGTCATTAAAGTCATCCCATTTTTTGTCTTGGGTATAGGCTCTCCACACAATTCGTACATTTTCAGCTACTGGAGAGGCATACTATTTGGTATAAGGAGACTGAAAGAATCTGTCGTTCATTTTAAGGAAAACAATTAGGAAGATATGATTTCTTTATTTTTCTTGGAGGTTAGTACTGTATGTTTTTATGTTGGGGGGATTTGCTTCAATTGCATATATCTCTGGGTGGATGACAAGTCAGAACTGATTATCTTTTCGTGTTCTTTGTCCTTCATAGGGAAAAATCTTCCTAATAATTTTGTGAGCTTTGTCATTACTTCTGGGTATTGCAAAACAGGCTCCATGAATCTTGTTTTCTATTCTCTTGACACTTACTTACAGTAGAGATATAATACATTCCATATTCGAAAGTGGATGCATGTCCCTTACATTTATCTTATGATTTTGAATATATCCTATATTATTGTTTAGCTCCTGTGTTATTTGTACATGGGAGATAGAGTCACCATGGACAGCAGTGTCCTTTTCCTAACAACATCACAGAGAATGCAGTCAGGATGTGCACTATAAAATTTACTTTTCACTGTCAAATCCCCAGCAGTATGATTTCTGTTTGCTTTATGCTTTATTACACGTTCTTTTTGAAGAACACACTGCGAGTGACACTGTAATTTCTATGTAAATGGGAACTATCATTGCAAATGTGACCAATGTTTTAGTGTCCAAAGGCTGAATAAGGCACAAAGTAGAAAGAATGTAGTAAGTTGGCAGATCCCTCACTATTTTCCAATGTTAAGTATTTTCTTTATTCTTTTCATATGGAATTCCTTCAATGCTTAACTCTTCTCCTTTTAATTTTATCGATATTTATATGTGTGACTAAATTCTTAAGTTGTCTAAAATCCAACAGTCCAATACAATTGTGGGAGTTCTTAAATCAAACAAACCCCTCCATTTTTAATACCTGAAAGCTGTGATAGATATCTTGAAATTTTGCTTGTTAATATGTTGATTAATGATATGCTTCTATATAAAAACATAATAAAAACTTGTAAAATTCCTGGGAGTTATACAATAACTGCTGCACCAGCTTCAAAGTTTTCTAACTAAATCAGAGATAACTTCAACTATTGAGCCTCACTACCTAGATTTTTGAGCAGTAATTATTATCATGATTCTTTCTCTGCTGTCAAGAGGTGGAAAAAAGAACAGAGAATCTCTCTCCTGTTTCACTAAAACAGAATTTGACAGGCTCAGAACTTCTGTCTGGTTAAGATCTTTTATGTGCTGCTACTTTCTGTGGCAAGAAGAGTTCTTATTAATTTTTTTTTCCTTTTGCATGTCATCTGCATCTCAGAAAAGCTTTCTAGCATTTGTTGTCTACATCAATATTATACTTCATAGGCTATTGCAGAACTCTATTTTCTTATAACTGTGATTTAATATGCCAGCAACTTTTTTTTCCCCCATCATAAATATATTTTTCCTTCTTCAATTCAACAAACTACTCACTTAGCATGAAAAACAATCTGGACCACTTAGAGATGTCTGTGCTGGTTGGGGAGTTGGAGATTTGGACTGGATGGCCTCTGCAGGTCCCTTCCAACACAAACCATTCTAAGCCTTCACAGAAGAGTGAGTTGGAGATACAGTAGATACCTAGGATGTTACCTTGCAAGGCACTGACTTGTAATATGCAGGTTGTTTGGCATTCCCATATCCTGCTGGAGGAGTGTTCCTATCACATCAAGATGTGGAGCCTTGTTAAAGGTGTGAAGTTCTTGCTAGGACAGCAACCCTATCAAGCTTACCTAGAGCTTCCAGCTGTATCAGTTTCAGATGGGCTTAATATGTGAATTACATATTAATGTAATTATTTACAGTTTAATGTAATTAAGTACATATAGCTTAATGCTGTAATTCACTTGAGCTAAATGGCTAATTTGCAAGGCTTAGAAGGTGCCACAGCAACATGATTATGAAGGCTTAAGCTCTTCTTTCATACAAAAAATGCAAACAGGTACAAACAAGTATTAAATGTAGTTTACCATTATGTTCTGTAAATACTTCTGAAAACAGTAATTCAAGAACTGTGTGAGTATGGGTGGCTTTCTATAAAACTTGCAGACTGTTGAGTGATAATTACTCTTTATATCACTAAAAAAACCTTCATCTTTTTAAGAATCTGTAAACACTTTGCTATGCATATGTACAGAATTGCAAAAAAAACCCCAAACCAACCAACCAACCAACCAACCAAGAAATCAAAAAAAAGCAAATTATCAGCATCTCATAGGACAACAGGTAAGGAATTTTATACGGAGATTAAAGTGCAGCTTTAGGGATTATGATGTGTTCGTGATGAATACTTGTCAAACGTTCTTTCCTATAGTTCTCAGATTCTTTGACAGAGTTTAAATTGCTTGTCTTGCGGCAAAGCCCATGTGTCTAAGACAAAGTGTTCACGAAAGGTGAGATCATTCCCTAGCCTTCATTGGAGTGTACCCATTCACATGTGAAACATAATAGTCTTGCCTTGTCTAGATTATTTCATAATATGTTTTGTTATTCACTGGTTTTGCACTACAGCAATTGGTGCATCAGCTCTTCTAAACAATTCACTCCAAATAAATTCAAATGTTTGGGTTTTTCCTATCTCACTTCTGTAGCTGGAGAGCGCAGCTCTGACAGCCTTCCTTGCTCTGAAATCAGAGCATTGTTTCTTAAATCATAAGAACAAAGCTTTCAGAGAAGCAAACACAAGACAGCCGCGGCACAGATTCTCTGACCTGAAGTGTCATACTTGAGCTGTTTCTGAAGTTCAGGTGTCTCAGCAGAGATCTGGCAGCTGCAGTTGCTGTGGGTACCTTGCAGCACTGCTGCTAAGGGAGTACCTGCCAGCATGTGCATTGCCTTCGGCCCCACTGGACCAAAACCAATTCTCTAGCCTAAGTGAATGACTGATGTAATATCTAGTCTGATGTTGAGTAGGCATGTTTTGGGGTTACTTTCTTGGGTTCCTTCTGAAGTTAACCAGGCTAGTTTACCATAAAAATCCTGATTATATTGTCAGTATTTATGGATAATTACCAAGAATGCACAATTACACTTTTTAATTTATCTTCTGTTAAGTAGTCAAGAAAACGGAGTTTTTGGGATTATCTCATGCCAGGTATGTGGATCACAGGCAAAATGTCAGTACGCCTTTGTCAAGAATTTCTGAGGTGAGTGTAGGAAGAGAACCATGGAGAATTATATACAGCTGACAACCAGGAGCATAAATTTCTATTATCAACCTTTTGCAACTGCAGATATGATGACCTTTCACGTTTATGAAACATACCCGCTAAAGGTATTTGGCAAAACTACATAAGCATCCTGAAGTGATATACTTGAAATATAAAGAAGCAAGCTTTGTTACACTTCATTACAATGCTTGGGGTTTAGCTCTCTGTCTAATAGTACATAACAGGAACAGACTTGAGCTTGAGAGAAGTTAGGAAAAAATGCAAAGGGAATTATGTGTCTAATTTCTTCACATAATACCGCAATTATTATTCACGCGGGGGAGGGGGGGGCCCAAGATGGCGGGCGGGCGGGCAGACACGCGCTCGGCGTGCTCCTGCAGCTAAGTTGTGGGTGGTGAGGGGCCTGCTCCTGCTCCTGTGCCTCGTCGCCGCCCTGCATGCATGGGAGACGCTGCCGCGCTGATCTGTGCAGTCGACCTCGTGGAGAAGCCGTCGGGAGCTGTGTTTCGACGTCTGAGCGGCGGAGCGGTTGGCGACTGGCCGGTGGCCATGCGGGGACGGGCCGCGCCGGGTCGGGCCAGGCGGGTGCAGGTAGGGGGCCGGACGGTCATGGGGGTTCCCCAGACCGCCGGGGGGGAGGGGGGGGGGGGCGGGTGGATAGTCCCGTTCAGAGGTTGGGGGGAGATCCCCAGGTCGAGACGGGCCGGGTCAGGCTGGGCAGGAGCGGGGGGGGGGGGGGTGGGCGGGCGGACCTTGGGGTTTCCCCGGGCCGACGTGGGGGGGCCGGCGGGGCGGCCTCGTTTGAGGAGCCGCGTGTGGGCAGTGCAAGGGGGAGTTTGCGGTGGCACGCTGGGGGGTGAGGTTTGGGGTGGGCAGTGGGTTTCCCTGGAGGCTGGGGGGTTTGGTCTGGGCAGGGGCTGTGGAGGGTGCCCAAGCCTAGGTGCATGCGGGGACCTCTTACACGTGTGCCCGCCCTTGCCCGGGGGTATGCCAGGATCGCTCTTCCTCGGGCGTTGACGCAGTGGGAGAGTGGGAGTGGGATATGATGGGTTCGGCTTGCTTGTGGCTTCTGCCCAGGAATGTGGTGTGTTTTTGTTGTTGTTTTGTGGGTTGTGGGGTTTTGTGTTTTGCTTTTATTTGTTTGGTTTTGTTTGTTTGTTTGGGTTGGGGGGGTTTGTTTTTCATAGCGTCTTAGAGGGGTGCTCAGGGCAAGGAAATGTCCCTGGTTTAAACTGTAGGAAGCTGTAAAGGAAAAGTAGGGAGAGAAGGGCTTGTCCAAACTATTTCAGTATGCCCTTATGAGGTTGCGAGCTATGCTGACGGTGGCATATGGTTCCGGTAGGGTCTCCCATGAGATAGGTCGAAACTGAAGGATCAGATCAAATGTGTCCATGGGCTGGATGAGCTCACTAGCCTTCTGGCGGTCATCCTAGGAGAAGGACAACTCTAATTTCAAACCTGGGCAGATGGAGCTCGCTTAGCCCTGTAAGGCCATCCATCCATGAGAAGGATACTCTAATTAAACCTACATCCTGAGGACCTCACTGTCACCATCCAAGCTTGCTAGGCCCTGGCAGATAAACCTCAGGAGTAAAGGGTGGGACCAGTTCTCCGCAAGCTGAGCCTCACCTAAAAAATCCACTGCGCAGGCTCGAGTGTTATACCCGCGTTTGTAAAGTCCTGCAGTGACAGGTGAGGGGCGAAATGGCAGGTGATAAGGTGCACTGGAAGCCGCAGTCCTAATCCTGCATGCAGGCGGTTCAGGACATTGGTCGCCTGAGTCTGACCCTGGAGATGACAGACTCACTCGGCAGCATCCCGAATGAGCAAGCACCCTTTTTCAAGGAGAGCACTGCTTGCTCCACATGGAGAGGGGCCTAGAAAAGGTGGCCTAACCAAAGCTCATCTCCACCTTTCACCAGGTTGGTTAACTGTGGCCAACGGGCATCTTCTGTTGCGGTCAAATAAAGATTAAGAGTAAAAGGCATACATGTGCCTCCAAAGGTGTACTCAAATTAACACTCGCATGCTGGAACATCAGAACCATGCTTGATACTGCAAACAGTCGACGTCCTGAGTGTCACTCTGCTCTAATTGCCCATGAACTGTCATGACTCAACATCGACATTGCTGCTCTCAGTGAAGTTCGTCTCCGTGAGGAAGGCAGCCTTAGAGAACATGATGCCGGTTATACACTCTGCTGGTCAGGTAAACCCAGATCTGAAAGGAATCTCTCAGGAGTTGGCTTCATTATTAAAAACTCTATTGCCTCTAAACTTGAAAATCTGCCAAGTGGTCATTCTGATCGTATTATCTCCCTACGCCTCCCACTACACAACAAGCAACATGCTGTTCTCTTGGTATATATGCCCCAACCCTCGAAGCTGACCCTGCTGAAAAAGATAAATTCTACAACGACCTACGCCGCCTTATCCAAAAGGTTCCTGCAGATGATAAGATCATTATCCTTGGTGATTTCAATGCCAGAGTAGGAAAGAACTCTGAAGCCTGGGAAGGAGTACTAGGCAAGCATGGTGTTGGGAACTGCAATGATAATGGTCGCCTTCTGGTAGAATTTTGTGCTGAGCAGCAGCTTACCATCACCAACACTTATCTTTCAGTAGAAAGTCTGAAGACAACCTGGATGCATCCTAGGTCCAAGCACTGACACCTCATTGATTATGTCTTGGTCCGACAGAGAGATATCGGCGATGTTCGTCACACCTGCGTGATGCCTAGTGCAGAATGCCAAACAGATCATCGCCTTGTGCGCTGTAAACTTAACCTCCACCTTAAGTTCAAACCTAAAAAGGGCGGCATTCCTAGAAGGAGACTTCAAGTTAACAGTCTTCAAACAGCTACAGTGAGGGACAGTTTCCAGGCAAATCTTCAATCCAGGCTCGAAGTTCATTCCACAGATCCCTCTCCTGAACTTTGGCAACTTATTAAAAATAGCATTCTGCAGTCCTCTGAAGAATCCTTAGGGTTCTCCTTCAAGAAAAACAAGGACTGGTTTGATGAAAACAATCATGAGATCCAGGAATTGTTGAGGAAGAAGAGAACTGCTCACCAAGCCCACCCTGCTCAGCCATCTTGTCATATAAGAAAAGCAGCCTTTCAACTCACATGCAGCAAGCTACAACAGAAACATCCAGAACAAGTGGTGGACCAATCTAGCGGAAAAAATCCAATTATGTGCAGATACAGGTGACTGCAGGGGATTCTATGAGGCTCTGAAAACAGCCTATGGTCCTACACACTAGGTTCAAAGCCCTTTACTCAGTGCAGATGGCCAAATGCTTCTCACAGATAAAGTTCCCATTTTGAATCGATGGTCTGAACACTTTCAGACTCTCTTCAGTACTAGCTGTGTAGTTCAAGACCCAGCAATGCAGTACATTTCACAACAACCAGTGAAAACTGAACTGGATACTGCCCCCACCATGGGAGAAACTCTTAAAGCAATACAGCAGGTGAAAGTTGGCAAGGCAGCTGGGGTTGACGGAATCCCACCTGAAATCTGGAAGCATGGTGGCCAAGCACTCCATGCTAAGTTTCACGAATTTGTGGTGCGCTGTTGGGAACGAGGTGAACTGCCTTCAGACCTTCGTGACGCTGTCATTATCACCTTGTACAAGAGGAAAGGAGATAAATCAGACTGCTCAAATTACTGAGGTATTACTCTGCTCTTCATTGCTGGTAAAATCCTTACAAGAATTCTTTTGAACAGATTAATACCCGCCATAGCAGAAGATCTTCTACCTGAAAGCCAGTGTGGTTTCCAAGCCAACAGAGGTACCACAGACATGGTATTTGTTCTCAGACAACTGCAAGAGAAGTGCAGGGAACAGAGCAAAGGTCTGTATGTTACCTTCGTTGATCTACCAAGGCTTTCGATAGCATAAGCAGAAAAGGTCTGTGGCAGATTTTGGAATGTTTAGGATGTCCTCCCAAGTTCCTCAAAACGATCATTTTGCTTCATGAGGACCAGCGTGGTCAAGTCAGATATGGTGACACACTTTCTGAACCATTTCCAATAGCCAATGGTGTGAAGCAAGGCTGAGTTCTCGCACCAACTTTATTCACAGTCTTCTTCAGCATGATGCTCCAAAGGGCCACAGCAGACCTCAATGATGAAAACGGTGTCTACATTCGATATTGTACCGATGGGAGCCTATTCAGCCTAAGGCACCTGAAGGCCCACACTAAGACCTTAAATCATCTTGTCCGTGAGCTGCTTTATGCTGATGATGCCGCCCTCGTCGCCCACATAGAAGTAGCTCTGCAGTGTTTAACATCCTGCTTTGCAAAGGCTGCTGAGCTTTTTGGACTGGAAGTCATCTTGAAGAAAACAGAAGTTTTCAGCCTGCGCACCTCAGGAAGTCTCCCATCATCCCCATATCACCATTGGTGAAACAGCACTCAAATCAGTCCAGCAGTTTAATTACCTGGGAAGCCTCATCTCCTCAGAGGGTAAGATTGATGCATAAATAGACAACAGGTTAGCAAAGGCATACAGAGCTTTTGGTAAACTCCAGAAAAGAGTGTGACAAAACAAATACCTGAAGAAAAGTACAAAGATCAGTGTTTACAGAGCCATTGTACTGTCTACTCTTTTATATGGATCTGAATCATGGGCCATTTACCGGCACCACTTGCGTCTCTTAGAACGCTTCCATCAGTGCTGCCTCCGTACAATCCTAAACATCCACTGGACTGACTATGTGACCAACACGTCTGTCCTTGAACAGGCAGCAGTCACGAGCATTGAGGCCATGCTGCTGAGAACACAGCTGCGCTGGGCAGGGCACGTCTCCAGGATGCAGGACTGCTGCCTCCCTAAGATCGTGCTCTATGGGGAACTTGCCACTGGCTGCCGCAAGAGAGGAGCCCCAAAGAGGAGATACAAGGACTGCCTGAAGCAATCCCTCAGTCTTGGCCGTATTGATCACCACCATTGGTCTACCCTGGCCTCCAATCGGGAGGCCTGGAGACACACCATCTATAATGCTGCTGCTGCTTTTGAGAACACTCGCAGGATCACTCTCGAGGAGAAAAGACAATGCAGAAAGAATCACATCTCATTGATATCACCTAGGGAGTCTTTCTGCTGTGCCTTCTGCAACCGGACTTTTTTAGCCATCAGTGCGCCTGTAGCAAGCATGGGTAGAGCCCCTTTCAGATCTTCGTTCGCGAAGCCTAGCCGTGATGATAACTGCAGTTATCAGACAGTTGCACATAAAGTAACTGCAATTGATTGCTTGTGTGTCCCATAATCAGACAGCACCTATCTTCATGCAGTCACAGTAAATCAACATGCAAATTAAATTCAGAGTTACATTCTGTGTTTGTTACGTGTTGATCTCACGTGTCTTCCTGAAGGTTGGTCTGGTCTGCTAAAGATAACCAACAGTTCTGACCAGTCAGTGGAAGCACATCAGCCATAAATACTTCAGTTCTGATATTTGGTAGGACTGTCCTCATATTAATAAGTATCACATCAACATTGTTACACTCATTTTTTGCTTTATTTATTGACTACTTATATTTGCATCAATCACCTATACTCTTTGGAAGCTTCTGGGATACATAAGAAAAAGCCTAAGACTGGATGTAGCTGTTTCAAAATCTCACTTTCAAATAAATCCATCATTAATTCAGTGTTCTTTGAAAAAAAAAAAAAAAAGGAGAATCAAGGGGAAGTTGTTGGAGCTGAGATGATTTTCCTACTACATAAATACACTGAGCTCAGAATAAAGTGAGCTTGTAGGATCCTATTGAGCTTGTCAGATCAAGCTGGTGGGTATAACCTCCTTGAGGGCAGTCTTGAACATCACTAAGTCTCAGATCACAAAATGCCATTCATTGTTATTACAAAATGGATGTAGGAGAACTTGCAATTTTCTATTCCTTTAAGACTACACAAATTCTGTCTGAGAGAGCAAAACTGTGTGGACTCTGAAGATTCTAAAGATTCCCTAGGCATCTTCATATACTATGGGAAAAACCCTACCTCTAGGTCCTGAAGCATTTAAGTATGTGATGTCGGTTTTACCTGTCTTGTAGAGAAATATGTGGCCCAAAATAACAGTCATTATTATTTTTGGGGGAAGAAAGGATTGATGCTAATAAAGAAAGAGGTTCTATTTTGTTTAGCCTAAATAATGGTGTTTGGTCTAACTAATAAACCTTACCCTATTTTTAGCAATAAAAGCTTTCAATGCTATTTGTATGTATGCAAAGAGATACTTTTGACCTAATAGACCTCCATCTTAATGCTGTGCAAGGTGCAAAAGGTATGAAATAAAGTCTTATTTCCAAGCCCTTACAGCTATAAGACTTTGATACAAATGGGAAAAATAAATTTTTCTGTTGATCTTTGTGAGGTAGTAGCAAGTCTAAGGAAGATCTCTTGGTCTGAAATTTTTAATTGCAACTACAGATGGAAAAGGAGTTTGAAACTTTTAAACTGTGCTGTCTCTGAGTAGCTCCTTTGCCTGATATAGCTGGAAGATTTCAACAGTTCAGATGAGTTTCAACTGTTTTCTAAATGTTTATTATTTATTTAATATTCTTAGAGGTAGAAAGCTTAGGGATTTTTTAACTGGGAATAGTTGGATACACACTAATATATTTGTTCGCAATGGTGTTAAAGGATCACAGAATAGCTGAGGTTGGTGGAGATGTCTGGAGGTCAGCAAGTCCAGTTCCCCTGCTCAGAACAGGGTCTGCTAGAGCAGGTCACTCAGATTGCATCTCCATTTGTTTTGTTCATTCTGTTATGATCTTTTTTTAAGAAAGAAAAAAAAAAGAATAAGTATTTCAAATAGTAGTATTTTTACTGAAGTTTCTAATGACCAGACCCTTGTGAAAAGGATACGTGAATGAAAGGAGAATGAATCTCTTGCATTTCATGACTTGCTTATGTTCACAAGATTACTTTAGGTGTCTTTATTTTGGATTCATGCTATAATGAATAGTGTCAATTCTGTAGTGCTGGTGTGAATAACAGTATCAGTATTTATTGTACTACATAGCTTTAGCTCATAGCCTCTGCTGTGTAATTGCTGAAAATACAATCCAGCAGTTCAGGTGCCTGTATGAGGTTAACTTGAAACCAAGCTGAGGTTGTTAGGGCTCATATTTAAAGTAAACAAGAGTGAGCCTGGACATCTGATATGACTTGTTGTTTTCCTTGTACCTCCTGGCATAAAAAAAATGCACTGAGCTACACAATACCCTTGCTGTTCTCTGTTCCTGAGGTGTCTCAGGTCACTGATACTGCTGTCAATAACAATGTGATGAAATACTGGTAGGATGAAAATTTTAAATGCCCTTTGTTGTTCTCTTCTCATCTTAAATGCGAAGACATCTTATGGATCAATTCCATCTCTTCTTTATATAGGTTCTCTTTGCTTCTACGTGGTATTGCTGGGGGAAAAAACCTAGCAATTGCCAATATGAAAAATCATTCACTATATTTAGAACTGCCTTAGTAGATCTTAGCAGTAAGAAACAAACACAGTTTAACCATCCCAGTCTCTAGGTCTGCCCAAACTCTTGTACAGATCTGAGACACTATTTTTAATATTTCCCTATGCAAGATTCTGAAATTAAGCTTGTATAAGTACAAAACATTATAAATTTTCAAATAGTTGATGAGGCTTGAAGTTTTTATTATTATTTGAAAGGTGAACAGTATTTCAAACAATTATTAGAAGGTGTGAAACACACAGTACAGCAACTTTGTTTTTTAAAGTAATTCAAATACAGCAAGAGCATCCATAAGATTATTTTCTCAATAATTTGATTTCAAAATCCTATTTATCTGCGTAGGACTGTATCAGGTTATCTGAAGGTGGAGTTTGGTTTCAGCACTTTGTTTTCCCTTTTCCTAGCTTTTCAATGCCTTGGTTTATCTTCTCAGTTGATTCAAAAAGTAGTTTTTCTTTACAGCTCTGGCTCCAACTTTCTGTCACTTACAGACTCTTAATATCTACAGGTTGCTGCTCTCTGAATTTTTGGGCAGTGTCTCAACATTTACTTGTTTATGCATGATCCTTTGTAGTATTTCAGTATGTTCACCCAGTGGGATGTGTATGGGTATATAAACAAGCCCCCATCTGTGAGGGTATATTTGTAAGTAATATCTATCTGTATACCTGAACTATATCTGTAGTGCAGAAATAGCAAAGAACAAGGTATCATAAAATCATAGAATCATTTGAAATCAACTCCAACAGTAAACCCAGCACTACCAACTCCACCATTAAACCATGTCCCTTAGTGCCACATCTACAATGTCTTTTAAATATCTCCAGGAATGGTGATGTGATGGTTTTAATCTAGGCCTTCCTAGTGACCAGTTTGTAACCAAGGAAGTGGCCAAGTACCCAGTATTCCATACGATTTTTACGTAAACCAGAGTATAAATAAGTTGGAGATTGAGACCTCACTCTCTTCCGGCGAGGTTCAGGAACAGTGGGTCCCTGCGTTGGTCTCGCTTATCTAAGGCTGAGGCCTGCAGAGTCCACTGTCCTGCCATGTGGAGGTTTGGAGAGTGCTGGCCGTGTCTGCCAACCCTGCTGTTTTAAGGGACGTGGTGATTTATTTTACTAGTTATTTTACTAGTTCTCGGGTTTGATTGTGCATATCTATTCGGTGTCCCTTTTTTGTTCCCTCTTGTCCCTTTTTCCCCTTTCCCTATCCCTTTGGGGGGTTGATTCCCTTTTACTGTGTATATAGCATCTTAACTGTATATAACTGTGATCTACGTAAATATATATATATTTATATAAGCAGCTTGACTTTGGGTTCTTTAATTTTTATAGGTTTTTTTCCTTTCTTTACCCTAAGGGAAGAAGGAAGGGGGAAGGGGCCTGCTAACTGGAAGTTTGGGCATTTGGCAGGGAGCCAAGGTCCAAACTATCACAGATTTTTGGTGGCCCGGTAAGGGGAGATTGTTTTGGTTATCCCAGTTTGTTTTGGAACAGTTACCGGGAAAACTGCCAAGAGAGGCTTGTTTATATAAACAAACCTATTGTTTAAGAACAGAGAGAAAGAATAATACAACAATGGCTATTCTAACTACTTGTTTCATTGTATTAGCTATATTTGTACCTGTCTTGGGCTATCCTGTAGGGAAATGCCCAACTGGAGATGAATTGAAGGAGTATGTCCCTTTCTTTGACTGTGATGAATGGAAGGAGTATTTTACTTTCCTTGATTGGAATGAATGGAAGGAGTATTTCACTTTCCTCGATTTTGACATCAAAGGCCTGCTAAAGGAGATCCCCATCATTACAATTGGCTTCAATTTTTACTTAAATTGTTTAGTAACAATCCTAGTACTGGTGAAGGCAATGAAAGAGTTATTTAAAATTGGACGAATGGTGTTGTGTTGCTTGCGGTGTTGTAGAAAAGGCCAGACCTCTAGAGGATTCGCTGGAACTTTGGGAAGGGTCTTGGAAAGGCCCGTTTCTGGATGGCAAGGAGCATGGGTAAATCTTGGCAAACTGGTAGGGCGTGTGACACCTCCCATTGTTTGGGACTTCACACCAGAACAAGTGTCTAATCCTGACGAGATAGCACGTTGTTTAGTTGAAGGGTGTCTTTCATACGATGACCCAAATGTGCAGTTCCTTGCTTTATGCTGGGGTCTAGCAACAGCTTATAAAGCTGCCATAGATCACTATCAAAAGCCTAGGGCCGAGGCAGAAGGTCAAACTATGTCGCCTGAAACAAATGATGCCCCTATTGAGTCCACAGACGTTGGGATACAAACTCAACCTGAAATCAGCACCATCTCTGCTAAACTGACTGAGTGTGGAACACAAACTCAACCCGAAATCAGCACCATCCCTGCTAAGCTGACTGAGTGTGGAACACAAACTCAACCCGAAATCAGTGCCGTCTCTATCAAGCTGACTGAGTGTGGAACACAAACTCAACCCGAAGTCAGTACTGTTTCTGTTAAGTTGACTGAGTGTGGAACACAAACTCAACCTGAAATTAGCGTTGTCTCCGTTAATTCAACTGAACATGGAACACAAGCCCAACTTGAAGTCAGCATAGCTTCTGCGAAATCTGTTTAAACTGGAGTCCAGACCGTAGATCTCATGGACACCGGAACTCAAACCACAACATCTAATGTTAAGGCTACGACGGAGATGAAGACCCAAACTACCAACCAGAGAATCACTATTGCCCCCCTAACTAAGAAGAAGATATGTGTCCCAGTTTAAATGGGACAAGGGTCTTCTGCTGAGGATGGATTAGGAGGAAAAGACCCAAACTTCTTTTCTAAGCAATTATTAATCCAAAACCAAGAGGCTTTGATTGAAGGGAAAAAAAAACAAATTATGGAAAAGGGAAAACAAAAATAACAGCCCTTTATTAAAAGGTATGTTTGTATTAACAAGAACACAAAAAAAAACCCCAAGTAAACAAACAAGCAATACTCCTATACCCACCAATAATCCCCTTCAAGAACAAAACCGATAAACCGGCAAAAGGAAAATATAAATAGTTCAATTTTTAGCACCCTTTGGTGCAGTTCCAACCACAGTCAGCAGGGGGCGCCGTTGGGTCACTGGAGATGTAAAACTTGTAATGTCCTGTACCATTCACCAGGTGGCGCTGTTGGGTCATTGGAAGTGCAGAACCTGTAGTGTCCTATGGTAGTCACCAGGTGGCGCTGTTGGATCACTGCAGGAGCAGAGCTTGTAATGTCCAGTGCCCGTCACCAGGCAGCGCTGTGGGATCCCTGGTCACTGCCACATGGGATGGGAAAAAAGGGGAAGAAAAAGAAAGGAAAAAAAAACAACACCCCCCAGGGTATATCGGAGAAAAACAACAAAAAAACTTGATTCCCCTTCCCTTCCCAAGAAAGAGGAGGGGGGGAAAGGGGAAGGGGGAAGCGGAAAAAAAACCACCGATAAAACAGAAAGTTCTCCCAATGGAAGAAAAAACTCATGAACTCTGGGGGGGCCTCGGTGAGCAGGGACAGCTGGGAAAGAACAGCAGCAGCCAAAAAAAAATCACAACTTCCCTCCAACAGGAAAAACAACAACAACAAAAAAAAAAACCAAAAGAACCAGCGTGTCTGCCGCTCACAGCAGTCTCTGCTCCTCCGCCGCGAGTGAGCTGACTCTCCTCCCCCCACCTCTTTCCAGCCACACACACCAGGCCCCCCCAACTCTTCCCCCTTCGTTGCTAAGAGACTGATGTCTCGGCCATTAGCGATCTGGCCAATTCTTTTGTTTCACCTGATGGGCATGCTGAGCACACACACACACACACACACACACACGGGGGGGAAGGGGAAGAAAAAATTCCTTGCTGAAGTCAGAACTATGACATTATCCACCCCTAATTTTTTCTTCCCATTCCCATGCCACTATACATCTATCAAATTGAACCCTTTTTTTTTTTGTACTCCATACATACATACATTATTCTAAACTACATACACATTCATAAATATATAGGTACAAATACGGGTACAATTATAGCCTGTTTACCCTAAGATAATATCTCCTTGGGGTATGCACCGGGTTTCTCCATCTTCTTGCATCACCCCATGTGGAACCAGGTCCTTGGGCAAAGACAACTCCACGAATGGATTTGCCTTTGCTTGAGGCATGGTTAACCCAAACTGTTTTACCTAACATACCTCTCATGTGAACCACTGGGACCTTGTCCCTGTCTACAGTGTGAAGGGACTCTGATTAGGCACGGCCGGCTCAATTGACGGAGCCTCTAGTGTTGACTAACCATGTAGCCTTTGCTAGGTGTTGATCCCAGTGTTTGAAAGTCCCTTCACCTAATGCTTTCAGGGTAGTCTTCAACAGTCCATTGCACCGTTCAACCTTCCCGGCAGCTGCTGCATGGTATGGTATGTGATAGACCCATTTAATGCCATGCTCTTTCGCCCAAGTGGTAACTAAACTATTTTTGAAGTGTGTGCCATTATCTGACTCAATCCGCTCTGGGGTGCCGTGCCGCCACAGGACCTGTTTTTCGAGGCCCAGGATGGTATTTCTGTGTACAAGTGCTCCTGGGTATGATCCCATGCAGTTGAAGATGCAAATCTTACCAAAGAGGCGTCCCTGCCTAGGGGAGGAGAGAGAAGCAAGCCCATGGACTTATATGCAAAATGGGGCTGTAATGACGTGCTCTGCCACAGAGTACTTCAAATGCCAATTTATACTTTTGGGAGAAGCGGAGGTGAGTGTAGTCAAATACAGTTAGTGCCATCACAAATGGATGGGAGTCAGCCACTTTATATGTAAATCAGAGTTACAAAGAGTTTCTGTAACAGAGGCTGTGGGTCTTGAACAAGGGCAAGAACTGTGACTTTTAGTGTCATCCCTCTTGCACAGAAAGGGTCACCCAGCCTCCACCTGATAGCCCATCAGCAGGATAACACTTCAGTCCCTCCGGTGCAAATCTACCTCATGGCATATCTCATGGAAATCCCTTTACCAGGTATCTCATGGCATATCTCGCGACTTTAAGCCTCATGCCTACAGAAATTTAGGTTGTTTGACCTAATCTTATTATAAGGTATTTTTCTAGGGTTTCTTCTGCTATGAAATAATAACTTTTGCCAAATAAGGTAACTTACTCATTGCAAGGAGGTAACATGCCCACTGGAAAACTGAAGGCTAAGAAAAGCAGACATTTTTTAAGGAAACAGATGGAAATAAAACCCACTACTAATGGAAAGAACTAAATGCTCAAATACTGGATACTCTGTTGATAAGATTACACTGTGGTTCTAATATTACACAAAATCTGTTATTTCTTAAAATTTCTCATAAAACTGAATTTAAAAAAATTCACAATAAAACATCTGAGAAAGTTAAATGTAATTTGTTTATATGATTACTTTTTGGTCTTATATAGAAGAATCCATTTTTTTAAAGGATACCTGAAATTCAAGTGGAGACAGGAATTTTAACATCAGTCTAAGAAATTCCAACTTCAATGAAGTGATCTTTTCTTACTTTGCCATTTTTAAACTTTGAAGGAGACAGTTCATATTGAGTTTTCAATATGAAGTATTTAATCCAGAAAACTTTAATCCAGTCCTTCTCTGCAGGTTTGTTTTTTTTTATATATATTTCCCTTTTTACCTGCTCTTAATAATGTTTTGAGATTCAAATAACTTTTCACAGAAGCACTGGCTGATAACTGATTTTATATGTTTTTCTCAATGATAAGAAATGAATTAGCAAAAACTGTGTGCTGCATTGAAAAACTTTTTAATTCTGTTTTGCCTTGCTGCTAATTATACCTAATCGTATTCAAAAACAGAAGTGAATCACTTCTTTTTTAATTATCAGTTTTATGTAATTACTCTCATTTGAAGAAAAGAAATGTAAATTAATTCACCTATATTTTTCTCTTCGCGGTAATGTAGGTCTTCACAGACTACAATGAGTATTAATACATGCTCTCTGTATGTACATATCTATAAATATAGATATATATGCATATATGTATGTATATGAGGAAAAAGTCCTCATAGATATGAGGAAAGACTACCTGTCCTTCCAAAAACCTTTGTATTTGCTCAAAAATCTATCTGTGTTGTATTCAGCTTTGACATTTGATGACTTTATGGTTCAGATAATCGAGCAACAGTTGGGAACCTTTTGCATATGTGCTTTACGGCAATCTTTTTTTTTTTTTTTTTTTTTTTACATTGCTAAATGTAAAAACTGTGGATTTTACCTCTTTCTTAAGCATAATCAATTTTCTAACTTATTAGGAAAGGAAGCCAGTGTAGTTTGAACTTCACACCTGCTCAGAAACAGAGCATCTAAAAATAAAAATACTTGTTCTGCTGAAGAGAGAGAAGAGAGAATTGTGTTTTGGTCTGGACAGTGTGCCCTGACCTGATGGTATTGAATCATTCCAGAGAGCTGACTTGAGTGTCATGTTCATCTTCATCAGACATTGAAGTGTTGCTCTAGTAGACCATGGTGCAACCTCTTCAAGACATAAGGTACTGGGCAGTGGCTTTATCTAGGATATTACAAGGATTTCTTTGCCCCAGTTGGCAAGGCTCCAGTCATGTGTCAGCCATGTGAGAAATCTGATTGCGAGGAAACAGGTCTTCAGTTTGATTAGAAATTATACCAGGTGGATTTGATGCTTTGTTGCTTATACTGCAGCTTTAAGAAATTAATTTCTGTATCTATAATCATGCTGTAGTAGAAATAGTCTCACAAAGTAAATGTGAAGAGGGGATGCTTTTCCAAATGAAATCATAGAATCATTTAGGTTGGAAAAGACCTTTAAGATCCTCGTGTTCATAACTAATACTCTAAATTTGGAGAGCATTTCTTTAGAAAATACAGGAAAAAATTGTTTAGATTTGCATTTGAATCTAATGTTCTTCACTAGAAGATTGCATTGGCATGTAATCTGTTTCTAATATGTCTTTCATTGCAAACTCCATCAGGAAACCATGTGTCTGAAGAAAATTTCTGACTCTAATATGTTAGATTCTTACACCCTACTTATCTATTCCTTTTCAGATTAACACCTATCTTGTTCATCATGGGTAGCACAGAAGCCTTGACAAGATATAATGGAAAGTGATAACAGCATTTGCTCACATTTATTCATGTGCAGATAATCTTTTCCTCAGTCCTTAAGCTTTTGCATGTCAGACTTGACATTTATGGATGATAAGTTTCCGTGTTCTTATTGTTGGCGTTCTCTAGAACTGTTTTTCCTCTTACAAAGGCTTATATTCTTGTGACATCACTTTTGCTATCTGTTATGCATTTTTTCAGAGACACTTTTTTAAATGCAGAAAACATGGGAAAAGTTTTTTTATTTAATTTAGCAGAAACTACAAATGGCCATATTAGGAACTTCAACAATGTTTTGAGTTATTTCATCTGATATGTAATCAACAGTTTTCATTTAATGGTAATCTTGCTCAGAGAACTGTCTGTCACTTCAAAACAAAGGTTTCAATGTCTGTTTACTGTTGTGGATCAATATCGACAAAATTGAACCTCATTAACGTACTCTTGTGCTATCTCTCTGGTGATGTGAACAGACACCCACGTTCTATGTGTTCTGATTTGCAAGGTAAGGGGTTAGTATTCTCAGGGAAGTGCTAGAGAATGTTTCCCAACAGTTTGATGGAGACTGAAGTTCTCCTGAAGCTGTCACGTTAGACTGGATGGATGCTGCAAACTGCAATATTCGATACCTTCTTAGAGAATATAGCATGACATTTGTGATACTTCTTTAATGTTTAGTTCAAAATGTCTTAACTCGTTTTGCTCTGGGACAGTAGCATTTGGTTAACCTCTTACCCAGGACCCAGTTTTCATTATGTTATCTCTCTGAACATCACTCCAGATTGTTCCAGGAGATGGCAGAGAAGCTTTGTTTGTAAGCACAGGGTAAAAATACATGTATAGACTGCTAAGAGAGTTTTTCAAACACTTAGGCGAATGTCTGATGCGAGGTGTTAAAAGTACTGTGTGAAAAAATGTTTTTGTCTTTATATGAATGTGTGTGAACTTCTTAAATACAACACAGGTCTGAAAGGTCAGGGATTCTGTACACTGATGGAGTTAGAAGATCAGATTATTCTATATCAGTATAGTAGTAAAGGAAGAGCAAATGAACGTGCATAGAGCAGAGAATAAAAGAAGATTTTGTTCAAAAAGTCCTGTAAAATGCCCTTCAGAAGGTATGAAAGAAATTAAAAAAACACTCTCCCCACCATAAAACCATGTAAAAGGAAATAGATCAAAATAAAAGGTATTCTACTCATTGGACACAGTGGAAAATGCAAGACTCTCCTCTATTGAGAACTGGGAAGGAAAGATATTCTGAAGTCTATATTTCAGGCCCAAAATGTTAAGAAGTAATATTGGTCCTTCTTCTTGAATTCAAGAAAAATGTAGCACCAGGATACTAAGCCTGAACAAAACTGTTGCCTCAGATATGGACCTCCTAAGATGCACCAACTGTTGTAGTTATCTTTATGCATTGTATGTGAAAATGAAGTTTCTTTGGCATAACCAGATGTGAAGAACATAGAGTCAGGGCAGAAACGTGTATGAATGTATTTAATTCGTGTAGAAATATTAAAAGGAGAATTTGATTCTAAAACTGTATGTATTCACATAGTGTAAGTCTAATTCACATAGTGTAAGCGCAATCACCCAAGCCTATCTTATTGCAAAAAATTAAACAGGATTTTCAAAGGCAGTATTTAAATGTGGGATTTTCTTTAAAATAAATTTTAAAATAGGGAGGTGGGTGGAAACCTTTTATACTACACTGGAAACTGAAAATAAGAGGTGGAGATTTCCCCCAGTCAATTTCAGTAGCAGTAAAGCAGTAACAACAGAGAGAGACAATTAAGTTTTGGAAATAAATGTTCTAACATTGTAATATGGATAGGATGTTGATTAATCAAATATTATGAATTGAATATTATGTATTGCCAGTACAGCACTGCCTTTTAGTGGCATTCATAGGCAGACCTCATGGTAAGCATTTACCACAGGCTTATTAAGAACAGAAGCTCTTTAGAAGTGATCAGGAAGGGCAGGAAATGGTTGTATGGGAGGGATGCTGGAGTAGCTGACTTTATGGGTATAGAAAATAAACTGGTGTTTATGATCTGTTGCAATTAAATATATACTCTCTGGAGTATATATTTATCTAGTGGGATCTAATGCAACTGTCATGGTAATTTATAAATATTTTTCTTGTAGTGTCAAGCATCACATATGTCAAACCTAATAAACAGCCTGTTTATCTGGATATACAAGTAAGTAAACTTATTGTTGAATTTAAATTGTTTATTTGCAGCAATGTGTTCATTGTGAATGAACATTAAAAAGCTGTGACATATTAAAGCTAATATTCACAGAATTGATAGAACCAGGAAAACAAACAATATTGTTAGTGTCTCTCTCCTGGTATGTGCATAATCAGGAAAAAATATATTCTATAGAATAGGGAAATAGTGAGCATTAATTGCTTCCTGTTTATTGAGGGCTGATGCATGAAAAGCCTCAAGAGTCATGGTTGTGAAGATAGTCATCATCCATCATGACAGGTAAACATAACATAAATTCCCCCAAATTGTATAATACAAGTGTATTACGACATTCTGTTTTCCCCTAACAACTTAAAGTGCTCCGTCAGCATAACTGTCTTGATCATCTTCATATATAAGTCTTCTCCTTGGTCTGTCTGGGAAATATTTTATTATATTTCTGGCAGTTCTTACTCATGAAGCAACACTATGTTATTGTGCTACAAAGAATAATCCTGCTCACTGAATGAGGCAACTGGTCTGTATTGTTGTCTAACATGCAGTGTCAGGTTGTAATTACTTTGCACCTTATAAATTGCCTTGTAGAATCAACAGCTTTTCTTTGAGTGCTTTCTAAGGTACTCTGAGTATTATCTGATTACCTTACAGTTGGTAATATATTTTTCTTCCTAATCTACTGAAATGATTTGGAAGTATCATTAATTTCCACTTGAAAGACAGACAATCAAAGGTTAAAGTGAATTAATTGCCTGTTACTGTGTCATAAAATACCTCTGGAAATAGCAGGCAATTCTAGATCTGCTGAATCTCAGTCCAGTGTCTTAGTCCTTTCATTTTCCAGGAGAAACTAAAATCTCAGAAAATCTAAGAAATTATTGTTAATTCTACAGTCAAGGGAGTTTTCTGTATTTCCAAAAAGTCACTTTTCTTTTTCGGTAGGAAATTAAAAAAAAAAAAAAAAAAAAAAAGGAGAGAGAGATTTTCACTTTATAAAAATATTCAGAAAATTCTGACAAAGGCAAATTTGAATCCTAGTGCAACTGCATTTGGAGGTGCCAGAAAAAAATCTGTAGTTTATCTAAAAATTATCAGGTGCTTGAGCTGAAATAGCAACATCTGAGAAAACCAGCCTAAACAGATTTGCACATTATGTCCAGTCTCCCACAGTCAACAGTGCTATGAGCTATATCTGCTTCTGTGTTCTTCTAATGACCTCCCCAAAGAAAATGAACAGGCATATAGAAATGCAGACAGTTTTTATTAGATCATAAATTAAATTCATTAGCTTTTGTTATAGAGATGGCATAAAGAAAATTCAAAGTGAGTCAATGAGAGGAGGAATCAAAAGAAGTTATAAATAACTTCCCTACTGCCCATTCTGTCTTTGCAGGGCAAGTACTTGATTGCTGTCAAGGTTTTGGCTTTGTCTTTTCCCAAGTTCTGCTCATTTCTCTCTGGGTGTGGACAATTTCCTCCCATGAGACTTGGCTGTTTGCACCCTACTTTGCAGCCCATAGGCTCTGCAGAGCTTCAGGCTCACAGGAATTTACTGATGCTCTTGCTCCACATATCCAGTCACACTGTGGAAAAGACCCATTTCCCTTCATCCTTTAGGGGCCTCCTAAACTGGCCAACTCTATGGTAAATGGCCAATGTTATTTCTGTGTAAGAGGAACAAAGATCATTGCTACCACTCTCTTCTTCACAGTGGTAGCAATAATGAACAGACATTTGAATGACAATTTTGAGAGTAATTTCTTACTGTGATCATAACATACTGGTGCCTCCTGGTGCCAAACACTCATGCGGGCTGCTAATCAAACCTAATCACTCCATGGATTAGGCCTGTGAAAAAACTGTGCTTTGCTTGAATAGCATCCTGCTTGTGGACTGATATTAAAATCCACAATGATTGTGGTCTGGAATTTTCTTTCATTAGCAGGGATCAAGCCAAGGCAAGGGGCTCAACCAAAAGGGACTCATTCCACTGGAATAGATTTTTAGGAACCAGTGATAGGACTTCGGGTTGTTGGCATCCGGCCTGCTGTTGTAAAGAAGTGTCACAGAAAGGCTCACAGTGGTGTGGCTGAAGGATGACAGGGGCTGTTTGAGTGTGGAGGAATCAGCAGGATGACCCAGCAAAATGGAAATGCTAGGTACAGAAGCCTGCTGGGTGTTGGTGTTTGTGGAGGCTGGAACTCTGACACCGCTCAGTGCTTGGTTGCACCCCACAGGACTGCTCCCCTGAGCTGAGGTCCTGTTGCTCCCCTAAGCAACAGTGCTGCTGAGGGTATCCGCTCAGGTGGCAGGCAGGAGAGCCAGCTCTGTCCTCTTCCAGCAACTGCAAGACATGATCAAAAAGCCAGATGGCTCCCACTGGCCATCTCAGCACAGTGCTCTCCTCTAGAGCTTCCTCAGCAGCTGACACCATGTACTGGAAAGACAGAAATGCCATATACTGAGCTTACATCACACTGAAGGTGAAGGATTGAGACAGCGTTGCATTTGTGTCTCTGATAGGGGGGAGGGGAATTGAAACCAAGAGACTCCCTAATGCTCTTCTGAAATGTTCCAGAATACCAACATGTGCATGTGTGAGGACTATTCTATAAATATTGCAGCTGAGAGGGGCAGTGTGTGCACCCACCATCTGTGCACCCACCATCTGGAGGAACTGGACCAGAGATGGTGCTGGAATCTGGGTGGTGACCCAAATCTTTGTCTCTGTTTTCCTGTCTTTTTCCTTCTTCTTTGAGTTTAAATCGCTGCTACAATTTAAAATATGATACTGTTCAGTGTAAGGTTCAAAGTTTGGATTACTGCTGCCACGGGTGTTCCAAAATTGTGTTGCCATGTGCTATTCAGAAAAGTTTATACCAGTGCTGCTGCTGTTCAGAAATGTTTAAATTGTTGCCGCTGTGGCTGTTCAACCTGTCATAAAGTTTGAAAGTTGAAATCATTGCTGCCGTAAGTAAAACTTTCTAATTGATTGTTTGGCATTGCTCTGCCTTAATTTAGCCCAAGGATATCCCAGAGGTCAGCTACTTCAGAGCAGGAGGCCCAGGACCGCCCTCTTGGGACCCAATATTTTAGACTGGCATGATGGATAGGATTGCCTTATTTGTGTTAAAATGACTGGGGCCACCAGAGTCCTTAGCATAACCCCATCTCTGAGAAGACTCATATCCCAGGGAGCAATAGTACTTGTAGGTTTTACTATGGCCTCCCAAGGAGGTTCCCTGCACTTGTAGGCTTTGCATTCCTCTCCTGGAGCTGTTGGAGGCTTATAAATGCCTGGCCTTCTCCTGCTAGCATGACTCTGGCCCTTAACAACTGGCATGATCCACAGGCAGTGGCAGATAGGATTACCATCTTAGCTAACGGCTTAGTAAAGGCTGAGACAGGGAAAAGTGTCAGTCTTGTGTGTTATTGGGGGCTGCCTTAGTTGCTGCCTAGCAGAACGGACACAGGAGCCAACAGGCAGAAAGCAAAATGATTGAGTCATGCCCAGTCTTGGCTAAAGCTTTACAGGAGTCACTAGGAAACAAGGCACAGAGCCTTTCCCGTTGTCTCACTGCTGAACTAATGTCTAGGGACTGCAGCCTGCCTTGGCGTAATCATTAGAAAGGGCAAAAATACTAACGGAACTGTTGGAGAGTATTCATTTCCTCCTTGATGAGGAGAGGGTGCCTGAGTCAGCATATCCCTCCCTGATTATCCTTCCTTTGAAAATATGAAGAAATTACACTCTTCATAGGAGGAGAGGGCCCTGCTGTAGCCTGACTGAAACAGGGACTATTGATTACAGCCAGGGATGTGCTCCACAAGTCACCCCAGGCACCATCCCTTATTCCCCCAGGGGTTTGGCTAAAACACAGGAAAAATATTGCCTTGGCCTCCGAAAAACTGAAACTGAGTACGTGTGGAGGGTGTCCCTCACGGGAGGGGACTATATCCTATTGAGAGAGGCCGGGGTAGGAGGATTAGACTCTGTGGAGAGGGGACAGCCTTTCTCCATTTAGACGCCCACGGCAGGCCAGTGTGCAGAGGGATGTCCGCAGCTGATGCGTGGCCGCCTGCGGATCCCGTCACAACTCCCGTCTCCATTCCTATGGAGAATGCTGCCGGCATTGCAGGGTCAGGTCCCTCAGGAAGGGGCTGGCTGGTGCTCTCACGCCGCACGCTGGGCAACATCAAGTCCCCCTGCTGCCCGGCGGCGCTGCGGGGGAAGTGACGAAGAGCACGGAGAGCTCTCCTCCCCGTCTCTTCCCGTCCCACAGCGCCGCTTCCCCGGGGTGCTGGCCCTCCGCCCGGGCGAGCCCAGCGATCGGCTGCCATCCCGGCCCCGCGGCACCGAGCGGCGCTCCCGCCTGCCCCGCACCGCCGGGGAAGGGCCCACAGAGCGGGGAAGGCGAATTAAAAAGGCCCGTCCGAAGGTCTTAACAGCGTGATGGTTTTTTTTTGGTTTGGGTTTTTTTTGTTTGTTTGTTTTGTTTATTTTGTTTGGGTTTTTTTGCAGTTTTTTTTTTTTTTGTTTTGTGTTTTTTGTTGTTGTTGTTGATGGGGTTTTTTTGGTGGTTTTTTTGTGTGTGTGTGTTTTGTTGGGGTTTTTTGTTTGTCTGTGTGCGTGTGTTTTGGTTTCTTTTTTTTCTTTTTTTTTTTTTTCCGGAATCATCTGCTTGATGATAATGAATTTGTGGCAGGAATTTGTGAACGAGGCAGTCTCTGATTTTAAAGCACCCACAATGCCTTTCCACAAGTCAGCATAAACTGTTGAGAAAATCTGTTGATAGATGAGTGTTAGTTTCTTTAGTGGTAAAAAAACATGTCACATAGTTGTATGTTATTCAGCAGAGAAACATAGGCTTTTCCATTCAAATCCATACAAATCATTTAACTGCACATATTCCTGCATCTTCCAAGGAGTACGTGTAAACTGAAACAAAACTAGATACATTTAATTTCTAAATGCAGTTCCCAAACTGTGTTGTTTTAATGATTGAACAACCAAGTATTGTTATTCTGAATGAGACCATAAACCTCAGCCCGGGGTCCCAGACCTGGGAATCTCATGTTTCTCTGATTGGTTACTCTCATCAGGAACTCCTTCAACTCTGTGCTGCCCTTCCAACCCATCTGTCTCCCACTTTCTACCAAGGCAGGGACCTCCACCTTCCCGTATCCCTGTACTTTCCATAAAGCCTGCTGTCTTCCTTAGTATGTCTTGAAGGTGAAGGTGGAAGGAAGTTAGAAAGAAGTTAGGTAGGAGCACCATCATGCTGAACGCTGTTAATGAATGTTATCCATCAACTACTTGGTCTCTCTACAAACCAGCTGGCAGAAACAATCCTCTGTTCCTCATGTGGCCAAAACCACTTCTGAAACCTAGGAATCAATCAGATGACACATTCAGCAGTGCTTACACTGTTCACTAGGTGTAAGAATTATATTATTTCAGCCCACAAATGGGATTCTGTGACAGATTAAGTAATGAAATGATCTTTGGTCTAATAGTGCTTCTAGTAGTCACAGCCCTAACTAAAGCTGCAAGCAAAGAGAGAGCAACTGTGGGCAGGGGGAGAGAGAGAAAGTTTGGCTCCAAGAGACATCTCTGAATAAGGTCAGAGGAGATCTTTGTTTCCTCAAATATGGAATCAGAATCACAAAATAGTTGACATCAGAAGGGCTGGGCAGTTTACATCCTTTGTTGATGGTTTGTAAGGAAGACACTTTTGGATAATTTGTGGATTGACCTTTTCTGAAACTGCTGCAAGTATTTATGCTTAAGGCAACTCAATATCTCTGCAGCTGCATGCAAATTCTGGTGAAGGCACAACTACCACAGCTATTTCGTCTAAATTTGGCACATTGGAAATAGGTTGTCCCTTGGAAATAGTCTTTACCTTCAACACCAGGTGCTGCTCCTGAAGGCTGATTCTTCCACAGCTTAAGCCTGAGGCATGAAACTTATGCTTCTGTGATAGTCTTGATTCCAGATAACAGCACAGTTCCTGAGCTCTGGAGCTTTAATTCACAAAATGGGGAAGGTAAAGTTGGAAGGAAACCACTGGAAATCATCTTGTTTAATTTCCCTGGTCAAGCAAGGTCCCCTAGAGGACATCACTCAGAACTGGGTCCAGTCAGCTTTTGAATAGCTTCAGTGAGCTATTACTTTTCTGGGCAACCTTTTCCAGTGCATGGTCAGTCATAGAGTAAAGAAGTTCTTTGTCAGGTGGAAAATCCTGTGTTCCAGTTTCTGCCCACTGCCTCTTGTCCTATGGCTTGGCTCCAAGGAGAAGAGTCTGGATCCATCCTCTTGACATGAGCCATTTAGATACTTGCAGATACTGATGATCTCTTCTGGAGCTGAACAGACCCAACTCTCTCAGCATTTCCTTGTAAGGGAGATGGTCCAGTCTCCTATCAACCTGTATTGAATCCACGGGCCAGTGCACCCTCAGCCTGCCATCTACTTGCTTTTGTACAATTCAAACAGTGAGATATCAATGTGTCCCCACATAACAACAATTTAAACCCACGTTCCTTGGCTATAAACTTTCTTGCATTTCTTTAAAAGCGCAGTACTCATTTATTTTACTGGTACCGAATTTGCCCCAAAGAAGCACAGAGAGAGAGACTGCTTAGAGACAAAGTTTCATGCTCAAAGGAGGAGGTATTTTATTAGCAACGCGTTGGGGAGCTCTCCAGGTCACCCTGGGCAAAGAGCTCCGTCGTTAACAATTAGTGCAGCTCTTTTATACAATTTCTGAGTATGGGTTACATCATTATGTACGCATATTCATTACATTGCAACATCTACTTGTAATATTCATATATAGGCGGAGTCTGGGCGGAGTCTTCAATTTTGGGGAGGTTTGGAGGGGGGAGATCCGGTAGCCTTCATCAGGGCGGTGGTCGTCTGGTTTGTCTTCCTCAGGTTAAACTTTTGAACTCTTCTCAAATCTTTCCTAATTTGGGTAGTTTCCTCGTGTGGTTTGGCAGGGTCTTGGTGACTTTGGCTCATCCTAAAACTGCTGATGCTACTATCTCTTTGCTTTGTGTTCTTTTATGGTTTCAGTGTCTTCCTCTGTCAACATGTTCTGTTCCTTTAGACAATTTATTACCTTTGTGGTTTCCTAATGCTAAGCTTTCTTGTAGTGCTTTATATTTTTGTGTTAACCTCTTGTTTCTCAAAGACTGCTTCCTTTCATTACCATACATGCTCTATGGGGAAAGGGTTCATGTGAGTAAGCCCATGGGCATGTATTTTAATGAGCTTAAGGTTAGCACAAAAGTGCAAGCAAAATTCTTCTTTGGCCTTATCAGCCATTTGTTCCTGTGTTATCTCCTTGTTTGGGGCATTTGTAGTGCCATTCTCCCTTGTTTCTCTCTTGTTTGTTGGATTTTTGGTGTCATCTTGTTCTCAGTTCTCCTCAATGAGGCCTTGATTCTTGGTTCCTGGCGCTATCTTGCAGAGATAGGGTGCATCACCCATATAGCAGAGGGGCTGGGGTGCCTCTTTTGGTACTAATTCCAAGGTCTTGCTGGTTTAGGAATGCTCCCTACAATACCTCAGCCTGAGAGCAGTTCACCTCAGAGTCTTCCGAGACCGCTTGTTCAGACAGCTTTTGGGGAACATCAAGGATTAAGACTCCACAACCTTCCTGAGCAACTTGTTTCCATGTTCATTCACAGTCAAAGGGAAAAAAGGATTTCCTTCTGCTTGGTAAACCATGATTTTATATGAAATCAGGTGTGAGTTTCTAAGCTAAATTCAGGGAGAAATCTATTTCACCCTCTGTGACAAACAGAGAGGAAACAAAAACCTTCCAAAATGTTGCCTGACAAACTTATATACATACTGTAAAACTACTGAGATAAAACATTTATAAATATAAACTATTACAAAACTATCATTAAAATTCAGCTCATTTCAAATTACTATGGACCTTAACAATACCACTAAAAATTTTTAATACAATATAAACAAACTAAAATTTCAAAAAATTCCATTATACAGAAATAGTCAGCCATCCTTTGGAGACCCTTTCCAGTTTCAGTTAGGATGGTTTTTGTCAAATATACACATTGTTTCACATGCAATTTTGAAAATTTTGAATAAAATCCCCAAACCAACCATTCGAGTCAAAACTATGAAAATTATAACAATCGGTTTTCTTGCAATTGCACTTAAACTTTTAATCTGTTATGTCATCCAGTCAAATATATCTTAAACCATACTTGCTATTATGATTACTAATAGCAAGTTCCTGCTAGGATGGTTGACTAGTCCAGATACAAATAACCATGTTGCCATACTGGAGACTGTATTCTGCAAACAAAAAAAGATTGAACCATTTAATGTTTTCATTTTAGAGTTTTTGATTCTGTTGCAGTTTTATTAACACATTTACTGTTTACTGTACTGTCCAGTACAGTTCTCTGTTTCTGAAGCTGACTTTCTGAATCTACGAGTTTCCACCTGTAGCTGTCACAGCCATGACAGAATTGGAAACAGCCTTTCCACTTCTGTTCCAGTGCTTCATCACCTCCTGTTCAGACATGCACCCAATCTCCTGGCTGATGAAGATAAGCTGGAACATTCCAGATTATTAGTGAGGCAAAGTTACACAGTGATAAATGACTTCTGCAACACACACACTTGAGTTGGTCTGAGTCAATAATTAATATAATAATCCAGTGTCTCACACACCCTTCAGCTTCATGGGATTTCCCCAGAACTCCTCCAGACTGAACAGTCCCACTTCTCTAAGCCTTTTCTGTTATGGGAGTAATTCTCCAGTCCCTTTACCATCTTAGTGGCCTCCTTGAGACTCCATCTCCAATATGCACTTCTCTCTCTTGTACTGAGAGTCCCAAAACTGGACATAGTGCTTCAGAGGTGGCCTCATCAATTCTCTCAGCATCCTGCTGGACCTCTGCAAGGCTCACTTAAACCTGGCACTGTCTTTCCTGAATTGGGGACCCAAAACCAGAGGACACAGTATCTACATGTGGTCTAAGATGTTTGGGATTGAGAGGAATCATCATGTCCCTTCATCTCCTGAAGGCTGAGCTCGTATTCCTACACCATTGCGTATTGCTGGCTCTTGCTGCTGGCAGCCTCACAGTGGTTCCTCTGCCCCTCACTCTCCAGAGCTCCAGAGACTTTTGCAGAGCTGTTACCAGGCCAGCAGGTGGCTAATGCCTTGAACAGAGAGCAAATTTATGTTGCTGCTTACTGCAAGACTTACTTCGTCATCTTACCATGTATGTTACTCAGGACCTTATTCAGATGAGCTTGAGTCTTTCTTTTGTCTTTTTTTTTTTTTTTTAAGTTTCATTTATCATTATTTGTTCTCGGATGCATCAAAATAAGCATGGCCAGCATGTTGAGGAAGGTGATTCTGTCCCTCTGCTCTGTTCTAATGAGACCTCACCTGGAGTATTGCGTTCTTTAGCTGGGCCTGTTGCAATAGCACAGAGAATAAAGATTTTAAACTTAAAGGAAGTAGATTTAGACTAGATATAAGGAGGAAATTTTACAGTGAGGGAGGCAAAACACTGGAACATACTGCCCAGAGAGGTGGTAGATGCCCCAACCGTGAAAACATTCAAGGTCAGAATGGGCTGTGGTCTGAGCGGCCTTACGTGGGTGAGGATGTTCTGGCTGATTGCAACCGAGTTGGACCAGATGACTTCTTACAGGTCCCTTCCAACTCAAACTATTCTACAGTAAGTGCAACAACTGAGGATAGCTATAAATCCATATTGGTGAATGATGTTAATTATCTAAGCATTTGTATTTCGTTATCTCTTAATTAATGGCAAGGAGTTGACATTGCAGTTTCTCAGGTGGTTAATCTCATTATCTCAATGCTAACAATATAATCAGAGACCAATATATAATTATATATAATATAATCTTACCAACCTGCAGGTGCATCTGAGATTGCAGAGAACTCTGTATCCTGTTTGTAAAATGACTATGAGAAACTCATTAGTTTCCTTTTTGAGTTTTCTTTATTTGTCTTTCTTTGAGAAAATAAGAAGCATAAGTTAGAAAGATGGATAGTGAAGACTTACTGCCCCCAGGTGTCTGTGTGAGGATTCATTTGATTAGGAAGCAGCAATATCGCTTAATGAAACACCTTTCTTTTTCCAGCCAAGAAAAAAATTCTACTCTTCCATAAAAGGTGTCCAAAGACTTTCAATTTGGTTTAGGATGTACGGTATCACTGCAAGAGTTAGAAATAATCAAGATCATGTCTCAAGCACTGACCAAGTACCTAAACTGAATTTTCTCAAGAAATATTTTGTTTCTGTTTTAATTGGGAAGGGGAAAACTTTTAATATATAATCTGCATACAGCTAATTATTTGAACAAATTAAATCAGATCTTACCCAGTTTACTATACTCAATCAGGTAACAAAGCTAGGGATTACTCTCTATAAAGTAATAGAAAGACTACACAAAAGGAGGAAAAAACTCCTGATGGTTTCCTGAAAAAAACCCAGCACCTTGGGAGACATTCCCAGAAACTGGTAAAAGGATTAAAATGAAGAAAGGAGTGATATGGAGATAACACATCCTTTTTCCCCCAAAACATCCTGGCTGCTGGATACTCCGGAAGTGGACCCTTGGGCCTATTTCATCTATCTATCACCCCAAAATTAGTTTATTGACTATAGCCACTCAAACTACCTAAAGAAAAAGGTCTAAAAAGTTCCATCAACTCTGCAGAGGTAACTGACAAGATACCTTTTCTCCCCCACTTTCTTAGGATGCTTTGGGGTGAGCAACTGCTTTATATTTATATATATACTAATTTTACTTTTGCTTTGTAGTACTTTAAAGTTTTTGCTCTAAGTTTGTAAGTGGCTTTTGCTTTAGAGTTTCTGCTTTGGTTTTGTGGTATTAGTGTTCTGTGTAAATTGTTCTGCTTTAGAGTATGTGCTTAATTTTTGCTTTACTTATTCTTTGTAAGTTGTTTTACTTCTCTTTAAGTTACTTTTGTTTCAGCGTGCTTGCTTATGCTTTGCTTTATTATTTTTACTACATAGTTTAAGTGTGTTTTTGCAGTTAGATCCTATTCCAGACACAGCGAATCCTATAAATTGTCATAAATTTTTATTAATAAACATGTTATTTCATGAACTGTTAGAGTGAGTCCATTTTTAGGTGCTGACAGTTTTGTCGATGGTGACATAACTCATAGGAGAAACCTGCCGAGGGGCTTTTCTATCACTAGTAAGTGTAGTGAATCTATCCCTGTAAAGTGAAGGGTCTCATTAGATGAGACACTAACAGACTGTTTTGGACATTAAAAGGCTTTGCTGTCCTGGGGAGGACTCTGATAGACAAAAAAATAAATTAATACAGGTTGGACAGAACATTTTTCTTTTTTGTCCCTTTTCACATTACACTCTCAGAGGAGAAACAGGATGAAACATGAAAACAGTGATGAAAGGGTTCATCCCTAGAAAGGGTTTACATCCCTAGAAACACCATAACACCAAAACAAACAACAGCAACAAAAACAAAAACAAAAAAAACCCCCAACACCAAACACACAAAATACCTCCAAAAACAAACACAAAAATGGAAAAGAAAGTATTCCCAATTGATTCTCCAGAGGCTAGAGGAGTAATATTCTTTAATCTGCCTATCCATTGACTTAATTCTCTGAACATGACACTTCACACATTTCCTATGAGACACACATGTCACTGAGTGGGGAAATACTACTGTGTGACTGAAGCAAATAGGCATCCAGTGGGACCTTTACTCTTTGGAAAGCTCATAAAAAGTTAGGTTGTAATGGCAGCTTCCCTTCAATACCTTAAGTCTCTTTCCCTTTCATCTTCCCCTGAGCGGTCTCTTACAAGTCAGTAAGCTTAAGTACCTTTGCTTACTCTCATGCTCAAACATTGCTTGAATATTTATGCCCAACTTTGTGTCCATCAGGATCCCTGGGTATTTTTCTGCAAAGCCACTTTCCTACTCGCTTTCCAGCCCCCTACAAGTGCCTGGAGTTTTTCCCCTTCAGTTGCAGGACTTTGCACTGCATTTCATTGAATATCTTGAAGTTTCTGTCAGCTCATTTATCCAGCCTGTCAAGGTCCCTCTGAATGGCACCACTCTATTGTATCTTCCACTTCTCTCAGTTTTTTATCATTAGCAACCTTGCTGAGGGTACCTTCTGTTCCTTCATCCAGATCACTGATGAGGATATAGAATGGTATCAGACTCAGTGTGGACCCCTGAGTAACTGGCTTCCAACTAATCTTCATGCCCCTGATCACAATGCTCTGGGCTTATCCATTCAGGCAGTGTTCAATCAACCTTGCTGTCTGCTTACCAAGCCCAAACTTCAGCAGCTTCTGTGGTAGGATTTTACAGGATACAGTGTTAAAAACCTTGATGAAGCCTAGGTAGTCAAGTGGGAAATATACACTGCTCACGACAGTGATCTTCTGACAGCATGTCAACTGGCCTTTGCCTGTGCCCATTCCCCAGTGGGCTCTCCACTTTGGTTGCTTTTACATTCCATGAGTTCTGTAGTAGAGAAGGAGTTTCATTGTGGAATGATAATAGGGATCACTGGCAGATTTATTACAGACACTGGAAATATGGTAACATGCTAGCAGAAAGATTTGTCATCTCTCACAAAATTCTTCTGTTACTCTGCTCTCTATATCTTACACAGAAGAAACTGCATTGGAAGAATAAGACAGTCAGCCACTCCTCATTTTTCCTCCTATAGCATATAACTTCAGGATATTGATACTTCTATGCATACACTGGGAATAAACATTATCACAGTACTTATTAAGTTAGATTGAATTATTTACCCTCCATATCTTTCCAACAGGAACCTTGGAAAATGCCCCAGTGCACAGTGCACACTTGGGTTTTTTGTCCTCTGTACAGACACAATGAATTTTCAAATTTTGCATGTCTTTTGCAATTTCAGGAGTAAATCAGAATAGTTTTGCTGACTGAATAAGAGATATGCTGGTGATCTGTTTGTGTGTATGTGTGTGTTTATGTGCACTCACATATGATGTTTACATTACTTGTACATGCAAAGTTAAAACTTATTCTCAGGGCTTTGGCAATCGGTTTGAGAGGTTAAGTAATGTTGAAATCAGAACTACATACTCAATTGATTTTTTAATGAAATGGTTTAGAAGACAACCTTGTCCCCAGCAAAATGGCTGAGTGAATTAGTAAAATCTTATTCCAGTGATACAGAACAACATAGATAGATAGATTTAAATATATATCAATTTGTCCTTGTGTGTAAATAAGGAGCCTAATCAGCTACAAAAAGGGAGTTAGGAACGTAACAGAGAAATGTACCTGTAAAACAATTTGTGCACTTATGAAATACCTTATTTTAACTTCATCATTTTCTTGTTTAACACAATTATGACTGTAATAAATGCTTCTCTTACTGCATTTGCCTCCAGTACCAATTGCTTGTTAAAACATGTAACATCTTTTTAATATAGTTTTGGGAGATTTTTTTCATTCACTTCAAAAGAATTTAAAAATATCAGTTTGGGAAGATAGCTAGGGTTAAAAATTAGAGGAGACTAAGAATTAGAGAGTAAAATGCAGCTGCATTTCCCTGAATGGAACATGATCGACATGCCCCAAAAAGGTTCCCTATACAACAATAAGCACCTGCTACACAAGTGGAATGGAGGATGAAGTAGAGTGGAGATGCCAGAGTTCCCCCCCATAGAAATCTCTGAAGGGAGGGGAACGTGGTGGTACTTTGTAGTTAAGACCACACAGCACCTGTCAACCAAGGGAGAGAGATGAAGATGTTCTGCAGCTGAGCAACAACGTCAAAATCCCTCTCCTCAGATGCCAAGATACAACCACCACCATTCGGCATGTGAAGAGAAGAGAGAGAATTCTGTATCAATCAGAGATAAAAGTACTTAGGATTGAATCACTCAAGCTCCACCTAAACATAAAGAGGTAGTATAAAAGTCAGGGGAAAATAAGTGGAAGATTGAGGAAGACTCCATGGAAACTGCTGGGATCAGTCAAGGGGCTGAACCTGCCTTCCCTCCCTATAGAGATGCCTATAGGGTAATAACCACACTTTACGCATGCTAAATATTGCTATAGGATTAGAGCTTTCTGTATAGTACAGTTGATTGCTTTAACACATTTTCGCAGTCAGATACTATCACCAACAACCCTTGAACTCTATTAATCTGTCACAATTTGTATCAATAAAGAGTGTTGTTCTGTAAACTATTAGAGTGAGTCCTCTACAGGTGCAGCAGCTGCCAGTGGCAGATAACACATATGGGAGACCTGCTGAGGGGCCTCCATGCAGATGGCATTTTTCATGGTAAGATTATAAATGTCTTTTTAAGGACATTTAACCAACAGTAATCTTCCTCCAAAATTTTTTACCGCATCATCTTATATTTCCCAATAAAAGAGTACATAATAGGAGAAGCCTATTAAAATATATAGTTCTGCAGAACTGCCACACACATTCAGAGTACACTCAATCTGCTTCTTCGAAAACAATACAAAAAGTATGACGCAGTTTCTATAACTCATCAGCTTTTAAATAGATCTTTGAAGTAGTTTACTTCTGATTTTGAGCTTGAGTCACCCAGTATATCTAAAAGAGAGACAGAAAGAATATAAATGCCTAAACAATTCTTTTGCCCTAGTTGCAGAACTACAAGGACAGATAAACTGAAGGTTTGCCATTTTTTTGTTGTTTTTGCAAAGAGCTTTAAAATAGTGTCTCCCCCATAAAACGTATATTCTAGCCAACATACTAAAGTGAATTGAAACAAAATTTGAACAAAAAAGATTAAAAAGAAGACTAAAGGGTTATGTTTACAATCCTCATTATATACCTTCTCTACTAACTTTCAGTGAGTGTAAGAACCGTGTTGTCACCTAATGACTCAGTACGCATATATAAATAAAGACCTTCTAGTGAGGCAAGATCTCCCTTCTGTTGCGATAAACTTAGCAAGAGACAATGCATATACCTCAGATAGAACAGTCTTCAACTTATTATTTCAACTTTATTTATGGCTGATTGAGCAAGAAAATTATGATGCATTAGGCCCAGCACTTACTGCTCTTAATAAGATTATCAGTACTTCATGCCTGCCTTTTTTGAGCATATTTTAGTTTAGGAAAGCAAGAGAAAAACAGTCAAAATTAATCACTTTTTAGTAAACTCGTAGGAGTCCTTCAAAATTATTTGAGGCCCCATAGAGCCCATAACCCTGTAACACAGGCTATCAAAAGGTATTTCTTTCTCAAGAGATAAATATCTTTGAAAGAGACAGCCAGACAAATAACCAGAGAAGATACAAGTGTAGTTTCTGTCTTAGAATCTTCTTTTTTCTTTGACAAAGCAATAAATCCTAAAAAATACCAAGAAAAACAAAGGAGAAAGAGAATGAAGACTGGGTAGCAATTCCCTAGGGTATACTCCCAGTGTTCATAACTAGAGGTCTGTTTGTTTCAGATACAGTATCTGGATATATTTTTCTTGGACAAATACTTTTTCAGCTGTTACAGATCCTGGATAAGCTTTTAACATCTTCAGTATCTTGAATCAAGCAGCTTGAAAGCTCAACTGTAATTGTCTACAGTGACTCTAATTTTGATACTGGAAGAGACTATGAATAGTTTTTCTGTATTTGCCTTCTTTGTGCCACTCATCATTTAAGTTTCACATAGAGATCTCCAGCAAACCCTACTACCATTCCCTTCTGGATTGAGGAACCATAGTGTAAATACTTTCTACTGTTAGAAATCCAGAATGGGTGTACCAGGAACAGCTAAGTAGCCTAAAACTCTCCAGCCAACTGAGAGCATATGGTGGATTTGTGAATTTGTGAGAGTGAATGTGTACATTTTACTTTGCAAAGTACGTGGTAGAAAACATTAAGCTGTGCCAAAAAACATTAAGAGTGCCCAAAGGAGAGAAATAAAGATGGTGAAAGGCCTTTAGGGGAAGCCGTATGAGGAGCGGCTGTGGGCACTTGGTCTGTTCAGCCTGGAAGAGACTGAGGGGAGACCTCATTGCAGTCACAATTTCCTCATGAAAGGAAGAGGAGGGACAGGCACTGATCTCTATGGTGAAAAGGGACAGGACTCAAGGGAATGCCCTGAAGTTGTGTCAGAGGAGGTTTAGGTTGGACATTAGAATGCCATAGTTCTGACTTCAGCAAGGAATTTTTCTTTCCCTTCCCCTCTGCATGTGTGCTCTGTGTAATGGGCCATCAGGTGAAACAAAAGAATCGGCCGGGTCCACTAATGGCCAAGAGATCAGTCTCCTTGACAACGAAGGGGGGGGCTGGTGTGTGTGGCTGGAAGGAGGTGGGGCTGGGAGTCAGCTCAGCTCTCGGCCCTGAGCAGAGCCTGCTGCGAGCTGCAGACACTGCCTGGCTCTTTTCTTTCCTGTCGGAGGGGAGTTTTTGCTGCTGCTCCCGGCTCAGCTGTTGCTGGCTGCAGGCCCTGCTTACAGAGAACCCTAACCAGCTGAAGTTTGTGAGTTTTCTTCCACTGGGAGAACTTTCTGTTTTATTGCTATCTTTTTTTTTTTTTTACCTTCCCCCCCATTCCCTCTCTCCTTTCCCAGTGTGGGAAGGGAAGGGGAACTGAGTTGTTCTTTTTGGTTGTTTTTGTTTTTTTTTTTCTTTCCCTCTGACCTACGGGAGGGTATTGTTTTGCCCCATCCCACATGGCAGTGACCAGGAATCCCACAGCGCCGCCTGGTGACGGGCACTGGACGTTACAAGTTCTGCTCCTCCAGCGACCCAACAGCGCCACCTGGTGAATGGTACAGGACATTACAAGTTTTACATCTCCAGTGACATGACGGCGCCCCTGCTGACTGTGGTTGGAACTGCACCAAAGGGTGCAAAAGATTGAACTATTCAATTTTCCTTTTGCTGGTTTATCGGTTTTGTTCTTGAAGTATTTGATGGGTATAGGAGTATTGCTTGGTTGTTTTACTTTTTTTCCTTGTTCCTGTTAATACACACATACCTTTTAATAAAGGGCTGTTATTTTCCCTTTTCCATAATTTTTTTTTCCTTCAATCAGAGCCTCCTAATTTCAGATTTATAATTGCTTAGAGAGAAAAGTTTGGGTCTTTTTTCTCCTAATCCATCCTCAGCAAAAGACCCTTGTCTCATTTAAACTGGGACATAGAAAAAGGTTTTTCACCCAGAGGGTGGCTGGGCACTGGAACAGCAAGTGGTCACTGCACCAAGCCTGACAGAGTTCTATAAGCATTTGGATGATGTTCTCAGGCATGTGGTGTGACTTCTAGGGGATGGTTTTGCTGAGGGCTAAGAGTTGGACTTGATGATCCTTGTGAGTCTCTTCCAATTCAGCATATTATGTGATTCTGTGATTCTGTGATTGATTTGTGGAAAGACTGAAAACAAACCAAAGGAGGCAGTCTTTTGCATAATGTCCAGTTAAATATAGGACTTTACCACCATGAGCTACTATGGACAGAGAAAGTTTGCATGGATGCAAGAGGTTTATGACCAAAGCAATAGGAAAAAAATCCCCTGCAAGCTATTAGTGCACAGAAGTTGCACTCAGTCAGTAAGTCCTAGATCTGCATGTTTTTGAAGGTTACAAGACCATTTGGAAAAACTACTGCATGCTTATTCCGTTCTAGTTTTCTTCCTTAGGCATCCACTACAGCCAGGTATTAGAGCATGTCTAATGGGTTAGATAGATGGACCCCTGATCTATGCAGCCCTTGGGATCAGCACTTTTGTGATTTTAGTTTGTCATTTTAGTTTCTCTGTCTTTACTTTCTGTAAGCTATTTCCAAAATGTAGAAAACATAAAAACTGAGATTAGCATCATAGTCTTTTATCAGGGATCTCTTGGATGATGATTGCCTTCTGCAGGTTGCAGAATTTTTTTGGACTGTTGACCCCTAAAGTGGGCATACTCCTCTAGCTGATGCAGGAGCTGCCAGCACAATTAATTTTGCGTCTCTTAACTGAAAAATCCCTTTAGCAACATGTGCTCCTCTCTCTGCCAGGTCACTTGCCTGTGAAGCATAGATGCTGACAGTGATGTCTTTGAAACAAAACTGCCCTTTGGAATTACTGTAGCAAACACTGCACTTTTTTATCATGGTAATTTTCCACTCTAGAACATATCATTTGGCAAATACAGCTCAAATACAGCTTGCCATTAGACATTCTTTCTTCCAAGGTTTTAATATTAATGGGGTGAATTTAATTTCTCTCTAAGGCTATCAAGAACTAGAATATGTACAAATCCAAATACAGATGCTGGCTTCCCAATATACAGAAAAATACCTTTTCTTCCTATGCAACTAATTGAATTATTTGTTTGGTTTTGCTGAATATTTATGTAAATATGAGTCTTTTTTCAGCTTTATCCAACAACAGAATGATTTGCCTAATATTTTCAAATCCAGCGACATTGTTCAGATAGAAAATTACATTTGTAAAATGCTGTGAAGCCATCAAGTAGAATTTTATGTTATTATGTTTTCTTAAAACTGCAGTGTGTATGGTGATTCCTTCACCAGGTATAACTCTGGAGGATAACATTGGTAAGGATTGTTTCATTATCTGTTTTAAATTAGATATGTGATCCTGTAACTATTGGCACTCTGAATATAGTAGATCCAGGCCAGATGAGGAGAGAATGATACTGTCCAAATAGGTACATGTTATCTGATATCTAAAGGCTTGAAATGAAACAAACATCATTATTTTAGAAATAAAGGTGCATTTCAAAGCTTATTTACATACAGACTATTAAAAACTTTGACTTACCTGTTGTAGGTATTTATGCTAGAACAATTTAAAAGACTGTTTTTTCCCACGTCTATCAAGCTATTCTGCTAGAAGCTATTGCCTCTCAGATGTCTGTAATTTCAAAAAAGACTTTTTTCTATTCATTCTTTTAATCTCACTAATAAGAAGAGGAAATGGTGGGTGACTATTACAACTGAGGACTGGTTTCAGTGCAGCTGAGCTGACCTCCTAGCCAACTCCTGTTAAGGACGTGCCAAACCCTCTGTGTGGGCTGCATCCTCATTCCCCTGTTTTTTATCAACTGTTGCCCCAATGCAGTAGTCTCCAAACACTGTTTTTGTCCCACACTCCATCATTAAAAAAGGTTTTGAGTGTACACACCTATATATGTATATTTATTTTTTAATAAGTTATAATCATTTATTGCTGTACTATTACGTACAATTCAGAGCATGTACAAAAATAGATATTAAAAAGGGTGAGCTTAAAATAAATTTTCAGATAAATTTTTTAAATCTCTTTTATTAACAGTACAGAAAGTATTTTCCTCCCAGAGCTGGAAATTAGGACTTTCCTATGCATGCTCTGCACTTTGGAGACCAGTGCCCTTGTTCACAGACAGACACTTTAGAAGACTAACCTTGCAAAAGAAACATTGATTATTTTTTTGCTGCATGACCTCTCTGAACGGGTTTTCTAAGAGCTCACAGAAGACCCACTGGGTCAGGAAGTGTCACATCAGAAACAGGGAGGTGTGACCATTCCATTTGCAGCAGCTAGGTCATCATCCTGCACCCTGCCTAACTGCAGGAATTATCTCAGCCCAGAGTCTCAGGCTCCCTTCTATGTTTTTCTCATTTGCAAACTAGCTGGGTTCACCCTTCCCAAAACAACTTTATTTCCCTAGGTATGGCACCCTATGTTACGATATTACAGCCTAAGTCCTTGAACCTTTTCAGAAGCAGATTTTCAGGCACTCTGAAAACTGGGATTCACACTGAGAATAATACAGTATATCTTTATGTTCTGAGACCCCTAAGAAATAAAGATGTATATTACAGACAAGCTTTAAAAACATAAAATTATCTTTTTCTATCAAGGTAAAGGTTAAGAACATCATTACTCATTGTAGGACTAGAGTATACAGAGGCTCGTTTTTGTTTCTATCATCTTTATTTTCATCTTCCTGCAGAGAAGCAGACAGCTCTATATATCATCATTCAAGCCATAGCTCCTCTTTTCCTTCTCCCTATACTTTTATGAGCTTTGTACCCAGCCCCAGCCACAGTGGTCAGGAACAAGAGACATGGTAAGCAAATAACCAGGACATGGCTTCTCCTCACAGCTGCACTTCTGTTGTGTCTCGGTTTATCTTCACTGGACACCAGCACTTGCACATATCACTGCTTCTGCTGCCTTTACAAAGGTGCAATCAGCTTAGATCTACATCCATGGCACTGGATGTTGCAATGTCTCCTTTTTTAGTTACGTGTCTCAAAGAAATTTACAGTAAAATTCATCACGGTGAGTTAGGAACTACCTACATCTCAATGGGGCACATTAGGATTTCTACTGGGAAATACTAAAGACAGTGGTACCTGGAAACTTGCTGCTGCCATATTCAAAATACTTAATTGCAAGAACTTGTCAGTAAGATGAACTCAGACATCCATATAAACTAAATTAATTTATTTGATTTAGGCAGAATCAAATTAAAGAAGGAAAAAAGAACCTCTGCCTTTGGGAACTAACACTATCCACAGTCTAATTCTGCTTCCTGACCTATAGTAAAACATATCTGCTCTTACTGCCCTATCTACACTGAAATAAAATACGGTTTCCCAGGGAGATAAAACTCCATTTTTCACAGACTGAAAAAGATAATGGTGAAATGGAAGTACAAACAGCTTGAACACAGATCTGGGTACTTAGAAATATTCTATCTGAACCCTTTTTAATGACATTAATCTGTCAGCTGATCTTGCTTCTTCAATTGTGCAGTCAGAAGATAATGTCTTGTTCTGCTATTTCAACTTCCTGTCACAGCTCATCCTTTTCAAATTCATTTGGATTGAGAAAACTACCAATCCTGTGGCGTAATCCATGTACATGTACTCCTTGCAGCTGCCAGTGCTACCTGAAGTGACTCTTATGCATATTAATGGTGTGATTTTATTAAACCTTTTGAACAGATAATATGATACCTGTTAGAACACTAAGGAATAAAAGACATCAGGACTTAAAAGTGAGAGTGGTATGAATGACAGAATGATGGTGAAAGTCCTTTTAATCATTGTTCAATTTCTGTTTCTTGATGGACAAACAGCGGTACAAAAAAAAAAAAAAAAAAAAAAAAAAAAAAAAAAAAAAAAAAGAAGCCATCACGCCTGTGAGTAACTTCAGCTTCTCTTCAATAAATTATTACCAATTTGATATTTCCCTCTTTAATTGCTGATGCATCACATTAAATATTAATTACTATTCCTTCATATTAGGCTGGACAGCCAGGAGTCCCTAGCAAATATACTGCTGTAAGATTCAATACTGCTGTAAGATTTGGGTCATTTTGAAAAGGCGTCTCTGGGGATGTGTAGGAGTCTTTCTGAACTGCTGGTAAATTGGAGAAGACAGTAGAAATTAGAGTGATTTCACTGGTTAGGTCAGCAGAGAGAGGTGGCTTGCAAGGCTGCACACTAATGTCTATGCTGCCTTCAGGTCTGTCAGCTAAAATTAATGACTCACTGCAAACCAGAAAGGACTGTTTTCTCTGAGCTGCTGGGGGATGAAACAGCTTTGCAAGGTCACAGTCTGCGCAAACTGTGTTCCTCATTAACCTCCCCCTGGCCTAATCATCAGTGAAAAACAAAATCCCTGTGTAGACATATGATAAAAGGCAGTAATATCTGATTATATTTGGGAGACCAACAGGAGCTAAGAGAGCTTACTGTATGAGCAATGTATTTAGCTAAATAAGACTTGGCAGAGCAAACCTGGGCTTTAGGGGAATTAATGGAAGCAGAATATAAGCATACTGCATATCCAAGAACAAAGTACAGTCCTATTATATTTAATTTATAATATTAATTACTTTTTTAAAACATAAATATGTCATGCATTTTAACTTATTTTCTTAATTTTCCACTGTTCATCAGTGTTAGCTACAAAGACTTTAGATTCTTTGCCAGAGAAGAGTATAATTTGACCTTTAGCCATGACTCTCATCCTACACTGAGTCAAAAGGTGTATTCAAAAAAAAAAGCACTTGTGTCTTCATTTTTCTGAAATTTAGGCTTAGTTCTTCAGATAGGAAAGGAATATTTTTCTCTCAAGGAACTAAGAAGAAAGCACATAAAGCAAACTTCAAAAAAATCTATAAATGCTTTCAAACTAGACACATTGTATACTAAAGAAAAGCTCAAATAAAGCTAAAATAATAGAGATTTATTTCAAATAATAGCACATGCTTAGTCAAGACAGTAGAAAATGTATATTGTTCAGATGATATAGATCAACCTAACCATTATTTCAAGTACCAAATTCTTAGACAATGAACCAGAAAATTCATATAGTTCACATGATATACATTGGTATCATGATGCTACACTAGTTGTCAGCAAATTAAGCCAGGCACTGCACACAGAGTAACGTAGCCCATTTTCCAGTGAACTCATGGACAGCTGCAAAGCGGACACATTTTGGCAGCCCCTTGGAGCTGCTATCTTTCTCGAAAAGGAAGAAGCTTCTGAGAGCTCCTCAGGAGTGTTTGGGTGTTTGGCTTTCTCATTTTACAGCCTCCCTGGTGTGATTATGTGGGGTCAAAATTCACTTTGATTATGCTGATTTTTTTTTTTTTTATTTTGGCCTATTGTGCCTTAAAAGATAGATACCCTAAACTAAGTTTGAGGTATTACATGATTCTGTCTAGAAAAATAAAGAGAATTTGGTTTTTAAGATACTGCATAAGAGCAATGCTTTCCCTTTATTTTTTCCACACCTTTTTAAGGTTTCCATAAAGCATTATCTAAGATAGATAGTGAATTACAAGAGCTCTCTGATATTCTTTTAATATAGGCATGAACTAGAGAAAGAATTTGCCACTCCCTTTATCACACTGGAAAGAATCAAACATACTCAATGAACTTTACTGTTGTTCCTAAATTGAAATACAGGGAGCCATTTTGTTATTATGTATCATAACAAGTGATACATAACAAGTAGTGATTTTTCTTCATATAATATATATGCTACATATTTCTGCTTTTATAGAATGATTATGCTTGCCTAATGCTTTGTCAGCTATATTTTGGAACGTAATGTGTTTTGTATTGTCACAGTATTTCACAAACCAACATAGTCGACAACAGTGGGTTATAACATTGCAATAACACAGTAGTGTTATTCACAGTGATTTTAATAGGATCTGACAGGAAGAGTGTGTGAAGGCTGTGCAGAAGGTGATTATCTAAAACCTGCTACTCCCCAGAACATTTGCAAGGGTGTTTGTACAGATCTGCTACTCACAGAGTGTTTCTTTCAAATAAAATCTGTGATGCTGGAAAAAAGTTGTGGAAACAAATGGAGTCTTGCCAGGGAAAAAGAGATCTATACCTTTTATGACTGATATATGTTGATGTTTCAAGCCTTGCATCCTTGTTCTTCCTTGTTTAAAAAGGCCAGTGAAGAAAAGGCAGTCCAGATTCATCCCAGTGCTATCTGGGAGGGCAACTTTAGGGCTATCCTACATCCAAGTTGCTACTGGAAGCATCTCTCTCTTTCTCTGCATGAAATTCTGATGGAGTAGCTGGGAGGCTGAGTGAAGTGTCCAGTGTTAGGAATGAAAACGTCAGGTCTGAGAATCCACTGCTGCTGTTGTCCTTCTCTAATATCATGCTCCCTTTTCAGTGACATTCCTACGTTTGGACTCACGCTTCCCTATCATCTGTTAGCTGTCAGAAGCAACAATATCTCTTGTAGTTTAAAACAAAACAAAATAACTCAGAAACATAAGTAACTTAATTCTTTGTACAGAAAGCAGTCCTGTCTTCTGTGATGTGCATATTGTCAAATGCTGGCAGAAGGAAAACTGACTGCTACAATGGGTGTAGAAATTTGGGATTATTACCTCATGCTCAGATAGAAAACAGTAACATTCTTTGAAAGTATCAGGAATGAGAATGATGAGCACACTTGCACTATGAGTACCGTTTTGCTCTTGCTGCCAGGAGGCCTGGCTGTGTGCCTCAGGTTGGCGGCTGTAACCCTGGTGCTCAGGGCATCCCGGTGTTCAGGGCATCCTGGTGGTCAGGGCATCCAAAAGGGCTACTGCTCTCCGGTCGCTGAGCTCTGAACACTGCGGGGCTCCCCTGCCAGATACCGCCTCGTCCCCAACCTGCAAACCACGGTGAGAAAGTGACACCTTCTGGTCAAAGGGAAGACTTGCACAACCCCCAAAGACTCCTGTAGCTCGGGAGTGCAGGGATGGCGAGAGATAATTACTGTTTCTCCTGCAGTCTCTGTTTGCTTTAAAATATTGATAGCTAATTGCTTTCTACCGATAGTATTGAACCTCCTAATGCAGACAATCATAATGCTCTACTGCTGGTATTTGGCCACTGATGTTTTAGAGCTGGGCTGAACTAAATAAATGAACTCCTGAAAAAGTGAAAAACACCTTTTCCCCGACCATCTTTTAACCCTAATGAATATTCACTTTAAACCTAATGAATAGTCATTACATGAGGGAACGGAGAGAATAAAGACTCTAGAGATGCATGGTAATGATATCATCATTACCTTGTCCTAATGCTACGCGGCAGGCACAGAAGTGCTCAGTGTGATACAAACTGAACTTCTCATGCAATATTGGGTTTTGTAGATTGTGACACAGGTGCCAAACTCCAGCACCCAATTTCTTTCACAGTCTGAAAACGGATGGACATGTTAGGCTTCTGAGTGTCTGAAGCATTTCAGGATTATCTAGTTCATATTAACTTTATATTTTTCTTTCTACCAACTGAATTTGCTAGAAATCTTTAGAAAGCCACTGTAAGATATCCTTCATTAAAATGTTACTTATCATCAGTATAGGCATTGATGAATAGAACCGGTGGTGAGAGCAGAGGGAATTGAGTAACAGGGGTTTTGTTGGTTGACTTAGCTCTGTCAGTTCTGTACCTCTAGATCAACTGAGAGTTTATGAATTGCTATAATAGAAAAATACTACACTCTTAAACATAATCTGGCACTTAATAAGTCAGTCAAATGGCTTTAGATTACTTGACCTGATGCAGTAATAGAAAGAGGGAAAATTAAACATACTGGAATCTCACTTTTTCACAAGTTGGGTGGTTGGGCATGTCAGTAGTTAAAAATATTCCCCAAAAGAGGAAGTAAAGCAATCAATAGATTTTAGTAATATATTGTCAACCAAATAACAGACTGTGATCATGCTTCTAGTTCAACATGTTGGTGCTTTGCCATTGCCCTTAATTTTGGCCAGGTGTACCTTCTTTATCTTTCCCCTCGGTGATCCTCAATTCCACCAAACCACTGTAAGGAAATCTCATTTTTGCTCAGAGAATTTTTTCAAATGTTATGTTAATATTGTCTGCTTCCAGAAATCTCCTGTATTCTTCTCAGCAACAATCCCTGATATCTTTCGGTAAAACCACTGCACCACATCTTGTCCTAGGGCTGCATTCTTTTCATTCAACCATGTTTCTGTGATTTCTTTTATTCAGTGATGATGATGAGTAAATCTCTTAAGTGATGGTTTCAGTAAGAAATTGAGCAACAGCATGTGCTGTCAGCTATTTCTTCACCACCATTAATGCTGCAGTGGTAACCAGGAAGCAGTATTTTTACTTCAGTTGTCAAGTTTTGATAAATGGGATGTACTATTTCCTTCATTGGTACTTTTTGTTTATTCCCCAAAAAGTTTCCTGACAAATTCACATCAAGTGCTGTATCATGTTTCCTGACTGGCTTCCCCCTATTAAAGCAACTTCCCAGATGCCTCACTTGGTCCCTGCATTTTGGGGTCCACAGTTTGTCATGTACCCTTTTGAAGCTTTCAGCATTGTGCTACAAGAATTCCCTTGTCAGAGCCTGCTACTCAGGCTGATGGTGAGCAAGGACAAAGCATGAAATGAGAAAGTCCTGGTTCTCATTACAAGTGAATTTTGATGTCTTTTACTACTGCAGAAATAGTTCTTCTCCAATTTTTCCAGAAGAGAACAACAGTATTTTATTCTGGATAAATTAATTTAAACATAGATTATATTGGCCAGTGAAATAATTGGATTGACAAATGAGTCAACAGAGTAACATCATCCAGATCCAAGCCTGAATCTGTTTTTGATGTCCAAGTTCTAGTAAGCAATGGATGACATACTGCAGCAGTGCCTTAGGTACCTTTACTGTGATTTAATAATAATCAGATACAATACAAATATACACCTACTTACATCTTAGGATATACGTAGTTGCATCTTCAAACCACTGTGCAACATAAGGTAATTTGCTATTTTGCATAATTTTATTAAAGGAAATTATAACCCTGAATTCCTATCTGTGGAGCACAAAATTATGAGAAGTTTATTTTGCTTGATTCCCTCCCATATATTTAAATAATAATTTAGCTCTCTTTTACGTAGACTGATTTACAAGAAGGTACTTAAGAAATTTTACATGATGGACCATGGATCAACCTCCAAGCTGGACCCTAAAGTAGAGGATTAAATGTTATCTTTTGCTAAAATTTGTGGAAGAGAGATGAAAAAGCAAATAACATGCATGAAAAGTGTTTAGTTCTAGAAATACCTAAAATCTTGAAAATTACCAGTAGCACACAGAGTTTATTGGAAAAATGGTAAAAATCCCAACAGAAGTACGACTGCCTTGCCAATTGCCAACTATTGGATGACATATGCTTTAAAGAATAGTACATTTTACATTCAGTATTTTCAGGAGAAAGGGGAGGAATATTCACTGTATTGCTTAATAGTTTTTCCTCATTACTTAGACCTCTGGCTTTTTGACTGCTGCCAAATGTTTACTGTCAATTAACTAAGAGAGCAAGAGGCTAGATACATTTATGACCGTTATATATGAAAAAAGAGATTTTGTGGTCTGTTTCAGGGCCAGTATTGGAAAGGAGACTCGGCCTTGTAAAATGTTGATGTACTGGATCTGGCTGGAATGAGTCAATGTCCTTCATTACAGCCCGTACAGTGCTTGCTTCAAAACTGTGGCTAAAACAGTGCTGATAATACAGCAGTATTTTGGCCATTGTGGAACAAAACTTACAGTGTCAAGGCTTTTTCTTTCCCATTCTGCTGCCCCAGCGAGTAAACTCAGGGTGGACAAGGCACCAGAAGGCTACCTAGACACAATAACTGATTCTAACTGACCAAAGGCATGTTCCATCCCACAGAGTGTCCTTCTTGTCAAGAAAAGCTCAGAACAAGGAGGAGATTATAACATTTGCCTTCTCAAGCAGCTCTTACACATGCTGAGACTCTGGCTCCCAGAAAGCAGTTGGACATCTGCCCACCAGTGGCAGGTGGACAATGAATTTCTGTTTTTGCTTGCCTTTCATGCATAGGCTTTGCTTCCCCTATTAAAGTATCACTGTCTTGATGGGAGAGTGTTTTTGCCTGCTTTCCATTTCCTCCCTGTCTCACAGGAAAGTGGAATGAGCGAGCAGCCGTGTGGGTACTTTGGCAGTTGGCCAGGATCAAACCACCCCCACAGCTGGCTACCCACCAACATGAAAAGCTTAGGTTTTGGGGGCATGTACCTCTAAGACAGGTCTCCTAACACAGGAAATAAAATTGAAAAGAAAATCAATAGCATTTTAACTGTTTTGAAATATTTATTACCTCTCTTCATATTAAAAACCCCACTAAAAGTATAAAGTGACATGGATGAAGAGTCATACTTCGGTGCCTTGTTAAGGTATCTAAATGGTTGCTAGATGGTGATTTTCATCGGGAAAAATTTAAAAATGGGCAAACTGTGCCTTAGCTTTTCTTGATCTCAAGCGTCCTATGTGGTGAGAAACCACCACATTTTCTTTGAAAAAAAGAAATCAGTATTATGCAGTTCTTCCATGATTATTGCAGCATTAACCCTAAGTAAGTGAACAACCAAAGATTCAGTGTGTTTCTACCAGGAACCCTTAGCAGATCGCCAGAAAGGGTTCAAGAGTATGGCAGGCACACAGTGACACAGTTCAGGAATATCTACCACGATTTGGCCCATCCTTGGATTAGACTGTCCTTGAGACAAAGGCTCTAATCAGTGCTTAATACTGGCAGACTTTTCATTTGCGAATTTCCATAATTACATTTTAAGCTTGTCTAAGCTTTGATATTCGTAATATGCTGCAGCAGCTAGTTCTCAGTTTAATGACATCTCATGGGAAAACTACAACTTAGCAATCTGTACATAAACTAGCTATTTTTCTGCTTTTATCAACTTCTGTTATCTGCCACTTAAACTTGCTTAAAATGTTATTCTTCTACAATTCTGAAAACTCTTTTTCAGATTCATAGTTAGTATCAATGAAGTCTCTCATTTCACTAAGCACCTTTCTTGCTTTTATTAATATTTTGAACAGCATGGATCTTGGCACTGATCCCTGCACATTATTTGTGTTTTCTCTGTTTCTTGTTAAAGCAACTCTCTGTTGTTCTGTAATAGGTCTGCTGCTTTTTGCCTTTGTCTTTTCAGACATTGCTAGTATGGACCTTGTCAAAAATGTTTTGGAAGACCAAATATAGCATTTCCCTCTTTCCATGAGTTTATGGTTTCCTTCAAGTAACTCCTACAAATCCGTGTGGCAACACCATCTATTCCTATACTAACACTTCATCAGCTTATACTCATATCTGCTGATTTTACTTTTTACTAATATATCGACAAATCTAAGCATTAAGGCCTGACTATCACCTGTAAGATGTCCTTCCACATACTTTCCAAACTTAAATTAATAATGAAGAGGGCAGGCTCTGGTCTGGAGAACAGGTTTTCTTGTACCTGCCTCTTACATGTGTTTCAAAGGCAGACATGCTGCCCAGATGTCTTACCTGGTTTATTCTTACCTTGTTCATTCGTTCCTCCATTTCTGAGCTTCTCTGGTACCAAGAAAGATAACTAAAAGAACTTTCCTGAAGTATGCTTGATTTCACCAACAGTGTCAGCTTTTGCTATTCATCTCCCTAGAAATGTATCAAACACCTTCCATTTCTTCTACACACATCTTTGCCCATGCCTGTTATTTCAGACTCTCCTTTTTGAAATCCCATCACTTCTGCCTCTCTACTTACAACATTCTAAGGGCAGCATTAATTTTCCTCTTTTCTGTCATTCAACCTACATATTATGACCATGAAAAGGTCTTATAAAAGGCCATTAGGTTGTGCAAAGATAGGTTTCCTAGTGTACTCCTGTAACTGTCACCTAATGTATCATGTTAGACTCTATGTAAGACGTGGCAGACAAAATATTAGTCTTGTTGTCAAAGTCTGGTATCAAGTAGTAAACTGTCATGTCTTCTGCATTAATATTTTGCACAGGGATGACTGCTGCACACCACCTAATAGCAAATTTTCCCTTCTCTCTTATAAAGCCACAATTCTTCCCTTTATTTCACCATTTACCAGGACCTTTTCCTTTGTATACAGTAAGGTAACGGTCCCTGAAGTAGCCCACAGATCACCTGACAGAACACCTATGCTCTTGTTGAATGAGCAATGACTATGGCATCCTTATGATTCTAGGTCTGATGTAGTCCATTATCATTACAGGCTGAAATAGCAGCTGATGTCATTCTCCCTGAAATGTGAGTTAGGAAAAAGCCTGCTCTTCCTTTCTCTGCAGAACATTTTTCATTCTTACTACCAATGTCAAGAAAACAAGAAGCAATGTAAAACTCTTCCAAAGGTTTGGAACTCTGAAGGATTACAGGAAACAATATTCAGAACATTCATTGGCTCAAACACACTGTCAAAAACTGAGATTGGTAAAAGTGAGAAATCACCTAACCTGCTTTTAAGTAATTGTTGTGGTTTTACCCACCAGCCTATCCCATGGGCTGAGGATGGTTTTGTCCAGGTGATTTCTGGACAAAAAGGCCAATCAAAAAGTTCAATGACGCCTTTGCTAATTACATCTTTAAGAAAACGGAAGAGAAGGCTTGTTGCGCAGTTGAAATTAGGAGCGGCAGCCATGTAGGAGAGACGGCGAGCCCAAAAAGGGTCATGGCCCTCTCCTCCCCCGGCTTGGGCCGGGAGGGGGGCAGGTGTAGCACTGAAGCCCCCCTTTCTCTTTTGTAAGAGAGTGAAGGAAAAGAAGTTTAAAAGATTAACTACTTGGACAAGAAACCACTGCAGAGAAATTCCAGCGAAGAGATAAGGGACTTCCAAGGTCAAAGGTGGCAGCTGGAGGAGAGAGAAGTAAAGTTCGAAGGGGGGAGAGCTCCTTCTTCCCTTTTCACTCTCTCCGTTTAGCAGGTAAAAGACTGAAAAAGTAACCACTGCTACCTTTAAAAGTTTGTTGGGGCGAGGAGACCCCCATGCGGCACACAGAAGAGCTTGTGGATGTGCCAGAGAACCGAGACTTCATGAGAAGGACTGAGGTGAGGCAGAGTCCTGTTAAAGACTTTGTGACCCTTGAAGGGAACGATGCTTATGCCAGAGTGAGGATGGCTCAGATAAGCTTGGGATCTCAGTGAGAGATCCATACTACTGTTGAAGATTTTGTAACCCTGAGAAAGACCTATGCTGGAGCAAATAACGGCTCGGGTAGGGATGTTGGGATCCATGCTAGACCCATGTCAGAGCGGTCTATCTAGGACTGTTCTCCCATGGGGAGGGACCTCCATAGGGAAACAGGGGTGAACTCTTAAGCCATTATCCCCTGTAACCCCGTGGATGAAGATCCATAGTAAGCAAGTGTCCCCTTGCAAGGGAAGGAAGACCCTTCAGGACCTGGGTAACCCCCAGCCTTCAGTCTTAGCCCAGGAGGGGGGTAGGCCCAGCCCTGGAGGCCAACACAGAGCAAGAGAGAGATGAAAAAGTTCCAGCTGCGACGAGAGTGCTGCAGAAATTACTGGAAAGAGAGCTGGAACTCTGAGAATGGAGAATGAGACTGCTTCTCCTCCTTGGACTGGTATAAAGGGGGAAGAAGTATTTCTGTAAATACATAGCACTTTTACGCAAGTAGAATTATTGTAGATATAGTTCTTGAGTAGTTTTTATTTTGTTAATAATAAATGTTCATATTACTTTCCCCAAATCGTGTCTCTTTTGTCTGCATAAACCTCTCAACTAGTAGTAATTGTGTGGGGGATGTAAAAGCAAATTAACCCAGAGCAAAACCACGACACTAATATATCTTATTTCCTTATAAGGGCATCTGAGAGTATACAGACACTAGCATGTCCTTCTGTTCAGCCTGATTTAACAAACTGATCAGGAAGCTCATTTTTCCAAGCTAACTATCTGACAGAAATGTTTTTATTTACTTCTTCAAAAGCAGGCTGTGTCAAGTTGCACTGTATTTTCTCAGTAGCATCTACATATACAGGACAGAAAAAGGCCAGTAAAAACTTTCACACCCACTCAACTTTTCTGAATTGGGGGGTTTATCTCCTAGGATTTGGATTTCTTTCTTCAAAGCATTTTCCTGCTTTTTATCACTTCTTTCCTTCATTTCTGTGTCATAAAAAGTTAGCAGTTGCAGAGATTTGCATGGATTCTTGCTGAGCAGAACCACTGCACCTGAAACAATCCCCAGTCCTGACAGTGTAATTGCCTGCAGTGGCTAAGCTATATGGCAAACTGGAATCAGCTCACCAAGACAACCACATCACTATTAAAAAGCAAAACAAACAAAACCCCCACAAACAAACAAAAAAAACCCTGAACAAAAACTTTCCAAATTTCAAAGAGTAACTGCATGACCTTATTTTGTTAAACAGTCTCAGTGGGAGCTGGGGATAACAGTAATCAAGTAATGTGAAGGTAATGTATTTTAAAATGTCAGACATGATTATTGGCCCTTTATCCACAGAAACAGCAGACTTAAAGCGAGTAAACAACAGTTGTTAAGCAGTATGGAAAGGATATTGCTATTTTGCTTGCACTGTGAGTATGACTTCTTTCTAAGCCATTGTATTTGTTGGAGCTGTCAAGTTGTTTGGGTTTAAGCAGTACTGTTCTATTATTTTTCTTTCTGGCTTTCAGAAGTATTCATGCCTTTAGAAAACTCATGACCATCAACAGCAAAGGATATAAATTCTCTTATTCCTCTCTTTTGGAAGAACTCAAAACTTTTATCTCCCTCTGCTATTACTCTGTTTTCTACATGCTGACTTTTAAAGCCTATAGTACACTTAAAAAGAAAAAAAAACAACAAAACCCAAAAAGTAAGAGAAGGATTTAATATCACATGGAGCTTCACTCTTCCTCTTACAGTAACTTGTCCACCAAGTGGTCATGTCTGCACATTTATTAGTAGCAGTTAGCTTTAGTCTATCATATTTTTGTCCAGACTGATCCTTTATACAACAAATTCCAAGTGGCAGAAATACAGGTAGTGGTACCCTATCCTCTTCCAAAAGGTCTGTCTGCCTGGTAACTGTCCTGTGCTGGGGGAACCAGATGCTCACAGACATTCAAAACAACTGCCAACAGAGGGAACAAATATATACTTGCTGCTGTGCAGTTTAATTAATCTCATTTGAACTCTTCTGGTGAAGAGAGCAATCAGCAAGGATGTGTTACTTTACAGAGCAGAAACAACATAATAAGTACTAGCAAAATGTCATTATGCCTTTATGATTATAGAAGGCAGCAATCTCATGAAATAAATAACTGCAAGGAAAAAAACTATATTTCAATTTCAAAGTCAAGTGTAGAGGTCTGCCTTCATGTGAAGATTTGCTATTTTGTGTTTATAAAAAAATTAAGACTAGGTGATATTAAGGCTGGTATTTACACCACTTCAGATTCCATTTAGGCTGCTGTTTTTTGCTGAAAGATAATCCCTTAACACCACCCCTCATTAACAGAGAAATATCTAAATTTTTAACTCAGATGTCCAGATTAGGAGGTGTGAATGTGCATTTAGAAAGGAATTAATCAGAAATCACTTTATTTTGGGGAATTTTTATCTAGAAAGTTATAGATCTAAGTAAAAACAGCTGAGTAATCAAGCAAATGAGCAGTGTGGGTCTAAAATAAACTATAAAGGTATGGACAAATCAAAATTAATGTTAAAAAAGAGGTATTTTGTTTCTTTAAAACACCAGGCTTAAGTTTACTCTTACTTTATGATTAAATTTATTGAAAATATTTCTAAGTACAGTATTATCAATTCCCACTACTCATAACTACTGTCTTCATTATCGAATATACATCAAACATACAGAGGCTATTTCCATTTGCTTAAACAATACAGGTAAAACAGTTAAGTGAGCAGAGAATATAAAGTCAGAATCTAAAATATGGCAAGCGTTAAAAAAGCATTAGGCTTAGTAGTCGTTCACTAGAAGAATAGATTTTGCTGTCAAGTTTTAGAGTAGACTTTTAACAAACATGTTGCACAAGAGAAAAACAAAATTAACTACAGTGAAAAAAATTTCTTCCTTCAAGGCACTGTTACATAACTTTTAATGTCAATTTGAAAATAATTCAGCAAGTCAGTTGACAAATATTACACTTGTAATAAAAAGGAACAGAAATCTTTCTTTGGTTAAATGTAAGGCTGAATACAAAAATAAATCAGATGAAGTTTCTGTACAGAAGAAAATACTTTTGACTATGATAGAACAAGCAACTACAAACGTGAACTCAATTACCAACAATAAATTTTGACAAATCAACACTTTCAGTAACAACCTGTAATGTTCAGAACCTGGGTTATTCTTTCATAAAGACTTACATACGAATGTTCTGGCATAATGAAGTAACAAGACTGAATAACTGCTTTAAACCACTGGAGAAATATTTGGTAAGCATATAACTTATAATGCTTTTACAAAGACATCTAATTTGGCTTTGTGTTTTCACATGTCCAAGTGCTCAGCAACAGTAGATTGCTTTCAGTTGCTGTACAGAACTTCCTACACAAACACTGAGTGACACAGCTGAAAAAAGTTTTCTCTTATAGATTTGCACTTGGTCTTCCCTGTATCTGTATAATTGCAAGTCATCTCAGCTACTGCAATCTGTCCCTCAGAGCCCCTATTTAATGCTCCTACACATCTCCCTTCCATGTCCCTACACCATTCTCAACCACTTTCTTCCTCATTATTTTCACTTTCCTATTTTTGGGAAGCTTCATATTTGAACTGAATCATGATGTGGCTAGCTGTGGTCAGCCTACATGTGCTGGGTAGCTCAATATTTAGGTATCACTCAACTCAAATTCCCCTACACTGAAAACACCCATCAGTTTAATTTTCCTTACTCAGCAGTCATTGAAAGTTACAAATTTGAAGGTAGAATATAACCCTCATTTACTTTGGCTGAAAAGAAGAGTTAGAGGCACATGGATGCTGATTTCAGTAGCAACATCAATTATGCTGCCAGGACTGCAGGTGTCAAATGACCAACAGCTGATCAATTATGTTGACTCACTGCACGGTAATTTTAAGGTCTTCATACTAAAGAAATATTCATACAGTTCTATGTGAACTCACAGTTTGAAAACTCTTGTAATATTTGTCCATCTTCACTAGGAATTTGGTCTTGCAGCTGCTTGGGTCTACTTTGGATCTAAGGACAAGAGGAATTTGCAGTGAAGCAGAGGCTGAAGCAATAGTAAACAGACCTTCAGGATTCTTTTCCAGACTTCAACCTTTTCCTCTAAGTAATGGATAAGGCTTTTGTTGTTATGGAAAACCATAAGATATCCCCTCTTACAAGAAAAGAAGGATTTGATCTTGGAAGACAAGATCTGCCAAACAAATGTAATAGTTACTCAATCTATCTACATAAGTCAATTATTAATGTTTGTTATCAAAACTAGTTTTGTGGATCCTTACACTTAGCTCTAACTGCTTTTGAAGGAACTATCTTCAGAATTGTTTTTGGCCCTCATTTGGTATCACTTGGCTTGACAGAAGTAAAAAAATAAAATCATTGCCCAGAGTTTTGGGGTCTTTTTAAGCTGCTGAATTTTGTTCTATTGAAGGCTATGTCTGCAAAATACAATTGATCATAAAAAGAATGTTTTTAACGTATATCATACAGATTTCTCAAAAGATAAATTTCAAGACTTCCAGGAGGTCCCTGGGATTTCTGGACCAAAATGAATAGGGCTTATGTCTTTGAATTTCATCATAAATTATGCCAACTATTTAATATTTCTCATTTAGTATTATTTGTTAATTTTCATCTGTAGGACAACCCAAGAAAGTTTAAACCTAGGCAAACATACATGGAATAAAACCACTCACCAAGATGAAAAAAATTACTTTTAAATCTAAAAGTAAACACCAAACCCCTTGCAGCCATGGCAAGCAGAACATAATAGCGGCAGGTCAAGACAGAACTACTAGTTCAATAGCCAATTTGACTAAACTAGTATCAATCCTGATAGATCTATGATGTGCTGCTTCTGAAGTCCAGGCTTAAGGTGGGGTCTCCCTGCCTTCAGTGCAGCCTTACTTGCTAATACCAAAACCCCATCTATTCATGTGACTTGCCTATGTTAATCAAGACTTCATACCGGAATTTCAAGATCAGGTAGGAATGCTAAGTGAGGGCAGAAAGACGTTGTTACCATTTTTGGTAAAAAGTTATGGGCTTTTTTCCTGACAGTATTGAGTCTCATTTTCAACTGCAAAATGTATTAGTGCTGTTTTATTCAGAATCTAACTCTTGGATCTATAAGATTAACTTTTTTACTACTGAACTTCCTATAAGAAACAACTTTCTACAAACCTAAAATGTGTCAAACAGTATACAGAAGCCAACCTTTTAAAACTGGAAACATTTACTTGCTGCAACAAAAATGCCACTGTATCAATGACAAATTCATATAAAAAAATGTAAATGCATTCTCGTTTTTATAGTGCAGAGAAACTCCAAGGCAAAATACAAAAAAACACAGTATCTAATCAAAGGAAATCTTTAACAGTTTTCATTTCTTACAATCATCTCACGCTTACATACTTCTCATTGTGGTTTATTTCAATTTTAACTTGTAGTTCTTAAAGCTGAAAAATTAAATATGAAAAGCAAAATCACATAGACCAGACTGGGTTTTGTCTCCCATCTGCAACAAAACAGTCGGTGCTAGGCTTTTTTTCAAATATGTGAAAACAAAATAAAAAACACAAAGGAAGGAAATTGAATCAATTTTATCTCTTCTGTTCCTTTATGTTCAAAGAAAAATGACCAACACAAAGAAATGCTATTCAGATGGGTTTTTTTCCTTTCACTTTCTTAGGGAGTCTGCAAATGCTGCCTGTTTTTTCCTTATGTTTTCATTGAGAAAAGAAATTTTCCTGAAGGCTTTACTTTTCCTTCATCAAAATTCAAGTTTTACTTATTTTTCTTCTGGATTAACAAGCAAAATCAACTAAAGCAGCAAACTGTTTTCCTATTAGCTGAATACTTTTCAATGCAACTAAATGGTATTATGGCAACTCACTCTTCTAAAGCAATACTTTAAGTCATTAACAGCAGTGGTAGAAGTTTTGTGTAAGAGAACTTGTGGTATTCATGTTGCTTTATTCTACTATCCTGAAAATTTTAGCTGCTCAAGACCCTCTCTGTGCTTTGCAAGGAGTTTAAAGAACAATACAGTTTGCTGAAAGAAGTAGAAGTACCAACCAGGCAGGATGTATAATCAGAACCATGTAAGTATATTCACCAAAATTCAGTGTTCTGTATAAATTACAATCACAGAAATGGTTTTCAGGCCCAGATAGTGCAAGCATAAGAAATTACTGCAGTCATATCTGAGAAGGTACTGTATCCCAGTTACTTCTTTCATGTACTCAAATATCTGATCTGTATTTAAGTGTGCAGCCTATTATGAAGTACAGTATAGCAGCATTCAGAATGAGGCTATGAAAGAAGACATTTTACTGTTCAGAGCAAACTGCAAAACTGTTAATGTTTCATATAAATTATAATAAAGATTTCCCTCTCACCATTTCTTTCGTGAAAATGGCTGTGTCACATTTGCTTCATCAGATAGTGAAAGGTATTTTCTTTGGTGGAAATACTTTTTTGATCTTACATGTCCAGCTTTATAAAACGCATTCTTATATTAACCATTCATTCAGTGAATACAAGGTTAGTTCCAGTTTAAGACATAAAATCAAACAGATCAGTCACACTAACAGAAAACCTAATCACAGAAAACTTCTAGTCGTAAAAAGACAATGTTACAGACAGCAAAAGTCTAAATGCAATACATCAGATTATCATCTCTAAAACATGAGCAGTTTCACAGCGTCTTTTTTCTCATAAACATAGAGGACTTTACTTAGAAATACAGTGAATGTTTAAAATGCATAGCCACATACATCTTCTGAAGCTTTGTGATGATTTCCACTTCTGTCGGCTTAAGTCTTCTGCAATAAAAAAAGAATAAACACACTGCATTATAATAGGAAGTCTACTATTTTGCTGCTTAGTATTTTCCCATATTTGTCTGAAAATGAACTTCATTCTGCTCCCCACCCCACCAGTGAGGAGGCTGGGGTGGGTCCAAGGAGTTGGGACAGCCAGAGGAGCTGACCCTAGCTGACCACAGGGATATTCCATCCCATTTGGCATGATTTTCAGCATATAAAGCTGGGGGAAGAAGGAGAAATTCAGAGTGATGGTATTTGTCCTCCCAATTAACTCAAGAAGCTATTATGCATGGTGGAGCATGATGGAGCCCTGTTTGTCCAGAGATAGCTGAACACCTGTCTGCCCTTGGGAAATAGTGAATGAATCCTTTCTTTTGCTTGTGTGTGCAGCTTCTGCTTTCCCTATTAAGCTGTCTGTATTAGAGCCCATGCAGTCACTCATGTTTACTCATCTGATTCCCTCCCCCATCCCACCAGAGAGCAAAAGTGGCTGCACGGGGCTTGAGTTGCCAGCTGGGGCTAAACCTGAACACTTAGGGGAAACATTAAGTCAGAGCAATCAAAAGTAAAATAACATGCAGGAAATCAAGGAGACAATATTTTCTTGGAACATAATTTTCTGGTTTCCTGATTTGTTACTCTCTTTACATGAGTTTTACCTGACATTTCTCTTTCTGTTCTTTAAAACAAAGGGTATGGGAACAACCTTTATACAAGTAGATGGCTAGAGATGAGGATAAACAGTATCAGAGCAACTATGATTCTGTGAATGCAAAGTCATTCACAACTGTCATCTACAGATGAGAGCCTGGAGTGCCAGATGCAGAGGGGAAATAGTGTAGGACTAGTCCTCGACTGACAGACCATCCTTTGACAAGCATTTCCAGCTGGCATAAGCAGCCTATAATCACAGTGTAAACCAGGTAGAGAATCAGAAAGTTCATTACATAGTTTTCATAGGGCTACATACCCTCTGCTTCCTTATTCTATCACTAATCCTTTTGAGTCACCATCTATTAAGCTCTTTTTTCCCTAGACTGCTCTAATCCTTGTTTCATCTCTCCAGTACTATCACATTCCCTACTTGCTATTACACTTGGATCCTTCCTCCATGAACTCACTCAACATCCAAAATACAGCCTGAAAGAGCAGGATTTTGAATACAGTAGCAATTCTTATGAATCTCAGCTCCTATCCTGGCATTCATAGGACTGTTTCATGAGCCAAGCAGCTAAGCAGGTTAAGCTGGGTCCCATTTTAAAAACTGCATGGGTTAACAGAACTATTAAATCACAATGACAACAGAATAGAGTTAAAAGGATTTGGACTTGCTTTCTTACTTGACTGTATGTTGTTTCACGTAAACAATGGTTCAATTACTATACTGCTACCACATAAAACCCAGATTGGGATGGCACAGTGGACTTTTTTGTCCTAGTATTAGGCTGCTCAAGAGAAAGGTAAACTCAGGTCTCTGTTTCAACTCTTACCTTTTCAGGTACTGGATTAAATTCTTCTGTGGCTAGCACTACTGCCTTCGCCTGATTTACTAAAAGAAAAAAGAGGTTGAATTCCAAAACTCATCTTTAAGTGGGAGATACCAAAATTATTCCAGTCCCATGGCCCAACCAGAGTACATCTCAAATGCATTAGGTTTTCTCTTTCAGCATGTGAAGAAAAAAGATTAGAAGAAATTAAGCAACCAAAATACTGACTCGAAGTCCTTCAACCAAGAAGTGAAGACTCAACTCAGACACTCCCAAAAACTCCAGAAAACTATGGGCAGAAGTTAGAACAGTAATTGCATTCCCACATGATTCCTGCACTATCATTTCATTCAATGTAAGGAACTTGTATTCAAAATGAATACTCAAACAATATACAAGCAGTATACCTCAATGTTCTCAGAACATGGAATGGAACAGACATATGATTACTCCTTCCAGAGCAACTGCAACTAGTTTACAGTGTGGATCACAATCAAGACTTGAATTAAAAATTCTCTTGCTAAAAAAAAAAAAATTTTGTGAATCATTATGTTCCCACCTAAATATATAGTTGGATGTGACATTTAAATTATAGCCTCATCAACCAAGTTCAGGTGTACCAGTCATCCCACACATAACAGAAGTGTTCCTTTGGAGCCATTTTCCCTGATACACAAACTTAAATTCTAAACAGCCAACAGCTGAAGTAACATTCAGTTCTTGAAATCAGAAAAGTACATAGTTAAATAAATTTTCCTCTTATGTTTTTATCTAAGATAGAATTCCACAATAAAGATTAAGCAAAACCACATCCCGCAAGCATAAAAACATTATTTTAGTGCACTAGTCTTTATTATAATCCTACTTTAATACAGTTTCTATGAGTTTACAGGAAGAAGGGCTGCACATAAGGGCAATTACTCAATTTTCAATCCAAGACATATACCCAACTATTGAGCCAAGTAATAGCATACTATATTCCCAAGACATACTGCCACTTTGTACTATAATTGAGTTAGAGCTTTAAATCTGTTCAGATAAAGGGAAAAGCAGGAAAACATATTTTCAGCTTGTGCTGGCAAAAGGAAAGAGAAAGTGAATGCAACACAAGGAAACAAAGGTGACTGCAGAAAAAAAAAATGCAAGGAGGGAGGGAAAGAGAGCTGCTCAGAAGAAAAGGGGAGATAAACACAGGAGAGAAGCAACAGAGGGGAGAAAAACTACAATAGACTGAACAGATCTAAAAGGAGAAACTTTCCTCTTGTTTTAGGGTGTATACAGACCAGATGAGGCAACTGGGCTTCAGAAGATGTGTAGGAAGTAAAGCACATTTTAGCAAGCAAGCCTATAGGCATGCACCATCCTAAGGATGGGGGAGTCAGCATGGGAGCACAAACCCTCGAGCAGCAGAAGAGCAACCCCAGTGCCGACACCTGCTCCTTTGTTTCCAGCAGTGCAGCCAGTCCTGTGCCCAGGGTGCCCAAGTTATCAGTACCATGCAAGATCACCTCCGAGCAGTTGGAGTCACCCACCGAAACAGCCAACAAGGCCAGCTCCCAACACACCCCTGCAACTACAAGCTTACCTAGGGGAGTCAGGGCTTTGACCAAGGGAAAGGAAGAGAAATGTATGTTATTATGGACAAATATGTATTTTAACAAAATTCTAAGCCTCTTCTGCGAAATTTCCATACCAAAGTTATTTCCTTGCAATTTACAGTCATAATGAGGACACATGGTGCTCTCAATAAAAAAAAGTAAAAGAGAAATAGCTTCATCTTAAAATCAAGTGCCAGGTAGAAAATAGAGTTCTACTCACTTTGGAACTAGGAATTCTTGAGGAAAATAATAAAACTGTACTTCCACATTCATTATCATCCCTTACCAACCAAGTCAAAAACAAGGTATAACTCTGTACATCAGTAATACACAAAAGAAAAAATATTTAACTACAGTATAGAAATTCTTTACTTACAGTTGCTCAGTTTGGTCACATGCTTTTTCACCTTCAGCAGAACAGATAAAAAAAGGATTAAAATCACAATTTAATAAACAATAGGGAAATCCTGATTTAGTGTATTGTTTACTCGTTTTTAATCAAAACAAAATCTTGTTTTTTCACTTAATTTTTTTAAATTTGTAATTCAAATTATCTTGTTTCTCTGCTCAGTGAAATTACCTCCAAATTTGTCAAAAAGATTATTTTGATAATGTTCCATTAATCTGATTTTAATACAAAACATATTTTATTTGTTTTATATGTTTACACATTTCTATATTGTAAAATATTGATACATGCATGTATGAATTAAACACACCTATAAAAATACTTTATAATTTCTCTTTCATCTTGCACATCTGGTTCTGCTCACCCCTAGTTTGCCTTAGGTTCAGCAACCAGCATACTGGTTTAATGCCCTTTTCCCTCTTACTCTGTTTCTTTAAACATATTTCTCCCATCAAAGCTACTCTGAGTTGCTTCCATTCCTAAGCATTCCCTAAAAAAGTACAGCCTCTAAATTCCTTTGTATTCTAAAGAAAAAAAATCATCACTAAATCAAATCCTTTATGGGAAAATATTGCTTATTGAATGCACTTTGCATTAGATTTAAGACTCATGGAAGAGATTTAAATATCTAAAATAATGAATGTTGTGTTCTAGAAAAAAGTATTTTATCAGAAAGAAATTACGTAAAATTCACATTAAACTTCATGTATAAAGTGCTGTGGTCATACCTTTGGCTGCAATTTCAATGGAAAGCTAGAAATCATTAAAAAAAAAGCCTGAAAAACTTACCTGTACATTTTCCTTTTCTTTTCGAATACAACTCATAAAGGATAATGGTAGTTACCAAAATAACAACTTCAGCCACAATTGCTACAAAGGGTTTGAGAGGTGCCATGATGGACAGAACATTAAGTTTCATCTTCTTTTCACTTTTCCCTAACTTGAAAGCAGCTTCACACCAATATACACCAGCATCTTCCTTGGTGAGTTTGAGTATCCTCAGACGGGTTACATTGGCAGACAGTCTGTCAGTCAGGTACTTGTCTGTCCTCAAAGATTCATTAATGACAACCTAAAAATAAAAATACATTACATGTCTTATTAATATAGTAAGTGCTTAATCAAACTGTATCATGGACAAATAGTTCTATACAGAGATGTAAAAGGGGTGAGGAACGAGTGGCATTTGTGACACGATTACTCCACCTCCAAGAGAAGGATTTATTTTAGATGGTCACCGTGGTTCCCTTTAGATTCAAAGGAAATATGAACTTTCAGTAAGTTAGTTGTCTTTTTTATCTCAAGTCAGCTAAAAGATACCTTTGACTCTCTGACGACAAAGGCATCCTCAGGTGCCAATATCTAATGCACAGGTTTCACCACAGCACAAAGCATAAACTTTCATGGGCACTGAAATGTGAACACTGGGAAATACCCTGACAGTCTCACAAGTTAGTGCTACTCTCCAGCAGTACAATGGAAATAAATCTATTTAACTCCTCTCAAGAGCCCTCAGAAAAGGGCTAGAACCCAGTGGCGATACTTCCCCGAGAGATCATAAGGCCAGGAAACAATTAGTTGTCCCTGGAGGAGAAAGAGAAGGGACATACTTGTGTCCTCCGTCAGTCCTACAAGACCTTATAGGTCTTCAAAAGGGTGTCCCACCGTAAGATTTCTTTGTATCAAGTGGTAAGATTTGAGCAATATAGTCATCATAAATACAGCAAAACCAAGTCTCCCAAGACTCGCCTTATTTGTTTTACTCTTATGTGGTCTACAGTAATATGGCAGGGACTTCTTGGAAAAGAAACATCATACAAACCAGAAAAAAATCTACATCCCAGTAACAGTGATTAATTCTAAGCATCAAATATTTTTTTCCACATACAGAGTTAACATTAAAGTTAATGGGAATGCAGTTTGTAAAGCCTCCAATCAAGAGCTATTATACTTTACACATTGTCTATACTTTGCCACACTATTTTGCCTGGTCAACAGATGGAGACCTTACCGCCTTACTTCCACTCATTATATACCAGGTCCAAGCCATGGGAGTAGAGTCAGTTTTACAAACCATTACAGCTGTATCTCTTTCATAAGTGATTAGTTTCTCTCTTGCTTCAATTTTCGGTACTAAGAACAAGAAGGAAAAATTCATCAAGTAAGAGGTACAGGTTTGAATTAGTATTACGAAAAGAATATATTCAGTTATGTATTTATAATAGTCTATTCACTCCTCTTTCTCTTAAACACAGATGATTCTATAATTCATGACATGATGTAAATGAGGAGTCATTTCATGCTGATATTTCATATACAGAATTTGTAAAGAAGACTACAGGAAACCTTTTCTCAGTTGCTGTGCGATCTCTGCTGTGCCAATTAATACCAAACACCAAGTGATAATCAGATTGTGATTTCTACCCTTGTCCATTTCCTCCTTACCTTCCCTGACAGCTGTAAGCTTCATGCTTCAGTTTTAGTACACTAGAAACAAACACAGAATTTTCCTGCAATTTCACTCAATCTATAACAACTGACAGAAGTCTATTCCAGCCACAATGCAACTAACATAATGGTATCTGGCAAGCTGTGTATGCAGAGAACTTTTCTAAAATTAAGACAAAACTGTGAATTGAAGATTTGTAGTTACAAATAATTACTGAGCTGAAGCAATGACTTTTTGATGCATGACAATAAATAGGATTTTTTACCTTATCTTGCTGAGGACAGAATACAGCCAACAAGAAACAAGACATCAGTTTAACTTCAGAGCTACTTGCCCAAACCATTTTAACAAGCTTTCAAAAGCCCAAAAAGGCTGTTGAATGTATTGAGGCTATCCAACAGATACTGTCAGTGCTTTGTGATTACATCATGCTAAAGTATGTATTTCCCCTCCCCTCTCCTTTCGTTCTTTATTAGGATGTTCACCAACATGTTTTCCTCAGAACCAATTACTTTTAAATTTTTTTTTAAAGTTTCATTGCTCTACTTGGTACCTGCAGATCCAGTAAATACTTTAAATTATACTGATCACACTAAACAGGCCAAGTACTTGCTTTCAGCAGTTATGATGAACTTGATACAAACTAAGATTGTTCTTGGTCCCTCTCTTCTTGACTAGCCGAGCACAAACTATTTTTCCAAAAAACGCTGACTTCTTGTGTATTCAAAGTTAAGAGTTTCCAGTCCAGAAACATAAACCCAATTTGTTAATAAGCACAATTGCTTTCAGCCTCATTTGCTGCACAATATATCAATCCAGCCTCATTACTAATGAAGTCTCACTCCATGTGTATGTATTATCATTGAACACTACCCATAAGAATACTGGCAGAGTATGTTCACTGTTATGAGTAAAAGGGACAACCTCACTAATAACTGCTGCCACCTCCCCTGCAGTTTAGAGAAGAAAAAGACAAAAGAAGGTTGGGGTAAATAAATAAAAAAAAAAAAGGAACAAGAGGAAAAAAAAACCACATATACTACTCAGCACAACAAGCTTATGTGATAGGCAAAAAGATTTAGCCATGCTGATCAGTGGCAAAGCACAGCTATAGGTATACCAGCAATACATGTGAGCACATTAGCCATGATTAAGGATTTGAATATCCACCATGGATCCACCCATGCTTATGGATCGCTGAACAAAGGGCAAACACAAATAAGTCTATTCTACCCTTTCACAAGCTTGCAACACTTCTCAACACTTTAAAATACACATGGATGTTCTCTGTGTTCAATAATTTGAACTTCCTCTAAATACCTCATTGTTGTCTGGAGACATGAATAAAAACTTAACTTCCCAAAATCTGCAGGGTTACATCAGGCCAGGAAGCAGGGGGGAAAGGAGAGGTAACACATTCAGTAATGCCAAACTGCCTAGTGAAAGAGCTATCGCAGTTAGTTACAGCAGTGATGACTTTAGCCACTGAGCTTACACCAACACATTACTCATCTTTCAGTCTGAGAATTGTTCTCCCTGCATTATTGACTGGAAGATTCAAGGACTTCTCTCTCCCATTTCCTTCACTCTTGCATTAATCATAGAAAGTGTCAAGCCGGTACTTTTTATGGCATCAGAAGTGGTGGCATTCAACAATTGTGAAGCAATTCTCCCATCTTCTTATAATAAATCAACCAGTCCTATGCACTGCTCTGGAAAAGATGACTTCTGTATTGAGTCATTGCTGCCCTTACTGAAATAGGTATTGCATACTTTCCAAAAAAAAAAAAAAAAAAAGGCCTCCTTGGACTTTTTTTTTCATCAAAACAAATATGGTTAGCTATTCAACTAAACCTCATCCACATGCTGACAGGAAAAATACATAATCGTTTTCACAGATTAAAAGGCTTGAATAAACTACAATTTTGTCTTCATTCAGTATTGCAAGCTAGTCTCCCCTGGCTGGAAGTCTGAAACCAGGCATCAACATTAAAGATTTGAACACACATGAGATTTGCTGAAGTCATATTACCAGATGGCCCACTGAACAAAGACAGCTTGCAACACTGAGAATTAGAAAACCCTGCTAGTTTTAATTAGGTAAAGATTGGGGTTTCTCAGAGTCTGTGGTCAGAGAAAAACTCTCATATCCGAGCCTGTAGATCCTTCACAGATTAAATGCTTCCCTTGCTCTTTGCAAAACTTGGATAGTGGGAACAGAGAAGGGAATAACTCTCTCTTGAGAGTTATTCATCATAACAGCAGCTTGTATTAGGTTCCTTTCCACACATCTTCCACTCACCTAGTAGTGTCAGGGGTAACATTACTGGAGAAGAGAACAGAAGAGCGAGCACTCATACTGCCCAAATGAAGCACCTAATTGTTCATATAAGTGCTATTCTTACAAAAAATAAAAGATGCACTAAAGCAGCAATTTACTGTTTCAGAAACATAACTGAAATTTTTAAAATACCTGCCTCTATTCTACCAATCTTTACTTCACATTTAACACCACACCTCAGACCAAACTTTCAAGTTACTGGCTCTGCTCTTTGAAGAATTTATCTGAGAGATATCCTTTATTCCCATCCCCTTGGAAAGTGAAGACTATTCATTCAAGCTCTAGGGATGGAGAGGTAAAGGATCAGTTACTCATTAAGGGAAAAAAAGCAGACCTGTATGTTCTTTTGGTTGTCAGAAATTTTTTTAAAAAATGTTTTTAGTTTTTGTCTTCCTTCCATGCTAGAGAAGTGACTTTGAAAATAATTCTCACTTAGCTTAACCTTATTAGTCACTACTTATCAAATTAAGTCACAATTTCCATACTACTCAGAAGCCATATTAATATAGGTTTGCGGTGCTCAGGTGAAGCAAAAATTTAAAATCAATATAAATTTATTAAATACAGTTACCGTGTAAATGAAATGTAGCGCTGATTTCTTCTTCACCTTTCAGAATACAACTGTAACTTCCCATCTTACTGCTATCCGCAAGCACCAATCTTAAAAAAAAAAAAAATTCACTCATGTGCTTTTTGCATGTATTTTCTTTTGTCCTACAACTATCAGAGACTGCTAATTAGCATTCTAAAGAAAACAGTAAGGATTGGTAGCATAGAACATACATCACTGAAAGACTAGGATTCAGGTTTAGTGCAGTGCAGAAACAGTATGACATTTTTAAGAAAAGAGAAGACCACAACCACACTTGAGAACATAAAAATCACTTTCACTCTTCATGGTCATAGAAGGCCAAAACATCTTTAAGCAGTATGATCTATAAGCTACCAAATCAGAATCAGGCTCACCATGTCAACTACTTAGCATATCCTATGTAGGACTTTAGGAAGAACAAACCATGGAAGTAATCTCCTCTGAAGCCAGTTAGTTCAACACAAAAAAGGAGTTTTGAAGAACTTCCACCTAATAGTGTCCAGCTTCTTCTCCACTGGCAAACTATAGGTTTCACTGGCACTTTGAAAAAGACCTGCATGGCTGTGCTTGAATATATGAAATATCATAAAGTGACATTGTCATGATATTTTCTATCATAGAAATTTTATGAAAGTATTATTGCTGTTAAGAAACCTAAGCTATATAGAAATGGAGACCACCTGGTTAAAAATGTGTAAACAGCCTAATTTTATAGAACAACAGTAAACTGCATTACTTGTAGAAAGGTTTCTATAACATCTGAGTTTCTGTAGAGGTTTGAAAGAGTTAAGAAAGCCTTCAAAACATCTTTAATGTAATGATGACTTCTGTTTTGCTAATTATGAATGAAAGAATCTGGCCATTGATGCTTTTCAGACTTCTGCAAAGCAGCAATGAGGTGGAAAAAACAAATGTTAAAAGAGAAATTGCTAAAATACCTCAACCTCAGACTGATATCACTACTGCACTTACTGGACAGAACTAGTCAACTTCAAAGAACTGTGTCCTTATTTATGTTGTTTTCTTTCATTATGTTCTTTTTTTTGGTTGTTTTTTTTTTTTTTTTCCCCAGCACTAGAGGAAGAACAGGAGCTCCTCCTCCAGACTTGAGGTGCCTACACCCTTTCTTTTCTTGCATCTTCAATATGATTATCTTTGCATTTGGCTCTTTTGCAATATATACACGACTGACATTGGGCATTTTATACACATATGATAACCCTTTAGAGCCTGCAGTTACACTGTCAAGAATGTCACTTACTTGATGCTCCAGCTGTTCTCAGTTTTACTGGTGTGACTGATTGTCTCATTTCCCCTTTTCCAAGTCACTTGAGGCCTTTTCAAACGAGAATTTGGATCTAATTTACATGACAGTTCAACTGTAGTTGTATTAGCCAAACTGATATTTCTTTCCAGTAAAGTACTAGGAGGACCTAGAAGAAGTTTAAAAATTTTTAATGAAAAAAACCCCATATTTCATGCTGGGGGAAAGAAGAGATTGGAAGACTGGGTTTACATGTGCAGGATTACAGTTGAATACAGAGCACTACTCATACTTTACAGGGTAAAAAAAACCCCCTGCAATATAGCTCAGTAATGTTCTTAAGCCACATTATGACACAAATTCATTACAAATATAACACACTCCATTTTGTAGGTAAACTTCCTAGTTTACCTATAAAGGGGTCTAATATAGAAATACAGATAATGATTTCACTGAAAGCAAAGTAAATTCATGTGTTGACATGATTTAATCCCAACAAAAAATATTAAGTACATAGTAAGTATATATAAAGTGATACTAATGTCAAGAAGAGTAAGCCACAAATATCTATAACCCTCTGGATTTTAGACAGTTGCAGATTTTTACGATACTGAGAGCACAGCCATATCCTAATTCTAGGGAAGTTGTTGATAAAATCCATAGCCCTAACACTGCTGGATCACAGTTGGATCTGGTCTTTCACACTACAGATACTCCAGCTGAAATCAAATCATCTTCAAACCAATCTATGGCTGCCTTTGCCTTCCTGACAAGGCAGCAGAATTACAATGTGAAAACATTCCAATACAGTAGAGAAACATGATAGGTTTTTGCTTTTAACAAGGTTCACACATATCCAAAAAGTAGACTTTTAACAGCAAGTATCTTCTGACCCACAGAATGGCCTTTTATAAGAAAACACATTGGACATTGTACCTGTTAGCAATGACATTTTATTCCATAATTGGCCTTTTCTTTCATGCCTTCTAGATAGAAGTGTGGTTAGTCCATCTGAATTCTCTATGAAAATTTATTCCCAAGCATCACCCCAATCCTAGACCTACCATGCAGGACTTGATGGTCAAGAAAGTGCAGCTGTATTTCACAGTTTGCATTCTTTCCAAGACAAAAGGAAGCTTTAAGATACAGCTCACTGTCTTAGTAATGCAAGTCATACGTAGGCAACAGTAAGGCCTGGATGAAGTAGAAGCACCAGATACTTCCCACTACGGAATAAGTGAACTTGACTGCATCTGGCAGAGAAATTTATAACCTGAAGAACAGCATGTCCAGAACTTCAAGTCCTAGTCAAAATATTTCAGATCTGTTGAACTGGAGATAAACTTAGAAGTTTATCACACCTTAGCCATTCATAGCAGAGCAAAGTCAGTTATTGAAACATTTATTAGAGCAATTACAAAACAAATGAATCAAACATAATTGTTTGTTGAGGTAGTTTATGATCAAATTTTACAAATGGAATTGGTTTCCCAGTAGAAAAAGTCTTACAGTTGATTACACTGGCTAAAATAGAATCTGTACCTTTTGAGATTATTTTAAAGCAACCCTTTAAATTAACAGAACAAGGAAACGCTATGATATTGAAGATTAACCACTATTAAGACTGACATCTTGAGCAACTCTGTACCAAGAGTGCACACACCGTAACAGGAAACAGACACTACCTTAAGTTTCCTGCCAGAAGAAAATACAGCATAAATGCTGCACAATTGTATTCCTTAAATATCATGCCAACCCTTTGCAAACCTTTGAGATTTCACCTTTTCCAGTTGTCCAAGAAATTAATTATAAAATATTATTTGGCAACTGGGAACTTCACATCTTCTTTAGGAATGGGTTTAATCTTACCTTTTCTCCATGCTTTAACTCCTGTAATGCTGCTAAGTTAACACCTGCACCCTAGCTTATATGGTCTCTCTGAGTGGATTCACTGGTGCAAAAGAATTGTTGCTTCAATTGATTTGGAGGAAGAGATAGCTATTAATTGTTTTTACTTGCAGTTTTAATAAAGAATGCAATACTCTACTGCAAAATAGTTGTTAGAACACAATAGTCAATGGTAACATAAACTTACTTTTATTCTTTTACTGAGCTCATCATGTGCTCACTCTTGAGTATCTGCACTCCTATAGCTCACATGAAAGACTGTGTGTAAGCACAGGCACTGGCTATAAAATAATGCAAGACAAAAAATAACATACTCACCAGGTAGGAGTATCTCAGACTGCACAAAAGAGCCATTAGACTGGTGCTCCTTGCTTGGCTGCTTGAGATCTTGTGTGGTAAGATCTGGACCTAACAAGGTTTGGGGCAAAGCAAAGTAACATATTATCCTATATAAGTAATCACACAGCAGCATGTCAGTAAGGCAGTGCAATCATTACTTACAGCAATCACAGGGGGCGAGGGGGGAATAACCTTGCCAAATGCTGAGTACTAAAGAGATCCTATTTTATACCTTGCGTGTTAACAGTCAGAATCTTGAAGCAGCAGTATTGTGGGGTTGCTGTTATACCACTTATGCTATGCTAGAAGATGGTTTCCAGCTTTAATGCTCTGACAGTGAATGTCAGTACTCTAGAAATGTCATCACTGTTTCACAGCCTGATTCAAAAAGTCACCTATAGCTTACAGATAGATACTAGAACCATACAGGACTACATCCGTGTTTAAATAGTTCCTGAAAAACAGTAAGCTTTAGAAAAACAAAGAAACAGAGGGACAGAACACTGCCATTCCCAAAGCCACTACTACTTTATCCTACAGCCAGGAAGTCTAGGCAAGAACGCCACTGGCACATGCGAGCCACTGGCACATGCGAGCCACTGGCACATGCGAGCCACTGGCACATGCGAGCCACTGGCACATGCGAGCCACTGGCACATGCGAGCCACTGGCACATGCGAGCCACTGGCACATGCGAGCCACTGGCACATAGTCAGAGATCCTCACTGCTCCACAAAACTTCTGTTGTCCTATCCAGGAAATGTGCTTCCACACATGCTTTTGGAAGAATATCACATGAAGAATATCAGTATCAGTCATCATCTATGTGACTAAAAACTACTCCTTTTGTAAGGAAAATATACATTTAAAAGGTTTACTATAGTCTGCAAAATCCTTTTACAAAAGGGCAATGGATCATATACTCTTCAGAGAGATCCTTTATAAAGCCCTACAAAGCTTGATACAGAAACTGTAAGCACAGTCTGTTCCCACCACTTGTTCATATACTTGGTGCATTTCAAGAACAGACAAAAGCAAATTAAAAAACTACAGATTAAATTAAATTAATAAACTCCAACAGATGTAGACAACTACAATAACCTTCTTTTAATTTAGTGATGAAACAAAAGAAATAGATTTCCCCCACTCCCACTAGGCACACTAATCATTCTAAGCTGCATCTTACATGCTTGAAAATAATTTGTCAGATATTTCATAACGCATTGCAGAAATACATGAACAGTAATTACTGCCTAATCATACAGCATGAAAATTATTCTGGATTCTGTAGAAGGAAAGGGGCTTCATAATCTCTTCTGTCCATGGATAGAAAAGATGCCTACTCACAACTGAGAAAATAAGAGTAATTGGGCTGCAGCTTTAGTCTTCTTGCTGAGGGAAGCACGGGGTGGCAGAGTTGATCGCTGTGCAATAGAAATAGTACCTCTGAAAGCCTAGATCTCCTCATAATTACTCCTTCTCCCTTCCTGAATAAAATAAGGAACTTTCAGCTAAAGTTCTTAAACACATGCCTCTCAGCTCAGTGCTGACAGTGGTTCCTGCTAATAGTTTGCATCTAAAGGCATAAGCAGAGGTACCACACGGCTTTCAAGTTGTTGGGTAATTTCAGAAGGCATCATGTCAGCTCATAGCACAAGGAATGCTGTGCAATAGGCACTCAAACCTTTTGCCTGGCTGTTCCATCTGCACTTTCATACCTTCCATCAAGTTTCAACCAATGTAAGTAAAAATAAACCTATATACTAAGGTGGTTGATATGAAAGAATAGGGCATGTTGTTAACAGTAGATTGTTGTCAATCTCACCTAGCAGTCCAAAATGACTGTTCAAGCAAAGGAATCAAAGCTGTCCCTAGCACTAGTCGCTAAGTCCTGCTGCTCTAGCCAAGAACACAAGCAAGCCTTGGTTTCTGCCCAATGGAGAAAAAAACTAGTCCAGTGTTTACCCGTGAATCAACATATAAAGGCTGAAAGAGTTCTGGCAAACTTTAGCCTGTTTGTGTGCACAAACACTGACAACATGCCAAGGCATGTTGGATCACCTGAGTTTCTGTCAGTATACTACATGCATCACCTGGTTTGTTATTAAAATCCCTCATGATATGTTCAGAAGGCACCAATGCCAGTTCATATGGTAGCTGTTACCCATCCACAAAAAACTAAACAACCTTTAAAGTATCTTGCACTCCAACAGGATTTTCATACCATTTATCCTCAACTCACATAGCAAATGAAAATAGACAGGTGAGGTCGTATTATATGAAATACTTCCTGTATCTTAGCTTGTACGTCCATTTGTGTTCATGTATGTAGAAGTTACTGAATCTATTAGCTATTGCACTCATAGATCTCACAGAGCTACAAAGCTCTGAAGATGAACAGAAGATAAATAGCATTATCTCAAAAAAAAAAAAAAAAACAAAAAAAAAAAAAACAAAAAAAAAACCCCAAAAACCAAACCAGAACTGCAGAGGGAGCAACTTGTCATAACTTGATTGAGTTTATGTACAAATATAACTTGCCCCTGTTTTATTTGCACAAATCAACATGAGTTTTGGTACACTGGTAAAATCCTTCTTCTCTGATCTTTAGAGAGAAATAAGAGGTAGATTAATTTCTTCTCCTGCCTGGAACTTATTTCTCTGCTCCCTGTCAAAACCACAGTTAAGGGCCATAATACAGCAAATAAAAGTAAAAGGAACAATAGATGTTTTGACACAGCTGTAATTAATAGAACAGATGGATGAAGCTAGCAGATACAGTGATGCAAGAGCATTATTACACCTTTTACCAACACAAGACCATAAGAAGCCCTCATATGAAAAATTATCAGGTCTAAGTGGTAGAACACTCCTGCAATGGTACTAATTTGGGCATTGTCCAACCTCCAGGGTCAAAACCTGCTTTAATGGCATATATGCATAAGGACAACAGGTCACACAACTGGCAGCTGGATAGCTTTTTCCAATACTACAAATACTTAATAACACTCAATCTCTTAAAGCAGTGTCTTTAAAAGGCCTAGATGATACTATCTACTCTTGTTTCTTCTGAAAAGTGACAATATTTTAAAAGACTTGAGCATGAAACATGCTACATAATAAAAAAGTATCACTAGGAAAAAGTACTGTAAGTTTAGGTGTACTGAAATAAAACAATTACCAGATGATTCATTAAGTCCAGCTTGCATCTTAGTCAAGGAGTTCACCTGAGACTGATTGGTATCTTGTGTTGTCATAACTGGATCTAAAAAAAAGTTTAAAGACATTTTGTTCGAGTTAGCAGCTAGTTCATGAAAACGATTCAAGCAGAAGCTCCTCACCTCAGCATTCCTCCTCCATTTCTTCCCGAGTTCTGAGCATATACATGGAAAAACACACAAGAAGTGTTTTTCAGTAGTTCTTTAGCTCACTTTAGGCAAGAAAATACTAAAGAACAGAGGCAGTATTAATTTCATCTCTAATTTCTGTATACATCTCTTTTCCTGTAGTTAGCCTATAGTCAAGCAAAGCCATTATTTGGAAATATTACAGTAGACTTTATGAACACTGTACTCCTGACTTCTTCTTGGGCTTAGACAACCACTAACTCTAGCTGACTATTTTTAACATGGATTATCAGAACTGCTAACAGAATAAGGATTTCATTACAACCTTAAAACTCTAGTGTGATCCAGTGAACAAACCTCATTCCTCCTATTAGCACCTTAGTAAGCAAAACGAGATATCTGTATCAAACACGAACTTCAACATATAATACTAATGATGATTTCCATTTTCCTTATCACCACAGCAAATCTGATCCTCCTCCTATAACAGGTTTTTTTCATCAGCAACATAAGACTCTAGGATTTTGCTTTATGTTCTTGACTGGAGAAAGAGCAGGGGAAGAAGATGACTTGCTTACTTTAAGTCTGTGTAATTCTTCTACTAAGAATTCAAGGTAAGTAGATGTTTTAGAAGAATAGAGAGGTTTGTTCCTTCCTTTGTTTTCACATTTGGGTGGCAGAGCTACTTAGCACAAAAAACCCCAACCTGTAAACAGAGTCCGTAAAAAGGGAGTGAGTGAGTTCTCTACTCCTAGGTCCCTGGTTTCTTCAGGAGCAGAAGCTGGGATGGGTTGCTTATCCTAAATCAGTCAACTACTTTAGGCAACCCCAACAGTAACCAAACAAAGAAGCAAGCTCTGAACAACAGTGCTGTGATGTGTTAGAAACTACCCTTAGCTCAACCCAGAATAAAAGCAATGGTTTAAATTTTTCCAAAACAATTATCTAAGTTAAACAACTAAGAATAAAATAGCAGAAAAATAATTATTTTCTACAAGCTATGTATCTCAAACAAAAATTTAATAGGGCTTTTGTGATATCTATCTGACCAGCTGCAGAAGTCTATGTAACTCAGCTCTCCGGAACTCAGTCATTGTGTACTTAGTACTCACTCTGGTTACTTACACTGCAAGCACTTCTTTTGGTTAAAGAACCCTCACATCTCCAAAACACAGTGTTGATGGACTTTACCGGAATACAGTTTTCAGTTCTTCTCCCTCCAAGTAAGCATGAACCTCCCTTTGCTGCAGCTCTGCAAACAGTCCCTATGCTTGACTAGCTTTATACACATCTGGTTGATAACCACTGAAAGACTAAAATACTTTTCCTTACATCTAAGTCATCACGGAAATCACAGTATGAAGCCTCCCTACCTCATTCATATAGCTATAAAAACATTTAATACAAGTCTGAAAAACCACAGCCTTACTCTATACAGTTAAAAGGTACTAAAGCTGCTGGCTTATTTCTGGTAAAACCATAACCAACATCCATCACCTTAAGAAGATGGCAGATTTGTGGAATTTTGGAAACAAAAATACAGTATTGTTGTTTGATTTGTTTGGGGTTTTTTTTCTGTAAGAGCATATAATTTCACCAATGGCTTTATATATAAACTTAGAATTGCTTCAGCTATCATCAGATTACAATTTTTTGGCAGCAACAGACTTCAGAAAAAAAAACCACCTTATGGCAAGTTAGCCACATGGTGACTTACATGTTCCTAAAAATATCAGGCAATCTACAGTCACAAAACTTCTCAATGAGGTAAGCTCAACGAAGTTTTGCATGTGTACAGAAATACACATGCATATTTTAGACTATTTAAGAACTACAAAGCAAGTTTTCCCCTGCACATATAAATATGTATTTTAAACAAGCCTTAAGAACTGCCAAGTACGTTTCCTCTCACATTACGTGAGACCACTACAAATTTTACAAAAATTACCATCACACGGGAAAAGTACTGCTCCTCTCAGTATTACGGACGCAGGCACAAACATATAACTATTTATATATCGTACACTGAAAATGCAACTGAGCTACTGATGGTTAATTCAACTCCCAGCCATGGTGTTCACCAACATGTTGTGACAGAACTTCCAGCCTTGGCAAGACCTGTTCTAGAAAGCTCATCTTGCTTTCTAGACAAACATCAGCTATTTTGTAGTTCCTCCTGATATCATTCCATTCTACTCTGCAGTGCCTCCCAAAGCAGGGTTTAACAGCAGAAATCCATTAATTTAAGAAATAAACTCCTATTTCCTGAGTAGTGCCTGGCCCAGTACTAAACTGCTGAAAACTACTATGAGAAGAACAGGACCCGGAAAGCTCAAGCCCCTCATCCTTTGTGGATTTTAAACGCCACTTTTAAAACCTCAATATTAAATCCCAAGGAGCATTCTTCACAACCTGCTAGGCATACTGATATTTTAGCATTGTAATCTATCAGGTCGTTCGTCTTTGGCTTTTACTCCAGGATTTAAACGTTTTACTTGGTAAGGACAGGGCAGCAATAGAACACTAAGCCTCAGCCCCCCAGTCCTGCACCTGTGACTTAGAAAACCCTCCCGTTTCTGAAACAGGCAGTGCTGAGGCTACAGGACCGCACAGAGCAGATGGGCCGCCACCAGCCACGCCGATGCGGGCGGACAGCGGTGAGGGGATTGATTCCCCGCTGCCCTAAGTGAGGCCTGAGCGCTGAGGGAGGCAGGGGCGCCGGGGAGGGTCAGGGCCCCTGAGGAGAAGAAACGGCTCTGCCATTTCCATCAGCAGGGCCGAACACCAGCCGGCCGGCCACCGCTGTGCTCCCCCGGGAGCCGGGGGGATGCTGCGGGGCAGGGAGGACCTTTGCTCCCAGGCCGGGTCCCGGCCCCCCTCGCACCAGCCCGCTCGACTGTAAAGGCGGACGGGACCCGGCCCGCGGCACAAGGGAGCTTTTACATTTACCTGCGGGGCTCCCGCCCGAGAAACTGATGCAGAGCAGCAGCAGCAGCGACAGCAGGCGCCCCAGGCGCCTCCCGGCGAAGGTGGCAGGCATGATGCCCCAGCCGCTCTCCCCTGGCTCGGCCCGGCTCGGCCCCACAACCCTGGGCTGTGCCGGCTCAGAAAGCCTCGAGCGCACCGAAGCGGCTCTGCGGCAGAGCTGGCTAGTACCGCAGCGACAGGGGTTAAAAGCCGATGGAAAGCAGCCCCAACTCCACCTATGCAAGGAAAACGACAAGCAAAAACAAACGGCCCGGCAACCACCCCTTGCTCGGCCGACCCCCTCTAGGCAAAAGGACCAGCCCCGGGGTGGGCTCGCCGCCCTTTATGTGGCGGAGGAAGGGCGGGGGCGCGCCCCAGTGGCTAATTGGAGCCGAGCCCTGCGCCTGAGCCTCCTGGGAGACCCTCCCGGGGCAGGCAGGGAGGCTGAGAGGGCAGGCAGGGAGGCTGAGAGGGCAGGCAGGGAGGCTGAGAGGGCAGGCAGGGAGGCTGAGAGGGCAGGCAGGGAGGCTGAGAGGGCAGGCAGGGAGGCTGAGAGGGCAGGCAGGGAGGCTGAGAGGGCAGGCAGGGAGGCTGAGAGGGCAGGCAGGGAGGCTGAGAGGGCAGGCAGGGAGGCTGAGAGGGCAGGCAGGGAGGCTGAGAGGGCAGGCAGGGAGGCTGAGAGGGCAGGCAGGGAGGCTGAGAGGGCAGGCAGGGAGGCTGAGAGGGCAGGCAGGAAGGCTGATGTTTGTGCCAGAGGGCCGTGGCTGCAGGACCAGCGCGGCTGCAGCGGTGCTCGGCGGCAGCCGGCGCTGGCATGTCTTGCCCGGGGCAGAGCTAGGTTGTCCCTCCCCTTTGGCCGGTGCTCTTCTGGACAGCCTGGCTTCGAGGGTCAGTGGCTCTAGGGCAGCTGGGTTATACTGTATGGGAACTGCGGCTTTTTCACATCTCTATTTCTAAATCCCCCAGCTTGTACAACAGTGCCCAGGGAGCACCATTTCTAGCAAAAGCTTCTTAGGTCTTTGATTATGGCTTGGTGCAATTGCTTACTCTCTTTTATTCTGTAGTTACCTGGTAAATGTACTCATATATATGTGTACGTGCATTTCTTATTGTTCCTTGGTAAATAACTGAATTCTCACTGTATAATGTGAAATCTGGCAAAGTGGCATTCTCCGAAAGAGAAACTTTGTGATGGGATACTTACTGCTTATTCCTTCTCGTCAGAACAGTTCCTTCAGCTAATGAAAAGGTTGAACTTTCTAGAAGCTCTATGTCAATGATGCAAAAAGGTCGCTGCAAATAAGCCTTTAGGTCTGATCTTAGGTCTGGTGCTGGCAGAGCCATAGGAGTTTATGTAGAACAAATGCCCTGTGCATTGATTTTCCAGCATTGCACATGTTCATGCTGGGTTCCATATTCTTCAATACCAGCACAAGGTCCTTCAGAATAAAATTTTCATTTGTAAAAACTCCCAGTTTATACAACTAACGGCAAAAGACTAGGAACAGGATTGTTTCACTAAGCCCTTGCTGTGTGTTACAGGAGGACTCAGGATGCAATGTGCTGTAAGGAGATAATGAACCCCCAGTGTTTTGTTAATCTTCCAGCCTGCTAAAATTGCACAGAATGATAGGATTCAGGGAAAGAATCAAATTCAGATAAAGCTTTTTAGGAATGGTAGATATCTTCAGCTTTTAATGGGAAAAAAGTGGCTGGCTTTTTAATGGGAAAAAAGCTGTTTTATTTGAACCAGTTAGGCCTGAAGAGATTTATCTCAGGGTGATGGGAGAAGAGAAGAGGGCAAAGGAGAAAAAAGCAGAAGGGAGGAAAGGGAGGGGAGGAGATGAGAGGGAGAGGAGAAACTGTCAAATGCCCTTAGATAGGAAGGGACTGATTTGTAGTTCCAGTTAGCTCTCCCTGAAATGGGTAAGAAGAAAACCTTACATTCACCTGATTTAGCAGTTTGCTGTGCAGCACCTCTTGGTGAGAGTTTTTGTCCACCTAGGATCCACATGGACAGATGGAGACAATTTGGTTTTAGTGAGTTGATGTCATGTCCTGTATATGACTGGCTTTTATCTTTCATACCAAGTTATCTTTGATGAGCAGTCTGAAGACATAATGAATTCCTTCACAGAATAACATCTCAACTCTTCTTCAGGACTTTTCATCTGCTAATAGTATATCCCACACTTAATGCTGAATTGGAAGGAAACAAATATTAAACTACTTCTGAGGGAGCTGTTTTTTACTATACTCATGGTACAAGATACAGAAGCCACAAAGCAGCTGAAGGGGGAAAGGCAAAGAGGAAGCAGAATTTAGAGGAACCGGTCAAGCAAACCTTACAGACCTTTAAGGGTTTCAGTGCTCCAGAGTTTGCCATACCATAACAATATGCTAGTGTTAGGTTATTCCCCAAGTACTATGGCTGGATTGGGTAGATCATTAAAAGTGAGATATTTCAGAAATTATAAAGTTAGTGATAATAATGGTAAAGTAGAATACTGGGGATATTAAAAAAAAAATCAGCTGTCATTTTTTTTTTTGCATTTGGAAACACTGGTGATTAGTTTGAATTTTCTATTTAAATTGTACATACTAAGATTAATCTGCTCCACTTATTAACATCCACCATATTTTCCTCTTCTCTCTTGAGCTAATTCTTTTCTCTCACTTCCACATAGAAACTTTGACTTATTCTCACATGGTAATTACTTGGCAGTTGTGACAGTTGTTTTGGAACAAGGACTCATGTTGAACCATACTCTGGCTTATAAGAAAACTTACATGTAATAAAACCTCTCATACTGGGAAATTGCTGGTTTATTCAGCTGGAAGCTCTTTGCCAAAATTTTTCATAACAAAGTGAAAGTAAATGAAACTCTGAAAATTGATGTGATATGCGGAAGAAAAATCTGGATGGTAATTTGTACGTTTATATCTCCTTTTCACTAACAACAAAGTTTTGTGTTCTCAAAGCATAGTCTTTAGTATTCATTTATGATACTAATTAATAATTAATGTTAATAATTCAAACAATAAAATAATCAAAGGACATATGTGATCCAGCAGTTTCCTTGTCTGGAGGTGTACTTTTTATGAAAGCTACTCTAATTCTAAAAAGGTAATTAAAATGTACGGGAGAAGAATTGAGAAAAAGAAGCAAACAGTCAAAAGGGCCTGGAAACCTTTTGAGGTGGAAGTTTATATATATTTCATGGATAGTGCATAACAACTTTCAATATGTGAAGCTGAATCATCAGACTTACTAGGTTCTAGATAGATTTTTGTAACTTTTAAGGACTTTAGGAGGAGACTATTTTTATGGGTATGAAATTTTTAATTGTAAAAACAGGAAAACAAATACTGGTAAATCAGACTCACAATTTAGAATTACTTAAGAAATAAGTCTTGCAAACTGTCCACAAGATAGTTTTGCAAGACCAGGAGATAATATGTTACAAATCTGTGGACCACTAGTCAAAAAGATGTGCCTCAAGAGATGTTATGCAACACCTCCACGTTACCCCCATTCTGTGGTACCAGATTATAATAAATTTTTAAAAAACAATGCAGAATTCACGTGTTTCTGAAAGCCAAGGAAATATACTAAATGCCTGTACAAGACTACAAACCAGAATTTTATTTTCTTCTCCAAACATTTATTTTTTGCTTGTTTTCAAAGGATTTAACTAATTGGACCTCTTGGCTGGATTTAAAACTACAGGCCAGATTATGCAGTCTTCATACTCCGCAGTTACCTACTCTACACTGTCTGCATCCTGCTGAGTGGCTGTAAATCCAAGTATCTCTTTATACTTTCTCAAAGGCAGTTTGCAAGATTAGGCTTATAATCTTTATTAGGAATTCTGCCATTTATCAAATGTTTAATGTATTTGAAACAAAAACTGGGGCTGTAATGCTTTAGGAACAAATATTTTGAAAATCTTAGGTTGCTTCCAGTATCAATTACTGAGCTTGTTTATACTGATCATATAAAATCATCAACTGTTAATGTGAAGGTTTGCAGATTATGCAGTATGACTCTGCTCAGAAAAGGCTTTGTTCACATGGCAAACACAACATCATAAGGAACTGGTATCCAAAAATTCAGCCAAGCAAGATTTTTTGGACAGAGTTCTTTCTGCCACTGGCCCCCACTTTCTGATATCTGAACAAAAATGCCATTTTAAGAATAGAAAATTAATGTTAAAAAATAGTGGGTTTTTTTGAAAATGCAGTTTAAATCAAAACCTTATATACAGACAACTAAAAAATTGTCTACAATCTGTTACTTAAGCATAGAATTAAAGTTCAGCGTGATAAGAATGCGGGCTACCTCATCACAAGGTTTGCTTTGCAAGCTGTTGCTTCAAATATGAAGAAAATATTTTAAATGTCTCAAGCAAGACCAGACTTTGAGGGAAGCAGTATTTTTCATTACAGTAAGGTAGCTGCAAAAAGTAAGCCAGCCTCTGATTTGAATACAATTCGAAAACATTTACTCTAAATCGGAATACAACTTGAGAGCAATTACTCTAATTGTAATTATGCTGAGGGCATGCAGTCTCACCTACTGCTTTGATATCAGTAGAAAGATCACCTTTGATAAGTCTGTCTTTTTTATGAATTCTTCATTTTCCTTTCAAACTTTTAAAAATAGCTTCTCTTCTGTGGCAACAATAAAAAAAAATTATGAGAACTCTTGTATACAGTGAACTATATGGAATGGTATACTCCATTCTGCTGCAGTATGTGCTCAGTGATCAGCAGTAAGCTGGAGCACTAAGTTATCTGGTGAACCAGGCCTTGCTTATGTCATTGAAATTGGGCTATTGGGATAATTCATGAGTGAATGCTTTTCTGCATTTTTTGTGGGTATGGTTGCAGAGTGTAGACTTTGTCTAACCCAAATTACCTTTTTTATGGGTTTCCTGGGCTGAGGGGTTTTGCAGTTTGTTTTTTAAGATTTCCACACCCCCCACCCCAAATTCCACTCCCCCCTTCCCTGGTAGTTGACTGAAACAGTTTCTTCAAATTTTTCTTTTTTTTTTTTTTTTTTTTTAATTTGGAAATATGAAATAAGTTAGTAATTCTGAAGATACAACCTGAAGATAAGGCAGCATAAAGTAAGTAGCAAGTAAAAAGTAAAATGGCCTAAACCTTATCAGTTATATTCCTGGTGGAGGGAAGTCATTCAAGTTAAACACCACTCCATCTATTTATGTGGCAGCTTCAGTAAACTTTAGAAAGTCTGAAAAATCCTTTTATTTTCATCACTGTTTTTCCTTTATGTGTTATTTTTAAAAGAAAAAAATGAGGTTCAGTGAAAAAAAGGGGGGAAAACTATCTAACTAAAAAGCATTATTTGTAATTCCAAAATCCCGAGATTTTGAACAGTTTTTATTAGTCTTTTGCTATTTAATTCTTTTCTCTCTTAAATGAAAGCTAAGAGATTTTTTTTTCTTATGACAGGACTTCTGCTGCTAGTGAGTGAGAAGTATGAAGAAAAAGGATTGCAAAAGCCACAAGACAATCTTCAGCACTTTTACTGACTGCAGAGTCGTCAGATGAAACTGAGTAACTGAAGTGTGAGGAACTGTGCTGTCCTTTGATCACATTAAAACTTTGTAGAACGCAGGTAAAATATGTCTCTGTCTTCATTAGTGCAGAGGCAGAGACCTCACTCCACGTGCATTGGGAGTACCTAAGAGTAGAGATTTTGAATGAATGTGAGTATTCACTCTCCTAAAATTTAACAATCCATACACATGTGGGCAGGGCCACACCAAGACAGCACAACTAAATGTATCTTGGAATCTCCATGTCACAGGAATATATCCATGTTTATTGTGCCATACCGTTCCTGTAGAGAAGAGAAAATTCCTGAAGAAATTTCTGAAGAGAAAAGTAAATTTCAGGGTTTACCAGAGTGATAATTCTAATGCAACATTTATGTAACACATATAGAACTATTTAAATATTCGTTGAAATGATGCATACTCAGAACTGAATAGCTTAGTACTTTAATTTAAAAGAAGCGTGTTGGCCCAGAGAGAGGTAGTCTTAGATATTTGTCTTCATGTGTGACAGAAAACACTATTTTAATGCAAACAATCTGCAAACATTTCTAGTTCTTTGCATATGGGAGAGCTGTTTTCCAGTCTGCAAGTATTTTGTTCAGAGAAGTGGAAACATGAGGTAGGAAACAGAGTTCAGATGAAGGAAAGCTATCAGAGCTCTAATAAAGGAAATTACTTGTCTGCTACAATAAGGATGATTATAAGGAAGGCTTTGCATGTGAAAAGTTTGTGGAATACTTATTTATAATAAACTGTTTTCCCTCCTTTGCTTTTTCAGGCTGAATATGCATCATAATCCTACAGTTTCTTTGATGCTTAAAGCAGTCTTCATGCTTTCCTTCTGCATGGGAATCATTTTCATTCAGAGCTGTAAATTACTTCATTAGAAGTATCCAATGAGATCTATGAAAGAGGAGTTATTGAGCTGTGGGACAGTAATCTCATGTATCATTTTAGTCCTATTAAAACATAAATTTTATTTGACACTAGTTATAATACAGCTTTTTCAGCTGAGCTTATGTCACAGCAGAAGAGTTCAAGGATGAACTTCTGATCATGACCTTTTAACAGCAAATTTGCTCTGCAAGGTGTTTCCTCAAAGGGTTCATCAGGGTTATATTACAACTTGGACAATATTTCCAGAGGCAAAACACTTACACATATTTTTAAGTGAAAGTAGCCTAAAGTATATTAGTGTGTAGAGTATGAGTTTCAAAGTGAAAAAGAATAGTCATAAGTAGTTTTTCATTTTAGTTTTTAATTTAACAATTTCAGCAATTGTTAATATACTTCCAAATACTTCTATGCTCAGTAAGCTGTGGGAGGATTATGCAAAGATAACGTCTCCTAATTGAGTTTTACCTTGCAATACAACAATTAATAAAACAACTATTCATGAAGAGAAGAATGTGCACAATCAGTAGTGAAAGATCTACAGACATAATGTAAATTTTTTTAAACAATAACTGAGATCAACTTATCCTGTCTAATCTATGGAATTTATTTTGGGTTTTGTAAACCTCACAAATGCCAGGAAAAAAAATTAAGTATCCTTTTTTTCTTCACTTTTCACCTTCCCCTGTAGCATGTTTTACGTTCTTTTGGTTTTGAGAGTTACTGGAACCATTTGCAAGCTGTACTGTAGAATTTCAATTTCTAATGTAATAATTAGTTTGTTGTAATTATTGGATTTTTATTAATTCAGCCACAAGACAGTTTTTTAGAAGAAAAAATATTTTTGTATGGTTTTTAAATAACTCAGATAAGAAGAATAATAAATTACACCTGACAGTGGTAAGACTTAACATATTGCTAAGGGTTGCATAATTATTTAATGTAAAATTATGTGTCAGATAAAAACGTAAAACAGTCTACCGTGAGGATGTTGGGTCATTCTGACTATTAAGTTTACTTACAGTACTCAGACTAGACACACAGTCATAGTGTTTGCAACAAGTCTGTCAGAAGGAAATGGGATCACTCCATGTGGACCCTATTCCTATGCTTGACAACATTTAATGTGTTTGTTCTTACATCAGCCTTGTGGGTAGTGTTAAGTACAGTGAGACACAAAGTGGCTCACTTGAGATAACCCAGGAAAAGGTTTACAGTTGACTGTAATTCAGCTTTTTCTGCCCTGTGCCAGGTTCTTTTTGATTCTCAGAATAAAGCTGAGTAGATAGAAAAGGGTACTTGGGATGCACTGAAGAAATCAGAAGCATTCCCTCCTGACCTTTATTCGTCTTTCTTTCAGGAGAGAGCAAACCATGCCCTTTGTACAGACAGCGTGTTTGGACTTGGCTTGGGAACAATTTGAGCTGCAGTCTCTAGCACACAGTGCAGATTGCAGGTGAGCATTGGAGACAGCAGACAGCTGTGTGAACACAGTCATTTTGATGCAAACAATTGTTTGAGCACTTCTACACACTGGCATTATGTTAGAAATTAGATTCCAAGTATGAGTGACCTGAAAAACTGCAGTTCAACAGTTTCATTATTCTCTAGGACTTCTGCAAGGTTTTTGATTTGGTTTTAGATTTTTAGGGCTTGATGAACAGGTCTCTTGAATCCACAGCTAGTGTATCAACTAGGAAAACCACTTTTTTCAAGCCAAACCTTCTTACAGATGTGTCTTTTTTTCTAGGTTTACAGATAAATCCTGTTCAGCTTTACTGTAAAAGTGGTGTGCTCACTGCTACATTTGAACCTCCTGGAATTTTCAAACTGGAAATAAAAGTTCAGGTACAGTTTCTTATTGGTACATACTTTTTTTAAACACACTTGAAAGTTTCATTAAATTATTCCAAGCTGCTCATAAAGTTGTAAAAACAAAGCTTCTTAGTTCTAAATTACATTGAGACTTTTTCTTCTCTCAGCTTCACTATTAAAATACATCAAGCCAGGAGCAGTGCGGGTGTTAATTACATTTTTTAAAGTAATCATTAAATAGCTTTTACTTCAAACAGAAGCCATGAATTCCATGCAGTAAGTTAATTGAACTTAGTAGTAGGAAAATAAGAGAATAAATCTGGGTTGCAGAAGGCACTGCCAGAAATCTGTGACTAGAGAGGTTAGAAAATACATGATTTTCTTTTCACACACCTTTCTTAGTCACTTTTTTATTTAATCTTGATAAGGGATTTTGGACTAGATGTCCTTTTAAAGGTCTCTTACAACCCAACCCAGTTTATGATTTTATATGGGCATTGACAAGCCTTCTGCAGCATGATCTAGTACATCCCAGCATATCAGTACAGGATAATTCATCACTATTTGGGTAGCTTCTCTGCAGCTTCATCCTAGAGCAGTGAAAGAGAAAACAGTTCTTAGACAGTTCTCATGACAGTGCACTAATTTTTCCAGCTGTTGTGTGCTGCAGAAGTTTCTTTGCCCACTGAAACTCCATGAATTGCATCTTTCATTCCAAGTAGGAAAAAAATTGCCCGTTCATTACCCATGAAAACCTTTGTGCTATTTGACAGACCTTCAAAGCATGCTCTTGGGTAGAAGCAATACCCGTATTATTACTGGAGAAATGGAGAACCTTGCAAGGAAAGCATCTCTAGATGGGGTTGTAACGGGGAATATAATATGGTCCATATAACAAGTTTATCTCACTAACAGACTGAGTGATGACCTGTGCAGGTTTTGACTGGGATAAAGTTAATTTTCTTCAAAGTAGCCTGTGTTTCATATTTGCTGAAAACAGTGTTGATAATACAGGGATGTTTTAGTTACTGCTGAGCAGTGTTTACACAGTGTTAAAGCCTTTTCTGCACCTCACCCCACCCAACCAGCAAGGAGACTGGGAGTTGCATAAGAGCATGGGAGGGGACACAGGCAGGACAGCTGACTCCAACTGGCCACAGGAATATTTCATCCCACATGGCATCATGCTGAGCATCTAAACCAGGAGAAGAGGGAGGAGTGGGGAGTGATGGCATTTGTCTTCCGAAGTAAACATTATGCATGATGGAGCCCTGCTATCCTAGGGATGGCCGAACACCTGCCTGCCAATGGAAAGTGGTGAACAAAACCTTGTTTTGCTTTGCTTGTCTGTGTGGCTTTTGCTTTCCTTATTAAACTGTCTTTACCTTGAGCCATGAGTTTTCTCACTTCAGCTCCTCTGATTCTCTTCCCCTTTCTGTGGTGGGGGGAATGAGTGAGCTGAGTTGCTGACTGGGTTGAGACAACGACATGACCTTTCAATTACCTTATTTCAAACTTCTCTCTCTCTCTCTCTTTTTTTTTTTTTTTTTTTAAATTAAATCTCTTTTCATGTACTTTTGGTGCATTTTTATTATCTGTATTTATATTATCCTAAAACATATACTGCCTAACATTGTGTAACATGCAAGAAATCCACACTTGGAGATTCTCAGAAGAGAAGTATTTCAAAAGAGACAGGATCTTGTAATGACAACTTGAAGTCAGCTGAAGCCGGAAGCATCACACTTTGCAATTCTTTTTCTGCCAAGTATGCAGCTTATCTGATTCACAGTATGACTGTCCACATTTAGCCCTAAACAGGCATCCTCTGTAGTTCAAAAAAAATTATACTTCTGGTCTTTTAAAAAAGGAAGCAAAGTACAAAAGTGAGATCTCTCACAAAAGGACTGAATTTCTCTGGGAACTGAGAATGCATTTTTCTAGAAGATTTCTCCTGAGAACAGCAGGGCTATCAAGTAGCTCTTTCATGTCTCTTATTCAGATAAGGCCTTTGTGCAGTATTTGCTGCTTTTTCACTCTTACAACAGAAGCTAGAGAATGTTTATCAACTGCGCATTTGTTTCTTGCTCTCTTGGTGTCACCTGTTTGCAATATCTTTTGCCATTTTTTATGTGTGTGCATATGAATATTAACTGATGGAAAAAATACACTCATCAGTTGTAGTTCTTATTGGAAAAGATGAGATAGGAAATATGAACATCATTTCCCCTAATGCTAAGGGTATACAGGGAATTTTTTTTCTTTATCGCTCTTCTTCCTTCATAGACCTAGAGGGGAAAATGCTGTCTGTGGAATACTATCAGAATATTTACTACGAGTACAAAAAAATGTCTTACTGGAAACAAGCACTGTTTTCCACGGTTATCTCTGAGATAGCAATTTAATGTCTGATCAGAAAACAGGCAGGAATGTGCTTAGGATCATACTAAACAGTGGTATGTGATTGCCTGCCCTATTAGCAATGGTTGAATTTTACCCAAAGTCCCTGGACTTCTGGCATGAATGAGCTTCGACTTGAGTGCAGATTTGGGTCTGTGTCTGGAAGACAGTGTAGACATATCCAAACTAGCCATGTTTATATAAAACCTAGCTAGCAATGAATATGCAAATAAGGCTTAAATCAAAACAAAAATCCTTTCTCCAATGCAAAGTTAACTTTTTGAATGATAATAACAAGTTTACCAGTTGTCACCATTAAGTCATGATGGTCCAATAAAAAACACACAAGAAGGCTGATTCAGGGCAACATAAGGCCTCCTTTTATTAAAATCCCAGGTCTTTTTATATCATTTCCAAAAAAGCAGCAAAGAAGCAGTGAGCAAATAACAAGCAAGTAGCAAGCAAGCAACAACATTCTAATTGGCCACTCATCATTACCAATACACTTGGCAGCAATCGTGAGACACCTGGAGATGCCCAAGGACAAGGCTGTGGTTCTCACATACCAAATCTATGGACTCATAACCCGCCCTCGCTCCCCAGTTAGCCTGTGTGTAAAACTTACTTATCTTCAAGGCCACAGTCGAAAGTTTCCCAAGTCAATCTCCTCTTCCAGAGAGCTAAGAGACCCATTGTTAACCCCTACATTTCCCCCTTTTTGTATTTGTGCTAGGAAAATTTCCTGGGTCATCCTTTGCAGGGCCCTTTGCAAACACGACACCAAACATGGCAACATTACAAGCACAACTACAATCATTACTAAAATCAGGGTCCCTGTTTTGAGCAAAGACAGTAACCATCCCGAAATTCCTCAACTAGACAACCATGTCCTTGGGAAAGCAGCAGAAAGTCAATAGCAGCACAATACTGCAATGTAGCATCTTACTCTATCTACATCAGTGGCAAGTTTGCAATGCAGCTTAGCACAGAAGTATTACAAGCTTTTGTCAACAGAGTGGGCAATAGTGTAACGTTAGAAACAAGTTTCACTGCATCAGAGTAATTTACAGGTGCTTCAACAAGGCACGTATGAAGAGGCAGTTCTGGTTGCCTCAGTGAGGCGCAGAAGGTAGTCTGGTTCAGTGCTTTCATCAGGGTCACCCAGACGTTCTTGCTGTTCCATGGGCTGAGGCATTTGGGCTGTTCTGCGTAGGAGTCGTCAGTGCTGGTCTCCCTGAGACAGAACACGGCGCACACACCGAGCAGGAACCCACAGCGGTCCATTATCTGTAGAAACACAAGCATAACCCTTTCCCCAGGTTATCAGCTGATGAGGGCCGGACCACTATCCAGACACCAAGTCCCTCTCCTGGACAGGAGCAGGAGCAGTCACAGCTTGAGAGGACACTAAAGAGGAAAAATGCAAAAAGAGAGCAGGAAAATGAGAATCTAAAGGAGAAGTCAAAAAATTTAAAACATATACAACTTTGTCTAAACGAGCCTGAGGAGAAGCACCCTGCAACTGGTATAATTTCATAGATACCGGTAATCTTCCCCGGGAAGATTACACTCCTGGAAAGAAAACCTCCTTTTTACAGGTCCTCATTATCCATTGGTAACTTCACTGCTAATACAGATTTCCTGACTTGCCAGCATGCTGGATTCTGTGGCAGTAGAGAGTAGGTGGGTGGTGGCAGCTATTTCATTTTGGGGAGCTCAGCTGTAAGATAAATTGACTTTTATCACAGCCTGTCTTCCAGTAAACATATTTTTAAATTAAATCTCTGTTTTTTGTAGAATCATAGAATCAGCTGGGTTGGAAAGTACCTCTGAGATCATCAAGTCCAACCCTTGATCCACTACCACTGTGGTTACTGGACCATGGCACTAAGTGCCACAACCAATCTCATCTTAAAAACCTCCAGGGACGAAGAATCCACCGCTTCCCCGGGCAGCCCATTCCAATGCCTGATTGCCTGTCTGTAAAGAATTTCTTCCTAATATCCAACCTAAACCTTCCCTGGCAGATCTTAAGACCATGCCCTCTTGTCTTACTGATCATTGCCTGAGAGAAGAGACCAACTCCCACCTGGCTACAACCTCCTTTCAGGTAGTAGAGAGTGATGAGGTCTCCCCTGAGCCTTCTCTTCTCCAGGCTAAAGAATCGCAGCTCTCTCAGCCTCTCCTCTCAGGACCTGTGTTCAAGTCCCTTCACCAGCCTGGTTGCTCTTCTCTGGACCTGCTCCAGCACCTCAATATCCTTCCTGAACTGGACACAACACTCCAGGTGTCCCTCACCAGCACTGAGCACAGGGGAAGGATCACTTCCCTGGTCCTGCTGGCCACACTGTTCCTGATCCAGGCCAAGGATGCCACTGGCCTTCTTGGCCACCTGGGCACACTGCTGGCTCATGTTCAGCTTCCTGTCAATCCAAACTCCCAGGTCCCTTTCTGCCTGGCTGCTCTCCAGCCACTCTGTGCCCAGCCTGTAGTGCTGCAGGGGGTTGTGGCCAAATGCAGGACCCAGCACTTGGCCTTGTTGAACCTCATCCTGTTGGAATCAGTCCAGCTCTCCAGTATGTCCAGCTCCCTCTGAAGAGCCATCCTGCCTTCCAGCTGATTGACGCTCCCCCCAACTTGGTGTCATTTTCAAATTTACTAATGGTGGACTTGATCCCCTTATCTAAATCATCAGTAAAGATATTAAACAGAACTGGGCCCAGCACTGATCCTTGGGGACACCACTGGTGACCGGCTGCCAACTGGATTCAGCCCCGTTCACCAGCACTCTCTGGGCACAGCCCTCCAGCCAGTTCCTGTGCACTTGTCCAAGCCGTGGGCTGCAGCTTTTCCAGGAGAATTCTGTGGGAGATGGTGTCAAAGGCTTTGCTGAAGTCCAGACAGACTACATCCACAGCCTTCCCCTCATCCACCAGGCAAGTCACCTGATCATAAAAGGAGATCAGGTTGGTCAGACAGGACCTGCCCTTCCTAAACCCGTGCTGGCTGGGTCTGATCCCTTGTCCCTCCTGTAGGTGCTGTGTGATTGCACTCAGGATGATCTGCTCCATAACCTTGCCAGGCACTGAGGTCAGGCTGACAGGCCTGTAGTTTCCCAGGTCCTCCTTGCAGCCCTTTTTGTGGATGGGTGTGACATTTGCCAACTTCCAATCATCTGGGACCTCCCCAGAGAGCCAGGACTGTTGGTAAATAATGGAGAATGGTTTGCCGAGCTCTTCCACCAGCAACCTCATCACCCTTGGGTGGATCTCATCTGGTCCCACAGACCTGTGAACCAATTCAATAAGCTCTGTTAAGCTAACAAGAAGTGCACATATGTATAAAAAAATTAATACTGGGTTAAATTTGTGTATAATGAAAATCACTGATACATACTAAGAAAAAGCTTACTATTTCAAAAGCTTCCCTTTTAAAAACAACCAAGAGTAACATATATCTTAAAATCATATCAAATCTGCTCTTCTCTGAGTTCTTGCCAAATCTTTTTGCAAATGTTTATCATTAGATAATTATAAATTAGAAAATAAAATTGCATTTACTTTGATATTTTTCCATTTTGTGCTGCATTTTATGTAGAGCACATTTATGCTCTCTGGCTCTGGCAACTTCAGTTCTGTCTAATGAATTAGCAGATTATCCTATCACAGAATCACAGGATTCTTTATGTTGGCAAAGACCTCTGAGACTGAGTCCAACCTTTGACTGATCACCACCTTGTCAGCTAGACCATGGCACTGACATTTCCAGTCATTTGATCAACACCTCCAGTCATGGTCACTCTACCACCTCCCTGGGCAGCCCATTCCAATGTTCCAATTTCAATGAGCCAACCCTCTTGGAACAGCTTGATCTCCCCGCTAATACTCAGTGTAAATTGTGAATCTCCTGAATTCCAGCTCCAAACAACAGCAGCCCAGTGCCTTGTAGCAAACATCCCTACAGACAATCTGTGTTTGGGCACTGTACCACCAGCAGGTGAGGAGCAGAGGCACTTGCAGTTGTCCAGGCTTTGGGAACACACTTTTGAACTGTAGTTCCCTTGTTCATGTTTGTCTTTGAAACTGCCCAGAAATTCCTAGGACTACAATGTCTGGTACTATTTTAAACACAGATGAGAATTTGATGGTGCTTCTCTATTACAGTAAATAACTTCCTTGTACTTTTTTGTGTGTAGTTTTTAACCAGTTCTAGAATACTAGTATGTTTTGTTATTGCATTGGAAACTCGCACATTTACTTCCCGCATCCTTTCATTTTAAAACCATCTTCCTTCAAAAACAGATAAGCAGCTTGTTTTTCTTTTTCTGAGTTTACTATTTCTTCTTTTACGTAGGACATATCTAAAAGTAAGTATTCCGGTTTTTTAAAATGTGCTAACATTATCCATATACAGTGCACTCTATATACTGCAATAAAATTTTGGCATAAAAAGCTTAGAATGCAACATGACTTTATAGTATATTATTTAAAACAATGAATAGTTGAAACTCTCAGTTTCAACTAGTAGAAACTCTCAGTTTCATGAAGGTAACAGCATTCACTCATTGCTAAGACAAGCTAGTTTTGACTGCTGACCTGAAAGACAAAAGGAGACATCTAAACAAGTTCTCTGGAGACACCTAAACAACTCTGTGGTATTAAAGGTAAAAAAATTTTGTGCCAAATTGTGTTACAAGGGCAGAACCAGGTGCTGGGAACTCGCAAGTGTAGATCCCGCCTGCATCTACCTCCCACTCACTTCCCAACATCTAGAACAACTCCTAATCATGAGCCTGGACTTCCAAATTGCTTTATCTGACTTTGCGGGTGAAATTAAAATCCATTGCCCCCCTTGCAAATTTATCTAAAACATTGACAAAATTCCCCTTAAATACACTTCCAATTGGTCTCCTAATCCCCTTCCAAATGCCTTAACAGTCTTCACTGATGGCTCAGGCACCACAGGAAATGCTGTCATTGTTTGGAGAGAGGGGGATCATTGGCAACAGGGCATTCACAAGGTCCAAGGCTCTCCTCAGTTAGTTGAACTGTCAGCAGTTGTTCGTGCCTTGTCCTTGTTCCCAGACAGCCTTAATATAATTTCAGATTCGGCCTACATGGTGGGCATTTTTCAGCGGTGTGAGAATTCATACCTCAAAGAAATTAAAAATGAACAGTTATTTCAGCTATTCCAAAAATTGTTTTCTGCTGTAAATCACCGCTCTTCACCATTTTTTATCACTCGTGTTCGCTCCCATACCACACTTCCTGGTCCAATAGTAGAAGGGAATTGCCAAGCCGACCTCTTAGCAGGGTCAGCTGTCATCCCACAGCGGTTAGAACAAGCCAAACTCTCCCACGACTTCTTCCATCAGAGTGCCCAAGCGCTACAAAAAGAATTTGGCCTCACTCAAAAACAATCTGGTGACATCATTTCAGCCTGCCCCGACTGCCAACTCATCTGTCTACTGCCTGCAGAAGGAGTGAACCCTCGAGGTTTGCTCCCACTGCAAATCTGGCAGACAGATGTCACACACATTGACTCTTTTGAGAAATTAAAATTTGTTCATGTGTCTATTGACACCTGTTCAAATTACATTGTGGCCACCGTACACTCTGTTGAGAAGAGCCGTGATGTACAGAAGCATTTCACCACAGCCTTTGCTCACATGGGGGTACCTAAACATATCAAGACCAACAACGGACCTGCCTATTTAGCAAAGAAAACTCAGGAGTTTTTGGCCTTGTGGGGTGTGGAGCACCGCACTGGCATTCCCCACTCTCCCACAGGACAGGCAATTGTTGAGAGAGCTCATCAGACACTTAAATCCATGTTGAAGAGGCAGAAACGAAAGAGCAGTGGCCTCTCCCCACACGAGTGTCTGCAAAAAGCCTCAACTTCCTTAACAGGATTGAGGACGGGCAGGCACCAGCTTTTATACACTTTACCAAGACAAACTCCATTCCCATTGAAAAAGCCAAAGTACTATACAAAGACTTAATATCTGACAAATGGTTAGGGCCTTTCCCCATCATAACCTGGGGAAGAGGTCGTGCATGCATACTCACTGATACAGGTCCAAGCTGGGTTCCCTCAAGAAGGATCAAGCCCTTCCTAGAGGACTCCAGACCCTCCTGATCCTTCTCCTCTTTGTTCCACCTTGGACCACCTCAGCCTTCTCAGTTCCAGACTGGATACAGCAACCGACAGAAAATGTCTGGATCACCCTGGCCAAAGCCACCAACACAATGTGCCTTTCCCTTGACAGCATGAGTCACCCATTTAAAAGCTGTCTTGTGGGTATACCTGACTGGAACAGGTTTATCCAAAACACTTCCCTTGAAAGTAATCTCCTTTTGTCTCCAAACACTATCTCCCAAACCCTTCTTCGTCTAGGTTCCCTAGACACTGATCCCCAAGAGCTAGACCTTTTAGGTTCATCTGTCGCTACCATTTGCTTTAGATTCAAATCCACTGCTAATCGCTTTGTCCTAGAATCTAACCTATCTTCCAACTCTTCCATCTATACTAACACCACCGCATGGTGCAATAACTCCCAACCTTACCCTCTTTCTACTGAACGTTTCTCTGGACCCACAAAACTATCTTCCACCTACTTTCTTATCTGTGGCAATAGAATGTGGCAAGGCATCCCAAAAAATCCAGTGGGAGGCCTGTGTACCATTGGAAAACTTACTCTGTACAACCCAGCTAAATTGCAAATAATCAGGAACCAAATTTCTAACAAACCTAGACTCATTCGAAATAAAAGATCCTTCATTTTAATGCGCACCAAATCTAGACCACTCCCAGTCGCTCCTGACTCTGTACCTCCAGCACACAAGGCCCCTCAAAACAATCCAGCCAAGGAGGATAGACTAAAAATCAATGTCCCACCACTGTGACCTCAAATTTCAAATTTGGTCCCGCACTCAGAGATTCTGGGGTAGTTTTCCAATGGCCAGCATTGGTACAGCCAAAGCCCTCTCCACTCTAGCCCACATGGCTTGCTGGATGGCCGGAGAAGCCAGTGCCACTTCTCGTGCCATTGGGGACCTGCTAGCGGACACCCTGAAAATCAAAGAAGCTACTCTCCAGAATAGAGCAGCCATTGACTTTTTACTTGTTGCCCATGGTCATGGTTGCCAAGACTTTGAAGGGCTGTGTTGTCTGAACTTCTCAGACCACTCTGAGAGTGTGTTCCAAAGCATCAACACTCTAAAACAACTTGTTAGTGACATCACCATAAACCAAGACAAAGGGTTTTCAGGTCTCTTTAGTTGGCTCCACTTTCCTTCCCTTTCTGATTGGGCCAACAAGGTTGTTAAAGGAATCATTTTGTTTCTAATTATCACTTTCTCCATCCTTGTCTTCCTTCCCTGTCTAATTCTTTGTGTTAAAAAATCCATGACTAAAAGTTTTTCCCAAACTTTCCCAGTTCTGAAAAACACAGAAGGGGGAGATGTCAGGGGTGGACCAGAAGAGGCCTACAGAGAATGGAGAGAAATGCAAGAAAATTGCAAGGAAGGCTCAGCAGAAGAGATCTATCTCAAAGTCTCCTAGCAACTGCAGCTGCACAGAACTGCTTGGGACCCAGCTACAAGGTCACAGCCTTGCAACTTCTGCAGATTCCCCTGTCTGTGCCCTCAGGCCACTCCTTCCATTTCTTCCCTAACTTTCCCTTCCCCTCGTGTGATCAGACATATTCCCCACGGCCAATCTTCCCAAGTCCCCTTATCACTAACTCTCAGGATTTGATGTTCCCTAGCAAGAAACCCACCTCTGTTCCTGAACCTTCTGTATCCCTCTGTATATAAACTGTCATCTTGTTTTAATAAATTACCATTTTGTGGGTCACATCTCTGTGTGTACCTGTCTCCCATACAAAATGTGCCTCAGGGTCTGCCGCAGAACCTAACCCCAGCCCGCGATATTGATCCTTGCTGGAAGATACTGCATGTTTGGTTGTTTAGAGACCTCTTGGTTTTTTGACTGGAGGTGCTAGAGCCAGGTGAGATTGCTTGTTGGAAATCATATGTTTAATAAAATTTCATAGTCATAACATCAGTGTTCCTGGTAATTGAATTTTACTGACAGTATTGAACCACAGAATCATACAATGATTTGGGTTGGAAGGGGCCTTTAAGAGCACATAGTTTCAGCCCTGCCATTGACAGGGACACCTTGCTCTAGACCAGAGCTCCATCCAGCCTGGCCTTGAACACTTTCAGGGATGGGAAATCCACAACGTCTCTGAGCATCCTCTGCCAGTGGCTCACCACCCACACAGTAAACGATTTCTTCCAAATATCTAATCTAAACCTGCTCTCTTTCAGTTTGAAGACATTCCCGCTTGTCCTGTCACTCACTACATGTTCTTGCAAAAAGTCCCTCTCCAGCTCTCTCATAAGACCCCTTCAGGTACTGCAAGACCATACTGATGTATCCCTGGAGCCTTCCCTTATCCAGGCTGAACAACCCCATCTCTCAGCCTGACTTCACAGGAGAGATACTAATAACCTTGGTGTCTTTCCTCTAGTCTCATTCCAACAGGTCTACATCCTTCCTGTGCTAGAAGTCCACATTGGGGACTCAAGGGCAGAGTGGAGGGGCAGAATCACCTCCTGGCCACACTATTCTTGGTGCTGACCAGATTGGTTTTCTGGACTGTGAGTGCACATTTCCTCTTGATAACAAGGTGCAAGATGATGAATACCAGTCATATGATTAGATCAAGAAGTGTGAATGTTTTAATATGGTCTACATGATTTTTGCTGTTATTTCTGATTATGGTTACATCCACTCAACTTTAGAAACCATAATTCATCTCCCATCCCTATTATAATGGTAAGTTGGATGGTGACAGTGTTGGGTCTATTTAAAACAGTTAGGAATCTGAGAGGATACTGAATACTGAATGTTGGCAAAGAGTTCTTTTTGTTACAATCAATACAAAATGAGGAGATGGCCTTAGAAACAATGTCTTGGTTCTTCCTTGTGAACATTAATGAGCATTATTTCAAACACTTGAATGCCACAATTAACCCTGGCATATCTGCCTAAATGCTACTGAGCACATTCCTGTAATATGGTAATTGCCAAAGCAAAGTCTTAGTTTACATATTTTAGTTGATAATTCTAGAGTTTTAGTGATGGTGATAAATACATGGTGGAAAATTGCAGCACAGGAACTTTTGAAAGTTTCCATTTCTTTTAAGGAGAAAAAAAATGCAAAAGTGTGGGACAGATGTTTAAAGGTTGTTTGGCACAGCATCTTAAATATCTGTAAGTGCTAGATGGTTCATGTTGTAGACCACATCTAACAAAAAGATCCAGTGGAAAAGCTAGGGAAATCACTTTGGGGAAAAAAAAGTGGTTGTTGTGTGTCTCAGTGTTTCTTGGTGTGCCTATTTATCTTTTATTTTTTTCCTTGCTATGGCTACCAAAACCTCCATGAATTAAATATTTTCCACATTTCCCTTCATGATGAGAAAAGCTGGGCCTTGAGAAAGTTGTTCCTTAGAATAAGACTCACGTCCTTTTTTCCTGTCTTGCTTGCACTAAGTTCTCTCTCTGTTTACAATCCATGTGTTCTAGATTTTTTCTCAATTGTTTCTTCTGTTGAAGCAAGGAATTTATGTACTTGTGCACATAAAAATCTTCTCATCTATCATTATGCTGAATTTTGAACACCTATTCAGTACTAGGCTCAGCAGTTTGCATATGTTTTTACGCCCGTAGACTGTCATCATTGTATCTTCTCAGGTCTCACATTCTCCCTCTCAATAAGGGATTGTCTTTTCTCTATCCCTCAGTCTTGTCCTGACACTCTTTAGAGCTTTACCCTTTTAATAAACTCCCTTCTGTCTTGGGTTCAAGAATGAAGACAGTGCTTTTATTTTTGTACCTGTTTGTGAATTTTTTTCATTCCTTCAATAGCTATGCTTGTACAGACACTTCAGAACATATTGGTTTATGTAAGGAAAAAGGTAAAGCAAACCTGCCTTTGTCTCTCTAGTATGGTACTGAAAGTACCACATACTGCACACTCACTCTCAAGAGTTATCGATACTAACATTAAACTAAGTTGCATTTTCTCCATTTACAATTAGAGCAGATAACAGAGATCTGTCCTAGGGATTGACCCTGACCTAAGTTGGTTGATAAATGAGAAACTGTGAAATGACATCTTCTCAATGTCCGAAGTATGATAAAATCCCAAAGTAGAATAGCACTGAGATGGTAGTTTTTCTTGCACCATGTCAGGCTCAAGCCCTGTTCCTGTCTCTCCACGGCTACTGCAGTAGCTTTTACACTTTTTACAGCCTAATTAAAGATTATTGAACCAAAGAGGCAGACTGAAAAAGGGCATGTGGCCACACAGTTGGAGCACTCACTGTGGAGTGACTGGAAATACTCTTAATTCCACTTATGTACCTTGTTCTGTAACTGTTCCTGAAATAGCAATGGGAATCCAATTTTTTGTTTCATTTTGTATTTCAAATTTTACTTTTAGTGTGTAAGTCTTACTAATAGTAATCAAGTCATGTTTTTCCTGTGGTGGTGGAAGCATTTTTTAGCCCTTTGATAGGAAGCAGAAGAAGCCCTGTCAGCTGGGAAATGTGCTGAGGCCAAGGCCCAAAGTGATTGTTGCACACTGCGTAACTTCAGCACCTCTAAGTACCTCAATCATTACACAAGCATTTCATCTAATGACAGGCTAAATAATAACAGGCCTTGAAGCAAAGTCCAGGAAAAGGCCCTTGTGAAGTGAAATCCCTTTCATGTTACCGCCAGCCCCTGGATCACAGTGAACAAGGACTCTCAGAGCAGTGGGAAGGCCTCACCTCTGAGGTGAGACAGGTGACTCAGGACATTCCCGTCATGAGGGAATGCCTTGAAAGAGTACTTCGAGCAGCATCTTTGCCTCACAGGAACATCGTACCTGCTGATCCTTAACTCTGTATACTGGGACTTGCTGCAGGGCTGTCCCCCAGCTGTCCTGCATGGAGCTAGTGTTAGGAGACTCAGGAAGGGAGCTGGTTCTTAGTGCTAAAAGAACCATCCTGGAACACAGAGCCAGGTGTGTGGGTTATAGTGGGGTCTGACTAGGGAAGCTAAGCACTTCAGTCCCATCAGAATGAATGCATGATGCACAGAGACCTTTTGAGTGATGCCTATCAAATGCACGGGCTGTGGCACTTCATGGCATTTGGGTGTCTGCAAGGTAAGGTGCCAGATAAATGATGTTTTCAGGCTGAGTAGATAATTCCTCACTGAACACCTACGCGAAGGCCTCTCTTTTCCCTGGATCTGGCCCAGGTTCATACTAGCTGTGGTTTGATTGTTACATACCTGCTAAGGGTTACATTTTCTCTAAAGGACTCACACAGTAATCTATTCAAAAAAAGTAATCTTCCATTGCCTCAAGACAGGCAAACTTTTGTTATTGTCATTGTGAAACTGAAGCACTTTTACACAGTTCAGTCTTTAAACATTCTCTTTTATTCTCATACAAGAAAGTCTAGTTTTGATAACAATCCAGGATTTTAGTATTTCATTTTAGCTAAAGAGAAGAAGTCCAAGGAGAAATATGGTAGTTTTTATTCCTTAATTTATGTCCTTTTTTGTCTAAAGTAGAGCAGTGAAATCGTGCTAACAACATATAATCAAAGTAAAATAATCTTGTCTGTAATTTTACTGTTTTAGCAATTCTTGAAGTAAAAATGCACCTCTATGTATGAATTTGCTCACCCACTACTTTTAAGCCTCAGTAAGAACTGCTCAAATTGTACAATAGTCAGCATTTTTGCTATATTTTTATGCATGTAATTTGTCATCAGTCTGTGCCTCTTTAAAGCTTGGCATTGATTTCTTAAAAAGTCTCTTCTAGTTGCAGTGCTCCTTTGTTCCTTTCAAAAATTAGTTTTCCTTCCTGAGGCTCCTTGGTAGAAGACAGAAGAAAGTATAGAAGCAGAGGTATTATAAACTAAAGCAGATGGCATTTTGGTTTTGGAGAATATAATGAAGCTTGCACACAATGTAAATTGTCCCATAACTGAGTGCATTTCTTGCACTGTGTTGAAAATCAACCAGACATTTCCAAGAGGATTTTCACATAATTTAAGAAGGTGTCAGTGAATAACTTGCAAATAAACAGAATCATTCCAAAGTGGGAAAACTTGAAGAGGTCAGTAAAAGCTAGTGCAAGGAGTTTGACTGGCTGATGCGTTTGAAGATGTCTAGCCCTTTCTCATGTTTAAAATGTTTAAAATTCTCATGTAACTCAGAGACTGTTAGTAATTCGTGTTACTGAAAACATCAAGATACAGAGAAGCATTGTATAGACTCATTCCCAATCACTTCCTTTGGGAACTGTCAATAGCATGATTAAATCAGATTTGACGACTGCATCATGGTCATTTGGGGATAGATTTCCCCATGGAAGGTGAAATAAACTTTGTCATGGCAAAAATTTAAATGTCTTTTCAGATCAAGAGGTAGTTTGAGTGGGTTTTTTTAATGTTCTCTAGCATAGTGTCAAGACTGTTCTATTTCACCAGAGAAAAATGCTTTCTAGTTCACTTTGGAGAAGAAATATATGTGCTACTTTGACACTAACTATTTACTTACCATAATATGGTGTATTTTTAGGGATGAACAGAATGGTATTATATCTGAAAATTTCTGGAACAGGCGTCAGAGAATATTAATACAGCTACAGAGACAAAATCAGTGTCTTCAGCATAAAAGAGTAAGCAAACAACATCTCCCTTGCTTGTTTGTTTGGGTTTTTTTTAATGCTCATACTAGTCTTTGAATTGTCTTATCTCTTGCAGTCCTTCCCCTTTTTTCTGCCAGTAGGTTCTTGGATTACTACTCTTTGCCATGATGAATATTTAAAACTTACTAGTTTTTTATTAATTCTTTAAGATTAGGTTCCTAAATTTTATGCAAAATGTACTATCAACCTTATATAAAATGCAGGAAGAATTGCCAGTCATAAGTCTTGCATGTGCAACGGGGCAAAGTTTTTATATCTGATTATGCTCCCCTTCATCAGTGTTAAGTAGAACTCTTATTACAACCCAGTAGAGCACAGTCTGTATATACAGATGGCTGTATATTATCTACAATAACATAAAGCCTCCTACTTGATTTTGCTTAAACTACAAGTGGTCACAGTTATGTTTCTTCAGATATCCAGGGGTGATTTTTCTTTCCCTCAATACAAAAAATAATACTGGGTCATAATGATCTAATTCAGAAAGAGGAAATCTCTCATCCATTTGAGAAAGTAAAGTAGTTTATGGAAGATATGTACATGAGCTGGAAGCTATTCGGGCAGAAAGAAGGGAGTTATTACAAGTGCTTCCTTAAATTGAGATGTTTTTGTTCTTTTTTTAAAAGATAATATACTTTATCAAAGAAATGCTATTGAACTAGAATATCAAGGTTAAACTATGACACCAGCACAAGAGAATCAGACTCCATCTCGTTGTCCATACAGTGTCTATAGAAGACTTTGTGTCCCAGTTTAAATGGGACAAGGGTCTTCTGCTGAGGATGGATTAGGAGGAAAAGACCCCAAACTTTTTCCTAAGCAATTATTAATCCAAAACTAAGGAGCTTTGATTGAAGGGAAAAAAAAAACAAATTATGGAAAAGGGAAAACAAAAATAACAGCCCTTTATTAAAAGGTATGTTTGTATTAACAAGAACACAAAAAGAACCCAAGTAAACAACCAAGCAATACTACTATACCCACCAATAATCCCCTTCAAGAACAAAACCGATAGCCCGGCAAAAGGAAAATTTAAAATAGTTCAATTTTTAGCACCCTTTGGTGTAGTTCCAACCACAGTCAGCAGGGGGCGCCGTCGGGTCACTGGAGGTGTAAAACTTGTAATGTCCTGTACCATTCACCAGGTGGCGCTGTTGGGTCGTTGGAAGTGCAGAACCTGTAGTGTCCTATGGTAGTCACCAGGTGGCGCTGTTGGATCACTACAGGAGCAGAGCTTGTCACCAGTGCCTGTCACCAGGCAGCGCTGTGGGATCCCTGGTCACTGCCACGTGGGATGGGGAAAACAAAAAAAAAAACAACAACAACACCCCCCCCCGGGTATATCGGAGAAAAAAACAACAAAAAAACTGATTCCTCTTCCCCTCCCGAGGAAAAGGAGGAAGGGGGGGGGGGCGAAGGGGAAGGGGGAAGCGAAAAAAAAAAAAAAACAACACCGACAACACAGAAAGTTCTCTCAATGGAAGAAAAACTCACGAACTCCGGGGGGGCCCCGACAAACAGGAATAGTTGGGAAGGAACCGCAGCAGCCAAAAAAACTTCCCTCCAACAGGAAAAAAAACAACAACAAAAAAAAACCAAATGAACCAGCGTCTGCCAGCTCACAGCAGCCTCTCCTCCTCCCCGCGAGCCCGACTTCCCCCCCCACCTCCTTCCAGCCCACACACCAGCCCCAACCCCTCCCCCTTCGTTGCTAGGCAACTAATGTTCGACCATTAGCGCCCCGGCTAGTTCTTTTGTTTTCACCTAAATGGGTGTGCTGCACACACACACACACAGGGGGAGGGGAAGGGAAGAAAAATTCCTTGCTAAAGTCAGAACTATGACACTTTGCTTCCTTAATCTCAAAGAATAGAGTTTGACTGTAGTTGAAAAGGGTATTTGTAGGTTCTTTCTGCAACAATTCCTCCAGTTTATTTTCTACCAGCTTGGGAAACTGTGCAATTGCATTGTCCATGCTCTTGTTGTACTGCATATTTCATCTGTATGAACTTCATGCCTTTCAGAGAAAATCTGTCATTGCTTTTTGTTCTTCCTGCACCATCCTCATTCCCAATACTGGAGGAAATCTCTGCACAGTGGAGTTTAAGTCCTCTGCAGGACTGCTTGCAGAGCTTACAGCCTGGCAGGCAACAGATAAGTGAAGAGTGTAGGAAACTGAAGGCAATGGCAGGAGAAACAAGCAGTCCAGGGACACCTCCAGCCTACAGCACAGAAAGAAGGTCTGGGTAGCTCATGACACTTGCAAATGAAGGGAGAAACATAGGCATGCACCTTAGTAGGACAGGAAGCTTGCCTCCAGCTATAGCTATAGCAGCTGAGGGAGCATGCAGGAGCCTTATCTCCAGTTAGCTATCCCCAGCTCTGTGTTGCAGCAATTGTTGTCATGTGGTATTAGCTGTAGCACTGATCAGCACAATATTGAGACAAGGGGAATGTTTCTTGGAAGAAATGATCTAGAACTCCAGCTTCTGCTACAAAGCACAGTTGCTTAGGGAAAAAAAACAACTGTATGATGTGAGGCAACTTTTAAAACTAAACCATCACCTCTGCTGTGCACTTGGCTTATGTGCCTAGCACACTGCCTTTCTTGTTCACCCGTTGTGTTGAATGCCCCCACATATTTCCCAAAGTCCTTAACTCCTTGCGTCTCTCAGAAGACTCCAAGCAAAACAAAATTGCACCAATCGACCTGATAAGCAGTCCTAGAACTGAAAGAATCTGTGCAGCCAAAAGGCAATTTTTAGCCTTCAAAACTAACGAATGCAAAAGGTCTTAGATGTCTAACTGAATAGTTCTGATTACATACAATTAAAGAGCAGCAGTATACACCTAGCACAGTTCCTTTCTCAGATGGCTGTTATTTGCCATTATTACAGAGACAATTAGATATCTCAAGGTGGGATTTAGCAAATCCCATCCAAATACTTTTTATATTTTGTACTATGAAGTTATGAAGCATAAACTTCTTTTCTACTAGTTATTTCTGGATGTAAATCAGACAGTAAGTACAGAATAATTAAAGCTGCAAATGGCCACATAAAAAGCTTTATTCTTTGCTCTCCCAAGGTGAAGTTTGATGTCAATACACTATTTTTTACCATTACAAAATATTTCAGAGTAATGTGGATAAATTGACTAAAATCTGAAGTTGAATACTGCAATGGACAAAGAATGAATCCAAGTATATAGGTCTCCACACTTATTTCTGAAGAATTAGAAATGCTACATTACTTTCTTAGAATGTAATATGGCCATAGGATAATACATAATTTTAAAATGTGAAAGAATTTAATGGGCCTTATGCTACTAAAGAAAATTAGTTTCTGAACTTGTGATCAAATGCTTGATGTATGGAGATATGGAGAATAACTATGTGTATGGGGTATGGAGAATAACTATGCCTCTTTTTTCCTGCAGTATTTCTTCTGAAATATTTTCCTCACAAATGGTTTAGAATAATTTATTGGATAGTATTGCCAGTCCTCCCTAAGTAGGAGGACAGAAGTGAGGGACAGTCTTAACAAAGATTGTTTCTGTGCATCAGGCAGGCTGACTTAATCAAAAATGCTGGTGTCTATTTAGGTAAAACAGTGACATTTGTTCTTCCAGGCTGCAAGGAGGCTTGACTTGAGGCTCTGTGCTTTCATAAACTGGGAAATACAGATCTGTTCCCAGACTGTCTGAAGTATGGAGACTGATGTTTACATTATCATCATGAGCATTCCTTCCTGGGTAGTTTTTGTCCTTACCCACTTGGCAGCGTCCCATCTCTAGGTTCGAGCTACCCTGGTCACCTATGTGGTAAGGAAGTAATGAGACTGACTCAAAGGAATCTCTACACAGTAGGCACTGTATAGCAGAATCACACCTTTATTCCAGCTGGGGGCCATGCCAGGGTTAAACCGCCACAAGCACATCTGACAAGCGGTTTTTATACACTGGAGTAAGCAAGTTCCAAATTTTATCTTTCACATACATCTTATGAGAGTTGGTACAAAGTTTGATTTGTAGCTATCTTATCTAAGTATACATTTGGTTACCTGTTCCCTATACCTATTATTATATATTTGTTACATAAAGCCTTTTCATTTCAAGCAATTAGGCCACCACCCATCCCCTGGTCCCCTTGCAAAGTTATTGATCATTACTGTTACATGCTAAAGTTCTTATGTGTTATCTTAACCCCCTCAGATAGGCAGGCTTACGTGCAGTTACATTCCCTTCCTGTGTTTTTCTTTGGTTAGGTGGGCCTCTTGCAAGTGGTTTTATTCCCTTCCTGTTTTATCTTACCCATTCAGTGAGGTAGGCCTCCTCTTGCAAGCAATTATATATTGCAAAGTCACACTTCTGCTAAGTTTCAAAGGTTATGCTAACATAATCAATCTTTATTTTATTGTCTCTGTTTCAATACCATGGTATCATGTTAGGTGGCCTTCTGCTTAACAAAACTCCGCTTTGTGATGAGGTTTTTTTTGTCCTCATATCAAGTGTTTCAGCAGTACAGCTCAAGTGGCATTTTTTTAGATCTTCTGATATGAAGTTACATACTCTGTACTTCAGTAGAAGGTTTATGTTTTAGACGATGATGTGTATGCTCTCTCCTGTCCAAGGGGTAAGTAGACTACTTGACTGTAATCAGTGTATGCAAGATAACGTTTGGACTTGGGAAACTTCTCAAAATTGCTACAACCAATGTGGTTTCCTATGGTCGTCTGCCCTCCATTGAATCAGTATGTTGCTTAGTATATACTTTTGCAATATGCCATTTCAAGAGCTGACTTGTTGAAAATTGCCTTTTATATATGCCTGCTTTTTGGTTTCATTCCCTGCACCAGCTCACTGTGGGTTTGCAAAAGCTCAAAAGGTACTCTAGCAAAGGAGCTTAAAACACATAGGTCAAGATGGAAGATAAGTGGACTGTGGAAGCCTAAACTGAATCCATGAAATTTCATCATTTTCGGGGAGGAAGAGGGGAGGGGAATGAAGGAACATTACCTTGTATAGTATGTTGTAGTGGCTGTTGTTTACATTTACACATAAATTCATATTCAAAGTTTAGTCTGGGTTGTTTTTTTATTTTTCTTTTATCTCTTTATCCTCTTCTGTGTTTGTTCCCTTACTTGAGTGTATGCTTAAAAATCTTCTATTTTACAGCCATTTTCAAAGATCTTATTTTGATCCCCTTGATGTTCTAGTTAAAAAAAACATGGCCTAGAGAACATTAATGACTATGTCAATCGAAAAGTTTCTAAAAATTAAAGATTTCCAAACTCCAGAGGTGCTCCAACTATGCCTCGTTTCCCTGGACATTCTCCTTACTTATTCTTCCTAGGAGAGTATCAGAGTGGTATATGAACAATTGCTTTTTTTTAATCTGGTAACAGAAATGCCTTGTAAGGGAGATTTTGAATTTTTTATTCTGGTTTAATGTATGAATAGATTATCTTTTTCCCAGCAGAACATAATCTTCTCCCTCAGTGAGTTATGTGGTTTGTGCATTCACTCCAGATATGGGAAAATTGAACTGACTTCCTTCCTCTTCAGGAGATGGATTTTACACTTCTCAACAGAGTGCCATAAATAATCAGCCCTCAGACAAATGATCTTGCTCTGTGCTAGTAAAGCTGATTCTTTGGCTAAACCAAAACATTGAGTAAGGGCCTGGGATCCTCCTGAGCAATTTCAAACAGTGGAGCTGAAGGTTCATTACTTCTCTATTACAATCAAGGCAGGAACAAAACTAAACCTAGCTTCTGCCAAGTAATCTAGCAAGGAGCTGGGAGAGTTTTCTGAAGTGGGAGCCTCTGTTGAAGGTTCTATAAAATACTTCAGGAAAGGTCAAGAGGCCACAAAATGAGACATCAACATAAGGTCTTCTCAGGCCTTGTAAGTTACAGAATAAAAGGACATTTCTTAGTGCAGTTTTATGACTTCTTGGTTTTCCTCAAATAAGTGTCCCCAAATGAAACTTTTTGTTTCAGGCTTAAAGATCAATTTTGGGTTAAATTGACCAGAACTTCTTTATCTCCTATTTTAATCTCCAGAAGAGCTGACAAAAGTAAGTTTAGCTTTATACAAACCAAAAATTATTTTGCTTTTTTCTTTGATTCAACAGCAGAAGTCCCAGTGGAAAGAAACTCAGAATGCTGAAGACCATTGCCCTGCCATTTTCATAATGTATATATCACTTCTTCATTATTTAAACACCTTTCTGGGAACAGCTATTAAGTACTGTATTGCTTGAAAACAGTTCACTCTAATATTTTCAATCATTTGTTTACAGTACATGTCGCAATTATGTTAGATAATATTGCATCTTTCTAGACTATGTAAACAGAAAAAAAATTTCTGTCTCAATGTAAATGCTTATATGGGTACCAGAATCATTATGCCTGCATATTGACAGCACCCAGTACAACAATCCTGCTGAATATTTTCTAAAACAAGCAAATATTAGGGCTAGTACCGTAGGCAAGGAGTTTTTTTGTAAATGTCTCTGTGAACATTTTTTCCTACTACTTACCCAGCTCTGCTGTTGTGACTGACTTTACTGAAATGCATAAATGAGAGTGGAGTATTTTAGAAGTCTGTCTTTCTGTATTTTCTTTTAGTCATGTCTTGTCAGTATGAAATATTGTGCCAAGAGCTATATCTGTGTAGTTTACAGAATTCAAATAATTATGCAGGAAGACAAAAAATTAATTTAATAAGAAAGAAAGGAAAAAAAGAGTTCATAGTATAGAAATGTCTGTAGCTGCATAAAAAAAAAATCACCAAGACAAGAAAACTAAGGCAAATCTCCTTATGTAACATTTTATCACTGTTTTGCACACCAAACCTCATAGAGCATATCTATAAAACTGAAATAAAGACAATGTTGAGCATTCTAATAATTAATTCAGGGGGATGGAAATTTATAAAGAAAAGTTTGCTGACATATTATCAACTGATTATTTTACAAGACATTTCTTTTCACCCTTGAAATATTTTGAAAATTTATAGGTTAGCTTTATAGTTTTCAAGTTTTGAAAAAAAAAAAAAAAAAAGAAAAACATCAAACATAAATGCCATATAAAAAAATAACTAAAGTTTACACCTAGAAATCATGAATAACAGTCTAGTTTCCATTGTGGCTGTATTTCCATACTATTTCCACAGAGCAAGGTTAGTTGGATAATTTAGTTGTTTACAGGAGTATATACTTTATGTTGTGAATGTTAAAAGAAATTGCTCTCATACTACACAAGCTTTAGTAAAAACACACTGAAAGCTTTGTAAAACAATCTTATCAATCACGAGACAGCTCATCTACATTTATAATATATTTAATTAGTGCTTATAGGTGTTAGATGGGACAAAATAAAGACAAAATTCAACCAAAACAGATGGAGCTCCAACAGAATTTGTAAAATGGGTTACTTCACTGATAGCAGCCTAGATCTCATTCCAGAGAAAAAATCAAAGCAGAATTGAGGAAGAAGGGGAAAGCCAAAAAGGTCACAGAAGATCTGAAAAACACACTTAATCCAGAAACTTTTTTTTTTTTTGCATGTTTCTCCTCAATACTTTTGTGGGTTTGAATTAATAAGACATCCATCTGAGCTAAGACAGAGGAACTGCCTACAAGAGGATATCTTTATTTTCCTCTTAGGATATAACCTTGGTCTTATTGCATGTTTTATATATCAGGGAAGTAATAGAGAAGGTAGATAGTATTGTGAATGCTCACCCCATGCACTGTTGTAAGCATTGCTTCATTAGTGATCCTACTAGTGATCCTAGAATCACAGGATCATAGAATGGTTTGGTTTGGGAAAAAAACCTCTAAAAATCATCTAGTTACAACTCCCCCTGCCACAAGCAGGACACGTTTCACTGAACCAGGTTGCTCAGAGCCCCATCCAAGTGGCCTTGAACACTTCCAGGGATGGGGCATCCACAGCTTCTGTGGGCAACCTGTTCCAGTACCTCATTACTCTCACAGTAAAGAGTTTCTTCCTAATATCTGATGTAAACCTACTCTCAGTTTGAAGCCATTCCCTCCTGTCCTGTCACTACATGATCTTCTAGTCTCCCTCCATCTTTCTTGCAGGCTCCCTTCAGCTACTGGAGGGACACAATTAGGTGACCCTGAAGCCTTCTTGTGTTCAGGCTGAACAATCCCAATGTTCTCAGACTTTTCTCAAAGAGGAGTTGCTCCATCCATCTGACCATCTTGGTGGCCTCCTCTGGACTTGCTCCAACAAGTCCATGTTCTTCCCGTGCTGGGGAGCCCAGAGGTGGATGCAGAGCTCCAGGTTGGGTCTCATGACAGTGGAGCAGAGGGGCAGAATCACCTGCTTGACTCTTTGGACATGCTGTTTTGGATGCAGGCCCAGGGCAGGACTGGCTTTCTGGGATGTGAGCAGACACTGTCAGGTCACGTCCAGCCTCTCATCCACCAGCACCCCCAAATACTTCATATCCCAATTTCTGTCCTCACAAAGATATTGATGAATCTTTTCAATGAAGACAGTGCATTATTTTGGATTCTTTTCCAAGATAATATTCTATTTATGGAGGCTTGTTTCTAGTATTTATTTTAAAATATATGTATATATAGAAATAATATTACTGGAATAGGCAAAGCTTCACTAGATTTACAGAAAATGCCCATTTTTTATATGCTACACACAAAGTTAGATTTTTTTTTAAAGTATGGGTTTGGCACAACTAATACATGTTAATAATTCATTTTAATTCATAACTTGTCTTGCTCACATCAGTGGGACTACCCATACTGAAAGCTTAAATGTGATTTGCAAAAGCAAGGTCTTTATTAATAAGTGTTAATACCCATGGATATGATCTTTTTTAATGAGAAGCAAGAATACTGACATGTCCTTTTAAAAAAATCAATTACTTAAATATTTCTTTTCTTCCAAGTAAAAGCCATCTCACTCCTTTTCTCCCAGTTACTTCTGAAATTTTTCTACTTTTTTCTCCCTTTTTTTCCTTTCCCTTGCCACCTTGTACATTTGTCTGAGAGAGATCTTTTTGTTTTAAATACTTCATTCTTTCTCTTGGATTTGATAGATGTGTTCTGGAGGGCTCTCAGGTTTTCTTTCATTGCCAGTTCTTCTGTTTCACCCATTTGCTATCTGTAGACAGCCAGGAGTCTTACAGCTGGACATCTGAAGCTGGTCATCTACTGAAGAGCTGTCTGAAGTTAGCACATGGTTTTAAAAGGAAAGACATAGTTGGTATGTGGTAAGCATGATTTTCTACAAAGTGCAAAAATGTATGGGAGGGAATGTATTTGTTTCTCAAATTGTTCAGTGGTTTGGATTTTTTACTCCACAGACTTTTGCCTAAGATATTTTAATTGTTCCAGTCTGTTTGGGATATAGCAGAGACTGAACATTTTTACTAGATTAGATTATGATGTTATTTACCTTAAGAGTGACTTCTGCATTCTGGATGCTGTTGGCTTACACTGTGCTTCAGAGTTAAAATAACAGGGAAATCAGGGAATGGGTTGACTTGTGGCAATCATGAACATGGCTTGCAAATAAATTATCTGGATAACTACTAAAAGATATGGTCAGTAGGATGAATACTGTACACATTTGGCTGTATTTCAGAGCAGCTACAGAAATAAGCAAATCCCCACACAGTGCACTCCCTTGTATAATTTTAATGTTAAAGACAATGTCTTAGCTACTCTTTAGAAAGGAAAATACCTACTCTGGCTCTCACAGATTACACAACTGTTGTACCAGATGGGAAACAACCATCAGAGAAGGCCTGTAAACAGTTAAAAAGACAAAACCCCTTTCTCAGCCATAGGGGCACTGGACAGAAGACTGTGGGAAAGTGACTAAGGAAGACATCCATAAGGAATCTGAAAGTTAGGCTGTTGTATACAAGCTGGGGATGCTTTTGGTAAGAGTTAGATGAGACAGTTGCATACCCTCATTAATTATTGTAAATGTCACTTTCTTTTATGCTTAGTTCTTTAAGATTATAGAGTGCCTTGGTTTAAGACGTCTGACTGAACATTGCATTAACTCATGGTTCCAATCTTCTAAAGGCAACAAATGCAGGCACCCAAACCTAATATATATGTGATGTTAAGCATGGCTGTGCAGCAGTAGTTGACCAAACACTATATGACTTTGCTTGGGTACAAGAAAAAGTATAGTTGCAGCAGGACAAAACTCTGCATGTGCTAATCTTCCCTTTTTCAGCCTCTCCTTTAGAGTTTGTTCAGAGATAAAAACAGTACCCCACAGATTGCAGTATAGATGAGACGTGGTCTAATGATGGAATTAGTCCTCAGTTTCTAAGGGTTAATCTTGCAAGGTGCTGAATGCTTCCCACCCTATCAATTTCAGCCACACTGGAAGTACTTGACAATTCCTTTTAATTAATTCTTAGTTAAGATCAAGCACAGGTTTGCTGCAATGAGGTTATTACAGCAGGAAAGCATTGGTACCTGGTAACAGATGGTTACATGGTGAATCATATTTACTATTGCAGAAAATTGATTAAGTGGATTATTTTTAGCAAGGTAAGCATTTTATAGTTTGAGTACTTTCTGTCATGACTATCTGTTATTAAGAAATTCCAATCTGGATATAGGGAACAGAGTACGGTTTTTTTAAGGCTTTTCAACCACGTATTTGCTCAGAAATTTAGAAATAGCTATCTAATAAGTTCAGCTGCGGTTAATAACACCACTAAACATTATCTTCTGGGACCAAGTGTGAACCGGGAGCAGTGCTTACATGCCATACCAGGGCAATAAATGCAGCTATGCCATGAGCATAGCAAAGCCATCCAGGTTCCCTGCACAGTGAATCAGAGCAGTAAAGCTCTTGGGAAGCTTATTTAGAATAGTTGTAAAGGGAGCATAGCCCATGACCAAGTAAGGAATGGAGCTGAAATTCTACCTCTCTCATGGGCTTACATACTTATCTACACCCCTGGAGACAGGTACCTCAACCTCACTGGGAAGGCATTGTTATACTCAGGAAGGAGAGTGGATCTTCAGCACTGATCACTGCTTGGCCCTAGGGTGTAACTGATAACAGGCAGTTTCAGAGGCAGTAAGTTGAGCTTACTGCCTGCAAAAGTCTATTATACACTCATAATTGTGAACTTCTAGAGCAGTATGCTGGCTACCGGGCTGCAGAGTAATCGAGACAGAGGCCCCGTTACTTGTCTTACTGAGCACTGCCAGTGTGCAGCCAGAAATGCCCTCAATTTGTAGAAATGGCAATGATGTGGGAAAGCAGCAACTCAATTCAGGAGCTGGCATGAACTACACAGTTCCCCTTCTGGACTTGTTTGTGACTGACATCAGAAAGTTGTGGTTATAACGTTTAGAAATATTCCTGCCTGCCTCTCTTAAAACTCCGTTTCTGTAGAGGAAGTTCCATTTTAGCTCTTCTAACTTGAGCTGCTTATGAAGTGAGACCACAAAGAGTGAGGTGCAAGAGGGGAACTGAATGGATGGGATATACAGAAGAGCTGAAAAGAGGGAATAATGAGATGCACTAGGAAAAAAAAAATGTCTCATTGGCAGAAGACTTTGCGAGGAAAAGAAAAAGGAAAAATGAGATGAACAAGCAGAGGCTGAAAGCTGAGATGATATTAGTGAAGGAACAAAAACAAGTTAAAACCATCATTACAAAGAGTTACAATGCACTGTGGTATCATTTGTGACTCTGACTGCATTCTCTAGTGAACATTGCTAGGAACATTTATCATTCCAGCAGCCATAGGCTGAGTTACTGTGGGCCTCAGTGACATCTGGAAGGATGAGCACTCAGTCTTTAATGGAAAGTTAGAGATCACTTGTCACAGCAATCCACACATCAATTTGTGTAGCACCTGTACATGCTTATGTTTTGTTTGAGGTGAATATTGCTGCTGTTTAATACATATAATTTTTTAATTAAAAAAATGCAGTTGCTTTGGAAATTTCAACACCAAATTGGAAAAAATAAGGCTTGGTCCTTTATCACTTCAATGCTTCATTCCCCCCCTCCATTGTTATTCAAAAAAAAAAAAAAAAGAAAAAAAAGAAAAAAAAAAGGAAAAAAAAAAAAAAAAAGGAAAAAAAAGAAAGAAATTATGTAATGTGAAGCCCCTAGGCTAGATGAGACAGCTTAAAATAATTCAGTAATTTTTAAAAACTTATGGTGAACTGGAGAGGTGATAGTTGAAGCTATGGTTTCATTTGTAATCTAAGACATCACTTCTGTTTTAATTACACAAAAATAGTTAACATTTTTATTAAAAATTAAACTGTATTTTAAGTCATGTTATTAATTCCATTTTAACTGTCATTCTTTCTTAAAAAAGCAAAGGATTTTTATCAATGGAACAGCGCTGACTCACTCCAAAAATTGGTAATGTTGCTTTACTGATAGTGAAATTCAGTCTGAAATCATGACTGATGTTCACCATGTTAGTGTGTTTAAAGCTGTGCTGGTTTAAAGGCAAACTGGCAGGACAAATTAACCCAGTTCAAGAGATTATAAATCAGGATTACAATTTAATAAAAATAATACAAGAAATACAATTATACAGATGAACAATTGGTTTTAACCCACAAAAAGACTGGATGAATATCCTGACACCCTGGGGCACAAACAGAATGGTGTTTGTTGCCCCCATACTCAGCCCCAGATGGGCCCTCCTGAGTTCAAAAATAAAAGGAGAGGAAGAACCTGTTGGTGCGAGTGATGGTCACAGTCTGGTTGAGAGCGGTGGTCCAAGACCCCAAGATTGTATACACTCAGGTTCAGGCAGGAATGCCCAGCACCTCCCCCCCAGGGCGGGGAGTTCCACAATGGCTCATTGTGAGTTGTGTGAGGATAGCAACATCCTCTTATCTCACAGGCCTCTTAACACGCAGTTTATAGCCTGAGGGGTCAGGTGTGCTCTGGGCAGCTGCTGCAAATGGTCTGTTGTTAACAGTTTCTGGGAAATTACATAGAGGGTGTAGAATACACAGTATGAGTTACACCCATACAGTGATGAACTGGTCCTGGCTGCTTTAACTAGGACATAAACTACGTCAGAATAACAGACTTACAGTGATAACCCAAAGAAGTCAATGTATCACTAAGGATTGGGGATACACAGAGTAGCAATGACTACTTGGATGGACAACTGCTAATAGATAGACCACAGCTGACTTGGTATCTGTCTAAAACTCAAACAGTCTTAAAGAAAATTAACCATAAACTGACAGTATTTATTTGACTATTGACCTTAGTGCCTATGTTTTCAGACTAATCACAGAGTCACAGAATGGGTCAGGTTGGAAGGGACTATAGTGGGCCAACTGGTCCATCCTCTGACACCTTCCCTTCAGATATTGATAGACACTGATGAGGTCCCCTCTTAGTCATCTCTTCTTGAGGCTGAACAGGCCCAGCTCTCCCAGCCTTTCCTTATAAGAGAGATGCTCTAGTCCCTTAATCATCTTTGTTGCCCTCTGCAAGACCTGCTTCAGGAGCTCTGTGTCTCTCTTAAACTGAGAAGCACTCCAGGTGTGGCCTCACTAGGGCTGAGCAGAGATGCAGGATCACCACCCTCAGCCTGTTGGCACCCCAGGATACCACTGGCCTTCTTGGCCATAAGGTCACACATCTGGCTAATGGACAACTTGCTTTAGAAATTACTGTGTCATTGTAAAGAAGCTTACTGGAAGGGTATCATTGTGTTTTATGCCTTAAGAGTGGAATTCGATTGATCTACTTCCCAGAACTCACTGCCTACAGATATCAGTGAGTTTCATTATACTGGTGTCTGACATAGTCCTGGACCTCGGACAAAAATTAGAAGTTTACTTTGTTTTGTACTAGAGTGTCATCTGGGGCATATAAAAGTGGAGACCTGATTTTGTTACTGATTTGTAGTGCTGATGGCCACTTTGTGGTTTAGAGTGTTTTGGATTATTTTCCTAACCTCTGCCCTTTTGAATGCTCTCCTGCATTAGAAATATTGGGCAGATGCCATATAACATTGCCCTAAGTTCTGTATATTCCCTACAATGGCAAGTCTGCCAGTTTGGGTTTTTTTCCTTTTTTAAGACTTCTAGTATGTGTTCATATGTCACAGCAACATGTTTAGAAAAATTTATATAATATAGTTTGAGACAGAACACAGTGTCCTGATGCTTACTGAAAAATTTGTATCAGCTTTACAAATAGGTGTAAAGGGGGTTATTTCTGGCATAAATTGAAAAAATCTGCTTAGTCTAAAAGAGGCAGAATCCATCTATGAGCAGAAATTGGCTGACCTATGCATCTCCTCAATAACTTTCTCAGTCACTGTTCACGCATTATTGAAACACATGCACTGTGTTGTTTCTCTCTCTTTAGATAATTTTTGCCATTACGTTTTGAGCCAGTCTTCTCACGTAAATTTTATAATCAGGAACCTCTATGAATTTAATTTCTTTTTAAACTTATTTACATCTCTGTAAATACTTTCAGGTTCCCAGGAACACAAACATAAAAGTTATTTGTGTTTCTTTTTCCCTTAATTGGGATAATCAGTTCAGTACAATGTAACTGAGCTGAGCTAAACTTGAGACAAAACTAGTAATTACATGAGCCAATTTTCAAGACTGAAAAGCCATGGGAAAGACATATACTAGTTCCCTTGAGCCAAGACCATTACTTCCAAGACCAGCTTTCCTATTGTTCATGATATTACATGTAAAACTCTTCAGAACATTTCTCCATGAGAATGTGTCTCTATCCCAGCCAAAACTAGCACATGGTGGTATAGTATACATCCCCTGTACAGGCATTACTTTATGCATACAGGTGCCTTTGCAATAACATTTTACAATAACCTGGAAGTCAGCAGCTTGTCAATCTTTACAAATTTAGGGATCCAACTCTGTGGATTCACCTTGATTTTTTAACACGTTATTGTCAAGTTTTAATAAATATAATGACCTCAGGATATACTCTAGATTTTCCTTGCTGAAATCAGCAGTTCCTGGTGTAATTGTGCTGCAGTCATCAAGTAAATCAAGACCGAACTGATTCCTAAGAAACTAGGAATTTAAGAGCTACTTAAAATAAATAACGATAAATAGAATAAATAACCAATCATATTTGCAGACCTCTTGTTCAATTCAGTTGATGCTGTGAAGCCAACCATATTAACTTTCTTGAAAACAGTCTTTTTTCTTTGTGGATGACTTTTCAATTCACTGTTACCAAGCCTGTGAAAACAGTCTGAGGCTTAAAAAAAACAGCCAAGAATTGTGCTAATTGACATGACACTGAGAAGAACCCTGTGGTCAGAATAAGCTGTAAGCAGAATTGTCAGTATAAATATCCTATAATAACCTCCCCTTTCCCCATCCATATGGGACAGATAACAGAGACCTTTCTCTACAAGGTTCAGGACCAGAACTCCACCAGAATAAATCAAGTTCTGATTAAATCTCTTAACTCTGATTAGGGGGAAGGCAGCAAACATGGCTGCTGATATTCTAGGTTGAATAGTTAAAAAAAAATCTCCAGAAACCATTGCTTGACAGAATGATAGTGTCTTACCATATTATACTGTTTATCAAACTACAGTGATGAGTTCTGTATCCTGCCTTGGAAGAGTCTTGCTGAGTAGAATCATAGAATCATAGAATGGTTTGGCTTGGAGGTGACCTCAAAATCACCCAGTTCCAACACTATTGCCATGGGTTCCATTACAACTTGCTCATATAAAACTGACATCTCCTGCTGAAAAGCAGTAGCCAGGTGCTCCCTGTTAGCAAAGCAAAAGAGGAAAAGTGTAAACTTTTATGGTAAGAAAACTATTCCGAACCATATGAAAGTTTTATCCAAGGACAGACTAGCATGAAAAGCAATCTCGTAGTTTCCACACTGAAAACTCATATGAAAATCTCTCTTCAAAGAGAAATTATTTTTTTAGAGGCAGAAAGTCATATCACATGATGGATTTTTAAAGTTCCCATTCCATCCATCAGACATAATAATCAAGAGAGGAAAAATTATGGAATTTTTTAATCCCAGCTTTCATAGTCGTTTCCCCTTAGGAAAAAATAATAAAGGTTGTGTTTGTCTCTTGTGTTTGAAATCAACAGTACATGACTAATACATACTTGCTTAATGAAAAAAACACCTACTAGAATGACTGAGCTCAAGAATGATTAATCCATGGGAGGTGTTTAGAGCTGGGAGAATACATAAATACTGAATTTGATGAATATTCTTTCAATGTTCTAATGAAATCTGTTTCTACTGCACTTAGACCTGCTTTTACTAGTTATAAACATTGCAATAGGATGAAAAAACCTTGGTTTTGCGGACTTGAGTCTCCCTTCTGAGTTATATTACGGTCATTACTCTTTATGCACTAGCGCCCCAAGCCTGTAGCCTGGATGCACGCCCACTGACAGGCACTGAACCGACCGCCCGAGCCCTCCGGTCTGAGAGACATCTTTGCTGGACAGTGACGGGAGAGGACCGCGAATAACACCGCGGTGGTCAAAGAGAGGCTCCAAACATGTTTATCCTCCCTTAATTGTTTCCATGGGAACGCATCCCCGTGGACAGTTCGAAGGCGGATGCAGGCAGGCGACGGCCCTCCTAAGGGTGAGCTGCCAGGCTGTGCTGCCGGGGCACGGCCGGGCACAGCCCTGCCCGCAGTCCCGGTCAGGGCGCCGTGGGACGACATTCCCGCTGGGGGACAAAGGGCACGGTCCCCGCCGGCCGCAGCCCCCCTCTTCCCCCGCGCCGCCGCCCCCGGCCTTGCGCAACACGGCGCTGCCCGCTTCCTCTCTGGCGCTGCTGGGGAGCCGCCCCGATCGCTTGCTATCGGCATTTCCCTGCCGCTCGGGAGGCAGCGGCAGGCTGTGCCCGGAGCCCGAGCGGGGGGAGGTGAGCATCGGCGGCGGGGCCGGGGCCATCGAGCCCGCCGCCACCTCCCGTGCCGCCCGCACGGCTCTGAGCATCCACCCCCTCCTCCCCCCGCGCCGCCTCCGCCGGGGGAGCCGGCGGGGGCCGTACGTGCCGGGCCGGGAGCGAGGGGAGGGTCTGCGGCTCGCTGCAGCAGCGAGCGCCGGCCCCGCCGCGCCGCCAGGGACCCGGTGCGGGTGGCGCCGCCGGCTCTCCGTCTGTGCGGCTGCTGCTGCCGCTGGTGCTGCTGCTACTGCGAGGCGATCGCCGCTGCCGGCGAGAGGGGCAGGGATGTGAGCGGCAGCGCCCGGGTCGGCTTGGGCCCCCCCGCCCTTTTTTTTTCTTTTTCCTTTTTTTTTCTTCCTCTCGCTTCCAAAAAAAGACCAAACCAGCCAACCAGCCTCAAAAAACCCAGAGGGCGTGGGGGGGGGGGTGGGGGGATCCCGTGTCATCGCCGCCACCCTTCGCTGGATCCATTGTGAGGAAATTGCCATTCGCCGGCAGCGGCTGCACATCTGGGCGGGCACATCTGGGCATAGATCACCGGCTCCCGCCGCCTTCCACCTACGTCCTCCGAGTCGGCTTTAACGGATCCCTCCGGGCCGCCGGGAGGCTCCTGCTCGCCAGCCCCGGGGTCTTTCTTTCGGGCTGAACCTTAAAAAAAACCCCCAAAACTGGCAGCGCGGGGGGTGGGGTGGGGTGGAAATAAAGGCTGCTATTTTTTCCCCTGGGATTTATTTCATGGGGATGTGTTCAAGACAAGAGAGGATTCAGAAGGATATTGACGTTGTGATCCAAAAGTGCAAGGCGGAGAAGGACTGCCTGTTTGCAGGTGAGTTTCTCCCCGGGCGTCAGGTTGGAGGCGCGGAGGCTCCCGGCGCCGCCGCCGCCGCCTTGCCCGCCCCGCACCGCGCTCCCGCCGCGCCGTGCCCGTACCCTTCGCCTCCGCTCCGGCCGCGGGGACCGCGCTCGGACCCCGGCTCCCTACCCTCCTTCCGAGGGCATGTGAGGGCAGATGAGAACAGCCGCCAGCTGGGAAAGGGGCGGGCGGGCTGGGGGCGGCATCCCGAGCCAGGGAGCGTGGCGGTGGCCACGGGCAGAACCGGCAGTGTGGGAGGGAGCCCGAGCTCCCGGCCCCCGGCGTATCCCGCGGCCGAGCGCGGCGAGAGGGCTTTCGGCTGTTCTGCGGGCTCTGCCGCTCTCGGCGCCTGCCTCCATCTCCGGCCCCAGGGCCGGTGGCACAGCCCGCGGGGTACGGGCCCCTTCCCGTGCAAGCAGCCTCCGCCGCCCTCCCCCGGGGATCCGCGGCGCCCCGGCGGTGCCAGTGCGGGGCTGGCCGGGATGGGCCGCTGCAGGAGCCCGGCTGTCGGCTGCCTGTTGCCGTGTGTGACAATGGAATTCCCTGCTGTTGCCATAGCACCGTGCACTTGTTGCGAGGGGCAGGGGGCGAGGTGCTGCATTTCTTCTGGTTCACCTCTGCTCTCCCCAGCCACTCCCGTGTCGGGAGCTGAATGCTGGTCCGTAAAACCTCGGGTACCTCAGCCAAAATAAAGACAAGTTGTAATAAAGCAGCTCTTTGTCTTACAGATTTCCGGTACTCAGACTCCACCTTCACCTTCACCTACATTGGAGGCTCTAAAAGGTACTTCCCACCCCCCCACCCCCCCTTCAGTAATGACTACCTTCATTTCCTTCTGGTAGTGAAGTGCAAAGGTTTAATAACGTGGCAGGTTTTTTTATTCCTTATCTTTTGCAAGGAGGATGATTAAATTATCTGTCTTAGTACAAACATAAACTGAGAAAAAGTGTAGAGACAGTTGATCAGAAAGGTGATCTTAGTAGTCAGAGTCTTGTTCCTCAGTGTTCCCTTGTGAAGCTTCAGTGTCTTTTAATTTATTTTTTTTAAATTGGTGTGGACATACGAAATTTCTGCCACATGTAAAATTAACAGAAACATAGCAAAGGCATCAGCCTATGATGTAAAGTTAAAAACCAGGAAAGGTTAAGTTTGTCATAACATGTAGGCCAAATTTCATATCAGCACCCTACTTTCTTGCATGAGAGCCATATTTGGTCCCATGGCAGATGCAAGGCTGTCTGCAGTTGACCAAATTAAATTCTGGAGGCATTAAATGAAATGTCAGTCTAACTTAAAAGGCTAAAAAAATGTTTTATTGAATATTAGTTGAAATACTCTTTCTAAGTGGTTCCAAGCTGTTGGTTATAAACTGAATTGTGCGTGCATGCATTTTTAAAATATATTTAGGCATTTGTTGTGTTTGTTTTCAAAAGGAAAAAATACATAAAATCTTGAACATATCTTTTTCCTTTCCCTGATGGTTAGTTATCTTTATTTAATAAGGTGATAACAGTAAATGCTATGTCGCTCTCTTTTAGTTGACGATTTTAATATTTTTTTTTTAATTAGACTTGGCAAGAAGTTTTGGGTCATTTTTTGGTTCCTTTTTTTTTTTTTTTTTTTTTTTTTTTTTTTTTTTTTTTAATTCAGTTTGTCTGGCATCTTTGTCAGTTATTTTTCTTTCCCAGGATACATCACGTTAACGTATTGTATTCTTTTTTTACTTGCAAGTGAACCTGTCAGTGCAGGCAGCACTCCCACACCTATCGGTGCAGACCCTGGGCATGCTTTGGGATCTGGCTGTAGGACCAGGCTCCCAGATGGTCCCTAGGCTCCAGGATGGCTCAGAAAAATGTTTTCCCACCTCACTATCCCCCCTCTTCCTACTAAAGGAGGACTACTTCTGTCGTTTTCAGTGAATTCAGATTGTTCACCCAATTGCTGAGAATTAATGTATATTTAGGTTGCTTGTAGTATATGCTTTCTTTTAGCATTTTAATCCATATTTTGTTTTGGTGTTGTTTTAAAAGACAATTTCAAAAGGATTATACAGTAAAAACTGTCTAACAGAGATAGTATTCATCCTAAAAGTAAAATGATTGAATTTGCAAGTTACTTTGTACTGTTCCCTAAACCAAATATCACAGCAAGAAACCAGGAAGTGAAACCTGTCTATTGCTTACATTTTCTAAGGCTGAATAAAGTAGAAAGCCTAAGGGCACAACTGATGGAAAACAAGCTGGTTTATCAGTGTTGAAACAAAGTGTTGTCACTTGTTCAGTGAGAAATAAAGAGTGCCTTCCATCCCACAGCCTTGAATTTTAATCAGAGTCAGCATGTGCTTAGGAAATTTTTGACTGAAAACAGTCTCAGGACCTTGACAATTTAAACACAATTGAGAAACAATGATTATGCTTACAAAAATTGGTGAAAGTGTGTTGTTACTTAGAGCACACCCAAATTTCACTTTATTTTGTACATTTTAAGGACGTCTGAAAAGCATCCTTTGAGATAAGGGCTTCATGGTCTCGGCATTCTTTGTTCATTAGTATTGTGATTTAGAAAGATGTTTTTCAGTATTCTTGGTGTTACAGTAGTGTACTGAGTGGCAGGTTTACAGCAGTAAGCTCTCATTCGATGTGCATAAAATGAAAACACTAAACCTTGACTATTCAGTGCCAAACTTCAGCTTCTTACATCAAAGATGAGTTAGAGGTTTCATCTTAGAGAAAGTATTGGTGGAGCAGCAGCTATACTGCACTGTATGCAGCATTTAGGCAAGTCTTCAGTAGAGGGTGAACAGCGGTGATTTGTACATGGTCACAGTTTAGGAGAGCATGAGGTCATCCCAGGACCTTTATTTTGGCCTTTAAAGGCTATGATTTTTTTCTTGCTGCCACTGCTGCAGCTGTGAACTTCCTGAGTAGGAACACCATTTTTTGACTATTGCACTCATGAATTGTCCGTAAATGACAAAACCTCTATTAGATCCTGGCCATGGACTCATCAGCCAGTGGGCCTTATCCAGATACTTGAGACACTCAGCCTGATGACTTCGTTTTTCCAACCCTCAGGAACACAGGTGGTGGAGTAAAGGGCAAAGGGGTAGATGTTCGCTGAGTGGATGTTCAAACGGAGAAGAGATTTAGAGTAGAAATGGTGCGTAAGGAAGACTACAGTACTTCAGTACTCATTAGCTATGCCTTACACGAAGTATTTTTCGTGCTTTGTTTCCTTGAGATGTTTCTTTAGGTCAGTGTCTAATATTGCCTTGGTTTAGCCATAGTGGTTATATGGAAGAGCAGAAGCCCTTGAAAGAAGGCAGTCTGTTTGAAAAGCAGGATTCTTTGTAAGCCTTGTATAAAGGCAAGTGAGAATGACTAGCAAGTTAAACATCTCTCAGAGTTTTCCTCAGTGTACTATAGTTGCCTTTAGTACCCATTAAGTCCATTTATCAGTTATCTAAATTTATAAACTCAGGGCTTGGTTTTCAGTAAATCAGGGTAAGTCCATGGAAGTGTTGTCAGTATTATTTCAGTTATTATGAGGACCTCAAGTTTGTTTGTGGGTGTTTGGTTGGGGTTTTTGTTGGGTTTGGTTTGGTTTGGTTTGGTTTGTTTTGTTTGTTTTGTCTTGTTTTTTGTTTTTTAAACTGTTACCTGTGTGAGATTTTTCTACTTGGGATCAGCTTCTCAGACATTATCTGATTTTTCCTCTGTTGCTTGGATTGATTGCACAGCCTCTTCCTGCACTAGCAGTACTGAAATATTAGGCAGTAGGTAACCATGCTTCAGATCCATCCAAATAGATAGGCTTGATCCAGGGGACATTTATTATCGCTTCTGTGGAGTTAATTTGTAATCCCACAGCAAAGTAGTAGTAGTTCTCTTGAATTCTTTTAGATTGTACTTCACATCACCTTTTTTGAATTTATTTTAATGCATTGTATTCATACTTCCAAATTATTAGAGCTGTTTGACGCTGCAGAGATGTGACCTGGTTTGGGAAGGTTGTAGTTAGCAATTTATTAGTGAAAGCATGTCTTTTTGCATAATGTGGGCACTAAATAGAGGGCAGATTGTTTATTAATCTAATAATTTTTAATTTCACTGTCAGAAAGCAATAAGTGGATTGATTTCTTGTAAAGTGAGGTGTTCAGTCAGGTGCTGTGACTGTGCAAGATTTACTCTTCTTTAACTACATATGGCATAATATCAGAAATGCTTTTTTATGCTTTTTACTGCAGGTTCCAAAGTTCATATTCAGTTATATTAAATGCTGAGTTCTTTTTAAAAGAATATCTAGTTTCCTTTTTCCTTTTTTTCTGCCCCTCTATGAAATACTGCTCCTCCAGAAACCGTGCAGACTGAACAGAACTGCTGATCTGTTTATCTTTCAAATAAAAATGTGTAATGCCCTGGAGTTGTTTTCACTTTATATGCCATTTGTCATGCTTTACATAGAAGCAGTGCTTGGTTGTCCAGAAAAAAGATGGTTTCCCTTTTTAGTGTTTTTCTTACCCTGCTTATTTTTTTTTCTCCAAGGCTAAACAAGGACATCATATGAGTCCTGAAATACCTTTTCATTCAAATACATTCTTAACTCTCAGTGGGAAGGAAGGACAATGACAATAAGGCTGTGCATGAGAACAGATCTAATACTGCAGCATATTGCAAAGAAACTAAGTAACACCTAAACACACAGATTAATTTTGTCAGTAAAATTCCCATCTCCTATTCACACAGTGGACTTTTGTTCTGCTTTCTGTACTTTAGCACAGTGATTATAACAATGGGAGTTCTGAAGAAGCAAGGAAATTAGGTCTGAAGTATTTGTTTATTTTTACTTAAAATAATGACTGGTTATTATCTTACACTTTGTTTTGATTTTGAGTGTTTGGCATTTTGTGTTTTATTCAGGAGGTTATCGTAGAGCAGAAATTCTCATGTAAACTGATGAATTAATTCATACCTCACTGTAGCAGTAAAATATTTCACAGATAGGGAGCTGGGCCACTGAAAGAGTGTCTAAATTGCTTATAACTTTCTATAGCTAGAGATGGAAACAACTTATCTGAAATTCTAACGCATTACGTCCACCAGGTGTTTGAACCACTTGACGATAAATAGATACAGATAACCTTTTTTTCCCTTTAGTGATTGCTCTGTTGCTGCTTACATAGGTTTATAAAACTGCCTACATGAAAGATTCCATTTGGTAAATAATTTTGAAATTTTGGTGTAACTCTGATAATACTGAAGTCTTCACTACAAAAAGCTGTGAAGAAAAATGTTTTTGGGATAATTGATAGGTGTTTTAATCTTAAAATTGATGCTCAATTTAAGTAAACTGTAGGAAAGAAGGAGAAAACTGAAAAACAGTTTTTAAACTGAAACATAAAATCGTGTCCATCAGAAAATATAAAAACACTTTTCTGAATTTTTTGTTTCTTTCATTTACAAAATCATCTAGTTTAAGACCAGCATTTTTTTTATTGGTTAGTTTTCACCCAGGTCCTCTGTCAGGTTCATTGCATGGCAATGTTTTTACTGGCTGTGCAGGAACTGGGAAGAGAAGGTTTGACTGTTCCTTTTGCAAGCAGCGGTGGCTTACATCAAATGATGAAAATGTCTGTAAAAGTATGACTCAAAAGATGAGAACACTTTTTTTGGGATTCATTGCTCTGAACGGTTTTAGTTTAGATGGAATCAGTCTTATTCAGGGCCTAGGAAGGGCTGGTGCAAGTACGGTTCATCTCCTGTTGCTGATGGCTGCATGAAACTTTGTGTTCAAGTTCTTAAAAAGGTAATTACATTCCTGGAATCTAGTTCTATTACAGTAAGAGAGGGTGAAATCTAGATACGCAGCTTGTACCTAGCTGTCTGGTTATTGCTATTTCTACATCATCTTTCAATTTTAACTTTCCTATCAAATATGGCTTAACATTTTTGCTGTTGCTACACCATTTCTTACCATTTTCTACACTGTTTCTGTGGGAGAGATACAGGAATCTAGTTTAGGCATGGCAAGGATTGTGATTTTTATTTCTTCACTAAGGATTCTGTACATGAAGTAATGTTGAATACAGCCTTGGATACTTTAAAAAAGCAGTTTTGTGTCAGGTGTTACTTAGGTTTCAGTTTTAAAATCTATGTTTAGGTCAAGCATTTTCCATTATATGAATTTCTGTTAATGTTCCTATTCTAATTTCATATTACCTTCTAATATTGACCATGTGTAGTATGTACATGAAACTTACCCACACATTCCTATAGATAGCTTTTCCATAGATACTGCAAGAAATTCAGTAGGTGGGATTTAACAAATTTTTCATCCTAAAAAGAGACCTAGTAGGACACTATAGTGAAAAGGTAATGTTGAAAGTAGTGAAAAGCAAAATCACCACCATTGTACTTACAGTCTTATCGATAGTTTTGTGTCTGACAGCTCCTTCTTGCCTTGCTGTTAAGAAATCTGTCTTGTCTGAAATTAGCCCAGTCCCCATCACTGCATCGTGTAAAAGTAGTGTATTTCAAGGAGAGGATAGTCTTGTGGAGATCTTACTGGTCTGGTGAAGGAAGTGGCTGTTCTCTGTTAGCTGTATACTATAGTTATACTAAGAACAGCACATTCAAATTGTGAACCTCTGCATTTTAGTGTGAAAAATGTGGTTTTAGGCACTTAAATGAATGGCTTAGTTTTAAAAAGTGCCTAACTCCTACACCACTTAGCAGTCTTGGTATTACAGTAGGTTGTTTAGCACTTTGTGAAAGCCTCACCATCTTTACGCAGGTGTTTTTGTCATACAAGTGTATGCACTGTTGTTTAAATGGTTTACCAGCATAGAGTTGGGAGCGGTGCTTGAATGTCTTTACAGAAAACATTTACAGTAACTTATTCTTTCTCTACTTTCATCACATATTTTAACGTACTAAGTACCTAAAAATAAAACTGTAGGCTGTCATTGTTAAAGTGTTAATGTTTCAAATAAGTTTGAAAGCAGAGTTCACTCTGACAAAATTAATTTAGGTAATTTTTCTCTATGTTGGGACTAATGCCATTTCTTGCTTTTCCTGTTAGTCTCTACTAATTTCCTTTATTTTTCATTGCTCATAAATAAAGAGCTGAAGATACTTGTTGGTATATTTCTTCCATGGATTACTTACTGTGCAGAATATGAATTCTCATTTGAATCGGAGTCCAATCATTCCAAGTCAAAATAGTTTCAGCACCTAGACTGAAAGTAAATTTAAAATTGCTGGGAGAGATGGCTTAAAAAAAGAAAGGGATGAAATGTGAGTAAATCTAAAGAAAAACTCCAGTATTTAGTTCTGCCTTGGCATTAAATAAATTCCATTAAAGAGGACAACTCTTAAGAATTTATGCCCTCCTTGCTACAGGAAGGGTGAAGATTTTTACAGATGTTTCATTGAATTTACCTCATCTGAGGAAAAGGAGCTCCTTTTACAAGGTAAAATTGTCTCATAAAGGTAAGCCTACTATCCTGTGTAGCAGTAGGTAGAAAATCTCACTGAAAGAAGAGAGACTGAACAAGATACAGAAATAACATCTCCTTCACCTGACAGCCTTCTGAGTGCTCACACAAGATTGCATTCATCCTATTTCTTTGGAAGGAAGAGCAAGAAAGAGCCTTGCCTGAGGACCAGGATCAATTGTTGCTTTTACGAGTCACTTCTCCTAGGAGGACCCATTATCTTCTGGGAGCTTTATGTCATTCCCCTTCTGCAAGGGCTAAACACCATCATACGTGCTGTGGCGTTATGGAATCCTGTGGGAATAAGTTCTGGTCTTGCACATGCTCATGGAAGGCAGCAGGCAGAAAAAAGTCTTAAGTAAGTGTTGGGGGGTGAGCATCTTTCTCTAGCTTGCTTGAAGACAGAGGACCTGCATAAGCCGTATTTGTCTTCTGCTGTCTTAGAAGATAATGGCATATCCTGCCAATTAGCATGGAGCTGAATTACTTGTTCTGAGGGAAACTTCCATAATGCTCAGTGGGAGCCTGTCTGGAGCCAGGAATTAAGGGCAAAGAGGAAGCTTAAAGAAACCAGCTGACCCTCCAGATGTTTCCTTCAAGCCTTGAGGCGTTGATCAGAAATAAAAGGGGCAAAGTGTGTCACCTGTGTAATAAAATGTATTGTTTGCCAAAATAGAGTGCAAAAATGGTCATATACCATTTGTAGAAACTAGTATATAATTAAAGCATAAGTTCTTCTCATGTTGGGTAGCATTGTATATTTCATCTCACAGAGTCTGCCATTTTGAAATCTTGTTGTGTTAAATGAATATTCCATTTTATGTTTAAGAATGTTTCATATTAAAAGCCAAGCTAGAAGGCAGGATTACTTTGCACTGTTAAACAGTCATGTTTCCAGACAGTACTGTGTAAGGTTTTTGTGACAAACAGCATTTGCTCTCAAGTAGAAAAAAATAGCCTATGAGTTAGACATGATATTCCAGGTCATTAGCTTTTCTGGAAATCATATGATTTGTGTGTGTGTGTGTGTGTGTAATCAAGTCATTCTTGCTTATTCATTTTCCTTAATGAAAAATTCATTTTTGATGGGGAGTTCTCACCCTAGAATAATCACGCATAAAGCAAAATATGGAGGCTTCTGTCAGTCTAGGCTTGATAAAGGTGTTAAAACTAGGAATCACTTAATTTTCTTAAAAGTGCTTGCTGATACTCAACTTCTTGATCTCATTTACAGCTGTATAAGTCTGGAGTAGTTCTGCTGATGCAATGGGGCTCACTTTGCTCCACAGTGATAGTGCTGAATCTTTGATTTGTTGCTGACTACTCTTAGTGAGTGGCAGACTGAGTGATTTTTTTTTTATCTAAAGGGAGGGGGGGTTATGAAGACCAGAGCATTGTTTTCTGTCATCTTTGCTGATGTATTGTAATTTTTGAGTACTTTTGTGGATGGTTGGAGAGCTGCAGTCTATCCAAGTTAAGAAGATGGCTTTCATGCATTTTTAGAAAGTCAGATGACCTGTTGTCAAACTTGTGCTCCTTTTGTCTTTTTAGCCTTAGCATCTGAAAACCTGGTTGTCACAGAGTCCTCTTTTAAAAATGTAATTTGCTGGGCCACATGGAAAGCCTCTTTACCTGTAACTCAATCAGAAGCAGTATCAAATCTGAAGCTAGTCCAAAAATTGTTTCAGATCTTTTTGTAGGTTTAACCATTAGTTGAAATAGAAATGGTCCTCCTTCATGAGGACTATTTTGTGAAAAAACCTTAAAGGATCATATTGACTTTGTCTAGATTTAAACTGGGTTAAATCTTTTCATTTCAGTATATATTTTTACAAAGCAGTGGAAACATAGGGAAAAAAAAAAGCTTTACAGTATTTCAGACTGAAAAATGTGACCTTCAAGTATTAAAAACTTGTGGAAAACATGCTTTAGTACAGCAGTTATTGGCACTACCAACAGCCTTCCCTTACAGACAGGGAATTATATGAAGTAGTTTACTGGTTTAATATAGTTCTATGAATATTCTATCAACTCTTTCATATGCGGTTGTAGCTCTGATAGAGTTACAGCTGAAAACCAAACTTACTAATTCTGTTCTTTTAAGATAGTACAATGTTAAAGAACTGTTTTGCTGGAAATTTAACCATCCTGTAGAACAAAGCTTGTTGATCTTGACATAAAATTTTACTTGTAGCATTTTGTTAGGCTTATGTTGAAGGACTAATGTTTTGTCTGTGGGTGACAAGAGCAGTGAAATTTGATATGTTTAAGTGGCAACAGGAGGAACATAACCTCTGCGGGAATTTCCTTGGGCATACACTAGTTTTGTTAACTCAGACCAATAGAACAAGTTTTAATAAGTTTATCATTGTTCTCTAGAGTATAAATCAAAGAATCACAGTAATCAGTCCACCAAAGATGCAAGATCTCTTGCATTTAGGAGGCTGATGTGCACGGTTTTGGGGTTTTTTAAATGTCTGTGTAACACAAGAGTAGCATTGCCTTTGGTATACAGTCCTGCTTTCTACATGTTCTCTGTGCCAGATTTAGCAGTTGATGGAATTTTTACAGCAAATTTTAGTATTGGTTAAAGCTTTAAGCAGTATTGCATGGGTTAGCAGCCACCGGTTTAGTTCTTGTTAAACTATTTTTAGTTTAGTTTGGTTTTAGTTTAGTTTATTGCTGTGTCATTTAAGAACATTTATAATTCTGTATTTTAGCCGTTATATTTTATTTTTTTATTTTGGTAGTCTATTTTAAAATTACAAGTTGTGAGCAATTCTAGTCTTTCTGTGGTTTCGCCTGTATGTAGTGAATTAGAAGAATCACATTCTCCCTGTCAACCAGTGTAGGGAGACTCCAGGCTCTTTTTGTACCTGAACTTATGTTTTACTTGTAAGCATTTACTTGTTTTAGATCGTCCCTCTTGTGATGAATAGGTGCTTACTATACTGTGTCTATGTTTAAATGTCAGTGAATAGATATTAAAAAATACTACTTCAATAAAGTCTATGCCTTTATTTAAGCCATGAAGAAACAGATTCATCCTGTAGTTCAGCTAAGAACTGACCTTTGCCAAGGACAGGAAACACACAGAGATATGGCAGGTAAATATCTTTTACAAGTAGCACTGTCTGACTCCAAGGCAGGCATGGATATGTGGAAGATCCTGTCCTTCCAGTGTTCTACTAAGGATTGGGCACTGGCGGTCCACGAAGAGAACAGGAGTTGCAGTTAAATGAGTCAGGATAAAAATTATAAAAACTGTTGGTTTTGCTTGTGGAGGACATAAACCAATCACCATTTGGAGTCAAGGAAAGCTGTCTATGAAGTCTTTACTTCTTTCCCCTACTAGGAAGGCATAATCAGCCACTCATGAGAGTGAGTGGCCTTTAACTGAGAGGCCACTGTGAAAAGTGGCATGTCTTGTGTGACATGGCAATTTCTAAAATATATTTCCAGCATATCTCAGTGCATATAACAGTTGCAGAACTTTTGACATAAATGCTGAGCAAAACATCATAAACTGCTAATATTAATGAGCATTTTGACATTATTCTGGCTGGTTATAGTGTATTCCCATCTTTATTTTGTCCCACGTTATTTCTCTGTTGTATATTATGTGATCTAACATTATTACCTCTCATGGTTTTGACTCTGGTTGGATTTTAAACACTTACTGAAAACCGCTTTTCCCTCTTCCTCCACTCTTTGACTTTCTCTGAGCTGAGGGGAAAAAAAGCCCAGAGAATTCCTGAGTAGAGATAAGAACTGGGAGACTTGCTTACTAATTATTTCTCACAGGCAAACAGACTCAAAGTGAATAGAACTTAAATTTATTGCTAACAAACTTAAACTAAAAACTAAATTATTGCTAACAGAATAAGAACTAAAAGAATAAATGAATAAAACAATCTTAAAACACAACACCTTCCTTCCACTCCCCCTTCCCTCAGACGTACAGGGAGGTGAGAAAAGGGGGAAAGTCACAGCCAGCGGCTGCTTCTGCCGCTGTTAAAATCCATCTCTTAGACGGGAACTCTTTCCAATTCACTGTCCTGGGGGTCAGCTTTCATCGGGTGCAGAGGGGTCTCTCTCTGTGCACTCTGATGGTTTTCTCTATGGACTGCAAGGGATCATCTTGCTTCACCATTGTCCTCACCACAGTTACGGGGGGGTAATGGCTTTGAGTTGTTCCCCTGTTTCCTGTGGGGTCCCTTCCTACAGGAGACAGTCCTTGATGGACCTCTCCGGTGTTGGTCCATCCCTCGGGCCACAGTTCTCCCATAATCTGCTGTCCCTTGGGTCGTGAATGAGTTGCACTAGCGTGGATTCCCCCACAGGGCCACAAGTCCTAACCAGACAGCTTGCTACAGCGTAGGTTTCTCTCTACGTTTCATTTCTACGTCTCTCTACTATTTCATCTTAGGCCTCCCATGGAGTCACATCTTCTTCATGCACTCCTCTGCTCCAGCATGGGCTCCTTCATGAGCTGCAGAGGGGGGGCCTCCGCTTCCCAATAGTCATCCACAGGCAGAAGGGGTCTTGGCTTTTAGTCTTTCCCCTGCTGGAGGGGGAGAGGGAGGTCTCTGGGCCTCTTCCTCCCCCCTCCTGCTACACTGACCTTGGAGTCTATGTTGCTATCCCATGTTCTCCTCTGCTCTCCTCCGAGCTGGAATTTCTTCTGCGCCACGTCTCAGCCGGGCAGTTTCTCTCCAGAGGTTTTTCTCCACTCTGTTACATGTCTCGGCCAGGGGGAGCTTCAGTGCCACATCTGGCCCAGGGCTGGGGGAGGAGGGGGGCCTGGCCCACACCTGGGGCCTGCCACTTCCCCCTGCATGGCTCTAATTTCTTCTGCGCCACAAATCTTCTCTTCCTCTGTTCTTAAATAAGTTACCACAGAAGCGAATACCATTGGCTAGTAGTAGGAAGTCAATCCTGGAGGTGGCTATCACTGGCTTTTTCATAGAATAGCAAAAGCTTCCAGTGGCTTCTAATTGAAATCATCCCTATGGCCCCCTATTACCAAAAATTCAGTCACGTGAACGCATGACATTACCATATTCTCAGCTAATGTAAATTGACAAATTGCCATGGAATTCAGTAAAGTCATGCCAATTTATAGCACTGCGGACCTGTCTGTAATTATATTCATCTTATTAAGGAAGTTTAAATAGAGCAAAGCCAAATTTAAATGTTATCTTCTTTGACTTGTAATAGAGCAGTTTAGTATATTCATGATTAGTTACATACCAAAGTGAAATTACACATTTTTTTGTGTTGGCATTTTAGGTGATGAAGACAAGTTTCTTGGAAGCTGATAAAGTCAGATATAAATTATGTTCTTTGGGAATGGCTTGTATTGAAGTGAGGGGAGGACCAAAATAGTGCATAGATGCCTGAAGTGAAAGAGACTTGGGAAGTTATCCCACGTAGCAAATGAGTGTTCTCAGCAGTGTGGCTGTTGAGTCTCAGGTTTGCATGTGTTGCAGTGCAATGGTCAAAGGCCAAGACACTACAGAAGTCTCTTCTTTTGTTTTGCAAAGTACTGACCAGCCTGTTTGTAAGGTAGATGGTCCCACAGGATATCTCTGGAATAAGGAAGATCTTGCCCTGAAGAAAACAGCATCTCTGCACTCCTCCTTGGGAGATAAGGGTGACTTCAGTCTGCAGAAGTTAGAGAAAAGTTTTACACTAACCCTGGCCTTGCCATTTTCATTTTGACTGTGCTACTGGGGAGCATAGGCTCCTTGCAGTTGTCTTCCTATTTCTTCCCATCTTGTCATATTCTACCCTCTTTCTTATGACATTTTGTTTTCCAGAGGTGCTTGGCATACTGATTTATTCTGACAAAAGCTGCTATTTGTTGTGTTCACACTATTGAAGCAGACAGACATGAAACAGTTGGCATTACACAACTGTGCTACGTAGATAATCAAGATGGAGTAGCTATAGATCATGTATCTCTAAGTTCTCTTCAGTTTATATGTAGAATCTGAAAAACTTGTTTCGGTTCTTTGGAAGCTTCACCAGAATACCAATGGGTGCTCAGTCTGTTAATCAGAGTGCTCTCAGGTTCATAGCTGTTTATTATTCTGATTTTGGTTTCTAATATGTGATTGTCTAGGGGAAAAAAAAATCACTGCTAAAATAATTGCAGCTGCTGCCTGAGTTGTTTGCTGATTTAAGTTTAAAACTTAAAATATTCTTTTTAAGCTGAGATGTTTTTGCAATTTCTGTTGTAAGTCTGAACAGAGATATTTAGAAATGGTATGTACTTCAGATCTTTAACTGTAGGTGCTGCAGAGGCGTAAGAGTGCATTTTAGCTTGAACCAGTAAAAGTTGTATGCTCTTACGCATAACAGAAAATGTTTTAAATAAAACTGCAAAGCAAATAAAACCATTGCTGCTGTATACAGCTTCCCATTCTTAATGTTACAGTTTACTTTTTAAACTTCTGTGGACCTTTGTGAGTTTCTCTCCAGTTACTGTTTTTTAATTCTGTTCCCCTGAATAGAGGAAACCTGATATTTTCATCGGTGACAATGCACAGTTCATTAGGTGTGTGGCAGTGTTACTTGTCATTCTGAACACCCAGAGTGTACAGTACTCACTTTGGGGATCATGACAATGTTCTTTTCATGTATTTGTTCAGTAATAGGACTGATTGGTGGTTACTTTTTGCTCTCTATAATGTTTGAGCTTTTCCTTGGTTGGCTTCTGCTTTGATTTGTAATGGTATAAATGACAGAGGAATGACTTGTCCTGTTGCAGACCTGAGAGTGGAGTTTCACTGGTGTGAACTGGACACCTTTGGTGTTTCTGTGGTTTTTCAACAGTCAGGCTTGAGAATCAGGTTTGCCTGTTGTGCAGATCACCAGTCCAATGGGCAGAGGGTGAGTGAAGCGTGCCTTCAGAACACAGGATATGTAGTGCTAAGGAAATCTGTCGGGATAGTGTACCAGTAAGAACAGCTAGGGGAGTGGGCCATGGACTGAGCCCTGCACAGCCATGTACATGGAAGGAATGTGAAATTCTTGAGCATATACCCATTCCACACCTCAGTTTGCCATGGGAGCCTGTGCTACCAAGTGGCCGCTCTCCTCCCATATCAGGACAAGTGGGACTTGTGGCGGGCTGGCAGATAATGTAACTCCAAAGGGCAGTTCAGTGGGAGTCAAGTCAGGTAAAATAAATAATTAATTGTATCAGTGAAATAATATGGGAGGTGGGAAGAACCTTTTGTTGCCAGCAAAAAGCTCATCAAGCAAATGGGAGGAATGCCATAAGTTCATTATCTGTGAAATTTTGGGAAAAAATAGAGTTGAGGAAGGGATCACAGGCCTTTCTTATTGCCTCTGCTTCCCAGAAGTCTCAAGTCCTTCAGTTTAAGCATAAAATATTTGCTCCTGAAGAGGAACTAAGCAGAGAGTATACCTTTGCTATTACTAGTTTCATGCAGTAAACTAGCAAGCACCAACCTGCAGCATATGGAACCACTCCAGGCATATCTCATGTGTGTACACACCATTTTTGACAAGTGGTGTAAGCTTTCTCTTTAGTATTTAGTCCTTTCTCGGAGGATTTATAGGTCTGAATACATCTGAGCTCTTCCTAATAAGTGTTTTTTTTTCTTTTCATTTTTCTCTGGTTCAAATCTTTATGTGTTTTTTAAATGTGCATGCAAGTAAGTTTTGCCCTTGTTTGTTTATTTTGCATTATTTTCATTTGCCACAGTGGCCATGAGGGTGGCAGAGTTTCTGCAACATTATTTATACAATTGTTAGTGTGTGACTGAAGGTGGAAGGTCCTTGTCACAGGAGGGGGTTCACTATTTCCATTTTGTTGCTGCTGCTGTTGCATTAAGGACTATAGAAGTGAAATCTGGAGGAAGTAGTGCAAGACAAGAGCGTGGGTCGACATTCAGCTTTGAATTACATCAGTGCAAAGCAGAAACCTGCCTATGTGTGGAAAAACATCTTTATTAAAGAGGTTGTGTTAAACAGCAAAGACAGAGTAAGATGTTATTTGTTGCTGTCTACTTTCATCTACAAATAAAATACATTAAAAGACAGTAAGGACAATGAAAATACCTGTTTTCTCTTTATCTGTTTATCTCTGTATTTTCTCTCAGAGTTGTTTATCATTTATTTTTAATGGCAATAAATAATTCTGTCAGGAGTTTGAAGACAGTTGTGTTACATGTTATAGCAGTTATTTCCTTTGGCGATATAATGCCAGGTTTTATTTTATTTTGTTTTGAAGGGCTGAGTATGACCAATACCACATGTTATTTGAATATTCTAACTAAATTTTAAAAAATAATAATTTATACATTCAAGATAGTTGAGCTGTTCTGCCTCTGGTATTTTGAAGTTCCTTATTGGATGCAGCCCATGACTTGGCAGTGGCAGAACACTGATGGGACATTAGCTGCCTCAGAGTAAGTGAGAATCCTTTACAGCTCTCGCACTTTGGTTGTTCCAGTGTCTTATGATTGCAAGATATGCTCATGATTAACTACGTAATACACGGTACTGAAAAAATCCTTGGATGGTGAGGTGAAGGCTGAGTGGGCTGGGGTGATGTTGGAACTTTTCTGCCTGGATTATTTGAATTTTGAAGTGAACTGATCAGAACTACTGAGGTTTTTATTATTGCACTTGATAAGTTTCAGGAGTTTATCACAGAAAGAGTTTCATTTTGCTGCTGATTGGTATGTAGACTGAAACAGAATGTATAAGAGGTTTCTGCATTTAGTCTGTTCCTATCCTGCCTCTTGACTATGTAAACTGAGAAGAAGACGTAAGCCTAACTAAAGAGAAAGCACGGTTTAATTTCTTTTATATAGTCATATTTTATCTTTACCATTCCATTTATTTCAGTTAAAGATTATTGGAGCAATAGAGGCAAATATTTAACTTTAGGCCAAATTTCATTTTGAAATAATTCTGTTTATAGTTCAAATTGCTTTGATGTGTTTTGGTGTCTTAATATCTGCATGAAGTTGAAGCAATGATACTGTTTTTATTTACACTCAAAGAACTTAACCCAGTGTATCTGCTTGGCCATCTCTCTAGCTAAAAACCCTCCTTCTATTTATACTTAATATATATTTACAGAGGCTCCAGATACTCAGTGATTCCTTGGCTAATATTTTTTTCATTCAGATTGACCATGTCATATGGTCAGTACCATGATAAATAGCAATTTGAGAGAAGAGTAACTGATCAGAGGGACTATCTGTTAATAAAGCTTGGGAGAGAGTTTCATCGGAATCCTCCAGCATGTAACATGCCATAGTTATGCTCTTCATACAAGCATGTATTTGTGTTGGTGATGGGAAGCTGGATCACTGAACTTTCAGTTTGTGTTATTTCATAACCAGTTGCTTCACAGTTACACCAGTAAAATGGCAAATGGACCTGCAGATGTGTCTTAAGAAGCAGCATGGTAAAAACATTCATCTTTTAGAATAAAATGTAAAAGAACTTCGTTTTCCATTGAAAGTGAAGATGGATGAACATGCCAAGCAAGTGCTAGTGTACTAGTAAGAAGGCAGTGGGGCATTTGTGTCAAAGAAACTTACACTTGTTGTTCTTCTGAATAATTTTCCAAGTGTCTGTAAAACTTATTAACATCTTATAATACCTGTTTCGTAAGCTGTACTGACCTCTCTCTGGTTTCCTGTGAGTTGGAGGTGACAACATGAAGACCCAGTTCTCAGTAGGACTGTCAGGGCTTTGCAAAGGGAATATCATGAGGTGCCCGGTAGGAAAAGCTGCCAAGCTTGTGTCGGGACATGGACTTCTAGTGAATTTAGGTACTTGCCTCTTGTCTGGAGTCATGTAGCAGGTATTTTTGAAGGCCCTTTTTGTTTCAAAATATGACAAAATGTTTTGTGGCAGTGGTTCCCTTCAGTTGTGTTTGATCCTGTTCTGTTCCCATGGTAGAGGTGTCAGAGCGCTCGACTGTGAGACTGCATATCTCAGCCAATTAGTCTGCTCTGGCGTGAAAATAGAGCCTAAATGTTTCTTAAAACCTCTGCATTGTCAGACCCTTTCTTTTTTATCATTTAGGTATGGAGGTTTCTAAAACTTGGTTTCATGACCCCTAAATCCTTTTGTAAGCCTGTGACTAATTGTGTAAGACTGATTGGATGCTAGCAGCTTGAATGTACACTTTGGAGCGGAAATGTAGGTGCTTAGTTGACACGGCTCATTAGGAATGGAGATGTCAAAAGACTTTTTAATGAGCATTCAGTCTTCTGTCTCCTGGGTCAGCTAAAGATTCTGTTACCGAAGTGAAACTCAACTGATGTCAGTTGTCATAGGTTCATGTATTTTTCAATGGGATTTTGCTCTAAATCCGTCTTTTAATACCAAGGAGTTGTAAGATTCTTGCCTTGTTGTGATGTTTTCAGTAAAATGACAGTTCAGGCTCCAGCATACTCTCTGTGTGAGATTCAGGAGCCACTGAATTGTGAAGGATACATCAAGCCTTTGACACCTAGGATATACTTAATCAGTAAAAAAGGTAACAGCTGATTTCTCCACAAACTCTGGTAAAGTCTGCCTGTTCTGATCCCCAAATAAGTATATCTCATTCTTACAACTTAACCTCGGGCTGCCTTGGTTTTGCAACATGGTTCACAACCAGTTTCTGTTCTCATGTGTCCTCCTTCTCCCATGGTATGTTTTAAAAATGTTGGAGATCATGAAGGAGAAGATCTGGATAAGATTATCTTTCATAGCTTGGTATTACCCGAGCATCTGTACTGTATAAATGCATATACTTGCATTTAGATATTTGAAATCGTGTTTAAATGATATTTAATGGCATGGGAAAAAGTCACATAGAGTTGCCTCAGCATGAACATCTGTGGATCTCAATGCTGAGAAATTATGTTAGGTCAGTTTTAAAGCAATATGATTATGCAAGTCTTGTCCTCATGTAGCTTTGGTCTGTGTCTTATGACTCAGTGAATACCATTGTCTTAATTCGTTATGAAGTCTACAGATGCAAAGGTTTGGTGACATCAGAGGTTGTCCCTGGCTTCACTGGAGTGCTTCAGGACATTTCAGGAATAATGCTCTTTCACTGCCCCGTGTCCAGCTTCACACCATTCACTAGCTATGTAGGTTAGAAGTCTGACTTGGGAATGTAGCTCAGCCTAGATACACAAAACTGTATTGGATCTGCCTGACTGATTCAGAGCTGAGATGGTTATAGAGAAAAGGGTAACAAGGAGACAGCGGTGGAGAAATTGAGGGAGAATGGGGAGCTGAGGATGTCTGGGTCTTCAAAGAAAATGCAGAGGGAGTGAGAAGGAAATAAACATGTAATTTGGAAGGGGAAATGGAAAGATCAGTGTGAGAGCTTGAGTAAGAGAAAAAAATGCCAATAATAAGAGCATTTGAGAAAAGATGCTATATGGGGTGAAAAATGTAACCCTCTTGAGAAAAAAAGAAAGTAAGTGTTACCTTCTAAAGGAATGTAGCATTCCACATTGAAATAATTAAAATGGGCTAGGAGTAAAGGGGAAAATAATTACATTTTGATGCTTTATGGAGAAGATAGACTACAGAACAATAAAATATGATGAAAATCAGAGGCATGTGTAAGTGTTTATCTATTCAGTGCTGCTGTGTAGGATAAGGCAGGTTTTATCAGTATGTGTTATGGACAAAAGTCCATATGGACAGATACCTGAGGCATCATCTTTCTCTTGCTGTTCATCAAGTTCTTGATCTAAAGCATAAGGCCTCCATGTCTTGCAAATATGTATATGTTTTTTTCCTGTGTATAAAAAATTTAGTCTTTATTAGTCATTCTTAGAAATAATTGGCCTTTTTTAGATTTTACTTTTTAAAACAACAAAAGTCTGTCGGAGAAACTGCCCCCAAAATATTACATTCTGATAAAATCATATAATATTTTTAATGGTAGCCATGGTCAGATTCTAGATTGAGTTTAAATTAATTTGTGTCCCTGTAACTTGTGAGTCTGATCATGAATTGTAATAGCAATCACTAGATATAATTCCTGGCTGAACTAATGTTTTCATTTCAGGCAAAGAAATTAAAATTGTGTTAATTATAGAAAATCTTTTGGGTGTATCTAGCCTAGGGTTCTTATTAAAATACTTTACTTTTTGGCTGCAGTCTGAAAACTAAGTGCATTCCCATGCATAAAGTTGAGGCAGAGGTTTGTAACTTCTGTCAGTGGGATTTTAAATATGGATTGTAATCCAGATTGACATAAAAGGGAATGATCAGATAAGGATTTATGAGGTTTGCAGTGCTACTGTGGACTGTGATAGGCAGTTACAAACAGGAGCCACAGTGAGGGTCTATTGCTGGTCCTTTTATGTACATTTTAAAAGCAGCTGTCACAGTATTCCAAGGGTAAAGCCTGAAACAAGACTGGTAATTATTGAAAAGGTGTTATCCTTGATGGTTTTCAAAGTCCCTTTTAAGCTGGAGATGTCATCATGGCTAGGCTTTGCAAACGAAGATTTGAGAAGGGCTCTATCCACGCTTGCTACAAGTGCGCTGAGCTGGAGATGTACAGTCTTTCGGGAACCTGCACAAGTTAAAGTGGAGGAGAGAGATTAGAAGAGTGTATCTGGATGTATTTGAAGATTTATATAAATACTTAAAGTTGAAGACATTCGTACTGCTACAAGAAGTTCCAAGTTCACAGTATGTGCTGTTAAGAGCAGCTTCCTCATACTGTACCTGTTAACACTGTTATGCAGCTCAGTCCCACTCTGCACCACCGCTTGCTTGGTGGCCCCAGCTGGAGTTTCTTAGGGTCACTTTGGGCTGTGCCCTCTCCCAGGCTCTTGCCCAACCCCAGGCTACTTGCTTGATGCTGTGTAAGCATGGCACAACAATAATTAGAAGAGCCCTGTGTTATCAGTGCTGGTTATCATAGAATCATAGAATGGTTTGGTTTGGAATGGACCCTAAAGATCATTTCATTACAAGCCCACACCATAGTCAGGAACACCTCCCACTAGACCAGGTTGTTCAAAGTCCCATCCTGTGGGGGAGCCCAACTGGTTCTGGGCTCTCTGTAAACTGAGATACTGAACATGGAACTTCTTACACCTGGCAGAGGGTTAACCACGGACAGTAGGACTGTAACACAGAGTGGGTTTCCTGTTAGAGGTTAACCTATTGTGTTAGGACATGTGTAGCTATGTCCAATCATGAGTTGTTATGATAGTTGTAAACCAATGCTGTGTCTACATGTGTCACCCAGAACTGTATAAAGGTAGCTGTACTGTTGCAATAAAAAAAGCTGGTATCCTGAAACCCATGTCACCTCCTGCCTTGACCGTGGCACCTCCAACCTGGCCTCAAACAATTCTAGGGATGGGGCCTCCACCAGTGCCTCACCAGTCTCATAGTGAAGAATTTCTTCCTAATATCTAATCTAAACCTGCTGGTTTTTAGTTTGAAGCCATTCCTTCTTGTCATATCCCTATCCACCTGTGTACAAAGTCTCTTTCCCTTTTTTTTTATAAGCTCCCTTCAGGTACTGGAAGGTTGCAATGGGGTCTCCCCAGAGCTATGTCTTCTCTGTTGGAGCTGAACAACTCCAACTTCCTCAGCCTATACTCATAGGAGAGGTGCTCCAGTCCCGTGATGATCTTTGTGGCCTCCTCTGGACCCACTTCAGAAGGTCTACATCTTTCTTGTGCTCCTGATCCTTCCATACCTTTCCAAGGAACATGAAGTCCATTTTGATATTTTGCCATCTCCTTTGCAGCCTCCTTCGAACCTACATGGAAAAGTAGGACTGGTCTCTTCTGATCACATATCCAAAACATGGCACCATACAACCTATTGTGAATAAAATTAACTTGAGCCCAGCCAAAACCTGTACACTGCCATATGTTCATTTAAAAAACAAAAAGCTAACACTAGGCTAAGAGGGTTGGTGTCAGTCTGCAATGGTTTTCACTCTTCAGGTAGAAGAAAACAAGTTGCTAATTATTTCACAGCTCAGCAAATCCCTTTCTGCCCTTACTAATGACATTTAAATTCTAAACAATGTCCTTCAAAATCATTAAAGTTCGATGGAATTATAATGAAACAAAAATAAGAAACTTTCTCTCTTTTCATCTTATATGCTTCCCTTCCTACACATTAGATGTAGATCACTTTGATCCTAAATTGGAACAATTTCTACCTATTTTGGAAAAAAATTCTAAAAACCTTTTGAAGTGCAATTGAAGCATGTTAAATATTTATATCTGTTCCTAGGATTGCTTTTATTTCTATACCTCATATTTTGTATGGGTTTAGCCACTAAATCTGCATGAAACTAAACTCTTGTGAAGTGAAACACCAGGTGCACTTCTCTAAGTTCAGGGAAATCATTCAGGACAACATTGTGCATCTTATTCTTCAGATAAGTTATTCACCTGACGAAAAGCTGTTTTCCTTTACTTATTCACTTTAAAATGAACCTTTGAGTACTTCTGCTCAACAGATCCGTGGGTAAAAATATGTCCGAGGGATAATCTGATTTTATTCAGATCTTTTTTACATTAAGACTCCTGGAAGCAATGGGAACTCAGGGATATTTAGTAGACCTGAAAGAAAGATGATTGACATTTTTATGCTGTCATATATTTAATAAGTCAGTCCTGAGACACTTCAACATTGAAATATATGGGTATATATTTAGAAATATATTTCTTAAAGAAGAGTGTCTGATGTGCAGCCTTACAGCAGTGACAGGCTGTGGGTTAGAGACAGTCGTCTGTGTACTCTGGAGGCAGCATTGGAAATATCAGCCCCCTGGCTTCTATTCTTTGAAGAGTTTCCTCTTTTCTGCAAAAAAAGTAAGATGAAATGGCTCCTACCAATACTGTTTCTTAAAAGCATCTCTTCCGAAGTGTTAGAAGTCTGCTGCTGAAACTGGAATCTTTGGGGTACAGTCTGTTGGTGCTAACATTTACAGGCATAGCAGCAGCTTTGTGTTCCAGGTGTGCAGAATGCTGTATCTGAAGAAGGGACTGTAGTGGTCACTCTCCTAGTCTGCCCTTTGCTGGCTTGCAAATAATCTTGGGTGTATAATTTCTGTACCAAAGCTTGCTCCCATTTAATCCTAAGTGAGTTCTGCTGTGAAAGTGGCCTCTGTCTCTCTGTAGACAGAAGTATATTACAATGTCTGTGGATATGTAACATCTGTAGATATTTGTCTGCTACTCCTAGGGAAGCTGAGGCTCTTCTGTATGAAGTAGCTCTTGATATTTAATACTTCTCCTTTCATGAAAAGTGTTTCTACTGCTATACATTCAGCATACAATGTTGTTTTGGGTGTGTTAGAAATGCTTTGTTTGACAGAAAAGAGTTATTTGGTATCCAGAGATGCTCAGAGTGTGAATTCAGCCAATCTTCCTTAGGGAATGAGATCTTCCCAACGGATTGTGTTGTCCCTGGCTTTCATATAGAGGTCTACCTTGGCACCCATGTGTTTTTGAAAAGCTCCACTGCCTCATCATTGCCTGAGCAGTGTCTTACATATCTCCTTAGATAGATCATTAGATTCTCTATCAGAGAACCTAAGCAGTTTTGGGCCATGCAGTTTAATTTAGTAGAGGCTTGTTAGAAACAGGTCAGATGTACTAGCTACATCTCTTGACAGGTGGTAGTCCTCTTCCAAACCCAAAGTGGTTGGATAGTCCGTGAGAAAAGGGTGAACCAGGACATGGAGTTTGATGCAAGGGCACAACAAGGAGAGATGCAGGGCTGCTGTTACTTTGTCCCCCCCTGTGCAGACAGCAGGAGATGGAGTTTGGGTTATATAATTGTAGCATCTGCATTTCTTTGGTGTTTGTAGAGGCTCTTTTTTTTTCGTTCCCGTGTTCCATGAAAATACCCACTCTGTGTTACCTTTCCATGTTTGGGACCAGGTAGCCTACAGGTCATGGAGCAGCTGCTGATGCCTCAGAGGCATTTGTTTCCAGAGCTTCATCTCCAGGGAGGTTTTACACTTCAGCAAGTAGCTGTCAAGTGAGATGTAAAGGAAGCAAATAGAAGGGTAGGTTCAACACAGGTTTCTTGTCTCAGTTTTGCTTAATTTAGTCTATATTATACACAAAGGCTGACTGGCTTATTTCCTTTTCTGCTGTGAACAACCTGTGGCTTTGGGCAGGGACAAGCTCTTTTCTGGTAATGTAGAAAACACCTTCCCAGAGCCCAGGCTGAGCCCCAGACTTGGAGCTTGCTGGCCTGCTGGGAAAGCCTACCTCTCAGTCTGTCTTTGGTTTGGCACTTACAATTGTGTATCCTTCTCAGTTTCCTAGAGATCACAGAATACAGCATTGGAGGCTGGACTCCTTTTATGTTGTTGTGCAGGTTACTTATTTCCAGTCTTAACACCTTTCTCAGAGAAAACAGAAAAGCCGTTTTATATCGAACTAACTATACTTATTCCTTACTATCTCTTAATTAATGTGTTGGATATTTTTTCCCCTGAAAAATTGGTGGTTGTCATTGCTTTGCTTTCAGTGGAAGGAGCGCAGTTCAGTATGCTGTGAGAGTGAAAAGCAGCTGTTAGGCATAAAAATAGAGGCAGTTCATAAAGGCAAAACAGAATTCGTATGTTTTATGTACACAGATTCACCCACAGCACTGCAGACAGCATTTTCAATATTTGCTTGTGCCACCTCCTTCTTTCTGTAAAATTTTTGTCATGCTTTCAGTTGCACATTTTTAATGTCTAAAATGACAGGCTTAAGATGCCTAATGCAGATACTCTTTTTGCTCAGTCTTTGTCTCTTGCATGTTGCCTCTGCTGTCTTGTCCTTTCTTGGAAGGATAAGTGTCTGAAAGAAAGACTGCCACACTTATTGGAAGATGATACCTCTGAGTGTCAATTTGGGAAAGGAAACTGTCACATTCAAGACATGTATGGGTAAGACCGTGTAGTGTGTTTCCAGAATTAGTCTGATGAGCATAGGAGATGCATAGTTGTTACACAGTAAGTTCAGAACAGCGATTTAGCACAAAGATTAATATGTTCTAGGCACTAAAGAATTTCTTTTCTGTAGTGTATGGTATTCAACTGTGTTGGCAAAAATAAAAAAAAAATTATTTCTCTTTTTTTTTTTTTATGCCTCTCAGCTGTTACGTTCTTATTGTGTGATCACAGAACAAATTATCAGTGTGGTGAGTTCAGTTTGCTGCAGAAAATGTTTGTTCTCAGTAAGACTATAGTACATGCCTGAAGGCCAGAAAATAATCTTGTAACTATCAACTCTTGTAGTATGTCAATTTCAGCAGTATTGCGCAGGAGTAATTTGACTTTTCTTCATAGTAGTATTTTGAGATTAATTGGTTTATAGTGCTTTGTTGATACAAAAGCAGGACTGTCAAAACTTGTTATCATTATGGTGTCTGAGGTTCACGCAGCAAGGGCAGTTTCAGCACTAGATGATCTCTGCTTCTCCAGCTGATCCCTGTGTACTCACCTTCTGTGGCTAGAGTGAGAACTGTAAGCTAGTCCATTTACCTGCCAGCAAATCATTGTGTTTTATTTTCTTCTTCTTTTTTTTTGCTTTTTCCTGAGAAACATTTACATTTCTTTTTTCTTTGATCTACATATGCAGTTGTTACTTTCAGTCTTTGCGGATATATACCCTAGGACTTGACATTTCAGGGCTTAGCTTTTTGATGACTTAAGAGAATTTCACAGATCATGCTTGTAGCTGTGCATGTTATTTTCTCAGGGGATCTGACAATCCTCGATATGTGGGAAAGCTTTTTGTTACAGTTTTGAGATTAAATGGGGAAAACATTTCATAACCAAGATGGTCTCTCATGTGTACAGCTTCCCAGACTGGAAAATTTAAGGCAGGTCACGCAAATGCAAGGTTGAAATGAAGAAATATTTAAAGAAATGTGGGTGCAGAGGCTGTACAGTTCCAAAGTTTGGTTTGTCATTGTATGTAATCCAACCTAGATGCAGACTGCTGCCCAAAGGCGGCTTTTTCTCTGCTCTCTGGTAAAGGGCAGTATGTGGCTATATTAATATACCTTCCCTTCCACTAGGTTGTTGATTTGTTAGAGAACTGGTGATTATGGATACACAGTTGTTAGATGTAGCACAAGGGAAAGATTAAATATATAGCTGGTTCTTGAGAACAGTGAGAGCAATGAGAGGATGTGAGAGAAGGGGGTATCTCTTGTTGGTGACAGTCCACTGTTTAGGTCAAATTAACCACAGGGGTCTAATACGTAGTCAATTTGAGATCTTTTAGTACCCCTGTAACTCACTGTCCTTGCTTGCACATCTCTCTCTGTCAGTCAGAACATTTCTTCTTTGGTTTGAGCTTGTTTTGCTTCATCCCTTATATTTATAAATTTTCATTCCAGACATAGGTGTATGCCACACACATTGTGATAGAGAAAGCCGTGTTTTGCCTTATTCCCCTGTGATCTGGTTTGGATTTCATTAGGCATACACCTTTTGGTTCCTCTGATGCCCAAGAAGGTGTGGTGGATACTGTAACATTTGCTCCTTCAGACTCATGTTTTTATGCAGAGAGCACATTGAGACAATCTCTCACTGTCTTGCTGCAGCAGCAGGAGCAGGCACGTCTTTGCTGCACTCAGACCATTTAAGGATTCAGGAGCAGTTCTCTCACTAGGCTCTGGTTATACCTGTCAGCGTGAGAATTAGCTATCAGAAAATTTTCTTAGCCTTAATACAAATCACTGTAGGGCAGCACTGATGGCATTATGACTTCCAACTATTTGTGTTTGCTAATGCAGGTAATTGTGATAACTAGGCAGCCATGCTAAGATAGAAGAACTGAGAAAGGAGTGGGTGTGCATTGTTAGACATGCTTTGGTGTTTGCCTACCTATAATACTGCTGAGAATGAGATAGATTTCCTGAAGATAATGTAGAAGTGGTGAAAGACCTGGCTGGAACTTTGAATATAGAATTGGATAGATTCTATAGCACTGAATCCAAGCTATTTCTGGGAAACCTTCTTGTGCTAATCACTTGATAGATGTATAAATCACAAGAGAGAAATTAATGATTTTGAGAGATATTTTCAGACACCTTCCTTTTGATTATTAGGCACTTTTCATATTTCTAACCTAACTATAGGTGGTGAACCAACACCTCTCCACTTGTGCTTGCAGAAATATTTCCCTTTACATTAAATAGTTGCTCTTCCTTTTTGAATTTTTTCAGAGACAAGATGCACTCATCATAGCTTTGGTTTTACTTGGCCTCCCCAGTTGCATCCTCTACCTCATTGTTCAGTTTGGGAACAATTGCAAAGAGGCTAGTACATGCTATCTTATTTCAGGCTGAAAAAATAAACTGATCTTTGGGTTTAGGATTATTGTGTTTTGTGCTTTGGATTATTGTGTTAGCTAGGGCCTGTTAAATCAGGAGAAAATATTTGTTAACTGCACCTTTGACAAGTGTATATGATAAAAAGAAAGAGACTTCTAAATTTGAGGTTTGTAACTGATGTCTGTAGCCTCTTGTTCATGACTGCTTGTCATTTATTCTGCTCAGTTTGAAAGAATTCAGCTGTTTAAAAAGTGGCAGCCATTAATGTGGCATCTAAGAAGGCGGTGTTTGTGTTTTCTCTTGAACCATCTATTCTTAGTATAAACAAGAAAGTAGTGTAAATAAAGGATTTTGTGTTCCCTAGTCCTGTGTAACAGTCTCGCTTGTTGGACCTGGATGTTCCATTGTAATGGCTGATTTATAATACAGTTTAATATATTGTAGATTCACATATAGTAGAGGTGGAAGGAAGAACCTGTGGAGTGAAGCAGTTTCTCAGTACTTTAATGGAAGCTTAGGGTACACTGTGTTCTGCTAGTGAAAATTGTATCTGGAAAAATCTATCGTGATGATTAAGGGGATGGCTGTCCCTTTATATAAAAAATAGAAATGTTTGGCTAAAATTAAAGCAAGTACAAATATATAGGAATACTTTCCAAACCACATAGTTGGTTTTCTGACCTTGGAGGAGAGTCTAAATACATAGCATGTAAACACAGGTCCAAAATGGCTGTAGAAGTGCTTCTTTTTCTCACACGGCTAAAAAAGTAAAAGCTGCATCTCCCATCTTTTTTTTTTTTCATTGATGTGTATTTTGTAGTTGCAGCTATGTACTTGCAGCAGTGTACTATATGCTATATGTGGTAAATCTATACTTGGATTTATATTTACAGGTTAACAGCTTCTACTTTGCATGATAAAAGACTGGCATAAGCCATAATGAGGTACCAGCTGCAGGCTGGGCCCTCAGCCAAGACTCATTTCACATGTGTATGTCTTTGTGCAAGGGCGTGCCTTCATTTCTCAATGCAAGTCTTCAGATTTTGTAAGGTTTCTTGATGTGAAAAGATGTATTCTGTTTAGCTATTTACCAAGAACTGATGCTCCAATGAGTAGAATTAATTGAAAAGTATATTAATTAGTATAACTCTCTAACTTTCTTGAATTAATATAGCAAGTTATTTTTTGTTGTATTTTCTGTCTCATATTTTTGCCTTTTGGCTTTGGTCATTTGATTCTGTGATGTTTGACTATGTGAAGGATGAATGATCAAAATAATCTGGTTTTCTCCATGAATTCTCAGTTCTTCTGTTTTCCTCATGGGAAAAAAAAATCTATTTTCCCTTCTCTCTGCATTTTAGAGAAGGCAAGAAGTTACAAATCTCTCTTTTGTGTAAGCTTTTCAGATTCCTTTATTAAATCAATAGGTGCTTGTCTCTTTGAAATCCATTTCTAGGCAGTTTATTGAAGTGGGACCATTTAGCCTGGCATGCCGTATCACATGCTGCAGTGTTGTAGCTTTTGTTTCAGTTCTGCGTTGCTGTGCAATGAAGATAATTTATTATTGCTGGCATAGTATATACTTCTGTTTGAGTTGTGTCAATAATACATTTCCATGTGTAAAAAGATTCATTAAGAAAGAAGTTTTAATAACGCATGGAGAAGGTAGGGGTTCTGCTAATGAGCACACTCCAAAGTAACAAACCCAGTTATTTAACTAGGATCCATTTTAATGTGTTTGTAAGTAGGCAAAATGTAAAAGTTGTTTGGAACTCTAAGTTGATCATATCAAATAGCCATAATAGCTTTGCACTAGTATTATAATTTAGTCATCATGAGGACAGTGGGATTTGGGTTTTGTGCTTTATTTTCTTACTTGACCAATATAGCCTATGTGTCTTAGGGGAAGTCTTAGGGGAACAATAAATATGCCTTCTAAATCCTTAGTTGTGGTGAGTTTCTTCTGCTTGCATTTTTATTATTTGTTACCACTGGCACTTAAATGGGAGTTGTTAATTCTGTGTTCTAATATGAATGGGGAAAAGAGGGAGAATATTAATTTAATAGAGAAGTCTGTGTATTCTCTAATGAGGCTCATGCATCTCATCCCCTGTAGTGCTTTTGAGTAAAGACTATAGTACTTGGAAGTATAGCCCAGGGAGGATTTTAATTGTGAAGCACAGTTTTCAGCTAAAGTTTGTTTTTCTCTTTCATGAAGAGGCAAAAAAGTCCCTGGTGAAAGAGAGGGTGAGATGAATTTTAGAAGGAATGAGTAAACTGCGAGAATGGAGCAGTACTAGGTCTCTTGGACAACTTGCGTCAGTCCTGCTTTGCCATATTCTTGTTTCTCAGTCATTGATGTTGACTGAAAACTCGAGGAAAGCTGGTCCTACTTCCATACTGAAATATGAAACGTACAGAAATATTCAGACAAAGCTGTTACACTTCTTTCACTGTTTAGTCTCCAGTGGTATTAGTTACTGTGGTGAGAATTTATCAGTGGTTATATGCAGGAATTTGAAAAGATCGTCTTAGTGCCTCCTACCAGAGCACAGGATCACCCCTGAGTTATATTGCTATCACCTCTAGGTGACCTATCTTAGCAGGATGGAAAATAATTGGAAGGTCTAGATCAGTCCAGTGTATGTAGATGAATGTACAATAAAGTCAGAAAAGCCATATCATACGCATTATGTATTTGCAAAGTCCTGTTAGGGACATTCCCTCCCTGCTTACCTTCACGTCTAAATCCATGACTTTTAGTCCAGTTTTGCTGTGTATTTGTATGTTCTAATAGTAACAGACCTTGATTGAAGGAGATTGTAGCTTTGCTTTGGTAGGTAGTCTTGTAATATATATCTGTGCAAGGCACAGGGAGTCCCATTCTTGCCTGAATTCATGTTGTAGAAGTAATTAATGTAAGCTGTTCATAATTAAAATCAGTTAAATTGATTTTTGATAATAAATTGTCTAATTATAGAAGTTTGTAAACATAGCTTAGATACTGCACTAATATTATTCTTTATCTTATTTACTCTGTTGCTGGCAAGGAAATGGCAAAGCAAATGACCGTCACTGTTCCTGATGACCCTTGGACGGTTACTCCTATGCCCTTTCTGCTTGCTCTATCTGGCAGCTCATTTTGCACTTTTTCTCCTGCTTCTGTGCCTATTTTCCCTATATAGTCCCTTTTATTATGCCTCTTTGCAGTGAAATGTGTGGTTGGGTTGTTTGTTATTTGGATCATGTGCATGAGAGCCTGCTGCTGTGTTAAATATGGAATGCTTACTCCACTCACGCCACAAAGTACATCAGATTCCTCACCTACAATTTCCAGGATTCACTAAGTCCATAAAAAAATATTTCAGCTGAAAGATATTTACCATTTTGATTAAAAACTCATCTGCATGAAATTTTTGCTTCTCACATAACTTTCTGGTCTAGTGGAGACATGATGTTCAGTGGTTAAATAAATTACGGGGAATTTTTAAACCCATTCCATTTTGCATAATTAAGTATAGCCCTTTTAGAACGCTATGCAGACCGAGAGAAAAGAAATGGGTGCATAGAGAAGATGAAAAAATAAAATGAAGAAGAAAATTGGGAAGAAGGAGAGAATCTGATACGTTACTCAGTAGGAGAGACTTTTTAGAGGAGAGAGGGAATGGACAATTTGACAGTCTTGCTATATTAGAATGAAATGAAGTTTGAATATTAGTATGTGATTAAAAGATCATAACAAAAGAAAAATTTTAAAGCAATGTCATTTGAAGTGCAGGAATCCTTAGCAAAAGTGACTTTAATATTTCTTTCATAAATAAATTTATACTTCAATATTGTAAACATAAATATTAGAAATTGCTTTGGAAATCTTAGCTTTCCAAAATCTGTAGACTTCTATTTTCGTGGCCTACAATAGTTTCCTAGTGTTATTTGGTATTTGAAATTTAGATTTTAGAAACTGTCAAATTAATGCCACCAGATTTTACTTCTATGCTAAAAATATAATAATTTACACATTTGTAAGTTAAAAATAGTGGGGTTTTTTTTACAAGATAGGGAAGCAAGTTGGCATGGAATGTGAATAGTATTTTTCCAGGCTGCACAGTTTGAGAATTAAATTGGTAGGGGATGTGAAAAACAAGTGTTTTTTTGTCTTCTGGCTGAGAGTTGCCTGGGCAGAGCTCTTCCGGAATTCTTCTTATCAAACCAAGTGTTGTACTTCATCTAAACATCCTGCTTTAACTGGGGAGAGGGACAAGGATTTTTTCTTTTAATAATAAAAATAATCTTCAAGACCCCTTCAGAATTGTGTGCCATCTTTGCCATTGGGTTTCTTCTATTACTATTCCAATGCTTTTTGTTTCATTTCTCTTCCTCTTATTAATTAGTGTGAAATACATACCAGCAAAGATGCTTCTGCCAGACTTCTGACCTCGCCATATCTAAATGAAGTGTCAAGGGTGAAATGTTTATCTCTCTGCAAAGGAAGTAACAAGCTATCACTGAAAGTACAGGATTGTCATCATGATCAGTTTGAAATTGAGGGTAAGAGAAATAAGCCTTTTTTCATACTTTTTTGTGTTAGGGCGTAAGGCATGAAAAAACCCCTCTGAGACAAGAATTTGCAGATCTTTCATATTCTGCCTGAGGGTTCTGTTCTGAACTGCACTTAAAAGAAGTAAAGTATAATACAGTACCTTGAAAAAATGGTAAAGCTTTAAGCCCCATGTGGACAATCTTGCATTCTTCAGTGATAGATTGTTTTGGAAGTTCTCAACTAAAGAGAGATTTGATATGCCTGCAAATACTTTAGATGAGTTATGACTACTCACGACTAATATGAAAGCTGAATCTGAATAAGACATTGTAGATGGATAGTGGTGCAGTGAAACCTGGGTTCTCTGAAGTTCTACAGATCTTCCAAAACTAGTTGTCTGACATCTCTTGTTTAGCAGAGGATCTGTGTTTAGCTAGTACTAGCTGTACTGGAGACTCAGATAGGTATGAACAGTGTGCTCCGGTTTATTACTGTAGACTTACATGGTGAATGTTTTCTATTTATTGTGGCTATATCCCTAATCCTAAGAGATACACTGAGGGTAATGTCTTTTGTGAGGTCAATATAGAATAGAAACTCATGCTAGATTTTCTTGGCTTAGCACATGCATTTGTCAAGATTTCAGAAGTGAAAAGGTTTACCAAGAGAAATAACCCTCCATACATGACAGCTGTCAGTGCTTTGACTGTGTCATCAGTTTAAAGATGTTTGAGTTGGAAATGGAGTGAACAGAAAACCTTAGTGCCTCTTCTGATGCACTGTTTTGCACTTTGGTAGTGCTCATGCCTCTGGTGTTTTTTGTTTGTTTATTTTGGTTATTGTTGTTCCTTCTTCATATCCCACACACATTAGTCTATTATTAGACTATTTGGTGTTACCAATCTTTAGGTCTGCAGTCAGTAAGAAGTGCCTGGGTTACTCTCATTTTGGGAAATCTAGGAAATAAATCTGTACATATGTTTTGGTCATGACTTGAGAGATGAAGAGTATGAAAAGGCATCTTCAGATCTGTTGCTCAGGTCAGCAGCCTCTGCGTTGATGAGTTTATACACACACTGATTATTCTGTTTGTATCTTTAGGGCTGCTCTCACAAGTGCTCTCTGAAAGCACCACTCTTTTGAGTATACCTGTGGTTGCTTGTGATCATTTTGGCCTCTGCCTGAAAGCACCTGTCCTCTCTTTTTATGAGCAAACATTGAGCCTTTCCCCTTTTAAGAGTAAAATCAAAGTCAGTCTGCAAGACTGTACGATATCAGACGGAGATCTATGAACCATGTCAAATATTTGTTATTGGACAACTTTAACTGAACACCTGTGTCTTCAATGGTTCTAACACAGAATGGACTTGGTGCTATGTAATATTTAAACCTGAATAAATAAATAAGTTTATTTAGTAAGGAGGGAGAAGGAGAAGGAATTCCTGAGTTGTCACAGGCACCTTATAAAGCAATGACTTTTGCAACACAGCAAGGCATTGGAGAAAATTGTCTCAAAGTAAAAAGATGCACCTGAGTTTAAATTAATATATATTCATATTTTACTGAAAATGAACATAAATGACTTTCCTCTTAAGCTAAGAATGAAGCAAATCTTGTTTTATGTTTACATACAAAGGGTAGAGGTAATCTGCATTTGGATGGCATTCTGTATGGACAGAGTAACTCTACCTCCTTCTGTGTGCAGAAACTTTTCTTCTTTTTAATGCTTGCTTTTTCCATGGTGGCAAAGAACAAAGTGTACTGGCCTCCCCCTCACCCGGCCTCATCCTCTCCCCTTTGAGTCAGGCAGGGACGCACACACAGATGAGGGTAGAACCTTGCGCAGAGCGCAGGATGCAGCATGGCTCTTCAGATTCTGCTGGAGGGACACAGGATACTGGAGGTGTATGGTAACAGTGTGGGACACTGGAGAGTAAGAGGGGCCCAGTTCTTCTTACCACCTGATGAGAGATTTCTGATTCCCCTTGAAACGAGCTCTCTCTAGACTCTAGCCTTTCAAAAAGCCTCTATTTTTCTGTCACCTCTTTCAACTCACCAGCATTTCAGTACAGCTGCTCTAGGATGAATGCTTTACCATTGCTGGGAAAGACTCTGTGCCTATGCTGCTGAGAAACCATGAGTCAGCTTGCTCAAGGGAAGGAGGAGGATGTGAGGAAATCTCCTTTTATGATGAATCTTCCCACACTTCCTGCTGTTTCTGTTTTGGGCATACTGGTTCAGAAGCTGTGGGCTGTTTTCTGCCTGGCTCTCAGTGTGTGAAAATTGTTCCTTTCCTAAGAGGAATCACCTACTTGTCCTGATACCAAGTGTCAATATGCCACGCCTTTGCCCATGTAGAACAAAAGGGATAATCTTTATCTCCACTGAAAGCTGGTGTCATAATGGGATACTGGGACAGGAAAAAAGCTTTGCTGAGCTTCGTAGAGTTTCAGAGTGCAGCAATGTTGCAGAGGTTTTCTGAGTCACTCCTTACTCTGAGAAGCTGCTGTTTAATCCTGTGGGATAGATATATTCTCATTAAATTCATAGGGACTCTCATTCTAACTGAAGTAAAGCATGACTAGACTCATAACACTAAGAGCAAAGAATTTTTTGTAAATAACTTACTGTCCGTTTGAGTAGATTATGCAATAAAAAAGCCCCACATCTGCCTCTGTGTTTGGAAGGTCAGATTCTGAGGGTGGCCATAACAGTGCTGAAATGATTTTAATATAATATGACTCTGATAAAACTGATGACAAAAAGATAACAGCACTGTTCAGTTCACTTGCTGGAAACATCTTGCAAGTGCTTCAATTCTTTTTCATGCTGGAGTTGAGAGCTGCTACAATAGTGACAGGAGGAGAAAAATAGACTTGCTTCATCTCTATTCTCCCACCCACGGACGTTCCTTAGTGTGGAAAATGAGTCATCAAGAAGAGATATTTTTACTTTGCAACAGACATTAGAGAAGCATTGATCTTCAGACAAACTGCATGTCAATTGATTTACCAGTCAAAGGCTCTGATCCTGCTTGCACACATCTTATTTCCTTTGGAACCGCTGGGACTTCACAGGGAGAGGTGACCAACACAAGCTGCTCAGAATTCACAGTCAGCTCAGATGTGGCTCCCACTTTGGCAGCTGTATGACATGGTTGACCTTAGAGCTGTGCCAAGCTCGTGGGGAATTTGTGTTATTTGGAAGAAACTGGGGTAGATCCTCAGCAGAGATTGGTGGTCCCAGGCTCCTCTGCAAGCACTGCCTTCTGTGGCATAATGTGTCTGCCACGTCAGGGCTTGCTTGCCAATTCAGCCTCAGCTCTGTTGGATATGGCCAGGGACACTGGTTGCTTTTGGAGATGGAGACAGCTTTCAAGCAGTTTTTGGGAAGTGTCCTGTTATAAGGTTAGCATGAACTGATTCATGAGCTGGCCCTTGGTTTGAGAATATAATCATGCGGGGGGAGGTGTCATGGGATGTGGGATGAAGCTCCTTTTTACCATTTGAGAATTGGAGCACTAATTTAATTTGTATCTTATTTTGGAGTATATGGCTTCAGTATAATGAGTTATAAACATAGGCTTTTCATCTGTCCTTTTCAAAGCATTTTGCAGAAGGGAAGGAGGGCCCATAAGGCTCAAAGTCACGTAAAGGAGTTAATCAGCTGCCAGGTGCAAACCTCAGACCTCCTCCTCACTTGTTTTCACAAAACCACACTTTTATCCCTCTCAGCTCTTCAAAGGCTCTGATGGCTGAGGATAATGTAAAGCTACAAACCTGCAAGCACATACTAGTATTTATCACCCCAAACTCGTTTTATGGCAAGCCAGTGTGACTTTTGATTTAATTTTTTTTTCTCCAGTAAAGGCATAGATAATTTTACAGTTTATAAGTTTACACGTCATTATTATGCCCTTTACTTCCTTTTACTCTGGTAGTATTTATTCTCAGATATCAAGTTTGCACACTTGGAAAGCTTTCTATATTCTATATTGGGTTTATATGACCAGGCTTTGGTAGTGGTGGGGGCTAACAGGGTTGGCTTCTATGAGGAGCTGCCAAAAGCTTCCTTCGTGTCCAATAGAGCCAGTGCCAGCTGTCTCCAAGGTGTCCATGCTGCTGGCCAAACTGGACCTATCAGAATTTATGATAACACCTCTGTGATGTTAAGAAGGAAAAATAAAAGTTAGTGCACAGATGTAATTGCAGCCAGATAAGAGAGGAGTGAGAGAAACAACTATGCAGATACCAAGGCCAGCAAAGAAGGAGGAGGAGGAGGAGGAGGTGCTGCAGGTTCCATAGCCAAGATTCCCCTGCATGGCGAAGACCATGGTGAGGCAGCCCTGCCCCTGCAGCCTATGGAGGTCAATGGGAGTGCAAAGATCCACCTGCAGCCCGTGGAGGAGATCCACTCCAGAGCGTGTGGATGCCTGAAAGAGGGCTGTGAACCTGTAGGAAGCCCATACTGGAGCAGCTCCTGGCAGGGACCTGCAGACCTGTGGAGAGAGGAGTCTCTGCTGGAGCAGGTTTGCTGGTAGGACTTAGGGCTCTGTGGGGGGGCCCATGCTGAAACAGCCTGTGTACGAAGGACTGTACCCCATGTAAATGGACCCTCAGTGGAACAGTTCTTGAAGAACTGCTGACCGTGGGACAGATGCATGTTGGAGTAGTTTGTGGAGAAGTGTCTTCCGTGGGAGGCACCCCACACTGTAGCAGGGGAAAGACTCCTTTCATTGAGTAGCGACAGCAGTATCGTGTGATGAACTGACTGTAACCCCCACTCCCTGTCTCCCTGCACTTCTGGGAGGGAGGAAAAAGAAGGGAGGAGTGGGGGGAAGGTGCTTTTAAGATTTATTTTACTTCGAATTATCCTACTCTGATTTTGTTTAGTAATAAAATTCACTTTATTTCCCCAAGTTGAGTCTGTTTTGCCTGTGAGTGATCTCTCCGAGTCCTTATCTCAAGGACTCCTTGACTCATGAACCTTTTGTTATATTTTCTCTCTCCTGTCCACTTATGGAGGGGACTGATAGAGCGGTTTTGGTGGGTACCTGGCACGCAGCCAGGGATAACTCACTGTGATAACTGATCTTTGGAAGTTTGTGAGCTCTGAGGATGGCAATTAGGATATCCTTAACTGTACTTTGTACTTTGGTGGGTATATAGGTCATTCTTTATGGATATCATGTGAGGAGTTGATGCTTACTTGTGTAAATCCAGCACAAAGACTGTGTCTGTCAGTAGTTGCCAACTGTAGTAGTCTGCCAGACGTGCGGCTGACACAGCTCCATGTCCCTAAGCCACACTGGCCGTGAGGTGAAACATGTATTCGCAGTAGGCATGATTTGCATCTGTATCTATATATGCCCCACCCTGCCTCCTATCCTCTTCACCAGCTAGTCCAGCTTGCTACTTATGAGAGGCCAGCCCACACTTACCAGTGCGTGGCAAGAAAACAAGAGTCCTGTTGACACAGGACCAGCCTCTATAATTCCCCTGTCCCTCTGTTTTCTCATGCTTGTTGCCCTCCAGACCACCTTTGCCCACCTTTTTTCCGTCCCATTACAAATCTTTAGCAGATCCCAGGTGCTCTTCCCAGAAACCTCATGGAGAACCTCATTAAGTGTCCCATGCTCTGGCAGTAGCCTCTCAGTCTGCAGGAGGCTGCAGGAAACATCTCCCATTGACACCTCGTGTTGGGTGTCAGCCCCAGGAGCCCATAACTCCTAGGGTCAGCCATAGCCTCCCTGGGGCTCCCTTGGACAGACCAGGCTGTTAGTGTTTCTTAGCTGACTGGTTCACTGTGTGCGGAGATGATCACTTAACTATGCCAGCAACCGGAGTGAAGTGCCGAGTGCCCCCATTTCCAGTACATCTGTTCAGCGCTTCCCACTGCCAGCTCCAGCTGCCAGTGGCTTCAGCTGTAGACCTTGTTGTTCTAGGTGTCCATGGTGTGTGAAAACTGTGAGATCTCCCTCAGCTGCTGAGTTGTACTGACTCATCAGGCTGTTTCCGGATGGCTTTATCCGTCTATTAATAAACCAGTGTGCATTACTTTCAGCTGTGCCTAGGCAGAGCTGAACTCCTTGAACCCTTGTGTCTGTTTATTTAAATTAAGTGTGATTTGAGCACCAACTAATCTGGGCAAATTATCATTTTTTCTCCTCTTCTTTTTTTGTCTTCTGCTGCAGATAGATCTCTTAGTGGATCATAAAGCAGATGTTCACTTGCATCTCCCAAGTGAAACATCTCCTGAAACATCTCCTTACCTGATCCTCTGTGGAAATTTGTAACCACATGGAAGCAGTTTTTCCCTGTGGAAATGGATGTCAGGGCTCCCATTGAGTTTAGGAGCAGTTCAATTTAGAAATGTAATTGCTAGGCGTTCCCATTCATGTCACTCTCCATGTCTTTTCAGTCCCACATATTCTTTGGGTTAAGGCATACCCTCTCCTTGACCCTCTCTTCCTATGCCCTCTTCTGTAGAAGAAGGGCTGGCATGTTGTTTTCAGTTTTTGCTTAAGGAAAGGAGGTTCATTTATGCCTGTGGATTTGAAAGAAGAGGTGCAAAAAAAGAAAAGAACTTTTGACTTAGAATTCTGTTTTGCTGAGGGCATAGGTCACTGAGGTCACTGGAGAAGAGCAGGCTCATAAATTAAATGGTTTATAGGCCTAGACCTCCAGTTGTCTGGATAAGCTGCACCCTCTTTGTTTTCCAGTTCAGATTTAGATTCAGACTGTAGTTTCTGCTTGCACAACTACTTTGATGAAAACAAATACAAGTCAGTGGAAATACATCGTAAGAGTAATTGATACTTATGTTTGCCTATTGTATTTGGCACATATATGGTACGCTGCATTTCTGTTTCTCTTCTGATCTCATAAAGTAAATATAGTACATCAAATTAGATTAGTTTCATTTTACACTTACTCAGTAGTGGATCTAGTATCCTGCAGTATCTGCTTTTTATTTTTAAAACAAATCAAACAAATCAAACTACAAATGAATTGTAGTTATTTCTCAGTAATTTAATTTCTTTCTAATTATAATTTTGGAAAGCAAGTGTTTTTGATGTCAGAAAGATGTAGTATGCATTACGCTGATGTTCATTAGGTTAGAATGACCTGGTGAATTCACAGAAGGTGAGGGACAACAAATTGTTTAAGAGATTGAATTTGAATTACTGTAATTTCTTATGAAAGCTAGGATTCATTGGTGAAGTATATCAAACAAGAACAGTTTTCTTTCTCATATTTCAATGTGATCTGTGTTGCAAAGAACATTCTCAAAAGAAACAGAAGAAAATCTGTAAGCAGAGGATTTGTTTGCCAGTAAATTAAAGTCACTTAACTGTCCCTCTATGATTTTTTTCTTCCAATCTTGCTTATCAGTTGTCTGTAGCATTGCTGTATCTGCAAACTCTGTATTGGCTTTGCCACTGCTGTAAAGCTTTTGGCAATGATAGGATTGGTGGCTGTGCAACTGTGCTCATGCTCAGTAAAGTCTACATTGTCCCAATTTTAAGAGGTATAGCTATACCTCTTATTCCCAATGGGATTACCTCTTGTTCCTATCATCTCTTACACTACTTGCAGATATAACATTAGTAAAATCTCAAGCTTTTTTAAAAATTGAACTGTTTACTACTCATCTAATTCTCTTTGCAGACATTTTAGCCAATGTGAGGTCAGTAAAATCTCCTTGCTTCTGAAAACCAGTGGCAACTAGATGGTCAGCTGCTGTGACTAGGTTTAGTGGAAGTTTGATAAAAAATGTATAGTCAGTTTACTTTCAAAAGTAAAGCTCAAAATCTTTATTTTATTAAATATGCATAGCAGTCACTTTCCTGTGATTTTGTTATCTGGAAAAATAGAAGTGGCAGGTTTTGCAGTTTGTGGAGGAGCAAAGCAGTGTTGTCTGTATTAGTTGGATTTTCATTGCATAATGTACTCACTGTTGGATATACATAGCTAAATTAGGCAGGTAGTAGATGTAACATTTGATTATATATCTGATTGAGAAACTAGCAAAAACTCAGACAACCCTGAACCACCTGTTGGGATTGAAAACATCTGTATTTGGCAGGAGGCAATCACTGTGAAAGACTCACATCCTGTAGACAGAAATAGTTTTGCCATCACTGAAGAACTTGTTGTGAGAAAAGGATGGTTTCCATCTGGTACCTGTGATAGAGTAGATCTCTTATTATCTAGTCTATCAAGCTGACAAAGTTCAGTGTCATTCCTGGATATTTGTTTCTAATCTAAAAAGCAGAATCATCCAGATTGGAAAAGACCTCTAAGATCATCAGGACCAACTGGCAACCTACACTGCCAAGCCTGACCACTTCCCTACTACCAGATCATGTCAGCAAGTGCCACATCCACACGTACTCTAAATTCCCCCAGGAGAGCGAGAACCAATGTCCCCGCTGCTGCCCTAGGGCAGCCGTGGGTTTCCCACCAAGGCATTGTCCCAGAACTTCGGTGGTATTTCCAGAAGTGCAGAGGCCCAGAGAGAATGCAGTTGAGAACAAGAGTAGTAGGTATGTCCTATGGTGGTTCACCAGCTACAGAAGTTGGGAGGGGGAAGGAAAGGTTTATTTCTCTTCCCATCAGCTCAACTGAATTTTGCATCTCAGTTACATGTAAGGTGAAGTAGTCAATGATAAGTTGTTGTGTGGTGTTGGTTTTTTGGTTGTGAGGTGTTTTTTGTTGGTTTTTGGTTTTGTTTTTTTTTTTAAAGCTTGAAATTTTTTTACTTTCTTTACTAACCCCAATGTTGTTAAATGTTTTTTTAAACCTGTTTGATCTGATGGAGTCATATAGGCTAAATTTAGTTTGGATTTTCCTTTGAGCACTGAGGAGCCTATCCAGCAAAGTGCTAAGCATCCTATGCTCCCACAGCCTTCTCAGTAGGAGCTGAGAACACTGCATTGCCCCAGAAGGTGACTGTCATCATGAGGCCATGTCACACACACTCTAGCATAATTTAAAAATAGAATTAAGCTTTTCAGATGTGCTTTGATTAATACGTCATGGGCTCTCCTACAGTAATAACTTCTGTGGCTTAATATATCACTGTAAGTATTTTGTTAAACAGTAAAATCTTGCAATATTTTTCAGGCCCTTTGCTACATGTGTCCGGGTGCGAAAGGAGACTGCTATTTTTCCTTTTAATTTAGTTGGTGCAAATGAGTGGTTCAGCGTTACTGTTCCATTTCACCCCAGACAGTAATTTCAAGTAGTTCTCCCACTTGAGCTTGGTGACGCTATCAGATGATGGACAGTGAATGACCTTTCAAAACAGAGTGAACTATAATCTCTCTGCAACCAAGCTCCTGCTTTTCTGTTCTAGAAGCGACAGCCTCCTCAGTAACCCTGTAGCACCCAAGGAGGCTTTGAAAGAAATGGGGGTGTTTATTGATCGGGGTGTTCATATGACTCACATCACCAGTGCTTCTGATGATAGACAGTTGTGTAAGCAGGTGAGCAGTTTAACCCATGTTTACTATTACGTTTTTCAGGGGAATTCTTTTGAGATTAAAGTGCAGTGTACCCACTCACTTGGGGCAGTATTAGCTTTAAGTTTAATTTTGTGAACTCTCTTCCCTCAAGAAGAACTCAAAACCTCAAGCCTCATACTTAAAAAATAATCTTCTCAACTGCCCATATTTACATTGTTTTGGCTTTACCTACTTATAACTACTTGCAGTTTGGTGTTGTGCATGTTTTGTGTATCCTGACATGACTGAAATGATGCTTTGGATTTTGGTAAAACTGGCTGAGATTGTAAGAAGTAGATGTCTGAATCAAATTTTTTAACCTCTGTAATTAGGTTCCTCTGTACAATGGCCTCAGTTAAGAGGATGACAAGCATTTGCAGCTGCATTACTTCTTCCAGTGATGCTTTCTCTGGACTCTGAGCAGTGCTTCAAGTTATTGGAAGTGCATGTGATGTTGGTGAGACACCAAGAAGGGAAGGGTTATTCTCTGGTGTTTGATCCTTTTTTCTTCCATTCGTGTGGGTTAGTTAGTTTTGTTCTCTTTGTGCCATCTAATTGTTCTTTACATTAAATCTTCATAGTTCTGTCTTTATTAAAGGCTCTGAGGAGGTCTTTAGATTAAGAGCTCTGTGTTGTGACAGACTTACTTCTTTTAATCTCACAGAAGTTTTCTGGCCACGTTTAATTCTCTTAATTTACTAGAAGTGCTTAATAGTAGAATGCCTGGTTACAAAGATTAAGCCTTATAGGTTGTTTCCCATATTCTGGATGATTTCCAGATTTTGGTGATCTTTTCCAAATTTTGATGATCATTTTGGTGGGTAGGTGTGCTAAACTGTACAATCTGAGCGAGGAGTAAGGAAAGGATGAAGGGAGCACATCATGTCTGACATTTTTTAATTGCAAATTTGCTGATGAAGAACCTGACACAAAGATAAACTGACACTTTTTTTTTTTCTGAACTAGAGTTTTGCCTATGGAATTTCATGGAGCCAAGATTTCATTGAGTGATCCAAAAAGCATGTACCAGTTTTGAGTACTGTAGCATGAGTCACATTTTACCAGTTTCTGGGAGGTATTTACATGTTGACTTCAGAAGAGGTGCTTAGGTAGTCAAATCACTTTTAAGACATCTAAATTTCTATTGAAATACACGACAAAATTGAAACTTTAATGCCCTTTTGAGTACGCCGCATTATCTATAATGGTGGATACGTACTGAAGATATTTTCAAGGGAATATAAACAGTTTAGTTTTCTAACTGCCATTTCTGCACAATTATTGTTGACTAATTATTTTTAAAATGTGGATTAAAACCCCTTATTTTCAAAACTGTTGATGGTTCCTGCTTATTCCTCTTGGAGATGTGGAGGTTCAGCACACATGAAAGGAAAATCAGTGTCTCTAAAGCTTTGTAGTTACTGATTGCCTTTTGAAAAATTGTACATTTTTTCTTGCTGGGAGGCAAGTCACAGCTAGGAATAGAAGTAACTCTGCCTTTGCAAGAATTTGCAGGCTTCCTAAACCAGTGCTTCATCTGACATGTAATTAGTTTTTTGAAAAGACAGGGATCTAATTAAGGCTGGTGGAGAGTTTTTTTAATAATATCTTTACAAATTAAAAAGGTATTTAAAATCTTAACTACATACTGGGCTAGGGTACTAAAATCATCAGTTGTTATTTTTTCTATAGTTTGCTTAGCATTTTCTGTAGGACCTTCTGCTAGACGATATTAAGATATGATTGTTTGGGCATAGTATAAATTAATATTCTGTGAATCTTCATGCATCTTAAAGCATTCTTTGGCTCAAGAACAGCCCATGTATTTATAGATTTTTTTTTTTTAGATGAACTGTTACTGAATATGCCTAAAAACAAAACAAAACAAACAAACAAACAAAACAAAACAAGAAAAATAGAGCAAAAAACCCCAAACAAACACAAAACCTTCAGTATGCTTTCTATTGCATTTTGTCATGAAGAAGAAACCAGATTGTGTGATATTCAGAATTAGCTAAGATTCATGAGAAGTTGATGGAAGATTGGTTTCAGATTTTAGTCAATGCTGCCACTTCAAATCCATAAAAAACACTTGATCTGAAATTCCCTGCTGTCCCCTGTTATTCTGCACACTATTGAGATACAATACAGGGGTGTGCTTTTAAATTTTTCTTCCTGAGTTACATTGAGAGTCATCAATGTCATATTCAACCTACAGCTTTGCTCTCCAAGCTACCAGTGAGAAAACCAAGTAATATTTTACTCATTAACATTTTACTCACTGAATTTAGCAATAGGAAACATAGTTGTCAGTAACCTGGTCAATGCAAAATTTTTCCATTAATTTAACTTAAACTCCGTTTCCATCCTGACTTTAAATGGCTATGTGACTAGCCCTTTACCCATTCCCTGGCAGACTAAGTCATTGTTTAATGGGTTTCTGCATTTCTGATAGTTAATTTCACGTGAATATGGCTTGCGATTTTCCTCTGGGCCATCACATAAATACGATACCCATATTCATGTTTGTACTCTGCAAAACGTGTTGCAACACTCGTTACATTTCCTACTACACTTGCTCATTTTTTTGTCATGCTCTGAATACCTAGCTGTCTGGACCCATAAAAAGCTTTTTATTCAGTAGCCTGTTCTGCCAGATTCATGATTGTTTCTTGATGATTGCTGTACTCCCCCCAGTTTACTGACATCTTTCTAATACTAAGAACACCATGACTGAATGTTGTGTTTGAAGTGTACCAGTACCCTCAGACTAAAATTGCCATATCTGAAAAGAAGGAAAATTTTTTTATGTCATCTTATACTGAATTTTCTGATTTTTTTGCTGGTTTTGAGTGTATGCTCTTCATGACCATGGTGGAGTGGCAGAGATGTTACCGGTATTCCAGTGAGGCTCTGGGTGTGAGGGCTGAGCTCCTCTCCTGTTTTGTGTTGTCTCTTTTTTCAGTGTAGTTCCTAGGTCGTTTGGGCTGAGGAGGCAAACCCCACTGGCATTGCAGGTAGCCATATAGCACCTCCTTTTGTGTCTCAAACTGCAGAAAACAGAATGGTTTTGACCATTTTAGTGTAGTAGGACAGCAGAATGAGCCAGCCCTTCAGGTTTGCAAGCAGTCCTTGCAGCTGTGTGGCACAGTAGTCAGGAACAGCACTTATTGCCTTGGATTGAAAGGTGTGCAGGATATGGGTCAGTGGTAATCATGATATAGCCATTTTCAGAGGTACTGGACTCCGCATTACTGACTTGAAGAGGAGACTGTGTGTACATGTAAGCAGCAGGTAAGTAACTGGCTGTAGGTATGCCAGTGGTCCTAATTATATGAATGGATTATATTGGCATACCTAAACTGTGATGGCCAATTTTGTAGATAACATCTATTAAAAATCTTGCCCTATGAGATTTTGATATGTTGAATGTGTGCACTTTTAGTTTAGAGTATTTCTAAAAGCATATATAAATAATATATTTGGAAGTTATATACTGAATTAGTACTGCTATTAATGGAAGCTGTGAGTATGGAACTTGGAGAAAAAAAAATAGTTTTAGTCCATATATACAGTATTCCAGATGTACCAAGAAGTATTGGGGGCTGACTTTAGGGGAGGGGGGAAAGGGAAAAATTTGAATTCTGTGAGATATCTCAAAAAATGGAAGGGAAAGAGTACTTTAATTTTTTACCTTTTCCCTATGCAGCAATGGCTGTCGCATACCTCATTAGATAAACAAACAAAATGCCAACCAATTAATGAATATGTGGAGTGATTGGAGAATGATGCTTAGGACTTTCCTCCTTTGCTGCATTCCACTTGTTAGGGACATGATGAAGTTAAACAGTGAACGTCTCCAGTATTTATATGGGCTTTATATGAGATTTTGGTTTTGATGATTGTCAAGATGCTGAAATTATATGCTAAAATGGTCAGGTAAAATTTCCTATGATGACTCTCTATTGTTGGGTCACTAATTTTTCAGTTTCCAGTCTGCCTTGTATCTCTACCTTGTGTTCATGATTGTTTCTTCTTGTGTATTTTTATTTTTGTTTTGAAATATTGCGACCCAGAGGCTTTGTACAGGGGGTTGAACAAGGAGTTTTCTGTTCAACTGATCTGAGTTCAGAATCAAATTACTAGAATTACAACTACAGGAGCGTCAGAACAGCCTTCCAGTAGGAACAGTGTGGATCAAAACCTCATGGTTTTAAGGTAACTCCTAAGTGGCTCCAGGAAGAGCATATCAAGGTGTCTTCTGACAGTAGTGCTCCAAAATGAAAAGATACAAGGTGAAGAGAGGAAAAACTTTCTTCCTTAAAAAACCCCTACAACCATATACCAAAACCCAATCCAAAACAAAAAGCAACCATGCACATAGTCCAGGAAAATGGACCCAATCATGGAAATAAAGTGCCCACAGGTTATGATCCTATATATCTGCTCTGGCTGCTGCTGAACTGGGTCAAGAATTTGTCCTGAGTTTGTTTTGTGTTTCATTTCCTGGGGAAGACTGAAATCAGATGAAGAGCTAATGGGGAGGATGAAAGGGGAATTTAAATCAATGGGATCAGTGGAGAGAAGCAAGATACAGAAAGGAGGTTTAAAGTGTATCCATGTCTAGGGGAAGGAGCTCAACTTGGTCAAACAGCAGTGACTACAAGAAAAGGAGGCTTTTGTAGTTGTGGGTGAAAAGGTCAGGTTCTCATATAATCTGATTGTAGGCAACCTGGTTTTGCACAAATAGGTATATCTGGATATAACTCTTTCCAGAATGGCACACAACACATGCTTTTCCTCCCAGGTGTCCTTGATTTCCTATTTTTGTTTTTAGAAGTGCCCTTATGTTTGCTGGAGTGATGATTAATCCTGTCGACTTTGATGTATTTAATAGAAGTTGTCATGCGTGTTTCACTGGAAGCTTTGCAAAAGGGAAAGCGTTGAGCTGCAGTTTTCTATATCCCCTTTATTTGAATGACATGCTAAATCAAGTGGGGCTTGATGAGTAACATTCTCCATTTGATTCAGATGCACTTCGGTTGCATGAGAGGACCAGTAGTTCAATTATTCTTAGTGACAAATGCAAACCATAGTAATTTTGACTCAGTGCCTCTGTACCCCCAGGTTATGTCAAGAAACGAAAGCAATGCCATTTCTGACACAGTGACTACTGCTCATCCCTCTTCAGAATAGTTCTAATCTGTCATCAATAAATGTGCCTGGTACTTTTTGTATGTCATCACACACGCGCATTCTCCAGCATCCAAAGGAGAAGATTACTCAGAGTCACTTGTTACTCTTTTTTATGTAATTCCTGGTGCACCAGACACTTCTGATGTATAGTGAAAGAGGCATGTGCATGTCTTTCAGTTCTTTGCAAGCATCTGACTCTAGCAGCAAAAAATATCTGTGGCTGATGATGGGTCATCAATTATCAGATCACAAGAAACTCATTGAACTAAGGTGTTTCAGAAGGAGATTTGAAATGACTTGTATATCTGAAAAAAAATTGCTGAGATTCAGACATGCACATTCAAAGCATTTCAAAGGGTACTTCAAAATCTGTTTAGAAATCCATGAGGATTGTTTTAATCAAGAATCCAGAAAATGGTATGGATGTGCAATGGTTTGCAATCCAGTAGTGTATTTAAAAAAAAAAAAAAAAAAAAAAAAGTGCTCACCAAAATTTGTACCCTTTGGAATACATATTGAAATTTTTAGGAAAATGATAAAGTAGTTGTTTCCAGAAATAACAGAAGTGTGGTGTGGGACCATAACAAAATCTATAAGATAGGAAAATTCAGAATTCTGCCATAGTTCTGTGTATGTTTCTGAATATGAGCTTCAGTGGAACACTTCCTCAGCTGATGTGTGTCGGGTGGGATGGAATCCTTCAAAAGCTCTGGAGTGGAAAAGCAAGATTATTTTTCCTGTAGTGTAATTGTGTTTTTTGAGAGCTCCATGGAAATGTAAGGAAATGTTTCATGGCACAGCAGTCATACGTACCAAGTGATTAAATAATTAATTCATTTGTTCATACAGAGTCAAAAACCCTAACATTTATCATTCACACATAGTTGTGCATTTGAACACCAAATGGAGAGATTGCATTAACTTTCTTAGTCCTACCTATAAGTAATCCAGAAGTAATTTTTGCTTATTTTTCAACTGCTGTTAAAATTGTTATGGTTTCAGCATAGATTAAATGGTTGTCTCCAGGCTGTGACTATATAAAATGAATCTTTTGCTGGTGTCCATTAAACAGAAGATACTGAATCTCTTCTGCTGTTATTTGCATGCGTGTAATCTATGTGCAAAATGGAAGAAAGACTTGACAGTGAAGCCTTTTGAAGTGTATTTAAATACTAGTTTTGAACTGTAATTCTCTAATTCACATGATCTAATTCATGTAAAGTCAATTAAAAAAAGAATAAGTGTTTTTGTTTGTATGTTTTTGTTAAGTAATCAAAATTTTTTGGGTAAATAGTGCACCTAGTTTTTCATCTGGCCAATGCCTAAATGCCTTTCCTACCAGCTCTGAAGGCCCTTGTTCAAAGGTCAGCTATTTTAGAAATGCAATTTGAAAGTTTTGTTTGGGTGGAATCCCACAATATGCATTCTGAAAATCATAATTTCCATCCTGTATTTGTGATGGGATGTATTGTCAACCTATTAAATTTCAAACTGAATCTCAGAACAGTTACTAGGAAAGAGAGTGACTTGTGTTCATGGTGGAATGCTTTTTTGGAAATTTGTTTGAAGAAGAAGGCTGGTCAGAAGTAAAGCAATATGAATAGTCTGGTTTCAGGATCAAATGGTGGTCTTGTTGAAGTGGAAGAGGAGGCTAAAAGCTGTGACAATAATAGGAATCCACTGAAGAATTTGAAAGCATTTTCAAAGATAAGAAAAACAAAGGCTTGAAGATGGGAGTGGAAACATTTTCTATATAATTAGTGGACATAAGTGAAATGTTAATCTACTGTGGCATGTTATGTGTAGCTACTGAAGATGAGTATGAATTTTGAGAGCGGATAGCTAACAACTTGTAAATGAATACAATTTCAGTTGCCTCTCTTCAACTGGACCTTATTCCTTTTTACTGCTTCACTAGAAGAGAGAGAAAAGATAATATCTGTGTCATGTTGTACTTTCAGAAGTCTTATGTAGGTCATTAAAAAGACCCTTTGGTCCTAAGTTGTCACCAGGATAATTTTATTTTTTGTATCAAAGTTTCAGTAATATTATTTTGATCTCACCTTCTTGTTCAGATGTTAACCTGAGCATATAATCTTACATTTACAGTAGCATTTAATCTTACATATTTATCCAAAACTTGGTTTGTTGGGTCTTAGTATTCTTCTTCAGGTATAAAATTTTGTGCATCCCAGTAACTTATTGCATTACATCACTAATGGGTTAGATCTGAGATTTTGGGATATTGTATCCTGTTACAGATTGGTATTAGACTACTGTAAGACTCCATGTGACAAAAAATCTTGTTTTCTTTCTTCAGCAAGTTTGTAAGTTTGCATTAGGACATGGAGCTCTGGCTCTACTAGAGACAACTAAAAGTGGAATAGAAACTAGATCACAGTTTCCACACTTAATAAGGCAGTAAGTCAGTTGTTGCCATGCAACAGAGCTGGTTGAATTCTCATAACTAATACATAGACATAAATCTTAGGCTTGTGCCAGATGCTTCACGCTGTTCCTGCTGTGCAAAACAGCTGGAAATTCAGCTTGAAGGGTTTCTTTCCTAGAGAGAACCTATATCTACAATCTGTAAAAGTTAAAAAATCCAAAAAAAGCTCTTGAGGCATCAGTGGCATAGAGCTGAGATAACACAGAGTTGATGGGAAGCTACATCCCAGCTACAGTGTCACTGTAGTGGCTTTAGGATGAAAGTTTGATACTAGGGTTGTATCATGATAGGTAAAACTGCAGTTCAAAGCTCAGGAAGCAGTCTTGCAAACTGATGTAAGGAGGTGAAGCTGGTTCTTTTCCTTTTTATGAATGTACTTTATCAAAGTATCTTTTGCTTTGCTGTCATTTTCAGTTTTTATAGATATTTTCCTTTGCCCTAGAAATACAATTTGGGAGTAACATTTTGTCTGGTAGTATAATCAGTTTGGACTCCCCACTTCTTTTAACTAGCTTTGATAAATTATAGTAATGTCAAATGCAGATGAATCTGCTTTTTTTATATTCATTTGGGGCAGATTAACCTGAAAAATAGCAATTACATGGTGCATCCCCATCTATTGATGAATTATTTCTCCAGTGGAGATGCAATGTTGCAGAATAATATTTCTGAAGAAGGAACAGATATGGTTAAAACACATCAGAAAATGCTTGCAGTGAGACCCTGTGATTAACAGTGTTACTAAGCCAAGGCTGTGGATGTTAATATTATTTCAAGCAATAAGAAATTTACATTAAAAACACATAAGCAGTAAAACTTGACAGTTCCTGCTAATTTCTCACATGGTGCTTTACAGTTTGTTAAATAAAAAAATTTTACTAGGCCATTTCTGGTATGAAGTTTGTTCTAAGCTTAAGGGTCAAGCAAAATATATATTGCAGGATGTCTTCTGCAGAGGGTCTGGGCTGAATAAAACCAGAATACCACCATCATCAAGGTTTTGTTTACACCCAAGAGTTTAGCTGTGTTTGTGTAGCTAAAGCAATTTAACTGAACGAGCAATGGTGGTGGTTAGAATGTGTTTATGGGAATGGAAATAAATTATAGTGCTATAAGCTGTATTTAGTAACTGCAGTAAGTTTGTACAGAGGATCTGCATTGCCAGAGGGGAAAAATCATATCTCTCACTGGAACAATCATGTTGTACTTCTATGTGAGGGCCAGGCCTAAATTAATTCCAGTTGCATTTCTGAGTACTTAAATGAGAAAATTGCTTCAGTAAAGGCTTTCTCTGGATTTGAGAGGATTTAACACTGAGAGGTGTTGAACACCTGCATCTCTACTGAAGTCTGTTCAGGTTAAGGTGCTGTAAGCCATCACAGTCCTGTGTTTCTGTCTGGGCTCTAAATCTCATTGAAGTCAGTGGGGAAATGCCTGGGTGGCTACCGGACAGGAGTCCCTTAAGAGACCTTGAATAGCCTTGTATGTCTTGTTCTCTGGCAAATCATGTGCACAGTCAGTAGGAAGCAGTTTATCCTGAGTGTAGAAAAATGTGACAAAGTGTGATCATATGTGACAATCACAGAGGTGAGCTGAGATGCAAATCCAAGTTTTGTTTTGTTCATTAGTTTTATTTCTGCTTTTTGCTTTCAAAGTCCACACATAACTAACACAAGATGACAAGTCCAAGCAAAGCACCACCACCTTTCTTTGGGGCTCAAGCCATTTATTCTCTCTACTGCTAGATTTACTGGGTACTGGATCAGACCTTGGATTTGGAGGGTCTGGTTTGAGACTATTTCTAACTTACATTTTTGTGAACCTTTTTATTTGTTCCATCTCACAAGACGCAGAGTATATTTTTTGGTTACTAGTTTCCATTTAGCATCACTACAGCAGCTGCTGCCCCAGATAACTACATGATGAAGAAAACACACTTCCATAAGGTTTCTGCATATGTGCACATAGAGTAAGTCAAGTCCAGCTTTAAAATGAGGTTAGGTTGCTGCTGGCCTTACCCAGTTGAGTTTTGAGTATATGCAGTGATGGAAGTTGTGTAACTCTTCAGCCTTGTTCTCAGCGTTACAGCAAACCCGTGTACAGAAATTCTGGAGGCAGCAAAGAAGTGTGCAAGGAGACAGTCTAAACCAGCAAGATTGATGTACCTCTTTTGGTAATGGAAGGAAGAAGTCATGGTAACAAAGGCAACATCTAGAACATGGTTTTTGGTGAGAACAAGCCCTCAACTGACATCCTGGCGAGGTTATTTTTAGTTGTATGTGTTTTTTTCTACACCACAGAGCAAAATTCTCCTTACATGACTGCGGTGAGATAAAACATTTCCTTACTATGGAATATTTCCCCATTTAAAATAGTGATATTTTGCACCATGACAGATTAATTAGATTTAAATAACCCAATCCTTAGGGAAAACACTACAAGATAAGGGGATGCAGATGCTGCCTATTTCAAATGTCTAAAAAATAATGAAAAAAGAGAAAAATAATAAAATGTTGAATGTGCACAATGATGGGATTTTAGCTGGCTTGACTGAGACTGTCAAGAGTTGTGTGATAAAATCTGTGCTCAGCTGTAATAAACACTCCTGCTTCAATTTATGTGAGCATTTGCAGATGTTGAAGAAACAGGCATCTTTGCCACTTAATTAAACAATGCATAAAATAATCTAGAATAGATGATGTGCAAAAACAAGTGACAGAGATGTGTGTTGATAGACTGACTTACGGGAGCAAGTGGGAGGGACCTACTTTTTCATATTGATTGCCCCTTACAGTCACTCGATTGTGAAAGTGGAGCTCATTTAATGTAAGTCCTTGAGAGAGAAAAGTTAAAAATCATACCTGGCTTCAGTTTCTTGTCTACATGGGAGCAGTATTTGTGTCACTTAGAAAAATCCCCTGAACCATTTACAGCAATTTTTCATCAAGTACAATACATACCAAAATTTATTAAGAGGACTGTGCCATCCTGCCTTTGTCTGCTTAACGCACTACAGACATGAACCCGTACTATGTATTATTTATATGAGTAAGCTGGAACAAGTTATAGGATTTAGAACTGGAAATAACATGAATTATGCAACAGAAAGCTTTCAGTGTGATGCAGAGTTGAATGTTTTTAATGCAAAAATGGAGATGCTCACTTAAAACCAGAAGGACTTGATGGGTAGTTAGATAACTGAGCAGTCTATTTGTCGTACTCTCAGCAGCAAGTTTAGTGAAGATCTCCCTGGGTGGTAGGGAAAACGGTGTGTTTGCATGACTCTTTTCTAATGAAGCCAATTCAGGTAATCCATGTAGTGAAGCTACCCTTTAGTGTGACTGTGGTTCTTTCAAATTAGATCTGAATGCAGCTTGACCAAAAGGTAAGATATGACATAATATATGGAGTTTTGATGAGATAATGGAGACCAGGCTATCCAGAGCCTTTCCTGGGACTCAGAGGAACATACAAAAGTGCCTCAGACAATGGGAAAGGCCTCCTGCTGAGTCTTGAGTCAAACACAAGGGCCAGATGCAGGGAAAAGTGGGCTTTACTAGTTTTGGTTCAAAGAGTCAGAGTGACCTTTTTTTTAATCATACGTACAGATATTGTAAAATGTTACTGTAAAGGAAATTTAGCGCAGCCTTCATACTCCTTTTAAGAAGGTTGAAATCAGGGTGTGCCAATTTAGCAAAGTGAGCTTTCATAATAGGCATGATGCTTTTTATTTTCAGCTGAGCACTTCAGAAGACATCAAAATAGCTGTTACCTTCTGTTCTGGAAACTGTCAAGAACCTATAAATAAGCATAAAATAATACAGGAGCCGGAAAAAATGTTATGCCAGCAGTTAATTATGTTGTTTCTTTTTTTTTTTTTTTTTTTTTTTTTTTTTTTTTTTTTTTACAGTGTATCCTATTCAGTGCATGTCTCTGAGGATTATCCAGGTACAGTGCAACATTCTTGTACATTACACATGTATGCATGTTACAACAATTTGCAATATTCAGATGGAAATACCTGAAAGGGTGTTGATGTCTTCCAGGTGCATCTTGTGCTAATAATTTTCCATTAGTTAGAATATTGTCACTGTCATTTCTCCTTTTCAGCCATCATTTATCAGATGTGTCAGGGTGAGAACACAGGTTCACGAGTTTAGAGAGACTGGGGCTTGTAATGCTTTCCGTGTCTGGAGCCAGCAGTGATAGGAGTGAGAGAGTGCCCAGCCTCTCTGGCTTGATAGATAAAGCTTGATCTTTAAAGAATCTGAGCAGCCTGGCGCACGGCCAGCGAAGCACTTCTGCATTAGACCTTAATGAGACTACTCATGTTCTCCAAGATAAGCCTGTGGACTGTGCACTGATGCCTCTCTGGGTTAGTTGGAGCCAAGAATCTGTGCATGGACCTTCAGTAATGTTAGCTTGAAAAGCTGGGTTGGCAAAAGTGTTTGTGTAACCATGTGGCCAGTCTCAACAAGGGGAATTATTCATAGGAAAGACAACCAGGTAGGAGCAAAAGCTAGTTTTCAGAAAGGTTATTTCCCCAATTTCCTTCACAAAGAGACTGCACAGGTACTTCAGGCAGTACAGGCTAGCTGAAACAGAAGAGGGAATCAGGGATGACATGCTGTGCAAGTAACAGTACATGGTAGTACTGTCAGATTGTACCACGCTGTGCACCTGTGATTGTTGAACAGTGTAAGTACTATGAATGATATGAAACCCTCTGTACTTTTTTGATCTTTATTAGATATACTTTTTAACCAATAAAAACTAGAGAGAAAAATGATGCTAATATTAGTCTATTCAACATGTAGAAAGGGGTGAAAGTGTGATTCAAAAAAATGCACAATCATAAATTGATTTACTGATTACTCCATTGGGCTGACAATGAATGGAGGGACAAATGTTTGGAAAAAATCTTCACCATATGTTATTAACAGTTTCTTCTACAGATCATTGCAAAATCTTACCTCTGGGAACCCCTAACTAAATGGCAAGCTGGAGCACTGAACCAGCAACAGTTACTCCCACAGCACATGAGATCTCATTTCCTGGCAAACACTTCTGTCTGACAGACCTCAAATTTCCCTTGTGAATGTTATTTGCAGCATGTCCTGATGGCCTACAAGCCTGAGTGACTGTGTTGGCTTTAAAAGTTGATGAATATTCTCTGCCATCACCCCCTATATTTTAAAGGCAGATAGCATTTGAACATTTCACACAATAGCTAGCTTGGAGTACAGAGTAAACCTGCACATCTACTGATTAAAATCCAGCCCTTCAAGGCTTTGGAAGACCTGATTTCATTCACATCTCAAGGTTTTGCAGGATGTATGTGTGCTTCATGATGAAGAGGTTTGTGGGAATGCTCATGACTTTTTGCCATTTTACAGCCTTGATCATAAAATACTCATTTTGACTTGGTCAACCAGATTCTTTCTCTCCTGTCTTTGTCCTACATCTCTAACTTAACATTACTGCTGACTGTGGCCCTCTTCTCTGGCATTTGTTTTAAAGGATGTTTCAGGGACGTGTCAGGGGGTGATGGTGTCAAGTCTGGGAAGCTTTGTCCTGTTGTCCTTAGAATCATAGAATCATAGAATTAACCAGGTTGGAAGAGACCTCCGAGATCATCAAGTCCAACCCTTGATCCAACCCCACTGTGATTACTAGATCATGGCACTCAGTGCCATATCCAGTCTTGTCTTAAAAAACTCCAGGGACGGTGAATTTACCACCTCTCTGGGCAGGCCATTCCAATGCCTGATCACTCTCTCTGTAAAGAACTTCTTTCTAATATCCAACCTAAACCTCCACTGGCAGAGCTTAAGCCCCGTGCCCTCTTGTCCTGCTGCTGATTGCCTGGGAGAAGAGACCGACCCCCACCTGGCTACAACCTCCTCTCAGGGAGTTGGAGAGAGTGATGAGGTCTCCCCTGAGCCTCCTCTTCTCCAGGCTAAACAACCCCAGCTCCCTCAGCCTCTCCTCACAAGACTTGTGGTCAAGTCCCTTCACCAGCCTGGTTGCTCTTCTCTGGACCTGCTCCAGCACCTCAATATCCTTCCTGAACTGAGGGGCCCAGAATTGGACACAGCACTCAAGGTGTGGCCTCACCAGCACTGAGTACAGAGGAAGGATCACTTCCCTGCTCCTGATCCAGGCCAGGATGCCATTGGCCTTCTTGGCCACCTGGGCACACTGCTGGCTCATGTTCAGCTTCCTGTCAATCAGCACCCCCAGGTCCCTTTCTGCCTGGCTGCTCTCCAGCCACTCTGTGCCCAGCCTGTAGCGCTGCAGGGGTTGTTGTAACCAAAGTGCAGGACTCGGCACTTGGCCTTGTTGAACTTCATCCCATTGGAATCAGCCAAACTCTCCAGCCTATCCAGCTCCCTCTGCAGAGCCCTCCTGCCTTCCGGCAGGTCGACACTCCCTCCCAACTTGGTGTCGTCTGCAAATTTGCTGATGATGGACTCAATCCCCTCATCTAAATCATCAATAAAAATGTTAAACAGGACTGGGCCCAGCACTGATCCCTGGAGGACACCACTGGTGACCGGCTGCCAGCTGGATGCAGCCCCATTCACCAGCACTCTCTGAGCCCGGCCTCCAGTCAGTTCCTAACCCAGCACAGAGTGTCCCTGTCCAAGCTGTGGGCTGCCAGCTTTTTCAGGAGTATATTATGGGAGACAGTGTCAAAGGCTTTGCTGAAGTCCAGATAGACCACATCCACAGCCTTCCCCTCATCCACCAGGCGGGTCAACTAAAATGTATTCTTCAAATGCTGCTGCTGCTTAATAGAGTTCAGAGCGTCATATGCTCATTGAATTAAATTTCTCAGAGGAAAAATCTTCATAAATCAAGGTTTAAGTCCATTATTACATAGCTATACCAGACTTGTATCTTGTGTAGATTATGTAATACAGCGTGGATCAAATTTGTAAATCTAGGACAAGGCTGTTATAGTTGATCATCAGATAAATTGCTAATGCATGCACTACAAATATAAAAATAGAAGACATGAAGTCACCATACAAATTATGTTAATTAAGCTAAAGTGATACCACCAGAAGTAAATTTTAGATACTGTAAGAAGAGCTTTGAGTAATATGCATACTCTCAGTGTCTGCATTACTGTTGTGTATGCATCATCACCACCTTGGCATTGATAACTGTGTGTAGCTGTTGCTGGATTGCTTCATAAAGCACCAAATACAAACAGCAGAGCATTAAGTTGTACCTACGGACACTGTAATGTGACATGACAACTTTCAATTGTGGAAAGTGTTTGAAAGTTTCATAATTGTGAATGAAAGCTAAAAATGTACTAACAAAGGCACACTAAAAACTTAACAGGGATAGTGCTAAGAGAGTAATGTCTGAAAGTAACATATCCATTGCTGAAATTGTTAAAATAGAACTGAAAAGTTTAGTGGCAGGTAATAACAGTTCCAGCAAAATACCTCTCTAACAATTTTCTCATAACACTGACACAACTGTTGAAAATAATACTCCTAAATAGTACTTATAGAATATAACATCAATGAGGGGACTAAAGTCCCATTAATATGAGTTTATTCTGACTCCTGGGAGAGCTTTTACAGCAGCAAGCATTTTGCTAATGAATCTATGTTAAGAATTATTTGTGTTGGCTGACATAAACTTGTAGAATTGCTGTAGTGTTTTAATCCCACTGATTTGTGGGTTACATACCTGTTAGCAGAAACATTTTTTTCTTAGGCCTCATTAGACTGCAGCAGAGATGGAGAGAACCAGTTCGGCAGCAAGTAGTTTGCTGCATCCCTCCGTTAGGTCAAGGTACTAGATCCTCTTAAGAGGAGAGGTGTTCCTGAGTGCAGTGTATTAGAAACTGGATGTTGAAGAAAACAAACCAAAGGCAATGTCTTAATTTCAAGTTTCGTAAGACTGATGGAAGATAAAAAAACCAAACTAAGAACTGCCAGATAGAAAAGAAAAAAACCTGAACTTGGCAGTGAAAATCATTATCCAGCTGCCAAGAAAGAATTACAATGGCCATAAAAACATAATGAAAATCTATAAAACCTGTTACTGAGCAGTCCTTTTTTCCCTATATGTATGTGTATTCCTTACAGAACATACTTCTTTTCCTAGTTTTTTTGTACAGCAATAAGCTGTAGCACAAGGATTTCCCTTACCCATCTTTATAGATGGTGTTAGGTATATTTAGAGCCAAATGGTGTCTTTATTTATCCCTGCTCATTAGACTCTTCAGCAGTAACTTACATTCTCCAGCCTGGAAGGGGATTGGGCCTGTGTTGTTTATGCCCAAAAACTATCCAGCATGGTGAGGCTGACACTGAAATGATAACAAAGTGGAGTATACAAATAAAGGCAAGGCAAGGCTTTTGGGAGAGTGTAAGATAGAGCTGTCCTGAAGGCATAGCTCAGCGCCTCTCCTGGCAGCAAACAAAACTGGGAGGAGTGAATGCTGGCAGAAGGGACCCCACTTAATTTGTATGATGCTGTGGCTCTAAAACATGTCACTGTGCCCAGTGTGCAGCTGAGCAGACAGACTGAGCTGATGGAGCAGGTTGCTGTGCCCACTGGAGCACTTAGGAATTGGTGTTGGCCTCCTGCAGCATTGCCTGCACACAGTCTGTGTGTGTTGAGCCAACCACAGATCACTCGCATGCAGCCCAGTCTCCCTCTTGATAAAGGTGGCTAAGAACTGTTGTGATACAAAGGATGATATTACTGAATTTTCCTCTCAATTAATTTTAATGTCTATAACATTTTACTGGAAGCACCTTAGACAAAGGCTTTGAGGTTGCAGCAGTATGTTTGAAATTACTTGAGAGTTCATGAACTTTGCTGATATGGAACTGGATTGTTCAGAATTTTAATAGATAAGTCCTTCTTTCAGTTCTGTTATTTGTCTCTTTATCTGTGTTATCCTAATTGTCAGTCTTTCTGCTCTAGAGCATAAGTTTCAATTCAGCCCCGATCATTAGAAAACAAAATACCATTACTTTCATAGGCAGTTCAGCAATACATACAAAATTAGCTTGTGCAGATAGTACACCAAATCTTGATGCTTTTTGTTTGTTGTTAGTAAACTTTTGGTTGGAAAGCAAAAAAGAAACCAAACCAAAAAAAAAAAAAAGGAACAGAATACAATCCTCAGCCTAATCCCTATGTTTTTAAAGAAAATTTAAAATAGACTTATCATATTCATGTCCATACCTAGTGTTTTTGTTAAGTGGGAGGACTTAATTTTTTTCCTGAGTCAGACACAAGGAAGGTTATCCACTGATTAGAAGACACTTCAAGCAACCTTTATGTCACTAGACAAAATGAGACACGAGTATTTTGCATGATTGGCTGTTAACAGTCATCTCTCAGTGCAGCCTTCACTCTGCATGGCAGATCTAGCTTGAGTTTTAGTATCAGGCATAGCAAAAAAAACAGAGAACAAGTATTAATTTTGGAAAAGGTTGACCACAATAAGCTTTGTGGTTTGGTTCAGAGCGGCAATAGGTGTGAATCATAAAAGCCATGACACTGAACTCCAGGGGGTTGCTTTGTAAAGGTTGGGTCTAAATCTTCCATCCTTTCTTTTTGTTAACAGTCTTAAGAGAAAAAAGCCAAACACACCAGGAAGATAGTGCTTAGCTCCCTTAACCATCTGGGAAGTGGTTCCTTGTGGTACAAGGGTGGGACAAGAAACATGTGAAGGGTCTGGCAGAGCACAATGGGAATTCACCATGCAAAGTATTTTTCTTTCGTAGATAACACTTACGTTTCCAGTTCTGATAACGATGAAGATGTGTTAGTCACAACAGAGCCAATTCCAGTAATTTTCCACCAAATTGCTACAGGTAATCTTATGTCTGGATAGTTTTATCAAGTTCATACTTTGTGAGGAAAGACAAGTCCACACTTAAAGGGAGATGTGTTATGTGTACAGCTGTACAGTTTGCTCTTTTCTCACAGTCTTGATATAGTAAATTGACCTACTTTCGGAACAGAAGAAATTAAAATACCTACTTTAGGGATCACCACATTTGTGTAGGCAGAATGTATTTTATTCTTTTAATGTCTTGCAGCCTGTGCTAGAGAAATTCCCCTTTGATAGTTAGAGGTGCTTAATACTTCCCAATTAAAAGTTTTCATGTTTGCTTGATTACAACTTCACTAAATCTTCACCATTGTAGATGAAATAGTCTGTGACTACCACTGCCTCTGGTGAATTATTTCCAGAAATTTCAAACAAAATGGTTCAGCTGTTTCAACTAAATTAGACTATAGAAAAATGATATATTTTTTCCTAATGATTTTGGAAAAATCTCATTTTAAATTATTTCCTTAGTTTCAAAAACAAATTATTTGATACATGAAAAGGTATGCTTGTCAGACATTCAGGCATTTATAAGTGTACAATAAAGGTTTGTGCATTTTCCACAGAGGCATTTTATATTTTAGCAGATAAATTCTCAGATTGTTTCAGGTTACTGGACAAACTGCACAGACAGTCTTCAGATAGGCAGTTCTTCAGATAGGAACACTTGACTTTGTTGTTGTTGTTGTTGTTATTATTATTATTATTATTGTGGGCTTTTTTTGCATTACACAGAATTGCTTTCAATTCCACTGGAAGACCAATATGTTCTTCAGTCTTTGATCTCATTTGTACAGATGTAAATCAAGGGTAATTTTATTGAAGTGGGTGCAGTGGCACACAAACAGAATCTTGCTATTCTAGTCAGAAGTTTGAAATTAATTTTACTTGCAAATACTTCTTTAATTTGAAAAGAAATGAAACCCATCATTTAAAATAGAGTGAAACCCTGTGTTTTATATAGAAGATGATCTGATTTAATTTTCATGACGGGTTTTGATTTTTCATTCTTTTATAAATTTTATAAATTATACAAAATTAATGAATGATGCTAAATTGTAAATCACAAATTGGTAAAAACAGATCTCCTGGATGGATCAGCTGAATTTCAATTCACAGTTAAAAACATGAGTCCTCTGGGTGGTAGGGGCTTCCTAATTTCAGACTGTTGCATTGTAAACTCTTTGATGCATTTCATATCAGTAATTTTGTTCCTTATTTGCTCTACTACTGCAACTAAGAATTCCAAGTCTGCTTATGCAAAATTATTTCACTTTTTTTCACATGTTCCTCATTTTCTTTTTTTAAAAGAATTAATAAGAAAAAACAGTGATGTCAACTATTGCTTATCCATAAAATCAAAGTTACAGAGGGAGAATGGAGAGGTATGTATTTCTCTTATGCTTATTTTAACAGAAAGTGCTTGCCATAGACTTTCTATCAAAGTTTGCTTATGCAATCTGTACATGTTTACACATTTTAAAACCTGAGCTTGTTTCACTAGGTTTCATATATGGATGAACCAGAGATTCACTTAGTTGTGATTTCAACTCTCCTCCTGTCCTAGGAAATGTGGTTTTGATGTTTATCTCATTTTTTTGTTTGACAGTGGTGTAGACCCTATCTGCCCTAAAAATACAGCTCTCCTGGAGAAGTAGACGGTGATTCTGTTACCTTTTAGCCTGCTCTTGCACATAAGACCACATCCCAATTATTCAGCTCACTGCTGCTTCATGCAGCCTGCTGCAGTCCCACTGGAGACTCTAGACTTCTGCTTGACTCTACTCACCATAAGTAGAGTCTTGAGTATTAAGGTCTTCCAGTCATGGTTGTATTTATGCTGCATCTGGTGCTAATCACTCCCTGACCAGTTTCAATGAGACATGAAGAAAGCAGTGGCATTAATATCTGTGAGGCTTGACAGTGTTATGGGCTCAGAGAAAGTGCCATATAGGCTCCTACCTCAAGCACTGTCAGGAGCTCAGGTGCTTGACTTAAGATTTCCTTTGATAAAGTTGGATGCTGTTTCTTGATGACTGTGTTTAAGGCTACGATCTGTATTTGTCCCTGGAAAGGGAGGATAAGCATGTCTAGGTGCTGTATGTATCATTAGTTTTTTTTAGTAAATGAAACCTGATTTGACATAAAAAACTGCACTAAAAATACTTTGCTTCTACTGGCTCATCATTGTATTCAATGCTCTGTAAACATGGAAGAAATTCAAGTATGGGAAGAATTTGCCCATTTGATTAAAGGCCTGAGATATAGTTAGCACCTGTGGGACAGGATTTGAGCTTCTATTTTATTTTTTGTTGAACGAGGTATTTCAATGTGAAAGTACTGACAATAAAAACCCTTTATAAAAAGTCTCTAATACTGGCCATTTCTACTGGCTACTCAGTTGAAGGTTTGGTTAGGATATGATTGTTTTTTCACTATTCCAATGTGACAGTTTCGGTTTTTGTGTGGAATTTTTGTTCAGTTGGGTCCTGTTCTGAAACAGATTTCCCTTTGAGCTAAGGTTATTTTAAAACAAAAAAGAATAAAGCAACTTTATTTCTTTTCAGTGAAGTAGAAGCAGAAATTATTTTTGTGCCTTGTCATACATTGGGCAAAATACAGTTTTTACACTGTCTATATATCATACAGTGAAAAGAGCAGAAATTTAGAAGCAGAGATAGGGAAATGGGATTACAATGTCTGACCATAGAAATTGTTGATAGGGGTATATTTTGGCAATCATGATTATGGAATTTAGGGGTAGTATCTGTTATTTGATTCAAACATCTGATTTCTATTCCATTACAGCAGTTCTGTGCAGGACACAAATAAAAAAGAAGCAGTTGGTACATCATGTTCGGGTTGAAGTGAAGAATTGCAGTTTTAACAGGTTTTCCTTAGGGTTTTCTAGTCAGCATAGGTCAAAGAAATAACATATGCATTGTGGGAAACTAGAATTAATATCTCAAGCAATTGCATAATTATAAGAAAAGATTCCATTCTTGGGAAGCAGAATATAACATTCTTTCATGCGGAGTTACAGTCTGTACCATGATCAGTGCTATTTACTTGATGCAATTATTCACAGAGAAACTTATTTAGAGCAGGTTTTACTTAGGTAAGCATATGACTTTCTAATCCTTACTTTTCACTGTCTCAGAGCACAGCTAGTCAGAAAACAAAGTTTGACCTTTTCTGGCATCAGCATGGACTTCTGATAAAAAGAGTAATTAGGCAGCAGTGTGTCAGTTTTTCACAGAAGGAAATGTTAGATAGTCTGTGTTTGGACTTAGATTATTTCCTTAAAGTATTAGAGTTTTTTTACAAGACTAAAGTAAAATAAAATTGCTAAGTTGCTGAAACAGCAAAAGAACTAAGTCCAGAACAAGTCTTGGTCGGTGAGTTATGCTTTGTTTAGCAAAAGCACAGAGTGAAATATCCCTGCATAGTCTGCTGAATTATCCAGTTCTTTAAAATACCACATTGTGTCTGTAGCCAGGCAAGTATTACTGCCCCAACATATATTCAGATATTTTTATATACCCTGTATTAGGTGCTTGTTTTCTCTGATACTTCACTATTCTTAAAACCAGCCCTCTGGAAAAATTATAGTTAAAGATCTCTTAAGGAAGGATGCTATGAGCTTATTTGTAAAAAAAATAATTCTTGCAGTTATATATAAAGCTATAAATGCAAGATCAGCATATTACTTTTATCATTATTGAATGTCCTTTCTCATTAAGGAGTCACGGCACAACAGCACGGTTGAAGAAGACTCTGAAGGAGATAATGATTCTGAGGAATTTTATTATGGAGGACAGGTAATGCAGAATAATTTGCACAATTTTCAGAAAAAGTATGAGAGTTCTCTTTGTTTGTTCCATTATAAATTTATGATATTTCATTGTGTTATGGATAGAGTGCCATGAGTATGTAGTATTTTGTAGCAGAAATATTGTCAAACTTTATCTCAGATTCAAAATAAGATTATACTGTTTATATCTGCAAATCTCTTAGAATGGAAAAAGCAAATATTCTCCAAGAAGCTTGAAAGTAGAAACTAGTTGCTTACTTCCAGGAAATAGCTTATCCCATTATTGATACAAATCAGTCTACGAAGGCCAGCTGGATCCAAATCTGTTTCCTTCTGGAGAACTGCCATTTTTTTAAAGTCAAGAGCACTGCATTTTAATGGTAAAAATGGTTATTACAAAACAGTCTTGGTCTAGGCAGTTCTTTTTCTGAGCTCTACAGTAACATCCACCTTGAAAAATGCAGCATATTTTAGATGAAAGTACTGCTCTATGTCTTTCCTTCTTCTTCCCTCAGCAAAATTAGTTATTACATTCTCTTATGTATTGGGAAATAAAATCTTTTCATACCTTTTCCTTTTGCAATGTGCTTCACACTGCTAGTCTCTTTATGCAAATTTCTTATTTTTTAGCCTAATTTTTTCCCCAAGGAATCATTCCTCACTTTACGCTGTTAGAACTGTTTATTTCAGTGAACATTTTAACAAATTACGGTCGCTGTTTATGAAAGTTGTCACTGCCTCAGCCATGAGGCTGAAGCCATCCATGCCCTGGATGCAGAACCAAGGCTGCAGGAGCACACCAGCAGTGCCAGCAGGGTGGGTTGGTGCAGAGAGCTGATGAGCAGGACATCACTGAGCCTCTTCTCTCGCAGAGCCAATGGTGCGGTTGTGTTGGAACACAAAATACATGTTGAGGTGCTTTACAGTTTAAAAAAAAAAAAAAAAAAAAGGCATGCCCCTGAAAAGCTGTAAAAAGTTATATTGAAAGTGGAACTGAAAAAATGTATTTTCAGTGTCAGAAATAACTAACAGGGGGTATTGACTCATGTTCACTTTAGAAAAGACTGCAGGAATTGCCTCCCTTCAGCTGCTGACTTCTATAGGCCATGCTGGCGAGTGCTGGGGAGGACCATACACATAATTCAGTGCAAAGAGCAGTGTCTTATTTTAATCTGCCTGAGAGGAAAAAGCTTGTGATCTTGCCCTGTAGTGATGAGTTGTGTGTGCTGGCTTCATTTTTCAACCCTGAAGAAAGGGCAGTAACCTCAAGGTGAAGGAAAAGGCAGAAAACAGCTGTGAGTGCTTGTTTCTTGAACCACATCTAATACATTTGGTAAAGGATGCCTGCCAATGCCCAAATGAATGAATAAATATTAATGCTGCCTATGAGACATGAACACAGACAGCAAGCTGTACATCATTTTGCAAGGTGTAAAAGAGCTGTGTAATAGGCAAAACTAGTTAGAATCCAGTCGAAACTGCATTATATTGCATTGTCTTCTTTTTAAGGTAATGCATTTAACTGAAGGAATTGTAACTGGCGAAAAAAAAATAGGTTTACAATAAAAATAAAATATCAGATGATTGTGAATGTCTTGAGTATAGAATATCCAAAACACAAAATATGGAGAACAAAGGGTGGGAGGAAAGCATCACAGAAAGTGTATTTAACAAAACAAAACAAAACAAAACAAAACAAAAAAAAGGAAATTTGAATTTAAAATTTCACAATCAAAAAGACAAAATTCTAAAGAAGACCTCTGGTTTTGAAGAAAATACTGAAGACTCAGAAAATAAATAGCAAATAAGGTAATGAACAAAGTCTCTTATAAGGTAAAAGGAACAATCCTTTTTCAAACAGTGTTTGTAAGATGTTAAGTGAGCACCAGGTGTAGTGGAAAGACAAAATAGTTGACTGTATATGTGGTGAGCAAGCAAGGCAAGCTCCTTCATTTGAGACAAGTGTGTGCTGTGTCCACAGAGAAAGGGGACCAAAATAGTGACTTCAGCAACTAGAGGGAAGAGATGCCAGTGTAATTGTGTGCAATACAGCTGGTAAAGATGGAGATCATGGATAATTCTTAGCATTTCTGAGTGGTTACAGCTGGAAAGACATGAGAGCCACTGATGATGAAACAAGGACCATGGAAGATGGGAAATGGCATTTGATGGGCAGTGAAAACAAAGAGCAACCTTTTGCTTGTAAATTAAATGTTTGTATTCACTTCCTAGGCACCTGCTTGTAATCCCTCCTAAGGATTTAATGGATAAATACTTTAAAGTAGCTAAGTAGTTCAATAGCCAAAGACCTATTGATTTTCAAAGGGATTTAGGTTTGTAAATCACTTAATCTCCTTTTAAAAAGCAACCTTTTGTCATTATGTGGGACAAAATAATCTGAATAAGGTTTGCTATTAAAAACTGAGATATTAAAGCCTTTCTAAACACAGATCTTTCAGTCACAGTGAAGTTACCAGATTTTTTAGCCTTTATATTCACTTTCTTGGCAACTCTTTGTTAATTCTTGCTTTGAATCTCTATATTCTACATTTGCAAATGAGAACCAGAGATGAAAACTAATACTACTGCTTTTGGCTCTCTCAGTTACAGGACATACTTGAAAATGCAGAAATACAAAACTCTGACTGTTTCCTTTGCATACATCAGCACGTCTCTGGCACTAATTCAGGAGTGGAAAGTACCATACTGTTGTCTTAAAATTTGTCAGAACACTGGTTTGTTTTCCTTTTGAGTTTATAGCCTCTTAGCATCAGAAAGTAAATAACAAAAAGCATTATGTTGAGGAGTTCAGTGTTCTGCATAGTGTTCCTTTTGGATTTTATTGTTATTGATACATAAGTCTGATTTAAAAATCTTGTTTAGGACTAACAAAGGTGGCAAGTGCACCCCAGCTGTGATTTGTGAAATGATTTCTGTGCTCTCTTTGGAAGAGGGACTGCAATTATTTATGCATCTTTAAAGAATTCTTCTTTGAGTAATGAGCATGTAAAAAGGATTGGTTTTCCCCCCATGTAAAGTGAATAAAAATTACAAGGTTTTCTTCCCCTGCTCTTCTACTTGGAAAATTGTTCTAACATGCCTATCCAAGCTAAGGAAGGATATTTTATAAACCTTCTGGTATGAATATTATTGATACTTCTGATAAATACATGCCTATGGTATGCTGATGAATTCTGTGCCTTATATTTGAAAAAGTCTAATCAAATTATTTGCTCATTTTCACATGTAAAAAAGTGATCATCTGATGATTATTTTACTATTATTGAAATTTAATTAGATTGAAAGCACATCTTTAAATATTAGAGCTGAAAGTGTCAAAGCACTGGTTTTCTACAGATTGGGAAGTACAAATGGAAGAAGCAGTACTGCAAATGGATGCAGCTTTGCAATAACAAGAATTCTCTGCAGGAATTCCTCTATAAGGATATAGATATGTGTATGTCTAAAGGGATAAGTTAAACTCCAGTGCTTTGCTCTCTGAATTTGTTAAAGGTACAGAGCAAATCCTATACTCGTTTCTGAATTTGTCCAAATCTAGGGAGTTCGTTGACTTCTATGGAATTACTGTCATTCTAATAGTTGTAAAGAAGTAGATTTAGGTTCACACAGTCAGGATTGTATTTCTTGAGAAGAAGGTAATAGTAGACAGATTTTTAATAGATTGTTACATGCCTAATGAGGTATTTTTGATCTTGTAGAAGAGAGGAGGATATTAATTTTTTACTTCATACATTCCAACCAATCCAGCTCACAAGCTTAGCTTTATAGTGTAAGCACGAGCATAACTTTTCCCATTTTTCGTGGTAGAGTTTGAAAAAAAGAAAAGGGGTGGTAGTGTTGGTGTCTAAATAGGTGTTTCTTTACACCTTCTCTGGTAAAATACTTAAAATTAGAAAGGGTTCTTTAATTATTTTTTTCCCACCTGGTGTTATTGCACTGGTGAATAGATTACATCCAGTGTAGTATGAAAATGTAATTTAGATGCTGAGACACTTGGTGTAGAGAAAAGTTTCATACTTCTTTTATTGTGCCCAAGGCATTCTGTATCTAGTGTATGTGAGAGTGTGACAGCAAGAAAGAGTAAGCAAACCTTTGTCCTTTAGTGATTGGACTGGGATGGTAAGATTGGGGATATTTGGTTCTTATCCTACTTAACATTTTTGAAATACAAAAATGTCCCAGAACAAACTGTGAGACAGAACAGTCCAGATGGATGAGACTCCACAAATAGCAGAATCCTCAAAACGTTTCAAGGCAGAGGTGCCTACTTTAAAATCTCATTACTTAGCAGAATAGATAGCCTCAGTCCTTCAGCTAATCAACACTCTGTTCTTTCTGAGTGTGGCATCAAGGAATCTTAATGCAATATATTTTGCAGGGGGAACTTTCAAGAGCCTAGATAGGTGCCAGTAATGAGATAAATAAGAACTCCCAAGATATTTTTCTTTTCCCAATAGGTTAGTTATGATGGAGAACTTCACAAGCACCCACAGCTGGAGGCTGATTTGACAGCTGTGAGAGAGATCTATGGACCTAATGCAGTATCTCTCAGGTACGTCATTGACCTTACTGTGTTGTGGAGCCTTTAATGTTTTGGATATTGAGTTCCATGTGGGTCTTCCCTGACTGCTGAAGCACTAGTCTCTTCTGGTGAAGAAATGCAGAAAGCATGTTGTGTCGCAAAAGAAAGGAGAACTGCAAACAAGCAATAATGCTGGGTTTTCATTTTTTTTTGTTTAGGTTTGTTTTTTGTTGTTGTTGTTCAGTATGGGTACAAGCGGCTGTGCTGAGAACAAGCCCTGGAAGTCTGTTCTGAAACGTCACTGTCTTTTGCAGTTCTGGTGGTATTTGATCAAGCTTTTGTATTTTGTTGAAAATTACTATTCAACATTTCTCCAAACCCTTGTTAAACTCCTTTTCTTTCATATTCTGTATATTACCCTGGAGCTGAACAAGAGGAATGATAAGAGATTTAATAAATATTTTCCTTAGGGAAAGACTGAAGGAATTGGATTTGTCTAATCTAGAAAAAAGAGAAGAAAAAACCACAGTAACAGTTCTTCTTCTTCATAAAAGCTGTTTTTAGGTAGAAGGAATGATCAAATATTCGGTATTGCCATCATGAAAGAGACAATAAAAAACTAGGATATGATTAGAGGTTGGGGAAGCTTTCTAATTGTGGGAATCTAAAGTATACTATACAGGAAAGTAGTGGAACCTTGGTCAGATGTGGATTGCTAAGAGTAATTACACAAAAATTCTATTGGAGGTAGATAAGCATGCATGATTCTGCCATAGGGCATATCTATGTGATATTTCAAATATGCTTCAGGTATTTTATAACTTTATCTTCCATCTGCGTAATCTCAATAATTTCATAAAAATAACAGGTAGGCAAGATGTAACAGACCTGTCAGATGTATTGCAAGAAAAATATCAAAGTTGCCATACAAACCAAGTAATAAAATGGAGATAAGATAATTATATTAGGCATACATATACTACAAGTAATTATTTCCATTAATTTCTAAACAGTAAGCTGTGTTACTTTGTCATAAGAGAGAGCATGCGTACAACTGTGGTGTACTACACCTGTACAGATTAAGTGGAAATTTACTACATTTCGAGGACCTGGGGAGTTGAAATCTGAATAGTTGTGTGTGGGTTTAGGAAGTGAATGAGATAAGTTACCAGTTGCTAACCTGATAACTATGAAACTGAGAAATAAGTTGCTAATAAGTTTCCTTACGCTCCTAAAACTGAAATATTATGTGTAACCTTTCAGAAACCTTAATGCATTTAATTTATTGCATCAACTATTTCACTGGAAGCATTGCGATCTGCTTGAGCTCGTTGTAGTAGAAATTGGCTTCTATGACTGCTTTTGGCATGTGTAAAACTTGAATGCCTCATCCACTCTGTTGCAGTTAAAAATACTTATAAATTCTTGGAAATAAATCTCACAGCATTAGGCATTCAGTTTCATCACTGTTGCAGCTCCACTTCTCTGAGGAGAGAGAAGTTTGCATGACAGGGATATCTACCAAGATGCATATTTCCTACACAGTTGATCTTCTTTTGCATAGTCTCTTGCTGTAACAGAGTCAGCTGTACTCGTAAAAGTTAGGTACCTATACCAGAATGCTTTTCACCACAGCTCTTAGAAATCTGGCCACAAAAGCCATGAGAAGGTGGTTGATCCATCCAACTAATCCAAACTCTTCTGTATCTCTTTACATTTTTTATGCATTGATGGACAGAGGACCTCTGGGAGCTTCAAAATCAAGTTGTGTTTATGAAGCCATTTTAGGCAGCAGGTCATAAGCTACAGATGTTGGAATAAAACATAATTTCTTCCTCACTTTCAGCATGGGAAATTTAAACTAGAGTCAGCATCATGTGTCTAAAATCTGTCTTCTAAGATGGTAGTGTATTGGGGGCAAAGGGATTTCAGTGAATATGAAAGTTTCACAATCAGAACTAATTTTTATCTTATTATTTCTTCCACTAATACTTCTGTTATGTTAGTTCAACTATGCTTCTGTTTAATTTATAAAATTATGCTTGTTAACAGCCTTTTGAATCTTAGTCATGTAGGTAACACCAGCCCACATACATAAGTATTACTTAAGAGTGCTTAACAATCTCTGGATCTTCTGGAAAATGAACTAAAAAACCTCATGGCACTGTTGTGGAGGGTCCTGACTAAGCCATTCAGTAAGTGGAGAGCTTACTCACTGTTTCAAAGACAGGTTTTCAGTGAGCTGCAGGAGATCAGCAAGTGCCTGTACAGTTCTGTGTGAGGTGACATTGGAGGAGCTGTAAGGGTGGCTGGGAAATCTCCTGTAATACAGCCCTGTCCCGCCATTCACCTGCCCTGTGTGCCATGTGTGGACACATCAGGTACAGAGAGAGAATTTGGGTGTGCCCTGACCAGACGGAGAGCCATTGGGTTGCTAAGGTTTGGTGAACAGAGCTCTCTTCGCCAAACTTCACAAGACGTCAAACAACTTCCAGTGCCAACTCAATCCTACCACGGCTGAGAAGCCAGTTGGGTAGGAGACTGATAGTGTTTCAGAATTGTCTTAGGGACTTACTCAGGCTCAACTGCTACTATGTACTTAAGTCTAGTTTAAGACAAAAGTGTGGAAGTCATTGTGAGAAAAGTGTATGAATGCATTGTAAAGAAAAAAAATAGTGACTAGAAGCTAATCTTTAAAAATTGAGAGTGATTGCATTTTTACAGTATTGACCACTTAAGTAATTTCAATGAAGAGGAAAGCAGTTTTTTTATTCAGCTGCATGAATGAGTATTTTCTAGGCCTATTTTTCAGAAGTCTTCAAGTACGTAGGGGATTGCAATCCAAGTGAGTCAGAAAATAAGAGGCAGAAAAGTCACAGTTTAAATGTAAAATTTCAGATGGCAATGAAATACCAGTGAATATAAGTTAAATATGAACCTTGGGAATTCCAGCAATACTACACATAAGAGATAAAAAAGGCAACTATTGCCTTGAGCACATTACAGGGTAGTCTTTATTTTTGACAAACAAATGCTTGACTGTATGAAGCAATCCCCCCAGTATAATATATTCTCTAGGCTATGTTTTATTTGTCTATAGTGATTTATCTCAAGCCTCTTCTTAGGTTACTGGCTGTTGACCTGAAATACTTTTGAAAATTATAGGTGCAGCATGTGACTATTAATTTTCTTTGTTTATTTGTGGAATACATGAGACAAAAATGCATAGCAACAATGGAGGAATTTTGAGGGAAGTGGAAGGAAAGATTTATCCTATTAAAGCAAGATTCTCTGAAAAAAACTTACAGTGCGGCAGACAGTCACCCACCAGGAATATTAATCCGGTCTATGTAAATGTGTATTTTATAACCATTCTGATTTTACAGAAGAGATTATCCTTTATAAAATCTTCCCTGTTGTAAGTATTCCTGTGTTGAGGAGTATCTTAAAGAGCTCTAATGTGATGTAATTCTTTCCTTTCAGGGAATACGGAGCCATTGATGATGTAGATATTGATCTACATATTGATGTTAGCTTTCTTGATGTAAGTGATCTAATCACAGAATTACATAATGAACATTAATATGCATTTAATTCTGCTACACATTAGACTCCTTAGACAACGACTGAGACTTTCCTTTTGTGGAGACTTGATCTTCACAAGTGGCTGCCACATTATTGATTGATATTCGTTGGAAAGATTTTATTTTCCTTTTATGATCACATTGTTAAATTGCTTTCTAGGTTTTTATTTGCTGCATGAGTATTTCCTTTCAAACATGCTTTGTGAATGGTAAATATTTTAACAAATATAAATGAAATACTTTTTTTTTTTTTTTCATGTTATTATAGACGTTAGTCATATGAAAGCATTTAAGCATTTCTTACAGCCCTGAAGGGAAAAGGGCCTTTGCTGGAGTGCTTCTTTACAATGATTAGGGAGAGATGGCAGTGCTGCCGAGTGGCAGCATCGCTTCTGTAGCAGTTTGCTGTCAATAACTTCACACTTCCTCACTGCATCTGTGCAGTAGTTTCATGGGCTCTAAACAAAGAATAAAAATTAGAACTTTTAAGGGCATCATTAGCTTCTGCCCAGTTATGCCATACTTTTAGGTTAGCACAGCACATAAAACAGTTACTCTTAGACTTATTTAAGGAATTTTTTTCTTTCAAAGTTAAGAATTTAAGAAAATTGTTGAATTATTTAGGTCAGTCTTAAGGAACAATAGTTTCCTTTGTCCTCTGTTATGGTGTTAGTTTCTATTCTGCCTTTGTTTGCTCCTTTGCTTCTCAGCTTAATGCGTCTGCCTGCACTGTACATGCAATGTTATGCATAAACCTGTGCTTGGTTTAAATGACTTTGCTCATGAACTGGAAGTAGACTGAAACTGCTCTTGGGGACGTTAACAGGCAGTATTTTGTCCTAAGTCTCAAGTGTAATGTTGGAGTAGATATTACACAACTGGGTAGATGTATGAATGGTGTTTATAGCTACCCTGAGGTAGACTGAAAAAATGCAGCAGTTCCTCAAGATGGCTAATTATGTCTTTTTTTTTATCTTGAACTAGGAAGAGATTGCTGTGGCTTGGGATGTGATTCGCACAGAGCCTATAATAGTGCGGTTGCACTGCTCACTTACACAGTACTTAAATGGTCCAGGTTGGTCAAGTGTGTTTTCTTTTTGTGCTGTGTATGGTGTTCTGGTCTGACCAAATCTTTGACCCTGCATGTGCCTACTTCTATGGCTGATAGGAGTCCTACTGATTTGAATTTAAGCTGACTTATATTTGCATGGCAAGGCACTCTGTAATGACATGTACATCTAATTTAAACTTTCACAAGTGGAGTTTTGGAACTTGTTTTACTGATGTCCTTTGAGATGCAACTGCTCTGCCTAGGGTTAAGGAATAAAGATCTGCAGTTTCTAATATGTGATTTCCTGATTTTGGAAATCAAGCATGATCTGCACAGCTGAGATCAGACTGATAATGAAGATGTACACAGACCTTTGCAGCACATTAACATGCCCTTTTTCATGCACCTTTGGAGAATCAGCCACAATAATTATCCTTGCAACTTCTCATTTCTATAGGAGCATGTGAACTGATTTTGAAGATAGGAAAACATTCATATGCAAGAGTCTACTTCAGATACATTTTTACAGTGAGAAGTCAGACTAAATTTGGATGATAACTTGCCCAGATTTGGAGATTTGCAGTACAATCTGTCAGTTAAGGCTTTTATCTGTGGGAGAATTCTGCCTCTGGAAAATTAATAGATATTTCCAGTCATGTTTAGCAAAATCTGTCTCAATGAGCTATTTTTACAGGATATGTTGCCTGATGCGTCTAACTATAAGCTATATTCTGTTCATTTAAATAAGCATTTCATTATATCTTTTTTTTCCCCTTGACTTTGTTTTTTTTTTGTCTGTAGTTATTACTTCAATTATTTTTGTAAGTATTGAGATCTTAAAATATGTATTTGTCATAGCAGGAAGCAGTATTAATATTCCGAACTTTCTATCAAAATGTAATTTAAAAAATAAAAAAGTGCAGCAAATAAGAGAAGGTGAAGTGTGAAGAGCAGTGTGCAGTAAGAAATGCTCTAGTGAAATGAGAAGTAACAACAAAATATCTTCTGCACTGTTGACAAGGTTAAGATGGAAAGCTTAGTTCTCAGTGCTGCAGCTGAGTGATTGTGGAAGTGCCTGAGTACAGAGAAAGGTAAGGTCAGGGCCAGAGGCAAGTGCTTTGCTGACACTGGTTTTATGAACTCATCTGCTGTTGCAGTTATGTCTCTTTACTTACTAGCAGAGCACAGTGAGATCCACCATCTTTTGTGTTAATTCTGTGAATTCCTCTTCTGCCTTAAACATGGGTTTTTTTGAGACTACTGGGCCAGAATTTTATGCTGTGTTTTTTTCTCCTATAGTACATTCTGTTGACTGATAAACAGAATTACAGCACACTCCAAAGAACAGCAGGGAATATTAGTACCTTCTTGATGCTGAGTAATATCCTGATTTTAGATAGTCATTCGTCTAGTTAATAGCTTGTCTCAGTATTGTCCGTGTGGGCATTTTCTCCCTTGTGCCTTAGAAACCTGTTTTAGGGAGGATGAATCAGCTGTTGGAGCTATTGGGATCTCTCCTCTGACTGCAGAGCCTAGACAAAAATATTGGTCTAGACGTCAGATTTTAAGATTGCTGGTGTAGGTATGGTGATTCTTATTGAAAGTATTCCCCATCCCAGCACAGTGTGTCTGAAATTTGACAATCCAGAGATATTGCTACTGCTAATGAAATAATTTTGAAAAAATCAGTTTGTATTTAAAAGATGAGTTCATGTTTTATGTTATTTGAATAATAATATTAGAGAAGGGGTAAATACAGTGCTTTGAACTACATGAAATTGCATGGCTAATTTAGATATATTGTACTTTATTTTAAAATTTGATTTATTAGAGCAAAATTAAAGTATAAACTTTGACATTCTGAATAAAATCTGTTTTTGTGAGTGGTCAGAATAACATCAAAATACTGATTTACTGTTTCTAATAAAATTTGGACAGACCCCAGTTTTTTTGTTTTCATTCATTTTTTATTCTACTGCAGTCATTACCACCTTCCACAAATTATAAAGTCTATTCGTGCTTGTAATATGCATTGGATGTTGTTCTGCCTTGAGGACCTGAGGCTTTCTCAACAAGTGCTGAATTACATCTGACACTTCTTTCTAGCAAATGTTATTAAAGGATTTTAGTAATGCCACTAGCTAATTTCCGTCCTTTACCCTGTACATTTTAAATTTTGGACACATGAATGTGGACACACCAATGCTTGGATGGGCCTTGAGGAAATGTCAGGATGGTCCATGGCCACTGGAATTCACATACCAAGCACTTAGATTATGGTTTTGGATCATGGATTAAAACACCCTCTGAAAGAAAACCCAGATACTAAATAATTCAGTTCCAGTCTGGGCTTTCATTGTAGCCCTAGAAACTCTACTGTGTGTAGACAACTTACTTTCAAAAACATTAAAATGTTTCAGAGTTTAGGCGAAATGAACTGCCAGTCCAGATACATTTAATCTAAAGCTGCTTGCTGCTTGCTTTATATATATATATATATGTATATATACACACACATTTTTGTAAATCAAGTTAGTGGGAAGAGATACATTTTGGAGAATTCCAATTGTAAATTATATGGGTTGATATTCCAAAAAGTACCATTAATTCCTTAATATGTTTAGATGACATATCCACTTCTTGTTTGCTTCAATTTCATTGTCTATAGTCAAGGTCCAGGTAGAACAGAGTCTCTAAGTGCCACTTACATGGTCATCATGAGTTCTTCATTACTGTTGTGAGTTTATATAACAACATTTTTTTTTCCCTAGTGCCAACTGTGGATGTATTTCAGATCTCTACTAAGGAAAGATTTGGGCTGGGTCATCAGCTGAAAAAGTAAGTCTTGAAAAGTGTAAATCCCTATTTTTAGGTGGATATTATATTCTTTCTAGTTCTTGGACCATGTCAAGTAGCATAAAATTCATATGGTGTCAGGTTGGTTGTTGGATCAAGATGTTTTGACAGTTGTTGAGGAGAACCTTATCTGTGCTACTTGCCAGGGTTTTCTGTCCCTTTGCTGCCTTTTAGGGAGTAAGCTACAAAAGCTCTAGAGTGCAGCTAGGAGTCAGTTTCATGTTTCTGCTTAGATGGTGAAGCCTCTGAAGCAGGCATCTTTTTGAGCTTCATGCATACCCTAAGGGGGCCATGCTTTCATAGTGGCCTCTAGGATATAGCACGGTAATTAGGCCATTCATGTTTTGAGTACAAGACAGAGGAATAGTCAAAAAAATAGCACTCAGTGGTCATGGTACAATTAATTTTTATACAGTTTTGCTGAGTCATCTTTTCACATGTGCTTGTGTACTTTTAATAAAACAATAAGTATATAGGCTTTAATACTGACCATGACAACATTAAGAAACCCTTAAGGCAAAAAGACATGATGTTGATATTTAAAGAAATTCACTGCAACACTTTTATTGTCTTACAAATGAAGCAAGTTATTAAAATCTCTATAGTACATGACTTTGAAGGAAAAAAAAAGGAAACACTCCCCTGTTATGAACAATCTCTTAGAATGTTTCAGTATGTATACTGCCTCTGATTTGTGCACCAGGTAATTACTATAGGTTCATGTAAGACATTTTCAAGACCATAGGAGTCAGAATACCCATGAACTCAATGGTCCCTCTTGGCTGTGGCCACAGAATAGTCATCTTTTTTTGGTAAAGTCCATACCAAATTCAGCTTTCACTTTATCACTCAAAGACCCCCCACTGCTAGATTAGATTCAGAGAAGAAGCTCCTACTTAGCTGTGCAGATGCAATAACCTATCTCTGTAGTCACATGAGAGACAAATCCCCATAGCTGGATGTGATGCCCTTGAATTAGTTAGTCTCTGGATCTCTGTAAGAAGTATAGTCTGCATAAGTCTTGCAGTTCCAGTGGGTGTAGTCAGACTGTATTTCCATTAGGACTTCCATTTTAAATTAGTTCTGTGAGGAAAAAAGGCATTTTTGAGGAAACTGAGGCACCCAGTCATCATTCCACATACATGAGAGAAAACTTTGCCTGTAGATTGAGAACACTGCATTACATCACCTACTTGGTGAGCACTGAGACCATAGTATTAAAATGATTATGTCTTGGCTATGATAAGAAAATGTTGGTTTGTTTTTTTTTTTCTTTCTTAATTTCCAGGATCATGCAGACATTTGTTACACAGCAGTGGAAGAACAGTAAGGAGAAATCTAATTGTACGCACAATAAGAAGGTGTCTGACAAAAAGGTGAAATCCCCTCTGCACATCTTTTCTACATTGCGCAGGTAATAGCAAGAAAATTGAGCTGTTACAACCATAAACTGTTCAAAAGCTACAGCAGACTTCACAAGGTGAAATCTTGACTTTTCTCCCCAGGGAAGTGCTCTATTTATATCTTACCTCATGGGTTTCCAGTCCTTGTGTTGCATGACATCAAGAGTGAACTGGTTACTGCTGCAGCTTCTAAGAATATTTGAAGGCAGAGCATTTCAGTGCCCTGCTCTCTGAAACAGCCAGGTTTCATCTAGAACTGGAAATAATTTTAACTTGTGTTTATATCTTTATTAGCTTTGTAGTATTTGACTGTTACTTGAATAGCAAGAATAAAAATATGAGTTATATGTATAGCATATATTATGTGTATTTTAAAAAACTGTGGTTTTCTAGCTCTTATTTCTACAGGAGTGTGCATTTTTAATTTTTTAAAACTAGAATGGTCATTAATGAAAGACTGATTTGTAAAGATGCTGAGCACTCTTCCCTCTCCTCTATTGAATTACATTAATGTTTACCACTTGTGAAAGGCAGGCAAAGAATTTCAAAGAACAAAGGAATTAAAAGCACAAGAAGTAGTTTGTGAATAGCTAATTTCAATTCACTATGCTTTCTGCCAGTTACTCATACTCTTAAATTTATATAAAATCAGGCTCTAATTTTACCTCTTTCAGGATTGTGACTCTTTACTCTAGTGTGTATTCCTGCTGATGGAAGGTTGACAGATCACCCCTTTGATTCAGTTAATGAATTTGAATTGAATGCTTCTTTGAATATTCCGTCTTTTTGAACAATTTTGCAATTCTAAATTCAATGTACAACAAAGAGATAGAATACAGCAATCGTTCACACTGAAAATGAGAGCAGTGTCAAAGATGACAAAAGGTTGGTTGTTCAAAGGTGAAGGAGGAAAGGTGGTGTTTTAAGTAGAAAGCTTATCCATTCCCTACCATGCCGTACACCATTGCCAAGCACAGGCTGTAGCCTGGGGTTTGATTGTATTCAGTAATGGCATACAAAACCAGCCCATTCTTTTTTCTCTGGATTTTGCTGCTGATGCAATGCCTGTCCAAAGATGGCTCAGGCCAAATGCAGGGGCCCTCTCTGTCCCTACGGTGCCATTCCAAACTCCCTTCTGCAGGAAGGTGGTAGTGATCCTGCTGCTGCAATGAGTCAGCAGCCTCCACATGCATTTTCCACTGTCACCACTGGCTAACGGGGTGGGGAAACCTGCCAGCCTCTCCCCTTGGGTTTTCACTTCTCTAGTTGATGCAAACTGAAAAAATACTCCAAAGGTTGGGGTTGCTTATAAAACATAGGAAAATGATTCAGCATACCTGTTACATGTTCTTGCTTTGCAAGGACAAGCAAATATGAACCTTATAGAAATGTGTCAGTACATGTGAATGTTGTTTCATAAAAATTTTTTGTTATTTACTTTCTGCGCTTATCATTTACGTATCTCACATGCTCATTTCCAGTGTTACAGAGCTAGAATTTGCCTAAAAGCAGAAAGAGTGGCATCAAATTGTCTTCCACAAAGCGCCCATGTTATTATGAGGTTTTTAAAAATCATGTCCTTTTCAGCTGAATTAAATTTGATTTACTGTCTGCAAGTTTCGCTGTTCATTATATCTTCCATTGGATCTGAACTTAGAATTTGTTATGCTGTGTCCAGAAGACAGTAACTTTAATGAGATCATGCCATGATGATTACATAGAAAAGATAGATTTTTTTTTTTTAAGGAAAATGTGTTATGATCTCATGTCAATATGTGGTTTTCATTTCAAAGATGATTTCCTGAATAATTGCTTTATTTAGAGACATAGAAAACTTTACAAAAAGCTGTAAGGTCATATCTCTGACTTCAACCTAAGTTGTCTTTTTGATTCATAAGCTTGTGTGTAAATAGGAGTAAGATGTCTATTTGGGTATTGGAAAATGTCTTACATACAATTGTTCATTTTTTAAAAGTTTGGGTCGTGTTTATCACTAGTGAAGAACAAGATAGGTGACACTTAAAAGTGGTTTCAGCTGTGTGATGTTGCTTGATTTGCACAGAATTTTGATCATTCTCCAACTTTGCCATCTTCTTTATTTTAAGGTCGCCAAGTTATCCTCCTCCTGGCTGTGGTAAAAATAAGTCAAAACTGAAGTCAGAACAGGATGGAATCTCCAAAACTCACAAGCTACTGAGAAGGACTTGCTCTAGCACAGTGAAGGCGGAGGATGTGTGTGCCACAAAATCTCACAGAACCTTTGGCCGCTCGTTGTCGAGTGACCCTCGGGCTGAACAGACAATGGCTATTAAATCACACAAACTGCTGAATCGTTCCTGCTCTGCAGCTGTTAAGCAGGAAGAGTGCATCACTTTAAAGCCTCATAAGCTGTTAAGTAGGTCGTGCTCTGGGGATCCTCGATGTGAGCACAACAGCGCCTTGAAGCCCCACAAACTTTTAAGTAGGTCCTACTCCAGTAATCTTAGAATGGAAGAATTGGATGGATTGAAGAATCACAAGTTGCTCACCAAGACTTACTCCAATGCCCCTAAATCATCCAAAATGGAGCCTTTCAAGGAGTCCACCATGGCAGAGAGCAGGAGGCTCTCTCTTACCTCAGGGCTTATTGGTATCTTAACACCATCTTCATCATCACCTTCACAAGCTGCTGTGTGTAATACTGTTTTATTATTCTGCTCATTTTCCTTTGATTATTTTCCAAACGTTACGCTTTTATGCAAAGATATTAGGACCTATATTAGTGACTATATTGAATATACTGGAAGGCAAGAGCAATGAAGTCAGCTTTTTAAGGAGGATTCAAACAGCTGTGCATGCACATATGTTTAAGTTTTAAATTCAGAATTTGCTGAGGTCAGGACAGAGATGTTATATGTTATGTTGAATGCAGCTCAGTGTACAGCTGCTGGCCATGGGAAAAGTTCAGTCATCCAACTCCTTCCCTGCATCCTGCAGGAAAAAGGGAAGAGTGTACACTTCTCTGCTGCAAAATTAGGTTAGTTGCAAGGGCTTTTCTCGTTTCCCTGTTTGCTTCCTAGGGGAAGCAACTGATTAGCTCTTTTGAGTCCCAAATAACTTCTGCTTCTGGTCTTTTCTTCTGCCATCATCATCATACTGGAAGGAACACAGTCACAGCTCAGCTCACCTCTTGCACATTTGCGATTTGTGAGAGGTTAAACCTTCAAATGCATTGGCAGAAGTCAGAAGCCAGGGGAAGAAGTTAGGCCCACACTGGCCTCTTACTTTACCCGGAGACATAATTGATTGGGAAAACAAAGAGTAGCTCTGAAAATTAATTCTTCTGCCTATGCCTCTTAAAAGATGGCTTTTATACTTTAGAAGGAAGAATGGGTTTGTTTGCACTCTTTCAAGGCACCAGTCTGTTTTCTGTATTAGATCTTGGGAGAGGCATTTAGAAAATAGTCCTCTCCACTCCCTTTGCCTTGGAAGCAGATTCTGTCTTTGGATGCCATACATATATTCAAACTAATGCATTCTGAATAATGAAATTACATTGAGTGTGCTATGTCTCATGGTAATTTAGTTTAGTAAGCTGTAAGCTATACTCAGTCAGATCTAAAAGCAGTGGTACACTCTCATAGGATCATTTCTATACATGCTGTGTGGTTGGTTTATGTGACAGGCACAACAAAATTAAGATGAGCTGTCAGACTTTTTACTTGTTGCAGTTTAGAGATGCACTTTTTTCTGAATCAGCAGAGGATGTCTAAAAATAGCAAGACTTTTCTCTCCTGATGTTAATAGGAAAAGTCCCGTTGGTCTTTATAAGATAATGAAGAGCTGACTAAGTTCATTACTGAAGTTATCATTAGTGATGTTATCAGCTGATAGGGAAGAAAGGCAAGCCCTGCTTGACAGCCTATAAAAACTACCCTTAATTTATTGCTGGAAATCATTTACTTTGAGGGAAGATCATCACATACATGATCAGATGCAGTTTGACTGATGTTAGTGGAAGGACACTGAGAGTCTATTTCACATTTTATATGCAGGCACCACATGTATGGGTAGCCTGTGTCCCTAGCTATAATTTGAAGTCAATGACAGTGATGAATCAGGACCCTAAGTTCTCTTCAATTCTCAGCTGAAATATTAGGGTTTCATACATGAATACAAGTAGGATTGTTTTCCAGGAGAAAAATGGAAAAGTAGTTAAGCAATTAAGCAGTTAGAGAAGTGAAAGGACATAAACCTATAAACAAAACCCTCAAAACACTGTAAATGGAGTGATCTAACTTGTTCAAAACAAGGTTTGATTCAAACAGATGTCAGCCTAGAATTCTGTACCTTACTGACTCTTGTAACAGAAGTTCCTTCTAATTTATGTTGCTATGTGTTGAAATAGAAGAATTTGAGTGGTATCTGAACATAGAGAAATCTGTTTCTGTGGTGCTTACAGAACTGAGATCTTAGTAAACATGAAAGAAAAAGGTTTTCAGCCTTTCTGAGAGTTACACTAGTCTTTCAAGCCTAAATGGATAGCCCATATTTGGACAGCAGTTAAAATATAATGAAAGTTACCGAATGCCAGTTTATTAGGCTTGAGTGAAGGCACTGGTGTTTCCATTTGAGATTCAAGTTTTTGGGATGGTGAGACACAAAACTTCATCCAATTTAAGAACTAAAAAGAGATACTAAAAACCTACCGCACACTCAGTAAACAGCAAGAGAATTGATTATTTGTAATGGCTGGTTTGTGCAAGTGAAAGATCTTTTTGGATGCAAATACTGCTTAATTAGTGTATCTGCCTGCAAAAAATACAAGTGCTTTACCACTTCCCTATAATTAGTCTACCAACACTGAATTTGCCTCAACTTTTTCCTTGCAGCAAAATTATGGTGCAAAATGTGTTCCCGAGCGACACCGTGGCTTTCTTGTGCAGGTAGGATATCATATCTTACCCATTTTATGAAACACTGAGGAGCATGAGCTAACTGTTATTTTTAAGCAGATGTTGTTACTATCATTTTCATTGTTCTCAGACTATCGAATTTGCTGAGCAGCGGATACCAGTATTGAATGAATACTGTGTAGTTTGTGATGAACCCCATGTGTTCCAGAACGGCCCTATGCTGAGGGTAAGTGGTGTGCTGGAAAACAATGCATTTTATAGTGCCTTAAATAGCAGAGAACCATACAAACCTGTTGAAAAATTGATATATGTCAGATGTGTGTCATTCTAATATCCTTTTAAGGTGCAAAAATGTAAAACATATTAATTAGATTTTGCTGTAAATTTGAAAAAAAAAAAAGTCTTACAAGCAAGGGAGATGGAAATCAGATTTGTATAATACCACAGAAATGTAAAGGGGGGCTGTATTCACTGAACCCTATTGTGCTGCAGTAGCTGCAACCAGATAAGATAGAGAAGTGTATTAGAGCGCTTTCATGGTCCACTGGCATTCTCCCAAAAGCTTAGAGCACCTCATTCTTGAGCTTTTATCCAGCCAAGACCACTGTATTTACGTACACTGGTGTTAATGCCGCCACTCTTCTTTTGATGCTGTTTTACTCAAAGGCTGCTAGAATGCGCCATCCTTAAATGTGATAAAAAGAAGATGCTTTGTGAAGTGTCTGATCTAGCAGTGACCTAATCCAGGGACACTGTTGTGGTTCAGTATGCCCAGAGTCTGGCCAGTTAGACAGCTCTTCCTTTGTGATTGTTCCTATGTGACTGGGAACAGAATTTTCTTTGATGAACATTTTACCCTCTCATGCTTTTGGTGGATGCATACAGTGAAAAAGAGTAAGATGGACCATGAGAGACACAGTCTGCCTGGAGCTACTGGATCAGTGCAGCTTTGTTAAAGAGTATATTAGAATAAAATTTCTTAGCTCTAGGACTAGTCTGGCAATTTAGTATCCTCTTGTTTCACCTGCCCTGTATCCTATGGAATGAATAACCTTGAAAGATTAAAGCCACGGAAAACTGTCTAATTACAGTGTGAATGGTGGGATACCTGATAATTTGTCCACAGTGTAGCAAGTAACTACACATAAGCTGAAATAGATGTCATCTATGATAATTACATAGAACTAAACTGAGGAGAGTTATTGCTCCACCTGACAGCAGAAGTCATCTCAGTGTCATTCCCTGACACTGAATGGCTCCAGGGTCAAGCATCCTGACTGCAGGCAGGGTATACAAATAAGTTGCTAACAGGGTTTGAAAAAGCATGGACATATTCAGTTAACACTCCTTTTAGTCATTGTTAAACCCCTATAGTTTTGGATATCCAATTAGGTATTGTTTTTGCCTCTTTAAGCTCATATCTATCTTTTAAAAACAAGGTTTTCTGACAGAGTTCTTAGCAACCAAACACTGGTTAGAAGCTTGTAAAAAAGGGATCAGTTCCTTATTCGAGTTCCAAGTTCATCTTGGAATGCACTGCTGTGGCTATTACCTGGTATGGGATATGATAAAGTGAGTAAAGTTTGAATAATATAATTATTTAAATTATTGAGGTTTATCTGTTGTCCATAGGTCAAAACAAGCTGCAGGATTTACTCCTGTTCACATGATGAACTATTAAAAGATAACAAAGTGGAAAGTCATCTGCTCTAAATAAAAAAACTTAATTCTTCTTACTCTCCTTCTGTAAAGATTACAATCTCTCAGAATTACTTTTCTGTGACTTCAGTTTAAAGAGATGTCATTTAATAGCCATCTGTTGAAGAGTTTGTCAGCATTTCAAAGCAAATGAACTGCAAACAGCATGCTTGCCCCAGAACATATATTCATCAGTGCCTTTGCAAGGAGTATAACCTGGCAAGCCTTTCAAAAATGAAAGGATGTCATTACATAACCCAAGAAAAATGAGATGCCAGGAAGAAATCTATCATGCCCTGTGTATACTTGAATGATTCAGTAAGCAAGATAGAGCCATTAATGAGTTTGCAGTTCTACAGAAGGTGAGAAAGGATCATGCTTTGAATTGAGCATGAGCTTGCCGGAGTATGTTAAGGTGATTTATGCCTCATTCTACTGAGAGTTCTGGCAGGGGCAGCCTGACGTGGTCAGTTGTGGCATTTATTTACATGCTTCAGCTAGGCATACATACATACTTGCATTAATACATGCATTTATACATACATACAGAGAGAGAGAGAGAGAGAGTGTACATAAAGAGAAAGGAGCATTTTACATTTAATACTGCTGCAAGAGCAGATCTCAGAAATACTTTTGTTATGAGAATGCAGCAGGCTTTCATTTAAGGCAAAGCTACATGCAGTTCAGCCTTATTGAGAATCCCTGGCCTTTGTGAAGAGCCCTTCCTTTTGATAACACTGTAATTTGCCAGGTTTCATAATGATCAGTACCTTGCTATGGTGTTCTTAGCAAGAGTGTCTAAATCTCCTTTTCTGCAGATGACTGTCTCAAAGGCATTACTTCCCTAGGCGCCGTAGAAGGTTGTGTTACCAGAGGTGCCACAGACCAAATATTTCTGGGTGGTTCACCAGTTTCTGAACTTTAAAGTTTAGTTCCTCCACACAGATGCACACAGGGTCATGTCTGGGTGTGTGTAGCCTTAGTGATGAGTATCTCTTCTACTCTTTGGACCTTTTTTTCCAACAGCAAAGAAGGCATATGAATTTATAAAAGCATAACAACGTTATTGCATGAAAAGATATTTTAATATGTATTTAGGCTAAATTTTGTGGTATTTTATGGAGTTTTATGCAGTTATAAAGAAGCTACTGAGAAATTTGATTGTCTAATCCTCCGGTATGTCAGCCTGATGCCTTTTCTGACCTATAGTATAGTTCAATTAATTGTCTTGAAATGCACTTTAAAAATTCAACAATTGCCACGACACAGTAAATACATTCTTTTAATACTTTATAGTGCCATACATATGTATAAACTCTCATGCCATACATAGTTTTTTGTGCTGGTTATTACTGACATGCTCAATTCAGATGTTTCATCCTCAGGACAACTGGAGATAAGTGTGAAACTGAGAGATAAAGTTTTTCCTTTCTGAAGATTTGCTCTGCAGGCTATCTTTTAATCTTAGTTTTGAAGTATTTTTAGATCAATCTCTTTCAGCAAGCTTTCTTCTCAGTATTGTTTCATTTTCTTAAATAAATTTTTCTGGTAGAGTGTTCTGTTTTTAATATCTATTTCAATTTAAGTTACTTTCTTAAAATCTTGACATCTTCTTTCCCATAAGATAAGAGCCACTTGATAGCAACAAGATGTGTCATTTTGTATATCTTAATTGAGACACCAGATCCCTATATCAGAATATCATTGTATGGAACATGTCTGTTGCAGAGCAGCCAAGTAACACAATTGCATTTGTTTGACTTAATGTTTTTACTGTGGACATCTGTCTTACTCCAGAGTCTGCAATACTAATCTAATCATACAAATATTCCCTGCTGATTCAGGGATCCTGTTATACGCAGAAGTCTTGAGATGCTGTTAGGCTGTCTTAGTCCCTTATTGAGGATAAATAAAGGGACTACTTTACTGGCTTACTGAAGAGGTGTAAATACAAAAGTCTTAGATTTCTCTTGGGGATTTCTTTACAGAGCAAAGTATAGATCTTTCAGAATTTTCTTTTGAGTTCCAAAAGCTCCCTGAAATACAGAAGTTTAGAGTTAAAGATACAGTTCCTGCATGTACTCCATAAGTGTGTGTGTGTGTGTGTGTGTGTGTGTGTGTGTGTGTGTGTGTGTGTGTAAAAAACATACTAGGTAGATGGGGTGACTTTAGAATATCCCCAGACCTCATGGCCTCACAAGGAACTGCAGCTCTAATACTGTGAAGGGGAAGCATGAAGGTTCTTTGGAATGGAAGAAGTAGTCTTGGAAAGTACCATAAAGCATCATGAAGTTGTAAGACTCTTCTTTATCAAGGCCCATGGTCCATTGCTTCATTCCCTTTAAAAAAAAACCTCAACAGTAAAGTAACCAATGTTTTCCTATAAGTTTTCACACCTTTCCCATATGAGATGAGAAGGAATGAAAGTTCTCATTATAGCCTGTGTCTTCTGTATTTACTTCAACAGCTCAGTCAGATCAAATGATTATTTGCACTGTACCAGAAGGTATAAAAGCTAAATTGGATGTTCAGTTACTCTACACTTATGTAGAATGCCACCAAAAATAGCAAATTTCCTGAAGTCACTGCATGGTATGATTTGCAGTCATTCTGCAAAACACAGAGAAAATTCAGTGAATACATGCATCCTAAGAATAAAAAGTATTGTTTAACCTCTTGCATAACATGGACCATACTATTTGATGTCATTCTTAAAGATAATTGGAATCCTGCATATTTTGCTCTTCATAGAAAGATTAAGAAACGGCTTTGAAATCATTAGCAAGGGTTGGGACTGAAGCCTAAACATCCAAACATCTCCCTTAACTCATATACAGGACTTGGGGATCCTTGTGCATCCCCTCCAACACAGCATTTTCTGTGATGTACAGAATCACGCTGCATCCTCCTGCAAGGCGACCTGTGTGCTACACAGCTCTCAGGAGCTCTGTCATTTTCTGAAGTAGCTCTTTGCTCCATTTTGAAAAAAAGTGGGACGTACAAGGTCACACTTTATGCTGAGGAGAGACAGAGAAGGCAGACATGGTAAACACACTGAAAATTTCCAAGAATGGAGACCTGCACAGCCTCTCTGGAAAACCTATTACAGTGGTTGATAAAGCTTTAGGAAAAATTAATTTTAGCTATATCTAAAACTTTGTATAAGGTTTAGATAAAGCTAGTCCTGTATGAGAGAATAAAAGTACTAACTGACCTCCAAAGGTACTTTTCTGATTTGGTTCACCTAGCTAAAATAAGTATTTTCCAAAGCAGATATAAGAATGTAATAAACAAACTTAAGCATTATTTGGTTCTATATTAGAAGGCTATTAACTTTTTTAATGCCATATGAAATTCTTTCTTTTATTATTACTGTAATAATAATAGGGAAGGACTAAGTTGCATTATTAAAATGCAACAGTTTTGCTGCTGTAATAGTAGAGAATCTCTTGTTTTAGGAATTCAGCATGTACTTTTATTACAAATATTCAGTGTAATGAGATCATGAGTCATTAACAGTAGTGGTTATTGTATTTAAGGATCTGATTAAAAGAAGTATAATAAAAATGCATTATCATATTTGAAGACTGGAGGAAAGAAAATTTCAGTCCTCTCCTTAAGAAGAGCAAGAAGGGAAGGACCCAGAGAGCTACAGGCTGGTCACTCTCGCTTCAGTGCATGGAAAGACAGTGAAGCAGCTAAGCCTCAAAACTGTTTCCAGGCACATTATGAACATGAAAATCATCAGGAGTAGTCAGCATAGCTTCATCAATGGGAAGGCATACTTGACTGACTTAGTAAACTTCTGTGATGAAGTGAGTGGTCTGGTAGATGAGGTAAGAGTGGTGGATATTGGCAACCTGGACTTCAGTAAGGCCTTTGGCAGCATTTTGTCATATGATCCTTGTGGACAAGGTGTTGATGCATGGGTTGAATGAGGAGATAGTGAAGTAGACTGAAAGCTCACTGAATGTCTGGGCCCAGAGTGGCTTAAAGTTGAGCTGGAGGTCAGTAACTACTGGTGTGTCCCAGGGATCAATACTGGGTCTAATCCTGTTTAGTGTCTTCATTAATCACCTAGATTATGCTGCAAGAGAGTTTGCAGATGATGAAAACTTGACAAAAATGAGAGAAGTGTATGATACTCCAGACTGATGGGTGCCAGTCAAAGGGACCTCCGCAGACTGGAGAAGTGCCAGTTCCTTACCAGGAACCTCTTTCAGTTCCGCAAGAAGGGCCAAGTCCAGCAGCTAGGGAGGAACAAACTCAGGCACGAGTGTATGCTAGGGGCCGCCCAGCTGGAAAACAGCTTGGCGTGGGCAGAAAAGGCACCAACCTGAACACAAGTGAGCAGTGCGCTCTTGCAGTATGGAAGGTTAATGGTATTTTGAACTACATGAAACAACAAAATTGCCCACATGTGGAAAGAGGTGGTCTTGCCCCTCTACACAGTCCTGGTGAGGCCACACTGTGTCCATGTCTGGGCTCTTCGGCATGAGAAAGAGATGTTGCTGCTGGAGAAAGTCCACTGAAGGGTCACTGAGATGATTAAAGGGACTAGAGCACCTCCCATATGATGAAAGGCTGAGAGATCTGGAAATGTTCAGCCTGGTAAAAAAGAATGTTTATAAATATCCGAAGGAAGGGTGCAAAAAGGATGCAGTCAGTCTCTTTTCAGTGGTGTCCAGTGACAGGACAAGAGGCAGAGGACACAAACTGAAACAGAGGAAGTTCCTGAACAACAGGAAACACTTTTCTACCTTTTTCACCTTTTCTGAAGGTGACTGAGCATGGGAAAAAGTTGCCCAGAGAGGTTGTGGAATCCATATCAATGGAGAATTTCAAAAGCTGTGTGTCCAGGGCAGCTGGCTCTAGGTGACCCTATTTGAGCAGGGATGTTGGACTGGGTGCCCTCCAGAGATTCCTGCCAACCTCAATCTTTCTGTAATTTTTTGATCTTACTCACCTTTTACATGTGTGCAGCTAATGCCTATCTGCCTGTTTATGTCTTCCCGAATTCCTCAGGAATTAGTATTTAGCAATAGTGAAGCCTTTGGTAAAACAACATGATTGAACAGATGTTACAGGCCTGTGAAACAATTATACAGGACAAAAAACATCTCAGAACACATTCAATAAGGTAATTCAAAAGCCCTCTGTGTTATCACTTTTTAGTCAAGAACTCTCTTTAGAGTGCCATCTTGTGTTGAAACCTCAGACTGAGGCCTTTTCAGAACAAAGCAGGAATTAGTAAAAAACTCAGCAATATGAAATATTAAAGCAAGTTTATTTCAAGTGTGCATTTCTACTTTGAAGTTAGTTGGGTTCCTGTTAACTTGAAGAGGTCTTGGATTTCTCTGTCATTTAAATATGAAATTCTTAGGCATCAGTGAAAACACAGAAGCACTGATGTTTCAGAAACAGTAGGACTCTTAAGGCTGGGAAAATTTTGGAATAGAATAAATATTACTGAACTGTAGAGAAAAGACTAGGGGTACAAATTTGTTTAGTCAGACTGGAGTTTAGCCAAGATGTTGTGGAATTCCAAGATTCTTGTGGAATAACTCCATGGTCCTTCTGATCCTTACTCCACAATATAGACTGGTTTTATCTCTTTTATGAAAAAAGCCTCTCCAGTTACAACCTGTACTTTAATAGAATGGATTTCAATTACTTTATTTTTTGATGAGAGTTGAAATTACTGTAGTGCTGCTTCTCCTGTAGCCACAACTTAACAAAGTGCACCATGCCCGGATAAAAATCTTAGAATGTGTGTTTGTTCACCATCTATTTTTATATTCGGGAAGTAAAAACAGCAGAAAATTAATCAGCCAAAACAAAGCCAAACAGAAGAAGTGACTTTTCTTATTCAGCCACAGTCTGCTCTCATCTTTTTTCAGGTTGTATCTGCTTACAGCTGTGGTATTTCCCATATCTTTGAGCAACGTGTTCCACATAACACATGAATATTGTGAGGCTATTCAGAGTTTACTTTGCATTAAAACTGAGAGTTCCTATGGTTGAAAGTAGGAAACAGAACTGAGATTTGAAGTTACATTTTATCTCCGTGTCTGTTGCTTTCAGTAGAAGTGACATGCTTGTTAATAGTTTCACCTTTACCATTTATTACATTTTCTGTAAGTCAGGCAGTGAGCCTTCCCTGAAGCATCTCCCATTATATCAGTAGTTTCTAGGTGTGTCAGTCATGTTGCAGCTTCATTAGTGTCTGTGTGATATCCCTTAGATACAGAAAAGCTTCAGCCACAGTAGAAAGTAGCAAGACAGATCAATACACACTATGAAAGCTTCACCTTTTTGGAATTGAAAGAATACCTGGAAAATATTTTATATGGTATATGAGCCCATGAACCAAAGTATGTCATACTAGATTGTTTGCCTGTCTGCCACTCTCAGTCACTGCAGGAAGAAGCGACACTTGCATTGTAACACAGGAGAACTCTGAGCCCTTTTTCATCACAGCAGCAGTTGGGTGGTAGCTACTCATCATGCAAAGAATGGGAGTTGCTTAAGGAAAAGTCTGAAAACCTCAAATGTTTAGAAAATGCTTTCTGTTTCTGTCATTACCTTCTGCTTCCAAGCATCTGCAGTCTCAGGTTTACTGCCCACCTCTCTTTTTTTTTCTGACTTTTCACTACTGGATCCTTCTTAATAGTGTTTCAGCACTAATGATTTCCACTTAAATGTTGTGAAAGCCAATGGCTTTATGTTAATTTTCTTTTTTCAAGTGAAAAAATAAAGTGTATGTGAGACCCCTTGCAGCTGCTGTTGCTGAAAGGTGTTAGAGCTGCCCTCTTCAGGTAGTGGAGAACAAAGTCTCCCAACTAGTCAGCTCTGTGTGTTTCAAGGTGATGGCTGTAATCTGTGCCTGCACCTAAGACGAAATTCCTGTTGGGAGATATATATTTAAATATATAAGCCTTATTTTCCTGTGTATTTTCTCTTTGAAAACAATGGGAACTAGTAATCTAATAAAAGGTTTTTCTGTATATTTGCGGATACCAATCTACATCAGTAAGAAAAAGTCCATATTTCATGTATGTACACAAAAATCCCTTGACAGTTCAGCTTGCTTAGTATAGTACATGTATATAAACCAAAGCAAAAGTATCCAAAGATGATGTTGGGAAGATGTAGCTTTTATAAATGTGTTGGTGTTGTTCTTATTTGTTTACTGTGTGTAGGGACATTCGTATTTATGGGGACATCCGTGATCTGAAGTCAGATCAATCCTGTCCCAAGGGCTCACATCCTGTGACAAGAGAAAAGTGGACAAGTTTTGCATATTGCTAGTGAGTTTCCATAAAGGGAAACACACTAGCAATATGCAAAACATTAGCATCAGAGTAAGAGCAGCGTTGAATCTCAGTTTCTCTATGAAGCTTGTGATTTTCTTTATCTTCTAGAATTGATTTATTAACTTAGTTTTCATGTATTTTCATTGGTTCTAGCATGCACTATTGCAGAAAAAAAAAAAAGGAAATGTAATGCTGAATAGTCTTGTAACAGTGTGTGACAAACAAAACCCCTCCAAATGTTTGCTTCTCAATTGCAAGCTAATATTTTCATTTTGGAGAGTTTAAAACATTTAAGTGGTTGAACCCACCTAATGACTGGAGAAGAGGACACTTAAATGGCCATACCAAAATCTCTTGGAATACGCTGCTAACACTTAATGGAAATTTAAGTTAAAAACATCTGAGTTTGCTAAATAGAAACAAATTTCAGAAACACTATTCAGAAGTTCCCTCAAAATGGCTGGAGTTTAGGTTAAAAGACATCCAAGGTGGATATATGAAGACAGGGTTCTGTGCTACAGAGTTGGGATTATTCTCCCATTATACTGCAATGACAAAATATTCAGTGGACAGAAAGGTTCATCAAATATATAAAATCAACAGAATTGTATAGGTGCTAACAGTGTCTGTTCCGTTTCAGAGCTGAGATTTTGCTGTCTCACTTATCTTCATTTCTGGAGTTCTCTAGTGTCTATCTGAGACAAAAAAAAAAAAGGCCTTTCAAATGTCATGCATAAGTACAATGACCATTTTCCTAACTTCACTATTCCAGATGTTCTGGCATTTCTGGGATCATAACAAAGGTGCATAAAAGAAAAAGAGCAACAATGACAAATCATGTGTTCCCTTTGCCATCATTAAGTCTCAGGATAATTTACTTTGCTGAGACTGTAACCAAAATACCAAAAATAAGTATTTTCTTAAAACTTTTCTTCATGGCAAGCATGGCTTAACTTAGATTGCTCTGCTATTCCAGAGCTAGTCCTTGCTCTGGAATAAAGGAAATTGGTGTTTACTGTTGATAATGATAGTCAAGGTGGTAGTGCCAGCATGCTTCCCCAACTAAGCAAATGATTTAACTGTCTTCTAAATGTGGAAAACCTGAGAATAATGACAATAGTAAATATCTCTTGTCTAGTGCGCCATGGCACAGTGAATTAGATCATGTTAGGCTTTGTCTGCTGCCTAATGCAATGTAACATGGCAGATAAAGTAAATCAAATGGGTGACACTATTAGATTTGAAGGATGATGGCTCTTGTAAAGCAACCGATGTGAAACTACGGCAATGCAGATTTCAGATGTTTATATTGAGATAAGGTCTTGAATCTTTGAAACCGAGCAAACATATATTTTTAGAGCTACGAAACAAGTGACCACAAGTACAGCAGTATGCCTGTTGCTGACCAAGCTGTTGTCTAAAACAGAAAACAGCTATATTTTGTATGCTTGATTAATTTTTTCATATCTGCAAGTGCTTTCCAGAGGCATTAGTTTGAACTTCAAAGAGTGCCTCTACAAATGCTTTAGTGATTGTTGTGACAAAATTTTACTATTACCTATCAAAGATAATTGCAAGTTTCAGTGGGTTTGGATTTAATAATAATATGTATTCATAGTATCCAAGAAGTATTTTTGATTGTTTTCAACATTGTCATAAAACATTGTGTTCACTGGTTTATTTTAAGGAAGGTTTTAATTTGTGCTTCCTTCTTGTATTTTTCTCAACTGTTTGCTCATTTTGGATGCTTATTCACTATGTTATTCATTACTTGAGCCTTTAAAAAGTTGATCTGCTAATTATATTTCAGTAAGTGAGATGGAGTTGCTTTAAGGGTTGTAGAAACTAGGAAGCCCACAAAGTCATGCCTATTCTGTCTACCTAAAGCTGTGTTCCTTTTGGTTTCTGCTTTGTTTGCTTTACAAAGGCAGAATGTTCAATTCTCACTCCATATGTGGTTTAGATAAGATGTTTTTGTTCGTGATGACATTGTGAATTATTTTTTAATAGGCAAAAACTAGTTCAACAGCAAAGAGTTTTATTATTTTTTTAATACCTTAAAAAAGAGTGGAATCATCTTTATTTATTAAAATATCATGTTGCCTTCCCAAATTCAGTGTTTTTGCTAAAAAAAATATAATGCATTTTCTTACAGTTTACCAATAATTTGTTAAACTGTCAAAAATTAAAAATAGTTTTCCCAAGAAATTTTTCTTCCGGATCAAATTTTTTGTTTGTCTCAACAGCAGATAACAAGCTGTGAAGAATAAACCTGCTCCCCTTAGTTTCTGGATTTGTTCTCCATTCATTTTAATTAGCTAGGAAGTTTTCAGATAAGGTAGTGTTAGGAGCATTTGGGTACTATGCCTGTAATTTTGGTTTTGTAATAGTGTTTGGATCTCTTTTACATTTATCCTCTGTGAGTACTTAGGAGTTTTAAAGTTCTTCACTCTTGCTCTTGAGGTTATTAAAATGCTTCTCTAATGTACCTTCTTCAATAATTGATATGTATTAATTATTTAAAATGAATGTTGCAGTTAAAATATGAAGGAAAGAATTAGCATTAACTGTGTTAGGGGTTTGTTGTAGGTATGACATGATAAAAGCAAGAACTCAAAAGTAGAACAAAAATAAAATCAGCTTTCTTTCTCTGTGTAGCCCACTGTTTGTGAACGGGAGCTCTGTGTATTCGCTTTCCAAACATTAGGAGTGATGAACGAAGCTGCTGATGAAATTGCAACTGGGGCTCAGGTAGAACTATCTAATGCCTAATACATGTCTGATTTTCTGTAGTATACTGAGTCTTAGTCTCTTCTAGTATGTATTTGACTTTTATGAGTGCTGTTTGGTAAGTATACTATTTATCTGTCCACTGCTGTAGCTGGAAATATACTGGTTTATGCATGGTCTATTCAGATAGTACTAATGAGGTATTTCCATTGTTGTGCTTCCATATAATTAGACTAACTGTGTTTTTGTGTTCTGTTCTATTCAATTAGGTCACCTAGCTTGTATATAAAGGCAGCCATTGTCATTTGGAGATAATTCGCATTTATTTTTACCTAATGAGCCATTGCTACTCTCATGTAATTAATAAGTTATTTCCTGCTCGTGGCCTTGGGATGCAGCTATCCTCTGAGCATCTGTTGTTTCGATCATTAAATAGTAGTGGGAAAGTCCATATTGATGTTGCTACATAGGTTTCTTTTTTCTCTTCTCAAGGATCAGGAATTTAACATAAGCTTGCTTCCTGACTGCAGGAAGTTATTGATATATTTATAATGGTATCATTTTCTTAAAGTATTGAAACTATGTTTCCAAATCACCATTTAACACTTAAAATACATTACGTTAAAAGATCTTATGTTTAAAATCCTTTTAAGATCTTAAGCTAAAAATTTACACATCTTAAGGAAAAACGCACTCCTCTCTGATTTCCAGTCACTGTGCTTTAAGCAGCATGGGATTTTTTTGAAGAATAAATGTTCCGTTTATTTAATTGTGACTAGTACTAGTGGATCTAGCCACTGAAAATAAATAGTTCAGCTAGGTTCCTGAATACCACGTATGGGCATATCCTCAGAGGAAGAAACTTGCAATAGTGTACATGAGCTTTGTCACTCGAGAATATGACTGTGTAATATGACCACCAGCTCTTCCTCTGATGTCTGTAGACCATTACGTGGCAATATTTACATCTGGGTACCAGACATTGGGCTAACTATTTAAGCTTGTAAAAAATGGAGAGAGATCTGCTGATGAAGCCCCATATCTTCCTCAGCCTGATGTCCTGTGAAGATCTCAACTATGAGTTTCTGGGAGCTAGAGTTTGGTTTTTTTAATTCAGGGACATATGTGGTATATTACACGTACATTTGGAATCAGAGAATCACAGAACAGTTTGAGTTGGAAGGAACCTATGAAGGTCATGTAGTCCTGCCATGAACTGGGTCATCTTCAGCTAGATCAGGTTGCTCAGAGCCACCATCCGACCTGACCTTGAGTGGTTCCAGGGATGGACCATCTACCATCTTTCTGGGCAACCTGTGCCGGTGTTTCACCATGCTCACTGTAAAAAACTTCTTTGTACCTAGTCTAAATCTCCCTCTCTCTGTTTAAAACCTTTACCCCGGTCCTATCTAAACAGATCCTGCTAAACAGATTTTCCCCATCTTTCTTTTCAGCCTCCTTTAAGTACTGAAAGGCTGCAGTAAGGTTCTCCCAAGAGCCTTCTCTTCTCCAGGCTCTTCTTCCCAGCTCTCTCAGCCTTCCTTCATCAGAAAGGTATTACAGCGCTCTGATCATTTTTGTGGCCCTCCTCTGGACTTGCTATGAAAGACATAGCAGGTCTATGTCTTTCTTATGCTGGGGCCCTGGCGCTGGATGCAGTACTCAGGACTGGTCTCATGAGGGCAGAGGGGCAGAATCACCTCCCTCAACCTGCTGGTCATTCTGGGATTTCTGGGTTGTGAGTTCACATGGCTAGGTCGTGTCCAGCCTCTTACCCACCAGCACACCCAGGTTCTTCTTGGCAGAGCTGCTCTCAATCCATTCCTTTCCCAGCCAGCATTGATTCCAGGGGTTACCATGACCCAGGTGCAGCACCTTACACTTTGCTTTGTTGAGCCTCACAAGATTCCCACAGACCCACTTCTCCAGCTTGTCCAAGTCCCTCTGGATGGCATCCTGTCCTTCAGGCATGTCAGCTGCACCACTCAGCTTGTGTAATCTGCAAACTTGTTGAGGGTGCACTCAATCTCATTGTCTATATCATTGATGAAGGTCTTAAATAACACTGGTCCCAATACGGGCCCCTGAGGGTCCATCAGGACACTGGGATATTGATCCCTACCATCTAGACGCAACCATACAACCAATTCTTTATCCACAGAACAGTCCATCCATCAAATCCATCTCTCTCCAATTTAGGGAGAAGGATATTGTGGGACACCTTATCAAAGACTTTATGGAAGTCCAGATAAATTACATCTGTAGCCCTTCCCTTGACCACTGATGTAGTCATTCCAGCATAGAAGGCAACTGGTTTTGTCAGGCAAGACTTGTCCTTGATGAAGGCATGCTGGCTGTCTTGAATCACCTCCCTGTCCTGCATGTGTCTTAGCATCTTGTAGGGGGATCTGTTCCACGATCTTCTCTCACACAGAGGTGATGCTGCTAGGTTGGTAGTTTGAAGGATCCTCCTTTTTCCCCCTTTTTAAAAATTGATACAATGTTTCCCTTTTCCCAGTTATTCAGTACTTGACCTGACTGTCATGCCTTTTGCAGTATCATGGAGAGTGGCTTGGCAAGTCCACCAGCCAGTTGCCTTAGGAATTCTGGGATGCATATCATCAAGTCCCATGGACTTCTATAATTTCAGATTCCTCAGGGGTTCTCAAATCTAATGTTCTCTGACAGTGGGAAGCACTTTTCTTCCCCACTCCCTGGACTTGAGCTTCATCCACTCAAGCAGTGTGGGAAGGGGAGACTGACACTGAAGACTGGCAAAAAGCTGTCAAGTTCCTCAGCCTTCTCATCCACTGTTACAAGTTTGCCAGTCATGTTCAGAGGTGAGTACCCTTTCTTTGACATTCCTCTTCTGGCTCCCATGCCTACAGAAGCCGTCATTACTATTATTTGCATTCCTTGTCAAGTTCAGCTCCAGATTCACCTTGGCCTCCCTCACCCCATCCTGATGCAAGCAGGCAGTGTCCCTATGTTCTTCCTAGAATATCTGTGCCTGCATTCACTGCCTTTACTTTTCCTTCTTGCTTGGTATTCTGACCAGCAGGTCTGGACATCAGTGCTGACCTCTTGTCTTCCTTTCCTAATCTCTTGAACATGGGGATTGAGAGAGCTCTCGTGGTCTAGGGAAGGCATCCTGAAAGATCTTCAAGTGTATTGTCATCAGCAAGTGTCATCTTGTCCTCCTTGAAAGTATTTTAATCCTTACTTATTTTCTCAGTACCTTCAGCTAAGGAAGAGGAGTTCACGCCCAGTTTTAAGGACATTTACTAGAACACAGCACTTCCTATTACCACTGAATATATATGCAATGTTGTATTATAAGGTTTCTCTCAATTCTCCCAATTTAAGTTGTTTTGCCTTGCATTGTCTCAAAGCAATGACCTCAGGGAAATCAGACGTAAAAAAAAGCAGAATCCGAAACAATCTAAGAGGTAACAGTTTAGAGGAGTGCTTAGGGATGGTGTTCTAAGTAGAACTGTGCAATTTTTAAGACAGAATCCCATCATGCAAATCAGAATGCAAGACAATTTTGAGCACTGTATTAAGGGATCTGGGGACTCAAACAACTCTGCTTTAGTAGTGTTTTGCGACTGCAGGCTACAAAGTGCTTCTGAGAAGTGGGGTGTAGGAATTCATGCTCAGTTTCACAGTAATACATTTACACAGTGTCAAGCCTGTTGCCTGACCTGACTGCATATGCGGACTCCTGGTCTTCTTTGCAAATGCTAGTGCATATGCCCTGTTTTGAAACATTCATCACACTTACAGGTATTATAAAATGGAAAGTAACCAGAGCAGCATTGAGGAGGGGATCATTACTTCAATAACTTCATTTTAAAATATATGTGGGATATTTAGTAACTGGAACTAACATATACATTTAAACTGATGGAGAAAATTGTTCATTCATGCTGAAGGAGCAGAGAAGGAGAATGGCAACTGTATGACTCACCACAGCATAGTCCCTTTTCCCTTTCATCATTATTCTTATTTTCATTCTGCTTCTCTAAAGGACCATCATTTTTTCCCCTCCAAATGATCAGATACAATGGCAGATAAATAAAAACTTCTAAAACAGCTTGAGTTGAGATCTGATGTGCATGGAGTTGTGGGAGGAACAGGGATGCCTACTAAGCCTAAAAGCTTGTCTCAGCTTTTCCTTTTTTTCCTGGAAAAGTCTGTTTTCATACACAAATGTTTTCAGAAGGCACAGAAAAAAATGAGTAAATGAGATGATTTGCAGCTACTTTTTTATGCAGCAACCTTGGATTTCATGATGAGCTGAATTTATGTTTCACAGGTGCCAGAAAGCTGCATTCTCTCATGTTTGTTATTGCTGTATTCTGGTTTTAACCTCTGAATTATATATTTTGAAACAATTACATCAGAATCTGTTGCTAAGCTGTATATGTAGGTATGAGTACACATGTGACTACATGTCTGTGTGCACATTTACATGCATGATCCTACAGGGTTATCTTGCGAATCTTGGATATTCAAAGCTGTGTTGTAATTTTGTACAACAGGATGGAAGGAAGAGAATCCCCCAGTGTGAACTATGCATTGCACTGTTCTGGCCTTACCAAAAGCAATGTTTACAAGTGTTTCTATGAGCACAGTCTTCAAGGAGAACAGCAGGAAGTGGTACAAATTTCACAGACTGTTCTTTATTCTTGAGCAACATTTTCACTGGCATGTACTGTGCAGACATACACAGATCAAGCACAACTTCATTCCCATAGAGAATGAATTTAATACAGGAATTAGTGTGTATGCACAAAAAAAAGCAGAAATGAAAGCAATGTATTTGACATTATAATACATTTATACTGGTCCTACTTATGCACGTGGAATAATATGCCAGGGCTGACCCCAAACCCTGTTGAGGTTAATGGAAAAATTTGAGTCCTGGGCTATATCCTGAGGATAACACAGTTTGGACAATGTAGGTAACAATGAAATATGGTATGGCTATAATGTGTAAAAAAAGCAGGCTGGAAGATATGATATGAAAGTACATATGTTGAATAAATGTCCTCCTTTATCCCTAGGTGGTTGATCTCTTGGTATCCATGTGTCGGTCTGCTTTAGAGTCACCTAGGAAAGTTGTCATTTTTGAGCCATATCCTTCTGTAGTTGACCCTAATGATCCTCAGATGCTGGCCTTTAACCCCAGGGTAAGTAGTTACCTGTAATTATGTCATCGCTTGATTTTAGTCCTGCATGAGATTTCAAAGCAAAGACTTCTTATGGACTCTCCTTGTGTTCAAAACTTTGTAGCTTTTTTTAATTGTCTTTAATAAGGTATTTGAGTATAAACTTGTCCTGGTTCCAGCCAGGACAGGGTTAATTTTTGCAATACCCAGATAGGGGCATGGCTAGGACTCAGGAGTTATCTTATACCACCTCACTTCATTGCCAGAGGCAGGGGGAAGAGAGTCTCCTCCAGGGAGAAGGAGTCCCTTCCTGGTCAGTGTAGTTTGGCAGAGGGAGCAGTCAGCTATTGCTGTTTCTGTGTGAATTGTTCACCTTGTTTCTTGTACCTTCTATCTTCAGTATTGTTGCTGTTACTGTCTGTTTTCTTATCTGCTAGCTGTTTCTAGTACATTGCTCTTATCTCAACTTGTGATCTTTACCTTGTGCCTTTGATTCTCCTCTCTAGCCCTCGGCAGTGGAAAGGGGGAGAGGGAGGGGTGAGAGGCAGAGCGAACAAGAGGTGCTTGATTTCAGTGTGAGCACTAAATTGGATAATACCAATCCTAAACCATAAGAAAACTGTAAGTTGTGTTCCAAGTTATGTTAAAGACAAGAAACTTGTTCAGGGGGCAAATCCTAGATGAAAAATATATTATTCTAAGTGTCTTTCTCTCAGTGTACACATTGGACCCAAAGAGAAAGATGGACTTTGAGAGGTGAAGGCCATGTAAAACAGGGGATTTCCAGTCCATCTTTTATTCTTAAAAATGTTATTGCTCTCATCTAATTTTCTCACTGCAAACATTTCCTTAAATATAATTTTATCAGATGTTGACATAATAGTCAGGTTTTGTACAAGGTCAGTTTTGAAATAAAGAATTGTGTTTGCACTACCTGCTCCTCGGACTCCAAATACTGCCTCTCAGGGAAGCTCTCACTCCGTATCCCTTAAGCCATCTCCCCAGAGGCACAAATGAGAATTTAGCATGTTCTGCATTGGGATGCATTTCACTTTTTCTGAACAAAAGCCAGTTCTTTCTTAGGGTGTGTTCTGTAGCATGTGGGAATAAAGATTGTCAGGAGGTGCTTGGAAGGAGGCTGAAGAGGAGACAGCTGTTTGGTGGCTGGGCAAGGGAGGCATTTGAAGTAGATGAGGATTTATGAGAGGGGGTCACACCGGGAGAGAAGTGGAGAGAATGCCTGGGCTGGCAGTGCCCATACCATCTTCTCCCAGCTTATTGTCAGCTTGGGCAAGGTGAAAGACCATGGGCAGAAATTGGCAAGACTCAGTGGCAAATAGTGAAGCTCCTGAAGGGGACAAGTCATGTGGAGTGGATGAAGCATGTTAAGCTCACTCACTCAGAACAGATGGAGCCATCTGGTAGTGGTTCCTAAGCAGTAGGTAGATGAGGATCAAGGTGAGGCAGAGGCCCTGTGATATTTTTTAGAGCTGTTAGCAAAGTAAACACATCTGTTTATCCACATTTTATTTAAAATTGATATGGAGTCACTGCATTATTTATCTTAAGAACATGCTATCCAACTAACTGTCAGAACCTGTGTTTAGTTACAAAATATTTGTTTTAAAAGTCAGCTGTGTTTTTTAGTGTGTTGGAGATTCCAATGAAATTCAAAGAAAAATCATCATAACAATATTTTTACATGTTAGAAATGTTCAAAAGGATTTGTTTTTTCAACATTGACCCTAGCTTTGATTTTATACACACTCAAAGAATTCAGGTTTTTATTGAGCCAAAGACTAATATTCTTTGAATTTATTTGCGTATTTTATGCTGCATCAGAAGAAGAACTATGACCGAGTCATGAAAGCATTGGACAGTATCACTTCCATTAGAGAGATGACACAGGTGAGTTTAAAAATAATTACCTTACTTAATCATTATTTCGAGAACTTGAAAAATGTTTATATTGGCTCTCTGTGATGGGTCAAGAAATCAGTTTTGTCATCTCTTTCATACAGAGCTGTAATAATATTAAAATGTGTGTTCAAAATAACTAACCTAGAGTATCCATAATGACAGTCAAGTAAAAGTGATGGAGTAGAACTTGTATCTTTTGAAGTTTAAATAAGAGATAATAACAGCGAAATGGGACATTGTAATGAGATAATCACCAACTGCTGCATTTCTGGAAATATTAAAGCCAGAGTTATTTACCGCCAAACCAAAAGAAATTGTTTTTGTGACAGCGCTCTGAATGATACCTTTATTTCTGTTACAGCAAAACACTTGATCAGCTGAGTATAGCTGGAGGCTTGGAAAGTTGGGTCTCTTGGCATTACGCCATTTATTTCAGTAGCATATCTGATAGTTATATTTCTGTTTCTATATTTCTCCTTTCCCAAACAACCCAGATGATTATAGCTAGTTGTTGAAATCTCTTCCGTAAATCTTCATCTTCATCTTCATAGAGAAGCCTAGCCATGATGATGATCTTGCTTTTCCAACTGCTATATAAATGTATCCTCACGGCAGTTTATAAATCTTGCTCTATATGTATTCACAAAATACTTTGGGATTCTGGATTAAAAAATATAGAGATGAATAAAATAAATAGAGAATTAAAATGCATATCGTTTTATTAATTTTTGTAACATCTTGCAAAAAAATTTTAAAATACAGTATTTCTGTTACTTCATATGTCTTTAAAAATAAAAAAACCCCCACCATTTCATGCTCTTATAATGTTAAAATAATTCTTGGACTGATGAGTTTTAAAAGGGTGCTTTGGACTCCAATTGAAATCAAGAAAGGTTTTCAAAGGAATGATATGACATGGTATTTTACCAGTTTATACTTTGAAACAGTTAAAAAACCCAAAGTGGATTATTTTGGGGTATTTTGAGAGACTTAATTTTGTGAAAGTCCAGTCCAGTTTCTTAATACAAGAGCCGAACAAAAATGGATGTCTTCTGCTATTCTCCCTGAGATCACCAATGTTTGCTATAATAGTCATTTTGATGCTAATTAAATGCTTATTCTTTTACTCCAGGGAAACTAATTGCTATATGAATTCTTGTTGTTGTCAAAACACATTTATAACTCTAGTATGCTATATATCTGTAAAATTGTGATTTAAACCAAATAGTAAGTCCTTTGTATTCATTTTAATTGATTGAATCATGGGCAATGTAATGTCCAAAATTCAACCTCGAAACAGAGAACTTATTTACTCTTTTCTAGGCACCTTACTTGGAAATAAAGAAGCAGATGGATAAACAAGACCCGCTTGCACATCCTCTTCTACAATGGTATAAACTTGATTCACGTGAGATAATAATTATTGAAGTATCAACTGTAATGAATAATGACTTGATCAGCACAATTTGGTATAAGGTCACCCGAAGAATTAACATTGATATTTTCAACTGCAGTTGTTCTGGACTGTTTCTGGACCTCATCTGGGTCCTCTGATCTCACATTCTAGTTAAGGTTTGGTCTACTTCCATCTGATAGGTTTAAAGGCCTGCAGCTGGGTGCATTGTGGTGGCCATTCATAACACATTTTTAAGAAAAGAGTTTGTTTTGGTTACCATGTCTAATTGAACTGTTTCTTATTTTAGGGTTATTTCTAGTAATAGATCACATATTGTGAAGCTACCAGTGAATAGGGTAAGTGTCTGTGGCTTCTCTATTATTTCCTTATTTTTCATGGCTTTTATTAGCATTTTAAGTGGGACTCTCTTAGTGAAACATAGGTGTCTGCTTCAAACTGGTTAACTCCATTAACAGACAAGGCAGTGAAATAGGCAGTTTTGGGTCATGATTTTTAGAATCATGTTGTGATTATCTGAAATAGGTCAAGGGAATAATGCTCATAAAAAGCCTATTTGAGGTAAGTAGCTCAAATACAAGTGTCTACCTTGTAATCATCTGATATTAAGTGAGAAGAACATCACCATTTGTTTTGTTACCATGTAGGATATTAGATGAAGAATTGTACAGAAAGAAGTGAACAGAAACAGGATATACTAGGAGATTCATATATATAAGTACACCTTTTAATGAGTATGACTCTTGAATGTTAGAGGGATATGTGCCTCTGATCCTCTGATTAAGGGCATAGTAATCTTCAGCCTTCTAGATAACCTTAATTCAAAGCCTGCTCTGATCAGAATACCATAATGAAATTGTTCTATTTAATTACTACAGACATATATGACTGAAATGTGCTTTAAAAGTTTCCCCATGTTTCATAAACTGACAGACATTTTTAGTGTTTGGTTTCAGCTGAAACTGAACTGTGCTTATGAGACCGATTTCATCTTAGTTCATGTAGTTATTTAGATGCAGTTATGTACTGGGTAAAACAGCATGATATCTCAAGGACCATTATCAGGGAAATACAATACTTTCATTGTTAATCAACTTTTCTTCATATGTGCACTCATATTTTACAGCAACTAAAGTTTATGCACACTCCCCACCAGTTCCTACTTCTCAGCAGTCCACCAGCCAAAGAATCCAATTTCCGAGCTGCTAAAAATCTCTATGGAAGTACCTTTGCATTTCAGTGAGTACACATATTCATATTAATCAGAAGTTATAAAAAATGCCATGCTGTTTTTTTGTTCTGGTATTTGAGGTTTGCAGCTGTGAATCTACTGTTTTAAAGGATTTCTGATTTCATTTTGCATTTTACACTTTGTGTAGCAGTTATATTAATATAATAAATAATGAGTCCTTAGGACTAGGCAAACACCAACGTGGTGCGAAAGGAATGCATCTGTATTAATATAAGTAAGGGATCCCAAGGACCATGAGGACACCAATATGGTGTGTAAGAAAGGCATGATTTATTGAAAGAGGCGACACTTACATAGTGGTTGCAAATGCTGGACACGTCACAACACATGACATCAGCCAATCCTATACAAGCATTTAACTGCGCATGTGTGACAGAGTACGTAGAACTACAACTCCCAGGATGCTTTGACAGCACCAGACTCCACAACTTTGAGCTTTAATGCTTTCTTTTTCATTTTATTCAGTGGTTCACACATTGAAAATTGGCATTCCATCCTGAGGAACGGTTTAGTTGTTGCTTCCAATACGAGGCTGCAGGTAAATAGACAAAATAGATTTTAGTTGACCTGTTCTTGATTATGTACTAGCTTTGGGCGGTTTTTAAGGGGTTAGTTATAGTAGTCAAATATGTGGAAAAAGAGATTATTTCAAATACCCTCCTGTTTCCTGGAAAAAATACTTTTCTGATAAAATTAAGATGAAATAATGATTCTGATAAAACATCTAGAAAATCCCTTTGCTGGAATCAGTGTTTCAGTCTTACATTGCAGAGCAGCACCTCCAGGAGGCTTCGCTTGGTACTGCTTAAAACCAGTGAAAAAATTTAGAGCTGCCTGAACTATCTCCATGTTATAGGATCCAAGAACATGCTAGATTTACAGGAACTGTGTTGACAGCATCTTCTCTGCTCCTCTGGTTTCTTTGAGAATAGAAGCAAGCGAGTGCAGGTCAGAAGGGATTATTTGCATACTTCAGTTCCCAGACTGAATCATCAGGAGACCACTAGTACAGAGCAAAGTAGGCACTACAAGAGGGACGGGGGAGCTCTAATGCAGAGTATTTTAGTATTGTGGTTTTGACAGCTCTTCCTCAGTGCTGAGTCCATGTAGCTTAAAGGAGGATCCCAGGGTGCTGACTAAGGACTGGGATACAGAAGACACTGAAAAAAAAGGAAATGGAAATCTCTGCTGTTCGTCATAGTGGTTTGATTGTTTTTATTAGTATCTTTGGAAGATAATTCCCCAGGAAAGCAGGATTTACACACTAAAATTCACCAAAGTAAACCCCTTTGTTTATGCTTTTGCTGTTGTTGCTGAGGGTTGAGATCTCTCACACACCTAAGGCACATCCTGAGATGAGATGCAGAGAGACCTCAGCAAATTACAGCACTGGGTAATTGCCAACCAGATGAAGTTCAACAAGGGAAAGTGCCAGATTCTGCACCTGGGATGGGGCAACCCTGGATATTTGTACAGGCTGGGGAATGAGATGCTGGAAAGCAGTGCCAGGAAGGGGACTTGGGGGTCCTGGTGCCCTGGCAGCCAGGAGAGTTAACTTTGTCCTGAGAGCCATCAGGCCAACATTGCTAGCATGTCAAAGGCAGAGATTGCCCTTCTTTTCTCTGCACCGCTGCCGCCTCACCTTGAATATTGTGGCAGTTTTGGTCACTACAATATAGGAAAGATATTAAGCTACTAGAGAGTGTCCAAAGGAGGGCAAAAAAGATGGTTAGGGGCCTTGAGGGGAGGCTGTATGAGGACTAGCTGAGATCACTTGGTTTGTTCAGCCTGGAGAAGAGGAGACTGAGGGGAGACCTCGTTGCAGCCACAACTTCCTCCTGAAGTTGTGTCAGGGAAGGTTTAGGTTAGATATTAGAAAAAGGTTCTCTGCCCAGAGGATGGTTGGGTGCTGGAATAGGCCCCCCAGGAAAGTGGCCATAGCACCAAGCCTGACAGAGTTCAAGAAGCTTTGGATGATACTCTCAGGCACATGCTGTGGCTGTTGGGAATGGTCCTGTGCAGGGCCAGGAGTTGGACTCGATGATCCTTGTGGATCCCTACCAACTCAGCATATTCTGTGACTGTGTGATTCTGTGACCTGTTCCTATAATTATTATTTTGTCCAGGTAACCAAATTATTGCCACATAACCACTCTGCTCTTTTTCAGCTCCACGGTGCAATGTTTGGAAGTGGAATCTACCTTAGTCCATTGTCAAGCATATCATTTGGTTACTCAGGTGATATTTATAAATCATCTAAAGTTGGAGAAATTATAGGGGGGTATCTTGTTTTACTGCTTTTCATACCAGCTTCACTGTTTATAATACTGTATTAAATTTTATCTTTTTCGATAATGGTTTAATTTATTCAAAAAAGAGAAAATCTAAATTAACTTATTTAAAACTGTCCTTATTTTCCAAGATGCTGAGTATCCCGAAACTGTGATTTAAATAAATATTAGCAAATACTGAATGCTTTGTGTAGTGGAGCAGGTCTTGATTATGTTGTGGAAATCCAGCTTTGTGATTTTTAGCAGTATCTGCCTGAGTCCATCTAACTTTACCTATGGATTCATGGTCTTTTATGACCTGATCTGACAAAACAAATATTCATCAATAAACATGTTCAACCTTTAATATTTAAGAGTATTCCTAAGTATCGCCATGTCAGCATTACATAAAAAGTGCAGGACAGTGTGTTTATTTTAGCCTGAGAGGGGGAGAAAACATAATTTGTCTCACTAGCGAATCCAAAAGGGAGTTGTGCAGAGTTTGCCATATAAGAATTAAATCATAAATAGAAACAAGACATATGGAATGTGTTTATAAGAAATTGGGGAGTTTTTAAAATATGCCGAATTTTATTTTAGGTATGTGGTATTTACCATTTCCTCACATATGAAAGTATATGGCTGAGTTTGTGTTTGTGAGCATCTAGATAATTTTGAGAAGGTTTAGTTATGCTTTCTGGCACTCATTATTTTGAGGTAATGTCAAAATTCATTCTAAGAGCTCAACAGTTTGAGCTGCTATTTGTGAAACTTCAACATCAATTATCTCTAACTGCACTTTTAGCTTTGCAGAGATTACACGAGTATGGAGGCTTTTTAGGACTCACTAAAAGTTCTGGTTACAGTATAATCATCTAATAAAATGCCTTTCTTTTGGGACAATGCTGTTTTGTCAACTTCAACGTGTTATTGCTCCTGTCTCTGCCTGTCTTGGTTACTTCCGTCCTGACTCCTCCAGAAAGGAGGCCTTGTGTTCCCATCAAGTGTGTAGTCCTTGATGCCAGTAAAAGCTATGGAAGAGTCCTACATGTCTTGTTCCTTCAAAGAATTAGACTTCCCCCATAATTCAGTCTGTGTTTGAAAACTGCCAAGAAATGGAAGTCCTCAAGACCAGGCTGGATAGAGCTCTGAGCATCCTGGTCTGGTGGAAGGTGTCCCTTGCCATGGCAGGGGGACCAGAACTAGATGATCTTTAAGGTCCCTTCCAACACAAACCATTCCATGATTCTATGATTCTGTGAAATTTGGGATACTGGAAAGACAAGGAAGCCCATAGTAGCTTATAACACAGGAATTTTAGGTAAACCAATATGAATGAGATCTAAAGCACAAATATTTTTGAGATGGATATTAGATACAATGTTGACAAATGACTGACAAATGATCTAATGGTTTTAAAGGTAGATAAGGGGATCAAACCAAGGTAGATTTCAAGATTTAAGTGACCTACTCATAAAAATTAATGAGGCTTTTCATGTAAGTCTGTATACAGTGCTAAAGATTAATATCCAAAGTTCTTTCTCTTGTGATTTTGCTGTCCCACCCTCAGTAAATCAGACTTGCATCATCCCAAAGGTCAGTTAGACTCAGGACATGCTGACCTGTAAAGCAACCGTGTAAGAACATTCCTGATCTGAATTCAGTGACATTTAATCTCATGTTTATCTGCTTTTGCACTTTCTTAATGCTAACTTGACTTTGCTAAGGTCTTTGCTATAATCCTAATTTGTAGGATTATTTTGTGATTTGCTATGACAAAGTAAAGTAGCTTACTGGGTGCCATGCAAAGGACTGTGATTCCCACCGTGGTTCTTGTTTCATTCTTGCACTTAACTTTTCTTATTACAGTGTTTATATGCCAGGGTATCTTACATGATTTTAATATTCCTAGGGATGAACAAGAAGCAGCAGAAGATGTCAGCTAAAGATGAACCAGCTTCAGGCAGTAGGGGCAGTAATACGTCACAGGTATGATACATCAACCATCTCTGGAAGATTCATGGGTTTTATGCTCGAGAACTTAGTAGCTGAGAAGGAGGTAATATTTCCTTTGTGCAAATGAAGAGTTTTATTTCACTGAATTGAAATCAACAACTTCAGAGACTGCAAATATCAAATACAGCCCAACTGCTTCAGTAAAAATTTACAGAGTATATTGCAGGTCTTGTGCTCTGAAAGAATTTAGGAAGAGAATGAAAATGAAATACAGATTGCATTATGATCCTTGACAAGTCCTTACTTTCTTAGTTTTAGACTCCCAGAAAAATTATGGAAAAGAACTTGAGAGTGCTTCTTCCTTGGAAATTAGTAGCATTTAATTTATAGCACATCATTTTTTCTTTTCCCTGTTTTTTACATATTAAACCATCACAATTCTGCTTTATCTAAAGCAAACTTACAGCATCTGTGTGTAGGGCTAAATTTCAAGAAAGTAATCTTATGTCTGTCTCCATGGTTAATACATAGAAACCACAGAATACTCTGGCTTTGAAGAGATATTGGTAGGTCACAGCAGAAGCTCTCAGAAGTAGGGAGGCTAGTAAAATATCAGGGTAGTGGCCAAAGAACTGATTATCAAATTCACTTTTTTTCTTTTTTTCTGCTACCAGTTGATTTATCAGTAACATTCTGATATTTCTGATAGTATTATTCATTCTGTAATAATTAGAAACTTTTGAATGTTATTTTTCTGGATAAAGGAGTTCAAATCCATCCTACAAAAATCCAAATAAATAATAGAATCATTTTTATAAATTCTATTATATTGACAAAAAAAAATTTAGGAAGACTACCTCTGTTCATTAATAAAGCACTGAAAACAGCAGCTGTCTACTTTGTTACTTTTTCACTCAGTTTGTTTTACTGCACTAATTGTGATTTCTTACGCTTTAAATCTCAGTCACAGAAGAAAGGACAGCAGTCACAATTTTTGCAAAGCCGTAACCTAAAATGCATAGCCTTATGTGAAGGTAAGCTGAAAGTTCTGGTGAAACTTTTAGTCATGGTCACAGGATGCACAGGTTACTGGATGCAAATCAATGAGACCTTAAGTTCCATTATTGGTTGTCCAGGTAAGAGACTACTGACAGGCCTATGAGCACTTGCTCAAGAACAGACTTTTATACTTCAGTTCAGAATATTTCCCCTCTTTGAACAAAACCTCTAGCACGTGCTGAATTTTTGTGGAATAATTATGTGCATTTGGAGTTGTTAAATTTCATGCCATTAATGATTTCCCAATGCTCCAGTCCATCTAGATCCTTCTAAAAGGCCTTTTGTCTCTCCAGAGAACAACACCTCCAAGTCTGGCATCAGCAAACTTGATAATGGTGCATTCACCTCCTGCACACAGGTCGTTTATAAATCCATTTAACAGAACTGGCCCAGGAATGGAGTCCTGAGGACCACCACTTTAACTAGTCACCAGCCAGATGTAGCCCCTTTCACTACAATCCTTTGGGCTCAGTCCCTCAGTCAGTTCTTCACTCAGTGCGCCATAAACCTGCTTATCCCACAGTTGGACTTCGTGTCCAGAAGGATACTGTTTAAATTCGTTTTGAAATCTTTTCAAATACAGATTGATGGTATGGCTTCTAGTTAACAATAAAAAGCTTCCTTGCCTGTGTTGTCCTCATTCTGTTGGTAAACAACCTTTCGTCAAATACATTGCTGTTTTCTAAACATTGAGCAAGTTTTGGCAAGCTTTTTGAACTCCTTGAGTCATAATTGCTATGGTTAATTGTGTAGTATTTCAAATCCAAAATTTACCTTATAGCAGTTTCAGGTGTTGTCTTAAACATCTTGGTTTTGAATCAGCCATCATTATACACAAATATCTGTTCCAAAGGCTGATTAGTTGTCTTAATAGCTCTAGGGCTATTTAAAATCATAAATATATTTTTTAATCTTTCATTCTATTCAAGAACTTGCTACCATAACATCAAGGATCTATGTTTTCTGAAAGATATGTTTTGGACACAAGAATCAAATTTATCTTTCTGTTTGTAGTAGCAGCCATCTCAAAATCTATACCACATTCCAGACGTGGTAGAAAACTACACATTCCCAGAAGCCTATTTAAAGTGTACAGAACCCCAAACCTTTTAAAGCAATATTTTTCAGGCACATTTTCATCACTATGAAATTTATTCTTTCCCTGATAGTGATAACCTCACCCGATCTGCACAAACATGGAGAGATATGGGTAGTTCCCAATACGGATCATGTGTGTACAAGATTTTTCTTTGTGTGAGTAAAGATTTTTCTTTGTTTAAAATTCAGCTTTTTTTGTTTGTTTGTTTGTTTGGGATTTTTTTTTTTGGTTTTTTTTGTTTTTTGTTTTTTGTTTAACATTTTGTTTAACATTCAGCTTCCTACTATACCTTTTTTTCCCATGTTCCCTCCAATGGTTTTAATTAAAGTAGATAAAAGGCATTTCTTCCTTATTCTGTTCAGTATCACTTCATTTTATATCTTCCACTGTACTTACATGTGTTAAGAAATGCATGGATAAGCTAGTGACAAAGGGTTAGTAGATGTTTTGTTACAAAATAAATTAATGGAGAGTCACTAATTTTTCCCATTCAGTGACATTACTTCATGTTACAGTAAGTCTATCCATGTATTGTAAAGCATAATTTTTATTGGACTATGTGTATTTAAGCTGAAGAATTCATTAAAGGCTTCCTGTCTGTGATATGAGCATTTCCCCTTTGTCCCCTTTGGATCCTATTGGCTTACTCAGCTGCAGGGTTCCACCGACAATGGCAGCCTTGTCACACTCCACTCTCCAGAGTTTAGGATCTTAATATAATCACCTTATAATGATGAAGCTCAGCAGAGCTTTTAATAGAAACATATTAACATACGGAGTAAAAAATCTTGATTAGTGAAAGAAGGAGAGTTTTGGATGTTTTCAGGTAGATTGATAAAACACTAATTTGCTTTTATTTTCTGTCTTTTTTTTTTTTTAGTTATGAAGATGGTCAAGTGGGTGATACGAGTATAAATACACAGGAACCAAGCATTCATAAAGAGATTCTTCGAGTCATTGGCAATCAAACTGCTACTGGTTAAAAGGACCACTCTTATTTAATTGATGTGAAGCCTTCCTCAGTCTCAAAGCTGGATTTTGAACTGAAGAAGTTGCAAAAAACCTAATTTATTATTATTATTCTAAACAAATTAACCATTTGAATACTTACTGTTTTCTTACTTAGTATTTCTTATCTCCTCAAAATACCAGGATGGTATCAATTAGCAACTGTAGGGGGGCAAAATCTATTATTATACTAAAACAGTGAATAATTGAACAGGCATTTGGGTTGCTCACAATAAACAGACTTCAAAAAGGACTTTTGTGCTGATATTTTTATATTAAACTTCAATTGGAGGTTTTAGTACTGTATACTGGTATTTTAAATTTAGAATGACTGAATTATAAGTGAGAGAGAAGATTTTATAGCGGAGCACCTGTATTATGCAGGATACTTTGCAATAAGTAAAATATTCTCATATTAAAACACAATAAAAGGTTGTCTGGAACATGTAAAATGAAAGGGATTGGTTACCTGCAGCTATCTTTGATTCTTTTTATTTTACATAAATGCAGCAAGCATTTAGACTCAAAGGGGAAAGCAACAATACATTTTTTATTTACTGAGTAAAACAAAGCAAAAAGTAATGAATGTGTTAGTGTATGTTCAGCTTTCTTTATCTTCTCTGGAAACACTGTCTTATCCATTAAGCAGGTCAGTTGCATTTTTTGATTATATAAAGCCTAGCAAACACCTGGAAATCCTGAAGCTGTTAACTTCCTTTTTACTAATTTGTTTTTTATATACTAGATTTTACAGTTTCATTAGATCAACAAGGTTTTTTAATGTTTGCATCTTAACTTCAGTGAAACTGCTTTGTGGTTAACTTTATCCACAGATTTAAAAGTATGTGCTGAATTAAGGCTTTTACATGGTTGAGTTGATTGTTGGTACATCAGAAAATATAAACAAATGCAAAATGTTACTCATTTTGTCTTGGTGAAATATTTTTGTTAATTTATTCTTTGGGGATAAAGAAACCATTCAAATATCTCTGTCTTTTAAACTAACAACTGTTTTTTTCAAAGTGAGCATGATGGCAACACAGATAGAGAAGGGCCTGGTCTCCAAGGCATAAAGCATACCTTGTGCCCTAATGAGTGCCCTTGGCAGCCCTCGTGGTAGCTGTCCTGAAGCACCAGTCACATCTTCGAAGATGGAGAGCAGTTCAACTTACCCATCTGTGCAACAACTACAAGCCACTTCAGAAAGCAAAAATAGACTCAATGCTCTATTATGTTATTTTCATAATAAAGATATTAAAGTGCCAAATAACAGCACAACAGAGCTCAGGTGTGTTTGTTTGTTTTTTTTTAACTGAACTGCATTAGATATGCTGAAATGGGTGATTCCTTCTTTCTAGTTCAAGCTATACTCCTGCATTACTTGCTGCAGCTGAAGTGCCCTACAAGTAACATAGCGATATTTGGCCTAGGAGTGTATGCTTGGAAGTGTATTTTAGGATTCTAGACTTATTTGTGGGGGACTTCAGTTTTTCTGGTTTCATATCTAGAGTTGTAAAGCCAATTCTGTTTGCATATCGCTATTTTGCTATTATTTCTGTTGACTTCCCCTCCAGCCATCTGGGGACCCAACTTGAGAATCACTATTCTAATTGTTATCTTTTGTGCTAGGATACAGGTTAATTTCTTGAAACAAAGAGGTTTCTTGAAATTTGTTTTATCTCTGTAAGGACTGCCTTAGGTTGTGTTACTGCACAAAATCACCATAATTCAGAAGTAGAGCTGAAACCCTGGCATGTCTATCTCTCTGTAATTGGCCTGCCATATGTATCTGAATCACAATGTTTTGCATAACAAAAAGAAACTGGGAAGCAAGTCCACAAAGGTGTCCTATGATTATTTGTGGGGTTGATAATCCACGACCTTGGGAAGTCTGGCCAAAAAACTAGGAGAAAGGAAAGATAACCATGAGTGAACTGCAGAAGCCAAGTAAGTAGTCATCTTCTCTGTCCCGTCAAGCTGCAGCAGGGTCACAAGTGAAACCCCACAAGTGAAAGAAGAAACCTTGAAAGTAGCTAGTGAGTCAACTAGCAGTGAGGCAACCTCAGTTTGCATTGTGGGACCATAGTACTGGTCATGCTTGGTGCCATCATAAGTACAACCCCTGGAAAGAGTAGGGAAAAATACATCACTGCCAAACCTCAGGACTGCTCAGAACTTGTATTTTAAATGATGAGCCGCAAATGATGAGGGACAGTGCAGAGGAAAGCGGGGCTCCAATGAGTATGGAGGCCTTGCTCTTGTAAGGTACCTGCTTAATGGAATACTGAGGCAACTGACTTACCCACGGAGAAGAAGGATGGTGGCCGAGAGTACAAGGCAGAAAGTGACAAACACAGGTGTTTCAAACCAGTGGAAGAGGGCAAAACCTTTCAGGGACACGGGTAGTTCTGAAGGGATGAGGTGGAATCAGCAGCTTAGGTCCCATGCGGTGCATGGCAGGAAAAAGGGACTGGGAAAACAAAGCAGCAGCATGCGAATATGCAGCCCATGGCAGTATGGGGTAGCACCATGCCCAGGGAAGCTGGGCCGCCTGTGGCATGACAAGTACACAAGCTCACTGCCACACATAAACAGCATTTGAATTAAAAAAAAAAAAAGTTCTCTTGCAACACAGAAACTCATTCACATTTTTCTTTAGCCAACGTATTAATGAGAAACTTCTAACGTATTGTCTTATCTGCAGGTGGATGTGAATCTTCAGATTATTTAAGTATTAGTTCTTATTAATTTTAAAAGATGAGGGGAAGGAGAGAGTTTCATTTGGGATCTGTTACTAAAAAAAATGTCCTTATTTAAATGTGTTATAAAACTTATATAAACTTATAAAAACTTCAAAGCTGTAACAAAAACTTTTATCACCAAGAACAGGAATGAAAAAGCCTGAGGATGAGATTTGCTTTGAAGGATTTGTCCCTTGGGGTTTTATCCAAGAGTGGAAGTTGAATATTGCCAAGTGTTTCCAAATAATTTACACTAACATGGATTCCAGGGGATGAAAAAGAAAAACTGAGGGTCATCTGAGCAAGACTGTGTGTTATCCTCAAAGCCCTTGCATTTCCCTTCCTCTGTTACCATGCACACATATTGGTGATAGAGCAATCATTGTAACTCCTGCTGTAAAGATGTAGGCTTTCCACAAAAACTTGTCATGAAAAGAAAATATAGCCATCTCCCTTGTTAGAAATTTCCATGAAGTAATAGCTATCTGGCTGTCCCCATATCCAGCATGGAGCAACGAAAGGAATTCTTGGTAAGAACTTTCTAACTTCTTGCTACATCCCTCAACAAAAAACAAACCCTCATATGGGAAAGGTTTGACAGAAGAATTAGGTTAGTACCTAATGTTTCTCCCTAATTATGAACTGCCATATATTGCTAAATATTTTAAACACTGAGAAAGAAACCCAAAAAGAAGTTTTTAAATATTTCTTGAGATTTAGGCAAGTATTTAGCATTCAAGGGTTTTTCCTATGATATGAATCAGCATAGCCCTGTTTTCTTCAACAGTGCTGCATGGTTTTGATAACCTGATTCTTCAACTTCTTATTACTCACTATAAAGTGTCCAGGTTGTGTAATATTTTGGTTAATACTTTACAGGAACTGTTCAATTACACTGGAAATTTTTAGGCTTATATTTTCCCTCCCTAGCTCTTGAAAAACTGTAAATGATATTATATGAATACAAGATTATAGCTATTGGTACTAAAAATGTATGTGATTATTAATTCTAAGATTATGCTTTTGTTAATACAAGTATAAAATCACTCCAAATGAAGACTTTGTGCATAGATTGATTATACTTTGCTTATAAATCATTTACTACTGTGGAAGAAATTTGAGCAAAGTTGAATAAAAAGTAGAAATAAAAAAAAAAAATGAAAAGAGACAGTTGAATGAAGGGATTCATGGTTTGAAAAGATACACTAAAAGAAACCCAAACCTGAAGAAAATACAAAAGCAGTATTTAGTTATTTAAGCATTATATTAATTTAGATTTTCTTTTCCTTGTCTCTGGAAAATGAAAGTGAAATACAAAGAGTATGAGCCATGACTGACATGACTCACCACACAGCAAATCTGTGCTGGCAGCAGTATGGCAGCTGGAATGTCCCTGGCCACACATCTCTTTCCTGCTGTGGCACGCAGCATCCTGTAATATTTTACTTCCAAAATGTTCATTTTGGAGGTGTTAATCCAGAGTCCGTGAAATTTCTGCATTGCAAACACTATCTCAAGGTGAAGGAAGAGTCTGTTGACTAAACTAAACAAGGTCTGTTGTTTGTAGAGAAGTTAAGATTATTTGTAGCACTGGGAGTTGGTCAGAAAGGGTCTTGAGTCCAGTCAGTCAAATTTATTCCTCAAAGTGCTCAGGAGTGGAGGAACACGTGCTTCAGAAGGGGATACATAAAATTGGGAAGATATGCCCCAAGCAGAGCGTCATTAAACAGAGCATGTGCATGGTGGTGTGTGAAATGATCAAGGATGTCATCACTAGTTTAAATTTCGTGATTTGGCTTTGGAAACGTCAGATCTGAAAGCACTGACCTCCTCTGTCTTTTTTGGGATATCAGTGTTGTTCTTCTGCTTTCCAGCTGCAGGAGCAGCCACTGACATGAAGGAATAAGACTCCTTGAATTATTGTTCTGTAGCATTTAGATTGCATGCTCCTGCTAAGTTTTAGTCTGCCGCAAAACAGCTGCAATGTAAAATACTGTCCATTATACTTTGCATTGTGATTTTCTATATGTACTAGGTAAAAGATTTTTGTGAAGAAAAAAAAAAAGATTTTAGATGAACACATCTACTGTGTTCAAAACCTGTTGAAGAGATTACATTAAACTTTTGCCAGAAAGTCAGTAAAAATAGTCCTTACACAGACATTTAATTATTACTCTAAAAATAATTTTTGAACTTACCCAGTATGTCTTGGATCTTTAAATTTTAACAAGCAGCCACTCCTTTATATAAGCATAAAATATGCCTGTTTCTTTTAACTCTATAGCCTTTTTGTCTCCAAATAAATTTAATAAATTCCGTGCACAAAATCATACTGCAGCCTGCTATTTAGCCTGTGGTGCCTTAGAGTCACTACATATATTTAACAAAATATACATAATATAAATACTACCTGAAGATCACTAAGGCCAAATATTTTCTCTACTCACTTTTTACTGCACTTGTTTTCTATTGCTATTTAAGCCTCTTTTATCCAGCTTTGTAACAGCTATAGCATTGTAGCCAATGTAAATGTTTACCTTCAATAAATCAGAATTTGTTCAACAAGCACTATGCATTTGGGCACTATTTTGAGAACCCTGTTTGAAGTTAAAACAGCCATCTAGGAGTTAAACTGCATCTGAAGCAGTTCCTTCATTTTGCCAATCTCAATGACATCTGAAAGTTGCAGCATGCTTTTACACATACTATTGTAATGAATTTTTTTTGCAGTGATCTTTTTAAAAACACTTAAATAGTAAAACCAGCTCTCCTTGATGTGTTTGTCTGAATGGGTTACACAACTGGTTCAAAATAGAGATACTGGAATTAAAGCAGTATTTTACTTGTACAGTATGCTATAAAATGCATAAGGATGTCTCAAGATGCATTTTATAATTGCTTTTAAAAAAGAAGTCCTCTGTTTTTCTGTAGAGCTGTTTTTGTAATGAAAACGCAGCAAATATAGGACAAACCATGTCATACTTCAATGTGGCACTGCTTAAAGCATAAATGCACATCTGCAACTCATAAAATATACCGACATTTGCAGGACTGGTTATTAATTCAGTGAATGTAGTGTTTTTTTCACTCTGAGCTCATTTTAATTATATGGGTGGATATAACTTGTATCTTTTGAAAGTTTTACCTGTTGTTTGTTAAATTTATGATTTTGTTACTGCAGATTTTCGACTGAAAGAGTCTAAGTGGTACTATTATTTTGACTGCTGTGAAGCATGTTACACAACTGTGACTATCGAAGAACTGAAAAAATATATCATTGCTACCCTAAATAACTGATAATACGCCTTTGATTTAAGTTTACAGGCTGGAATTTGAATTCTTTAATGGAAGAGATATTCCAGCTTTGGAGGATCTTTAATTTGGAAGAAGCAGTGACTTCTAAACCCAAAATGAGCTGAATCGTAGGGGAAATCTCAGATCTTCAGGAGGTACAGGATTTATACCTGCTTTGGCTTAACTGTTTCTTCATTTACAAGTAGCTACAATCACAAGTTCTCTCAATATTCACGAATAGTCAGTTTTCTCTTGAGAAAATCTCTGGTATATTGTGTTCACCTGTTGAACAATTCCATGTGGGACCCAAGAGATTAGTAATCAAAAAAATTAATTGACAGCAGTAAAAAAATTATTGCCATGGACAAGGGCTACTTTCACATGCACATGTGGCATTTTTGACAGGAGGAAGAACAGAAAATCTGCTAAGAAAATATGGCCATGGCTAAAAGTATGTGCTGTATTCACTAAACCATGTTTGCACACTTGAACAACTCCTCTTTTTTGAAATTAGTGTGCAGTGCAGGTTGCAGCAAATAATTTTGCACAGGTCTCATAGCCTGGGCCTCCTCCAAGAGGGTTTTGTCCTCCTGAAATATTGGGCGGCAACTTAAATAGAGCTGCATCAGATGAATGAAGCCAATAGTAGCTGAGGGCCACAACTTTGCTACGCCTCAGCTCTCAGCACAGTGCAAACACCTTAAAAGAAGAAAACTTCAAGAATGTAACAAAGGGCTACTTTAGGGTTCACTGCCTTGCACAGGCCTAATGTCAAAGCAGGTTAAAAACATGAACAGCACTTGGAATAAAATAGTGGTTTTAATTAAAACATTTAATAGCTCTCTCAGATTAATTTTCTTGAATATGAGAAATATTTTCCATTCACATTTAAGGTAGAGAATTGTGATTCAACACACAGAAATTGAAGCCTGTAACCAGGGCATAAGACCTTTTTGGTATCAGCACTGTATATATCAAACCCATGTGTGAGGCATCAGCCATTGGATTTCAGCCAGCTCCAGAAAACTGCCATTTTGCAAAATGCTGAAGCAGTGGGAATTACACTAGCAGCAGGAACAGTGACTGCTGCAGAAGCAAGAGCTGCACAAGTCTCCAGGGATCACGTCTGGAAAAAAATACAGGAACTCCCAGCTTAAGGTTTGCTCAACAAAAGCCAGAGCTTATCATCAGCAAAGCAATTCTAATTTGTGACTTTTAAAGAGAAAGTTTTCCATTGTATGAGAGAAATGAGGTAAAAAACCCCCCAACTTAGTTTTCTTCAACCTGCTGTCCTGTAGCTGCGTAGCTCAGTCTAATAGCATGCCTGGGGCAATGTCCTACTGTACTTGCATGTGGCAGGTTTACTTACAACAATAGTTAGCAATTTTCCAGCGGATCTCAGGCAGAGTGAAGAATGGTTGAATTAGCTGACAGTTCCTTGGAGTCTATCTGATATTTTATATATATATTCTGAGGAGTTTGTATGGGTAAAATATTCCAGAAAGAGAATAGGTAGCTGATAACTTGCCGGGTTTCAACTCTGTTCAGACTATTCTTCTCATATGAACTGTTGAACAAACAATTTTGCTGAGTCTTTAAGAAAAAATTCTTGATCCCTCCATCTCTCCTGATCCCTCCATTTCTCCTAGAAAAATAGGTATTTCTGCTCACAACCGCTTACCAAGGTAAATTCAGTATGAAGAAATTCAAGGATAAGAAGAGTAAGAGTCTGAACTAATTTGAGTATGTATATAAATATAAATATGTAAATATTTGCATCTAAGTATAGGAGTGCAAGTGGAAACAGTTCTTTTGGCTCAAAACTAAGCATTAGGTTATCACTGTTTACAACACTTTTTTTTACAAATGCTGTGTGTTACAAACAGTTTTTATCTGCCCTAATGTGGTACTTTTTGGTAGATCTGACTTGCTGACTTTTTATCAATGGCATGCTTTGCTAGAGGCTTTTGAAATTTCACCTGTAGGCACAAGGATCCAGTCACACCTCTTCTGTGTGTTAAGTAGCTGGCATGTTGCGCTTCATGCTGTATTCCATCTGTGTGAAATTGTATTATTCTACTATTTGGCTTTTTCTTATCCTATGCAAATTTTGATTTCATGTTTGCCATGCTAATCAATAGGACATGAATATCAAAAATCTCAGAATCTTTTAATATCAATCTTTCTTCAGATTCCTTCAGATACTGTATGCTTTTGAACTTTACATCTTTTTATTCAGCTGCAATTCTTGACAATACCAATAGCATTCGGTCCATTTTATGCCCTGGTTGCAAAGATCTTTGGGTTGTTGCTAAACAACTCAATAAACCTGAGGGCTGATGGTTTTCTCTCTCTGAGAGTTGATTTACTTTTTTTTTTTTTTCCTTTTAAAGTCTCCAGTCGTCTCTCTCCCTACCAAAAAGTTAAATAAAAGATAGAGGATGTGTTGATGTTTGTTATGTTGTTCAATGACTTCACATTCTGTATCCCTATGCTAATGTGACCTGAATTTCTGGTCCATTGGAGTTCTTTTTCCTGTCACTCTTTTGCTCACATAGCTAGCCTTTAGAAAAGCATCAGGTATTAAAATACAATACTGAGTATATTTCAGGTAGTATATTTCAGTTAAAATGCAAAAATGTGTGGCCACGAATAGTAAAAAAAATATTGAAATTACAGTTCTTCAACATGAAAAGCATGTGTACAAACTATTAACTTATACATCAGAACAAGGATGTGTAGCCAGAAAGTTATGCCAAGAAGGATGCTGTTCAAAGTTAAAGAGTTTTGTAAACACAATTTTCTCTTATATTTTTCTTTCATCTAAGGAAAATTTGCGATGTAAGTTTAAAATACTCATCCCTACTGGTACTTCTGGCTCTGAATTTAATTAGGGTTCAGATTGGATTGCTGGTCTTTTGTTCAGAGATTCCTTTTTTTCTTATGTTGTAATTGTGAGGAAAACTTACTGGGGCCTTAGTTACTTTAAAGAATGTTATTGATCTTCTAGACTAATCTGCTTGAACAATTTCTATGAATTGGTTTGAATTGGGCTTTTTTATCAATTGGCTACCATATGTATTTGCTTCTCTTCCATGGAGATTGTTTGTATTTGTAAACCTCAAGTCTATTTACTTGAACCAAACGTTTCCATAGAGGATAGAAAGATTTGATGGCATATGTGTGTGAGGTTTATTATAATAATTTTTAACTTCTTTCTTTGTAGGTGGAGTTTCAGTGGTCTGGAGAGCAGATGCTTTGGTGTATTGCAACAATTTGGGAACTGGTCCCAGTGAAGACTGATTGTGACTTTTGATTCTAGAAAAAAATCTACAATAAAGATGTGGTTCATGGTCCATGGTGACTGAAAATTGTGTAGGGGTTTTTGTAGGGTAAAATTGTGCAAGGGATCACTCTAGCAGTTCTGTGAGCTGAACAGAAGCCTTTTGTGCCCAGTAATGTTCTCGAGCCTGTTCATTTTACTTGTGTAAGTGCAGTCAAACATTATTCCTACATTGTGTAAGTGCAAGTGATTCCACAGCATTTAAGTCAATTATGATTCAGGCCTCTACATAAACTCCAGTATCCACAATAATTAACTTTGTTTTTTTCTGACTATACATAGATATATATACACATGCATATGTACTTTTTAATTGTGCTATTTTGATTGCTGACTAGGTGTTTGAATACATGGAAGCAGGGACCATTGTTTTATATACACAGAGATTGTCTAAACTAGGGCAAGTAGAGCTCAGTCATGAAGAACAATTTATTCCAGTGCTCTGCTAAGCAGAGACTACTGAATCCTGTGGGTGGTTTTATAAAAAAATGTGCACAAACATCTACTGAAAAGTTAAGTCTCTGTGATCAGGAGGGATTCAGAACCAAGCTTCTTGAGGTGCAAGGCTTGTGGTTTTACATATTCTATCCCACCAGCCCCAAAACAAGGATTTGATTAAAAACTTGTACTTTTTTCGTCTCCTCACCCCCCGTCCCCCCCACCAGAAACTTTCTCTGGGCAAATAACTATATCCAAAAACTTTTCTAACTGTAAAAGCCATTGCCAGTTAATCACAACTATGTCAGTTTAAGGATGTGATTTCCACAACTTAGTCCCTTAGATTTATGGTGCTCTCTATGATTTTTATTTTTCCCCCACATTATGAATGCCTCATTTCTCTTGGGGGTCATAACAACTTGAAAGGTATAGTAGCAATATACAATGCAGACTTCCCTGTACCCTCTTGCTGGTCTGCATAAAACCTGAATTGAGGTACTCATTTCCTGCAGTGATTAGTCAACATAATGTGATCACTTGATGAAAATCATGCAATAGTAGTTAGATATTTTGGAGAGGAATGTTGGGGTTGAGTTTTTTCTGTTTCACAGAGCTGTTTCAGCAGTAAGTGAAATCTTTCCTTTCATGGTTTGGGCTCATCTCTTATCTTTAATTCTGATTTGCTTTCTTTAGGTCAGGATGTTAGGTTAACCACCGAAGGACTACTTAACTGAGGAACCAGTTTTACTGACAGAATTCTTCCTGCAGTGTCCATACTGGACCAAACCGCTGGTATGAGAAAGCCTTGGCAAGAACTGCCTTTCCAAGATATTTTTTAGTGGGCAGGGTTTGCTTTCTGCAGGGAGCACCAGGCAGGATTACTGAAAATTTGGCCACTTCTGCAGATTCCTTCTGAGATGAATGCTATCTACAGTCACACCTCAGCTAGGGGGTCTTTCACCTTCTCTATCTTGCCCAGCTGCATTTCAGTTGTCTCCTGGAAACTCATCGTCTCTTTTTTCAGTGCTGCCTGGACAGTACTGCTTTCTTCTCTTCTTATACAGGAGTTTCACATGAAAAGTAGCCATGCCACTGGGGCATAGGCCCTGGTCAGCATCAGAAGACCTTGCTTGCCACGTTACAGAGAGGTCACCAAACATGTGCTTTTGTTCAAATTATTCTTCTCCTGCATAAAAGGCATCAGCTGATAGAAAAACAAACAAAATGTGTAAACCCCCTGCTGGACTTAGGGAGTAGTACTTTTGAGATCTAATGCTAGTGTTGCAGTAGTAGAAATATAACAGCCTGCATTTTCCAAACACTTGTCAAACTCTCCACTCACCTCAGCATAATCAGATTTGGATTCTTATCAACGCTTTGTGAAATAAATGCACTATACCCTTTCCTCAATAGTCCTGTGAAATATGGATATTCATGCTAAACTCAAATCAGAGCTTGTCTTCTGCACAGCAGTCCTGAGATCAGCCTCAAAAACTACAGGTGTGCATACAGTGTGTTATCCTTCAGGGAAAATAGCACTAAGGATTTGTGCTTATGAGGGTAAAAACTTCTGGACAGGAATGAAAAAGCCTTGTGTCAAAGATGCAGCAGCAGATGGTAGTGATTTGTACTGAGTAGCGTTTAGAATTTGGGTTCTTTCCTCTGTTCCAAGAACCTCTTTTCTATTAGCCTCCTTGTGGTGCAGGACGACAGTTCTCAACTAATAACCCATGGAAAACCACAGCACATCAACACAACTCTAAAAACAGATGAGGATAGTGGCATAAAACCACACACATAATATATGCCAAGAAGAACTCAAAGCACAGAGAGTGCAGCTTTTACAATATGCAAAGTGTTCTTCAGCTTGCAAAAGTAACTAGAGCAGTAAAAGCAAGTATTTTCTGGGTTATGTTGGTTTCACAGGCAGAGAGGAGAAAGCTCGTCCTCAGCAACTCTGGCAGTGCAAACTGAGGAAAGCTGGCTCAAGCGCAATGCTGAGGACCCATTTGTTCAGTCCCTCACTAGTACTCAGGACTGAAACTCTCAGCCAACATCAGCTGTCAGCAGAAAACTCCAAGAGAGAATGAGGCTAACTGTGAAAGATAAAACCATGGTTTTGTAGAAAAAGAGCTGCAGAAAAGTGAGTAAGGGGGCAATGTGTTTTCTACCAGCAATACCAGTAAATGAGTGGGTTCTGGGTAGTGTTCCACGTGTGGAGAAATGTGTGTGCAATGTTATGTTCCCACTTGTTTTCCACATAAACGATGGTGCTATTTTCATTGTTGCTACTTTCTCATAGAATTAATTCAAATGAATCATTCTCATAAGACTTTCTTTAGCCCTGCATCTAAACTTTGCAAATATCCCAAACTGAGAAAACTGGGCTATCAAGGCATTTCCTAAAGCCAGAGTAAGAGACAAGTCATGTCAAAAAAAAGAGTGATTCATCAGCGTGCGTCCCCTGCCACCTAGTCTGTTCTTCCCTGTGGAGCAGATATGAAATATAATTACCTCAATCTAAGGAGGAAAAATCATAGATCTCAATTTTCTACTAGTTATAAACTGTAGTAATAAGCACTTCCCTAAAAGCCAGTGCCATTTTTGTCAATCATTAATAAAGCAAATTAGATGCTCTCTATTTTTCTAATAGAATAGACATAATATACCTACCTCCTCTGCTCTGTCTTATAGAAAAATTTGTCTGCAGCTGCCCAGCATGTATCTAATTTCTGAAAAAGTACCATCTAGTTCATGTTTTCTGACTTTTAAGTTAATATTGTTCTGAATAGCAATTTCTGGTACATCTGCCTCTACACATTATACCAGAACATAGTCACTCTTGTTTGACTATGAATATCCAGCTATCAGAGTCATCTTCTTGCTTTCTAATCCCAGTTTTTCTAGGTAGACCTTATTAGATTTCTGAACTTTTATGGGACATGAGTATTAGTCAGCAGAGAGGGGAATAATGACGGATTCTAAAATTGAAGATCCAGTTTTGAAGTAATTTATTTCCTTCTCTCAGAATGGACTCATTTATACCTTTAAAAACAGCTAAGCAAATTATTTATTTCTGTCATCTGAGTAAAGTATTGTATTTTGCCTTCTTCCGTAAAAAATGACAAATTAAAAACATGGTTTTAATTTTGATCTCTTTTATGGTTGTAATGTTTTTTAACCCTGCAGGTAAAAAAATTTTTAAAAGGCTGTCAAATGAACATTTCTGGGTTTTATTAGATATTTTTATCTAAGAGAAACAGTGAGATATGCAACTGTAGTATTTGTCTTCCAAATTTGTTGAGCTGCAGGAATAGGTTTGATACTATTTCCTCTACCTTCTACTTTTGGATTTGGGATTTTGCACTCCCACTGACCTCCATGAGCTGCAGGGGTACAGCTGCCTCACCATGGTCTTCACTATAGGCCACACAATAATCTTTGCTCTGGCACCTGGAGCACCTCCTCTCTCTCCTTTAATGACTGGTGTCTGCAGGGTTGTTTCTCTCACATATTTTCAGTCCACTCTACTCTTAGTGCTTTTAATCTGCTCAGTAACTTTTTTCCCTTATTAAATATTCCTATTCACCTTCACAGAGATGTTACTACCATCTTGGATGGGCTCAGTCTTGACCAGTGGCAGGTCCATCTTGGAGCCAGCCGGCATTGGCTCTGTTGGACATGAAGGAAGCTTCTGGCAGCTTCTCACAGCAGCTACCCCAGTAGCCCTGCTGTCACTACCAAAACTTGGCCACACAATCCCAGTAGATCAATACATCTTCTTGACTGGAGAAGGATAACATACCTTATCTGCATGAACAGCTGAATATTTACCTTCTGTGTCTGTGAAACCTGCAGTTCAAAAACATATGATGTTTCTACAGCTTCCTTCAGCAAGACACTTGAGAGAATTGATTCTCTTGGAATATGACATGGTTCTTTTTTCCAAGCTTTTTTTTAGTGTGAGGATAAAGGCTGTCTTTTCACTGAGGTGTTATCTAGACAAGGGCTGCAAAACAATACCAGTTAAGGTTCACAGCAAGGCATATAACCAGGACATTTGTATTTTATGTGGTTTACACTTTAGGAGAAAGCTTATTTCACAAGATTTTTATTTTATTTTACTTGGAAATAACACTAGTAACAGTTTCTTAAAAATAAAGAAAATATGCTAGATATATACTGGCATACCAGCAATTGTTAATTGACTACACATTTGTATATATTAAATCTATATATTAAAGAAGAAAAAGGCTTTTGCCATGGAAATACTGGCCCTGACATCAGTATGGAAAGTGCACAGAAATGCATTTAGCCAATCTGTCATGCCAAAATGTACTACCATCTCACAAGGTAACTAAAAAAATAGTGTAGTAATATATAAGACAGCCAATCCCAAGAACTCTCTGGATGGTTTTAGTCTCTGTGTTTCCCCTGATTTACCCTTTTTTCCTCTTTATTGGTACATAGATGAAATGATATATATACAAAAGGGGAAGACAGCTAGAGTGCTAGCAAAAGTGACTAAAACTAAAAATAATCTTCAGCTGCTGGGACCTGTTATCTAAGATATAAGAATAGATATACCTGTTCATTTTAAACATATTTTTGTCTAAAGCTATTGCAGAGACCACATACATCAGCTTATTTCTGAGAACATTAATTTAGCCAGGTGCTCTAGATGAATTGGTGGTAATCAAACCAAAATATTTCCAAACACAATGACTGTGGGATTTTAAAAACTTTGTATAAATAGGTGGGTAAAATCCACAACATATATTGTCCCTTGTTTCCCTTAATTAGAAATGCTTGCTGCCTCCTAAGATACCTTTGTTGTGGCAATGCTTTTGGTCATTTTATTATCTTGTACATTAATAGATATTTATTTTAATTACATCTCATAGCTATGAAAATATCAACTACATTAAAATTTTTACTTCCAAGGGTACTATATTTTTGTCTTCCAAAAAAGGAAACTGAGGCAGTAAGCAATAAAATTTCCTCTGGCATGAAGTACTGCACACCGTTCCACCGAAAGCCAGTACATCCAGGCAAAAAATGGGATTAATGCAAAGGTGGGGTAGCAGTAGACTAGGACATGGAACGTGAAGTGATAAGCTTGTGATTCTGGACATCTGGGTGTCTGACACAGTAAGGTTACATTTGTGGCAGACATTTCTGGATCCTGGCACCAGGTGATTAAAAAACATAGCTATGTAGCCTAACAAAAACTCCAGTGTGTTTTCCTGCCTCTAGACTGAGCAGCAAGGGAACTTCAAGGTTCTCTGCTGGGGCACAGGCATTTGGGCCAGAGCTGTACTGAGCTCCTTACCCTTTATGAAGAAAAGGTACCACTCAGGTTCATGCAGCAGAACAGATCTTCCGGACACATCATAGCAAATGAATATCCTTCACTAAAACCTGTATTTAAATAATACTTGAAATTACAGTAAGGTCATCAGTTCTCATTTTTTACTTTGTGCCTAAATAATCGACTTTAAAGGAAAGTAAGGGAAAGAAACAGAAAAAGCAATGAAGTCCTGGCCTTGTTCTTCCCCTGTTTCATTCTGATAATGGCTGATAGCAACTACTTCCTCAGAAAAACAGAGCCAAAATATCAAGGTCTGACATGCACAGTAGTTAGGCACTGCCACCCTGGGAGCTAACTTAGATGCCTAGCAATTGCCTGTGTGTGAGGGGTGAATAATGGCAGTGTATCACACTACTTACAAGTCCTTTTCTGCAAAACACCTTTTCTAGTTATGCAGATAGAGTGCAACAGAGGTGACAAAATTTCATCCTGAAAATTGTGCTGAGAAGCAGCAGGACACCCTAATGGAAGCCCTGAAAACACAGTAAGAGGCCATTTCTTAGACTTGTTTTTCAGCTTCGCTTATACATCAAAAGGGCATTCTCCTGTGGCCAGCACAGCAAGATCCAAACATCATGCTCAAGGTTAGACTGCCTCCAACTACTTCTGTAACAAGAAAAATTCTGCAGTCTGTCCAAACATCAAGAGTGAAGTTTTCAAAAGCATTTGATGTCTATGAACCTTGAATTCCATTTTAAAAACCATTTTATTTTGTCAGCTTATTGGATTTCAGCAGAATTGGATTTCTACACATTTTAGCACTTCTGGGCAGGAACATGGAGAGCTGCAGCCAGTTAGGTGATGGTGTACATCATGATATCTGATTTCTTATTGCCCCAGAAGTAAGACTGCACAGAAATGTTTGGAAGAAAAAGCAATTTTATTAGGAGGTGGCATTTCAATAAAGTTTAAGAATGCTTTATGGATGTCCCATCCATGGAAATGCTCAAGGCCCCATCAAGAGAAAGGTCCATGGCAGGGAGTTCAGAACTAGATGACCTTCCAGCGCAATTCAATGATTTTATGTTTTTATGCATTCTATTCTATGTATTCTATTCTACATCTCCTGTAATTTAATATTAAATAGAGAGAAGCAAAAACATTGGCTGAGGAGACTGTGTTCCCATATTTCGGTCCCCTGGGCAATCAGCCAGCCCCCAGCAGTGCTACGGATCTCTGCTCCCAGAGCTCTACTCTGTACTGAAGGAGTCCCAAGGGTGCTCTGGGATCCCTGGGACTCTGTCAGGGCACTAGGAAAATGGAAACTGGGGAGGATCTCAGGATGCAGAGGCTCAGTGCCCTAGAATTGTACTCTTGGAGCCCCATGCTACAGCACAGTGAACTATCCATTGAGAATCACTGAAACATGCCCGCATATAATGCTTTGTTTCAGAATTTTTTGTGTCAGATTTTCCACTCCAGTGGAAGTTTATATTTCACTCTAGGTAAGAAAAGTTATCATCCAAGAGCTTAGTGCTGCGTACGAATTCAGGCTTTAAACCAGAAGCTATTCTTTAGTTTGGTAGGTTCCCATAAAAATGTTGGACCAAATTGGACCATCCACAGTGCAGCACAGAGCTTTGTGAGCAGGACATCCAAGCATTGTAATAGCTGTTACTGACACTTGTATAGCCAGTACTTATGTAATGTAAACTTGTGCCTCTGTAGTTTGTACCTGATGAACATTACACTCAGAGTGTTTGTTTTATTTTCCCTCCCTATGCTGCTCAGGTCATCTAAGGATCAGTTATACCGCAGTTCTCATAAAATAGTTCATATACCATCTTTTCATGGCCCAGAAGTCACCTTCTCTTTGTTTTTTCTGCCCCAAACAGCAGTGTTAGCTGATCTAATGTACCACCTCCAAACTCTTTGGAGAGTAATAAATCTAGTTTGCTTCTATTAATTTGTAAACAGTTTTCTGGCCTGCACAAAATACATTTCTTTTCCTACTACCAACCTCTTGTTTATTTTACAGATATTTTGTTTTTCTGAAAAAAAACACAAACATTCTGAGTTTACAGGGTTTTTTACTGCAGGCTATGTCAACCCTTATTAATAAATAAAAAAGAAAGTAAAAATAAAAAGAAGAGTGTCTCCAAGAACAGTTTCTTGGAATTTGAGTTTCTCTTACCTCCTCTCCCTCAGACATTCAGGTGTTGTTTTGTATTCCACCTTCTCTCTTGTACTTGGTCTGTTTGTGAGAGCATGGAAAGTATATGGTATTAGTGAGAACTTTTTTTAAAAAAAAAATCAATTCAGAGCCACTTTTGTTGGGCAAAATTTTTTTCACTCATCTTGTTGTCTAGGTACATGACAAGTGGTAAATATGGATCTCAGAAAGTAACTACCACAGCCATCTGCCTAGAAGTGATTGATGTGCAAGAACCTGCGCACTAGGGCCATTCCAAGTCCACTGACAGTGAAGCAGAATCTTTAGGAGGACTGCAAGTATAGGGATAGCAAAATAAATGAAAATATTCCCATGCATAACAAATTATATAAAAGTAACTTAAATGGTTTTTCACAGGAGAATTTGGTTCTGAAGAGAGAAGATTTTCCTCAAAGATGAATAATGAGGTGGGAAAATAAGCCATTATTTGCAAATCATTTCCAACAAGAAAGAAACTGCAGGGTAATTGTGGGCGGTCCATTAAGAATATGAGTTCTGTGTGCAGGTGAAGTCTGGAAGACAAATTAAATTATAGGAGTTAATAAGAAGGAATTTCAGAGTGAAACATCAATCACAGTGCTAGATGAACCTTTGGTGTGTGTACCGTTCAGTACTCTATGCATTTAAAAATATAATTATATATAATGGCAATTAAATAATGCAGGAGGGTGAATATATGGGTAGATGCTCCATATGATAAACAGGCTTTGACCTTTCAGCTTGTGGAAAAGGTGTCCTTAAGGGCAAAAGCTACGTAAAGTTATCAGCACCACAGAGAAGGTGAATAGAATTGATGAATCATTATAACACAAGGACTGCAAGGTACATAATGAAGTATAGAAAATCAAACACAAGAAATTACATGCTTTCCACATGACTCACAATGACATTAAGAAATGCACTGACACAGGATGTTGTAGAGGCTAAAGTAATAAATAGGATTAGATAAATTCAGAGAGGGTGAATCCGTCAAATGATATAATGATCCTGCTTCAATCTGTAGTTCATCAGGTCACTGTCATTATAGCTGGAAGCCAAGTGGGTAAATCAGGAAAGAACCTCAAACCTCTATATTTACCTTGTTTCTAATACTCTTTTCTATATAGCTATAGTGGGTTTCTATGGCTGGGTTTTGGTAGCAGGATGGGCTACAGGGGCAGTTTCTGTTCGAAGCTGCTAGAAGCTTCCCTCGTCCCATGGAACCAATGCCAGCTGGCTCTAGGGCAGGCTTCCTGCTGCTGGCCAAGGCCAAGCAAATCAGGAGTAATAGTAACACCTCTGTGATAACATATTTAAGAACAGAAGGTTGTTGCACAGAAAGAATTCCAGTCAGGGAAGAGCAGAGTGAGAACAACAGTGTAGACACCAAGGTCAGTGCAGAAGGAGGGGCAGGAGGTGCTCTAGGTTCCAGAGCTGAGGCCCTGCAGCCCGTGGTGTAGACCATGGTGGGGCAGCTGTGCCCCTGCAGCCCATGGAGGAGCCCATGCTGGAGCAGGTGGATGCATGAAGGAGGCTGTGACCCCATGGGAGGCCCAAGATGGAGCAGGGTCCTGCTGGAGACCTGCAGCCTGTGGAGAGGGAAGCCCACACTGGATTTTTCCCGGTTTTTCCCAGGAGGACTTGCGGCCTCTATAGGGAACCCACGCCAGTACAGCTCATTCATGAAGGACGGCACCTCATGGAGGAGTGACCCACGGGGCAGCAGATGGGGAAGAACTGCTGACCGAGGGATGGGCTCACACTGAAGAGGTTTACTGAGAACTATCTCCTACGGGAGGGACCCCACAGGAGAAGGGGAAGGACTCCTCTCCCTGAGCAGCAGCTCAAACAACAAGTGACTGCAACACCCGTTCCTTGTCCCCCTGCACTGCTGGGAGGGGGGGAGGGAGAACATGGAAGGAAGGAGGGGTGGGAGGAAGGTGTTTTAAGACTGTTTTATTTCTCACTCTTTGACTCTTATCCTGTTAGTAACAAATTTAAGTGCTATCCCCACTTTGAGCCTGTTTTTGCCCGTGAGAGTAATCAGTAAGTAATTAGATGTTATCTCTACTCAGGAATCCTCAGCTTTTTTTTTTTTTTTTTTTTTTTCCTTCTCCCCTCTCTCCTCTGTCCAATGGCAGAGGGAGAGTGAGAGAGTGGCTTTAGTGGATACCTGGCATCCGGCCAGGGTCAACCCAACTACAATAGCTGCTACCAGTCATTGCTATAGACAGTCTACTGAGAAAAAAAATGGACTTCTGTCAGGTCACATTCTTCTTACCAAGTTATACATCTGCTTTGAAATTCATCTAACTTCCTCTGATGCTATCAGTCTTTACAATTATTTTCCTTTCATATTTGACTTACAGCAGACAGAAATACTTTAAATAATAAGTATAGATTTAAGCTTTTTTGCTAAGTCTAAGAAAGAAAAAGTTTCATAGTGGTAAATATATGTATAAATCTATGTTTTAATTGTTACATAGCTTTTTAATGGACTGTGGAAAAGGAAATGTGAAAGGTAAATGAAGAAAGCAGGTAGTTGCTGCTTCAATAAATTGACATGGCTTTAGCAGAAATGCAGGGTCAGACTGCATTCTTTTGGAATTGTGCATGTGCACACTTAGAAAACAATTATTTTATACGTTGTTTCAAAGATTGGTTTGCTGTTAGATTGTAAATAAAAAGAAAACAGATAGTGTATTTCAGAGAGAATGAATTCCTGAAGTAAGATGTGGATAATCAGGTGAGCATCCATTAGGAGCAAGTTTCTTGGCACCCACATGAATGCAGTTCCTTTACTTATATTTTTTATATAACCTTTTTACAAGAAAACAACCAGTCACTCTCCAGGTCTAATATTGATAAGAGAAAGCAAGATCCTGACTGGTTCCCATCCAACTTCCTGCATCCTTTCATCCACTCTGATTCACCCCTTTATTTTATTTCTCTTTCCCTCTCTTCCCCATCCCATTCTCTCCTCAGTCTCAAAACAAAATATAACTTCTTCAAGTAAAGATACCATCATGGTATGCATAAGGAAGCCGCAACTAAGGAAGAGTACACAAACTATGGGATTCATGGCTGATAAATTTCCAGTCCTGCTCAGGCACAGAGTCTGAGCTTTGTTTTCAGTATTATGTAAAAATAAAACAGGCTTTGAAATGCTTCATAAAGTAATTATTTTGAAAGGGTAAGCTCGCATGTCTTCTAAAGACACTAATCCCACATTCACATTAAGTAGTGAGATGAGAAAGGGAAATACAAAGACTGTAATTTAATATGAATTAAATAAAGTAATTTATCTAATATATGTTGCAGTTGCACTTGAAGATAAGAACATGCATGGAGAAAGAGTTTGAAAATGAGTAGGAAAATGGTTCAAGTTTTTAAGCCAATATTAGAAGAATGAAAATCACTTTTTTAAAAAACAGAAAACATGATACATGAATAATTATAAATTGAAAAAAAGCCCCTGATTCTAAATCTCAGGATGAATGCACAGAAACTGAATCCCAACAGACCAAAATGAAAAATCTCAATCAGCAGTGTGTTCCTGGATTTTTGTAATACATACACTGAGAGAATATAAAACAGCAGGGCAATTTCACAACTCTTTTCAGTCAAAACAATGGAAAATATTTCGAGTGCTCCTAAGCAGCTGTTGCTCAGCTACTGCAAAACACCTGAGACACATTACAAAAAGGACTAGACATTCTCTTTTAAAACGTGGAAAAGATTAATGATTAAGATGGTGGAGTGCATTTGATCTCTCTGGCCTCTGTTGAAGTGCCCCTAGCACTGCCTGGGGTTTTGCACGGCAGAAACTGTGGTATGCTGGTAGTTGCCAAGTCCCTGCCTTTGCAGATGGAGTTTGGCGATAACTGTTGAATTGTTTGTACGGTACCTAGCACAATAAGATAGTTGTGGAGGGATGAAACAGTAGGAACAATAACATTATTAATAATAAAATAACCATAATGCACTTATGTTTCAAAAGTAGATCTTAAAGCCAGGAACATAAATACTTACAGTTGGTATCAAATAATAACAGTGGTGGCACAAGTAGTATTACCTCTTCTGGATTCTTCCCAGAACACACTTCTGCCTTGAGGACTGAAAAAAATCCCCAGCAAAGCACACAGTGACAAAATAGCAAATATGTCTTATAACCCATAATAGAAATGGTGATCTCTAATGAGTAGATGTCTTCCTTTGCCTTTGTAAGGGACAATTGCTTAAAGGATTACTCTAATGACAGCTATCAAATTCAGCTCACATAAGGCAGACCCTGTATAGTTTCCAATAAACAGTTAAGTATTGCCTTAGCAATTTCTTACTGGACTGGTGGAATTCTAAGACAATAAGCTTTGCAGCTGGTGATGACTTCAGTAGTGATACTGGATCTACCCATGAAATTCCAAGCAGTTGCCCTGAGTACCGCTATGTCTGCTAGCATTTTAATTACTAATTGCTGCACAGTCTAGAGTCCTTGTCAGTGCCTGTATTAGTCCCATTTCCATGTCTGTTGAAAACAGTTGAATTTTCTATAGAGAAAAGTAGATAATCCTGATCATAACACCAGAAAATCTCATACTTTAGAGACATTTTTTCAAATGTTTTTGTTTCTACATGAGTACTTAGTTGCATTAATATCCAAGATACCTGGATATGTTTCAATAGTCAAAATACTTTGCTTGTATAAATACTGTAGCTTTTTTTTTTTTTTTTTTAATTTTCTATTTTAATTTAGCTGAGACTCTTCAAGATACTCTGGAAAGAACCAAAGCAACATTTCTGCAGGAAAATGGACAGTAGAAGGGAAGTGCTACTAATAATGTCTCAGCATTGACTATACTCTGTAATTCGTGTGTGGATCTCAGCTGCAAATACTATAATCTCTTTCCACTTTGTGGCCCACCAAATCCTCACACATTAATTGCCCCTGCTTTTAGTCCCTTAGGGTAAGAAAAAGCCTCTTCATAAAACTAAACCACCCAAACCTGAAGATTCTCTTACCTTCTCTGTCATTCCAAACCTGGCAGTTTACATCTGTGTATTTAATATATATCTAAAGAAAGCAAGCATAATTCTGCCAACATAAACAGCTGCTAGTACATTGTGATTCATTGTTATGATATGAGTCGCTGTAAAATGTCCCATTTCTTCAGAAATCATCAAATTCTACCATCAAAGACAATATGATCTGCTTTGGTATTTAAATATTCACCCTTTGACTAAGCATTTACAAAACATCTTATCTCTGGCTCTGCTCACTTACCTTTGTAGCAGAGTCCATGCTCTACAAATCACATTTCTCATTATTATGGTCTTCAACACCATTCACAAAACAAATCTGGATATTTCTATAGTGACCCCCATTTTCTTACTGGCATTTTCGCCACTTTGGTTCCACAGGCCTGGAATGGGTGAGTGCCACATGCCAATAGGGTTATCTGGCACACAGGTTTCATAGTGGGCTGTTCTGAAGTCTGTAACCGGTAGAATTTTTTTTTTTTTTTTTTTACAGATGTATTTGTCAGAATGTTTTTTTTCTTAACAAAAGCACTGCTACTGTCTACCAACCCTGACACATGTTCCGAGGTGGGTTGTTATGCCTGATGACTAGATACAGTTTATTCTCTGCTTAATAAATTTAGTACTATGATATCTGTAATACAGATCATCATGTTTGGTCTGCTTTTTCCCCTCTCTTCTATGAGATTTACCGCTGTTCTGACACTACTGATGTTTTGCCATTAACTTTGAGTAAGCAGTAAGTTATATGCAACTTTGAAAGGAACCTGTCTTTAATGCTGTCCATTGGCATCTTGGATTTTCTCACTGGGGGAGACCTGCAGCTTTCTGAGGCCTGTTTCTCAATGACAGAAATGTTCTGAGGCAATACTTTTATTATCAGGCCTGAAAAATATTATATGAGCAAAGAAAGTTTAGACTTCATGCAGGAGTCAAAGACTTAAATTCTTAGATGTTAAAGGCTGTTTGCATTGTTTTCTGTTACTTGGAACATACTAAGTAGCAAATTGGCTCATATGCTAATATGATTGGCTGTACTTTTAGGTCTAGAATAACTAGTGCATTAATAGTGTTGCATAAAGAATTCTTCACAAATTTATATCCTTAATAAATTCTAGTATAACAGCAACATAAAAGATCTTAGAATTCTAGAATGGATTTCAAATCTTTTAAATAAATTGCAAAAAAAAATGGAGACTGTTTTTTGTTTCTAAGTTTTGTTATCTCTGCCAATACTAGCTAAACTAATGCTTACCAAACATGCCTGTTGGTATGCAGAAGAAGAAGCCAGTTTAACTATTCTGCTATTTGAGATGTTGCTTCTGTCATTTTTTTGTGTACTTTAACATTCTGGAAGTTTGCTCTTTGAATGGTCACATGATGGTGTTCAAGCATTACAGAACTGGAACCTGACCAAAATTGCAGTGAACTATTGCTGACAGAAATTATCTACTACCCCATTGCATGGAGACTTAATCACACAGGTTTCTGCATCACTGAATGCAGGTCATGCAAATAGAAACTCTGCTGGTTGAGGCCAGTGAGGACTTCCTGGGTATGACCGTGTTCACAGTGAATCCTGTTTGAGTATTCATGTTGGCAAGGCTTTGGGTAATAGTATGTCACTCCCTTCTGCTGAACACTGGCAAAACCTGACTTTGTGGTCTACTTTAAATGTTGACAGCGTTCATGGCATTTATTTTTAGACCTCTCATGTATCAAGCTCTGAAAATTTCTACCTATTTTTTTGTTGGTTTTCATAAAGCTGTCACTGAGATTTTGTGAGATTGCTTCTTGGAAACTCAGCACCACAGTAATAGTATGACAACAAATCCTTATGTTACTCTGCAATATTTCAGCTGCTCAAGCTAGCAGTCACATGTCTGTGATCCCCTCAAACAGTGTATTCTATGCTGCAAATGAACTGTCTAAAGTTATTTTGATGTCATGGTATCCCTTCACTGCTCACAGTCAGAAAGAGAAGCTTCCAGAATCTCATCTCTTGTTGAGAAAATCAGTTTCTTTGATTATGCAATGTAGTTTATTACAGTCAGAGAGACTTTGGTGAAGTTATTTACAACCCTGGTATTCTAGTAGATAAACTATGAAGTCCTGTGAACTGAAAATTGACCCAATTCCTTTCTCTTTCACCATGATTCATCCTTCCCAAATGAAAACAGGTATGGAAACCATTGTTTTTGACAAGTAATTTGAGAAAAAAAATGTTCATTTATTTTGCTTGTATTTCTGGGTGTTGATTGTCTGTCATCAAAACTTATCGGCAAATTAGAAGGGAAGAGAAAAAAAGTGGTATTCTAGGCTCTTTGTAAGTTGTTACACCACTGCAAATGTGTGTATCTTTTTCACCCTTAATGTGGATAATGTTGGAGACACAACATTTATAGCATTTGTGAAGATGGCACCCACCACACCCAAATATTCCTCACTTCATAGTGGTGGCATCAGTGATTTTCAAAGTCATTTCAAAGGCTGCCAATGACAAAAGTGCCAACTGAGATTCTCAAGAGGGATATAAAAATATTTTCTGAAAAAGTTGGAGAAAAGCAGTCAAGAAATCAGGCCTTAAGATGTTCCCTCTTGCACTAGGGAATATGGTTATATTTGGTCGTGAAGTTGTTTGTTCATTATGGGGGATGAAGGAAATGTTGACAGGTTCTCGTGGTGTAGGGAAACTGAATTATGGTTAGTGCCATCAAAACCAGAGGATTCTAAGAGCAAGGATGGAAAGATTTTCTTATAAATTGAGCAATCATTTTAAGAGGCAGTAAAGAGTGAGACAGTGTGGTGCCATTTGATGCCTCTAGAGGTTGCATTTAAATCTTTTATTTCAGTTTTAATTGCATTATTTCATGCATAATTTGCCTCTGAGAGGCTAGGACATCTCTAGAATGAATACTAAAATTTAGATTGTTTTGTGAAAGGAAGGAAAAAATATTCCTATAGTCAGTTATTTATTTCTTAATTTAGTGCTTCACATAATACATCACTGTCCCTCTGCATCTGCAGTATATTATAAAGTAAAAGCTTTTTTTTTTTTAGAAAATGCCCTTAGTAGATGGTCCCATGTCATAAGAGATCTCCTTAAATAACAAAGATGTTGTCATCTGTCAGGTGCTTTGACTACTCACAACATTATTGATTGAGATAAAAGTGTAAGATAGTTACCAGAAAGTGGAAAACAGAGGATGGGGGGAAAAAAGTGAGAATTAAAGTTATTGAAGTGAATCATTAGGCCTTTGCAATAAAGTATCAGTCTGGGGAACTGTGACCTACTCAAGGTTAGTCCCAGTGTCAGCTATGAAAATAGCAGAACAGATTAATGGCACCAGGTGCTGTGCTGTAGTCTGGATTAGGTCTGAGGAGTAATATTTTCAAATGCCTTTTTAAAATTAATGAATTTAGGTATATGTTGACTTGCTATTCTGCTCTGCTAAAATTTTAACAGAAATTGGGCCAAATTTTCAATATTTTTTTTACTCTTCTTTGTCCTAGCACACAGAAGAAAACCCCTGCCTGTCACTCCTACTCTTTGCCTGCATGGGAGTTGAGCCTGAAGGCTGAGGTTCCGCAGAGCCATGCACAATCCACTGCTCCAGACTCCTAGCTCTGTAGTGATCACAGAATTTTAAAATTTTTATGAAAACAAAATCTAAGTCAATTCATATGATTTTCTGTTCTTGTATTTTGCATTTGGATCTGTTCTGCTTTTTCAGAGGAATATCTCCAAGATGAAAATTCTTTCTTAGGGTCTATCAAGCTCTTTATAAGACCTGAGGACATCCAGGAAATATATCATCTAATTCAAGAATCCCCAAGTGAGTAATCTGAATAATTTTTAGGTTAGTATGACTCCTGAGGCAATTTTGGAGGAGTTAGCATTGGTTATATAAGGTCATTTAATGTGAGTGACATTTAAGAGTCTAATTACGTACTCTCTGCTCTCAGTGGAAAAAGGTAAGAACCTCTATAGAATAATTTAGCCCATCCTAAACTACATACATTTAAAAGAATGAGTCAGCATCTGGAGGGGCTGTTTCCAGGTAAGAATTACACTGAATTCCAGGTGGGAGTTGTATGCTTAGCTAACTAATCAAGATATTAAAGTTTTCAACTGTATCTAGGCACCTTAATAGCATAAATAAAAACAAAATCTTCAGAAGAAGTTAGGATCCAAGTCTGAATTTCCACTCTTGAACCTACTGTGTACCTTGGTTTGCCTAAAGGCTTTTTAAGCTCTGTCTTTTACTTTGCAAATCTTACAGTTTATTTTTAGAAGTGAGCTGGACACTTTGCCCTAAATTTTTTAACACTTTTGAGTATCTTTCTACTGAAGGCGTGACAGAGCAGCATCTTCAAAATCTCCAGCTGGGTTTGGGTAGCTTCACTGAAATCCAGTGTATGATATTTCTGCTTAGCTAGTTCTAGATCTTCAGCTAGTGGTGAGTACAGGCAGAGCGCAGGACCAGTTCCTTTGGGCCACAGAATCACAGTATCATTACAGTTGAAAAAGACCTCCAAGATCATTGAGTCCCACCTTTGACTGATCACCACCTGGTAAATTAAACATGGTCTAAGTTCCACATGCAGTCTTCTCTTAAGGAATGGTGACTCCACCACTTCCCTGGGCAGTTCTTTCCAAGGTTTGACAACTCTTTCAGTGACGAAGTTCTTCCTATTGTCCAACTTAAACCTCCCCTGGTATAGCTTGAGACTTTGTCCTCTTGACCTATCACTAGTTGCCTGGGAGAAGAGACCGACACCCATGTTGGCACAACCTCCTTTCAGGTATTCATAGAGAGTGATAAGGTCTCTCCTGTTTCCCTTTTTCTTCAGACTAAACAACCCCAGCTTTCTCAGCCACTCCATATGACTTACTTTCTAGACCCCAGGGTCTGGGAACTCCCCAGGTCACTCTGGCTCATTGAGTCACAGATGTCACAGATGTCAGTAGCTTATATGCAGACTGAAATAAACTTGTTGTTGTTGATTTTGTTTTGTTTTGGTTTTGTTTTGGCGTTTTTGTTTGTTTTTGTGTGGGGTTTTTTTTGGTAGGTTTTTGTGTATTTTTTTGGTGTGTGTTTTGTTTGGTTTTGGCGGGTTTTTTATTTGGTTGGTTGGTTGTTTTTTAATTACAAATTAGAAGTTATGTCTAGCTTGGAAGTTCTTCATGATAAAATCTGTGATTACTATAAAGCGTTCAGTACTGATGTACAGTTTACCTGAGAAATACTTGCTGGCTCAGAAGGGGCAGCGAAAAAAGGGTTCCAAGAAAATGGGATAGTTACATCAATTCCTAAGAGAGCTGCCTTTCTGGAAAGCAGCTCTGAGCTGCTCAGGTGCTGCCTCCGAGCCGCAGCACACGGTAGGTGTCAGGCTCACACCACTGTGGAGCAGAAGAGTATGCCCTGTCCTCTGCTGAGACACAACGTCGCCCCGCCTGCCAGGCATGGCCAGCAGCACGCTGGTACTCGGTGGTACCACAGGGATAGACTTAGTCTACCTGGAGGTAAGGTAGTCTCTGGAGAGACAGACTGCTGAGGTGATTTGTTGCTTACTCTATAGTCTTCTTTCCAAGTTCATTCATTCCTCCCTTGACTGGTTCATGTGTTATGCTGTCAGACTTGCTCCGGCTTCATAATTCGGCAACAGTTCCCTGGCACTTCTTTTTAATTAAAAAAATCATTCTTACAGGGCATGTCCAATACACAAAAAGATGAGGGAAAATGTGCAGACTTGTGCCCTGATTTTAGGTTTTTTCCCAAATAGAGTAAATTAGTAGAACACATACCTCTCATCTCATTTTCTATTTGCAGTCAACCCTCTTTCCTTGAAATTCCTTATTCTGAGTCCTAGACCATCAACCTCCCTCATTCTCTTCACCTTCTTACACCTTCTCAAACAGAAATAGTGGAGGTTTGGGAAGATCAGAATGCTGCTGACTCTGTCTAGCTCTAGCCAAAAAAGACCTCAGTGAATCTATTTGCATTGGTACAGTTAAATCTATACTATGTGTTTGCTAGTTCCTGAGTGTAGAATGAATTAGGCTGGACCCAGCAATATAATTGCTTGAGAAAATCTAGTTTAAAATTAGCCAGCAGACAACACTGCAGATATTAAGAAAGAAATTATATGTGGAATGGAGCTAAATGTTGAAAACTAGGATGCCTTAAAGCTTTTACTCCAGAGCTCTATATGAATGTCCTATACCAGGCAAATGTAGAAATGCATTTATTTTGGTGAATATTTAGTATTATGCTTATCTGTAAGTTAGACAGCCATATTGGAAGATACCCTGCATATACATATTTTGTTTATGAAATAGCAAGGCCTTTCAGAGTTTATTTCAATTTTTCATGTTACTTTCAGAACTAATACAGTGAAACAGAGTTTCACTAATACAGTGAAACAGAGTCTATACTTGACCAGGCTTAAATAAGATTTTAATTTTTTACAATGCTGCATTTTAAATTAACTTCGACTTCCCCTTGTCTTTGTGTTCATTTGGTGAAGCTCACACTGTCATGACGGTGGTTGACAATAACAGATAAAGTGCTGTAGATAAGAATGAGGTTGATACATTTTACATGAAAGCCCTAAAGCAACTGGGTTTTTAAATCAACCTGTCTAGCTGGGATTGCTTTCATTTTGCTTTTTAGCACCTCATTAGGCTTACTGAAATTTTCCTGCAGTACTAAATTGCTGCCCCAGTCACAGTTCATTTTCCTCCTCTGATGCCCAGTTACTCCAGTGTCTACTGAAAATTATAATATTTTAATTTCATAATAATTTAATTAAAATATTTCATCCTAGAATATAAATCAGCAACACAGAGCAGCATCCTGCTGCATCCTTCTTTTACAGCTCTGTGACATCCTGGGAAACAGTGCAGCCGTCTTCCAGTTTCTAGGGGAAACTAGAAGAGTTTGTGCCATCAGAGAGCACAACCGGCCTAAAGATGCTACACTCTTTATCCCTTCCTTGCTTTTAAATATTACTGAATGCCCTACAACACATTTAGGTTTCTAATGTCCCAGAGCAGTAGCAGCACCTCTGCAATGTGCCCAGAAATCCTGGATGAACATCCAGGTTCCTCTGACTATGGCACAGGACATCTCTTCTGTACTAGGCTCACTTCAGGCTTAGAAATGTGGTGTTTCTTTTGGGCACAGCCCCTCAGTGTGCCTATTACTACCTGTGTTCTCCAGCTCCAGGCACCAAGGCAGAAGGAGTTTCGGCAACCCAGTACCTAGGTTTTGCAAATTTACTACACGTTTAGATGGAGAAAGATGTGAAGTCAATTTACAACTGATAAATACCTTACAAAAGTGGAAGTCCTTGTGTTGAGATTTAAGCACAATAACATTTGCAGAATGAGGACAGGTATCACATCTTTTTCTTCCTGAAGGAGGAATATAGTTATCCCTCTTTGGAACACTTTTCCTTGACATTAAAAGTTGTTTTTGTTGACTCTTACTCCTTGGGAAAATGAACTATTTAAAAACTGGAATTTACCAACCTAGGGCCAGGGGTTACACCCTCTCGTTTCTGATGATGAGGTAGAATGTGCAGTCATAACACAAAATGAACAGCTTACATTTGTGAGGCCTCTGAAATAATACTCAAATGAGAGCTTTTTTTTTTTTTTTTTTTTTTAAAAAAATGACAAACCTTTTACTAGAAGCTCAATGACAAAATATTTCAATAAATATTCTTGAAGAGCTTCCATACTTGGATGGACAAGATCCTAAAAAATCTGACTGCACTTTGAAGTTACCCCAGTCTCAGGCTGGATGTGAACTATCACCTTCCTTTCAGCTACTGCCAAAGATCCCAAGAAAGGATCTGCATAGTATGACAAGTATTTTTGTCAGGAATGAGCAAAGTCTTTGAAATCTCATCTATTCTATTTCGTGTTGGAATCCAATCAACTTTTTTCCCCACCAAGTGTGGCTGGGATGTAGAAGCCATCAAGAATGAACTGATTTACTGTCAGCAATCCATTAGAGAAGAAAATATCTGTTACTGGGTGCTCCCAATAATCATTATGCAGTCCGATAAGATATAACAAAATTGTGGCACTCAGGAATGGAATGCCTTTCCATGGGGCATGCATGTCAGATCTACTCAGTGCAGTTAGGAGACCAAGGTTAACTAGGGAAAAATGGTTCTTTGTGGGAGGTTGCAACTATGGAGAAATGGGTAGGAACACAATTTCTAAATCTAAGTCTTCTTACATACACTTTATACATACATATGTCTTTATACATTCTTGCCTGATGTGTACTTATTTATTAAGTATACCTATTGGTACTTGTCAAAAGTAGGTGAGATATTCATAAAAGAATATTAGTGTATCAGAGTTTCAGTGCTTTTGTCCAACATATTTATAAGGTTATCTTTTTATAATGTGAGTAGGTGTTCTTTGACATTGTCAGTAACTTAAGCTATCATCGGAATAACTCTGCTGGTTCAGTAGGGGTAAGAAATAAAGTTCTTTATCCAGAGTCCATTTCTGTACAGGATGTCAATACACAGAAAATATAACTTTTCCATCCATGAATACCACTGAAAAGAAAACAATTCTTCTAATAAATAGGTAGCTTTATTTTAGAAACAAACCTTCTATTTGATAAAATTCATAGTATATATTTTTTCGTAGTCCAGACTGGATTTTTCAGGGGGAATGTGCATTCTCCTTTAACACAGCTTATTTTCTGCTTTTATTAAATTCAGGTTATGCTCAATAATTTTCACTGGAGACAGGAATTTTGATTATTTTTGTCCTCTTTTCCCTTCTTTCTTTTTAATCTAGGTGGCCATGATGGAAACAAATCCATAAGAATAGTTGATGAATAGAACTGTTCAGTAACTGACCAGAGCAGTGCTCAAAATTCAGCGTACCAAATCAGCACACTGTGGTGATGATTAGCACGCTATAAAAATGTTGACTGATGAGCACTGTAGCAGTTATTAATATCATAAATAATAAGCCCCATGGGGACCATGAGGACACCAGCATGGTATGTAACGAGAGTCTTTATTCCAGGGGTTCACAGCTTAAATAGCAGTTTCAAACGCTGCCACGTCACACAGGTAGCTTCCTAAGCCAATCCCATACAAGCATTCAACAGAGTACCTAGAACTACAATTCCCAAGATGCTCTGCTGCACCCAGTATAACCACACCCCCCAGAGCACCTTCTATTCTTAGACTCCAACACAACATGACATTTCCTCAAACCAGAGTAACTGAAATATGAAACTGAAGAGTGAACTTGACATGTGGGGGAAGGTGCTTGCTGGAAAGAAAGGAAAAGAAAGAAGTAACAAGGAGTATTGTGATTAGGCTCATGAGAACTATAGTGCATGATACATTTGTTATTTTTGGGTATTCAAAACTGAAGTTAATTGGATGCAATCTGAACCTTAGCAGCTGTTAAAACCTCCAGTTGCATACCTCAGAGAAGAAGATCGCTATATGAAATACTGATGTTTCTAGTCTTCTCTAGTACAAATAACGATTTAAGTCCTCCAAATAGCTAAATTAACAAAAGACATGATTTCATAATTGATTTTTCAAAGGATTTTGGAGTCACAGAGTACCAAGCAGTTCAGCTATGCGTTAGCCTTGAACTGCACATTAGCAGCCCTGAGAGTGCAAGTCCAGCAGCTGTTTCTCCCTTTTGGAAGATAAACCTTGTGCCACTACCAAATCTTACACCTTGCCACCATTTCACTTTACCTGCTATGTTTTCATGGCCTCCAAAATCACCTCAAAAACCAATTACAGCTCCTGAAAAAAAAGTATGGTGAATTGCATTATGTAGTTATTTTCAGGTTAAATAACATTATTATCAAGTGGACAGAATTACAGGTTCACTATGACTCTGATATTGGCAATAATGCAAAGACCAAGGAGAAATCTCTTTAGTGAGGTACATACAAAACTCTCAGGAGCCAGATCTTTCCAGTGCTACCAAACTGGCAATCTCATTCATGCCTGTAAGCTTGTTGCTGCGTGTTGAATTGACACTAAATTAAATAATATCCCACATCCAATGAGTTGTAGGCCTCTGTGACAAGGTGTAGCAGAGGTAGTAATTCACAGCATAAGTTATTGCTTGAATGTTTAATGTAGCCTTTCCAACACTCTTGTCCTTTCTCTGCCTTTTGGCACATAATCCTAGCCTAAAAAGTAAACTGTTTTGATTAAAGAACATGTGTATTTCCTTTCATGTTGTTTTGCCAAAGAAGAGGTGCATGAGGGTAAACAAAAATACTTACGCAAAAGCTGTTGCAAAGTGAAAGATCTGTATTCTGTAGCTTTCAACAGACAAGCTTTCAACCGAGAGCTCCTTCAAATACATCAGTAGCAAAAAGAATAGTGTGGAAAATGCGGCCCCACTACTGAAAGGAACAGGAACACCTGCAACAGAGGTTCCAGAGAAGGTAGAGTTACTGAACATCTCTTTTACTTCAGTCTTCACTGATGTGGCTCAGGAATCCTTGACCCAGGAGACCAGGGAGAAGATCTAGAGAAAGGTAATCCCCCTCTAAGGGTTGGTATTGGATCCAGTATTGCTTAACTTCATGACTTGGATGAAGAAATAAAGTCCATACTCTAACAATTTCACTGAAAATAAAACACTGAGAGGAGTGACTGACATTCCAGAGTGGTGTGCAGCCCTTCAGAAGGACCTTGAGAGGTTGGAAAAAAGGGCAGAGTGGAAACATTCTGAAATTCTACAAAGGCAAGTGCAGGATCCTGCACCTGGGGAAGAATAACCCCAGACACCAGTACAGGCTGGGGGCTGACCTGCTGGAAAGCAGCTCTGTGGAGAAGGACCTGGGGGTTCTGGTGAACAGCAGGCTGTCCAAGACCCAACAGTGTGTCCTGGTGGCCAAAACGGCCAATGGTATCCAAGAATGCATTAGGAAGAAGACTGACACCAAGTCTAGGGAGATGATCCTGCCCCTTTACTCAGCCCTGGCAAGGACTCACCTGGAGTGTCTGGTTTTGGGCTCCTCAGGATGAGAGAGACATGGAGTTCTGGGAGCAGGTCCATCAGAGGGCTATGAGTGTAATTAGGGAACTGGAGCATCTCACTTAAGAGGAAAAGCTAAGGGAGCTGGGTCTGTTCTGCCTCAAAAAGAGATGACCGAGAGGGGATCTCATCAGTGTATGTAAGTATCTGAAGAAGAGGTGACAAGAGGATAGATCCAGGCTCCTCTTGGTGTTGGCAGACCAATAGGACAAGAAGCAATGGGCAGAAACTGAGGCACAGGATGTTCCACCTGAACGCAAGGAACAACTTTACTGTGCAGGTGACTCAGCACTGGAACAGAGTGAACAGGTTGCCCAGAGATGTTGTGGAGTCTCCCTCACTGGAGATATTCAAGAATGTTCTGGACACAATCCTAAGTAACATGCTCTAGGGTAACATACTTGAGCAGGAAGGTTGGGTCAGGTGACCTGCACTGCTCCTGTCCTACCTTACCATTCTGTGATTCTGTGAAGTCCTAGTGAGCTCTGCTTATGACAGGAAAGGTTCAGACTGGACATTATAGAACCTTTCTAACTATATAAATAGTGACACACTTGAGCCCACGAAGTTTTCATCCTTAGAGGCTGTTAAAAATAAATTAGCTAAAGGTCTTTCAAAACTAATGTGGTTATAATTAATTTTACTGAGGAGGATATAGGTGACTAGATGACTTGCAAGGCCTTTTCTTCCTTATGACTCCCTATGAAGGTACTTTTTAAAACCAAAAAAATACTAAACATATCTTATTGTTCCATTCTATCTTAGCAAGGAAAGCAATAATTTTGTTATAAATACTTTATCCAATATTAAATCATATGTAAGACCTACAGGGAATGAAGCTGATTTCTGTGCTGGAGCTTATGAGACAACTGAAAGATAATTGCAAAAATAAATTAAATCCAAGTTATTGGTGCCAGAGGAATAAGATCGTTATAAATGAATTACCAAACAAGCATCACAACCCTTACATGTGACACTGCTTCCAAATTCAGGAGGGGTGTAAAATATTCTTTGTGGTCTGGGCTCAAACCCCTTGGGGTATAGCCATAAAGAAAAAGGCTATGGTTAGCTGCAATGTTTGAGCTCCTGCAGATCCGGGCAGGCAGTTTACTGTTTCATCAACCTGTCCCACCTGTCCATTTGTGTCAAGGTACCACTTCTCTTGCTGTTCAGTAGTTTTTCAGATTGCTATCTACCCTGTAATGTCTAATTGTTTATACAAGGTGAAACTATACCATCTAATATTCCTAAAAGATTGGATGAGGGTGGCCCATATATGATGTTTTTCTGTGTCAAAGGAGAGAACTCAATTTTTTAACTTCCAAAGTTTGAGATCAGTACTTAAGTCACAACTTTCAGACTATGTAGTTGCATTCTGGACACACAGCTGCAGCTGTTAAACTGAACAGGCAGATGTACACATGAAAGTCAAACATTACAAAACCAAATATGTCTCTTTTAAAACTCTAATCCAGTAGGAATTGGCTTCCAGGCCTTTGCTAGGTAAAATTTCTCTTGCTATACTCTGATTTATGTTTAAATAGTCAACAGAAAGCATCTGAAATTATGATACAGAGAATGCAACATTAAAAGTGTTTTACAAAACCTTTACCATTTGGAGAGAAAAAGTCTTTTCTGAGCCAAGATGGTTCTCAAAAAGAAACAAATTATAGTCTGCACTTGACTTGCTTTCTGTGAAGTATCATCCAGGCACACACAGTTAGATATAATAATCTACAATGTAACATACTGTTTTGTTTAGCAGAAAATAAAATGTGACCTCTTCACTTTAATGAAGAGACACCTGGAAAATTTCCCATAAATACATCTTTTCTCCTAGACAAAAGTGAGGAGAATATAGTACCTAGCTAATCAAGAACCCTAAGCAATAACTCAAAGCTCCTGGCTTTTAAATCATTACTACTGCTCTTCTAGTGACATTACAAGACAGTGCTGCCAATATTACTCCTTAACCGATAATAAAAATCTGTTAGCTGTGGAAAATTTTGGACATAGTGGATGTAACCAACATCTCCTAAGGCAGGTGCTATCTAATTTGTGGAAATTACTCTCGACGAGAGGTTAGGAGATGCTGCTGCTTTGAACAGCCTCAAGAAAGTTACTCCACGGAAAACTGTTAGGTTCATCAAGAAGAAATTAAAAAATTCCAGATGTTTCAAAAATGGTGGAGCAGATGGACAATAACATTATTCACAGTTCTCAAACAGGGAAACTCTAAACAAGGTAACCATGCAAAGTACTCAAATTTTTCAGTCAACTTCAGCTCAACTTTAAGAGAATTATTTTCAGAAAGTATCTGTCAGTTGGAATGACAGATAAATAATCAGGAATATATTGTTTCAGATCACTATTACGATGTGAGGACTTTAGTTTTCTGATACTTTGTCATCACAACATTGGATTTTGTGCTATTATTTTAATCCACATTTCTACATAATAGGTAATAATGTTTCGTGGGTATTGAAAAGTACCAGACATTTTCCCAGTAGTTTGAACCAGCATTTGAGGTAACCATTAGAAAGTGCAGATGCTTGTCCTAATGAATGTATGCAAAACTGTATCAACCCTTTCCATCCTCACCTTCTTAAATTAGTTAGAGAGATACTCTATTCCTTGTTTCCCTATGAAATCTTGCAGTAGTAAGACTTCTGTCCCCAGACAGATCTTTGAGTTCAAACTGCTTTTGAAAGGAAATTCACTTATAAAATTTAGATAAAAGTAAACTCAACCTATTCTATAGTTAAAACCCCAACAAAAATGATTTTCCATGTTAGAAAACATTAAAATTATCAGAAGCTCTAATGTTGTGGTGAACTTCTTACTCCTGTAATTGGATGACCCAAACCCTAGAGCCAAATATCTTGACTGAGTTTCATCATGGTTCAAATCTGGATAAGAATCTTGTTTTGAGATTTATAGCTTGATCTTCTCTCATAAAAATAAAAAATACATATGGGGAAAAAAGCAAACCACAAAATAAAGCAAAAATCTGAATTGTTCGGAATTCTCTGCAGTGTGTTCTGGTAAGAAAAGTCTGGATGCTTGGACCAATTTCTGACTCTACACAAGTCAATTTTTTGCCCACTTCATGCTTGCTAAAATCCCAATGGAGCATGAAAAATTGGATCCACTGTTCGGCAGGTAATCATCTCATTGCAGATCATCCATTGGTATTTCAAAAGCAGAAATTCACCCATCTCTTCTATCTTCTGTAACATACAAGAATATTATGAAAGAGAAAACTAGTGCCAAAAAGGTGGGAGATGCCAGAATTTTTATGAGAAATATATAAAGTGTCAGTTCCTAATAAAATAAGCCTGTGGACTTTAACAGCGAATAACTTATCCATAGGTGCATCATTACGAAAAATATATACTATAGATGAGTTGTAGAATCTATTAATGCAGTCTAGTGTTTGCAATACATTCTGAGAATTATATGGTTTAACAAACTGTCCGATTTTAGTCTAATACAATTACTATTCTATTAGTGCTGGGATACTTCTACCTCACAAAAAGATGGAAAGAAATTGAGACAGGAATTCACTAGATTGCACCTGCAAAGTGCCTGTGCAGGCCAGTTACATGTCATTCAGAATTAAGAATCTGCTCAGGGGCAACCAGGCAGGAGAAAGAATTTCAGGTGGTCCGAATTCCCAAAGAAGGTGGATCAGAAGTGGAGGGATAGGATGGAGGAGAGATTGGATATACGTGATGGGGACTTCCAGACTGGAGCCATGAAGCAAGGGAAATAGAAACGAGGTTCTGCTTCCAGCCAAACACTGGCACTCCTCCTGACTGTTACTGATTTACTTCCAGGTCCCCATGTGCTCTGCCTTTAGCAGTGGCACAAGTTAAAACATCTCCCCACAGTCCTGCAGGCTGCTTGTTTCCACATTCTCCCCTCAGCTGACCAGAGCTGTGCTGCTAGGGCTCAGTTCCCTGTTTTCTCACCTGCCTCCTTTGTAACCTTGGGAAAGTCACAAAGAAAAGTAATCCTGATCCTCAGATTTAGAGGCTAATTCTCACTCTGTTTCTTTACATGTCCTAAATTCTGTCAGCCTTGTCAGTACAGACCAGCTTGGTCTCATGCCAAAGCCAGGAACACTGGGTGCCTTGTAACAAGCCTTACACATGCCAAGGGGGTGGGTGCAGGATGAATGGGAAATGCTGATGTCAGGGGTGTTTTATGTCTAACTCAAAGGCTTCGGCACTCAGCTCTGGGATGGTCACAAGCTAAAACTCTAACCCACACATTATACATTCTACAGTTTCTCAGAATACCACTTTGTGTAACATCCCTTTTGTACTTCAAAAGGGACAGAAGAAAATAATTGTCATTAAAGAATATGTCCTTAGCGTTCTCATTAGTGAGACAGATTCTCAAAACAAGGTAACTAAATTCAATTACATTTCAATGGTGGCTGTTTGTTTAGAGAAGTTAATGTTGATGCTAATGAAGTCTTAACATATAAGGGAGACTGAGTTGGCTGTTAGACTGAGTTAGAAAGAAGACTTCCGGGAAAGCAGAAAGCAAGCACTATAACTGTTTATATTTCTTTTAATAGTAAAAATATTGACAGGGTTGATTCTTCTTCCAGATATTCTGGAGGTTATCCAGGATACATCACTTCCAACTACAGCTTATCAGCTCCCTCCCACTCACAGCTAAATTTGGGTTGATCCTGTGGTCAAATTTTAACAATATTACTTTTTTTTTTTTTTTTTTGTATTCATAAAAGCCTTTTATCTGGGATATATATGGTACTGCACAGTCCTTGAATATTTTAACATGCTGATGTTAAAGATGTTGCTTGGTCTCAAGGTTACCCTTAGCCAAACTGTATTTGGAGACTGCTCCATAGAACTGCCTTCTTGTGTTGTTGCTTTTTTAGTCTTACATAGACTTTAACTTGATACTGAACAAGAGTACTGTAAAGTTTTGCACTCAGATATACCATAGTGCATTTTAGTTACTTTCTTTGATGATTCATTTACTTTACAATGCATATTTAGTGATTTGATGCAAAGGAACAGCTCTTTTCCTTACTCCCAGAAAAACTGTTACTTGCAAATACAACATATGGAAGTAATTTATACTAGCTGGCACGGCTACTAAGAAGAAACTGTGAGGGTGTTTTTTACACCATAACCACTCTGCACTAAACAGTTTTAACAGGCACTTGTAATGATTACCCCACATTTAGGGCTGATGAATACAGTTTAGCAATAGCTTATTACATTTTGTGGGTGTTTCACTAAGTCTGCTGGTTTTATATACTTCTTGTGAGGGAAGGACTTTCCTGGCCTTAAATTAGTTCATTATAAGATATTGTAGTGCTGTGAAATTCAGCACAAGATCAAGAACCTCCTGTGGACAAACACTAGGAAAGTCAGAGTGTCCTGTGCAATTGTAGCTACCAGCCTGTCTGTAACTGGGACCAAAACACAGACATCAGCTGTTCTGTCTTCCGTCCTCAAGACGAATTGGTAGTAATTGAATTTTGCTATGGGGTTTCACAAGTTCCCACTTACATATGCCTAAGACATACCAAGCATAACCTAACACAGTCTTTGAATAAGCTACAGCCAGGGGAGGTACCAAAGGCTTCCTTCTTTACACAGCTACTGTTTTTATACAACAGTAATCTCCATTACGTGCATCTGCATCTTTTTAGGGTTTCATTTATATGTGAATTTAGAGGTACATTCTCTTCTGCATGGAAACATCTAGCAACAAACTGTTAAACTTACTAGTATTTTTCCCATTTTATTCTACCTGTGTTTCACTTATTCTGCTGACTGAGACGTCTGTCACTAGCCATGAAATAATAGAGCAGGAATATTTAGACTTTTCAAGAAGACAGCAAACTTCTGATTTTTTTTTTTAATTAGTATGGACAATGAACTGATTTTGTTTAGGCCTATCTAAATTCCATAAGGAAGCTTGAAGCAGTGTTTTTCTCATGTAATCACTGTGCCTTTAAAAACACTCTACCTGAGCAAATGCCAAATGACAGCGATCCCTATTATCTTCTGGATCTCCCTGCTTCACAGTTCTCCTTAGTTACTGACTCTAGATTTGCCTAGAATAGCCCAGACCTGCCCCAACATTATTGGAATGAGAAAGTACAAAAAAGCCCGAAGAGCAGAATTTCCTGTCAAGATACAAGAGATTTCATGTTTCAGTTGCAAGAATCAATGACAGCGGTTCTCAATAAAGCTATTATTCATGTAGTGTGATGATATTCATAAGGCCTAAGACTTTCACAGTTTCATGGAATATTATGCCTTGTGTCCTGAATCCTGAAGATACGTGCCTGGCTTGCCTGTGGCACCTCCTACAGTCCCCAGTCATGCTCAAGGACTGCACAAATACAGGCGGTACTTGCCTTAGGAAATTTATAATGTAATAAAACATATGTTCGTAGTATTGTCCGTAGATACAAATGTAGACATGGATATGTATTAAGCTAAGGTTTGACATTTTATCTTGTTTAGCTTTACTTCTTCTTAAAGGAAGTCTTTTTCTTTTTTCTCATCTTTGCATATTTCATTGAGAGCTGATGCTCTGGGCTTTCCCACATTCTGCCTCTTTCTAACTGGCCTGATCCCAAGCACTCTTGATTTTTATGAAACCACATCCTTCTCAGTCTCTCCATTATGAGAGTGCTCTTGTCACTTCTTCCCTGTTCAACACTGGTTAGCCCGCTGCACTTAGCTCCTGCCCTCACCTGTGGAAAGGCTGCCTCTTCACTATCTGCACTCCCTGCGCTTTGCCCAGAGAATTGTCTCAGCAGCCGAACTGATGAGGTAGTGATGGAAAGGGGGTAGGAACCCCTATGAAGATTCTCCCACAACCCTCTTTGCCAAGAAAAAAAAAGAGCATGGATAAAAGTAAATGATGTAATAGCCTTTTCTGCCACAGAGCAGAAGGTGTAACTAAACCCTAGGGGACATAGAGGTAATGTTGAAAAGATCCTTAGTGGATTTTTAATGCATCTTGATAAAAATTAGTGGCTGAAAGACAAATACTGTACAGTGGAAATGTCAGTGATACAGGGCAATAAAAGTATAAAGAGAGCAGGTGGGGCAGAAGCTTGGACTTGAAGTAAGGAGGCATATGGGCCAAATTAATTTCTGGTGTAGTTGTATATAGAACACCAGCCCACCAGCTACTGAATTGGTGGGCTATTTCAGATCCTAAAAGGTGTGAAGGCAAAGATATATATTAATGGTTATTAGTGATATGTTAGCATACATGACATATTGAGACATATTATGTGACATACGTGACATATTATTAATATTTAGTTTTTGAATTAATTAATAAACCAAAGATATATAATGTAAAGCACAGGAGAAAGTGTTTGTTATTTCTATTGTAGCTGTGCTAGATGTGGTACCAATAGCTTTTACTGTAGATATTATTAATCATTTCTCTATTATGAACACCAATAGCTAATAATCTGCTCACCTGTAATAAATATCTTACCCAGAGCCTAAATGGATTCACATACTATATAACTTTTACAAATTTACACCCAAGTTATATATAGACACTTATATGTATATGTGCATATATGTGTGAGACGCATTTTTTTTTCTTCTAGGGAGCTGATGAAATGTTCATATACTAGTTTTATAGTCTAATTTTTTTTGCAGCAGCAGCAGTTTTAGCAGAAGGAGAAGAAGAGTTAGTGATGGAAAATAAAAAAGAAATGGTCTGTTCAACATTTTATTTGATTACTGGGAAATGATGAGTAAAATTTCTGTAGCTAAATAATTTTGTTACAGATGTTTCTAGTTCATACAGCCATGTTCTATGCAGGGCCGACTGCCCCAGTGCCGTTGACCTCCAGATTGCTGGTCCTCAATGAGTGTAATAAATGACTCCCAAGTTACATGTGATTAGAAGCGATTCCTGCAGTGATACATTCTGAGAATCAAGGAACATACTCAGGATTTCTGCCATTGAACAAAATCCTCTCATAACTGATTATGCCAAACTGATGATAACTAACTATATCAAACCAGTAATAATGCAAAACAATCATTAACTTGTGCTGCAAGTGTACTTAGAAAACCTGTTGTGATCTGGGACCCATGAGATCTGGTTGCCCTCAGGATCTATACATTTGCACAGCAATATATCTGGCAGGTGAGCCATAGCTGAACTGCAGGGATCTATCAGTTACTCGTCTTGGCCCCTGCTGGAAATGACCAGTGTCTCCTTATTAGCTTAAATGGTTCATAGAATGGGCTTGTGCTCAGTTCCTGGATTGTAAATTGCTGGGGCATTCTATTTTGGCACTCATTTGTCAGGACAGAGTAGGAAGAGCTTATACACAGCTAGATCCCTGGCCTGGCTGGAGGCTACAACTGGATCTTCTGAAACAGCCAGCTCAGGGAAAGAAATAAGCAGCAGAATTAACTAATCTCAAACCAGTACAAATAAAAACACTGAAGATACAAAGAACATTGTTACTTTAAAAGTATAATCATATTTTGTTCATTCTAGGTATTAGCAAAACTGAATTTTGTCAGCACAAAGACTTAAGCAGAATTTCTTAAGGAAGGACTATTCTACTGAAAATTCAGGTGTTCTTAGTTCTCTTACTCTGCAATCGTCATACATCAGATTCCTCAAGGGAGAACTATATGGGTACTGAGGAAGTGAGGATGAAGTTTCCCCTGCCCTTGTCTCTCTCCCTACCTCTGAGCCTCATCACAGCTGTATTTGATATGGAAATGCTGTTGCTCCCATGATACCATGCAGGAGAAAATGCGGTCCTGGATAAAGGCTCCACTTGGTTGTAAAGCAAGAATCATGTGGCAACACTGGTCACCGAAAAGGGGGTAGAAGCCCAACCTACACATCCTGAAACAGATTGGTGTGGATGCGTTTCCCGGGTCCCTTGGTTTCTCTCTTTTGTCCTTACCACTGCCTGGAAGGCCACTCTCTAAAGGAGCCAACCTGTCTTCAACAGCCCTGCCACAGCCCGGTAAAATCACGTGCCAGGTTAACCTCCGAATGGCAGCCGCCCACAGGCATAGCCGGCAGGGGCGCGAAGACTGCGAGGAGGCTGGCTGGGCTCGGCTGGGTTCGTCTGGGCTCGGCTGGGTTCGTCTGGGCTCGGCTGGGCTGGCTGGGTTCGCCTGGGCTCGGCTGGGCTCGGCGGCCCGCCAGGTGGCAGCAGGCCCCCGCGGGAGGGGCTGTGCTGAGGGCCGTGCCCGCCGCCGCCGCTCGGCCGCGCTGCTGCTCCGCCTGGGCCCGCACGGGCATGGCGCTCCCTGCGCGGGGGCAGCACGGCCTCGCGGTTCAGCTCGGCTTCGAGGGGCTCCGCCGGCCCGGAGCTGGGGGATGTGGGGGGATGCGGGTTTAAACCGCGCTCAGGAGGAGCGTGCTCATTAGTTTGGTGCAATTAGCGCTGTAACCCGTGCCAGTGCAGCCCGTGGTAAAGACAAAGCTGTATGCAAATCGCCTTCCCCTTCCCCGTCCCCTGCTCCCGGGCTCTGACGCCGTTCCCCAGCCTGTTTTTAATGATACGGTGCGCGGAGTAACTTCAAATTAATTACGAGTTTCTTGACTAAGAGGCAGGGGGAGGCGGTGTCAGCCGGCGGGTCCGGCACTCGGAGCCGTGGCCACCTGCGCGTGGCCGCGGCGGGACAGGGGAACCGCTACCGGCGCGGGCAGGGCTGCGGAGCCCGGCGAAGGTACGGATCGGGGCTCAGGCTCGGGGACGGAGCTCAAGGGGGGATGGAGGGCTGCGGGCTGGGGAGAACCCGGGCGGGGGCGGGCTCTTCCCGCTTCAGGTGGAGGAGTGCTTTTAGTGGTGGAGTGCGTGTGTTCGTGTGTGTGTGTGTGTGTGTGTGTATGTCCGCCTGTGTCTATGGGGAGTTTGTAGATCTCCTGCTTGGGGCTCCGAATTTCCGTCTGCAAGCTTACTTTTTTTGAAGACCTACATGATTTCTTCCCCTAGAAGCTGGCTTGTTGCTTTCTGGCATATACTTATCTAACTCCCACCCCCGAAGATATACTGAGAGGACTTGACTACAAAACGTGCTGTACTGTTGAGAGGACAGTAGGAAGGATGTAAGGGCTAGTGAAATTCTTAAAAATGCAGTAATTAGTTATTGTATTATGTTATATGTATATGTTATATACATATATAATCCAGTCGTAGGAAAAATAATAAGGGGTCTTTTTGACAGGACTTTTATCTGCATATCTCCTTTTCACTCTCTCACACATCTTTCTGTTTGTCTCCTCTATATTCTGCTTTTATTATGAGAAGTTTGTTAATGCGACATGTCAACGTTGCTGACTTCAGACTGCAGCACTTTTTTACAAAACTTGACTGAAAAAATTTCCCCAAACCTCCACTTAATGGCACAACTGGTATGTATAAATAAAATCATCATTTTTTAAAGTGACGTGGATGTGGTTTACTCTGTAGCCTCAGTAATTTAAACAGCACCTATCACTGCAGATAGAGTTGCTATGCATCTTTCTACTAGTGAGTTTGAAAATTCGAACTCGGCTTTGATTTATTTCCTCTCTATCAGTGATTAATGCGCCGTAATTAGCTAATCTCAAAGCCATTATTTACAACCAGGGCAGACAAAGGGAAAAACTGATGATACAGCACTTAACTCTATTTGAAATTATGAAATGGAAAAAAATGTTTAGGTCTCGTCTCGGAACCAGATAGCCAGCCCAATAATAACAACAATAATAATAACAGCAACACCAAGAATAACATCTTAATCCGTTAATTATGGCTGGGTTTTTTTATTCGGCTAAGAATGTACTCGCACCATGTCTGAGTTTAAAAAAAAAAAAAAAAAAAAAGTAAGCATCTGCTCGAAGTCTTCTCTCTCTCCCTCTTTGTTACTGTGTTCAGGAAGGAAACTAAATTTGTGTTGGCCAAATGCGCGGGCGGTGGGCGCGGGCGTGGAGGAGGAGAAAGCCCACGGCTACACGCGCAGTGGGGCGCAACCCACGCGTTCCCACTGGAGGCTCCGTTGGCTCTCGCCATTCCCGCCGCCCCCAGCCCCGCCCGACCTAGGTGCCGGGTAACCCCGAGTGCGGCGGGGTTGGTGGGTGCTGTGAAAGTGGCCGGGGGGCGGCAGGGCCCCCGGGACAGTGGCCGTCCGTGGGCCACCCGTGGCGGCCGAGGTCGCCATGGGCCAGCCAAGGCTACCCGCCAGTGTCCACGGGTTTCCTCAAGGTTTTGCCGGAATAGTATCAGCTCCTTTGAATCCTGAGATTTTTTTTTCCCTCTTTCTCTTGCTTTTTGACTGTGGGAATATGGCTGTCTAATAGTATCTTAATCTCCCTGCCCCCCATCATCCCGGGAAGATAGGCGTTTGATCTGGAAATGAGAGGGAAAGCAAGGAAAAAAAAAAATCTTGAAAACAGCAGGGATGGAAAGAAGAATTTCGATTAGGAAACTTAAATATTAAAAAAAAAAAAAAAATCAAAAGAGAAGAGAAGAAGAACAAAACCCGAGGGGTGCTGGGATAGTGGCAGACCAAAGGTGCATGGTGTGAGCAGGCGCTGATTGTCCAAGAGAAGAGGTGCAAATGTTCTTTGTTCCAGTTACCTTGTCAGGGGCTCACAAAAGTCATTCTTACATTAAAAAAAGAAATTAGTTCTTTGAGGGATTAAAAAAAAAAGAGAAAAGGAAGAAAAAGAAAGAAAAAGAGAACATATCAAAGTCTTCCCACTCTGTTTATCAATCCTGGAGTAAAAAAAAAAAAAAAAATCCTGAAACAACATAATCTGCAACCTTTCCAGTTGCTATTCTCTCTTCCCCTCCCTCCCTCCCAAACAAAAAATGAATTACAGATGATCGCCCCATGCTCGTTGTAACGCGGCGACATGGAACAAACGGGGAGGGACTGGACACGGCAGGGAAGTGAAGAGCTGCAGGGATGGATACCCAGGGCAGCGTGGGACTAGCCCCTTCCGACAGGGCCAAAATCTCCTCGCCCTTCTTCTTCTTCCTCCTCTTCTTGTCTAGTGAAGGATTGATTGAGATATACGAGTAATGCCTAACGCTACTTAGCTCTTGAAAAAAAGAATCCAGGCTCTAAACTCTAAAGAATTTTGTATGGGATTTTGGTTCTGAGAAATGCCTCTGTCCTAAATCCATCCACAAGGGAGGGGGTTGGGTAGGGGGACATCTGTTTAATTTGAAGCAATAAATATGCCGGATCTGTGGCTGTTTGGGGGTTTACATTTTTAAAGATTATTAATCCCACCTTCACCCCCCCCTTTCCAATTCGACTGTAAAGAAATGGATTAGGAATGGTATCAAGAAGGATTATTCATTTATATCAGGCAGATGGAGCTGTACAGTAGGGTTTCAAAGAAACAAAGAAAATGGTTTCTAAATGGTTGTTTGGCATGAATTATTTGGTGGATTTGCAAACAAGCAAGGCGAAGCACTGTACAGCGAGATGTAGAGGAAACCCATCTGGCACCTTCTGCATCCCTGTCTGGGGCTGCAGAGGTTTTCAGACAGGTAGCGGCGGAGTCGCTAAGCAGAGCTGGCCAGAAAGACCGAGCTGCTCTTTCTTCGGCACTGAGAGCCTCCCTCCTGCCCGAGCTGAGGGGCTGCGCGGCCCCGCCGAGTCTTGGGGTTGCCTGGGTATTGCTGTTGCCTGCACCTGCGGGACGGGCCGCAGGCGGAACTCTGCACTGCCAGACCTCTATAGGCTGTGGGGGACACATCCTACAGGGCATGGACCTGGTGGGGTCCTGCCTGCTCTCCCCATCTCCTTACCCAGCGCTCCTCCTCCCCATCAGCCCTTGGCAAAGTTCTGTGCGGAGCGGGGCAAACAATATAGAAATGACAAACTTTCGGAAGTGTTTTCGTCCTGATCCGTCCCCCCTCGCATCTCTGTTTCTCATGGAATTTTTCAAGTCAACCCCGCGCTGAAATCTCCGGCCATTTCAAACAGTTACAAATGTGATTGACATGTATGTTAATGGTTTGTTTTTGTGCAAAGCGGCTCTGCAAATTTCCAACACAAACACATTGTGTAGATCAGATGTTAGGTATAAAAATGGTTTATTGATTGAAATAATAGAAGCATTATTTTGATTTGTCCTGACATGCTGACTGATTTATAGATTCCTACCCCATTGATTTCTTCTTGTCCGGGCAGAGGGAAATGATCAAATCTCATGAAAATGCCCTTTTGTGCTAATTAGGAACCTGAGGTGCACATTTCTTCTTTCTTTCTTTCTTTCTTTCTTTCTTTCTTTCTTTCTTTCTTTCTTTCTTTTCTTTCTTTTCTTTCTTTTCTTTCTTTTCTTTCTTTTCTTTCTTTTCTTTCTTTTCTTTCTTTTCTTTCTTTTCTTTCTTTTCTTTCTTTCTTTTCTTTCTTTTCTTTCTTTTTCTTTCTTTCTTTCTTTTTTTCTTTTTTTTTCTTTCTTTCTTTCTCTCTCTCTCTTTCCCTTTCTCTTTCTTTCTCTCTGATGGGATTTGCCAGATTTATTCTCTGCTCCGCGGGCTTGGTGCGTGTGGATATATATATTTTATCTTTTTTACATCTGTTTTCACTTTGCACTTTTGATAAGCTGTAGCAGACAATAGTGAGAGAAACATCTGAAAACGCAAGGAGACAGAGTTGCATGTGTGTTTCATTTCTGCGGGTTACTCGGAGAAAATAACAAAAGGACAGCTGGAGGGGGGGGGGGGGGGTGTGGAATAAAATACACAGTTACAGAGGGGATTGTGACCTGTAAGAGGGAAAGGCGAGTACAACGAAAAACGACTGCAAAAAGTAAGGAAGAACGGTAGAAGTAAAGCCGGAAAGAGTGTCAAGGAAAACTGATCGACAGGAAGAATAAGAAGTTAAAAGCCAGTTCGGCTGGAGGTTCCTTAGCCTTTTTTAAAAGCAGAGTTAGGGGAAAGACATCTCGGTCCGGATAAACAAACTGGGAAGACGCACCTGCTGAAAATATGTATCTGATCTGTCTACACAGATGTGTGTGTGTTTATCCATCTGTAAATTTATATAGGGAGATATAGAGCATCCCAACACTAATTGCAGTCCTACGTCGAAGAGGTAAGTCTCACAATTGTCTCTTTTATGAACAGAGAATCGAATCCACTGAGTAGCCAAAACCAGTGACATGCCAGGCAGTATTAGTTTTTCTGAACTTTCTGTATGGTTGTTTGATTTTGTTACAGTTTTGGTTTGGGGTTTTTTTGTGGTTTTTTTGGTAGTGTTTTGGGGTTTTTTTGTTTTGGTTTGGTTTGGTTTTGGTTTGTTTTTTTTGTGTTTTTTTTTTTTTTTTTTTTTTTTTTTTTTGGTTTTTGTTTTGTTTCGTTTTGTTTTTTTGGTCGTGGAGGAGACAGGGTTCAGTGGGAGACAACCAGACGGAGAGGGAGGGCAATCCCATTGTCTGTTCGCCAGAAGATCTCGTTTTGCCCTGGAAAAGACGATCAAACGCAGCCAGGGTCCACTCAGGAAAGTAAAAGGGATGGCGGTGGTGTGAGGAGGAGGGGTGGCGGGGGGGGAGGGAATAAGAGTGGGTGCATGTGGATTTAATAGCAGTGAAAGTATTACAGGGGGATCAGATTTAGCGAGCGAGCGAGAGGGAGCTTTTGAACATCTGTCTAATGCAGCCAATAGAAGTGACATTAGTGATATTGGAAAGAGAGAGACACTGCTGCCGATCGGGCAGGGATTACGGGAGCCTTTTCCAATCCGATTAGCCGCTGCCCCTCTCCAGCCAGCGGCGAAGCCCAAACCCAAGCCCGGGTCAGCACCACCCCCGCGCCGGCAGCGGTCCAGCTCCGCGACCCCATCGCCTCTCGGCCCCGGCACTGCCCCGGTCCTCCTGTCGCTGTTCTCCCTCTTCCCATCACGCCCGCTAGCCCCGGCTCAGCCCCTCCGCAAAATGACTCCGATGGGACAAAGCCGCAGCCCGGTGGTGCCGAATAAGCCGCTAGGGTTTAATATTCATGGATACACCGCGATGAAATTCCACCCCACTACCGGGGAAACCATTATTCTCCGGCTAATTGTAATTTACAATTATGCGTTACACCTCGTCACGTAGGAGGTTAGGAAACAAGATTCTTCCATATAATTACTGTCCTTCTTAATCCTATTCCACCGCATATCACCTCGCACCGCAAAGTCCTATTGTTCCCTCCTACCCATTGTACCAGTCATATAAACTAGTATAAAAAAAAAAAAAAAGTCTGCATAATTTTAAACATCACACCCACGCCTCTAAGAGCGAAGCAAAACGCATCAAGGGATTTTAATTCCGGGGGAAGGGGGAGGTTGGCTGCACAGGGCAGGGCTCTTACAGCATCGAGTTCCCCTCTCCAGGCCGGCGGGAGGCTACGGGGGCTTCCGTGTCGGGATGCCCTCTGCTTTTGGATGGCTTGACAGGTATATTCCCCTGTAGTTTGCTTCCTGAGTCGAACATTTTAAAATCTTTCCTTAATTAATGGCAAGGAGGTTACACAGAAACATACATTTATGGGCTCCCTGCACCTAGGTAAACATCTCCTGCCCACACGCACTATGTACCTTACAGTCCTTGCTTAACCGTGCCTGTAGCCTTTAAAGCTAAACGCATCTCTAGCTCTCCAGTACGGGGAAAATGCCTGCAGTTTGTACCTCCAGGCATTACAACATGCTCAGCCCAGCTGAAAGCAACACTGCAGCTGGAGCGTAGCCGTCCGCACAGGAGTGTCACTGCCTGCAGCTCTGCCAGGGACGCTGCCAGGGGCTGCCGTGGGGCTCTCGAGTACTATCAGGTTCAGCCTTGTGCCTGACTCTTCACAAGCTGTTTTACCACACGGTAGGAGCTACCCGAAGCATGACTCAAAGGCTGACTAGAATCCAGCTCATGAATTACAGAAAATTGATGCCCTGCTTAAAATTCACAGCAGTGAATTTGTAACGTTCACATTTCTATGTGACAGTCATCTTACAGGGAGATAACATCTAACAGCTCCTGAGTTTCCCCCTTGTAACTCTGTGGGAATAACATGGCAAAGGCCAAAAAGTCTCTTTGTCATTCATTCACACACATAGTACACACCAGAGTATTGTGCAGTTTCATGATTTGTATCACACCAGTATAATATTTATATCTAAGAGAGGCTACACTGGTGGTATTTAGTTGTTTTTGTTGTTTGATTGTTTGAGATTTTTTTTAATGGACATTAAAATCTTTCTTCTTATAGTCCTGGGTGGGCTAATTTTACTAATCTTTCATCTCTACATATCAAACACCAAAGTGGTTATACATTAAAAAATTCCAAATTTTAATGGTAACAGTCTAGTCTGCATCAGCCTCTTAATTAAATATAGCTGGTGCAAACTACTGATGTTAGAATTAGGAGATATCCCTGTTGAGGAGGGTATATCATGAGGCCTGTATAAAGTCTTCTTGGTTTGCGACCCTTTAATGTCTGAACCTTCATCATTCAAACAAACAGGCAAGCAAGCAGTTCATGCAAATTGCTCATAACAATCCTTCTTTTCCATAGTCTTCAATATTTATTTTCAAATCAAAGTTCATAAACTTATCCTGGGAATCCAAATAGTCTTATAAGAGCAAATTCTACCCTACCATCAAGGCCTATGCTCATTTTGTTCCTGCATTCCTATTTATTGCATAGTTGTGTTTCTTTTAAATGATACACTCTGGAGTTATTATTTTCATATTAACTCTCTGTTTTTCTTAATAAAGCAAATAGTTTGTATCATTCTTTGTTCTGAAACAGAGGGGTTTACACTATGTAAATATATTCAGGGGCTGGCCAGTAGGAGACAGCGACAGTTTGGGGATCATGGTGTCTCTCTGCTATGAGCAATTCAAAACACTAGAGAATTTTAGCACAAATTTGTGCTTCTGGAGAGAGCAAGACAATCAATATCTTGAATCTTTTTTTCCCTATCCCCAAATTTCATGTGAAATATGTTCATAGATTACCATGGAGTGCCCTAAATTGATTTCCTCTATTTTAATGTTTTCTAATTTTTCATTGGAGCTTTTTACCATATATATTTCTAAATTTTAACACATATCTAAAGTAACAAAATAAAAGCGAAATTAAAATTACAACACAATCAGTTTATAGGAATGGAAAGGTAAAAAAATATATATCTCCACTATTTAATACAGTTCTGGATTTTACCCTGCAGTGGGCAGCAAGCATTTTTTTCTAGGATTTTTCATTATTTTTAGTGGGTTTTATTTATATGTTGCAATCTTTGAAAAATTTATCTGAGATACTACATATGGGTGTGGATTCCAAAATGCACACATTCTGATGTGGAATAATACCCATTTTAAAGCTCTTTTCTGTCATCAGTGAAATGCTCAAATTCCTCCTTACATCCATGACACTTCAGAATGGCACATACCTTGTATTGGGAACTCTGGGGCTGAGAATATGAATATGATATTAAATATCAAAATATCAAGAGCAGAAACCACTGCTCTGTAAGAGTAATTTGTTACCAACACATATAGTATCTAGGTGCAATTGTCTGTAGATGGGACCAAGTCAGGCAGCAGGATCCTCTACTTAGAGGAATCTTCTTATCATGAAAGAAGAGCTATTTTTACTCGTGTTAGCTGAACACCAGTATCATACAGCACATGTATTCCAGAGCAGTCATGGACAAGTGGAGTGACTTTTAGAGAATTGTTAATTAGCAGACTGTGTTTTGGATATTATTGCAGCTGTTCCTGCTGATTCTGTGAGAGGCCAAACCATGTTGTGCCACACATTATGGAAACCTGGAACCAGAAATCTGGTCCCTGTTTGGTTTGCTTGCTTCTGACTCTGGTGCTAAGAACACCACTGCACCTGAACTTTAGGTTGAATTAGTTGAAACTTCACAGATTAGATAAAATGTCTGAGGTAACACTCAGGAAAAAAAAAATAGAGAAATGTAAAAGAAAAGACAGAGAGAGAAAAAAAAATGTACTAGAGGAAAAAAGTGCTTGATGAAAAATACTGATGAAAAACAGGGCAGCGGAACTTCACATAACGTTTTTCTTTTACGATGCAGTATTTTGCAGTAGTCCTTTGGAAGAGGTAAATCCCACAGTCTCCTCTTGTCCCTTAAATATTTATGGATTCCCCAGGCTGCCATGGCCAATTACACCAAGGAAGAAAGGGACTGGGAGAACTAAGAAAGTCTCAGCACACAGAGGGAAGAGACATATTCAAGAAAACGTGAACTGGCTCACATTCTTACCTCTGCAAAATCATCTTTGAATCTCACCTGTGTATTGACACATGCACACACGTGCACACCACACACGTCCTTTGAACTGCTTCTCAGCAAATATTGATTGAACAGCCTGTTGTGCCAACATATCATATTAGGAACTTTACTAGAGCAAAGAAGAAGGAGTGAATGACTGAGATGGAAGGGTATTATCGATGTCTACATTTGATTGCCTATAAATGAGCCAGGTAAACCTCAACAGTACTGTCTTTATACTCCACAAAGTGTACCCTGTTTTTGATCACGACTGGAGAGGGTTAGAAAGGGATGGATTCTTAATGGTACTTTTTTACATCCTTCTAAAAATTTGATTTTAAGACTTGGGAAGAACACAAAACACATAGCACTGGTACTGTTTAGCGCTGCTATGGGCAGAGCACCCTCAGACAGCTGATGCACCCTTACTCGTGTTGCTCTGCCAGGGCAACCCCTAACTTGGAAAGTAACTGAGAAAGCTGTCTTCTGTTTTATACTGAAGTAAATCAAATATACCTCAGTAAAAGTCCATGGAGTTCTACCAGTGGAAGTCCCTTTAATAGGAGAAGTGAGAGTCGAGCTCTATCTTACCAGTTATTGAAAAGGGATAATCTGTGATTTGGGCTGTTCAACTGCTGCCCCAACTCTTGAGCCTCGGCCCAGTGGTGTTTAGGAACTAGTGCACCTTGTGCCACATGCAGAGATGAAAAAAGGGCTGATGTGGAGTTTGGTATTCCTGCTCATCCCAGGAAGTGGGTGGGCATTTCTCACATAGCCTGTCATGGTGCAAGTGGAGAACAGCTCAGAGCAGTGCTCTAGGATGCTACGTAATGTTTCTCCATCCTTCAGTAGGCAGATTGTGTGAAACACTGTGAACGCCAAGATTTCTGATATTTACCAAGTGAAAAGATGTATCAGTGCTTTGTGATGGTCAGATTAGCTGAAAACATTATCTTTCTTCTTTAGTCTGAACTCTCTTTACCTGCTTGCTATCACTTGTCACCAGGGACAGATTTTCAGTTCTGTTTCCTGGGAGTGATTATTGTTTGGATGTATCTTTTTGAATATTTGCAGGAGATTGTAACCTGATTGACTAAAAAGATAAATAAATAAAAAAGTGAGAAACTTGCTTTGCCAAACAATAAAACTCTTAATTTTGCAATGTAGTTCTGGAAATAAGTGTGGTTTTGTGTGCATGGGTCTGAATGCAGTTTTCATTTCATCGGTGTGTCTAAATGGGGAAAGGATGACTAGAGGATGTGAGATCATATGTAGTAGTAGGACACAGCGATTCACTTGGAACATCAGGAGCAGTGCTAAAAGGAAGAAGCTGTTTGTAAATAAATTGTGGTTTAGTTGTTCTTGAATTTTAGCAGTAGAATGAGGTGCACCCAAGTGAGATTACTGTAAGTTTCCCACCTCTCCCCTGGCTTGGAATTCACTCATTAGCAAATAGAAACCAAGTCTCCATTGTGGCAGCATTGCAAATAAGTAACTGCTTGGCCATCCATTGCAGAAAATATGTCCTACACTTTCTGTTGATTTTATTCCACAAATTTCAAACCATACGATTGAGGGGAATTATCTGTTTTTAACAGAAGCCCAAGCATTTGGCAAAACAAAAAGTCCCATTTAATCAGGTATATTTTTAATCTCACTACCTTTTTGTTTTCTAAAATTGTTCTCTCTTCAACACTATTGCTATTATTCGACTATAGAAATAGCAGGGCTTTGTTTGTTATTTCCTGCAAATGTTAGTATCCTGAGTGCTTGTGTCTCAGATGTATTCAGGAGTAGACTTTGCCTGTTGTGCTTTCAAAATTCAGGAGATTAGCATTAAGCTTTGGCAATGATTAATGCTGTTACCAAAGATCTTTGGACAAATGTGGAATGTAAAAAAACCCCTAACCTGATGGTAATGACATTTCTGGGCCAAATTCATCTGTCATAAATGGCAGAACAAGTTGCATGCAGGATATGTGTTGATCAGAGACAGATCGATGAGGCATATATATTTACAACAGGGTAGTTTGAGATTGGCTTTGAAAGTGTAAAATGAGGGTAGCTCCTCTGGTGGAACAACTGTGCGTTCCTGTGTGGTGTGTGAGTGTCCGCATATTGGGGAAAGTAAAGCTTTATCCCACACTGACAGTAGGAAAAAGCCTTAATCCGGATTTATTTGTATTTCATTTCAGAGTGATGTAAAATAGTCTTAGGGCCAATCTGTAGTGCAAGAGGGAGTCAGATTGAGGCATAAGTGAGCTGAGAGCCAGAGAACTCAGAAAGCAAGTCAGCCCTGTGAAGTAGTAGCACCATAGGGGGGCAGACCCTTGGCTCCAGCACTGTAGAGGAGCTTGATTGCTTGGTGGAGCCATCACAGGCTGTGAGGAGGGGCTCTAGTGCCACCCACACACCAGTCCTTCCACACCCACCTACTCACTGTCATCCCTTCTTTCTTTTGCCATCAGTGCTTCAGTATTTCAACCCCTTGACCAGTTTCATTTTTTTACATTCAACCTCTAACTATAGCCTTCAGATGCTCGTTTGCTATCTACTCTTCCTGGACTGTTATAACCCTCCTAAACCACTCTGCCACAAGCCTGCCCCAGCTGCCCAGTTTTTCCAATGCTTGCCTGTTCTTACGTGTCCAGTCCTGGTGTGGAGCATGCATAAGACAGTTTCCAGTTTGTGACTCTGACCTGAAGCTTACAAAACAGAAGTGGGGAAGTGTTGGATGTTGTCTCCTGATACCTTAGGATTGGCTGAGACAATGAAACACATATTTCTTTAATTAAAAGCAATTTCTCCATTTGCTGTAGAGCTTTTGAATTGCTGTCCTAGCAGCGATTAAGACAGCCACCATGTGCACCTTTGAACTGTGGACAAACTATAGAACACATTAAGACCAATGGATGCATTAAAACTCTCTAGTTCTGGTGAAATGAAAAGCACAATTCAGTGTCTAATTGTGAAATAGCTGGAGACAATAGAAGTCACATCTGGAGGTATATAGACCTGAGCAAAATACTGTTCAAGAAGACTGAGTGAGCCTGTAAAGGGATGCAAACTGAAGTTACCCCTCCATTCTTCCAGCTGCTTCTTTGCACCTTTGTACCTCTCCTCTGCTCTGTGCTTGATACGTGTTAGCATAATGCACCAGCAACTGGAACAGGGAATAGCATGGCTAAAAGCCACCTAGTGAAAAAAATCACCTAAAATCTACAATAGTTCAGTAGCATAAAGTCACTGAATAGCCAGCACTGTCAAGCCATACATAGCAAGATCCTTGGCACCAGTCTAAAATCCAGGGGAATTAGTAGTCATATGACGTGCTGTGTGGAGGAGGGAAAGTGCGAGAGGAATATGACTTCAGCTAGAAGCAAAGGAAGGGCATTTTCAGAATCAGGGCTGACTAAGAAAACACACAGTGGGAAAATGAAACGGCTTTTGCTTCTAAGCCATCTGATGCACTGACAGCTCACACTCACGCATGAACATGGTTGCAGAAATGAAATGTTCGTTTGGTAGAATACATTTTCTCAACCATCAGAAACTATTCTATAAAAACTTTATATTGTATAACTGCTCATGTCCTGGCATTCAGGCTAGGTTACAGGTTTTTAAAGCCTGCAACCTTCCAACATGTGTGTTCCCACAGAGAGTGTCCTTAAAGCTGGTATCGGAGTAGAGACCTTTATGTGACCCCAGTGACATCTGCCTTTGTATGACTTGAGAAGTGATCTGAGACCCAGGATAGAAATGCCTCCAAGACTGTGCTTCCCTCTGTGTACAGTGCTTAATATAAGATGATATTTATTCTGTTTCAGTATAAATTTAAATTATAACAATTTCTTAATGCTAATATAAAAAAATACAGAAAAGTAAATATGCATGCTTCGACAAATATCAGGTATATATAAAGGTATCAGGACACTTTATTTAATATTTCCAGAAGCAATAGAATTCTAGTATGCCTTACAGATCGTAGAATGAGATAAAGCAAGTGTCATTATGAAATGATCGTAGGGGTGATGCTGTTTTCTAAAGAATTATAGTCAAGATCATCTGGTTATTCTTATTTTTAATCATGTCCGACTGTAGATTGTTTTCCATCAGCTTTCCAGAAGACACTTTTCCCCTTAATAAAATAAATTAATATTCATTTACCATAATGAAATTCAAAGTAACTTTCAGTTTAGGGTTTTAGTTTTTGATAACAATTTCTTATGTAAAGCAAATGATATTTTGAGTCTCTCTTACTTGCTTAAAGAAGAGTGTAATGGGCTTCAGTTGGCTATCTACAATGTTTGACTTTTTTATTTTAGCAAACTGCAATTTATTTCATTTATAATATTTAGGATGTTAGCACCAAATTCCATTTGATAAAATTAATTTTATGTGTTATTGATGAGGAAGACACTTAAGGATTCCAGTAATTCTTAAAAATATTTACATTTTTCTTCTGATGTTTTGTTTTACACTGTATTTTATAGGTCTTCATTTTTACTTGATATAGGTTTTGAACTTCAGATTTATGTCTCAACACCTCACAACAAATTTTGTAAATATTCTGTGGGAGCTTGGTCCTGAAATATAAACATTTCTTCTTATTGAGGCACTGAGGAAAAACAGACCCCTTCATTTATTATGTGATATCCAGAAGGCTAAGGAGATTTTGATCTTTTTTTTCAGGGACATCTTCTTCAGTAAGAATAATGAAATGCCATCATGCTAAGGTGAATCATAATAAATGCTATGTCTTGGCTGACACTGAAAAATAAATCAAGGAAAGTTGTGAGAAATATTGGTGACTTTTTTTTCCACAGAGATTTGGACCGGCTTTATAAATTAAACAGTATGTGATGACAGCTTTGGGGTGGTAAGTAAACCATTCGGTAGATAATCTCCATAGTAACAAAGAAAAGTTTAACCATCTCAAACCAAAATAGCACATCTGGACTTGGCTGTGTCACATGGCAATAAGGAACATTTTATTGTTCTCAAAATTCATGGCACACAAGAAAACTGCACAGTTTAATCCTTGTTAGTACAAATTAATGAAGTGCAAGCAATGTGTTCAGGAGGATTCTGATCCTGTAAGTCATTATCTATTTACTCACCTTTGTGCTGTGTAAGGGTCCTGTTGTGATTCATCTGCTCTTTGCAACTTAGGGAAAAAAAGCAGGATTTCCCCTAATGAGTATGGAGTCCAATCCTGAAAATTCTTGCTCGTGACAACAGTCCTAAATCATTAACAGAATTCATTTGAGTAATAGCTGATGCACTGCATTCCTAATTAGCAGTATTTAGTTTTAATTGCACTAAACTTCAAAGCTGAAGACTTATTTTACAAGACAAATTCTTTTGCATGCTAAATCAAAGATGGAATTATTTAATTGGTGTGGGTGCTGAAACTCAGAGATAAAGAGTGAACTGATGAAGAAACAAATTTTCTTTGGTATGGACTGAAGGCTGTGTGTGACACTCTATATTTCCTCCTGAGAACAAAAAGGAGTGGTGGCTCTACTTTGCATCTTGTTCAGGCTGCATAAACTCTGGATCAAGCCTTGCTAAACTGAGTGCACAGCTGATGACGGAAGATGTCCCCAGAGTGGTTTTTAAAAGCCGTGTGGGGTCCAGCTGCTGCCTTATCACAAAACTCACTTTTGGTTTCACTATGGGGTGTCTAAGGGTGCAAATACTTAGGGAAGGAAAGAGGTATAATCTTAATTCTGTCTTTATCCTGGACTTGTCATTCCAGTCAGGTCATTGGCATAGAGGAATATAGCAATTTCTAGGTATGGGCTGTGGCACAAATTGTGTTTCACTGAGATAAACAGTTTCAGAGTTTGTGCTTCCTGAGTCTTTTCCTATGCTTGGATGTTAATGTGTCTCTTTTTGCTCAGACCTGAGATCAAAGACACACCTTGGGTCTCCAGAGCTATGAAATTCTGTGTCACTAGTCAGTTTTCTGGGACTCTCTAAGAGCTTTACATACAGTCTAAATCTCCTGAAGGCAGTCAGCTCTGACAGACTTTCCTAGTATGCTTTCTTCTTATCCTGCTTTGTATCTCAACACAGCTAAAGCTACAACACCCAGAAGGTAGCTCAGTCTACTTGGTCAGTTCAATGCTTTTCATCCTTTGGAATGTGCCAGGAGAGTTAAAAGGGCCGTCATGGGTTCCAGAACTGCGACAAGATAGATCTCTAGATTTATGTTAATAGTAGTAACAGACAGCAAATTTCACACAGCCTTATTTCTGGCACCACCTCCTTCCTCATTGTGCCACAGCATGATGATGCTAACCCTTTCTCTGAAGTTCTACTACTTTCCTTTTAGCTGCAGGGCAGGTTCCTGGACATATCTAGCACCACAAAACCCCATGGACAGGGGTGCTCTTATGTGAATGGGTACTTCTTACCCTTCCCATGATTGTAAAGGAAGGAGTTTGCCCATAGCAAAGTCTCCAAGCACTATTCAGACCTCTCTAAAGAGTTCTACTATGAAGGAAGAATCACAGAATCAAAGAATATGTTATGTTGGAAGGGACTCATAAGGCTCATTGAGTCCAACCCCTAATCCTTCACAGGACCACCCCAAAAAGTCACACCATGTGCATGAGAATGTCATCCAAACACTTCTTGAACCCTGTCAGGCTTGGTGCTATGACAACTTCCCTGGGAGCCTATTTCAGCATCCAACCACTCTGTGGGTGAAGAACCTTTTTGTAATATCCCAAAACAATCATTTCTAATATTCTAAAACAAACCTCCCTGACACAATTTCAGGCCATTCCTTCGGGTTCTGTCACTGGTCACCACAGAGGAAAGATCTCCTTCTCATGAGGAAGACTGCAATGAGGTCTCCCCTCGGTCTCCTCTTCTCCAGCTGAACAGACCAAGTGCCCTCAGCCACTCGTCATACGGCTTCCACTCAAAGCCCTTCAGCATCTTCATTGCCCTCCTTCAGATACTCTCTAATAGCTCTATGTCTTTTTTATATTGCGGGGCCCAAAACTACACACAATATTCAAGGTGAGACCACACCAGTGCAGAGCAGAGTGGGACAATTCTCTCCTTCAGCTGACTGGTAATGCTGTGCCTGATGACCCCAGGACACGGTTGGCCCTCCTGGGGCCATCAACCCATATTCAACTTGCCATCAACCAGGACCCTCAAGTCCCTTTCTTGGCACTGCTTTCCAGCATCTCATTCCACAGTAAGTACGAATATCCAGGCTTGCCTCTCTCAGGTGCAAAATCCAGCACTTCCCCTGTTCAGCCTCATATAACTGGTGATTGTCCAGTCCTCTAATTAGTTGAGGTCTCTCTGACTTTGAGGGGGTCAACAGCTCCTCCCAGTTTTGTATCATCTGCAAACTTGTTTAGTGTCCCTACCAGTCCGGTGTCCAAGTCATTTATGAAGATGTTGAAGAGCTCAGGGCCTAAGATGGTCCTTTGGAACCCCACTGGTGACAGGTCACCAGTCTGATGTTACCCTATTCTTATCGAGCTGTGTGCTGGACATTTTGTCCAGAAGGATCCTGGGAGACACAATATCAAAAGCTTTTACAGAAATGCAAAAAGATTACATCTGTTGGATTTCCTTGATCAACTGTTTGGGTTACCTTGTCATAAAAGGAAATCAGTTTGGATAAGCAGGACTTTCATCTCATCAAGCTGTGCTGTCTGTGATCAGTGACTGCATTGCCCTCTAGGTGTTTTTCAATACCTCCCAGAATAATCTTCTCCATAACTTCACCAGACATTGAAATGAGACTGATAGGCCTCTAGTTTCCAGAGTCCTCCTTCTTGCCCTTCTTGAAAACTGTGTTCACCAGCTTCCAGTCAGCTGGGACCTCTTCAGATTCTTAACACCACTCAAAAATCATTCAGAGAGGTTTTGTGATGACATCAGCAGCAATTTGAGGGTTGTGGAATGAATCCTGTCAGGCCCCATAGTTTGTAGGAACCCAGCTGAAGCAGCAAATTCCACACAGTTTCAGGGTTGTGTGGGAGTCGGTCCTTCTCACAGTCGTTGTCCTCTAGCTTAGGGCACTGAGGCCCCCTTGGTCCATGATTCATGTTGAAGACAGAGGAAAAGAATGAGTTAAACACTCCTGCCTTGTTTCTGTCCCTGTTTGGAGGTGACCATCCTCATCCTATAACAGGCTGATATAACAGGTACTTCTATACTGCCTATTGCCATTAATGTATTTGAAAAAACTTTTTTTATTTTCCTCTACATTTCTGGGCAGCTGCAGCTCCAGTTGAGCTTTGGCCAGACAAATTTTCTCCCTACAGCAGCAAGCAGCATCTCTGAATTCTTCCCAAATCACTTGACCTTGCTTCCACTGGACACATACCTTGCTTTTCTGCCTTATTTCCAAGGGAAGATTCCTGTTCAGTCAAGCTGGCCTTGTGCTTTGCCTGCTTGACTTGTCTGTTTCCACTGGATGCACCAAAAATGTTCCGTAATTCTGAAGGGATGGCTGCAGTCAGAAGCCAGGATTTGTAAAGTCTTTACACAACAATGTGCACAAAACCAAATGATTTGACATAAATCCTTCTAAGACAAAAAAGGCATATATGGTAGAGACAGGTTTATAAAGCTGGGTGAAGAAGCAAGGTCAGTACCTCTAATCTAAATGCAACAATCCTTGCATTGCAGCACAAGAAACCTTCTAAGCAACCTTTCCAAAGCTTGCTGAAATGATGCACTTCACAAACTTTGCTTTCATGCATCCTGTGTTAAATAATTTAGTGGGGATATTTTGAATGTGATTCTCATTGGCATATGTTTATCCTTTAACACAAATGTTTCCACCATCTCTTCCACCTCCCTTCAACTATGTGAATGTGTTGGGCATTGTTTCTGGCTGGAGTAGAGGGCATTTGGGTAACTACTTTTATTACACTGCACAACAACATCCTTTACAATTTAAAGATGGCAGTGCTTTGGCAGCTCTGAGATCGCAACTCAGACTTTAATAATATGTTGCTAAAAAATGGGGTTAAATGTTGTTTATACATTACATTTCTGGACACTGCAAATTTCACTTGCACCTGCCAATGGTTTACTGATAAATATACACTGGTAGAAGTTCAACAGCAGTGGGCCAGTGAGCTAGATAAATACCACAACACACCATAAGCGTTGAAGTTTAGTTTTTTCCCAGCTCTCACACTCCAGTAGATATAAACTCCTTTCTTAAAACAGATTAAAAATAAATTAATGCTCTTTGCAAGGTAAAAAAAAAAATAAAATGCATATTGAAAACACAAAATAAATTTATCTTGGAGTCTATCACAGTTACCTGCTAGGTTTCCTGCCTCTTGGATGTTAATTATGATTGACTCAAAATTTGTGGTCAGTTTTTAAGTATAAAAGCATCTCATATGACTGGTTGCCAATTCTGAAGTCTAAAGGCCTTGTTTTATATTGCTGTAGTAGAACAGACAATATAATCAAAGTTTGACCTTCAACTTTAATCCTATAAACAGAGAATTTGTTTACTTTACCTTGGAAACGGATGTGATTCATCACAGTAGCCCATAAATAACACCTCAAATTGTTAGACCAATCAATGAAAATAAGTTATTGTAAAATAATGTGGTTGTAAAGTCTCTATGTAAACTACTTTAGCGTTATTTTAGAATGAGGAGAGCTTAAAGCTTGAGGTAAATATTTTTAAGGAGAATAGTTACTATGTAATAAATGCAGTAAACATCAAATATATTTGATCTAAACAAGCTTGTTTTTCACAAAAAGTACCTTAAGATAAATAAGCATTAAAGCTCCAGAGGAAGAATTGGGCTCCACTTAGATCAAGACTGCAAATGGTAGGTTAACTTAATTGTCTCTTGCTTATCACCATGCCTGAAATAAAAACAGAGAGTGAACTCTTGTCCACATGGAAGCCCACAGGAACAGTGCAGTCATGAAAACGCTGTTTCAGACCTCAAAGCTGAAAGCAGAAGTTCTAGGACGTGAATGGTATTAATTAAGTCTCTACTTTTTCTTTGTGGATACTGACTCTGCAAGTCTGACAACAGCAATTTAAATTGAAGCTGCTGTTTTATGGCTTATGTTTCCAACAGAAATACCAGATAATGAAGCATATCACAAAAGATGTCTTTTTGGCTGCAGAAAGTTTGATTTTAAAATTCTTTAATGTAGCAACATAGCACTCATTTAAACAGTATGACTATATGGGGATATTGAATTGAACTGAATATCAAAATAAACTTTGGTTCATGTGTATTATTGAATTTTACTGTCCACTTAACTAAAAAGCTATTTTACTGAAGAGAAGGCTGAAGCCGATTTTAGCCTGCTATATCAGAATCATACCTTGTCTGTCCAACATTTATATCTATCAGCTAAAGTTTTTGCACTCCTTGTGTCAGTAGTAGTAGAGATGCCAAAATACAAATAACATTTTTCATCCTACTTTATTAAAAAAATTTTGTTTGTACACGATGGAGTCTTTTGAGATAAATAATTAATGTGTAAATAAACTGTACTTCTATTCAGTAAGACTTGGAGATGGTAGATATCTAATGACAGGTATGTATCTTCATTTTTACCTTTCATTGAGGCCATCAAAATGATAGAAAAATAATTTCTTTTTACTTTATACAGGAATCATACTGCTGAGATTATATTTTAAATATGTAGAGAAAGAATGTAATATAAAAAATTATTGTTGTGTGAACAATTTCCTGACAGAGCACCTCGTTAGTATTTTTTGCACAAATGTGACTTTGTGTTTTCATTTGTTAATATAAGTGGAGTACAGCTGGAGTCAAAAGCATTCTGGATTTGCATGATGACGACTGGCACCCTCTCCTGGCCTTTCTCTTTGTCATTTTTAGTTTGTTTATTTACTTACTTGAATCTCAGACCTGGTGGGGGGAAATGAGGAAATGTCAGGAATCCCACGTGGACTCAGTGAATCTCTGCCAATAAAAAGCAACCCCAACAGCTACTTGCTGGAAGCCTCTGCCCCAAGGAAACACCACCTTCCTCATCGTTCACAATATCTCAGTTCATGTGCAGCCACTGCAGCCTTGGTGCCATGGCTATGGATCCACCAGTGTTACGAGTGGGACCCCCAGCGCTGGAGGCATGAGTGGCCTCCTACTGAGCACAGGCTGCTGCTTTCAACAAGGTCTGGTCTTGTAGCAACAGCACAGCCAAAAGGACACCTCTGTTTGAATACTCATTATTACGAGAGTGCGAAGAACTTCTGCTGAGGCCTAAGTATGCAGGACCATAAAGACAAGAGCCATCCCAAGTAACTCCTAGCTTAAGTAGAAAACTACAGATGGCACAAGGGTGGAGCAGAGAGGGGACTGGGTGTTGCATGTCTAACTGAAGCAGTTACCTTTCCATCCAAGCCTAGCCACCCCTGGCAGATGGAGAGGCTCCTGTGGGGTAAGATCCATCCCACCTGCAGAGGGAGGGTGCTGTGACCCTGTGCCATTCATCTTCTCTGGTCAACAGTCCCACAGTCAGGATAGCCCGAGGGAATAGCAGCTTGACTTACATCATGTCCTATGGAGGGAGTGTAGCTGTTCTGAGAAAGTTTGAGGAATGATAATGAAACAGTTTCCAAAGTGATTATGAATAACTTCCTGCAAATCTACAAGACAGAAAGAGAGAAAGCACAAAGGTGCCTTCCTTATGATTTAACAAATGGCTTTGACATTTTCATCTGCCCGGGATCTACACTTCCAGCTCTCACATCATGGCTGTAAAATGAACTTACTACTGCAGTCAGTATTTGAAAACATGCTTCAATATATTATAATTGAAAGGACCTTTCTCTTGCATCTCTCTCTTCTCACCCAAACATACGTTATGGTTCAGAAAACTTTTTTGTCATTTGTACTGATAATGTAACTAATTCACCCATGCATGCTGTACTGGTCTCATAAAACATGCCAGTTTATCTCACACATTACTCATCACGTTGTGGAAAAGAGAGCTTGAAATATCAGAAAGAAATTTAAAGAACATACAACTGTGGCTGAGCCAAGAGAAGTGGTGCTGAGGTTTATAGATGTAGTTAATACTACAGCGAGCAGTGCTATTGCTAGCAATCCTGACAGTTAAAAAAACAAAAGTCGCTTACTGAGTTCCTTGTGTTGGGTTGAGCAACTCACTAAAAATAAATCAACCATTCCTTTCTACTGCCATGAAATGGAAGAGAAATATAAGCCTTGTAGTTAACAGAAAGGCTGACCTTAGAGATTCTGTTGCCCCAGAACTGACGAGATTATAGGGAAGAGAGAGTTTATAGCAGAGATTTTAGAAACAAATGCTTTATGATTTCATTATATATTTAGGAAAAAAAAAAACCCTGAAAAATATTTAGTCCTCTGGGACATGTTTCATGACTTATATATCATCCTCCATCAAGCTCAGCACTCATAAAATCTCATGCTGTGTTTGTATTGCTTTATGGCAAACTGTTGCTATTTTGCAGCAAAACTGCAAATAACTGGTACCAGGGTAAACTTGCTACCTGAAGATCTAATTTTTCACAGAGAAGCAGCAGAAAAGTAGGTCCATGGGACAGTAAGCAAGATCATTGCTCATGCTGACACCAAAAGACCAATCAATTAACTTGTTTATAAAATTTAATTATTATTAATCATCTCTATGATACTTTTAATGCAGATTGTGAATGAAAGATAAAAAAGTACAAAGCAGCCATCATTCTTTCAACAGAAAGATGACACTTAAACATCAGGCACAATACTTTAAAGGGAGTGTTAGAAAAACTTCCTATATTTCTACTCTAAACATAAATTTCTACCATTTCTGAATATACAAGGAGCTATGAAGTACTACAGTTTGGTCTTTTAAGTTGTATTGAGTAGTTTCTATATAATTATTTTAACTTTTTTTTTCAAACTCGAGTTAATGAAATTATTTCCATGATGAACTAAAACTAAATTTTTCAGGGAATTCACAACCAAATTGGTATGCAGCAGGTCTCTCTGACCTATCCTAACATGTCTGCTAAAGGAAAATACCAACTTAATTGATACAGCTGAAGCAGAAGTATACATAACATATGCTGTGAGTTTTAAAACACTTCAAAAACTACATCAGGAAGAGGCATAATAACAAATATTCACTTCATACTCAATGGTAGAAATAAGATCAAATTCCGCGGAATTTAACAATACATGATATTCCTCTAAAAATTACTTAGTCTGCATTCAGGTTTTTTTCATGTTTCAGGCCTTTACTAATGTTACTGTTTTCCAAAAATTCTGGATTCTTTTAGATGAAGAGGCAGAACTGGCCTTCAGCAATTCATTTGATGGAAAATAATGTAAAAGTATATGAGAGGTAATAAATAAAACTGAACTTTCATTCCCTTTTTCAGCCTTGCTGTGATATATTTTTGGAATAGATTTACATTTATGACTAAGGATAGTGTCATCAATAATTTACCCTTTAGCAAAATGCATTATGTTATAAATTTAATCACTCACCAGATCAGACTATTCTAATTTTAAGACTGTGTCATTAATAAAACCCCTTTTTACTGAGAGAGATGCGATACTCATCTATGAGAAGAGTCTTTTCACTTATTCTCAAAGAATTAAGTTATTTCAACAGGCCAGTAACCAGATAAAGTACTAAAGTAATTTTTTGCTTCTTAGAAAATGTTTTGAATTTGTGTTCCTCTATGTCCTTTTAATTGAAAGATATAGAGATCATAAACTTTTGGGTGCATTTCAGAATTTTGATTTTTTAAGGAGGACATAAAGATACACCTTCTAGGACTTTGCAACTTTTTTGACAAGTGGAAAATAAATAATTGAAATTAAAATAAGCAAAATATTTTAAATTGAAATAATCACATAATTGAACAATTAGCAGGGAAAAAAAATTCATTTTCCATTAATTTATAAAGAGAGTGCTATCTGGTAAACTTGACGTTATAATTTGAAAATGGTTATATAAACTTCAAACTTTTGAACTGTAGAATACATTTTACATTTGAAAATATTTTAACTCACTTTCACGTCTTCAAAATAATGAAGCAGAAATGGATCATTGCCCTTTTCACCCTGTAGTAACAAAGGACTTCTATCAATATTTTTGTATTTCTATCAGTTTAAGCATCAGTGATGGCAGAAGATAAATATGTTCTTTTCAATCAATTCTTTGGTTGTTTCTCCACTTCTAGGAAGAATGAATACACCAATGTCAATATAGAAAATTTTAATGTAATAAGCCATTTTAGCTACAAGGGAAACCTCTGGATGAACACTTTAATGTGCTGTTGTAGTGGATGAGATAGCACATTGTTACTTCCACAGAAGCCATCTTGCAGATCTCTGAATACCTTAGCAATTAAAACAGTCAACAAAACAATTGCACATTAAAAATAATTCAGTATACTTGCTCTTTGATGCTGTGATAGAAGTATATTTATGACTAATTCCATTTTTGTGTTGCCTTTCATCTGATGAAGCGACAAGTATATTTGAGTAATTTATTTTGCCTAAACTTCGGTCAGCCTTATGGTAATTATCCATATGGAAATTTTGTTCACTCATTTTGGAAAATGTAAACCCTCTTCTTCTACAGTAGACAATTTGCCTTGTTTATAGACTGCTATCATGGGAGTTTTTTTCACTGTTATGATTTATGTGGGACTGCAGCCTAATAATGCCTGTATCATGATCACTGCTTGGCACTTGTATGTATGTTTGGTATGCATTTCTCAGGTCTGTTTCCTATGTAATCCATTATCAAAATGAAGAGAAACAGGAAATAAACCAATATTTAAATACCAGATGACTGCATATGAAGATAAGTCCTCACTGAAATAGTTTTAGTTAGACTATAAATAATTTTCAGGAATATACTGCTTATTTCATTAATACTTTAAGGAATTTCTGTGAAAAGTCAACCCCTCAAATTTTTTGTGTTTTATGTACACTGTCTAAATAACAATCATTATTTGAGATGTCAACCAACCAGATATCTCTTGAGAAAATTCCCCCAGCAAAATAAACTTATATTTTTGTATCTGACTTTTCCTTGTCTGGGTAACAAAGTTTATATAAATCTTATAGTCAGGACCATATTTTAATAAGCAAAAGTCACAAAAATGGGATATATTTGAATGTACTGCTGATATAACATGAAAAGAAAACTCTTTTACACCAAAGCTACTTGTTTAGTTTGTCCTACAGTTAATAGATCCCTAGTAAGACTTAAAACTATTTGTTTTGTTCAAGGGATGGATTGAGATATTCTGTGAGGGTTTCTTTTTCCCAATGAACACAGAGGGTGTTAGACAGCTAGTTTAGAAAGTTGCCTCATGTTTGAACAGGTAGACTTAGGTATGAGGACTATAAACCTTAGTTTTTTCAGCTTTAAATCTGGACTGTGAACAGCAATTGCACTGCTTACTGTAACATGGCTTCAGAAGCTTAAATAATTGGTTCTACTTTATCCTTACATGTGTTTTAAATGAATAAGGAAAAGATATTTCCTCTGAGTTAGAACATGCTATTTTCTAAGATCATAGTGAGTTCAAAGCAATAGTGTGCCAGTCTTCCTTGTGAATGTTTGGTGCTCCTGTAATGTAAACAAAATTTCATATTAATGAATGTTGTGTTCTCAGTACATTTATCTTGAAACAGTTATTAGGTCTGATCAACTTCTACTGTTGCTACTTACGTATTGTCAGTGATCTGTTGCATTCCATTACTGAGGTTTTTGACATTGCAATACTAAATATTTTACCACTTAATTTTTACATTCTTCATAACCATATAGAACTACAACCCTCACACAAAAATCCACAAAAAACATACAGAAAACAAACTGCCAATGGAAAGATCACGACTGTATCTGAATTTGGAGGTGGAAGAGAAACTTCTGAGGCTTTATGAGCTATGGGGAAGCTATGAGCTTAGGAAAAGAGTCCTAAGTCAAAGCAGTTCATCTTCTTTGCTGCCTTCCTTTCAAAGAAATCCCAAGCCAAATGAAACTTCTCCCCATTGCTGTTTCTGACATGCATCTAAATGACCAAGAGGAGAGACCTGGAACAGAAGATGGGAATCAGTCCAAAAGAAGCCTCTTAATTACTACTTTTTCATACCAAACCTGTCTCTGTGTGGTTGTGAGGTTGTGTGGCTGGGAAAAACAACCTCTCTTGGTCTTTCTTTCATTAGCTAATTTTTTTTTCCTAAAAAAATCAAGACTTATTGAGAAGCATGATGAGACTTCCTTCCTCCAATCCCAGTGTGTTGGTATTCAGAAACTGTCTTGGTATCTACGGAAGGCAGCATAATCTCTGGGTTTCCTGGTCTAACCCAAGCTGACAACACACAGCCGCTCACTCATTCCCTCACATCAGGATGGGGAAGAGAATCAGAAGAGTGAAAATGAGAAAACTCATGGGTTGAGATACAGACAGTTTAATAGGGAAACCAAAAGCTGTGCACATAAACAGAGCAAAACAAGGGATTCATTCACTACTCCTCATGGGCAGGCAGGTGTTCAGCCATCCTCAGAACAGCAGAGCTTCATCACATGTGATGAGGACTTGGGTAGACAAACATGTGCCTCTGAATATCCCCTCCATCTACCTCCTTCCCTCAGCTTTATATACTGAGCATGATGTCATATGGTACACAATATCCCTCTGGTCAGTTGGGGTCCCCTATCCCGACTGTGTCTCCTCCCTACTTCTTGTGCATCCCCATCCTACTTACTGATGAGGTGAGGTGAGGAGAAGAAAGGCATTGACTGTGTGTCAGAGCTGCTCAGCAGTAAAAAAACATCCCAGTACTGTCAAGAGACATTTCAACACAAATTAAAAACTTAAATCCATACAAGCTAATATGGAAAGAAATATCTCTAAACCAAAACATTACTTGTGACCCTAATTTCTATTTTGCTAATGTTCCCACAACTGGCAACAGCATTTCCCATTTTATTTAGGAAGCACCAAATTAAATACTCAAATTTTACTCTTTTGTTCTGATGGGTCTTCTCTCTCTCTTCTCTTCTCTTCTCTTCTCTTCTCTTCTCTTCTCTTCTCTTCTCTTCTCTTCTCTTCTCTTCTCTTCTCTTCTCTCTCTACTGAAAGTATATATTCAATATATTCAAATCACATAAACTAGAGGAAGTCTCCCTTAGGAAAGAAGTAATTTTAGTACTCCAAATCATGATGTTTTATTCCAGAAATTGTGCAGCTTGTGGCAGGCCTAAACTAATCTTTCAAGGAAGGCTGCATGGACATGTGGACTTTTCTGAACCATGGGATCAGGATCTGCACCATGTTTGGGTTGTGAGGCTACAGGGTCTCCACTCCAACATCTCCTAGGAAGCAGCTGCCAGCTGAGTTTTCAAGTAGTTTACAGCTGGCTCCTATCTTGAATTACATTTGACACAAGCTGCAGTGGTTAGTTGGTTGTGACTGGCTTCCAGAGTAGCCCCTGAGGAGGAGAGGACAGTATAGTTCTTGATAGTTTCCTACCCTGAAAGTAAAATTTTTAATTTTCATCACTGAACTTCCATTTTTATTAAAAATATTAAGTAAATTTGATATCTCCTTCTATACATTTCTGATTCTGAGAAAAACACACTAACAAATGCAATGAATTCTCTTCTTACCCAGAAGTGGAAAGCCAGTAACAATATATTATACATTTAAAAAGCATTTCATTAAAGTTAACATCAGAATATACTGCTAGTTATAGATCATTTAATTGTTATATATTAAGCATAAGATTAAGCATAAGATCTCTCTAACATTCTTTTCAAGCTTTCATATTCTTGAAATTTATTATGTCAATCGTCAGCTCCTATGACATCACAAGATGAATTCAAAGCAATGATTACTTTAGTATTTAAAATGCTTGGAGTATACCAATTATTCAGGCTGCTAAGTGAAAGTAAAAATGTCAGTTTAGCTCTGTATAATCCCGTAATGTTTAAAGGTTCATGAATTACACATGGACCAGAGAGAAAGAGAGAAGCTAGATTTTGACTAAACGACATTTTCAGTGCAAAATATGCTGAAACCAGATCTTTTAAAATGTTCCAGTGATTAATCAGAGTGATTTAAAACACTTGATTACTTGTCCCTGTATCTGAATTCACTTTCACTGTAAAGCTTTCCTGTATTTATTGTGAATTTTAAGTAAACACAGTGTGTCTAAAGCTTTACAGATTTTTATCTGTAAAATGCAAGGACCCAGCTCTTGCATTTTTTGCTTTTTGAATCAAGCTGAGAAATACAGGCACCAATAATATGTGACTGAGCCTCAAAATTTTGTTTGTTTTTAAATTTTGTGTTGTGGTGTCACTCCTGAATAACTTAGCTGAACACTGAGGTACTTCAGAAGTAAGATTATGTTTCCTTTTCTGGTACCAGATAATAGAGGCAGAAGAAACCAGTAGTGAGGAGAAACAGACTGAGGAGACTCAGTCAAGTAGATCCCTGCAGGAAAATATTACTATAGGCTAATGAAGAGCTAGAGGGCCAAGGAGTAAACAGAGAACCATAGAATAATATAGACTGGAAAAGTCATCTAAAGTCATCTAATCCAACTCTTGACTTAACACAGCCAAGTTCACCATTAAGCCATGTCCCTAAGTGCCACATCTACATGTTTTCTAAATACGTTAAGGGATGGTGACTCAACCACTCGTTTGGGCATCCTGTTCCAGTGCATGACAACCCTTTCCAAGAAGAAATTTCTTCCAGTGTACAGTCTGAATCTCCCCTGGCACAACTTGTTATCTGAGAGAAGAGACTGAATTACCATCTCCCTGCAACCTCCTTTCAAGTATTTGGAGAGAGCGGTAAGGTCACCCTTAACCAGCTCTGTTGCCCTTCTCTGGACACTGCTGCATGGTGGTTCTCTGTGCTGCTTCATGGCCCTGTTGTGATCCAAAGGGCAGGAGCTAGAAATTCACCTTATTGAATCTCATACCACTGGCCTCAGCCCATCAAGTCAGCTTGTTCAGATCCCTCTGTAGAGCTTTCTTACCTTCAGCAGATCAGCAGTCCCACCCAACTTGATGGGCAAGTAATTTGCAAACTGATTGAGGGTGCACTTGATTCCCTCATTGAGGTCATCAATAAAGATATTAAACAGGGCTGGCCCCAATATTGAGCCCTGGGGGACCCAACTAGTGACTGACTATGAATCAGATTTATCTTCATTCGCCACCACTCTCTGACCCAGCCATTCAAATAGTTTTTTACCTAGTGAAGAATACCTCTTCCCAAGCTGTCAACAGATTTTCTCCAGGAAAATTCTATAGGAAATGGTATTGGAGGCTTTCCTAAAATCCAAGCAAGCAACATCCACAGCCTTTCCCTCATACAGGTTACCCTGCCATAGAGGGAGGTCATGCTGGCCAAGCAGAACTTGCCTTTAAGAAACCCATGTTAGCTGGTCCTGATCCCCTGATTGTCCTGCACATGCCACGTGATGGCACTAAGGGTGATCTTCCCCCACCACAGAGGTCAGACTGACAGGCCTGTAGTTCCCATGATCCTCCTTCCTGCCCTTCTTGTAGATGGGTGTCAGATTTGGCAACTTTCAGTCAACTGAATCTTTAGTTAACCACGACTGCTAGTAAATGATGGAGAGCAGTTCAGTGGGCACTTCTACCTTCTCCCCCAATACACTTGGGTGGATCCCATCCAGCCCCATAGATTTGTGTGTGTCTAAGTGGTGTAGCAGACGACTGACCACGTCCCCTTGGATTATGGAGCTTCATTCTGCTCCCAGTACCTTTCTTCCAGCTCAGGGGGCTTGATACCTGAAAAACATTTAGTCTTATTATTAAAGAGCAAGGCAAAGAAGGCATTTTCTCTGTGCTTTCCTCACCCCTTTTCACTGTGTTTCCCATCACATCCAATAAATGTGGATTCAATTTCTTCAAAGTTCTTGCTTATAAAATAACAAAGGGGAGTTGTTGATTCTTTGTTCTTTTATGCTCTCTCTTTTGCCAGTGCCATCTATAAATATTATTACTCTTGTACGTCTTGTGACTAGAATAAAAACTATTCATTGTTTAACTATTTGTTTAACTAACCAGAAAATGCTCAGGTGACATTTTCATATTCACTTATAGCTCATAGAGCTTAAAAGAAATTAAGAATGTCTCTTTCTCTGCACAGATTTGAAAATCCTCTCTTCTTTATGCCTACCTTTCTAGTGTTTTCTGTTGTAAATCCTAGATTAGCTGTGTTATATGGTGCTGTGCATTTCATATAGGGCACTGCCAACCCAAATCAACTGAGAAACAGATAAAAATTCTGTTTTGCAGCTTTGCAAAACCTTTGGAGAACTTTACTGAAGTAACACAATTCAAAGTGAGTGCAAGAATCTCTCTGGTTATAAGTAATAGGGTCTAACTCAACTGCAGAAAAGCCATGCATCAGACGTATCAGATATGCAAACTTTAATCTATGAAGGTTTCTTTTAGTTCTTCTTCAGATATATAGGTAGTATAGTGATAGATCTGGCTGAGCCTAGAAATCTTTGATGAGTGTGATGCATTTGTGGATTGTTTATATTTCAATAGTTCAGAATAGAAGTTCCGTTATGAAAGGATCCCAATGTCTTTGATTATGAAGGATAATTAACTTGTCTTAGAGATCTTATCTGGTTACAGCAAATTGTGTTTTGTCTTAGAATGAATTTCACATTTTTATTCAAAAAGATTTCACTGGTGAAACGCTGCTGAGGCATTAGTGGCAGGAGTGGTGAGCTCTTAAAGGCTTTGTTTTGAGAAATTTTGACATGCAAACAACTGCAATGCATCCATTCACAGATGATGTGTAAAATATTGTGATCCACCTGGTTTTCGTGTCTTTCAGAACCTGAGGAAAATTGAAAACTGGGATGGGAGTCATGTATTGAATGTAAATATAAGCCAAGAAATATCATTGTTCTACTCTGTATGGACTTCCAAATGTCTTTAAAATAATACTGATCTTACAGTATTACAGATATATACAGACTTATAACACAAATAATAAAGAATACATCTAGTATTTCCTGGGTGAATATTACAGTTTTCAGGTGGAAGTGATCAGTCTCCAAGTGATTTCATTGATCTACAATTTGTCATCCCCCTTTAGTTCATATTGGTGATGGTGTTGGGATACTTTCAATGATTTCCAAGCTCAACTCTCTCTCTTCAGACATATTCTGAATCTTCTTTGAAGACAGAAAAAAAGGGTAAAAATTAGAAGAATCTTTTCTGAGATTATCAGTTACACTCAGCTTACTATCTTCTCTCATTCAGATATCAGTGTGACTTTTGGTAAGCTAGAATGATTTTATAAAGATTTGACTATACAAAAGAATAAACTCCTGCTGTTCAGATCTCTCTGCTGGTGATAATCATAATTAAAAATGCAATTCATGTATTCATAATGATTATGCTTATTGAATTTCTTGAAATAGCATTCAAACGTCCTTCAAAAATTGAAAGTATCAGTTAAATTTAAAATGTATTTGTCCTGTTTTACAATGTTTTATGCTATATTAAGCTATTATAAAAGTGCACTATTCATTCATGCTGTGAACCAGAGCCACCACTTTGTATTACTCTTTAAAATTATTCATTAGGGACTTGAATTTGAGACAGCCATGTTATTTTCAGTAAGCATTATTAGATTTAGGTGATGCTATTAAGTGATGATGAAATAAAGACAGCTGTGTTGCTAGCAAATCTGTGATGTATACTTGGAAGACAGATTGAGCATATTCTTCAAACTTCACAAAGTGTAAAAAAACATGCTTGAAAGTATCAATGTACCAAGGCAGTACGTAATTTACAAGTTTGCAATGTAATGACATGAAAAAACAGAAAAAAAGGGCAAATTTCAATATCTTGATGTAGAAATGCATCCAACATTTTTCAGAAGATAGGTGAGATTTTTCGTCCTCCATGTACTGTGAATACAATGTCTACTGCAAAGGCCAGGGAATGAGACAACAGGACTAGGTGATTCTGATGCAAAAACCCATATAGGTAAAAAGGGAACAGTCTTGCAGGTGACTTCACTATATTTTTAACTGCAGATGTAGCAATCTGATCAGATTACGGTATCCTGATATAAAAAAATTGAATTATATATTTTTTCAAAAGTATCCTCTCAATCAGCTCTATAAATGGTTTTCTAAGAAATACTGAAAAAAGTAGAAAATTTAGAAAAATATTTAAAAGATGATGGTGAATATTTCTTCTGAGATTAGGTAACAGTTAACAGTATAATGTTTCCCTAGCAAAAGATTGGGTAGACTTTGGGTAAACTGTGTACGTATGAAAGCTTGCTAAGAAAAAAGTTTGGACTGAATTATTTTATAACTAAGGAAAAGCAGAACTGGGAAGTCTATTCTGAGTAAAGAATGTAATTCAACTTAATTTCAGGAATACCAGTTGAAATAAAACCTATGGCTATGGTTTTGCAAATGAATAGGTAAGAAGCATTAATTAAACTGTTTAAAAATAAATTAGAAACACATGCAGACATTCTGTCTCTCCCTGGAGGGAGGTAGATGGAATAACAAGTGTCTGCAACCTTGCATTTGCCAACAAATCTATGCAATAGGCAGAAATAAGCCCCATATTTTATTATACTGCTTAGTGATTTTTTTTTTAAAATCCAATCCTTTGTCATTTGCTGGACTTCTCCTTCAATAATAGTAATGCTAAAATAAATTAAAAAAAAATCGAGGTGTCAAATTAGCTTCTAAAATAAAGCAACACAGAAATATAATGACAGTGAAGACTGAAAGATGTGCAGACATGGTGAGTTTATAGAATAGCACATTTCTGCATTCAAGCAGAGCTGTAAAAAGAGAAACACAACCTGTGTGCAGTTCCAATGCAAATTGTAATGAATATTTGTAATTTTTAAAAATATACTTGGGTTTTTGGTGTCATCATTGATTGTGTAATATTTTATCTGTTTTAGCACAAGTACTTAAAAAGACAGTGTTCTGATGGAGTGCATCCTTCAATCTGTGGAAACAATTTTGCTGTAGTAAGTTGTTTGAAAATTTAGTAGGTACAATAATTATGTAACTATTAAAAGCATTCTGATATACACTTAAAACACATAGCTAGGTTTGCTTACATCTTTTGCTTATAGTAGACTTGAGACAATATATTTCTTATTCTGCAGTGATTATTAGTATCTAAAGGTATTATGATAAAAAGATGTATTTTATTTTAAAAAGATCAGGGAAAAAAACCAAACCCAAAATAAGTAATAGTGCTGTGTAATAGTGTCTCCTCCTGGGCACTTGAAACTTACATAAACTAATACAGAAGTTGAATGTAACTCTTCATGTAAACAGAAGGGAATAGCACACAAAATTCCTTTCAGGTAGGATGGAAGGTAAGTTAGCACTGCCATCAAGCCCCAGAGTACTTATGGATATACCTAGAAGGACACATAGTTCAGAGGATTCTTTAGAATATTTTGTTTTGTTTTGTTTTATTCAAGGAATTTAAAGCAAGTATTTCCCACTGCAGCTGTGTGAATGTTGCTAGTATTTATATCGACCTTTTAATTGTTATAAAATCATGTATTTTTGTAGAATTGTCATTAACCTGCAAGCAATAACCTTTCATATGTTTAAAGTGATTACAGTGCTTGTTATTATAGGCCACTTTCAATGCTGTTCATTTAGTATGCTGTGTTTTTAACACAAATGTAATCCACTCTGCATTTTCCATTCAAAATGCATAAGGCAAAGTGCATCATAACAGGATGTAACTACGTATTAATCAAATTAGCACAACACTTCAAAAGCCCTGGCTTTTTACTAGGCTACTGTTAGACCACAATTCATGATGGAAAGAAACAGTGTAATGAAAGGCTTGGCAAGGGAGCTGTTTATTTTCTTTCCAGAAAGATATATTGTAGGTTAATTTTCATGATGGGAAAAAATGTGGAGGAAAAGTAACAGTAAGCATTAAGCTAAAGCACAGTAAATGGAATTTAAAATACTACTATGGTTTTGCTATTGACAAGCATAAATGTAGTAATTAGTTGATGACACAACAGAGCTCGAATGACCTATTTTTTAATTATTCAAAATTCATGACCCAAACAAAGAAAAGTCAGATTATTTAAAATTCACCTTGTGAAACACAAACAGCTGGGAAGGTTCTTCCCTCATCGTACATTTATCTTGCTACATAAACATAAGACCCTTCAGTTAATACTTTTTAACTACCGTTTCTCAACAATTTCAAGTATATATACTACTGATTTTCAGTTTATGATAATTTTAAATTATCTTTCAGAATAAGAAACAAGGACTTGTGACATACAAGACTCCTGCATTGAATAGTCATGTTTTAGGAGATTCAGTCTAATATGCTTCCAATGGACTGCAGCAAAGCATCAGGAATGCATAAAGAAACGGTGACTGCATTGCTCTCCTTGCAATGTAAGGGCTTGATGTAAAATGTGAAAATGATTCTCCTGCTTGGATACTCTAACATCATTAGAGTTTCAGTTGAAATTAAAATGATTTATGCTAATTTTTGGAAATACTTTGTAAATGAGTTCATATGTATTTGTTTCTTTAACCCATTTTCATTTTCCTCTTTATGTTCTAAGGCTGCAGGATAGTTTGGAATTCAGTCTGAAAGTCAAGGGTGAAACTCCCATTGACTTTAGCTGCAACAGGGCTGAATTATTGTGTTCAATGAGTCATCCCTAAAATAGCAGTAATTCCCTTGTCTTTCAGATTCAGCCATCCGCTCTCCTCTTACTCATTTGTTTATTTACACAAACTTCTATGCATGCAAGCTATTAACGCTGTTTTTTAAATCAGTATGTAGTCATTACACCCACTACCCTTTTCTATTTATTCCCACTAGATGAAGAAAATAGTACTCAATCCTCTTGTTTGCATTTTGTGAAATATATAAGAGATCTTTGTGGCCTTATCTTTTTTTTTTTTATTTTTTATTATCGAAGTGCATTAGTAACAGCAAAGTCTATATGAGCACCTTTTTGGAGATGCTGAAATTTTATCCTATGGAAACCTGCTTTGACATACTTGATTTGACATGCACACAGGCTCTTGCTAGAGAAAATCACCGAGGAAATGTTATTTTAAGTTATGATGGTAATGCTTCCGAAAGGAAGATTGAAGATGACAGGGTAAATCTTTAGGAACCTTTCAATTATGAACGAATGCAGTCTGTGCAAATTTTGAAACTGTTCAGAGATTAAAAATATTAAAAATAGAACCCACCTCTAAGACTACATATATCTTTTTTATGCAATATCTATATTATTGACATGGCATATATGTAAGAATTTTAAACAAATAATAACATAAATCTGTATTAGTTGTGGTATATGTATGTATATGGTGGATATAATTATTAAATAATACAAATTTTAAATGGTACTGGAATCATTTGTTGCCTAAGAGGCAATTTAAGATACGGTTTCAGGAAGAAGCTTAGTATTTAAATATATTTTCTGCTCTCTGCTAAATAAAAAATAAAAAAATAACTGAACTGGAACCCTAAATCAACTATGTTAATACTCCTTAATATTTGATGGCTAAATGTGATATTTTTAACAATTTTACTGTCAGGATTTTTCTGCTTAGTTTATTTCTCTTTCCTGTTTGGTAGAAGCTAGATTACTATCAAAATTCTATACATACTGACATAGATGAATGCAGTCACAATAAAAATAGCTGTTATTATTGACTGTAATATGAGAACTGCACAACACACACAAAATTTCCTTTGACTCTAAAATTTTCAATAATTTAAGTCACTCCATGAGACCATTACACCTGAAGAGCTGGTAGCAAGTAATAGCTGGATACATTATTGTGGTATTCACATTTAATTCTGACTCTGCTATGTGCTGAATAAGAAATATCTTCTTCTGAAAATTGCCAGCTAACTTTTGTTTTAAGTTTTAACTTAAACTAACAGATTAAGTTACTATTTTTTATCATGTCCATCAAAATGACTTCATAGAAACTGCCCATATAATGTCTGATGGTGTCCTGTTGTCATTGTGAATGACTAGGATCAAAAAAGAGGCTAAAGTTTGAGCTTAATCATGAAAAACTCTACAGAGATAGCTGAATAGAATTGTACATTTAAACAAAGAGAAATTTTAGATGGGAAGACCTATAATGTCATTTAGCTATCTCTTTGTATCATTCTCTGTGGTGTAATCTTTCTATGTTCCATCTAGAAGACTTCTAAATCATTCAAATCATTCTATCACATCAATACAGAGAGTCTTTTTTATATCTGACAGACCTTGAAACTTGAGAATACCTCTTTGTTTTAATGGTATGTTTTCTCAATTTTATCCTTTTACTTCTATGCTGAATTTTAGCTAAATGAATTGGTTATCAAAATAGGAAGATGAATCCTTTTTTTTCTGTCTCAAACTGTCCATATGATTCAGAGAACACTAAGCAATAATGACTTGCAGGACATTTTGCAGGTATGTGCTCAGTATGACAGCCCTGCGAGGAAGAAAAAGCAATTCTGAATAAATGGCTTTTTCCTAAAAATTTGTGTACTAGAAGTCCAGTGAAATTTCAGATAACTAAAGTGTTTATGGGAATATAAATGCAGTACTCTGAAATTTCTCCTAGACAGAAATTCAGTGATACTTTTGTAATGGGAACGGAAGAATCATACTTCAGTGCCTTTCTCAGGGAGAAGGGGAATATCCAGTCACTGCTTCACAAAAAGTAAAGATCATGGTAAAGTTTTGATGCAGACCACGCATTCCATACTTTGTCTAGCAATCAGATTGCCTCAACTAGGCTCTTTTAGACCACTGAAGTGCCTCTAATACCAATACAGCAAGGACAGAGAAGATGAAGTTACTGAACTGGTCTGGATATGAGGGAGAGAGCCCTGTATATGAAGGTGCAAAATGATTTCAGGAAAAGCTGCTATTCTACTAGGGAAGGAAGTTTTCAAAGCTGTTTGTCTCTTTTATCACCATTTTGGCAGTATAGGTCAGAAGACTGAAGGCAGAGCACCTCAGAGAGAATTATGTTGTTTTAGTGAGAGGTAAAAACATTTTTTAAAATTAATTTAAGAAGAGGGGAAGAACAGGACTGGTAATGAACAGAGTGGCTTTTATAGGAAAGATCACCTTGTGGTGAGAAGAATGGTATTGTATTTTACTTATATAACTTTCCTTTGGAGATATATCAGAGGAACCCTTCCAAAAACAAGAAGAAGACTGCATAGTGAGAATTCAGGTATCTCCTTGAGAGAAGCTCTTATGTCTAGGAAAAGTCTTCTTTTGATACTCCAGATAAAATGAATCTTTCAAACTCTTGAAATTCTTTTTGAATCAAGTGTTCCATTTTGTCAATGATTTTATAGAGTTTTTAGCAAAATTTAAGACCCATACAAAATTTTTTTGGTTTTATATTTATTTTCAGTTCCTTCTAATTAATTTCATTCTTCTCTGAAATGAAGTAATCTTTGGTGAAATTCTTCTGCCTTTATTTATATAGAAAAAAAAAAAAAAGAAAAGTATCCCATGTTTCAACAATACCTGTATTTTTTGTTTGTTTCATCACATGAGAAAAGCAAATTACCTCACCCCACATCACAGGTAGTTTTCAAGACAAGAATATCTAGCTTGCATAGTTTCTTACATACAAATATATTTTGTTTACACATCACATTGAGTATTCTATTTAAAAGTAGATTAAAGAAATTAAGTTATCCAATCAATAGGAGCAGAAATTTCAGGAGTTTTTTTGCAATCCTTACTTAGGACATAGCACACATATGCAGGAAATTGCACTATTTATTTTTACACTGCAAACCACTCAAGTTCAAGAATTAGAGATAAAATAATTTAAAATAATTTAAAATTAAATCCCATGTGTCACTGAAAAGTTTTTGTTACCCTAGATTTGTAATTATCTGTCCCCAGACATTTATATTTCAAATATTCACAAAATTTGATGTATAGAAACAATATTCTTGTTTAATTATTCTTCTATCTTAAGTTTTGTAAACCTCCATAAAATCAAGAGAAATCTAATGTTTACATTTCTAAACAACTGAAAGGGTTGCAATCCAACTACATTTTTAATATTCACTATTTTTAAGGGTATTTTCTCATGGCATAACTTGAAAAGGATACTGTTAAGATTCAGTTCTAAACATTAATGTACATTTCTACATCAGTCTTTCAATGCTTCAATCATGTTAAATTTTTAAAAGATTTAGTCTAAAGCTGAAACTTTATCACATTCTGTTGTTAGCACAAGTAATTGTTATGTTGCTTTTATTTAATTATTCAGAATGAGAGATTTTCACTTTGTGCTTGCATAGAAGTGTGCTAACGTCTCCTTATCCTGAAAATGTCAAAACTGTACTTGTTTAATTAAATTTATGTTTTTTTATGAGAGACTCATCTGTCCCCTTTCCCTCTATGGTATGAAAGTATGACAAGGATCATTAAAACAGAGATACAGTTTTTAGAATTTGGTGAATGCAGGGATGAAAACCCTCCTATTATAGCCAGTTTGACACTCTGAGGTTCACTGAGCTGAAAATGCTGTTTTCGTCTGTTTTGTGATAGCTGGAAAGCAAATTCTGATTTACTTGGTCTGAATAAAGGCTTTTAGTCATAAAATAAACAGAAGATTCGATGCTGTCAGGTATTGAAGCCTTCGTATAAGAGAGCCCCAGGTGCTTTGTTAAAGAACCATATTGCAAAGAATTTTGTTAAAAACCCCCAGCCTTTTAATGTAGAAATTTTTCTGTTTCAAACTTCAGTAGGACTTTTGGCATCAAAATTTACTATTTTGAAAATATTGTCAAAGAGCCAAACTGTGTAAAATGATGCTAGGGCATCAAATTATTACAGTGTTTTGCTTTTAGCCCTATCTGTGTCTACTGTTTATCTTTGGGTATCTCTGTTAGCTTTTTGTCTTCCAGGCAACACGTGTTGCCACTCATATGTAGTAGCCAGTTGGTGGCCCTGAAGATTTACTAATGTGGTTGTTGTTCTCTTTGTCATTCTCCCCTGGGTTGTGATATGTCAGGTACCTGAGACGGATCTAAAAACCTTCCTACTCATGGCTGGGAAGAAGCTTAGAAAAAAATTCCCTTTACCCTTTGCCTCTTTTATTTACAGTGTATAGTCAGAGACTAGCTACCTTTTACTTGCTTTCAATCTTGTTGGAGCAGGACAGTACTGGTAATAACTGGAAGTCCTACTTAGGAGATTTCAAATGCATTTCCCAGAGCAGAAGGCTTAGATAAGGTCTGGTGTCCATCTAAAATGAAACAAATCTTCTAAACTTTTGGATAGTTTTGTTCATTGTGAATAAAAATGTGCTGTAGCCAACCAGTTAATAACCTACTTAAAGTTTAGTTAATGAAAAAAGGGCTCTAATTATATAGTTGTATACCATTAATATTCTTGGACAGAGCTTTCTGCATACAGGAAGATCTAAAGTAAATGACCAAGTCATGACCTAAGACAATGCATAACTGTTTCTTTAGCTCCAAAAATGCATTTATTGATTTTGTTTTCATATAGTCAGGAGAATACAAACATTTGTCAGCTGCATGCTTTAGCACTCAGCCCATGCAGACCCATTATAAGTTACCCTGATAGATCCTGCTACAAATAAAATGCTGTTGCAGTATGTAGAATTACATCCCTTCAGATACACAAATAAATATAGTCATCACAGGGTAGTGTTAGCAGTGTTAGAATACTTCAGTTGCCATTGGTAACAACAGGCATGATAATACTTTTGGGATGAATTATGTATTAATTGTTTTGTTGAGAAAATGGAGATGAACTTTATTTATGGCTGGGTTTCTCTAAAAGGGTTAGAAGGGTTGCTCTTCTATTGTGCTCACCAGGTTTTCAAATCAATATTTATACATTTTCTGCAATGCTAATGCTACCCTATCCATTTGGTAAAATAAACAATAAAACCTGACCTATTTACAGTGCTCTATATATGTTGTACCAGCTACTCTATAAAAATCACTGTAGAGAATTAACAACTACAGATTCAGTGGTATAATTTATCAAATATGCTATCTTAAAATAAAGACCTTGTTCTATGGCACTTTCATGAATGTAGTTCTCTGAAGTGATGATCTCTGTATGAGAATGTGTTACAGGACTGTATAAGATAATTACTCTTCAACAAAATCTGTAAACTTATTGGAAACTTTAAAACCCAGACTTTGGTACAAAGATCAGGCCAGGTTCTCTGCTAATGTCCAGAAAAAGCAGCCATTTTGAATCCAAAGTTATACCTTCTGAAGAGATAATTAACAGCTTTTGAATTCTAAATTGCTAGATTTCTTAATACTCTTCCCATCACTCCTCAACTTTGACCCTGCAGAATCACTGCCTACTGAAATGAGAGGTGATTTTAGCCTACATGGCTCATTCATCTTTAAATCTTTTCTTCGATCTTCTTTCCTTTTTAAAACCAGGACCGCTGACAACAGCATCAAGTGTTAGCTGAGTGAGTAGCCTTAATTTATCATATTACAATCCGAGCCCCAACCACCAACCTCATTTCACCTCAGACCTTTTCCCCACATTTGTTAAAAATGACTTATGTCCCTCTCAGACAATTTGCATAGGAAAGATATGTCAAGTGCTTAAGTGCAACAAATCCTAGATTCAATAAACCCATATTACAGTTTTCACTATCTCATAATATTAAAAATTAATTTTAGATATATAATGAGAAAAGTCCTTATATTATAAGAACTGTAAGTAGATATATTGGGACATTTCCTTTTGCATAATGTCAGAATATGTAGGTGTATAACTGTGAGATTGATTGTTTCTTCTGTAATGTTTTTGTGCAAAATAAGAGTGATTGCACTGACTGCAATTAAATCTAGAGCAGATTTTGATTGATATATTTGAAATAACAGATTCAAGGTTTGAAAATGTTTTTTCAGGACCAAATATTACTTTGGAAATAGGTACCTAAATGTCTCATAGGCTTTGCATTTAGTATCTCCTTATGCTTACAGGATGTTTAAATATATACTTTAAAAAAACTTAGCAATTTTATTTTGCACCAGTAGAACATACCCAGAATATTTCTCCCTGTTAAATTTCATGGCAGCCTCACTTCAACGTGTAGTATGGACTTCTATTCTGCAGGGATCTTCTTTCTCTAAGGAAGGTAAAATTGGTGACTGAAACATACTGGCAAAAATCCAAAAGCAGACTGTAGAGGTCAAAAGACATCTTTATGACAGGCAAAACTCAGCTTTATGCTTCTAACTTCAGTTACTGCTAGTTCTAAGGTAGTTCTCAGCTTTCTGCTACAGTCACCACAGAAAGCAGATAGACACAGATATCAGATGGATATGACTGGAGAGGTTAATCTTTCAGTGTCAAAGTTACATTGATAGATTGCACTTCCTATGTTTGAGTCTCTCAATGACTATCAAAGAGCATAAACAGATGTTTTATACTGGTCATACTAACTTAAGATAACCAAAACTAGGTGATGACCCATCTGAAAACTAGCCCTGACCTACCTGAATATTGAAAGCTCTGGAGCTTTAGGCCCTCACTTTTCCAACCAAGGAATTGTCTCACTGATGGAACATTAACTGATACAACACAATGCAGGAATGAACAAAGATGACTTGTCAAACATACAATATTTCCATTATAATACTTCAAGTCTGTAAGTACAGACATTACTGATCCCATTTACAGACTAGATTTAGCTCTAAGGTGGACATGCAGAGCTCCCTGCTAGACCAGAGAAGAATGGCTGCTCTACCTGAGGGATGGCAGACCCAGGCCCAGTCCTGCAATAATACCATTTTTATGGGCTAAACCAATAGCAGACTTAACACGGGCAGATCCAAGATTGGAATCACGCTGAAAGAACAGGCATTTAAAGATATTGGACACCTCTATTCCTTTAATAAGCAAAAGCCACTGATAAGGATTTGATGAAAACCAAATGGTTTTTGTATGTACATAGGCATAGCTTCCCTTATAAATTAATAAATAATTTTGGTTTTAATTCTTGAATATTAAATATGGTGCTTAAAAACCCCCCACAATCCTTAGACATTAGCATATTATCAATATTAGCAACCTTTTTTTATTTTGAAAATACGAGGAGAATAAACAACAAAAAGAAGTTTTAGAGCCTCACTAGTTCTCATTGTTCTTGCCATTCTTACCCTTTCTTTTTTTTTTTTTTCAAGATAGCATTCAGCCTTCTGTCTAAAGTTAAATTTAAAGATGCATTTAAGATTATTTATTAGGAAAGTAAAGTGCTTAACTTATTTGAACTGATTGCTGATAAAAAGCCTTTCAATATCACTTAGTATGCACTCTAAACACTTGAGGGGCAGGAGAAGATACAAGTGCTCCCTCACTATAACAAGAAGAGGCTGGCTGCAGTCTGAAGTTGCTGTCCCACATGATACAGTTGACAAGATCCCTGTATTATCTGTTCTGGAAGTGGAGTACTCAAACTTATCATTGCAGGAGCTATCACTGCTACTTTCCCCCATATCATATTTAAGGAGACTGCTTAAGATATCCACTTCTTCCTCCAATTTAAATGTGATATTAAACACAGTTATTCGTATTCACAATTGACACAGGCAAAATACAGAAAGATAAATGATTTGTAGTGTTTGCTAACAGAACCATTTTGTGATTTTCTAGGCAGTAACATCATCATCAGGTTTTATACACTTATACAAAAAACATATATATACATATATGTCATTAGCCAAATTTGGAACAGTCCATTTCTTTCTGTAATTTAAAACAAAAACAAAAACAAAAAAAGTACATGAAAAATGGAGAAAAAGAATCACAAGAATATCCATCAGCCTTTACACTTCTGGTGGTGTGGATTCTCTAATTATAGAAAATGGAATTATACTTTTCTGGGTATGATACATTTAATAATACTGTTTCTGACAAACAACTGAATAAGGATAAATGAAAGGGTAAGTCTGTTTGTATTATTCAGGTCTTTCCATTATTTTTAAGGTTCTTGCTGGTCTTCCCCAACCTTTTGATTTAACATAGAAATACAGATACGTCTAGAAAAATTAAATTATGTATAAAACAATCTCAGAAATTAAATACTCTGTCTCTTGTAGTTTCTCTAAAGGCTATTATAAAGCATACTTGTATAAAATGTTATTTAGCCATCTGAAATACTTTTGTATCAATGGAATTGCTCAAAAATTAGAAAACTGGCAAATCATGCTGTATAAGTCTGGTGAGTTCATAATTTTTGTCTGATAACTTCTATGTATAAATAATTTAGTTTTTGTCACTATTCATATACATATTCAGTATTCTGAACTTTTGTGGAGGATAGTTGCACTTTTAATTTTTCTTGTTTTTCTCTTGTCCCCTTCTCCTCATGTTTCTGTGAAATATATTTTTTCTTTCTTTATTATGCTTTATCACTTAGAAAATGGAAAATCTTTATTTCTTTGAAAACTAGAAAGGACACAATAATGTAAAACTAAAAGTAAAAAACCCATCCAATCTCTCTAAAAAAATTTGAAAAAATCTCAAAAATTTAAAATTTTAGGCCAAAAGTCTGTCATTTAAATAATTATTATTTTTTTTGCTTAAGTTTGTAGACATGATTTTTCAGACACTATTACATTTTTTGGTAAGAATTTTGACACCATGTCAGAATTGAGAGCTAAAAGTATTAATTTTAAAAAAATCTCTAGCAAAGTATTTCAAGTTTGTGAGCTGTATCATTTTGTTCACACACGTGAACGTAAAGTTTACAACTGAAAATAGGAAATCACTTAGTGTAGACTAACTTGAAATTAACGTTGACCTTGTCTTAGAGCTCAAAACAGGCAGTTCTAAAAATTTCTTCATTTTCCTCTACAGATGTGAAGTGCCATGTAATTTGCCTTATGTACAGATGAGACAGTACACAGAGCTGAGCACAGGTGGGTTTTACACTTGGGAAAACCAGCTGGAAACCAATATATGGCCCTACATGCTGCCATTCTGCAAGATTCAAGCTTCTTGTGCTGTGCCACCTCTGCCCTGGTCCAGAAACAGCAGCAGGCGTGTGGCCACAGCTGTGTCCATGGCAAGATCCCCAGTGAGGTTAAAGGGATTTCAAGTTAATGTTGCTTTTTGGCATTGACTGTACAACTATCTAAAATCCCAGAGCTTTGGAAAGGGAACACATGGTCTAGGATAGGCTGTACCTATTCCCCACTTGCCTCCCCATCCTCTTCTGCAGCTGAGTGGTAACTCTTGTGGTGGTGCAGAGGAGCAGGTGGCAGCTACCTAATGTCTTGCTGTGAAGCCACATGGACACATTTTTCCTGCATGCAGACACCCCAGGGTCTTCTGCCTTTAGCACAGGCCCATCTGCTGCTCTCTGCTGCACATGCTGGAAAGGATACTACTACTTAAGGAAATGGGCAGTAAATCTGTGACACAAATACCTGGGACTGAAAAGCCATATGAAGTAAACAATTTGATGTTGGGGGATGCTGCTCTCTTTCTCAACAATTTCAGGGTCTGTCCCACGTTATGGGCATGACTTTGAACTATGCTAGAATGGAAAGATTTTAAAAATTAGTTTAATTGATATTTTGATGATTTTCTTGGCACTCTGCTGTACCTATCATTATGTTTTCTGAACAAATTCAGATATAAACTCTGTATTTCTGTCTTTCTGTGCATGACTACATTAAAATAGACTAATGACATGGAGGAGAAATCTATGATGTATTCTTTAAATGTTGTACTATAAATATAGCTAATATATCACAATGCTATTTTGCTTTTGATCAGCTTAGGCTTAAATAATTCAAGACAGAAAACAAAGATTGGTGTTTAAGTTAGGTCCTCTATCTTCCAGGTCATGATCCTGAACTTATAGAGTTGAACACTGATTTTAACTAGCCTTGGACTGACTTCCAGAAATCCACTTCCTTGCCAAGACTTCATCCCCTTAATCAGATCTGTGAGCCCATAGATTTGTGGGAAGTGTCATGCTCTCTTTGCCAGTGGTGAAAATACCAAATGTGTGTCTGTGTCTTCATAAACAAATGTGCAAGCACCAAATCCAACATGATTTCAGCAAATCAAAATGAGATCTGTCTATTTTCTTGACTTTTTTAAATAACAATAAGCCAACAGCATGACGCTCCTCTAGAAGTTTTGAAGGTCACAAACACTTGGTACATGTCATGTAGAAGAAAATGTAAAACAAGTATTACCATATACTAAGTATTAGATTTCCAAAATAGGAAACTTCTTCAGCTGATCTGTTGATATCTATGTTTTTAAATAATATTTTTCTATTCCTTTAATCTAAAAATTAATTGCATCTGAGACTCTTTCTTTCTTTCTTTCTCCTTCCTTCCTTCCTTCCTTCCTTCCTTCCTTCCTTCCTTCCTTCCTTCCTTCCTTCCTTCCTTCCTTCCTTCCTTCCTTCCTTCCTTCCTTCCTTCCTTCCTTCCTTCCTTCCTTCCTTCCTTCCTTCCTTCCTTCCTTCCTTCCTTCCTTCCTTCCTTCCTTCCTTCCTTCCTTCCTTCCTTCCTTCCTTCCTTCCTTCCTTCCTTCCTTCCTTCCTTCCTTCCTTCCTTCCTTCCTTCCTTCCTTCCTTCCTTCCTTCCTTCCTTCCTTCCTTCCTTCCTTCCTTCCTTCCTTCCTTCCTTCCTTCCTTCCTTCCTTCCTTCCTTCCTTCCTTCCTTCCTTCCTTCCTTCCTTCCTTCCTTCCTTCCTTCCTTCCTTCCTTCCTTCCTTCCTTCCTTCCTTCCTTCCTTCCTTCCTTCCTTCCTTCCTTCCTTCCTTCCTTCCTTCCTTCCTTCCTTCCTTCCTTCCTTCCTTCCTTCCTTCCTTCCTTCCTTCCTTCCTTCCTTCCTTCCTTCCTTCCTTCCTTCCTTCCTTCCTTCCTTTCCTTTCCTTTCCTTTCCTTTCCTTTCCTTTCCTTTCCTTCCTTCTTTCTTTCTTTTCTTCTCTCTCTCTTTCTTTCTCTCTTTCTTTCTCTCTTTCTCTTCTCTTCTCTTCTCTTTTTTCACTGGAGAAATAATTGCAGTTCTTTTCAAATCTCCTAGGAAATTTTTCAGCTATGTAAAGTTATAACAAGATGTGACATCCAGTCCTAGCTAATCAGTGTTCAACACAGACCCACTACTGCAGTGCAGGGGGTGGCACTTTCAATTTGCCCGTGACACTGACCAGGTTTTTAAGGAAGAGTGAGTGAAGGGAGAAAATAGCATCAAAATGCTTAAATTTTTATAGAAAAGGTATAACTTTGTAAGAAAGCACTATCGTAAATTCAAAAAAACTATATCTTAATGATACACTTAGAGTAAATCATTTGCCTTGAGAGACAGGAGGTCTCTAGTGACCTGTATGGCAGCCACAAGAGACTACCAGGCTAGCTACTTTGAGCTAAATGTACTCTCATATTAATATTTTAAAATGCCATAATGCCTCTCTGAAAACCTCAGAGGACAGATACATCAATTTGCGAGGTCTTCACTCCAGGAAATAGAAACAGGGATAATCTGCCATTAAAAGAAATAGTTCATTATGTCTGCTTCTTGGGAGCACATAAACTATGTCCCTCACATACTTATGTTGCAAATCCTCACTTTAATGTGAAGGGAAACACCATGCCCCAGAGCTTTATTGTCCCACTGTTTATTAGTACAAAAAGGTTTCTTGTGGTATGAAATCTTAAGCTTGTTGCAGTAATCAATCAGCTTCAAAGACTCTCTTCCCTGAGCTAGAATCATTAGAAATAAATCAATTAAACATAAAGTTCCTATTTTCAGGAAGATCACAATAGAGAAAACCAGAAGTGCATCATAGTTAGAGAAAGGGATTTTACTAGGTTGAGGCTTCTAATACAAGCCCCTTTCATTTATTTTCTTTTATTGCAAAGGGTGATTTATTTCTATTCCAGTTAAATGTAGAGTATTCCTCTCTTGAACACCTATTTCAACCTGAGAAATGTATGTATTTATGAAAAAAATTAAGGACTACTACTTAAAACCTATCTAGATGTAGAAAGGAATAAGAAATTAATTTGCATTGCTTTGGCTATTAAAGACACAAAATTAGAGAGGAATGAAATAGAATGTGTGAATAAAACAAATTTCTATTTTATTTTATTTTATTTTATTTATTTTATTTAATGGTTTATCTGCTGCAGAATATACCAAATATTAGGATGCATATGGAATTTTTTTCCTTGAGAGTTTCTGCTTTACTGATATTAAAGTATGTTCCTGAGATTTCCCACAGCATTAAACAAAGGCCAACAGTGATAACAATTTTCAATTCTATTCTATTTACAAGTTTATTATATTTTCTTTAATAATCTGATAATTTAACTTTAATAACCTTTATTTAGTGTGTAAACTGGCTGCTCACTGAAATGTTTTGATTAGCTGGATTTTAATTTTCTGGAAAAGGGATGAACGTGTTGCTCTTTAAAAGCACATTCATACTGCTTATACTTATTTTTGTCAAAGACATGCCAAAGAAGGAGCCTTTTGGTCTTGATATGGAAGGTGATGTTCTGATCATGAGATCTGTGCTGATCTTAAGTTTCACATTTATATGATCATATATTGTCTGCTTATTGAAAAATCTTATTATTGCAAAAGATTTCCGACATATATTCTGCATGTCAGTGTTCTGAGGAAAAAAAGGCAGGTTTAAGTATAATAGAGTTGCTGCATTTGAGCCCTGTTTCTGCTGTGCAGGTTGGAAGCTATGTTGTAAAGGAGTGAGAAAAATAGAGCAGAGAGAGGACAGACTTTGATGTAAGTACTCCCATGGACAACTGGATAACTGTAGCCAGTTGCTGTTTCTGACAGATAGATGTCCTGTGGAAAAAGCAGGTGCATGCTCATGTATGGCTGCTGGGCATAGTCTTGTTTTATTGTGTACACAACCCAAGATTTCCCAAGTAGGGCCTCAAGTCTGATTTATAACAACTAGGAGGGATTACAATAGAATGGTGTTCCGAAAGCCAGGCTAAAGCCTTGATGAATCAGTGTTTAAATAAATCAATCATTTCTGTTCAACTTGCAGTTTAGACTCAATTTTAACAATTTTCTCCATGAACAAATATTGAAAACAAATATTTTGTTTTGGACCAGCTCAAAGAAAATTGTCATGTTTGTTTATTGCACTGATGCCAAACATTTTGGTCCAATAAACCAGCCAACTACATTTTTTGACTGAGCACTTAGCAATGAGGAAATTTTAGCCAGAACTTACCTCCTGAGTTCCTTGAAGAGTTACATCTTCCACTGCAAAAAGCGGTATTCTGGTGACTAATGATGTGCTATCAGCTTACATCACTGCTGGTACACCACAGGAGACAACTTCTGACTTGATGGCGAAAGAGAAATACTGATTCAACTGCAGTGTTCATTCACTGCACTTAACAGGGTTCCCTAGTTTTGAACAATAATCACCCTTACCTTCCAAAGGTAATTTTTAAGCTTACATAAATCTGAACAATTTCCTAATGGTGTTTATACCTTTGCATTTGCTGTAGGCGGAACTCAGGATGTGTAGGTTCTTCAATCAAACCACACAGTTAATTCCTAATTCCTAAGCATGATTTAGGTTTGGAGAAATACTTCCTAAAATCCTTAAGTCTTTTCTTGGTTTCTGTCAAGGTAATCTCCAGATGACTTGCATTTTGAGTGTAGCAAACTAAAAAGTCAAGTTACCTACATCATCTGGATGATCAGGCACAGATAATAACACACATTCAAACTCAGTTTGTGGCATTCTTACCTTTTTATTCTACACAAGCATATTTCAGAGAAAAAGAGATGATCTACTCCAAGTAAATTCTGAGTATATATAGTCTTGCAGGGAGGGGAAAGGGTTTAGACAGTGTAACTATAATCTTGCAAATATATACTATTTTCAGTATGAAAAAATCATAATCATGTATGGAAAGCAAAAAACCTATTTCTCTTCTCTTTTAATCTTAATGGACATTTACCAGAGAAAATCAGTATATTTCTAATGATGGAGATCACCATCCCTGCAGAATTTAGTATCAAGAACTGCAGCAGTACAAGATACTGGCCTTAGTCTGCTTGAAAGGAGATTTCCTAGAGCCAGAAAATTCTGAATGTATGAATTGATATTTTCCAGTTAAATCTCCCCATGGAGAGTCATGTTCATGCCATGCCCTCTTGCATGTTGAAACAAGATCTCCAGAGTGACTGAGGAATCTCCATCCTTGAAGTTTTTAACACTGGACTATACAAAGCCCTAAACAATCTGGTCTGAACTCAGTATTGACCATGTTTAAAGCAGGAGGTCAAGTCCTCCCAAAATCCCTTCCAGACAGAAAGTTTTGGTGATTTCACAGTTCTATCACCTGCTCCAAAAGAACCCCCACAGAGACATCCATGGGTATTCCAGGAATTATCAGAGAATTAGAGTTCCTGTCAGGATTTCTTCTTTTTATAATGCTGTTCTGCTGATCCTGGCAAGACAGTGGATAAAAAATATTGCTATGAATACTGTGAACAAAAAGAATTGCTATGAATTAGCACAATCAATCAATCAATTACATATTCAGTTCTGTAATGATGAAGAGTAGAAAAAAAGTAAGATGAGACAACATTTGTGCAGAACATATGTGCCATGTAAAGACAAAAATATTTAATCATCTTACAGCTACTACCATTTATCAGTTTACCTAGTCATATGTTTGTGATTGCAATGCTTGTAAAATGGAAGTGCTGAAAATAGCTGGCCCCAGAGGGCTTTCTAGGCTAGTGATGCCAAAGAATTAATTTTCATTGAGATGCAAAATTAAGATTTTTTTCCAAGGCAAGAGGAGAATGAAATAACATAGTGGTAAATCTGTGTGAAAGCAACCAGCATCAGCAAAGCTATCTTCCCTTGTGAAAAACAAAACCAGCTAAAACCCTTTAGTAATATCCACTAGTTCCTTGATACATAATACATTGTGCATATGGTGAAATGTCCAAGTGCTCTTACAGACCCACAAAAGAAACAAAGGTACAGAAAAACCACTTACTACAACACTAATATTTCCGGAGGGTTAGCACTAATTCTGTCCCTCTATTCAGAAAAAAGTATGAAGCATTCAGCTACATTTTACTTTGAGTTACCAGGTGATCTGTCTAAGAGAGAAAAAATATCTTCTATGAATAATAGCTCTATTTGCTTACTTCTCTGAGATAAGGTTGCATCCTATTCTCTAATTGCTGTAACACACCTGCTCTGATAAAAAACAAAACAATTTAGGGATGGAAAGAAAATAGACTTGTGATGATCTTAGAAGGCTTGTTGAATGCTTTAGCTGAATGCTTGAAAGGCTTCCACAGCTGTATCACCTTTGGAATTTTGTATCTTCTGACCCCACCACTATAAAAAATCCTCTTTATGCAGCTGAGAGATAATAGAGCATTTTGTTAATGAACACAAGATACCATTTTACTTTCAGGGTCAGGTGTTTTATTTATTTATAGGGAAGTTTTTATTTGCACCCACAGACTCAACTGTCACTTTGCTTAAGCTAAGAACTGCAGTATATCTACAAGCTGGGGAATCCTATTTCCAGAAGTCTGATGTATATACCTCTTTCATGTAACTGTGAGCTAAGGTCCATATTTCTAAAATAAATGAATCCTCTTAAAGATGATTTTGACATTGTTGATGAATAATTGCTGATCTTCTGAGAACTGTTCAGCAGATGAATGTTAATTTAGACAAGTTCCAAGGGGAAATTTTTGCCTTTCCTAATTGCCATGACAAAACCTCTGTTTGATGTTTTCAGATCCATAAGATACGGTTTGCTGCTAGGTACACTCCCAACAAACACAATTTAGTTCTGAATCATTGAATGGTTGCACCTTAAAATAAGTAACATTTCTGCTCCTTCAGGTCTAGCCTGTGAAGATGGTATTTCTAACTTTGTTACATACATTTTTCCACTTTTGAAGATATATATTTTATGTGTACTACAGTCAAGAGAAAATTATTAATTGATTTCTGCACTTTTAAAGCAACCTTGTTCAGATTATTAGTAAAATAAAACAAGTTTTCTTAGAAACCAAGGGGGGAAAATTACAAGGACTGTTACTATGTCATTCTTCCTGTTACTCTTGTAGTTCAGTCAGGCTTGTAAAACTAGTGTCATATTCAGAATATAAGTTTTTTTAGAAAAAATGTTAAGTGGAGGTAGAGGGAAATTGTTTATAACTTACACAAAGATTAGATCAGAAGGTCTCTTTTTCCATCAGCCTGGCAACAACCTTTTCATGGTGCTCCTGTCTTAACAAAGGGCTTGAGAAGAGCATCCTTGACGAAGATGATCTTACAACCAAACTCTTTTTGCTTGTTCTCAGGAGTTCTAAGACCCATTTAATATTTCTTTCTGAATCTCCCTTTAAATTTACCCTTTCATTAGGGGACTGGCTTTTAATTAGCAGAGGGATTTTTCCTTTCTGTATTTATGTGGATGTCTCCACAGCACAACCCTCCATGACAGTTAGTAAACAACTCTGTGTTTATACAGAGTGTAAGAGTTCCCACTATCTGTGGTGTCAATTTGACATCCTTCAGTCTAGCATATGGCTGTTGTTATACATATATAGCTCTTACAAAAATCTGTAGATTGAAATTATGCATAATTCAAACTGCTAAACAGGCTTATTTAATATAGTTTATGATTTGCTGCTGACTGAGACCCTATCTGTTGGCAGACAAAGATCTTGGGATGACAACCAAAATGGTTAATCTTTAATAACCAAACCATTTTTAAGTAACCATTTATTCTGCTAAAATGTAATGATACATTAAGAAGAAATATAGCTGGACTATGTACTTTTAAACACAGTAATACATGTAGGTTTTAGTAATATGTTAGTAATTTCTTAATACAGGCAGACTTTTCAGTTGCAGCCACCAAAGTACAGCAATTTGTTATCTGAGGAGTAAATTAGAAGGTTCGATTCTTTGGACATTATCTGGAGTAAATAGATGCTCAACAAGAAAGATCGCTAAGGGCCACATTGCTGTGAAACTATATCCTTATGGAATAAAGGGCACTTAGTGTCTCCAAAAGTATCAACATCTGGAGCACAAAATGAAGTGGAAAAGGAGGATCATTTGGCTCTGCATTCTGAACTGCCCTGGCAGCCTTTGGAAAAATAGTAGAGATGTTACTAAAATGGCTTGTGGCAAGGGGCCAAATGCTGACATTTTTCACACAGCTGGACCTACCACTTAACCCATGAAGTTCTGCATGAATTTCAGTATGGGGCATGAATTTACCTATTTATTATGTATTCATTTTAATAACCTACTTGACCTTGTACTTTGAATAAAATCTGTTCAATTCTCTGAAAAGCTAATCTTGCTGCAGATATGAAGTTTAGTGTTATTCAGTGCTGTCTTCATTTTGCTGCATATAATGGTCCTATTCTTTACCATTCATGAATTATGTAGGTCAGTATATCTGCATGCCAGGAAAACCATTCTAGCACCCCATACAATCATGTACTTTGTATTATGTAATGTTATACATTATTGTGATTCTCTCAGAAATGTTTCAGGGAAATACTAGAATGTTAAAACGACTATTTTTGTTTATCTCCCTCTGTAATGTCAAGTGGATTAGTTGTCGTGAATATAACTGTACAGAGATAGGGAAGGAAAAAGTAAAAAATGGAAAAAGGTGCAAAATTAGATGCTTGGCCAAAAATAGCTTTGCCATACAAAAATCATAGTGCTGTGTTGTGTTTTGACTTTGCAGATCTATGGGTTTGTATACTGTAAGATTATTTTTCATTGTAACGATATAAATGTAAAGCTTATTAGAAACCTTCCTGTGCACTGATTAATTAAATAAAGGAAGTTCACTAATGCTCTGCTCCCATCATGGGTTCACTGATTTTCTCCCAGATCTTAAGCATGGTTTCCAAGCACTGCTACTGGTAGTAGATCAGATTAAGAGTCAAGCATTTCTTGAATCTGGAATGTTAAACTTGGCTACCAGTGACACTAAGCCAAAGCTGGGGAACAGTTAATTTCAGGGCTAAGAAAACTTTTGAATCATAATTGCTATTTGTCCATGCTTCCAAATTTTGAATTCTGATTAATTTTGATTATTTCACTATGTAGCATAACACAAAAGCCCTGAAAAATTGCCTAATTACTGATCTTCTTTTGTGTCTGAAATGCTTTTCTATCAAGTGGATTAGTGAAGAGACAGATCAGTATATTTTTGAATATTTTATCCTTAACTAGACAATGTAAGATAAGATTTTGTGGCTAGACAAAGGGCCATAGAAAAATATTAATTTAAAAAATTTTTTTGCATGTTCAAAGAAATATGAAATCTTCTGCAGTTGCTCAGGACACACAAATTTTCAGAGGCAGTTCTTGAAGTAACATAATATAATGATGATGAGGTGTATAAAAGTGTCTTTTATTACTTCAAGACATACATAATATGATTGATGCATTCCAGCCTGAAAGAGGTCTGAAACAGCATTTATTGTATATGCTAATGTATTTTTTGAACATTTGGCTTGACATATTTTAACATTTACCTTGAAGAAATTTTTAGAGTTTCGGAAATGCACAAATCACTGCTTTAGGAAAGCTCTGAAACCTGTGACATATTTACACACACACAAAAAAATGAGTGTGTGTGGGGCTGGAGCATTGTTTGGGTATTTAATCTCACAAGACTAAACATCGAAAGCATAAGTACTCAAGTTCATCCTTGTTGATGTGGTTTCTGCATGAAAGATTTCCTGGCTGATTGTCGCCACCAGAACACACTTTTTGATGCTATTATCAGCTATCAGTCATTATCAGCTTTCAAGTCATTATGTGCATTTAAACAGAAACACAGCCCATCATCTAAATCCACAGTCCAGAGAAATTTGGAAATTCCATCTTTTACCAATCATTGTAACAAAGAAATGGATCACCCTTTCAGTCTATTCCATTAAATTCACTCTTAATACTAATTAAAAGGGTGCTGAACATACAATTCAAATCAGATGACCCTCTTACCATCCTGAGATAAACACAGATGCCAGAAGAAGAAAAGCATATTTCATTTTCTTACTTAAAACCTAGAGGGTTCATCTGCCTCCATACTCTTCTCTCTACTTACCTATACCAAAAAAATGGTTTTTAGACATAAAATCATATATACAAAGTGAAAACCTTAGACCCTGAACCTTGTAGTTTGTATAGGTATGCAGATTGTCAATCATTTCATGCACAATGAATAACTGCATTTTTTTACCAATTCTTCTTTGAGTGATAAAAGTATTCAAATATTTATGACTTCGTTTTTTGGGGCTACAGAATCCTCCAGTCTAGTCTTTAAGAGATCCTATGAACATACTCAATCTTTTGACCACTAAGTAGTTTTTTCTAAGTTCAAAACACGCAGGAAAGTTTGCCACACCTTTCAGTGTCTGTAATTCTTTTTTTCTAAGCAAAGTGGTTTTATTTGATTTTAGTATGTAATTTCATTAACAGTGGTCAACACTCGATCAGGAATCCAACACTTCTCATTAGCCACTTTCACATGAAGCTATATAGTCACAGGATGCAACATCCAGCCTCCATCAGGACTGAATCAGAAGGCTCTCTCTCTTGTTCTCTCTTCTAAACATTAAAATTCCTGAAAATCACTGTTGGAACCTTTTCCTTCATGCTTTCATACATGTCTTATTCCATCAAGATCACTTTTTAAAGGCAGCTCTGCACTAGTGAAAATCAAAGCAGTATCAAAACTGGTTGTGAAGACTGTCAGTTTCTCAGAATAGCCAGACTGATCAGTCTTTGCATGAAAAAAATAAATCAATAAGTGCATCTTGTTATTTTATGATTTCACAGTTAAAGCTCTGTGCATTTCTAAGTAAACAAAGATAGACACATGCTTTAGCAAATATGCTTATACTAAGTCTATGGAAAAAGGGAATATTCTAAGAAAAAAACACAATTGTTCTAACAAAACTGAAATCTATAAAGAGATCATGAATTTGACCTTTTAGTGTAGTTTATTGCTTGTAAAATGTGCTGACTGTAAGAACATCTTGGATACTCAGTGCAAGTCCTAGCTATTATGATATTTGGTCCTAATCTACTAATAATACCATAAAGCAGCTATAGGTTGTTGGATAAGATGGTACTGAAATATTGAGAAAGAGTACTTATATTAATTCAGTCATCTAACTTTGCTTCACAAAATAACATTGGAAAAAGAAATATCTGACATTTGCTTTGTCCTTTCTGATTGTCCATCCTGTGTGGTTTTCTGTCTTTTCAGTTACGTAGTGTTTCAGTTTAGAGGTATGTAAAGTCATATTTAAAAAATATGTACAAGCTTTTATTAGACATTCACCTAAGTCCAGTTTAAGTCTTCCCTACTAGGTCCTGACATTTTATAGTTCTACAATTAGCCTTTTCAGAAGGGCATTCTCCCACATGGTGATAAAACATTTCTATTTCTGGAAAAAAAACAACTCTAGTCTTGTAAGAACAAGAGATGTGGTGTTGTCTCTAGATATATGGTATTTCTCATTTTTCTTCTTTATAGAATTTCACTTTGATATTTGACCCTGTTTTCTTGCTTCATTTTTAATGGAATAACACACTATTTCTCCATTTTTCCTGTGGTATATTAAGTTAATCAGTATAATTAGAAATTATGCTTCAGTTGAGTAAAAATTTTTTGGCTTACGCCCAGTATCACAACAAACAGGGATAATTACTCTTTTTTTTTTATTCTCCAGCAGTCAGCTGAGCTTACTTCTCACAATTTCTGTTTTTCAGCTTTCTGACACTGTGGATCTCCCTTTTGCTGTCTCTTTGAGATAGACTGGATCTTCCTCAAAGGAGGAGCCAGAAAAGCAAAAAGTCTGTGAGTTTCCTCTCAGTGAGAGCTTTTACTGTTGCAAGGCCAAGTGGTGTACCTTTCTTCTTTTTATTCTCTTTCTTTCTCTCTTCTCCTTCTGGGTGTAAGTGTGTCTACCTTTCTACATCAACCAGTTGCAAGGCATCAACCCTGTTAAAAAGGAGACTTTTGTGGTAGTGGCCAGAGTATATTACTGAGTGAAAATTATTAACCTTTGACATAGTCTGAATGATCTATTGGTCCCCTTGGACTTAAACTTTATAGGACTTTATAGGTCTATTATTTTAACACAAGTTATAAATAAAACTTAGTCACTATCTTTCTTAGTTTTCCTGGTGTCAGGTGGTGGAGAATGGATTATTCAGTTGATTAATTTAGAGAAGGCCTACAATATGAACTAAGGAAAGGTTTTTAGTTATTTCAAATTCCACCTTCAGCAGAACAGGCAGGATTTGTATGGTAATCACTGGTAAATTGCATCAAAAAGAAAATTGTACATTAGACTGTGTTGGGAGGAGTGTAGCTAGCGGGATAAGGCAGTTTTTGTTCTGTGCTCAGCATCGGCGATGCCACTCCTGGGAAAGTCCACATTTGGGACTGCCGGTTGAGGGCATGTTCTGGAAAATGGGAAGAATCCAGAAGAGAGCTCCCAATGTGGCTAAGGGCCTCTGGGGTGAGGGTTTTATGCAGCTGGGCTTACTAGTCTGGTGAGGAAAAGATTGGGGAAACAGCTAACAGCTTTTTACTGTTACCTGAAAGAGTAACCAAGCTCTTCTAGAGGAAGATAGCAAGCAGAATGGGAAGTGGTGGCTTTTTCATTAAGATGTTTAGCCAGGGAGATAGTAAAGTCTCCATGTGGAAGTTTTTATGAGATTCAGATAGAGAAAATCTTGAGCAACCTGAATTGTCACTGATGTTCTGCTTCACACAGGAGGCTGGATCTCCAGAGGTTCTTTTCAGGTAAAGTTTGTGTGACTCCCTGGCACTTGTTTTGCAAATATTTGGAAGTATGTAAGGCTACAGAAACCACTCTACATCACCATAAACACTAGAGCTAAGTATCAGGCACTAATGCAATACTTCTCTAAACAGGAGATGTGCATCCAGGAATGTATCAGGTTAAATGGGAATATGTACAAATGCATATGTAACAGTCCAGTAAACACCCTGGTAAATCTGCCTCCAAAGTTTTAGTATTTCAAGGAAACTGAATACCAAAACTTCAGCAAATTATCATTGCTTCTTCAGCAATTCAGAAAGATGACATTGTTACAGACAATATATACACAAGAGAATGAATTTCTCATGTAGAAATGTTTTCAGATAAAAAGCTAATTTACACAACCAGTCAGCCATAATTAATTTAGATCATGTAGATGATTCAAAAATTTTGGAACAGGTGTGGTGGTTTTTTTTTGTTTGTTTGGTTTTTTTTTAATTATTATTATTAATAAAAGCTCAGGCTTCAGTCCCCAGTCACTTGAATTTACATATGTGGGACATTCTCAAAGAATAAGACAGAATCATGCATATTTGTAAGCATTTGTATGATCAGATCCTAATGGATATGGATGGGTAGGAACAAGAAATGATATAAAATTTCAGCTTTTATAATGTCAACCAACCTTTTACCATGATTTGGCACACAAAGGATACTACACAAAACAACTGCAAATAGAAAAAGGTGACAATGTGCAGTAAGATTTCTATGTCAAAACAACGTCAGAACATTCAAAGGAGCCATTTACTATGTCAATGAAAGAACTACTATTCTACTAATTCACATTACTTCTCTTTTCCTTACTTAATTATTTATGTCCTTTACAGGAATGCAGCTTTCTCAATAGATGGTACCACCTTGGAACAATTTATACTGCTGCCCCCTTATAAGTCAGGTCAAGTTAATATACACAGCTGCATATTTTTAAAATGGAGTTTAAATCTGTGAAATTCTAGGTATGACAACTCTGTATAAGGAACAGTGCTGTATAAGGAACTTGATTTTATTTTGAATCATGATTCAGAGCCTCCAGGAGGAACCTCAAGAAACAGTCAGAGTCAAATGACAGATGTGAAAATGCTATTGTAGTTTAGGACAATCAAATATTTCTCCTTCAGCCTTTTTATCAAATTAAATATTCTGATGCCCAATTTTCTATATCAAATTCTATTTTCATAGATATAAAGCAGTCAATTTTTAACAACTATTTGACACAACTGAATACAATAGGAGAGTCTGTGGTCCTTACAGCCAGTAGTCACATTGACGGCCAAAGCCTGTCAGAAATTGGTGCTTGATTTTGTTCTGTATGCCTCCAGTATTCTTGAGGTAATAATATGCTATTAATTTCTTATTTTAAAGATAATTGCAATTCAGGATAATGATTATGAGGTAGCCCTACAATATTAGATAAACAATATTCTCATGAGGTTTTTGAGAAGTTGACTTAAGGAAGGAAATCCTAATTGATACTCCTACAGAATGCCCCAGTCAAGCTGCTTTGTCAGTATTAGCATGATATGGGGTCAATAAATTTTTAATGGTTAATATTTTTCCAAATGCGTTACAGTTGTTTCACTCCATGAGCAGCAATTGAAATCAGTTACAGAAACTGAAGACTTTAAATCCCAATTGCAATCAGAAATGGAAATTTGCTTCTTCCCTCCAAACAAAGACATTATTGTTATTGCGTGTTTGCTGTAAACCAGTGTAAAGCAGAAAAATATCAGCTAATTTTATGATAGTCTCAGTAATATCATTTGCCTAATTGCACTCTGCCTATCTGTCTTTATCCAGCAGTTTCAGATGAATAATTTTGCCCATGTCATCTGGCTTAAACTCCAATGACTTCCCCAGACAATTCTTCCTTCTTCTTTCCTCACCTTGTTCAGACACACAAAGGCAAAAAGCTGAGAGAATAAATGGTCTTGTACCGTGTTCTGAAGGTCAACGGATACAGGATTTGTAAGCCCAGTTGAGAAAAAAATTTCTGAAGTCAAGAGCTTTGGTAAAATGTGCAGCAGCACTTTAAATTGAACTTTGGCTCTATTTTAACGTACATAGAATGGGTTCTGTTAAACTACAGTTTTCTGGAAGAGAATGCTTTTTTTCCCATAAGCAGCAGTATTAAGAGCCTTTATCTCACATCCTTTTTTTTTTTTTTTTTTTAGCACTGCTGTCAGAACCTCTTCAAACTGAAACCCAAATGTTTTGAAAGGCTGAGACTTACGGGTGTTACCATCTGGACATTTTAAGGAACAGTTCAAAAACCCATGGATATCTAACACATGTTCAATTCAACTACAATTCTTTGTAGTTTTTTCTTTCCATCTTCATCTCTTTGAGCTTTTTCTCTTTGTGGAAACAAAAAGATATGTTTTGTGTCATTACATTTTGAAACTGAGGAGTTAGAATTTTAATGCAATGTATAAAGGCAGTTCCTGAAAGGGGCTGTTCACGGGTTTAGTTACAGGAAGTTGCTAAACTGCTTGGGTTTGTAATGATGCAGCTACTTAAGTTAACATATTTAGGTGTTAATATCAGGAGGGAAGGAAAGATGAGCACAAGCTTATCCAGTGAATAATCTTAATAAATGAAAATAAATTTCTGTTTATATAAGAAAAAAATTTCCATTTTTATTTGAAAAGCATATATTTCTATTTTCAGGCATTGAATTTTGATCAAAAAAAGGCTGGTCTTTGTTTCATTTTTTAATTAACCATGGAAATGGTATTAGGAAACAGGAATGTATTAAGAATGTAAATCATTCCAGTAGTATATATGTTTTTAAAAGTATTTACATTATTTTAATCACTGAAACTTATAGTATATGTTTTTCAATGGTTTCCAGAGCACTTGGCTTATCCTGAGTAAAGTTTTGCACATGTGCATAGGCAGAGAAATTAGAAATTTTATTAAAGAATTTAAGTACTTTTCACATTAAAATATTAGAAATATCATATAATGCTGCTGATGTGAATCTCTCACTCATGTATCTGAGGATTTCCACCACAGAGATTTGTGTCTTTCATACTTTTTTATTCCTTCCCTCTTTTCCCTCCACCTTCTCTGTGCCAGGTCTGCCTTAAGGTTTTGCCTTGCTTTTAGTTCTTTATTTCTCAGTATGTTCTTCTCTTTGAATAACGCTCTTGCTTTACACAGTCATCTTTTTTCTTTAAATAGCTCAGTGAACTGTAACTGCGCAGGAATTGATTGGGAGTACATCAATGGCTCTGTGCTCCACAGGGAACTACTGAGGGCCAAGTTATCACTATGCTCTGACACAGCTGGTTCCTGTTAACTTGAGTCTGAGATGCTGTATAGGTAACATTAGGGTAGGTAAGCAATAAGCAGTGCTATGAGACCTTTGCATCTCATGGCTTTTCCTAGTGTAAAGGCAATACTAGATAAAAATATTATGTAAAACAAAACAAGAACCACTATGGCTCATCTAACTGTAAGGACTATGTGACTCGCTATATGCTGAGTATGCTACTTTGCATCTGGATGTTGTAAGGCTACCAGTCAGACCACAGTGTGTGCTGCAATTTGGCTGTCGGAACAGCTTGAGTCTGCCTGCACTGAGGTACCCCTGTAGCTGGAAAATCAGTGTGTGATGGAGTATTCATACATGCCATGCAAACGCAGGCATTGTTATCACTCCCTTTTGTAGAGTCACTGGAGCACATAGTTCTGGCAAAAGAAAGGAGGGAAAGTTAAGGGTTTCATAGTCTAGTATGGTGTTGCATAGTATAGTATGGTGTAGTCCGGCGTGGTGTTCGTGTAGCAAAGTATAATACTGTGTAGCATAGCGTGGCATGATTTGTGATGTATTGTGCAGTGTAGTGCATTATAGTGTTGTGTGATGTAATATAGTATAGTATATAATACTATGGTGTGATCTGGTTTGGTACAGTGTCAGATTACAACTTATGGAATGAAATAGAGAAGTAAAGTGCTAAATGTGTCCCTGTGCTTGTTTTTCTTATTCTAATCAAAAAGTGGGCTGAAGATATTGAATTCAGATTTCAATCCATGGTTTATCAGAATGTCATTTCACTTCAAGTGACAAAATCACATATAGAAATGATCTTAATTAAGCAAAAATAAAATGGATAATCTTAAATTAAGCTTGTTAATTGAGCAGGACAGGCTCTATTACGCTATAGCAGCTATTACATTATGATGTAATCCAAGGGTGTGAGAAGAACCACAGAATCCCAAGATCACAGAAATATTTAGGTTGGAAAAAGCCCACAGGATCATGGAGCCCAGTCTTTGGCTAATCACCACCTTGTCAACTAGACCATGGCACTAAGTGACACTGCAATCATTTCTTGAACATCTCCAGGTATGGTGTCTCTTCTACCTCTCTGGGCAGCCTGTTCCAATGCTTGACAACCCTTTCAGTGAAGAATTTCTTCCTAATGTCCAAACTGAACCTCCTCTGGTGCAGTTCGAAACCATTTCCTCTTGTCCTGTCACTAGTGGTCTTGGAGAAGAGGCTGACCCCCATATTGCTACAACCTCCCTTCAGGTAGTTGTAGAGAGTGATAAGACCTTCTCCAAGTCTACTTTTCTCCAGGCTAAACCTCAGCTCCCTCAGCCACTCCTCATAGGACTTATTCTCTAGACCTTTCATCAGCTCTGTTGCCCTTCTCTGGACTGGCTCTAGCACCTCAATCTCTTTCTTGAAGTGAGGGGCTCAAAACTGAGCACAGGACTAAAGGCGCAGCCTCATCACTGCCAGGCACAGGGGATAATCATATCACTGGTCTTGCTGGCCTCACTATTGCTGATATAAGATATTATGCTATTTGCCTTCTTGCCTATCTGGGCACACTGCTGATTTGTGTTCATCTGCTGACAACCAGCACCCCCAGATCCTTTTCCACTGAGCTGGTTTCCTGCCACTCTTTTCCCAGCCTATACGATACTGCCTACAGCTGTGGTGCAATGGTTGTGACCTGGCATTTGACTCTGCTGAACTTCATACCGTTGGGCTCAGCCCATCGATTCAGCCTGTCCATATACCTCTGCACGGCCTTCTTACCTTCCAGCAAATCAACACTCCCACCCAACCCAACGTTGTCTACAAACTTACTGAGAGTGAACTTGATCCCCTTATCCACTCATCCAGATCATCAATAAAGATATTAAACATGACTATTCCCTACACTGAGCCCTGGGGAACCACACTAGTGACTGGCTGCCAACTGCAGCAGCAATCTCTGGGCCCAGCTGCCCAGACAGTTTTCTACCCAGTGAAGAGAGCCTATGTCCAAGCTGGGGGTTGACAGCTCTTCCAGGAGTATGCCATGGGAGATGGTGTCAAAGGCTTTCCTGAAGTCCAGGTAGACAACATCCATGGCCTTCCATTCATCCACTAAGTGGGTCAACTTGTCACAAAAAGAGATCAGGTTGGCTAGGCAGGACCTGCCCTTCCTATGCTGTCTGGGTCTGGTTGATTGGTTGTTTTGTACGTACCATATGATTGCTGTCAAGATGACCTGTTCCATAACCTTCTTGGTGACCAAGGTCAGGCCGACAGGCTTTTAGTTCCCTGTATCTTCCTTCTGGACCTTCTTGGTGTAGGCATCACACTGGCATCACTCCAGTCATCTGGAACCTCCCCAATTAGCCAAGGCTGATGATAAATGATGGAGAGTGGCTTGCTGAGCTCTTCTGCCAGTTCCCTCAGATCCAGATCTGAGATTCCAGATCCAGAATCATTCTCATATGAATGAATCCCATTTGGTCCCATAGACTTATGGGTGTCTAAATGGCTCAGCAGGTCGCTAACTACTTCCTCCTGGATTGCAGGGGGTCCATTCTTCTCCCTGTCCCTGTCTAACAGCTCAGGAGGCCAGTTGCCCTGAGGATCACAGGTCTTACAGCTGAAGGCAAAGAAGACATTAAGGCCTCTTACCGAGGCAAAGAAGATATGAAGTATCTCAGCCTTTTCCTCATCCTTGGTGAAAATATTACCTACTGTGTCCAATAAAGGATGAAGATTTTCCTTGTCCTCCATTTTTTATTGATGTATTTATAAAAATGCTTTTTATTCTCTTTCACAGCAGTGGTCAGATTGAAAGAACCATGGACAGACCATAATGCCCAGAGATTTGAAATGTTTTCTGGTGAGCAGGAAACCCACATCTTCTGTCTTTAAAAAAGAAGAAAAACCTGACCTTATAATATGGTAGATACTATTTTCAAAAACATCACTCCTATGATGGACTATTTAGATAAAACACTGAACTAAAGGCAGTAATGAATTAACTACTCCATCAAAGGGGAGTACTTGGCAGAAACACATCTATAGTGAACAGAGCTTTATGGCTGCTTATAAGTTATGCATGGAAGATGAATGGTCTTCATCAGAATAAATAAATGCACAAGGTCACACTACAGCTATGGGGAATGTGCTCCTCATTTGGCTAGTTCTGGGTAATTTTGTTGTCTTTTTCTAAGATTGTTTTTAATTTGATGCAATTTCTCCTCCTTTATTCCTGCTGAGAATGCAGGCATATGTTTCTGTGGAGCTCAGCAGCCACACCTTTCCTAACTTCCAGCCTGCTGATGTTGCTTGACCAGTGGAGAGATTCAGCAAGACAGTAAAGAAGGAATCTGTAGTTCAGAGACAGATGTCTCTCTCTAGGCACACTGCTGTGCCTAGACACATGAAACTTGTGAGATATCACATGTTTTGCAAAGATGTAGAGAGTGAAGCAGGCAAATTTTATTTACAGAATTAACTTTTGACAGTCAAGACTTAACAAGTTGCAAATACTGTCTTCTTGCATTTATCTGTTATCTATGCTTATGCTTATCTTGGTCTCAGTAATTCAGTCTGCACTTCAGCTGTCTTTCGTTAATAGCTATGGCCAGTATACAGCCTTGAGTTTTGCAAAATACAATAAACTGTATTTCCTGCATTTCAAGTCAGAGAAACCACATGAAGAGAGAGACATTTCTATCATTCTGGCATTTGTGTTTTTCCCTTTATGAGAGTTATCTGTGTGCACACTTGAATGGGAAAATTGCAGAGATTAAGCGAAATTTAGTCCTAAAAACGAATGATAGAATGTAAGGTTAAAATGAAAAACTCAAATCAAAACCAGAGATTTGAAGAACTATTTCTGAATTTTTCATTCACATGAATCAAGCAAAAAAGTGAGGAGTTGAAAGAAGGGTGAGAAATTTCAGGGAACTGTCTGCTTTAGAACTGTTCTTCTTCATTCTTTCTTTGTAAAATTCAGTTGCCCATGTAAAACAATTTGTTATGGACATATGGCAGTGGAAGAACAGAAAACCCACTCGAAAAATTCTGTGTCATCAAGGGGATTGTTTGAACTGACATAATGGTTAATACCTAAGAAGGTAGGAAGAAAACTAAAGAGTTCTGACATACCTGTAAAATCCATTTTACTGCTTATGCTGAATCATTAATTAAGTTGCTAATTTGCAAAATATGTTTGTGGATTTCAATTAAAGTAAAAAATCATGACTGCTGAGATGCAGATGCAAGAAAGCCATCTTACATAATCAAACAATTCAGAAGACAGCTTTTAAAGTTCACTCAGCTGCATAACTCTCTACATATACTTTCCTATCCATTCAAGCTGTGAGATGAAGCTCATTAGCTTAGAATTTGGATATGAGAAGAAACCAGTAGCTAACTATCATGTTGTACTCAACAACTAAATATTCTTTTGACTGTCAGGGCTAACCTGGTAGACATTGCCCTGAAGTGCTGAGACTCCATTTTGGCAGCTCTGACGAGGAGTAATTCCTGGAAGAGACGTGACAGATAAGCTGGAGGAAGTAGCATCCTAAAGTGCCACAGCTGTTTGGTAAGTGTTTAAATGTCAAAGTCCCAATATCATTTACTAGGATCTTGATGTCAGCTGAATCCCAGCAACTCAGCTGATGGGTACCTTATATGACCATCGTATTTCGTTTGGATTTGGTCACACATCAATGTACTTATACATACAGAGATCAACTTCAAGGATAGTCATTGTTATCAAGTGTAATAATTACTAGTGAGGATAATAAGATGCACTTAAACAGGCATGGAAAAGTTTGAAATACTTGTCCCAGAGAAATTTTTATTTCTTTGCCTGCTAGAGATAAGTACATTGATTTACTTCATATTTTAAAGAAATAAACTCAGTTGCATTCAGTAATTCTTTTTTATACAGGCACTATTCAAAAGATACAAGAGGCACTGGTAGGATTTGATCAAGCTCTCTTGTCATTAAATTCAATAAGAAGTGGAGGAACCGCACACCTTTAAAAAGGAGCTTATCAGCTCAATGACTAAGGATCTTGTCTCATGGGAACTTATAAAAATAAAGCCTGTTATGTTATTGTTTGAATCCTTCTTTGGCTAGCAATGATTTAAGCCAAAGAAGAAACACCATTCTTTTTAACTCAGTGCTGCTGTGTTTACATTCTGCCTCAAAGCATGTGAACGATTATTAAAGTATTTTCAGTTTTTAATATTGCAGCTGACTTTCACTGTAATTGAAACTCATATATTGTAGGATAAAGGAAAAGTATAATTTGAAGACGATATTAAAGATGAGTTAGGACATGTTGACAGAGGCAGAGGGAGCTCCTGACTCCTGGAAGTATGCTGAACACTTCTTCAGTTCTTGGGAAGAACAATAGTCCTGGTCCTGGTCCTGGTTCTGGTCCCTGAACAAGAGTGAGTCCACATCTTACAGCTTGCTTCAATTCAAAATAAAATACAAAATGTAACTCAAGTGGTTTGCCATATGATAGAAGAATGCAACCTACAGATAGGTATTTAAACCCACAGTTTTGAAAATGGCTAAAAAGCTAGATAGAATATTTTATATTTCTTGCAAGTTGCATTAAGAAGTTTCACTCTAGTAACTGAGAGAGCTGACTTTGAACACTATTAAACAAGGGCTATAATTGAAAATGCATTTAAAAAAAAAAAAAAAGAGTTGACTTTACCTTTTTTGGAAGATTTTTTTTGGAAAAAACCTCTTTTTGGAGATTTTTGGAAATACTGCTAATGATATGCCTAGAGATTTTATAAAAACTTAAGCAACATTTTTAATTATTTCTCAGCTATTTTTTTTCTACCAAGTCAAATGCTGAAGTTTCAGTGAGCTTATGGAGATAACTGCTGTGTGTTCACTTACAACTGCATACAGTGTACTGCAGTTTCCTACCATAAAGCCATCCATGATATGAATTTTCTCTGAAAAGTGTTTGTCTCTAGGGATTACAGTTCTTTTAACTGTCAAGAAGTTTAAAATGTTTCTTAGATGAAAGCAGATGTTCACTTACATTTGAGGATGGCTGAATTTTGATGGATTAAAATGCTTATTTTTGTCATTTTCTGAAAAGGGGAAAAATATCAACCTGTGGGTATTTACAACTGTATGTGTGCATATGTATACTTTGTGTATTACACTCTCATTGATGAATCATAGGCTAGAAATCACAAAGTCCATCAGGGGCTTAGTTTTTACAAAAGCTTTAGAATATTTGAACAAAAAACTTTGAATGCTGAAGTATTGTGAACTTTTTTTTTTTTTTTTAAATACAATGTCCATAATACAGAATGATGATTTGGACTGGTATCTTATTTTTTTAATGTGAATAAATATGAACATATAAATCCTTCAATTTACTGCTACTTCAGTGGAAGAAGAAATCACATAAAATACTGTATTCCTTATAGCAGAGGACTACTGACCTTCTATATCCTCTTTCAAAAACTTTTTTCTTTTGCTAATTTGTACATTCTTTCTTATTTTAGTTATGATTCATGATGCTTAATGCTTTGATTTTACTTTTTACTAGGTCAGATACTGTACTTAATAGCAAAACTTTTATGGTTTCGTGGACTTGAATAAAATAGCTAGACACAAGTTGCACTAGCAGATCTTTATTAAGTGACTTGGGTTATATTTGTGCCATGATGTTCCAATGTAAATTTTGTAAAATATCAAGCTCTGTCCAAATTTCCTTGACTACAGTTTTTCTCTCTCTGAAAGGTGATCTGTCAAGAGGCATATTGTTCAGTGTATTTCTTGATGCTACAGCTTTACAAGTGTCATACAAAGGTTCCATTGTTCCTTGATATCCTATACATACAATTTTTTCAGCTTTTTTAAGCTTTTTTTTAAATAAAAAGTTGTGGGAAATGTGATCATATCTTTTAATATCTGTAATTGCATGTTTTTATTTTTGTATCTTTAGCAAACTTTCATTCATGCATATTTTATTTCCCAGCTTACACAAACTTTTCTTGACAGAAATTTTGAGATTCAGTTGACCTTATTAAACTGAAATGAAAATCTGAAAACTTAAATCCTAAAATGGTAAAGGAATTCATCTTGATAATTTTAATCTCAAAATTCATGTTATGAATGACTTAAACATTGTGAGCTGAACAGTGCATATGAAAAAAGTAAAAATATTTCATAATGCTGCTGCTGAATTCTGACTTTTATAAAACCATAGTATTGGCATTCTGCCTTCCCCATAACAGTGGGTTATTCTGAAACATTTCTCATTTTCTATTGTTAGAATCTTTAATATTTTTCTTACTTTTCTCTACCTGTTATTATAAAGCTATTAAGAAATGCAACTGCTACATTCCCAAGACATATTCAAAAACGTAACTACCTATTACTTGTGCCAAAATTCCAAACTAATTAGCTTTGGAGTTTCACACCAGATCGATAATAAAAATAAGCCATAACTTTTTAATGGAGTGTAATCTAAACTTCTCAGTTTCTGGAGAATAACAGCTCTTTCTGGCTTAGATTCCTGTTTATTTCCTTCCATACATTTTCTTCCATACATTTTTCTTCCATACATTTCCTTCCATAGCATTTGTTAGGTTGTAGGCTAGGTTGTCCTAAGAGAAAGAGAAAATAAGAACTTGTCCGTCTACTAAAGACTAACATTGGTCCCATAAATAAAGATTCTGTCTTAAGAGATGTCTTGATCTTTTCAATGTTTTCACAGAAATACTAGTTTCTGGACAAGAAGAAGAGTCTCAGTTGATGTTCTCAGAGTTTTTTCTCATTCTGCTGTAGTTCATCTCTAAGTTGTTATTGTACATGACAAAGATTGCACCTGAACAGGTTGTCAGAGTCTAGAAGTGCAAGGATTACTTCTATGATGTGGTTATTATGGTCTTCCAGGCAGATGAAGTGAGAGATTGCATATGGGAGTAATGCAATTTGACAGCTCTTTTCATCTTATAAACTTAAGAGAGTTGCAGAAGGTCTGAGGTGTAATGGTTGGAGCCATTCCAGCTTTATTGGAAGTATTTGGCGAGGGAAAATTCAGGGTGACAGATTTAAAAATTGTGTCAATTAACTAGCAGACTTGACATAAAAATTATAAAAATGGAAATATACCTAGAACACTATCATCTTAAGAATAATTCATTTTGATGTTTTGAGAAGATACAAATTATCTCAGAACAAAAGATTGCAATGTTAATTAAGGAGAACATTTCAAAGCAGCATTAACTGGAAGAGTGGAAAATAAAAGTTAACATCAGGTGACATCACATCACTAATTGACATGAAATCTTATTTCGTTACAAAAACTGGGTGTAAGATACTTAAAACCAGAATCATCAAGAGTGGCAAGAACTTTGTTGTTTGTTTTTGCTTGTTTGTTTGCTTGCAAGGTAGGTATAGGCTCTAATCTCTACAAGGAATAAACAAATAGACACATCCACTTGCAGCCTTTAGATTATTCTCAGCAGTCCTGTGCCAGAGAGGTAAAACAGATAATGAGATTAGGTCTCATAGTCAGGTGGACTAGGTCCTGGAGAGAAGTTGGATTTAAGATTCAATCTCATTAACAGAGTTTCTTTTCTGACTATTTCCAAAGAACTGCACCTTTTTGACTCTTGTAGTTCCCCCTCTGAGACTGGTATTCCTCTGCAGCACCTTCTCACCTATCACTTGTCTTTCCTTCAAGGGCAACACTTTATGAAGTTCAACTTCATGACTCCTAGCAAATGGGTCTTAAATTACTTTTCTGTATGCAGCTCTAAATCACAGTACTGGACTCAAGGCTAGGCTAGTGGTCTAAGTTATTAATTTTACTACCTCCCTGTCTTCTGTCCTAGAGTATAAGTGGACCAAGAGGTAGTTTTATGTGCTATGATAACACAATTCATGTTTTTTTCCTGTATATAATGTTATTCTAGCACTACAGCTCCTAATACCACTATTACTATCTCTAGAGATACAGCTCCTACCGCTACTCTTAGTACTAAATATGACAGATCTGAGAATCTAGTCATAAATATGTACCCCTTTTCTCAGTAGCCTAGATCACTCTATTAAAAGAAAGTCACATGTTAAAGTAAAAAGAAGAGAACAGGGCATGTGTCTTTCAAAGGAACTGTATAGTTATAGAGCAGTAATGAAGAGTTAGTCTATATAACCACAGTAATTTTACAGACCTACCAATATATTTGGAGTCTTCTTGCACTGTCACAGCGATAACCATAGAATAAGAATTATTTAAGTTGAAAAAGATCTCTAAGATAATTGAGTCCAAATATTAAACTAGCGCCACTGTGTTCACCACTAAACCATATCCTCTTGTACCACATCTACACATCTCTTAAATATCCCCTGGAATAGTAATTCTCCCACTTCCTTGAGCAATTTGTTCCAATGACTGACCACTACTTCAGTAAAGTGCTTTTTCCTAATATCTAATCTAAATCTCCCTTCTTTCTTCTTGTCCTGTTATTTGTTACCTGGAATAAGAGAACAACCCCTATGTGGCTACAACTTCCTTTCAGGTAGTTGTAGAGAGTTATAAGTCCCCCTAAGCCTCCTTTTCTCCAGTCTAAACATCCCCAATTCCATTAGCCACTCCTCTTAGGACTTGTGCTCTAGTACCTTCATCAGATTTGTTGCCCTTTTCTGGACTGTACGTGACATTGTCATGTCATGTCATAATCATGACTGGATTGCTCAACAGAGTACTAGTTTGTCCCTGTTCTGAAGTAAGGATCTTCTCTTATATTAAGGCTGCTGTATTCTGATATAAAATAGTAATTTATGGTGGCAATACACGGTCCAAAGCTGATCTGTGAATCCTGACAGCTCAATCAGATCTCAGCATATGGCTTCTGTGTTGCACATTGAAGGAGGCAGGATGTGAATATGTATTTAAAGCACAGCATTATTGTTGTCTCATGTTCTCTGATATAATGTCCTCTGGACTAATCTGAAAGAGAAGTGATGGTGCTGGCACGAGCCATCCATTCTAGGGCCCGTGCTAGAAGGCATGCTTCTATCCATAGCTACAGACAGACCTATGCTCTCTACCTTGATGCTTCACTCCCACATGTTTTGGAAGCTGTACTAAATTAACCTAATTTCCAGTAAAGCTCAAAGGAACTAAAAGCTCTGTGAAAATACTTTCTTTTGTTTAGATACTTAGGTTTTCTATTTACAGTATTTAAATATACTTAAGACATTTAGAGGCTTTACTTTAGGTGTGTACTTAAAAACCATTGACTTCAAGTAGAGGAAAGGTAAGAAAATTTGTTCATCATTCTATCATGGATCAAGGGCTTTAGAGTTCAATAAAATCAGACTGTTCTGATCTATTTCAAGGTAAAATCTTCAGAGAAGTCAAATCATGGTACATACAGAGCTCTTTATAATGACCTCTGAGTACTCCTCTATTCTTGGCAACCCTCTGTTGCTCTTCTTGAGACAGGAATAACTGGCCAAACATATTCTAGTTCTTCCAACAGTAGGGCACTTCACAAGAGTCTTGATGAAGTAAAAAAACTATTTAAACATGTTATTAAAACTTTACAATTCAGATCAATGAACTAATTTCTACTTCTTTTGTCCCTTCTCAGAAGAGAATCCTTGTCACAGGAGGAGTCACTTTGTGTTGATTCAGAAACTGCTCCAAAATGAGCACTTTAACTTTCTTGCTATCAATTTACCAAATCCTTAAAGATCATTCAGAATTTGTAGTGGAAAAGTAAACCAAAATACGTCCAGTGTTCTTCTACTTTTCCAGTATACAGAAAGTAACTGGGGTGTCCCAAACTCTGAAAAGAGTAGAAATAAAATTAACAGGTACCATTAAAGCAGTTTGCATCTTGTACTGTAATGACAGAAAAAAAGTATAATAAACATAGCAAAATATTTTACAGACACTTGTCATGACCTAAGTCATTTGGTAAAATAGGTAAAGGGTAATTGGAGTTTGCTTCACATGTGTGTCCCCTAAAATGTAAAAATGTTTTTACATATGAACACTATAGAAGTAACGAAACCTCTAAAAGTGAGTAAAAAAATGTCTTTATGTAGAAATAGGAAGTTATTAGATATTATAAACATGTAAAAGTGATGGGAACTTTTATGTAGGCAGAACAAAATTATTTGTTTTGGAGTTCAGCCAGCAAACAGCTCCTTTGCTATTAGACCTAAAGGAATTTGTGTGGGGATGTCTGTGTGGTAAAAGAGAAAGCTGTGCTACAGGGTAAATTCTAAAGGCATACCACTTCCAATAACCATAGATTAGGCAGATCAGTCATATTATATGGTTTCTTTGAGCTCTGTTTATGCTTATTTTTAGCTCTTCCAGCATTTTGTTGCACTGGGCACAGACAAAGGGAAAAAATCCTCTATTAGTGACAGAGCATTTTTTCCTGATAGGTATTTTGTAACTATCTTTGTTGAAAAATCATAGGCTCTTATCCAGGGCTTTGGTGGGGTGGACAGACTCTTAAAGGCAAAAAATTATTGTGAAATTTCACACTCAGCATTATGTTATTTGCAAATTGCAATTCAGAGCCTTGGGAGATTGGAAAAAGACAGGGGAGAAAAATTTGTATTGCAAAATGACAAGTATTAATTTGACATTATAAAGAAAATATTTTTTACCTGGTTATGAGTGTTCACTTTCTCTTTTTGTAAAAAGACATTTTTCTTTTGTGTTTCAAACACTTTCAGCTTGCATTTGGAATTTCACTAGGTGACAGAGAAAGAAACAATACTGAGCATACAATTGCATCAGGTCACATCTTGACCTTCCCATTACACATCCTTGGCATTCAGTAATGTGTCATGATCCTTTCCTACCCTGACATCTGCTCAAACTTCAAAAGATGAAAGCCATTAGACTTCTAAGAACTTATCTGCCTTCCCAGACAAACACTGCAGTATGTACCAATATTTTCCATTTCCACACATACAACCATTTTCACAAAATGACACAAAGGTTATGTCATTCTCTTCAGAAATCCTATTGGTTTGCAGTCTTTTCATGTGATGCATACCTCCATCTTTGGAAACATGATGCAAAATCCACAGGACACTGTGCAATGTCTCCTCCTGCACAACTGTCTTGTATGTCTCATAGTTACACTGCCATTTCTCATGAGGCCCAAGAACTGAAAAATTAAAAAAAAAAAAAAAAATCTTACAGGTTTTCTGTATTTCTTCTTTCTAAATACACTTAGAGGGAATATTTTTTTCAACACTTAGCCTCTGCCAATTGTTGTTCATTTGGGCAGTTCAGGATCATGAGTTTGTACCTTGAAAAGAAGGTCTGAGGTTTAGAAAAACACACAGCAAACTTGAAATTTTTGGAAGAATAGTTGCCATACCTTCTGCCTTCTTCATGCCTGGTCTCTGATTCTGAACCAAAGCTTAGCAGTACCTGGAAACAGGTAAGTGAACAACACTGCTTGTCAGGAATAAGGGTTGTTTCCAGCCTAAAAGCATGGATACATGGCATGTCTTGAAAGAAATGCCAGGCTTTCCTGTCAGAGAAGCTCACAGGGCTCACCTCTTACTTCATATGTTCATACTTTATGACATGATCCTGTCCTTGAAGCTCCACACAGATGATAACTGTGACAGCTGTTACTTTCACCTGAGATATGCATAGAAAAGCTATTTTTTGATAAATACAGCTTCATCCTGCCATGAGCTCCTATTGAAATGAATGGTTGCACAGCATCAGCCTTATTGAACAAAGACACTGAAAACAAATTAAAGCTCACTTGGCATGGAATTCTGCAATTCCCTTTCATCTATGCTGTGTCTGCCTAATACCTGATCATTGGTACTCAAATCTAGTATGGAATACTACATCAGAATCATTATTTCTAGGTATGGCCACATTCAAACCCTCTTTGTGAGATACTGTTTTTTACATAACTTCAGGCAGAATAGTGTTCATCTGCTTTTGGCAAAGCTCTCAGATAATTACCCCATTTTTAGAGATACAATGATTATATGCAAAACAAGATGCTACTTTATTTACATTACAGCCAAAAAGAGCTTTACTTTTGCCTTCAAAAGGGACAAACTATCATCTATGCATCCACAGCAACAACTATAAAAACAAAAACTTTTTCTGCTGTTTGGAAAACAAAAAGAGAAAGGGTGAGGAAAATAAAAAGAAAAAAAGAGATCCTCAGTAGAACCACTGACTCTTGACATGGCTTAGTCCTGCCTGGTAGCAAACAGTAGAATGGGAATGAGAAACAGAGTCAGATTTTTCCAAGTTTCAATGTTTCATTAACAAGCTGACCAAAACAACTATTGCCAGACTAAGGAGTCTGTAGTCTGCTTCAAAACCCTTGTTCAAATTCCTCCCCTGGTCCATGGGGTTTGGATGAGGCCTTCAGAAGCCACATATGTAAAAACCATTGTTGTTTTGGCATTTTACATTGTTTTCCTACTTGGTATCAAATTTTCAGAAATAAAGGATTAAAGATTAGGAACAATGCTCTGGAAAAATGGCTTTTACAGATGACAGGGATTGCAAATCATATCCGTGTGTGCCAGAAAGCTCCTTACAGATCTCACATAAGCTGCACAGATGCAGCCTGAATCTCCAGAAAGCAGACATTCCCTGCCACAATTTTAAAAAGAGGCACACTTACCAAGCCTACGTATTGTTCAATCCCTACAAACACTTCTATTTTTTTTCTTGATTTCTAGAAAGATATTTTGCTCATGCCATATTAGAATGACAATGGCATCTAAGTCAAGGCTAAGCCCACAGCAGAGTGATGAGCATCCTGTCTGAATGTGGCGTACATGTATATACCCACGGCACAAAGCACTTTATTATCTTTGTACCTCCCCTGGAAGTTTGCTGTAATCATCAAGCAATACTATATTCAACAGTAAAAAAGAAGTATAAAAACACTTGTAGATTGGAATATAGTATTATAAAAAAAAGAAAAAGAAAGAAGAGAATAAGAATTAAATCCTTTCTTGTATCTGTTGTACATTTTCTACACATGCACACATGGAAGCAGACACAGGCACAAACACCAGACACTGAATAGGCTGTTTGATACTTAATCAGAATGCAGCTATTTAGATATTTGTTTGGTCTGTCTCTGGATTTTTCATTAAAAATATGTGGTTAACAGCAGCCAACCTGATTTGCATGTGTGTGTGCGTGTCTGATTTGTTCACCGCTATGCCTCCTGTGTCCTACATCTTAATCACAACCAGGCACCCGCCCCATTACATTACCAGAAAGGAAGTGATGGACATCCCTTGACTCTCTTCATGACCCTCTGATAATCCTGTTTCACACACAGGCTCCCTGCTGTATGAAACACAAAAGCTGCCACTGTAGTTCTTTACTTCCAGTCGATATTCTGACAGACTTGATCTAGCAAATTAGTATGCCGTGGTAGGGGCACGACAAAAGACCCTTTTGACACACTCTGAATCGATACAAAGGCCAACAGAGAGCCATTTCACCGTAGTTCTGTTATTTTTCCCCTTTTGATGACCCTTCTTCTCTCTTTTTTTTTTTTTTTTTTAGCTTGTATGACCTTGTCAGATTTAAAAACATAATGTTAGAAAAGTCATCCTTGGACAGGAGAAGAAAAATCTAAACATGCAAGAATACCAATGTAAAATTAAAATACAGCTAGATCCGAGAAATAGAGATTTTCTTGTGTGAATTTGTTTGTCCTTCAAACTCCTTAAATCCCTGCTTGCATCCAATGTCACAGCGTAGAATTAAACAGTGTTCTGGCCATGAATGCTGTATTACATCTGTTTGTTATTATTCTTTCTTTCCTAAAAAGATGAACAATTTATCTTAGAATATTAAAAGTATGTATCTTAGTCATATTTCTTGGTATTAAGGATCTTGCAATAAAATCAAATATTTTACAATCAAAATAGTAGTCATATTTACTTAATTTGTAAGTGCTTATGCTGTGAAATTTAAATGAATTTATGCTGATATTTATCATACTATACAAAGAAAAATACTTTCCAGCATGTGCCACATATTTAGAAATACCCTATAAAGAACATCTTAATTTGTATCTGAAAGTTTATCTGCAGACATTTCACTTGTTCAAAATTGTGATGTATTCACAGAGAAACTACAGACTTAATTGACTCACATGTTTAAGCAATATTTTTGTATGTATTTCTCTGCCTCTGGAAGAATTATTCATTTTCAAGTCACTGTAATTTTAATTAGGTTTACATCTTTATTATTATAATTTCTTTTATGCTGGCCCAATCTATGTAACAGATTTACATTTCAGCCTTTAAGAAACATGCATAAATGAGGATGACAAGTATTTATCTCATAATTGATACTTACGCGTGACTGTATCCAGGTACACACAGACACTAGAGCTTTCCCTCATCATAATTTTAAAGGTGTAATTATATCATAATACGTCCTAATTCTTGTAATTTACATGCTTTCCTGTTTTTCTGAAAGAATGATCTATCCTCTTTCATGAAAAACAAGCACTAAGATATTCCATATTTTCTTTCTCATAGTAACAAACTAAAAAATACCTGCTCAAACTCACTTTCTAAACCTAATCTTTGAATTTTAAGTCTTCAAGCTGAAAGAAAACTTAAGTCAATAAAAAATGAGACATTCCCAGCTTTAGAAAGCACTTTACTGTAGCTCACAAAGAAGTATTTTCCAAAAATACAGGTGCACAAATTACTCTTAGTGTTTGCTGTACAGTATGTACATTTGACCTCTGCTGCACTCCAGCGTTTTTCAACACATAAACCTTGTTCTCTCAAATAGAACTACTATATAAACACAAGAGATAAAGCATATTGTGTAAGAAATTCAGGCCACTTCAGAAAACTCAGCTTGATAACAGAGACAAAATTACACTAGCAGCTTTATCTAGGCCAGATTACCAGACTCTACCCCCTTCCACAAAGCCCACAAAGCATAAGGTAACATATGCAGCTACCAGATGCCAGAGGCCCACAAAAAACTTTTACCTTTTACACCAACTCTGATCCCCCCCCAAGAGAAAATTTTATTGGGAAGTGTATCACATTTCACTGAGACAGAGAACTCTGTCCCAAGATAAATACAACACAAATTTGTATGAAGCAAGAGCTAGCCTTGATCTTATCATACTATATGTATGCATGTGATCTTTATGCAGTCCACATTTGCAGAGCAATAGTTTGCACTGCCATTAAGACAGAACACCGTTAGTATGTACCGCCCTTCTCTGACATATGTTAGAATTCTTCCTTCTAGGAAAAATCCCTATGGTATATGACAATTACTTTAAAAGAAGTTAGGCTAACAAGCTGCAGCATGACTTCACATCATGAGCAGCAATGGATGTATGGAAGTCGGGTGTTCCTTCTTTTCCCCCAGTAGACAGCCAACCAAAACAAATACAATAGCCCTCCAATTTGGAGGTATGGTAAGTATGTGTCTCAAATAAAACACTTCTATTGGTAAAAATGACTTTTAAGAAACCTGGTTTGCAACTACATCTGCCTGTTTCTTCCCAGGCAAACCCTGTGTTTATGGGCAGCTCAAATCTGAGACTCACAGTATGACAGGTTCATTACTGGAAGTTGAAAGGATCTGTAAGGAGGGAAGGAAAAAAAGCAAAAGGTGGAGGGGTTTCGCTGGAATCACTTCCTCCCAGCCACATGCTAGTGCACACTTTATTACAAAAAGCTAATAAGGGACTGGCTACAACCACTCCTTTTGCTCACTACTGCACCATCTTCCTCAAACTTTGTCTCTAGTGTAGTATGTCTAGATTTGTTCAGCAAGGAAGGATACTAAAATACTAGTAAATTTAAATACATCCGGGACCTTTTTGTGGAACTAATATCAGCTGCTGAGAAAGAGCAAACTTTTGCAAGGTTCAATCCTCCTGTACACCAGAAGTGAAAGGTAACATCTAGACTACCTTCTGGAAAAGTTGCCTGGCCATTATTTCTCAATGAGGGAATTGTTGGGAAGAGTTTGTTGCCATGGGCCACAAGTATAAGAGGGAGTCTTGCAACACATTGACAGCACAGGTGCTGCTGAGTTCCTGGGCCTACTAGTATTCCTAGGCACTGTGTAATGGCATAGATATCATATTCTGCTCCCATAACTCAACTGATCCTAGTCTTTTCCACTTTATATTGTACTTCTCGTGTGGCTCTCAGTGTCTATTCTTCCATATTTCAGAATAAAAAGGGGCAATCTGCCAGGTTAAAAATGCATCTCTAAGTCTTACTGTAATTTATCAGGAGTTTCACCTCTCAGCAGCTCCACTTACTTCAGGACAGTCAGTTCTAATTTGTATTTGCTTGAAATCAGAGTCAGTCACTATGCATTGACTTAACCTACTGCTTGAACATTAATTTTTAACTTCTGCCAAGCAAACATAGACTCTATTGTGGTGTTTGTCTTCTCTTAGTCTAGTCATTGACCTCATAGAGATCTTTATCAAAATAAAGATAGAAGGATTCAACCCAGGAAAAGTGAAACCTTTTATTTTATATATTGGATAAAGGCAATGCAGTGTGCTACTCTCACATACATTTATTTTCAAATTAGTGTTACATATTTGTTCTTACTGTTTGCCTCATCTAATATACTATTATTACAATTTTTTATCTGTATGTTTATATTTCAGTCCTATCTACTCCTCCTAAGCATATCGTAGTTTACCTTTAGCATCATACCTGCAAAACAGGAAAAGAAACCCTTCCAGCTTAAATCTTTCACTACTTGCAATACATTTTCCTACAGCTTCAGTAAATGAATCATGATGTTTATTTTATTCTAATCCAAGAACCTCAAGCAACTGACACAGTATGTAGCCAGCTAAATGTCATCCTCTATTAATAGGAACATGTAAACATAATCCAATATTTAAAAAACAAACTCTCAAGAACTGGTGTCTTGCTGTACCTCTAGAATCAGCTCCTCAGCTGGCATGAATCCACATGGCAGAAGCACTAAACTGTGGCACATTATGTGTCTATCTATGAGGACAGCAAAATTCAATTTTCTAGTTGACAGTGGACCCAGTGTGCTTCACTAGAGCATGCAGATGAAAGCCTCAGGCTGGTCAGATGAAAGCAGGAAGATGTACAGTCAGAGCATCTCAAAATACGTATAGTGTTTAGTCCCTTCTGCCAATCACTGAGTGTGAGATTTAAGTAGAATAAAGGAATGAAATAGAATGACATAAAGCAAGGCAAAGTAAGGCAAGGGTGATAAATTCTTTACAGCTTATGCAGGTACTCTTGTCTGCTTTTTCATCACTTATACTTCAGTTAAGTCCTTGCCATTATCTAATTGTATCAGACTAGTTTGGATACTGGTAGCAAGACTGCATTTCTGAAATTATTGTTCTACCCTATAATGAAACAAGAAAATATCTACTTTACCTTTCTAGAGAAACTGTTGAAATTCTACCAGGAATTGTCAGGAGACAGCATACAGTTTTTCTCCCTACACTGAATAAAAAACACACCACTAGGCTGGCTGAATTTGCACAGATTTGTACTGCCCCTGTGCTAAATGGCAGAACAGAGTCTCTCCTCCCACCACTTAATGGCCAGAGGTGACAACATCGGAGTGTGATATCAAGTAAAAAGCTTTGTGTAAATGAGGCTTGAGAAGAAAATTGCACACCCAAAGATGAATGGAAAGAGACAGAGGAGTTTTCAGCTGAACTTGTTTGGTCAAATTAAGCATTTCTTTTAAAGGATGATTTCATGAAACAGTATCTTCCTACCTTCACAATATCTTCCTCTCAATTTTTGGCAAACCATATCTGCACCCTCCTCTCCCCCCAACAAAATGAAAACAAATATGCAACAGGCTTCTTGTTCAGTATATCTTAAAGAGTAACAAGAGAGAGAGAAATCAAAGGTTTGTTTTCACATCCTCAAAACCCAGAATAATAAATGACTTTGAGATCCCTTTCAGGAAAAATAAACAAATCAACATTCTTTTCAGGTCACCTTTGATACTTCAGACTGCCTTTTGTACTGAATTGTACTTATATTCTCTTACTAATCTCCTCACATATTGCAGATTTCACAAGTGACTTGTGATGCTGAATTGCTATAGCTATTTGTACAATTCCCATGTTATTCACAGTTTGCCCGTTTGCTTTATCCAAATTGGATAGAATGCACTTTTAAAGTAGTTGTCAAAGTGAGACTCATCTGGAAAGTCAGTAATTACTTTTCATAAAGTAATATACCAGAACACATAGAACTCACAAGAATTGGATGAGGTATGGGGATACATGAACAAAGATTCCTACCCACCACTTTTCACAGTTCAAATAATTGTAAAAACCCTTTTTAGGTATAGAAGCAAATGCATAAATCAACCCCTTAAGTGCAAAAGAAAAAATACATTTTTTGGAATGTATATATTTTTAAAAGGGCTTTCAAGGAAATATTGAAGGAAAAAAATATACTTTTAAGCATATTTTGAACTGTTTAATATTAAAATAGTTGCCTAAACCTTGTTCTCCTTTAGTTTTAGACTAAAACTAACTTGTATTAGAAGAATAACTTCTCTTTGCTTTTATTAAGAAAAATATCCAAATAATATGGACAGAGATTACATCAAAAAACAGAGAATAATAGCTTTAGTCCTTATCTTTTATCTAAAACATTCACAGTTTCCATTTATAACACCTTCTTAACTCAACAGTTCAGTAAAGCGCTAGAATATCTATCACTAGGGAGCTACACAGCCTTGCTTCCAAAAGGAAATAATAAATATATAAGTCTTTTCTTCTCATCTATGCCTTTACACACAACCTTGGTATAGGTGTGGTAACCCATTCTGTTAGTTTCAGAAATAAATAGAAAATAAAAGATGTGTATTTACTCTCCAACAAAAAGGATCAGTTTCATTATAGCTTGACCCAATAAACAAACAAATTGCATTTTGCTGCAGTGGACTGGCAAAGTACCTGCTCAGCTACACTATTGTTGTGACACGTAATATGCATCATAGGGGAAGTGTTAATGGGTATTTAAGGGGACATGACAACCCCATTAAGTTCCCTGATAAATCTGCCTTGAAATAAATGACTATCCTCACCATGAAGATTTCATGGCTGAGTACAACAGCAAAAAAGAAGGAAAAAGAAAGTTGTGGACTGAGACAGTATCTGTGAAGGTTATAATAAATCAGAGACTTTGTTTGTAGAGAGGTCGGAAGCCCATAGGAAATTACCAGCCTTTAATTATTTTCTTTACTATTAAAAAAGAGCAGCTTTTGACAATGCAATAGTCCAAACTTCTCATCAGTTATCTGAGCATGACTTTTTTTGAAATTTTTCTAAGAATCACTTAAAATTTTTCAGAACTACTTGAGATACTAAATCTTCTCAAGCATGCAGCATTAAAAACCTGAAGAATATAACTAAGGGCCAAGTGCTTTCCAAAAATAATAATTTTCTTTCATTCATCCCCAGTATGTTAAATCTCTCTAAACATGGTTGCATTTGTTTGTATAATTATACAGTTTTTATTTCCCAGAAGATGGTCTTCCGCACCTATGGGCAGTGTGTCTGTTCATATATCTACACTGATGCATCTGATCTTTAAATCCCTGCCTATCACTTGCCTATATTGTTTCTTTTCTTCTTCCTCTCTGTCCTTGAGCAATCAGGTCAATAGCTACAGCCCAGCTTGGCAGCTGTTAGAGCAAGATGTCAAATGTTGAAATATATATTCTTCCTGCAATGGCATCATGGCCTGTGGCTAGTCCTTTGTATGGATTCACTGCCAGCACCGTGGTTGTGTTCAGTGCTGAGTGCTTGCGGGTGTAGAACTCCCTGTAGGGTTATATCAAAGTCATACTATTATGTAGCTGACTGTGTTGCTTTCACTCCTTAGATGGCATCATTTTCTGGCACTGATTTAGCTGCACAATATTTTCTTGTATCCATTTGTATGCTGTGTGCCAAATCATCTCACAACCCCCATCAACTTATCTCTTGGAATTAATCTTGCATTATTCCATTCCCTTCTATTAGAGAAAATGTTATTAAACCTGGAATGATATAAATAAAACCAGAAGAAAAAAAAATAAGCTCATTTTTAAAGGCTCATGTTTAAAAAATGACTACATATACTTAGAGCGTTAGTCATTGTCTTCGGACATACACCTATTCCTTTTGTTCAAATATTTTTGACTTGGATGTATAATTAAGCAGATAATCTTGCTTTGGTCACCCAAAATGATTTATCCATCCGAATTGCTGAGGTTCACAAAGTCTAATCCTCACTTTCTAAAATTCTGGGAGCAGAACTGTTTTTGAAGTCATAAGTACTCCCAGAAGCATATTAATCATTGACAATAATCTTCACAAAAGGCATTAAAATTTTAACCAAATTCCACTTAATTTTTTCAAAAACCCTAAAAATTATCAGGTTATTTTCCCCAGAGTCTTTCAGAAATTATGTAAATATTCTTTGGGCTAGAGTTTTTGTGAATTCTGTTTTGAAAAATTTTGTTTTGAAAATGCCTCTGTGCCTACAAGGGTAAAAGGAAGGCTCAGTGAAATATTCAGTTCATTATTGTATTTGGAAAATCTTTATACAAGTGCACAGACATTACTTGGAAATATCATAATAAGCAAGATAAATCAGTAAAAACAAAAAAATCTCAATTTACTTCTATTTTGGTAAAATTCACACCTAAGCGCACAGAACACCATTTTATTACTCAAACATTTTACCTATTTTAATAATTTGAACCAATGTAAAACTTTGATGCAGAAAGTTACATTATATTCTGGCACACTCTAATAAATTCGGTCATGTATTCTGTCATGTATTCTGGTGTATTTACTCCACAATGTATCAAAAAATTAATACATGTATTTTTTATTAATTATTTATACACATATTTAGTTCTGTTCTGAACTACCAGCATTCTCCCCATAGGCAATTTCACTCACTCAAAATTTGGCCCTTTGTTCTTTTTTTTTCCTCTTTAGACGAAAACAAATGTCCAACAAGCAACTCCACTAATAATATATTCATTTAGTACCCACATGAATGTTAAAACTGCTGAAATCAACTAATTTACAAATAAAATGCAAAACATGGCAGTGAATTATTTTATTCTCTTCTAGAAGCAAAAATAGCATGGGCATTTTTATATTTCATTTCATAATGCTACCATAGGGATCTGACCTAGATTTAAACTCCTATCTCCAGAGATGAAAGATCTCAACATTAATCTACTGTTTCTTGAACATGTGGCTTTACATACATCAAGAGGGGGGCAGTTCATGAAGTTGAACTTCAGCTGCTTATCTTTTGTTCTTCACTAAAACAGGGCAGTGAAATGATCCCTCTTCTTTCTCATCCCCTCCCCCAAAACAGGAAAAGAAAAGAAAGAAGCTTAATCCTCTCTGGTACAAATTTCCCTAATATTCAATAATCACTCTCTGTCTCCTTCCCTGTGTGAGACGTCTGGTAGCATCTGTGCCAGCATATGTTAGATATCTCTGAGTGGGTCACTACCTCATTTGGTCACCGACTCCTCTATCACCTACAGAGACAGCAACATCCCTCCACAACACAGTGCTCCACAAGACACAGCACTGTCATGTCTTTCTCAATAAACTTGGTTCAGTACACTTTAATCCGTTCTCTGTACACTTTAACCCACTAACTGTGGTTAACCCACTCTTAACTGAATCCTTTTCACAGTGGGGTTGAGTGAAAGAAGCACTATCATGTGTATTGCTTTTAAACAAGCCATCTGATGCTAATTTCAGACCTGTACCTGAGAGGAAAAAAATTAGGTCCTTTTAGTTAAATTAATATGCTTTAAATGCTTTGTATAATACATATATACTTTGCAAATAGGTGGTATTTCAAATCTCACTTGTGATTCTCTTCTTTTAAGGTAGCACTAGGCTAATGCAAAATTTTACTTTACACTGGTCAGAAAAACTGTCAAATAACTGAATATGGGATTCAACAGTCAGTTCAGCTTTATCACATAAAACATTTAAAAGGCTTTCTGTAGGCTGTCTTACCTAGAACTTAAATACTATCTAAAATGGGAGTTTCTAGGCCTTGAAGTATAATCTCCTAATTAGAAAAATGAAACTAAATAAACATCCTCTGAAACCATACCATATGTTGCTAAAGCTCCCTCCACTTCATTCATCATTAGTTCCTCTGCACAAGAGCTGGCCCTTCACTGCCCTCTGAACAAATTATCAGGCAGATTAAAGAAATGCTGATCTAGAGAACTTAGTTCTCTTCTATACGATGATACAGTATGAGATGTCTAAGAAATTTTTTGAGTTATAAAAACTAACCCACTTACAGACATGATAATGATCAAAAAGTTTTTGAAGTGCATTATGTTCATTCCACTGGGTTTAAACATAATCAATCATTATTATTATAAAGGGCAGTGTAAAACTTGCTTCCTCTCTGAAATCTCTGGATTACTAAATCTGCATTAGGAGACTGGAAATGGTGATTTCATGCATTACTTTTTTAACAAAATCATTCTTGTAAGATGGCAAAAAGTAGAATAGAAAGATTGTTCTTGGTTACTATAATATGAGTTCAGAATCATAGCAGGGCAGTTTTGAATAGAATATGGCCACAAGTGTTTAAAATATATAATCCTTGTTAAGATTCAGACATTGAAGAACAGCTAAGCTCATGGGTGCCAGACTACTGCTGATTTTAGAAACCTATGACAACAGGGGTTAATCCTGGAAAACCTGATAGATCTGTATGTGTAGTAGTAGCATGAATAGTGTTGCTGTAATTGCATTTCCTTTCTTTCCTGTTAGATAGAAAATAATCAATACCCAAGGAGAAGCTGAATAAGAAATTTTCAATGATTTGTAATGCTATTTGACAGGGGTATGACTTTTTTGACTCTTAAGTCAATTGTCTGATTCAAAATTATTTCTGAACTATTTTCTAAAGTGTGCATTAAAATTTGTATGAGAAGGAACTGTTGAGCAAAGAATATTTCAAAGTGTTTTCAGGAGCATGTTTGAATAATCATGCTGAATTTCTTTTTGCTACTGAGTACCTTAATAAAGAATCAATACTGCAGCAGGCCCCAGAGGAGTGAATCTCCACACAGTCTTTTACATGGTTCAGCTGACACTGAGAATATCATGTAAAGATGTGCACAAGCATTTCAGCAGACTTGTCCTCTTACTGATTAGACCTAGGGAGATATTTGATTACTGAATGGCAACATGCTTTGCCATCCCTTCCCAATTTAATTTGCAATTTTTTTATGCTATGAATGACAAGTTATTAGGGTTTTGCATTTGAAGGATAAAGTATGAGGTGAGGTGAAATAAAAGAAAAAATTAGAGAATAAGAATGAAATGCCAGAGAATAGTATACTCTTACCTTTACAGTTGTGGAATGCTATGGTGGCAGTAATACCTGATGAGAAGAGGTTTTGAGTGAAGACATGTCCTAACTGTTTTCATAAACAGATTTGAACAGCCATTTATCTACAAGATTTAGTTTCTGTCTATGCTCTGCCCTTGCATAAATCCACACAAACTCTTCAATAGGAGTACTTGAAGACAAATTATTGAAAATTAGTTTACATAGTTTTAGCTCTACTTTGTCTGCTCTACCTTTCAAGCCCTAAATTGAATATTTGTCTACACATATTGGTGTTTATAGCCTAAGAGAGTTGTGTAATCTAAAGAACTGATCAGATAGAAGTTGGTGGGGTATCAGAGTATGAAACAAAATAGAAAAAGTTTTCATTCTATAACTCTTTAAAACATCCTTATTTTTTCCCCAAGATTGGACATACAGGAGATTATAGGTCACAACAAGGAAAATATGGAGAGACTAATATAGGGAAGAAGGTAAGTGTTGATGTAGCTGTTTTAGTATGATAGGAACACAAGCTGCAGCTCCTGTCTCTGATTCCATGGGACATCAAAGACAAATAGAGGGAGATAGGATAAATGCCGATCTGGCTAAACACTGATTCCACCAAAAAAGAACTAAAAGCTGGTTGGACTAAACAGTCTCTCCCCAACAGTCTCTCCCCAATAGTATCTCCCCAACACGGAGATGAAATGAATAATTTCATAGAGCTTTTCTGTACTGAATTGCAGAATTGTGTAAATGTTCATGTGGGCATAGATAAGACCTACCTGCACCTAAAAACATTTTCAAATCCTTTATTGAATTTTCCTCTAGTAGTCGATCGTATAGATTACCAAATTTGTATAATATTTTTCTTTTACTATTTTATTATAAAAATATATATAATGAGCAATTATTTTTTGTCAAATCTTTCAGCGCTTTTTTCCAAAAAACCCTAAGTTTCCATGTTTGAAATAGAAATATTTCTGATCTCCATGTTAAGTTTCTACTCTAAGTAGGGATGTTGCTCTTGGTCACAAGTATATTTTCATGTATTTCAGAACTGAGATCTATCTAGGTCTTCCAAACTTCCTCTTTACTTTAGGGATAAATTAGCTCAGAAAAAATTATTTTTAGTGTAGATTTCTAAGAAAGGGATTACTGTTATGAATGCTTCCTTTTATGGTACTTTTGTTGTAGATTTCTACCCAATGTCTAGTTTACATACTCTGTTTTCAAGACGCTGCTCTAGAATTATGTTGAACAAGTAACAGAAAAAAAAATCCAAGAAGTATAAAATCAAGAACATTTTTGTTCCTCACAGTTTTTTATTAAATAATTCAATAACTGAAGAAATATATTAGGAGAACATTGAGTACTCATTATATCTGAAAAAAAAATCTTTTAATTCCTGAGGAAGATTTTTTTAAAAAATTTGCCACACTCTTATGATATACTTCAGGGCAGTTTAGTATTTAATGTCCCATCTGCCTCCCAGCTGGCAGAAAAATTTTGCCTCTTTTGATTTGTACTCATTAAGAGACAGGAGTGACCACTCACTCTGTGTAGTGCAATAACAACAGACACAACCTTCAAAATGCATCACTTTAGAAGTGAGGGCTGGAAGGGAATTATTACATTCAAAAGAGGATTTTTTCATTTAGTATATAACTATCAGAAAGAGTCTAATACTTATACAAAAATATAAATTTTTATTGCACATTAGTCATAATATTGGACCACTGCATGGCATGACATTTCTATCGTGTCAGTGAAATTGTAAATGTTTTTATCATGAAAGAAAAATGTAAAGAGAATATAAGAGTCATGGTATTTAAATACATGGTTTCTTCCCACTGAAATCCATAGGAAAGCTCTGCTGAATTTAGAGAGTTAGGTTGTGTCTAAAAATTCATGGTGTACAAACATGAGCCAAATGCTTAATGCAGACTGGAGGCAGTAAAATGTGGGCAGAAGTGACTGTTGAAGGCTACTTCTACTGCTACTACATCCCAGGAATCTCACTGCCAGGTCATCCTGGCACACTTCCTATCTCACACCTACTCCTGCTCACATCCTTATTCCTCTCTTAGTCCCTAGTCTCAGCTCAGCTCCTATGCTTACCACTCTAGCTGTCTATTACTATTTTGTGAGCAGTCTACAAATAGAGAATTGTTGAGAACACCTCCATATCAAGTATCTATGGTCTCCTTTAAAGCACTGTAACATTGTCAAATGCAGAACCCTGCTGTTTTCAAGGTAGGGTCAGCACAGCTTTAAGTTTCCTGCTGTGGCTCATACTCTGCCTGTGGTAACCAATCTTGCACTGCAAGACTTCGTCCCATAAAGGCCCAAAAATCTCTGTAAAGTCAGGGGATTCAGGTCAAGAGCAATTAAAAGGTATGTCCATGTGCAGAAGAGGCCTCCAGTTTTAGAGTATGGTTTGAGGTCTGACTTGATTTTAAAACTGTTTGAAAACTGAAATTTGAGTGGAAGATTCCCCAACACTAGAATGCAGCCATTTTTGACTACCTGTACAATCAAACTATGAAACAATAAGGCTTTCCGCTTACCAAATACTGAAAAATTACGGTCTACTCACCAGCTTGAAAATGCATTATGTTTTTCTCATTAAGGCCACACTCTTTGTCAGAGGTGGTTTTCCATTTCTGCTCTCCCTCTTAAAACTTCGCTGCAATGCTACACTGTGACTCAGATGACCCAATCGAGAACAATGAGGGAGAGAAAGCGGTTTTTCAGAAGCTGTATGACTCAGGAAAGTGGGATAGCTTCTTTAACACTATGCCAGCGAATTCATATTATTTTCCTGCTGAGTTTGTGACATTGCATTCTCATGTGCCCTGTGGATAAAATATGTCAGAGTTCTTAACTGCGTATATGGGTATGCATGTGCATATATATGTGTATATGTACATTTTTAGATGTTACAAGCTTTTTTCTTCTGCATTTTCATGTCTGTACTTATGTATTGTCACCTAAGCAGTTTTGATTTCTCCATTCAGCACTGAAACAAAGAGGTTTCTTAGTAATTCAGTCTTGTCCAAAATACAGAATGGTGACGAGAATGCTTTTTTTTACTTGTTTGCAGTAAGTGATAGCAATCTGATCATGTGCAGTTCCTACTTGGGAACATGCAGAACTTCCATGAAAAGCGATAGGCACAAAAGCTGTGCAAACTCTGGGTATACATCCTGTGATGTTGCATCTTTAACTAGGATCATAAACTGATTAACAGGAACACCCAGAAGGTTGAGAAATACTCAATAAAAAATTGTAATTACTGCCTACATTCAGAATAATTTTTATTTTCTTAAATTTGAAACACCACAAAACAGAGCAAAAAAAGGCTAATTCTACAAGCTTGCCACACAAAATCCTCCAGGTTAAATGGTTCAGTGTGACACAGCTTCGCTTCAGGGTTATTGACAAAACAGTGCATTCATCAATAAACATGTCATCTCCTCTGCTTCGTGATTCTACTTTGCCTGTAAACATTCAGTCTTCTGAATAAACATACCTACTGAGGGACTCTATTATGTTCTACATTTGAAAGATAATCAATCATCATAGGTAAAATTTGCTTAGAAATGCATAATCTCTGAAGACTAATACTGAAGTGAAGTTTAAAAGGTTAACTGATGGCACGAAATCATACACATTAAAATTACGTAGGTATTTTTTTAAATTTCTTTATTAATCATTAATGTCACAAAATGCTAGCCATAAGAGCAGACAGTTCTTTTACCAGATTCTCCTAGTCTGAAAACAACCCAAATGTGAACAAGGTAGAGAGGTAGTATACTTGTAATAATGCATTGGGAATGTTTTTTCCTTCCATTGCACTCGAGTTCGGTGGCAGGATATGTAGTGTTGGTTATTCATCCAATTTCTTCATCACAAGTAGGTTTGAAGGAAGAATCTGAGTAATGAGAGGTTTGCAGTCTGATGGAGGCTTGTCAGAGGTACTGTTTTTGTGGGAGACACCTGAATATGGAGCTGGCACCACTAACAAAGCAAAGTTCAGAATTAAACTCATGCTGGACTTGTATCTCATATGCAAACTTCAGATAATTCTTGTTCTTCACTAGGTCTTATTTATGGTAGAAGGAAAGATTTGGAAACTTAATTCTTTCAGTTAGTAACTCCAATTACACAGTAATATAACTGACACAGAAAACCAGAACTGGCATCTTCCTCATTTATGTGTAGCTAACTTATAGTCATGTATTGGAAATAGTGCATGTAATGAAGATTAAGTGGACTAAAATTAATTTTTGCAAACATGTCTGATTCTTAGATAGGCCATTTTCATTAATTGTAGGCATGTACATCACTTTCTTATATAAAAATAAACTGAATTTGTTACATATCTCAGATATGGTTTAGCTTTTGAAAAACAGACAAACTATATTTTTGCTAATTTTAGCATGACAGATATTATAATTATAGTTGTCTAGTATCTTAGATTTTCTCCCTCAGTTATATACATGTATATACAAACCCAGAGAAGGAAAAGAAAGAGAGACAGGGAGGGAGGGACAGAAAAAGACAGAACATCTCTTACTATCTTGATCAACACGTAGGAACTTGCCACTACACTGTACTAAGTCAGCATAAGGCTGACCTTGTCTCTAATGTCAAAATTTGTCCCATCATTTTTCACAGCAAAGCATCAGATGGACTAATGCACTTGTCTCTGGGACAACACTTTTATTTCTTTTGAGAGTATTCATAATGGTGATGGAAGATGACACTGAGGCTTTATGGATGAATTTGAACTTCCTGGAAAGGGTGAATAAGAGCTGATCAGAGACATCCCATAAAATTGCATTGTTCAAGTCACAGAGAATGGATGAAAAATCTGTTTTAGCTTGCAGGGAAATTCTATTTTTGATGACTGATTTGAAGTCTGAGTAACTAGTAGTTAATAAAATCAAAGGTTCCTTGTTAAAAAAAAAAAAGAAGGTTGAATTAGGAAAATGGGAGACTATAATTGTCTGCTAATAATTCCCAAGTTTAAAAATGTAGCTGGTGATTTAAAGTAGTCATATTTTGATATAAGTTTTAATTGGAGACTATTTAAAAAAAAATAAAACTGCCATAATATCATTATCTTTTGAAAGTCTGATTTTTTATACTTTAGAACTCCTTTTCCTTCTCAGAAAATATCACTTTTTAAAATTTGCATTGTCTGGACAGAATAATGAAAGCCTTAGAACAGGAGCAAACCAGGCTCTGCTTTCAGAAGAACAGTACAAACCAGATGATAGTAATGATGGAGACTAGGGACTCAGCTGTGAGTCTACTTACACATTTTCACAGGTAGATTAAAGATGTAAAGAGCAACTTTTTCTCAAGTTACTAATATCTGTTGAGCATGCATGTAACCTGCAGCAGAAAACCAGCTGCAACACAGTTACGTCTCCTCTCGACTAAGCAACATGGTGGAAAGTACAGAAAGGCTGGGGAAAGACAAGCTTGGCATTGTTTAGACTAAATAGAGCTGCAAGAGCTGGCAATCAGCATTTCACTCTCTTTGAGACCTCAGAAAAGAAGCAGGTGCTATTGTTGGCATTGTGGGGACCAAGCATTGCTGGGATAGCTATTCCTGTTTGTTGACCAGCACCTTGGTCATTCAGTGGTTCCTCTGGAAGTTTAGCTGGAGAATAGGGAATTATGCATGAGCTGTACAAAACCTGATGGAGAAGCTGCATGCATGGGCTTATACAGTCACATGGGACATGGGCAGGTGCATGGCAGGGCAGGGAAGCAGATGAGCTGGGAAGAGGTTTACTCTGTGGCATTTCACCCAATATACATTTGTGCATTTTTAGTGAGAGGGAGTTCTGACTGCCTGCTTTTAGAAATACAGTTAGTGTCTTCACAGCAAGCAAGGATTTTTAATCCCATGTTTCTGTTTTTTTCCTCAAAGATCTGTTTTCCCTTTTGTGGCAGAAGGCCTTGTTTTGTATAGTAGTAATGATTCTCTTAAAATAGCTTCACAATTGCTTTGTGGATTAGGATTTGAAAATGTAAGCTGGTATGATTTTGGCAGTAAAATTGCCAGGAAATATGTAAAATAAAGGCAGCATTATCAATAAAAAGAGATGAAAGAAAGCAGAAAATACTTCAGCTGGGGTAGAAGTGCAGGCCTGAGGCTGAGGCTGAGGAGACAGAGTTTTCTGTGCCAACATCTTACAGGATTGGGCCCAAATTTAGCCTACAGCAAATTTTGTCATAAAACTGACTTTGTAACAAGCTTTTGTTATTCCACTATTTCCAGCAATTGCCTTAGGGTAATTTGAGCATTTCAGCTCCTGGAAAAATAACTAACATGATATAATATATATATATTAGCCAACAAACACTGTTGATACAGTGTTGATACAGACAAAAATTGTTGATATTTCCATGTTTCAAGACAATTGTTAAAAGTGAATCAATGAGGCAGTCTTGTCTTACATTTGACAGTTTCAGCTCCTGGCACACTAAGCTCTTGTTCGATAAGCTATGTTCATTCCATATTTGTGTAATACCCTGGAAGAAATTAGGTTGCAATGAAGTCCATTTTTGTCACTGCATGTAGCAATGAATATCACACCCAGCAGGGTACAGTGGCACCTGGCTGTCCAGACCCAGTGCAGCACAAAGCCATCTGGGGGTAATTACAACAAGGTATTCTTTAAAGACCAGATGGGACCAAAGAACAGAAGCCCCTATCCCTCCCAGTCATTTACAACATAATTCCTTTCAATGATATACTTAATCCTCCCACCAGCTACGCTTTTCAGCTTGCTGTTGTCACTGTTCCTTTATGTTAATTCACTTGAGAGACACAGAAAGGGAGAGAAAGCGGAGAGCGAGAGCGAGCCACCGGTGCCTCAAGGGGCTAAAAGAAATTATTCATCCTTAAATTGTTTCCACTACACCAAGTACAGTAACAGTTGTGTTTTTTTATGGTTTTTGGTTTTTTTTGGTTTTTTTTTTTTTTTTTAAGTGGGCTGAAATTATCCTAAAGAAGGTCAATACTATAGCCCTGTGCAACACCAGCTGAGTTTTATTCAGCCACCTGTTAGCTAGGAGTGTTCTGCACATGCTCATGATGCATTTAACCAGTTTAAAGGGTCTTTTTATTGACTGGCAGCCTCCCTACATTCAAAGTGCTCAAGCCATGGCCCTGCTTTGTGATCATATGTGGCACACAAGACTTAATTCAATTATGTTGTAAGCCTATCCAGTTTGTATCAGTGCCCTTTCACTTTTGTGTCATTTGTCTTGTATCTTGTAAAGAGTTGGGTTTTTTTTTTTATGTGTGTGTGTGTGTGTGTTTTTGTTTTGTTTTGTTTTATTTGTTTTGTTTTGGTGTTTTGTTTTTTTTTTTTTTGAGGAAGGCATGAACTAGAAGAAAATTGCTTTTTTTTCATCATTCAAATTTGCACTGCAGATGTACAGGCTACAATTTTAGAAAAACACAAAAAAGTATTTTTATTAATACAAAAGTAGTGGAACAAAAGAAGAAGTCTTCTAGAATTTTAAAATCAAAGATATACCCACATATATAAAGAAGGTCAGGCAGACAGCCCAAACATATTTCAAGTAAGAAACAAATAGAGAGATGAGTAAAGAGAGCAAAAAAAGCAAATGTATTTAATAGTTTTAAAATTACAAATCATGAAGGTCTGAATATTGATGTCTTTCTTTAAAAGTTGTTTATTGGTTTTAAAGAAACTGTACAGCAAGTGACTTCTCAACAGGAGTAAGCTTGAAAATATTTTGGCCTTGCTTATGTTGCTATATGGCCCCTGAATTCATGATCAAAGTGTAAGTAAATTGAAAATTTTCAAAGAAAATTTTTTTTACAGTACGCAAGTTATTGCTACTATTTAGTAAATCTGTATGAATACTACAAATGAGATAACAAGACGCCTTTTGACCTTGAGTTACTTCGGTGTGACAGTCCTGAAGTTCAGCATCATGTTATCATCTGGTTTACTTTCAGTCACTTTTCCAAAATTCTGACCAAATGTTTAATGAAGTACAAATCCTGACATTTCAACAGGCCATGAAGCATGTCCTTATGGTCATTTAAAATAGCTTCAAAAGCATAAAAATCTGGCACAGAAAAAGCTGCAGAGGAAGCTTTCTGCATACAGAGATCAAAACACAAACTGAAATTACACTGTGAATACAGTATCAAGAAGAGTGGAACATGCATAAGGGAGACTGAGGTTTTTTTTAAATTTGGTTTATAAAGACTAAATTAATTTTTGCTGGAAGCTGAAATCAATAAAAATAAAATATTCTATTATGAAATGTAAATTTTACGTTATTATAATGCCTTTTACATCAAACATTGATGATGTGAAACAGTTATAAAATCCTGTCTGTACTGAAAATGTGTGTGTGGATTCCATCATAGGAATAGATAAGCATATCTTCGTTAGACTGGGATAAATATTCATTGATATCTCTTCCCCCTCGTTTTTCCACAGAGCAAAAGTCAGAGAAAGGGCAGTAGTGCCAAGTTACTTACCAGTCTGCATGGCAAATAGGTATCAGTTGCTGATGTATCAGCCTCAGCACTGAAACACCCTGACCATGAAAGACCTTTCATTTTCTGCCTTCGTAGTAGCTTTCCTCTGAGTCCTTAACACAGCTTGTCATGACTGTGAACAATTTATATCTTTCATTTGGTACTTTTCTGACTAACTTTATCCACAAATGGATTATTGCTTTGGTCATTTTCTCCTACTAGTCTTAAAAATTTGAGAAAGATTTTTAAAAGATTCCTGAAAAGCCTAACTGAATTAGGAAGAGGGATAAATTGCCTGGAGAATACTAACAATTCAGTTTTCATCTGTTAGTAGCATGTGAATCCCACAGACCTAGTCTGCAACTGTATTTCTATCTCCTCATCAAATAATGTAACCTTTATTATGGAAAAGAGCTCCTGAAGGAAGAACTGGAGTATTTAGTTTTTCACAAAGAATGAAGTGATAATTACTGAGAAAGACATACAGCAAAGTATTTAAAATATAATTTTACATATATGAAGGCTTACATGGATCTCAGCATTAGAATGAAGCTGATCCTTCCTCTCTTTCAAAAGTGACTGCCATGAAACTCTCAGATTCTGATTTCAGCATGATCCCCTCCCTACCAAAAAAACATATATATTTACCTAATAAGTTTTTGTATTTTATATAAAGAACCTGGGTAATCAAGTTGTACAGAAACCAATTTAGTAATATCCAAATATCAATACTTGCAGCTTTAAGCCAGGTTTCAGGGAAGTTCATGATAAAAAAAGGACTGTGCTAATAACTTGCCACCTTGTTTCTATTCTACTGTATCACTTCTCTAATGATGGGTGACTGATTAGGTCACATTTATGCACATAATTCCCAACAATACCTCTGAACCAAACTGTTCATGTATATGAGTAAATTTTTTGCCATTAACAATCACATAGTCTTGGTCACAGTGAACTTCTATATCTCAAAAATGCTTACTTTTTAACAAATTGCAAAAAATAACAATACACCTTATACCAAAAATCGCAAATAAATACAAAGGATAGACTAATGCAATAAGCTTCCTTATCTTCTCAGTCCCTAAAGATTCAGAGCAATCACTTGTGATTATTTGCTTAGATATAAGGATGTGCCACATATATCCTTAGATATAAGGATGTGATTTATTTCAAATAAAACTTATATTTGATTCTATCTAGTCTCCAGCACAACTCAATCCCCTTTAAAATGCAAACTATTCCAGTGCAATCTCTGACTTCTCTATCTACCCTGATGTTCACTTTGTTTTTTTGAGTTTTAATTATTTCAGTTCAGTTTCCTATGACCTTTGGTTTGCCTAGAAGTGCCTTTGTAAAGCACAGTGTTGGTGAAAGCCCTTAAATCATTTGGCATTCCTGGTATCACAGGTGTGGCACCAGGAAACACTGTGCTATCTCTGATATGCTGCCCTTGCATCATAGGAGACTAGTACTAGAATGTCCCATTTTCATGCATCATAGGAAAATTTAGAGGGAAAACAGTCGTAAAATAATGAAGGAAAAAAATAAGAGTTCAGAACTACTGAGAAAGGAAGTCCGTGTTCAGTTCCATGCAAAAAACGCAACTCTTTATCTTTTGCATTTAGAGTGAAGTTGCACTTAAATAAAATCCCTGAAAATGACTTTAGAAAGGTGTCCTCTCCTCTTGGTATCAGCGAGGAGCTTTTCTCTCCTTTCTTTTGAAAACATATGCAGATGAAAGAAATTGTGAATCCCTTTCACTCCATCATCCCCTTCTTCTCTTCTAAAAGAGTGATATTTACTGTAAGGTTGCTATGAGGTCTCCATGCAACCTTCTCTCCTCTGTGCTGAACAGCCCCAAGTTTCTCAGCCTTTGTAGGGGGGGTGCTTCAGTGCTCTTATCAAGTTTTTGGCTCTCCTCTGGACTTACTCCAACAGTTTCATGTCCTTCTTATGTTAGGGTACAGACCAGAACTGGATGCAGCACCCCGGGTAGGTTCTCAGAAGAGCAGAGTAGAGGGGTAGAATCACCTCACTGGAGCTGCTAGCCACATTACTTTTGATGCAGCCCAGGATTTAACTGGCTTTCTGGGCTGCAAGCAGACATTGTCAGCTCTCATAAGTTGTCCTCCACTCTTTCTCCATCACTTCTCCACCCAACCTGCAGGATTGTCACAACCCATGTGAAGGACCTTGCACTGTGTTTTGTTGAACTTCATGAGGTTTGCATTGGCCCACCTCTCAAGCATGTCAGGGTCCCTCTGGATGTCATCCCTTCCCTCCAGCATGTTGACCACACTACACAGCTTGGTGCTATCAGCAAATATGTTGAGGGTGCACTTGATCCTACAGACCATGTCACCAACAGATATGTTGAAAGGGATTGGCCCTGAGGAACACTACTCATCACTGGTCTCCATGTGGACAATAAGCCACTGACCACAACTCTTTTTGCTGCCATCCAGTCAATTCTTTATCCACCAAGTGGTCCATCCATCAAATCCTTGTCTCTCCAATTTAGAGACAAGGATGTCATGCAGGACAGTGTCAAATGCCTTGCATGAGTCTAGATAGACTATGCCAGTTCTCCCCCTGTCCACTGACACTGCAGACTCATGATAGAAGGTCACCAGATTTGTCAGGAATCATTTCCACTTTGTAAAACCACATTGGCTGTTACCAATCATCTCTTTGTTTTCCATGTACTTTAGAATAGTTTCCAGGAGAATCTGCTCCACAGTCTTGCCTGGCACAGGGGTAAGACTCACTGATCTTAGTTCCCCAGACCTTCTGCTTTTCTCTTTTTAACAATGGGGGTTATATTTCCCTTTTTCCAGTCACCAGAGACTTTATCTGATTGCTTCAATTTTTCAAAAATGATTAATAGTGGCTTAGCAACTTCAGTTCCCTCAGGACCTGTAGCTGAATCTTATCGGGTCCCATGGACCTATGCATATTCAGATTCCTTAGATGGTCTCAGACCTGATCCTCTCCTAAAATGGGTTTAGGGTCTTTATTCTTCCACACCCTGTATTTGCCTTTCTGAACTTTTGTGACCTGGCTAGAGCATTTGGAAACAGACCATCACTACACTGGGCATTCTGGAGTCATGAAAGAAGAAGACAGAAAAATCCCCTACTAATTTGGTGTGATTCTGACTATTTTTAGACTGGGGGATATCTCCTTGGTTTAACATGGAGAAAATTGGGTTTTATTTTCAGAGACTGGACATGTCAATCTAGGAATTGTCAGAATACCTCCGTTTCTCCAGATTTTTTTTTTTCCAGTTACTTTTTGGCAGTAGAAATATTTAGCCTTGAAGATGGAAGCCCACTGTAAAGAAACACTTTCAGTCTTGTAAGTATTGAGATGCAAGGATGTCATGGAATAAAACTGAGAAGTCATAAAGACAGCAGTTAGTTACAGAGTTAGATTTGACCTGAAGCTAAAATATAAACTTGTTCATCTGAGTAGAAAGAAAAGCATACAAAATGGGAATAGAGTGGCAAAGTAAGTAAGTAATTTCTTTGCTGACTTGATTGGGACTTTTTTTTTACATTGCATAGTATCCTGAATTGAATTGAATATTAGTTCTTCTTGATTAGCTACATCCCTATCTTGGTGAATCCGTTCACACTTGTAGCTTACTTGGTAGCTAAGCTCAATCAAAACTCTAAAAAAAGAAAGAATTGTCAAGAACATGTAAAAAACTAGTGAAATGATAACAAACTCCTGTATATTTTATGGATCATAAAAAAATATATTTCTGTATATCTCGATACTACATGTTCTCTAAGAAAAAAAGTTTTAGAATTTGATTTAGTAATAAAGTCTTTGAGTTTGAAATAAAGGGTTTTCTATTAAAAATATAAATATGGAAAAAAAATTAGGAATTGTCTAAAGTTGTAATCAACATATATTTTAGTTATTTCCCCAAATATATATTTTGACTGTTTTTTTTCTATTTTACATGTCCAGCACAGAGATCTCTCTTAATAGAAGATACCTGTGTGGTATCCATAATCAGATATGTTGAAAAAACCCAGCACATCTGAATGTTCTCAGTGAGTAACACCAAGTCCATTGCTTTGGGTAGTAGTTAATTCAGACGAAAATCTAATGTGAAGTATGAGAATGTCTAATGATGATGAGGTGAAAACTACACTGATCTTTTCTAATCACAGTGAACAAAATAGCATTTAAGAAAAATGCAAGGTAATTTTTGGATATGGATTTAATTTATTTAGCTAACTAAATACAATTTCTTCTAAAACTACTAGATGACCATTCACATTGCTATTGTAGAATGACTTATAAGGGGTCAGACTAAGTTTTTAAAGAAATGTTGAAGATGGATGTTATTCATGTAATATAGTATCTACCTCAGAAACACTGCATATTAAGAAAAGAAAGGGATTCATAATGACTGGCTTATCTTCATAAATGAAATGGTCAATATAATTTCACTCTTTCATTTTTTTAGTCCATAACTTCTTCACCGTGACATCATACTCTGTAGTAAAATATTTGCTCTTTACTTACATGGCAAAGGAAATTGTTTTGGGCCTATTTTTTCTCTAGATTTTGAACACTGACAAATGATCAGTATAAAGTATCCATGAGAGGACAACTGCAGCTATTTCAGTAAATCTAACGGTCCCGGAAAATGTTTGCAAGTGCTAGAAAATTATCACTTACGCTGTTGAATCACTGGAGAATCCCTGGCTTCACTTGGCAACCAGACCTCACCAAACAATGCAGAGAGGCAGAAGACAGTATAGTCCAGGCACCAGCCCCAGCTGGCAGTCAAGTTGAAGCTGTGTTTTTCTGCAGAAGAGATTTAATAGTAGGAATGTAAATTGTTCTGTGATTAACGTCTCTAAATATTATCTCTTCAAATGCACAACACTAGATCCAGTGTAGTACATTTTATGTATGTAAACTCTTGACTCTGTTACTCTCCCTTAAACAGTGCACTTACTACTCATTTTAGTGAAAAGGTTCTTTCAGAAGAAAAGAAAGTAGCTCTGTTCCTTGAGATCTCTGGGAATCTATGGCAAATGGAAATTATTTTCAGAATTGTGGTAGCCTAGGTAAAGAAAATCTACTTTTCCTCACAGCTATGGGGAAAACTGTACTTACAGTTACCTGTAAAAAGATTTAAATGACAAGTATTCAAGAAAATGAAGAGCAGCGAAAATTATTGTTGTTGTGCAAATGTTTCAAACTTGAGACATGTAGACTAAATATATACTTAGGAAAGGGAGAGCATATTTAAGAATAACTATATAATTAAATGGATGGATTAGGAATTGGTGTTCCCCTACAAAAGTAGAAAAAAATATTTTTGAAGAGTTTAAAATCCGTAAAAGAGAGGAAAGGCAAAAAAATCCCAACTGAGCAGTAAAAGAAAAAGTATTGACTTGTAAAATATATAAACTACTACCTAATAATAATAAATATCATCTTGGCAAGGGTTGTATCTGTGAGCCTCCTAAAGCAGTAAATCTTTGGGAAATGTGTGAAAGACCAGAGAAGCAGAGCACTCTGTGGACAAGAGGCATACTGGAAATGGGAACAGAGACAGAGAGAAAAAAGACAAAAACAAGCTCATAAGCACATTAAAAATTTTGCATTTTTTTTTTAATATATGTTATATACTAAGTTAAATTAAAAAAAAAGTGACCAAGAATTTATTACTTGAATTTCTGCATTTCTTACATTTGCATATAAATTGCTTGTAATAGTCGCTTCCTGAAAGGTCATCAGCAAACCGGATATGACAAGACATAGGAGAAAACCTTTCCCAGTGAGGGAAGGGGTGATGGTAACTGCCACGCCATTTTTTGCTGTGGCCAGGATTGTACAGTTTTCTAGTGGGTTCTTGAGGCCTCAGAGTTCCCCATATTGATGGTTTGATATGATCCTTCACAGTCTGCATGCCTCTGTTCCCCTCTCAGCCTGGTCAGAATCAGCACTAGGGCATGCAAATAAAACAGCCAAGTTTTCTGTTTTGTAAAGTTTTTGCTGGTACTTTGTGCTGACGGACTCCAGCTGGTGCTGGTAGGATTCACCTTATGCTCAAGGAGCCATGGCCAATGGCTTGATATCTGCCATTTTCTGCATCATACTGGTTGCTCTGGAGGGGGAGGGATTTTGATCCATGAGTAATATCTGTGAGTCAAATTCTATTGTTTCCACATGAGTTTAAAGCCAGACTGCATAGGGCAATTTTGCCTTTGAACCAATTTAAATGAGACCAAAACTGAGGGGAGAATATACTGTTACCCTGAAAAGACTTGCCATGGGGAAAAAGAATTGTTACTGACAAAAATTATTCAAAACAAAAGTTTCCCTTAAATTTTATGAGCTCTCTCTGAAATCAAACTGTTTTCTTTCAGAGTGCTGAAAGCAATTAAATACCATAATGTTTAGCAGCAGAAAGTTACATTTTCTGGTGTATTTAAACTCCTCAATTCATTAACTTTCCTCTGAGGTGTTCCTACATATCAGATAGTAGGTCTGATCTTGCAGGCCCTTTTGTTGATCAATATTCTGCTTTCATATTTGTTTCCATGTTTCTATAAAAAGAATAATAAAACCCCATTTAATATCTGTTATGGTTGATGAAAAAAAAAAAATGTTCCTGGAACCAAATAATTTTGCTTCCCTTAGAATCTGAAAGTGTCTCTTATCGTGTGCAGCCATCTCTACAAACCACCCAAGGTGATCTGTTTGCTCACATTTCTTTTAATTGCTTATTCATCAGTTTATTAGGTTATTAGAGAACCTAGATAGCTCATGAGAGCATGCCCATGTTTCTGAGTAATATGCCACAGGGATAGTGAGATGGCCTTTGGAGAGCTGCCCTGATTCCTGTAGCTCAGAGCATGGCAGTTGCCCTGGCTAAATCTGTGGGGAAATTTAAGTATCCCTAAACACCCCTGTACTTCATGCAGATTATTTGCATTTTGTCTTGTAATTCTCTCAAAGCAGTGAGTATCTTTGTGTTCTGTTGTGGTTTGCAATTTAGGAACATAACTATGTGAACTAATATATACAAATTAATATAGTAACATCTGAACGAACTCTGCAAAGTACTGAGCAGCCCCTTTTCAACTTCACTGGCAATATTACATGGTCTGAGCTTCCCAAATACTTCTATAGACCAATCCATTGAGGTCTTTTAACTGACTGTAACTGAAGAATAAATCTCTTTACGGTTTACCAAAACTAGCTTTTTTTCACTTGTTAACATCAGTGTTGTCCTCTGAAAATTCACTACTAATGTTTATGTAGGTATAACAAAAGTGGTTTTGCTTTACTGTTTTCTACATGACACACCTCATTTCTTCTCTTTTCCCAACCTTCTTTATACTTCCTTTGGAATTAGCTGAAAACTGGACTTTCAAATATTTGTAAAGTTGACTAAAATAAGCAATCTTTTAAATGTTGTTCCTTACTGAATCCACTAATTCTTGGTAAGAAGAGAGCTCAAAAGGTTAAATGATAAATGTATAAATTTCTTTTAAGCTTCATAAAATAAAGCTTATTGATTTGTATCTTACTACGCAGTTTTTCAGTTTTCACAGGGTTAATTTTTATTTTTGTTTTAAGTACCTGCTCCATAAATATTAAAGCACATCTCTTCTTAAAGGAAAAAAAGGAAAAAAAGGAAAAGTACGATCTGGGTACGAGGATGCTAGTAAGAAACAATAAATTATTGCTGTAATGACATGCTAATTAAAATTTTGCTTGTAACTCATGTAAGTGTTTGAAGCCCAGCAAATTTCTCTTTTCATTTGTGAAGCGTGAAGGTAAATTGCCCAGTGACAGTGGGACATCGCTAACAAGTACAAATTGAATAACATGCTATCTTGCTCTATTAGTCCTGACTAGCATGTCTGAATTAGATATTCAGCACACTCCCCATTGTAGGCCTGATTGATAAATGCTAAGGAGAATTTGTCAAAACAACAGGGGCTACACCCAGTGGGACATCAATATGCTCCATTTAGTCACCCACCCGGCACTTCCTACATAGGATTGTCACATAAAATTAAGACTAGCCTCTAACCAGCCATCAAGCTTGCAGCAGACACTAGGCAGCCTGTGTTCTGTATGCATATTAGTCACATGCTTAACAATTTGGGCTGTCATGACTGAAGCATGCAGTGACCTCTGTGGCAGAGGTTGAATTTTGCAACTACACTAGACATCATGCTCAGCTGTTCAAGATTTTAGGCCATTTCCTGCCTGATCTGTGCACAGATGCACTGCCCTAAGCTATAATCTGTGGCCTAGTCCAAATGACAAATGGCACAGCATAGATTATTGCATTATATATTAAGTACTACAAGTCTGTAAATTATAAGTAAACTACTGTTCAGCCTGAATGTCTCCTGCAACTTTTATAACACTTTCCTTCATAATGTCTCTTATGTGCACTACAAATAAATATTTGGAAAACAAAGGCATCAGAGTTTAAATACTGAAATAGATTGTTTTCCCTGCAATTAGCTGCTTGAATGTGAAAGAGGTTTTTTTCCAGCTGCAATTCAATAAGTTGAAGCTGGACTTGCTTCTCCTCCATTCCTCCCCCTTTCACTGAGAATTATTAGCAAATTAAGGTTTTCTGTGGGCTCTATATGTTGAACAATTTTTGCCAGACAAATGGTTGAGGCCAGCCATTTTACATAGTATTTTCAGTCTGGATTAGACATGCAATATTTAAAGCTGATAAATATGAATAAGAAAACTAAACATCTTCAGTTCTGAGGGATTAAATTTGTAGTTCTATAATGCTTAGTCTCTCTTTATGTACTGAAGTTCTTCTTTACGTATGGAACAGCTGTAAAGAGTATAAAAAAACAAGCTGGAAGGAAAAACATTCACTCCTTTTCTTGTTACTGAGCTGCAATATTTCATTGGACTAAGTGGGATTTTTGTTAGAATGTGATTGTTTGTTTCCTATGTGTGGTTTGGACTCCAGTATGTCAGTTGCGTAATATCAACAATCAAATTTTTGGTGTTAGGATGGCAAGAAGAAAGAAGTTAAGGACAAAGAGAGAGAGAGGAGGGGAGAGAAGGAAGGAAGACAGGAAGGGAACAAATTTTTGAGTATTTAAATTCAGAGGGTATTTACCTCAGATAGACAAATACTGCTTTCTTTTCCTGGTGTGATAAGACACTAAACTGAGAGGAGCCGTTGACTCCCTTGAGGGCAGAGAGGACTTCCAGAGAGACCTCGACTACTTAGAGAGATGGGTGATCACCAACCAGATGAAGTTTAAGAAGGGTAGGTGCCAGATTCTGCACCTGGGAGGGGTAACCCTGGTTGCATTTATAGACTAGGGAATGAGAGGCTGGAGAACAGCACTGTGGAAAGGGACCTGAAGATCCTGGTAGATGGCAAGTTGAAAATAAGTCAGCAGGGCCCTGGCAGCCAGGAGGGCCAACCGTGTTCCGAAGGGCATTAGGCAGAACATCACCAGCCAGTCAAGGGAGGGGATTGCCCTACTCTGCTCTGCACTGGTGTGGCCTCACCTTGAATATTGTGTGCAATTTTGAGCACTGCAACACAGAAAAGACATTAAGCTATTAGAGAGCGTCCCAAGGAGGGCAACAAAGATGGTAAGAGTCTAGGGAGGAAGCCTTATGAGGAATAGCTGAGGTCACTTAGTTTGTTCAGCCTGGAGAAGAGGAGACTAAGGGGAGACCTCATTGCAGCCTTCAACATCTCCATGTTGAAGGGTGAAGTGGAGGGGCAGATACTGATCTCTTCTTCACTCTCATGACCAGTGATGGGGCTATAGAGGAAAGGCAGGAGTCTGTATCAGTGCAGGTTTAGATTGGATATCAGGAAAAGGTTCTTTACCCAGAGGGTGACTGGGCATTGGAACAGGCTCCCCAGGGAAGTGGTCACAGCACCAAGCCTAAAAGAGTTCAAGAAGCATTTGCAAAATGCTCCCAGGCACACGGTGTGTTTCTTGGGGTGTCCTGTGCAGGGCCAGGAGTTGGGATCAATGATCCTGATAGATCCCTTCCAATCCAACAGATTCTATAATTCCATAAACTGAAAAGTTTATACAAGTTTGCTCTTTCTCTTTTGGTTGTTAAACTCAAAGTGGAAGATGAGTAAAAGCAGAGAAGAAAACTGGCTTTGGGGTAGATATAGGATCTAGAAATAGGAAAGGAATAAAGAAAGGTAGTTAAATCTAAGATAATTAATTCCAGTGGGGTTCCTTAAGTTTTGCAATATTGTAAAGAAGGAAATTACCTTGCCCTGTCAGAAAGTGTTTCTATTTGCTCTCTTGGTGCTAGTCTTTTATTAGAAGACATATTGATCCCTCAGCATACACCAGTCTTCTGACAATCAGCTATGTTCAAGTTAAGTTGCATGTATTTGCCTTTAAAGAACACAGTTTTGGCCTGCTCCCTCTGATAAACTCACAATTGAAATGCTATCTAATCTAAGTGAATTAGTAAGTGAATTCTCCAGTGATATAAGACATTGCCCAGTGGAGGTGATGGCAGATAACCTATCAAGCTTGTGTTTAGCTAATGAACTGGAAAGCCTTACACAGACTGTGAAAATGAGATTTGTAATATTTCTGCAATTTAGTTATTAAAAAGATTTAAGAATTATTACAGCCATATGCCAACTGATTCTCTAGTTAAGACTCATTTATAAGTTAGTGACAGACCCATGTACAGATTAACAAAAATAAAGTTCTTAATGAAGATTCCATAGGAAAATATTGGGATCTGAAAGTGTGGCTGAAGGTTTTTTTCCTGAAGTACACAAGAACCTGCTTATATTTGTTGATGCAAAGATAAAGAGAAAGTATGGGAACCAAACGACCTCAGCTGGATGTTATGAATGAACAACAGATCTTCTGAAGAAAAGAAAGAAAGAACTATAAACATGGAAAATTGTCAGGAAAAGCAGATACTGAGGAATTTTTCTGGAAAATGAGAATTGATAGGATAAACTGAGCCATGTATGTGCAGGAGGGCTTGATCACTCTTTCCTAGCACAATCCAATTCAGCAAACTGTGTACATTATTTCAATTCACATAAACAATGCAGTTAAAACTAGTGAATAGGGTTTGAGTTCCAACAATAAACAAAATCTGCAGGGTAGGCAACAATTCTCCTGGGTTCTGGTCTTGCCTGTTTTAGGGGGTCCTGCCTGTTCTGTATTAGGGGGAAATAAGACTAGAAGGAGATCTTCATAGAAACCTGAAATTAACACTCTCCCCTAGTAATGATGCCAAAATATGTGGCATGAGGTCTGTACCCAACATTACATGTATGTGTGCATTCAGCAGGTGATGTATGTATAAATATTGTCTGCAATGAACAAAGCACATTATTTATTTCTGGAAGAATGTACATTGGCATTAAAATGGGAACTGGTGGCTCATGATGATATCATAAAAGCTGAATATAAGAGAATGAGAATTTTTCCAAATTAGCAGATTAAAAATACCTGTGTAGCATGTTAAGCAAATAATGTAATGACTCAATGAAAAAAGAAAAATCAAATATTGTGTTATGAAAGCAATATCCTTACAATGGGCCATCAGATAAACTTGCTTTTCAATGGCTGCTGATTTTTATGCTTGAAGGAGGTAATCAGTTAAACATTTCGTTTGTTTGTTTTAGTTGACTCTTTGAATTTGCCACAGCTGACCACCAGCTTATAAGAAATAGACTGTTGTTTGAAACATATAACTCAAAAAACAGTCTTACTGATCACCTGCATAGGTATTCAGTCATACCCTGAGAAACACAAAAAGCAAAATAATTGCTTTTCCAAGCCCTACTGGCAAAAAGTTACTTGAGCAGTTTCACCCTACGGGAGGGCTAAAACTAGTCCACAGTAATGTCAGCTCAGCTGAAAACAGCTGCCTGCTCACATTGCCTAGGGCAACACACAGATGATGGATAGTGTAACAGATGAATCTTCTCCTCCTCTCCATTCTAATATCACTATACTAATTGTTATCAACACCGTCAGTGTCAGTAGCCTAAGCTACTGCTCTCAGCCTGTGAGCTCCTCCAGAAGCTCTGGTCGTGCTTTTCCTCCTGGGGTTTGCCCCTCTGCCTGTGCAATCTGTGGTGGTATCCTATGAAGAGGTCCTGCTGCCAGTGCATAGGGAAGAGATGATGGAGATGAGTCTGGGGTCTGGGCTCTAGAGGGTGGCCTGCATCTGGCTGATGCACAAATTGCAGTGTGGTAAGAAGGTTGCTGTGGCTGATGTGCCATGAAAAATGTTATAAATAAATGATGAATAATATGCCAATATTATTTTGTGTTTGTCATTTTCTACATAGACTAAAAGATCATTATGATTCTAAAGGTCAAGCATTCAAAACTTAGGAAACACAAAAAATGAAGCAGTTCTGCAATCTGAACACAAGCATGTATAAGAGACCACTGTTCACTGCAGAGACAAGCAGTTTCCATAAAACACAAGATTTGTGCAGCTCTGTTATAGGCAGGAGGCCCTGCCTGAAGTGTTAGAACTATCCCACCATCCAGCACATTTTTCCATGTACCATATTTCAGAACATTAATTCCCTTTTGGATTTCTCTTCAATGATCAGACTTTGGCAGTAAGTGTCCATGGACATTAATGAATAATTGTTCAAAATCACTTGAAAGACAATAATTATGTATTTTTTCTCAAAGGAAAGGGAAACTGAGAGACAAAAATATGGTGTCACATCATATAATTTTGTCATATTTAGTATAAAAAATAAGGGTCTGTGCTTTCAAAATGTTTCATTTTTTTTTGTCACATGGTTGTTTCCATCTGGACAGCACAAAATGTTAAGTACTGAGTTAGTAGAAAACAGTTAATACAGTCTATCATCACATCAGAAGTAGGTGGTAATATGAAAAAAAGCCCCTTTAAAAAATCTTTTTAATGTAGGTGTTTTCAAAGTGGATAGTATTTTGTTTCTGCTATAGAAAAAGGATAAAGATTCAGGTGTATCTGCACACATGAATTCCCTCTGAAGTCCACAAGAATTATCTTCTTATGTCAGAATTAAATAAACCAGGAAACTATGTTACAGGTAGAGGTAAATTCACTGACACTTGTGACTGTTTACTGTCTTGGTGCACACATAGATGAGGCTGGAGACACTGATACATGTGTGTGTTTTCTTATTGCATTTTTTTATGCCTTAGTCTACAGTTTCTACTTAAGGACCATATTCTTAATTTCCTTATTACCATGGGCTAATGCTAATTATATTCACAGTCTTTCTCCTTCAGGTTGCCAGGGGCAGGACCTGCTACTGGCAGAAACATCATTTGCTCTGCTGCCTTCCTCATACTCTCTTCCTACTGTGCCTTGAATGCCAGTGGAGAGCAAAAATCACATGGGGATGAATTTACTGTGAGCTCTGCACCACATCACTGCTGAGGTTTATTCTGGATGGGCTGAACTGTTGTATCTAGAGATTGCCTTCCATTCCATCAAGGGAGGCAGCTACCACCTGGACCTTAAAATAATACAAAACCAATCAGTGCATATTCATTGAATTCTGAAAAAAAAAAAAAAGAAGGGGCAAGAGTCAAGATCAAAATATTCATAAAGGAAAGAGTCACTGCAGAGCAATTATTTTGATGGGGAATATATAATAGTTTCTACTTGGGAAGATAACACTAAACTGCAGTTCAAAAGTTGAAAAAGTAGGGTCAGAAATCTCTTTGGTAGCAAGGTGCTGTCTAAAGCTGGAGGAGAGTGAAGAGAGCAAACCAGGAAAGATGTGTTTAGCTTCCCAGCATGCCTGTGGAATAAAAAAGCTAAGCAGGGGGAGTGGAGAGAGAGAGAAGCAGCTACTGGTGCAATTGGTGCAACAAGCCTTTTGTATGTAAGGGCAGGAAAGTTTGGGCAGAGTGAGAGGATGGACTGGAAGTCCTCCTCTAGGGAGCAATGGCCTGAAAGCAAGGGACAGTGTGAATAAGGGGAGAGGAGATAGAGGAGATGGATGAGGAAGTGGGAGGGGGGAAAGCTATCAGGTGCAGCTGGGGATTGTGATGAACTCTAGTGGTGCATTTTACTTCAGAACTTTGGTTCTAAAAGAGATAAAATGCTGCAGAATGTTAATGGCCCCTAGGGGAATAAGGGGGTATGGAGGTGTGGAGAGGAGAATAAATTACCTTTGGATTCCTTTATTGGTAGAGAAACATTTCATCTCCCATCCTAAGAATCATGGAATGTCTTTTTCCATCCAAGGGTTAAAATTTCCATCACTACTGGAGATCTGTTTAAGAGTGTGTGCAGGTTAAATACACTGAATCCTCATCCCATACACAGTAAGGCAGCTACAAGTCAAACATAATGACAGTGCTAATTAATTAGGTTCTCCTACCCCCAGCACTTGAGAGTGATTTATTGAGACACATCTCTAACCTGATCCATTGTGCTGACTGGATTAATGGAGTGAGCTAGAGAAATTCACTGGCAATGTTAGATACAGAGCAGGAAAACATTAACCCTTGGAGCTTTCTTATCTAGCCTATTGGCAGAATATTAATTATGACAAAACATACATGTCTCACCTAATTATCTTTTGATAACTAAGCATATATTTTTATTCATGCATGATGAAGTTACTGAAAATCATTTACACATAAACATTTTAGGAAAATATGGAGATAACGCTGATTTTACAGGGTCCACTGTAAACAGGAGACTATAAATGTCTTCCTTTAATTCTCGACAATTTACTTTAGATTATTAGAACAATTGATGGAGCAAGCAAAAAAAAGTTATTTTGGAATATAAATTGGGGCATCATTAGGTTGCATATATACAAACACTCATGATGCATTATAAATGCTGTGTTTTCCCTGACTTGTCTCTAACAGGCTTATCTTCTCAAACTTGGGCCCATTTCATGCAGTTAAATGGCATTCCCTAAACCCCACTTATATTCCAGCTTAATAGTTTACTCAGAACTTCAGATATCAGCTCTTTGTGATTATAACTCAGGCTGCCTGAGGTATTTTTAATACCCCAGGTACCTATGACAAGGTAGGATCATACCATGAAGTGGGAAGCATGAGTGCAGCCTCCAAACAGGAGACTCAGAGGCTTCAGAAATTTCAGACACATCTCCCTAGGAGAGAAGGATCACCATATCTCACAAAAGCACTGTCTGCTTTTGTCAGTAAACAGGGCTACGAGTGTAATTTATTTCTTGAATATTGCATATGCTATTTCACATTCACAAGATGATATTCTTCAGTCATCAAAACTAAATACAAATGATTCATGATTCAGTGAACTTTTCAATGATTTGAAAGATAGTTCTGTGCAAAAAAACCAGATAGGCAACAAAAAAAGGAAAAGAGAAATTCCCTAAACATTTTGTTTTAAGATTTCTAAAATCAATCATTGCTGGTTTTAATTTTTATTTTACAGAGAGATGGAGGGAAAATAAGGTTTTTTTTTTTTCATTTTGTACCAAATAAATATTAAAACCACTCAAAGTTTAAAGTTTCCTATTTGGGGATTAAATTAAGAGAGACAGAGATACATCCTGTTACATCTGTTCTGCTTGCACCATGAAAAACATAGATCAGCACCACAAAGCCACTCATTTCAATTTGTAACTAAGCAGCTACTGTAGAAGGATATAGGCTATGTGACTATAAAAACAGAATCATGGAATAGAATCATAGAGTATTTTGGGTTGGAAGCAATCTTTAAAGGTCTTCTAGTTCAACTCCCTTGTAATCAGCAGGGACACCTTCCACTAGATCAGGTTGCTTAGAGCCCTGTCCAAGCTTATCTTGAATGTTTTCATGGACAAGGCATCTACACCCTCGCTAGGCAACATGTTCCAGTGTTTCACTACCATCCTCGTAAAAAATTTATTCCTTATATCTAGTCAGAATCTGCCCTCCTTTAATCTAAAACCATTACCCCTTGTCCTGTCTCTAGAGGCCACACTAAAAGGTCTGTCCCCATCTTTCTTATAAGCCTCTTTCAAGTATTGAAATGTTGCAATAAGGTCTCCCAAGAGCCCTCTCTTTTCCAGACTGAACAACAATAACTGTCAGCCTCCCCTGATAGGAGAGGTGTTCCAGCCCTCTGATCATTTCTATAACCCTCCACTGGATCTGCTCCAACAGATCCATGACTTTCAGCATCCCTCTTCCTATTCCCTGTTCTTCTGTTCCAATCATCTGCAGTGGAATCACTTTGCCTCAGAGGAATAAATTATTCCACCACAAAGTCGGTGGGATTTTTTTGTACCAAGATGTGGGTCTCAAGGAGATTGCCGAAGAATAATTTGATCATCTCTGCTTCTTTCAATGTACATTTTTGTGATAACAATGTTGACTTAGTCTGACCATCAACCCAGATGATCTAGCTCTGTATAATGTCACATACTGTGTCGCGTTTGACCACAGACCTTTCTCTGTATATCTTAAGACTCTCTTCTGAGGAATTTACTGCTGTGAGCACAATGAAGGAGAACAAAAGTCTACCCAGAATACTCAGACTTATTGTTTGTTTCCTGAGCCAGGAGAAAGTAAATCCATTTCTGACCTTATTTTCTCTATATAAATAGAGCTACAGTGCCTTAATTAGTATTTTTATTCTGTATTTTTATGCTTTGTAAACTAGCCTTTTTTGCAAGATCTTCCTAGACTAAGGACAAGCTATAACAGAATTGGGCCAAGGACAATCTGTATCAGAATTATAGACTTAAATTATCTCTTAGAAATGCAAGACCTTTCCAAGATCGATGAATTTCAGCTAAAATGACCAGGACTTCACCATTGTTTTAGCCTTTTGCCCTCAGGAAACTGAAGAGAATGGAAAAAAAGTTTTTCAGACTGGAAAATCACCCTTGTCACCCCATAACTGAGCCATCTGCCAGGCAGAGGGAGGGGACCACGAGATACAGGAGCAGTCTGCAGAAGTGGCCTTGCCCTGACATCTGTTAGGGCAGACTGGGTTTCCCTTGATGCAAAACTCTTGAAACATCTAGTTACCAAGTGTGAGGCAAAAGATGGATGTTCAGTAAGAAGTACTTAATTAGGGTGTAAAGGTTTAGTAACAAAAGCGACTTTTTTTTTTTGGTCGCTCTGTGCTCTGGACAGCAAGGCAATAAGGGATAGTTTGAGGAAACTGAGCATCAGGACACTTTTTCATTTCAAATAGTCACTGGGATTTTTAATTTGGCTGTCTAAGAGGAATCTCTGATGTAAATAATTGTATTAATTGGAGAATATGAAACAGCGACAAGAGGAATAGGACATGAGAAAACATATACCATTTTAAGTATCAAAGAGAAGATTCAAGTTATATATTAAGGGCTGGAACAGGGGAATAGCTAAATCTCCTCTCAGGGTCCTTTTAAATTTTTTTTTTTATGAATATTGCTTATATCTGCTAGTTTGCTTTTTTGGTTTTGTTTGTTTTTTTGTTGTTTTTCACACAGTAATAAGTGTACTTTTGGAGGGGGATGGAGAAAGATAAAAATTGCTTGCTTAAATTATTTTCTATGCTCAAAATCAATCTTGAATTATTCATAATTGGAATAGGAAAGGAAGTAAGAGGCTGCAAAATGTCAAGGTTCAAGCTGTGTCATTGTGTGCAAAATCTTCTCTAACAGTAATGCTAAAGGTAAAAAATAGTGTTGGTGGGAATGTTACAAGAAGGGTTCCTTGCTGTATGTTATATACTTGTTCCCTAACCAGTGTTAGAAGTCAGAGTTAAGTGGAACACAGTTCTGTTCTAGTACAGCAATACTTAGAGACCGTAAGTAAAAATAATTTCAGGATGCTTATGGTGTTTTATATATATATATATATATATATATATATACACACACCACACACATATATATGTATGTATGTATATATATGTGTATACTTCTAAGTGCTGTATGTACTTATAAATGCTGTATATACTTATAAATGCTGTATATACAAATATAGTATAGATACTGTATAAATCACATATATTTAAGTAGGATGCAAAGTTTGCATTCTAGGCCAGCACCTTTCATTTGGTACCTAAATTCTGCTCCTCTTACTCCCAACTAATTGATATCTTGAGAATATTTTATAGTGGAAAAATTCAGGCTGCAAGAAAGTAACTATAGTGTCTATTTCTGTGGGTCATAGAACCCTTCCATTTACCCTCTTCACAACCGGTTTTAGCTTTGGACAACCTTGCTTCTACATATCCTGGGCATATGGCCTCAGACATTCTCTAGCCTACAAAGTCCTGAGGTATGTAGCCACATTAGATTTCTTCTTGAAACTCCACCTGTGCATCCTCTCTCCCTGTGGCTGTCTGTTTGAGAGCAGTTGTGCTGCTTGATGCTTTTGAACTGAATTTTATTGAGCATGTCTTTTTGTTCCTTATCTTACAGTTGTACATTTTGTTGTGGTTACACTGACTAGTAACTTGTGATTCTTGGCCCAGACAGAGGTATGAGAGATTGGAATCTTCAGCGTGAGTGAGTGAGTTGTGCAGTCGCACGTGACAGGGGCTAATTGGTGACCAGATGCATAGGGCAGGGAGGCAGAAAGTCAATAGATGGAAGGGATAGAGCACACACATCCCCTCTGTGATTACATTTAGGGTGGGAGCTAGCAGCAGAAACATAGAAGCCAGGGCCATTCAATTATTTAGGACATCAGAGATGTCTGCAAAAAATGGGATATCTGACACAGCACATAGGAGAGATTGCACCCTTATGGAGCAGCACCTGGAAACCAGAAAGTACATGCCAAGCATTTCAGGTGAGACTAGAAACCTGAGTTAAGTGACTGAATTGATCCTTTCCTGTGTCATTTACTGACACTACATACATATATACATGTATGTGTATAGTCAGTGTATATATATGTGTATGTATTATGTGTGTATGCATGTGCATATACATATATGCATATGTATGCTTTAGTTGCACTTCACTGTAAAGTCACCTTGAGAATAGTTTAAAACACCCTCCAAGTTTTATCTCATATTTAGAGCTCTACAAGTGAGTAAAGGTTGGCAAAAACTCAAGAGACACTGTTGTAGGACTTTGCATGGAGGTTAGGGCAGGGAGTCACCATTGTGTAACCCACAATGCAGGCTAGCAGATGGGAAAAAGAATGGTTTTGCATGTTTGCACAGTTTCTGTCTCAGTGAGATTGTAATCATAATGAATTTCTGAGATATGATAAGAGTTCCTAGTTTCCAACACAATAAAAATAAAGTACTTCAGGGAAAATAAAAGCTAAGATGAACTTGGGAACAATTTTCTGTAGAGAGAAAAGTACGTTTTGTAACTAACTGAAAATGCAGAGTATGGGCAAAAACCCAAGTGTTTTTAACTTGCTTCACACCAATTATTTTATGTTAACTATACATGTGTGCACATCTTCCCCAAGGAAAATGCTTGATAGGCTGCCCTTTTTGCATGGAATGAAAACTATTTCTCATAGCTTCAGTTTACTGCATTAAAAGGTACATGCACACAAGGTAATATTGAAGGATAATGAAAAATATATACAACGTATGCTTGACTATAATCATCAAGAATGGAAGATGAGCAACTGACACTGTTCCTGAGACACCTTGAATAATCCAAAATCTCAGTTTGCTGGAAATCAGTGGTATATAAACCCTAGTTAATGATATTTTTCATGGAAGGAACATTTCCATGGAATCAAAGTCCATTTCCCATAACTGGCCTGATATTGCTGTCCTTTGCAAATAGTGATCTCTCACCATTTTTGCTGATTTCCTTCATTTCAGTTATTTATATAAATAAAAATTCCAAGCAGTAAGTTTTCTTCCTCTCTGAAAAATATGTTACATCCCTTTAGAAAATTGAAGCAACTCTATATTGTTCTAGCAGTTAATACTGTGCTGGTTTAAGCACATGCTAAAGTTTTCTGTATTACCTTTAGAAAAGTGCTTAAGTTTTCCTAAATTGAATAGGATTCGAACACTTATGTTGTTTCCTGAATTGGACTCTTTCTGAGATTTATTCAATCAAATGCAAAATCTTTATTCATGCCTCTATAAAACACATCAATTTTAAAGCCAAAATAAGCCACTAGAACACATAGTCCACCTGCTCTATAATAAACCAAAGAACTCACACAGATATGCCGATGTAAGGTGAAACATACCATATAAACTGCTAGATTAAAAGAAGTAAAGCACTTAAGCAGCTGAGGAAGCAGAATTTCATTTTAACATGATACATTAAGGCAATACAATATTGATATAAAATACAAACCATATATGTTGCTCTTACTCAAGTAGCAAGGCATTTTCAAGCAGTGGATAGTAATAATTCCTGGCTAAATGGAATCTTTTTGCACTTTTTAAGCATTAGGGAAGGAAAGAACAGAGAATGCGGCGGCCTGAAAGTCTTTAGTGGGGAGATTTCCTTCCAGATGCTACTGCAACTTGCTTTGGGGATCAAAAACTCTCAACTGTGTGACATTATTTGATGAGCATTTTTTTGTCTTGAGATTCTTATTGAGTACTCTGTATGCATTGTTATAGGATGAGATCAGCTTCCAGTTGTGCAATTAGGAATGTGAATAACATCTGCCACATTTGGTTTGTTCACTCATGTGAACGCCCAGGGGAATAAAATACATAAAGGACTGCTTTGTTTGGAGAAGGAGCAAGGTAACATATTTTACAATTTTATCATTTCATTAGCTAAGGCTATATGCTTATATTAGAGAAGGCATGATGAATAAACATGCTTTGCACCTGATGAGAAAATGAAACAGCTTATAAAAAACTCTGTTCCTGAAGGCTTTTTATGACTCAGCCTCAGATAAGTCCCCTCATTGCCACTTCATCAGAATAAATCAGAATCTTTTTGAAGGGGTAGGCAACTGGTCCCAATGCCAGTACTACCTGTTTGGTGGGTATTGCTTTTTTTTTCTCTTCTGTACTGTAAAAGCTTTGTGGTTCCATAAAGAGATAGAAATGAGAGAGGTAATGACTTGAAGCTGTACACAAGAAATTCAGAACCATTAGCAATATTGGCACTCTACACCCTTTCCACGGAGTCAGTAAACAGGTTAAAGAGAAGTTGCATTCCATCAGGATCCATAGCTTTTCAATTAGTGCCAGACCTTCCATTGTTTCAGGAAAGGTTCAAGAGGATAACGTGATTACTCTACTGTATGCATCCTTCATACTCACTAACTAATGGAGAAAAAAAATGAAGAAGGGGAAGGTATTCACACACGTAGCTAGCTGAACATTGAATTTTACTTTCTTCTCTTTACTTTTTTTTTTTAACCAGTGAAAGTCTTCCAGCTTCTAATAACATTTTCTCTATATACACTCATATTGTCACTGCAAAACATTAATCAAATCAGTCCTAATTTTTTACTGGAAAATCTTTTTAATACTAGATCTCATTTCCAATGATATGGACTCAGTTATGAAAGTATAACACTCGCGTCTGAGCAAAGACATCAACCTCTGACAATAAGCAAAGCTCTTAAAATACCATTCCTGCTTGGTCAGTGCAGCTACAGCTCTCAGAGGTCCATTTTCTGCTCAACTACAAGACACAGTACTTCAGTAAGACTTGAAGGTATGTGTACATTTTCTCATGATGGAATATGATGTGCAAATATGATTCCAAATTAAAATAAAGAACCTTTGTATGAGTTCTAACTGTTATATAAGATTTTAATGATAGTTCCCTCTGTGCAGGTAGAATTTAAATGCTTCTGCTTCAAAAACAAAAGCATTTTATATATTTATATATGGATATATCTTTATATAGACATATGTTTATAGATATATATATATATATGTTTCTAATACTTCAGTTAATGATATCATCAAAGGTTTCCCTTGCAACGATATTTTATTCCACAGTGCTTAGCTCTACCTTTTAGTTTTACTCTACTTGATTTCACTGGATGTGCTCTCTAGCCTTTCAAGTTTATTTGTATTGGGCAGGAAGCCAGTGGTGTTAATGCATGGAAACCAGGTAGCTGTCAGGACTACTGCAGCAGCATGTCTAATTTTGTTGTATTAAAACTGTCACAAAACATTAAGTAAGAGATTATATGAAGTATGTGTAGGGCAAATAGTTTATAATGTAATAAACTAATAAAATTTTAAACAAGTTAAAACATGATCCCTTTTATGTTTTTTTTTTTTTTTTTCATCCTGTTTTTCCTGCTTTGCTCATGTGATTCCCCTTTATTTTCTAAAACATTGCTGAAAAACAAAGTGGAGTTGTGAACATGTCTGTCTATCTCTTTATATATATCTTTAAAGCTTTTTTCCAGTAATGCAGCAAAGATTCCTTATGCACTTCTCTTCCCCTGGCTATCTTTTTAATGCTCATGGGGAAGAAAATAACTTGGACAATCTCAGTATTCTTTGCGAACAACAGTGAAGTTTTAATCTTGCTTAGGTCTTCCAGATGTTACAGCAATACAATAAAATCACAAATGGAGATACTTCTTTGGCCCTAGAGTGGCACAAATACATTTTTAGCTCCATTTTATAAATAAAATATTCATCAGTAATAGAGTGTTATGCCATGTCCATTTCAGAAAATAGAAGCTACAGGAAACAGTACATTCTGTCTGAAGACATGGAAATGGAAAGTGCTGACTTGATAGCAAAGATGGCGCTACTGTACAGATTCACTAAGATGTCTCAAGATATAACACTTCTCCACACAGAAAAAAAAAGCAAGATTTAGAATAAGTAATTGCAGAAATATCTATATGAGAGAATAAAGCTAGATATCAATGAATTTACCTACACTACTGAGCTGCTTTGGCCATCTTTCTGTATGGATCCTACTACCTGGTCTCATTCCCATCCCACATATATTCCTTCTTCTGCAGGGGATCTGGAGCAAAGGCTAAAGGAAAAACCCTTCAAGATGCCACACACTTTCATATCTGGGTCTGGTACAGTGCTTCATCGTTAAAAATAAAGACACCTGCTGACAGAAGGTGGTTCATAACACCCATCTCTCTCCCGACTGCTGCTCCTGCCATATTAATAAACTAACTCAGGTATTTGGCAGTGTGAATACTTCCTTTCATCCCACAAAAGCTAATGAAATTTAGCTAATGAAATTTAGCTTTTGAGCTAATGAGCTAATGAAATTTAGCTTCTGAGAATGGTAGTAAGGTTGCTCCAAACTCAGTGCTGTTGTGTTTTATTCTTGAATTTAACAAGTGAATGTAGCCTGATTAACCATGATTTTCTGGTCAAAGACATATGGTGGCACATGAAAGGGTAGCTGTCTACACAGTTTCAGTAGGACAATGTTTACACAAAAGACCCCAAATGTAGCAGTATTGCAGATCTTCCAAGGGAGTTTCTGCTCATGTCTGTTTTCTGAAAGGCTTTCTTTGAAGATTTCTAGTAACCCTCACAGTTATTTTTAATGAAAACAGTATTGTTCTTTCCCTGACTCACTGACACTTTCTTCCCTGGTTCTCTTACATTTAATTTTAAGAAAGGGCAAAGTTTGTGTTGTTCAGCCTTACAACAAAGGGGTGAGATTGCTTCTCCCTTTCAAGTAAACTGTGATTAATAGATAACAAAAAAAAGTGTTAGCCATCGCTTGCTTTTGCTATTTGTCTGAACATTGAATCTGACAATGTCTGTTGCAAATGCTGTGAGAGACTGAAGACTGAAACCATGATGAAATATAAGCTAAAGAATAACTTGTAGAAGTCTTATTTTGAGTCAGACTCTCTTCACTGAAAGGATTCTGGAACCCAGAAAACAGAGGCAGTGGAAGGGTGGAAGGGTAGGGTGTGTATTTTCCCTCTTGCATCCTTCCTTTAGTCCCACGATAACAGTGCTGACTGAGTGACAGCAGCTCACAATAGAGGAGTAGTGATCAGCAATTTGTCCTAATTCTTCCTACCTCAAGGATGTAAGACAACTTAGGCTGCCAAAATGTGGCCCTAGAGTTCCCCAGGAAAAGTCAAACTGGAAATGTTGTAACATAGAGTTGGGCTTTAAAAGTGTGAAGAAGATGCAGGATGAGACTTGGGCAGAGGTTTCTGATGTGTAGCTAATGCATTATAATTTCAGTCTCCATTAGACTTGGCACAACTATGGCTCCAAGCTACTCATACAGATTGTCAGTCATATAAAGGTGCAAAACCAGATAATCAGAGATGAGATAGTAAACATAGGTATCTGTAGAAATTTGATCAGCTGTAGGATTTTTGAGCAAGACACTTTAGGATCATTGTAACTACCCTAATGCATTTTAATTCAACCTATGCACAAGTACTGTACCCACTACAAGTGTAAAATTTAGAGCACCCATAGCTCAAAACCATTGAATTAGTTTCTGTTGTAGAATTTTGGGGGTAACCATTTTAATTTATCTATTTAGTTCCAATAATAGTCTCCCAACAGTGTTATCAAGGCCATAAATCATTATTAATTTTTAATTTTTAATTATTTTTACCCAGAGATTTAATGAACATGACAGATCTGGAAATTGTAACTAGAGTTTTATAAAAAATGCTCAGCTATACTCATTTAGGTGAATTTTTGGCTTTTGAACTGAATTCAGTAACAGAGAACTGCTTCTGATAATGCAGATTTCAAAATTAGAGGCATGGAAGTGTCTAACAAAGCTACGACAAGCCTGGTATAAAGAATCATCGTATCCTGTTGCTGAAACAGTTAACAAGTAATTTGACACGCCACTGGGAAGTAATTTCTCCTATTTGAGTAGGGATAGACCTAGCATTCAACCTTGAAAATATATTTCATTCAAAATACTGCTCATAGACTTTTTTTTTATTTAAAAGAATTCATAAACTGTAACAACACTATTTCAGCAGAAATATTGAAATGGAAAAAGGGACTTTTCATCCTGCATTCATCTTCCATTGTTGAAATTCTTTACATTTTACTATCAAGAAAACTACATAAGTACTAGCCTTGTTTAAAAGAATAGGACTCAGTGAGTATTACACAAGACTCTTGACAGTTTGTTTCCTTCAGGTACCATCATTTTACATTTGAATTTGACCCAAGTGATGTGCTGAGAAGTGTTCAGCTGATAAAAAAAGAGTCTTCTGTGAAGCTGTCATATTTTTGGCTCATTTTAATAGGCAGTGGTTTCATGTCAAAGAGACACTTCACATTTGTTACAATTGGCAGCATTGTTATTTTTTTTTTAGGAAGCTATAAAGCCCTGATTAGAGCTGCAGCAAGCTTGTCACCAGAGACTCAGACTCAAGCTCTTTCAGTTGTATAAGCCCTCTGCAATTTGCTTGGCAGGAAACTGGCATGAAAATTGTGCCACAGAACTAACAGGAAAGAAAAACTCCTTGAAGATGGTGGAATTTTGGACACTCTCACACTAACTGTTCAGACTTAGACCATTGCATAACCTTCCTTATTTCATATGTGGATTTTAGTCTGATTCTCCTTGGAAATGTGGTTTATGCAGCTGTGTTGTTGCCCTATTATAGTACTTCTTTCTTTATTACTGGCTATATTGAAGCAAATTCAAAAGGCAGGAGTAGTAGAAAAATATGTTTCCGTAAATTTCACGAAAATCAATGTAAATAGCGGAAAGATCCAAATCAGTGCTGCTGTTGAGGAATAAATATTGCATGTTGTGCATGGCAGCAGGCTGTTGGCTAAATGTTACAGGAATGCTGGCCAGCACACAGCCTGGGGAGCAGCTGTAGCATGAGCTGCTACCTGTGAGTGAAGGCATACTAGGGGGTAGGGAGGAGAAAGGAGTGACTATGATTTGAGAATAGAAGAGAAGGGATTTGTGTGACAAAGGGTAGAAATCAGGATTTTTTAATTCCATTGTTCCCCAACAATTTATCTAGTCATAAATGTTTTATAGTAGCAGGAAGTTTAACACTGTAATAAAAGGAGTAAGAAAACTGAAATATTTTAGATAGAAATAGGGGGGAAAACCACACACAACCCTCTTTCTCTTTCTATGAATGTGCTCAATTAAAAGTAAAAGAAAAAAAAATCACTGAAGGTTATTTTCTCTTAAAGCTTATTGACTTCATACCGTAGTTTGATTTGCTGGATAAGCAGTGAATACTAAGAGGTATATTAAGAGAAAAATATTAAATTTTATTACAAATAATTCCCATGTACAGGTATTATTTCTAAAACTGTGTTTCAAAATTTCATAGGTGAAACTCAATCTGAACCTCTCCGTACTAAGACAAAAGCTCAACAGCACAGTTCAAAGCTTTAGAAGTACTTTCAATATAAAATATAAAATACTACTGTGAAGTCAAAAAGTATTTCCTTTGCAAAAATATGGGGGGATGAAGTACACTGAGGGGAGAATGGTTAAGAACCTGCACAGACAACACACTTGAGTAGTCTCAAGTTAGCAGGTATTCCTCACAAGCCCTGTTCCTGCAGAGTCATTGCCTCCCACGGAGGCTGTTTGGGCACATCAGTCAGGCAGAATCACTGTAGTTCACTGCCGCTTGACAACACAGGAGAATCTTGCTGAATGGTAGAATTTACCTACAATGCAGCTTTTGGAAAGGGCATGCCTGCAGCGTTCTTGGAAGGCTAAGACACTTGCTAGCTTGTTAGAAAACAAAAGTATATCCCCAACGTCTCCAACCCTCTCTCCACCATTCTTTCTGATGACTGAAGTTATATCTCACAAAAATCAGAAGTCATAGCCCTGAACTTCAAGGCATTAATATGAACGTTTACCAAAACTCTGAAGAGGATATTTATGTGTATAGATTGCTACCATAAACTCTCTCATGGCAAACCATTACAGAAATTTTCCTCTCTTTTAAAAAATTGGAGTTTTTAATTTTAATATAAGCCTTAGGGCTTATTAACATTAAAAGTTAAATGCTGTTAATAGTTTGTTAGAATCAAATCTGCATGAAATCACTAGGAGTCTTTTCATTATCTTTCAGGATGAGATGATGAACTGCTGAAAGAGGAGGAAAGAGTTGTTATGGCTCTCAAATTTCACTACACTTAAAAAAAACCCAACAAAAAACCCACCATCAAAAATGTTAAAAAAAGATGAAAAATTAGCAGTTTGGCTGATCTCCTCCTCTGATAGTACTTTTATAAGCTTCATTGTGACTTTCAATGTAATTGATTTCAAGACAAAGATTTACAGGATACAAACTGTTACAAATTGTTAGTGGCAAACTCAGAATTTCCCTTTGGTATTTAAACATCACATGACTTAGTTTTCATTTGCAAGATAGCTGTTTCACTTTAAAAGTCCTAAACGGTGTAAATGGCTGTTTTAATCTTATTCAAATGTTTTGAAAATCCCAATTCTCACTAATTACTAGACAAATGGTACGCAGTGAAATGAAGAATGGGTGTTAAAATAAAATGGTTTATAATACCTGGCACAATTCCCAGAAATCAAGCGATTTCACATCCTTGATGCACTGACAAATATGCTTTTGGTTATTTCCTCACTCAGTATAAACAAACATTATGATGGTGGCTAGGATGAAGGCGGAAGGTCTTGGGGTCGGGCTGTCTTTGTCCTTGTCTACAGCACATGTCCACCCCCTTGCTACTCCCAAACGCTTCTGCAGATCTCATTTCCCACATTACTGCAGCATAAAGGAAGTTTAAAAGAGCTGCGTGTATACTTCATAGGAAGGTAATAAGGCATTGCAAGACTAACTTCACACTTCGCTTGTCTGTCAAGGGGGTCTCCCCTTCCCAACAATACCCCAATGTTTTGGTAGGCAGACTCCAGCCCACTTAGCCAGTGAGGAGGCACGGGTGGAATGCCAGGTATGTCTACAGAGCAAAGTAGTGCAGGCAGCCTGACGCCAGGAGAGAATAGGCAGGTACCTATTGAGTTACAGGATTTCTACAAATCTAATCCACGTGTAATGTGAGACTTATTACAGAGTCAGCCTCTGCCAGGGCTGTGAAAAGTCTGGGGATATGAACAGCCCCAGAAACAATGATCACAGTTAACTCATTGCAACCCAACATTGGTTGACCAAAACTAATGCTCCTGTGTTCTAGTAATTAATTTCTTAAACAGTGATTACAAGCTGTATCTTATCAAGTATTCGATAGCAAATGCAAGAAATTACTGATAAGACTGTGGTTGACATTGTGTCTGCTGCAATACCACACATTTCTAATGAAGTTTATATTTATTGACCAATAAGAGCATTTAACATGGGAAGCATTTTAATGCATTTGAAACAATAAAACTATTCTCAGCTGATGATGACAACAGAAGGGGAGGGAAAAATTCAAATGTTTCCAAATCTTATTACAATTGAGAGAATCCTTGTTGATATTTTGGGCACACTGCGAGTAACCTGCAGCATTTAAAAATGTGTGTCCATTACAAATCTGCAAAGTTTTTCACTCTTTACTTTGGTTGAGAGCCCTGATAGCCCATTTGGTATCTACTCACTAGACAGCTTTTTAATCATGCACCTCTGGTATTGTATATTCTCAGGTAAGAGTCTTTCTCTCACTTGGTATCTTACCTGAATTTGAGAAATAATCGTCTCTCAATCAGTTCATATTTAATTTGGATGCCTTTGATCATTAAAATATATATATATATATATATATATATATATATATATATATAGTGATCAAGGAATAGTCACATTTCTAGAAATGCTCTGTAATTGTTCTATTATGCTTGAAATCCAGAAACTCAGAAATGGTAATAAACAAAGTTGCATCCCCACTCAAAGTTGCACCTTGCAACAGATTAATGGTTTTGTTTGTTCCCTCAGGCTGTTTAAAGGCTACATGACACCTTTAGAGAAGGTCAACTGCTATGGGGTCTGATATTATCAGTTCATCAGTGCTACCCATCTGGCTATTTATTGACACATATATTTTACTCTAGCAACCAAAAGCAAACAAGGCTTTGGAAGAATAGTGGCCCATGACAGAAGATGAAAATTGGTTCAGGCTACATTAAGAATTCTTATTTTGCCCAATTACCAACCATTTTGTGATTTGATAAAATCAGAACTTTGGAGATCACTTGTAATTAAGATTTTTCCTTGCTACTAGAATTGCAAAATAGAAATGCTTTGCTGCTTTGTACATTGAATGTGAATATGGAGAATCCATTTAATATGTCTTGCATTTGACCCAGGTGATGTGGAAAGATTGTGTCTCTTATTTTTAAAGGTTTACATTATATGAGAACCTCCTGTGTCTAATACTGGAAGAAGTGGACAGAAAATAAGGATTTCAAGATGTCTAATGATAATGAAGTCTAAAAATTTCTTTAACTACCTGCATGTGTAATGAGAGGCTTAGGAAAGATTAAAAAAAGTCCTTAAAAGCTGCAGAACCTAACATTACAGTGATGTTAGTCCTGAGCACTAGATTCCAGTATGGATGCAATCTATGCTCACTGTTAAATGCTTGAAGAAGGCAATGCATCTCCTAGCAGGTTGCACAGGAGCTGCCGTGCTGTGGAGGATTCTGTGCAAACCAGCTAGGTGGAAAATGTTAAGGTCATGAGTTTGCTATCACTAGCTGGACAACCCAGTTGTTCTGTACAGCCTGGAATAAAAGTTTCATAGTAATTTTCCCCTTTTTTAAAAGAAGGAACAAGGATTGTTCCTTTCTCCGTTCAGCTTCTTAGACCTGCTATGCAAACTAAGGATATCAAAACCATCCCTCACAAGTAGAAGCCTCAATAACCTTTAACTGTAAGTAGTGACAATAAAAACCTGAACAGAATATGGCATTTTGGAACACCATTTCCACTGCTTACATGTAATTCCAGTATTTCATCTAACCAGAAGGAATAAAGCCATTTATTTCCTCCTGATACAAAAAATACTAATGAAATATCAAAGTAGTTCTTCTTCTTGACATGGCACTTGCAAATGCTTATATATTCCATTTCTTAAAATTTATGACATCGTATCCCAGAAGAAACTTTTAACCTCATTTTCTGAATATCTTGAGAAAAGTTTGATGCTTAACATTCAGGTTGTTACCCGAGTCTCAGCTTGTCTAGTGTTCTTTACTCCTTTTGAGAAGTCTTATCCCTGCTTAACCTCTCTGGTAGGTAAAAAGGCATTGTTAATCAATGCTTACATTGTGTAGTCCCCTTAGAAACAGCATTCAAAACCTGGAAAAGTAGGAATGTACAGGGTAATTTACAGTAATCTTCTCAATACTAGGAAATCTTTTGATTGGAATGATAATGCATTGGAGAAGGTAGCAACTTTTAAGACAGTTGCTATAAGCTATAAGCACATGAGAGTGTAGCTGCCTTTTTTTTTTAAAAAAAAAAAAGTAGTAAAATTGAGAGTTTCAGTAATCTCACTACAAAATGATATTACATGTGGGTTTTTTGTAATTAAAAATTAATTTTATAACAATTTTACCTTTCTGATATTTGATGGATGGTGTTTCCTTCCTGTGTTTTTTCTGCTGGAGATTGACCTTGTAACATTTTCATATTGACTTTGCATCAGGCTTTAAATTTAGATAGGTATAGTTACATTATTAACATGTGAGTAAATGCATTTAGATAATCCACTTCCTTCCTCCCTCCATAGAAGTCACATGTTCAACTGTTCATAAGTAGTGTCCATGCTAATTAGTCAAATTTAATATCCCAGAAGATCTGCAAAATAGAATTCTGTAAGAAATAGGAAAAATCTGCCCTTTTTTAGGTCATATGCCTGAAAATACAAAAAATATTGTTTTCAAGTCTACATTTAAATTATTCTAGTTCTGTTCTAAATTTAATTTGTGTGTGAGAATTTTTCTTTAATAGTTCTGAGATTTAAAATTTTGATTTTAGATTCCTAAATCTTTTGCAAAAGCTTAAGTGATAAAACTTTTACTTGCTAATTTCCAGCACACAACATTCTCTTTCCTGATAACCTTTGGAACCTTTTAAATACAAACCAGATAATTCATAAATAACCCATTTAAATACTATTTAAAACGCACAAAAGAAATTTGGCCCAGTGACTTTTATATAATATTGAGGATTTATGTAAGTGTTTTGCTTGGAAGAGGTGCATGACTGCAAGGTCAGTGAAGCCCTTGTGAAGATTAGAAGGCCAAGCATCCCTGTGTTGGTGAGCTGAATTAGTTGACTAACAACAACCTAGTATGGCTGAAAGTAAAAGCTGGGTTAGGGTAGTCACCAGAGCTGTTTAAAAGCTGACCAATTTTTTTTGTGCTTTTCAGAAAATACAATGAATATATCCATGTAAAGATGTTCAAACCAAATATTTAATGCACTGTAAGAAGCTAGGAATTTTGCTGCACATTTTCTACCCATGAATTATAGGTCTTTGAAAAACTGGTATTTGTATTTTCATTGACAACTTTTTGCAGTAGTGTTTGCACTTTGCTAGAAGATGCTTATGTGTCTGAAATACAGAAGATTTTAAAACTTTTAAAAGTTAAATACATGTTTATTATTTCCCATAGTCACCCTGTTTATAAATTTAAGGGATATGCTAATTATTTTTCAAAACTGACAGTTATCTGAAAATAAATCTTTTTCTAACAGTTTCCTTAATTTCTCACCAACATCCTCAGGCCCCATTTTGGACATATTTGGAAGCCAACTGACAGAAACCAGCTGGTCCTGCAATCATCTCTGCTACCAAGTCTCTATGCTGGCCTCAGGATTGCAAGAACAGAGCTTTGGGCACCTGTGGCACAGCTCATGCTCAGTTGGAGTTGGAGGCTGAGACCTTTGGAAACTGTTCCAGGTTAGCTTGCAGTGTGGTGTCTCCAGCTCTGCATTCTGGAGTTCAGGTTCAGGTGGTTTCTTCATAGAAGCCTGGTGGAATATGCAGATGGAAAGCTAGTTAATTTTTGTGGGAAGCCTTTGATCTACCTGGCTTTAACCATGCAACCATACAAAGGAGCTAGTATTTAAAGTCCTGATTTACAAATGTGTTAATGACTTTTTTCTCTCTATTGGCAGAAATTTAGGCTCTTTGGGAGTTTCTCTCCCAGCAATGAAACTTAAGATTGAGGATTTTCCAGTGTTCGCAAAAGTAACATTATAGGTTGGACTTGATGATCTCAGAGGTCTTTTCCAGCCTAGTTGATTCTGTGATTCTGTAAGTTGTTCTGTTTTGTGTGATTTTCTGAAGTTTCTTTTATAATGCGTAAGAAATGTGTATTTTCTACAGTATGTTACCCATGGCTTTAATTAAAAATTGAACTCTCCTGAAAAGCTATATTCAGTCATAAATGCTAAAACAGTGGCAGAATGTGCTAGAGCTGGCTATAAATTTCTTTGAACTGACTGTTTGTAGCTTCAGGAAAGCTGTATTGCTTGGAGTCTATGCTGGTGTCTAGCCATGTTATACTGGGAACGGGTTCTATGAACAAAAAGTAAAAGAAGGCATTGCCTCTTGCTTTGGAAAGACTATTAGAGCTCTTCACTGCTTTGGACCTCTGTGCTGGTTTTGACTGGGGTAAAGTAATTTTCTTTACAGTAGCTCATATGGAGCATAGGGTGTTTTGAATTTATGCTGGAAGCAGTACTGGTAACAGAGATGTTCTAGTTACTGCTGAGCAGTGCTTATACAGTACTGACACCTTTTCTGCTCTTCACCCCATCCCAACAGCAAAGAGGCTGGGGCTGCATGGGAAGGTGGGAGAGGGCACATGCATGACAACTGACCCCAGCTGACCTCAAGGCTATTTCATCTCATGTGTCATCATGCTCAATATATAAAGCTGGGGAAGAAGGTGGAAGGGTAGGAGAAAATTCAGAGTGATGGCAGTCTTCCCAAGTCACCTTTATGCATGATGGAGCCCTGATATCCTCAGAATGTCTGAATGCCTGTCTGCGGATGGGAAGTGAATGAATTTGTTGTTTTTCTTTGCTTGCATGAGTGACTTTTGCTTCCCCTACTAAACTGTCTGTATCTCAACCCAAAAGTTTTCTCATTTTCACTCTTTCAATTCTCTCCTTCATCACACTGGTAAGAAAGTGATTGAGTTGCTGCATGGTGCTTAGTTACCAGCTAGGCCAGAACCACAACATGATAAATTCTTAGACTCAAAAGCAATCTCGACTTGGTCTCAGCAACACTCTAATAGGTCTGTCTTCTTCAACGCATCCAATGGAGCGGGAACAAAGTCTCCTTCTATCGCAGACATAAGCTGGGTCTTCTGTCTGCAGTTGTGGTCTCTCCCCAGGGGTACAGAATGGCCTACACTACATCTCCATCACAGGCTTTGCTTGCAGGATGGTGCCTGTATTCAGTTTCAGATCTCTTGAAGAGCAGTGGGTGCCAGGCTTTACTTTTATAGAAACAAAAGCCTAAACCATTCTTTTGCATGCACTGGGCTGCATGCAGGCTCAGGCATTGGTTACTGCTGCTTCATATGATCTGATTTCTGTTTACAAGCTTTGCTTTGCAACTGTTGTCACTCAGCCTTCTTGCAGGCAGAGATTATGGCAAGATCAAATGACTGAAGGAGCTGGGCATCTCAGCAGAAGTTAAAATACCTTTGCCTTAATCTAGTTGTGCTTTCTTTTAACCCTGGCCATTTTGCACAGATTCCAAGTCAGCTAATGTTCAGCTGTTGTGTCAGGAGAGCTGCCACCTGCCCAGCCCTGGCATTCTGAGCTAATGAATGCCACCAATGGCCTCTGGCATAAAATAATGGGCCATTTCTCAAATGATCAGCCTGGAAAACAGCTTGTGTATCTTAATGGAATCCTTAAGATGGGCTTTTTAAGTTAGATTTCCAAACTCACAGTGTGATGAGGAATAATATTTGCAAATATTTAAGTGAAGACCCAGAAGTATCCACTACTGAATATAAGAAAAGGCAAAATAATTATTAATACCATTATCACTGCCTGGCATTTAGAAGGATAGCATTTCTACTGCTCAGCCAACAGAAAAGCTTATTTCAGGGAAGTTATGATCACCAGTCAGCAAACCCTCTCTAGAAATGCAGGAAGGTATTGGCAGCCTCCCAGAATATTTCCAGCAAGCATTAAGAGCAGCTACTCATGGAGAGGCAGCTGGAAAAGGCTAACATAAAAAAAATAGCAGCACATGAACTGTGAAAAGGAAGTCTCTTGTTTATAAAGGTTAGTTGCAGTTATCTTTCCATCAGAGTAAAGGTTGCAGAAAGTCTAACAGCTCAAAACCTGAAATGTTTTATTAATTTATTTACTTGTTCATACATACAGCTGAGTGTAGATAAAGCCTGATTTACAATTAAAGACCATGAGTGAAATATATATCTTTTTTTATTGGAAATAATGATAACTCTTAGGAAACTCTGGAAATAATGATAAATTCCTGGTCCAGGCATGGCACTGAGATCTGTTTTTATACTTAACTAAATCATTAATTTTGATTCATACAGATTATTTCATTTCCAGACACAATTTAAAGCATTTGCAAATTAGTGCTCCATTTTTAATTTGTATGTATAGTGCAAAAATATACCAGAAATATCTTCACCCTGCTTCTTCTGTTCACCCTTTCTATAATGTAAAGAGAATAATTCCTCCTATAATCCAAAGAGAACAGCATGAGATAATAAATTTTGAGTCAGTTTTGATGTCATGTCTGTTTTTAAGCATCTGATTTCCTTTCTTTGGACTGGAGAATTTTTTTTGAAAGACAAAGCTACATTTTTAGTGAAATCTAAACTAAACCTCTTTGTCTTATTGGAAATACATTAATAAATTTATTATTTCCTGTGCTTAATAATTTCATTAATGTTTTTAGCAGGTTTTTAAAGTTTTTGTAACTAATAGAGCCTTTATTTATTATATAGAAATGTTAAATTTAATTTGCACAGTGATATTCACTGTGTTAACAACTCTGATATTCTTAGAACTTCTCTTACCGTTATATTTCCCCTGTCAAATCTCTGCCTGAATAAAATATATACCATTAAAGGTTTATGCTACTTCCCAAAGCTGAATTTTTCCTTGGTTTATGTACTTATGCTTGCAAATGGAAGAAAAGCAAACAGATAAATACAGGAAAAAGTGTTCTTTAATGATGAATATTCATTAATGGAAACAGTTTATCCTATCATGCATATAGCTGATGAGTTCCATAATCTAAAGCCCCACATGTGATATGGGTGGGTTTTTTTCAAATGCTTGTTGCAAAAAAAGATTTTCAAAAACTCAGCATTTGATCTGAATTATTGCAACTGGACCTATGTTTTCTAATTGAAAAAGTTTGGAATTTTTGCTATTTGAATTTTATTTTTAAAATTAGTTAGAGTAGTATAATTATAGACATGGCATAAAAGGTTCTGGGTTATAAGCAAGATCCTTGCACTGATTTATAGAATTTTACAAATATAACCCAGGTGGGGATGTGGTCTGATGTATTTGTGTTGTTGGCATAAGTAAGCACACTTGCGTAGGCTCTGTGGCAGTGGAACAGCCATTTCTTGGCCTCTGATTTTTCCTGTGTACTGGAACAACAGACTAATATTTAGGAAGGGTCAGGGCAGGAGGGGTAGTGGCTATGGGTGGCCCTACCTCACCCTTACTACTTCCTCAAGAAGAAAGCCTAGCTACCCCAGGAGCCCTTTGTCACACCTCCATCTCTCTCTGGCAGCAGTGACTCAACCCATGCTGAAAAGATAAAACCCCAGCTTTACCAGCTGGGAAGATATATTGAGTTTTTTTCTTATAGCTCTTTCAGGCACCCCTGGAAATGTTATTGACTGTGCAAGAGCTTGGACTGTTGTTTATCTGGATTATCTGGTATGTCCCTGAATTTAAACAATTTTATCTTCTAAATCAAAGGCTTTAGGACAAATACTTGAAACAAATGTTTGAGTGGTGGCTTCATCTTTCTGTCTCTTGCCAGTGGAAATAAATAGTTTTTCTGTGTAGCTGAGATCGCACTATTACATTTAGAAATAGTTACATTACAAAATGAGTGAGATACTTTTACTCTGAAGTGTCTAGAGAATATAAGAAAGAAAAACTAGTCCTATGTTTTAGGCATTTATAATTGTATGTACACTTAATTATGGTTGTGACTGCTCCATTTTTCCCACTTGCATGTACTGATAGGCCCAAAGTTCTTACTCTGACTGCTCAGTGGAGAAAAGAAGGACTAAAAAGCATCTGCCCTATATTTTAGATTTTATTCAAAGATGTTTCTTATCAGTGATGTGGGAAAAAGTTGGAACTGAAGGAAGCAGCTTTAGTCTGTCTGCACTGCTTGCCCAAGGGGATGCTGAAGAACTTATGACATGCTATAAATGAATGGGAAGTACAGTAATCCCAAAATGCTGTCTGATTTCCCCCCTCTAAGAAAGTAAGCTCTCCTACTTGCTTAATCTTTCTATGTTCCAGTAGTTAGTTAAAATGTCAAAGACTACTTTAGATTAAAAAAAAAGGTATTCTGTTAAGAACTAGTATCTTCTACTTTTGCCATTAAAATGGAGTTATCTCATAGTGTATCTTGTTCAGTCTCATATCACAGACTTCATTTTATCCAGTTCTCAGTGAAAATAAAATCTAATTCAAATTAGACTTGCATGACAGCACATCAATCTGAATGTTCAAGTTAAAACTTAATGTATTGGCCAAGGTACCCACTGTCCCAACATGGGGCGTGCTTCTACCCTTCCGGGAGTAGTGATTCTCTATCAGTCTCTAGACTGTGAATTGGATGTGATCAGGGAAATGTAAAGACGTTTTCACCATCACCATTTATTTGTAGGCATGGAGTAAGCACCTCCATAAGGGAAATGCAGTTGCAGCATGTTTATTGACATTTAGCATCCATTCAGCCTATGGACTCTGAATAACACTTTACATAGTCAGTAAGTTTGCCTAGAACCACTAATTTTTCTTGGGAGAGTGAAAGGAGGAACTTGATTATATGTTGTGCTTTCATAGGTAAGTTAAACTGGTATTAGCTGACAGTCCTCTGAATTTAAAGCTATGTGTTTTGATGATTTTATGCCCTTCTGTGAATGGACTCTTCTCATATGAAGATACATTTTTTTTTTTCTGTTTAGCCAATATCATTTTCAAAACTATTTAATCCAAACAAAGAAATACAAAAATATTTACTCATATTTGGAATAAGGATGTCCAATTGGAAAGTATTCATAAAATCACAGAATCATAGAATCAACCAGGACAAAGAGCTCCAAGATCATCAAGTCCAACCCCTGATCCACAACCACTTTCGTTACTAGACCATGGCACTAAGTGCTACATCCAGTCTTATCTTAAAAACCTCTAGGGACAGTGAATCCATCACTTCCCCGGGCAGCCCATTCCAATGCCTGATTACTCTTTCTGTAAAAAATTTCTTCTTAATATTCAACCTAAACCTCCCCTGGCAGAGCTTAAGACCATGACCTCTTGTCCCGTTGCTGATTGCCTGGGAGAAGAGACCGACCCCCACCTGGCTATAACCTTTCAGGTAGCTGTAGAGAGTGATGAGGTTACCCCTGAGCATCCTCTTCTCCAGACTAAACAACCCCAGCTCCCTCAGCCTCTCCTCACAGGACTTGTGTTCAAGTCCCTTCACAAGCCTGGTTGCTCTTCTCTGGACCTGCTCCAGCACCTCAATATCCTTCCTGAACTGAGGGGCCCAGAACTGGACACAACACTCCAGGGGTGGCCTCACCAGTGCTGAGTACAGGAGAAGAATCACTTCCCTGCTCCTGCTGGCCACACTGTTCCTGATCCAGGCCAGGATGCCATTGGCCTTCTTGGCCACCTGGGCACACTGCTGGCTCATGTTCAGCTTCCTGTCAATCCAAACTCCCAGGTCCCTTTCTGCCTGGCTGCTCTCCAGCCTCTCTGCCCAGCCTGTAGCGCTGCAGGGGGTTGTTGTGGCCAAAGTGCAGGACCTGGCACTTGGTCTTGTTGAACCTCATCCCATTGGAATCAGCCCAACTCTCCAGTCTGTCCAGGTCCCTCTGCAGAGCCCTCCTGCCTTTACTAACGGTGGACTCTATCCCCTCATCCAGATCATCAGTAAAGATATTAAACAGAACTGGGCCCAACACTGATCCCTGGGGGACACCACCTGTGACCAACTGCCAAGTGGATGCAGCCCCGTTCACAAGCACTCTCTGGGCCCAGCCCTCCAGCCAGTTCCTAACCCAGCACAGAGTGCCCCTGTCCAAGCCATGGGCTGCCAGCCTTTCCAGGAGTATGCTATGAATATTGCTGACAAAATTCTTCCCATGGAAAACTCCATGTCTTTCATGACTTAGAAGTATGTATTAAAATATTAATGGATGATATTCAAATGTATATTTTTTCATACTCTACAAACACAATTCTTTTTAAAAAATCATGTCATACCTTTATCAGAAATCTAAACCAATCTGACAGAATCTTCCCTAGAAAGGTCAGCACAAATATTCCAAGATGCACTCAAGAGCAAAAATACATCTCCATGCTGAGTTTTCAACATATCTTTCAAGGCAGTTCATTGCTGGTATCATCTGATAACAGGAGGAAGACACTGAGACACAGGACACGAAATCAAGTCTACTGAGTCAGAGGCTTCATTTTTTTATTGATGACCACAAATGAATGATCCTGTAAACTCACAGGCCTGAAAATTTACATTCATTCTCTGAAAAAAAGATTGGGTCTCTTCTTCAGAAGAAACCTCTGCTAGAGCATGTTGTTACCTACAGCCTTCATTAATAAAAACCAGACTGATTACTTTTTATTGAAATCAGATTAAATACTTCACATATAAAATATGGTATTAATTTCATATTCCAAATACTCCTGTCAGAACTGACGGAATCAAAGAATTCCATGACCTTTCAAGCTTCAGAAAATAGGTCTGGTAGCACTGGGCAATTATGGGACTTACTCATTTTTTAAAAAATTCTGCTCCAAAAAAACAAGATAGAAAGAAAACTTTGACATTTGTGAACTGTGTGCATACAACTATTTTTCTTTCTCATTTTCTTTATTGTTTTTCTGGTTTTAAATTAGCAGTCTAAACCAGATGATATTAATTTTTCCATAGATCGCTCTTTCTCTCTCGGAGAAACAATCTAACAGAGCTTGTCAACTTGACCAGCTCTAGAATTAATAATAGTTAAAACTAATTAATTTTAAGTCAATTTATCTATATATTTTTTATGATCATTGGAAAAATCCCCAAAGTAAATAAAGATAGCTATTCAGGACACAGTTTTCACATCAGTGGAAATACAAGGAGTTATGCACTTTTTTGTTGCTTCTGTATTAATGAATAATTCCTCTCTCAGGCTGTGGTAATCTTCTCTCATTTTGCTGAATGAATGTGGGGGAAGACAAAGAAGAAGAGGCAGGATAGAATGAACTGAAATGTTTCAAGAGTCAGAATTTTATAAGTCATCATGGTGAAGATGAATTGGTAGGCAAAGGGCATGTGAGATGGTCAAAGGTGGTTATAAATAAATGGGATAGTTCCTCAATTTATCATGTGGCTATCATTCGTACATACACGATATCTGTCCATCCATCTTGTCCTTGGATCTGGCTACACTGCTTGTATATCCAGAAAGATAGGATGAATCAAAGGAAAAGACAAGCTTGTAAATATGTGTCTACTCTTTCTTATGCTAATCTTTTCCTGGGTCTCAAACACCTATCTACTCTAAGTAATGGGGTAACTGCATGATAACTTTTAGTTACTATCATGCTTAGAAATCTCTAAAGCCAGTCAGCTCATTAGTCTGAAATCTTTCAAGACAACAGTTCAGTTAGAAAGACTAGAACTGAAAAATCTCTAAGAACTAGCACAATTATACAGCAGGAGCTACTACTGAGATGATTTGGGAACTGTAGTTTTTCCTAAGAGGATTTCTAAAATGCTGTAGCACAAACATGTTAACTTTTTACAACTTCTGTCTCATAGTTTGAATTTGAAGTGTTATTTAATAAGCATCTGCTGTCAGAGGGGTTATCTTTAATAAGTAAGCCCTATCAGACCAAAATCCCAGAAATTTTTCCAAGTGTCTGAAAATATTTGATTCTATTCAATTAAACCCCTCTTTTTAATTTATCTTTAAAAGTTAATGACTGGAACTAATGCAATTTCAAATTAAAAGTTATCTAAAATAAAACTAATTTATTTTTTCACTTTCAAAGTAACAGAACATTTCACCACTACTATATTTCTTCAATTCCAGATTCAAGGAAACAACCAGTTTTTCAAAGAATTTTATATGCAACCTTAAGCAAAAGCTGATTTGGTAAAAAACCCAACCAAACACACATAGTTGTGATCCACAATTAAAAGATTCTTATTGACTTGCATTAATTTTCAGTAAACTACAGTAAATTCCTAAATCTATGTATTTAATTTTGGTTTATTTCTTTTTCATTGTGGAGCATGTAGAGCTGTCATGGATAAATGAAAACAGAATGAACTAGATGGATACCTAAAGGAGTAGGAAGTCTGACCTCTAAAGGGTAGGGCACAAAGAACTAAGAAAGATGATTAAATGAAGCTGTCAGAAGACTGTACTTCACTCAGTGACTCTATTAACTTCCAGCTCAAGAACTCTTTCATTAGTAACTTTTACAGGGTTTGCCCTACTTCATGATCTGGAGGAAACTTAAAAATTTTTCATATAGAATTATAGTTTCATACTCTCCTGTCTAGATGGTACCAGGAAATAAAGATCTTAATAACAGACTTTTGATTAGTACTAAGATATTACAACACTGTTTCTAGGAAAAGCCTCTTTTTAAAATGTATTTTACCTTCAATGTTTTAGGATGGAATTTTCAAAGACCAAGATCCAGTCCCTGGGAACTGAGCACTAATTCTCTCAGGTTATAATTACACACTTCCCCAAAAGCTGATCTAGGAATAAATGTCTGTCCGCATAACCCATCTGATCATAGACCATGAAGGGAGTTCATTGGAAATATTTATAAATTGCCCAGGCACTTTTGCTGAACACATTTACTGTCAGGCTCTAGGTATAGTGATGGTAGACCAGACTGCATCTTCTCTGGAGAATGTCTAATGACACATGACCACCTGTAAGACAGTTTAATTGTTTAGAAAGGTGTTCTGAGAGCATTGGTACTGAGCCCAGTCACACTGTACCTCTCGTAGATGAGTCCAGGCATACATCTTCCTTAGAAAAATCTACAAACAGTTATGGATAAACATCTACATACTAGTCTGTTTGGGAAAGTGGTTGCTCCCACTTACTGGGATTTCAAAGGGGACCCATTTTCAATATATTTATGGAATAATTTCAGTCTAGAAATAGATATGGGAATGTGAAACGTGGTAGACTGCATATGATTTTACATTGGAGGAATTTTTTCCTTCTATCCAATAATACTATTTCATAACAGAAGACAGAAACCCAAGGATCAATTCATTTATTAGGACTAGTTTTAAAAGCAATAGCTGATGTGCCCTGACTGTCTGCTAGTTACCCTGAGTTTAACTATGCTCTTGAAGTGGATTCACTTTAGATTGCTTAGCTAATCCTTTTTGTTATTCTGAGAGTGTCATGGAGGAGGGTGGAGAAGGAGAGAGAGGGAGATGGTAATTTATAAGTGATTCTAACTTGCAAAAGCTTTTCTAGTCCAAAACATTCTGAGGTTTGCTTGGTATGACTTTGTGCACCTTTAAATACTTAAATTCTCATTTTAAGGTTTTGTGTTTTTTAAACATAGTTGTTTAGTTTCTTATCCTTTTCTCTGGTATGGCTTTAATGAATGGATTATGATGGTCAGTTTGTAATGCCATGAATGAAAGATTTAGGGCTGCTAATCTTGAGAACACTGGTTGGCGCCAGTAGACAAACAATGCACTCCCCAACTTGTTATCTCAGCCATACTATGCTTTCACTTCTTACCTGCCCTCAAAGACTGTCAGTTCACTCATGTAGTCCAGAAAGTATTAGGCACAACCTTCTCAGGAAGGTGTTTTGTATTTCCTGGGTTTTTTGGGGAGGAGTTTATGATACTTTTGTCTATGCTGTATGAAAGCTGAACTGAAATACTTGAATTTGCAAAGATTGAGCTGGTTTGAAAAACAAACTTTCAAGGTTTTGCAATAAAACACAGTATTGCTCTGGTATGAATTTTAAGAGATTCAGTTAAAAATTGTACTATGCTTTTGTTTTATAATGTTAACTCTTTATTACCTTCATTGCTTATTCGGAATAACCTCTACTAAAAAAATTATCATAATACACAGAAATTAAATAAGAGGATAATAGAAATATTAAAGTATATGCTCAGTTATAAACATTTCTCGCTCTCTTATATACTGGGAACAGAACATACATCTTGTAACACATACATGCTACAATAAATGGTGTGCTTTTATCTCATAAGCTGCCACAAGACTCCTATGTGAAGCCAAATGATTGAAGGTGTAACAATACTTCTCTGACCCTTAAAACTGTGTCCATGAAAGAATGCCTTTCTTAAACGGTTTTGTGATAATTCTTTGAATAGTCATATGTTTTAACGAGTTTTTGCAGAAATGTACATGAAGGGGAGAACAATGACCTTGTGTTTCTTAATACTTTACCCCGCTCAACTGCAGTTGAATGTATTCTGAAGTGTAAGGACAGAGTATTTAGTAGTGGAAAAAAAAAAAACTCTCAAAATGAAAACTCCACTTCGTTGTTGAATAAACTACAACATTACTTGACTTAGCATAAAGCGCTGCAATTTTTTTACATTAATATTTATGTGAGAAGTGTTAGCTGAGTAAATAACATCCTATAAATCAATTCAAGACTTTAACTTACAAAAATTGGAGACTCCCTTGACCAGACTCTTGTAATGATTTTCCCGTTGGTTATTGGAAATTCCAGGATGCTCAGAAAATAGGTAATAAAAGTGCTATATGATATTTCTGAAAATTCAAGGGAAAAAAGAAGCAGTTTTGCTTTATTTTTTCTGTGCAAAATGTCTACAATTAAAATTTTTAAAATGTTTTGCAACTCTACTTTCAAAAATGATACAAACTTTGTTATATAGAAAAGAAGAGAGCAGGAAAGTTTACTGAATCACATTATGTGTCTTATTCTGAATTACTTGTAATTTGCGTCATTCTTAAAATGACAGGAGGACTGTAGATAAACTATTCAAGCACAAATTAATTTATTTTACCTAAAATACATAGATTGTTATTTTTAATAGTCAGTTACATCCAATTTAAGTCCCCAGAACTGACAGAAATGAGGAAAAAAGGGTTTGATAGAATTAACAGTTTATGGAATAAATAGATACATGCAGTATATATCCTAATCAAACTGATAAGTTGCTGTACCTTTCCCACTCTCCTGCATTGCAGAACATGTGATCATGGTGTGCATGCTCTTTTCTTCACAAAGTGGGAAATTTTTTTGATTCAAGGACATCCTCTGGACTGCTACTCAGAACTTTTCAGATTTTAAAGTAACAGCTGAGGTATTTATTTCATTCTGATATCTCTACCACTGTAATACTTGGTATTTATACAGAAACAGTCTCAAAATAAACTATATTGCAATAGATATTTACTAAATTGAAATAGAAAACTCTCAAAAAATCTTTCTAGACAAAAAAAAATCCATAGAAACAAAGAAACAACTTAACCACTAATATAAAATCAAAATTTGATGCACAGGTTGAATATAATATTTATTTAAATTATATTGGGAATCTTAGAATTATGTTTGGGTTACTGTAAAATTTCTTTATGCTTCAATTGCTTTATGCAAACAGGTGTAATAAATACATGGACAGAACTGAATCCTGAAACATGTACATAAATGAAAGCTAAATTGTAAAAAATTTTTTCTAATATTAATTCTTTTAATAATTGGCTCAGGACAATCCCATCTGAGCAGGGAGATTGGACCTCCAAAAGTCCCATCTGATCTCAGCTGTTCTGTAAGTCTTTGATTCAGTGAAACCCTCCAAGTGTTTTTTTTTAATAAAGTCAGTTTGATTTTAGAGGTATGAGCTCATATAGTTTCTATTTATACCAAACATGACCTGTTTGTGACTACCCTCCAAGTAAAACTGTATCTCTTCTGTTTAGATCCCTACTTAAACCCAATAGTCTAGGTTTTGAGATCTTCCTATGGAAGTAGATTACAGAAAGACAAACAAAATATTTCTTATTCACCTATTCACCCTGGTAAGGGCATTCCTCTGCCTTGCTTAGCTTGTCAAAATTTAGAGAGTCCTTGGAAAAGCTTTTAGATTCAAAACTGCCTTAGGGTGTATATACATTCAAGCCCAAAGTTGGAAACACAAGGTGACTCTTCAATGAAAAAATGAACAATCCCCTGCCTGCCTCAAACTTTAAAAAGTAGCTAAAGATATATTTTAAAACAATTCAGGGAAATTTGCCATTTATTTTTAAATTCATTACTATGGTTTCTCTCTACTGTTTTTACCTTTGTATTCCCATTTTTATGTTTCTTCATCTTAGTTTTTGATTTTCATACCTTAAGTGTTGTGAGTTTATTGCTCTATTTTGACTTAAGATTTACTTTTCTGCAATAATCTTTCTGTAGTTTGTTCTTAATCATTATATCATGTCATAGTCTATTATCTAAAAAATTTGTCTTTGTTATTCACCACAATCAAAGATGAAAGAAAAGTTTTGTAGCAGCAACTGGAACACAAAGCTACAAAACAACAGCAACACAACAACCCCACAACATTTTTTTTCTTTTTTCTAACCAAATGAATATTCTTTTCAAGTAGCAAAAGTCACTCTGATTTTGCCCCCTTTGTGTAGTTTCTTTTCCACTCATTGATAGTTGTTACACTGAATAATGAAAGTGTAGAGAGATGCCATTAACTAGGCTTCGTAAGTGGAACAGTGGTATTTTTAGAAGTACAGGAATTTTCAGCCCACCTTTTGAAAGAAAGGTTTTCAAATGGAGATGAGGGTAAAGCCCTATGGAGAATCTGAATTAGGAGCTGCTCTGATAGGTAATCTAGAATGAGAGGCAGGGAAAGTGAAAGAAACAGATGTCAAGTGTTTATATTAAGCCTTATTAAAGGCTACATACCCAAATCACCTTCCCTATAATTTTATCATTAAAAGTCAATGAACCAACATGAGTGTTAGTATGAATCTTCTGCAGAAATTATTATCTGGCTATAATGATAAATTATTGATTTTGCAACTCTTCCTGAGTACTATTTAGATATACAAATCCTTAAAAGGATTTCATGAAGAATTAATATAATTTTATTCTATTTGAACTGCTTCAAAAAAACCTCCAACAGTTACATGAGTATTTATAATAGCTATGTTACCTCAGTAACTCTGTGCTGTGATCTCCAGAGCAGACAGAAACGTTGTGTCTACATGAACTGATGGAGGAATGGGCGGATGGAGGAAAGGGAAGTAGTTTGGGAGAGGGGGTTGACTGCCCCAAGGCCATAGTGGCGTGCACTCCAGCATGGCTGTAAGATGGACAATTCCTCAGAGCTAGGGCAGATTTCTTAAAATGTACATATGTCACGTTTTTCCCCTTTGTAGACTGCAGATAGTAGTTTCTTCTCTCATGCAGTTAATGAGAGACTTGTTTTACTAAAACTACATTGAACAGCACAGAAAGAGAATCAGTACCTGGGAATATGTGCTATGTGCTATAATTTTATTAATTATCAGGAAACTACCCAACAGTAATTGTCCTGCATATATAATCATGTCTTCTGCTTTTCTCAATAAATAGCAGGAAAATAAATTGAAAGAGAACATTTATGCAACTGACCGTCTTGTTTGTCTCATTTCAAGCTGTTTTTCAGTATGATAGTTTCAATTCTTAAGTATTCACCTGTGCAAAGCATACTCCCCAGTTATGAAAGGCTACCACAGCACAGCAACTGCCATATGGGTTTGGACCCAAAGTATATCCATCTTTGTTGCCATCTGCAGCTGTTAACTTCTTCAAAGCTAACATCTGTGACCAAAATGTGAGAATATGCTCTGATTGTATCAGTCCAGACTTGGGAGCCAGAAAATATATCCTTGTATCTAATGTCTTTAGCAGGCATTTTTAGTCACTTTGCCTATTTTATTTTACTCCTATTAGCTCCTATACTCTTCTATTAGTTCCTATTAGCACCCTATACTCTCCTTGGGTAAGAAACTACCAACCAAATCTCCAGTTCCTTCAGTCAGTCAAAGGAAGAAGAGCTGTGGAGAACAAAAAATCTTCTCACTGATTCACTGGTAATTCAGCTCAACATTCCAGGTCCTCAGCAGAGAGCCCACAGCTCTACATCCAGTTACAGTTCTGATTTCTCTAGTGCTGACGCATTCCCATGTCAAAAGGCTTCACTTCTAACGTTGACTTTGAGATGGGCTGATTACTGAAGAATGGATAACCTACGTAGCAAGAAGAGATGCTGAATGTTCCTCTGTTTAATCTAGGAAAACAAGAGCTGAAGAGAGAACATGACCAGTGTCTACAAATACATCAGAAATTCAAGTGTCAGAGTGGGACAGGCAGCTGCCTCAGCTACATGGTGGTGTGCTTGAAGGATTAAGATAACATACAGATTAGTCTTAATCTCTAATATGACTGCTAAAGGGAAAAAGCTCACCCTTCAGGAAGGAAATAGTTTTTAAGAAGCCTTTGGAATGTCTATAAGATTTGCTAGAGGCACTTCAATTTTATTCTGTAGTACTAGCCAACTAGATCACGATTCAAACTGTTTTTTAAACCTCTCTAGTGAACTCTCAGTTCTCTACATCCTCATTTGGAAATCGAGTTGCCATATCACTTCATCAAGTAGTTCTTCCTTTGCTTTCCTCCACGTGTGGTTTCAACTGGGAATTCCATCCTTTTCTTGGCCATAGTCTCATGCTCATGACATGCGTAGCAATGTGCTATCAAACTGATAAAACATGTTTGTGTATGTAGAAATTACTAATCTTTTTCTAGAACTTGCTGTCAGTCAATCACAAAAATGTTACTTGATGTTCAGAGAATCTGAAATCCTAAATGGTCCAAGGGAGTCACTCTTCTAAAACACCACGCCATCTGTGGTGGTGAGTTGGAATGAAAATACACATGGCATAGGAGTAGAAATGTAAATAAAAAGGTTTTCACACAGCACTTGGCAAATAATATCAGTATCTTATAGCATAATCCCAAATTATGTGTTTTCCACAGAGGCTAAAAAATTATAGCAAAGTCCATCTTAATATACCATAGACAGCTCCATTCCTGGAGGAAATTCATATTCAATTGCTGTCAAGAACATTGTCTAATTTTAAATTCATTATCATACTTTTAAAGTCAAGGTCAGACTTCTGCATAGACTTACACTCCACAAAACCATATTAAAGATGTGAAAATCTTGACCCTCTGTCAGAAAGGCTTCTAAGAAGGCACAGATGACAACCAAAACAATATTTTCTAACATATGCCATGGTTCTCTCATAAAAATGATCTCATTTTGCCAACTTTTGCTGATGTCATATCAGTATAATCACTGCTAATCAAAGCAGGATTTGAAGAACAGACAAAAAAATCCCACAATTTGCAGTCATACATTAGTACTATGACTTGCTCATAATCTACCTTTTCCCTAAAAGTGTAGAGGGTTCAAGTAACTAAAACAAAATCAGATTTTACAAGAAGACATTTTTTACTATCCAAGTTCTTTAAAAGTGATGCTATTTTACCATACAATATAGATTTATAATCCAGAACTCACTGAATGCAACATTTAAAATCCAGCTGCATTCCTAACTGAAATAAAGTTACATACCTGTCAAGCTGAGAGAGAAGCCATGTCAAAGCTTATACTGGCTGTAATGTCCCCCTTTTGCTGAGAAGGAAGTAAAAGGATTCAGCCAGTGCAGAAAAATTAGACCACTGAGTGAAGAAAAATTATTTTTATATCCCTGAATGTCTATCATCAGATTGAGTTTATAGTTCTGCAAACTGTATATAGTATAGTATATAAACTGTATAGCGGGGGGAAGGGAGAGGAAGAGAGAGAGAGATGGAGAATTGCTTGTTAGTTTGGTCTTGAAGTAATACAGATGCTTGTCTAGGAATTACATACTATATATTCTAATACAGAAAACAGTGAAGGTGAGACTGGGGGAGGAAGAAAGAGAGAGTTCTTACACAGGAGTAGTTTATTCCAGACTAAATACTTTTTTAAAGGGCATTTAAAATTTCATTGCATGAATATTTTTCATGCTATAATTCACAGCTTGTTTTATTAGTTTTAATGCAGCACAGTTCTTATTCATCACTGATTTACTGATAGTGGCAGTGACTTGTTAAGACACAATCTAGCAAATATCACAAATGTAAACTATTTGTGTATAACAAAGGGTTTTCTAGTTCAACACGAGTCAGTATAACGTTGCCAATATAATGGATAAGAAGTAGTTATAACAGCTGATATAACTTTTTTGAATATGTGCTATTTAATAAAAATAAAAAATGATTGTTACATTGCTTCTAAAAAAGCTTCATCTGTGTGGACATATTTTTTAGTGCCATAAGAGTGCTATGGGCATAGCTACTCCTTATAGGAGGCAAACATCTTTGCCATTAGAGCAATGAAATGGTTAAATATTTGTTGTTCTTGATGTTAAACACATTCTGGTAGAACAACTTCACCTTGAAGAGATACCTATTTCATATCTCCTTTTTCTCCTTTCTTCTCTTCTTTTCTGCTAATATATTTCTAATTTAGTGAGTAGTTTAAAAACCAAAAGCTGGCATAGCTTTGTTTTCCCACAAATGCAATAAACATCTGTTGCTACTCTGTGCGTGTGTCTAATTCACAGAGACTTTACAACAGTTTTCCATTTTCCTTTTCCTTTTTTTCCCATCAGTAAAAACTAGGTTTAACCAGCTGATCAATGGCAGAAAATGTTTCTTTTCCAATATAATGCTTTTTTTCATCTGCTCTGTTTTTTGTTTTCATAGGAAATTGTTAGCTAACATATTACTTACATTACATCAGTTACACAGATCTTTTTTCCTACCTGTTTTGTCCCTGAACAGAGCTATCTATATTAACTTCCGATTTCTTTGTCTTAAGGGAATTAACATAACTAAAATGATAGGTTTCAGAGTGGACTCCTACCAGAAAATGTTACCAACTGCCTTTATAACACTGCAACAACAGTTTGGTAAAACAGGTTTTATGCCGTGTAATTAATTTCTTAACTGCTGTTGGAGAGTTCACTTTCTGAGTAACATGAATGTAAAATCTTTGAAAGAAAATCCCTCCTATTTCTACATTTAATGAACATTTATGACAATAAAGAAATTCCACCTGTCATGCCATCAAACTATTACTGTATTCTGACATTATTTCCAAGGTTACTGATCTGCGAGTTGGCTTAGAGCATGACTGGCTCTATGGATAAAAGGATGGATAGTCACTGTATGTCAATATATTCTTTTCTGTCACATTAAATTCCATCTGAAGTAACCTAAATATCTTCTGAGTATCTACTGTGTATCTCAGAAACTATTATTGTTACAAACACTTTATGTGTTATGACCCAATTGACTTATTTCCTTGGTGGGAAGGTAGGTTTCCAGAAGCTACATTTTAGAATTGCCTTAATTACTCAGCAAATACAGGTTATGAGCAGATGACTTAGTACTTGAAATTTTAAAGTGTGTTAGGATCTCACCACCTCTTCCTTGTTTTCCTTCCTATTGTTTTCTTATCCAACAGGGAAGAAAATGGAAACACTTTTACTCACAGCAATTTATGTTTCTTGTATGCTTTTTTTTTTTTTCAGTTCACATAATAAATGTTTGAGTGAAATTTGAAAGAGCTCACTCATTAGGCCTTCTGAAAATTATTACATTGTCTTAGAAGCTCTGCTTATTCTGAGATCCAAATTGACTTGTGAAATTTTCTGATAGCTTGGTAGAAAAACAGTGTGGGTTTTTTAATATAACTGTTCATGAAAGAGTGCTATTTTGCTCATGACTTTTAAAACTTACTAAAGTTGCATAGCTTCCCTGAACTGCTCACTACGGCTTCAGTTACTGTTCTAGAGCTTTAAAGGCCTAGTTACTACATTTTTCCTTCTAAACCATCCTTGCAGTTTTAGTAATATAGTGTAAATCCTTTTATAGTTCTTTAAAGCTAGTTCTGCTTTATTTTCTGTGTGTTTATTTCTCCTAGATGTAAAAATGGAAATGTGATTTGGAAAGATAATTCAGGTTTTATTTCTAAAGCCCAGTTTGGAATTCCTGTATTCTTGCATAGCAGCATTTTTAAGGTAGAAGAAGAGAAACTATAGTCTGCTTGTGGTACCAGTGTTAAAAATATTTTAGCAAAAAAGGCAGGGGGAAGGGAGAAAGGGAGGGAAACAGGACTTTAGGCCAGGTGTTTTACTTGAGACTGACAACTGTTTTTAAAACAGTGCTGACCCTTTAAGCCCGTATCCTAGCATAGTACATGTTTATGTGATACATTGCAAATAGAAAAAGAGAAGATTCTCTAAATATTAGATTAAAATGGGAACTAACTTAGACAGAAATATTATAACGAGTTTTTCTAAACAATGTCTGAAAAAAGTACCATGACTACTACATTGTGGTAACAGAAGTTGAATAGTTTTATTTAGAGAGACATATTTTCCATATGGGCTTGAACTGAGGCTTACTAAAGTCTATGAAAATACTAGAATTTTTAATATGTGCCAGCACAATGCTATGTATTTATGGCATTTAAATACATGCCATACCTTTAGCAATTCAAAGTGTTCAAATGTCTAAATTAAATATCTTGGGGTTTTAATTTTTGCCTAACTTGTCCTAACTTTCTGTATTTGTTAATCTAATTACCAAAGTAGTGTGAGACTGGGGATTTGAGATATTTTTTGGCAGTAATCTCTTTACCAGGTGAGGAAAAATAACATTAAATTGCTTAGAACTTGAAAAAAAACTTTTTGAGAAAGAATTAACTGTCCACGGAGTGAAAATGGTCCTATTTCTGCATGAAGCAGATTGATTTACTAGAATTTGGTCATGCATAAAGACAACCTAAGGCTTAATTACGACTTCGGTGAACTTAAATTTCAATGTAGTTGTGATGAAGATGACCATTATATGAAGAGTGACATTTACAGGAAAGTCCACTTAGGTATGGGAATTCTGTGTCATGGAAACAGCTTCAATAATCCTTATGGGTTCAGTCCTAGAATGAATGGCATTGGTTGTGATTATGATGACCACTGAAAAAAACAGAATTTCATGCCCTTCGTGAAAGAGAGGACTGCTAATAGAAACAAGCTTAAGAAGAGAACTATCCATTGCAAATGCTCCATTAATGCAACTTAATGGAAACACAGGAAATTGTTATGATTTACTTCTTTCAAAACAGTATATATTTAGTCAGTAAAAATGTTACAATACTCAGCAAAATTGACTACAGTGTTTTTTCTCCAGAACTTTGCCCCTAAAATATGCCACAAATATATATGGTTTCTGCTGAGAAAAAAAAAAAAAATCCAAGCACATGACCAGAGCCAAGAAATAGTCATGTAAGTGGAGAGATAGAACAAAAAAATCAATGCTTCCTTGTGTTTGCAGAATGTTCTATGAAACAAGAATTTGCCCACTCCATTGTGTATAAACAAATGATAAAATTACTGATCATTAATAATAATTAGTGCTTCAGAATTTCACCCCACATAAAATAAAAGAAAAATTCTATTACTTTTCTCACAGTGTTTCTAACTTTGTGGTATTGCATATGTACAAATATGCATATTTATACATATTGTTTTAAATACACCATATATGATTCTTATAAGGTAATAAAGAATTCCTTTGTGTATATGTGTATTCCTTTGTGTATCTGCAGATAGAAAAGCCATCATGATTCTTGTTGCCAAATTTATACTGTTGTTGAAATTTCAGCTATTATAGTCCTCAATTTTTGAAGGCTTCAGATTTGTAAATTTGATGATGAATAAACACATTTTCACACTTGTGTTTCTATGTTTATTTTTTAAATCTATGGACAAAAAGAGGGACAAGACAGGGATTGATAAATTACAATACTTCACTCACAGTAAGTATGATTTATATAAATGGTCCAAAGGATGAGATGCTCTATTCATTCTGAGTTAGTATATCAGCAAGAATGCATCTGGTATGACTGTTTTTGTCACCAGCAGTATACAAGGCAGTGATGTGGCTAGTGCTTATATCCTAAAACACAGAAAACAGATGACTGTTTGCACCTGGATCAATAGGTGGTAACTTTAAGATAAGAGCCATTATTTTTCAGCTGCACACTTACTCCGTAGCGAAGTGCTTTATACATGGAAATCCAAAGCCAAATGAAAATGTACATTTGGATATAGCATGGACTACACAGTATTCATGCATGAATATATTCAAGATGCCAGTCCCTGGGATGAGAATGTCATTTGCTTCATTAACTTCAGAAGCACCTTCACAGGTGTTGAATACACCTCATTTTATCTCTGCGATACAACCCCTTAAATTCAAAACCAACATGCTAAAGTAAGTTTGCCTTGCAAGGCAAATTAACAGAGAAAGAAAATACATGGTCACTCATTCTATAATGCACACTATCTTGTGGGCAACAGAAAACTTGCAGATGCCCAAACCTGGTGTACACATGCACTGATTGGACTGTGGGTAGGAGGAAGTCTGTTTGCCTGAAACACAGAGGCGGGTCCAGAACTTCTGTCTTGAAATACATGCTGAAGCAATCCTCAATTATTAAGAAAAACTTGGAAATATTTATTTTTACTCAAATCAGCAGTAAATCGGAGAGAATAAGTGAGTAAAAGATGTTTCCTAGAAATAAAACAAATGTCAAAAAGAAAAATAGTTGCATTCACAAAAAATTCTCAGGTATCACAGGTGGCTTCCTCTTTGAGTTCTCAGTCCATTCCTTTCAGTAGTACTTCTGGTGAAGCCTTTGGGCTTTCATTCAACATATTCCAGGGTTTATTTGCTCTGATGAATGACTACACATTTCCTAAGGTGTATTATGTCTTCTATAAAATAAATAAATAAAAATACATAATGGAAAGTCAGCCTGAAAACTCAGAGGTGAATTTCACCCCCGAATAGGAGGGATTGCTCAAGGTTTAACACCTTATAGAAGATTCACATCATGACCATGGGATCATCTCTGTGGGAGCAGTGGGGCCACATGCTTGCCCCGAAGGGCTGAAGGATGCATGTTTCTATACATTCAAGCCATAAGTGAAGTAGAAAGGGAGCAAGAATTTCTCCCATTGGCTTGTTCAATAGTGGGAAAGTGGTGAGGTTAAAAGACACTAGCCCTGCTCCTCTCCTGCTATTGTTGCTATTTTTTCCCCTGTGGAAATCATCTGTCTCACTGCTGCTATTGTTGCTATTTTTTCCCCTGTGGAAATCATCTGTCTCACTGCTTTACACATTTAAATTACTCGAGGTTTATATGGGAGAACTGGATTTAACTGTAATTCATTGACAATCTACTGAGGTACCTGACAGCAAAAAAATATTTTAAGATAACTCTACAGTTTAAGAGACTGGATAGTTATGGACTTTCGATAATTTATGGTTTTAGAGGGAAGCAAGCTATGGAAACTAAGTGGTCGAAATATTTTGCATTTCATAGGTTAAAGTGAAAAAAAATTACAAAAATATTTGCAAAATTAATTTTACTAATGGAAGTACCAGTGGAACTTAAATACTCTGTTAATTTTACGGGAGAATCAGACAAACAATAAAAATGTGATTTTCCCCTCTTCACAAAATTAGGCTGTTTACATCCAAGACTTAACTGGGAGGTCTTTTCCTTTCATTTTAAGAAAATGTTTTTCACATAATTTGCTTTTTAAATATAGTGTTTTGTTAATTCCTTAACTGTATATTTCATTCAGTTACTGTTAAGATGCAAGGAAATACAATACATAATGTTCAGTTTTGTTTACAAAGTTTACTGAGTATTTTTAGATGTACTGTTCTGAGTCACTTCAAGATTACTAGAAATTCTCATTTCTGTTGTGCTTTGTCAAAACGAGAAGTATTTGATTTATATATCTTATCAGAGAAGTTCACTTACAAATTTTCATTACAGTTACTTACCCAAATATGAAGGCGTGCTTTTTCCCTTTCTTCTCCTAGCTATTTAGTTACCACAACTCTGTCATCATCATGGAGTCCTTAACAAAAATGGCCTAGAGAAATTTAATAGAATTTTCCTTCTTGTGAAGTAGTCTTCCCATTAGTATAGCGAGATGGGATATTCTTTCAGACACACAAAGTCTAATAGCCAACTGACAGCTCAAAGTGTTCCCTTTTACCACCACATTTTTATAATTTAAAAACAGAGTAGAGCTTCTTGTTTGAAGACTAAAAGTTTAGTCCATCTGATAAGTCACCAAGAAGTCCCTGTTGTTGTTTCAGGGATGAACACTTCAGGAAATATTAAGAAAGAATTCTATTTTTCTTCAGGTCATCTGACCCATCCCATTACAGTTACAATTTTAGTTGTTAGAAACCTATAATTTCATGGGAATAGAAATTAATTCCATGGAAAACAATCCTGACTCTGCTCTTCATTGAAAGTCTAAGTTCAATCATTCTGTAAATTTTCATCATAGTTTCCATGTTTGTGTTGAAATATTCTTGCTTCCCTAAAGTGTTTTCTAGAATGGACTTAAAAATAGATTCATGTTACCAGACAAGCTGATGCAGTGTGCGTAAGTCCCATGAATACTTTATTTCTGCAGCAAAGAGTTTCATCAGTGGAGTTGCTATCTTGCTTAAAGGGAATGCTGTCACTGAATTTAGTGAAGACAGGATTTTAAGCCTGAGACATTTTATGGGAATTGCAAGATGCTGAATGTCATTTTCTCAAAGTAGCCAAAGAGAATAGAGAGAACATAATACCTTAAAGGATCAGAAATGGACAGAAAATGCAATATGTGTGCAAAAGATAAAAGGTAGTGGTATAAGGATTTAGTCCTGCAATTCTTCTCTACATCATTCATTCTTTTTCTTTAACACTATTCATGGTGCTATCTGCACTGTGCTATATCTGCTGCATGCAGATATAAGTTAGCTGGACTAGAAAACAAAATGACCTTATATGGTTCATAATTCCTGCAAGAATGGATTTTAAAATATTTGAATATATACTGGATAACTTCTATCTGCACTGCTGAAGAATGAATGTTTTCGTGCTATTGGACGATTTGTAAAACTATTTTTGTGCAACCTGCTCTTTGCAGTGCAGAATACTGAAAACTGAAGAGGGCTGTAAACAAGCACATTTTATATTACTTTCAGAATTTAGCACAAAACGCTTTTTGTAGGGCCCAATTTTTAGATGTTGCAAGTAAGTCACACTAACTTCTATTGATCAGCTAACCTTAAAGTGTGCTTCATTAACAAAACTTCTCTGTACTTATCAAGTATATATCCAAATGTATTTTAGCCTCTTGGTTGCACTAGATTTTATGATAAAGCATTAGGTGTATCTTGCCCAAACTACCAATAATATACTGCATATCTACAGGCAGAGGGAAAAGAGGTACATGGAAGCATCATATATAAAATACAATACTGGGAATAGAAAAAAAAAAAGCAAGCCCTTTTTTGGTTTTGGTAGTGAAAAAAGTCACACCTTTTAAAATGCTCATTTTTCTTTTATTTTTTATTCATGCACTGTTTGCTTAAGTCCTACTTTATTCTTGATTGTATGAATGATACAGAAAGACTAGTATTTTGTAGTAGATTTCCATTGTGACTGCCGTGGTACATATTCAGACCTGAGTTCCTGCTGAAGGAAAAAAAAAAAAAAAAAAAAAAAGGCACTTGCTTAGGATGACAAGGATACAAAAATAAATCCAATAAAGCAACAGATTTGAAATAAAAATGTAACACCTGCCAGGTGGCTTACTCACAGGATAAACAAGGATTAACACCAACAGTGGTGCAGCAAATAGTGGTCTTAGCAACACATATGTTTAAATTTCACAACCTGAGTACAAGAAAAATTACTTCACACACTGGGTATTTCAAATTGCTTTTGGATTCAACAACTACTCCTAGAAAATCAGCTATAGAGAGGTAGTAAACAGATTCAGTCCCGAAGGTAAATAAGGTAGAAAAGGCATTTTTCTACCTTCTTCTTGGTTTTAGTGTATAATATAGTTCTAGACAAGGTGAAATGCAAAGCCTAAGCACTTATTTAGAATAATCTGTTTAATAATTTTCTTTAATTTTTGCTTAAAATTAGGCCCATGTAAGTGGGCCTCACAGATTTTCCCAAGACAATTACTGTCTCTCTCAAGGGGATTTATTCTTCCCTAGAATGAACAGATTACAAATAAATATTTTAAAAATCAACTGATGTTGACTACCTTGTGATCAAGGTTTAATTATGACTTGAGGAATATATATTCTCATTGCTGAGTTAGAGCTCAGGCTGCAGGCATATGGCAACAGATGATCACCATTAGGGGCGTTAATATAAGGTTAATTGTTCAGGTCAGGCCTCTGCTGACAGGCCCTGGCTACCTACAGCTGTGTATACGATTATCAGCTGAACAGGAGCCTACTGAAACAATCTGTATTCTCTGGTCTGACTACCTGTCCTCCCTAGTACAGAAGGAAAACAAACCGATGAATGATTATTGAATTTGAAAGCACTAAAGCAAAAACCTCTTGGTATTTGTATCCTCAGCTGGTAAGTCAAAGAGACTTTTTTTTTTTGCCTTTTGACAACATAGTTTTTAACCCATGATAAGGGTTCTCCAGGCACCATCCTCATAACTTCTGCCTCTTTCTGGACTGAGAGCAATATGTAGTACCCTTTGTGTTATCTTTTCCCCCTTCTCCCATCAGTGAGCAAGTAGAATGGAAAAGCATCTTCTGGACAGATGGATCTGCTGATGACCAAACAATCCCTTTTCAGTGAGAAGTGATGATAAAGCTTTAGCGCTCCCTTCCTTAGAGAAAACTGGCTATGGTAGAGGATATAGGGTACTGTTCAAGTACTGAGTAAATGAATAGCCCTATTAAAGGCCTCAGAGGTAAAGGCAGTCAGTCAGATGATGATATTTAAGGAAAGAACCCAGATTAACACCATTCACGTTATTCATGTTCTTATTATTCTTATCATCATCATCATAATTATCATTATTATTACTATTTACAGCTTTCTGGTATTGATAGAATTGCTGGCTTTTCCAAACACATTCACCACAACTTGCTTTTCTTAACATATTTCTGGGACGCTCTCATGAGGTCATAAATGAACAAAGGGGCAGAATAGCCTCTTTAAATATTACCCAGATCCCCAGTATGGCTGGCCCAAAAAGGTCTCTATTCTAAACATGAATTTCTGTCAGGAATCATAGAGAGAGAAAACTGTGGTACTCAGGAGAAAATTGGTTTGACATCATCAGTGAACATAAGGAAGATAAGGTAGAACCACAGAAATTACAGTAATGTTTTTTTTAAAATGGTGTAAAATCAAGAAGGTTCCTCACTAGATAGGTAAAAAGTGCTCAGCCTCAAGGGTAAGTAGAATATTTTACTCCAGCTCAAAGAGGATACAAGCCAAAAGGAAGTCATGTTAGAGCAAAGAAAAAGAAAACAAAGACCATAATTAAAAATGCCTTCTTATCCTGAAAAAAAGATCTTGGGCTTAATTTAATTTGTTATTAATTTAGTAAGGTCAATAGAGTTTTAAAAAATGTATTCTGACTTGTTAGAACCATGTATACAGATTGAATCCTGTCACTCTGTCAGGAATAAGGATGTTTTCAGGGCTACACACAGCTTCTGAATTCAAAGTCTGTCTTTGTAACATGCTGAGAGTTCTTTGGTTCAGACTGTATGTTATTGCTTTAAGCTTTCAGAATTTCAGCTAGATAGAATTATATTTATTTCCTTGGTGTGGTATGGCTGCTATAGTTCAGTTGTGGGCTCAATTTTATGTATATCTAGTCAGTCCATTTCAGCAAAGAGATTAAGTTTAACAGGAAAATAACTGTGATACTTTATTTTTCTTTTCTTCATTTCCAAATAAATTTGACCCAAACATTAGCCTCTTTATGCCTAGGTCTTTATAAAAGCTTTGATCTCTCCGTGCTGTAGACAGAGTATTGACTTTTTTACTCCATGCAAACCTGAGTAGTGTTGCTAAACATTTTAGTCATGCTTACATAAAATCTCCCAGAAAGCCTAACCTGAGCCCCTTGAGTTCAGGTGATGCCTCTTCTCCCTGACCTCTTCTGACAAACAAAGAAGGGGAAAGAATCCCTTAAAGGAGTAATAACCACTTCTTTGAGCCTAACAAGAAAACATACCTGGTGGTTTAGGCACTGAAATATGCAATAGCAACCAAGTTTAAGGGGGAGAAGGGGTGGGGATATTTTTTAAAAAGATCCTACACATGCACATACATACATTGGCCACAATAATGGGAATTGAATGTCATGCAGTGGAGGCACATTTATTAGAATCTGGATGTAAACAAAACATACTACAGGGAAAAAAACAAACAGAGAAAGGAGAGGGAAAGAAAGACAGCAATACCAAGATGAATGTCCAATTGCATGTCTTAAGCCATAACTCTCTTGTTGTTAAGTAAAAGATACAAGTAATTTCAGTAATCCCTTGAAGACAGTATTTTTGACTAACAATTTGCTACAGGTGCCGCAAAAGTCCAAAGAGTTAAAGAGCTCCAAAACTAAAAAAATCCATCAAATTCCCTAAGGAGCATAATATTGTTCTTCTGTGTAAATAGTCCTCTTATTCCTTAGGTTATGGGCCAGGTTATGACCCTCATTAAGTCAATCATCATCATCTGGGCTTGACCAGCAAGTAGAAAGGAGAAGGCAATCTGCCATTATGTAGGCATTAGTCTAGACTGAACTATTATCTTCAACACCCTGTAGCTCAAAACATAACTACTTAGATTGCTCAGATAATAACTGTGGCCAGCCAGCCATTTGCAGTTACTATAGCTGCTGGCTTCAGAAGGCAGATAAATATATTAAATCTCTATTAAAGCATTCCATCATAAAGTACACTCAGCTGCAATACCCTGTCTTTTCTCTTAACACCTCTAAAGAGATACATGAATGCCAGACTGTGCTGTGGCATGGATGGTATTGTCATTTCATTATTTGTGGTTGGACCATAATGGTATGTAATTTATATCCACTACTGAAGAAAGAATAATACAAATAAAGATAATCAGTAAATGCATAGGAATCACACTGCTTGTAGAACTGCTGTTGAGGGTAATTGTATATTTCATTGCTCTCTAACACCCTGGGATGTTTAATACTGTATCCTCTGCAGAGTGACCTCACTTTATTTAGAACAACTAATTTCAACTAAACAGAAGCACAAGGCTACATTCACCCATGGATGGAACATATGACATACTCATCTGTAGTCCTTCAGTGTAGTTTCTGTCTGAGGTTATCAGAAGTGGATGTGTATTGCTCATCCAAGTGACTACAAAAGAGTTAATAACTGCTTTTTTTAAGGCAAACTGTTTTTCTTGAGACAAGCAGAAGTGAACAGCTATTTTGCATAAAATTGCAGACATTTATACTCTCAAAAATCAGGTTTTTTTCTGATACTAATGCATAGAAAACCTGCCCAGCATCTTCTTTGTTCACCCAGGTTCTCTTTTGTTAAATAAAATACATGTATAATCTCATTTAATCCCTCCAAACCAAAACTCAGATACAAATATCTATTTGGGTTCACCCTCATGAAGACAGCTCTTCCCAAGTAAAAATGGTATTTGGAAACATCTTTTACAGAGGATGTCTTCTTGTTTGAGGAAATATTTCTATTTAAAACATGGTGTGGGCTGCTTTTGTTCATGCCTTTTCTTTTGTTTGTATCATTGTTGATCTTACAGAAGGAAATAACATAAGCAGGTAGATTGTTTTCTGTAAATTCCTTACTAGCTGAGAGTAGGTAATAAGAAAGACAGAAACAGTACAGTCACAATTCACTCTGTTTGAAGGAATTATTTTCTCATAGTAAAATTTCATACTGCTTATTGAGCTATTATGCACATGATCTTTTTTTTTTTTTTTCCTAAGAGAAATAAAACCAGACTAGGAGGAATTAATCTAGTTTGAAAGAATAGATTTGAAAACTAAAATTATTCTGTAGCTCTGCAATTTACAAAATTTTGGCACTAAGACATTAAAGTGATGGGTACTTGAGATATGGATGTAGACATCTAGAAAGATAGGTTTAGAAAGAAGCAGTTCAAACCATTCTTGCTGGATTTATTTCCTCTGGCAAAACCAATGCTCCTGGTGGTGAGTCCTTATAAGCAGGCAGCAAGTGGGCACAGCTTGATCTTCCAGATCAGGCAGATTAAGAACATAATAATTTCTTCACAGTTGGTGCTGAGATGATGTTAATCACTCAGCACATCCTAAATCCCACAACTGATTTTTTGTCATTTTGACAGAACAAGGGAATGACCTGTCCAGTATAGAAGAGGTGACAGGAAGCTGTCTGGCAAGTTCTAAGATAGTATGCAATCCAGGGGGCCGGGGGCATGGTAGGCAAGGGGGTGTGGGGAAAGGTAAAAAATAAAATAAGAATGTTGTTTGGATTTATTTTCCAACCATTTTTGAAGTGTCAACCAGCAGAGAAACTATTAACAAAATAAAGTGTGTATTGCTCATTTATAAATGTTGATGATGACTAGGAAGAACCTGCAGTGCTCCTTATGAATTCAGTGAAAGAAAGGAGAATTGGATCTAGATTTCCAGATGTGGAGTTCAAAAATAAGGCTTCTCAGTGGTCTGACATTCAAAAATACTGAGAAACTTTCCTAGCTGCACATGTGCTGCTATGGATATACATTGTTTTTACAAACTGTAGCGCTAATATAGGATCTCAAAATAAAACAGAGTTTGGAAATACTTAATATTGATGACCGAATAACCATCTACTATTGTGTAAAAATTGTCTATAAAAAGTTCAGTTCAGTTAGTAAAATGATGCTGATAGAATCTAAACCGAAACCTTCCCTTACTTTATCTTCTGCAGACTTCTAGACCCAATATTGGCTTGATATATGTTTCTGAATCTAATTGTTCCTAAACATGCTGCACTCAGACTTACAGACTGATAATAAAATACAGTGATCCTTTCACTGTGTACCAACTTATAACTGGGGGGGGGGAAAAATGCCTTTCAATTATATTGCAGTCAAGCAACAAACTGTCTAAAAAAATGAAATCCCAAGCAAAGCATTGACAAATGTGAAAAAATGGGAGAAAAAATATTACACAGATTAAAAAAAAAAAAAAAAAAAAAAAAAGATAAGACAAAATCAATTGACTTGTATGTGGTCAGGGTATACATGGAAATTCTAACTGCAATGCCAGATACAAGTAGATATCCAAAGGTTTTCTGAATCATATTTTCAGATTAAAATGTGCACTGCCCATAGTTTGTCACAAATAGCATGCCTGATAATGCCCAGTTCAGCAGCTTTTCAAATAGGTTAATTGACATGAGGAAAAAGTTCAAGTTAGGACTTTTAGCTCTTCTGGAAGTAGTTTTAGGCTGTCATTCTGTGCTGAGGACCTGACTAGCCTTTGAGTGTTTCTGGAATTAAAGCAAACGTGAAAACAATACAATCCAAAAATGTTAGGATGGACATATTCAGGGAATAAATCGCCTTACACTCTGAGAGTACCACAGCCCACATGAACATTACTTGCAAAATACTATAAATGGAGGGCAATATAATGGCAATTCAAAATGAAAACCAAAACAGCTGCAAGCCCTCAACAGAACTACTTTATTGCAGAAATATACTGACCCTGGTAACAGAGGGTTAACTTTCAGATATTATTTTATCATAAGCCTTGCAAATTTTAGTGAGATTTCTGTCTTCATTTCTGAGCTTACATGAGTCTTAGTGTTCACTGCCTTTAATAAGCATAGATTCCTACACTTGTAGGGAGGTTATAGAAAAGCTTGGAAGTGTAGCCTGAATGCATTCTACCGGTTTAGAATGTTTTAAAATATGAAACAAGAGAAAAAATATTTTTTAACATCTCATGGTTTTGAGAGCTGTATGGAGTTTTAGATACATGATGATAGAAACATTAGCATAGTAATTTTTTTGTGATGTACTATGTGTCAAAATACTTCCAGTCAAGGAAAGTTATTTTCAAATACTTAAAAAATTATTATTTTTATCATACCACTATAATTTATGAATCATATGAAGTAGGAACTCAAACAATACTATGTGGACAAAAATATTACTTGAGCACATAAGCAATTCTTCTATTCTACCCATTAAAAACCATGAAGTAAAACAGAGAATGTAATACAAATAATTAAATGAACATCCATAATGGGAAGTCAAGATCTTGTTCCTAAAAGCTTGGTGATTAAAAGTGCAGGAAATTGTTTTCCCACCTCAGAAAGTATTCCTTAAAATGAGTTATATTTTTATATAGACATAAGCATGAGACTTGAGGATAAGGAACATAGAGATATGTCTTGGAACAAAACTGTAGAGAGGTTATCTCATGGCTCCCAAGAGCTATTCAGCAGACCTGAATGGAGCAAAAGGTCTTCAACTTGAGTTTCCCTCATTACTGCTAAATGCTCTGATCACCATTTATGTTTACCTGTGGCAGAAAAGGTCATGGATTCTTTAAATAATTGAACAGAGACATTGGGCCAGAAAACTAGAGAAGGTGATTCACTGGTCCAATGATTAGGACATTCAGCTTGGGCATAGATGACCTAGTTTGTATTATGACTCAGGCAGTCATTGAAGCCACTGAACCTGTAGCACATGAAGCACATGAGATAACAGTGGCTTTCTGGATGCCTCAGGAGGTAAGCAATACTCACCACAGCAACTTAAGGAAGTCCAGGCTGAAAAGACAGCAGTGGAATGACTCAGGCTTAGTGCTCAGACGTGGGAGACCAAGGTTTAAATATCACTTTGAATCTGAATTTACAATGGAGAGTTACCCATTGTTTTTAGGAGGTGTCTTTTTTGCCTGAGTTACTGTATGGTGTTGTTAGTTGTATTAATTCTGTCATAAGAATGTCTGAATCTGTCCACAAAAAGCTTAGATTTAATAACTTTATCTTTTCATGTTTTAAGAGAATGCTCTGTTCAGAGTTTAATGCAAGAAGTTCCACTGAAATCTGAAGATTCTAGGAGTTATAGAGAAGACATCAAACTTTAATGAAGCATTTAGTTGTGGTTTTTCTCAGTATTGAACTATTAATGGCTAAAAATCATAAATACATGTAAAAGAGGTAAAAACTCCCTATTAATTGCATGAATGTAGAGAGTCCTAGTATAGAAGTTTAAAGCTAAACACAAGCATGCATGAAAGAAAGGAAAAATAATCATACCACTTAAATGAAAAAAGTGCCTATGCAAGCACATCCAGACTATAACGATAGCGCACTTTGAGGCTAGTCATGGAAATGTGCAGATAACATTACTGTCAAAGTCAATAGTACAGCTGTGGATAGATCTAAACATAATACAACACAACAATCCAATAGACTTTTAAAAATTAATAAACGCATAGCTATAAGATGCTCATATCTTGTTACTCTAGATCTCTTAAAACTACATTATGGCATAAAAATTGGATAAAATATGAAACATTCATATAGTTAGTCCATTTTCCCAGTTATAAGTCTCTTCTTAATAGCTAATGCAAAAATTCAGAAGGGTGAATGACACCTTGCAGTGGATAAAAGAAGGAAAAAAGCAGTAAAAGAGGCCTTTGTCCTGAAAGCAGCAACTTTTTGTTGTTTTCAGGAGAAAAAAAAAAGGAAATAAAATGTATATTTATACACAAAAATGGTGATAAATGTATATCTGTATATTTGTATATATACATATTTATGTTGAACTTTTTTAGTGACAGAGACCAGAGCCAGACACTGAGAGGCTCAAAAGAACAGTGGAGAGTTTGAAGCTCAGAGCAGCTGCATTCATCTGGTCATGCCAGAGCAACTCAGAAGCAGTAAGAAGCAAGTGATCATAGAAATCAAAACCTAGCCCTTAGGAATATACATCATAAGCAAACATCAGTGACCATGGGGAAGACTGCCTTTTCCCTTGCCTGGACAGGGTCTTTATTAATATTAACTGGGAAGAGAACATTAATCTGTTTATTTAGGCTTGGGAACCACTAACTAGAACAATGAATTGGGTCAGAGAGCATGAATCTGTTTATTTAAGCTTGCAAACATTGTACTACTACTGGAGCTTAAGTCTGGTATTATTATTAATGAAACAAAGTAAGGGTTTATGCATTCAAATAATATAATGCTAAGCACAGTGGCAATTCCTGTGCTACCTCCTGCTGCTCAACAAAAGATTTAACATGAACTTGTCATGGGATCTTGATCCAACTGTATGGTTCTGTCACCTCCCAGTATGTTTTCTGCATCTAATGCTGACACTACTCTGGGTTTTTCCATGCAAATGGAAAAGAAACATAATTACAGCATTAATTGCAGCCTTGTAGACCAATTGCAAAATAACAAAGCATGGAGCAATAGAGATAAAATCTGGGTAAGAGAGTTGAAAGCAAGCCAGAATGATTTAGAAAGTCATGCTTGATTTCTTGTAATCTAGAGATTAGTTCATTCTCCTAGGAAAACGGAAACCAAAATTGATTCTAAGGAATACTTCTATATTTCTTTTGGTGGCTATTTGATAGAAAATGCATAACCGCCTGCTGGAGTATAGGCTAGGGCCAAGTTTTCCTTAGCCATTACAGTGAAATCATGTTCACATGCAGGTTTTCACAGTTCAGTTAAATGTTTTGCTCATGTATTTGTTTTTTTCTATTCCCAAAATTAGAGAAGAACATTTTCAACAGAAGAGGCTGAAAATTCCTTTATTCATTATCATTATAACCTACAGTTAAAGTGGTCATTTTTTGTGGAGATTGATGATGTAGGCTTGAATTTCCTGAGGCAGAGGAAACAACTGAACACTTCTCCCCAGTCAATGCTTTATCCACTAAAATATTGTAAAAATGAGTAGGAATGATTTCCACTTGCAGTGCAACTTAGAGAGAATGTGATAGACAGCCTTGAATTTTGTGCAGATCCAGCTGACAGAGAAGGTTGTAGTACAGTCTGAGCCACTCAAGCCCCCAGAGTTCTCAAGGAAAGTACAAAATTGTTCATTAGCTCTGATAAAACATAGCACAAAATAAAAAGTAATCTTCTCAGTGCTATTACTTTGACTGGTATATGTAATGCAGTATGATATAAAACCATCAAAGCTATATACAAAGTTAGATGTAACTGTTGGCAGACTCAGTGCAACCATTTTATTCTTAAGTTTTGAGTTACAAACTTAAATATGCCAGAAAAATAATACTTAATCACGATAAATGCTATCATGATGCTACAAAGCAATGTTTGAAGAGATGAATACCAAAAGGCAGAAGTTCCAAACCGGATAGTGTTATGTAATGCAATAAGACCTTTCTGAGCATCTCCTTGACGGATGCTAGGCCATTTTGATAACAAGTTTAAAGCTTACTCTTTGTTGAAAACCCAAAAGCAAGTACTATTGTGTCTCTACTCTCTTTATGTGGAAAAGAAACTTGGTGTGGGTATTCCAATTAGTGGTAAACAGCTTTTGGTAATATTGTTTCTTTGCTGAAGAGGTGGACCTTATTCCTACTTGCTAAACTTAAGTTATAAAGAAACTATTTTAACTGCATATTGTTAATTTATAATGAAAAAAGGCTTGGTGACAAAGGATTTATGGATTCACACTGTGAATCCAGAGATAGGACTAAGTTTTTTTTGTTTAGTTGGGGGTTTTTTGTTTGGTTGGTTGGTTGGTTGGTTGGTGGGTTTTGTTTTTTTTTGTTGTTTGTTTGTTTGTTTGTTTGGGGTTTTTGTGGTTTTTTTTGTTTGTTTTGCTTTTGGTTTTGAGATCAAAATGCTCAGGAATCTTGTTGCAGGTTGTCTGCAGATGTAAATAGGTAACAGGTCATTCTGGCTGGGAAGTCAAAGATGTACCAAAATGAATATCAGTCACACAATTTGTTTGTGTGTCAGTGATTACATAAGTTGTCATACTGCAGCCAAGCTAGTTAAATAAGCCCTATATTTTAAGCCTGAGTGAACCTTGATTTTCTACTTCAGTAATGCCTAGGTACCCAAGTGGTGCTCTTAGGGCCAGTTATACAAGATTATAACAAAAGGATGGTTCATGAACCTGAGAATTAATAACTCAGTACAAAATATGAGATATCAGTTCAACGCAGGTATATGAAAATAAAAATATAAAAGAGGGAAAAACTTCTGAGAATCATGAAGTCCTTTACATACACTTTTTAACCATCTCTTGCCAAGATTTAGAAATTCCATCCCACATTTCTCCAGGCAAGTAAACTACCAAGCAGCAAATTTGTAAAAGAATCATCTCTGTTTCAGAGTTTGCAGAGGAGAACAAAATTATCCTCATATTGTTTCTGAGCAAACTGCCAGAAATTATCTTGTTAAAAGGAGTTTTTTTGCTCAAGGATGCACACTTAGGTTTGTCTAAGCACTTTTCAGAAGATATTATTATCAGTTCTCCTGTTCTCTGAGTTCTAAATGAAGAGAAATGAAATGAAGACTCAAATTGTTTCTTGGTGATTACTTTTTCATTTGCTTTATATTATTGTCAGTCTTCGCAAGAATTGTTTATTATTACCTATCAGTGAAGCCTTGAGAATCTGAATAGCTCTAAAGAAGACTCAATAAATGTGTGATCTCTTGTTTAAAAAGCAAACTATAGAGTGATTTCCTTTAATATGGTTAATAGGTAGTGTACACAAAACTATACCATATAGTATGGATATATTAAATTTGTTGATGGTGCTGATGAATGTTTCATATACTTATCAAAAGATCAAGGTTTCAGACTGAAAAAAGTATTCAGTGGGTGTATTTTTATGGAGACTGTAAAAGAATATAATTTCTCAGAATAAAAATTGAATAGTCAAATATATAATTTCAAGATCAGCAAAAAGAAAGTTATGTATCATTAGGTGAGAGATGCACTCCATAGGCATTCCTACAGCCTAGGAGATCAGGATTGTCTCTGAACGGATAGACTGAGCATGACCATCTGTATGTACATAGGTAGGCATTAAAGAGCTCTCTAAAACCTCTCTATTAGGTGCAAAAGATAACTTCAGGGGAGACAGCCATTCTGTTTCTCTAACACCTCTCTTTTGAAATCATCAGATCCCATGAATTCATTAAGGATTAAAAAAGTCCTCAGTAGACTTGAAATGAAAGATTATCTATAATATTCTATTTTTCTGTGAACTCAGTGGCTCAACTCTCACTGAGGTTAAAGACCTGCTTCAAAAAAAGTTTGTTCCCAAGTATTCATGTTTCTTCTAGTGGCTTCTCAGATCTTCATAAACATTTTTAGAGTAAAAGGACTGTAATGCTCACACGATTTCTAATGAACTCCCAGTTCCTTTTGGAAAGAAAATTTATCAGTAGCAGTGGAAACTTTTAAACTCCTAGATTCACAAATATACTCCTGTTGTTGCTTTGCCTCACATTTTTTAAACTATGAAGCAACAAAATATAGGTCAACTCAATACTAATTAAAATAATATTGCATTGACATATGTTTGCAAGTAGATGTTTAAATGTGTTTTATGAAGGTTACAGAGTTTCTAGCAAATGGAATGCTGAGTGGTCCCCTGTTGCTTATGGAGTTACAAAGGCATTCCCTATGGCTGCATAATTTCTTTCAAGCCTCTTAAAGAATAGCATACATCTCCAGTTTAATATAAACAAGGGCCCTTCAACAGCAACATATAAAATACCTAGCTCTCTATTTGTTGAAATAATTCATAAGGTGAATCCAAATGTTTTGGCAAGATTTCTAGTTTCACAGACAGAAATGTATTTCACCATAAAATAAGTCATCTGCAACTATTAACCCAAATCAAATGTAAAAGAAATAGAATAGCTCTTCAAAAGGCAGACTTCATTGCTCAGTTCGCAGTAGGTTTAAGATATAACAATAATAGTCAAAGAGTTTTGAATTTCTTTTTTCTATCTGACTTTGCTTTTGGAAGCTTCCTAGTGACTATAGTGACTTCTGCCCTACCACCCTGACTACTCACCTAGGTGTCTTCATGACTGATATATTTATTTATGTATATTTATCAGAGAGGAGTAAATGAAACCCTTAGTCATTGTTGCAGATAAGTTTCTGTCACAAGCCTAGATTTGGCCCCTCACAGTCTTTGAAGTTCATTCGCTGTATGTCCCACTCCCCCCCTCCCCAAAAAATCAACTGAAAACAAATACAAGAACACTCCTGAGATCCTGAGATATTCATATCTTTGTGTGTAGTCACTAAAATGAAATATTGCTAATGTGCTTCAAAACAGAAGATGATAAGCAAATAATAATTCTGGGTACACCTGTATTGAATTGTGTAATGGAATATAATTGACTTTCCAATTTAAAATGTGTATTATACATTTCACTTGTTGCTGAGGCTTCTTATAGTTGAAAACTGCAAAAGACCAAATCAAGTCATACTACAAGGCAATATTCATATCTTGACAATTTCTGTCTAAATTGTTTGCCTGTCTATATATGTAAAAAACCCTGGGGTTTAAGGCTGGATATTCAGCATGGATACAAAGACTTATGGAAGCTTAGACAGGAAGAAATCTTGGCTCTAGCTATTTTGACAGTATTTTGTTCATTATGAGTTGTCAAACTTCATTTCAAAAGTCTCATTAAACTATAAATAATTATATTTATGCTTCTGACAAATGTTTATGACAGTTTTGAAGTGATCTTTTTAAGGAGTTTCTCAATGAAGTTTATATTTTTTCATAAAAATAGCATAGATGTGGCTGCTAGTTTTAATCAGGAAGAGGGAGAACTCCCACAAGTGATTAACCATATCCTAAACACTGTATAAAGGTAGCTAAAGAAAAATATTCAGAGAAAAGTTTCTAAAACAAATATTCACAGAGTGCAGAGCCTGCAGATAATGAAGAACTGACCCAAGAAGTGCCCTTGTCAATGCTAAATTGAAGGAGGGTGGGAGGGAGGCAAGTTATTTAGAATTTTCTTAAGTAATGCTGTAGTAGAGGAAATGTTCCAGACCGTCACCATTTCTTTATTTTCATTGTCCTCCAAAAACTCTCTTTGCTTTATGCAAGAGCTTTCATCAGAGGTAAGTGTTGGGGCCAATGTGGTTCAACATCTCTGTCAGTGACATGGACAGTGGTACTAGTGCACCCTCAGTAAATTTGCTGATGACACCAAGCTGTGTGGTGTGGTTGACATGCTGGAGTGAAGGGATGCCATCCAGAGGGACCTTGACAGGCTGGAGAGGTGGGCCAATGCAAACCTCATGAAGTTCAACAAAGCAAGGTGTAAGGTCCTACATTGTAAGGTCCTGATTGTGTCTGGGTCATGACTATCACAGACACACCTATAGGTTGGTTAGAGAAGTGATTGAAAACAAACCTGTTGAAAAAGACCTGGGAATGATGACTGATGAAAAACTCAACATAAACCAGCAATGTGTGGTCACAGTGCAGAAAGCTGGGAGCATCAAAACCAGTGTGGCCAGCAGGTCAAGGGAGGGGATTTTACCCCTCTGCTCTTCTCTTGTGAGACCCCACCTGTGGTACAACATAAGGTTTATGTGCCCCCAACCTAAGGACTTGGAACCAACAGAGCAAGTTCAGAGTCATTAATAAGAAGACTGGAGATCTTCTCCTAAGAAGACAGGCTGAAAATTTGGGCTTTTCAACCTGGAGAAGTGAAAGTTGCATGGAGACCTCCTAGCAATCTGAAGGGAGTCTACAGAGAAGCCAGAGAGGGACTCTTTGCCAGGAACTGTAGTGTTAGGGTAAGGAATAATGGATTCAAAGTGAGAGAAGGGAAATTTAGGTTTGAAATACAGAAGAAATTCTTTACTGTGAGTGTGGTGAGGCACTGGAACGGGTTGCCCAGAGAAGCTGGAGATGTCCCATCCCTGGGACTGTTCAAGGACAGGATGGATGAGGCACTGAGCAATACAGTCTAATAGAAAGTGTCACTGCTCCTGACAGGGTGGTTGGGACTGGATGATCTTTCTGATTTTTTTCCAACCCAAACCATCCTAGGATTCTGTGACGCTATAAAGTTACCACAACCCTTTAGTCTCTGAGGTCTTTGAGACTGTGGTTGGCATCAAGTATCTCTCTACTTTTCTGCATTCACAAATCCCTGCAATTTTTACAAATCAAGAATACTATATCCAGGGCTACATACTGCAAAATCTAACTTTAATATGATATTAAATAGACCTGAAAAGGGGGTGAAAATCAACATCCAACTGGTGATGCATTTATTTTCATCTAGCAGTATTTAACGCTTTGTCCTTTTGTTCATTCCATAAAAAATATTTTTTCACAGGAAGATAAGTGTACACAGTGTGCTAACATCTGAAACCAGTTGTAGATTTAATGTGTCTTCATTAGATGTGTTGACATCTTACCGTAAAATTGAGATTAAATATTTCATTTCACTTTTCGTGTCATCACAGTGATAGCTCAATGACATGATTTCTGGACCCATTTTTTTTTTCACAGGGATCGTAGCTTCCCCACCTCTCACAGATCAAGTGGGGTTACCCTGTTTTTAGATCCACCTCAGTGGGGTGCAGTGTTCATCCCCTACAGCGTGAAAAAGAACATTGCTATCTGACTGTAGAAATGACAACAGGAAACAATGAGGCAGCTGTGGAAGCCATAAAAATAAAATTGCAATAGTTAAACTAGTGTCCTATTTCCAGGGCATTTGGTGAAGGTTATAGGAAAACCCCATTCATGTAGTGATACTTCTTCAAGATTCTTTTTCTACCTTTATCAGTTATTGGTTTAGAGAGCTTCTGTCAAAAAGATGTCGTGTCCTGAGTTCTTCCTCCTGAGGAAGGTAATCTGTCTTTTTATGACAAGTAGTACTGAATTATATACCAGCTTTATGGGCTTGCATATCTGTTCTTCAGATCATAAGATGACAAGGGTGTTCAAGTCAAATCCACACAGACTATCTGCCTGGGTTCAATGATATTAATCAGAGAATATGGAAAGGTCTCATGCCTCAAGCATCCAACCAGTTTCTGAGATGAGAGTCACTTTCTTCTGGGGGTTCCAACTGAATGAAATGTAAATCTGCACTCACTCTAGAGGATTTAATTTCCCTAAAGATTTTTAGTGTACCTTAGAAGGCTATGAGTAATTGCGTAACACTTCATTTTTGCCATCAGCGCTTTGGTGAAATACTTTCTTTGTATACAGATGGTATAGAGAAATAAAGAAAAAAAAAAAAAAAGAAAAAAAATCCCAAACCATAGAAAAAACAAGGGCTGCAAATGATTATACAGTGCACAAGCTGTTGTACCGCTGTATATTGGAGAGAAGTGGATGTGGAATATTCCTGCAGATTTTCTTTCTCTGCAGGGATATTCCACAGTTTACTGCTATTCTTATGAGTTTTTTAATTAGTAGACACTAGGATTCTGCCTGTGATGCCTTCTTTGGAGATGCTAGTGTGTGTATATATGCTAAGCAATCATTGAATGACTTTATATGCACTCTTTCCCTGACAGCCAGATCCCAGGAGCAAGCCACATTCATCTATAAGGTATATATCCATGCCATCTTGTATTCAGTTATGTGAATTCTGGGCCAAAGGCATACAAATGTCTATGCACTTGAATTTAAACCCATTAGGTGCCTGTGCATTATGATTACAGATGACTAAGAGATTAAGAGATAACCTGACCTTGGTAGCTAGCAAAAGAGTGGACTACTAGTGTGACAGCTGTTTGAGGATTCAGCATCCACAGCGATTGCATTAGAATGAACACAGATCATATCTCAGGGTACTTTTAAAGAAGGATAAATAATCTATAATAAAGTGACATGTTATTTACACTAGAGGGAAAGCAAAGAACAGATTCAAGGCAGCTTGACATGATGTAATTCCAGTTAATCCACAGCAAATGTTGCATATGAAGAAATTCGGACTTCCCTTCAATGTGAGATTTCTTATTCTTTGGCCTATTACAATAAACTACGCAAATCCAGCATGAATAATCCACTGCTGATTAAATCAGTCTACATTTTGAACTCTTAAATTTAATTCTATACTAGACTTAATTGGGTTTTGGAATTATGTGCTGGGTTTGCCTTTGATTTGCAGAGGAAGGAGTAAAGAGTAAAGAGTACTTCGCAGTAGATGAGTACTGCTTGAGAGAGGCTACCTAAATTTCTCCTTAAACCATAAAGATGGTGGCTTTTCAGAAGTGTCTTCTTTATCAGGTGTTCCTTCTTCCACTCTCTTCTTTTTTTTGCTGTGTCCTTCTGCAGAAGGAAAAGAGACACAGGTTACTTAAGACAACTCAAAGTGACAGATTGCACCTGAGTTCCTGCCTGCGCTTATGGCATAGCAGTACAGCCTTGCGTCTTTCTCTGAACACTGACAGGTTCACTACAGCAAAGTAGCCACCTTGTGTCACAAGAAAGAAAAATTTCTGCATTTTAATAGGTTGAAGCATTGGTTTCCAGAGGAGCTCGTCATAAGCTTAGGATTCAGGGGTTACTTCAGGGTTCTGCTAAATTTTCTCTGTTACTGAGTTACTAAAGACTATATTTTCTGCAGAAACAGTTCCTTTCTATGCAAATAAATCCTAGACTTTATTCGCGGTGCTTACTTTCTTCATTTCCTTTCCATAACTGAGTGCTGCTGAAGTTTTATAATAATCAAAAATAATGTTAATTCTGGTCCTAGCCATCTTTTGCCTTTTCTTTTGACTGAAAAGCTTTTCAAGACCTCAACATCCTGAAAAGGAAAAAAAGAGTTGGGCAAAAATAAAAAAAAAAGGTTACAGAAATTGTCAATCAAAAAGAGTTTCATTTTCTGAACTTCAAAGTACCTGATTTATACTTTTCTCTAAGAAGGTACCTCCATTATTCTCCATTGTTTCAGCAGAATAAAATAGTAATAAAAGCCTTTAGAATATATTACACCAAGCTGAACCCCAGGTGATGGCTTCTGGCTTTACCTGTCAAATTGAGTCTAGTTCTTTTATAGAACCTGTTCAGAAAATTCTTAAAGTTTACCTATGAATCTGCTAACAACTTTGTAATCCAGCTGAAGGTCCTAGCACTAATTTCAGAGGAAAAGGCTACTCATTTAAAATATAAGGAAATGGAACTATACTTTTATTTTGCAAATATTGAATACACAGCCACACTTTGCTTCAAACCATACTTTATTTTAGGTCCATATTTTGTAAATTAACATTGAACTTCCAAGTGAGACCTTTTGCTGTCTACTCATTACTTCTACTATCCAGTACTTTGCGGTTCCTGTCTGTGCAATTTCCTTTTATTAATGTACAAACAAAACGTGATGAATTAAACATGCTATTGCATGTATTTTTTTAAAAGCATGAAAGATGAGGTAATTGAAGATGGTTATTATTTCCAGCTGTACAGTGCTGGTGACATTTAAATAATAAGAGACAGAGTAAAATAGGTGTCGTGGTTTTAACAATACTGCACTCTGAACATCCCAACTCACTAATTTCTACTCATTATTTTGGATTATACCATTGCCATACAAAGCTATGTCTTAGACTATTTAAATAATTTCTGATATGTAAAAAAACCCAGACAAACAAAAAACCAAACAAACCACACACACCCCCAAAAACCTCCAAACAAACAAATAAAAAAAGCCCAAACCTGAAACAACAGGAAAATGTCTCAATAACTAGATCTTTTATTATAGCTAGATACTGGAACCTAGACAAGTCATGTCATCTCTGAGACATTAAAAACTGCTTCTAGGAAAAATTTAATATCTTCCTCTTTGTTAAAAAATAGATTAATTGTAAGAAAGTAACTCATCTTTCTTATCCTGAAATCTGCAATAAACATACAATTTTTTGTAGAGTGCTATTTTGTAAAGGGAGTTGTCAAGGTTTGCCACACATTCTTCTGATTAACCTTTAGTTCAAGATCATTTTCAGTAAGAAACTATTGTTTCTATCTTGATCTGTTTTTTGGCAGTCTGCTGCAAGCTGCATTTTACCTGGTACATTTCTTCTCAAAAACTGTAATTTTTATTACTCAGCCATGTAGAAAGTATCCAAATATAGGGATGGTGCTGTTTCAGCTAAATAGTCCAGGGCTTGAATCATGAACTGGCTGACTGTGTGAGGAGGAAGAGGCTGGTTTAATTTCTGTAATTCTGTAATTCTATGGAATTAGGCACCAAATAGAACTGTAAAGATCTATGGTTGATTGCCATGTGTACATTAATTTTCCATCTGAAAAATAAAACCAGCAAATACTTGTCCTGTTTGAAGTCAATAACCATTACACATGAAAATGGAGAGTACTGGATTGGGACTGTCAGGCCCTTGGTTCAATAAATCTGGAAAAACTGTAGGGTGTACATGTATTTTTTTATCTGTGCTTTGAAGAGATTCTCTTCCTAACATGCAGCCCATGGAAATCATAGCATTCATGTTAAGCACAGTTGGTTCTCCCAAATTTGCATACCCTTCAATCAACTTATTCTGGGAGGACAGGACACAGTTGTCTTCTTCAGTACCTGTACATGTATAATGTTGTCCTCACCAGCACTCTGGTCTATACCTCCAGTTCCACACTTACCGTAGGACTGCTGAAACAAAGAACCAAAGTACATCAGTTAACTGTAAAATCTTAAGACTTCATTTCCTAAATAGTGAGCTGTGATTCTTAAAGAATGTGAACAATTCACAGCTGACAGAGATGAATACCAACACAAATGTAAAGTGACATCATAATGAATGAAATCCTCCTTATGATATTAAATGGCATCTATTTTGTTTATGATGTAGAAAAGTCTTACATGAAAACAGTCATGTGGAGTAGCCCTGCATTTCCCTTCAATTATGTTGTAGGTAAAAAAAAAAAGAGAAATTAAAAGTGTATAAATACATAGAATGCAGGAAAAAAAAAATCAAACTATTGAAGTTCATTAATGGTAGAATCTATTCTACTACTTCATTAACACAACTCCTAAAATGGTTATTAATATCAAGAAAAAACAAATTGCTCATCTTGCATCCCTAAAAGTGAAATATAAACAAAAAGAAAATGCTGAAGGCTTAACTACATCTTCATTGATTCTTTTGTAAGTAATTTGGTCATATACACATAATGTGAGAGTTCAGGACCAGCAACCTATTTGGTCACCTACTCCCTCTTCAAACACATCCTTAGATCATACATTTCATTGTCTTACTACTGTGCTGCGTCTCAGTAACCTGCTCTTGAGCAAAACACACCTTCTAAATATGCATCTGAGGTCATCCTAAAATCTGTGAATTAACTGCATCAATCTGATGATAGTTTAAAGCACTGATTACAATTCAGTATTAAAAATAGATCTTATTTCCTGTTTAAATTTGTCTGGTCTCAGGTTCTTTGTATTGAACCTTGTCATTCCTTTCTTAAAAGACTAGTTTTACTATTTTCTCCACATAAAAACACTTAGAGACCGTGAGCAACTCAATGGGGGGGGGGGGGGGTGTGTCCTTAACACATTGAGCTGTTTTAAGTATCCTGATAAGCCTTCCACTCATTCAGTCGCACAAAGGCTAATTCCAGTCTCCTATTAATTTTATTTTCAACATTCTTTTTTGAATGTATACACTAAAGTATTAACAGCATTTCAGCATCAGCAATTTCTGTAGGAGTATATGTGCATGACTTGGAATATATACCCAGTCCTTTCTGAATTAAATGGAATTTTCAAATATTCTTTAGAACCTAAAGAGTAAGATTAGCTCTTTGAAAAGCAAAGGCCAACACTTTGGCTTATGATAACTTCATAACCCCATTTTTCAGTTTTATAAAATATACAGCATCAAAATCTTATATGATGATGCCAAATTAATTCATTACAATCTTCAGAACTCAGGTATGATCTTATGATAACCTTGGTGAATTACAAGAGATTTCATATACATTTAACTTTTGATGAGAGGCACTAGTGGAAAAGGTATCACATCCTGTAGTAAATATGTCTTGTTTTTACATTCTATACCAAATCTGCAGCAGGTACATTTGACATATTTGTATATTTCACAGTTCTTGTAAGTATTTGTGTAGCTGACCAGAGAGATGAATCCTGGTCTACAAAAGCTGACTTATTTTCAAAATGTATTATATGTTATTTTTTCCCTTTTTGTCAAATCTATTTTCAAAAATCATTGATCTAAAGTAGCTAAAAAGGACTTTAAGTTCTATGCTGCAATTGAAACCAAAAAAAAAAAAAAAAAAAAAGAAAAAAAGAAAAAAAAAAGAAGGGCTTTTGTTATCATCTACTTGTATATAATATGAATGTGTGAACAGATCTAATAAGATTCCTTTCACTGTGATTTGGTCCATCAGGTAAGTAAGCAAGTGCTTAAGCACTGAGCTGAAAAGCAGAGTTTTACTGACATACTTACCACTGCAAATGTCCAATCATTGATTTAGGAGCTGAAATATAACTATCTTAAGGATCTTCTCTTTCATTTGGTCCAATTCTGCTCTCTTACTTAAGTTAGTGCTATAGATTTTAACCACCACTCTGGTATCATTCACAAAGGTGATGGATTGGCGTATTCATTCCTTGTACTAGATTTTTAGGCAAAAAAATGCTGCTCATGAGTGAATATTAAAGTTTATGCCTTGAATTTAATGTGACTAATTTAAACGTCATACTTGTTAACTGTTGCAAATTTTTGCCTATGGAACCTTTGACATTATAAAATGAAATTTAATATTGTAACACTCTAAAATTCCTTCAGCCAATGGATTTTGTTTCATATGATGTGGCATTTCACATCTTGAAAGCATAGCATTCCACCTCTATTCTTAAGGATAAAAAAAAAGTATGTTTTGATTACTCAGACACCTATAAGGACTAATTGTAAAAGAGCAACTTGTAATCAGAACTGAAAAGGACATGATACTTCTTTTTTGTCATTATCACTCGGAAGAATAGGAAGAAATTAACTTACATTCCAGCAGAAATGGCCAATATTTTTATCTGGCAACGCACGTACAGCTTGCTTGAGAAGAGGTGCACACCCTATTCTGGTATTCCTAGTTCACAATTAGTAAGTAGTCTCTTGATATTTTGATTTCTTTCTCTAAAATCTCTTAGCTTGTTATTGTTCTATAGGCTTACAGGAATCAAACATTATACAACCCTAAGATTCAGCTAGACAAGTTGTGGTTTCCCTTTGGTGGGCTGTCAGTCCTGTATGTTTGCTGTGTAAAAAAAAAAAAAAAAAAACAACAAATGCTGTTACAGTAGGCTTAAATTTGCTACAGTTCTTTATTTCCAGTCAAAAGATTTTAAGGATGAGAAAACTGCAGGCTTTTGAAATTACTGTAATGAATGTTTTATCATCACAAAATGTCTTCTTCTCTGAAAGTACATTTGTAAAACTTTGGGGTTTTAATCCTTGAAAATTATGCTAGCGGAGATTATACAGTAAACATACAGGAACAGGATACAGTTTGACTGGAAGATTTCATTGTCACTGTTGTGTCATGGGATTGTAGCCAATCATGGCTAAAATCTGAGACATTCCTTCTACTCACACCCTTGTATTTTGCATTCTAGCTAGTGGGCTAGTAATAATATAGTAAAATCTTTTAGATGACATGTTAAATCAAAGTTTTCCAGAGATTAGCAATTACATGGTACATTTTGAAAAAGAGAAGTACAATAAATCTAGTGTTCTGACATATTTCTTCAGTATTCTTCATAATCTTCCCCCATGGAAGGGCATGGTTTCTTTGGAAATAAGCGTTCATGGTCAAAGAGATGTCCTGCTCAAAAAGCCACTAAAAGATTAACGGATATCTAATGCTCTAGGGCACATTAAAATATGCCATTTTTGGAATGCTGCAGGTTCATGGTTGCATTAAAGCATAATTTTATTTCTGTGGTCAGTCTACAGATTGCACATTTTTCACTGGTTTACTGAAACACTGGTAATTTGAAATATAGTGCTATGGCCACAAATTACATATGAAACACATAAACTGCATGTTTACAAGAAACTGAAATGAGGGTTTTCATGGACTGAAGGCTGCAAGACTGATTTGGGAATTCTAGCCAAAGAAAATTATTTACTTTATGACACAGTTGCTACCTGTAAAAATGCTGCCGGCGGGGAAAAAAAAAAAAAAATTAAAAAATCAACCAACCAACCACAAAAACAACCAACACAAAAACACAAACAAGCAACAAGAACAAAGCAGCATGGGAATGCTTGAGCTCAGGAAATGTACTGATAATGTTATTTTGGGTTTTGTACAGTATCCTGTTGTAACAATTGAATAATATGTTTTCCAGCTGAACACACATCTTAAAGGAATAAAAAAAATAATTCTTTGAAAATATTGTCAGTTCTCAAATACAAAAATTCTTTTAGCCTTTGAAAAGTTATCTGTCTCTATCACATTGTCATCAAAACTTAACTTATTCTGAAACAGAGGAAGAAATGTAGATGCTGATTTTCCTGAGTGTTACCAACTAGTATTTTAACCCTTTTTTTCTGTTTACAGGTGAAGATTCACAGACATGTTTATACCACTTAAGAAGATTTTCCAACAAGATTTTCTAGCAATTTTTAGGTGCATGGGATGGGATCCTATTTTGGAATGGAATACATTACATAATTATCTTTCAAGTGTGCATTTCCCTGAGGTTATAGTGAAGAGTCTTTCAAACTGTTGTTTAAATCAAAGGTTTTTTGTCATTCTCACTTATGATTTACCTTTTTTCTTTTGTTTTGTCAGTCTTTGTGGACGTCTGTGAAGATACTAAATGGAATATTTTGCAGAACCAGAGTCCCTAAGTCCTTTTTGCTGCTATGCAGTGCCAGTAGAGCTATTCTAGGAGTCATTCCCCCTTGACAGCTTCTGAAGAAGGTAGTCTTCTGGGAACTGACTTTAGAACAAGACTGTTAAAATATCATCAGCAGTTCTGAATTTTTCCTATATATGAAGAATGTTAAACAGATAATAGTTCTATTATTCGGTTCAGTTTTCTATCTTCCATTCTCTATGCATGTAGATAATCTCACATTATTTTAATGACATGTAGGGCTTGCACTATGCTTGACTTGATGTCAAAGGGAATGCTACAGTATTTGCTAAGAGCTTAGCTCCCTTGGTAATGGGCACAATGAAGCTACAAGTACATAACTGTTACCACAGTGAGGAAATTCCAGTATTTGTTCTACTAGTATAAATCTCAAGTAAATTTCCTAAATTAAATAGTTATAGAAAGTTCAGAATTACTCAAGGTCAAGCAGTGGTAGTCTAGAACAGTAGTAGTAGTAGTTTAAAACCTGTTTCTGTGAGAAATTTGGCTCCATCACAAATTTTTAAAAACCCTTAATTTTGGCTAAGGTGTAAACAGATGGCAATATCTGGAGACCCAAATCAGTGAACAACTGGCAGCCAAGAACAAAGGGTGTGCTGTGAATGTGACCGTCAGGTTCTTGGATTCTGCTTAGCCAAACTATTTCCCCCTTCCTTCTGCATTGTGAAATCTAGTGCATTGATCATTTAAGGAGGTCCGAAGCAATGCAGATTAAGAAAGCAACAACTATCCATTGGAGGCAAAAATGTGAGGGTGGCTTTAAGGGTCTTTCTGTCATCAAGACCTGCCTATCCCCATGCTCTGTGCAAACTGAAGCCATAAACTGATTTTTGTGGAAGAGTAAGAATTTGAAAAATGCATACCCTCTTATATCATCCCAGCTCTAGGACTTCCTGATACAGATATGTTTTCTACAGTTACCACTATTTCCCTTTTTTCTCTGCAGTCTGTGATTAAGTCAATGTTTGGGAGATTTTTTTCAAGGTAAATGGACTATATGAGGTCACATTATGCCATATTATCTCATAAAATGAAAGAATCTATGCTTACAGGACAGCTTTTATAAAAGCAAACAGACAAACAAACAAGCAAACAAACAAACTATAAATAACATGTAGGAGCCTCTGGAAAGTAAATTATTTCATTCCCAGGAGTTTCCTGATGACTAAGAGTGACCTGCACACCCTGCTCCCAACCCCTGGTAATGTGGTAAGCATAAATAATGCCATTTTATGAGGCAAGCAGCCATTCTCTGTGACTGAGTGAGTGATGTTCTGGTTCCCTTTCCTTCATTATCAGTCTCCGAAGGTCCTGTAAACCAAGTAGACAAACCAAACAGATTTCTTCTTCCCCTCTCTACCAGCCTGGGCGCCAGGCTGTTTATGCCCTTCCTCAGAAGCCTTGGAGTTCCCAGGTGCTCAATCAGCCTGGTGGTGGTGATGGCCTGTCACAGCACATGGAAGCACAGCAGCAGACAGAACACTGAGCAAAATCAGTTACAAGTCCTAAGTGGGGAATCTGGACTTGAGCTGCTGCTGAACAGTGGGATTTAAAACCTCACAATGGCCAGAGACATCACCCTTGTTCTCTCTTTCCTCCAAAGACTAAGAATACTACATGAGTTTCACGTTCTACATTGTGGTTGTTATACAGATACAGCAAACCATGTGTTAAGATATGACACAATCTGCAGAGGGTCCAGGTGATTAGTAATCATAAGCTTTGTTAAAAATTCTATATTGCAGTATTTATATATTTTATTATATTGATTCTGCTCATAGACATCCTGTGCCATTGTAGTATAAATTATGTCCTATACGAATCATGACATCCTGTTAAGAAATTAAAGCTGCAATTGTAACTGTGAATTAATGTCTTCATCCTTCTTCTAAGGATCCCTAAAAGAACACATCTGTCCCCTCAGTGTCTGATGACACCAAAGCTGTGGAATTTCCAGCTGGTAATACAAGAACAAAACCAAAGAACTATTTCCTGATCAAAAGAGAAATTCTAGAGGAGTCAGTTTCAAAAGACGAATACAGAAAACCATCACAAAATAGTCAATTCCCTGCAGCAAGAAGACTGTTCCCTGGAGATTCCCTTTATATTTTGTTTTGGATGTGGGGTGGGATGCAGTTGCTCATCCCAGACTCTTTCTGACTATGTGTTTGGTGGAAAAGTTTAGACGTTCACTGTCTTTATAACTGTTTCCACATGAAGCAGAAGTGTTACACAAAGCAGGAAGACATTGTGGCACATTTTAACAGCCTCCTTGATCTGGGCTATTAGTAGCCAGAGATGTCCTTTTCCTACAGCAAAAATGACTCATGAAACTGACCATCCCTTTCCTGGTCAAGCAATACATTTTGACCAAAATGCATATCCAGTGATAGAAGCAGAGTGATGTATAGAGATTAATGCCAGTTTTGAAGCAATTTCAAAGCAGAAGAGAAGATTATTTGGCCCTTTCCAAACTTTAAAGGGAGAAATAGGAGAATTTTCAGCTGTAGTAGAATTGATAAAGCAAAATGTTTGCTAAAAAATTCCCCACTGGGAAGGACTGGGGGAAAAATGATAAACAGATCACCTGAAACTCTAATGCAGACTATAAAACTCTATTCAACCTTTAGTGTCCTACAGAATGTATATATATTCCACAGAAATAATATACAGCACTACAGATCTACTTTCGGTCTTGCACATATTAAAGTCACACGTGCTGTTAATAGTGCCATCTTTTTAAGGTGATGTCCTTAAGATACCAAACCAGTAACCATTTGAGCTGGTAGTACTTTGTCATCTAATTAGAAATAACTAGTTATCTCATTTATGAAACACAGTTAAAAGAAACAAGAGTACAGTGAATCAGAGTTGCCTGATGAAGCCATGAGTAACTTGGAATAAGCCTAAGAAGATGGAAAAAGAATTTTTCTGTGGAACATTCTCTGCCACTCTTGTGTACCTCCAAATGGTGGGTTGATGGCACTACTCCTTAATTCTGTTGGAAACATTCCACCTTTTCTATATGTTATGGAATCTTTGGTTTATACACATAGTATGATAACTTGAATCTGCATACAAATTTTCCTGTCTAGCCTTTTTTAAAAAAATTTTCGGCACTGTTAAAGTGTGAACTTTTATAAAACAAGGTCATGGCATTTATTTATTCTTTAGAAAGTTTGTGACTCTAAACCTTGGAGGAGATTGTTTTAAGAAGAGAAAGGTGGAATTAAGTTGAAGTTCTAAGGTGTCAAAGCCAAAACCCACAAAAAATAAAAATATAGAACACATAAATGAGGCTGGCTTGACCAGGCAGGTTGGCAAATGCAAAACTGAAGTTAAAGAGGTAATAAAATATTTCATCTCACTTTAAAAATCTTAGGAATTTTGATTTAAACTTAATTAGAATTTTAACTAAAATATTTTGCATTTGGCAGGCACCAGGGAACATGCAAAATAGAGCTGTTCTGGAGGAAGTTAGTTTGGTTCTGTTTCGAAAAGCTGCCAACTGTCAAACTTAAGTAATCATTTTCTTAGGAAAGTTACATGCACATAAATGAAAATATACAATAGTAGAAATAAATATGAGGATGAAACTAGAATGGCATGGGAAAAGTCCTCTGAAATCTAGGTATTAGATTTGAGTGACTGACAGGTTTTGCCCCTGCTGTAGTAAAAGAAAAAAAAAAGAAAAGAAATTATTAGTTTGCTTTTTGAATATATCTCCATCTCTACTGGAACTGTGAGACATTTTGCCAAATCAATTTGAATAAAGTCACTGAAGGCTCTTGTGTCTAACTGTCTTCACCTTGAGCTGAGAAGCAGGAAGAGGGCTCCTACATTCTGGTGAACTGATTCACACAGGTGGAATATGAAGTCTCCTTCTGTCTCTGTGTGAAAAAAGAGAGAAAAACCTGTGCTTACAAGGGGTTTAGCCTGTATAAATCACCAAGCATGGCTCAGAATTCTGCCTTTTGGTGTGTATTCTGCTGTTTTTCTGACGCCTCAGCTGTTTATAACACGGAGTATTTAGGCATTTAATGGTGAAAAGCCACTAATTTAAACTATTGTTACTGTTATTCAGTGAGAATAAGTTCAATTAAGCCATGATATTTTGTCTGCAGGACAGAATTTCTGTGTGAAACTCATTGACATGTCTCAAAATTTTACTGACACACACAATATTTCACTTTGGCACTAACTCCTAGAATCAGTGTTAAAGAAGAATCTTGACTTTTACATACAGAGAAATTATTTGGTTGTAAACAGAAGTCTAAAGTCACAAGCTATTAAAATCTGAAATACCAAACAGAAATAAAGGGAACAAAAGTGTTTCTATTAAAATCTATTTGTTGGTGCTCAATTTAACAATTCTGATTCCTTTGTAATGGACAGAAAACAACATAAAAAATAAACATAAGCTTAAGCAACATTTTGTTATGCCATGCTGCTGACTCCGGCTGGATGCCAACCACCTATAAAAGTCATCCTACCAGTCCCCCTCAAAAGAGGTCAGAGGAGAGAAAATATAGCAAAGGTTCAAGCGTTGAGATAAGGACTGGGAGAGATCACTCATCAAATAACATCATGGATAAAATGGACTCAGCTTGGAGATATTAACTAAATTTATTAGTAACAAAATCAGACCAGGATAATGAGAATTAAAATAAATCTTAAAAATAGCTACCTCCTCACCCCTCCCTCCTTCCCAGGCTCTACCTCCTCTCTCCCAGCAGCTCAGGGAGACTGGGAGTGGGGGTTACGGTCAGTTCATCACACAATTTTCCAGCCACTGCTCAGAGGGAACAGTCCTTCCCCTGGTCCAGCATGGGGTTCCTCCTATGGGAGACAGTCCTCCATGATCATCTCCAGATGAGTCCATCCTCTGAGCAACAGTTCTCCATGCTGCAACGTGGGTCACTTCTCCATGGGTGCAGTCCTTCAGGCACAGGCTGCTCCCACGTGGGTCCCCCACAGGGCCACAAGTCTTACTAAGAAAACCTCTCTCCACAGGTCTGCAGGTCCCTGCCAGGAGTTGCTCCAGCAGTGCTTTCCCATGGGTTTGCAGCCCTATTTTGGGCATCCACCTGCTGCAGAGTGGGTCTCCTCCACAGGCTTCAGGTGGATCTCTCCATCCCCCTGAGCCTCCATGGGCTACATGTGTATTTCTGAGCCCCCACTAACCTCCACGTGTTGCAAGGGGCCATCCTGCTTCACCATGGTCTTCACCACAGGCTGCAGGGGAATCTCAGCTCTGCCATCTGGAATAGCTCCTCTCCACTGACTTTGGTGTCTGAAGAGTTGTTCATATGTTCTCACTCTGCTCTCCTCTGGCCACAAGAACATCTGTGCAATAACTTTTTTTTTTCCTTCATAAATATGTTGTCATAAAGGTTTTGCTGTCATTCCTGATTGGGTTGGCATTAGCCAGTGATGAGTCTATCTTGGAGCCAGCTGGTATTAGCCCTGCCAGACACAGGGAAATCTTCTGACAGCTTCTCACATAAGCCACTCCTGTAGCTCCCTGGATACCAAAGCCTGGTCATGCAAACCCAATACACACCCACACAAAAAAAAAAAAAAAAAAAAAAAAAAAAAAAAAAAAAAAAAAGGCTCAATTTTTTACAGAAGGATACTGTGATAGATGCTCCCACTTTGAGTAAGCAGTACTTTTATTCCAGCATCACTGACAAGTGCAAACTGTAGGAACTGTGCTAGACCATATATTCTCAGGCACCCTAGACTCCAGGCCATGTCTTATCAGGAGCTAACAGTACCATCCTGAACTGGTACTAGACAAAATTAAAACTGCTGCAGCTGTGCACTAGCTGCACACACACCAAAGGAGGGATTCATTGCAAGTCAATTCCTTTACCTATAGATACCTGTAGCTCTCAAGCCTGTTGAGTTCTCCTGCATGGCAGTAGGCTGCACACTGGTGATTTCCCTTTGCATGGGGTTACTCCTCAAGATCTGTAATGAGGCAAATGACATTTTACACTAGGCCTAAAATTAATCATATGCTAGGAACATTTACATATCCTGCTGTAATGTATTACAAATATAGTAAGTGAGTGTTTGACTGCCATCTAATCACTATCGAAATTATTGTTTAAACCATTGTCAAATAATTGTTAAATCACCATTTAATTATGGTTCAATTATTACTTAATCACTATTTGATTATCATACAGTCATCAATCACTTATAATTGGATCACCATTTAATCATTAATAAACCCCTTTTTGTTAACACTATTGTGACTTCTTTTAATAATGTACCTGCAATAAATATCAAAAGAAAATTAGTCTCCTCTTGTCCTTCCTGATTTACTGAACTGTCAAAAAACTTCATAAGAAAATGGCAGAATATTAGGTTTAAAACATAAATCCAAGTTCTAGGTGCTGCAAAAAGGTTAAACTTTACTAAAGCAACACAACACAAATATCAGATACATATCACTTGGCTAAAGGAAATATCAGACTAAACACTCAAGATAAATAAAAATAGGAGACAAATTTAAACATATCCCTGATGTTTCTGAGTTCATTCCTCCTGCAACTGAAATATTCTCCTGATAATTGATTGCTTCATGGATTACCTTCTTCTTGCTTCCTTGTTACTCCACCAATCCCATTTTCCTTCTTTTCATTACAGGCTGAAAATCTTTTTAAGACTCTACAGTGTTATTGATTAAGTAACAGATTATGAAGAAACTGATAAATGAATACAGCAATGTTATTTATTGTTGTATCACTTTTTGCATTACTATACACAATAATACACAATACTATACCCAACAATATTTTTCATCACTCTTTAATTTCACTGTTGTTTCACTTTTTTGAAGTAACTTGTCTCTGAGGTGTAAGGCAGTATTTCCATCTACTTCATTTTGCTGTCTGGAGACTCCTCCAATCACCTGCTGTTGCTGCTGGCTTAGACTATTGGGCCTCTCTCCACATACTGTTCAGAACAGTACCGCTTTCTAGTTCAGGTATGGACTTCATTTTCATCACCATTGTTCTGGAATATTCAGAATAAACAGGGAAATCTATGCTACTTAACTTTATTCTGGGAAGTATCTGTGCACTGAGTAGCACATCATCTGTCGTGTTACTCATACTAATTTTTGAAACAAATGTAAAATCTACTAAAACTTTCCTGCTTTGAATTAATTTTTAATTGCATGTGTTCCAGATAGTTTCTACTTTATCTCACAAGAATCTAAGAATCACTGTTTAGAACATATGTCTCACTTAGTAACACTCGCAGTGGAAGTCACTGCAGCATGCCATCCCATTTGGATTCGGTGATAAATTAGAGCAGCATGATGTGCCAAATGTGGCACAGACACAGCTTCAACAAGAAGCATCCCCAGGATTGTAAACCAAACACCCACACTGCGGAACAGATGTGCAGAAGGTGTTATGTTGCTGTTAAGGTTCACCAGCTCCAGAAAATGTAGAGAATAAGGTCAGTGACAAGCAATCTGACAGGTTATAGCAGTTAACATACAGAAGAGAGCTAGTTAATGTGCCAGTGGTGATTTAGCCCGGGCTGCGAAGAGGCATTTGGGATTAGAGAATAAGCCAAGTACAATAAGTTTAAGATTATTATACAGCTTAAAACTTCAGACTATGAGACATCAAACAACATGAGCAGAGCAGTCGCCATAACATGCATGGATTTTTGTCCCCTTGAGGATCAGGGAGAAATGTTTATTTGGGTTTTCCTGAATGGAATTGTGGAGGAAGTTTTTTTAAGAAAAACTCTAATTTATGTGTGTATGCAAACAAACACAAAGATACACACACACACCCTTTAGGAAGGGAGTTAAGCACATAATCCATGGAAAGAGAAGGGACTCAGAACATGGGACAGGTTCCTAGATCACAAATTCTGAAAGAGCAGGAAAGAGGTTTCAAAGTCATAATTCCATGTTGTGTAGATCTGCTTTGAGGAGAGCCTGTGCCATGGATCAGGGGAATGGGTAGTCCCACTACATACCAGAAAAAGAGAGCTAAGCCGTACACAGTGACAAGAGAGATGATAAAATCAGAGCTGTTGAATGTACAGCAGAGGAGCAACTGAGATACAACTGACTCTAAACATGAAGGGGTTCATAAAGTTGGCCTCACAAACTGATCTTCAAGCAAACTAAAAGTTGGTGTGAAAAGAGATAACATGCTCCTCAGAGACAGCAATGGTAATTGGATAAGAAATTGTTCTCTGAACTACTAGCACATGGTTAGTGGCCTTCAAAGAATCTCAAAAAGCAAGCTCTGAAATCACATAATATTCTGAATGGGAGGGGACCCACAAGGATCATCGAGTCCAGCTCTTGAATGAATGGCCCATAAAGGGATCAAACCTGCAACTTTGGCATTGTTAGTACCAGGCTCTAACCAACAGGGTTAATCTCAGTTCATATTGGGAAGAGTAACTGCAAAAGGTCCATATCAGAGCAATGAGAGTAAAGCCTACAGACATTTAAACAAATGGGTTACTACCTTGTAATCCAGGAACATCTGTGCTTTGCTAATTCTGACATTCAGGGTGATCATATGTCTTCAAAAGGAAAGAAAAATTACAAGCTCTAAATATGTTCCATTGATATTTACCTAATATTAGGCATCTACTATTAGAAATCTACTTTCATTCACTGCTCATAACATCTTCAGTTCCAGAAACCATTAACTGCTGATAAAAGCAATTACAGAATCAGGTCCCAGATGGCTCTAATGACCTACAAAGTCAATACTGGTTGTGAAAAATTCTAAATGTCGAAGTTAATTTTAGCACCTATGTCAAGTAGGAGGTCCCTTTTCTTTACAGAGACATTCTTGAAAATATGAGCCAACACAAATGCATGTAGACTGATAGTCCAATTAAAATTTGTCACTTTTTTTTCCCCCGAAATTTGTGGGTTATAAGACTGATCTTTTCAAGGTTGTGAAACTCCTAATAGTACCTACATTATCTGAGGGGAACAGGGAATGCTGGGAGAGACAAAAAGAAGAGCTGAGAAGTAGAACACCTTGCTAATTGGTGTTTGCAATGGATACCTGAGATATCTGGGAAGCCATTAATGATATTAAGGCCAATGTGCCTCATCTCATTTAGCAGCCTGTAGCTGAGCAACACCTTTCCTTTGCTGTGACATAAAGAGGAAAGTTTCATTCTGAGAGAAGTGCAAACTGGGAGCAAATGTGACTACTTTGTAGTCCTTCTCCCATTCCTTTCTAGCAATTCACTACCTCTCCTTCATTGCCAGGATAAAAAGCAGAATGAAATTTATGCTCTGAATGATTGCTCTGAAGAGACACTGAGAGACTGCAGTGGGTAGGGAAAAAGAATGGAAAGAGAATAGAATAGGTAGTGCACACAAGATGATGGAAGATGTGAGCAGACCAGGAGTGTGTGAATGGCAGAGAAAGATTGGAAAGGATGAAAAGGACACTTTTCAAAAATAAGAATAAGGACAGGAAATAATGTCCATTCCCTAGATCCTTCCATCAGCACAAGAGAGCTCTGATGTAGTACTAACACCATCCACTGTTGACAGTTCTGCTACATTTGATGGCTTGTTGGAGAATAGAAAAAGATTTCTCAACTATCTATTTATTGCTTGCCACAGTGTCCATCCATGCATTAATGTAAAGCAGACACTCATGAAAAAAATTTTCATACACTAATAGCACAGACATTTATTTGTTCTAAAAGTCACAGGGAAAGTATTTTGTTGTTTTTTCTTCACTATGCATTCTCTTGCCTCACAAACAATGAGAAATAATTTTATATGTCAAAGACAAACAATTATTTCTTGGAAATATCTGACAATAAATGAGTAAACAAGTGATAGGGGCCTTCCAGTTTTAATATGTTTTTTTAATTTTCTGTTGTGTTCTTCCTGATGCATTACTGGGAATCAGTATATGGCAGTCTTGCAAATATTTAACTAAGCACACAGAAGTTGACACTTTGGAGTATATCCACACTAGCTCCATGTGGTGTCACCTGAGCTCACCCACTCCCTGTGAGTGGGCATAGAGCTGTGCTAATATGTGCACAGTGCTTCCGATACTTTAACTGACTTCTTCAGAAATCAGAAAATAATTTTAAAATTTACAGGACCAAAAGATGAGAGCCAGAGGAATACGATCATTTAATCTGCTGGTTAAAGAGCAGAGAAGATTATGTTTGTAGCTCCTTGTCAAATAATGACATGAAGCATTCAGGAACAAAATCTGATAAGCCCTGAGATAAAGATCACAGCCTGGGTTTCTCATCTTCCAGGTCAATTAGCCATCACTAAGCTTAAGAATCATACTTTTTCCTGTTCTCTCTTCTGGCTACACACATCTCTTCTCTACAGTTGTACATCTTGAGTAGAGTGGCTGGATGATGTCTATCATTTTCTCTGTCCCCTGGTCCCCCCAGGGTAATAATAGTGAGGTGATAGGACATGAAAGGTGTCATCTTGAGTCTTCTCAGGTACATCTGGGCTGAGTCCTGTAACCTCTAGGTTATTGTATAACAGGTAGCTGACAACAACATGTTGTCCTTTGTTTTGTTTTCTCTTGGGTTTGTTTATTTGTTGCTAATATGGATTTCTTTTCATAAAAGATCTGCAAGATCACCAAGCCATTGCTTCCAGACAGACTAAAATCCTTTTTCACAGCCATGGTTAGGTAGTCAACAGGGAAAAGACTGAAGACATAAGAGTTTTCAGGGGCTTCCCACTCAGGATCTCTATTCATCTCCTTGATCAGCAAGCTGATTGCAGACAAACTTTATTATGGTGGACTCATATTTGGAGCCATGTACTTTTCCCCACTGCTGCAAACTGAGATACCTAATACAAGGTTACAGATTTACCTTGTGATAGAAAAAAAAATTAAATAATTTGGGAGGACAAAGACGTAAATCTGCTGTAATTACACCACTTTTCTTGAATCTAACCCTGCTATACTTAACAATCATGCATATTAAGTGCACAGTATATAGAGATATTCAATAGCATGGACCTCAGGAAACCTGCATTTTATTCCATGTTCTTTTTGTTCTTGCTGCTTGGTCTTATACATCCTATACACTCACTATATGTGTCATATCTAGTTCCTCTGCTTCCTTTTGCCAGCATTACAGATTTTAAAAGGTTTGGGGCAGACTTAGTTTTTATTATTTTACTTTTATTGTCGCAAACATGTTAAGCCTTGATTCCCACTGCAGACTGTCAAGCTAATAGTATCTCTGGTGATGTTCAAGGCAACCAGAATCACAGCTTTTAAGGAAAGGACAGTGAATATTGCCTTAGTACCTTTCTGTATCCATCATGAATGTACTGAGGCATACCCTGAGGGCCACTCTGGCCCTGTTCATGTCAGTGATGCACAGAATCTGTTAAGCTTTTTATCCAGCCAGATACACAGAAAATGGAGTAGCAGCTGGCTCTAAGACATGTTGAAGAGATGCTCTGTGGCCAGAGCATTGCTGTACTCCAGTGGAGTACACATCATGACATAGTCCTGTAAAAAGGGCAGTGCATTCTCACATCAGCTTTAGGACCCCAAGATACAAGAGTGTAGTGGTTTGGTTTTAGGCCTCTTCCTGATAACCACGTTGAAACTAAGGAAGTACCCATGTCCCAGTATTCCATTCTATTCTTTACTTTAGCAGAAATAAAAATAGAAGAGGGGAGGAAGTTAGAAGTTGGATCCTTTCTGGTGAAGCTGGAAAAAGCATCAACCTTTCCCTGTGGCTGGGCTCCTTTTGTGTGGGTGTGGGCCTGTAGGCCTTGAGAGGCTGTTGTTTTCCTCTGATTTGAGAGGAGAGATTCGGTGGGCTGAGTCACTTGTGTTGTTCTTAAGGAAAGTATTAAGGTTTTGTTAGCTAATTCTTCACTGATTAGGTATATCTGCTCTTTCTCTGTTTTGAGGTGTTGGTGGTTTTTTTGGTTTTTTGTTTGTTTGTTTGTTTGTTTTTTTAATATGTACATAGGTTTGAACTGTATATAAGTGTAAATATATATAGAAATATATATACGTGTTGTTTTAATTTTGTTATTTCAGTTTTCTGATAGTTTTTTGTCCTTCCCTTGCCTTCCTTGTGTTCATATAAGGTGGAGGGTGGGAGGGGAATCTGCCGCTGTGGGTTTGGGCACTTGACTGGGGGCCAGGTCCAAACCACCACAAGGAGCTTCAAGGATGGTCTCAAACTCATGAGGTACTCCCAGTGGGTGCACTGAACAGAGATTCTTCACCAGCATCTGCATACAGCAGTATCTGACATTTCCCTACCTTTTCGTATATTTTTATATTTACTTTTAAATTAATACAGAAGTGTGTATTTTGATAAGTTATAGGTCATATATAGTTAGCATATAGGCATTACTTTACTAGAAAAATAACCTCCAGCACATTCACATTAGGGTTCAGTACACCCAGGTCACTTTTGCAACATAATTGATAGTTATCAGTTAATAGTAATTTTAAGCTGTTGTAGCACTGACTCTGGTATTCAGTGTTTATAAAACTAGGTCCCAAAACAGCAATTGTATGACACATGCACTATATCTTTTTTGCCATGGCTCAGTTGCAGGAATCAGGAACCGAGGATATTTCTTTTCCATAATTAATTGAATTGAAAACAAGGAAAATAATAGTTATAGCTGTTAGTTTGACTATGTCTGTTTCAGAGTTTTTCTGCATACCCATGCATTACTTAAGCAAAACAAAGTGCATATTGTCTCATATTCAGCATTTCATAGCAAACAAAATATTGCCATGGCTTTCAATTAGTTTTATAAGCTTCATGTTTTATAAGCTTTTTTTCTGTTAATGTAATAGCCCTATTATAGATATTTGGGGGGGGGGGGATTAGGTTTCTTTTGGAAAGCCTGTAATTAATCAGTTAACGTTCTAGCTGCAAAATCATAACTTATTAATGGTTGCACAGAGGCTAATGAAATGGTAGTATGAATGAGCTGATAGATTTATATAGATTATATGTGTTCTATTCACAAGCAGTAGACTTTGTGCCTGTAAGTTTCTGAATATAATCACATCAAGATGCTTACTTAGACACCCAAAATTTTCATAAGAATTATATGGGTAAGGGGATTATCATAAAAAGTAAATATTTACAGTACATGGAAAAATGTGCTTATTCTCTGTTGGAAGTTTTCTAAAGGTCTTGTTGATGTTGGCAGATTAATTGCATATTTGGTTTAATTTTTTTTAAAAGAACAGAAAAAACTAAAAAAGGAAGTAAAATACAACTTAGCTACATCCATTACTTAAGATTCTGATAGTAAAGAAAATCTGGTACACTACTGGTTTGATTCCTAGTTACTCACAATTCTACTACCACTAACTAGCCACAAGATATTCCTTCTAAGTAAAAGACTACAGCTTATATATAACTTCCCTTAATTCCTCTTCACTCCTCTCACTATCCTTGTTTCTTTTCCATTTCGTTTCTATGTCATCAGAACATGAATTGGAATAAAGTATTCATAAAATTATTCTTCATTTTTAATATATACTTAAACCTAAGAATTCAATTTTCAACAGTATTTTGACTGTCTATAAGTAATTTCCAGTATATTGACTGTCTATAAGTAATATCCAGTGCTCATTTTCTTTCCAATAAAAGCACTTTTGTGAACTGATTTAAAAAAATTTATTTTGTCTTAGGTACAATTTCATGAAGGTTATGTAAATTTTGCTTCTTGACATAGATGAGCAAGATATTTCTAGATTCTGATAAAAAGTATTCTGATGACTGTGATATACTCAGTCTTGTTGCTTTCTGGAGAAAAAAAAATCTTCATCAACCATGTATACATGAGACAGAAAAAATACCTAAGTGTTTAACTATGTGGGTTTTTTCCTTTTATGAAAACTGCACTGACCTGAGGAAAATAATACCTTTGACTAAGGTTTCCGCCACAGAACTCTGTAGTGAAAAATTTATAATAGAGGTGATTTAAGCAAATAAAGCTACATATACATGCCTGTAGCCTGACTACTACCAATATCACTGATCTGAGCAAGAATTTGTATGTTTAGACCTCAAAATGCAGGTTTCAGCTGTTCAAGACTGTCATACTTGACTATTCCAGATAATCCTAAGTTGTGCTCATCTACATTCAATCATTCATTTCTCTGCCACTGAACATATATTAGATACGAGTAATACACAGGAAGAAAAGACAACAGGGAATGATGTTGAAATATAGGAGTAAGTTGCAAGAATCTCTGCTTAACATCCTCTTGACTTTCCAAAAACACTTTCCATAAAACTCTTGCCCTGTTATTTCCCTCAGTCAAAGAGCAGCCTTCTGAAGTACATGGCTGTGCTTCTATTTTAGCTTTTACATTTATAGAAGACTCCAGATGTAAAATGGGTTTAGATGCAGCCAACCCCAAAAAATGCAAACACTTCTTCCAAAAAAGGAAAGACATGAAGTCAAATAACAGTTTAGGCTGGTGATTTACATAAAGTCTTTCTTTCCTTGTCCATAAGGTTAGAGCAAGATTTCACCCTAAGCAACTATAATTGTTTTTTAATGATTATGACAATAAGTGAGAAATATTGTCAATGAATGATAGATGACAGAGGCTCAGGAAGCCACATAGAACCTACCTTCAAACCTCTATGTCAGGCCTCTGATGACAGTGGGCTGACTTGAGTCCTTAAAAGTAGGCAAATGCTTAATCTCTTTATAAACAAAGCTCTCAAGCCCATAAGTAGTCCACTTGCATAATAAATAACCTTGAAGTCAAAGGAAAAAAGCACTATTCAAAATTTTTTGGGGTGTTTTTACTTTATAACAGTAGTAGGCCATCTGTAATATCTGCAGATCTAGTTCTATCACAGCAAATTCTAAATTCATTTTCAATGATGCTTCTAAGCAGGTTCTTCATGAATCTAGAAGGTGTTATCCATTTTCTCAACTTTTGAATCATGGGTTCTATAAACTGTTCAGGTCAGTGAAATTACACCAAGAAATGCTGCCAGCTATCTAACAGAGATTTGAAGGAGAGCAGGGACTATTTCGCTCACCTGTTCTGATCTCCTGTCATAATTCCTGCAATAAAGAGGGTTTTTTCCTTTCTACCACATTAGCAAATGTTGTCAAACTCAGTAGTTTCAACATAACATTTGTAGTGCAGACTAGATAAAGAAGAAAGAGGTCTGAAACAAATAAGGCTGACCCTAATTATTTTTGAAAATTCAAGTATGACAGTATATACACACATTGTAAAAACATTCCTGTCTTGTCACACAGAGGTGGAAGATGGCTCTTTGCAACATGTGGTGCCAGTGTAAGGGTTTCTAATGTCACACAGCAAATCAATTTCTAAATTAAAAAAAAAAAAGTAATTTCATGTTTTAAAAATCTGATAAGACTTCTCCATCTGCCATGTGCCACAGTTGACAGCTGCTTCCTTTTGCATGGCTAAGATCAACATGACCTTAGCCAGTCAGAATGTGTAGGGTGTAAGGCCATTGTTGAACATATCAGTGGAAAAGTATTAAAGCTTGGCAGAATTTTCTGGTGTTTGCCTTCTGTCTTTTGCTCTGATCAATACCTATCCCTTTCTATACTATTCTTGTCTGTCTCATATTTCTTGTCTGTGGTAGATGTCTTTTAAGAGTAGCTTGATTCAGCTGTAGTTGACCTTTAATGGAGCAGTGCTTATTCACATCAAGTTTTTATAGGCCTGCTAGTTTCTGCACATATGCAGAGCAGTGGTCCTCTTTGACCTACAGGAGTTACAGAAAGAGAGACACATTTCTGGGGAGGGAGGTTTCGTGGATATTTTGTTTAAGAAGAGCACTGCTTTCTTAAAAACAAAATAAACAAGAAAAAAAAACAAACAAAAAACCAGTTCTTTTTTAGAAGAAAGAAGTCAGATGCAAATTCAAGAGTGGCAAAAAAGTAAATGATTACAATGTTGCAATTAATATAAACATATTCATGTTTTGTCACATATAGTAAGATTGATTGTAGCTCTAAAAGAAAAATATTTTAATGAAGGAGACTGGGAAACTTTTGCAGATGAGTGCCAAATTATCAGCATTGGTATCAATATCTGATTTGCCACAGCCTCAGCATCAAAAACACACACTGGAAAAAAGCTCTCCCTTCTTTCTATTTTCTTTCCCTGTCTCCATCTTCCCTCTCTTCATTCCTTATTCTGACATGCTCTTCCTTTTATATTCTCTTCACTGTCAGTGTCTTTCCTTCTTATTTTCTCAGTTTCCAATGACACTGCTTTCAATTTCTTAAACATTTCTCTCACTTCTGCCCCTCTATTTGTTCCTCCATACATTTTTGCCTATGTTCCTTCCACCCCTAAAACTACATTCCTCCTTTTTTGATCTTTTCCCTAGCCCTCATTCTCTTTAGTCATTCCTCACATCCACATTTTGTCCTACAACATGGCTCAAATGCATGTGGTCATCATATCACATCATATCTAGCCTCTCTCCAAGGTCTTCCATTCATTTTGGTACCTTTGACAACAATGGAAATGACAGGGCCTCAGTTGCACTTGCAGCATTGCCCAGAGTGAGTGTTAAGTACAGTCCCGGGGCTAGAATATATTTACTGGCCTGCCTCCTCCAAAGATATTTTCTTTCCAACCTTTCGTGAGACCAAGTGGACTACAGTATAGCAGGCAACCTAGAGGCAAACTAGAAAATTGTCCTAAAGACATAAAATTTTCCCCAATCTGCCTTTCATATACATTATATGGGCAGATAGGAAGTTGAAACCATTTAAAAAATCCTCATCTGCCAAATGTGTATTTGTCAGTGAAACTGTTAAACTATGCACTGCATTGCAGGGTCTACAGATGCTGAGTTCACCCTGTACATATTTGTTTACACATGGAAAAGGAAGCTGTGTGCAATACAGTTGGAAAAGTCATAATATATGGATACAACCAACCATATAGACAGAAATACACGTCTTCTAAAGAGAACAAATGATGACAGGCAACTCAAACTCTTGCTGCACTAACCCATCATACATTTCTTTTCATAAGCTGGGACTAAATGCAGGATTCTGAGCAATACAAAGGAAACCACAAGTAGCTTTAGTAATGATTATATGCTCCACATGAACGTTACAAGTGTGTAACACATGTTTTGGTGGTATCTATTGCACACTACTCTGATTTACTTTCTATCTACATACATATATAACCCAATACCACCTATCATATGAGATACCTTTCATCTTCATGCGTAATGGATGGCACATGTCCCATTAGCTAGTGCTAAGCCATACGTATGTTATGCATGCTTGTTCTTAATGTAAGATTTATTATTTATTGATGGCTTTTATTTGCCCTATTCAAAAGTGAGACCACTAAACACTGAACAGTGGACAACACATAAAAATTCTTTCCCCCCCCCTCCTTCTTTTGCTTTCATGCATGAGAAATGATTGTACGAAGGGTCACAGTCCATCTTTAATTCATCCCTTTAATATGCATTACTTTCACTCAGGGTTCTACTATTTTGTGTGTAGCCACTATAACAAGTTTGTGTCTGCATAAAGTTTTGAAACTTACAGGGTTAGCATTATGCAAATTCTGTTCCGTGTTTTTTAATTTGGTTTGGTTTTAATTTTTTCCTGTTGAAGTGAGGCAACCTCTCCTCAGAACACTTGCAATAAACATGGCAGGGATATTCATGTGAACACACCATAATTGTGGTATTTATGTACCCTGAGTTCTAACTTTTCCATTTTTGGACTTTGTCTCCTTTTGGGGCTCCCTGCTACTTCTCTAGTCATCAAATTTTTAAGATTTATTTGCAGGATCTAAGCAATAATAACTACTTTAACCAGGCATAATTTTTTGTTTACACATACTGTCTCCCTTTGGCTGATTAACCCACCTGTCTAACCTCTATGCAGATAACTATGTATATTTGATTTTAAAACGCATGTAATATTTTTTGGTTTGGTTGCAGCTGTCAATTTTATTGTGCTCATTTAAGAAGCAGTAAATATATCTCGTAATGGCCAAAGACTGATGGTATGTCCTTTGTCGTCTAAAGTAGATCACTGCCCGTCAGACAAGTGGATTACCAATCGTCAAACTTAGTTTCTTCCAGTTGCTATATTCCTTCATTTATTTGGTGCTCGCTGCCGTTGTTTGGTCTAGTTTTTTGGTTTTGTTTGGTTTGGGGTCGGGGGGGGGGGGGGGGGGGGTGGTGCAGTTTTTGTGTGGGTTTTTTGCAGCTCCTGAAACCCTGTTGCGAAGGTCAGCGAGGCGCTGGGGAGGAAAGCGAGCCTCTCGGAAAGACAGCCGGGCAGTGCCTCCCGCATAATTCGGAGTCGGTGAGGCACTGCAGCCGCGAACGGGGCAGGGGAGAGGGTGGCACCGGCGAACGCTTCACCGCTCCGCCAGGAACAATTTTTCAGGCAGTAGCTGGTGCCGCTCGCACTGGGCGGAATCGCGGCTCTGCAGCCACCACCTCCTCCACTCCCCGGCCCCTCGGGCCCGCCCAGCCGGGAGCCCTGTGGAGGGGCTCGGCAGAGGAGCGGAGCTGAGCGGAGGGGAGCGGATCCACCCACTCTTGCCTTCTAGCCAGGCGCGCTCTGCAGATGTACCCGGGTGCCCTCCGGCCGGGACCAGGCGCGCCGGGGGCGGGCGTCCTCCCCCGGGCCCGCAGGCTTCGCGGTGGCCGCGGGCCCCGACAGCACCGGCCTCCTGCGCCTGTCTCGGCTGCTGCTCGCCCTGCCGTGTTATGGTCACTGTTGTTGATGAGGAGGACGTTACTCATTATTTAAGGGGGCTGGGGGCGGGGAGGGGAGTTGGGGTTTGGGTTTGGTTTTTTTCCTTTCTAAAGCTGCATTCCAGCGCTGGGGGTTCTGGGCTGGTTTCCTGGGACTTGAAGAAGGGATCATTGTAGCAGCCCTAAGATAGGATAAGGGTATTTTGGAGAGGAAAATTTCCCGTGGGAATCAGCCTGTTTACAAGAGGGTAGGACTGGGGTGTCCCCTATGCATATTTACAACAGGACAGACTCGTGGGGGACAGGGTTATCCTACTGCTTCCCATCCCTCCTTTCCCGCCAGTCCGATACCCGACGTGGGACGTGCGCCCTTTGGGACCGGCGCAAGGCCGGGCTCGGGTCGCCTCCCCTAATGGCCCACACAGCCCCCATGACCAGCGGGGGAAACGAAAGGGCCCGATTACCCTGGCGAGACCCTCAGCAGAGTCGGGACTTGAAAGCGGGCCTGAAACTCCCTCCCTAACCAAAATTTCTGTTCACTACGGAGACAAAATCGCCGCTGTATTTCCTTTCCTCGAACACTTCCTGACACAGGGAAGATAACAAAGGGGAAAGTTTAAAGTAATAAATATACCCGATCTGCTTCTCTCCCCAAGTGCATTCTCGACTGCCGGTGCTAAGGCCAGGCAGCACTCGACTGAAGAGAAACTGGGTTTTTCCAATCCTCGGCCCGACCCATGCTCTGACATCTCCTTAATCTTTTAAGGATTTTCCTCACCTCAGAATTTCTGAGGGAGGAGGGGTGAGTGTATGTGTTTGTGCATTTACATCAACTTCCAGAGACTTCACTCCCCTGCTTACACTACCCGTGGCAGTGTGTCCATTTCTGACTGGATGAATAAGTGGGGCCGGTGATGCCGGCCAGTCTTATGGTGACACTCCGAGTGTTACTGAACTCAGTAAAAGCTCTAGGAGAGAAAGGATGGCTGCTTTCTGCCTTATTATTATTATTATTATTATTATTAATAATAATAAATTAAGCGGTAGTGGGATTTAATAAACCAAATTGTATTATTAAAACTCGGGAAGGTTTCCTGGGCACGCAGATGCCCACTGACAGGTTTTCTTTTGTTTTGATAGATTTAGTGCTGTTATGGTATACACTTCTCCCTCACAAGCAGTAGCTCGAAGATTAAAGATCGCACACCTCTAGATGAGTCAAAGCCTACATCCCAGAGCAGCTAATACATTTCGTGATTGACTTCTCCGCTGAGTTGTTTCCAGTTTCAGCTTTGTGCCAGACCTCTTCTCCTCTCGGCACATCGCATGGGCTCCTCGCCGCATTCCACAAGATAGTGAGGGGAAATCTGAGCCTCTGTGAACCTCAAATCCAGACTCTTCTTGCACAGCATCCTTTTGGTCCAAAGCTCCTTAAGAAAAGTTTTAAGCTAGAACTGACTGAAGAACATTTCTGTCTGCCCGAATGGCGAGGCTGCGCTGAGCCACCTCCATGCCTGGAACAAAAATAGCCCTCTCGACTGGAGCCGGAGGAGCGCTGCCTCTGTGGCCAGGTCCCTTGCTCAGAGTCCTGGGAGTGTAAACGCGACAAGCTCCGGCAGGGCGGGCAAGGAGCCCCTGATGGGCCGCTAGCACCCGGCTCTCGGCCGCGGCACCCCGATACTGCCTCAGCCCCTATCAAGGGCATCTCACTCATGTCCTAGCCAGCCCACTGCCTCTTCCCCGAAACAAGCAATACCTCTAATCATTTCACAAAGATGACTTTTTTATCCTTTTTTTTTTTTTCTTTTTTTTTTTCCCTTCCCTGGGAAGCCATCCTGGTTTTCGTCACTAAGCAAATTCAGCACAGAATTTATAACGGTGCTTTAAAGGACGGAAAGGGTTAATCGCCGTTGTCGGTTTGGTGGTGGTTTTTGTTTGGTTTTTTGTTGGTTTTGTTTTGGGGGGTTTGTTTGTTTGTTTGTTTTGTTTTGTTTTGGAGGTTTTTTTGGACCCCTTTCTCTTCCCTCGAATGCATATAATCTCATTTGAGCCCCTCAGCGTGATGAAAGCTATTGATTGCCGTGTAGAGTCACAGACTTTTAGCAGGCTCTCCCAGCCCCCATCACCCCCCCCAAAAAAAAAAAAAAATACGAAAAGGGAGAAAAAGAAAGTATATTTTCGGAAGTGTCTCAAATATGTACAAATCCCATTTTATGTCTTCCCATTCACGTGTATATTGATATCATAAAAGATAAATCCTTCAGCAGGGTTTTTCTCTCAATACCTTATTCATTGAGACTGGCAGTTCCAGCCATTATTCCACTCCCTTAAACCCGATTCTGATGCAGGCTAAATATAGAGCTTCGCCTTACTGGGAACGCGAATCGAATACACAGTAAGCAAATCAGTAGCACGGGAGGGGGAAAAAACCCTTGATCAAAGCCCTCCTTTTCTTCCCAATCCTGGTTTGTCGGGGCGGAGACAGGTTTCTCGCTTATTGCACATCATTTGCAAAGATCAAGCTTAATATGCAGTCACCTCTTCCAGAAGTAGTAGTTAAACCAAAAGTTAGGGGGTGGGGGTTAATAGTATTACAACCAGATTGAATTATTTTCAAACAAGGGTGTAACGGTGAAAAATAAGGTGTGCTATTTCAAAGCTGGGAGGAGCTGTACTTTCATCAGGTCAAATTTTCAAAAGATATACAAACATCCAAGGGGAAAAAATGCATAGGATGCAGTGCAGAAAAATACCTTCCATCTTTCAGTCTCGGGAAACCCTGGTGGGGTTTGGGTTTGTTTTGTTTTGTTTTCCTCAGCCATTGTGGGTTGGGGGGGGTGGTTTGCTTGCTTTTTTTTTTTTTTTTTTTTTTAATTACTTAGACCTTTTTCCAGCTCGCAGCGCGTGAGGTCACCCCGTATGGAAGGGTATGGAGGGGAAGGGGGACCAGACATGCCCTGTGAGGAGGGTTGGGGCGGGGAGGAAGGTGACATTTGCAGAGGGATAGGGACACAAAAGCTCCGATACGCGCGCACCGCGCCGGGCCGCGGTCGGTCGCCCCGCGACCAGCAGAGGTCGCCGCGGTCTCTGCGCGCCCAGGCGCGGGGAGAGGCTGGTCGGGCACCGCGCTGTGCCCGCGGAGAGGAGCCCCCGCCCCGAGCGCCGCAACGCCAAGCACCGGAGCAGGGGGGCTACGGAGCCATGGGCAGCACGAGGTGCGGCGCTGACCCTCGGCCCTGCTCTACCCGTCCCAGGCGGCACCGCAACCCGCCGATTTAAGTGAAATTGGCCATCTACTAGCTGTTTGCCCCAAACACGCGCCAGGCTGACCGAAGCTGCTACGCTTGGCAGTCATTCGTCATAACTGCTCTTTGGTTTACTCGGCTAACACAGAGAATTATAGGTGTTATTCTTGTCCCTAATTACCTAGGTATGCATAATTATACGTATACTAGTTTTTATGTATATATATATATATGTGTATATATATATATGTGTGTGTGTGTGTGTGTATGTATACACATGTACATCTCCCCCAACACATATATGTATATCGCCAGTTTCTTGGGTGTGGAAGTGATCACCTAGCAGAGTTGCATTTCCCACTGTTTATTTAAACTGTTGAATATGTAAATTCAATGTGTGCACGTGTTTACAACCATATCTTTACCTCCTGAAACTATCTTGAGATCATTTCAAGCCAAATTAGTTATCTCCACAAGTGGCAACGTTGGATCCCACTTCTTGTTTGAAATAAACCTGGAGGGTGTGTTTGCCCTGTCAGCCTCAGAGAGGAAAATATCTTGCAAAGTTAGTAATCCGAGAAGGTCTGTTGTTTAGTAGCTGTCTCATCAGCAAATGCGAGTTTCAGAACTATTTCTTGGCTGTTTCCTTTCAAGCAGATTTCTCCTAGGTAAATTATTCTGCATTAATATGGCTTTGCCTCTCTTACACTAAACTCAGTTGTCTTTTAAAAACATAGAACATCGAAAACAAATATATATTCCTGACGCGTAGCGATTGGAGGGCACTTCTACACTACGTTGTTGAGGGCGGTGTAATAGTCCATATGAAACAGAAGACAAAAATGGAATCTAAACAAACTCAAAGGGAACGTTTAAATCGCGGGGTGGAGAGGGTGGATGTCAGAAGGGCATGGGGCGGACACGCTCGGGAACGGGTACAGTTCCTCACACAGGCTAAAGGACAGGCACCGAGTAGCCGAAGGGAAGCCTGCCCTTTGAAAAACACACACAAAGAAATCAGTGCCCAAAGAAAAGTTGCATTTTGCTTGGTTTGGGAAACTTTCAGATAACTTCTCGCTGGAGTCCGAGGTGCGCCGTACGCCCCTGAGCAGCCGCGGACGCGGGCACCGCACCGCACCGCACCCCGCTTGGCCGCGGTTCTCGGCTGAGGAATTCCCATAACGCCTCCAGGGAGCAGCGCTGCAGATCCTTTCTAACAGCAAGTCTGCGTCTTCTCTACACCTTTCTTATAAGAATTTTAAGGGATTCTCCTTGGGGAAAGGCAGAAGTTCTTGAGAGACAATTTAAGGTAAATATTTGCACCTCCTCCGACCTCGTGTTTTAACAGAAATACATGAAGATTTTATCCGCGGTTTCCAGAGAAAAGGAGGCTGGAGGGCAAACATAAACCGTCCGATCTCGCAGCTGGGGCCATGCCCAGGCTGCCCACCTTGCCCTCCCTCGAGGAGCTCGGGGCAGTTCCGCCTGGCCAAACCGGAGCGTGGAAAGATAAACGTTCCTAAAGGAAATAGTTGGGCTAATAAAAATAATATGTGTACATACATATGTGTGTGTATATATATATATGTATATATATATATGTGTATAGATGTATGGATGGAAATGGTATACACAGTACGGCAAACCCGGCGGGGGGGAGAAGGTAAAGGAGCCCGAGAGAGGGCTCGGGGAAAGCAAAACGAAAGGTATAAGGAGATAAGCGGCGGAGATGGAGGAGAAGCGAACAAGAAGTATAAAAAGGAGGGAACACAAATAAGGAGCGGGGGGAAAAGTTGCCCGGGCGAACCCGAGCCGGGCCCGCGGCGCCGCCAGACGCCGACACACGATAATGGGGGGGCCTCTGCGCCGCGTCGCCCGCCGCCAATGGGCGCGCGCGGGCGTGACGTCCCCGCGCGTGACGTCGGGCCAATGGCGAGCGGGCTGAGTTGGAGCAGAGAAGTTTGAGTAAGAGATAAGGGTGAGGCGAGTGCCCGCAGCCGCCAGCGCCCAGCTCGGCACCGCCGCGCCTCCGCACCGACACTGCACCGCGCCGCACCGCCACCGCGCCGCCCCGCGCCGCTACCGCACCGCCACCGCACCGCCACCGCTCCGCTCCGCGCCGCGCGGCCGGATCCCGCCGCGCCCCCGGCGCCGCGCCCCGCACTGGGAGCCCCCTGAGCGCTCCGCAGCCCTGACAGTGTCTCCCCACGTCGGTGGTGTTTTGTGCCATTTTCTTTTTTTTTTTTTTTTTCCTTTTTTCACGATTTCGATTTTTTTTTTTATTATCACTACTTTTTTTTTTTTTTTTTTTTTTTTTTTTTTTATTTTTTGTTTTTAGCGACAGCTCTCAAACCTACTTTGGGGTCTTAAAACGAAACCGTACACCATTTCACTGTGGACATTACACCCTCTTTCAGATATGGGAGACATGGGAGACCCACCAAAAAGTAAGGCGGAATCTTTACCGTTGTTGGAATAAATGTGCTATCTATTGTAACCGTTTCAGGCAGGCGAACTGCTAAAGTGCTGAACTTCATTTGAATGGTAGAGAAGGTGCCTTTGTTGCCATGCCTGCATGCTTACTCTGTTTTAGCGTCGTAGCGTTATATGTTAGCAGCCTGGGGTCCTGCTCTCTTTTAAAGTTTGTGAAGCAGACAGGATTTTAATGGGATCTCCAAAGACAGAGCCTTAAATTCTTCTTGTGATAGACTGCGGTGAGGCTAACTGTCCAGCACCTAGTCGGTCTAGGGTAGTTCGCATTAGACTTGCGAAAGACAGCAAGTGACAGCCTTAATGATGCTTGTTCTTGCTAGAAGCCTCGACTCCCCTCTTCTGAGGGAAAAGTCTGAATGGGAAGTGCACGCAGCCATGCTTCATCGTTTCCAGTCACAGCCTCTTAAAATATGAAATAATACACAAAGCCGCTGTCCTCGTAAGGCAGGGCATTCAACCAAGCAAATAATAAAATAAAAATTAAACAACATGGGAGTTTGGAGTTTTGATTCCATGCAAGGCTTGTGAAATGAGGACCTTCACCCCAAAGACTCTTCACATTTGCGTTTTAACATATGTTCCGCCTCCTTTCTCAACGAGGGAAGGTTTTGATGGCACACTTCAGTTATCATCCAAAAGTGCAATACAAAAAAATCCCAAGCCAAGACCAATAAACCCATTAAAAACAACAACCGAAAAACCACACAAAATCCCCCAAAACAAACAAAAAAGGCAAAAACCAAACAACAACACTCTCAGAATACGCTTTATAAGGGAATGGCATTAAAAGTGTGCTTATCTCTGTAGGAGAGTAAATGGTTAGTCAATCATGTATTTATTTTCATTTCAGAAAAACGTCTGATTTCCCTATGTGTTGGTTGCGGCAATCAAATTCACGATCAGTATATTCTGAGGGTTTCTCCGGATTTGGAATGGCATGCGGCGTGTTTGAAGTGTGCAGAGTGTAATCAGTATTTGGACGAGACCTGTACGTGCTTTGTTAGGGATGGCAAAACCTACTGTAAAAGAGATTATATCAGGTATGCCATTTATATTGTTTAATTCTTCAGTGAGTTTTTTTTTTTATGTTGTTTAATTCTTTGGTGATACTTTATTTTTATTTTTAAGTTTATAAATTTGACAGATGCATTAAGAGGAAAAATTTAGAGGAAGAGGTTAAAGACAACTGGTATATTTTTATGTGGTTTCCCATAGACAGACCGGCAAGGAAAAAAGGTAGTCGTGAAGTTTTTTTCCATAAATTCAAATGCAAATTTCTGTATAAACAAAACTAGGTTCGGGACTGTGTAGGATCTTTCTGAGGACTTTGTCAAGTAAAACTCTGATTCTAACAAAGTGGGAAATCGTAGGTAGTGGATATTTTTAACCGTGTAGGTATTATGAGCAATAGAAGTGATTGCTTTCTAACACAACCTGAGAAAAACATCCCTCTGTGTTTTTGCAAAGACAGAATGGCATTCATAAGAAAGACTCTTCAAGCATGTATGCCGCAAAAATAAATACACTGGCGAAAAAAAAAAAAAAAACTTAAATCAGGCCTGTCTAAAACAGAAAGCAAAAGGAAAACAAAAACAAAACGCAAATTTCCTTCATATTGACCATTCCTTTTATGAAGATGTTAAAACCTAGACTGAAATGTTTCTTAGCTGAAATAACTGACATTTAATCTTTTTAAATATTAACCCCTTTGGTGATATCTGACTGCCTTTGCTTTCTTATCTTATCTGTACTGATGAATTAGACAGACCAGATCAAATTGCCCATCATCTGTTCGCGAACAATTGGGTATATTTAGATAATGGAACCGCTTCCTTCCTCACATTAAAATCTGGTAACTGATAAAATGTGAACGTTGCCAATCCTGACACTATAGAGAAACCAAAGCAGGAATTTCGAGTGTGTTTATTATTTGTGCTTTTGGGTCATGCTGATCCATTTCAGTGTCACCTACTGGGTTTGCCAAATCAGAAGTTTGAATGACACTGTGGTATGAAAAGTATTTTTTTTTTACAGAAAGTTTTGGAAGCAAGTCCCTGAGACACCTAAAATATCTTCTGATTTCTGTGTAATTCTGAACTGAATAAAACCCTTGACTCTTTCCTGTTCCAGTGCACACTTTATAAACAGACCATTCCTTCAAACAATTGTGAGATTATTCTCCAAGTTCTATAATGACGAAAACCAGAGCTTTTAAGCTTTATTTATTTATTTATTTATTTATTCATTAATTCTTTACTTTTAAACGAACTTTGGAGCCATTCTTTTAAGTGTTGTTCTTTCACTGATTTCAAATGAAAGGAAAATGCTTGGACTGAATTGTGTTCACTTATCTCCTGATGGAACTCAGCGGGAGAAATGTAAGCAGAAAAAAAAATGCTGCTCTATTAAGTTAATATGGAATACATTTAGTTTGCTACAATTTAAAAAGGAAGACGTATGTTACATGCAAGGTGACTTTGAATTAGACGGTGAGCCTATCTATAGGTGTCAATCCTGTGGGCAACTACCACAATTTTTGTACATATGAATGCACATGCTTTATGATCGCTCCATTCTTCTGCTGTTTAACTGTTTGTTTGGGGGTTTTCTTCTCAAAACTGTATAATTTGGATATATGTAGCTCTGAATATAGGACTAGCACACCTTTATAGCCGTAGCAGCTAAAGAAGTGTTTAACATCTGTACCCACATACATGTTTTACAGACTGTATCTCCAAGGAAGTATACTGGTGAGGAAATGAGTGGGAATAAATATTAGTTCAGTTTTAGGAGTTTTCACAGTTCTGTGTATCGTGAGCGTGTATATGTGCGTATATCCGTACATTTGCAGAAAGTTAATAATTTTACATGGTATCAAGAAAGCTTCTGGCTAAAGAGCACTCGTTGGGAGCCAAAAGACTGCAGTGCTAGACACCCGAGTTGGAGGATTTCTCATGTTTATCTGCTGGTGGGTGAACTGCCCCCCTTTCCTCCACGGGAGACGAGGAGCCCGCCACCCACTCCAGAAACCTATTATTTGCCTTTTTGGGCTGTCAGCAAGGAGCTGCCCTCTCATTCCTGCAAGAAGGCTTGAGCCCCGGCTCAAGGTGGGAGCGGCAGAAGAAGGGAAAACAGGGCAGGGAGGCTGAAGAAGGGACAGGCTGCAAAGCCAGAGCACCCAAACTGCCTTTTAGTTGGAGGCAGAAGAGAGGACTTACATTACTATATATGTGAGCCTGAGGAGACATGTATATGCTTATATTGTTGTATAAAATCAACTTGGTGAGAGGGGATGAGAGGAAGAGACTGTGCGCTGGCAGTCACCCCTGCCTGGTCCCAGAGGCTAAGCTAGCGGCAGTCCAGGGACACATCAAGCGGCACAAGTCCTTAGTGGGTTCCGCGCAAATAAATATGATAGTTTTGTGAGGCTGGTAGGTTTGTGCGTGGGGAGTGCATGGCAGCTTTGGCAGCGTCGCCTTTCCGCGGTATGCCCGGGTAGTCCAGTTCAGTCCAAGGCCAGGTTAGGTCAGGTGAGGAGGCAGGGAGAGGGCAGGAACGGCCCCACTCCCTCTTCAGCCCGGGCGCTGGGGCAGCAGGGAGAGGTCAGGTCTACTCGGGAAGCAAAGGGGTCTTTTTTTTTCTTCTTACACTTTTTGTCTCACCACTCTTCCACTGGTGCTTTCGGGCCCCCTCCACCTTTTACGGCATGGAGATCAGCGCACGGACAGCAAACAAACCCGGCTTATTCCTTTCCTCTTCTGGTTTCTTTATTTTTCGTTCTTTTTAAAGAAGTGGATTGCGCGTGGCGCGTCTATGCGGGGCCAGGGGCTGCCCACGAGCGGGAGTGAAAACCTCTTTCTTTTTTCCTTTCCTTTCTCCCCCCCCGCCCCTTCCCTACCCTCCCCTTCCCCCTCCTGTGCTCTCCCTCCTTCCCTTCCTTCTCCTTCTTTCTGGGCTGGGCCCTGATCAGGTTATACGGCATCAAGTGCGCCAAATGCAGCATCGGCTTCAGCAAGAATGACTTCGTGATGCGCGCCCGCGCCAAGGTGTACCACATCGAATGTTTCCGCTGCGTGGCCTGCAGCCGCCAGCTCATCCCTGGCGATGAATTCGCGCTGCGGGAGGACGGCCTCTTCTGCCGGGCGGACCACGACGTGGTGGAGCGGGCCAGCTTGGGCGGCGGGGACCCCCTCAGCCCCCTGCACCCCGCCCGGCCGCTGCAGATGGCAGGTACCGCCCGCGCCCAGCGCCGCGGGAGCCCGCGGGGTTTGGCGACGCCCGGCCCCGCGCAGGGCGGCCGCGAGAGCTCCACGCTCCCAGAGGGTCCCGCACCTCCTCGGAGAGGCGGTGGGCGACTGCCCCAGGCCCGGGGCTGCCGCGAGAAACGCCCGGGTTCGCGGGACGCGTGAGGCGGGACACCTGCGGAGGGGCCGCACCCCCGCTCCTCCTGCCCCCAGCGCGCACCGCGGGCGGGAGTCCTCCGTCACGCTCTCCCGAGCCCTGAGCCTGAGTCTGAGCCGGAGAGGGACAAGCCGCTGCGGGGAGCAGGTCTACGGCAAAGCGCCGGCCGATCCCCTGGCCGTCTCAGGAGCGTGTGCAGAAGCTGTTCTGAACGCTGGAGGAAGTGGGGTCCTAAAAGAGATAGACTTCATAAGTACAGGCGAGCGCTTAGGCTGTAATTTAAAACTGTCAACAGGCTAATCTTCGGTAATTGCCTTTTAAAGTGACTCTGCCTTCTTGAAATGTTTCTTGTGATTTGATGAGAATTTCATCTCAAAACTCAGCCTAGTAACTTCAGACTCGCCCCACCTTACAACTTCACTCACACTTGTAGTTCTCGACGTGGCACGTCAGAGACTCAGAGACTCTTAGCTTTAGGAAAGGACACATCTCTGAAGCAAACTATGCTGGACGATATAAGGTTGGCCAGCATTATTGCTGTGCATGTAACTGTAACTCGGAAGGTTATTTGCAAAGTTTAGCTATGCTAAAACGGGCTCGTTTCCCTCTTCTGAGCTGCTTTCAGGTAACATTCTTATATTTAGGGAGAAATAATCCTGTACCTGATTAGGGCAGAATTCTAGAGAGACTGTGCTCCCTATAACGTGTTTGTGCATGTCTCCGAAAGTCTTCTTGTGTCGGCAGGTATACTGATAAGATTTGAAGCCTTCGTATTGTCTTCATCGCATTTGCTGATGTACTATTATAATCAGAGAAATCAGAATCCGACTGTACAGAAGCGAGCATCTCAGAATGTTAGCAAAACAGTTTTAGGAGAAAAAAAATAGCAATGTTCTTATTTTTCCCTTGACTGAGTCAATTTACACCTACACAGCTATAGCTACACAACGCACAGAAGAATGGCAGAGTTACAGGAACACTTCTAGCACTTGATGTGATGCTACCCGTAGGTTTGCATTTCTTGATGGTTTCCACGGGGCTTGCTCTCCTTTTTAAAGAATCAGATAAACTTTTTTTTTTTTTTTTTTAAATATTCTTCCGAAGTCTAAACAAATTCACCTAACACCTTCACTTTCTAAGATAGACGCCATCCTCTGTGCTTTGGTATACAGGGCTCTCACAGGCTTTTCCTCCATGGGCTTGGTGCAGAGGATTTGGCTTGTTTTGCTTTGATTTGGAAGCATCAAACCACTGGGAGCTATTGCACGTTATGGCGGCTTCTGGCTAAATTGAGCTAGATTCACTATACAAGAAGCAGACACAAATTATGATTAATTTAAGAAGTATTCTTTCATTAATTTTCAGGCCAAAAATCTGGTTTGGTGATTTGTCAGGAAATAAACACACAAAACCCTCCCGCTCCTTTCCTAGCACACATACACCTTACCAAACTCTCCCTCCCCTGTCAAGTCGCATACAGGTTCAAGCTTCTGTCATTAAGGGTTTTAGGGGGGTGGTTTGTTTTTGCAAATTAATTATCTGAGGAGTCAGAAATGTCAGTCACTCCACCAGCACATAAAGCAGAGGAGTCTGCAGCAGCTCCGATAGATCTGAGTGTTTGAATGGCCTTTGAAAGAGGGTTCATCACCCACCCCCCCGCCCCCCTCCCCCTGTCCCACCAGCTTAGATTCATAGTCTCTGCAGACTCCCTGCTTCCTACTCATGGGGATCCTGTTCCTCCCTTCCCCTGCAGCAGAACCTATCTCTGCCAGACAGCCAGCTCTGCGGCCCCACGTCCACAAGCAGCCCGAGAAGACCACCCGTGTCCGGACTGTCCTGAATGAAAAACAGCTTCACACCTTGAGGACCTGCTACGCTGCCAACCCCAGGCCTGACGCCCTCATGAAAGAGCAACTGGTAGAAATGACTGGCCTCAGCCCGAGGGTCATCAGGGTTTGGTTTCAAAACAAGCGATGCAAGGACAAAAAAAGGAGCATTATGATGAAGCAACTTCAGCAGCAGCAACCCAATGACAAAACTGTAAGTGGCTTCAGCTTCTGTCGGTGTTCTGCCTTAATTCCCAAGGCTAAACGCCTGGGATACATCCGGCCCGTACAGCCTCAGGGCTCGGTTTGATGCTTTTGATTTTTTGCGAGCTCCCTTAAAACAAAGAAAACTATACCTTTTAGCTATTACCCGTTTGTTTCTGCAGTCAGTGCAATCGAAACAGACAGCGAGGAGCCTATATAGGCTGCTTACGCGAACCCAAATCTTTTGCGAGGCTAAAGATACGCAGCGGCTTAGACTAATTTCTTCTCTGCAGCGTGAATTGTGACCTGGAGAGATCATGGGATATAGTAAGCCCAGCTTTGTGTAATGCTGATACTGCAAATGCAAAGGACTCCTTAAGGGGAAAATGGGAATTTAGATGTGTTTTTCTTAGAATTTTATATACTACAATTTGTATGGGTGTGATATGTGTGTGTTTGTCAGTGCACTTACTGTAGAAAAATACAAATACAATGCAAATTTTTTGGAATTACCATCGTGTTTACGGGTTAATTTATAGATAGTTTTATATATTTTGAGTTGTTGCCTGCGGACATAAGCGTGTGTGATGCAAACAAATGGAAAGTAGAACAGATTGTCTCCATTTTAAGCCAATTTTTTCTTTCTGTTGTCTCTAGTCCACTTCAGTAAGAGTCTGTTACTCTCCCTGTGTATACTGACTGACTTGAGAATGATTATTAATTCGTAAGGCTGCCTAGTTAAGTGGAATTTAAGGAGTTTCATTTTACCCTATTGGAATGCAATAAAACACGGTGTTATTAACTTTCCTGAACAATCTATTTGTCGAGGCTCGGAGTTATGTTGTACACTGTTCCTCCACCACAAGGCATACTGGGAGGGCTGTTTTGTTTTGTTTTGTTTTGTTTTTAAGAGCGAGGTAATGACGTACCCCAGTGGATGCCGTGCACTGGATATACGATCTAGTTAAGGTCACGCAGAACAAAACCAGCCTGGATGCGACATAGGAAGGGAGCAGAATTAACCGTTTCTTATTCTGAGACGTGCATCGGCAGTCGAGATACAGAATGATCATATTTAAGAAAGCTTAGGACGGAGGCAGTATGCCTTGAGACGAATAGGAGGATTAACGGGAAAGAAAGTAAACTTCCACTAGGTAGACCTAGAGTAGAATAGAGTAAGACATTCACAGCAGATTAACAAAGCAAATACAAGAGACCGTATAGATAAGATAGAAAGCAGTTTATTGACTCAGCACTTATATACAATGAACCTAATCAAGCTCATTAACATCTTTTGCTGCGCTGTTTACAGAATATTCAAGGGATGACAGGAACTCCTATGGTGGCTGCTAGTCCGGAGAGACATGACGGTGGTTTGCAGGCGAACCCCGTGGAGGTGCAGAGTTACCAGCCGCCCTGGAAAGTACTGAGTGACTTCGCGTTGCAGAGTGACATAGACCAACCTGCTTTTCAGCAACTAGTAAGTGTCGGTTCCCAGCCGGAGCAGGCCAGCCGGTATCAGGGGCAGTGCAATCGGGGATTCATTAAAAATGCCGGATGCTCTCAATGAGACGAGCAATCCAGACTAGCTAGGTTTTCCCGAAATTACAAGGTGGATATGATAGCATCTAGAAACACTGAGAACTGAATTGATATCATAGGGGTTGATGCATAAATCTACCTTAGTGTACAACAGTGCTCTTGCCAAGTTGACTTTGAGCTTGAGTAAGGCCTGACCCAGGTCTGAGAATAACTCAGCTTTCACACTCCTGAAAACTGAAAGCACTTCATCCAGAGAACTAAAATATTCTTCACAAGTCACTTAGTTGTACTTACGTTTGTGAAAACAGTTCACAAATCTAAGTGAAAAATTAAAAATTCTCCCCTCCCCACTTTGGGCCAATTTTGGCTTTATGCCATAGGGTGAATTTTAAATACATGTCATTGCAATGTCAACCTCGGGCCCTTGTTTTGTCACACACATATCAATCAATTAAAATTTCGAAGTCCTTTTTTAAAGAATATATCTCTAGATAAAATTTCCTACATCTACATACCCAGACAAAGACATCTATATATATAGCTTACTTTAAATGTCCTTCTTTAGAAAGGAAATAATTAGTATGTGTTCTGGTGAAAAATTCAAGAATATAATAAGCTGCCTTAAGCCAAAAGAAAATAGGTATTTTAGAATAAATTCTGTTCTTAACTCCCTTCCTTATGCCTACATCACTTGGCAGCTTATATGGGACGGTATCATCTACAATACTTAGGCCCAACAAGGTCAATTAAGGACAGAAATTCAACCTTAATTCAGTTTTCTGGCCTAAGTGTGTTAAAACCAGATCTTTAAAATAATAAGGTACTTTGTGTATGGTATTTCAATAACTCAAAATAATAGTTATGAAAAATTAACATATAAACCCTTTTATGATCTGTTGGACATTTTTTTCTTACATGAAACAAGGCAAGACAAAGGTTTGTAGCTGAATCTAACACTGTGTTAAAATCTTTTAGGTTTAGTACTGTGCTCTCTTGCAGAATCACTTTTCTTTTGCCCAACAGCACTCTGCAGCTTGTTTCTCTCATTGGCACACTGTGCTTGCTCAGGGAAATACAGCACAGCAGCAGGACTATTTGCATCCTCTTACAACTAGAGCAACCCTTGTTTTTCCTGCTTTAATCAAACTATCCATCAGACAGGAGGAAAAATTATCTCCTTCTCTTGCCTTACTTGACTGTGCCTTAACCAAATATGAGACTTTAGAAATCTTTGATGCAGTGAGATTTTGTATAGAATAGTTGAAAAAAAAGAGAGAGAGAAAAAAAAAGCAGAATAGAAGATGGGTAGTTCAAATACACATATGGTTATAGGTAGACAAATGATTAAATTGACAGATTAATATTAATATACGTTCGATATAATTTGTCATACTGAAAAGAGTTAAAATAAAGAATAGTGGATGGAACAGACAATTCATCCGCTGTTCAAGGCATGTCTCTAGTCTGGAAAAGGCCTTAATCACAGGATTGGCCAGCTAAATAGGTGCCAAAGAAATGCTTTTGGATTAGCAAAGCTCCACCCTTCGAATCATGCCTTTTCCCAAAGCTGCTCCTAAACTAACGGGAGCAGTGGGGCACATTAGTATGGAATAGTGTGACCTTTTTTATCAAACTGACTCTCATTAAGAAGAGATAGCACCCGCCTCAAATCACAAATGAAAGAGGATGGCTGGCTTCAAATGCCTTCTGCTTCTGCATGCTCCTTCCAGGTTTATTTTGGTATGTGCACAAAAGGGGAAAAAGCTAACCTTTCAGTTTCGTGTCAAGAAAACATATGCACTCCTAAATAATTGACTAGAACATCCTGTTGGGATTGCCACTCTTTCAAGACAGGGAAGAAGACCTCATTAATAAGTTTTTTTGTTTATTTGCTTGATTTTTGAGTCTCCTTTTTTCCTTTCTTTTTATTTTTTTAATCTACTTTTTCTCGGTTATTTGGCCAAAGGCCTGAAGAGGGTTCCTGTGAAATCAATGGGGAAGCTAAACAGAGCAACCAGCAGTGACACAGCCTCCTGTGGAGATGTATCAGGCCATTCCGCTGCATGCCTTGTGTATTTATTTTTGTGTTCTTCTTTGCCTTTGCCTGCTACTTTTCTTTGATTTTTACAGTTGTAGCAAAACTTCTTTTTCTTATTTTTTTCTTTTTTTTTTTTCCTTTTATTTTCTTTTTTTTTTTTTTCTTTTTTTTTCTTTTTTTTTTTTTTTTTTTGGCAGGTTAATTTTTCGGAAGGAGGACCTGGTTCCAATTCTACTGGAAGTGAAGTAGCATCAATGTCCTCTCAACTGCCAGATACACCCAACAGCATGGTAGCCAGTCCTATTGAGGCTTGAGGAACATTCGTTCAAATTTCTGTTGTTGTTGTTTCTGCCCTTATCCTCATCCCGTTGGAGAGAGTGGGAAAGTGAACGTGTTGTGACTCCGAAATTTAGGGGGAAAGAATATTTAACAACCCCGTAAGAAACCTAGCAAGGAGCTGTTCCATGAGATGAATGGAGTCATGTTTGAAAAGACAAGGTAATATGGTAGCAACACTGTGAAGACAATCATGGGATCTTACTAGAAAAAAATACTAAAAAGAACCACAAACCCCCCGCTTTTCAGTGATCAGAGGAAGATCAAAAAGACGTTTTCCAGATGTAAAGGATTTGTACTCGTGGATCTCAAAAAAAAAAAAAAAAAAAAAAAAAATCTTTTCATTTGACTGCACATCTTAGGGAGAAACCAAGGTAGAGGGACTTTCTATCTGGTCCCTCCCAATCCGAATGGTGCTGTTTCTATATTGGGGATAGCCTTGCCAAAAGAAGCTCCAGTAAGTTTTCCATCATCAGGAAAGAGACGATTCAGCCCTGCATTGTTGAAAGATTCCTTGCAGGAAGGTGGAGCTGCATTGGTTTGCAATGTTGTTTTTAGTTTACTCTTAACGAGGGGTTGTTTCCTGGGTCTCTTCTAGCATGCCTGTAGCGGGGTTCTGGTTTTGTTTGGTTGAGATCCACCCCCTATTAAGTCTGAAGTGATTTTCAATTTCCTCTTTAAAAAAAATTTATAAAAACATTGCAACGAGTTATACCTCTATTTTGCCACAAAGCGTCTCGGGATTGTGTTTGAAATGTGTCTGCCCAAGAACCTTCCCCTCCCCCAAAGATGTGTATAGTCATTAGTTATAAGGACTGTTCTTCTCTCTTTCTCTTTCTCTTTCTCTCTCACTCTCTAGAAAAAAAAAACAGGAAAAAAGTAAAAAAAAAAAAAAAAAAAAAAAAAAAAATCACTCTTTTTGTTTGCTCTTGCATTGTTGCATTGCAAAATTATAAAGTAATTTATTATTTATTATCGGAAGACTTGCCACTTTTCATGTCATTTGACTATTTTTGTTTGCTCAAGTAAAAAAGAAAAAAAAGAAAAAAAAAAAAAAAAGAAAAGGTTGTACCGTGGTCTTTGAATTATATGTCAATTCTATGTGGGTTTTGTCCTTTTTCTTTCCTTAAATATGATGTGAAATAAAAGCGCCATATGTAGAATTATTATATCTTCAGGACTATTTCACTAGATAAGCGTTTGAAATAGAGAAAATAATAATAATATTAACATTAAATAATGAACAAAGTTCCCTCTTTTAAATATTTACAGGTTAGCAGCTAAAATACCTGAAATAAAATATTGCATGCAAAGCAGGTCGTTAGTGAATAAAAGGAGTGTGATATTTTATTGCAAGTATTAACGACCAGCTTGTAAATTTCCGTTTCAACAACTGTATCAGGGCTAGTTGGATGCCTTAGCTTTCAATTGATAAGGTTAGAAAGTCTCTTGTTCCTCCCCACCCCATCCCTTACCCTTAAAAGTGATATTACTCTAGGCATGATCTGACATAACGTTAAAACATCTAAAGTACTGTGAGCTCAGGCTTTTTGCTGAGTTCTACTATTTTTAAAAAAAATTAATAAAAAGAAGTGCTGTATACCAAAGCCTCGTTGTTGAGATTGTTGAAGTGACCTGTGCTTTAAGTATAAGCTCCTGATAAAAAGGATGCTTTTTGCTTAACAAGTCAAGTATGACCATTATTTATCAGTGTCTGCTGTCAAAACAATTAAATAATGCTGCAGGAGGAATAGTTGTGGGGATATTTCTGTCGGGGATATTGCTGTGAAATTGCACGAATATGTTCCTTATTTTCTGTCGACTTCCCTCTCTTCACTCCGTCTTTTTTTCCTTTTTTAATTTGTGGGGCAGAGGGTGGTGAAAACTCGAAACGTGGGCGATTGTTTTGGGAAAAGTAGAAAGAAGTACAGAAAAAAATGGGAAAGGGTTGTTTTTGCTCTAACCCAAGTGCTCCCTAGCGCTCCCGGGCAGCACAAGACAAAGGTTCGCTTCAAAACACCCTTAAGGACTGGAATATACAGAGAATTTTAGTCTGACAAAGACAAGTTGGTTTGCATGTCAGTTACTCCAAACCCCAATGTTTTCTTAATATAACCTTCTTTTCCCTCCCTCCTCACCATCTCAGCCCACCCTGAGCAAGCTCAGCTATAGACAAACCATTTCGACAGTACAGAGAACATTAAAAAAATGTTTAAAATCTAAATACAAGGATTTCAATCATCCTGATTAGAAACTGGATTCATTTTGTATGCTCAAGTGTAATACATTTTTGAGTACTTGATAAATATTTAAATAAATATGAAATCTACCTTAAACTGTGTGATCAGTAACCCTTGTGTTTTCATGCAGGATCAGAGGATTGGTACGGCGCTTCGGGGGGCGGGAGGGAGAAGGGGTGTCATTTCTGCCCCGTAGTCTGAAGTGTAAGTTGTTGGAGTCGCTCTTACTTGGGTGAGTTTGGAGACGCAGTCTCCGACTCGGGAGGGTCTTTAAGTGGCGCTGGGAACGTAGAAGGTCAGGGAGAGCAATGCGGAGCAATCCGGAGACCTTTGCCTTTGCCTCTTACCTCCAGGAGGCTTAACGCGTAGGTGGGAAGAACGGCGGCTCCGCGGGGTTGCGCGGGGGGGGGACAGGGACCCCGAAAGAGAGCAACCTGTGTGCTGCTTAGAGCCGCCTCCCTCCCCTGGGGAGGACCTTGAGGCTGGTGAATGTCTGTAGGCTCCGAGGGCAGCGCAGGGAGGGAAAGGCGACTTTTGGTGGGGGGAAAGCCCTCCAGCTCCGGGCCCTACGGTCCTGGCGCGCCCTCTGGGAGGCTGGGGCAGTCGCCGAGATAAGCCGCGGAGGGGCTGACGTTCTGGCTGCCAGCGCAGAATCTTGCGCCTTGAAACACACAGGGCAGCCAGCAGCATGTCTGTGGACTCGGAGCGCTGTTGCGGTTCTGCAGCGGGATGAGGGCATGAACCCCGCCGGGGATGGGCCTGAACCCACACCTACTGCCAGGCTCCTGCCTGCAGCCCCGCGGGGGCCTGAGCCCCCCAACCCTGTCCAGGGGGAAGGGGCAGGCGGGTCGCTTCTGCGGCAGCCACTCTGTGGTCTCTGCTTCCCCCCCGGCACTGCAGACTGGAGATCACCCCGGAGCCTCCGCCCTCCAAACAAAATTCGCCTTATTTTAAGATAATTTCTTTTATGGCCTTTGGTTCCCTTTTCCATGACATATAGCGCACTGAAAACCTTCGAGTGTTTTCTGCCGTGGAGCAAATAAAGACAAACTGTCGAGCAGATTCTCTTCAGGAGAACACCCTTCCTGAACTTGGGCAGAAGGATTTGTGTAAGAGAGAGAAAAGCTCCTCTTCATGAAATGCACGTCCTTATGGCGCTCTGTCAGGTTCCTGCTCTGATTTCTCTTTCCAATATGGACGAGGGTGACGATTAGCAGTCCCAGGTCTGTCGGTTTTCTTCTTGCTGCAGCTACGTTTGATAATGTCAGATAAGACCTGTTAAAGCCTGCTGTAATTTCTCTGAGGATTTTGTTTGCACACCCTGAGATCAATATTCAAATTCTTCTCATTTCAATATTTGTACCAGGTTAATTAGCTCTCAGCATTCCCAGCCAACGTGGCAATGAGACGCAGAAGCCGGGTACATGAATTCCAGAGTTGAGATCAGTTAAACATCTCAGCAGTAAGTGTTTGCCTTTATGTACATATCTATGCATACGTATCTTAACAAATTCACTTTGGGTCACCCAAGAATGGATGTCAGGGAAGGAATCAGGGTCCCTCCGACAGTGCCGGCCCTCAGGCCGCAGCGCAGCACCCGCAGCGAGCAGCCGCGGGGCAGCTGCCGGGATGGAGCCGTGGTGCCGAGTGGTTTTCACGAGCACCCATCCTCCCTGGCCCCGTATGCACCCCCGAAACACCGGCAGCGTTTTACGGTGAGAAATGCTGCTGCTGGGCCCTTTGCGTGCTTCAGCGGAGCTGTAAGTAGTTAATAAAGGGGCTGGAAAGAGATCCTGTTTACTGATTGTTCCTGATTGTTGTTTTCTTGATAACAGCACAAGCCACTGAATGACTATTTGAGCTCAGGCGCCACAAACATAAACTTAACAGCTCCCAATGTGCCGGCCCTGCTAGAGGATCACTCCTCACCTCCCGGGGCTTGTGAAGTGCAGGCAGAGAAGGCAGCTCCCAAGAGAGGCAGGCTCTAGGGGAGGAGGGGGGGGGGGGTGGGCAGTGAGCGGAGGAGGCTCGCCTGTATACCCGACCTTTCCATGTTGCACAGTATCTGCCTTCTTATGAGAGCCTTGCCAGCAGAAAGGCTCGTAAAATACATAGGTGCCTTTCTCCGAGCCTTCTGCCCTTGCCGGAGCTCAGGGTAGGCTCTAATCTCCTCTCTGCCCAGCATCCCAGCTGAAAGATGCTGCTTTTACAACACTCTGTTGTTTCGTTTGAATTCCCTTAAATTTTCTCTCAGCGGCTAATAGACACTAAACAAGTGCTTTTTCGAGACCGGGGAGGGAGGGTGATGGAGGCAGGGAGGGCGTGCAGCATCGCCGCATCAAACCCGAGCCCGGGCCCGGTGTTCCGGGATTGGCGGCACCGGGACAATGATCCCGCCGGGCAGCCCGGCCACGCTCCGCCGCGGCTGCCGCTGGAGGAACCACCTGCAGCTCCTGCTCTCTTTTGGAGTGTGTAGTGCGGGGAAAGAAGGAAGGAGGCGAGTTGCAAAACAGGATATTTGCTGGAGTGTCTCTTTTTTTTAAAAAAAAAATATTTATTTTATTTTATTTTATTTATTATTATTTTCTCCTGGCAGACAAAAAAAGGGTAAAGTGTGCTTGAGGGCGAGAAAGAGAGGGAGGAAATTTTTTCAGAAATAAGTTACACCCACCAAAAGAGAGCTCGGTTTCTATCTCCGGGAAGACCTCGGGAGGCCATGGGAAGAGGAAAATAGGGTGTTTCTGTGGCTTTTCTTTAGGAGGGCTGTTCAGGTCGGTAGATCGCCAAGGCTAATCCAAACAATCCGTTTGACTTGTGAGGTCCGGTGTCTAGACATTACTGGTGACTCGGCGGCTCCTTATCTGGTTTTGGAATCAGCCAAAAGAGACTTTTCTTAATGTCCACAGCAGCACTAGGATCTGCCGGGGAGCCACCGCACCTCGCAGACAGGACAACAAATACACCCACCACCTGGAGGCTTTACAGCCCACTTTGTTGTTCCCGGGCCGCCGCGGCTGCACCCCAGGCTCCTCCAGCCCCTGCCGCCGGGCAGGAGTGACCAGCCCTCTGCTCAGTCGAACCTACACATCTCTGTTGCCACTGCAGCTGCTCCGATTGCTCCTCGGCCACCGAAGTGCCACCTCAGCGGCAGGATGTGGCAGTGGGCACTTGAGCCCAGCTGGAGTCAGAACTGCTGATTTCCCAACCCTCACCAAAATCATCCCTCTTCGTGTGTATGTGTGTGTTGCTACGAAAGTTTTAGGACTTTTTTCCAGTTGAAATTTTGCAGAGAATGGGGAAAAAATATCCAAACCCACGCGTATTCAGCAATATTATCGAATGATTGAAGCAAATGAATTAAATGAGAGGAAGTCAGTTTAGAAACAAGATCTTATTTGGGAGTAAAAAATTATCTTCTGTATTAGTCCCTTTATGGTGGATTTGAGAATATTGCAAGCTGTAGAGCTTGTTTGAGGTGATTAGGATCAATAAAAGCATTTAACTCAAAAGTAAGAAGCATTTGAAAGTAGAGAGAAGGAGGTATCTTTTGCTTGGATGTCACTCATTTTATTTGTTCATTTGGGTTTTTTTTTAGCTTTCAAACTCTCCTGAAACCGGTGGTGGCTGAATGGTGGGTTTTCAGATTCCTGAACAGTGCTCATCCTCTGCCTTTGCTATTTCTCTGTTGAAATGCAAACCTGTTTGCTGTGAATCTGTATAATTCCTTTTAAAACTCTGTGTTGTTTCTCAGTGTGGTTGAGTTCAGGGCCATGATATCCCATTTTGGAAGCTGATTGCTGTAACTATGATTCACTGATATGCTATTTGCAGTGGATATTGTAATTGAGTCTGCTAATGTGGAATTATGAAATTTACCAGTGGGTAGGAGTCTCTCTGTGCGGTTAAGGCTTGTGAATAAGCGCTATTTTCTAGATTTAGTAGTTGCAAATTTCCTCCTTTACAGAGTAAATTATATTCCAAGGCTTTTGGAATAATTTTCCATCAAACACATTTAAACCATTTCAAATTCTCAATAACTCAGGGAATTCAGGATCAAGAGAGTAACATTTCCTAGAAAAGGAATCTTAACCATGATCCTGGTACTCCTCTTATTTTTTTTCTCATGGGTAAAATTTTGTGTTTATTTTTAAGTGTCACAAATACAAGGTGTTGTTTGAAAACTGTTAAACCTAGCAGGTATATAGAGATAATAGCTGACGTGTCACTGTGTATGATAAAGTAAAATATGGTGGGAATTAACTTGAAAAGTTTATGAAGGTTTTAAGTACAGCCCATAAATTAACCTTTTTTTCAAAGATATGATGATATGTAAAAGATCTTACAATATATATGATACTTAAAAATACTCTAAAATTTGGAGGCCAAACATTTATTCTCCAACTTGAAGACACAAACTGAAGTCTTAGCCATCAAAGATCTTACTGTAAGTAATCTAAGTAATTAATATTAGAGCACTCTAGGAAAACAGAAATTGCAGGAGCAAACTGCAAAAGTAGTAAAAGTAGTGAAAGATTTGCTGCTAACCTCTAGTGAAGCAAGAGTGCGTAGCTTTAAAGGCTCAAGTCTGACTCTCACTGAAGCTTGGGGCAAAAATTCTCATGACGTGGGTAAAAAAACCAGTGTATAAAATCTGTATAAAAATCATATAAATTCAGCGTATAAAATCAGTGTTGTGATTTTGTAGGAAAAAGGTAATTTTCTTTCCACCACTCATGTTCTTTTTTCATATTTGACCTTAAATGACATAATTTTCTTTTACTGGAGAAGAAAACCTCTTAAGATATTGGTGTATCAGTAAAAGTATCTTCCTTGGTTTGGAAATTGGAAACAAGAGTCAATAACTCATCTAAATGTAGAGAAAATTGTAAAATAAAACAGCCACTCCCTGGCTCACGTATTGCTGCCTAAGGGAAATTTGATTTGTATAAATCTTGGGGTAGGAGTCTACATACAAATTACCTATATTACATTTTACTGGAGAGAACTCTTAGCAAAACATAACAGAATTAGTCCCACACCAGGTCTGAAGTTCTAATTTACATATGTTTCCCCTTTGTAATATGAAGTAAGGAAGGTTTTGCACTATGGTTCAAGTTCAGTTCTCATTCTGAAATAGGCAGCAGCCCAACTGGCTGTTGCAGAATGACTCCAGCTTCATACACAGCACAGTCAGTGGAATTTGAGGTGTTCTAAAGATGCAGGGTTTCCTTCAGAGAAAACGAGCACTTGAAAGGCTAGAGCTTTTTTAGTTAATCATGTGACCTTATTCAGGGCTAGGCCTTTTCTGTCTGAAAACTGTGAGTAGTTTTGACAATTCAGGATGAACAGGATTGAGCATTTTGTGGCCAGAAACCTCAAACTTTGTATTACTTTAAATAAACGTGTTATGGTCGAGCATTAATTCCAGCTCTTATTGGCTTACTGGTTAGTGTAAACTGGGAAAACAACTAACTCCTGATGTCTATACAGGAGCAGTGTGTTCAAGCCATAAGGCATGTCTTCTTCACTCCATTTTTTAAATTTTAAAACCATTTCAGGTTTTGAAATCTCTGTTCTTGTTTTTCTTCTAATGTATTAATTTTCAATGCATCTTTGCCTGCCATTCCAATAAGCACAGCTGTTTTATGCCCTGATCTTCATTTTTTTTTTTTCTGAGTAAAGCCCCAGTGGACTTCTAGAGTCATGTGTCCTCAATTCAGCTTAGCCCATTCCATTTCAAAGTCAACAATCCCTGCCAATTATGTAGTAAAAAGGGAGAGGACATTTAGACTTTTTCAAGGACCACCACATATCATATTTCTTTGTGGTACCAATACTATTATGTAAAGTAGTCCTGGAAGTGAAATTTCACTGTTTGGGATCTTGGCTTCACAGTACATTGGCTCTCCAAAACTGATTATATTAGTAAGTGTGTTTGCAGTTTTAATTTATGAAGGGCAGATATTATTTCCTACAACTATCAAATCAAAATTATTCTTTTTCAGTTTCACATTTTTCCTGATGAATGTTTTGTTTATAACATTACTTTCTGAAATCATTGGGTCACTCAAGCAGGGATTTATTAGAGGATGCTTATGGCTGTTCCACAGATACGTATTCCTTATTACAATGGACCATGCTCCTCAAAGGTTCTTGGAGTAATGCTGTAACCACTGTAGCCAATAATAGTAAATAAACCAATGCAATGCTGTTAATACAACTCTATGGGAATAACTGACTAATGTGGACTGAAACCCTTGTGTCTTATAAATGCTAAATTTCCATAAAATTATTTTTTTTCAACACTGCACTTATTCCTGTTTCTATGGTGAAATTGTTGGCAACTTCCACAGAAGAATTTGGTCTGTTCATTCAGTAAGTACCTCATAGTTAAAATGGGAATTAAGAATGAAATACTATGACAAGTAGCAGCATTGCAATTAGCAATGCAAGTTTTATGTTGCAAGGACTCAGTGTCAGTGGAAAACCCCCTGAAAACTGAAAGCCCTGTTCTGCAAGATCAAATGTTTGGCTGAATGTTATAGTCACCAAAGCAGGATATTAATTCTCTAGAGTTTTATTTGCCTTCAACTATATAGCAAGATAACTCTATACCTTATATTTCAGAAAGTATTTTTAGTTTTGATATACATTTTAATATACTGTTGGACAAAAGGCAATAATTAAAGAATCAGTTGATCAAGCAGAGAATGAAAAAAATTAACCAGTTAATCATCAAATAAGTACGGTGAGTTACCTGATCCAGTTATTAATCATGTGTATTAGTCAGATGCTATTAGTATGTATTAGTATTAGCCCCTTAGTTACTGATTGTTTCATACTATTTTTTTTAACATTGTAAGATATTTTTTATTTTGAAAGAAAAGTGACCTAAGTCAGGGGACGTATGAACTTTTGTGAGTGTGAGTGGTTTCATTTAGGTCAATGGAACTGCCAGGGGCAGTAAAGTGGTAAATGCAATTTTAAGGAAAACATGGAAGAGTAAAAGGGAGGAGGGAGGTGGTTTTATGTCTACCTGTGTCATGATAGAGTCTGTGACACCCTACCCTCTGCTACTGAAGCCCTTGTTTCATGCCACAGTTCAGACTTGTGTGGGCTCCTAAAAGGGCTCACTGCTAGCAAGAGGTACCAGAGCTCCTCTGGGAAAGGGTGTTTCCTTCCTCTTGGACAGAGACTGAGATGTCCTTGGTGGGGATGGTTAGTCAGGTACTCTCTTTCTAGGAGAGGTGCTGAAAAAAGTTGTGGCAAAGTAGTTCCTAAAGCATAGAGCTACCTTAAACTCACATCTGCACAGGAAGAGGCACTAACCACAGTGAGAACTGATCCTTCAATGATGGATAGAGATCAGACACCCCTGACAAACTTCCTCATGCCTCTGTTATAGTGGAAATGCAGTACTGGTAGTTGGTTTGCATACCCTGTGGGAGAGGCCTGGGCTGGTGTTTCCATCAGTGCTTTCTCCCTCTCCATGAAAGCCCCTCCAGAGTGGTTGCTGGGAGTCTGGGTCAGGGAGCCTGCCCTCACTTAATGTGTTTCTGCTTGTCCTCTATCTGTGCTTCTCAGGCCTTGACCTGGAAGTCTCCAGATATGGGAGAGCCTGGCTCTGGCTGGCTCCCTTTCTTAAGTTCCCCCCTTCCTTGGTCCTGCCTCTGGCACAGAGTATTCCTGGTCAGTGGTGAAAGCCCAGCTACGTGCAGGATGCCATGGTTGGCTTGGGTGAAGTTTCACCTGGGCCTTCTCCATCTCCTGTAGGCATGGGATCTGTGTACGGGCTTCATCACAGAATGTAGGCCTCTGTCTAAAAAGCTAGGATTTAGCCTATTTACTCTCTGTGTAAACCTTGTGGTAAGAAAGGGCCAGTGTGCTTCTGCAAATGTTTCATCCAAGTACTAGGCTTGTAAGGAGGGGCAGGCTGAGGCTGTGAGGTACCTCTGCAGTGCGCTGCCTGGAGAGGAGCAGCTGCTTTGAAGGTTGAGCTCTATCAGGGCAACAGCTCCCTTTGGATATCTGGCTAGTTAATGGAGTATAGGCTGCAGACTGGGATCCTGAGTTGTGACAAGTGGATGGGGAGACCTGAGTCCTCTGGGTGGGGTTTACAGGAAGAACAGCTGCTGTTTATTGAGCAAAGGTTTGTAAAGCAGACACTGACCTTCTTCAGGGCATGGGCCTCAGTGCTTCTGGGAGTTATCCCTCTCCTCCCAGAATTTACAGCCAAGGCCCTTTCTTAAGCACAGTCATTAATGTCCTTTATTATTATTATTTTCTTTATTATTATTTTATTATGATTAATTTTAAATTTAATTTTAATTTTTATATATTTAATTTTATTAATAATTTGAGGGATGAAAAGTATAATTTTCAGCTTCAGATATGCCTGGAGTGGTAGGTCCCTCTACTGCAAAACTTATCAGTGATTTCAGCGTTTACTTAGGATGTGACAAACAAGGCTTCAGATTCCCTTCATGCCTGAGGAGATGCAGCCATGTATCGCTCCCCCAGCCAAGGTGCTCTTGTATGTGTGTGGGACTGCTGTGTGTGTCTGGTAGGGTGTTTCCATCCTGTACACTAATGCTTTTACACAGCAAGGGCAAGACTGGAGAGAGGAAACCAGAGGTTGAGGTTTGAAACTTGTGGAAAAAAGTTTGAGTCCACTTGGTTCGATTCAGTGAACCTGGAGGTCTTTTCCAATCTTAATGATTCAATGTTTCTATAATTTGGAGGATGAGTCTTGCCTGAAGTGTGCAACCTGTCAGAAGTATACTAGGCTTGGCCATCTGTGCAGAGAGAACTGTGGGTGTGTGAGAAACTCCAACGTAGGAAATGGAGTCCCCTGCAGAGGTCATGGGAACGGCCATCAGTTGAGCAAAGTTTTGATGATCCTAGTTTGGTCCCTAAGTGCTTAAATAGCATCCAAGGTTGATGCTGGATACCTCAGCCCCTCTTTGGCTGGTCACTGCTGTGGAGGGAGTTTGCAGTGCCAGAAGGATCCAGAGCTTCCACAGGAGGAAAGATCTATACAACTTCCAGCAATATCAGAGTGGTGTGTAGGGCTCCTGCAATGGAAAACGGAGACTGAATCTCTGCCTTGTTTCACTTACTCTCTTCTGTCAAATGCCTTTCCCAGTGTGTGGATGAGACTGGGAAATGACTGAGAGCTCTCTGGCCACAGCTCAGTCTTCGTCAGACTAAAGGTGCTGCCACAGCTTGGAGGATGCTGCCGGCACGTAGGGCAGAACACACACTTGCTCTATTTACAGGGAAATCTGCTGGCTGCTGAGCTGGAACCATTACTGATGTTTTGGCTGTAGAGAGATGACCCTATGTCAGCAGGTGAGAGGCATGTTCCCCCCCAACATTTCCCCCATCATTTTATTCTAAGGTATTTGTTTAATGCATAGCAAAGATATCAGTCTGTGCTACAGCTCAGAGTTCCACCTCTGCTCATTAAGCAATATATCTCACTGGGAACATAAGACCAGCATTTCCAGAGCTCTGCTAGCCACTGGTTGGTCTCCAGGTTTAGTTTTAATGTATAATTTTGATCAGTGGAATGTATATAGCCTGTGTATCTGAGAATATGGTCATCTATCTGCACAATCTGTCCACAGTTGAAAATTGCACTAGCTGGTGTTATGTTGGGGCAGCCACAATATGAAAATGGAAAAGAACCACCTGCCAGCAAGTTTTTTCAAGTCTCTGCTTTTGAGATTATTCTCTGATATTGCCTGTTGTGTGGCCAGAATACACTGACCTGCAGTGCATGACCAAGTTTTATTGGAGAGTGAGGAAGAGGAAATTGTAGAGAAATGGGCATATATTTGAGAGAAATGGGTAAGATTTTGTGTTCATATCTGGGAAGTTTCTAGTTAGAGGTGAATCTTTATGTATTTTTTTTTTAATACTACATTTGTATCTGTAATAGCTATTATTTCAGATTTACTCTTCAAAGATTGTAACCACTGTGGTTCATCCCAGAGTACTGGTAGATATGGTCTCCTCTTCCTGAGCTTGTCAGAAGCTCCCTGTCATATTTGTATTAGGAATACCTCTGTTTTACCGAGAAATTCACAAAATGTTGTGCTTGCTGTGCGACTATTCAGTGCGGTGTGTGAACAAATGAGCAATTCCTGTGCAAGAACTACACAGATTTCAAGTACAGTAACGTCTTCAAATTAAATTTGGTAATCCTAGCTTTATTCAGTTCTACAGAGTGACAAGCAGACTTGTCTAAAAGCACATTGTAAGTATAATTTGTATAATAATTGCAATTTGTAATGCAACTGACTCCATGAATAGTAGAAGAAATCTCTTGGCAGTGGAAGGCTGTATCAGAGAATGCAAAAGAATCTCAGTAGGGTTTTTACTGAAACCTCTTGTTTGAATAATTTAAAATGATCGGCTAAAATTACATGGGAAATAGTGGTAGGATGATGTGGTCAATACAAATATTTATCAGCATGTAGAAATAAATGCTTTATTTTCATCATCACTGACTAAAAATAAAGCAAGGAAAATAAGGGCAGGTATGGCCAGAGCAATGGAGCAATTCATGGTTTCTTTTCCCAAAATAATGATGTTTTAATGATTATGAGTTCATTCTGATCATATTTTTAATCAGTATGCAGTAGATATGCTACAAAATAGTTCAGTGCCATCTAAAGTGGAATTTAAATGCAAGTGAGTAAATCATAGCAGCTTTCCTTCTTTGTCATTCTGCCTCATTTAGGTACACTGCTCGGTCCTGATTCACAACATGGCACATGCTCAGGGAGATGCGACAAAGCCCTGCAAGGGCAGCTTTTGTCTCTTGTACCACACCCACAACACAAAGAAGCTGTGACATGGTTTGAAGAGCTGATCCAGAAGGTTTAATAATACTGTATGTCCAATGACTAAGCTAAAGCTCCCCAAAGACATTTTGAAAGAATTTATCCTAAGCTTAACCACCAAAATGTTTTTTTCTGCTTGCCCCTAGCAAGATTAGGAAACACAAAGAAAAAGTTAAGGATTTTCCCACAGGAAGGCTGTCTGTCTGAGGTTTGGAGATTTTACTTGGTATAGAATTATACAGCAGAAGATCAGAGTATGAGGCTTTGTATACTTTTTAAGGATCAAGTGAAACCCGCCCAAGCTGCAAGGCTGTTGTGGACTCAACTGTGCTTTGCCTGCACTTTAATATTAAATAAATCTCTAACTATTTCTTCTTTCAGCAAGCTTGTGAGCTCTCATTCGAAGATAATGTTTGCTTTGTGAAAAATATTTACAGTGTTTCTATCATATGTCAGTGTTATGACACCATTAATTCTTTGTCATGGTATGCTAGACTGCAAGTTTACTCAAATGTGCAGACTAACGTTTTTTAAATAAAAATATACAATCAAATCTATTCTAGTTTCTTCATGACTGGAGATGTATCAGAGAGAGAGACTTATTACTTTCACTTTCATACTACTTAGTTTCTCTGGTTTGAATACCATTTGATGGGTATATATTAGAATTTGACTCTGAAGTAGCCCATAGATATTTGATGCCATCATGTTTGTAAGAGTATATAATGTAAAATAAATGTCCATGCAGGCTTTGATTTTATTAAGTAAACCAGAATACTGTTTTCCTCAAAAGCAGAGTTTCTCTGCCTCGGTCTGCAGCAGGCAGCAACCATACTTCAGCTCCTTACAGCAGCAGCAGCAGCATATTAAATCTTGTATCTGGTGAGTCCCAGGTATAGAAACAGTAAGAAGGTCACTGAAAGAGGACAGCGACACTCTGACATGACAATTTACTGTTACACTTCATACATCCCCAGCAAGGTGCTGCCATCTGTGTGGTCAATGAGGTCTGACATAAGCTATTGCTCTTAAAAGGAGCAACACAGGATTGATTCACCACCATCCCACGTTGGTTGATGACTTATAAACATGATCTTACACAATACCTCACTGGAAGTAGGATCTACTAGATGTTTCTGAGGAAAAGATAACTGAGCACAAGCACATGTGCTGCACTGAGTACCTTACAAAACCGAAAATAGCATTTATGTTATTTCTCTTTGGAAATACCTATAAAAATAGAGTACATTTACATTCTTAACAGATAAACAGGTTCTGTGCCTGTTTCTATGTGCTGAAGTTTTAGTAAAAAAACCCATTTTGCTTAAGAGTCTTTCTTCTCTAAAAGAGAATAATGTTGTACTACAGTACAGAGTGTGAAATTAATAGTAAAGTGTGAAAGGCCTGTTGTAAGGACCCAGCATACTTTTAGAGGGAAACTAAATTTATCTCAATAAAAGCAATAGATCCTAAAGTATTTTCATAGAAGACAATGAAAGCTCTTCCACCATAAAACAATGGGCTCAAATAATCCTAGAATCATAGAATGCTTTTATTAGGATGAGAACTTATAGACCATCTAGTTCCAAACCTGCCGGGGCAGGAACACCTCCCACTCAATGTCCCATCCAACCTGGCTTTGAACACTGCCAGGGATGGGACACCCACAACTCCTCTGGGCGACTTGTTCCAGTGCATCACCGCACTCACAGTAATGAATTTCTTCTGTGTATCTAACCTAAATTTCCCTTCTTTCATTTTGAACCCTTGAATTCCATGCCCTATCACTACATTTCCTGATGAAGAGTCCCTCTCCAGTTTCCATGTAGGCCCCCTTGAGATACCAGAAGGTTTCTGTGAGATCTCCACACAAGCTTCTCTTCTCCAGACTGAACAGCTCCAACTTTCTCAGCCTGTCTTCTTAGGAGAAAGTGCTCCAATCCTCTTGTCAATGACATTGGCCCTCCTGTGGACTTGCTCCAACAGTTCCATATCTTTATGTTGGAGGCACCAGAACTGTATGCAGTATTCCAGGTGGGGTTTCGTGAGAGAAGGGCAGAGGGGGAAAATCCCCTCCCTTGACCTGCTGGCCACAGTGGTTTGGATGCAGCCCAGGGTTTCTTTGGCCTTCTGGGTTGTGACTGCACACAATGCTATCTTATACTGAGTTTTTCATCAACCGTCATTCCCAAGTCCTTCTCCATAGGGCTGCTCTCAGTCACTTCACTGACCAACCTGTAGGTGTGCCTGGGATTGCCCCGACCCAGGCGTAGGACCTTGACTTTGCATTGTTGAACTTCATGAGGTTTGCATTGGCCCACCTCTCCAGCCTGTCAAGGTCCCTCTGGATGGCATCCCTTCCCTCCAGCTTGTCAAACTTGCCACACAGTTTGGTGTTATCAGCAACTTTGTCGAGAGTGCAATTGATCCCACAGTCCATGTTACCAACAAAGATGCTGAATAGGATCTGCCCCAGTACTGAGCGCTGAGGGACAGCACTCGTCACTGGTCTTCACATGAACAGTGAGCTGTTGACCACAACTCTTTGTGTGCTGCCATCCAACCAGTTCTTTATCCACCAAGTGGTCCATCTATCAAATCCTTGTCTCTTCAATTTAGAGACAAGGATGTTGTGCAGGGCAGTGTGCACAAGTCTAGGTAGATGATGTCAGCTGCTTTGCCCCTGTGCATCAGTGCTGTAGCCCATTCACAGAAGATCACCAAATTTATCAGGCATGATTTGCCTTTAGTTTCTTGTCACCATGTGCCTTAACATAGTTTCTGTGAGAATGTGCTCCATGATCCTGCCTGGTACAGAGGTGAGACTGACTGGTCTGTAGTTCCCTGGGTCTTCCATGTTCCCCTTTTTAAAAACACAGGTTATACTGCCCTTTTTCCAGTAATCAGGGACTTTACCTGACTGCCATGATTTTAAAAAAATTGTGGATAGAATCTTAGCAACATCATCTGCTAGTTCCCTCAGAATCCATGGATGAATCTCACTGGGACTCATGGACTTGTGCACATTCAGGTTCCTTAGATGGTCTTGAACTTGATCCTCTCTTACAGTGGGTTTAGGATGTTTCTCCCAGTCTTTGCATTTACCTTTCTTGACTTGGGTGATGTGGCTGGAGAACTTCCAATTGAAGACTGAGCATAGAGGTAACTGAGAATCTCAACCTTTTCCCATACCCAGAGTACCCAGGTCTCCCATTTCCTTCTAGAGAGGGCCCACATTATCCCTAATCTTTCTTCTGTTTGTAAGATATGTGTAGAAGCCCTTCCTGTTGTCTTTGACGTTGCTGGCCAGACTCAATTCTACTTGGGCCTTAGCTTTCCTGACCTTATCCCTATATCCCATATAATTTCCCTGTATTACTTCCAGGCCACTTGTCCTCATTGCCACCTTATGAAAGTTATTTTTTTTTTTTCTCTGAGTTTCCTCAGCAGCTCCTTATTCATTTATGGAGGCCTCCTGGTATTTTGTCTTACTTCCTCCTTGTCCGGATGCATTGCTCCTGTGCTTGGAGGAGGAGATCCTTAAATATTAGCCAGCATTCTTGGTCTCCTCTGCTCTCCAAGACTCTATCCCATGGAACTTTACTGTGTAGGTCCATGAAGAAGCTAAAATCTGCTGTGCTGAAGTCCAGGGCAGCAAGCTTTCTCCATGACCTCTTACTGCCATGAGGATCTTGAGCTCTACCGTCTTGTGGTCACTGCAGCCAAAGCTTCACTGGAGCATCACATTCCCCACTAGCTCCTCCCTTTTGGTGAGCACAAGGTCCAGCATTGCACCTCTCCTTGTTGGCTGCTTTACCACTTCTATGAGAAAATTGTCATCAACATATTCAAGGAATCTTTTGGATGGTTCATGCCCTGCTGTGTTGTCCCTCCAGCAGATACTCGGTGGTTGAAGTCCCCCAGGAAGATCAGGGCTTGTGAACTTGACACTGTTCCTAACTGCCTGTAGAGGTCTTCATCTACACTATCCTCCTGATCAGATGGCTTGTAGCAGACCCCCACTGTAACATCTGCTGTCCCTGTGCTTCCTGTAATCTTGATCCAAAAGCATCTGGTCGCTCCTCACTCATCCCCAGGCAGAGTTCCACACTATCCTGTTAGACAATGACATAGAGGGCTATACCACTCCTTGTCCCCATAGACTGGTTTTGCTAAAAAGCCAATAACATTCCATGCCAATACTCTAGTCATAGGAGCCATCCCACTGTGCCTCTGTGGTGACAATATCCATGGAGGCATTTGCATGTCTCTTATTCCTCTTGTTTTTTTTTCCCATACTGCATCGTTTGTGTAGAGGCATCTAAGCCAGGCTCTGCATAAAGCTGACTCACTGGCTGGAAATACCTTTGGCCTGTTCCTGGTATTCATTAAAAGTGTTGGCATCTGGTGGATAGGATTTGCCCTCCTCTGATAAATCTAGTTTAAAGCCCCCTTCAACAGGCTGGAAAGTCCCATATAAAAGAAGTTTTTCCCCTTCTCTTTTAGGTGGACTCCATCAGACATCTGTAGACCAGGCTTCCACAAACAGGTCCGGTGGTCTAAGTAACCAAACACTGACTAGGGCATCATCTAAACTTTTGTTAACATGCCAGATTCAGCTGGTCTATAGGATAAGTTGAAGACAAAGAATAAAATGTCTATTTATCACTTCAGTTACTGCAGTTTATCAGGCAGCAGGTAAAAGCAAACAATATGTAATATTTTTTCTGGCAACATATAATTAATAACTCTTTAACATTCACTGTCACAAGATTTTACAGGTGCTGAGAGGTAAATAGATTACTTAAGGAATAAAAGCAGTTCATGATACTCTCATGCACACGGTGTGACTTGTGGATGGTTCTGTGAAGGCCTAGGAGTTGGACTTGATGATCCCTTGTGGGTCCCTTCCAATTTGGCATATTCTATGATTCTGTTAAATTTTGACCTCTAGAAGACTCTATCAGAGATGAGTCACTCTCTATGCATCTTGTTTTCTTATGCTTCTGCCAGAGATGGGATTAAAGTACCTTGTCAGATGTGGTGCTGTAGTTCTTCATCAGGACTTCCTTCTACTGACTGCACCCTCAGGATGATTGAGTCCTTGCTATTTCAAACCTTTGTCCTCCTTATTAAAATAAAGTTTTGAATCACTTGTTCAGAAGTTAAGGTACTTGACATCCCCTCCTTTTCTTTCACTGGAGGTGATGGTTCTTGACATTTCCTCAAAGTTCTCCTCCTTGAAGGACTGAGATCTACCATTTTTCAGCCCCTATAATACCAGTTTGTTTGTTCCCAATAAGCTATACAACTGTTAATAGGAAATAAACATTCCATTTGAAACTGAACTTAGTATTTTCATGTAGTAAAATTCTTTCAACTGAGTGATATTATAGGGGCATTATAAACAACCATCTTAATAATTATTTGAATAGATTTTCATACAGATATCTGATCTATCTGTCTGTCTAATCTCTATCTATCTATCTATCTATCTATGATCTCTCTCTCTTACCCATCTCGATGTCTATATAAAACTTCATTTTCATTTATTTATCCTTGAAATTGTAGTTTTAGTTCTCCAAGTAAAAAAAGAATTTAGTGGTCAAAATTTTCCATAAACTACTCACTGGCAAACTTTGAACAACTTTACTACTTTTATTTCTAGCAGTCCATAAAAGCTGAAGGTAATATTATTTTGTTGACTTCACCCTTTGATTTTTATTTCCAGTCAAATGATACTGGATTTTCTAAAAACCTTACTTGTATGGTTCATTACTATTGTTTCACGTCATATCATACATTAACAGTTTCATGCGGCTCTTTTAAACTACAAAGCTTTGTCTACCTTGTATGTATTTTTCAAGTCCTACACTGTATATAATTTATTAATGACTCTGCTCTTTGTATGCACAGAATGTACCCTCAGGGAAGGTCATTCCTAAGGAAACCGTATTTCAAAAGCCTTGATAAGGACAACGTCTCTTTCTTATCATTCAGGATTTTGTCCAAATGTATTAATTTAGGTACAAACTGAATTGGCATAAGCTGATAGGATTTTGAAAATAGAAGATATGTGATGGGTTTTGTCACCAAAAAACCCCACAAACAAACAAACAAACAAAAAAACCCAACCAACCACCAAAAACCTGGATTGCTCCAAGACAAGTAAATGAGTGAATTAAAAGTAATTCAGAGAAGACTGAAATCCAGGACATGGGATCTGATCTTTTCACCATCATGGGATACTACCTCTAGCCTGGAATTTTTCCATACTAACTACATAAGCTGTCATGCACTGCAGCAATAAAACATTAAGACAAGTGACAATTTCAGATGAAAACTGCATTTTTACTTCTATTCCCACTGGAGAAAAAAGAAAATCTATATAATTATAGCATTAATAACTCAACCTGTAAAATATTTATAAGGGGCCACTATCACTGTGAACCACATAGATATACTAAGAGCAATTCTGATGTATTCATGTGAGTTCTCGTTTTTTCTCTGAACTTGGCCTTTGGAATAGATCCCTTTTAATAGCCAGGATATGGCATTTTCTCTTCATCCTGGTTTGCTTCTGCTGGAGGTAGGTGTGGTCTCAGGGTACATAAGGAAGCTGGACAGAGGTGCAGCATTAACATACACGTCCTTTCTGATGTTGTGATAACAAGAGGGCAATTGACCTAGAAGCAGGAACAGAATTTCTTAGATCTCCTGTTTCTGTATCCGCTCTCTATCAAAATTTGTGTAAGTAACCAGGTTCAGTGCTTGCATTATTCTCTCCATGATTTTGGAACCGCTGGACAGCCTTCTTAAAGAAGCATTTCTGTTATAGTAAGACCAAAGCAGTAAAGAAAAGAGATTATGGCATACGCAGTACTCTTTAAGTACTCTGTAAGTAATTTTATTTTACCTAATAAAATATCTCTATAGCAGTCTCCAACTCATATCTCAATATGATTTTCTCAAGCTATTCCTTATTGCCTCAAAAAAGAGATTCTCCTTTTTTTGATCTTCTGTGTTTTAACACATTGGAATTGTTTCATAGTTGTCTGGAGAAAATATAAAAAATATCCAAGACTAGCAGCTCAGATACTGTTTTTGAACTATCATTAGATTTACATAATAAAATAGCTTATCTGATGAAACTTCTTCCTTTACTCTTCTTCTATTTAACAAGAACTTCTAAGCCAATATGAACATAGAACAAACATCTCACTAGCCCAATTGACACATATTCTTGATTAATTATTTCAGGCTTTCTACCTTTAAATCCAATTATAATACAAAAATAAAACTATAGACCAGTATCTGCTCACAGAGAGTAACAGGAGCCATCTAAGTACATACTGAAGAACAGGACTGCTCCAAAGTATCTGACCCAAAGATATAGCATGAACAGGTGGTAGAAATGCTATTTCCATAAATTCTTTTATTTCTACTTCATTGCTCAATATTTTACTTTTCAAGTCCTCTCATTATCAAACTCTTCCATGAACCTGAAATTTATGATTTTTCCTGTCCTCTTCTGAGAAGATAAATATTGCATCATCCTGATTAAAAAGACATCCTAGGCAGTTTTCGTGAATACTTCTTTGAATGAAATTACACATTTCTTAGAAAACATGTGGATAATGAATAAAATTGGTTTCAGAGAAAAATACAAAGAAAATATCTTTCATTCTTTTTATATTAAATCCATCAAGGCATTCACATTATGAATGTCACCGAGATTTATTTATTCAGTATTTTCCAAAATTACCTAAGTGCAACTTTGTGCCTACCTATGGTACTACAGCACTAACTCCACTCATGCACAAATAAGTTCCCAAGTGAATAAAGCCGTGGAAAGAGTAATTAAAGGTATATCAGAGGGGCACACTTTATTAATCAGTAATATTTATGACTTTTAGTCAGTCCTGCAAATTTTTATTCACCTACCTGCCCTACTTGTAGAGTATTTTCTTTTTTTTTTTGATAATGTTATAAAATACTACTAGATTTTTTTATTAGTGTTAATCACAATGGTAAAGAGCAGTCAGGTATGGCAAATTTTAGTGACAGCTGTGTGAAGCAGGGTTAAGATGAGTACTATTCAAACAGTATTTGCAAAATAATATTCTCAATTATTTTTCTATGCCTTGTAATGAATACATTATTCGTGAATGTTCTCTGGTTCCCCTAGAAAGATGATAATTTCATATTCCACTTAAATACTTGTGTTTTTTTTTATGAAATAGACTAATTATTCAGTATTCATTTTCTGCTGTTACTTAGTACAAAAATCAGAATCTGAATCCATCATATGCTGCAGAGGTGTGAATGAACGGATGTGTTGGTTTCTCTTTATGCTACAGTTTCAGATGGCTTCAGAAAATGCTAATGAAATACAAGAGCTTCTGACATCAGCCATATCACAACGTGACAGCGAGACAGCTTAGTCATTCTAACTTTTTTTAGTGGCTGCATGGCTCCTCTTGTGTTCTGCAGAATACTGGGAAGAGTTTTTGTTTGTTTGTTTGTGTTTGTTTGTTTGTTTTTTCAGATAATTTATTCTATGTTTAATGATGTAAGATGGGTTACACTGGGCAGTTTCTAAGTCCCAGCCTGGCCCCTCTGAAAAGGTGCTGCTTCACTTCAGCAAAAACATAAGAGTTTCTCTTGCCATCTCCCGGCATTTCAGTTTTATTTGGCTTCCCTTGACTCCTCTTCTGGATAATTTTGATAAGATATGCAACTTTTGGGTGGCTAATGCATAGTGAGAGATGCCACCGGTGGCTCATGGAAATTATAGAACCACAGTATTACTTGAGGCAACCTTTTTTTGTCTTGTAACTTTTTAAGAATACAGTTTAAGTATGACTTTGAGCCCAGTTTACCCTAATAGATTTCAGATGTGTCACTGATGTGTATCTTAATTCCTGGTTTTGGATTCCATTCTTACCTCCCTTATTTTCAGCACTAGGCTGAGGATGTAGAGGCAGTCAGTTCTCAGAAAGTGATAGTGAAATCACTTGATTAAAGTGTTAAAGGAATGTTTCTCAGGAAAACAAAATATGCAATGGAAATAATTTATGTAGTGTACAGTAAGTTTACATGGGTTATCTGTGTTTACATTTTTCATTTAGAGCAAATCCCTACTTCATGGCCAGAGTAGTTCTCCTTGGCCCTCCCCTTTTGTTTCTGCTTCCCCTCCCCTTTTGCCTTCTCTCTTTTACTTTAATGACAGTAGTCTGCAGCATGGCCATGAGTGAGGTCTCAGTGTGCACTCTCTCTGGTGCTGAGTGGCTCCTGCAGGCACAGTCAAAGCTCTGCACTACTGAGTGACAGGTAGGTGCACTGCCCATTGCATGAGTCATTCTGTCAGCATTGCTCACATGGTCTCGTAACATGGACAATATAGCGAAGAGTCTCTGCGTATGATGGTGTCTTTTGAATCAGATGAGCTAATCCTTGACAGAAGGTGAGCTCAAAAGTAATATTCCAGGCAGCCATTTTCTACTGATATTTTTCACTTCCCTTCGATATGGCTATACCTCAGCCATTCATGATTCAATTTATTAGCACTCTGGAAAATTGTTGGTGTGAATTAATATTGTTGAACTTAAATTATTCTACAGACATGGATGAAATTTACTGCAAAGTTTGTCTGGTCTGTTTCAAATGAGGGATCCATATTGTGAGTCATGTTAAAGTCTCTTTCGCTTACATAAAATTTTCAAACACAAAATCTTCATTACTGTTTTATTGCACTTGATAACTTATATGAGAACAGAAAGCAGAGACAAATAAAAAAAATCCTCTAAGACAAAAAGAGTGAAGTGCTAGAGGTGAGACAAATGCTTCAACTAGCAGAGAAATTATAAGCACTTTGAGAAGAGAATCTCACCTTCCAGAATCTCACCTTCATTTTTCAGTATCTGTTACTGTAGTTTTGCTGTCTGTTGTAGAAGTTGCAAGAGATGAATGGAATGTATGGAATACAATTTTGCTTTTGAGGGCAGTGCAGAAGATCACTTCCTATTTAAAGCTCTGTTGCTTGCCATCCACAATAAAGTGACTGTTTAGAAATTAGATGCTCATGGTTAGTCTACACTTGGATTTTTCACATCTGCTTCATGTCACAAAGGCATTCTACCCCTGATTACACCTGAGTATCCCCATTGAAATTACTGTGACAATCACATGTGTGTAATTGAGAGTAGAATTTGGCCCCCTGTGTTGAAGTTGCTCCTTTGAAAGCTGTTCCACCTCCTTTGGCTTAATCCTGCCCCATTAGGGGAGTGTAATCCCACTCTTGTATAAGTGTAATGTGACTCGAGTTTCAGCCTGATAACTGGAGGGGGGAACCCAGAAGCACTGTAGCTTAAATTCAAAGCCTCATTATATGTTTCTCTTGTGGAAATTACATGAACAGTTGAGTCAGGTAAAGAGCACATTCTCATTTTCCTCTCAGATATCCCTTTCATGCTCTTGCAAACCCAGTAGAGGGACTGAGTATCAATGCACCAGATACACTTTCTTTTTCAGGTACTTTAAATAATTTTTTAAATTATTTTAGAAAGTAAGAGTAATTTTAGGGAAAAAAAAGGTATTTAAAAATAGAGCAAGAATACCAAAGAAAAGAAAAACTGAATCATTCAAAAGTCATTAATTAAAAGATTGGGAGGGACCCTTGGGATCATCTGGTCTAACATTCTGTTGAAAGCAGAGTTTTAGACTAGGTTTTCTAGGGCTCTGTTAAGCCATGTATTCAATACTTTGTGCATGGGACTTTCCACCACTTTTTTGGGCAATGTTTAGCTGTTCTCACAGTAAGGAATATTTTTCTTATATCCAAAGAGAATTTCTCATGAAGCAAGTTGTTCTCGTTTTCTTGTTGCCATGTTCCCTTGTAGAGACAGTACCTCCGCCTTCTCCATAAATATACCTAGGGTACTGGTGGACTGTGATTAAGTTCCTCCTTCCATCTTCTAGGCTGATCAAATTTAACTCCATCAATACAAGTTCTCCAGTTTTGTAACCTCCTTGGTGGCCCTCTACTGGACTTTTTTAATTTTTTGACATCTCTATTGAATTTGGGAATGAAAGCTGAACATTTTTTCCAGATGTGGCTTAACAAGTGCTGAGGACAGTGGAAAAATCATACCCCTTGATCTGGTGTTTCTCTTGCTGATGGAACACAGGATGCTGCTGGCCTTCACTGCTACCAAGCCCACAGTGGTTCCAGGGCAACTTGCTATCTCCCAGTTATTAGATGGAAGACTAATTTTCCAGACCTATTTTATATGTTTTTTTTTTAAAAATATGAATTATATAAGCTGTGCTTGCCATAGCAGCCATGACACTGTATTTTAATTCATTGAGATTTTCACCTAAGTAGGTGTTTGAATTTGGTGGAGAAAATTAATTTCTTTTTTCAACCTTGTTTAACCAAAGATTATTGAAACAGATAAATAAAATAATGTTGAAATAGCTTATAAGGGATTTAACTTTCATGTGATTTAGATGTCTATCTTGTTTCAGTACTGAAGGATAACCAGTATTAAAACAGGATGAGTGTATATGAATTCAAACTGGCTGCTTCAGGCCATGAATAATGATGGGTAGGTTTTCTTATGCACCTGCTTTTTTGCAGCTGAAAATTAAATCCCTGTATTTATTTTTATATATAGATTGTTTACAAGCAAATAATTTGATAGAATATTTAAGGCAAAATACACCTGGGTTAATGCCTGGAAAATCTTCATGAAGTGGCAATGAATCCATAATTAGGGTAGAATACACTAATGAATAGGTACAGCATAAAACTATGAATATGCATAAGGCAGCAAAAAGTTTTGAATATTCCTTTGTGATGAGAATGGATGACAGAGAACAGAACTGGCATGGTTTGAAGGCAGGAACCTAGATCTCACTCCATGTTCCTTCCACTTGCTTTTCCCTTATGAAGAACCACTTTGTTGGTGAATCAGGAGTGGCTGGGCATGATGCCAATTATTTAATTTTTTTCTCACCCATTTACTACAGAAATTACCCTTACTTGCTGTGGCCTACCAACCTCTTAAGGCTCATGGGAGAACTTTTGACTCCTTTTTCTTTTTTTTTTTTTTTTCCTTCTTTTACTAAATCCTCTTGAATTAACATTTAAATAAAGTGGGAGTGGAGAATTGGGAAATCTTGGTGATACTTTTGTTATGCTTTTTTCTGCATAAGTCTAAGGTGAATTAGAGAAAAACGAACATATTTTTGAGAAAAGTTAAAAAATAATCAGTGTTTTAGAAGAACTATGCCCAAGTTATTTGCTGGCTACATTTTGCACAGTAGGTCGTTTTCGTGGTTTTTTTTTTTTTTTTTTTTTTTTTTTTAAGATGTTAATTTTATTGGATTAGTTTTTCTTTTCTTCTCCTTCATACCACAAACTATCATAAAGAATTTACTTAAAGATGAGATTATAATAGGTTTTCTTAGTGAAGAAACATCTGTATTTGCATAAATTTGGAGGTGTTTCATCCTTTTTTTTTTTAATCCTTGTTTTTGTTTTGCTTGTGGTTTTTGTTGTTATTTTTGGTTTTTTAAGGACTTTATCTTATCCAGTTAAGTTTTCTTGAGAACGAATTTATATTTCTGGGACATTTGTTCCAGGTGTTACATTTAAACTTTGCACAATGCCAAAGCCAGCTAGGTGTTGTGATTTTCCTTTGCTTGAAATGGAATTTCACTCAAAGCTTCAGCAATTGTGTATGAAGGACAGTACCTCAGAGGTGGCATAAATATAGTCTGCAAAATGACCTGAGCTCTGGGCTGGAGAATCCACTTTTCCTATTAGATTTACTTTTTGTGTTAGATACCATTGGAACTCTTTTCAGTCTCTCTGCAGAAGAGAATGTGCTAACTTAACTTCAAGACCAGCAAGTTTACTATTACTTGATTATCAAAGGACTATTAGCCCAATTTTAATATTTTGTCAGTTTAAAATACTGTCAGTTAGTTAGGACCATAAAGAGCAGCACTTAAGTGAATAAGAGTTTAGGAACTTTAGGGGTGAAGTTTTGTTAATCTTACAGCAATATAATGTCTTCCAAGATTCAAAGTTTTTTCTTAAACCTTCAATTTATTTATAGAATTTCCCTAGATTATTTATCTTTCAGCTAGTCAATAAGTTGAGCACTTTCTTGTGGCTGTAAAAAAACCCTAACAAAACAAAACATGTGATATCTGGACCTTGTTTAATTTAGAAACCAGAAGGTGAACAGAAAGAAACCAACTGTAAAAGTGATTTTTAAGAGTAAGCCATGACTTGAAATGCTTAGACTCATGGTTTCTGAAGGTTTGGAATTTAATTAGGTTAAACATTAATTGTATGCTTGATTAAATTTAAGATAAATGCACTCCAGAGATTGATGTTTTGTGTATCTGAGTTCTTGAGAAATGGCAGTGTATACAGAACACCCTTCTTGTTTTGTGTGCAGGTGTTCTCTCCCATATACCTCTGTCCCTTCCTCTTTGCTTTGTTCATCACAGAGTTCCTATTACAAAATACTGTGTGCAGTTACAAAAGCAAATCTAAAAATCCCAAAACATAAACCAGTTATTTTTTTTCCCCAAATGTAGCAGAACTGACAGACTTCTTTACAAAATTTCATCTTTGGGAATCTTATATATTCCAGGGAAAACACCAGGACCAGAAAATATAGACAAAAGTGTAGCTGTATAGAAGTTTAAAAGTCCAATGAGGTTGTGAAACATGACAGGAGAGATGAAAATAAAGAACTCAGACAGTAGCTCTCAAGAAGGACTGATTTGTTTTTTTATTTCCAAAACCAGCCTTCTGTCTTCTGATTGCTCTGCTGTGTCACCAGGCAGGAGGCGATTCTTAGAGCATTCATTGTCTCCGACTGTTCAAATGTAGTTCTGAACAGTAGGACACTCACACATTTCCAATGCACACTTTATGGTAAAAAGATTTTGCTTCATTTTTGTATTCACACTCCCATAATTTCCTTTCATTTGAAAAATGTCTAAGTAAATGTTGGCAAAGGGATGTTAGTTTTTATAGCACAGACAAAAAGAGAGTAGTTTAGATGGAAATCATTGCAGCTCTTCAGATTTCTTCCTTCCTGTTATGAAACATGGAGTTGGAAAAAATCTTCAGTGATGATGGCACACAAAGGAATTAAAGGAGATAAAGAGGTGTGTGCACAATATCAGCATGCCTGATGCTTTCACTTGCCAAATTAACAGCTATATTATATATGAATTATCAGCCCAGGAAGTGAAATGAACTGCTTATTACTGTCTCAGGATGTCTGAATTTTAAAACAAAGGGAGGTTAGATTAATTTAAAAGAAACTCAGATTCTCCACTGAATGGTTAATCCTTGGTTATGGCAGAAATCCAGGGCTCTATAGCTGCTGTGCTTCTTAAGTCAATACCACATGGGGAAATAACTAGCCACTGTTTATAATTCAAGGGCAATAATTTGATTGGGTTCTACCCTTTTTAATGAATGTATTGCCCCTAGCCTGCGACTACAGGCATATCTGTGTTGTGTTAATAGTGAGGTCTACTTCACTATCCCTCAGTAGTGACAGATTTGGTTATAACTCTACGCATTTGACAGAAGAAGGATATGTAAACCCCTGGGAGCAAAACAAACAGAGGGTGAACATCCAGAATTTGCTGTGAAAGGAGGCATCAAGGTATAAAACTTCAGTCTGGATAAATTGGGTGGATTCAGCACAGAAGACAGAAGTTCACTGCTCTGTATTGCTTTTTGAGATGCAGTTTTGAAACCAGTAAATTCAACTACAATTTCTCTTTCTCTTTTTTTTTTTTTTTTTTTTTTTTTAAATTGTAAAAACCTTTATCTTTATCTGATATATATTAAAAAAGGGAAGACTTCTTTTGGGGTATTTTCATCTTTTTCTTTCCCATCCTCTCCTTGTTTTCCTTTCCGTGATTTTTATTCTCCTTTTTAAAAAATAAAAATCCCCCAATGTAGAAATTTTTAATTTTTTTTTTTAACTCGGAATTTACTGCCACACCACTTTCGCACAAAAGTAATAGTCATTCAACAATTAGGATGACATTACAGTGTAATGGTTGTGCCTCAAGGATAGTAAAAACACACTCAAGTGTAGAAAAAGTCACATCTCTGTGTCACTGTTTCAGGCTGTCTTCAGACTCAGGTGGGCTTCAGTTCCAACAAAAAAGGAATTGTCTCTGCAGTCAAAAGGGCTAGAGATTGTTAGATTTTAGTAAGTCAGAAAGTTGGAAAATCCACTGAAATACACGACTTTACACGGGTTAGCTGCAGCATATGCATAGACGGCATTACTCTGGGGTATCAGTACTGTTATGGAAGATAGTGAATTCAACTGGCTCAGTTTTCCATTCATAACCAAACCTCCAGAACCCATAATAACACCTCTCTTACTGTTATGACACTTATACAATTTGCAATAGAAGTAGGAAGCAATTAGGTCGACTTTAAAAGAATGCAAACCCACAATTAATGATGTGCATACAGCTACAACAGAAACTTACAACTTCCGTGATTAACAAAAATGTTTCTAAGCTTGAAGCAATTTTCTTCAAGCTGATCTCACTCAAACTAAATTAGACAATCCTCAAAATAAGACTCACAGCTGGATATGGTCATGGTTTGAGAACAAAACTAGAAGAGATGTTCAGCAAATGCTGGCTGATAGTAATGATTCTAGTTATTAGAAGACTGCATGCTCTTGTCTTTTTAGGAGATAACTGCAGGTGTAGAGACTCAGGGGAAAAATCCGCATATTCATCAGTCTTGTGGCAGTATGAAGACATCTTGGTTCACTGTGCCACTTCGCTTGTATCTAACAGACATATGATTAGTTATAACACTCAGATTAGTTCTCAGAGAACTGGTCTGTATTATTGTTTGAGCAAAAAATAAAATCATAAAAAGCCATTGATCCTGAGAACCTCAGGAGTACCCCCTAAATCAAGATAATTGTACTCATAGGAAAAAACACATACAAGAAAGACCGAAAGAGCCCAGTGATCAGATTGACCACAGAAAAAAACTAAAGAAAAAAAAATCGAAATGACCTATATCCCTAAGAGTTGCCTGAATAAGAAGGACATGCAGTGGCATAGAACTGTCATGACTCTGCATTCACACTCTCCTGTACTCTGTTATAGATAGTCATACAGAAAGAATCAAACTGTTTTGTTGTTCCAAAACACCTCTACCTGCAAAGCTACATTTTCCAACTAGTCCTTTGAAATAAGATGAAGACATATTGTAGAGGGGCTGATGTGTAAAATTTTGGAGAGTTAAAAAATCTAGTCCTGCAATACCATACTGCAATGCTATATATATAAGCCTAAACTGGCTCCCAGGTGGAGTGTGAATGCCGTTTTTTAGGCACAATGTCTATGTGCTGTCTGCTAGGCTTTCTTCTAGGATGATCCTATACTTTGCTGAAGACATGTTAGCCCTCAAATCTTCAATACTGTTGGTTTGTGGTAGTTCCTTGTCCTGTACTGCTTTGACTGCTAACACTGATGATCATTTATACAGATTTTTCAAAAGAAAAGGTCTGTGTGTAAGCAAACAGGCCCCTGTAGATTTTGTGAGTAGTGGAATATGGAATTGCTTTAAGAATCTCTACTTTACATATAAAGTGGAAATGTTTGTATTTTGTTTGGAATAAACATATTTTAATTTATTTTACTTTAAACCATAATAAATTTAACATTCTTTAAATTTAAAAAAATGCTACTTTGCCTTCCCGAAGACTCTGGTGTTTACATTTCTGGCAAATATGATTTTATTGGCTGAACAGAGGCATTACAGTATGATGTACCAGAGCTGGTGTAGCAGTCTTCTCAGAGAAGTTTCATATTTTTCCTTGAAATCTGACTACTTCATTCCTGCTCCTGGGAATATCTGATGCTCAGTGACTTTGGCTTTATTTGTAGCTACCCACTTCAAAGACAAAAGGGCCTGTGAAGATTGGTCATGAAGGATCTGCTATCCCAATACGTTTTAAGAGAAGAACTTTTGCTAGTTGAAGGCATGTGAGTGTGGAGTAAACCATGTTGTCTTCAAATTGATCCTGCCGGATGCCAATTTAGAGAGACGTCTCACTCATTTTCCAGACAATGAGTTTTACAGGAAACACGGAGCAGCCACAACCAGTTGTGCTGATGAGGATCCAAGGAAAACCACTGACTCCTGGAGAGAAGTACAAAGCTGTTGGGCTCCATGTACAGGCAGAAAATTGCACATGGCAGTGGAGGCTACAGAAGAATCTGGAAGGTGTGTGTCCAGAGGAGTCACCATGGGCTCCCAGGCCTCTCCTGGCTGGAAAACCCCTTGGCAGTGTGTCCATCAGCCACCAGGTGTCTCTGCCTAATGTTGGACAGCACGGGTGCATCTCCAGCTGGTGAACAAAGGAGACCAGGTCCGAACACATGTCCCTGCCCACAGGTTTTGGTTCAAGTTGCTTTAATTTTATTTAAAACACTCTTCAGTGATTTCCACTGTATGAATCTCTTTGTGGTAAAGGTGGGTTACAGTTTAGGAAGCAAGGCCAGAAGACTTTCCAAAGCCCAAATAGTCTTGACACTGATAAAATTAGTTTCTATGCCTTTTTCACTTTAAGACTTTGTTCAGGATTTTTATTGTGCCAGTCACAGTTTAAAGTGCAAATATTATGTTAAGAGAATTTTTATCTGACTCTGCACCAAACATTGAAATGTATTATTAAAAAAGATGAAATATGGTAAATGTCAAAAATTGCCTTCAGGTACTTGAAGTCCTTTAATTTCAAAACTCATAAGTTCCTACAAATTTTCTTTCAACTACTTTTGCATAAAATGCTGGCTATAATTTACGGTTCTGGTTTTGAAACATCAACTTTTTTCTTTTTTGTTGGTGCGAAGCCAGCATTGTAGAAGGGATGCAAATTGGCAGCAAGCCTAAATGCCAGTGGGAATACATTGTCTGTATTATATTCACATTCTTAAACACTACCTCAAAAGCTCTGTATGGTGATTATTAAAATGATCTTGAAAATATCAATCAGAAAAGGAGCTAATAATTACTATGCCTCTAAAAGACCATGAACTAATTAGACCAAACTGCAGATTTTGTGTCTGTGTTTGTGTAATTGATGAAAACACTTTTCAGGGACTTGCTTGGCATGAATAAGCTGCTTGTTTCTGTTAATAAGCTCTTTGATGAAATACAGAGAGAAAGAGAAAAGCAAAAGCTGAACAAGACTATTAGTTGTTTACATTTTGAAAGCTATATCTTGCACTGATTTCTTTTATAGGCAGAACACTTTCAGATACATGGAGCTGTTCTGACATATAAGACTGTTCCTCTTACATCAGTCAGGTTTAAGACAAAGTCTTTCTTGAACGCTTGATTATGAATTATTTCCCAAAAATCTATATTTTTTGCACAGTGTATTCCACTGTTACATAGAACAATATGTGTAGTTCTCAAGCTTATATTTTTCACCTCACACTTCATCAGAAATAATCTTCCAGTTTTAGTGCCTCAGTCACATCAACATTTTACATTAGTCTTGGATTGTATATTTGGTGATGTATGTGTATGCAGACATATAAACTTACTTATAGTTAGAAATGTGGAAAAGAAGGGTGACTCAGCTTCTTCTCTGCAGTGCACACTCTGCAAGACTAACAGAAGGAAAACTCAGTAAGGCTTACACATTGGTTTTGCCAGCTGCAGGTATGACTCCAACTAATTATGAACAAAGAGCAGATGTACAGAATAAGGAGGTGACATTTTTGCATCAGCACCTTTCAGAAATGAGCAGCACTTTCAGAATATTTAAAGACCTGTTGGTAGGAGACTATCCTGGATCTTCTGTGCCCTCTCGTTGTTTTGGACAAAATATTGAAAATAGCACCTGATAAATGACCTGTGTCATCAAAACGGTGAAATGAATTCCTTTTGGTTCCATTTCTGACATCAGGCTAGGAGACAGTGCCAAATGTGCAGGTAATGTGTCAGTCCATGTAAGTTAAGTTCCCCTGAGGTTACTCAGACTGTCCTTCACTTTTCTAGGCCTACTGGGCCAAATGCTTGGGTGAATTTTTAGGGGGATATAAATTACAACCTGGTAGGGAGTTCTTGTGCAGGTGGGTTGGAAAGAATATGCAGAAAATATGTGCTGTAGAGGAGGCCACAAATTGGATAAGCGCAGATATCTGGACATGCCTGTTCAGTACCTAGATAAATGATACACAGTTTTGAGTTTATGTTTATCTGAACACACTTTATATACAGTGTACTGAAATTTTAACTTCTGTCCTAAACAGAGTTGCAGCCTCAGATATTAAGCTATGTAAGCAGGGGCTTGAGATAACTTAAAAGTAATTATTAGTACAAAGATTGAATAAACTACATGACAAATTAACACAGTGTGTAAAAAATATTCCCTGTTATTGTTTTGTGTAGGCCAATTAAACACAAGGTAACCAATCCAGTTTTGATGTGAAGATATTTTAGGTATCAGATTGGGTGGAAGTAACACTATCTCTTTGTCTTTATTGCGAAAAAATGTAGGCCAGAAGTAACAGAAACAAAACAAATCTGTCATTGTTTTACATCTGGCTACTTTTGCACATGCCAGATATTACCAGTCACAGAGTAGTACAGTTAACAGAGTTCCTCAAACACACAGTTCCTCAAACATAGGATCAGCTGGTAGTGTGAAGGCTCAGACAGGTAAAGAAACTTACACTAACATTTCAAACTGGGGGCCACATAGTCTTGTATCAGTCCTCAAAATATTAACTAGTTTTATTTTACGGGAATATGGAAAAATCATACCCATGAACAACTGCAGGTAGACTCTTATGAACCTATTTTTATCAAGTAGTGGTTGACTTATACCATGAAAGTAAAGTACTTATATGTAATATAATCTTCCTTTTCCTGTCTGGTATAACAACAGCAATTCTCATTATCCATGTAAATGTCTAATTCTGTAGGGCTACTACTTTGATATTTATTTTGGCAATGTCTTGCAAAAATAGTTTCTTTGAATTCATTCTAATTTATTTACCACATTTTTGTATGCCTATTGATCATTGTCTACATAATTCACTGTTGAATTATTTCAGAGAAAAAAAACATAGTAATTCCCTCCTATGATATTGTCTTGTCATCATGCACAAATTATCTATTTACTCTTCTAGTTCAACAGTCCTAATCTCTGAATATTTCTTCTTACAGTAGAATTTTTCTTCATTCTGTTTTTTTCAATAAAACTTGAAATAATTCTATTGAATTTTAGGCTCCTAACTGAAGCCCTTGATTTAAGACCCCCTAACTGTAGACTCCTTTATTGTTAGGAGATCTTTGCAGGCACAGTTTTGCATACTCTGACTGTAAAGAAATCATGAAATGACAAGGTTCCTAATCGAGTGCCTCAAATAAATGTCTTAAATTTATGGATACGGTCTTGAAGAGTAAGTAAACATCCATTTTTTTACTAACAGATCAATTTTCAGTGATGTTTAATAACCTATTGCACTAATTTAAGTGTTTCTGTGCCAATAACAGTGCTGCACTCTGAACAGAATTGCTGTGGAGCAATTTGCAGACACCTAACTATGCCAATCAGGAACTGTAGTGCTTACTTTGATCTCTAAGGAAACATATCACTAAATTTTGATGAATAATATGTGTTAAAATTTTGAGAAAAACTGCTCAACATTCTCTTAGCTTACTTAGGTTTTGGTTCTTCCTAGGCTGCTTTAAAATGCTTAATAACTTTTGCTGAGATGAGTAACACATCTGAGAACAACTCGGCCTAATTCACCATCTCTCATTATTTTAATGGAGCCTGCTTGAATAAGTTACATTTTGCATCTTAATTATACATAGACATGAATTGAGTTTCCATTAAAACTTAATGCCAGTGATTTCTGGGTGATTTCACTTAGAATCTTTATTGACACTGGTGGTCTGTTCTTGGTATTTTTTCTTTTGTTGTTGGTATTGCAATGTCAATAATTTGCTCAGTATTGATCAGGATGAGGTTTTAAAATGAAGGCATAAATACTTCTTATGACACCTACTTATAAGCCTACAGCAGTTCCAATAAAGGAAAATAAATAATACCAGCTAAGGAACTAGGGTGTAAAAATTAAATTTCTGATGAATAAATAGATCAGGTAACTGCATCAAGTACTGGAAAAGCAGTGCAAGAAACAGGCATTACATCTGCATATGTTTTTGTTTTGTTTGTATTTGCACATAACTCCCTTGGGAGGCCAGCAAGTATTTTTTTTTTGTTTTAGTGATGCCAGAATATTCAAGCTGAATACAGAAATTTAAGTATTAAAATCTACATGCAAGCACTTGAAGAAATATTTGCACCTTAGGAGCACTGAAGTGAAGCCACGTGGAGTTCTGAAGAGTTTGGGGACAATACTCACTCTACATTTAAACACATCTCTAGATATTCTGCTTTGAAATTCAAAGGTGTCAAAGATAATTTTAAATTAAAACTTTGTTATTTAAGCAAAAGATTTTAATTTTTGGTGAATAGTGAAACTTTTTAGTGTCTGTTGTTTTGATTTTATTCTTTATTTCATACTCTTTCATGCTTTCACTTGCTTTAGACGTATCTGACATCTAAATTTTAATTATATTTATATTTATTCATTTTACCTCTCTCTTTAAACACTTTTCAATCAACATATACTTCCTCTTCAAGAATATCATGTTCAAATTCTTTTTTATTCAATTTTACTGCCAAATCCTGTTTGTCTTACTCATGCAAGTATTCCTGCAGAAATCAATTGAACTACTTGTATGAGAAAAGCAAGCAGTTCTTGCCTTTATTTGGTAAAGCAACAGACATGAACAAAAGGAGTACTGTACCTGCTATGGGCAACCAGAAACAATGACGGGCTCCTTGATAAGATTAGATGTAATTTTAAATGCAACTGGGACAAAGAATCCCTCCCACCAACCTCAGCTCATAACTCTCTACAGTAAATCCACCACAGCAAAGCAGTTGAAGAATTCCTGACAAGAGCCAGATTGCCCAGTAAGCACACCTAACAAACACAGAAACGTGATGCACGTTATTTTTTAGGCTTGGCAGTCATTTTGTGCTTCTTTCAAAAAAACCCCACCAAACAAACAAACAAAATCCCCAGACAATCAAAAAACCAAGACCCCCCCCCCCCAAAAAAAAAAAAAAAAAAAAAGGCAAAAACGAAGGAAAAAACCCCCCAATATTTTAAACCAGGCACACAAAAACCTTATACATTCCTGGTTTTAATGTTACAGGAAGACCTTACCTTTTAAGCACCCTTATAAATACACACTGAAAATACTTCTGTGAACCAGCTACTTGTGGCTGATTGCTTCACAATAAACATATTTTCTACACTGTTGTCATGTACAAACAAATAAGTTTAAAACAGAAAGGCTCTACCCATTCCCAAACTAATTAACCAAATTTAACTCACAAAATTTTGCCAGCAAAGCTGACAACTGAGTTTGCAACTATGAAATGGGTGCTGGACTGCAGGTAATACAGATATTCTGGCTGAATTCCTCTTTATCCTTTGAAATAATATATTTGATGAATTCCATCTTTAACAATGAAGAGAAACCTCCAATGTAATATCTACTTATCTCTCTATTCACACTCCTGAGATAAGCAGAGGGCAAATCCACACTCAGTGAGATTCAGATATGATTTGTTTTCCTTCATAAAGTATTCATTGATTTTGGGGTTTTTTTTAGCCTTTGCCTATTTAAATATACTGGTTTATATATGGGTTAAATGTATTCAGTTTGTAACCTTAAGGCTAATAACTAAACTAAGTTTAGATGACAGTTTAACAGCATGATGCAGAGGCCATTGAAGCCAGTGGAATAATACCTATAGGCTTTGGATCAAACCGAGACAGAGGACAAGAGAGCTAGATTAGGGAATTCAAACAGCATGGGGAGGGTTTATGAATATCTGACAAAGGAGATGAAGCAGAGCAGGATGAACTGTTATACGTAGTGTCATCCAACATTTTGCTCAAGAACATAAAGTTTTTGCTAATGAAAAAAGAAAACATTTTAGTCCTATTCCCTAAGGAATATGAAGAAGTGTCCCCTGCAGCTAGCCTGGGAAAATGACAATGTCAGCCTACAGAGTACTTTCAGGGTAGCAAGTAATGAAACATTGAAATTGAACTATCTTGGCTGTTAAGTACCTCAATTCTGGCGAGCTGTTGGCACCAAGGAGTGGAAGGCACTCAATCCTCCACCACCTTCTGAGAGCACATGTGCTCTAAGGCCACAACACATGACAGCTTGTTTTACTGATTGAAAGCCAGGAGCTGATGCATTGTTATGTTAATGGAAGTCCTTTCTATTGCAGTTTTCTAGAATTTCTTAACAATTTTCAGCCCTTGGATTTATCTGTAATATGTTATCCTTGACCAAGAAGACTTTGTTCTTGGCTGTCACATACTTTTTTCCTAGAGTTTGTGATCTGTGCTGTTCTGAGAAGCACAAGAGCCTTTACTAGATAGATGGTCTTGGCACGCATCTGTGGCACCTTTAACTCAGGTATGAATGTTTGATGGAACTCTGTTCTCAGTTTACCTAGATCTCACTTCTCTACCTGAATAATGGAGATAACACCAATCTTGCCCTATCTCAGAGAGGTAGTGGGAGGTTAAAAAACATTTTTGGTTGCTAAGTGCTAAGATATAGTTATGATGAGGGCTTTGTAAGGGCCTTCACATATAACAAATCTTGAAGATGTTGAAGGAAAATATGGCTCTATTTCAGTTGTAACTAATTTTGTTACAATTTTTGGTTCATCTTTTGAAATTTAAGAAATTCACATCATTCTAGAACAGTAGAGTGTAAATGTATTAGAAGCGAGATTAATAAAAACCTAATAAATAATATTGAGTTAATACAATTTGTAAAGCACTTAATAAAGCTTAGTATCCTTATCCTCTACAAAAAAAAAAAAAAAAAAGTGGAAACTGAGCAAAGAAATTAAGTGACATGAGCAAGGTCAGAGAATTAGCTGCTAATGCAGCTGAAACACATGGGTGGGACTGAAATACAGATCAGAACTGGTCTCCTTCCTTTTTGTTTTAAGAAAGCATATTGATGCCAGCTGGGCCATGACAAGAGAATTTTTGTACAGCATTAATGACAAAGGAGTATCCCAGTTCCCACATTTTAAGCACAGAGCAATTATTTTCTAAGATTTATTTTTCATAATGTGAATGAGTTTTTGTTGCATAAAAATTGTAATCTAAGATCTGAAAACAGTATGAAAATTTGATTTTATTGGTTTATGTTTCTTGTCCTGGAAAATGTACTATTAGTATGCAAAGGGAAATTAAGATATATAAATATGCAATACTGTGTTTTTCTGCTTCTGTTAGGGTTCTGACAGGAGTAAGTCAGCCCTCCAGTTTTTGAATCATTCATTCTGCTGGCATCTGCCTTTTATCATTGACTGTCCATGAGACAGACTGTAGTCTTCAAATGAAATGACTGTCCACTGTTATAAAACTTGTGAGAACTTTGCATATTAAGACTGAGCCTTTGTGGCGAAGTCCAGGTTGCCTTTAGGAGTTGTGTTTATGATCACAGAGACCCAGCTCTTGTGGAATGAGCTGCTTCATTTCAGACTGGAGGAAAAGCAAGAAACTACCTGAAAATAACACAGGTGAACCTACCTTTAGTGCCTTCTATAAGGTAAAATCACAGTACACAGTGAATAACCGAACAACTCAAATGATGGTATGGATGTACCCTGGCTATCTCAGTGGCATCAATTTACATGAGGTTTAACTGAGTTTATAGAAATATTGAAGACATTTCAGCATGGCTTTGAATGCCCAATGTCTGATGTTAAGTAGTGAGCTATTTTCAGAAGTAGGGTGCTCAGCACATGCTGATAGCTAGCACATGCCTTTTTGTGGAAACGAAGCCCAAAGTCACCCAAGAACATGAGTCACTCAGAAAGCATGAACTTGGATCCCTCTTCCCCTGGAGACAGGCAAACCCTTATTTGTGATAAATCTGTATTTTGCACTCAGGCAATCTAGACTGCAGCAGTTACCAAGAGTTAAAACAGGGAACAAAACCTAGAATGCAGATGGCTTAAAGGTCTCACATTTCTGAGACATGCCTCGTCCTCCGATATCATTCTCCGACAGGGTTATCAGAGGAACTTTCTGCATTCAAAAGAGCTGTGGTTCACAGCTCAGCTAAAGTGACCACAGCACAGTGTGAGGTGACATGTCGCTCCCTTGCTTGTTTTTTTCTTTTCCCTTTAAGCCTCCCTGGACTGATTTGAGTTGCCTGTCATCAGCTAAGATCATGGCCCTGCCAGGCACAGTTTCCCAGGATGTGTCAGTGAAGGGGATGCTCCAGGCAGCCCCCTGGACCCATTGACCACCGGGTGTAAGGCAAATGCTGAGAGCTCCTAGCACCAGTGTGGCCACAGGCATCAGCTGCAGAGAGGGGGCCAGACTGCTGGGAATGAATCTTGGTGCTGAAAGGGTGCACTTCAACCTTTCAGTTTGTACACAAGTCTCCCTGTAACAGCATTATCTGGCAATTGGCCTTCTTAGGCCTAATTTTCAGTCCACAAGTAGGAGGCAGGTCATTGAGGATATCCTCACTATTAGAGTTATTCAGTTTGCATAAAGGCTCTACTTAGCACTTGAGGAAGGAGTGCTGATTTCCAGAGTGTTGATTTGATCCCCAGTCACTGCTGTGTGCACAGCAAGGCAGCATTACACTGGCAGTTGAGGGTTTGTTGATGATCAGCAAAGAGGAGGCCCTTACAGAAATGTCCAGGACCATGGGTAAAATCCCAAAACTTCCATAAACAGCAATGTCATACCTGCTTTGCAACTGAAGATTGTGTTAAGTGCCAAAACCATATTGTAATGATCACTAAAGTCACCAGTTGTAAATGGAGGGGACAAAAGTGCAAATATAAATATTAATTAAACAAAATTAAAGAAGGAAATTTGTCAGATAAAGTTTGTCATATGTATATTTATAAAGTACAGAAATCATAAGTGCTCCTTGCACTTTAAAAGTCCTGGTAGAGTTGTTTTTGAGAGACCAGTAGTTGATAAAGGGGATCAAGAAAATTATTAGAACTCTAAAAAAGATAGTAATGATGCTGAGGCTGGAAGCATACAAGCTTGTCATTTATTTCACCTGGCTCCCCTTTCATCTGAAGTTACATATCAGTTCTCTTAGTCTAAATATGCAAACTGATGAAAAAATACACTTATTTTTTGCCACAAATACATTTTAATTTTTAAAGATATTGATATGAAAGCAAGACAAACACTTGAATTGTGTTTGCAGTTAGGTTTATAATTTTCCAACTTTCTCGAAGAAAAAAAAAAGATGCAGTTCCACCTAGAAAATTCACTGTTACAGAGTACGACTGAAGTTTTACTCAGGGAGATCCTGTCTTAAACACAGAAAGGGAACTGCTTCACAGGTTTAGTGTTAGGAAAAAAGGGACTAAAACAAAACTCAATAGTAGAGAATATTTTTTATCCCATATTCAGATCCCTATGTTGACCTGATATCTTTCACAGTAACTGAACAAGCTGGACCCCACCTATACCTCAGTAGTTATCAGCTGTGAAGAAGATCAGGTCTGTTCCATGTTCAGCTCAGGCTTATTGCTCATGGCTAATAGGCAGCCTATTGTTAGCATTGGGTTTTTACCTGCCAGAGAATATCTAACTCTGGTATGAGAATAAGCACTGCTACCCTTAAAAGGACATCTTTCACTTACCTAAAAATAGATGTAGTATAGCTCCTCTGCATTTGTGAATTCCTGCTGTTGACCGAAACAACTGACATTCAAGAAATAACATACCCACTTTTCTGTACTTTATTGGCTATTATAAACAATGATGAGTTTGAATTCTTGAATTACCAGTCTACCCAGAGGTCGCTATTTGCAGAAAGAGATCAGTGTTGGAAGTTCTGTAAAATCTTTTTTTTTTTATTATTTCATGTTTGTTTCTTAACTCAGAAGATGAGCAACTTCAGCATAAGCAAAAAAAGACAAACCTCATCATGTTCTAACACAGAAGGATTTTTAAAACAAAACAGAGAGCTGTTATTTATCCTTATTTTTTGCATGTAAGAACTATTATGTTTAGTTTCTTCAACATAGGTGTGGAAGTCTTAATCCAAATCATTCGAGAATAGGAATTCCACCCTAAGTAATTTTTAAAGAACACTCTGAAAAACCAACCATATCCAAACAAAGGAGGAACTTCATTATTGTTATTGAATTCTGTAGCCTGAAGCAGAGAACTTACAGGTTGGTACCAATAACAGATGATAGTTTTGAGTCCTTCTGAGATGTTTTTGCATTTTCTAGCTATCTAGGAAGTCCACAGTGAGTATCAATGTACAGCAGGGATACGCCAGGAATATTGCAGTGCACTATTTGCAATTGTTAACACTTCTAATACAGAAAAAAAAATTAGGAAAATTTCTTGATTTTGAACTTTTCTGTTTTGGATAAAACAAATTCTAAAAATCAATCTCTGCTTTTGATTCTTCAGAATTACTTCATTGGTCACCAGAGATCGTCTAACCCTGTAACCATGAACAGTACATAACCCAGACAAGCTGTAAACCTACTGCCTCACAAACATGGTTAGCCCTGAAATTCCTTTTTCTTTTCTCTGTTTTTAGCAGAATCTATTTTAAGATGTTTATATCCACAGTCTGTGGCAAATTTCAGGCTGTTGTTGTATTTCATTAACAGTAAGGAAAATAACAATGTTTTGACCTTGCCCACACATTTCTTACTTAATAAAGAATATAGCGATATTCTATATAGATATCTGCATATCTATTTTGTTACTCTTTATGAATCCACCAGCATGGTGAGCTAAAGAACTACATTTGAGTCTAAGTATTGGCCAGACTGAGTCTAATAGCACAAGTGATTTGTTACAGGGATAGTTTGAAAGTAATTCTTGGGCTTTTAGTAAAGTCATAAAGCATTAATGTAGCACAAAATCTTGTATAGAGATATATTCTCTTTTGTCAGATAATGTTGTTTCTGTTTCCAGCTGATATCAGTCAGAAATTTTGCACCAACTTCTCTCCTCCATCCATCAGCAAAGTTTGCCCATCTTTTAGAGATGGGAGGGATGAGGGAGATGAAGTCCCACTCAGACTTTTGTCCACAACCACAGCAATAATAGCAATAATATTTGGCAGAGTGAAAGGCAGAAATTAATTCAGTGTTTGAGGAGTGCTCTTTCAACAGCACTTAGAGAAAACCAAAAGGTCTGTGAAGAATTTGGAACATGTTATGTTTAGTTTTCACTATGAACTTTGTTCTGAAAGTGTTCCGATGAAGTCATTAAAATGTTTTTTTCTTGGGTTTTTGGAGAGGATGGGCATTTTTTTCTCTACTGTCCTCAAGGAGACTAAAAATTACCCTTAGTTGATCTTAAAATACAGAAAATGTGACTGTCAGAAGCTTCTGAAGAGCAGCCTGCTGGAGGCTCTACATTTAGTTAAACAGTCATGGTGGTTGTTGATAAAACACTACAAAATGCAAAGATTTCAGTTGATTTTTATTCTGTAAGGACCTGATGAAATCTTTTTTGAATTAATGGGAAGCTCCCAAGTTATTTAATAGATTTTACTATACAGAAATTTTCTATTCTTTGCTTAAAGTCATCATCTGCAGAGTTTGGCAATTGTACAGTCAATTTATCTGCACTGAAACATAAACCAGGGGTTTGTAACTGCCACAGTAGGCAAAGGTGCTTCTTTCTCTGAAGTCAATTCAAAATCATAGTTGTATCAACAGTTTTGATAAATTATCTGCTTTTTGTTAGATTTGTGCCTTGAATTCCATTTGACCTGTTGATATAGCATAACAAAAAATACTATGATCAGTGCTTACTTTACTTTTCTAAATTAAAGGAAAGATATAATTGTGGAAATGGATGTAATATCTGAAGTGTTTTTCACAATAGTGAAAGGCTCTAAGGGCATCTAGGATTAAAATCTTACTGGCACACAGGCCTATGCATAGTCACAAGAACAGTGACTGTAAAAATGATTTCGTTTCTGGCTGTAGTCTTGTTGGTGTGTTTCTAATGCTTGGGAATAAAATACAGAATTCAACAGAAACTCTTTTCTTGGAAAGCAATTCTTGTTTCTCCAGGCTGTCATCATTTGTAAAGCCTTTAATAGTAGTTGACATCATGTGCCATTATGTGTCAGACTGGTTAGCAAAATCTTTTGATACATAGACTTATTTGTCAGGTAGCAGATTCCCCATACTCCTTTTCACCTTTAAACTGTTATATCCTTCTTTGGTCAAAAATATATGAAAACATTGCTTCAGCATGAATCTTGTCACATGAAGTTCATGTTTTCCTCTTCTTCATTTTTTTTTTCAAGCAATTTATTTTTAAATACTTGTCATGTTTGGCTTGTTACTGCTGCTCTACTTCACTAGGAAAAAAAAATCACTAGATGCTTGTAATTCATAGAGTGATGTAGTAACTGGCTCTGGGATTTTAGGAGGAAATCAACTGCAATGATTAGTTTGTGCTGAAAAATAAATATTTTTTTTTTCAGTGAAAATGATTGTCAGCTATGGCATATGATTAATTCTTTGCTTTTTCATTTTCATAGTGCTAATAAAGCCTTTGTGAATAAGAACTTGTGAATAAGAACTAATTAATATCGCTAAGCATGGTGCAGCACACAAAGTTAGCCCTGTATGCTCACATTAGAAACTACAGTAACATGTAAAAGATTAATTTCTAATTGCAAATAGTTCAGATTTTTCAGTCACAATAGATCAAAAAGGCACTTCAGTCCTATGGCTTTATGCTGAATATCCAGAACGTGGACTTGATTTTCCATAGGTGGATACTCCCTGTGATTCTCTTGCTGTAATGATTTAGCATGTGTGGTATCAGGCAAAGTTAGCAGGGAGGAAAAGCAGCTTGAATCTGACAAAAGGACTTTTTGTTATACTACGCCTTAAATTTTTAAAGTATAACTGTCCAGATGTCCTGCTCAACAAGAAACAAGTAGTGAGACAGTCTTTTTTTCTAGTACTAATATTTTATCAACTCTACACATTTTTTTAATGTTTATCTCCTGACTGGAACAACATGAGTAGTTCTGTCTTATTCTATACAAATTTTTATGGTGGTTAGAATTTTTTTTTATTTCAAGAGTACATTATAGCAGCCATTTTTGTGCTGGATTTTCTTCAGCCTTGATTATCTTGGGATTTGTTTGAAATATACTGCTAGCAGTAAGAGTAATGGAAATTTTTGAGTTCGGAGTTAAATAGATAATAACAAATCACGAGATACTAAAATAGCAAATTAGTGATACAGAAGTAAGTATCTTCCTGTATTCTAAGATGAAAAAAAATCTAAGATTTATTTATTCATTGGGACATAATGAATATAGGAAAGAGAAATGCCTTGTCAACAAAAGCACAAATAAATACATATTTATGAAAACTCCACTGACCTGAAAGAATTTGATCTGTTAAGCAAGAAACAGATGACTAAAATTAATGTCTTTTTTTTTTTTTTCCCTATACAGTTTCTATTGTTCTCAACAAGAGCCATTTCAGTGACTTCAGAGACTGGCTGGTAAAGGGTTACTAAATCAGAGGAGTTCAGAGACAGATTAGGGTTTCCCAGCGGCACATATCTCTAGCAGCAAGTGTGGAAGCCAACTCGGAAGAAACACGTTTGAAGTGGCAGAACTAATCATGCAGAAGCAATTTGCGATTTTCTCTCTCTCAGCCTAGATAAAGCAGAGCATTATGACATTGGCTGCATGGAACAAGGTCAATTTACTGTGAAAAGGCAGCTAAAGTCTCCAACTTCAAATAAACTTTCATCCTGAATGATGACAAAGAGGATTTTACCCTTTTGCTTATACTATAAAAAGGCAAACTCAAATTGAACAATTCAATTAAGACAGCCTAGTTTGCATATTTTTTCTCACCACTGACTCCCTGATTGTTTTAGCCATTCATAATGTAATTATATCTCAAGGTATTTCTCTTGACATAACAGAAAGGGAGCTGCTCAGTTGCTGATAGACTTGACCTCAACTGAAGCTGTGGGCTTTACTAAAAGTAAAAGGATTAAAGTGCAAAATTTCACATGGTTACTTCAAAAGAGGTTGGGTTTCTTTTTCGTGTTTCAGAATTTTAAAATGTCACCAGAAATAATCTAGCCAGGACACCATGTGAAACAGTTATTCTATATATTACTTTAATTTGCATTATTTCTCCATTGTGACCTGAAATTTTCATATGCTAAGATCAGCTCTCTGCTTGAGTGATATTGCTGCACGTCTTAAAGCTACATCATTTGCATAAGTTGTGATTCTTTCTCTGTGCCCTCCCTGCTTTGAGCCAGTGACTAATATCCTTCAGCAGGAATAAGGACGCAGCATACTTTCTGTAATGCATCAACTCAAATATGCTTCCTAGGACATGGAGAAGCAAAGCCATAAATTTTAATTATTTCCCATTTTCTTTACTAATGACTAACCCATAGATGTAATTTGTTGCTTTCAGCTCCTTTTTAACCCACAAATATATCTTTTAAACAGTACCCTTCTAATTCCTCTGTGTTGCAGTGTTAATATCAATCATATCTTATTTTCCAGCTTATAGGGAGTAGATGCTCACCCCAATAAAAATACAATCTTACCTATACCATCTACTTCATTAGTGAGACTGTCCAGTTATGATGAATAATTTTGGGAGAGAATGGTCAAAAAATACTTTTGGTCATGAACCCTGTGACTAAGCACAAACTATCATCTATGCAATGGAAAAAACACAGGCAAACCCTCTCTTACCTATTGCTAGAAGAGAGCCAAGGCAGATCATTCTTGGGAAAAATTAAAAAAGGCTTCATTTTAATTAGTTGTCCAGGGATTCAGCCAGCTGTGATGTACTTGTTTTTGTGCATTTATGTTTATTAGTTGAATCCAAAAGCCTTCCTCTTTCCTCCCTTGCCCTTCTGCCATAGTTTATATTTATATTGATGGCAATAATTTGGATATAGAGAATTTTGTGTGCATTCTGAAACCATAGTTGGAGGGTAAATGAAGATATGATTGAATGCCACTACTGCTGTAGTTCACGTTAAAAAATGCACAACCAGTTTGAGGGCAGAGAGGCTCAGTGAATTAATGCATTAGTCTATTAGTCTTCCTGTGCCAGACTAGGACTCCAGATTGAGTTCTGGTGAGCAATGAACCTCTATAGGGCTGACATTTGCTCCTGGAAAGGAGTAGAAAACAGTTCATTAACCTTCGCATTGGTATAAAATCAGCTACTGAATTCAGAAGCTGCTGGACAGCTGGGTTCAGCAGAACAGCCATGTGGACAAGTCTGTCCTTTCACTACTAGTATAGTTTCAGTGAGCAGTATCATCAATGTGGTTGGTACTTCACAGGAGAAAAAGATAAAACATTCCCTCTAGTTCAAATAACCTTTATTCAAAGGACAAATACTTCCCTCCCCCACTGTCATCCTCTGCCCTGCTTATAGTATTTCTGCATAACCTAAACCAAATTTGCAGTTTTCAGTGTTCAGATTTCTGACTGGTGTTAGATTTTTGTAGAACAATCTTTCCTCATTTTGCTGTCTTAGACAAAAGCATTGTGAGACATAAAGAGACTTATCATAGAGAAAAGATAAAACTGCCTTTGTCTCCAGTCCTTGTAGTTACTGTGGAATAAACAACCAGTCTTGATCCCAACACTGAAGTGGAGGAGCCTTACCCTAGATTCCTTTGGATTTTGCACAGGGAAGACCAAAGAATGGTTGGCCATTGCTGCTCCATCTGAAAACCTGACAAACTCACAGCCCTTGCCAAGAGACTCTTGCCAAGGACTGGGAAGTGAAGTGGGAATGTGCTATAATGGGCTTCTACCCACATTTCATGCTCACTGTGCAGAGACTCATGGGGACAGGAGCTTCCACATACAAAGAACAGAATACTATTAAGTCCTGGCTGAAAACTTGCCCAGGCTATTAGGGTTTGTGGGGATGCTGAGGAAATTTCGACTCACACCTTAAAAGGTGATATGAAAAATCAAATCTGCATGAAATATACATAACATTACAGAAGTAACAAAAGAATTGCAGTCGTTAAAAAAAAAATAAAAGGCAACATCATAGACATGCCCTGGCTTAAGGGGGATTTAAGACTGGGATTTCTTCAGGACTAAGCCTCTCTTTTGACTGCTTTCAAGCATTTTAAATTAACATGAAACATATAAATGTTCTCTTTCAGGGGCTTACTGTAGAGCTTTTACAGCTGTATAGAAACGAGAGGCTACTTTAGATGTGCTGCAGGTTTCTTCAGTTATACCAAGTGCTCTCTTTATGGCATGCTCAGAGAGCACTTTGCTCAGAGCACACTGAAGGATTCAGTAGAGATAAGCATGCCTCTTCATTATTAAGAATTATGTATTTTTTCATTTGTTCATTGTTTGGAGCTGGAAAACTCCTGCTTGAAAACTGAGGAACTGCTAGGCAGATCCGACTTTTCACCCTAGGGTGCTGACTGCTGGCTCACACCCATTTCTTAACTGTGAAGTATTGCTTTGTTCTGTTTCTGGAAATGCAACAAGATATGTCTAGGCTTCCTTTTGAAATGGAAAATTTGTGACAGATTTCTCATACATCCAAACTGTCAAGAACAACTTGTTTACCCCAGAAAGTCCTCTACTATGTGGAAGCCATATTAAATTTCTGATAAGTATGTTTGGTACATTCCAAGTGTCACTATTCTTGTCATAAAACAGATACCACATGATAAATGGGCAGATATGCAGGCAGACATAGATGGAGTCTTGTATTTTATGTACAAAAGGAAACTAATGCAGAGTTCTGAAAAGAAATTGCATTTAAGGGCATCAGAGTCTTTAGCTTATAATTTTAATTGATCACTGAGGTCAGTGAGAAGTACAAACTTTCAAAAAATATAGCCTTACAGCTAAAACAAACTTATTGCCAAGTCACTCTTTTTATACATCCGAGAGAGCAAATTGCAAATGTTGGAAAATATAATGAAGTTTCTTTTCTACAGATTTTTGTATGAACAGATGACATTGACTTCAGATCTATAGGCAAAATATAGAAAGTATTGATCACTTGTCCAAAACCCATTAGGGTAAACCCTTTCATTTGTACTCACTGCTTAAGTACACCCGTATGCAAAAGTAGTTCCACTGTTCAAAGGATAAGGTGTTAATAAATTGAAATAAAAACAGGAACTCCTCTTACTATTCCACAAACTCACTCCTTATTTCTGAGTGAGGGTTACAGAGATTGTGCAGGAAAGCTAAAACTCCAGACTTTTACTTTCTGTTATATTCTGAAATGGCTGGCTGGAATTGGAACATGAATCATATGAATGATGCAAATTCATCTTTTTTTCACAGCAGTTTTGCAAAGGGTTCCAATTCTGATAGTTATATAAGACATTCAGGGAACAGCAATGTATTATTTGATATTTTGTGTCTGAAAAGAGCTATGCCCTAATTTATCAGGATTAATTTTTTAAACCCAGTACGTATTAAGTCTGTATAAAAACTCGCAAAAACTGGCTTAATGGAAGATTATTTTACTTTGATATAATTTCTTACGCTGACATGAGACATGGCCTAAACCTGATGTCTCCTGATTTTGACTGTGTCCTTACATTTAGGTTTCTGACTTTGTCAACAGATCAGAATTAGAGGGCTGAAATTTTTCCTGTCCCAGGTGTTGATATTCACCCTTTAATGATCCTGTAACACAGTCATCAGAATATGGACCTGAGCCCCATTATCATCGCTTGTCTATATGGCATATTTCTGCAAACCCAAATGTTGTTATTGCTCTCAACTCCTACCAAGCAAATACAAAAAGAGAAGGAAGCAGGAGGCTGTGAAATAGTAGCATCTTTAGACTGCTTCATTCGGGTTCAGCAAGGCTTCTTTATTAAAACCTGAAGGTCTTCATTCCATTTCCACTCACACGTGCACTCAACAAACAGTAAATCAGTTTAATATATGTTGCTTTGGGTTGTCACTGACAGGTGGTACTGATTGGTGAACCAATTGGCTATCTGCCCCAATTCATAGATACATAGGGAGCTGGTTGGCTCCCACATGGCTATCCTCAATTACAACACAGCACTTTAAGGTATAGTTTTGATGATCCATATGACAGCAATTTTCAGAAAGAAATTGGCTCACCTGCCATGGTGTAGAGTGGGGGCAAAAATCTGGGGAAGCCACCCCAAGGTAAGCCATCTATATGGTCCTCACTTGGTGTAAGGTAAATATCTACATTGTTTTCATACCATCCTGCACATGGATACCTGTCCATCAGAAGAAAACAAAGTAAAGTATGTAGTTAGATGGAATAAAAACTAATATTTTTCATCTTAACGGATATTCACATATGTTTAAAATAGCACCACTTGTTGTGGTTCACATTTTTCATTTGCAGTTTGTATGCAGCCTTGATCAAATGAGTTTGAATATTTGCATTGCTTATTTACTTCTTCTTACATTTTGTTTCGTTTCCATATAAAAACCTTACATGTGAACACATTTTTACCTCCAGGATAAAAATCTCTTCATGGTCAAGCAGACTCCAAACCTTTTCCTTGACTACTTTGGATATTAGACTGGGAAATGGGGGGAAGGAGAGCTGATAACAATCTTGCTTTAGTGTCTTTAGCAGTATTCCCAGTCAACTATATTATTGGTCCTTGAATAGTCCCAGTAATTGGAGGGGAGTGAGGGTGCATTACTTGTAATAAAGCAGTATAGACACACTTTGATTTAAACAACTGAGTATTCTTTATTGTTTTGTTGTCCTGAACTGTGTAAATCTAATCTCAATACTCTAGGTTTAGGTTTTACCACCAAAGAAATCTGAAATACAGCATCAGTTGACACAGGAATCAAAACTCTTCAGGACTAACAAAGAAGAGTTCGTAATTGCTGCCTGCTGCTAATCCTATCAGCTCATATTAGTGAAACATGCTATAGTGCTGTCGGGAAGTTGTCAGGATCTGGTTGCAGGACTCAGCCTTTAGGAGAGGATTCAGGCTAAGCTTAGGCTGTACATTGCCACCCATGAGTCAAAGTACTTCTATTCTACTGAGTGACAGACCTCTGAGGGGGAACAATGTGCATGGAAAAGAAAATGCCTCTTTCACTGCAGTGCTATTGTTACTTTGGTTTAACTTTTTAACCTTCTTCCTATTAAATCTTCTTTCAGTCATAAAAAGATACCCGTAGCTGTTTTTAAAATGTGTTTTCAAAAAATGCACGGAATAATGCTTTATTCCAGATGATATGATAAAAAGTGCATTCTTTATCTTTGCTTTTAGACTTTTAGACTTATTCATATTAGGTCCTTTTTCTAAAGTTTATTTAGGATTGTTCTGAAAGAAAGTGAATGATGGAAATAAATTAGTCTTCTAACTTAATTACACTAAAAATATGTTAATTAGAATTTGCTAATACCTCCAGCAGTTACAGATCATAGTTTTACACAAATAATAAAGAGGAGTGCTTAATCTTTCAGTTACTTTGTGATTTACAAATTTTCTTTATTACTTTTTCTATTTGGACCTTATAATGAAAATGTTTGTTCATCTGCGTGCTGAAGTAGACATAGTCTTAAGATGGACCATGACAGTATTGTCTTAAGTGGAATTAAGCCTTTTTTAAAAAGCTCAAATATTTGCTATAAGGAGATATGTGAAAATTTCACATATTTCCTAACCAGCAGAGTTCTCTGGTTGTAGGCATGGTCATGAGCTTAATAAACTCTTGTCTGAGCTAAGCTCTGTTGTGTAAAGCCAAAATTTTATTTTTATTGTTGATGTCTTAAGAAATTTTCTTATATATATTCTTAATGAATATTTTCCTATATTTCCTTTATATTTACAGCATGTAATGTATGGGGTTCCTTTCTATCTTCCAGTCCTTGCTGCCTTTCAAATTGTCATGAGAAGCTGGTAAATGACACTAAGTCCAAGACTAAATACTTGCGGCAATGCAAATATGTGAGATTAGCATTTCACTTCCTTTTATTAATTTCTCGCTCAGACTATGCTCTATCAAGTCCAGTTGTTCTGTGTTGCATCAAAGAAATGGCCCAGTCCTGTAACGAGCTGGTGTTCAATTGCTGTCTGAATTCGGGTAGAGGGATTCTGTGACTCTAGTATGGTATGGCCTATGCAGACTGCACAGGAAGAGTCCTCAGAGGGCTTTGGGGATTTTGGAAAGAGATTGTAAACCACATCCTGAACTCGTTAATTGGTTTTTCAATGTCAAGGAAAAGTGTCTCTTTTTAATATCCTTTTCTCTTGTAAATTGTGTAATCCCACTTTGAATGGTATAAAACCAGTTTGGAGGGCTTCAAAAGAATAAATACCTCATTTGGAAAATAAAGAACTATGCATTTTGGAAGTTCTTCCTAAATATAAAACCACTTCACTAGAGAAATTTTATTTTAAGTTTTTCTAACTTATGTCCATTTTTCCCTTCAGTAAAGGAACAGAGATTTTGTTGTATGTTTCCATTAACGTTGAGACGGAGGCTTGACATTTTTAATTTAGTTGCATGAACATGAAAATGATATTTTGAAGCACTATCTAGAGCCAGCGTGAGTGCTGGCAAAGATTAACCAAGCTTCTTAAAACACTTCTATAGCACCTTGGCCATGACCTCCAATACCCAAGTGAGTGCAGAGCTGCATCTATTTAGAGTTGAAAGTGGAGATAGTGACAAATTATAAGATGCATTTTGCAACAAGCCTTACTTTTAAAAACTGGAATTTGGACTTTACAGCTTAGACTATTTTTTTTTCCTGGTCTTCCTTTTCAGATTGATACAGTATGCCTCACGTAGTGTAGATTTGAATTAATGTACTCTTACTGCTACAAAAAGATATCTGACTGTAATATAAAAGGCAATTAGAAAATATATTTTTTTCCAAATATTTTTCAAGCTATAGATAGTAAAAAAAATCAAAATTGCAGAAGATTATGTATGTGCTTAAATTTAGGTATGCAAACCGCACCACTGCAAACAATGGACCTAATCACATGCTTGAAAGTAAGCATGTGCACAAATCTTTACAGGGTCATGACCCAGCTTTCTATTGCTCCAGTTCACAGGAGGCCAACCTCCTTGACCTTGCAAGCCAAAATCCTCTTGTCATTAAGAGTTGTATGATGCATAGCTCACCCCTCCGAGAGCTGATGAATACATGCCCCCAGCCAGCTCCTTTGATGGCTGTTAGTGTGGGCTGGACAAACTGTTGGTGTCTGCGAGTGAAAATGGTCTTCTGCTAATCTTCACGTTAGTGCAGTGTGAGCACTGTCAGGTTCAAGGGAGTAAGTCTTTGCTTAACCTGGGACTCTGCAAAGTGCTTCTGGTCCATATTTGGGATGGACTCTGGCTTTTACAATGTCACCAGAATAAATCCCTCTGTGTTCCTTTGTTAGATGGGAACAAAGGATTTTTAGTGAAAAAAAAAAGACTTTCATAACTTAAATATTTCTACTAAGGCAAGTAAATGCCTTATTTATATTTTTTATTTATACATTTCCCTAAAATAACTACCATTTATTTACTTTCTACATTATATACTTAACTATTTTGTTTGATGCAAGCTTATATACTTCTAAAATGAGGGTTTCAGTTTACTCAGATCACATGGCTGCTTTGACATTTATAAGTTATTTCTTACTGTTGTACAGAAGGGAGTCCAGTGGTAGGGAAAAGACCAGATACTGAAAAGACCAGATACTAAAAAGACAATCCCCCCCACTCCTTTTCTTTTTAATAACATGAGTTCTGTGCTGGAAAATAAAGCAAGTTTTGCTTATATTGGGCATATTAGTATGTCCTGGAGTAACTGTCCTTTAGATTGTAAATAGATCCAAATACTAAACAAGAACATGCATATGTGTGTAAACCCTCTATGTGTGATGATCTTAAAAGGACCATATAAGGACATCATATAAAGAAGCTGGGTATTTTAGTTGTTTTTCCCAACACTAACAAAAAATAGATTAATAAACAGAATCACACTCACAAATAAAAAAATAAGTTATAATAATATTCATATAAACATACACACTTATATAAGTATATTATAAATAAAATACTTACAATATTTGAGCATAAATGTAACACAAATGTGTTTTCAACTAGAAATATTGTAGTCAGCTCTATTGTACATATTTCTTAAAACAACAACAAATAATATTGGCAGAGTACAATACTGAGGCAGACACACCAGCTATCCATTTCATGTCTCCCATGTACAGTTTGTATTTCTGCAGTATAGTTTTTATGTGAACAGAGTAAACACAGTATAGAAGAAAAATGGATGAAAAACCAGACTGATTTGTTAATTACCAGGGAAAACAATCTCCAGAAGTATGTAATTAAAACATGCAGACCCTGATTCTGCTGGTTTATATTGATGTAGATCCAGAGAAAGGAAAAACAGTGGTATTAGTTTGGATTTGCTCACATAGCTTAGAACTGAATCTGGCCCATAAAATTTAACAAGCTGCATTTTGCATCAGAGGGCATTGTATACAGGCAAGTACTTCATGGTTTATAAATAGCATACATATTGCAAAAGATGGTACAAATATGGCATTTAATGTTTTTACTACTCACATTTTTACCATATCCATAGTAATATTAAAGCCACTTAAACACCTAGCTTAAAGTATGCACCTTTTTTAGATGTCTTTTTTTTGTTTACTTTCATCGAAGAGCTCATTCAAGATACAATGAAATAGCTGATAAAGGCTGTGGTGGAGGAGAGACCAGTAGGGAAGGATAACAATCTCACTTTTACAATAAAGTCTGCAGTCTTTCAGTCCAGAGAGTAAGTAGTTTTTCAGAATCAAGAGAAAAAAGCAGAAGATCTCTGAAAGCCAGGCTGCACTGACTCTCTATGTCTCAACCATACACTGAAGAGTACAAAACTCCTTTCAGACCACAATGCTCTGCAGCCTCACCTGGTCCAGCTGCTGAGAGCAGGGACCTTTGGTTTTCCTTCTGTTACCCATTTACTAGCTTGTATTCAAGGCTCTATGTTTAATCCATAAATCCCTCCATGGAGCTGGTCAGAGGTCCTCCCTGCAAGTCTCTGGGCAGAGAGAGCCAGCCCAGGCTTGTTGCCTGCCTCATCTCCTCCCCACAGCCACAGCAAAGCAAAGAGGAGGTAGAGAAAATGACCCGAAGAAGAAATGAAGAAACTGAGAAGAGGATAAGAATCAAAGGAATTGTGTAGAGATGAAGAGGATGGAACTATTATTATTATTTGCAATAATATATAAATATAATATATTACAATTTATATATTAATATAATGAATAACAGGGACAATAACAAGAGGATGAACCTCCAACAAATGGTTTCTGTCCTTTTGCCACTGCATCAGAAGCTATACTGAAGGGTATCTGAAATGGAAGAAATAGACAAAGACAGTGTTTGCTTACACCTGCATTATTTTGCATTTGAAATATTTAAAACTATTCTAAAAAAAAAATCAATATTAATTAGACAGAGTAGACTTTCTAAATGACAATCCCTACTATGAAAATCATAATTGTCATAATTAACTATTCTCTTGCTATTTTTTTCATATTCCAAGTGAAACCCATAATGCTCCTTTTGTACTGCCCTGGACCCTAGTGACTGTGGAAACATCTGCATTTATAAATTTTCATACAAAATTCACATCTGAAGTCCATGCATCTTTTCCCCCAAAATTTGTGTAAAAAAACCCCCCTATAATTAGACCCTACAACACAGGACAAAGTTAGCTAACCATGTCTTAAATAAAGATCCATTTTGAAACAGCCACAATGGTGATTGCAGACAGCTAAGCATGTGTATAGTTTTAGAGTCTCATCTCTTCTTTCTCAATTTTACACTGTATTTGTTAGATTATTAATATTTTAATACTGAAATATAGCTCCACATAGAGTGCATATATTGGTCCAGTGTAGTCTGTCCCAAATACAACCCTAAAATGGATTTATAGTATTGTATGGATATATCATGATCGCCTCAGACTCTCAGTGTTCAGATAAAAATGGTAAAGTTGCAGTAGAAATCACTGTAGTTTCAGATATTTTTATACTTGCTTAGATAGTTAATGTGTTTTATTTCAGAATCAGCTGGATTAACATTCTGTGCATTTATTTGGGTTGGTTTTTAAGCATAAATCATACAAACAGCAAAAAAACTGAACACAAGGCGTATAACAAGCCCTTCCAGTTTTGGTCATCAATCTCCTTAAATTAGGAAGCAACCAATTCTAAAGAAATTTGAGATTGGAATATTTCTTAGTTTCGATAGTTTCAGGCAAAAACTTGGGCACTGAATGTGGAACTCAGAGTAAAGAAAACAAAACAAACCTTGAAGTTTTTCAGAATGACAACAATAGCAAATGTAGGAGCACTGACTATACCCAATGTCTACAGCTTCATTTACCTGGGCAGCTGGTTCATTGCTGCAATGTTAAAGCTGCAATTGAGACAGAAGAAAAGTCATTCCTCAGACCTCAGTGTCCATACAATAAGTGCATCAGTGCAGGCAGAGGGTTGCATTTCCTGTGTTTCCAACTCATAATTTTATTTCTAGTCATAAAGTTATCAGTATTCTATAAAAAGTTCCCACAATTAGTAAAGAGCATTAGGATCTGCTCTGTCATCTCTGTTATTTACTGCTGGGAAGAAAAAGAAGAGAACGGAAAATACCGCCCTTCAAAGGCTCAGAAAGCACAAGGCAAACACAAAAAAACTTCAAAAAAGACAAAGAAAGGAATAAGATAACAAAATAAAGCCAAACAAGTAGTGATTTTAAAGAGGTGTTTATGATAGGAGAGAAAACTCACAATTGTTCTCAGAAGTTCTATCAGGGCAATACACACTTTTCTCAGTAAACATGCACTAGAGTCCCTAATGAAACTGATACTATAATAATATATCTCTCATACACTCATATCAGTAAAAAATACATACGAGGTGATTTACTAATGGGTAAAAATGCTATAAAAGAATACTTAATGAAAAAGAAATATCTGCTTAAATTATTGTATCACATATTTAACCTTAAACTTACTTACTTAGAACTTCTAGGATGATTTTCTTGCTATAATGCTCAATAGCTCCTCTTTTAATAGGGCACATTTCATGGGACAGCCAAGTGGCAGAGATTATTCTGAAATTTGGATCATATTTATACAGAGTTCTAGTTAAAGAGAGGAAATAAAGGAAAAGGATTTATAAAATGCCAGATATGAAATGTTTTATAAAATAATTTTCTTTTTTGAAAGGAAAAAGATTCAAAAAATACTGACTGTGAAATGCTTTAAAAAACAATTTTCTTTTTCTAACAGCCATCTTTAATGCAAAACTGCCAACACTAGTGAATACAGATAATGTAGAAACTCAAAAGAGTAATCGAATAAAAGATTTCAATTTGAAGCAATAAAGCATTTTGTTTAACCTGGGGATTTGTATTTTTTTCCCCCCTCTTCCATTTAACACCCAATTTGCCCGAAAACATTTTGCTTTCCTGATTAGGCAGGCAGCCTGAGAAAACAGTTATTCCTTTAATTACTGTTTTCTTTGAGCTATAATCTTTTTGATGAAAATACAAAACACTAGGTGCCTGTCTTTGCTGTGAATTGAGCATGGATTGATACCTCTGAAGGTACTACATTGGGTTGGACTTGGGAGAGGGATTGCTGCAGCAGCAGGAACAACTGATTGAGTTACCATACCCAGCTGACTGGGAGGAAACACAGCCTTGGAGATGGCATAAAGCTTGCATGGAAAGTCGCTTCCTAACCTATTTGTTTTTTACAGTAACACCTCATTTTTATGCCTCCAGCTCTTGGCTTGGGTAAGAATGAGCTTGTACTTTTATGTGCACGTGCTGTCTTCTTGGATCTAGCTTGTGTCTCTTCAGTGCATGTTATAGATACATTTTTATGGCACGCCTTGGAATATTAACCTTTAGATATTTACCTTTTGTTTTCTTTGGAGGAAGTTATTTAATTAGATTTGGTATTCTGAGATTAATTCCAATTTAGTACAACTCACAGGAGATCACTCTTTGATAATGCAGAACAGTTTGTATTGCATGAATGAGCAGATTGTTCCCAGGCTCTGCCAGGATCTGTGTACACCTTAGCCTCTTGTTTCATGTGAAAGCTAGAAAATCTCCTGCAAACGCTTACATCCCTGGTTGGGTTTTAACTGAGATTAGTTAGTCAGAGAATTTTTCTCTTTTCTTCCTCTAAACGAGCCCAGAAGAAGGTTTTAAAATCTGTTGGTGTCATTCTGTTGCTACTACAGTCTAGTCTAATATTTCAAACTATATCTGCATTGCATACAGCTATGTTAAACGGCTCCAAATGCATAATATGCAAAAGAGATGATGCAGAACTGTGGAGGTGTCAACATGTTGCTCTGTTGGACTAAGGAAGCTGATTCCTTCAGTAAGCCAGAACAGTAGCATTGCTGCAGAAAATAATAATGCCACTGCAGAGAGCAGCACTAATCCAATGAACATACTTTTAAGTAGTAGAGCATGTGGCATGTGCACGGCTTGCAGTTTTGCCATCCCGTGTAGTGTGCTACTTTACACACCCATTAGCTGCTGGTTGGCACACCTGAATGAGATGAGGTGAGGGCTTATCCCTGTGCTTGGGGTTGCATCATCACAAACACATCTCTTAAGAGAGAAGACATTAGCAGTAAACGAGTCTTATCTCATTACCGCTACATTTATTAATCTCTGTCTTTCCTCGGAAAAGAAAAACAAGAAGCCTCTTTCTGACAAATGTCCTGTAATTAGAGTGCTTAGTATTAATATCAAAACACATTAAGGTTGAAGAACATTCATCATGTATACATATATATATACAGAACTTCTAAACAGAAAAGTAGGTTAATGATCACTTTGCCAAAACTCTTCCAATTGAGGTGGAATCAAACGTTTAGCTTCAGGCAAGGCTGCTGAAAGGTTATAATTTGGTTTCAGTTTGATGCCTGCTACTGTATCTTCTTGGGCTGGGTACTCTGTTGTTTGCTGGAGTGCCAGGGTCAGACCGATGCTGCTGCACAGCCTCAGTGCTCTGCAGAAGGGAAAGCAGCTGTCTCCTGGGAACTCCAACAAACACCTGCACACACAGTCACTTGTACTGTGTGCAGCCAGAACTACGGAAAGTTTATGCCTCTTATTCCCCTTTATAGATATGTGAGGTCCAATCTGTAAAGAATTACTAAAAAAAATTCATTGAGCAAAATAAGAACTTAAAATGAAGTCTTAATGTATCAATAATGAAGCTGAGTGTACATGTCAGTGCAGACTATATATCTGAGGAGAGACAGATAAAGATATGAAAGAAAATGGGAAAATTCACATACAGTTTACAGCTATCCCAGGTGCTCAGCCACTCAGCTATGGTGTTGAAAAGAGAGGCAAAATCACTAAGATTTAATAATAAAATATTGGTTTTTTTTCTTCATAAGAACAGTTTTCAGTGATTTATAAGAAAGAGAATGATAAAAATCTTTGTTATAACAGAGTATAGAATAACAGGAAATACTTTATATCAATACTAGGATATTTTTAATATTTCATACATTTAAATGAAATAATATATAGAACTATTCAAATGTTAGATTGCATATTTTTCAAGAAGTCTGAATCTGATAATTGAAGAAGATAATAATCTGGTCTGAAATACAAAGAAATTTTTTCCCTACAGCAGGTAGGGAAAGAGAGAGGAAGAGAGAGACTGATGCAATTGATTTTAAAATATTTTTAAATTTACAAAAAAAAAAGAAACAACCACAAAAAAACACAACAAATAACCAAACATAAAACTCCTACTAACTTCCCATAGTATTTTTATACAGATATGGTGATATTCACCAAGAACAATCAAGACCATGGTGAAGGATAACCAATTCTAGTGTTCTATGGGGTTATATACCAACATTTTTTTCATGTGACAGAGCCAGAAGCCATAACACCCTAGAGTGCTGAGAAACTGATGAAATCCCAGAGTAGTTCTTAAAGCAACCTGGTCTTTTCCAATCTTAATGATTCTATGGTTGTATGTTTCTGCTGTATTATAAACAGCCCTGGCCTTGGCAGCTGAATGTAATGTAATGGGGCAGTGTTGGGTGCAGAAAATCTTGCTGACATTCACTATTCTGCTAGGAGGTTTCAGCTCACAGCCTTTTCTGTGCTGGTCCAGGGTTGGTGGGATACACTGACACACGGAGGAGCATATGAATTGTTTAAGAGTTTTGGACAACTCATAGCCAAAACCTAACCATCTCCACTAACATTTTCTCCAATCTCAACAGTCAGTAATAAAGGAAGAGGGTACCTGCTACACAGGCAATACCAAGCTAAGTCCACATTGTGTACAGCTCTCATCTCTGTTTCATCATGCACTCTGGGCGTTCCTGAAGCACAGAAAGAAACAGACTCGTTCTTGCTGTAAATGATTGATCTGCTTGACCTCTTGAAATGTTTCATTTCTGGCGGAGAGAGAGAATTTTCTGGCAGAGAATGCTCTTTAATTTTTCATTTTGATATTTTTCAACATTTGTTTGAGTTATTTATTTTACTTCAGCTTTCTAATTTCATTTCCTCTTAGCACTATTTTAATCTTAAGTTCTTTCATAAAAAATTGTGTACATGGTATATCAAGATTGTATTCAGAAATGAAAAATTTTCAAGGTATTGTCACTGATAAGCCTTTTAATGAAGCTAAAATCAGACAAATTTAATGTGACTTTCCTTGCACAAAAAAGAGCAAAAAATTTGGGCATTCTGTCAATTTATTAACTGCTGTTAGTGGTATACTGACCGTAGTGAAACTGTCTAAGTAGGTAAGGAAAGAGAAGAATCATTTACTGCTAAATTACTGGCAGAAGTGAGGATGAAAGTTTTCTGAAAACACATTTTATGATAAATTCAGGAACTAACTGTGGTTTTCATAGCTGATTCTACCAAGGCAAACTGGGTTGTGCCTCGGCTTGGCCTTGTATTTGGGGTAAATTAATTTCCATCCAGAAACTGGAATGTTAAAAGCAGAAAAAAATCTCTATCAGTGTGGCTATGCTACCAAATTGATAGCCTATAAGAACACAGTAGCTGATCCTTAGACTGCTGTTCATAGCTGATGCATAGCTAATGTTTTTCATAATATATCAAAGGCTGTCATAAGTAATAAAGTTATGGAACAAAAATATGTTAAAAAATAAAAATTATGTTAAAATATAAATATAAAACAAAATAAAATATAAAGCAAAAATAAAGTATAAAAGAAAAATTTGTTAAAATATAAAAATTTTATATTTTTATATATGAAATTTCCTTCCATAGTCCCCTATGGAAGGAAAATCAAAAATAATAATAAAAAAGGATTGTAGTATGCAAAAGAAGATGGAATGAAATACAGCTACACAGAGATAAAAAGGGTTTAGAAGTTTTCATGGGATTTGCTGGAAACTATACATTGCTTCTATGAGACGATTTGGTTTATTAGTAATAGTCTGGGTAAAATTTCAGGATTTAAGAGAATACCTATAAAGTGAAGACTGACATTAACCAGACCATGCTATAAATACCACACAAAGAGACCAAATAAGCTCTCTACTGAGAGACATGCTTGACTTTCTGCTTCACTGCTAGCCTGTAACAATAAGAAACCTGTTTTCTCTGTAGAATTAGTTTACTTAAACTGCTTGAAATGCTATTGTTTAGGTCTGACAGCAGCTGCTTACTGTGGTTCCTGTTTATGTGTGATCAGCTGATGCAGCTTAGAGTCTGCTGCAGTGCGCCTGTAGCACACGTACATTTTAAACTGTGCCATTTGGCATATAGAGACACTCCATGTTACTTTGCATAAATTTCTCCTGTTTTTGTTCTCATGAAGTGTTAAGCATAGCTCAAGATGCTATGCAATACAAGTTGCTCATTTAAGGGGGACATTTTCAGAAATTCCCTTCTACAAAGGTGAATTGGTTTTTACCTGCAATTTAGTTATGTGTAACGTTTGGAGCAATTATGTGTTTTGTATTTGACTGCAAATGTAAATCTGAGTTCAGACTGTAGCATAAGATCTGTACTAAAAAAATAAAATCAATTATTTTCTGAGTATCAGTAGGAAGGCATGTTTTTTTTTCTGAATGGCAGACACAAAGATTAGGAGCAAAATTCTCTAAGAATATATTATTTTTACAAGGAGACTGAATTTCACTCTGATGGGGAATATGCCTACTGTTAATAAGTGTGTATTTTTTAAATGAACAACACAGGTCACATTTCTGAAAGTTCTCTTCTCTAGACATCAAATAATGCAGGCATATACAAGTGTTTCATTTAGCCATTGGTTTCTCTTTTACTACCGTAGTAGTGGAGATTCAAGTCTGGTAGTAACACAGCTATTGTTAAATATGTTGACTATAATATTTAGGTGAAGTCATTCAGCCATTTCAGAACCGTGACCTATAATATTTTACTAATACAAACTTTGTGCTCACTGGTAATCATGAGATAATAATTCACTAAACAGCTAGAAGAGAGATCAGCTCAAGCTCCACACAGACATATGTCAGAAATAGATTATAGGGTAAGAGGCAGAGAAAATTAAATTTTAACTCCCTCCCCTCATACATAAACTCAAAAGACTCTCCAAAACAAACAAACATATCCTCAGCTGTGAGGAAGGATAGAAATCAGTACTGAAAACTGGATTAATGTGTTGGTTTCATGGGGACAGCAGAGACCAGAAAGCAAACTTATTATCAGCTGAATTTCACTGAAAGCATGATCTTCTAATCTGATGCACAAAAACCTTTAGCCGAAGTCAACAAGGCTGGACCCTTTAAAGTTCCCAAAGAGTTCACAATTCATATTAAATGAATAACTGAATAACTGAATATTATTATCAGCATTTAGGCTGTTCTCTCAAGAAAAAAAGAAAGAAAACATGAGATGAAATTCACAGAGACCCTTATGTCTTCCAAATTATGCTAAGACATGGAAATTTATCTTCTTAACTCTAACATGTATTTATGAGTTTAGTAACAGGGAATTGCAATAAATGTCATATTATTATGCAGAATGTATTTGTAGCTCATTTATATGCTTATAGTAAATTTGAGGCACAAGAGTCAGGATTTAAAGACTAGCAGTTTTTATGAATAAAGGCTGCTGAATCAGGTTCTAAATGCTAAAAACTGACACAAAATAAAAGCAACTTTTAGGAAGGTTTTCAGACTAGTACAGATGAGATTCACAAACTGAGGAATTATATAAGCTCTCTGGTAGAAGAACAAGTGTCAGTGTTTCCTTCTTAGATTAACAAAAATAACATTTATGGTGCCACAAGTCTTTTGTGATTTATCAAGCAATACTATTTTTGGAGATTAAGTGAATGCCATATTTGGTGCTTTTGAATCTAAAAATAGGGAGGAATACATAGGCTGATTTTTTGGTTTGTTTTTTTTTCTTTAATTCAAAGATAACCCATAGTCTTCAACTGACAATAAAATGTTTCACTTAGCATCAAATTTACATCAACATGCTATTCAGTAGCACAAGATATTCAGAATAAATTCTTAGTGTGATTAAAGTATTCACATTCTGAACATGACATTTAGTTGAATTTAAATTCATTAAAATACAATTAAAAGGCCAGACAGCTGAAATATCAAATCAAGAAAATTTAATAGCTTGATTCTGTTTATTTGCATTCTTATAAGTACTGAGTAATATGACTGCACATATCTGAGAGATTTTTGAATGAGATTGTTTACACCTGTAAATAAGAACATAAAATAGTGTAAAAAAGAATAGAAAATACTATAAATAAGAATATCCCTAGAACTGTATTGCACCAGCATGCATTATCAGAAAAACAAGAGATCTCAAAGAAGCTTACAAATAGGCTAGTGTATTAAGTCAGCTACGGCATTATAAGGCCTAGGAATGTGAGTTTTACCAGTGTTCTCAGGTAAATGATCTGTAACTGAAGGATGTAGTTTAGCTTGCTTTTTTCCAGCTGATACCAAAACACACAAAGCATTACTGCCTTTCTTCTGGACTGAGGAGAATTCATCCAGAAAAAGGCCAAGTTCTTATCAAGATAATCTCCAAGAGCTTAGAGCAAGGAGGTTTTGGCCTATGTTTAATTAAAGCTGCATTACAGTACTTAGACATCTGTTACATTTGTACATTGTGGGTCAAGGGCTCAGCTCAAGCTTCTCTTCTGAGATTTTGATGGTCATGGCTGAGCCTTTTTTCTGCTCTGATATTTTTCATGGCTAAGTCACCACTTCCATGTCCAAGGACACTTTCCCTCATCAGGGAAAAGCATGTCACTATACTGTGCAAGCAGTAATATGGATAGATGCAAACTTCATCTTTAAGTCTGACTCTCAGAGTGATAAGGTGGGTATCCAAGCATTGCAGTTAGTACAACGTTATATTGTCTTCAACTGAACACCTGCAAACAATAGTTTTCCTACTTTTACATAATTCTTTGTTATTTCTATCTTTTACTTTTTGTCTTCGGTTTTGGCAATTTCCTTCATTCCCTGTCTGCACCCATCCAAATCAACCTTATGCAATAAATTCAGCCTTCTTTATGAGCCAGTAGTTTCAATCAATGAGACTAATCACATGACTAAAGATTTGCACATATACTTAATTAACAAATACCTATGACAGTTTAAGATTGCCCTCTTTCCCTCTCTTACTTCTGTCATGATTTTATTAATATAAGAGAATATCTGAGTGCCCCGCAGGCACCTCAGAGAAAAGTCCTGCAGCTTATACAAGACAATTTTGCTTTAGATCCATGTAAAAAATTTTATATTTAATGTTATGTTAAATTAGCTCCTCTGTGACAAATTTATTAGAGTTTCTGTGACTGAACCTCTTCCCTTCCTTACCTTCCACCAAGTGGAAGACTTAGTCACAAGTAGCTGCTTTGTCTGGAAAAATTTTCAGGAAAGATGCAGTATTCTTCCTTCCACCATCTACAGAAGGGCCCTGGCCAAGGGCTCACCACCATTCCAGCAAGGGGGCAGCATAAGCCTCTTGAACGTAGACAGTTCTTTGGAGCTAGATAATTGCTGGGGGGTTCAGGTATGCAAAAGCTCATGTTAATTACTGTCTGTGCCCCAAATCAACTCCTTTTAACTTACACTGTCTCATGTTAGGTCTCAGTCAAGAATGGTGGCTATTTCCTACTATCAATCATTTTAGAAAAGAAAATATGTGTATGAATAAATATATGTTTGAATATGTGTGCATATGTGTATGTATATATATATCTATCTCTATATAGATAGGTACTAAATGATATTGTGTGAACACAATTTTGTAAGGAAAAAAGAGGTTGTTTATCATCAAGTCTTTAATTTTTTTGGGTTTTTACCCTTCTATCATTTTAGACCTGGTTTATTCCAAAAAAATAATGAAAAATATATGAAACTAATTTTCCATCTATTGTTTGCACATATATAAACTTCAAGTGATCCAGCAATGCATTTTGAGACTTGTGTCCTCATTGCCCCCTGAGAAAAAGAAAAATTTCCATTCTCATTCTGGGAACTGCTTTATCTATGGTAAAGAATCCATCAAAATAACAAGCAATGGAGACACACGTATGCATATAAATAACTTTTCTTATAAGCAATTTCCTCTGTAAAGTTTTGGGTCTTTTGACCTAACCCAAAGTAGGACCAAACTCTGTGTAATGACAGAACTGCTAGGAATACTCTTCAGCAATTTTCCCCATGATTTTAGGAAAATTATGTGTTCTGGCTCAGTAAAGACTGAATCTAAAAATTTTATAGTATGAGGGTCTATATTCTAGAAGATATAAAAACAAAGATATATAACCTAATCAGTTTGCTGAACAGCAAGTGTATTTCTTTCAAAGTAAATAGTTTCTGCAAAATATTATTTATATAGTTCTTGCAAATTGGTTTGAAGTGCTGTTTAGACAATCTTATTATGTATAAAGATAAAAACTTCCATCAAGAAATTATGCAAAAGAAAATGGACACACCAGCTGGATAAATCTATCATACATCGGCAAAAAGCAACAAGCACTTTTAATTAGCTGAGTGAATGTAGTTTGCTGAATGTTGAAAGCACAGACTCACTCATATTAAAATGTGCCTAATTTTCTGTGAAAAAGTCCCATCTGAACAGCCTGACCATAGTCAATCATACTAAAAGCCACTGGTGCTTTATTTGATTTACCAATATAAAATGCAAATGAGGTGATTAAGTGGAGTGGCAGACATAGTAGGGCCTCTTTCAAACCATCAAGTTAAATGCAAGCAGACAGCAAACTGGCTGTGCAAAGAAAATTTTAGCATATTCGTTTGATTAGTGCTACAAAAATTTAATTAGGTTGGCTAATTACTTGACAAATTACTCTACACTAGAGAAAAGGCAGAGCATGTTTTATTCCTGCAAAAACTCTGTGTGTATTTTAGCCCAAATGCTATCTGCCAATTTGCAAAAGCATTATTAAATGAATGAAAGATGGTACAACAGTCTCCAACAATGGCAAATTGTATAATGCATATAATTAGAGAGGGCGCACACCACTGTATCCATATGTCCATGATCCCTCATGTCTAAAATATTTAACACAATATTTTCTACGAAAATACTGTCAAAACAGATTATTACAAGGTTATCAGTTCTTCATAAGAAACAATATATAGAAAATACTCATGAGTGGAAAACACAGCTCATCCAAAGCAGAGCCTCTTCACCCAAATGAACTCTATCAAACACAGTAACAGGGATGCACTTTATCCACACATTGCTAAAAGGAAGTAATGTACACTGTTCAGTTACGGGCTGTATCTCTCTATTTATTCCTAGGCAATGCCAAGAGTATTAGTTACATGGCAAAGAAAAAGAAAAAGCAAACTTGGAGGAATTTAAAATTTTATAGTTATATTGGTGTGAATGGGCCACATAAGAAGAACATCAGGACTTTAGATAGAGTAATACATGTCTCTTCTTATTTGTTGATTTGCATTCACGTGCCAAAAAAGCTGCCAATTTTTATTCAGGAGACTGCATTTGCTTTTGGCATTCAGTGTAACTAATCAGCCTCTACAAACATCATGATAATATAAATAGATACCCACTTTATCTACTCAAGTGGAAAAAATAAGTATCATATTATATAAACACAAAGCATTGCAATTGACAATTAGATACTGCATTTAACTCAGGCTAAAACAATGTCTTAGGAAATCAAGGAATATGTGAAATCTGTTTCAACAATCATCATACCTGTGCATGCAGGAATAAAAAAGTATTTCTTGCAATTCGCAGTTCTCAACTTCTGTTCTATCATAGTAATATATTTGTAAAAGTACAAACTTAGCAAAACATCAAAAAACTTTAATCAAGTGTAATTTCATGTTACCTCAGTGTAAGGATTATTGTCTGTGTTTGGGTTTGTTTCCAATATATTATGTTAAAACAAATTTGAGTCCTTTAGCAGTTTGTTTGAGTAATTTTTAAGCTCAGTTCAGTAAGAAGATACACAGGTTTTCTGGTGATTTTTAAAAGAAGTTAGCCCAACATGGTATTTCAGTCTTTGTTTATGTTCTGATACTTCAAAATTCCTGATTTTCAAAGGATGATGCTCATAACTGCATTTACACTTTTTGCATCAAAAATTAAAAGATCTGAAATACCTTTTTATTTAAAAAAGATCCTCAGTTTATACTGAAATAATCCAGGAAAAAGATAATAGTTGTTACATTTTGAAACCAGTCAGATGAGGATAGGAAAAAATGCACTCAGGTACACTACTACAGTCCTCTTTCACAGAAGCAGACGAAAGGCAGAGCATGGACTAGGCTCAGAAAGCACTCTAGCATCAAAGCAATTAGCTATGACATGTCCTGACATTTAGTAGAGCCATCTGCATTGAGGTAGAAGTTAATATTGCTTGCACATTGAGAGAGAGACGCCACAAAGTAATTATCTAAGACAGATTCTTAAAAATAGTAAATAGAAGGGGAAAAGAGAGGCTTAACTTCAATCCTATTTTGTCATATTCACTGCAGGTATGAAAAACTCTTCAGTGAAGCAAGTTTTGTGTGAGATGCTTCAATAAACTGGAATTTTTTAAGGAAGACCAGACTGAAAGAAGAGAAAATTTTGACTTCTTCAAGGACCCACTAGGTAGAGTCCCATGGGATAGAGCCCTGGAGGACAGAAGGGCCCAAGAATGTTGTTTGATAGTCAAATATTACCTCCTCTAAGCTCAGGAGAAATGCATCCCGGTAAGGAGGAAATCAGCTAAAAATTCCAGGAGACCTCCATGAATGGATACAGAGGTGCTGAGCAAACTCAGAGCCAAAAAAGAGGCTTTCAGAAGATGGAGACTTCATAACAACCTCTCAGTATCTGAAAAGGGTCTACAGGGAAATCGAAGAGGGACTCTCCATAAGGAACTGGATTGCTAAGAAGGATTAATTGGTACAAACTGGAAGTAGGGAAATTTAGATTAGATATTAGGAAGTAATTCTTACTGTGAGGGTGTTGAAACACTGGAACAGGTTGCCCAGGGAGGTTATGGATGACCTAACCCTGGTGCTGTTCAAAGCCATGTTGGATAAGGCTCTGAGCAACCTAGGCTAGTGGGGGGTGTCCCCACCCATGGCAGATGGAGTTGGAACTAGATGTTCCTTAAGGTTCATTCCAACTCTTAGCATCCTATGATTCTGTGATCCAATAATTTGAACTACTATTTTCTTTTGGCCTCGAGCAGGCCGTGTCCACTACACATGAATGAAGCTGGACAGAAGGGAACATCTTCAAATGCAATAAAAAGAGAAGAATCACAGAATGTGCTGAGTTAGAAGGGACCCACAAGGATCATTGAGTCCAACTTTTAACCCTGCACAGGAGTATACCCAAGACTTTCACCATGTGCCTGGGAGTATCATCCAAACTCTTTTTGAAGTCTGTCAGGCTTGGTGCTGTGATCACTTCCCTAGGGAACCTCTTCCTGTGCCCAACCACCTTCTAGGGGAAGAACCTTCTTCTAATATCCAATCTAAACCTTCCCTGCTGCAACGTCAGGCCATTTGCTTAGGTCCTGTCACTGGTCACCACAGAGAGGAGATGAGTGCCTGCCCCTCCTCTTCCCCTAACAAGAAATTATGGTTTCTCAGGAAACTTCAACCTAACATCAGTGTGGTAAGGAAAATCTAAATAAAAAATCTGAATAAACCACCTACTTGAATTTTCCTCCATGTTTTGTGAGAAGCAAGGAGTGGTTTATTTAGAAGTATTTCAAATAACTATGCAAAGAAGATTCTGAATAAATGGAACAAATATACGTATAACTATGTATTGAATAGCTGGATAGGGAACACAGCACAGCACAGAAAAAAACTTCATTAAAACATGGTCCGGAGACTATAGCTTTTCCTACAGGCATTGTAGAAAGGAGTATTTTATAGCAATGTCAATATAGCAACCTGTTTTTGAGACTTTTTTTCATCATAATTTAAGTCCTTCTGCCAACAGGTGAATATAGTCACAGTCTCTAGCCAGCCCCAATCCTCTACATTTCAAACTCTCACTTTTCAGCTTTCATAAAGTGCAACTCTCTTCTCACATCCTCAAATCCCTGGTCTCCCTAACTGCCCTGATGACTTTTTGACCGACCCAGGTACACTGAATCAGAGAAAATGAAGCATCTTTCCTGAAGAGTAGCTTCTGTTAGAAAACTGGGAGAGGGGCAGAAAAACATCCGGAATGGCACATATATGGGGAACAGAGCTCAGAAGGGATTTTTGAGGCCTGATCTCATCTCTGAGGATGCACGCACCAGACTGACAACCATGCAATTCCCTTGGGATGCCCTGAAGAGGGCTACTAAAGTGAGAGTATCCCTGGAGTCAGCAACAGAGGCATCAGAGGCAGGACTGTGTATGAGGAAAGCTTGAAAGCTTTCGTTTTCAGCTTTTTACCTTGGACTTTACTAGCTGAGGACATGAGCAAAACAGTGCTTGCCTTATGCCAAAGTGACAAAGGTTGCAGAACAAAACAAAAATCTGGCAAGTACAGAGCTTCTTGTCTGCCCAACTTACTTCTCATTGCTGCCTTTCTCTGTGTGAAACAGTGGAACAAACAAACAAGAAAATAGGAACCTAAATGTTTGAAAAGACATTTGACACAGCAGAATTGAACATAAAGGATAACAGGCAGTTTTCCTATTCTGAAAAAAAGAAACACTTCTTAAACAAAGACACAGAAATAAGAATCCAGTTACTATTTACATGAGACAATTAGAAGCTGGACCTTGCTCAAGACAAAGTAGCAATTCATTTTAGTTAGTTTGTTAGGGAGACACATAGCCCTGGAATTGACATTAATGAGATTAAGAAAAGCTTTGGTTTACATGCAGATTACATAGCTGGTGCATGGATTTATGCCTTACTCTATTTTAAAACTATCTGTTTAGAAAAGGACTATATTTAAAAAAAAATGTTGCATTACTGGATTATTTACAATTTATTGCTTGTTATAGCAAAAAGTTATTAGGCTTGGTTTCGACTTGTTTGTAGTTTCACATAGTCACTTGACTTTTTTGTGTTCTATACTCCTTTCTCATTATTGGCTCCTTGTCCTGTAGACAAGATACTAGAGTAAGCTGCTATGTTGTTCCATTCTTGTATATATAACAAGATGATAAGACTTAAGTAAAAAGTTAAAAAAAACACCAAAACTTAGGTAAAAAGTTGAAAAAGCCCCACTTTGTTCTCTGTAGGTCCTGATATGTGAAAGATATTACTTTGACTTTGAGGGACTGTCACCATATTAGTAGGGACAGTCACTGACAGTCCTACTAACATTAGATTTTAGCTATTGGTTTCTAGAATCAAATTTTTAGTGGCTACGTGACACTGAACAGACTTCTTAACTTTTCAAAGAAAAGATTATTAGCATTATTTATTTGAATTAAGATTCACCCAAATTATTATTTTAATCATCTCACTGTGTCTTATTCTAGAAAAAAAGGTAATATCCGGGAAAATAAGTGTACTAGTATGATAGTTATTAAATCAGAATATTTCCTCTCTTGCGCCATTTTTCTAGTCACTTCTGTTTCTGCTCTTTTCTAACAGTTGTGGCTTGCATATTAGTTTTTTCCTTACTGTTGGTGTGTACTGATGGCATTAAATAATGGTGTTTACTTCTGAAAAGTTATTTTAGTGCACTCTGAAAACACGGCAACAAAATCTGTTTCTAGACACATTTGTGTTACCTTTCTGAGAGAGTTAAGACATTAGGAAAGGGTCATGATAGCAAAGTACTACCTGTATTGAGAATCTGAAGGGAAATAGTGAAATTTAATGCTATCATCATAAATTGCATACTCTAATCAGTCTCTCCTTTCATGTGAATTTGAAAATCCTTCAACCCTAGTACTTGCCAAAGGCAATTATGCAAGAGCAAATCCACAGTGTAACTGCTGAAAACTGCCAATAAATTCTGAAGTGTTTCAAACAAGGATATGTTAAATTGCCTATGCACTTGTAAATTATAATAGCAGAGGACAGCAGCCTGATGAGAATAAACAAAAAGCTTCCTGCGCAATCCACCTAATAAAACACAATCATAAGTTAATTTTTCAGTGATGGTCTTTAGTCTATGTTTATGCCTGAGAAAACTGCCTGCTTTCTTTTGTTTCTCAATATTCCCCAAGTATTAGTTACAAACTAATGAAAAAAATTCAGATTTTTTCATGATAATAGAAGGATTTAATTTCCACTTCTGAAAAGGTTTAAATTCAAATCTTTGATGTTTGGATTGACCTTTTGCCCACCTTTTAACAACAAAGAATTCTACTTTATATGTGAGAAAAAGTGAATTGCATTCTATGAAGTGCTCTGGTTTTACATTTTGTACTATGATAGCAGGCAGAAGCACGTGAACAAGCTCTGAATATTGAATTATGAGCCACAGATTTTTTCCCCTTTAATTAACATATCCAATTAACTTTGATGAATACTATATGTTTATTCTTTGTTCAGTGTAATGCAGTTGAAAACAAAACTTTAATACAACTAATTTTTTAACCTTGGGGTTGATATTGTATAACCTTGAAGTTGATATATATAACATAATTTCAATATATATGTTACAGATGATGCAGCAAACACAAGTGACTTTCTTTCCTTGTAGGAATTGAGTCCTTGAAAACTTTGCAAGTACTTGTTTGTGATAAACCTAGTCTTCATACTAATTATAAGTAATAATTAGAAAGTATTACTAGTATTTTCATTAAAACCTTACTTCTCTCTAAAACTAGACAAAGTTTCTAGAATGAACAAGGCACACCATGACCACATGTGTCAGTTAGGTCATGAGATTTAGTTCTCCTTGACAGATCCCTTTTGAAGTACTGATGATTCTGCCTGTCTTATGTACAGGTTGGTAACACCACTTCAAACTTTAGCTTATTTTAACCTCAGATGAAAACTCTGGTTATTCTGGTTATTTTTTCCCAACCTGACCTTCTAAATCTGATTGGATTTTAACCTACTACAATGCTGCCATGGAAAAGAATGTTTTTTTCCACTTTATGATCTTAATCATAATGTTAGACGACACACAGGATAAACTTCTTTTAAGTGTATGACTGAATTCAAAACCAGATTTTAAAGAAAGGAATGTTGATACTTCTACTTTAAAGGCAATGCAGACGTTCAGATCCAGTGCTGGATCATTAACAATCCCTACAGTTTGGCTAAAAACCACAGGGATCAACAAACTCAGTAGATACCCAAGACTTCCAGAACCCACTAAGTTCTGCTTCTGCATACAACCAAATATCTGAGTTATGACAGCTCTGAGCAGCCAAGAGGAAGATCTAAAGTTATATTTATCAACTTGAAATCCTGAATCATTTACTGAAAATAAATTCAGAATGCTAAATTACTATGAAACAGAAGTGTTTATTTTATGAATAAAGACACTGTAGATATGATGTATGTAAGGTCTTGAAGTGCAGGAAAGACAATAAGTGATATAAGTATTTAAGAAATTCTTGAAAATATTTAAAAGAAGGTATGTGCATATGTTTGTATGTGTGTATGAGCGCGTATGCGTGCTTTCTGCCAAAATAAGGTGATGGATTTGAAATATATAAATTGCATACATCAGTGTGATGTTTGTTGCTTTTTTCTTCTAAGATACTCAGAAGACTGAAGAACTCCTGCGTTTTCTTTCATCTGTTAGAAGATGATGGGTGCAAGACTCCTAAACTGGGATGTAGTAAAACAAATGCAAAATGAAAACAGGTTTTGTGGGAGAACAGTTCAGTTACTGACAGAGTTAAGACAAAGAGATGGTGAGGATCAGAAGAGTCATCTGCTTGTAAAACTGAGAAGGGAATTGTGATAGAATAAGGAAAATAACAACACTCTCGAACCATTCATTATGTTGCTTTGCTTCTTGTGTAGCTTCTATTCTTCTCTTTCTTCCACTTGTCTTCCCTTACATAATGATCAATTTAACAATCAGAGAAGTGGTATGATGCGCAGAGGAAAGGAGATAGGTCCATACCCTTCATATTGTGCTGTCTGATGTTGATAACAGTGTCTTGGGAAGCAGGAAACTTTATGGAAGGGCTGTGGAAAGGTGTTGACAGCAATGGGCTACAGTGGTGGCCTCTGAGGGAAGAGGCTGAGGCTGTCCCCTGCTGATGCAAATGGATCCACCTACCTCCAAAGGACCCACCACAGGAAATAGCTGAGCCCCACTCTCATGTATGTGGTGCCTCTGGGAAAACATGCTTAAGAAAGGGTAGAAATGGCAGAGAGGCAGAGCAATACGGAGAAAAAGGGTGAGAAACATCCCTGAGAACAGCAAAGTCACTGATGAAAGGAGAGACAGTGCTACAGACACCAGAGCAGATCTATGGTGCAGACACCCTGCAGTCTATGGAGACACCACACTGGAGCAGGGGAAAAGTGTGAGGAGGAAGGAGCACCAGACAGGAGCTGTTATGATCAAGCTAATCCCCTGGGAATGAAGGAGTGAAGTTGAGCCCCTGAAGAGGGGTTGGAGTGGGAGGAAGGTAGTTTTTAATTTGTGCCCTAATTTCTCACTGTCTAGATCTATTTTAGTTGGTATAAATTAAATTCATTTTTCCCCGGTTGAGTCTGTTTTGCCCGTGGTGGTAGCTGGTACGTGATCTCTCTAACTTTATCTTAACTGTGAGCTTTTTATCTTATTTTCTTCACTGACCTACTGAGGAGTAGGGACAGTGGGAGAGCACCTGGGTGGGTGTTTGGCCATTAGCCAATGCAAAGCCACCTTAGAGGTGCAAGTGTACACCCACTGAGGCAGTTGAGGACCTCTGAGGACATTATCACTGCTCTTAGTTGAAAACAAGGCTGTAAAATAGAAAGCTAACTGCAGCATATTAAACTGAAGACATTAAAATGAATGAGTTCAGCAAAATGCTTTTGGCTGGATTTGGTCAACTCAGCACACACTCTGTAGCAAATTTGAAGCCCTGCAAAAAATATATGTATATGTAAAGGTAAATTCAGAATTTTCCCAGAGTTAGTCTTCTACATTCCACTTATATGTCACCTAAACAGTGAGCTGAATGAATGTCTTCCAACACTGCACAGTCCCTACCGCCCTGAAAAGGTTGATCAAAAGCATTCTGTGCTGTGGCGCGCAGGGCAGAGGATGTGCAGTAGGGGCTGGGGCTCTTCGGTGGTCTCATGCACACTGTCCCCACTGACAAACTTCCCGTAGGCCATAGCTCTGGCTGCTGCTGTCCCGTGCCCTCTCCCTCCTGCACTGCTGGTATGGTAGCTCTGCTGCCTATACTCCAGTGTCTGTTTCACAGATGAGTGGCACAAAACAGTGAAACTATTTGCAAATGTGTTTTATTCCTCTCTAGCTAAATCCCTAACCTGCTTTTCTCCATAATGGACTGGAACTAACATTATGATTTAGTACTATAAGAAACCTGGCAAGGCTATAAGAATCCCATGCTTTGCTTTCTTGGGTAAAAGAACTGGGAATGCTTCCCTGCAGACCTGATGTATCTGACAATGAAAAGTCTTTCCTGTATTTCCCTGCCTCCCAGAGAGAGATCACTTTATGTTCAGTAATGCCTTACCATTAAAAATACTAATTGATACAAACTAGGTTCTGCAATTAAAATAGAAATTTGAAAAATAGTGTCCTGAGGCTTTTTTTCCCCATAGTTTTAGAGAAATAGCTTAGGTAGCTGGAGAAGAAGCAAAAAAAAGGTTAGCCTTATCCTGCTGTTTATGTGACTCTTGAGTATTGACTGAGAGCCTCTGTCTATTAAATTATAATTTGAAATTAAAATCTGTATTAAGTGACATTTATATTATAAGTACACACATAGTGAAAAGACTCACCAAAGCTTTGTTCACTCCACCTTTGTCCTCTAAGTGAAAGCATCTTATCCCTAATACTGACATTCAGTGTGGGTGGTGTAATTCCACCCAGGACTCTTTGAGGACTCCAAAGGTAGAAATGGCACCTTTGACATCATGGTCTTGCATTTCTAATCTAATAATGAACGGCTGAACCTACTTCAAAGATGCTAACTATTTATGTATTAAAGCACTGAGGCCAATTTCATCTGTAGCAGGCTGAAAAGTGTTTTGGCTCTGAAATCATTATGCAGCTTGCCAAAAGGTAATGAAGCTACTGAAATGAGCAGAAATGAAGTTCCATCTAACTAGTCATCATTGAAGAGAGACTGAAAGCACCTTGCTAGTTAAATATAACTTAGTAATGATTTTACCAGCCAGTGTTTAGTCTAGCAAATATGGTCACTCCCATTGTGTTTTCATTTTATATAGGAAAATCATAACCACTTGCTGTTGCATATGGACCTGGGTATAGGCCCCTAGTCTAGAGGGAGAACATGAAAGGTCTTATTCTGATAAAAAGGGTCATGTTATTCTTTCTGGGCAGGGACGGAGAGAACAGGAGTCAGCTTCACTTCACCTGGAGCAGCAGGCATCTCCAAGCAGAAATACACTGTTGAAGAAGTGTCCGTAAATCACAGGTGAACACACATTACTTCAAGTACAAAAAACACAGGTACAATCAAAAACACAATTGGATGTTTAGCGCAGAATATCAGGCACCTTATTTTGCTGTTTGACAAAGACTTTTAAAACCTAATGTTGTCACTCATTTATTCATTCTCCATTCTTCAGCTTGATCAGAGCTAAAGCACATAAGGCTTTTACACAACGATGTGTAAGCAAATTCAGAAACTCTATTTTCATCTGTTATGTAACCACTTCCTCCTGAGAGGCAGATTCTTGCGTCAGTATATACTCTCTATAGTATGATGGATGAAGTACTCCCACACTGAATCACAATGGCTGGAAGCAGTGGAGCAAATTTCTCTTGGGAGAGAGAGTCTATCCAAAAGCCAAACCTGGGGAAATAGTCCAATTCTAGCTGTCTTGACATCTGATGAGATCAGATTGTAGTTGAATTATGAAAAAGGAGTATTTCTGGTTTGGAAAACTGAAAAGTATCAAAGTTACTTGTTCCATCTCACATATAAAGACCACATTTTTTTGCAGCTTGGCCAAAATTACTATTTGTTTGAGGAAATTTTTCATTGTGGAGACAATGCATTTTCAATTGAAACAAAAGCTGGTAATATATGAATCTTTATTCTTTAACTGGAAAACAATTAAGTGCATATTAATTTTCTAACTGTATATCTGTTACATATCCTATGCCCACAGAGATTTTGAAGTTTTTTACAAACACATTAACTTTTGAACCCTGTGTTTTATCTGATAGCACATTACATCTCCCAGTACAATTGGAAGAGAAAATCAGATGCCTTTGTGAGGTGACTTTGATTTCATAGAATATAGATTCATAGAATAGTTAAGGTTGGAAAAGACCCCCAAGACCATTGAGTCCAACCTTTGATTGAACTCCACCATATCAACTATACCACAGCACTAAGTGCCAGGTTGAGTAATTTCTTGAATACTTTCAGGGCTAGTGACTACACCACCTCCCTGGGCAGTCTGTTCCAATGCCTGACAACCCTTTCCACGAAGAAATTATTCCTGATGTCCGAGCTGAACCACCCCTGGAGCAGCTTGAGGTCAGTTCCTCAATCAGTTGCCTGAGAGAAGAGACCAACCTCCACCTGGCTACAACCTCCTTTTAGGCAGGTGTAGGGAAGGATAAGGTCTTCCCTGAGCTTCCTTTTCCCCATACTAAATAACCCCAGCCCCCTCCTCTGCTCCTCATAGGATTTATTTTCTAAACACTTCATCACCTATGCTCTTGCCCTTCTCTGGACATGCTCCAGCATCTCAATGTCTTCCTTGAAGTCAGGGGCCCAGACCTGGTCACAGGATTTGAGGTGTGGCCTAACCAGTGCCCAGAACAGGGGCATGATCACTGCCCTGATCCTGCTGGCCACGCTATGGCTGAAAAAAACCAGAACTTCATTGGCCTTCTTGGTCACCTGGGCACACTGCTGGCTCATGTTCAGCTGCTGTTGACTGGCACCCCCTGGTCTTTTCCTCCAGGCAGCTTTTCAGCCACTCTGTCCCTAGCCTGTGGTGCTGCATGAGGTTGTTGTGATCCAAGGGTGGAATGCAGCACTTGGCCTTGTTAAACCTCATACTGATGGCCTCGGCCCATCAATCCAGCCTGGTCAGATCCTTTTGTAAAGAATTCCTAACCTCCAGCAGATCAACATTTGTGCAAACAGGACTGGGCTCAGCACTGAGCACTGGGGAACCCCACCAGTGACCAGCCACCAGCTGGATGCAGCCTCGTTCACCACCTCTCTCTGGACCCAGCCCTTCAGCCAGTTCCTAACCCAGCACAGAGTGCCCCTGTCCAAGCTGGGGGCTTTCCAGGAGAACGCCCTGCGAGATGGTATCAAAGGTGTTGCTGAAGCCCAAGTAGACCACATCCACAGCCTTCCCCTCACCCTCTAGGTGGGTCACCTGATCATAGACAGAGATCCTGCCAGTCAGAGAGGACCTGCCCTTCCTAAACGTGTGCTGAATGGGCCTGTTCTGCTGTTTGTCCTGTATGTGCCGTATGATCACACACAGGATAATCTCTTTCATTACATTCCCAGGCACTGAGCCCTTGACAGGCCTCTGGTTCCCTGGATCCTGTTTTTTAGGTGACTTTAGTTGCTTTTGAGTTGACTATCTCTTTCCATTGAATCCAAAGACAACCAATAGTAAGGCATACAAAGATAATTGGAACAAGCCCACAGTCATATCCCGTTAATTTATCCCCATTTGTTCAGTTGCTTAACTGAGGAAAAGAAGAAATGCTTCCATGTGTGTTAGCTTCTCTTCAGGCATACCAATCATCCTGGCTCAGAGGATTCATACTGTAAGGATTTCAAAATTTCCAGTGCAGAAACTTTTTGATTTCAATTTTCTTTCATAGTATTGAGTGTTAGAATGACCTTTAAATATAATTAAATTCCCATAGATATGTTTAGATAATTTTCTAAAAGCTGTTTGACCAAATATTTAGATGGTGTGACAGACTGGCTTTTAATACTGAATACTTTATAAGTGCCTCTGCACTTTTAAAGAGCTTTATGAAAATATGTCTTTAACCAAATTCACCTGTTTAAAAAAATATATGCAACTGAAATAGTTTCTTTTTTTCTTCTGAGAGTTATTTTTGGGGGGGGCACAGGGCTGAAAAAATCTCTAATAGGAGCAGTACTTTCTTTGTTGAGGTAATCCTAACAGATTAATTTATTTGGCCATGAAGGTTGTTCTTTTTATAAGACTCTGAAAGCATAAGCAGAGCAGAGAATGCTTGAAAGAGCCTGAAATTTGATTTACATTTTTAGAACAAAGAAACAAATGAAAATGTGACTATTGTCTTTATCTTCAGTGTTATTGTATGTGGTATCCTTCTATAATCTTCCCTTGTAATGATACTTAATAGCTGCCTTTGAGATATTAATGGAAATTTTATTGTCACAGGCAAGGGAGATATTACTGCATCTAATGAAGCAAAGGAGGACTGAAAGGAAAAAAAGAACAATAAGTGAAATCTGAACAAATAAAAGAATTTAGCTTATTTCTGAAATTTAACCCTTTTTGTGGTTAATTGTCATAAAATCTAAGTGACTGTAGTTACTACTCAGCATAGTACTACACTCTTCATGAACACTTACAGAGCAGTTACAGTAAGATTTTGGATGTAAGAATTTAAGTGTATATGATTTATCAGCCCTTAGCACATCATCATAACAATACTACTAGAAAGTATGTCCAATTTTTCATACACTATACTAGGTGAATTCCTGCTGATTGAAAATTATGTTTGCTTCAAATAATTTGTAACTAGGAAGATAAATAAAAACATTTTATAAGCAAAAGTGTAATCTGGGTGGAAAATACAACTCTCCAAGTGTAAATATATAAACATGGACATTAAACATATTTCCCACTGTCTCTCCACCCATCTAAAGTCTAGAAACACTGCTATTGCATCTCTAGCATTTACCCTGGCCAGTTAAAAAAGAAGCATATAAGAAGAAGCTATAAAATATAAATCAATATCCTAAAAATTGTATTAGCATTTTGTAGCAAATTTTCAGCCATGTTCTTATTTTGATAATGGAACGTTCAGTGAAAGACAAACAGAAAATACCACCTAAATATGACTTGACAACAGTTTTCTAAGTACTTGTTGTCTGACACAAAGAAGGAGATATTTTTAAAAAATTAACTGTTCAGTTTTAGTTAGAATGTATTTTATTTAAACTACATTTTTAAATAAACCTAAATAAATTCAGTTAAAATATAAATAAGTGAAAATGACACTAAATCTGCATTAAGCTCTAAATTTCTTACTTGAAAAATTTCAATTTGAAATTACTTGAAAAATTTCAATTAATGCAAAAATACATTGAATATATTGAATAGTCTATGTTTGGCCATAGTTTTGGAGGAAGTTAAAGTCACAGAATTGATAACAGTTATTGATTTAATCCCTGAGAAAGCATTTGTTAAAATGATTAATCTGAAAACAACTGTCATTTTTGCAGAGAAAAATATTTTTTTTTACTATATTCAGTGTATGCAATTAAATATTCAGGATTGTCTGGAAGGTCAAAAAAGTATCAAAACCCAGAAACCAAGGAAAGCTGTGGATTTTTTTGTTTGTTTGGTTTTGGTTTTTCTTTTTTTTTTCTTTTTTTTTTATTTAATCTGTGAAAGGGTTGTGGAACAATGAGATCTACTATATCTGTAACTTGAAATTACAATAATTGGAAAAATAGGTTGAACTTCATTAAAACTTATTTCTTTGTTTTATATGCAAACAGATAAACATGCCTGCGAAACCAAGCATCTGTATGTATGCAATGTGTATATAATGTTGTTTTATATGTATAAAAATGTCAGAAAATATGATGTTTGTGTATTTTAATTGAATTATAATTTTCAACCAGCTGGAATTTTAACATATACGAAATCATTACGTAGCCACTTTAAAAAGAAGATTTATCATGTGCCTTTCTGACAAGAAAACTGAAATTACAGATTTTTATTTAAGGAATTTGCTGCTTTTTCAGATGCATGTATTTAAACATAATATATCCATCTATAATTAAAGAAAAGCCAAACGTTTTGTGAAGGCTATAATTATGAGACTTATGAGCTGATAACATCAAGCAATAGAAATAAATCCATAGAACAAAGGATCTGATAACATGCAATAAACAACTGTATATGCCTGCTGCTGTCATATGTATACATACAAACATAAGCAACTTTCTGAAGCAGATGAGAATGCAATTGGTTAGATATGATCAGGAAGAACAAAAGATTAAGAAAATAAAGCAAGATGAGAAACACTAAAACAATATAATAAGCTTCCAGATTCTCAGGTCATTTATTCAAAATGGTAGTATTAAAATTACTGGCTAAAATCACTCTGATTTAAATATACAGTTAGCAATGCAACTACTGGAATACTTTTGCACCTAGGTCTAGGATTGAAATGGTTAAAATAATACCTTTTCCAGGATATTTACTTGTTGATAGGTTCTCAGACAAAAGCACAGAGTTTGGCCACTCATATGCAGTGCTCTTAGAAAAAATGTGCCATATGTTGCTGTACAGAAGTCCAAGATTTCTGTGAGAAACCTTAAGGTATGTGTATGAAGTGTGAACAAGAAAACCCTAGGGAGTATTTATTATGACCAGAATATTCACACACAGGTCTTCATGAAAAATGAAAATCCCAACTCTTTACAAAATCCTAAATAGAAAGAGCAAAACAGAGCAATCATACTTTTTGTGGCTACTTTGTTCTTTTTCTTTCCCGACTTTGAGTCAGGACATTGTCTGCAACTGTTTCCTAGATAGTGCTTTAACGGCAATAAATTTTGAAAAATCAAGATGACCCAAGCCTGTACTCAGAAGGTTCCTAAGCCATTCTAGTAAATATGCTTTATAATTTGTACCCAAAATTTGTAGCAGGCTACAAAGATGTACCCTTCATGACTTGTGAACCTGAAACCAGTGTTCCATTTAAATCACTTGTGCTTTCACAGAAGAAAGAAAAATATGCTTTTTTCAAGGCTTTGGGGTGAGGTATTTGTTGATTCTAAAATAAGTTACAGAACATTCCCTTCATTTCCAGACTGTTAATGCTTATCTATGGTTTAAGTAAGAATACTTACTTTTTCTCTTCAACTGTGAACATTACAAACAGAGATTAGTGGCCTTTCACTTCAGAGCTGTCAGAGTTAAAGTGACATGAAGCTATTAGCATTCTGTTGCAAGTGGTCAGAAGCTTCCTCTGAGCTTCCTCTTGTTTTTTCTTTTCTTTCTAATTTTCTCTTTTTTTTTTTTTTCTTTTCACCAAAAGACCACTAAACCCCCTAGTCATACAACATGCCTGTTGGATTTATACTTCACTACCTGAAGAGCTCAGCAAAAATACCCTGTAAGTACAAGTCTCTCTAAATGTGCAAAGAATTCAAACACTAGGAGGAAAGATGGACAGAAATCTGGAGAAAGATTAAGGAAGGATACATATGTTGTGTTAATTCCTTTGTATTTTTTTACTTTCCCCACCCTCACTACTACATGTTCTCATAGCTGTTATATGATCCCTGAGAAAATGAAGTCATATTTTACAAGGTTTTTCAGAACAGCTTTCAGAATCTCTGGAAAAGATTTGACTTGTCTGAAAATTTTGTCCATTTTATGGTAAACACAAACAGCTACTCACAAGTTATAGAGGCTTAGAGCAAATGACCTCCACCATGACTAGAATTGAAAAGATTTTCCACTGTGTGAACTCTGAAAGGGAGGGTTTTCCCTGCTGTGAAGTTGTGAAGTGAAACTTTTGGCTCACTGAATACACTGGAAGTTTTCATAACAACTTTAGGCAGCCCCTCACCAAGTTTTATGAGTTGCATATTAAAGACCACTTCCTGTAGATATAAACCTGAGGGCTCCTATCCATTTGCACATCCTTCTCCACTGTTTTACTTCTTCTTCCACTCTGATATTTCCACTTTTGAATAAGATTTCCTCTTTTCTTAAAATTTTTTAACAAGTGCTTCAATGTAGCTATGTTTAACAACTCTCATAAATGCTGTTAAAGCCATAATGTTTCTACTTGCAGTAGAGCTTAAGTTTGTGCTTCAAAAAGATGTAAAAATGTTCAGAGGAACAGTAATTTCATGTATTGATTTGTACATAATGTTACTATGAGAACATAGTGACATTTGCAATAGCAGTCCTAGTGAGAACATAGAGAAAGTATTTTTTTTTTCCTGTTAAAAACTAACAGGCATTTTTCAACTTGCAGAGCAGCATTTCACAACCCTTCACCATTTAGGAAATTATGGTTGTTGTTACTTGCAGGTACCAGATTTTAATGACCTTGAGCTAAAATTCTTGACCTTGATCAGAACTTTGATTTTCCAATGTCTTCTGATGATGGATATATCAGTAACCATTTTATTAGTTTTGGCTTGTCCTTTAAAAAAATAGACAAAGTCTGAAAAATCTTTCTAAAATACAAGCACACAATTAGAGGCTTGTCTCTAAAAGGTAAAACTCTTTAAATGCAAAAACTTGACTGTTACCTGCAGAAATAATAGGAGTTGTTGTCCATACACTTTTATAAAAAGCTGGAAAAATCAATTCAACTGAATGTAACACAGATAGACAAACCTATTCTAGCTAGTTAATTCATATAAATCTCTAAGAAGGTGCTATCACACTTACTTTATAAACGAGGAGAAAGAGATGGAGATGAAAACCTAACATAAAAAGAGATTAAAACTCAACCCTTAACATATTAGACACCACTGATGAATGGATTTGGATGTTGCAAAGTAATACCTTGACGTATTTGTGAAATAAAAAATAAATAAAATTGTAAGCTAAAACAGGATTGGTAAAAAGCAAACCCAGCAACCCACTTACTAAGAAATATACAGAACTCGTAATTTTAAGCTACAGAGATCATAGATTTTTATGTAAATGCAGAACCTACTTTTATAATTTTGAACTATCACTATAGATAGTTCTTTGACATTGGGATAAAATTTAAAAATGATTTTAAACTATTTGAAATATATATTAAACTTAAAAAACTTTGCATAAAAATAAAGAACCCAACTCCCACAAATTCTTGAGTTAGGTTAATTGAAGCAGAAGAGATATCCAGGTACAGCCAAATATGATTCATATGAAACCTCAAGAGTTAGAAACAGAACGACATTCTCTCCTTCTAAAAGTGTAAGGAAAGAAAGAAAAACAACAGCCTTTTCTGTAAATTATCATCTCTGATTACAGAAAAAAAAAAAAAAAAGGAAACTCCAAAGCATGTTGCAGTGTAACGAGCACTACCTGAGAGCTGCACTTCCCTGCACATGGCCTCATTTTGTACATAGTGAAATCAGTAACAAGGGTTCTTCTTGACTTGAGTGGATTCAAGATTGAGTTTATTGGCACTGTGCCCAAGAGGCATCATTGAAACTGTAAGAGCAAGGCCGGAGACTCCAATGGGAATCCATGCATTGACTGAAGCATGTCCTTAAGCAGAGATCTGAGTTCAGTAGCTTCAGCAGATTTAAATATGTACTTTAAACTGAGAACATGCTTTGTCGAATCTTAGCATTTGGCAATTATTTGGGACATCAAGTTTTACGTACTTTACAGCTAAGCTGCTAAAACATTTTGGAAAAAAAAATAATGCCAGTGACAATTTTAATGATGTTTTTACACACAAAAAAGGAATTCCTGAAAGTGTTATTAATTAATGAATTGACAAGGGCATACTTAGTTTCATTGTACTACAGATCTGTTCTTGTCATTCCTGGAAGCATTGCTGTATTAAGTAAATTCAAAGCTGTTTATTAAAAAAAATACAACCCCCCAAAAAAACTAAAAAGGAAGGAAGCTTAAACAACCTTTACAGGTATAAATTGCTCTAGCTCTTAAAGCTATACTTCTAGAGATCCCAATTCTGGAACAAACAAAGAACATCCTCACAGACTCTTGCAGAAATCTGAAAAGATGTGGGTTTAGTTTTGCAGAAAATGGAGCAACAGTGTTGTCACTTTATAAATGTCTAAAATTAACTGGATTTGCTCAATGTTCATGATACTAGAAAACCAGAATATTTCTCAAGATGAATTGCAGTGATTCAAGAACTTCAATTTTTATTACCTATTTTAAAAAGCTTTAAACAGGCATGGGTGTAGAGACATGTAGATACATGTAGATGTAGATATGTACTGGGTTTTTTTGTTTATTTCATTTTAGGTATAACTTAGGAAGATATAACAGGCTTACTTTGGTACAACTGGTTGAATTCTTAATTCTCAATTTATTAACTAGTAGATTTATACTCTTTATATATTCTTTTCACAAAGAATTGTGAACTTCAGTTCCATCATGTTTGATAACTGTGAAGACTGAAAAATATCTACTTTTGAAAATATTTTATAGCTAAAAATTTGAACTAAACTTAATTATGAAATAATCCTGTTATAGGAAAAATTAATCTCATTTTTTTTAAAGATGCATATAGATATAAATAATCATTTGTTCTTTTTTTGAACTGGTTTAACAAATACTTTTCAAAACTCCCCTGGCTTCATAAGATACAAATTTCCTTATTTACAAAAAATTATTTCTGGTCATTCTTTTTTAAAAATTACATGCATTTTAAGATTTTTCCAGTGAATTTCTAGGAACATAAGTTACTCATTAAGGTGAAAACAAGAACATTTTATTTTTCTTTGTTTCAGTGTTCTTCCTTTGCTAAGTAATGCTGCTTATTGTCCCTAAGAAGGGACATAATGATTTGCTTAAAAAAGAACATACACTAATCCCTTTTCCTGCAATATCCTTAAGTAATTTATAAGTGCTTATTTCAAACTGAGGATTTTGACAGTGCCCCTAGTGAATCTTGATATACATGTCTTACAATTCATACACAAATGATACTGCATGAAATATTCATTAGAAATACTCTAAATTATGTACTAAACAACAAGGATACTGTCACTGTCACACTTTTCATCTGGTAAATATCCCAGTGGGCACAATGAATTCACTTATACCTCACAAAGAGTTTCCCAACATGTTTCAATTATTTATCTTATGGCTACAATCTTCCATGTGCACAGGCATGTTTTTGTTTTTTCAGACTTTTCTGAAGCATAATCCCATCTTCAATGCTGTAAAATACATAAAACCTATTTCAAAGCGGTTTGTGCATTTAGACTGTATTAATACCTGGTCACACCATAAACAGAATAGACTTCAAGGACAACCAGTTACATGTTCTTAAAACCTCGAGATTTCCCTGTTAATTTAAAGTGAAGCACAGCACATTTAGAACAGGCAGTTACCACATAGTGACAAGAAGCAACAAGTCTGTCATGTGATGAGATGCATGGTATCATTTGTAATTTCTCAGAAGGCAGATGAAGAGCACGTGGTACTTCCTTGACACTTGATGCCAGAAGACACTTATCACTTAAACAGTTAGAAATCTCAGACATAATAGATCCATTTGGAAAGTTCACAGCATGATGTTAACTTCTTTCAAATATTTAACATCTTCTGAAATGCCACATTTCATTATTCAATATTATAAACTAATGTAAACTTGATTTTTAAAGCAAATTTAATACAAACTTAAATTCTTCTACCCACAATTTTCTGTGCCTCAAGCCATTTTAAAGTAGAGATGTCATGCAGATAGACTACTGAGACACTGAAGATCCTGTATAATGGAAGAGAAAAGGTCTAAGCTGTGTAGATGCAGTAAGAAGCAGCTTTTCTACTGTACGTTTCTCTTAACCCAATGATTTGACTATACACAAATAACATGTAGGTAAAGACAGGAGGCCAGGTTTGAACTTACCTGGGATGATAACTGCACTGAGGATAGAATGTAGACTTATGACACTGCAAGAAAACTCCATTTTGATTTTTTGGTTTACCAGTGTTCCAGGGGAAGTGCTGGCTTAAATGGTCCCTGCACCAATCTGGTTAGGCACCTCTACTACTGCTGCACAGCTGCTTTTCCTCACAGTTTGCTGATTCAGTGGTGAGGATGTTGTGAAACCACACCAGGGTTTTAAAGAGACTTGTTAATTTTCAGTGAAGAAGAAGGAGAGGTCTTCCCAGTGTAACACCTAGAATGTTGCTGGCAAAGAGAGTAAAGTGGGAGGTGGGTTTCACTGCCAACCTTGCACAGTGACTGCATTCAGAGTTATGTAATTGTCTGATTTTTTCCTCAAAGCCACTATTTCTTGCTAGCAACAGGAGCATCAGTTTGAAAGAGTATAGACTTCTAGATTTTATATAGTCACAGGTAATAGCATTCAATTTTTTTATCACTGTAACAATTAATTTATTTACAAAAGCATTTGTCAAAAATAGAACACTACTGTTGTGTTGAACACTGTGTTGTAGAAACATGTAACAAAAATAATATATATAAAAAACCCTATTACAGTCTTAAAAAAAATAAAAATAAATCATAGTAATATATCTATGTGACTGTTAATCTTTCTGATTTGTAGACTATTGAACACTTACGTCTCCCTAAAAAAAATCACATATACAAACTTCTTAGTCACCTGTTGTGGACATTTTAAAATAATATATTCATAGAGAAAAAAGTTGAAAACTGTGGCATTTTCTTTTAAAAAGACATAATTCTGACCTTTATGCAAATAGAGGACAGACAACATATAATTGTTTCTAAGAGTTAGAACAATAAAACCTGTTATTAAAAACTTTGTATTTACAGATTTTCTCTTTCAAATGCTACTTCTACTCTCACTCTTTACCCCTATTAGGAAGATACCTCAAAAAGGTGAGTGATATATAAAAGGTTTTGCTGTCTCTTTCTCTTTCTGTAATCCCGTTTTTTAAAACTCCCTCTCATAGCATGCTGGACAAAGCACCTTGGCATTGTATTTTCACTAGAAAGAAGGGGAAAAAAGTTCAACAAGTATTAAATTTCATGTGGGCCAGAGTGCTCCCTTTTACCTATCACTTTACTGACTAACAGATATTATGGCTATTGACCTGTTTTTCTAAGTTTAAGGTTAAGGTTATGGTAGAGCATGGCACTTTTCCTCGTACACAACTATTTATTAGACTAGTGAAACTTGCAAAAATAAGAAGGAAAGGCAGATAGCATTTCTCTTAGGTAAAAAAAGAAAATGGGAAGAATAAAATTGTGTAGTTTTGTTTTTTAAAGAAAACAACTAATTATTTAATGTTAGATTGGATTTGTGAATACGTGCATATAAAACTATTTATAGACCCTCTGCTATAAATTCCACTGACTTTCAGCAGCAGATGACAAAGAATTCAGACTTTGGGGCTCTGTAACCAGTTCTGTCACTAATTTCTTGTGAAATTCTGGGGAAGTGAGCCAGTTGAGATGTCAAGCATTTAGTCCAGTGGCTGGTGCCTTTTTCCTGTGGCAGAGGTGACACTAGTCTACAGAGCTGATTTGTAACCCTTTGAGAAGTCCTAAACGGCTGATATGTGGTTAGCTTCTGGTTGGTCCTACTTTAATTTGGTGATGTTGTCAGCTTAGGCAGTGCCTACTGCCATTCATTTCTGCTCACATCTTGCTCCTCATTTCCTCATGAAAAATGTTCACATGTTTACACAGCCAATTGTCAGACTGGTTCTGTTTTTTATTTTGGTTTCTGTTTCTCTAGTTTCCCAGTGGTCTTCTCCACAAACACAGTGCAGCCATTTCCACTCAGAAGTATAGTGAGTCGTGGTTCTCAGGGTAACTGCTGAATGATTAGAGCAGTTAAGTGCCAAATATTTATTTTAGTAAAAATTTCTTCTGTCACTGCCTTGTTATCTGAGCACTTCCCAGCCCATCAGGGGACATGAGACTAGAGAGGATGAATAAATCAACTATTTTGAATATCCATTTCTTAGAATAATAGAATGGTTTGGGTTGGAAGGGACTTAAAGATCATCTAGTTCCAATGCCTTTGCCTTTAGTAAGGATGCCATTCACTAGATCAGGTTGCTCAGGACCCCAAGCAACATGGGCTTGAACACTTCCAAGAATGAGGCATCCTCAGCTTCTCTAGGCAACCTGTCCGATGCCTCACTACCTTCTGAATAAAGAATTTCTTCCTAACATCTAATCTATACCTCCCCTCTTTCAGTTTAAAATCATTGCTCCTTGTCCTACCACTATCATTATCTACCTGCACAAAAAGTCCCTCTCTTTTTTTATAAGACTCTTTAAGGTAGAGACAATGAGGTCTCCGTGCAGCCTTCTCTTCTCCAGACTGAACAACCCCAGCTTTCTCAACCTGTCTTCTTATGAGAGTTGCTCCAGCCTTATGATCATCTCTGTAGCCCTTCTCTGGATCAGCTCTGACAGCTCCTTGTCTTTCTTGTGTTGAGGACCACAGAGCTGCACTCCAGGTGGGGCCTCACAAGGACAGAATAGAGGGTGAGAACCACCTCTCTTTACCTGCTGGCCATACCTCTTATGAATGTTGTGGGTCTTCTGTGCTGCAAATGCACATGGCCAGGACATGTTCTGCTTTTCATCCATGAAAACCTCCAAGTCCTTCTCAGCAAAGTTGCTCTCAATGACTTCTTCTCCCAGTCTGTACTTCTCATGTCTGGGATTGCTCAGACAGTGGTGCGGCACCTTGTACTTAGACTTGGTGAACTTTATGAGGTTCTCATAGGCTCACTTCTCAAGTCTGTCCAGGCCCTTCTGAATGGCATCCCACTCTTCTGTTGTGTCAACTGCACTGCTCAGCTTCATGTCATTTGTAAACTTGCTGAGGGTACACTTAATCCCACTGTCTATGTCATCGACAAAGATATTGAAGGGAATGGCTCCCAAGACAGAGCCCTGAGGGAAGTGACCTGAGGGACATCACTTGTCACCACCTAGACATAGAGACTACACTTTCTGGCTGTGTCCATCCAGCCCATTCCTTTTCCACTGAATAGTCCATATATCAAATCCATGTCTCTCCAATCTGGAGAAAGGGATATCATGTGAAACTGTAATGAAGGCCTTATAGAGGTCTAGGTAGATCACATCAGTTGATCTTTCCTGATCTCCTGTTTCAGTCACTCCATCATTAAAAGACCTCTAGATTGGTCAGTCACAATTTGCCCTTAGTAAAACCATGCTGGCTGCTTCAGATCACCTCCTTGTCTTTTATTTCCTTTAGTATGTCTTCTAGGAAGATCTGCTCCATGATCTTCCCAAGCACAGAGGGGAAGCTCACCACTCTCTGGTTCTGTTGATTGCCCTTTCTCCCCTTAAAAATAAGAGTCATGTTTCCCTTTTCCCAGACACCAGGGACTTCACCTGACTGTCACAACTTTTCAAATATGATGGCAAGTGGCTTGGCAAGACCACTAGCCAGGTTCCTCCGGACCCTGTGATGTATGTCATCTGATCCCATGGACTAGTGGCTATGCAATTTTATCAGTTGTTCCTGAAACTACTCTTCATTTAAACTGGGAAGGACTTCACTTCCCCCACACCCACCCAGAGGTCTGGGGACTTGAGAGACTTGGAAAGCTTGACTGCCAGTGAAGACAGGTGAAGAACCTGTTGAATATCTCAGTATTCTCCACATCAGACTTCACCAATTCAGCCTTCTTGCTTACTTGGAGGGAGGTACACCCTCTTATCCTTTATTTTCTAACCTATGTACTTATAATTTATTTTATTTTATTTTATTATAATTTTATTTTATTTTATTTTATTTTATTTTATTTTTTGAACAATGAAATTTAAGAACTATGTAAATAAAAAAATAAATCAAAAGTTCAAGGAAAAAGGACGTATTGTCATGCATCTTTGGGCCCAGTCTTGCACTTCGTACTTGAATGAAATTCCCCATAGCATAGGACAAAACTCTCTAATGTCAACAAAGCTAACCTGCTCGACATTTTTTGGACAAAATATCTGGCTTCTCAAAAATCAACCGATTTCAGTTCATAAACATAACAACTGCTTCCTTCCCCTGATTTTAAGAGGAACTTTGCCAGCAAAAAACCTGCAAAAGTGACCCCATTGTGTCTTGACCCCACCCTTGAATGATTGCTGCTTAGCAGTTTCGCTTAAGAGAACTCTGCATAATCAGAGTTAGACAATGGGAAAAACAATGAATATGAATGACTCTGGGATCTCTGAGAGCCTTTTTTACACTGCCACTAATGTACACAAGAAAGGTGCTGTATATGGGATCATATGAGGTGATCAAAATATTAACCAGACATTCTGTTTTTCAATATTCTCTGCTCCAAGCATGTGTTTGAAATAAATGTGCTACTTGAGCAAAGCCATTTTTTAGTGGGCATGTCCTTTGCTAACTCATGGCTGTGGTGGTGACAGTAGTGTTGACACCAGTCCCAGAAGCAGCACTAGACATACCTCCCTCTCCCTTCCTTGCATTCAAAGCTAATCCAGAACTCTGTGAAAGAAAGATGTATACTATTAAAGCACCTTGCTTGTGCAGAAACTAGCACTGAAATGCATATCTTTATGGTTGGCTTTCTTAAAAATACATTTTAAATTATACACTTTAAATGATAAAAATACACTTTAAATATTTGAGGGCCAGATTACAATACTCTTCCTTGCCGTGACAGATGGTGCAACCGAGGCTGTGTATTCTGATCCTCTGGGGCATGACACTGCCTGGCCTCAGGGATGGACCACTGCTGGCTGGGAGCTCAGCCCTAAGGGGTTGCAGTCCCTTGCTGTGCCCCTCCGGTGTGCCTCACTTTCTTGAGCTCTCTGAGCATATCTCAAGCAGAGCTCCTGGATGCTGCAGGCAACTTGAAGTTTGAACCCATGTACAGCCAAATGCACTACCCCATCTTGGGACTGTGTGTATCACTGCTTCCACTGAGAGACTCATCATGTTTCATGTATCTTAAACTCCCAGTTCCTATGAGACAACTTATTTACAGGGTGATATTTCCAGCTGTTTCATGAGGTATAATACACCACAAAGTGTAGTTGTATTTGTGTGCGTGTGTGCTTGCCTGCCTGTGTACACATACAAATCAAAGTATTTAACCTGCTAAGTATGTGAGATTATTTTCAATCCATTAACTGAATCTGAAACACCTGTGAAATTAAATAATGTTTTTCTGTAAGGAAAACTACTGAGAAAAATTGTTGGAGGCATACTACACCGTGTACTTGGTGATATCTGAGTCAGGTTTTTAGGAATGTTACTTGCTAGTCAGTCTTAATTAACACAGTATGTTTTAGCTGCTAACCTACTAACTGCTACTTAGTAGGTTTAGTTGCTAGACAGGATGAATTTCCTTCTGTACAAAACAGCTATTTCCGAGATCTAACAAGATCAAAACCATTATGGAATAACTTTAAATCAGAAAATAATGTATATCACCATGCCATATGGCTACTTCAAGGTACTGCTTTCAAAAACATTATAAATAATTGAATGATACTACTACATTTGTAGTAATACAGCCGTTACTACTACAACTACTGGTAATGATAGTGATACTAATCTGAAGCTCAGTTTAGTGTGTGTTCTAAGTCACAGTCTCATTGTTTATAGAGATAGTTTCTGGCAAAATTTGACAAGGGTTAGGAGACAAATCCAATGAGAATTTTTCCTTCCAGTATCTCTTCAAAACTACTTCTTATTGAAGATCTCTTTCGTACTGAAATCTCAAGTATTCCCTGACAGAAGTCTCTGCATGTAATGCAAACAGAGTAAAGAACTTCTAAAACAGAAGTAACAATTTCATTTGTGAAATGTGTATTTAGTTCATTAAAAGTGAATCTCCCCTTCATAGCAGTTACAAAAATGAAGTACAATGTAAGCAGAATTTTCTCTAAATTATTGCATGTGTGTGACAGAAATATGGCAATTAAACCCAGGGATTGATGACTAGTGGCACAGCTGTTTGCATAGTCAGGTGCCAGTAAGCAGAAAACCCACAGACATATTTGCATTTCTTTCCACCTGACTCCAGATTGAAAGGACTGTGGAAACGTGTGGTTGTGAGCAAGTCTATCCATTTTTATGACCTTCAGTGGCACAACATTTAAGAAATCCTCAGTGTTGTTATGCCTCAATATATGTTTCCTCATAGGACTCTTATGATATTAAGTCTTAGGAAGAGCAACTGTGCATCTTGAGATATATTTAGACTGTTGTAGTATCTGCAAGGAACTTGTCAGTAACTTTTCAGTCATGGCAGAAGCCTGTGCCCCAGGCCAGGCATGCAGTCTTTCTGTTTGGCTCAGAGAAACACACCAGTCAAGAACTATGGCCACCTTTGCCTCTTTCCCTTTTTTCACTCACTCACTCACTCACTCACTCACTCACTCACTCACTCACTCACTCACTCACTCACTCACTCACTCACTCACTCTCTCACTCACTCACTTAGCCTCTCCTTTTTACGCCATGAACACCATGAGCACAGGCAGAGAGGAACTAGCAATAAAGAAATAAAATAGGGACTAGGGCAGAAAAGTCAATCCATTCTTTAAAAGAAGGCCAGGGCCACACACTCAAAATATTATCTTAAGCAAATGATATAAAGTTTTCAGTCAAATTATTGAGATATGATAACATTTATTGTAATATGACAACTTGCAACTGACTATAGACATTATCCAAACTTTATTCATTTATTTCCTAATTTTACTTTTTTTACCTGATTGTATTAATATGCCGCATAGGCATCAAAGCACCACACTGACATCAGAAGGAAAACAGAACCATTTTGTTATGGAATCTCATAGAGAAGATGGTGCAAATGAAAAAAATAAATAGGAAATTAGGATCTTGTAGCCCATATGCTGTAAATTTAACTGCTAGAGCTATTTTCAGGAGTGACCTACATATCAAGCCACGTACAGTTCTAAAAGGTTCCACCTAATCCCTAACACAGTCAGAGAAGCTGAAATTTTACAACACTACATGGTATTATTGGCAGCAGTTCTACAAGCAGCACTTATTAGACTAATTACCATTAAACTATATGAGTTCTGTTGATTTCCTGGCTAAAAGTTCAGAAGATCTTACCTTTTTCCATGTGATATGCTTGCCAGGTTTTACAGAATTCTCAGGACTTCATAAGTAATATAACACCTTGTGTGATGTAATTTCAATACAGCAATTGTTTATCACAGAAATGATCCTCAACCTGGCTCTGATCTAAGAATCATTTGAGAATGCCACTTTGCCCTTGCCCACCTGTTTTGTGTTTCTCCTCCTCCCCTTATCTATCTTTTCCACACAACAAGACAATCCAAAGTGTGGGCCATTGAAGTGTCACCACGACTGCAAGGCTAGAAAAGCTCTGCCAGTTAACATAAAACAAAATCACTGTTGATTCTGTGGAATCACATTTCTCCACCACAAAGAAAGATGAGAGGAAAGGAAAGGTAGCTTTCGAGTGGGGGTTTGAATGAGGACACTTTGTGAATGTGAATGGAAACTCTACATTCTTTGTTATTTTAACAGGCTGTGTCTGTTCTCCTTGAAAGAAATTGTATGAGAGAAGATTGGATGAAGTAGTTTTTATTTTATTTCAATGCACTTGTGCACTTTTACGAAGATCAACTTACTTAGCCATGTAATAAACTCTTGTTTTACAATACTACTAGTGCATATTATACCAGTGTAGGTAACTGTAAAGCAGGGAATCAGACCAAGGAAACATAACATTTGTTTCTTTGGTGAATGAAGCGTATATTGTTACCTTCAGTCTGTATGTCAGATATAACTTGAACCTTTGCGAGCCAGCCAGAGCAATGCCCAGGTGCCAGTTTAATCAACTATGAGCAGATTGTACCTGTTCAGATCACTGCCTAATTCTTTGAAATTTAACATTCGATAGGTTAGAGTTTATAATAAAAATCCTGAAATTTTCTTAGAGCAAAAACTGTTTTCAGTCTACCAAATGCATAACAAAATCTGCCTTTTAGTGATTAAACACCTCTTCATTAGAGACATTTGCAATTTTGCACAGATGTAAACTGAAGAAACAAGTATAAATACTTTAAAAAAATGAAAATAACCTATAAGCTATTAAATTGTGAAAAAAATGTATTGTAAAGTATAAATCTAATCTTTCACCAAGTTTTAAGACCTTTATTAAGTCTTTTACTGTTTTAAAGTTTCCCTGTGTTCCTTGTATTTCTGGCTCCATCTAAACTGGTTCTAGTGGAAACACGCTATTCAAACTTATTGTATTAACTTGCAATTTAATTTTACCAATGTGATGCATTGGTTATAGATGTTAATGAAAGAAGGTAGCTGAGAAACATCATAAATGTCAGTACTATAAAGAGCTTAGAGAAATAAGAAGTCATTAGACTTCATTAGACAAAGAAAATAGTTCTGGGTAAAATCTGTACATCTAAAGAAAAAGAATTGAACTGTATAGTAAGTCTCATAGATATCCTGTTTTGGAAAGATAAATGAGGTTTTCTATGTTACATAGACTTTATTCTGTCCTTCTTTCTTTTTTTTTTTTTTTTTTTTTTTTTTTTTTTTTTTTTTTTTTTTCAGTTCTGAGAACAAACTTTCCTTTGGAGTCAGAAATTTTAAACCTTTCAAGTGAACCCTAAATTGTGCCTAACACTGTTTAATAATTACCTTTGACAGAACAGAAAATTTAAATAAGAGTTTCACTGAAAATGTCCTGAACGACCAGAAAGACTGTTATCAATCACAAAGTTCCTCATATAATTGTCATACAAGAATTGATGAATAAAATAGGAAATTCCAGGAAGAAATTTAAAAGACTGTTGTGATAAGCAGAATGATGTAATTGTGAGCAGGAAAAGGAGAGAAAGGCAGGAAAAAGCTTGCATTTAGCAGGAAGCAACTTTACATGAAGTTAATTTGGTCATCCACTAAATAGGAAGATGAAAATGATGACATTGAATAGTAATATTTTACTTAAATCATGGAAAAAAGAGTTAATGAAGTCAAATAAGATTAATCATGATGAATTTGCAGAGAAAGAAATTATTAGGTGCTATTACAAGAGTGTTTCTCACAATTGAGGTGTTCTAGAAACATAAAGTGTCATATAATGTTATGGAAAATGTATTTGTGAAATTTTTTCTGGCATAATAATGGATATTTTGGGAAAATAACATACTACAGAGTATATATTCTGGGTTGTATGGCTGAAGATGGATAAAGTGCTTGCTAACTGGAAAGCACCAGACTTTTAATGTTTACTTCCAGGAAGTTCCAGCATAGGAAAATCATTCATATGCATTCCTCTATTTTTCTGTTCTTCTATTGTGGCTCTGTCAATTCATTCTTAATCTGCAAAATTTTGTCCAGACTACCAGAGAAGCATTTATGGATTTCACAGAACTCAGTTTAGTTACTAACATATAAATTTCAGTGAAAAGGTTAATTGAAAGATCATTCATGTACCATATTTGGCTTTTGAGGATTTCCAGTAATTTAAAAGATTTGAAATTATTATAAAAATTATAAATGCATATAAATAAAATGATTTATAATATATATGAGAATATTTTAATGATATGTTAGATTTATGAAGAGAAAAAAAACCTGTCACAAAATTCATGACAAATAATTAAAAAAATCATTAGTGAATGAAAACTTATTAGTGTATTTGATGCCATGAGAGGAGAAATTATAACTAGGTATTTCACCTTCTAAACCTACAGCTAGATTTTTCTTTCTTGAAAAAAATACTTTGTATGATGAAGGGACATACTGGAGGCAGCACTCATAGATCATTTATAGAAGCAGTTAGGACATGATTTTTTTTTTTCCTGTGCCATAATTTCTTCTCTTCTACTTGTGTTTCCACTTCCCATCCATTCTGGATATACATATTCTAGAATCATCTACGTATGTCTGTTAAAACACTCCTTGCCATAACAAGAGCCGGGGATATTGGTAGCACATTTTGCCCCCCCCCAATTCTTACATTGCATCATTTGTGTTATTTTCAAACTCTTGTTTTCTTGGTCTCATTTCCTATTTTAGGGTCCAGGGAAGAGTTTTCAGGATTGTGCTATGAACAGTACTATCCTGATCATCTATTCATATCAAGGTTGAAAGTACTATGGAATTTTCTATTTAATGCCTGATGATATTCTCTTCACTTTCTTGTGTCAAAATTATGTTAGATCCATTCTGATATACATGTATGCCAAAGAGGAAAGTGTCTTATCACTGCTGAAAGATAAACCATTAAACTGAATGAATGTGTATGCAATCACCTGATGGTAGAGGAAGAAAAGTATTTTAAGGAGAAAAGAGATGAAAGTTTTATTTTCCTGGAGAAGTTATTTTTGAAACTTTACATCTTTAAAAAATGTCCTATATCTTCACAAAACTTATATTTGACTTCCAGTTAAATGTTGCCATTTTTTTTTTGCACTAACTTTAGTAAATTGTTATGGCATTATGTAAAGAAAAGAATTTGTTATTTGAAAGCCAAAGAATTTGTTATTTAAAAACCTGAAGATATACAAATTTCTAAATTTGTAACAACAAATTTCTAAGAACATTCTAATGTCAGATGATCTTTTCTACTAATTTCTTGGTTCTCCCAGTTGGAACTATGTGTGTGACCATCAGAGCAATGACACCCTCCATTTCCTAATATCTTTTAGTAGTGTTTTGTAATTTAATTCAATTAAAAATAATCTATTTTTAAGCAACTTTATAATGAAGGACCATGACTAAATGTAGCCGTTTCAACACATTGCAGCCCATTCAGGTGACACTCAGCATCTGTGCAGCCTAGAACATGAAGCTGCAAAGTCAAAAGGCTTACCTTTTTCCTATGACTGCTTTTTTTTCTGGCATTGATGGTACTGAGGCAGTCAAATGGGTGATTGCAGGAGTTCAGAATATTCAGCTCAGCTTTGCCTGTGGTCCTTGCATAGCTTGCTCAGACTCTAGCGTTTATTGCTTTGAACCTGGATTGTTTGCTGACTTGGCACATATGCAGTAGGAGTTTTGCCTGAGTACGTGCTTCAGGATTAGCTCTAATATTACAAATCTGCATAATGAACTGTCACAAAGAAATGCTGGCTTTGTCATCCTTGCACAGCTGTACTTTGCATCAGCCAAACAATAGAAGAGTCGCAGTTGCCTAGTATTTATGTGCTGAATGATGTTTGCCTGTCAATTATAGGGCTTGCAAAAACATATATGAGTGATGTGGTCATAAGTGGCTGCTGCAACTGGTGTTTAGCAGTGCAGTCTCATGAAAGAAAAAAACAACCATTCCTTATATGAGTACTGATAACATTTTATCCTTGAATCAAACTAGTCTGAGGTCATGTGATTCTTTCCTAAGATAGAATTATTTGCTTTAGTTTTTAGCACATTATTTTGCGCTCCCAAATCACTAATCTTTTCCGTTTTAAGGAAAATAAGGCTAAAAAGTTCAAAAATAAATTATCAGTTATTGATTTCTGGATCAAAGTATTAAGAACTCTGAATTTGACTAGATGGGTTTTCAAAAATTTACACGTTTATGACGTGGGAATGAAGAAGATCTGGGAAGCAGGAGATCTAGGAAGTAACGGCACTTTCACTTTCTATTCCAATTTCATCAAAAGCTTTGTGGTGCCTCCTGCAAAAGAACTTTTTTATTGCTAAAACTGCAAACCCTGTAATTCTGTATTGCATGTAGTGCAATCAGTTTGCTGAGTGACTTTAACCATGAATATAAAAATATGTTCCCAATTGTCATTTCACATGGTAGGAAAAAAGACTGCAAGTTCATGTCCTGTTTCTGTCTCCTGTTTTATTTCACTAAAACTCAGAGGTATGCTCTGTACTCGGCTGGTTTCCAGACTGTCAAAGAAGCTTTTCTCTAGAAAAGTGTTTCACAAACCGACATTAAAGATGACAAAAAACCCTCAAACAAACAAAAACCCACTTTCCTTCAGTTGTTCCTGGTCTTTTGTTATTGCTTGAATCTCCACTGTGCAGATGCTTCACTGTGCACAGCTGGTTTTCCAGCCCTTCCAAGACTAGTTGCAGAAAATAAAAATATTTACCAGCTTTGCTTTAACAACAATAACATCAAGAAGATCATCACAGGAATCAGGCACAGGGAAATTGCTGTCATCTAGCAGCCAAGTATTTTGTGTAGACTGCAACTACCAGTAACACTTTTCATTGGCAGAGGAGTTGTCTCCAGTTCAAAGTCTGCCAATTTCCTCCCTGTGTTGTGTCCATTAACCCCACCAGGAGACTCAGCTCTTCTCAATTAAGCATACATACCAATGTAGGAAACTAACTCTTTTCACTTGCAGAAGTTCAGCTCTGGCTAACACTACATCACTTTTATTACTACTTTAAATAGAAAGAAGCCCTTGATTGTAAGGGTTTTCTGTTATTGTAGTGTTTGAAAAGAGATCTGAACTTGAGCATCACTTGCCCATATCAGCTCAGGTGAACACCTAGCTTTCTCATCTGCACAAGAATAGGAGGTAAGGGAAAACCAAATGAACAAATCCTTCTGGAGTAAAAAAAGTCCTCAAACCATTAATTTGTCTTTGAGAATGAGAGAAAATAACCTCTTATATTGTTATGCCTTCTCCCTCTAAGGTCAAACTCGAGACTTAGGCTCATGTCTTGAAATGTGGCCTATACCCTGCGAAGTCACCAGAGCTGTGTAGGTGTTTAGCACAGCTTTTGCATTACAGGCTATTCCTTTAAATTCTAAAAGTAGATATCTTCTTCCTCGTTAAAATACATAATAAGTACTCTTATGCAAGTCTTTTTAAGTGCTCTTTGTGGCTGAAAGGCTATTTCTGTAAAGGCTATTTCCCTAGCCCTACACTGGGATAAATTCGACATCCCACCTGATGCTTGTCCCACCACTAGTTTTTTTAGGAGGGATTATTTTGTCCCCTACGGCTATATGACAATTCAAATCAAGTATAGATGGAAGTCTTGAGATTCAGGAACACTGTAGAAGAAGAAGAAAGAAGAAAGAAGAAAGAAGAAAGAAGAAGAAGAAGAAGAAGAAGAAGAAGAAGAAGAAGAAGAAGAAGAAGAAGAAGAAGAGGAAGAAGAGGAAGAAGAAGAAGAAGAGGAAGAAGAAGAGGAAGAAGAAGAGGAAGAAGAAGAGGAAGAGGAAGAGGAAAATAATTCAGGAACCCTGTAGAAGAAAAATATTCAGAAATGTCCTATTGTAAAAATGAATGGTGAATAGCAATCAATTAGTTCCTTGTGCCAGTGAAGGATAATAAAACTCTGAAATCTATCTAAGATTGTGTGTGTGCATTTTTACCCTTGTTCCTGGTCTGGGAGATTTATATTGCTGACTTTTCTGAAGCCAGGACTTCATATCAAACCAATTCCTCCTGTAGACTTCAGGACTTCAGGATGGGAAGCAAACTGGAGATATGCAACTTTGTTGGTTTTGTTTGTTTATTTGTGTTTGCTTTTGTTTTTGTTTTCTAAATAAAAGAAAAAATTGTGTCTCTCCTCACTCAACAAAGACATCCTCAACAGGTGCATTTTGGTCCTATATCACACCTCTCAGCCCATACTTTTATATCCACTTCCTTTCCCAGCAACTTCTTCTCCAGGCAAAGGGCAGAGGGACCTTTAAACATCACATCTCTGAGGTGTCAGCTATAAACATCAATTATATTTACAGTACCAAAAGGAGACAAACTGGAGAAGTACAAATCTGATTGGCAAGCCCTTTCAGATTGTCTAATTGTTTATTCTTACTTAAGCCTGTATTCCAGCTTCTAGTTTCCATTTCCGATAAGGGTGTGCTTCTCCATTATTTGTGACACTGAGATACTGTGGGTTATGGGGAAGGACGAGTTGATTTACTCATCCATCAGGTTTTGTTCCCTTTCAATTGGCTTGTCCAGTATAATTACTTATTAGGCAGCTTTATGTCAGCCCACAGACATCATTGCCTCTTACTGTCCCTTATGACACGGTGGCAAATCTTTGCAAATCACTGAGAGTAATACATGTACGTTGGTAATATAACTTTTATAATATATAAGCTTGCTCTTGGTAATTTAGAGCATATACTAGCATCCATAACACAAATTAGTAATCTAACAGAGCTTATATATACATACAATGCATTCCTGTTTTCAAGGTTTCTTGCAGAGGAGTCCACTTAATTAACCATAAGCATAGAGAAAATAAACATTAGGTAGATATTTCACTATAGAGTTAAAGACATTTTACTTTGGGTTGGTGAGATATAACAACATATTAAAAGATATCCTTATAGAATACATTTGTGTGAGAAATTTCTCACACAATTCCTACAAGAGTAGGAAGCTCTAAAGCTTCCTACTTCTGAATGATGAGACACAGATCTAGGATTTTGTTACATGGATTTTGTCACATGGATTTTGTCAATCCAGTTTCAAAAATGAACGTTACTTTAAAATGCATTTATACAGTAATTTATTCCTTGATGTTAACATAATGATTTCACAGGATTATTCACTAATTACAATAATGTATTTCTCCCTATCAAAAATCCACAAATATTTTAAATACACATATATCTTGAACACATATGTATCCAAACCTAAAAACAATGGAAAGGTTTCATTTTTTCAAAAAATAATTAGAAATTAAAGACTAAAGTAAGTGTTTTATGTCTATAGAATTCAACAAATGCTAAAATCAGAAGCTGAATTTACAAGCTCTGGACTGTAAACAAATGTCATGAAAGATTTTCCCTATTGCAGAACACAAAAATGTAAGAAAATAAATTATTTTTCTATCTTTAAATCAGAAACGTTAGTTAGAAATGAATATTCAAAGCTGATTGTTTTTTCTTTCACAGATTCAAAATACTGCTGGTGAGTAGCGACACTGCTTTACAAAATAACTGAGCAGAAAGGCTAAAACAGCTTTCCTATTTTAAATTTGTTTGACATGGCTAGGAAGTAAAAGAGTGTAAAAGAGTTGCTTGACGTTTGGAAATCCCAGCTGAGGAGAAACTTGACATTTAACTTCTTTTACATGCTAGTAAATAAAATTTGAAATTTTTCACATTAAGGAAAACTTCTAATAATGTTATTTAGTGTTATCAGCAGATGTTGATCTAGATAAATGTTAGACAAAAAAAATTGAAATATTCCATTAAAATTTGTTACAACAATTAAAAAAGCTAAAATTCCCTTTGTTGTGTTGCTTAAAGGTTTTGGAAATCTTGGATTTCAGTTCTCTCTACTGGGTCATGCCTTTTGGGGTGGCTCTGTATCTCATAACATATTCCTACAGCCCAACTATTATGCACCTGAAATTACAGACTAGAAGAATATGTACTATGATGTCTTTTTCTACCATTATGTGGGCAAAGAAAAATATGAGGTTTACTATGCATTAATTAGTGGGTTCTGTGTTTTACTGGAGGACAGGAAATTATAGAATATGGGCCACAATCTGAAGAATGTCACAATATTTTAAAGTGCGTGGGATTACAATTCAGGTTTTTAGGAATTTGTTCATAAAATGTATATGATGTAATTAATGGGTTTGAATCTTTTAGTTTAATGTATTATTCAGCAAAAACATAGATGATTGTATATAACACCAATATTAACTAGCAAACAACTTTTCTTGTACAGAAAGCACTATAAATGCATTGTAAAATACTATTTCCTATATACTATACTTGACAGCAACATTAACTGGAGGAATTGACTCAATATCAAGTCATATCTTACTAGTTTCTTTTCCTTACAGCCCCAGAACAGATACTCCACTCAAACTGGTTTCTTTGGAGGAGCTGTACTGTATAAGCAGGGAATAATTCAAGTTCTATTTAGCTAGATGAGGTCAAGACAAGACAAGTTGCTAGGATAGACATTTCGGATATCGGAAAACATCTGAGTCATGCTTTAGTGATTTCTGCAACTTTAGTGAAACTCTGTATACAATAATAAGATAAATTAAAATAAACTGAAACAATGTGAAATATAAAAAAAAAAATAATTAAAAAAGTAAACAGTGTGAAGTCCAAAACATAAGCTTCTTTCCCTACATTGCCAATAGTGCCCTGTTCACTTAATACAACTCAGATTAGATTTGGAGCTGGAAGGGATCTCAGGAGATCTCTAGAACAGCATCCTTCTCAAGGGAGAGCTAGCTAGTGAGTCAAAACAGATTACTTAGGTATTATTCCATTCATTGTGGCCTTTTTAGTCTTATCATTCAGTCAGTGTTCTGTTCATCTGGTTGCCACTGAAGCAATACATCTTGGATAAAAAAAGTACTGTGGGAGAGGGATGAGAAAAGAGGCAAATACTATATATTTCTCATGCTCTGGATAAGTTCCTTAATCACAAAACTTTTGAATTTGGAGTTGGAGAAAATGGTGAGAATTTATAGCATATTTTTGTTTGCTATATTTCCAAGTTGTAGTAGCATAAGTTGTCCAAAACAGCTCTGGAAACATCTTCCTGACTTTCATCCCTTCAGCAGGTTTTGAAGAAGGAACATGTAGCTCCTCTCCCTTGGCCCATACAGGCCAGGACCTGCCCTGCTCTGTTTTTTCATATGTGATGGATTCCCTGGTTGTGCATAGGGACAGAGATGTTAGTGTCTGAGAAGCCAATGTAAAAATGCTTATCACAGGCAGCCTCTGGATTTCTCAATTTTCGAGGTGGTTTTAGGTAGTAAAATTATATTCACATAATATTCTGCCTATGGCACCAAACTGTGAGAAGAGAGACCCTGGTCTTTTTTCACTGAACACCATTTTAGAATCGAAATAAGTAAAATCCATATAAGTGAAAAGAGAAAGTAATCAGAGGGCTGTTTACAGGACTGAGACTTTCAGTCCATTTTACTGGATGTGTTTAAATGGAAGATTCGTAGCTAAATGCCTACCAAGATGTTTAACTTTTGTCACTGATATTTAAAATAAATCTTCCAAGCCTCGAGCTGTAACCAAACAGAGTTATATACAGTATTATCTCTTTGCTGAAGTGTTTCAGCACAAAAAAGGAATGGGTGCACTTTTGGGGACAGAATGAGACTGTAGTACAGTCTTCTTACAAAGAAAGGAAGATCCCTAATGGGAAAATTACATTTAAGGAAATTTGGTTATTAAACTGACCATTTACAGCCCTTTAATATGAATTTTCCATGTGAAAATCTCAAAACTCTTGATTTATTTGGCCCTGGTTCGTATAGATTGTGCATACATGATTTTCAGAAGCTCTTGAAATATTCAGCAAAGAAAGTATGCTTCAACTTTAAAGCTGGAAAGGCTTATATAGAAGGCTCTCCCTTTCTGCATCTTACACATAATGTAATATATAAAACTATATATTACATTGGTTTATGCATACCTTAGAGTTCATAAAAGAGGTCATTTGCATACTAAGCCTCATTAAACATAACAAATACCTTGATTTATATTGTATGTCATAGATTGTATGTTGTAGAACCATAAGATGTTTTGGGATGGAAGAGATGTCATAGACTTATAACAGGAAGTCTGTCAGATTATAACATATAATGGGTGATACACTCAGCTGGTGACACTAATGCTTTACAGCAGCTGACAATCCGAGCTAACACTCGATATATGTGAAGTCCTTAGTGCACAGAAAATCAACAGAAGAATTTCCAATAGTTGGGTGACTTTTGTGATCTGAAGGCTTCCCTTTCCTCCTTATTTCCTAATGGATTCAAACTCTGTAGATTTCTTTCACTTGGTCCCTGGACTGGATTGTATAGTAGCTGTTTTTCAGGCAATCTTTGTAAATTTATTTATGAAATAACCTGAACATTTTTTTCTGTTTGTTTAGAAGTTATTTGATTTGACCTTGCAGTGTTTGCGTTTGCTCACTGCCAGCCTTAAGTACAAATTTCTACTATTTGGTTGAGTTAGTGTAATCACCAACATAAAAGAATAATGTCTACGTTCTTGTATTCTTTCAGTGTTCAAAAAATCCCACATTTATACTATTTATTCTATACATAGGAGTCCCAGGCAAAATGGTGTAACTGAATAAGGAGTTTCAGATCTGCCACAGACTTGTAAGACTGTGTGCAAATCACACACAGTTTTGACATCTTAGTTGTCTGTTACTTGTTTTCAACATCTTTGCTTGTTATAAGCCAAAGGCGTGCTCAGCTTTATGAATGAAGATATTTTAATATTAGCATGATGACAGTCACGAGCAAACAAGACATTTGTGTAATACTGTCTTCACTTTTAAATTTTACAGTCTCAACTAATTTTTTACTCTTTGAGGGCTTTCTGTTTCTCTAGAGATTTAGAAATGTTCAATAGTTGCTTTGTTTCAGAAGATGTTTTTCCATAAAGGAAAATCTTGGGAAAAATGTTTTAAGAGACTAATACATTTCATTGTTAAAAAGTTAAATGCTTGATTTTAACATTTTTTTCAGTAAAATATTGGCTATTTTCAATGTTAATAACTTCTAGCATGTAAGAGTCATCTCACTTGACCTCTTCTCATAGAACTCGGCATCTTGACATCTGAATCAAAGAAAGAGTTCCATTCCTAAAATGTCAAAATGGACTTTTTCATTGCAGAGCTTAGTAGTTGCTTTCTGTTTTCTAGTTTCTCTGTATTTCTCAGAATGTACAAGGGAAACTGGCTGAATTTTGTGCAACATTTGTGTTTCAGTATTTGCATGCTAAGTGTAACAATTGTCTCTGGGCTATTCCTCTCTATGTGAAGCATCTGGAATTCAGTTTTGGGTGAAGGTCAAGCGAAATAGTAATTCTTGACTTTTTCAGGTTTGTCTTTTATCAGTAGAACAGAGTACTACTTTGAAGGTTGAGCCTGGTAAAGGAGCAATCTTTGTGAAACCACAAATTTTTTTTTTCTCGATAACAGACAACTAAGTGATAAAGAAAAGGCATGTCTCAAAATCTAGAAAAATTTTGATTTGCTGTCAGGTCTATGATAGGCATTAACAAAGCCTAAAAGAAGAGTTAGTTTGATAGGTTAAAAGAAAAGATTGGTTGTGCATCAAAGTGGAATTTCATGGAATTGAAAATGAAGAAAATTTAGTATTTTACTATTCCAATTATTGTGGTTTTATATATATACTAAAATTGTGAGGGATCTGCCTTGTGCACTGATGGCAGTTGCTATGAAACAGAGTTTGAAAGACACATAAGATTGTTTTCAGACGGACCTTTTCAAATTCAGTAGGCTTAAAGGATTTTGAGCTACTTTAAGTGGTGGATTAAATAAATTACAAAGAAAAGGTGGGCACTTACAGACTGAAGGGGAATATACCTTTATAAATTATGCTGTGTGATTTAGAAACATTGAATAAGATAATTACAATTATTTGAAGTAAGTTTTAGAGCAATTAAAAACACAATTTACATTCTGAGATATATAAAATACTTTGTTTTGTCAGCTATCTGGTATCACCTGCTATATGTAGAGGAGTAGAATAGTTTCCATTAAAACTCAGTTTCCTTAACACTTTTCAAAAAGTGCACGCTTTGGAGTTGAATATTTGATCCTGTCTAAAAGACTTTTTTTCAGTATCAACCATTTTTTTTTATAGTTGACAACTTTGTCCCCACTTCCCTAAACACCTAGAGCAGTATAAAATGGCAGCAATTTATAAAAGGATTACAATTATTTTCATTCAATATGGCCCTAGCAAAAGAAAGGGAAAAAATGCACTTATTAATCAATTTTTCATTCTTCCTTCTCAGAATTCTGCAATGTTTTATTCTTCACCATTCTGCTATTTTATTGTTAGCATTGTATTCTGTTCCCCTTTTCACATATAACCTTCTTACACTGTGGTTACTAAAAATGAACAGGTACCACAGAAGATGATTTAGCAGCACTAAGATTAACAAACCAGCTCTTACTGTAATGATTGTGATAAGAATCCATCAAATTAATTTTTTTTTAAAGTCTCATCAAAGTATAAGCCAACATGGGGCTTTCTATCTGATTGTGTTGAAGAATCCTTTCTTCTCAGCTTCTGTATGTATTTGAGTTTTCAACTGTAGTATCTTGCTTTTTTTATCATGCATATTTTTTACATTTCTCCATTCAGCTGAGATTTTCTGAATCCTAATATTGTATAGTAAACTGCCTCTATCTCTCTCTGTGCTTTTATTCCATCTTCTAAATTGTTAATGAAAGTAATGATTAGTTTCAGCTATTTGGCCATGTAGACCTCAACATGGCCTCACTCAGACCATTATTTTGACAGGTTCCTTCTCTGTTCTTTGAAATCAAATATGGCATCCTAGAAGATAGTAATTAATAACACTGGGATAGTGCTGGTTAGTTGTTTACAAATTCTAGAGTAAACTTAATTTGACCTTACTGACTGACATACCCAGAAGAAACATTCCACCCCCCTCCTTACCCCCCCTTTTCTCCTTTTTCTCTTCCTTCATATAAAGTGCACTCAGGTCACATTAGATATTGAATATATAGCATACTTTAAACATATCTATTTAATCTGATGTTTCTTAATAGATATACAACAGAAGTTAAAGTATTTTATCTAGACACATTCTCAACAAAGTGTTATGTGAGATGTAAATGCATCTAATTTTTAATAAAGATTTGTTTAATAGATTGCAGAGGTTTAAAGCCTGACTTCAGTGAGATCTTGTCTATTCATTAACTGTTTATACTCAGCTTAATTGTCTTATTCAATTGCTTTTGCATTTTCTTTTATTTTTTTCTTAATTATGAACTTTCTTCTCTACTTTAATCCAAATTGGCTTCTGTCTTTAGATCCTTATCAATGTCCTCCAGTATTTGAAATAGCTGTACATAAAACCTGGAAAAATTGTTGCTTGTATCCTTCCATTCCCAATGTGAAGGCTCATATACTGCACGTGTTGTGAAGTTTGGTGTGTCAAGTTGTAGCCTCCTCAGCACAAAAGCACTGGAGAGAGGCCAGTAAAGTGCCAAGCAGATGATGAAGGTTATGGAGCACTTTTCCTATCAGGAAAAACTGAGAGAGCTGGGGCTGTACAGCCTGAAGAAGAGGAGTCTCAGGGTAGACCTCATAGAGTAGAATCATAGAATCATAGAATTAACTGGGTTGGAAGAGACCTCCAAGATCATCAAGTCCAACCCTTGATCCAACCCCATTGTGATTACTAGGTCATGGCACTCAGTGCCACATCCAGCCTCATCTTAAAAACCTCCAGGGACGGTGAATCCACCACCTCTCTGGGCAGGCCATTCCAATGTCTGATCACTCTCTTTGTAAAGAACTTCTTTCTAATATCCAACCTAAACCTCCCCTGACAGAGCTTAAGCCAGAGCTTAAGCCCGTGCTCTCTTGTCCTATTGCTGATTGCCTGGGAGAAGAGACCGACCCCCACCTAGCTACAACCTCCTCTCAGGTAGTTGTAGAGAGTGATGAGGTCACCCCTGAGCCTCCTCTTCTCCTTTTATATACATAAATGCATATAAACAGTTGAAAGGAGGGTGCAAAAAGGATGGGGCCAGACCCTTCACAGTCATGTGCAGCATGGGAGCCAATTGACTCTGAGTGACCTGGCTTGAACAGAGTGGCTGGACCAGATAACCTCCAGACATCACTTCTAAACTCAGGCATTTCCAGTTTAAAAACCTCTATTTTAAAAGCAGAATTTGAACACTGGAAATATTTCTTAATACATAAATATACATAAAAAATGAGACTAAACCAAAATAATGAACAGTTTTTCATTTACTGAGTATATTCGGTGTTGCACAGTAAATGGTCTCGCATTTCTTAAGAGAAAATTAGAATGTGATAATGAAACTAAGGACTATATATAACTAGGAGGTTAACCTAAGGTTTCATAGATAGAAAATTCTGGCATTTTTTTTTCTTAGTAATTGGCATGACTGCACTAGAAATTTTTTAACCTATATTTAATACGTAGCAGAATTTATATTGAAAGAAAAGGTTAGCAAGGGGACATCAAAGCCTTTTGATGACAGAAGAAAAGGAAATAAAAGGGGAACAAAGGATAAGGCATAGAAAAGTCAGAAAGTAAAGCCTTTGGGAGTAATTTCTTAGTGTGAATAACCATTCATGCATGTAGTAAATTTCCAAGGTCAACAACAGAAGTTAGCACAGTTTCATAAAGAAGCTGGGCAAGAAGTTTCCGGGAGATAATGTTGTCATTTTTTCTAGGAATGACAAAGGCAGTTCAGGATATTCTCATGTTTAATAGTCATGTTCAAACCATATTCTTTTCAATCTGGTGCTCTGTAAATGGGTCCTTTCCAACAGCAATAAAAATCAATATGTAGCACATTAAAAATGCAGAATATAGAAGATTAATGAATTCATAGCTATAGTATTTTATGTAACAAAGAGAGCTGTCCTATATAGAGACACAGCATTTCTGTATGAGACCAGGTTGTGCTTCACATCCTGGTTAAACAGATAGGGAGAAATTCTACCTCTCTCTTTTCTCTCATTTCCATGAGACAGAAGATTTTAGTAAGGGTGGGTTCACTGACGGTGCAAAGCTACAAGCCTCTGAAGGTAGGTGATCCTCTTCCTTCTGGAACCAGAGCTTACTCAGGTTATTTTTTTTATTTGTTATACTGTTATGAATTATTGTTACTACAGTGCTAGGTTTGAGTTAAGCTATAGCCGCAGTTGAAGCACCCTTGTTTAACTCACAGTCAGGTACAATCTCTTTCCACAAAAACATACAGTCTAAAAAACCAAAAAAGAGTGAATTGAATTGCTTGAATTTACACATCAGATGTGGAACAAACTGGGGACAGGATTTTCTGCACTGGAGAAGTCAAGATTTGTGTTGAGAATTTGTCACTTTTGGGCCAGAGAATAAACTCTTAAATTGTACTGCTGAAGAATTCAGAGTTAGAAATTTCGTAATTTTTAAACACAATTTTCTTCCTAGCACAGGTGATGTTGGATAAAAGTCTTTGCTGGGCAGAGCTTTAAAATATCTCAGGCATGGAGAAAGAGATTGGAAGAAAAGCAATTTAAATCAGAAAGGACTTATATGCAGTGGAATGGGACATGAGCCACATTCAAAGTGAGTATATTCTTCCCTGGTTGTGTAGGTGTAACTCCTCTGTGTATATTAAAAATGATCACTTACAAAATGATTTTAGATATATTAATGGACTTCCAATCTATTTCTGCTTGTCAGATGTGTCACCTCTCCTTAGAGTACAAGAATGGCAACGCTCTCTTTGCTTTTGACAACTGAACTAAAACGGAAATCAAAGTATTTCTATGCAGGCTTTTCAAAGGAATTTTCCATTTTAACTGAAACAGGAATAGGAACTTTCTGATATTCAGAAATATTTGATGAGCAGGAGATGAGCACAATCATAAATAAAAACCACATCATCATAGATAAAAACCACAGTTTCAGATAAGGGCAAAATTACTAACATGCTTTGATACTGGGGTTTTGCTTGGTTTTATTTTGGGTTTTTTTTTTTTTTTTTGGGGTGGGGTGGGAGTAATGAAAACTTTTTTTTAGTTCAATTAATTATATACAATCTTATCTTATACAAAGATCTTGCACAAAGCAAAAATCCTTCACACTCATCACCATTCTTCCCTATCTTTATTTGTCTGGTTAAAATGCTGTAACTAATTTTCCTGAAAGCCCACTTTATTCCTTTTTCCACTTTCTAGTAAAACTGGTTAAAAAATGAGGTTGCAATTTGGAGTTATACCTCGTACGGCAACAGGTTTTGCATTAATGAGTGAAAGATTTGTTCTTGCAAACTTGTTAAAGTAGCAACAAAACACCCAGGTAAAGTGACTGTTAGCCGAATAGGTTTTCCTCATTTAGTGACCATAATGTTGTTGGCTAGCATCTCACTGGGCTACAGTTTTTAAAAATTTTATCCTGCTACTGTACTGTCTGTACTTTTGTTTAGTGTATCTTCTAGTTGCTAGTGTTAGCCCTTGCTTGTGGACACTTGTGTTCACTCTATGTATACAGAAATGATGTGAGATATTCTTATTTGAAACAAATGCAGAACTCTCATGCCTGTAATGCATTTTATTGTGGTTACTAGTACATACTTATACACTTTGTCAGCAAAAGATTTATAATCTGTTAACAAAGTCATGTATGGAAGAATACTTCAGAATGTGTTGAAAATGTGTATGTATGCTCCATGAATCTGCTTCAAATCACATATTCTTATTAATATATAAGTTTATGATATTGTTGAATATTAATTTTAGTAATTGTGTACAATCATAAAGATACACAATCATAAATACATAAGGCGTGCAATTGTTTTAAATGATTTACAGCCACATAGTAAGAGATTGACTGTGCTCAAAACACCGTGTGCACAAGCACCCAGGAATGTATATCCCTCCTTACAAAACCTTTGCAAAGGAATTGTTGTTTGTTTACTGTTTCGAATCATGTCGTAAGGTTTAATAGCCTGATACCTGACCTGTAAGACAGTTAATATTTGAATTTTGAACTCCTGTACTGCGGGAAACTGCTATGACAACAAGATTTTCCTAATTCAGAAGAGTGAGAGGACTGTGCAGTAAAGAGGAAAACAGAATCGCTTCCTGTGCTTTATTTGTTCAAAAAGCAAAATAGTAATAAATCACATTGGAGCATTTTTTGTGAATTTTCAAAATTAATAAATAATATTAATTTTGAAAATAATACACCATATTGTGGTGGTCAGAGAATGTATTTGAAGACATCAAAGGTTACAAACAAGGAGTTTCCAACTGTAACAGTCCAGAAATAAAAAGTGACAACAAATGCACTTTTTAGAGTCAAGAATGAAATCCCTCTTTCTGAGAAAAAAGATCCACAGCAACAGAACTGTGGGTAAAGTCTGAAAATTTTCAGTCTACACAGAAGGCCCAATTCCCAGAACATATGCATAAGCACATAAGTGCACACATATTCACACCACAGGTTAGTAATTTCAATTAGGCTGTCTTAATGTGACCCAGAATTTCAGCTTAAGATTTGGTCTATCTGGAACCTTAATAGCACAGAAAATTCAAGTTATGGAAAATAAAATAAAAATATATAGTTCTTGCCCTTTATACATTGAAATTTATATTTCTTAGCATTCCACTACTTATATGAATCACACATTCAGTTAGATTCAGTTATTATGTACACGGTATGTACTAATGGAGCTGGAGATAAAAGCTGTAGTCATCGTGACTGGATAAAGAGTTAGAGTCACAGAATCACAGAATCACAGAATCACAGAATCACAGAATCACAGAATCACAGAATCACAGAATGGGTTAGGTTGGAAAGGAGCACAGTGGGTCATCTGGTCCAACCTCCCTGCTCAAGCACGGGATTGCATCCACGCACTTCTTGAATATTCACAGCGAGAGAGACTCACTCAGAAGCTCAACAATTACTTTCTTTAGGAGATTTGTGTAGTATTTCTAGGAATAAGCTTTTTACTGTTCTGAGGAATAAATACAGTATCAAGATATTGTCCCTTTAAGACAAGATATGCTTAACAAACAGAAGCAATCAACATTTTTGACAATTACTTATTTTACATATTAGAGCACATTTCTCTAAGGATGTATTAGTCAGTCTGGAAATGGCCTAGTTATTCTACTAGTGGACTATAGGGAAAATAACCATCAGAGTCGAGTTTTAAATTTAAACACCCCAGATCCTCAGAGACTGTGTGTATTGAAGAGGTGGTTTCTAATAAAAACTTACTGAAAAGATTAATGACTACCGTTTGTTATCCAAAGCAGATCTGGTTGGTGGAGGAACCAAAGCAAATAAATGATTTGCTGGTCTTGTTAAATCCTGGTCAGGCTGCTCCACCTCTTCAGGACGTTATTAATTCAGAGCACATGCAGGCAATGTGAACTGCCACCTTGACATAAATTACAGAGGAGTATACTTGATAATTTTTGTGAAAATTAAATTTTCTTCCATAACCATTAACATTCATCAAAAATCTTTGTTTAATTAACTTTTCTCACAGTCTAATTTCTTGGAAATTAATTTATGGAATCAAAATCAATTACCTACTTCTTTTTTCTTTTTTTTTTTTTTTTTTTTTTTTTTTTTTTTCAAACATCATAGTTATAGCTCAGGGAAAAAAACCCTGCAGGCATGTAGAGGTGTTTCCATATAAGGGTTAGTTAAATGATGCACCACTTTAATTTTTAATGGTCTAAGGAATGAAGTAAACAAATAAAGTTAAAATTTTGTAAGAAATTCGTATCCACAAACAAAGGTTTCTTTTCATTTCTATTTTGATAATGTGATTTAGAAATTACTCTGATGATCAGCTGATCATCACCATTCATATTTCATGACAAGGTATGCATCTAAATAAATATGATTGTTACTTTATGTGTTTCTTAATTATCCCTTGTCATAAGTAACAGAGCAATAGCTGTGATCATATGGTGTCTGCAGTGAAGTATTATCTTTTTGATGAGCAGCCAAGGGTCAAGATGAATAAGATTAATCTGGTTACAGAAGGTTCCAAATACCTCCAGATAGGATGTTCGGGCACTTCCTCCAGTGTAGAAACAAGAATCAGAAAATAAAAGTCAATGAAGAAACTTTAGGAAAAGGCTGTTCTTTAGGTTTCTAGATGGCATTCTGGAAAGCTGTAAGTCATTTAACATGTAAATGTTATTTTTCTTATTAAAAAAAGTCTCTAAGTTTGGATTTGGTTTATAACACAACAGTCTTCTCAATCATGGACTTTCGTTTGATGGAAATGCAGATGCAGAAAATGCAGCCATAATTTTAAAATAAATGACCCTGGGTCGACTCTGGTTTAAATTCACTATCTACATGTAGCTATATACTGCCTCCAAGCTGCAGTAGCTTTTTAACTGGTGCATATATGTGATGCACAGGAGATTCAAATAGCATGCAAGATACAAATGTCCAGAGGTCCACTGACCTCTTCCAATTTATATTCCTTTTTCCTCCTCTAAAATGGTAAAGTGTGGTCTGTAAGTCACTTTTCAAAGATAAGCTTGTGTGAATCTGACAGTATAATTTTGCCCTTAATAAACAGAATTTATAGTGTAAGCTGTTTCAGAAGCTGTGATAAACGAGATAATTGGACATTATTCCAAATCGTAACACAGACGGCCAAAATTATACCATTTAAGACACTTAAGAAGATCTGTTTGACTTAAAAATATACTCTTATAATAACGAAACCCAAAGCTTATACTTTTCTTAAATGACAAAGGTATTTTGAGAAATCTGTCAATTATAATTCTAAATGTGTCTCTGTAAGCCAGTTTATATTGACAAGAATGCTGAAATAGAATTCACAGCTTAACTTGACTTGTAAGGGTATTTAGAATTCTCACACGAAACATAGCATTATTATTTGCTTGTGGACATTTTTATGTCAAACGTGTAAAAATCAATGTTTGATCATGTAATATTCAATATATTGAATGTATATTATTTTATTAATATGCAGGGGAAAGTAATAAATGAAACATAAAATGTTAATACAAGCATTTGCATAGGCCTGTGAAATCTGATGTGTGTATGTAGTGAAGTAAAATGTAAATTTATAAATAAAAGACAATACCCTCTGTATTATAAGTCAAGATTAAGAAATACTCCTAGTTTTGTTATACTTCTACTTTCCTGGTATTTTAAAAGCCTGATGATCTAAGAGCACACACATTTACTTATCTTTCAAAGACATAATCACACTGTCATCCATTTCAGTACCACAAAAGATGGATAGCATAACATGGACTTAAAATGGGTTCATTAATTATCAAAAAGATAAGTGTTTCATCAGGTATATACAGCAGATAATATTTATCTTTTCTCATAGAGAAAAGAGATTAAAGTAATTCTTACACACATACTGGAAAAGAAAAAGGCTGTACCACTGAAAGTTTCATAAAGTGACACTAGATAATACACTCTGCCACTAAAGACAGCCTTATACAAACACAACCACAGATGCCTTCCATCACATTCAACTTTGGCAGTTAAATACCAGAATGAAACCATATATTCCAACTTTAACTATTTCATAAACTTCCTTTTGTTTCTTAGCAATTACACACACAGGGTCTGCTCTTCAAAAGTTAGATTTTCTCCTGCAGTATTTGATAACTACTTGATAGATATAGAGTAAATAACACAGTGATACATGAAAACAAATACCAGGACTGTGACAGTCTCTGGAAGGAAATATCAAGTCCATCTAGGTATAATTAGTGAAACTGTTATGTGAAGTACAAAAATATTACTATCACTCTTTCAGAAAAGAAACTCCGACAAAATGAAACAAAACTTGGGTTATTCTGACATATTTAGCAAGGATCTGATCTGAAACAAGATCAATAAGGAACAAAAAAAATCCTAACAAATAACTGATTAAAAATGTACTGTCATGAAATGAAAAATGCATATTAAATTTTTAATTGTTTTTGTTTTTGTTTTGTTTTGTTTTTAAACCAGTGTTTAATCATAAACCTCTTCTCTGGAAATTGTTCCTAAAGATGAGACTCTGCAGCCACAATTACCAGTAAATGAGAAAAATCAATAAGTAAGAGAAATCATTTCTCAGCAATGATTTCCCAAAGACTATGTGTTATGTTAGTAAAGATATTATTTCACTGGTCATATTGCCCTTTATTTTTACAAGAAATATGTTTGGGATAAATAGATATTTGTATAGATATAATAATAAATAATAATAATAGCCCCAAACAAACAAACAAAAACCCAAACCAAAACCCAAAAATTAAGCCCCCAAATCCTTTTTAGAACAGAATTTATTAGCAAGTAACATCCATTTTACTAAAAATTTTTATTCTGCTATAGATAAATATTTCAAATCTTGTACATGTCACAACCTCTTTTTCAATTAGGAATTTGTAGCAAAAATAGAAACATTACTCTCAAAAACATTCCAAGGAAAAAACTCAAATCAATCCCTCTATCCTTCCACCTACAACAAGAAATCTAGAGTGAGGAATAAAAAGAAGAACTTAGAAATAATGCTGTGTACAACTTTCAGATTTAGGCTCAATCAAAAAGCAGTGAAATCAGTGGAGGCTCACATTAGCCTTACTGAACACTGGATCATATTCCTAATGTGAATCAGTAAATCAGTTTAGTTACAAGATTGCATGTAATTTACTACACATTACAAAACAGAATTGATGCCCAATTTTCCTTAAGGTAAAACTGAAACTGAAAAAGACAGTTGATTTATATGTTACTTAAAAATATACGTCCTGTTTGAATATTTCATATGATCTGTCTCCACATACTTACAGATCTAACAGCTGCAGAAATAAATTTACTCAAGAAAACATTGAAAGATGTATTCACTTTGAAAAAATTATTAAAATAAAAGTCCCATGTTTTCTAGTTTGGCAAAAATTCAGCTATTATGAGCAGTATGCCCCCTGTAAATTTAGCAAAATAATGCTTCAGGAGATCAGAACACAGAAAAATACATTGCTAGCAAGGTATCTAAAGACATTAACTTACGTGGAAACAGAAGACATTACAATACTGAAAGGAAAACTATAAAGAAGTTGTATCAGTTTTGTGTGTTTCTCTATTTAGCAGCGCTTTTCCCATTGCTTTTTTATCATTCTGGATTCATACAAATGCCTTATGGACATCGATAAAGAGATCTATTGAATCTTAGCGGCAAAAATGTCAGGGACAGTATTGAAACTAGCACAGGTCAGTGATTTTTAGCATCAGTAACTTTTTGAAAATGATGCCCTGACAGTTGCATTTCCACAGCTTCAAAAGAATGTTTTAGTGGCATATAAACTCTGATGATGTACTAAATATGTTAAGGAAAGGAAACTCAGTTTAGTTCAGGCCTATACCTCCCAAAGCTGAAGTAGTGTGCTCATTTCCATCTAAAACAGCAAGACCATTCCTACCAAACCCTTACAAGCATATATAATAATAAATAAAAACCATCTAAAGGGAAGAAGTATATTTAAGTCTAAATGATAATGTCATTCATATTAAAGGATTAAATAATTAAACATACGAAGAACTAAAAATGCATCACAGTTTAACTCCTGAGAAACTGAAAAAGAAATTCTCAGTGTTTAATTGAAGTCTATATACTTTCCTTCAAATATGTAAAGTGTGCATAATGTAAAATGTGTAAAATGAAAAAGCCTGATATTGACTAAACCTTGGCCATAAAATATTACTGAAATTTGAAATGGTGAAGAATGTAATGGTCTGGCCATGATGTGGAGCATATTTTGCTGATTGTTTTCATGATAATTTGATATTTGAGAGTTTATTGTACTATATTATATTAATGCTCTTTTTTTTTTTTTTGTTGAACTAAGGTTAAAGTCAAAACAGATACGAAAACTGAAATGAAGCTTTTTGACTGAAACATTATTATGTTTAAATGACACACCTTTTTTTATCACATGCATACATACCGTATTCAAACAATATAACATTTAAATACTGTGAATATTAATGAATCTGACATTGCTATTTTAGTAAAATGCCAAAGACATTAATCCACACCAAACATATTTCTTCAGTCCAAACAGAAAAAAAACCACATAAAAATCAGAAACGTTTTCAGCAAGCATACACTGTTAAAAAGTTAACTCAGGGATTGTATCATGAATGACAGCCTCTTTTCTGCATCTAACTCATGATTAGAATTGGCACCTACCCTTATGCTAATGAACATCTAATTAGAGACACCTCCTGTTCAATAAACTGCTCACTTATCATCAGTTAGATTACCTGACAAGCCCTTTCACTCCAGTTCTGGCCCACCAAGAATCTTCATTCTCTTTCTTGTCTTCTTTTCTGCAAGAGAACTGATCCCGCTTAATCCCTGGAATAATGTAGCTCCTCTTGTGGAAGAGCTGGTTTCCCTCTTCCCCTTTTTACATCAAGCTAATGGAGCCAGTAGGTATTCTATTGATCTTTCTCTATGTGGTTTCCTCAAGGATTTGACAGACTTCCTTACAGGTTAAATATCCAGGCTTTCTGAAGTGGCTATAAAGCTTTGGGTTTGATTTTTCAAACTTTTTTTCTCAAACCCTTGCTCATCCATAATCTTTAAAAGCTCAGTTGATGCCATGCAGAGTACAGGCTTATTTCTTTGCTGAACTAATCTAGACACTGTCTAGTGTTGAGTACAGTTGTCTGATTCAAATCTTCTGTTACAAAGCAGATGACATCTAGCTAGATGTCATGAGAAGAGACTAACAATGACAATTCACTTATCCCTTAGAAAGAATCAATTCTCCCACAATGCATCTGTCAGAGAACTCTCACTCAGTAAAAGCAATTTTTCTAGCTGTCTGACACTGTAATTGCTCTTAAATTTTCAATGAACGTTTTACAAGAACTCCCCTGAACCATGATGAAAAACTTAACTTTTTCTAAAAATGAGAGGCTGACAGGATGAAAGAGGTCTTTCTCTTTAAAGCTTTGCTTGCTTGAGTAGGAATTCTTTCATATCATCAACAAGCTGTTGAATAGAGGATAGATTACTTTCCATTTATTTCATCAATCAGATTAAAGGCTCTCCTTCACAATGCCCTTTAAACAAGAGCTGTTTATGATGTCCTCCCAGGTTCTACTTTAATGTAGTATTAAATCACCCTGAGCAGAGAAGCAGTCAAAGCATATAAATATGATGAATATCTGACAATATTTAAGCATTGCATACATTCAGGTCATTTCTCTATTTCTTGTCACTCTGCAAAAAATGTGAAATCCCCTCAATGTCCCAAGCAGGTTTTAATGATCATGTGTCATTTTGATCTGGCCATTGGCCAAAAGGAAAGAAAAAACAAATTGCGACATTAAAATATAGATAGATAGATAGACAGATACATGACAGTTCTATATTTGAGGTCTTCTGACAGAGGTGTGCATGACACCAGCACACAGAACTGCTTGTCCATGGATTTCTATAATTAGGAATTTTTCTGAAAGATAGATTCACTTGTATGTGCAGCTCTGTTCTATTTTTAGCAGACATAAGTACTACACAGGAAAAAAATGTGAGCTGCTTCTTTCATTTTTAACACAGTGAAACAGTTTTGTTATTATAAGAAGTATGCACAGGCTGCAGGTGATTGTTCAAGAATTATCAGTATGACTTTTGGTGTTATTATTGACTACACCATTAAAAGCACAATTTCTTATTATCTAGATAATTCTTAAATTAAATAACACTAAGCATATTATATAATTTTTCCTGACTTAGCATGGACTATGCTACACAGTAGTGAATTCTGAAATCTTTGCATGTCATGATATATTTTAATTTAGTATTTAGATATCCTAAATGAAAGGTATTTGTGTTAGAAATGAGAAATTATGGTACAATCAATAAATATAAACCCTTATAAAAATTCCATAAAATCAACACATAAATAGTAGGACCACACTGAGAATAAATTTACATGTTCATGAGAATTCTCAATTGTATTTTGAGTGGCTTTTTTTGTTTGACTACTAATTCCATGGCAATTCTAAAAGCAGATATATGATCTATTGATAATATAGTTACAATATGTATACATATGTAATAATTAAACAAATACGGTTGATTTATTATATGGAGAATAATTTTGTACTACAGCCTTCTGAAATACTTTGTTGTGCAGTGTCCAGTATGCAGGATGAGAGTAAGTATCAGTATATATGTTAATGTACTTAATGTATGATTATGTATTAGGAGATTTTCTGACGATATACTTTTTTAAATTATGGGAGTGGATGTGTCTACCTGGAAATGCCCCTCCAAAACAGAAGTTTGTTTCTCTTGATGGAAACTATAAATTTCTTAATAAAAAAAGGATTATTTTCATTCCCTTTATGGGATGCTACAATTAAAATAAGATTCTACAAATTTATTCCCCTATCCGAATAGCCAATTTTATAATAATTTTAACAAAACCTGCCTTAATATTTGGACTTCTTTCACAAATACAAGGTTTCTCTGTCTCATAGGCAGTAGTGCTTTTCTTTCACCTTTAGTTCATGTGCTCAAAACACATTAATACTTACACACAAAATACTCCTGAATTTGTTGGTTTAGGCATTTTCATATTCCTCCTTTCTCTCTTGATTACTCCCCACCAACGTTTGTTATGTTACTGTTTTATCTGCTTTTTCTCTTTTCAAAATAAAAGTGGAAGAGCTGGCACACCTTTTGTGGTCCCATTGAAGTCGATGGGGAATCTACTTTTGCACAAGGACTCTTAAGTAGCTGAAGGAAATCTGCAAGTTGATTCACCATTGTTTTGAAGAGCTGCTTCCACACAGCTAGCATAAAAATTCATCTGTTTATAGTAATGACAAACTGAACGACTAGTTGTTTTTTGGTTTTGTGTTTTGCTGTTTGTTTGTTTGCTTGTTTTGTTTTGTTTTTTGTTTTGGTTTGGTTTGGTTTTGTTGTGGGGGTTTTTTTTGTAAAAAAATAAAATTCTATGGTCTTGCTTTTTAAACAGTTTTGCATTCTGAATCATTCTTAATAGACATAATATACTGACTTCGTATCAGAGCAGTATGTGCTGAGTGCAGGGGACAAGAAAAAAATTAAAGGTTTTATCAGTATTGAACTATTAAGAATATTGTGCATAATAACAAATAATTGCTAATTTAGACAAAATGTCATCTGGAAATATTTCTTTGTATAAAGAAAATTTTTCCTGGACTTAAAAAAATAATTCTCATTGCTGCCAAACTGACAATGTAGAGTGTGGGATGCCACGTGGAATTATAATTTGTCTACTGGCTTACTAACTTGAAAAGAGAAATTATAAAGTGGAAACTTAATTACAATTTTATAGAAGTCTGTGGTAGAAGATAACATGGATCTCTTTCTTCGAGTTTTAAATAAAAAAGGAGGAATAATTTGTTTCCTAAAAAGGAATGCTTCTTGCATTTTGCGGGACACAGAGAATAAAGAAAGAAAATACTGGCTTCTGCCTCTTTTATAATTTAGGCAGCTACTAGGAAAGACAGATCTTAAATACTTTACAAGAAAATATACAAGCTTCATTCCAATAAACATGTTTGCTTTAATCCCTTAAGAGGTTTATCTAATAGTTTTAGATATGCTTAAAAACATTATACATTTTCTTGTGTTAAAGTTAGAAGCAAATTATTTTCCTTTTATCCTAAAGACAGAGTTATAATATTTGTTACTTATTACCTTCTTCAATTCATTTGGAAAAAACAGATAATATGGACCATCATATTCTGGATGTCAATAATACCTTCAACATGCACCACAGAAGGGGAAAATCCTGGACATAAATCATCTTCTCTGTTTGAACTCTTATTCTCCTTCTAAAATGAAAAACCCAATAATTCTATCAATGCCAGTCAACTTTTCAAAGAGCTGCCTACAAGAAGTGCTGTGATTCTGCAAGTCTTTTCACTTTCCTTATTTTAGAAAAAAAACAAGTGCACCTATTTTCACTGGGACACTCGCTGGTAATAAACCTGTTTCTGCTCTTCCTGAAATCAGCAGGGTGATTTCAGTGGGAGCAGAGTTCAAGAAGGGTCTATGGAGGTATCCATATTTAAGAACGCAAAATGAATATCCTCCATTACCTTCAGTAGGGAAATTCACACACTTCAGGCTATACACATATTGAACTAGGGTCTGAAAATTATATATTTGATATAAAGGAGATACTAAGTAATCTCACAGTATGAACATGCAAGTAGGAGGAGATGACTGTTATTACTGATATCCTTTCAAAATATTTCAAATCCAGACGTTTTACAGATAAGAAAAGAATTATCAAATGAAACAATTTGTAATTGAGAAAATGTTGTTATGCTGGATTCGGTGCAATTTTCCTTCTAATAGAAATACTTGCAATAAATTTGAACCACCAAAAAAGTAAATTTAAAAATGTAGCAAGAGATAACTGCTTGCTTAAAGGGTATGAAAGAATGACATGGAATATGTGATCAAACTGCTGAAGCTATCTATACACTGATTTTGAGGGATGCTGTTGCCGGGTGACTTTCTACTCCCTCAAAATCTCAAAGAACAGAAATTAACACAAAAGGTGAACAAGGAAGATGTTTCATGGAGATTTAAGCCATGTGGAAATAGTGAGCTCTTAATCCAAGCAAGATTTTCTTAGGCTGAAGGGCAATAAACATCTGACCCTTCAAATATTTGACTGAAGTTCAAACTTCTGAGGATTCCTTTATTATTTGAGTTTTATAATTTTGTTATTAACGCCTTGCCAAAACAGAAACATTGGCCAGGTTCAGCTTGCTGAAAAGGAAAACTATACAAGCAATTACGATACCGTGGTTGTTAAAATACAAAGCTATACTTTACCAGAGTCAATTGATTTTACATCTGGCACATCAACTGATTTTATGAAAGTTGAATCGTCTCTTTGTCTTCACCTTAATACTATGGCATACCAAGAAAATTATTTCTTTAGATCCTTCATTAAATCAATCAAAACAAAATGGAAGCAGAAAGTTATTTGAGGTATCAGAACTTTATAATAGGAAACTTTAGTTTAGTATCTCTAAAGCATTAGTAAACTTGTGATTTAAAGACACTAACGACAAAAGCCTACTTAGGGGGCAAAGCCTAGTGGAAAATGTCAGAAAGAAAAAATATATGTGAATAAAGAAAATATTTGTTATATTTTTCAATCATATCTGTATAGACACCGTAAGTTTTGAGGAAGTAGAACTGCTTATGTCATATCCTAATTCAATGTCAGGATTATATTTGTTTCCCAGTAATTCTAAAATAATGCACTAAGGTGCAGAAAAAAATTCCTTTTGCATGATACAGTTTGCATCTCACTAGTTGAACTTATAAACAAACTTTCTCTGCTATTCCCACCATTATATTTTGTCAATAAAAATAACTTAAATGCACAAAATTGAAAACAATGTAATTATACAATTTATATTTCAAATTTGCCTATGATTTTCAATTTGGATATATTTGGATTTTAGATGGGATAGAGTTAGTTTTCATCTTAGTAACTGGTACAGCACTCTGCTTTGCATTTACTAGGTGAATCATGTTGATATCACACTGGTATTTTAGTTGTTGCTCAGTAGTGCTCATCCTAGGTCAAGGACATTTCAATGTCCCATGCCCTGCCAGAGAGCAGATGACCAAGAGACTGAGGGGGAGCATGGCCAGGAGAGCTGACCCTAACTGGCCAAGGGGACTTTCCATGCTGTAGATCAACATGACCATTATATAAACTGGGGGAAGTCAGCTGTGAGGGGCCAATTACTGCTGGTGTACAGGCTGGGCATCAGTCAGTGGGTGGTGAGTAACTGTATTGGGCATCACTTGTCTCTCTTGGGTTTTATTCCTCTCTCTATTATTATTATCATTATTATTATCATCATCATCATCATCATCACCATTATAATCATCATCATAATTATTTTATTTTATTTTTATATACATTATTTCATTTTAATTATTAAACTTCTCTTATCTCAACCCACAGATTTTTTTCATTTTACCATATCCTTTTGAGGTGGGTGTTGGGGGAGTAGTGAGTGAGCTGATACATGATACTTAATTAATGACTGGGGTTAAATCACAGAATCACAGAATATGCTGAGTTGGAAGGGACTCAGTAAGATCATTGAGTCCAACTCTTAACCCTGCACAAGACTATCCCCAAGAGTCACACCATGTGCCCAACAGTATTGTCCAAACACTTCTTGAAGTGTCAGGCTTGGTGCTGTCACCATTTCTCTGGGGAGCCTGTTCCAGTGCCCAACTACCCTCTGGGTGAAGAACCTCTTTCTAATATCCAATCTAAACCTCCCCTGACACAACTTCAGGCCATTCACTTGGGTCCCGTCACTGGTGACCACAGAGAAGAGATCAGTGTCTGACCCTTTCCTTTCCTTCACGAGAAAGCTGTGACTGCAAAGAGATCTCCCATCAGTCTCCTCTTTTCCAGGCTGAACAGACCTCAGCCGCTCCTCATACGGCTTTCCCTCAAGGTCCTTCACCATCTTCATTGTCCTCCTTTTGACATTCTGTAAGAGCTTAATAACATTCTTATATTGTGGTGCCCAAAGCTGCACACAATATTCAAGGTAAGGCCGCACCAGTGCAGAGCAGAGGGGGCAATCACCTCCCTCTTCCAGCTGACGATGCTTTGCCTGATGCCCCCCCGGACACAGTTGGCCCTCCTGGCTGCCAGGCCACCAGGACCCCCAGGTTCCTTTCCATGGCACTGCTTTCCAGCATCTCATTCCCCAGTCTGTAAGTACATCCAGGGTTGCCTCATCCCACATGCAGAATCTGGAACTCACCCTTATTGAATTTCCTATGGTTGGTGATTGTCCAATTCTTTAATTTGTCAAGGTCTCTCTGCAGGGCCTCGCTGTCTTCGAGGGAGTCAACAGCTCCTCCTAGTTTTTTATCATCTGCAAACTTGCTTAGTGTTCATTCCAGTCCTAGATCCAAGTAATTTATGAAGATGTTGAAGAGCATAGGGCCCAAGATGGAGCCCTATGGAATCTCATTAGTGACAGCTCACCAGTCTGATGTTACTCCATTCATTATCACCCTCTGTACTCAACCCATGAGTCAAACCCACCACATGATGTGTTTATCCAGCTGGGTGCTGGACATTTTGTCCAGAAGGATGCATTGACAGAGAGTATCAAAAGCTTTACTGAAATTCAAAAAGATTACATCAGCTTACTTCTCTCATCAACTAGGTGGGTTACCTTGTCATAAAAGGAATTCAGGTTTGATAACCAAGACTTTCCCTCATGAAGCCCTGCTGGCTGTGATCAGTGACTGTGCTGTCTTTCATGTGTTTTACAATAATTCCCAGAATAATCTTCTCCATAACTCTGCCAGGCACTGAAGTGAGACTGACAGACTTACAGATTCCAGAGTCCTCCCTCTTGTCCTTCATGAAAATCGGGACAATGTTCACCAGGTTCCAGCCAGCTGGGACCTCTCTGGTTTCCCAAGACTGCTCAAAAATCGTTGAGAGAGATTATGCAATGGCACCAGAAACAAGATGAACCCCAGTTTTCAAAAACTTTGGGTTGACTTCTTTGAAGGTCTTTTTATTCTGATAATGAACTCCCATGCTTTGAAAATTCAGTATATATTTTTCTATTTGATGTATTATTCTGTACTGGTACTGCATATTTTTCCTAGAATGTCAGTTGTTATTGTAAACCTCCAAAGGTTGCTTTTGCTGGTCCTGAAATAAGTGTTTAAACTAGTTGGAATGAATCTACTGCCTCTGAGAGAATCAGGCTTGACAAGACTTGATACTTTTAGAAAGCTTATATTACAAGGTAAGATATCTATCCAAAGTGTACAGTGAATGTTACAGTGAATGCATGTCCAGGAATTCATACCAAAAATATAAGAAAGTGAAAAGGTTATACTAAAGGTGAATGTTCAGGATTTTGAAAGTAAGATTTAGGAATGAAAATTGTGCAGGTAAATTACTCTGTGAAATCCCTACAGCTTTCCCAGCCTTTTAAAGGTCACAAGCATCCAATTTTTTTTTTAATTTTTTAAATTTTTTTATTTTAGATCAATTGGCAATTTTTTGGTTGCTAACATAACCAGGTTGGGCAGCCACAAAATTTAGAGTTAGGAAAAGTGTTAAGGGAGAGTGTGGCACTAGGAGAGGCCCTGGGAAAAGGAATTTGGGAGAGAGTTTGGGTTTATCCATTTCAAGGCATGTTGGTATAAACTTATGACAGTTTTCCAACACAAACAGCTGCACAATTCTGAATGGCCTGAGCACTGTCTCATCAAAGTGAAATGAAAAAATAAACAGATCTTATATGATTTTTTAGAAAGTATTTTCTTATTTAAATTTCAATACAATGTAATTGTATTGTAAACACCAGTTTAAACTAAGCAGCATATCCTACCTCCCTTACTACTTTATCTTCTCCCCAACAAAGAAAAAAAGAAGATTCCAGCAAAGTTACAGAATCCTGTTATTTTAGCACTTTGGCAAGGTCAGTTTTGAAAACTATCTGTAATAGTGTTCTGGGATACGTTGCTTTGCAGTAAGTAAACTCAGACATGGATGAGTCAGCAACAACTACAGACACAATTTAAAAATATTTAGTAGGATTTTTCTGATGGAACACAAGTGCTTCTTTTAAATTTAGAACAGAGAAAAACAATAAGTAGATGAGCTTTTAGGGGCACATGTCTCCATGTTCTTGAAAACTTGGCCTCCACTCTCAACTGCATTAGCTGATGTACTTATAGGAAGAGGCCTTGTCTTTATTTATGTTGCTTTTCTTTTAATGGTGAGATCATAACAGCTATAACCAGTTTATTATTAAACAAATTTCTTGTAGGCACTGTTACTGAAATAGCTGTTACCTGGTACTGAACTGAAGGAGAGAACTATAAAGTTCATGCAGACAAGGTATTTAGTAGTTAAAAGTGGTGTGGTGGTAAAAATAGGCAAGCAGGCAAGTGAAGTTATGAGGCTGGAGAATAACTAAAAAATTTAAAGGCAAAATCAATTTTAAACAAATGGAAGACACATTTTTATTTCATTTATTGTTTAAATATGCAAATATTTAATATTTACACAAATATTCTTAAAATTTTATGTTTTAAAAGAGAGGATAAAGAATCTTATTAGTATAATCCAGCTAATAGATGAAGAATATACAGTGCCTATTTTCAAGGATTGAAATATATTCAGATGTTTTCTCTGAGAAAAGTGCAATAAAGTAGGATTGACTTTTTTAAGACATGAATGATGGCCCAAATAGGAGACTTGATTGTAGCAATAGTAAAACAAAGTATACTGTAAAAACATGAAAAAATAAACAGCAGTATTTGAAAGAGTGGATGAGTGGGGAGAGGAAGTGGGGAAAAAAGTTTTGTTTTCAGCTAGGGTCTTGAGTAAGAGAAAGATTGTTGGAAAAGATGAGGAATTTGGAGTGTCATGGAAGTTAAATGTTAAAGGGAAGTTGATGCTGACAGAGAAAATCATCCAATCTGATATATTTTGAGTTTAGGTTCGACATGAAATCAAATCCCCAGGATTGGATTCTCCCTAGTTCTGAGTCATAGAATCTGTGTTTTGTGCCTTGTGCTGTACAACACAGAGATCTCACAGGCATTTAATGTAGTAATTTTCCTACCTTTGAAGGGGTATGAGATGTTATCAGTTGCCTTGAATGCTCTCATCTTTTCCTGTCATACATTATGAATGGTGGCTTTTTGCTTTTAAAAGAATACTTAGGTTTACTATTGGTTACAAGTAAATGCTTTGCTACATTTGGTAATGGTCAGAGAAATGAATGTCTGTTCTGTGGACTGTGCTGACCAAAGATATTACCAACAAGTTGTTTGCTGTTACAGGAGGTAGTTGTGTATGAAACCCATACTCTATATAAGCCAGAAGTGGGAGGCCTCATTAAGGAATAAATGAAGAGAGAAGATTAAATGGGTGCCCTAAGTCTGAGACATCCTAATTAGGGGTTTTAATTTAAGTATGGATTACTGGAAGAATAAAAGTTAGAAACTTCATTAGACTTGAAGCCAGGAGCAAGGACCGCAAGTCAAATGTTAGAAACTGGGGAGAGTTGAAGTTGATAATGTTTTGTTTATCATTAATTCTGAATATGAATGTTCCCACTTACTGAAGGAAGTGTATTAAAAGAATCATTTGTAGAACAAGAACTGTAACTAAGGGATTGAACTGGGATAAAGTGAGTCAGCAAGAAGCGGATAACAGGGTAAAGAGCGTATTCACCGTAGGTATTCAAATGATACATCTTTGATAACAAAACTGACAAAGTGAAAAGACAGCTAGTGTTACGGAAAAGTGGCCTTTTTATCACAGTGTCATAGTATCAGTTCACATTATGTTTCAAGTACAGGACATTTGGGGATTTTTTTTTTTTTTCTAAACAAATGTGCTCTGTCTTGTAATACTGCAAGATAAAATGGATTTTGCATATTAAAAAAGCTTTCTTCAGAAGCACAATTTAAAATCAGGTAATGCTGATAAGTTCTTTTACATTAATAATCTACTAGTTTCAAAGTATTACATTTTGAGTAATCATGGAGATACTGAGAATCTATTGCTTCTCTTTTTCAACTGTTGTTAGGGACATAGAAATTTCTGTAGTTTTTTTCTAACTATTCCCATATGGAAAAGAGAAAGTAAAATTGTAACATGACAGAGTATTTCATAGTAGTGTCTCACTAACAAAATGTCTAGCCAGTACCCTTCTGTAGAAAATTTTATATTTTATAAGAAAGTAATGGCATTTTCAAGCAGCACACAGCTGCAATTGTGTAGTACCATATCTAGTAAGAGTGTCTTTGAGCATATCATTTAGTATTGACCATTCCAGACTTTTGAAGTGTTATAAGCCCTCAGACAAAACAAAATACTAGATATAGCTTAAAAGAAGTAGAAATAATTGTCCAACTTTTTATTTTATTGATCATTGTGTGAAAATCTTGGAAGGAGCTTGAATGTATTTTGAATCTTCAATCCCTTGCATAAGTGTTCTATATCATCAGTTAAATCCCTTTATAGTTTTAAGTATAGATGGAACAAAGTGAGGAAAAAAGAGACCTTTTCGACCTTTTCTTACCTGTATTTCCTACCTGTGGGATAGAAAAAAAGCTCCTAAAATTCAGAATATATAAGGAAGATGTTTTATTTAGAATTCAGAGGTTTTGCTTATTTAGAATTTTTTTTGTTTGTTTTGTTTTGTTTTTTGTTTTTTGTTTTCCCCTCAAATGTCTTAGGGTACCACATGTACCTTTAAGGTTTCAGGGACACAGTTTTGTAAAGTCAGCAGAAGGCACTGAAATGATACAGCAAGGACAAAGGGAGGTGAATGTGAGCGGAATAATCATTTACAATGCCGAAACAAAGATTTTAAAAGATCAGGAAAAAAACCACTTTACCATGTGGGAATAAATTGAACACTTAAAAAAAAAATTATGTCCTTAAAACCCCTCAAAATATCCATTCTGATAAGACAAGCAATATTATTTTAGTTTTAATTGCAAATATACATATATTTCTCTTTTTTGCCACCTGAGCAAATTTTGTTGTCTCTTTCATGATTACCTGCACAATGTATTATGTAGGTACCATTCTGCATCTCAAGAAAGCTAACCTAGCAATTAAGTACTGAGAAAAAATATGAACTTCATTTACTTGCCCATCCACAAGTTCTCTTCACTCATATTGACCTTAACTACCAGGAAACTAAAGGACAAATGGATTTTGATGCCTGACCCAACACCAAAATATTCTTTCTTTAAAAAAAAGGAAAGCTTTTGTATTATATCAGGCAGCTGAATCAGCTCACCTAATATTCACAGAGGTAGCAGATGTGACAGAAGGAAAACAGCAGGAGTATGCAGACAAGAATATGAGGAAAGGGAGTATCCCAGTGTGGAAGCGTTTTGCTAGGTTATTGTGTCTTGCAGGAGAAACTGCTTTAGAATAAAAACTGCTCTAGGGAAAAAAAAAGTAAAAAAAGACATACAGAACAAGAACTATAAACAGATAGTTTGACATTGTAATTCAGGCTAAAACTAAGAGAAATCTTTTGGCATAACAGAGCATTTTATTTGTCTTACTGGTACATTTAGGCCTTTCTAGCAGAAGCAGAGAAATCAGAATTTATGCTAAAAAAAACTTCATCATATACCTGCAGGTAGATTCATATATTTTGGTTTAGTATAGTACAATTACCAGTCTCATTTATTACCCACAAAGATGTGAAACCACAAGGTGAGGTTAAAGTATCATCAAGGGTATCTTCATCACTTCAATATCATTGCCTTAAAAAGCACTGACCAGGAGAAGTAGATGACCTCATTTCAGAATTATTACAGTACAGAGAACTCAGTTTCAACATTATAATTCATTTTCCTACAGTATATTTCAAATTTATGATCAGTTTCCTGACATATTATAGCTAATCGTTAAGGATAGCCACTTTAACATAATATGAATACGCATTTCCCCATAGGTAATACAACAGTTCCTGCATTAGCATTATTGACTAAGGTGCATTTAACTTCTTCACTAATACTTAATGGAAGGTTAATGTATAAGTCAGAAGATTAAATGGCTTTTACTTAAAAAAAAGTATATTGATTAAAATAACTTAGTGTGGTTTTTAAAAATGATGATATAAAAGTAGTCACACTTTTTAATATTTTATTAAATATTATGAGCAAAATGTGGGCTTCAATGACCAAAATTACTGGAAGTTATTGTACTAATTGTGCTTTGAGCTAATTATTGCTCATGGTTAACTAATGAATATATTATACTGAAAGGTATAAATCATACCTGCTAAATTCAGCACTCAAAGTTAGCTTCATTCCATCAGTCTAAGAATTGCCCTGCTTCTGTGAGCACATTCCTTCATATGTCACCTTCTCTTTCTTATGCATGGCACTACTGAAAAACAGGGTAATCTTACAAGTACAGATCACCTGCTCATTGCCAATAGTGTACTTCTATTTTCTTTTCATGTGCTAATATTGCCGCTCAAATGTATGTGTTACATTTTATACAACTGGTATCTCAAATTCCAGCACATAACCAAAAAGCTGGGGGTAGGCAAATTGTGTTGTAGATGGTTTTGATTTAAATTTGGGATTCTGCATGTATACAACACTTAGGAGCTGATCTCACAGTTGCATGAAATAAAATGCTTGGGGCCATTTGCCTGTTCATTCACTTTAGTTTCAGCTCAGTTAAGCGCTTATGCTGAGAATTTTTCATGTAATGCTACATTGGGGTTGTACTGGGAACTTTTGCTCCATACTTTTCTGAGCTTTTACACTACTGTGGAATTATTTTCATCAAAGGAGAAGGAGCGGTTTCGGATGAAAATACTACAACAATTCTAAAAGATGCAGATGGGCAAACACTTTGTATATTAATAGCATTGTATTAAGTTACTCTATGTCATTGGTGACAGTGTGCTGCCTAGGTATAAGCCTTAAGTCAAAACAGATGAGCCTGGTAAAGCATGTTTTGCTTATGCCAGCTTTGATGACTCAGAACAGCTCTGATTTTAGAGGGTCGCTAAGGATGGACTAGTCGTGTTCAATTGCTACTGCAATTCTGTTTGTTTGCAGAGAGGCATTGCACTTGCAAGACACTTCTATTTACATCTTTCAGAAACACAGCTGAATAATGTCCGACTGAGTGATGGTGAACTGATTCAGTTTAAATTAAATTACAGTCAGTTTGTAATGAGAACTCGGGCTTCAAAAGAGCAAAGCTTAATAAATTGAGGGAACTCATTAATGAAGTTGCTGACTACATTGGGCTCTGTGATCTGAATGTGGAGGGGCAAACATTTTAAAGACATCTCTCAAGGCAGTGGTACTGCCATAAGATTACAGGATAGGAAATATCAAAAGCTGGTAGAAAGGAGCAGAGGTGAAAGTGAAGAGGAAGAGATTAGTCTGATCTTGATAGTATGGGAGCTTTAGCTTTTAAAGAGTTGAATAAAATAATGGAGACAAAAGAGAAAAGGCAACACAGTTTTGATTAAGGCAGATCATGCAGGACTAATCTGATATCCTTTTCTGATAATGATTATTTTTCTACACAAGGAAATGCAAACTCGATTTACTAAAGTACTTGATATGGTGCCACATAGGAAATTACTGCTTCAGCTAGAGAATGCAGGGATTAAGAAACTAATTGTAAGGTGGATGAAGAACTGTAGAGGACAAAAAAAGCTTACCAAAGAGGAATTATTGGGTTCTGTGAAGGCTATTTGGGAAATTCAAGGAATAATACTGATCTGTTTATTTCTGTTAATGATAAATTAAAAAAAAAAAAAAAAGGTTCTAGAAAGGAGAATAAGCAAAATATCTGTCTGTATGGACAGATATCATCTGTCCATAACTGACTGATCTTGAGGGATTAAAATATTGAAAATGGGATGAAATACTGTAAAATGCAAATTAATTGATTTGGAGATGAATAATCAACTCTGCTACATAAAAGGATAACATCAGCTAAAAATAAATAAGAGTTATAAACCTAGAGATTTAGGTCTTCCTTATACCAGAAGAATGATTGGAAAGAGTTAGACTGCTATCCACAGAAAATAAATGTGTATTTTTTTACTCCTTTGCACCAAGTAGCAATTTACTACTCAGGGAAAATTTCTTTCAAAATTATTCAATACTGTTTTCTTCTAACAAGCCAAATAAAGGGTGAAGGAAGTATGTGAAATCTTCATTAAAAAAGTTTAAACAGTAGGAAAAAAAACACATTTGTAATAGATCTTAAAACAACTGTGAAGAAACAATGTCTATTATGAGAGGCAACTGGACTCAGTGACTCAGAAACTCCTTCCCATCCTGTGTTTACACACTAGAAGGAAGAACACAAGCAGTCTGGGAGGGTAAAATATCTATATAAACCCAGACAAAAACTAAAATAATTTTATTATATGATTCTTTTGTTCCAAAAATCTTCAGCAATGCCCTAATTTCTATTTTATTTTTTAGAATTGATCAAACACTGATTGGGCTGATAAAATAAGTATTGAGTACACATTTCAAAGAATGATTAAGGTTCTATATTTCCTTTAAATTTAAATAAGTGAATATTCTTTTTACCAGTTATTCTTAAAGGGCAAAATTTTCAAGGAGAGAGTAATCAAGGTGAATCAGTAGTAATAACCTGTTAAAAGCTCTGGTATTAGAAACAGAGTGAATAATTTGGGTCCAGTACAGGGTGCCTGTCACAATCGGGAAGAAACAAATCAACAGGGGAATTTGGTGCTCCACTAACTGAGTACCTTCCTCCATCTGCTCAAAACCATAACTTTCTTCTAAGCTAAAGCAAATGTGAGAAAGAAACGAAGAGAGTTTTGGGTTTTTCTTGTCGGAGGCACTGCTTTCTCATGACAAAATAAAGACATGGGCCCGATAGTAACTGGCTTAGGCTTTATTAGGAAAAACTGTAGTTGCCCTTCTGTGTTACTCCACCCCAGAGCACACGGAGAAGGGTGGTGCTGCAAAGCTGGACTGCAAGATGCTTGTCCTCACTTCTGTGTGACCAGACAGCATCTGTGAAAGCAGGCAAATCACAGGGGCTTCCAGGCTGACTGAGCTGCCCTGAATCCCTTTGGGACTACTTGAGAATGACCTGAGCTGCTGAACTGTCTTGGACTGTAATTATAACAGTTATAAACAATAATTATTAATACTTTCATAATGACAATCTAATCACTTGAAATATTCCCCAAGTGTTCAAGTTCCTTTAGCTTACAATAGATTTTAACCAAATACTAAATTTTACAATTTTGTAGAAGTGGGGTTTTTTTTATTCTATTAAGGGATCCTGGCAATATAAAATCTAGAGATTCATATTTTCTGAAATCTAATAGCAATTTACAGATAAGCAAACCATTTTACTTAAAATAAATCTTGTGAAGACTGAGTCCATCATAAGGTCAACTGCTATGATTCCAGAATGCTCAATGATTTTACTCTCCAATTTTTTTCGGGTATAAGAGTTTTGTGTTTTAGAATAAAACCTGGATCTCACCTGAAAGGAGACTCTTAGCACTACTATTTGTGCATGAGAAGTTCTCATTGCTTGTGCTGCAGCCTTCAAAGGATTTTCCTAGATTTTAAAGGACTTTGAGCAAAGTGTGTTCATCAACATCTATTCTGGTATCTGGATAAAACATTATAGCACCTTACACCATCTAAGAATCAATCTCAAAATATGAAAAAACTCCCCACATTTAAAATAAAATGATTTGGATTTTTATACCAAATATATTTTATAAATTTAAATGATTGAATGATAGGAATTTAATTAATTCTATGAAATTTAATTAATTAAAAATTACTAAATCATTAAGGAGAGGTCTGAAAACCTTTTTCCAACTACTCAGAAGCTCCACAGCTGCTTAAAATTGGATTTGAAAAAGAACTTCACTTCTTGTGGTAAAATGTCAATTTTTTTAGAAAAAAATTGCAGCAAAACTCAAATTTTTCCCAACTTCAGTGCATGCAATAATGACCCTACTGTTTAAATGACCAATGTTTGAGGTCTCAGGATTTAGATATGGGAGTAAATCTGGGGAGAAGACCATACTGCACACAGCACTTGAAGTAAATGACCACTCTGTTTGCTAAGCCTTCCTGAAAGTCTAGCAAGAAGACTTCAAATGTCATATGGCTTTGAAAACTCGGACAGCAGTTCAGTTAGCCGATTAGTGAAGATTCAGCTTTTTTCTCATTTGTGAGCAGACCCACCCATCATTAACCAAACACAGGAAATAAAGTACCAGCATGAGTAGAGAGGTAGTTGTTCTGAAGTCAATACAGAGCAGAGCTGCTGTGTGCATGGAGACCATGCATGTGGTGTTCAGGAAGAGAAATACAGATCAGTGTCCCACATCTCCATGCCTGGCCATGAGAATGAAAATACAAATATCATATGCTGACATACATGCCGTTCAGCTCATGAGAAGTAAATAACAGTTAAAAGTTTTAATTTCATAGACATCAGAGTGAAATCATGGGTTGAGATAAGGATATGGAGAGATCCCTCACCAACTGCTGTCATGGGAAAACCAAACTTGGGGAAATTAATTGAATTTTGCCAATCAAATTAGAGGATAATAATGAGAAATAAAAACATAATTTTAAAATATCTTCCTCTCATGTCTCCCTTCTTCTTGGACTCATCTTTGCTCTTGATTTACTCACCCTCACAGTGGTGCAGGGGACAGGAAATGAGGTTTCTGCTCAGTTAATCACACTTTGTCTCTGCTGCTTGTTTTTCCTCTCGAAAGGGCTCCTTCTCCTGCTCCAGCATGAGGCCCCTCCCACAGGAGATAATCTCCCATGAACTTTTCAAATGTGAGTCCTCCCTGTGGGCTACAGTTCTTCATTAATTGCGTCAGGGTGTGTCCCCCACAAGGTCACAAGACTGGCCAGCAAACCTGTTCCAGCACAGGCTCCTCTCTCCAGGGATCCACAAGTCCTGCCAAGGACCTGTTTCAGCATGGGCTCTCCACAGGATCACAGCCTCTTTCAGGCACATCCACCAGCTCCAGCAAGAGGTCATCCATAGGCTACAGGTAGACCTTTGCTGCCCCATGGACCTCCATGGGCTGCAGGGGCACAGCTGCCTCACTATGCGCTGCACCACGGGCTATGGAGGAATCTTTGCTCCAGCAGCTGGAGCACCTCCTTGCCCTCCCTTTCCACTGACCCTGGTGTCTACAGGGTTTTCTCACACATTCTCACTCCTTTCTCCTGGCTGCAGTTGTACAGCAGGCTTTCATTCCTGGCACACAGGGAAATATGTTATCCCTGAGGCATGACCACTGTTGCTGATGGGCTCAGCCTTGAACAGCAGCAAATCCTTGTCAGAACTGGCTGGCACTGGGCCTGGTCAACACAGGGGCAAATCCTTGCCTCCTGTCATGGAAGCCCTCCTTGCAGTCTTCTTGCTACCAAGCCCTTGCCATTCAAACTCAGTACACCTAGGTACATGCATCCCACTAGATCAATCTTTTCTTTATAAAATAAGAAGGTTTTGTAAGAATGTAACACCTGTTACAGCTAGTTTTCTGTGGGAAAGAAATATGAAGCTGTTAACAAAATCAGAAAATAACACTTAATTAGTAAAAGTTTGTCTCCATAGACTCCCAGGAAATATTTGAGTAAAAAACTTATTTTTTATCAATTCCAGAATAAGTAGTGGCAAGCAATAAAGATATCAGTAAATGAGTGAAAGATTTAAAATATAAGAAAATTCACTTTACAATTTTGAAAATTTCAGGAAAAGTAGAGATCCTCAAATTTTTGACAGTTAATTTTTGCTAAAATCCCTTATATTGATAATCTAAACATAATCATAGTGACTATACTGGTAATCATCTTAAGTCTAATGACCAAGAGAAATTTTAAATTTCACCTTCTCCTGAGGTAAACTCCCTTGGACTAGATGGAGAGTCCTCTGTACTTAGTATATAGCACAAAAGGAGCGTGATCATGCTTGAATGAGAGTGTTACGTTGACTTGAATAGAAGCAAGATTGCTCCATCAATCTAGATTTTCTTTCTTCTCCTCCTTCTTTTGTTTCAGATTGGTAGCTCTGGCTTGAGCTGTCAGTCAAATCCTTACTAGATGAGATTCAGTGCCACATTCATATTTTCAGTGACATCAAGGGTTTATATTATATGTATATTTATGTTTGATTTACAGTTTAACAGCAATAGACCTTTAGAACCTAAATGCTGAACTAACCTGATTGATTCCTCCTATTAGGAGTCCAACTTTGGCTTACATTTTTACACAGAGAAGGAATGTTTTTTAAATATACATAAATTCATCTTTTATCCTTACTATATTCCGTAAAATACTTACAAAGCTTTTGATTATATATGATTAACTCAGGGAAAAAATAGTACTGCTTACCTGTTATTTTTACTTCCTGCATTAGTTCTTCTTGATTTTGATAATTGACTCTAATCAGCTGCTGCTTCTGCAAAGTACATGCAGATGTTTTAGGTGGTTTTCACATTTTTTTCAGCCAGCAAGAAAAATAAGGTCTTACTTTAGGCAAAGTTTCAGTTCTAAAGGCTTTAACAGAATGATCTCAGTGAGGGAACTTTATTTTGCATTCCATTCAATTTAATCCCAACTTAGAATTAAAAAGCATCTACCTGTTACTGATCTTGGACTGTCCAAATTATGGAAAATCCGTCAAGCTCGGGTGGATTGATTGCATTGCTTTAGCATTAAATTTTGAAAATTTCATTGTACTTTAAAAAAAAAAATTAATTCTATCATTTTTCTTTGATTTTGATGTGCTCCATGTGAGGTTATTGCTTTCTACATGACCAGTAATAACTAAATGCAATTATCATGTTTTCTGTACTAGCATGTCTTCTAGTAAATCAAACATCTAAAAGTCAGGCTGAGTCAAGGCATAGTTCTCAATTTCTTTCTCTCAAAATATTTTGTACAGGAGGTAATGCAACAGTTTTCAGTCTAACTAGTAAATACCTTTATTTAAGGTTTTCCAAGCAATAAAATGTATATTAGATAAGTACTAAATGATTATTTAAAATATTGACTATTGCAGTATTCCAGTAGTCTGCAAATTCAACCCTACCAGGCTATGTGATGACCTTGTGAGTTATCAGACTAAACACAGGGCTGAAGATGCGCCTTTTTGCAGCTTTAGTTTCACAGGTATTATGACCATATTGTTTAACAACCTTTTCTGACTTTAAAATTCAAGGTTGTGTAAATTGCTTTCACTACAATCTATCTTTGGTTTTCTGAAGAATTATAGAAATGTATAAAATGGTATTTTACAGATCTTTCTTGCACAACATACAGGATGTTTACTGTGGCTTTTAAAATATGTATTAAATGCATTTTGTATTTTCAGTCTTAGCTTTTGAATACCGTAGTCTTCTAAGCTGTTCCCTTAGGCAGTATCAGTGTGTCCAAAACTGTACAGGAAATGTAATTTTAGCCTTGCATTCATTGACATCTCTCACCTTTCTTTTGTTCACTTTAGTCTTCTGATTCATCGGTGCTCTCATTTTCAAATTCTCACTGTAGCATTTACTGTGATCACTGACTCTTTCCCACCGTCCTGCTCCTTTTATTCTCAGTTTTGTTCTCATTCAATCTTTTGGAACTGTTATATTATACTCTAAATTATATTTTATAATTATGATATTTTTAAAAGCTTCTAACTACACTTCTTTCTTATCTTTTTTCCCCTTATGATATTCTCCAGATCTTAAAATTATTGTAACGTATTTGTTTTTTCATTTTTTGAACATTAGATCAAATAGAAATTTCTTTCTTTTCTTGCAAGCATTTTTTTTTTGTTCTCACTCAAGATAATCAAGAATTCAATATTTCTTTTTGTATCTAATTAGGACATTTATTTCTCTTATTGATACATTCTTTCCATTGTTTTGGGCAACAATTTTAATGAAAATGTGCATGTGAAATGCATTATGATAGTGAATATGAAGATGCGCATGAGGTGCACTGTTAAGCTGTGCAAAAGATGATGTAGTTTATGTACAAATGTCATGGCTTGAGTATGATCCTTTGAATATTTTGTATTCCCTCTCTTATCTGACAGACTGTGTGCTTTTCTGGCTCTTCACTTCTGCACCCTATTCTGAAATTCAGACGGAAGGCTGAAGAAATTTGAGTACAATTCCAGTCTGTCTTAACATCAAAATACAATTATTAAAACTTTATTGTGAGAAACAGGAAATGGGAAGCTGTAAGTTCTGTAGAAAGCTGAGGAAGTCATTGTGTCTCGTCACTATTTTTTAATATTTTCTCTTAGATTGTTATAGCATTATATGCATTTTCACATTTGTATAGTGGTAATGCTGCAACCACTCAGTTTGTGTAGTTATTAGTTCATTAAGTATAAAACTTCCTAAAGATCCTCCTTCAAACTTTCGTGGAAATAGCTGTCGTATTCTTCTGTTACTCCATTCTCTTACTACTCTGCTTCAAAAAAACACACTGAGTATTCAGACTCATCAGTATGATACATCAATGAATAATTTACCAGATGACTGAGGGTCACACATCACCACCCCCCACCCCCCCCGGAAATACATATCATCAAGATGTGTTAATTTTGTAAGCCACTCATGTTATACATACCCAGCTACATCTGTATCAACAATAAAGCAGATCCATTCTTCAGCCTTAGACTGAATGACATGGGATAGTTCACATCCATATATAGAAATCCTCCCCTTGCTGGGTGTGTCATGCTAAAATGGGTGCCAACTATTAATTGCCTTTATTTTGTTCATATAGAAATAGAAATTTCAAAACTCTGGCAAGTATGGAGATGACGAGAACAAGTTGCAATTCAACTGAATTGCACAGAAGTAGGATGCCCAAAAACGTTTCCCAGGAAGGATCAATGATGAGAAAATTATGAAAATGAGAATGTAAAGAGAAGCAGAAACTGCACCTTCCGCTGAGATTTCTTCCTGCCTACAGATTGCTCTGTCAGATCTTGAAATCAGGTCAACATGCTTCAACCTAATCTGTATTCAGCTTTCTAGAAATTAAAGTCTGTCTGAAAAATAATTCTTTGGTCCTTAGCTTAGCATTTATACAATGGAAATAATAGCCTTTCACCTGACAAATTAAGCCAGTAAAGTTTGTGATGCACTTAAGCTGATGACTGTTGGAAAAAGTCATAGTTAGGTCTGTCTACAACACAGAAGACAAACTGTGCACTGTAAAAGCACAAAATATCACAAACAACGGTGAGAAAAAAAAAAGTCTGTCTTTTGTACCAATAGGCAACTGGCTCCATGAAGAAAAAAAATCTGAGATTACTAGTTGAAAACTGTACCCTAATGCAGATACAAAAACTCAGACCTGGGGGAGACAATATAAATCTTATTTTTTGAATGGTTAGTAACATCCCGTTAGCAAGATACCTTTTGAGCATAATAAAAATGTGCCATCAAAGAACTAGTGTATTTTTCTGAGAGTTAATATTTTCCAGTATTCTGAATAATTTAATTAATGTCTAAATCCATTGCTGATCCTCCTAACAGCAAAATAGGTCTTGCAGGTGTATAAATTAAACATCTTTTTCTCTGTTTCCCATCAGTTTGTCATACTATCTGACTCTGAATTTCCACATTCTCCCATTTTTTTTTCCAGCTTTTTGCAAAACTATCCTGCCTGTTATCTGGACTTGTCCTGTCTCTTATGGCATGTCAAAGTGAAACAGTACACTTATCAGAACCTAACTTGGGTTTACTACTTTCTATCAGTAATTTCAGCTCCTCTTTCATTCCTTGCACCTTTCTCTAAAGTACAAAAATATTCTTGTGGCTTAACTACAGTGCTCCTGTTCTTGGTTCATAAATTTGTCGTATGGTTGCTTGGTTCTTTTATTGTGCAGTTTAATCCTGGTGGATACTTCTTGACTTGTTGGAACCTGTTAGTGTCAAAGCACTTCATGGCATCTCTCCCTATGACATTCTTCAGAAATTCCATCTTTATTCCATTCTGTGAAAGCAGTTCAATGGCAACTCAAGATAATAAGCATTCATGTGTATTTTGCTTTTTATTATTATGATGTATTTAGTTTAATTCTTTTAGAGGAAAGGGGTTTTGCACTATTGATGATTCTTTTTAATCTTACTATACTTAAAAATACAGAGAAATTCAAGTAAAATTGTTAGCTTTTCTTTCTGTCTGAAAATACACAAGTTATGCAATTCATCACTAATCCGGTTATGGAAGGGAAAATTCATGTTAGGATAATGGCCCTTTTTACCCTATGAAAAGCTTTAATGCTTTTTCTAGACAATATGTTTTTATTTTACATAGAAATTTTCGGTCTCTACACCTTTTGTAATGTTATTCCTGTGCAATGTGACTAGAGCACACACAGTATGGTACAACTAATAATGGCATTATACTACCAGTATGCTGGGAGCTAGGTTCATGTTTATGGTTAAACTCTGATGGGAGTTGATGAAAATAGTTCAGAAAACAGAAGCTCATGCATTTTTATCAGCTTAGCTTGTACAGACCTCATACAATTTTTTTTAAAACATGCATTTAACATATTGAAAAGTGATAGTAAATCCAGATTTTAAATCTGATTCTGAAAACCATGAATAATTGCAGTTTAACAAAATTATAGATGTTAAGATAAATGAAAACCAATCCTTCATTGCAAACAGCAGAAGAGACCTAACAGATAACACAAAGAGATACCATAGGAGAATACATCCACTGAAGATCCACTTAATTTGCAAGAGTTCAAAGGACATTCAATCCCAGCAGAATGACATCAAAAAGGATTGTAAAAATATCTTGTCAAGCAGCATTGTTATGCTGTCTAACTTTTTAATCGTAGCATAATGTTAATGCTATTAGAGTTTCTATAAAGACACACAGAGGTCAAGGATGCAAGAAGGAAAAAAAAGCAAAAAGAAGAAAAGGTTATACGTGCTAATTACATTTTCTGGAGCTTAGCATGATGGTGTGACCTATATTTATACATTTTAGCCTGATGATATTATTTTAAAACTATTCTTTCTATATTAACTGAAACCTGTTATAAAAGATTGGGGGAAAATAAAGTATCCTTGTACTGCTGAAAGCTGTTTCCCCCCAATTCCTCTCAGTGGAAAAATCTCCTATTTTTAGTTTGTCCAAATTTACACATTTGTTCCTCCACGCATAAGAATATGAAGTGAACTGTATATTTGCAGAGGTACATTATACAGTGGATCTTGTTCAGTAAAACTAATTTTATACTCATATAGACCTGCAATCACGTGTGCTTGAAAATCACATGGTTATAGTCAATTCTTCATCTAACAATCATAGATATCAAATTTGTTGCCTTATGGTCAAATAAATAGTAATGTCTACATGGAATTTTTACTTAGTTTTAAATATCTACACCTTGTTTCAGGTAAGAATGCCATGGAGAACACCATTTCTCAGTGCAAGAATTTTGTTTCTTTTTTGCTGAGGGGGGGAGTGGGAAAATTCATAATTATTTCTCGTTACTGTTTACATCACTATTTATATTTGTACAAACTTGTACTACATTACAACTTTAGTGTTAAATATTGCCATTGGCCTATAGTTTGCATGGTCTATTTAAATTTCCATGGGAGCAAAAGACACCTTCTTTTTGTATTATGTGATCAAAATTTTGAAGCTCTGTAATTTTCTTGCTGGTCATAGAAACAAAGCATCCAGGCTCACTGAGAAAGCCTTTTCTACAAGCTATAAATATTTGCTATTTGTAAAACCTCAGTGAAGGATTTACTTATTAAAAATCTAAAGGAAGAAAATTACTAATAATGATTGGTTTGAGTTAATGAGATGTTTTTATGCAAATGTATGAACCTTAAATATGACCTGGAAACAAAAGACTCTTTAACAGTTACTATTAAGCTATACATTAGGAGATCAATTAAAGAGAACTTCCTTCTAATGATCAAGCTGTACAAGAGTTGCTATGGAAACCTGGAAGAGAGAGATTCAGAATGCAAAATAGCACTAGAAAAACCCAATATTTGTAAACAAGTATTGTAGAATGTGTATAATCAGTTAAATAATAAAAGGCTCATTCAGTTCTTTTACACTCCAGTATATCTGAAAGAAAGGCACTTTTCCATATGAAGGTGCCAGTTTAGTCTATATTTGGATGCCATAAAGCAAGACAATGCCAAGATAATCTTTATGTAATCAATGACAGTTCACTAAATTACAGTATGGGATAGAAAAACAAAATTACTTTAAAGGTCTCAAGGAATTGTACGGTCATGTCATTACAAATTGCTGGCAAAGAAAAAAGCATATCTGTGGCAAAGAAAGTGCAAATAAAAGTGGTTAAAAGCAAGATTAATTCTTTTCCCTGTACCTTAAAATAAAGTCATATTTGTATTGGAAAAAGCTTAAAAATATTCCGACTGCTTCGTGTGAAGAATGGCTGCTTCATATGTTTTCATTTTTTTATTTTTTGTACCTGTGTCTTGTGCAGTTACTGAGCATACATAACACACACATGAAAATAGTGTTAAATAGCATTTTTGTAAAAAAAAAAAAATTTATTGTCACTAAGTAGGTCTTTTCAGCACAGGTTGCAGAAAGAAAAAATATATGCAATCAAGTTTTGCAGTATACAGAACAGATTTTACCAATATATACATGGAAAAATGTTCAAAGAAGGGTTGATAACTGGGATCTCCTAGGGAGATCTAGGAATCTTCCTGCAAGAAACAACAGATTTAATGCACTAGATGTGTTCCCTCTCCTCTTTGCTCTCCCATTTTCAAATTATCCATTGCTGCAAAGGTTTAGCTACTTTGCAATGAAAAAGCTTCAGAAAGTTTGTGGATCTGGTGGAGAAGAATCTGCAGCCAGCTCTTCTGAAACATCCTGTCCACAAGAAGACCCTGAGCCCGGAGACCAGTCCCAGAAACAACTACCAACAGTCACAGCTCAAGTCTGTAGGCCAGGGAGTGACCTCCTTCCTGGGATATGCCAGTATTACTCAGTGGGTGATCTCTGTAATTATATGTCAGCTATTCATAGAGCCTTCTTAACTTCATTTAAGTTGTTTTTAGATCATTCCTGACAATCTTGAAAACAATAAAGATCAATTGGTTCTCAGGAGCATGCTCATATTGTTGAGTACATTTGACAATAAATTTGAAAGACTCTTTCTATGTGGAACTTGAAAAAAACTGAACAAGTAACATAAAAACATCACAAGAAAAGTACCACGCAAAATGATTTAAAGCATTGTCATCAGTACTGCAGAGGTGAATGAGAAGGTTTCTGATTATCTTTTTCACAGTTTGGTTTCAATCAACATAATATTTTTTTCCCATATACTGTAATTCTGCTACAGTCATGTATGAGGGAACTACGAAAACAATCTAACTCTCCACATTACCATCTCAATGATTAATATCCATGTGAACTGACCAATGCTGATAAATACTTTCAAAACTCCCCTTCTATGCTCTTCCCTGTGTCTCATGTCATGCACAATATTAGCTAGTAAAACTTTTCTGCTTTATAAATGTCATGTGAGGCTTGTTTAACTCAGTTTTTAAAACATGCTTTCTAGGCTAAAATCCATATAAAATATTAGTTTCATATGTTCATGATCTTACTTCTCATTGAAAATGACTTACAATTCAGAAATACTCATGTTTTTTGAATGTGTGACTCTAGAGATGTAACTCTGAATATAAAGCAGCTACAGTTCAGAGAAACAAAAAGAATGAAAAAAATTTATATTTGGCCAACTTTATGCAATAAATAATTATCAGAAAGAGAAGACTATTACTACTGAAAGGAAATCTTTCTGACTTCCACTTCACAGGAAGGTAATTTTTGTTAGCTACAACAAGATAATCAAGAAATCCAATTAGCTCTATAACGATGTTGCAAATCTCGTCAAAGAACATATAGCCTACAGCACAAGCAAACAAAATACTGTTAAATTGCACCTGTTAATAATTGTATCCTGCTAATAAAAGGCGACTTAGAAGAATTAATTTAGAGAGTAACTAAAGAGAAAATAAATTACAACCACTTGTCAGATCAATCCAAGTAGCCAATAATAATGAAAAAAATTAATTATATTTTATTGACTGATTAGATTCATATACTTAAAATTTGCAAAAATCAGTGATATCTGATGTGAAGCTAGTAATCTTTCACAATGAAAGTACAGTCATCAACTCACTCTTAAGAGATTTCTTCAGACAGGAGAAGGCAGTAAATTTGTCTTGGAGAGGGACGTAGGGACAGCTAACATTCAGGATCAATGAAGAATCAAGGTCCAAAGTTAAGGACTCAGAGACAATACCACCTAGATAAAAAAATAATTCAAATGTACTCATTTACTAAACAAACTTAATGAGTTATGTATACATGCAGTCTTATAAATATTCCAGATTCAGAGAAATTAGCGCAGTCTAATATCCCTATGTTACAATCAAAAGTGGCTGTCAGGATACCACAAGCAGTTATTCTGTTGAGTCTACAGTCTCAAACCTTGCTACAAAATGTTACATAGGACAAATTATCTTCAAAATAAGCTTTTTTTTTCAACAAAAAATAAACTTCTGAGTTTCATTTTTTTTTTCCCTCTATTTACTTGATTTAAAGTAATATTGAGATCTCAGTGTTCAATTCTGGTAAGCTTTGCTAAGTGTACAGGGAAGAAAACAAGTATGACAAGATCATAGATTAGAATGAACAAGCTAATTTTTGAGGCAATATTGACTGCAAAATTTTATTATTTAGGGGTGAATTTACTCCATATTCAGCTAACATTACTTGATTGGTTGCTTTTAAAATGAGAATTTCTTCCTTCTTTTTCTTTTAAATCATCTGACCACTACTATATGGAAATAACCACTTTTGCTAATTACTTCACTGAGGAAAAAATTATAGAGAAAATCAAGATGAATGAGGCACTGTGCTTTGCACAAATCAGACAGACAAGCTGTCAGCGCTGCCTAACCCATCCGTAGCAAAATTCCCTTTCCCCAAGGAAGTTGTCAGGAAAATGGAGGTCCTTGTCATTTCTCCACTTGCAATTTGGGACTTCCCTTTCACACCTAGTTTATTTCTAGAATCTTTTGACACTATTCTTGCAATTAAGTGACAAAATAATTTTTTTCTTATTTCATCTTTAAGCTGGCATCTATACCTTTCTAGTGATATACATATGGGGTGGGTCATGGCTAATAAAGGTGTTTTTTGCTCTTTTGTTCAGTCTCTGAAGTGCATTTGTCCCACAGACATGTCAAGCAGGTAGCTCTGCGTCAGCCTCAAGTGACTGTGCAAATTACCAGTGCTTGAAGACCCCTGGGAGACTCATCAGTGTTGGAGTGCCCTTGAGGGCATGCAGGAGCATGCACGGTGCCAGTACGGGAGCCTGTTCTCTGTGAGCTTGTCAAGCAGACCCTATTCTCCAGTGTTATCTGCACAGGCAGCTTTATGCTAGTGGATACCAGAAGTGGAGAAGTTTGTGAAGTATATTAGAACCTCAACTCACTGGGACCATTTGATACTAAAAAAGCAATGTTATTAATTTTTTAATATGTGGGATATACATATACATGTATCTATAACAATGAGACCTCACAAAAAAATGTTTGAGCTTGCTCAGATACATCTGCATCTGGAGTATGGAGAAAAAGATGAAAAATTGTGCAACTGTAGTTAGCATTCTTAATTTATTTTGCTCATTCTCTTTAAAGTCTTCTTTTTTTCTTTTTCCCAAATAACTTTAAAATTCATCAGGAAGAACTCACATTTCCCCAACTACCACCCTTAGGCATATGGAAAAATATGGACATTTTTAAAGGGAGATCACTAGCAGAATTACAAGAAAAAAGAAGGTTCACAATTTATGGAAGAAACAAATGAGTGCAGGAAAAGAGATCTAATGTGTGATACAGCTTCTGCTAGTATACAGCAGTAAGTTCTACCTAAAAGCTGCATTAATATTTACAGACTGTTACATGAAAACACATATACTTATGTGTTTAAGCATCACAGGCACAAATATTGAAAGTTAGCAAGTGTTACAGCAGAACTCAGTTTTAAAATGAAAGACTTGTTCCCCATGCAACTAAATTGAGCAATATATACACTGCAGATTACATAGAGCTGAGCCTGGCGCAGCCTTATCAAGAACATTTACAAAGACATTCCAATTTAACAATGTAAGCTTTGTTTTTACAATAATTTAAAGCTAATAGAGACTGTATGCCATGCATGCTCAAGATAAAAGAGAAATATGGACACCTGGGTGATTTATGTAAGGAGCTCAACCCTAGAGAGTGACAAAGAAACTGTCCACAGTTGGAAAGAGGAAATAGGAAGACAAAATGTACACCCCTCACCCCCCCAAAACAAACAACAAACAAACAAACCCCCTCAAAAAAACACAAACAAAAAACCTACAGTAAACCCACACCAAAAGACCAGAACTATATGTAATGTAAGACTCAGTTTTACTTAGGAGTTGGTTATATGGAGACATTTGGAAAATATTAGTCTGAACTAATAAAATAAATAGTCACATTAAAATATATTAGCTGAATTGAAATAATATGTGAGCATGCACCTGAGGTGATAGTAGTTCAGTTAGGTTACTTCACCCCCAAAGGAAAGTAAACTAATCAAAGTGAAGCCGTGATGGGTTCAGTTACCATATGTCAGCAGTTTGTACACATACAAGGCAAAAAAGGTCATCTCAGGGTTTAGGTAAGAACCACAGGCTAAATTAATCACATAAAATTACAGTGGATCATCAGTAAATTATATGCGTGTCCATGGCATATAATTCTCAAAAACAATGTTCAGAGGGATTAGGTGTTCTTTAACTAATCCAGTTGTAATATCTGTGACTATTAAAAGATACTAGCCAAAGCAAGATGTCTAGATTCACTTAACTAAAAGTCATTACACTATCAGAATTTACAAATGGTTGAAAATAGAATCATATTTATTCTCTTGGGGTATGTGAACCAACTCAGATGCACTAATTAGGATACTCATTTTTTAAGTTTCAGCACATCTTCCTCTATTTCCCTCAAACCACACTATTTCCTGGCGTCTAAAGTTCATTACAATATATAGAGGTAACATCCAGGTGAAACTATATATGGTATCTTTTTTAACAGGCTTTTATGTATTGTGAATACATATGTGTTTAGTGGATATAATACAATATAGGATAGGATAGGATAGGATAGGATAAGATAGGATAGGATAGGATAGGATAGGATAGGATAGGATAGGATAGGATAGGATAGGATAGGATAGGATAGGATAGGATAGGATAGGATAGGATAGGATAGGATAGGATGTAGTGGATTTTTTTTTTCAATCACATAAGTATACTGTAAACTGAAATAAAAATGGAGGGTCTGACAAGTGTAGTAGTGTTTTATCCTATTTGTTATCATTAACTTGGAGCTGCAAATTGAGCACATCAGCTTGCTGGTTTTAGGTAGGTCAGTGCTGAAACAGTGAATGGTGACTTCTAAATCATCAGAATTTTAACTTTTTTTCTAATGCAACAGTTCACCACTCTGAGTTAGCAAATGAAACTGTCTGCAGACTTAGGAAGACTAAAGCAAGAAAGATTTAATTATCAGTATTAGGGCCCAACATAGCTGAAAGCACAGGCTCTTCTACACCACTTTTCTGCAAGCAGTTGATTCAGAAGCTGAAACGTTTCTTTAATTTGTGCCAGCTGCCAACCATCATCTGGAGCCATTACTGCAATCAGTCATCTCAGGGACACATCAACCATGTTTTGCCTCCCCAGCCAAGCTCTTTCCCATTGGTGATAGTAATTGTGGGTGTAACAAGGTTATTATTATCTTCCTGTGCAACAAGGACTCTTGTCCCAAGCCAAAATTACTGCACTGACTTTGTGGATTGCTGTTCAAAGGCCTCAGATCAAAGACAACAAATGAACATGTGGCATATTAGAATATATATTTTTAATGTAGAAGACATTTCATAAAAAAAAAAGCATTTATCAAAAAACTTCCATGCGTTTCTGAAAAGACACAAATCTTCCTAGTCTCAGATGGTAGTTTTGCTAAGCTATTGGAGGTTCTTATACAATATGGAAAACAATTAGATGCTCAGTTTTAACCCATGAAGATCAACCAGGATTTGACAGACATTAAGAGCTGCCCAAAGTCCCCCCATATCAGCCTGGACTGTGCAGGAATAAGCAGTGGTGGTCTGATAGTTCCCCTGACATCAGCCACTAAACTGTAACATTAATCCACATTTTTTTCATATTAAAAAACCTTCACAGTTTACACTCTGAGTAACAGAGACTTAAAAAACTGTTTAAGGGAGATCAAAATATTGACAAAAATATTGGGAAAAAAAGATGAAGCATTTGCTTTACTGTTATTCAAGGTAATACAAAAGCTGAAAAAAGTTACTTTGTTTGCTCATATATTCCTTACTTTTTCTGTGTATTGGTTCTATTCTGGAGATTTATCAACCATTTCAGAAAATTTTGTATACTCTTAGTCGGTCTTTCCTTCAGTGAATTTCCATATGTGCAAAATCTTACTATCAGAAAATAGGTGTGTGTTACTTCTTTGGTCTGAGTGAGCAACTACAACTTATTTAAGAAAGAGTTTGCTGCATCAGTAAACTCCAGTGCATTCCGCCAGATTCATGTTGACCAGTCAATGAGTTTATGAAATGTTCAGTTGCCATGGGGTTTTCCAAGTGCAGATTGATTACTGACACATTCACTTGTGGCATGGCTCGGTACTTCACAAAATACAAGAAAAATTTAGAAAACTGAACAGAAAGCTAACAAATTAAGTGTGCTAAGAAGTATTTCCGAGTGCTGAAGCTTGTCATTACTTATGTAAATTGTTAAAGTCCTCCCCAGTTTGGGATTGCCTATATTAGTGTTTCAGTGTGGACGGGGAGCAAAATTTTGAAGCAACTCTTCCAGCCATTCCCATTCATTTTGCCCTGTTTTGTATTGTGGAGCTCTCTCAAGTATATGACACTGTTGCCACTGCTAAAAAACCAAACCAAACCAAGCCAGAACAAAAAAAACCAAACCAAACAAAAAAAAACTAAAAATCCCAGAATAGAATTAGAATGTAGGATAAGGAGAAGCCATCATGACAGCTGTCAGCAGAGCATTGCATTTCCAAGGAATGGGCAGAGGAAAAGCAGGCAGAGGCACATGGGTGAGTCATGCAGCTGTCACAGTGAACTATTATCTTTTGCTCATGTCCTTGAAGAAAGCATACAAACCTCCATTGCTAAGAACTACATCTAGCTTGGAATTCATACCCCGTTCATTGCAACTTTCCATATTTACTGATAGCCAGATGGAATGTAAACTGGTATATGAAGCAACCTGGAAATAGATAAAAAAAAAGTAAATGAAGTAAATAATAAGATTTCTTAACATTCTGCTTTAACTTTGCTTTGATATATCTTCATCACTTAAATACTAAATGCTATTTAATTTTTTGGCTTTCACTGTGGGATTACAGTTGATGATAAATTAGGGTTTTATTCCCCCCTTTTTTCTCAAGTGATGGTCTTCCTTATAATTCTCCCTAATTCTATGTTTACCTTCTTTTATTTGCCCTCTCTAGTTTATATTGGCTTCTGAATTCTCAGTTTTGTAGGTATTAGTTCTTGAGAGGACATTTACTACTCCAGGATTGCAATGATTTTTTTATATCTATTTGTATCATGCCTGAGAATTCAATTACATTTAGAAATAATAAAAACCACAACAGCATAAGCTGAATATTCTAAAGCATAACTACTTTGTTGTTCAATAACATCTGACCCTTAAGTATCAGAGTACAGCAAAATAACAAAGGAAAAATGACACAATAAGGCATAAAATATGTCTCTCAATAGTATTCGCCCAGAAAGCCACAGAAAATGGTTTACTTTTAAGGTAAACAGAGCAAAAGATTTAGCCACAGAACTCTACAGAGGGGAAAAAACTTTCAAAATAGCAGTGTTAATTGAGGAGAAGCCTGATATTTTGACACAGCAAATGGTAGGGATGAAGGAGAAACAGGTCAGAAGCCAAACATAAATTATGAGAGGGGCCATAAACATGAACCAGATTTCACAAATAAAAAGGGGAAAAGGTTTGAAGAGCCTTTAATGTTAACAATAAAATTCTGAAGTCGATTCTCAGCTTTAGAGGTAGTCAATCCAGTTGCCTAAGTAAAGGGTAATATGAGAGCAAAAACAATATAAGTTAAAAAGGAGGCAGAATTTTGAACATATCGCAAGCAGAAGGTCAAAGGATTAGAAATACTACAAGTTCATTGTTGTTAGAAATAACTGTGGTCTGATAGAGAATGTTGGCTGAAAAATTCTAAACAAGTGTAAAAATAGACTATAAATAAGGTAGTTATTATTCATCCCGTAGTTACACAGAGCACACCTGTGCCTTTTTCATCACTGAGATTGAGATATTTTGACAGTGATTTTTAACTAAATGTTCTCACTGCACATTGTCAGTGATCAGCCAATATGAGAAGCCTTGTTTTTCATCAGTGGAAAAATCGGAAGTATTTGGGAATTAAGATATTGGGAAAACCTGACACTTTATGTATATTTGGCTCAAATGTCCACATTTTAAGAACTTTTAGGTATCATTTACTGCATAGACATTTCTAAATTGTTTTTCCTCCAGCTGCAGAGAGAGAATTATTAAAAAGGGCAAAAGAAGCCTGAGGAGATTATCTAGGCTATTTTCCCTAAAAAAATATATTACACCAGTGTACTCATATGATGAAGAGCCCATGACCCTCACTGCCTATGCCCACATCTATCCCCTTTATTCTTAATATTTCACAGGTTCTCTTCAATCCAAGATTCTGTCTCAGTGAAATGTAAACCTATTACTCTTTGTGCTACATGTTACAGATGTGGCAATCAGATTACTCTCTTTCTTTTCACAGGGTCTTCGCATAGTTAAAGACAGTTAGCATGCTTTCCTTCTGTCTTTCCTCTAGATTCAGCATCTCCAGTTCTTAAGCATGCACGACGGAACTTCAATGGAACCTAGTAGCAGCTCTCCCATAGTCTGACTTTAGTCACTGGTTGAAACAAAGCCCACTTGAGCACTCTGAAATCAATAGGGCAGAAAATCAGTTTGGTAAACTCATGGTGAAACAATTTACGTCTTCGGTTCGATGTCACTTCAGAAGTTACAGACACAGGACAAAGAAGGTGACTTCTCAAAAATATATAAACATACAAGTAGCCTCATCCCCAAAAGGGACCCATAATCCCTGACACTGGGAGATGAGGACTCTGGGATGTCACTCATCAAGGTGTAAGCACCTAGGGGTGTGAAGAGAAGGTTCTATGAATGGCTCTGCCTCTGCCAACCTCTTTCGCAGAGATGGCAATCTGAAGATTGAAACACACTATTCTTCCCCCCTTTGAAAGTCATCCCTCCGTGGGATTCATGACTCTGTAAATCATTTCCTGTTTTACTTAACCACATGGACTGAGATCATAATTTAGACTGAAAGAAGTGAAATCTTGACACAGAACCTGAATATGTATAAAAACCAAAGCCTAAGTCCCTTCTAGAAACTCTACGTCCCTGCTCTCTGTGACGGAAGTTCTGATTCCATTGTTCTTGGTTTAGGAGGTAAGAATACAATGAAACTCGGCTCCTTCCTGACCTCTGCAAGAAAATAATTGTCAGAAAATTGACCGGTTCTATCTGATAACATCCTTACAGCAAGGTCAAAGACTGTCAGTTCAAAAAAGAATAAGAAAATAAACTCCTGATTTTAGGAAAACAGTGATAACAGTAGCAAAAATGTCAACCTGTCCTTATTGAATTTGGTGCTTTGATGTTTTCAGTGCACCATAAAATATAAATTGGAAAGTTTTCATGTTTCCTTTGATTGCACAGTAATATGCTATAGAACTGAAAGAAAGCATAATTTCAAGAGCATAAAGTTTAAGTTCAGTGTATTCCAGAACATTTGTGACCCTAATTGTAACAGACTTCCTACAATAGGTTTTCCACATTATCTCTAGTATGCAGTGAACATACTTGTCAAACAGACAATGATCCTATGTCCTAATGGAACCATCTTTCTTAAGCACATTGTAGCTTTTATTTTTTACAATAAACATTTGTCCTAAACAATAGCACTTATGTGAAATACAGTGTTTGTAAGGGCCTTGGGAGCTGCATCTTGGGAAAAGAGACTCAGGTACGGTAATATGTTTTCTCAATCCTGAATGCATTGTTAGTGCTATAATAATAATCTCTTCTCTACCCTGCATAATACTTACGCAGAGCTTCAAGCTATGAAGCTTTCTGTACTATAGTTCAAGCTTAGAGTGATTTATACCGTTTGACATGCAAACACTTGAAAAATGTAGTCTATCATGGTAATTCTGACACAACCTTAACTCTAGTGGCAATAGCAGGTATCATTTGATTACAGTATCTCCTGCTTATAACACTGCCATGGCAATTAAAGCATGTCAGAACTACAAAACAAGGCTAATAAAGACACATTTTATGACAGAGACATTAACAAAATTTTTAAAGCATGATATGCTACAGTATTAAAAATGGAAAATTGTGTTCCAAGTCATAATGATTTAGTCCTGAATTACAGAAATTGTTGAAAATCCTAAATATGATGGCAGTTTCTACTAGTCTTAAGCATAACACACTCACAGGAGTGCTTTGACAAATACATTTAAATATCTTTAATGCTGAGAAACCTGGAAAGGCAATTAGCAGCAATAAAATTTGTATTGAATTTGGATAAATTTTAGACAATTAGCCTTCTTCTAAATGCAATTTCTTGCCAAGAAATCCATAGGGACACATGACTTATCCACATTTATTACTCATTAGAGAAGAGTAATTCCTGTCATGGCTGAACATCAAGGGATTTATCATCATAAACTCAGATCAGCTAATGGACTGAGTAGTCCTTTTCTCCCAAGAACAAATCCCTAGATAAAAGATATGAAATATAAATTGACCACACCAAAAAGAAATGCATAGCAATAATATGCACAGCAGATATATACAGTTATTATGCTCAATATACATATACATATTGTGCATGCATGTAGTGTATGTTGGTAATGTATTCAGAAAGAAGATTTACTTCTGGGTACTTCTTTTACATCTTAGATAGCAAAGATAGTCGTCTTAACAATAAGTTCCCTTCCAAATATTTCCAGTCAAAGATGCTCTATGAACAGAATTTTGTTACTCTTCTCTCAGGCAAAGTATCTTTCCTCTCTTGAATAATAGTACAATAAGTTTGGTCTATCTTTTTTTTTGTTTGTTTTTAATATCTTACAGTTCTTGCTTCTCCAACATTTGAAAATTAGATTCTTCCGAGTAATGTAAGCAAAGAAACAATTGAAATATTTTTATGATTAAAAAGACGAGTTCAGCAGACTTAAAGATTCAGATGTTTGAACAGCACAGCAGCCTATGCTTGATTTTTTTAAAAAGAGACTTCTATTGAGAATGAATGCATAGATCAGTATGATCTCCTTGAGCCTGAGTCACACTGGAGCTGAACACAAACCTGAATATTTTCAGGTGGAGAAAGAATTATTAAATACAGTTGTTATACTACTAATTACTTTTTACTCATCATCACATTCTTCTGCTTTAACTTTAAGGAAAAAAAATTAAGGAATATCTGAGAAAAGCTTACTTTTGTGTCTTCCCACTGTAATGAAGTCCTTGGAAATTCTATTTCCATTTTTCAGTGGTTATAACTGATGAATGTCGCAAAAATTTAAAGCAGATTTCACGACGTGATGTGAAATTACCCTGAACCACCTCTGTGTCTTCTGAACTTACTTAAATCTTACTCTTTTATAATTAGAAAATTCCATCTAGTTTAAGACTCTTGTTTTCCTTCATTTTGTACCTACTTCTCCTTTTGGGAATATCTCTTTTTAAAATAGGTTGCTGCATTCAATTTCATGTGTATTTAAGGGAAATAGACACAATTCTGTGCAAACAGGACAAATTCTTGGTATTTTCATAAATCTGGAATGCACATTTAGTAAACCTGATTGTCCCTTCTTACTGTGCTCTGGTTTGTGTTGTGGGTCTTTTTTGGAGTGTGCAGACTGGATGATTTTTAAATTGAAAACAAACGCAAATATGTACTCATGAGAACACCTAATGCACTCTATCAATAGCAAACTTTGTCCGTGAGACCAGACTAGAGATAGGCCAAACTTAATTACACTTAAGGCTTCCAGGTCCTAATGAGGAGCCTCTCTTGGTCTCCATTCCAATCCTTACTGTATTTCCCATCTTGTTAAAATACATATATTTCTATCTACTGTTCTCTACACCTTCTTCAGTGCAATCATCTTTCTCAAAGGGTGTATGTCCTCTGGTTTCCTATGACAATGCAAAATAATTCCATCTCCAACATACTACTCATCATCCTGTTTTTCCCATACAATAGTCCAGTCAAGTCCTATATTGATGCTGTCCTGCAAAATTAGTATCAGAAACCATCATTAATAATCTGTCCTTGCCCATGGCATTAGGCATTAAAGGCTATATTTAATAAGACTGGTCTCAAAATGGGTCTATAGGCTATTCATGGCATTACTTTATTCCAAGCTAGTAATTCCCTTTGCAGCATATTCCATTATCACCTCCCACTTAGCTCTTCTTATCCACTTTAAAAGTTCTTGTACTAGCCCCATATTATCAAATTCAATTGGTAATTTCCCTTGTGGCACCCTATCAAACGTTTTAGTGAAATCTAGACTGACTACACAGAACACATTTCCCTGTCAACTGCCATTTAAAACCTAGGGTAGCAGTGTTAATCTGACATGATCTACCTTTGACAAAGATGTTTTGCATTTCACCCTGTTTTCTATTTATCTGCCTAGATTTATTCTTATTAAAAAAAAAAAAAAAGAAAAAAGAAAAAAAGTAACTTTGAAAAGCTTTGCATATTATTGAAGTCAGACTATTAAGCTTATTGTTACTGAATAACTTTTTACCTATCAACATGGTGTTTACTCTTCTGCATTAAAAAATATAATCTTAAAGTTAATGCACTTCTTGAATGGCCTGACTTACAGAATATGCAATGCCAGATCTTTCCGAATTCTGATACAAAGACTGATGAAACTGAAGGTAAAGTAAAATTCAAAGACATTTGAGATGAAACAATTTCTTTACTCAGAATTAAGTGATTTACCATCATGGAAAGGTAATGCTTTATTTCACATATTTATTTAATCGACTGAATAATCTACACCATCTTTAATCTTAGTCACAATCTCGTGTATGTCCCTAGGTTTCTGGTAACTCTAGGAACTGTATTAGAAACATCACTTCAGAACTTCACTGCCAAAATATGCATCCAGGTGCAAATCAGGAGCTGCAATACATGGCATAAATAACACTACGAGTACATAAATTTAGACATTATATTAATTAAACTACATTTTCAAGTCATCAAGTTGTATATTTGTAATAATGACTGGTAGAAATATCGAATTTGCTTTCATGCCTTGATATAAAAGACAGGGAATCATCATTAATTGAGCATTATCACATATATGGGGCCTAGTGAAAGGAAAATAGATAAAGTCAATGTTGACACATAGGCTTCATGTGATTACGAATTTGCCATACTTCTCTGTATGTTGTTCTAGTGTCTAAACATATCAAAAGCATAAACCTTATATTTAGCTGGCATTTTAATATTTTTAGCTTTCAACAGCTAAAGATCCTTAGTGTTCATTCATCTGTTCTTTTCTGTAGCTTTCCCAAACCCATGTACTTTGGGGATACCTTGAAGCACTGAGTGCTAAAATGAATTGAAATATACTGATGCTAAAAACTGGGGAAGAATTAATAATTTCAACACAATTTTAAAATAATTTTATGATGATAAATTGTATCTTGTACATTTGCAGGAATTAAAAGGAGCTCCTTCAAATCAAGTTGCACTGTGTATAACATATAGCATATTTGGGTACTAAGCAAAATCTATTACTAATAACAGTAGCAATTATTGTTAATTATTAATTAATTATTAATTAATTAATTAGTAATGTTTCCTTAATGGCAGTAACAAATGACTCCTTATAACTTCCTTATCTTGAGACACTGTTTTTCCAGGTCAAGAAGTTGTTAAAACATCCAGTGAAGGACTTTTGTGCCTGAGCAGGCCTTTGGTGAAGCTGAGAAAGTTGAGACTGATGCAAAATTTCACCTCCACTGCTCCAGGTTTCTGAGTGCTTCAGATGCCTACTTGCTTGAATTCCAGTTCCCTGAGGGACAGGCCAGTATACCAAAAAAAAGTGTATGCTTAGGTAGTTCTGAATAAGTTTTTAGCATTACTGAAGCTGATTGACTGATCTCTCTGGAGAACTTCATTTGGGTAGGTGTACATGAAAATAACGTTAAAGAAGACCTGAATGCCACATTCTGGTCAGGACACAGGTATTAAGTTCCTGGTGGCAGTTATGAACAGATCATCAATCAAAAATGTAAAAAAGAAACCTGATTAGTTTGACCATTCCTATGATTACAGAGTAATTTTTTTTTTTTTTTTCCAGTTTACAAGCTTGGGTTTAGATGTTTCAGTTCTGCTTTAAAGCTATGAACTTTCCCTCGACCTACTTTTGAAGTCAAATCTACAGAGGGAGTGAGGGTTTTGGCTCTGCCTGGTTTTGGCAGGATCAAGTCACCCAAAAGCTGTCAGGCTCCAGGGCAAAATTTTACTTCAGCCTATTTCTGATGCTAGGTCTGGTTGTAAGCCTCAGAGTTACAATACAGCCTATGTGATCACATAGCACTTTGAGTCCATCAGACTTAAGCTTTTCAGTTAACATTTTACAAAGGGTCACAGTGAAAAAAGATTTACTATATAGCACAGTTTTTTGATTGGGAACAGAAAACAATGAGTGTATGTGACTGCTTGAGTTGACTGAGATCTTTACACAGCTTATTTTTATTAAAGGACAACTGAACTTTAAAGTGTGACTGGGAGTACTGTGTTGAAAACAGGTTAAGAACAGCTTGATAGGTATTAATTAAAAATGAAGTCTGGGTTTAAAATGGAGAGCAGTTGCATCTGGGGGAGTAAGCTTGGAAGAAGTCACTGGAATGAGTTATATCGTTCATTTTTCTTTAACCTTTAAAGTATACCTTTATTTGTAGAATAAAGTCATAATTTCTATCTGCCGTTATTGGTTGGAAATCACCATCTGTAGTGAAAGGATTTTTAGGGGGTTCGTTTTTGTTTAAGTCTCGTTACTCTTCTAAACCATTTTGTTAAAACAGGATGATTAGGTAATGGATATTCTGCAAACAGAATTTATTTTAAGTAAATCATATATTTTATGTTGAAAACCAGTTACTTGTTCAGTTATTAACTGGTAGCCAATAAAAATTAGGTTATCCAAAGATGATATATAATTTTAATATATCTGTAAAATATTTATCAAGTCAGACATGTTTAAATAACTAAAAAATAACCATTCTGCTATTTCTTTAGTGGTAAAGCAGCGTTGTTTACAACTGTGGAAACCAAGGTAAAGATAAGTAACATTGTGCAGATAATTAATAAGGCTTTGTTATAATACCATAACAGATTTATCAAATAGTTTGATATCTGCGGCATTTAGTGCTCCAAGAAAAAGAGGGTATCCAAATACTAAATCGGGCTTTAAACACTGGTAGTGAAGATTCCTAGTATTTATGTACCAAATAAAAAAAAACCCCAAACCTAAAAAAAACAGGTAGACTGACAGAGCCAGGCACAAGGAAAAGTATCCAGTAAGGATATACTTAATACTGAGTATAATTTTTCACTTAGTGGATCCACTTCAAGAGTTGCAGTAGCTATATCTTGAAAGAAAGTTTACATCAAAATTGAATCTAATACTTCAATGTACACAAGGTAAAGGTAGAAAGAATAAAAGTAGGAATTCTTTTCTGAAGTGTAGCAAATCAATTGTATTGACAATGCAGAACAACAAAAAGGGTAAATTAAGTTTAATCACTAGTTCAAGCATGGAAGTATATAATTTAGTGTCTTTCTTCATCACCACACCCTCTTCCCTCTGCCCCCAAACTAACATGCAACTCAAATTGGTATAATATACTCCTTACATCTGCACTCCTAAAACCGTACTGCTGTTTTCATACAGAGGATAAGGTGTGATCCAGAAGTGAACTGTAACTGAACAAATGCTCTACCTGCGGGCACTGTAAGTTAGTTACTATACTTAACTAAAGGTGGGCTGTCCACATATCTGTGAAGGCTGAAATCCTGAAATTCAGTGTTGATAGTTCAATTTGCAATAAGGTGCTTGGTTCTTCAAAATATATCATCTTGCAAAGACATATACGTTCACTTACCTGATCAAGAATGGAGATATACAGAGGAAAAATACCGTGTTTTCTCCTTGATATGGAATTTATGCTGATACATGCTCAAGAAACACAACCAAAAAAAAAGAAAAAATGCATCTAAATAGATTTACATTAGGCCACTATGTATCCATTTACTGGAAAAGCTATAGCATATGAGGAGCTTTTCAAGACACAAAACTATTGCTGCCTAAAATAAATTTTACTGTCCCAAAATAGAATTAGGGAAAAAACTCCTCTGCAGTCATTCCTCTAATAGAGGGACTAAACATTCTGAATGTCTTGTCATTAGCTTCTTCTGGATCTAGGACAGCGCTAGTTTAAGCCATATTGAATTTAGCATACATGCAGAGTGTTTGCTAAGTATTTGACCTTAAAAAGAACTAAATAATGTAAATGCAAGCAGGCTTCTTCTCACTGAATCAAAAAGCAAGCTAAGGCATGCCCCTCAGAAGAACAAAGAGGATTACAGGCTCTAGGAACAGTGGCTATAAAAGGGGGATTCTTATCAGTGTATACAAAAATCTGAAAGGAGGGTACAAAGAGGATGGGCCAGTGTTGTTTAGTGTCAGGACAAGAGGCAACAAGAACATACTCAGGAGGTTTCCTCCAAACATAAGGAAATGCACTTTTGCTGAGGGCGACTGAGCACTGGAACAGGTTACCAGAGAGTTTGTGAAGTCTCCGTACATCCTGTGTAATGTGCTATAGGAACCTTGTGTGGGGAGGTTGGATCAGATGGTCTTGAGGGGTCCCTTCCAAACTCAACAATTCTGTGATTCTGGGAGTATCTGTATCCAGCTTCACTCCCTCCTCATATGAAGTGTCCTGGAGCCTGGTGTAAGTACGCATAGCCATTTTTATTCTGCTTCTAAAATACATGTCAGTAGGTTGTAAGGGTGGCACCAGCTCTCGATCGTTTCACTCATAAACACATGATCTTGTATTTAAGCCCCAAGTAAGAAAGGACTGAAATAACCATTTCTGCCAAATTAACATTTAATAAGAGAACTCACTACTAGACTACTTCCATAACGTATAGTTGTAGATTGACTCTATCTCTTCTGAACTACATACGTAGATTCAAAACCATGAAGTGAAACACTGGGGACTGGATGTCTGATCTGAACTCATCTGACAACAATATTAGGATAGAAAATGTTATTTCATTAGGAGAAAAGAAGTGAACTACATGCCTCAACTGCAAGTTTTAAATTCATGCATAAATGCATCCATATTTGTCACTCTATCACAGTCAAGAAGAATATAAAATCATACTTTGGAGATGAGGAGCAATAGGTTTGGCAGGAATTCCCTTTTATTCCCTGCTATAAATTTGAAAAAGATCACAGGCAAAGCTTTTTGGGGCAGGGAAGAGGAAAAAGTTTTAACTTTAATTAGAGCCACATTACCCAGTGCTGTACAGTTTACTGCAATAGTATTTAACCTGGATAACCCTTGTTAAGGTTTACATCTGGTTTCCTAAGGAGGATCAGGTAAAGGGGAAACGTTATAGTGCAACTTAGCATTTTGAACACAGACTTAGTAATCAATTTCTTTTACATTTTGAAAACTTACGTTCAAGGAGAAAGTATATTGCACTGATAAATTCTGAAATTTCCTATATAATTTAGTAACAAAAGATCATGCATAAAAAGGAAATATAAGCACAGACACTCACACATGCACACAGATATTCTCCCTACAACAATTCCTGTTTTAATGATTTAGTTTATGGACCCAAACACACTGAAATCAGCAGCCTTCAACAGTGTCATTATTCTGGATTTTTGTGGTGTTCTTGGTATTTGTTTTTCCTGAAAAGAAAGCAGAAGTTATAGACAGTATGTGTTCCACAGTCCTCTGCCTATGAAAAGGTCTTGCTTTAGTGCTGCTGAATCAGTTGCAAAGAGTATAGACAGGGGTTTTCTATCCTCAACTACCTCTCTTAACTATTCCTTTTTTGTATACACCAGCATGAAAGAAATGAAGGAATATCATATTTCCATAACCAAGCTTACACCTTGTGATGATCCGCACTTATCTTCCACATAGTTCTCTAATTACAGCTCCAGTTATAGTGTGGTCCCATTTAATCCATTATATAAACTATTTTAAATCTAGAAAGTGACTCTACCGAGTTGTAACAGATGCTAAGACATTGTATTTGTGACAGAATGAGTTTGAGAAAGAAAAGCAAACTTCAAATGAATCTTTACACAAAATTCATATCCTGCACTAGTATTGTAGAGATTACACTAATGACAATGGGACACCACCACCCAGAGTGGCAAATTCTCAGTATTCACAAACTTATTCATCAATGACAATGTACTTTGTGGTTTGAGGATTCTTTTTTTTGTGTGAACCATATGAACACTACTTTTCAAGATATTTTTTCCTGAGTCAGTCTTTTTTAAGAACAAATCTATAATATCTAGCTGTTGGGTGTGTTGGAGTGATATGATCTTGCCAAGTAGGGAGTGGAGTGCCTTATATGTAATAAACTTTATATTACTTAACAATATATATTGATGAAGCATAATCTATCATTTGCCTATGGTGGGTCATGATAATTACTGTATTAAACTTTGATAGCAGCACTTTTCCATCCCTGTGCATCATCTCATCTTTCCCTGAACTACCCCCAGACTTTGACAGTCTTTACCAGCCTTCTGGTAATATTCTGTTTTGCACAGTTCCAGTAATACTATCATCTTAGGCCTCTGCTTCCTGAAATCATTAATACTGTGCTTTGGAAATTATTTGAGGCAGAAGGCTCCACAATTGTACTTACTGGTTCGGCCTGGTTCCCTGAAATTAGGTTTAGTGCATTTTCAAAAGGAGAATTTTGCAGATAGGAGCCCAAATGGATTTTCAACTAGGCTTCAACCTTTTTGAAACCTATGGATGTTGAATAGTCTTTTACTAGTTGCCATGCCAACTGACACCAAAGAAACACTCTGCTGTGTGTTCATCCCCTAGAAAGCTTCACCAGATGTCTTCAACAAATTGCCATAAAAAGGCTTGGGTCTGTCAGTCTTGTTAGGAGATAAAAATCAGACTGAAATGTCCCTGCCTCCACTTCTGATAAAACCAGCCCATAAAATATGTAGACCTGCAGTACTCTCATGGAAAACCAGCAAAATCTCTCACCCCCAACCTAACTCCCCCTCACTTCCTGTAGCAAGACTTTTTAAATATTTATGTTCTTATTTCTACGTGAAGCACAGGGCCATTATGCTTTGCAGCTGACATCGTTTGGCAGCACAAAGCTAGAAGCATCTGGTTGGCAGCAAAGAAAGAGAACAAGTTGATGAATTATTGATTTACATAAATCAACACCTTTTAAATATTAGTCTTTTGAAGAAAAAAAAAAGCTTTTTTTAATGTCCACTAGAAAAGTGTTAAGGTGATAAACACCTTATCAGATGCTTTGAGATTTTCTGTCCTTAACTCAGACACAAAATATATCTATACAATGTGTTGTCATTCTCTACAGGGTCAGGAAACACAAATTTTTTTTTCCCCATCTAATCCTCCAGCTTTAATTTTTTTCCTTTTTTTTTTTTTTTTTTTTTTTTAATAATCATGGCTGTGCAAGAAAATAATACTGTGTTCAAGCACTTCCAAACAACCATAGAAAATGAGGTTTAAGAATTAATAGTGTTTCAAAGATGTAGACCATGCAGGATAATATGAAGAAGCAGCAGAAAATGTAGGCACACAGCACCTAAAGAGAACTGTTCATTACCTTTAATACATACAAATTTATATACACACACTTTTTGGGCATTTGGGATACTGAATGAAGTGCAGCAGAGCATGTGAATAATCTACAGTGAATTTTTGGAAGATAATGTGTCACAAAATACTTAATTCTATTACTTCAATGCTTGTCACATTGTCTTCATAGGACACTAAAGAGTATCTTAATTAGCAGCTATGCTGGGATTCAATATGCATAAATACAATATGGATAAATACATAGTTCATATGTATCATAATTTTTACTTTGAAAATAAAAAAGCTTTTTTCAGATAACTGAAATAGCTTTTAAAAGTAAAAAAAATATTATTTTCTTATTTTATGTATTTACTTTTCCACAAGTGTTACTTTTTCATACTAGTTGGTATTCATACAATTTCTCCTAGCACTTTTTAGTATTTTGTATCATATCATTTGCAAAAACACCCAGCTGTGTTTTTTTCTCCAAAAATGATGCTTAAAAATGCCAGTGTAGCCCAAAACATCTAAGTACAGTCTTATGTGCAAAGCTTTTCTTTGGAAAATGCACTGAATTTTCGAACTGTCCAGGGAACTACGCTGAACCAGCAAGTGCAATTGTGGGGCCTTCTGTCTCATTTGGGTGTTCACACAAAATGACTGATGTGAAAGCTCTGTGTTGGCTGTTATAAAATATGGAAGCTGCCATGTGAGACAGTTCTTTCTTCAGTCCTTTCATCATTGCTTCTGCCGGGAGGCAGAAAGTCTATTACTATTTTCCTTCTAACATGAAAAATTTGAAGTTGGAAAGGATGTTAAGAGGTCTCCTACCCAAGCTTCTACTCATGGTTCTGTCTGAGAACCATCACTGAGGAGGTCACACCAGATGGTTCAGGGCTCTCCCAAGCCTGACCTTCAAAACTTTTGAGGATTCAGAGCACACAGACTCTCTGGACAACCTGCTCCGCACTGGGCTGTCCCCATGAGGAACAAAGTTTCCCTTTATCTCTAGTCTGAACTGGCCATATTTTAATGTATGCCCACTGTTTCTCATGATCCCATCAGGCTGTCTAGAGCTTGCACCTGTGTAACCAACACGCAGGTCATGGGTAGAATGATACTCTGAGGCACCCTCAAAGCCTCCCCTTGCCCAGGCTGAAGCAACTATGTCCCTCAGGGTCACCTCACTGTTCAGGATATCTACTCCCTGAGCATACTGATGGGCCTCCGCTAGGTGCACACTAGTTTGGAAATGTCTCTCCTGGACTGGGAACCCCAAATCAGAGGAGGCAGTATCTAGGTGTGGTTTGAAAGGCACCAAGTCAAGGTGGATCCGCACATCCCTTCATCTCCTGGTTATGCTTCTACTGCTACAGAACTGGATGCTGCTGCCAGTGTGTAGCCTGTACTGCTTCCTGGGCTGCTGAGTTCCAGGGACAAGGTTTGGCATTTTTCAAGGCTGAACAGCACAAAGTCCACTCCTCCAGTGTGCCCTAGTTCTTCTGGATGGCAGTCCTGCTCTCCTGAGCATCACTGTGGGTCCCCTTATTTTGGTACCACCTGCCAGCCTGAGGAACAACTGTTCTTTATCTCCTCCTGATTCTGGAAAAAAATATTAAGTAGGGTAGATCTCAGGACAGACAAATTGTTCTCCACTTGTTAACAGTTTCCTCATAAAGTATAAAATTTTAACCGCTATCCTATGCATTAGTTTTGGAAAAAAAAGTTTAGCCATAATGAAGAACTTATCTTCCTCCCAAATGAGAAATCAAATTCAAAAACTCTGCTCAAAAATAGATACAATTTAGAAGCAGCAAAAGTTTCCCTTTGATACTAGTAACTATTTTATGTGAAAGATATATACTACCAAAACATCTCAGGCACAACACCCAAAATAAGGAATCCACACATTCTCATGAAAAGAAATTAAAGCATATGATTTCCATAACCTGAGGTTTCTGTTTCTAAAAAAGTGGTCTCAATTAACTGGGCTTTCTCCACCACTGAAGAACTAAAAAGCTTTTGGAAAGTTTCCTCTTCCAAACTTGGTTTTTAAAGCTCACAGCTGTGGAAATTACATTGAAATATATCATAGTACATCTACTGCAGCACATATAAACTGTCTAGGTATAAAAATTTAAATAAAAATTTCCTATAGTGTACTAAAGCATACAGATGCTCTAGTGTATTTTCTGAGTGAAGTGGTTTAGTTGTTTTATAATGTTAGTATTAATCTGCCAATAAGTATGTTTCTACTGTCAGACATAATGAAGATTAATAATACTTTAACTTCTCTGTGACTTCCTCACCCAGCTAATTTTTTTTTTCTTTGTTTACAATAAAAAAATGTGCCAGAATTTAGGAACACTCTCACAACAATCCTGCAGAGATCTGTGTCACTGTTTTACCAAAGTCATATTTAAGCTATATTGACTCAGCAATGCAATCTCACAACAACCAGTGAAAACTGAACTGGATACTGCCCCCACCATGGGAGAAACTCTTAAAGCAATACAGCAGATGAAAGTTGGCAAGGCAGCTGGGGTTGACGGAATCCCACCTGAAATCTGGAAGCATGGTGGCCAAGCACTCCATGCTAAGTTTCACGAATTTGTGGTGCGCTGTTGGGAACGAGGTGAACTGCCTTCAGACCTTCGTGACGCTGTCATTGTGACCTTGTACAAGAGGAAAGGAGATAAATCAGACTGCTCAAATTACTGAGGTATTACTCTGCTCTTCATTGCTGGTAAAATCCTTGCAAGAATTCTTTTGAACAGATTAATACCCGCCATAGCAGAAGATCTTCTACCTGAGAGCCAGTGTGGTTTCAGAGCCAATAGGGGTACCACAGACATGGTATTTGTTCTCAGACAACTGCAAGAGAAGTGCAGGGAACAGAACAAAGGTCTGTATGTTACCTTTGTTGATCTCACCAAGGCTTTCGATAGCATGAGCAGAAAAGGTCTGTGGCAGATTTTGGAACATTTAGGATGTCCTCCCAAGTTCCTCAAAATGATCATCTTGCTTCATGAGGACCAGCGTGGCCAAGTCAGATATGGTGACACATTTCCTGAGCCGTTTCCAATAGCCAATGGTGTGAAACAAGGCTGTGTTCTCGCACCAACTTTATTCACGGTTTTCTTCAGCATGATGCTCCAAAGGGCCACAGCAGACCTCAATGATGAAAACTGTGTCTACATTCGATATAGTATCAATGGGAGCCTATTCAGCCTAAGGTGACTGAAGGCCCACACTAAGACCTTAAATCATCTTGTCCGTGAGCTGCTTTATGCTGATGATGCCGCCCTCATCGCCCACACAGAAGTAGCTCTGCAGCGTTTGACATCCTGCTTTGCAGAGGCTGCTGAGCTTTTTGGGCTGGAAGTCAGCTTGAAGAAGACAGAAGTTTTATATCAGCCTGCACCTCAGGAAGTCTCCCATCATCCCCATATCACCATTGGTTAAACAGAGCTCAAATCAGTCCAGCAGTTTAATTACCTGGGAAGCATCATCTCCTCAGACAGTAAGATTGATGCTGAAATAGACAACAGGATAGCAAAGGCATACAGAGCTTTTGGTAAACTCCATAAAAGAGTGTGGCAAAACAAATACCTGAAGAAAAGTACAAAGATCAGTGTTTACAGAGCCATTGTACTGTCTACTCTTTTATATGGATCTGAATCATGGGCCATTTACCGGCACCACTTGCGTCTCTTAGAACGCTTCCATCAGTGCTGCCTCCGTACAATCCTAAACATCCACTGGTCTGACTGTGTGACCAACACGTCTGCCCTTGAACAGGCAGCAGTCACGAGCATTGAGGCCATGCTGCTGAGAACACAGCTGCGCTGGGCAGGGCACGTCTCCAGGATGCAGGACTGCTGCCTCCCTAAGATCGTGCTCTATGGGGAACTTGCCACTGGCTGCCGCAAGAGAGGAGCCCCAAAGAGGAGATACAAGGACTGCCTGAAACAATCCCTCAGCCTTGGCCATATTGATCACCACCATTGGTCTACCCTGGCCTCCAATCAGGAGGCCTGGAGGCACACCATCTATAATGCTGCTGCTGCTTTTGAGAACACAGGCAGGATCACTCTCGAGGAGAAAAGACAAGGCAGAAAGAATCGCATCTCATTGATATCACCTAGGGAGTCTTTCTGCTGTGCCTTCTGCAACCGGACTTGTCTATCTTGCATTGGCCTTTTTAGCCATCAGCATGCTTGTAGCAAGCGTGGGTAGAGCCCTTCCCAAATCTTCGTTCACGAAGCCTAGCCATGATTTAAGCTATAATAACACTAGTTAAAAGAAAAATTCACAAATACAGTTACAAACAGCAAAGAAAAGACCTAAGTTTTGACAAAAGACCTGAAATCTGGGAAAGGTGCTTTTTAAAGAATATAAAGGAGATGAGAACATTTCCTTATTCCTTGTCTGAGGAATAAGGAAAAGAACCATCAGGAAAACATACTAATGTGGACAAGAAAGGTGTTAATAATATGTTGATCTGCCATTGCCTCAGAGTGGTTTTTCTGCTTCTATAACTCAAGATGTGAAAGCAGAGAAGCAGAAACAAGTAATCTAAAAAACCTCAAATCTTCCAGTCCTCATGGAAGATGCCCTTATATTTATATATCATAAAAGCTTATGTTTAATACTGTCCCAGTTACAAAGCTTGTTAGGGTGACCAAGGTTTTTCTTTAATGAACTCCTCTTTACAGCAGAAGATCAACCTTTACTTTCCTCTGCTTGATCTTTCAACAGTGTGAGACAGCTGCTGCTGTGTGTTTGTGATGCCTCCAGTTCGGTATTCAAACACCAGTCATCCCTTTAGCAAACAGTTTGATGCCATGCAAGCTGTGAAGACCTCTCATTGCTTGAGCATTTCACTAACTTTCTATCTCCATTTCTTGCCAAATGTGACCATGACACAAATATCCTTGAACAGTCTGGGGGTAAATCACTTGCAGCTAGAGAAAGATCAGTTGGATGGACAGGATGACAACTTCATCCACACAGAAGTGTGGAAGAGACCCCTGAAAGTCAGTCTTAAAACAAAAAAGACTATTCCATTCTCAGAAATGAAAAGTGAAGAGCCCTTGAACATGGCAATCAACCAATGACAGCATTACTTAAGAAATATCTCTCTTAAAATTGTGGCAGGCACACCATATTCTACATCAGACACTTGAAGTAGTGCATGACTTATCTTGTAATCTAGAAGTAAGGCAGGGAAACCTTTTGGTTTCTTATGGTTTATACACTGACTGATATAGATGAGGAGGAGCTCATGTTTTTCCACTTGTCAGTTTTGATGTGCCCTTCAAGAACTTAATTAAGTTGAATTGCAATTGTACTGGCTATTAGATATTTTGGTAAAATTATACCATTAGAATTATTATATGGAAACATCTGTACAAAGTTTTGTCATCAAGGCCAAGTTACTTTGAATACAAGATATTTTAAACTGTGTCATTTCTATTTGTTGGTATTCAAGATCATCATTAGTTTCTGCTGCTGCTTTCTCATCTCTTGTATACTGGATATGCAGGCACAGAAAACAGAGACATCTTTCTGTTCCGAAGGGCTGTTCTTCTGTTAAAACATTTTACATGAAGGAAAGCTAACTGGAAAAATTACTTTCAAGGGCAATGGCCTCCTGCAGAAGACTAGGTGCAGAAAGGTGACACAGTGTTTTGCAGGACCACAAGAAAGCCTAGGACTGGCCAGGAGGACAAATCTGCTCAACAGTTAAACCTGCTTCAGAACAGTTTGCACAAGCAGGGTGTGAGGAGGGCCCAGGTTTTGGGGAGAGGGGAACTGAAGCTGCTTCTCATGAATAGTATGCAACTCTCACATTTTTTTCTCTGAGGTGTATCAGACTACTGTGAGGCTCCTTTTGCTCAGAAATGAGATGTCATGGAGGATATATATGGTGTTTATTCTTAAAGCAATAATACTTTGATGGTTAATAATGAAAACTTTACATTCTGAGATGAATCAAGTCTTGCACTTATGCATGGATGTTTTCAATGGGTTTATCATAATAATGGGTTTACATATTAGCAATAATTCTACTACTTTAAACAAAAAAATACTGTTACATGTTGTTTAGGGTCTCATTTTCTTCAATTTTAAGAAGTAACAGTGCCAAAAATATTCACCAAGACAATACCACTCTATTTTCCTGCACTGTGGACTCAGACATGCTATTTGCATCACCAGGTACAACTAGAGAAGAAAGCTTCTTGTGCTGGACTCTGAGCATATAGTTGGCATCTAATAGTACCTGCTGGCTCCTTATACTGAACTAGGTGAATATTTAATGTATAATTAACCACTCCCTGAAGGTATTTCAACTCCAGAGGCATTGGAGGAAAACTACCCAATTTACTTAGTAAGTTACTAGGGAGGTAGCATTGCACTCTTTCAAGGAAAAGTCAAGCCCTAGACTTTCTTTTCCACAAAGAAAGAAGAAACTTGTATAAAAACTAACCAATATTATTTTCTCTAGAAAAATGGTATGGCATAAAAAAAAAGGATATGGAAAAACCTCCCATGATTTAATTTCTTTTAATTGAGATGAGGGAACCTTTGGTAGTATCCTCGATACAAGAGTTTTGCTTTTTTTTTTTTTTTAAAAAAAGGTCTATCCTTCAAGTGCATGATAAATAAAATTTGCATTTTCCTAGTCATACTGAAGGTGTTTTAAAACATGGAAAGAATGTCTTCTTTAAGTCCAAGGAACCAACTAAGCCAGTAGCTTTAGCCTAGGTATAACTAAGAAAAAATGTAAGCATGCAAATATTCACAAAACCGATATTTTGCCTAAGCATCTTTCAAAAGGAAGTGGTTTAGGTAATGCAACCCTTCCACAGTTTTGTCTTCCACTGGTTGTCCATCACCCTTCCTACATCCTCTGAAACTATGCAGACTTTTAACATCCATAATAGCAAGGAGTTTCAATACACTGCAAGAAATAAAATGATAATTTGATTGGAGTTAATATTTTGTTAAACTAAGTAGGCACCCTTCACATTTACAATAAAGACTGTTAGTAAACCTTATACAGACTTTCCATTTGTCTCATAATTCTGTAAACAAAAATTCATGTCAAGTTTAATTTTCCAAATTATTTTTTCATTTGTTTTAGAGGAGTTTGTTGACCAGGTTAAACCACTGACACAAATCTCTAAGTAGAAAAAAAATAACATGCATCTTTTCAGTGGATAATGAAAGAAAAAATCAGCCTAAGTGGGCTGTCATACACATATTCTTCTCTAAAATTTGAATACATTGAACTGAAATTCTACCTTTCATACATGAGATCCTGATGGTGAGAGCCAGAGTATTAGTCTTAGAAAGAAAAGGCTGTGATGAAAGTCCACAGATGTGACAGTCCTCATTGTTTTTTTCAAGGTTTCTTTAAAAGAAAGGTCAAACAGCTTCCAGGTTATTTGAGACTCAGTATAATACAGAAAATTTTAGATCAGTGGTGATAATTTTCCCATCCACACCTACATCCCTGTCTGCATAAAAACTTGATTATAAGATTATGTATATCTTGACAGTAAACAAATAAAACTATTTTCTATTAACTGATTAAAACTTATTTAAATGTGAAATTCTTTTTAGATTTAGACACCTTTAAAATTATGTCCTCACAAGTCTTGAAGAAATTAGTAAGATCTGCTATGTTCATGCAGAGAACTTGTTACATATCTCAGTGAATTTAGCGTGCACCTTTGCTTGCTTGGGAAATCAGACTGTTATGAAAATATGTTATAGCCACTTTTTAATATCTTTCATTTTTAGTTGTTTCGCTGCTGCTGTGTGATGCTGTATCAGCACAGAGCAGCCACAGAACAGCACAAAACCACTTGATTCAAAGCCCTTACACTCTCTTGCTGTAATCTTGAGTTTGATTTGCAGACAGTAAGTAGTCCTAAAACTTACAAAGATCAGTTTAAAAACCTCTCTAACTCTACTGTGATTAGGATTTAATCGGTCAGATTTTCTCCTTTGCTACATTAGTGATATCTTCTAGGGTTCTCTTTCTACCTGCTTAATTTTACCATTTTTCACAAGGAAAGAGAGTAAAAGTCTCTCTGTCTGTAAAAGTGCTACAGGGGAACTGTGCAGCCTTGGGACAAATTGCTTTTCTTCATAAATATTTCTTAGATAAAGCCCAGTTCTGCACTCACTGAGCGTCATTACTGATCTCTAGATACTTTAAAAGGTAAAATACGGGCTTGGGACTGTTTTCTGTTCCTGGGACAGGTATAGGGACTATTCCTCTCACCCATCCTCAGAGTGGCTTTCTCTAACCAATAGATCAATAAACTTAACTACACAAAGTACTTGTGGTAAACACAATACTTAGGTCTTTAAAAATTTGCTCAATAGGGTAGACTAATGAAATGCACAACTTGTCTGCAAGAAGGCCTCAGAGGGCAGTAGCCCTTACAGCTGTACCCAGCACACTTGACTATAACACAATGCAACACAGGATGCTGATATACTATGACTGAGGACCATTTTAAATTTTCAGTTATATCTAAAGAAAAACAATGTTCCATAGGAATGGTTGCTTTCTGTGAAACACCTACACAGTCTGTAAGTGTAATTCATATAGCAGAATGAAAAAAAAAAAAAAAAGTAAAATGCAAGCAGAGAACAGTTAGATTATTGGGTCTTCCTCACAAAATGGAAATTTTGTGAGACCATTTGGGGGTTTAATAAGAATGCAAGATTCTTTATACAAATGTATCATCAAGGTAACTTTACAGTTCTAGTAACAATAATCAATAGTTTCCATGGACTGTGACTAAAATTTGAAGGGTACTTAAGTCTAGTTTAAGTTAATGGTAACTTTACTTCAAAATTCATTCCTGGGTTTACAGTCTAATTTTTCTTGTTAGTACAGGGGTATATGTTAATTTAAAAAGTATAAAGTGGAAACTGCCTTATATGTTTAAATGGGTTAAGAGAAAAAAAGTACTTGCAGCTTTAATTTATAGTCATATTCCAAAACTAATACGAAAAAAAAAATGGAAGCAGAGTGCTTCTCAGTCAGCAAACAGGGCCTTTCAGAACAATAGAAACTATCAAAACTTTGAAATTATTTTTTCACCTTACATTTTGAGATGATGCATCATAACTAGCTGGTTTTTTTTCCCAGTCGCCCTATTCTTTGAGGCTACCAGGGTAAGGCTCTCATACTTTAACTGTGAAACATTAAAAGCTCATGAAATACTGAAAATTTGAAAGAGATTAATCTGCTGTTATATAAGACTATTTTGGCAAATGGTCATAAGTAAATCTTTTTGCTGTCAAGTGTCACAATTATTTTTGTTATGAGTGCTTTGTTAAAATCACTAAAATTAATGTTAAAATAGTCAGTAAAATTTGGTGGCTGACTGGAAGTCGGCCACACTAAAATAGTAAGCTTAAAAGCTTTATGCTATGCTGTTAGTATGAAATAAGCCCCATTCTCTGATTTTGATTCAGAACTCAGGAGCAAGTACCCTTCTCACATATTCAACAAAAAGTTAGCATGGCTGAAGAAATAGTTTTACTCTGTTCAGCAAACTAGAAAGTATATTTAGCAAATATAATTCTATATATTCTTCTTCTGTACTCTTGCATATTAACCTCATGCAAGTTCTCTAACCTCAACTACAGTTCTAGTTTAATCTCTGTAATGCAGCTCCAGTACAGAGATTACCTCAAAAAAAATTTTTTTTAATGTATTTTAATGTATTTTAAATACTGTGTCAGGTAAATGAAGCCGCTTTAGTAGTTACGACTGTGGTTATATCCAAACTACTTAGGTAGGTAAACTGCAATGCCCATGCATAAGAAAAAAACTAATATGTCTAATTCTCCAGGGGAAATCTAGAGCAAAACACCTAAAAACCCAGCAGGAACATACATAAGTTAACTAACAACAGTACTTTGTTATTTGAAAGAGAAAAAAAAAGGTGAGTTTCAAGTGCAACAAATTATATATACTCTCAAAGGTATATTCACTGAATACTTTTCTTTGAATCACATCACAATACTTTCTTTTTAAGCCTCACAACACCTGAACTGGAGATGCCCACAATGGCACTCAGTCTCCTGTGTTCATTTGGATTGGAAACACATTGCCACTAAAATTTCTTGAGCAACTGGAACAACCACAATATTTCCTCTTTGTCAAGCCTGTCTATCCTCACTAAGAAAGTCGGTGCCTTTCTGTAGAACATAGTAACAACTGTTTAAAAAGGAGGCTGAAAGACCACTGATAAAGAGACCTTTTCATGTAATACCCTTTCCTCTTACATTTATTACAGTGTAATGTTTGCTTCATTCCACTTTAAAAAACCCCACACCAAACAAAAAATCTGTTCCATAATACCTAATAGACTGCATACAGTTTCAGTAACTAGGATGGATTTCATTTTAGAGAGAGGGGATTTTCTTTTTCTGAAGGCCAAAGGCCTAATCATGCTTGCTGAGAAATGTGTTATAAGCAGAAAAGACTAACTAAAGAATAGGGATGAGGGGAAAAAAACCTTGCGAGTAGTTCCAGCTTCTGATAGTTACTATAACAAATTGCTAGAGATTTCAAAAAACATGCAACATGAAAATATTTCCAGAAGGCACACTGTCAAGAGCAAATGAAGACAATAGGACAAAGCGTCAAGCCCACCAGCACCCCCTCGAGGCTGAAAATATTTTTTTCCAGGTGAATTTCTGGAGGAAAGCCAATCAAAAGTTTTGGTAACACCTCTGCCAATTACATATGTGAGAAAACAGAAGGGAAGATTGTTGGGCAGAAGGAAAGGGGAAGAGCCAGTATAGCAGCTGGCCCTCCTGGGCCCAAGCGTGTGCCCCCCCAAAGCCCAGAGCAAACTCATGACACAAAGTGATAAATTAAATCACAAGGGTGTTAAATTAGACAAGCATAAAAACACCCATAGGCAAAGACAATAAAGTATAACATGCATTGATTAAAAACTTTTCATGGAATGTCTTACTGCAAAAAGTTCAGTGCAGATTTATGCAAGAGCATAAGTACTCTAGAATCCCATATAAACTATAGGGCAGAGTTTTAGGACTTGCTTATTATTTATCAGGTAAATCAGAGTGATCAAAGTGACTGTTCTCCTGAGAGGAGAGGCTAAGCCAAAGTATTTTCTCATGCTTTTTGTCAATCTGCACAATAAATAGAAGCTCACTTAGCTTTGCCTGCCTCAGAGAGATTACCTCTTACAGACAGGCTGAGTGTCATGGTCGTCATGAGGGTCAGTGTCCCTGTGTATTGTATCACTGCAGCATCAGCAAACTGGAAGGAAAGCAGGGAGACTTGGTGAGCCCAACCTTCCCAGACCTCCTCTTTGAGCTTTCCTGGTTTTTTCCCTACCCTAGCTGAAACCAGGACAAGCTCCCTGTTAGGAACAGAGAAGCAGTCTCTGTTCTTAACAGCCTTAGTTTCAGTGTGACTTGAGCTTATTTGCCTGATCATCCCACTGCTGACATTACCTTTGCTCCCCTTTCCTTAGAGTCAGGATTTATATGGTCCTATTTCACAAATATGCACAAAGACATTTAAACTCAGGCAAGTAGAAATAGAAATACCAGGGAGACCAACTGCAGGAGCTGGACAGAGAAGCAGAACATTTTTTAAACATTACTACTTCTGTAAGGAAAGAGTTTGCTGGATCAAAATGCCACGTTTCTTCAGCAGTTCTAGCTTTTGGGTGTTTACTTGTGTAACAAAGTAACTGATCAATGTCCAACTCCTAAGTTTTTGACCTGCTTGAATTAATTACCAACACTCATGATTTCAAAGGAAGAATATTGTCCCTTTCCTCCAGAATCCTCAAGTGAAAACACATTATATTGAGCTTATGCTCAAATCAACACATTTGAGGACAGTGATCAGGCTACCATAAGGCTGAAATTATAGCTGACTTCTCCTGTGTTTTTTGGTAGTACTACGGTGGTGTCCATCAAACAGTAAAGCCCGAAAATGTAATTAGTGCAGTGAGGAAGGTTTGCTAGACCACATATGTACAGCTTAATTTACAGTCTGTCCAGTCTGACATTTTAGTCAAGCCCAAGATGTCATAAAATATCTTTAAAAACATTATTTTAATATTATTTTCGTACTCTATAACTATTATTACGAATGAGAGTCTTCAGATCTATGAATGTGGTATTTGTATGTTATATTGGTAGTCAATTTGTCCCAAATACTCAGCAGAATCTGGATACAAACTTTAGAACTTTTTTTTTTTGGTGACTCCCACTGCAACGAAAGAAAACAAAATTATTTGAAATACTGATGTCATGGTAATAAGTTCCTAAATTGTTTTGTATTTGTGTTAATTGTAAGGATGAAGATTCAAATAAAATAAACTTTTAAAGACAGTGTTTTAGACTTATTGCCATTATTTCTCTAAAACTGAATTATTGAACTCTTACTTAAGCAAAAGTAATGTTTAATGTATTGATAAAACTGATATATTAAAGCCAAACATTACATTAAGGCCACTTTCATGGCTATTATACAAACTCAGCTTATGTTACTTTTATTATTAAAGACAATTATTTACTCAAAAGTTATTGTCTAATTCAAATTATTTCTTTGTAAAAGTAGTATGATAAAATCACCTTTGTAATTTTAGCACAATTAAAACACAAGACACTCCATTCCTCTTGCTTGAATTAAAATAATGTTTCCACAATTAAAGTATGGCTTACTCTTATGAAGTGATAATGCTGTAAGGAAGGCCCCACAAAGGGAGTACATCAAGGATTAATGATAGAATTAAGCATTGTTAATTTAGTCATTAGCACAATGCTCTTTGTTTAGAAACATTAAGCTGTACCATTTCAAGAAAAATTGTTATTTCATTGAGACAGGCTGCTTAAAAATGTAATTGTATTGCTTGCTCACAGGACCTGGAAACAAGCAGATTACGCATGCAAGCTACAAAGAGTGTTTTTCACTGTTAAAGAAAGAGTGCTGGTCCAAGTTAAAAAGAATTGTAAAAGTGTATGAAACCACAAACATCTTAGGAAGATAGAGATGAACACTGTCTAGGAAAAGACCTCCTTATGTAGTCAACATATATGCATTCAATATTTCCATTGTTTCACTTGAATATCCTGTTTTTTGACTTCTTTAAGATGAAACTGTAGTTTAGGCTATTTTAACAACAAAGTCAAAGTTAATTAGTCTTAACTAACAGCCAGTTGTAAACTACTTAAGGTCAACTCCACCCTCAGGAAAATGAGCATTAGTGAGACTTTTTAAAGCACTGTCTGTTTTTATAAGCAGTGCAGGGAAAGGCTAAGCCAATAAAACATGATCATTCCATTCTATATTTTAATATTAGCCTCTAAAGGACAGAACACTCCCATGTGCTTTGATGACAAAGCCTTGCACCATACTAATAACAGCACATGAGTAAAGGAAATTACTGTCATTTTGCTTTGATTTTGTTCACTGAATGTAACAAGCAAACAACAGTGAAACCTCTATCAAATGGCCAGTGATGAGAGGTTTCTGCACCGCTACAACAACAAAGAGAGCCCCAGAGGCTGCTGTGAGGCTTCCTCTTTTTAACCTGAAGATAAATCATTTAGGTCTGTGTTGATTCTAGATTTAATGAAAAAAAATTTTAAAAAAGATAAAATAATAGAAAAATCTTTGGATGTTATTTGGAAAATGCTAGGTGTGAACAGCTGTTGTTAATTATGACTTCATTTTCTCCTCCAGACTTCTTTGGTTGCATGCCATAACTGCATGGGGCATGGGGGTTTACGGCTTGAAAATAGCCTTGTCATTTGGTGAAGTCTAACAGAGCAAAAGGGGCTTGATAAATGATAAAAAAGTTCATTGGAAAGCTCCTTAGATCAGATTAGTTCTCAGTTGTTTGTTTTTAGAATCCCAATAGTCTTGAACAATTAAAAGGTAAATACATGAGGTCACACAATTCATGAACCATATAGGAAATATTTAACAGCTATTGAATTACTCTTGAAAGAAACTCTTCCATCCTTTATTTACATGGTCTGTTTATATGCTCTGCTTAAAATGTTAAATAAATTGAGTTAATCACATAATTAAACTACAATTTAACTTGTATTCCTTCATATATTGAACATCAGACAAATGCTTAAGTATCTTGATGAACTGGGGTCTTAGGGTGTGACTCTAAAAGGTACTGTGCAGTCTGGCCTTGAGCCAGCAGAGCTAATTTGCAAAGCTTTAAGTCTGGGGAAGACAATAACATGTTCTTTGGCAAACTTGGGATTTCCCTCCTCCTTCCCCCGCCTCCTTCCCTTTACTGGATCATTAGAAGAGACTTCAACATTCTACAGAGCTGACTCTTCAAAACCATATTGAAAAATCTAAAACATTCGTTTCTGCACAAAGTTGGTGGTTCAAATAAAAAGAGGTAGTCCAGATAATCTAGTACTGTTAAAATTCAAATGGGGGGAAGGGAATAGGGTTATGGTATTAAGAGGGTGTTGATTTATTTAATGGCTATTTTCATCATATACTTTACATTGCAGTCTTCTGGAATCAAACAAGATTTACTGTAATAAAAGCTTCTTAGTATTCAATTTATTTGTGCCATTTCCATGAGTCCAGCTGTTCTGTTTATTCTTTCTATTGTCCTTTTGCTTTTCTAGAGAAAGTGATTACCCTTTACATGGAATCATTGAAATTAAGAACAGTGAGACATTTTGACCCAGATCTAAGTTTGTAGAAGAATGATGCTGCACAGACTATGGTGAGGAAATGCATTAGGAAAATCCTTCTAATTTGCTGCTATAAAGTGCAGCAGCAACAGGACACTTTTAGCTGGTGTTCAATGTAATTGTGAGAATGATGGGATTCAAACTGCCCTCTATGTGAAATTTATCCTTCATCCAATCAGCAGAAACAACTAATGCACTGGAAAGTATATTATATCTCATCTACTTCCCAATAAAGTCAGTGGTGTCCAATCAGACACCTATTGTTAGTAGAGAATCTGAAATTGATACAATCACCACATTGATCTACAATTGAGTCAGTCATTTGCTTGCTGCCAGGTCCTCCTCCCCTTCCACCACTCAGCCATTTCTGAGCAGGAGCCCACTGCAGTGAGTTTCAGAACACTTTAATGATCAGATTTGTTAGTGAAATTGGGCTAGATAATGCTACTTCAAAGAGGGGCCAGTGATAATGCCATGTGGAAGTGTGGAAGGTACAATGCCGCACAGCTCCCCCAGATAACCAAGGAAATGTATGCCCACTCTAAACCCTACTATCAGACCCAGCCTGGAAGCAGAGGAGATCAGGTTGATTGTTTCATTTTACACACAATTGTCTCCCAAAACTGCTGCAGAATCTCCTACTGATGGACTGCTAATAAGTTGTCTGGCCTGGGAGAGAAAGGAAAGCAAAACTAAAAAGAGAGCCTTGAAATATTCTTGTGCTTATGAACAGAGTTAGCAGACAGGAATGACTATTGCCATTACAGAAAAATTTGTCCTGGTATAACAACTAAATGGATCTACCTATCTCTGCCTGTATATATTAATATTTAATATGTGAAAAATACAGAAAGTGCAATTTAAAACATAATTAAAAAGGCAAAGGAAAACAAAAGCAAAAGTGATAATAGGTAGAAATAGAAGGACAGTCCAAAACTTCATTTCCACTTGAAGATTATGACTTCTGTAATTCATAGGAATTACCATTCATAAACCTCACATTTTGGAGTCTCATTTAGCCTAAGCAACTGGTTAGTAAGTATATGAATGAATACTGCTGCTTATTTGGATCATTTAAATGAAAGCTTTCAGCTTCACAGAGCCATACATATTTTAGTTTCAGGGTCTTAGCAGAGTTCAAAATGAGCAAAATCAAGACAGAAAGAAAGAAAGAAAGAAAGAAAGAAAGAAAGAAAGAAAGAAAGAAAGAAAGAAAGAAAGAAAGAAAGAAAGAAAGAAAGAAAGAAAGAAAGAAAGAAAGAAAGAAAGAAAGAAAGAAAGAAAGAAAGAAAGAAAGAAAGAGAAAAAGAGAGAAAGAAAGAAAGAAAAGAGAGAAAAACCCCACTACTAAACTGGAGGTGAAGAATTATCATCTTGTTTTCCATACACTATTGGATTCTACCAAGGCAGAAGCCAGGTTAATGAAGATTGGAAAGTGAATTTAAATAAGACAGAAAAATCAGTGTAACAATTTCCTCCCCTCATCTGGATTATGGCACTGACTATTAATGTTTCAGAAATATATTATTTTTCTTTTCATCAATTCACACATCATTTTCTCCCTGTATAATTTGTAGCAAAAAAGAAAAAGAGTGTAGCTATTTTACTAAGAGTGTGTTGTCCAAGTGAGTACCACAGGTACAAAATGTTTCCTTTTTTTTCCTCCTGTTGTTTCAACGCTACCCAATGACTGAAAACTGAATAGCAAGGACAATCATGAGCTCTTAGGGCCCAATTCATAAAAAAAAAGCTGCAAGCCATTTATGCACAAACGTTGCTACTTTCATATGGAAACAAGGTACATAAAGAATTCCCTTTTGTGATTCACCAGCCCTCTTTATGTTAACATATTTTTCCTCAGTGGTATACATTAACAGTGCGCAATTCCGCAGAGGGGACAAGGACAAAAGCAAAAGGATTTTTAGTATTTCTTTCAGAAAAACCTTAACAAGCTCGATGTTTCGCTGTCTTTTTTCCCCCCTCTAGTGAACTAAGGCAAGTCTGATTCTTCTTGTAAATAATTGTAATTTCTGGAATTTTTATCAATATCATATATGAAGGCAGATAACCTGCAAAAATATTCTTATTGACTTTTTTTAAAGGAGAATATTGGAATATTTATTTCTTGACATTGCATTTTTTTAATCTGATTCATTCAGGTATTGTTTCCTCACCAATCAAGATATGTTTAAACGGGATGTTGGATGACTGCCTAAAATGAGATTAGATACAGATATATCAAGGCATTAGAGTTTTATAATGTTTGTTAGAGGCACACCCCCACGGCAGAAATGACACCCTTAATAGATGGTGGAACACCTACACATGAACTTAACCTAAAGCCACAAAACCCATGCAATATCAAGTTTCTTTTGTTTCCTGCCTAATTTTTTTTTTCTCTCTCAAGATGACATTGCTACAGATTACACAAAGCATCTCTGGAAAGAAAAAGGTACATCAGCATGGTTTTCATCTGGTCAGTTAATGAATTAGACCCTGTTAGGAAACCTGTGTTCTTGTTCAAAATGAATGTTCATGGAAGTTCACCATTTCCACTGGCTATGGCTCAGTGATGGCTTGTATGTCTCTCTTACAATGAAGACACTGAAAAACGTTAGACGCATCCTTAGGTAGGACATGCTGTGAGACACTGGATTATTATATGATTGGATTGGAACTTACTCAAGGGTGTATGCTGGGGTGGAAGGGCTCAGGGAGCCCACACGGCAGCCCCTGAAGCCTTACCAGGTGACCCTGGAGCCCTGTTGGTCAAAGATACCTCAGAGATACAGCACCCCCTGGAACCCCTAACCCAGCCTCTGATTTTCTACACCTTCCCTCACTCTTGCCTGGAGCTCAGAGTAACCAGTGGGCCAGAAGTCCCACTGGGCCACAAGGGGCCAGAGACCATCAAAAGAGCAGCATATAGTCTCCATTTTGTTCAAGACCTACACCCCACCTTTCTGGAAGCTGGACTTACACAGGACGCTCTAGCAGTACCTATTTTTCTCCTACTCTTATATCTTCTTATTCCTTCCTCCCTTTCTTTTGTGAACATTTTGGTTAACTTTAAACTGAGTGGGTGGGATTTTGCTAGGTTCTGTGGGTTAGCATGTGCTAAGTCAGTGCTTTCTGATATGCTTTGTTTTGAGTTGTATTTAAGCTTTTGCTGAGATCTGTTATTTTCTCCCATATTTTCTAAAATTATCAGTAACAGTATCTCCTGAGAAAATGTGTGCGGCAAAATCTCTCTCTTTACACTACCTCAAGGTATTAAAGAACTGAAGGATCTTCAAGACATTCAGTTGGTAAATTTTTGTAGTCTTGAATATTTTTAAACATAATACTGCCAGTTTAGCTCATGGTTCATGGCTTAAAAACGACTTACTAAAGAGGTTTTTGGGCAGAGTGCTGTTTCAAAAGAGTATATTGATCAGTTTTGGGCTTTGTTTCTTCAGGTTGTAATGAATGTCTACAAAATCATCTTAAGAAGAAAAGCCCAATTCCTGCAATTTAATTTCTGGAGAAAACTCAAAGAAAATAGAATTTTGATTAGAGAGATGAATCAAAAAGTGAAATTAGAGTAAATAGGAAATACTTGAATATATATGTACATGTTCATCTTTTCAATTTTATAATATATATTTACATATTAATTCCAGTAGTAGCAAGTCATAGCTCGGGAGATGAGAGAAAGGCAAGCTGGAAGCTAGCAGTGCAAATTTTTTCGTACTCTTGCACAGCATTGAGATATAAAGGTAGCTTAAGTTCATTATCACAACAAATATGTTGTAACACTAATGCCATTGCACTTCTAAGTTGTTCATGTCTTTTAAGCTGTCTCATTTAAATTGATAAACAGAGCTGGCAACCTATCTTGATTGAATTTTCTCCCCTTCATCCTGAAATACATAAACTATTACACTTTGTAATTTGCCCTCCCTTTTTTTTTTTACCTTGCCTCAGTGACCAATGTACTGTTCAACAGAGTATATGCTCTGAAAATAGGAAAAAGCAATTCAACCACAGCATGGCCAACAGTTTATTATTTTGGATAATTTACATATATTCTTACATAGAAGTAACAATTTAATGCGTCCCTCCTTTCTTATATCATCTTTCATTAATGTATTTTTAATCTGGATATTTGTTTGCTTAAAATTTATTCTTTGATAACAGCATGTCATCTGCTGGAATACTGCGCTACACTGCAACTGTGACTAGTTGGTAGCACATAGTACCACCACACTCAGTAGACACAGAGATTTAGTAGGCAGAAGACCAACAACTTGATACTTGCTTTCTGTTGAAAGAAGTGTCAGTCTTTACTGTCCTAAGGGCAATTCATTTGTAAACTGTAGCAGAACATAAGCTGCATTTATGCAGTGACAAGGTAGACAGAGAAGCCCCTATATCTGTGTTAAATAGCTCTTATGTTCACTAAAATAAGATAGCCACAAACAAGGCAAAACTTAGATATTTAGAGTGGTTCCAGGTTTAACTGAGCAAATACCACCAGTCCTACTAAAGCTGTTGTTAGAAGTTTATCCTTGTTATATCCTACTAATTATCCCTATTGTATTGGAAAACACTATGTAAAGAAACTGTCCATTTTAAACAAAAGACATGGTGAGGTACAGGCTTTGCTAGAGAAGTGGCAATTCGTATTGCTTATAGAAGTGGCAACTTCTTTAACATCTCTTTATTTATTTTTAAATTTCTATTAAACAAACTGTTAGAATTGGTTTTCCAAAGTATGTCTTCAGGAAATTGTCTATGCCTCAATATGAATAGATAATGACATAAGAAAATTCAAAAAGCACACAGGTCTGTTTGCACACAGACCTTACAAAAAAACCTGTTGGAAGCAGAAACTCACTCTGGTCAAAAAGAATCCATGCTTAAAATCCTTGAAAACGTCAAATAATTCCCATTTCTACAGGTTATGCACTGCTGAAGACTAGAACCTCAACCTCCTCAACTGAACTGAAAATGCACCTGACTTGGTAACATCAAGTCTTAGCATGCCAGAATTGTTTCCTGTACACAGAAATTAACAGATGCCCGTGAAGCAGACAGACACAAATAATACATTTTAATTCGTTGTATATTCATCATTTATCTCAATTACAGTTTGGTCATCATGAATAGCCTGTAATATGAACAGACTTCTCAAAAAAATAGGACAAGAAAATGGAAGAAATACAGAATCTTAGCTATGTCTGTTTTGATTTGGCATTACACTAATCTTGAAAGTCACATACCAAATTCACCCTTCTGTAGTGATAGGGAGAGTTAATAGACAGCAACGTTATTGTTTATGTGTGTGTGTGTATGTAAAAAAAGGAAAAATATCCTGTGTTGTTTTTGCCACTCACTATTTGATTTTCTTTTCTGTGATTATTACTATACTTCTACTTGCTGAGGTCTAACACCAGTTAGCAACTAAGTCTCATGCCGCTGCTCACTCACTAGCCTATCAGGGAGATCAGGGAGAGAATCAGAAATGTAAAAGCTAGAAAGATCATGTGTTGAGGTATAGACACTTTAATAGGGAAAAGCTGCTCACAAGCGGCTCACAAGCAAAGCAAGCTAAGGAATTAATTCACTTCTTGCCATGCCCCCCAGACAGCAAGGCTCCATTATATGGAACAGTGACTTGGGGAGAAAATGTCATCCCTCCAAATATTTCCCCCACTTTCTTCTTCTCCCTGCTTTATATACTGAGCATGATGCCATATGGTATGGAATATCCCTCTGGTCAGTTGGGGTCACCTGTCCTGGCTGTGTCTCCTCCCAGTCTCCCATGCACCCACAACTTTCACACCAGTGTAGCAGTACAAAAAGCAGAAAAGGCTTTAGCTCTGTGTAAGCCCTGCTCAGCAATAACAAAAACATCTCTTTATTATCAACCCTGTGTTCAGCACAAATCCAAAACACAGCCAGAATGAAGAAAATTAACTCTACCCCAGCCAAAACTATCAAACTACTCTATTGTTTTTATGTAATGTTGTGTTCATCTGGGTGCATTTGTGTGATTAATGACTACACTATTTCAGTTTTTGCTTTAAATATAGCTTTTCACAAGTATCAATTTTGTGCTTGGTGGATGGTGGTGAAGAATAGCATGATTTTTTTTTAATTTTCCTAAGACTTTTTTTGCCCAGCCAAAGGAAATGTTCTCAGTCCTTGACATTCATATTTTAGTCTTATCACAGATGTTTATTAACAGTCATAAGGCAAGAAATAGCCAAACAACTTGCTGTCCTTAGCATTTGCAGTTTAGTTATAATATCGCACTAACATTAAAAAGTCACTTAGAGATATGCAAATTTCAAAACCAAATTCAAATTCTTCATTACACCTCTTTAAAATAAACAAAGGATGCTAATGATCATTTTCTGTTTGAAAAGAAAAACACACACTTCTCCCCAGCTCCAGTTTTGCCACAGAAGAAAGCCATTCACATTATGCAAAAGCTCAGCACAGCTCATACAAACACAGATTCTTGAAAAACATTCATCAGAGATATCTTTTTATGCTTCACCCTTAGGGCTGACAAGCCTAATTTACTGACATAAATCCTGCCTTGGTTTCTCTCAAGGGAACCATATAGTACAAAGTTCTTCCTCTTGTGTGGATCACCATCGGTACTGTCAAGTTTTTACTCATGAAAAATAAAACCTGCAAAATCAAAATTAACGTGGCTGCTTAGGAAAAGAAGTATCACAACCCTGTAATTTCTTTTTTCCACAGCTAAAGACAATGCTGCAGATCAAACAGCAAAAGGGTAGGGCACTTCCTTACCAGCGTGCTCATGTGCTGCTTCTTTAGTGACTACAGCTCAGGCTGAAAGCCAGGGACCGTGCGGGAAAGTGCCCTTGAGCACTGCATGTTCTACATAGCATCTGGGGCTGCCTCCTACTCCGTGCCTCAAGTCCCATATACTGAAGATACTTTCTCAGCCCAGCATGGGAAGAGCTGTGCTGCACAAACCGGGGCATAAGGTGGAAGGGAGATTGTGCATCTCTGAGATGTGGGTGCTAGGAAGTGTAAAATAAGAATAATGTTGCGTGTGCTGTTCTAGCGAGGTTTGCGTACTGTGCTAGAAAACAGTTTTCTGTTTAATCACATAATAATCAGGAATTGGAATCACAGAAATAAAAAGTAATCCTGTTATTTTCCAACATCAATAATCATTATACCAGATATAGTGTAGGATTTTACCTTACCTTTGAGAGTTGTCCAGTGAAACCTGGGAACATATCTTCGAGAGTTGTTTTTCGCTCACGGGAACAGATAGTGGAATGCAGAAAATTGCTACTGCTGGGTTTTCTCCCCAGAAGAAGTACATAATGTTAGCCTCTTGCCAAGCAGCTGACAAGAATGCCTCACCATTAGAAACTACTATTTGTTTTAAGTATTCATCAAGTAATAGGAATTTCATTAGCAATAGAGACTTTCTTTTGCCACCAGCCTGCCTAGAGGGAGATCATCGCTTTAGTGCTCCCAAAGTACTTGGCATGGGCAAAGACTGAGAAAGACAACAACAAGCTCTACACAAGATTTCATCCTCAGAAAAGTACATAACTGGTCAGGTACTGCATTTGCTTCAGTCAGTAATGGAATCAGTCTTTCACCTTAATGAAACAGTACCTTGCTGTGGAGTTCTCACTAATTGACACTTTTGCTGTTAACAACACAAACGCATCATGAGCATTCATCTTCTGTATTCTGACTCATACTAGAAGGTAAATACTGACTAAACTGTGAGGTTAGGTCTAACAGCAGTCTTTCTAAATTTAACATTTAAACTCAGTTAGCAACCAGATCATTTAGGCTGACTTCACTGACATTACCTTTTGTCTTCCACAGATCCAAGCTTAGGCACATGACATCTGGAATTCACCACAATACTTATATTAGGAATTTTGCCATTATTTGCATCAAGGTAATATGAAACCAATTACATATAATTTATTTCATAGTAAAGTAATCAATGATACCTCCCTGGGTGCACCGTGGAGAAAGAAAAGGGAAAGACTTCCAGGAGAGAAACTGGGATCGCAGGAAAAGGTATGTGGGGAAGAGGATCTCTGATAAAAACAAAAGTCAAAGTCAAGCTTTGGAAGTAAAAAGTGAGAAGATAGATGATTTTATATATATTTGTGTATATATATCTGCACATACATACATACATGTATACACACATATATATCTAAATGTATTGCATTATATATTTTATATAGTATTGTCCTTGAACAGGCAGCAGTCATGAGCATTGAGGCCATGCTGCTGAGAACACAGCTGCGCTGGGCAGGGCACGTCTCCAGGATGCAGGACTGCTGCCTCCCTAAGATCGTGCTCTATGGGGAACTTGCCACTGGCTGCCGCAAGAGAGGAGCCCCAAAGAGGAGATACAAGGACTGCCTGAAACAATCCCTCAGCCTTGGCCATATTGATCACCACCATTGGTCTACCCTGGCCTCCAATCGGGAGCCCTGGAGACACACCATCTATAATGCTGCTGCTGCTTTTGAGAACACAGGCAGGATCACTCTCGAGGAGAAAAGGCAGAAAGAATTGCATCTTGTTGATATCACCTGGGGAGTCTTTCTGCTGTGCCTTCTGCAACTGGACTTGTCTATCTCGCATTGGCCTTTTTAGCCATCAGTGCGCTTGTAGCAAGCGTGGGTAGAGCCCTTCTCAAATCTTTGTTCACGAAGCCTGGCCATCATACATATATGTATTGCATTATATATTTTATATAGTACATACATGTATGCATATTCCTTTACAATGCAGAATATAGCTCAAAGTTGCAACTGTAAGAATAAAGAATGCAAGGACCTGCCTCTAAGTGGAAATGGGAATATATTGTATCTTGTATGTTTGCATTTAAGACCAAGTTACTTATATTAGCCTGACTGCTTATGTCCATGTCTATTTGCTTCCATCAGAAAACATCTTGTTTAGTGTGATTTCCAGTAAAAATTACATTCAGACAGGCAAACTGCTTGATGTGTAAATAAATGGCTGGTTTATCAGGTTCCAGGGCATAGATTAGCAGTTTCTGCTCTCCCTAGAGGCCAGCCTCAGTGGAGTGCCTCAGGGCTGCTCTAGCACCTATACATTTTAATACCTTTGTTGACATGGAGGAGGAGTGAAAGTATACCATTAGCAAATCTGTGAATAACCCTGAACTTGAGGATGCAGCCAATATACTTAAAGGTAGGAATGTCACTTGGTTTTCAAGATTTCAGAAATTTCTTATTAAAAATATCTGCATTTATGCTTTTTCTATTTGTCTCTTCTACAAAATCAGATTACTGACCTGTAACATTAAAAGGATTGTTGAATGCATTCTTAATCGAGTGCACTTTTTGTATTGTTGGTTTTTGTTTGTTTAATAAAGGGTGATTTTGAAAACTATCTTTTTTTTTTTTTTGCAAAGAGAGAAGCTCGCATGAATTGTTCTGTTGTTATTTACCTTGAAGCAAGCCTTCACAAATAATGAAAAGAGTTCAAATTTTCTTAAGCACATTAAATCCTTCCTTTCATTTTATTAAAATTATTTCTCTCTAACAGCATCCTCAAGCCCAAATTATCTGGCTCATGGGTGACCGCAGGTGATATCTCATGATATTAATTTTTAAAAAAGTCTGACTCTCTTTTGTTTTCACACATAGAAATGCTCTTCCATTAAGAGCAAACATGACACTTACTTATATACTTTATATTAAACATGAATTACATCACTGCTTTGATAGAAGACTGATGAGTAAAAGGAAAGATTGAAATCCTCAAGTCTTCATTCCCATATCCTTTCTCTTCTTGAAAAAAATTGAAATCCATAGGTCTTCATTTCCATGTCCTGTTTTCTTCTGATGTAGACAGAAATGTGCCTGAATAATCACTATAAATGAAGATACCTATTAAACTAAACATTTAGCTAATGTATTTATAGCAACATGGTTGATCACCAGTGTTTAGAATTTTTTTACAGTTATTAGCTAATAGTAGTCTGTGTGTGTGTATATATATGTATATATATGAATACATATATAGATGTATGCAGTTTTGTGTTCAAAATACAAGTTAATTTAACAAAAATTATATATGTATGAGGGGAATTGGCAGCAAACTGGAAAGGTATGCAACTGATGAGGGATTACATTTTTTATTAGCTTTTGCATATTGAAAAATTTATTGCACTCTTTATAGTGAGATGTTCTTGAAAACAAAAGAATAAAAAATATATTAAAAAAAATAAAAAAAAATTTTTGAATAAAAAGATGTTCTTGAGTGAAAACCAGGAAATTTCAAAGGGTTCCCTCTCCCATTCCCACAGTAGAATTTAGAGGAAGGATTGAGGAGGCATATTTATAAGATACAACAGTAGAGGGGAAAAAGCACAGAAGTGGAATTATCAGCCACCTAACAGATATGACACAAATGGAAATCTGAGCCAATTTTCTCTATCTGAATTACGATTTTTTTTCCATTTGCTGTTAGCCATATGAAATTATGGAAATCTACTTGTCAGATAGTGGAAGTAGGTTCTTCTCTATCTGACAGGTAAAGCAGGTCATCTGGTTTATGTCTGAATAACTGTCTGTAATCTATTGACAACCACAAGATACTGGAAAGCAAGCACTGTCTTTCAGACAAAATAGAGATATCAAAATGCATGTTTTACATCTGACCTGAAACATCTTTTGTAATTGTCATGGGAAGCCACAAGACCAAGACAGTCAAGCCGTCCATTTAAGCAAATGTGGAAAGTTATTTTGCAAATCTGTAGCATAACCTGTTACTGTTTTCATCTAGTGTTCATGCAGGGATAGTGGATTTTTCTCCTATCAGGTAGAAAATCCATCCGGAATCACACAGCTGTCTTTATAAATAATTGCATGAGAACAGACTTCCCCACTAATAACAATCATTGAGGTGATAAGAGGTTATTTACAAATGTAGATTGTATACTTCCATCAATACACATGGTAGAACTCACAATGAAGTAATCTATAATATTTACTTTCATCCTGCTCTTCAAACTGCAGAATAAAGAGACCACATTATAATAATTTACAGGGGAAGCCTTTTCTGTATGTAAGATAATTTTGAGATACTCATTATTAAAATGCCAATTAACCTTGATTTTGTCTCCTTCATTATAATTTAAAGAAAACCCATAAAATAACTTTGATGCAGAAGGAGAACTGTAAAAAAATTTAATGAGGTAAATTGCTTATGGGGTTCTACTTTAATTAGATCAATTATTTTCTGTTAGTTCTAATTACACAACTAAATTATTTATGTTTAGCAAATATCATATTTAATATGAACTTCTATTTCATGACAACTCAGTATCCAACGACCTTATTAGGGTAGACTTGTGACTTAATTTGTGTTTTGTAAACAGTTCTTTTGATTCTTTTTTTTCCATACAAGCTGAACCAGTTGGAGTTTCTTTTACCAGTTCAAGATGCATTTACAGCAATTCAGTTCAAAAGTATGGAATGTGTTATACACACATATTAGTTATCAATGCATATGAGTCTGCATTTATATTTCTTTTGCACAAGACTTCTATGAAACCAACATCATGACACTTTTTTAGCATGAGAGTTGTTTCTCTTCAGCTATTTTGACACTGGGTTCAATTAAAAGCATTCAGCATTCTGACAGAGGAAGGTGGAATTCCCACAGCACTGTATCCAGCAGTTTCCTTTGAGACAATAATCTCCTTGAAATTTGTCATTTCTTAAATCTTAAATGAATATTCTCTTTATCATCATACTGCCATTACCTTCTCTCACTTTTATCTAGTCAGTAAAACTGTGAAATGCCATTATACTCTATCTAGGCAAAAGTCCATGAAAACATGTCAGTAGACAATGTCTTCTGCAGGGAGGAGAAACTGGATGACCTCAGTCATTATGTTCTGCTTATATTGTGTGGATGTCTGTACATGTTCATCTTTAGTTTACTATGACTTGGTGGTAATTCTTGCATCCTTTTTTTTTTTTTTTTTTTTTTTTGGGTACAATTTGGTTAATCCTTAGAAGAAGTATAATCACTGTCGCAGGTGTTCAAATGGCAAGATAATCACCTATTTCCTCTGCCACTGGAAAACAGACCCTTTTTCACTCTTGTTCAATAACCTGGTCAGTCAAGATTAAAACATAATAAGCATAGCATTCCCCAGTGGCTGAAACCAGGGATGACTCACCAGTCTCCCAGCAGCCCATGCTACTTTGTGGATCCTGTGAAGTGGATTTGTTTGCTCGTCTAGGATATCTACCTGGTCAGTAGACTGCTGAAATTGAGAACTGAAGCTACATATTTCTTGGCTAAAAAAAGGAGATCTGTGGTAGAAATGGCAGCTCTAGATTAGCACAACACTGTGAAACCTATGTGTTCAGTAGTCTTCAAAAATCTTGATGGTGACAAAAAGATACAAAAGCTTGAACTCCCTAACTGGTTGAGAAAGGAAACATGCTTCACTGAATTCTATCCAGTCCATTATTATGCTTATGAAGCATTGATTTTTGTATGCTCTCAGTAAGCTACCTCTCTCAAGAGTTTTCTATACTCTTGCAGATGTTTTACTATCTTAGTCTATGGGATTTGAAGTTGCAGCCTCTTATGGAAGGTACTTCAGCTTTTTTAAGTCAAACATCACAAACAGTAATGGCAAGATACATTTTAAAAACTAATTTCCAGTGAGACATTCAACAAGCTTTGGGACAGATGCAAATCACAGAAAACTGATTCAGATACAGCTATATTCTTTGTTCTTAAAAGTGAATATACTCTTTCAATACAGAATTACGTCCACTATGCCACAAGGCACTTCCCCAAAATTTACCACAACCTCAGTCTTACCATGTTTTGTGCAGACATTGAAAAAAAAATGCATTGTCCATCCTTTTAAAAAGGACATCCAACCATCAGCAAGGTTGATTTACAGTATTGAAAAAATATGACATATCTAAGAACTACAGAATGTAAATTGAATATTTGTCTATCAACAAGAATAAATGAGGCAAACTTATCAGCTTGATGTCTGTTTGTCATATCCTGGTCAAAGAAGAATGCAAACAAAACCAGGGAGATGATAGCTAGTACCTAGAAAGCAAGTTATTGTCATCACTAGAGGCTTTAACTGAAATTACTAAAATAGTAGAAGCTAGTCGATATCTGAAAGATTGTCACCACCCTGATGATTTCTCTGTTTCCCTAAAAATGTTACTCAGATTAGCACTTGTAAAAGAGAGATTACAGTCTTCCCATGTGAGGCACTTCTTTTCTTAGTGACCTTGACTTGTCATGAGAGCTGCAGTAAAAAGGACATATACAATGCAAGAGAATTCAAGGAGTACATCTGCCACTAATCATCTTGTAGAGAGGGAGGTTGATGGTGGGTATTGTGTCATGCAAGACTGAGAAGAAATTAAATAAACACATGTTGTTCCTAAAAAACAGACAAATGTAGGGCATTCAGAAGTTGCTTTGTTATCAGTTGTGCCCTGCTATGTATATAATAGATATATAATTGTGCCACATATACTAGAAAGACTGAGGTAAACATTTTTTTTCATTTCCATCAAAAAATTCTTTCTAGAAGTGAATCCATTGATTGCCTTCATTCCTACATACTTCTGGAAGTGAACAAGAGTAGGCAAAACCTAAAAAATATGAAAAGGGAAACAAGAACTCCTAGGAATCAAAGAAAAAAATTCAAGGAATTTATTTTTTATGGTTTAAATAATTATGGAATAGTGTGGGTTATATCTAGAGTGATATTAAATAACTAATACTAACAATGAAAGTTGTTCCTCCTCAGAAAATGCTATTTTCCAGATACTTAAAACGAGCAATTAAAATACACTTGTATAAGTCAATCAGATATCTGATTAGCAATAATTATAGAAAACAATCAATATAAAAATTCCTTGACTTAAAGTGACTAATATATATTAGTCACTTTCTTTAAAAGCATTGTTTTCCTATACCATGTCAAAGAACTTTAAAGGCTCAAAAATCATGATGCTTCAGTTTTGCTTCTCAAACATCTACAATGTAGTTGTGTTTCAACAAAAACTGAGGATAAGGCCCAGGACTCTGCTGTATAATGACCATTGTGTTTTTAGTCTCTAAGTCAGTATTATTTTTTAAAAAATTATTTTTTTCCTATACTTTATGACAGTAGTAGTCAGAATCTGCATTTGAATCACACACACTGAATGTTTAGAGAATTATTTGACAAAGACACTTGGTTTTTAAAAAATCAACAAAGAATTTCAAGCATTTTTTCAGTGTAGTAATGGTATTACACTGTATTGGAAATAAAAAGAACTCTTTTTTACCCTAAATTAAACTTTTATTAGTCTAAGCTGAAATTATGTAAGTTTAAAGGGAAAAGAATTGATTTCTCTGCTATAGTGCTGTGACCAATGCAATGTGAGTAATTTCATAAAAGTTATACCTCTGTGATATAGATAAATAGAGCTGTTCAATCCAAAACATTCTTTGACATGAATTCATGTTCTGGGAAATGTACCACCCATTGTGCAAGTTGTGGATGAATATGTTTTCTAATGCCTAATAGTAACTTAATCAAATAATAAACTTTTTGTGAACCTTACCCCTGCAGGTAAATGAATATTTCCTTGTTGAGCAGGAAATCTGTTTTGTTTTGTTTTGTTTTTTTTTTTTTTTCATCAACTCCTCATTTAAAAAAAGATATATTTAAAGCATATAGAAGTCTAGAGATCACTGTTTAGGATATTGTTAGTACCCCAAAATAATTCAGAAATAGTTGAACTTTCTTCTCTGTTGAGCAAAGTTACCTTTTAATATGAATGCCTTTCTAGAAGATGAGTTGCTAATAGATTTCTGATATCGTAATGAGAAAAATTACCTAGAATAACTAAATCCTAAACCAATATTCTATTGTTAGAAATTGTGTTTGGCTTTTCAGAAACAATGTTCTTTCTCTTCTCTAGATAAAAAAACCCAAACCTGACAATTCTTCCATTATTTTTTACATATCAGGATTATATTTATTTTGAGACTTACAAACAAGTACAGTACATTTGAACTTAACTTTTGATCTAATTGTTCCTATACAACTTCTATTTAACATCTTTGATCTCTGAGTTAGTGATCTAATCTGCTGTATAACTCAGTTTTTATTGATCTGTTCTCATGCTGAGAAAATCAAGTCTCACTTTTATGGCAGAGATTGAAAAAGATAGTAAAACTGCCTCTGAGACAGCAGTTTAAATCTGTGTAATAACAGTGGAGGCAAGAGATAAGACTTTTATTGCACTGCCAAACTTTACATGAACTCAAAGTGTCATTAAATTGGTATGTGTCATTTGCCACATATATTTATTTTACTAGATAAGTTGGTAACCACCCATTTAGATGCAGTGCAGTGGCACAATTTTTTAGCACATTTTCTTTGCCACAGAATCTATTTCTGATACTCAAAATACATTAGAAATATCTTTTTTATGGTACTTTGCATACATTTCAGATTTTCTGTTCTCATGCAGTTTTCGAAAAGAATTTTTGAACCCTTTTTACTTGACTGAATTCCAAAAGCAATTTTCAGTAGTTATACAAGTGGGACCACTTTTAATAAGCTAGTCTGTCATGATAAAAGGTTAATTCTCATATACTCAGAGCTTTTCAATCATGCTCCATAATGTGTGAGTCCTGTAATGCCTAGTGTTATTACATTACTAAACATGGAGGAAAATAAAAGCAGTGAAAGTGCTATATCTCAGCTTGATGTTATTGAGTGTAGTTTTACTTTAGAGGGTTTCCTATTGTGGTATTTTTCCCATTGTTCCTTGAGAAGAAAGACCTGATGAGCACACTGAATGTAAACGGCATGTGCAATAGGTGATACTTTTCACTCCCATATACAGAGCAGTGGTGAAGCAGAAAATGCTTGAAAATAGGTTGCTTGATTTTTTTTTAAAGTTTAATGTCCTGGAGTCAGTCCAAGATTGCCAATTGTACCTGACAACTTGCATGTCTATCAATCACACTCTTCTGGTGAACAATCTACCTTCCTATCTGAAAGTTAAGGCTTTTATGATGTTGGATCCATAAAACACTGAGTACCCTTATATAAATCTTTAAAAAAGTTACTCTTTGTTTACATTGTCTCTCAGTTCTATTGTATTCAGGCATAGGCACTACACCAGTGCAGTGTGAGAAGGGAATGCACGATGGAATAAGCTAGAATTTTATAATACTTTTTGTTATTGAAATCAATGGGGAAAGGGAAGGGCCATGAAGAGTCTTTACTGTTGATTGTAGTGGGGTAATGTGAATGAAATGTATGTTCCTGTAAAAGCATATCCACATCAGTCAGATCTATCTCTCTATTATCATTTGTTAGTAGATTCATTTTCTCTGAGACAGCTGAAAGATTGGAACTTGCAAACGAGGTTATGAACAATGAAGGAGTATGACTCAGGTCTAGAATAAACTACTTAAATTTAAATTATCAACTTTATGAACACAATTGTATTTCCTCCTAATTTAATATCAAGTGTAGAAAGAACTTCTAAGGTAGCGTATCTAAGATATGGTGTGTCACTTTTCAATTCCAAGTTAAAAGTGTAGGGACAGAATTCAAACACTCTCCCTTTTTACCACCAAAGTCAAAGACAATTCTTTCAACATGCCTTAGGTTGTCATACAGGAACAATTAAGAATTACCCACCATAAAAACCATTAATTTTGATGTATGGTCTCAAAATACCCAGCTTTAGAACTACAGTTGCTGTTCTGAGGCACCAGGAGATCGTCTCTTTAGCAAATGCATTTAACTTTCTTGTTTTAGGGAAATACTATGGGTAGGATACAGTTTTAGTGAGAGTGGATTGGAATAGTTTTAATCTCATTTTTTCCTTCTCATTATTGTTTATCAATGAAAGAAATATTTCATCATCTCTCAACATGGTCACATCTGGACAGAGCTATCCAGTCAGACTAAGTCCATAGTTGGCCCGGAGGATAAGAGTTTTCTGGTCTTATGAAACAGAGCTGGAAGCATAGGGCTCCACAATCCATCTGTTTAGGGGTTTGAATCACTTTTTAAAAGTATGTGAAATAACATGCAGGAAATATTAAAATGAAATGAAATTAAAATTTAACAATCACCATTGGTACCACTACAGTTCTTTTAGCTCACTCAGTATTGGTTTAGTCAAGCAGCACAACACAAAAAGCCAAATGATAAAGAAAAGCAGCAGGATTAGAATACTGACAGCCAGTTGAGTTAAGAGTGATAAATAATTTTAAACAAAACTAAGAATTTATAAAATTAATTTTTCTAGTGTCACCAGAGCAATAGAAAATGCAGAATGCAGGCACTGGTGCAACAAAGCTGACCAAGCCCTGAAATCAAGTTGTGCATTCACTCTGTCAGGAAAGCAGCCTGCCAAATGCATATCATCTTGATTTCTCAGCAAGTAAGTTTGAAGAGCTCCTGATGGCATCAACCTTTTGGCTGCCAAATCACACACTGCTTTGTTAAATTCAGCAGAAGTATCCATCACAAACTCCTTGTTTAAAAGAAAGAAAGTATTTTGTAATTTTATTCTTTTGGCTTGAATACCAGTACACGTTAAATGGGAAGTTTTGGATATTGGAGAAGTTTTGATTGAACGTTTTAGTTTTTGATTAAACTTGAGGATGAATCAAAGCTTCAGGAAAAACAATTTTTTCATAAGATTACATAGGAAAGCATGGGATCAAGTCAGTTATTTTTAGGACAGAGAGAATGAGCTGATCTTCACCATTACTAAAACTGTGTATTGTGCATGGTAAAAAAGATATGTCCCGGGTGGAACCCCTGACAAGAATTTCAACATGGAGCAAATTCTGCACTTCAATTGTGTAAAACCCCTGCAAATAAAATTTAGGAAACCTAGAAGTGAAATGAGGTATGTCAATCAACTCAACCATCTCTCTGCTGGAGGTGTGAGAATAATAAGACAGAAGCCTTCAGTAGTACTGAGCCACAGAGGACAGACACAGGATATCTCTGGCACTGCTGATTTCCACCCAGGGGGTCATGACCTCATGAGGGATAGTGAGGTTATTTTCTGAGGAGTGCAAAAGTTTCCTTCAGAAACTGTCTTCTGTTTATAGACTTTCTGACTGAGAAGAAAAGCTCCAGGAACTGTTTCCCTGACTAATGGACACAGGAAAACAGACTATACCAAGATCCTGAGACAGAAAAGAACAAATGGTGTTTCTCCTCATCTCCCCTCTCTGTTTAGCAGAGCAAATCTTTAAAAGGTTCTTCTTCAGCAAAAGCAAATATTCCATGTAGGCAGTGCTTCCCTTTAAAAGGCCAAAAGGTTCTCTCATTCCTACACACAGCTACCAATATAGAAAGAGCATGCAGTGCCCAGATATGACAGTGTGCCTCCTCTGTACACAAGCTAACCTGTGCCTTCTTGCATCAGGCATTGCATCCTGTTGCCCTGTGTTGCCAGCGCAGCAAGTTTATTTCTTCCCCTATACCCTCTCACTCTGTAAATTTTATTTTCCATGTGAAAAGCTAAACCCTCTGAGATGGACAAGTTCTCAAAATTTAAGTAGTACTGAAAGCAAGAGGTTCTGGATCACTGAGGACACCTAAGAACTGTATTAATAATAATAAAAAGATATTCATCAACTTTTTTACTCCTAGAGATCTTGTCAGCTCTCTGCGAGTTTTTGGTAGGTTAAAAAGCAAAGTTGAATGGCATCACACTGGATGACGTGTGAATAATCTGGTGTATTTTGCTGTATTATCCTTGAAATCTAAGCACTGAAAGTTTCCAAAATAGAATTTTAAAGGTATTAATCTTGCCTGAGGCTTAGAATCTTATTTTTCTTATTTTTATGCTAATTAAAATATAAACAATATAAATAATTACTTACTGAATTAGTCTTGTACATGTTCTATTTCCCAATTGCACACATATATAATAAACAAGAATATAATAAAGCCTGTTTTAAAGCAAAACATTTTTTCAATCTAACTTGAAAACACTAACTTTCAATAGAATATGATTTCACTAATTTCTTAAATTAGATTGCTGCATCATCCAAAAGTTGCTAAAAACTCCAGAAATGTTACTTTAATGTCCTGATGTTCCTTTATGTATTCCTTGGAAATGTAAATGAATAGTCTTTGGTGAACTCAGTTTAGTTCCTAGTAAATGTCCACATCAGAAAACCACTACACTTAATTTTGCTTGATTGATAGTCTCTGCTTTACTGAGACCTAGGGCTAAGCCAGCCTGGGGACTTTATTACCTCCCATTCTAGTAAGGGTGGTCCAGCCAGGTCAAAGTCGAGGTCAATAGTAGGACAGAGAAGGCACTTTTTTTGCTTTGAAACAGACTACTCTTCATGAAACAAAGAACTTCACTTTCCAGCACTGTTTCATGACCAGAGATAATCTGTCTAGGAACAAAAATGTTTCCAATGAGTATTATCTTCACATTCTCCTTTTAATTATTCTAAGTGTGAAATTTTAAAAGCTCTTTTCATATTAAATGTACACTGATGTTGTTTGGAAGGCATATTTTGTACTCAATTCTGAATTCTCCTACTTGATGTGAGCCCCTCTGAGAGCTTTTGTGCCTTTCTTTACTCAGTTATTTAAAGAAGGGAACACATTTAACAAATTGTTTATATTTTCCTCAGAGTTATTGGAAGGTTTCTCAGTTTCCTTGAAAAATCATCTATTTGCATAATGTTTCTGAAGACTCAGAGTATTTGAGAGAAGGGGTCAAAACCTTAAAATACAGTTTTATATAATACTTATCTGCTTGATATTGCATCTATGGTCATTTCTGCATGTAACACAAAACTCCATTAACAACTGGTTTAAATCCAAAGCAGCACTAACAGTAAGATTGGTGCCCCCCTGAGAAACCTAGAAGGACAGTAATTCAGTGTGTTTGGTTTGATTGTGTATTTTTTTTCTATTGTGAGACATTTCTTTTAAGTTAGAGACAAAGAATAGGATGCAGTTACATCACAGAGAAAAGAATCACAAGCAGAATAAATCATGTTAGTCAAGTCAAAACTAAAAATAAATGTGAAATCATTTGTAAATCTATTTGAAAAATTAAGTTTGTGGGTCTGTACTGAACCAAGTTTGTCCCTTCCCTTCCCTTCCCTTCCCTTCCCTTCCCTTCCCTTCCCTTCCCTTCCCTTCCCTTCCCTTCCCTTCCCTTCCCTTCCCTTCCCTTCCCTTCCCTTCCCTTCCCTTCCCTTCCCTTCCCTTCCCTTCCCTTCCCTTCCCTTCCCTTCCCTTCCCTTCCCTTCCCTTCCCTTCCCTTCCCTTCCCTTCCCTTCCCTTCCCTTCCCTTCCCTTCCCTTCCCTTCCCTTCCCTTCCCTTCCCTTCCCTTCCCTTCCCTTCCCTTCCCTTCCCTTCCCTTCCCTTCCCTTCAGATTTTTCTTCCACTTAATTTTCTCCAGGTATGTCTAAATTTTTTTTTCCTTTTTCTGGAAAGTATGACAACACTAAATTATACCAGAACAACAGCGACATTCTCAGCTTTTTCAAAATTTGATTTCATTGACCTGCCACATTTGGCATGTATTTTCAAAAACATACAGTACTTAATACAGACTTGTAGTTTAGTCTTTAGCAACAACCAAAACAAAGAGATAAAATTCTGATTTATATTTGGCTCATTCATTTCTGCCTCTATAACAGAGCAGCTAATCATTCAACATCATGTGTGTTTACTTTAAATACCAGAGTCTGGAAATATTTTTCAAAATGTTAAGGTAGACATACAGGTAAATATTTCAATATTAGATACTGAACAAGTACAATGGATTAATTTTATTTTAGAGTAGAAACTTTCGTTCTCTAAGTAATATAGAGTGATTAATCCTCTTTAAGAGGACTTATATAATAAATTATTTTCTAATGATCACAACTTTTCAAAGTAGTAGTACTCATGATACTTGATTTAAAAGTTTGCTGTTTTATCACTTGATATATTAATGTTAAAATTATTTCCACTATTGACAACATGATGCTTAAATATTTTGTAAGACTAGAAAGAAATCCAGTATCATAGACCTTTCACTGTTATTAGTTTTGATTATAGGATTGGTTTTAAAGACACACTATTGGGAGTCCTAAAACAACCTGAAAACCTGATGTTTTCCTTTAAAAAGAAATTTTCAGCAACAGCATTGAAATTGAACAACAATTCTAGTATCATAGGCAGTATGATTCAGTAAGCCTTACATTTTTAGTAATTACTTCATTATTTTTTGCCTGTGATTTGGATTTTTTAACTATGTAAAAAAAGTGTCAGTATTAATTTAGTTAATCACTGTGTTCATTATATGTGCCCTTTGCCTAATGGGGGAACCAACCTGAAGTTCAGCCAATAAGGTATTCCTTGTAATTGTGGCACTAAAATTATTAACATTTGATTCATCCAGAGACAGCACATTCCAGAAGAGACAAAAATGAGTCTTAAAAAATCCCATTTATGGCATACCTGATTTTCTTCCAGTCTTGAAGGTAGATCCTGATTCTTACTTTCTACATCTCCTTTCCTCCTGCCCGCCATATACTGGGATCTCATCATACTTTAAGATAATGTTTAGCAGTCTGTCCATCAATTTGTTTTATGCTAGCTCTGATCAACAATGCCCTTGAGGAATGTGAGTTCTGCTGTGCTGCTCTTCTCCAGCATGTCCTTCAGTCCATGGAGCTTCTGTTAGATTTTACCTCTGTGATTCGCATGCCCTTTGCAGTTGAGCCCTGATGTCTTTCCTAAAGAAAGTACAATATCTAAATAAGATATTGTACAGAAGCAAAACTAAAAGGAGAAGGTACACTTGAAGAATGGCCAATTTTGAGCTCCCATGAGTTACCCTTATTAGAAAAAAAAAAAACAAACACAAAAAACACAAAACAAAACACCAAAACGAAAAATAAAGGATGTTTATCTCTTGCATTTTATGCTGTTAGCATGCCACTAACATCTAAGTGTACCTAACACTGTTCATAGCATGAAATGAGACACAATAAAGCTTTCCTTATCAAGAATTTACAATTTATAGGCAGTGAAGGGAAGACATAAACACAAACCCACAAGATGTTTATAGAACATCGCACAAGGAGCAGGGAAATGTTCTGGGAGTTATATTTTTGAGAAGGAGAGTGGATGGAGCAATGTTGGCTGCTTTTTCCATGTGTAAGGGAGGCTAGGGAAAAACGCAAGGTGCAGTCTGGATGAAGGAAAACCAGAGCAGTGAATGACTCGGGAGAGCAGCAATGTTGAACTCCAGTGAGAGATTTTCCCACATTCATTTATGTTTATAAGGTTCTTCTGCCATATGGATTCACTGAAGGTTTGAATAAGCAAACCCTGCATGCCACACGTACACCAAGGGCAATCACTCCCTACAGACACTGCTTAATTGTTCACTGGTTTAGTCCAAAAGAGAGTGCTTCTACAACTTCTCTGCCAGAATTCCCGATGTGAACAGTTAGAAAGGTATGTACCTATACATCTCAATGTGCAGGGCTTCTAGCAGCCTTTTAGGCAATTCCTGGGAGCTGGAAAATGCTGATTCCTAGCCCAGAGGGTGACACTAGATAATAAAAGGCAGTTTCCCAAACACAGAATTCATGAAACTCTTTGCTGTGAAAAACAACAGACAAATCCAACATTGCCTGGAAGGGGAAATTTGAGTCTGCAAGCTGTTAGACTTTAGGTACTGATAAGAAAAGGGATCCTGCATTGCATTTCGGAAAAATACAGTAAACACAACTCCAGTCAGAACAGGTCAATTAAAGACTTTCCTGCCTCGGGCTTAACATGACACTTAAGTGCTACTACATGTGAAAAGAAAAAAGCAATTCACCACTCATAACAAATTACTTTTCCTCCATCACTGTAGCAAAAATACCAAAGGATTCCTGCAAGCAGGGGAATTGCTGTCTGCAATGATGTGTTGTTTACACTGGATCCCCTCTTTGTGCAAGTTGAAGAAATAAATGCAGCTTTAAATAAGAATAAATGAGAAAGTATATTAAAAAAAATCTACATTTATAAATGCAATAAATGTGCTTTTCTTTTCAGACTTATTATGCTGGAAGAGCCAAAAAAGCTTTTCAGTTCAAAAGGTAAATTCTTTACTCACCACCAAAAATTGCAGAGCTTTAGTTTCCCTGGGCTTCTCTGTGAAGGATACTTTTGGCGACTGCTCTGAAAACTCCAACATTAGAAACATGTAGATGGGAAACATGGCATTTTTGTCCCTAGCTTAAAAATAATTGTTAAAAAATTTAATCACTGAAGCTGAAGTTCACTTTGATATAAGCAAAACTTTGGGTCAAACTATCATCCTGCCTGTGAAACCACTGGGTCAAAGGCAGCAGAATGTGTAATTCATCAATACACTGGAAGAAATGCCTAAAGAATGGAGAGAAATAGTTTTCCCTCTCAATTAATTTTTTTTTTTTCTTTACTTTAAAATCAGGACAAGGTATCAGAATTGTGGAAATTATCCTGAACTTCCTCCACTCCACATTAACTAAAATGTCTCATTCTAGTGTTTTGGGGCAATTTAGTGAAATTTTCAACCAGTGAACAATAGAAATTAGGTAATTAAATTTTGTTTAATTGATTGCCTATGTAAATGTTTTCATTTTCCTGCATGTCATGTTAATTAAAATGCAAATACTTTTATCCGTATGCCCCCCTTGGTAATACACGGACTCTCTTGCCTCGTGTCTGACTCTTTCTATCTCAAAATGGAATTTCTTTCCTTAAGCAAGTAGTACTTTGATCCAGGTTAGAAGGTAGAAACCAGGTTACCCAGCAAATGACATTCAGACTCCATTCAGAGGGATTAATCGTTTGGGCTAAAAGACAGTTCATGTTCTACACACTCTTGAAACTTCTGCTGAGATTGTCACCTGCTGTCTATCACTATAATGATAATTCTCCCGTGTGACAAATTTAGTCGCAATAATGATTAAAAAAATTAATGGGGCTGGGCAGTTTATTTGATCTTTTTCTCTCTATCAGCTCTAGAAGTAGAAGTTCCTGTGAGTCAAATAAATCCTGATTCATCCACAACTTATGCAATCACATTTTGTGTTCATACTTCTACAGTCACAGAGACTTCTTTATTTATTTTAAATAAAGAAAAATAATTAGGTTAATGTAACAAAGACTCTGTCTGGTATCACTTCAGTAACAGATGAATTCAGCATTCCTCCTTAAGAGTGAAAGTCCAAGAGCAAAAGACCTTTGTGGCTTTTAAACTAAACTCTTTCTACTAGAGTAGTTTGGATCACTTTTTCAGGTATTGCACATAATTTGAATTGTGCAAATTCACCTCCTGCCCATGTGGATCCATACCAACTTGTTTGCACTACTTAACTCACCCTTGTGCTTGGATGAACTAAAGGAGATTCCAGAAGCTTCTGGGGAAGTTATTGCTAAGGGGAAAGGTAAAACCAAACCCACCACATATGGGATCTAGCGCCCCATATATGAACTAGGGTAACCCACCAGGATCATACTTACACTCTTTTTAGTGCTTGCTGCCCCTATGCATGGGAAGGTGATGATGCAAGAGTATTGTGGTTCCTGCTTCTTGGTAGAGGAGAAAGGGTTAAACTGGCTGTTTGGCTAGGATATTAGTATGGGGCAGAGATTACAGAATGATGCCTTTCACAGGGGGAAAGAGGAGGAATGTCTGATCCAAAAAGAAGTGTCAAGTGTCTCAAACTCTAATTTTTGTCCAAAATTCTAGGATTGGATAATTTTGCTTTAGGTGTTCAGCCTTGGTCTTTTTCCATGTGTAAGGCATATTAGTAAAAAACCATGAATTTACACTATTTTCCTCCAGGTTTTGTAAGCATAGACTCTGAGACTACTTGATGTATTTGCAAGACATATGATCAGCAAGAAGGGGAAGGGGTGATTTGACCTCCATTAGTTTGGTCCATTGTACCCTAATGAATACACTCGCATCCTCCAAACTCACTTTGTAGGGTTTGGTGTTTGTTTGTGAGTTTTTTTGTCTTAGTACATTTCATGTTTTCTTCTTTGAATGCTATTTCAGTTCTTCATGACCCATAGCCAGCACAATAATATTTCTAACACAGACACCATAAGAAGAAAGAATATGTATCATAGAAGAGAATACTTGCTAAAGAAACCTTGATATCAAGGCTAAACAAATTCTATTCTTTTGCTCCAGTAAAAAGAAATAGGGTATCCGTAACATGGAAAATTATAGCTTTTTGTCCCTTTCTTACTACACTAAACAGATTTTTCTGTCCCACCTGAAAATTCTCTGAAGTGGTGAAAGTTAAAAATGAAATGCCTAATAATTATTTGGGCAGCTGTAGGGGTAGGGGATTTAATTATTATTTCAGAGTTGCCTTTGTTAATTTCTTTGGTTTACTTTCTATTATTTTATTCCTAAGGTAGGGAAGTAAAAATATGATGTAATAAATTTTTAGAAGTATTAACACAACAGAATAGTTTGTTTTTCAAAGCCACCACAGTCTATTATATAATGACACACATCCTGCATAATAATGTACATTTGTGCAGCATTTAGGAAAAGTGTGCTATTTACCTGATGGACTACAATAACTGCCTCAAAGCTGCTACAATCTTTAAGGTAAACATGTGTTTTGGCATGCATACTAATTTTAAAAGCATATACTATTTACCCCATATGCTGTAATTACAAAGTCTGTTGTATACATGTATAGAAAGGCATACCTCTTAAATGTTTTTTTGTCAAGATGGTTCATAATAGTTCCTTCAGAGTCCTTATGTCTATCAAGTAAAGAAAGTACTTAGATGATAAATCAATCATTTTCAGCCACTTTTCCTTATTTGTTGCTTGGAAGTGCTGTAAATGTTTAGTCTGCTTTGGATTTTAAAACGATTGCATCACAATAGGCAACACTGTGAACTAGTAGTGCTAGGAGGATGTATGACTGTCAGAAAATGCTGAACTGTTTGTTTAAACCTGACTTTGTATTCAGGGGTGGCATATGTCCTTGTTCAGAGTGCTGCTTGAAGGGCCCTGAGACCTTGATCCAACATGATTAACTCTGATAGTTCACTTGCATATGGATACACTAACATTTTAAATGCTCATAATTATTTGTCCCACAAGAAGTTCTTAAATGTTCTGTGGAGAGATACAGATGCCTCTGAAATTCTCTAGGATCCATGGCAGTCCATACAGAATACAATGCTAAATTATTTTCTCTCTTCAAAGGAGAGCTTCATAAATAAAAATGATATCTTTTCGTGAAGAGGAAGCCCTCTATGGTCCTGTTAACAAACATGTGTGAAGGTCATGGGTTTGGATGTGCATAATTTCCTTTCACAAAGTCATTAATTTTAATTATTTCCTTTTTTTTGAGTCATGCTGCCACTATGGACACATATCTTGACTCTTCATCTTTTTTTTCTTTATAAATTAAGGATTTTCATATTATATAAATGAAATATATTTTTGATTCCTAGAACAAATGTATGGAGACACCTATCTTGTCAATGTTTTTCTTTTCAGTATTCATTTTCCACAAAATATCAGTAAATTCTGAGATATGTTGAAGTTTAACAGTTTGATTGGGAAAAATAAAATTAGAACTTAATTGAATTACAGAAATGTTATTTGTGCAATCAAAACCAGAGCTTCCTTGTCATACAAATTAAGACATTTTTAACATTAAAAAACTAATTAAAAATATTAGTAATGCCAGTTTATAAAGATATTTGAGAAAGGGAGTTGTTAAGAGACATAGGAATATAAATGATTAATAACATCTACTACCTCAACAATCACATTTTTATATTCAGAGCAGTCAGACATGCCTTTTTGTGCTATATAGAACAAAAAATGATATGAATTATTATTCATTGTGAATTAGGTTATCTGACCTCAGATGTCTTTAGCAACACAAGGCCCAGGTATGAAAAATTCATTATTATTTGAAAAATATGGAATGCATTTTATAAACAATAATTAAAACAAAAATGCTACAATAAATGGATAACAAAGTTGTAAAGATACAAATGACACCCTGAGTAATATGTCTGTCTTTATGAAAGCAGTGTGTAAAGCCTTGAACATTTCCTTCCTCACAGCAACAAAATGCAAAGACTAGACAGCTGTGATACCTAGGAAAGGAGCTCTTATTTGAAGACCTTTTTCTTGTTTTGATTTCAGCCTTCATATACCTAAAACTACAATTGCACTCTCACTCAAATTAGAAGTAATTTGTTGAATGGTGGTTAGTGTTCTTCACGTAAATGAAACACAACATGGTTTGGTACTACAACTAATTTAATATAGAAATGTTCAAATTATATAAAACTTTTATGCTAGAGGCATAAATGACCAGAATTGTTACTCTGAACACAAACCAGAAGCAGTTTAACCTCTGAAATATTTTATTGTTCTCTGTCGGAACAGTATGACAGCTGCTAAGTGTTAGATGTTTTTTTTTGTTGCCTAAGGGATCAGCTATAGCAAAAAAATGCCTCAGAGAATTTGCAAAGAAGTCAGAGGAACAGTTACACACCGTGTTATCATGAACAAATATTTGAGAAGCATCTTCACAATAACGTGTAATTATTTAGAGCAATGTAGCCTCTTTTGACTTTATGATCTTTCCTACTGAAATATCCCAGTCAGAAAAAAAGTCCCCCTGTTTGGATGAACAAAATGTAAAAATGATGTTAATTGAGAAGACCTTCATTTATTTGGAACTATCAAACCACAGAGACTAAAAATTGGATAAACACAGTGTATTTTCAAATGTTATTTACTTAACAACAATCCTAGTGGCTGAAATCAATGGTGGTGTGTCCATTGTCTACATTGTCTCTATAATCTACACATGGTTTAAATATAGACCATAAAATATAGACTTAACCTACAGAAAAATATAAGGATGTGATTGTGTTTAGAATGACAGGACTTCCTCAGAAAGGAGGAAAGAGTAAGTAGGTGTTTTGTTAGCAAAAAAATAATTAAAGAAATTAACTTCAGATTGTGAGTAGTTTTGTAAACAAAAATGTCCACAAATCTTTAATAAAGAAATACTAGATCTAGTGCTTGCATACTGAATATTTAAGGAGTAAAGTTTAATTCCTATTTAAATCAATGGAAAAATATTTAACAAGTTCTTAAAAGAAACAGTTAAACATTTTTTGAAGAAGATCAATCTGAGCTCTCGTAAAAGTCAAATGGTTGTAACTATTGACTAAATTATCTGAAGAATGTATTACATAGAGACTTAATCAAATATTGGCATATATGGGCTGAGAATTGTTACTGTTCATCATAAAATCAACTATAAATGCCTCCAAACTCCCATATTGTACAATAATAAAATTTTAACAGACATGAGACTCAACCACACTTTCATTAAATTCAGTAGCAAATCCTTCATTTATTTCACTAAGAAACCACCTTTGCTTCTGTCCGATAACACATGATAGATAATTTTTTTTCCATTTTTTTCTAAAGGAGGAAATGCAAAAAGATTACATTGTATAAACTATTTTAGAAAAATGTGGAGGAGCCTGGACCTACCATAAGCTGATTTATTTAATTTTTGTTTCTAATTAGTTAATATAGTCTTTCTTATTTTTATTTTTTACATTTAAAAACATAGTAGATTGAAAACATCGTCATCATTTTTTATACTTTAAAGGCACATAAGAAAAGGCCTAAATAAAGAAAATTGCTTAAAATGAGAAGCACATCAAAGATTTTGTGGATCATGTAACCACTACCTAAGATTATAAAAGCTTGTATATTATTTGAAATACAAAAAAATCTTCTTATGATGACTCTAAATTACTGCTGCAATATATGGCATAATATTAGATCACTAAGGAATATAGAAAAGCAGTATCCAAATTGTGAAACTGTCCTTCTTGTAACAGACAAAATGGTCTGAATGTGAACACACAATGTACATTTCTAATAACAGACAGGAAAACACTGGTGATATTCAGAGCTGCTAACAAGAAAACAGGCCAAAGGAATATGTAATAATCTACCAGTTCCTGTGCAGTCTTTTGTAAGTTTTACCTCTAAGGAGGTAGAAAGCAAAAAAAAAAAAAAAAAGCTTAAACAAGGCCTATTAGCAGTAAATACTTCTGCCAATATCCCTCACAGTAGGGGAACTCCTCCAGCAATTTTCACGATTAATTACCAGTGGCAAGCGTATTCATAATCTGGTGTTAATTTTGCAATGTCTGAATGAACTCGGCTCTGGCATGCTCAGTTATTGTTTCCCTGTTACTAGTAGGATGAACTACTTGTTCAGGTCATGCTGTGTCAAAAGAGTGCTAATGTGTTTATATAAACACTACAAACAGCACCTGTTTTAACCACACATTTTATTATTTTTTTCTGTCACCAGTTAGAGCACAAAATACTTTGGTGCAGAAATGCAAATGACAAGAAAATATTACTATAGCTTGTGTTTGGAAGAGAAATACAAATACAGGTAGAATATAATGAGAAAAAAAGTAATGGCTTTATAACTCATTCGAATCAAAGCTTTTCTGTCCTTATGTTACAATGTTTGGAGAGACTGTTAGTTGCTAATTAGTCAGCTGTGCCTGAATACTGTGGTGCTTTCAGTGAGAGCATCACTTATTACCTAGACAAGGAAATACACAAGAAAGAATTAATTAAACCAACAACTGTAATATACTCTTTGTGTTAAAGTTGATTTTATTTTTCTTGGTTTTCTGATAATATTCTGATAATATTGTTTTGCAGATCCTATTGGTTGCCGAAAGAGAGGTATTCCTGACAGGAATTATTGCCCAATACGCATGACTTGTTGAGCAGTAACAACCCTGGTTGGTTAATGAGGATTCTCAGATGTGCAATTGCACAACTACACCTGCACAGGTTGTAGTCCATTACCAAAGTTGTAGAAAGAAATATGATTCTTATAAAAGCTACAGGGTGTATACTGACAATCTATACCCAACTGTAGTTTAGGTTTATACAAATGACACTATAACTGCTCACCGGGTCTTATGTTCATTTAATGGATTTATGCATGCTAATAAACATGAAGCCTAATTCTCATATTTATTGTAGTAAGGCCAGTGGAAAAAATGAAGGGACTTGTATTCTTTTCTCTTTTCACACAGAGAGAAACATTAAGGTAAATAAATGCATTGGATAAATATATTAAAATATAAAAAAACCTACAAAGTTTTCAATAATGCCAATTTAAAGTGTTACCTAGATGACTAGAGTGCTAAAGGAAATAACATACATGAAAATTAAATGTTTTCAGACTACATTAAAAAACAAATGGAGAACCTTTAAGAGTTGTACTGTTCTACACAGTAAATGAGATAGACCCATCTTATGCATATTACATTTCTACAGCATGTTTTATTTTCTCCAACAGAGAAAAGAGTTTTGGAGTGAGTCATAGGATCTGATTTAAAATATTTGAAGTACTTCTTAGATAATTAGACATGTATTAACAGCTATAGCACAGCAGTGCCTAACAAAAAGGATATTTAGGCCATACAATATAGTTCTCTGTTCCTCCTTAATGCTTGTTCATAATATAAATGAAATAATATGTGATGAAAGCTCTTATAATTTCAAATTAAATCTGCACTATTCCTAGCAAAAGAAAGACTCACAACAGTAATTCCACCCTAGAGGTCTGATAAAAGCCAGACCTTGGTGGGTTGGATGCACTGGCAAAAGGGATTGAACTGGCTGGCTAGTTCACCAGCTCACAGGGTGTGTTCAAAAATCAAGTAACATATATAGGCAATATATTTTCTCTGCCAGGTGAAAAGGAACTCTAGGGCTTACTAAAGCTAATGCAAGTTCTGTGATTATTTTTATATTTTTATAGACGCCATTTTTTCCACCCTCGGCCTGCATAAGGCCACACAATACTTGAACATTTGCAACGAAAAGCTTTTGAATTAATGTCCCTGTCCTCAATGCTGGGTCTCCAAACTTCATTCAAAGTGACACATTTAAGAAAAGCAGCTTTAGACAAGATAATGTAGGTACTAAATTATCACCTTTAAGAATAGAAGATAGCTCTAATGGTGTCCAGTGTGTTTTTACTTGAAAGCCTGAGGAAACTATGAACTCTTTTTTTTTCCTTGCTGAACTTGCCTCACTAGTGCATCACACCTTTGGCATCTGATACAAAAGAATTGTATATAAGGGGTTTAGTTGTTTGTTTGGCTCTTGGATACAAAAGACAGCTGGTCAGACAGCTGACAGCAGCGGGCTCTGTGTCTGTGGTGAACAATGTACTCAAACTTGCCACAGTGACACAGAGGAGGAGACAAATGGCCACAGAATATGGTGGAACAACTGTCCCATTCTGCAATCCTACACAGCAGGAGAAGAGAGGAGCAGGCATTTGAGGAGAGTTAAAGGCCAAACATATAGAGACTGAAGGAACAGAGTTTGCCTGCTCAGCTCCTCAAGCTACCAAGGAGCCTGCCCCAGCTTTTGTTGTTGAGGACTAGTCACCAGTTGGGTGAAGATAAATTGTCACATTAAGGGAGAGTCTCCTGGTCTCCATGCCACAGGCAAGGCCTGGGAGCAGGTGCCTGACCTGCTGCAGACTAGGGAAGCCAGGCACAGTACCATGCAGCAAAACAGCCCTGTAAAGGGCAATTTGAGTTTAATGTGTGCTCAGACAGAGGAGCCTTGCAGAAAGAATCAATCCTTCTCGATTAGAGCCACTACTTCCCTCAAGAGAATTGTAGAACAACACTCTGGATACTGACAGGAATTCCAAGTATATTCAGGATATCAGCAGCAATGTAACTACTGAAAAGTAAAGGGAAGGGAAGTAGACAGAGAAAAAGACCACCTTGGCTTAATTGAGAGCTTCTGAGTCTGCTCAAAACCAAAAGAGGGGCATACCAGAGATGGAGAAACAAGCAAATACACATTGAGAACAACAGGGGAATTACCAGGGCATGCAGATACGTAGTTCAAAATGCAAAACCTCAGCTTGAATTGAAACTGGAGATGCCAAAAACTACAAGAAAGGGTTCTTCAGCTATGGACACAATAAGCAGAAACAGAATGAATATATCAGACTGCTGTTAAACGGGACAGGTGAATCAGTCACTAATAGTGCTGAAAAAGCAGGGATTCTTAACATTTTCTTTGCATCTGTTTTCACTTCTGCTCAGCCCCTGTCCTGGAGGACTACCAACTCAACATGAACTGCTGCTACACTAAAGAAGACAACAGGGTGCTGGGTTACATAAAAGGCATCACTGGAATAGATGAAGGAGGCATTATCCTGTTATTCTCAGTTCTTGCCAGGCCAAGCCTGGAATGCTGTGTTCATTTTAGCCCCTGTTACATGAAAAAGATGTGGACTGGCTAGAGAGTGTCCAGAGAAGGACCACAAAGATCATCAATGAATGGAATGTCTATCATGTGAGGAAAGGCTGAGAGATATAAGTTTGTCCAGCCTTAAAAAAGTCTTAAGGGAGACATTATTAAATATTTATAAACAATATTTAAAGAGTGGTTATAAAGGAGATGGAAGGTCCCTTTTTCCAAGGACTCACATGAAAAAGATGAGGTCTAAAATTACTCCCATGGAGACTCTTGTTAGACACAAGAGGAAAACTTTCACAATAATTAGTCATTGGATTAATCTACCCAGAAATTCCCCAGTGCTGGACAATTTAAAGACTCATCTGAACAGTGTGCTAGGCCATCTTGCATAGACAGTGCTTTTCACCAAGAAAGTTTGGACCAGATGATTCTTGAGGTCCTCTTCAAAGTGATATTCTATGAATGTGAATATGTGTTTTTCATCTGTTGCTTATGACATTGCTTCTGGACCTGCTAATCTGTTCAGATGCAGAAGATATTGATTTGCAGTAGATGGAAACTGGAACCCAGTACCATGTGATATTTTCCAGCTCAGACAGCCAGGACATGAAGAATTGGACCCATGCTCATCACATGCTCATGACTCTGTTAGGGGTGCATGCCATAATTAAACTAAGCCAATATAAGAAGCAATGGGCTGATGGCAGCTAGAATTTCATGCTAGGAAAAAAGTATAAACAACTAGCTCAACACCCAAGTAATCCCCTGAAAAAATCCTTTTTCTGGCTTTCTCTGTCAGGCAACAGAGCACAAATTTGCTATAGATATTTTGCCTGTGAGCAAAGTTTGAAACAAGGAATGATGGAAAAGTTACGCTAACCCAGAAGGAGGCTTAGAAAGTAATTTTCCTCAGAGACTGACTCTGTAAGAATCACTTGGAAACTAATAAAAATGTCTGTCTTATAGTTGTAGAGGCTAAATACTGCACAAAATTGTGGAAATAAATATCTGAAGACTCAGAAACATGGCATTTCTGGAGCGAAATATGCTGCCTGGATGAACATATAGATTAGTTTACATTTAGAGGCTGCTCAAGCATTTTCAGTCTGTTTCAACAAAGCTTGTAACTTCATTTAGGGTGCTCAGGTTTTGTCTATGAAGCCCATGCCAAGCACATCAACTTACAGAATTACAGAGTCATTAATGCTGGAAAAGACCCCAAAGATCATTTAGTTCAAGCTCTCCACCTACTCAACAAAAGCATAGTGCTTAGTGCCATGTCCAGTGTTAGACCACCTCCAGGGATGGTGATTCCACTACCTCTCTGAGCAGTCCATTCTGATGTTTAAAAACCGTCTCTGTGAAGTAATTCCTCCTGATGCCTAATCTGAACTTTCTGTGCTTGAGGCATTTTCCTCTTATTCTGTCACTAGTTGCCTGAAATAAGAGAGCAACTCCCATCTAGCTATAATCTCCTTTAAGGCAGTTGTAGAGAGTGATGTCTCCCTGACCCTCCTCTTCAGGCTAAACAACCCCAGCTCCCTCAGCTGCTTCTCATAGGATTTACTCTCCAGACACTTCACCAGCTCCATTGCCCTTCACTGGATACACTCCAGCACCTCAATGTCTTTCTTGGATTGAGGGGCCCAGAACTGGACACAGCGCTCGAGGTGTGGCCTCACCAGTGCCCAGTACAGGAGGACAGTCACTGCCATGATCCTGCTGGCCACACTAAAGCTGATACGGGCCAGGATGCCATTGGTCTTCTTGGCCACCTGGGCTCACTGCTGGCTCATATTCAGATGCTGCTGACTAGCACCTCCAGGTTCTTTTCTGCTGGGCCACTTTCCAGCCATTCTGCCTGTGGTGTTGCTTGGGGTTGTTGTGATCTAAGTGAAGGACCCAGCACTTGGGCTTGTTGAGCGTCATACCAATGGCCTCAGCCCATCAGTCCAATAATTTCCCTTCTGGTCTACACTGAACTCTGATATACAAGGTGTCTGCCCAGGATTTGTGACCTCAGAGCCATGGGTTTTCTGGTCTGAATATGACATACTGTCCAGGAATAGGACAGGGATGGATCCCATCTACATACTTGTAGGTGGGATCCATTTTTTTTTTTTTTTCTGTGATGCGTTTGCCAACCAAACCCTACCAGTTTTTGTAGATAAACATGGTAGTTGGAATCTTATAAGTCTGGAATGACTTTTATTAAGAGTTGTCAGTGGTTTAATGGATGTGTTTATTGAGAGCGCTTGACCCATAAGAAGCAATTTGGAATAAAAAACCCCCAAGAAACATCCTCTTGTTAGCCTTGTATTAAATATAGGTAGATGTAACTTTGCTGCTGTACACTGGGACTTGTACCGTTTAATAAAACTTGTGTCTACTTCCACTATGGATAGAGTCAGTTTTGCTTGTACTGAGGAAGCAAATAGAAATAGAGGTATATCGCTACATTAATAATATGTGAAATTAAAAGATTTTTTCAGTAATTTCAGACAATGTTAAAAATTCATTCATTTCTAGGCTTGCTGTAGTAGGTAGATCAGATATCTTCAGACACATGTCGAAGCCTCTAGATAATGACTGCCATAAGAAAATGTCATCCCAAATTATTTCAAATACTTATATGTAAAAATTATGGCTCAATTAAACAATAGGATTTCAATGGTCAAGTAAATATGATAGAATATATATTTTTTAATGTAGAATAAATAACCTTTGTGAATCAAATTTTTATTTTTTAAAAATCAGAAAAGCTAATGCCAAGCTTATACACTGAAGAAAGCTATATTAGATAGTACTGTTCCCACTAAGTACTCTCAGCTCATGTGTCAAACATAATCACTTATGAAGAAAACAAAGAGTTTATAACAGTTTCTGTGATTTTTGGAGACTAATTTACAGTGCAAAAATTAGATAAACCCTCGAATTTAAAGAAATCTTGATGGAAAGAAAAAGTAAATGGCTCCCATACAGAATATTTCAAACTCCACCTGTTCAAAATTTAAGCCCAAATATACTTATATATCTTTTCTAATCCTCACAAAATACATACAGTGGTCAATATTTCTGGGCCTCCCAATCTGCAGTGCAACAGCCTTGGGGAATAAATCTAAGAAAGAGGTGTCTGAGAGGAAATTGAAGTCAGCTGTATCAGATGTGGGTACAAAACGACTGGAATATCACAGTGATTCCTCAATTCCTCAACAACAAATAAAACCCCAAAAGATGTAGGTGATGTCTGTCCAGGCTTAAAACAGGAAGACAGAGAGCTGGAGCAAGAGATGCCATTTGGCTGTTGTTGAAGTGGAAGGGGAGAAGAGAGCTGTTTCCAATCAATGCAGCCATTGTTTGCTGAGGCACATGGAATAAAACACTTCAGTAACCTAAGATGTCACTATGACCAGATGTCATCATTTTTTCTAAGCTTTGAGAGAGGAGACTCAGTAGCATATTTTACACTTACAATTTTATGGTGCTAGGAAACTCAGTAACTTCCCGCAGCAATTCCTTTTGAAGTCTACATCCAGCTTCCAGCTTAATTCTGAAGCTGTTCATTATATAGAGTTGATGTACCACTTATCAGTAGCTTTTTTTTTTTTTTTTTCTCTGTTTCTCTTTCATGTACGTATATGTATTTGCGCAGGTGAGCCTCCTGGTCCGGACTCCTAGATTTTCTCCTTGTCATGAACTCTAATTGCAATTATTTACTTGTTTTGATGGTACTGAAAATACTGTGAACATTTAGATTAGTTTTCTGTTTTTTTAGCTGCCCTCCCTTGGCCTCCTCTCTTAATCTGTGGTAGCATTCAATGCAAGAGGTAAGAAATTAAGTGACCTTTTCTAACCTGCTCAGAAGAGAGAGCTGCATAATGTGATGAGGCACTGCTTATCCATCCCATACCTTTTGCTTTGTTATTCATACAGGGGTCTAGTATGTTACTAGTGGTGGTATTTACATTTTCTTTTTTTCCTCTCATACTGTATATGTTTTCTCTTTTCAGTATGTTATTCTTCAATCTCTCCCTAAGATTTTAAGAATGGTTCCCCTTGTAGATGTTTATTTCTTGTAGAAATAACTTTTTTATCAGGATAATACACTTTCTTCTACTCATGCATTTCTTCAGGAAGAATATCAGTGACTTTGTTCATCTAAGGTAATATCCTGTAGTTTCCACTGTCTCTGAGTAATAAAAATGTTGTTAACTAATTTTATTTCAAGCTATTTCAATTAGTGGTTGAAGATGGCACAACATCTGTTTACAGGATATAGTCATAGTTCTTCTGCTCAGCAAAAAAAGTCTATTAATGGCCTGTGCTGCACTGAACTGCAATACATCTTCAAAGAGGCAGCAGTGTACTAATTCCAAACTAAAAAAAAAAAAAAAAAAATGAACTTTTTGTAGCTAAGAGGCAAAAGAATACTCCAGATTTTGCCTTTTAATTTCTCCATATAACAAATTTAGAAGCTACAAAGTGCCCTCATCAAAGACATGCAGGTACAACCAATTTGTTGGCATGTACTTGGTACTAGGTAGAAGAAATGAAAATGTAGATTGTCACCAGTATAGAAAAGAAATTCAAGAAGATCCTCAAAGCTGATTAGTTCACAACTCAGATAGAAAGTGTCCTTATTTTGGATTCTAGGCAGGTCATAATTTAAAAAATGAATTTATTACTAAATTCCAGACAAAAAAATTATGCCATCTATTGACTACTTGTAAAAAGTAAGACAATAGTTAGTTGTAAATAACTTGGTGATTCAATGTTGAATCTTTCAGTAAAGGACAAAATTTTCAGAAAAAAAATTTGCAAAAAATCAGGAAAAAAAAAGAAAAAGTACAGATGAATGCATTTAGAAAATAGATCTCCTTGTTTCATTTTCTGTTGTAGGTGTTCAGTATTAGCAAATCTAAAATAAAACCCTGGTACTGAGGGTATGTCCAACACTGAATCAAGGTTGTAAAAAGAAAAATAGAAAAATAGCCTTGCTGATCAGAACTAGCTTTAAATCCCAAATCCTTCAATTAACATGGTTTTTTACTAAATTAACCAGGCTTAGTCAGTGTCAGTATTTAATTTTCTAATCTTTGATTTAATGCTTCTGTCAAAGGACCAGCAAAGTCACGATCTAGTTTGTTAGGAAGTTTGAAATGTATGAGTACTAATTAAAGCATGAATGTATTTTTGTGAACATAAGATACAGAGTTAATATTATGAAAGGCGATAAAGATTAGTTCAAGCATATTGTCCTGGGCCCTGCATCACAAACAGTTGCAGTCCAGCAACTAAGGAAAATGATTATGTTTAAGGTTTAAACATTTAACAACGTAGAGAAGAGCTTAGGTTTCCTAACCTAGTGAATTTCTAACCAATGAAGATGTAGTTTTCCACCTGAAGGCCTCTGGAGCTACTCTGTCCACCTATTTCAGGTACAGGAAATGTAGGCAGATAGGAGTTCCTCCATAGGTATCAAGGGCATTACTTCTTTAGTATCCAAATGACTGCTTATTTTGGAGTGATGTTTCTTTAAACAGTAGGTACAAATTATCTTTCTAAGGAAAATGGGTTGAATGCAACCATGGCCTTCCTTACATACATGTTACAGCAACAGGTGCACACTCTTGCCCATGAGAATAGTGCTTGTTTTAAAGGCAGGAAGACAACAATGGCTCCTGCCATGCTCAGGACTAATGTGATGGGACACGACAGACTTCTTCTCTGTACCTCCATAAAAACCCACTGTAAAATACTACCATGAGCAGAGTAGCTTTGTATTTTCTATAACTGCTATGTGTTGTGCAGTGCCTGTTGGAGGCTTTACAGTTGAGAAACACAGTCTATAAGATAATAAACCCGGAACAGACCTAGGACTGCATGTATTGGGCACTGATGTGAAATCAGATAGGATCTTTCAGAAAATTTATCTGTGGCTTCAGAAAAAAAAAACAAACCGCAACCTAAAAAAGGAATGTGAAAGATAATTATCGTGAACCACAAATGAGACATGGTACATTTTTTCAAAGTGTAAAAAGGACTGGGCTAAATAAATTTGGAAACTTGTAGTGCATAAACTTATCCGTCTATTTCTAATTGATATGAATTGCTAGAGCAAGCTGCACTTGATCATTTACTTTCAGATTTCCTACCTCTCTGGGGTCAAATCTCTTTGTGTCTTCATCAGGCTAACGTTTTTCACTATCATGTTGCTTAGAAAACTGAATCTTCAGGATAAAAAAAAAAAAAAAGAAACCTCCAAACGAATTGTTGTTCCACGTGAAATCTAGGTTGATTTTTTTTTGTTTGTTTGGGTTTTTTTTGTTTTTTTTTTTTTTTTTTACCAAGCCTATATTCCATTCCTGCAGAATTTTTAAGATTCTTTAAAAGTATCTTCAAAATTATGTGAAGGGTAAAATTATGAATTTCCCACTTGGAAGAAAGTGGCTTAAATTCTATCCAATTATTTCCCATGGCAACCAGCTAAACACAAAAGGGCTGGAATGGATGTAGAGTACTGCCTCTATAATCATCACTGTATGTCCTTCAAATCATGGATATGCAGCACCGCTATCCCAATCTACTTCAGGGCCATAAACCTACACGGTAATTATATGCTTTGGAACACTCCACTTAAGTGCATCAATAATATAGTGAGCGAACATGTTCTTTAATTCTGCACCTGTAAATGGAGAAAAAAAAAAAAAGAAAAGAAATATCTCTATCAGAATATGGAGGGGGGGGAGGAAATTAGATAATTACATCATTTTTAACCTACTTTCTGATATATCAAGTCCTGCAAATTACTAATCTTAAATTACTTATTAATAATCAACAGGTAAAATGATGGCTAAGTATCTTTCAGAACTATGATACATGTTTATAAAACCACTGAAAATAAGAAGCTTCAGATTAAGGGATTCATCCCATCAATTGTTTCTTTGCCATCAGGCTTGCTGTGTTTCCACCAGTGGATTTCCACTGCTGAATTTCCATGAGTGTGCAGGGTAGTAATTTTGCAGCTCAGACTAGTGATTTGTCGAACCAGACTCCACGCAGTGACATACGTAGAGTCCGCCTTGACCTTCTAACATTTAAGTTTCTGCCTTTATGAAGGAGGAAATGCAAATTGCTGTTTGCATTTCAAAAGTGTTCTGGGCAATTTGGGCCTAGATTGCAGACCAGGAGATGTGAGTTCCTCTCTAGTTCTGCTACTGAGGTGTTGTGCTACTAACCTTTGAATGTCTGTTTGCTCTCAGGATTTTCCCAAGCTCCCCAGTGTTTGGCTTGTGAACTCAGTGGAGCAGGAACTGTCTCTTATTTTCTGTTTGAACAGTGCTTTGTACAATGGATTTCCACTATGCCTGTCTGTAGGTGATAATACAAAATGTGGTCAAGATAAACTCAGGTCACCTTTGAAGTTTGCTACTTCTCTTTTCGGTCTGTCAAAGGCATATGTGTCCTAGTTTATTTTTTTTCCAACTGTATTAGCTGGCTCATAAAAAATGTATTATTTATCCCCATGAATTTTGCATTGCTTATATTCTTCGACTAAGACACCTATAATGATGATAATGATTATTAATGATAATGTCTAACCTCATTAAGGCTACAACTACATCTAATAATATTCAGCAGAATATTACATGTTTTTGGGGAGTCAACTCAGACTAAACATTTGGGTCTAGGAGTGAGCTTGATGTGTTAGTTTTGGAGCTACATATCTTGTACAAGCAACTGTACATTTGTATTTGTACTTATTTTCTTAGACAATGAAAGGGAGTGGCCAACCCCAGGCAGGGCGGAGCTGACACGACTGAATGACTCTCCAGCATATCAAGGCACTTTAGCAGAATTAAAACACAAAACTAAACTAAAATCCCCATAAACTTGTAAAACTGATTAATCCAAACCTAGATGTTGCAGCTCACACACAAAGTTATAGAAATGCTTTTCACTCTAGTTAGTCAACTCTTGTGTCAGGATTTTGTATTTTAGGTTATGTATTTAACAGTCATAGCTGCTGAACTGATAAGATTTAATAAAAACTCAAGATGTAAAAACACATAGATGCTTAAAACTCACAGTTCTGAAAAGATACTGAAACTGTGAAATCAGTGTCCTTTGAAATGAATCTGACTAACTCGACAAACAACAGTACCAGAAACTTCATGGCTTCTAAGCAGATATACTGATTTCTGAGAAATAACTTACAGGTTTTGAGTACTTTAAATTGTTAATACCATTATTTATTTATTATACTTTGAAAGAAAAATAATGAGATAATCTGAATTCTCCTCTGTGCATCTCTTCTACATCAGTTTTAAGGTGTTAGAAAATGTCATGGCCTATGCTTTCCTCCTGAATACAAAAAATAACATACCATCAGAAATCTCTTAATGCTAGTGCTTATGTCTAAAGCTTATTTCTCTACTGAAATGAGACTACTGACAAAAATGTCTTGTGATATATATTCTGCAAATATTTTGTGAATATTTTCTTTGGTTTTTAAAATTTCCCCACCTACAATATAATAGGAGACAGAAAAGTTTTAATACACATTGTTTGTACCATTGTTTTACTTTAAAAAGGCTCCAACTAAAAAATGTGTCTTACTTGTTCACATCTATGTATGTTGTTCATATCCATTTTACAACTAAAAATCATTAAAGGTAGACCAGTGATGCAGTTGGATACATATTGTACCTAGCATAAACTGTGATAAGTTGTGTTTTAAGTGCCTGTCACACAAGACATATCGTATATGAGGGAAACCATTACAGTTTTATGAGGCAATCTGAACTGCCTGTGAAACTGCTGGGGGCAAAGCAAGTTGGATTTTTAACAGCAGAGTCATACAGAATATGTGATGCTTTCACTGACAATTGTCATTGTTCCACATAAAAATGGGATCTGTTTTTCTAAAGTGAAATAAAAATCAAACATCAAAACATTATGACATTTATTCCATTTGTTTGAAAATCATGATCTCCAAGATTTTTTTTTCCAGGAAGTATTGTCATGTGTCTTTGAAAAAAAACCTAAACCAACCCCTCCATAATAGCAAAGTTTATGTCAAGTCTGTCTTATCTATAAGAAGTGAATGAAAGTGTCAATTTTTCTACTCAAAAACTCACAAACTAACAGTTGCAGAGTCCCTTTAATAATCACTATAGCGATTACTTAGAAATTATATTTAATGTGCTATCTTCACTATATTTTGAAGATTCTTAAGACACTGTACCAAGCTATACTTCCACAAATTAAAAGGAAAAGAAAACCTTTCTTGAGTGTATCACCAAAGCTGGTGATGTGTTTTTGTGTTCTCAGAAATCACATTCCAAAGGAAGTTCCATGTTAGAGAATGACCTCTCTCTGGGCAATAAGACTTAATCTCTTCAGTCCCATCCGAAGGGCACATGATTCTTTCTTCTAACCTTTATAATTTCTTTATGTGATGACTCCTCTTCATACATTTACAGATTTATTATTTCCACTTGCCAAGAGTCAGAATTGGCAGGCTTCTCACCTATCATCAGTACCTACACTCATGCTGTGGGTGGCAGCAGCATTTCTGTAGGGCCATGCACCCACGAAGAGTAGCACCCAGTAGCTCCTGATCTGGACCAGGTGGTGGATTCCTTTGCAGCACTCAGGTCCTCAGGATGCCTTCTTGGTAGTTGTCTCTTGTGCAGGGGAAAAGAGTAGGATGGATGCTTGTACACCTTCCAGCTCAGACTTTGTCACAGAGCAGGGGTGACGACAGTTGCTTTAAGCCACTCAGGCAAGCTGTGAGGGAGAGATTGCAGCAGTGAGATTTGAATTTATTGCCTCATCATAAAAAACACTTAAAAGTCCCAATTACTGTTGCTGTTCTCTGTTGTTTCTTAGTTGCATAGACTTCACCAGTTAAGTTCTTCAGAATAATTCACTTTATTATCACTATAGTCACGACCTCAATAGACATGGTGGGGAATTTCTAAGTTCTTTTAAGTAGTAATGTTGAAGTGTATGAAACTGGTATATTTGAAACACACTCATATGAGAAAAAAAACCACTGCAGTAATTTCCTCCAGTTTTTCTGTTGTTTTTGTAAGCCTGTGAATATGAATGGTTGTTTTCAGTAAAAATTATTGTTTAGTTATATTCGTACCTGGAGATGGGGGGATAGGAATGGCTAAAAAGATTTGAAGAGTGTTGTTTCCTTAAGAGTTGCTTATTTTTCTATGGCCAAACCAATTCTCTGTATTATCAAATAGGTTCTATATCTAACTGATATTAGTGGGTGACATTACTCATACTATGTTGCTTTTGAGAACTTATACACAGGCACATGGGACTAAATTTCTGTCCACCACTTAAGAATGCTGACATTCTTTTGATCAAGGAAAAACATTTCTTGGTTCTTATTATCAAATCCTTAAGCTTTAGCTCATTTCAGGAGAACAATAAAAGTAGCAGAGTAGGGTAAAACAGTTAATTCTGACCTGCTATAAATCCATATTCTTGCAGCAAGACTTGATGATTATTCACCTTGTGTGGATTCTCAGAGATGAAATGTAAGACATCACAACTGGAAAGTTTGCTGCAGGAGCACCAGCAAACTCTTGGCTGTGGCAATACAAATGATGGTTCTGTGATAGACAATTAAAAATATACATAGCAGGGAAGGAGAGGTAATGTTTGAGATCCACTGTCCAAATGGATCAAATATGATCATAAATTCCAAGCTCTTTCACTCTAGGACAGTAATTGGTAATATTAAAGTAAGGTAACTATTAATAATTGCCAGATCACTTAATTTGTGTACCTCTGTAATCTTAATTACAATCTCAGCAAGAGATGTCACCTTTTGAATAGATAGATGAATAAAAAATGAAAAATCAGATCTATAGGAACTATCTCTTGGTGTCATCTAGTGGTTACATTCCCATACTGCAAAAAAGAAATTGTGTGTGTAGTTTTGTTTATATATGTCTATATATATTTATAAACTCACAGGAACACACACACATGTATAAAATATGTTTGTTTCTGATTGAGTGGAGTAAAGGAAGCTGCCATTTTTAGCAGACAAGGCAAGGGCAGCCTTTCTCTGATCTTCACCCCGGCTTTTTTGCTGTGTCTTCTTATGAGGTCAACACATCGACAGAGAGCTCAGTTAGCATACACTGGTGTGAAGGTGCTGTCTGCTGCCCCTTTTAGCCTGCTTGACTGAGTGACTGAGTGTTGTTAAAGGACATCCTCTGCCAACACACAAGGTATTTCCTTATGGGTGACTGAGTAGCACTAAGGGGATGCTGACAGATTGAAGTGACATGCCACAAATCTGATTGCACATGGCACTGGGGTAAGGCAGAGAAAAAAGAAGCTGTCCCTCCTGCCAGCTCTGCCTGCCTCTCCCTGTCCTGAGAAGAGAATGTTATGGTTGAGAGTGAAACAGGCAGCTCTGTAAGAAATGCACTGCTATGGAGATGCTGAGGTGCTGTTGAAATAACAAGAAAAAAAAATTAATATAGCTCTTAAATTTTAATATAACTCTATTGGCAACAGAAAAGGCAATAAACCCCTGCACAGTGTGACTATGGGTTAAACTTCACAAATTTTGCCAGAGATGCCACTCAGAAATATAGATGATATCCAGATTTGGAAGTCCTTTCTCAAGAAAAATAGGCCTTAGCCACAGAGAATTGTCTATAACCATTCCACAAGAACTGTAATTAATTTTGTTGCAACAGGAAAGGGAGATTTATAGTCCATAGAAGCTTTTATTCTAAAAAGAAAAACTGGAGAAGGCTCCATCTTTGAGTAAGAAAACTTAGTTTATATTCCCTGCATTCTAAGCTATTTTCAAAATTTACACTTATTTTCTAACAAGTGACCTCAGATTCATAAAAGTTTTGAGTACAGTGCTACACAATAATTTTTGATTGGGCTTACCCTTTAGAACATACTTTGAATATTGACAGTAACTAATTTTTATCGAAGTTTAGCAACCTAACCCGTACTTTATTCAGATAGTTCTGAATCAATATATGGGTACCATCAGCTATACTTCAAAAAATTGATCAGCTGAGTAAAATATTTAAACAACACAAGTACATAAATGTATACCAAACCCATTATTCTCCTTCCATAATTTTTAAAAAAGTGTTCTGATAATGGAAAATGGGAATATGGAAATAAGAGATTGTTTGAAAATTTGTAAATTTTTTTTTAATTATTATTTTTTTATTTTTAATTTTAACTGAACTGATTGTTTGGAAAGTTTCACATAGAATCATGTTCATTAGCCCTCTCCCTGAGCAGGACAAAAGAAGTAAACAGTAGGGAATATAATTTATTAGACATTTTCATGGCAAGGGATAAGACAGATTCTTCACTAAGACTGCTACTCTCTCTACCTCTATGAAAGTTCTGAACTAGAAATAAATAGAAAAGCATGAGCAGCCAGTCACATTATGCTCTAGCAGACAAATAGACTTTAGGGTACCCCAGCATAAGCCAGAGCAGCATAGAAAAGCATCCAAGTTCAGGAGACTCAATCAGTTCTTCTCCTCACACTGCTACCTGTTAGCGAATGGCATAAATATGAGATTTGTCAATATAGTTCTAGAGCCTTCTAGACTACCTAAACATGAGTTTTTAAATCAGTGCAGATATAGTTGTGGTTTTGGCATAAATTTTAGCCTTTTTCACAGGCTCATAGGAAGCCCCACTCCAGGCTGGAGTTCAGTAGCTTTATGCATGGCACATACATCTAGCATCTAGAGACTTTTAAAAAATTCAGCCCTAAATGCTTTTACATTTTAAACCTGATTAGAAATAACTCATTCAGATGGATGTGATGCAAGGGCACTAAAATATTTACTGCTCTGTGTAAAAATAACTGTTCCAAATACTGAATTTTAGCTGTAGGTAGAGAGGGAAACTATCCAACTAAACCAGTAAAGAAATTAGAAAGAAGACAAATTACCCAACTACATATGCTCTATCAGGCTGATTGAAATTTACCTGTAAGAATATTTTTAATCTCTTTAAGGTTACTTCATAAATTGTCACTTAGAACTTGACTACAGAAAAACATTCAAGCAAAGTTTGTCTTTTTGCTTGAGTAAACTGTGGAAACCAACCAATGAATTTTTATATATGCTTAATGAGAAGCACACCCTTACTGCTTTCATCTGGATGTCCTTTTTTAAATTGGGGATTATAAGAAGAAAAATTAAATCTCTTCTTCAACAACATTCAATTTTCTGCAATATTATCAGAATGGACTCATGAGACTTACTTCTCACCATATTTTGATATTCATGCTATTATTGAAATAATATTTGCTATACATCCCAAGGCAAAAAGGTTACAGCAGTTTCCAGTGTGCCAGGATGTAGCACAGGACTAACCCTTGCACATGCTTCAACTAGTCCTGGGCTTCTCAGTGGAAAGCAAACCCCATGATTCACCACTGAATTTGTGGCCAGGCTAGGAACAGCATGCTGGGAGAACCTAACCCCCTTGGGCACACAGGTGTTATCTTTTGTTGTTGTTTTGATGTGGCACCACAGCTGTATTTTAGCTTCTCTCTAGTATTACTAATCTCACTTTAGATTTAAAAATAATTGGCAAAACATTTTAAATAGATACATTCAATACAATTGGTACATATACATGTACCTATTCTTCCAAATTGTCCCTGGCAATATATGTTGACATATATTCTTATTAACAATTTTAGTAATTTCTTTCCAGCATGTCACAATGGTAGCCTGATGTGTTAATGGAATTTCTCAGTGAAAAGAATCTGAAAGCTATGACTTTGAAATTTGATTTGCAAAATCAAAACTATAAAAGATTTCCAGAGAGATCGCAAGAATAAGAGGATTAAAGTCTTGATTTAGCTTTCCTTTCTGACTACACAATCCTTGCTATATCAGTTTCTTTTAGTTTGTTCTGAATTAACAAGCTGAAATTAGGTTGAACAACCCAGTTATTATGTGTTTGTACCTGAGACTGAATATGAGAGCAACAGTCAGGAAAATCAAAGGCAATGGGAATTTAGAAGACAAGGTGCATAAGAGGTAAAAGATGGAAATAAGGAAGTAAATTGTTAAAAAATTCTCAAAATCATCTTCATCAGGAGTGAAGAAAAATTCTTTTACAGCAAAGGTTCCTATTTTTTATCAGAGAATCACACAAAATCACAGAATACATTGAGTTGTAAGGGACCCACAAGGATTGTCAAGTGTAGCCCTTAGCCCTGCACAGGACCATCCCCAAGAGGCACACCAGGTGCCTGAGAGTATCATCCAAACCCTTCTTGAACTCTGTTAAGCTTGGTGCTGTGACCCATTCCGGGGGAGCCTGTTTCAATGCCTCTGGGTGAAGAACCTTTTCCTGATATCCAACCTAAACCTCCTCTGACACAACTTCAGGCCATTCCCTCAGGTCCGGTCACTGGGCATTGCAGAGAAGAGATCAGTGCTTGTCCCTCCTCTTCCCCTCAGGAGGAAGTTGTGACTGCAGTGAGTCACAACTTAGTCTCCTCTTCTTCAGGCTGAACAGACCAAGTGACCTCAGCAGCTCCTCATAAGGCTTCCCCTCAAGGTGCTTAACCATCTTCGTTGCCCTCCTTTGGATACTCTCTAACAGCTTAATATCTTTCTTACATTGTGGTGCCATGAACTGCACACAACAGTCAAGGTGAGGTGGTCCTAGTGCAGGGCAGAGCGGGACAATCCCCTCCCTTGACCAGCTGGTGATGTTTTGCTTGATTCCCCTCAGGACACAGTTTGGACTTCATGGCTGCCAGGGCACTGCTGACTCATAATTTGTGTTATTATTAACAAAATGACAGTAAATGAAGTCACATTAACTCAATACATGCATAAATACTTCATTACTATTCATTGCTGGCAATATTGTTTCATTCAGGAAAATAACTTATACATGAGAATATTGTTATGGTTATTTTATCTTTTTTTTTTTTTTTTTTTAATTCAAGCATTATTTTACAGCTAAACTGTACAAAACTTTAGGCAGTGATTTTTTTGCTCTTGCTGCTGATTGTGGGAGATTTGCAGAACTATTTAAACTATATATATACAGGCTTTTTTCTATGTGAATGCAAACTAATTTTATCTCATAAAATGTCATCAGGAGACATAATTTGGTCACTTATTGCCATTCATATGATGTAACATGCTGTTATACATTGATAAATTAAAGCTTAAACAAAATTTATGTAGAAAAATATTACTCAGAAAAATATGAGTGACACTTAGTATTTGTGTTAAGAAAACAGAGCACATTTCTAATAGGTAGACCTTCGAATTGTCTAGTCTTAGTATCTATTTAGATTTTTTGAAAAAAATACTTTTTGTTTATATTGATTTAAAAAGTGCCTAATACACAACTACTAATTCAAGCCACTATTTTTATTTGAAGACACTAAGTTCTCTCTAGTCTAAGACCCAGCAACACTAGCACCGAATACAGTAAAATTTCCTGTTCTTTCAGACTAGAAGAAATATATTTTTTGCTCTCTTTCCTTACCGCTCCACTATTTTCTTCCACTCTTTAATGCACCACTTCCAGCAGGGTTGTTTTACTGCACTTCCCAAATAGAAAATTAGGTTAAAGGAACTCTACTTCTTTCTAAAGGTAAATTGCATTAAGTGCTGACCCAGAGGCAATGTGATATAATAAGAATACTTTTGTAACTTTTTCTCCATGTAGGCATAACCTGATTTTTCTCTAAAATCAGAGAAATCAAGGTTATAACTAAGGAACTGAAGTAGTAACCCTTTTAATGGACATTGTTTTTTTTGTTTGTTTGGTTGGGGTTTGTTTGTTTGTTTGTTTGTTTTTGTTGTTGTTGTTGTGGGGTTTTTTTGTCCCAAATCTTATGTTACCACATAGAGCTAGCAAAAGGCTGTATATTATCCGCTTTTTTCTCTTCATGTTTAGTGCCTTCCTATGTGAATAATCTCTTTGGAACTAAGAAAAAAGGTCTGTTTCTATTTCCTACATTAGAAATTAAACCCAAAGAATTAATCTTTTTGGTACCAGCTCATTGAGTAAAAATATTTTCTGTATTGTGATTATTTTCTGATCATTTGTTTGTTTGGTGTCTGTGAAGAAAATTCTATCAAAATTCTCTCTTCATAAATTATTTAGTTAGTCTCTTGTTTGTCTATGCTGAAGCCAATCTTATTGTGGTCTCCAAGCATGGCTGTTAAAGCGAGGGTTTGTTGGGTATTTAAAATTTGTTTCCTCAGAATCTTACTCCTAAATGAATGTGTCTCAGAATGTGTAAAAAGTTTTTCTTCTTCCATCTATCTCTGTTCTTATATTTGTTACATGCAGTGTGCTCCCCTAGGCTATCTACTTGAAGATTTTGATATTAATGTCTTTTCACCAAAGCAGTTGGTTTAGCTTCGTCTGCACTTGATTGATTAAAGTCTAGGTATGTGAGGGGTCTGCACCTGTCACTTTGGCAAGTATCTTTAGGTTTGATTGTCTCTCCATGTTTTGCAGGTCCTTAATTTCTCACATTTGAAAAATGTTTGTTGATTAAGCCATTAAAACCATTAACTGAAAACAAGTATCCTTAGGTTTTGCAGTAAATAAATAAAGGCCAGGTATTAGAAGTCTAATTCTTCTCATGCCTTGAGATTTCTAGACAAATTACTTTAGATTACTACCAGAGCAACCACTACTAATGTCCAAATTCAATCTACACCTTTCTAGTTAAGAGAATACTTTTTTCAGCCTTTTTTCTTTCCACTGCTTTGTTTTATAACAACTCTGAAAGTACACAGAAATTAAAACTGTGGATATGATTTAATATTCCATTCAAAAGAAAGAGATTGAATGTCTCTTTGTCAGCATCTCCACCTGCTTTGTCCTTGGCTCTTATTGGTTTCAGTAGTATCTGCCTGTATCAGTCACGAAGAAAAACTTTTACAATAAGAACAAAAATAAAATAATAAAAAAAAAAATCAACCCTCAAAAATTCAGATGTCCCCTTGGTTGTACATACAATGAAGCAATCTCCGCAGGTGAATGTTTTGCCCTTCCTTAGTTAACTTAATCTTATGACATTTTTGTCTCTTCAGAGAATTATCTTAAAATCTCTGGGGCAATTTTCTCAATAGAGTGACTGGTATCAGATTATACCATATTCAACTCACTGTTTCATTGTCTACACTACACGTATATGCAGGAATATTAGTCAGCACTGTGGTACAATAATTTCCAAGAAATAAGATGCAGTTTCATACCTTGTAATTTATAAAATCCACACACTAAAAGCAATGAAATCTATATTCAACTGTGTCTTAAATTTTGATTTTTTTTTCTGACAGTAAGCATATTCATTTATTGTTGCAATCATAATCTTTCCTCCATTTCCAAAATTAGCTGAATTTACAAAGATGTTCTACAACTATATGCAGCACATCAACAAGACAAAAGTTCTACAACTCTTCCAGTTCGCAATAAATTCCAACCTAGGAAGGCCAGAAAACTGAGTTATACTCTTTCCCTCTTTTACCAAGCATAAATCTAATAAAGTAAAAAATCTGGGCCATTAATCTGATAAACTAAAATAAATGGATGTCACATCAGAGCATAATTCTGACTTTACACTAAATAGTAATAATGCTTATTTATATTGAACTATAAACAAAACATATATTTTGAAAAAGAAGTGCATCTATATGTATGCTTATATCCCATTTATAGACACATAGAGTGAGAGACATAGATGTAGCATTATGTGTTAATAATATGATATTATTTAAAAACAGTGAAAATGTCACAGAATCACAGAAGGCATTCCCTCCCTACAAATACTGATGAGGTCCCTTCTCAGTCATCTCTTGTCAAGGCTGAACAGGCCCAACTGTCTCAGCCTTTCCTCATAAGAGAGATGCTCCAGTCCCTTAATCATCTTTATTGCCTTCTGTTGGACTCAGTCAAGGAGCTCCACATCTCTTTTATTTAGGAGCTCAGAACCGGACACAGCACTCCATGTGAGGCCTCATCAAGGCAGGATCATCTCCCTCAACCTGCTGGCAATGCTATTCTTAGTACACTCCAGGATATCATTGGTTTTCTTGGCCACAAGGACTCACTTCTGGGTTATGCACAGCTTGTTCTCCACCAGGAGCCCCAGTCCTTCTCCACAGATCTGCTTTCCAGCAGGTCAGCCCCCATCCTGTAATGGTAATCGGGGTTATTCTTCCCCAGGTACAGGACTCAGAAATTACATTTGTTGAATTTCAGATGATTGTTCTCTGCCGATCTCTCCATCCTGTCAAGGTCCTTTCAGAATGTAAAAGAGCATATGGCCCAATCTTTGCAATAACTAGAAGAAGGAAACACATGAAGATGTTTGGGATTCTTTCCTCCTTAAATACTATAGAGCACAATCTTCTAATTCATGCTGGGTTGTTAGTATTTTATTTGTCGGTTTGGTTTTTTTAAAACAAACAAAACATTAGTGGATTTTATAATTGCCCTTAGTCTGCACTTACACATCTAGAAAGAATCAAACACTAAAAATCAAGACAATAACAAAGCTGTCATAAGAATTCCCAAAGTAAAGACTTACAGAATTTTGCCACTGACACTATACTCAGAGATTTTTTTTTTTAGGCCATTTTGCATTGAATTTCCTAATATGTGTAAAATATTTTTTTTGTGATCCACATTGATACAAATATGCACATTTGGACAGCAAATTGTCTTGAGCCTAGAGTTACACCCTTGATCTTTGAGCTACAGTATATGATGAAAATCAGAATGCTAATGAACATATGATCGCATATACCTAGAGCTTATATAATAGTGTAGATTTTTTTTTTTTTAAATAGTAAATCCCTGAGCATAGTCATGGCTAAAGAACTCCAGCATGTCCTTTGCCTGACAAATATTATTAGTGCTAAGTTAAAAGTTTGCCTGCTGTCACTGTGACCCCAGCTGACCCCTTAATTTCTTGAGTTCAAGTCCAATTAACCTTTGTGAAGAAACACAACTGCTCTAACCAGACAAGTCAATAGAATCCAATAGTAATCATTTCATTTTCTGGTTTGTCAAAGGGCAGTGGTCCCACCTCAACCGTTTCACACAAAGGTGGTAATTTATCAATGTTTAGAATGATCTGTACTGGACCATACCCAGCCCTCTCTCAAGTGCACTAATCAATTAAACAGGCTGTATCTCAGTCATGCCACCCTGTGTGCTGCCACAGAAGAAGGCGCCAGCTGAAAAATTACTCTCCTCTTGTGATACTTGATGGTTTAGTTTCAGGAATGAAAATATAGATATGCACTTCAAGATCTTCTTGCCACAAGAGGCTTGAATTAGATCTATGAGAGTATGGTGGCAAAACCTGTCTGGTGTGAAAAACTATTTCTAAGCATTGTCTGTCTTCCATCACCTCCCTGTACATGTGTGGCTGCTGTTGAGATTATTGAAAGTTAGCCAAAGCATAATGGAGGGCAGAAAAGAATCCCAGGAGACTAGAAGGAAAGCAGGATTAATTAAAGTTGGCTTGCAAATTAAAAGTAGAAAAGGGGAGAAGAAAGGCATGACAAAGTTCTATTACTTTCAGTCTTTCAAGTCTGACATATCTGGGGGAGCAGCCTCAACTCAAACACAAAAACAGCATCACCAGTGAATGGCTCAGTGTGCAGGGGAGAGACAGCGACAATCATGCTGGTGGCAAGGCTGGCCTGATAGTTCAACAGCTGTCGTTGCTTGACTACCTGAATATTTTGTACAAGTGTGTGAAGATAAGCTGTACTGTGTGGCAGGAGTTTGTAAATAAAGGGAAAAAGCAGAGGGAAATTGCTAGTAAGGTCTGGTCTAAAGGTTCAATCTTGAGCGAAACTTCCTAGTGCTTATCTTTTCCAAAGTGATAATCGTGTTTTCCCACAGTCTTGTGAAATAAAAAGAAAATAGGAATTCTCATGAGATTTAGGAAGGCTAAAATTAAGTTCCTCTTGCCAGAGCAAGGAAAGACTAGAATTTTGAATGAAAATATGCACCAATAATTTAAATGCTGAAATATGGGGCCTCAGCCTTAATGCCACAAATATTCAGCATTAGCCAACATGACTGAGACCTAATTCTGGGGAAAAGTCTTTATGAAAGCTGCATACAAGTGATGGGAAACAAGAATATACCGAATTTTTCATTTGCTTTTCCCAAGTTTCTTATGCACATGTTCTTTCACCTACCTAGAACCGAGTTGAACAAAGGGTAATTCTGGAACTTAGAAGGATGAAGCTTATACAGTGACTGAACAAAAAATGAACTTCCTAACTTTCTTATTTGTTTAAATAAGAAACTTGATTTCCACTCAATTATTTTCTTGTTGCCCAGTTTTAATAGGATGTTTTTAACATTTCATGTATCTAAGTAATTTTTCATTACATTATTTACTAATATGTAGCAGTATTTGAGAGTTATAAGATAGAGACTCTAAATTCTTCATACGCTAAGAGCAAAAGCAACATTTTTGTTACCAAAGCTAAGTTTACGATCATTAAAAATCTCAAAACACAACTAGAGCTATTTTTTAATTTAGCTCTCTCTTGATTATTGTCATACAGAATACACAAAGATAGAAAAAGAAAAAAACCCCTCTAAATTAGTTTTGTAGTTTCTTACTGTCCTATATTAAAGGCAACCTAATAGAATTTATAGAAATAGAACCCTTTTAAGCAGCAGTCTTTGTATTTTTTATTAAGTCCATACTTGCAGAATCTACTTAATGTCAATTTTGTACAATGGTTACACTGCACAGGGTATTTTATTTTAAACCTGCAGGACACAATGATAAATTGATAATTGACCTCAAGGCCATAGCAAATAAAGAAGCCCTGTTTTTCATTAGTGCAGTATTACATCCTTGTTAGGGGGAAAGAGAGCAATGCTAATTGAGTACTGAGGAATTGCACAATTAAGAAATCATCCATGGTTTTAATTTCACATGTTTAAGGCTGCAAATTTCCTAATTGTGAGCAGTAGAATAAAATAAGATTAATGTGAATGCAATTATATAAAGCTTCACCATCCAGAAGCAAGTTACAGCCCTCTATATTTGACTACATATTCATTAGTGGTATAGTTGACAAATGTACAGTACTTTTCCTTTTATCTCTCTGCTCCTCTAGATATGTAGTGTTTTCAAAGGCTTCAGTTGTCATAGGATCCAGAGGAAAAATACTGTACTGTTGATTAAAAATCAAGCTGATCGTTTAAAAAAGAAACTCCAGAGCCCCCCGTTGTAAAGGAGTATATTCTGTGTCAGGCTTTCTTATGTTAAGCCCGGGGCTCCTTAACATTTCTATCAGAAACAGGCTAATTCTGTGACGAAATAATATGAAATCATTCATAGTGTATCAGGACCTATTTTTTGTTTAGTATTTGTTAACTGATTGTCATGTTTGTGCAGAGTTTCCCAAGCATTATAAGTTTTAGCCCCTTCTCACGTATGAAACTGTGTCTGAGACTGCTTGATTAAGGACTAGGTAGTTCAGTTCCTTCTTTTCCTGTCCAGCAACTTAGGATTCCTCTAGCTCATACTCACACAATTATCTCAGTGCAGTTTGTATTTTCCCCAAGCTCAAGAGTTAGGCTGTTTTCATTTCTCAATTGCACTTTGTTCCACGAAGGCAATATGATAATGATTGCAGCAGCACAAGGTTTCTGCTTAGTCTAGTGAAGTCACAGACTAGTTACAATGGAAGAAAGGGACATATCCTGACTACCTGGAAGAGCAGCTGGTTTAGAGCAAAATATTTAATAATATAAAGAGTAAGCCATTCAAAAATATAGTGTAAAATTTAAATTTAAGAGTCAGGCAGTAATATGTTCAGGTCATTCATGAATTGATAATATCATCCCAAAGGAATTAAAAAGCTCAAATTTAATTAACTCTCTAGGCTTTGAGAAGTTAGTTAGTGTAATTTGTTTGGTCACATGTGGGTAAAGAAGAAAATAAGCACGTGTACCAAATACCGTCAGAGTCTTCCTATGTGACTTATCCCAATCTACTCATATTACATGCATAATACACAAGAGAAGGAGGTATGATAGATAAAACAAATAAAATACATAAAAGGGGGAATGCTTAGATAGTTTATTTTTATGATCTACTAAAAAAATGCAATTAAAACCACACTTCAATCATAAGTTATTAATAAATTTGTTCAAGTTGGACAATTCACAGAATGACATAAATCAGCTCTTTTCTGGCTAAAATACCTCTTTACAAGCTGATCCAGAGCAACTCCTCTCTGGAAGATAATAAAATTTTATTAATAGGAAAGTTAGTGATATTACCAAACAATCCAGTACTTCTTCTTTTGTAGTCTCTAACATCTCCCTAATTCATGATTTTTTGCAACCTTTTTTGTCTCTCCGCATAACTTCAGGATCTAATCTATGATGCATTTAAAATCTAATTTCAGCTATGAGACTCTTTTCTTTCAGTAAAGAATAAGTAATGGGAAAGATAATATTTCCACTGTGTGGAATATTCTTCTTCAAAAGAAGAAATTACAGACTAGGATAAAAAGCTGTGTTACAATGGATTGGAAATGATGTGACCTGACTGGTTCCAAAGGTGTTCAGCAGACTCAGCAGCTGTCTGTGACAGACCTTGGGAGACCAGGAACATGCAGCCCACCCACTTGGCCTGTCAAGGTTCTTCACTGAGGAAACTCTGAGAACCAAGACAGGAACAGAGCCATAAAGCAAGCACCAGCCAGAGCACTCTGCCTTACATCTACCCAGAGAATGCTAGTCTTATGGGATGGGAAATTCTCATATGGTAACAGAATAATACATACAAGTAAGAGAACAGTAAAGGAAAACGGTTTATATTTTAAAGCATTTTATATTTTTTCTGACCGGCAGTATTTCAGGTTTACACAATTTAATTCTGAGATAAACAGAAATAAGGTGGTGTGTGTCATGAAGCTGTCAACTTATTCCTGTGGTAGGGTTTCACCTGTGAAAAACAAGATACTCACATGAATGACATCTGTATAATCCATGCCAAAAGGGCTAGTCTCATCTCACCACTCCCCATTTAGATCACTAAGTGAAGGGAAAGCAGGATGGTCCCATTTGAGATACTTTTAAGAGATGACTCGTGAGTATGATGGGCAGCTACACACCACTCTTCTTTGAATTATATTTTAATTGTATTAATAATGCTGGAAATATGTGACATTCTTACTATAGTTTCAACTTTAAAATGAAAGTCACCTGTAGATGCCTAAGGAGTGGAAGGTAGGCTCACATATAGCATATGTAAATGCACAGTATGTTTAAAAGTAACAACTGCCTTTCTTTTTTTGTCTTAACATGCATTTTAATGTGAATAAAACATATGTTTCAGGTGCATAACTAACAAGTAGAAAAACTTTATTTGGTTCAGTGGGAATTCCATACCACAATACCATATATTTCCTTGGATACAGTATGTTTTCTGTCTTGCAACATTATTTTACATAAATTTACTTTGTGCTCTCTTTTCATAAGTCAGTATGACACCTGAGATAAATAAGAAGATTTTCCTTCAAAAGCAATTCAACAAAAAACTTTCAGAATAGTTTGAGGATACTAATGGAACAAAATATGTGCACTAGTACATATATATTCAGAGAATAGCCATAAGTGACTAACCAAATGTTTTTTGGAACCATTGTTTTTGTACAGCAAATTTAAATAGACCAGCAAACTATTGCAATATATGTGGCACAAATATTGGAAACCTTTGTTTTACTAGTGGCCTGTAGAAAAAGAAAAGTTTGGTGCATTATCTTCTAGGATCAAAGTGCGGACCATTCAATCCATGGAAAACATGATAGACATGAACAGTTTAATTTCACTAGCAGATATTACCAAACAGTTCCCTTTAGTAGACACTTTTGCTAAGCAGAAAAAAAACAGAAAAACCCAAAAAAACAAACACCACACAAAACCCAAAAAGTGTTCTGTCCTTGTCTTTGGCTAATCTGTTGTCTCTATAGTAAGTGTGAAATCTCTAAATATATGCACATTTACTAGAAGCAAACAAGCTGTCCAGAATCTAATTAGAAAAAATTCTGCCCATCTGTTCTACATTATCATGGGGCTTGCTAACATGTATGTTGTCTCATTACTAAAAGGCAGGAAGACAAATTGAGTTGAGCTGGACAGGACATGAAGCCAGACTCTTGCTGTGAGACCCACTGGGGGAAAGTGGGATGAGAGAAGTTTCTTTTTTCTACAGCCACACATCCAGTGTTTACCATGAGGCCTAAAGGAGTGCTGATACTGTTGTCTGGCACAATACAGCACACACTACAACCATATAAACCTTATTTTCAATGCAAGTTGTTTGCTTTCTTGGTTGTCCCCTATGTCCCATGTCTCTTTACTACTGCCTGCCATGGTATGCTGCATTTCAGGCATAAAGTCTGTTTAATGGAAGCAGGAAAGTTTCATTAAAGCTAACTTTTCTCATAAAATAAATAGAATAATGTCAAGCTCTATTTTTTTTTGATTATATTTTAATACCTTAATCAACATTTTGAAAATGCTACTTGAGGCTACCTGTTACTGATAGCAGTTCATATGGAAATAGAAAATTTTATATGAACATGCTTATTTGCATATTTTCTTATCACTTATGCAAATAATACTTAACACTTAAAAGCATTTTTATATTACTCCTATACATCATCAACAGTAAACTCTATTGTTTAGAAAAATATGAATTTCTAGTGGACTGTTGCTAAATTCCCTGACCAGAAGCAGAGAAATTTATTTATGTTTGTGACTATTATAAATGAAAAAATACTTTGAAAATTATTGGGTTTTGAAGATTAAGCACGATCAGTGGAGACATGCACTCAAAAATGGGAGTAAGTATAGAAAAATAGGAATATTTCTACCTTTTATGTAGTTCTCATTACTAGAGCACTTGAATACATCACAAACTTTAATTTGCTAGTCCTGCCTAATGACAGCTCCTTGAAAAATATAGGACCTGTGTGGATAGGTATCTCCTGGAGCAGGATGAGCCCCATTTTCCCCATGTTGCCAGGGACTAGTTGCCACTCTCTGGAATCCACCTCATATGCTTTCCTCTGGTGCTATGACTTTTCACTGATCAGATTATTAGATCAACATAAATGGAGAGCAGATCTGCTTGGGATACCACAGCAACTGTTTGCACAATTTTTATGCTAGTGACAAGCAGGTAAACCTGGCTACCAGGAAGGGTATACAGCTTATCTCCTGGTTCTCTTCACTGATCAGAAGGGAATTGTACAACTGAATCAGACTAGATTCTCTTGTGCAGTCCTATTTTTCTGGTATCCCTGCTTATATCCTCTGCTATACACCGATAGCATACTAGCCAAGGCAGGACATTTTTCATCCAATGACAGTTTCATGTAAATGGAGAAAGTGGCTTGGGAATAGAACCAGAAACAAAGCTTATTTAGGACAGCAAGGAGCTACACGTTTTCACATAAGCTAAGAGCTAGTGTCACTTATGGGCGTGAATAAACAAACAGATTTGATCAGGAAATAAAAACTATTTTACAGAACACATAAGAGTAATGTTGTCGCATTTAATTTCCAATACTAACATTTTTATTTCAAACCCATAAAGCTTCAGAAGATATAATAAAGTTTTGTCTCCATAAAGTGTGCAGACTCTTTTGAAATGTAGAAAGAAAGTGGATGGTGTGTGTCACAGAAAGAATGAGCAAAAAAAAAAAAAAATAAAAAAGAGAAAACTGACATATACAGGTGAGGAACTGAAGACTTTAAAGAAAAACGAAACTCAGAGAGAGACCAAAATTCTCTTCAAGGGCAAATTCAGTTTTAGAATTGTTTTCATGGTGCATTTAACCACATTATGCTATGGAAAAATCAAAAACAATTTGGAAGATTTTTTGGAAGATTTGCTTTAATACCTGCCACAAAACAAAAGCTTCAATGCCATAAGATAGCCAACAAAAATAAGTACCCTTGTAGCTTTCTGTTTAAATTTTGTTATTTATCTTTACACATTTTCTTCTTTCTCCTCTTTTTAATAAACATATTTAATACAATTTTGTTGCTCTGATCTATATATTGGATTAAAATGCATTCCAAAATACTACTAGTCATATTATAAGCATATTCTATGGGCAAGTATTTATCCCTTAGTGATTTAATAAATAATTGCTTTTTACAATTTATTATGATCCCCTTTTGATTCTTGTAGCTATCCAGTGCACAACCAGCACAAAGGTGGCAGAAAGCCCTGAGCTTTCCAAATATATATTCAGTGTTTCTCAGTTGAGATAATAGTGAACCTAACTTCATATTTTTGTATCATCTCTATACAATGCATTCCTTATGCTTGTGCTGTGTAAATAATTTTAAAAAAAATTAAACAATAATTATTTTCTTTTTCAGCCTCATTATTTTCTTTTATTTATAGAGGTGAAACTAAAGGCAAGTTCCAAATAAATACTCATTTGCCAAAAGAAAACAAAATATATTTTGCCTTTAGACAATCTGCATTGATATATTGAAATAGCAGGGAAAGGGAAAAAAAGGCTCATAATGCTTCATTAGTTAATTGCGCAGAGCACAGCTCTTTAGGGGTAAACAAGTGAAGGACATTTACTGAATGGTCTATGCCCATCATGCATATTATGGCCTAATGGTGCTAGTAATGGTAGGAGGCTCCTGGAGAGTCATCTGTCAAATTAGCACACTGAATTATTTATTGCCTCAGAGTAAAACTGTGGAAAGGAGCAGCTGAGATCCATTCGTAAGAAAATGCAAGATAAAGAGCAACCCCTCCCCAAAATTATAGTACAACTGCTTTGCATGCTCGGTAATGTCACTGGTATTTGTAAACATCAACAATATTTAAATAGTATGTGTCTATAAAGATACTGGGTTGTGCATACAAGTTCTAATGAGCAGTAAATGCTATACATATATACATTATCTTTGTGTAGCTACCACAAAGACACAAAAATATGTACTTATTATTTGCATAATGTTAACAATTATTATAATTTAGGTTAATGTAATGGTGTTTACAGTAATTTACTATATATTGTATTTTAGAATGTAAAAAAATATATCTAATATATATAGTATATAATCTATATTTTATAGATTTTAAAAATTAAAAATTATAACATAAATGTATAAATGCATTCAATACCATGCTTCAGTTGGAAGTACACTGTTTTCTGCAATTCTCAGAATGTAAGTTCTTAACATATACACCATATTAAAGCTATCTCATAAAAACATAAAATAATTCTTGTAATTACTGGAGAATATATTGCATACTTCAAGTACACCTAGAGATCAGGAAGAGATATATGATTTTCCAATTTATATTGTGTTAAAAGGAGTTGCTACTGGAGTTCCTTACTGTTAATAATTTAAAAAATCATCTTTATTGCTCAATAAATCTTTTTCATTCCCTTCTGTTTTTATCCACTGTATGTTATCAGTCATGGTAACTTTCCAACACTTCTGGTGGTCAACCTGTATCATAATAGATCTTCAGCCCCTGGTGCTTTTAATGACACCTATGTGTCCTGTCTCTTAATAGTCAGTTGGGCATTTCTCAGAGTCGTTCCAGTGAAATTTTTGTGATGTCTGACACTGTAAAAAGATATGTGCTATAAGTCATCACTAACCTGTTGTATTAATTACTTAGTAAGGTACAATTCTGTGAGGCACTAACCAGTCCTATGAACCATTTCAGTATGAATTTCAATGGTATTCCACAAGAATAAAGTTAAAAGTCTTAATATATGCTCTGCTGCATTTCAAAACACAGATCCCTTATGAGAACATGTACAGATCATTTACTTGCTTTTAAAATTTGGCAGCTGGATTTTAGTATTTCAGCCCTTCTGAAAATCTTGCCACTTACATGTGTATAGGCTTGCAGTATTTTTGTTTAATTGCATGTAATCTATATTAGGCTTAAAATTAGCAACAATAACTGAACAAAGAGAGGAAAAAACCTACTTTTCTATATAAACCAGATAATTGTCCTCAATATTTCACATTTAGATGGCTTGACTTCTTGATGATTATTCATTTGAATATACTTTGCTTAGAATTTGAAAATTTGAATTTCTGAAGGCCAGAGATTTTTACCTGTCAATCTAACAATTCATTGTAAGTTTTGCTCTCATAGAGGGAATGAAATTATACTTCTTCTCCCTGTTCACTGCCTGAAAAAGAGAAGAAACCACAGAAGTGATAAATAATTGAATTACCTTCAAGAATATACAACAGGTAGACCACCATCTAAGTGCTGGAGCATAGGTTGTGTTTAGCTGTTCAAGTCCACCTACAGCTGAAAGAAACAAGGCCAGCAAGTAAGACTTAACTGCTATTTATTTTCCAATAAAAGAGAAAAGGATTTGGCAGAACATCAGTGAAGCAGCTGATGTGGCAAAGTATAGTTGGTCCTACTTTGATTAGCATCTTGTGAACTGCTTATCTCCCATAAAAGTCTACAGTAAATGGTATCTGAAGAGCAGTTTACATGTATTTGCAGAAAACAACCTGTGACTTGTAAACAGACGCATCTGCTCAGGATCACACAGGAGCAGAGCCTATCTTATTTACATTTAAAACTATTATTCCAGGAATAAAAAAAAAAAAGTGTCCTTTCAGAACTGTGATAAAAATCCTTCTGAAAAAGAACAACTTAGGCCCTAGCTTGTGTAAAGAATTCTGTGTGAACCATAAACAAATGGGAAAGCCTGCTTGCATTTTTAATTACCAACTGATGCTAGCTTTGGAAAGCAAAAAAAAAAAAAAATAATAACCACTTTTAAAAGTTTTATTTTGTTGCCACAAGCTTAGGTTCTATCGGCCTTTCTCCTAATCAATATTACTTTGCTTCCAGAAGCCCTGCTGGAATCAATCAAACTTTGTAAAGGCAGTTATCTTACCTACAAGCCTGGATTAATGAGTTATCATAGAACAGATACCAATCTTGGGGAAGCCGTGTTCTGATGACTGACAACAAGGGACTCATTCTGTACTGGATTGTGTAGTATTATATGTTTGATCTGCACTACACAAGGATACATAATCAGGTCAAAGTTTATACTACTGTGAAGTTTTCATATTGGACTTCTGCTGGCTGCAGGAAAGCTATCAATTCCAGATAAACATAAAGACAGGGCAGTATATCCAAGTATAGCAGACAGGTGGTTTATATCCTGATGATAAGTTCCGGTGCAGTTGGTTTTAAACTATTACCAAGCTACAGTTGCAGTAAGTACATATAAATGATCAAGTTTGCTTAACTGTGAATCTGCATCTAAACAGCAATTCTTCAGCTGCATGCACTGCACATCTATTAACTTGTACTGTGGTTATGTCTATCTCATCTAGAGAAACATGATCATGATTGAAAGAGTGGCTTAAGCTTGAGCTAATCCCCTTTAAGAATTAGGGATGCCGTACTGGCCTGTTTTTTCACAGTCCTCATTGGATGATCAAAGTTTCTTCTGTGTTGCACTGCACTGCAAAAATTGCAGTGCCTTGCAAAAATTAATGCAGTCTAAGACCAATACTTCTGATTGTTATGCCAATTCTCAATGACTATTAGGAGGAATTTTTTTGATCGAAAACATACTTTGAAATTTTTCAGCTAGGAGAAGTGTTTGGATACCCCAAGAGGCAACTCTCCACTGAGTTATTGTAACTGAAGTTAACATTTTCAGAAATTTGCATAGTCTAACTGTCCAATATCACAATAAGATTTTGAAGATTGTGTGCTCCAAAATGAGGGACTATATTATTATTCTGATTAAAAGTCTGGCAAATTTCCACAGAAATCCAAATGGTTCATGATAACAAAATCACAAGGAAGAACAAAGAAGTCACAGCATTAGGAAAATACTTTTTCCCAACCTGATCTGCAGCACATTTCTTTGCTTAAAACTAGAAGGGTCTCACGGAAGTGGACCCCTGCCACATCCCCGGAGACAAATACCGTGAAGGTATTTTTGTATAACTGTTTCATGGGACAGAGGAGCACAAGAGTTATATTAAAGATCAGATGGAGTATACTCTGGCTGTGGAATTTAGGACAAGCAATATGTCCAAATGCTTTTAAGGACAAGGATCATTACTGCACAGAAAGCCCTCTCCCTGTATCTTCTGATAATAGGGTCAGGCTTGCTGGCTGGCATTTTTGGGGTCCATATAAATGAACTTTGCTGTACTTCTCCCTTTAGCCCCCTTCTCAGGTTGCACTATGATCTTTAGGAGAACTTAAAACACTTGCTTCACAACACACTGGGAATTGCTCAAACACCTCTGTCTGGCCATTAGCCAACATTGCTTACAGTCCTTAATAACCTGGAAGGGCAAGGTCCAGCTCTAGGGCTTGTCATGCTTCAAGGAACCCAAGGATTTAACAACAAGAGGTATGGTAGGAAAAAGAGGCCAAACTCTCAGGAAGGAGCATTTTCTAGTGCCCAGGGTAGAGATTAAGTGCAAATTTAAGAGATTTGACAGCAGCAGCAGATACAATGCACCAACAACCAGGCCAGTATTGATTTTCTGGGACCTCGTAAGCATATAATAATATATGTTGCTACATAAAAAATATTTATTTTATAGAAATATTTGGTATATAATATACTTTACATATATAATACATAATATTATATAATACACATATAATATATATTAAATATTTTTAATACGTTACATTACAAAACATGTTGAACTTTTTTTCATAATTCTACTTGCTTACTTTTCCAAAATGTTCTTAAATAAACACAATGGAGCACTGGATAATAAATATAATTGTAGTTTGTGTCTAGTTTGTTTTGTGTGACTCTTAGTGATTCAGTGTGGTTAGTCTGCTACATTTCTTTCTTCTTTAGTATTATTATCAAAAGGTTGGAATTACATATTTCATTTCTTGAGGCTGCAAAATTTACCATTTAGAAATAACCTTAATTTACCAAATACAGTGTAGTTAGTAAGATGTAGTTTTGTTACACAAAATCTCATGTAATTTGAAATAATTATGTAGTTGAGCACATGTAAAACAGCATAGATTTTTAAGGGGTCTATTGTAAGTATGTATATATAAAAAGATGTAAACCATGCATTAGAAAACACTTAAATGGACTGAATTCTTAAGACTCCAGCTACTTCACAAAGATATCATATACACTTCGAACTTCTACTTTTATTCTATTTCTACACACAGTTTATTTATAAATCTCAAAATTTACAAGCTGCCTCTTAAATAACATAGTAATTGAAATTTCCCTTTAATTTATATGTTTTCATGAAAGTACACTAGTTCTGTAAGTGTTTTATAGCCAAACTCACTCTGCAGTGTTGAACATTTTAATTTTTTTGAAGAGAAGATACAAAGATGCCTGTAATTTCTTTTTCTCCTGTGACAGGCTATCAAAATTGTCTTTGTTGAGATTTCTAGCATTTAGTGCCGTCTTTGTTATGTGCCTAACTCTGTTTATATGAATTGACCTCTAAGTCCCTAGTCTAAAGAGATAAAATGAAGACTTCTAGTCTTATTGATTTGGTAAGGCCTATTTTAACACAAATGAAAAAGAACCCAGTTTAATAAAATACACTTTTAGCCATTGTCTGTGAATGAACCTGAGTTTTGAAAATTTTGGAAGAGATCAACTTAACGAAAGCAGTTTGTACCTTATTTCGAGGAGCAGATGACTGGACACTATAAAAATCAGGGGTGTTTATCTTTGCAGACTGGCTTGAATGCTCCTTAACTGGAAAATAACATCTGACCTAGGTAGTGAAATTTATCACAACATTTCAGTTAAAACTCAGCATCTACATAAGCAGTACATTACACTGTTGCAACCGACCTTATTGTGCTAAGCATTTATGGGAAAGGAGACTCAGGTAAGGCTGCCAGCTCTCCTGTGAACATGAAGGATACACAGCACAAGTATTACTGGTGGTATTTGAGATCTAATAAGAGCCTCATTACTATTCTTTCTCAATAAGGAAATTGCTGGGTGCCTAATGATGTTGGTAATCATTCAATATATGTTTTTCTTTTCTAAGTACATGTACATTAATATTAATGGAACTCTGCTTATATCTTGAGGTTCATGATGAATGAAAACTGCCTAATATGACAAATAACTATTCAGTTTTCTGGAATATTAAATCTGGAAAGGAGTGGAGTTAGTTAATGTCCTGTTTTATGGTACTTCTCCAAACAACAAAGAAGGAATAGTCCTCATAAGTCCTGTGATTTGTGAGGTGAGGCTTCCATAAATGTTATTTTCTGTTTTACTAAGCTGGTTATCACAGTTTTTCTTCATGAACCATGCAGTATGTGGGGGATAATCCTGATTTCAAAGGGATGCAGGGCTGCTGTATTGAAGCAGGAAAGGCCCTTTAAAGGTATGTGCCTAAATTACGGTACTGCTCTTTCACTCTCTGTGGCTCAGAGAAAAGCACCCTTTCTGCTGGCCATCACCAATTATTACAGCAAGGGCTTAGCAGTTGATAGGAGTCTGCAGAAGTTGAGAAGGGAGGAGACAGAAATACATTTTTATCTAATAACAGTGACAAATTTTATCAGCATATATGCTAATGGGAAACCAGGATTCACATTCTGTCAGGCTCTTGGAAGAAAGGACTCATAGGACAGCTTGCAGATGTACTCCATACTCTGAGACCTGTGTCCAGCCATGACTTTGGAACATCAGGTGACTTCTTTAGGACCCTTGCTTACAACACGTATGCTTTTCTTCTGACAATTCTATCAGTCAAACCTAGTTTTAGGTCAGAAGAATTTTAAAGTTAAATTTTCTTTGGCAGTTTCTTAAACAGTTTTTCATATTTGAAATTTCTTTTCTTCAACACCTTTTAAAACTGTTCTTCAAATGCCTCCAACTGTTCCTTCAATGATAAAGACACCTCCACACACATGCACACTCGTACACACAACTTCCAGTGCTATTGAGAGAAACTCACTAGGAACAATTTTCTGCAATTTCTATTGTTACACTAATAGCCATGTTCAGGCTCCACATACCAGATCCTCCCTCCCTCCCACAGTCTCTGCTCTGCCAGGTGCTTGCAGGCAGAGCTACCATGAAGAATGGAAAGTGCATCTTACTGAAACTTTGGCTATGTTATAAATCAAGTGCTTGAAATACATATTGCTTTTAACACTTTGAAATGGTAGCAGCTAATATACCACAGGTGTGCATCAAGTAGTGCTACGGGAAGCCAATGTGCAGGCAAAAGGAATGATTTCCATTTCAAGTTAGTGAATAAATTAGCTTTTAATGAGTTGAGTTTTCTTTATAGGTTTATTCCTGTTAAAATTAGTTGCAAAATGACCATACAGGAGCCTGATACTGAAATCTCATGAATTGTTTTTCACTACTCTGACCAGAGAAATCTGGAGAATTAAATTTTTTCATGAATAGCTACTTTCATCCTTCACAAAATCACTGAATCATAGAATTTTTAAGTTTGGGAAAGACCCTTAAGTTCAGCTGTGAACTATACTTGTTTGCATTAAGGCTACTATTTATTCAAAACAATTATCATTTCAGATGTGTTGATATTTTATGACTGATATTTTATCATGTCATTTCCTTTTAATATATATAAATATTCTTTTACCAATAAATGTGGAAAGTGTCTTATGAATTTCCAGGAAATGGCCTATCTTTCCAACTTGGTTTAATTCCCTATGTGGATGTCAATCACCTCCTGAGATTTTGTGTTTCAGAGTGCTCATTATGCATTACTTTTATCAGAATAAGGGACCTCACCTGTCCATTTAAGTTACTGGCTAATTCCTGTTTAAGCAAAAATTTAATGCAGGAAGTTCTTGTGGCTTACATCATTTAGTGATCAGAGGACTAAAGAGCGCATTCTGATTTTACAATCTAAGCACTTATAATTCAGATAAAACAGAATCAAGTCTAGATTCATGAGGGTTTTTTGCAGAGTCAGTGCACAGAGTAAATGAATAAGAATGTGTCAAAAAGAAGACCAACAGAATTCCACAGCACAAGAAGGTCCAAGCACTGAGGTACCTTCTTTACCCCACGTGTTGCAGATCAAAGAAACAGAAACCTGCTGTTAGAGATGCAGGTGGGACACCAGAATGGTTCTGGTTTCTCAGAACCACAGATGGTTCTGAGAAAGCATCAAGAGGGTAGTTTTGAGGCACAGGAGAGCCTGGGGACTGCCTGCTTCATGAGAGAGGACTGCTAATTCTATGGACAACACCCTTTGATAGACCCTGTAGAGTAGTTGCTGGGACTAATTTTTTGCCTCTGGTAATAAACTGGAAATATGCGGACACTGTCTTCTTCCACTGGAGTTTACCAACAATCTGGTGAGATAGATGAATTTTGGTATTTAGCAAACATTTATGTCTGAATAAATCCATCTTCTAAAATACAAAGTGAGACTAAGAAAGAAAGAATAAAAAGATACAAGAATGATACCTCAGTGATGGATTAGGTTCAGTTGCTTGGCTCATTTGGCTAACTTTCATTCTCTGCTACTCCACTTTAGAGCAGTTGGATGGCATTCAATACAGTATCCAGAGAAAACAGAGAAGGAGTCACTCTGTGATTCAGATTGGATGGTTGTACAAGGCAATACAGAGTTATGAAGTGATCCTGTTCTGAATGTCCCACCCAACTGGCTCTAAAGTAATTGCTTTTGCATTCATGAGTATATTGTTCCAGCCTAGCAGTGAGCTAACAATTTTTAAACTGATTTGTTCTCACCTACTATCAGCTTTACAGAATGTATATTTTTTAGTTCAGCATGGTCTGGGCTTTTTTATTCTATATTAAAGAAACAATAAATCAGATTTACACGTTAAACTGCACATGTTTTCAGGTTCCACTTCCTAAAATCACCCTAGAGAGGTCCTGTTTCCAGGGGAGACATTTTAGGCTGTATGTGTATAGGCACTACTATACCATTATTAAGACAAAAGCTTGCAAGATCTTCCGCAGAACAGAAGCTCTGTTTTCTTTTTCTCTGTCTTGCTTTATTAGATTCTATTATTTATAATGTGATTCACACTTGAGACTGAACCTTTGCAGACTTAAAAGTGTGTTATTTTGTACAGTTATTATTGTTCATATTGTGTCCTGACTATGAGCATTCCACATGGGGATGTAAGGGGTAAAAACCCCACTTCATTACCCTTACATAGAGAACATAAAAGCCAGCCTTCATCTGCTGAGTGGAAGATCTGCTTCCTTACCTGCTCTCTTGGGTTTGCACATCCATTAAGAAGTCATTGGATAAAATACAAAAGCAGTCCTGCAAGCAGAGCTGTGGTCCCTTACCTCACTAGTGAGTGCCCTATTCATAGAGGTAGAGAATCACACTCACTCTTGTGAGCTATTCCTGGCTGAAGAAATCTTGAATTCTTCCTGCACAGTGGCACTCCTTCAGCAGAAGGGGTATGCCTGCCTTGCCTTCCCAGGCACCATGTATTTTGATGGCTTTGATAGAAATGTGAACAACTACACCAAGGGAGCAGGACTGAATCTGTGTGTCTCATTGTTTTAGCTTGTTTCTTTATATTTGTGGTTTTATTTTTTTTTAATAATAACTTGATCCACTGAGCTGCAAAAAACTTTTGCTTCGGTTGTAGTTTAGATCAAAATTTCTGACACAACAATACTTTAAACAGATGTAGATCCTATTAGGGAGTGTTAAGCTCACTCTCTAAAAGTAGACACAAATTTGAGCCTCTCTAAGGGAAAGCTGGATAGCTGTGAAACTCAAAGGCACAGAGTGGTTTATGAGATTCATACACCTCCAGAGTTAGCTGGCAACTGAGAACAGAATCATAATTTATGACTTTAGTGCCTAACTTCTGCTCTAGTCTTGCTTCTTTAAAATCCTTTACTGGATTTGGCCCTAACGCAGTATGAGCTTCCTGAAGGATCACTATAATTTTGAAATAGAAGCATAGCAAATTGGCAAATACTTAAACTGATATTCCCTCTTGATGAAAATAGCTAGTTGGAACAATCCCTTCTTATTAAATCTGAAACCTGATTATAATTTTCATCTATAGCCTACTTTAGAAATACAGTGACCAAGATTATATGACTCACATTCTGCTGTGACTTAAATATATCACAAAATTCAAATGTAAAATGGGGTGGAATGTAACAAGGTCTCTGGTTTAAATTATGCAATATTTACATTCTTATCTACATTTCAGAAAAATCTGCTTATGCATAAGTATACTCAGAAGCAATAGAATGAAATAGATTGTGATTAAAACCAGATATGGTAAATCATAGGAATTGCAGATTTAAGTGAGAAAGTCTCTTGTTTAGCAGAGGTGTCCCTGAGACCTAAATTGAGAATAGTAGGAAAAAAGTATTACCTGAAAAGTGTAAAAATACTGCAGTAGAATATGTACCAGTTAACTAGTTCTTTCAATTATATGGGAAAAAGTGCTGTCACAGCCAGAAATTGTTAGCAAATGCTTAGCAATTATTTTTTTAATCAAATTGTTGGAGTAAATATAAAAAAGATAATTAAAAATTAATTATTTTTTGATATTATATTTTCACTGTAATCATAATTTACAACTCTCTCACCCTCATTTTTAATGTGATTTTAATGAATAGTTAAGGAAAGATATTTTCAATACTATCTTGTTCTGATTACATTAGCACTTTTAAGAATTCTAAAAAAATTTATGCTATTTATTTCTCCACATGAGGGCACATTATCAAGAATTATACACTTTGGCACCTTGCTGAAATAGCCATTTCTATCAGGAGAGCATGCAGAAAGGTGTGAGTCAAGTGAGGAGAAACAATTATCATTGCCAGCTCCAATATTTCAAGATCATATATGAGGATCGTATATGAGGAACCTATATGATTTCTTAAACCAAGGTTTCCCTTTAATTAAGCTACAATAAAAAAGGTATTTTACCTGTTCAGATTTTGTTGGTATAAACACTATTATTGCTATTATTAAGAATCATCTTCTAAACTATTATGTTTATCCTTCTTGCAGGCACAATAGGTTTCCAGTCAAGCATAGTCACAGTGCTAAAATACTGAAAGGATACATCTAATAGATAACTCACATTTTTACATAGCTGCCTCACATCTTCTTGTTTTAAATCTGAAGGATGGGATACCATCCACAGTAACCTGGACAAGCTGGAGAAGTGGGCCCATGGGAATATCATGTGAACTTGTGTAAGGTGCTGCACCTGGGTTGGGATAACTCCAGTATCAGTACAGGCTGGGGGATGAAGGGGTTGAGAGCAGCACGCTGAGAAAGGCTTGGGTGTCTTGGTGCATGAGAAGCTGGACCTGATCTGGCAATGTGCTCTTGCATCCCAAAAAGCCAAACGTGTCTTGGACTGCACGAAAAGAAGAATGGCCAGAAGGCTGAGGGAGGTGGTTCTGTCCCTCTACTATGCTCTGCATCCACCTCTGGGGTCCTCAGCACAGGAAGGGCATTGACCTGTTAGAGTGAATCCAGAGAAGGGTCACCAAGATGAAACACCTCTCCTATGAGGAAAGGCTGAGAGAAGTCAGTTTGTTTAGCCTGGAAAACAGAAAGGGTGACCTAATTGCAGCCTTCCCACACCTGAAGGGAATCCACAAGAAAGATGGAAAGGGACTTTGAACAAGAGCATGTAGTGACAGGACAAGTCTACTGAAAGAGAGTAGGTTTAGATTAGATATTGGGCAAAAATTCTTTACTGAGAAGGTGGTGATGCACTGGAACAGGTTGCCTAGAGAAGCTGTGGATGCCCCATCCCTGGAAGTGTTTCGAGCCACACTGGATTGAGCTCTGAGCAATCTGCTTTGGTGGAAGGTGTCCCTGTCCATGGCAGGGGGTTGGAACTCAATGATCATTAAGCTCCCTTCCAATCCAGGCCATTCTGTGATTCTTTTACATGATTCTACACTGAGAAACTTCAGGAATATTCACAGCAGAGCTGTTCTCTTAAAACTAGTGAATTATCACCTTGGCTGAAATTCCCTGAAGGGAAAATGGAACCCTAAATGAAAGAGTGCAGCTAAAATTCACATTTACCCTAAATGTAAGAGAAATTTTTTTTTCTTTGAAATATTGGTAAAAAAGTTTTCTGATACTACGAAAAGTACATACTTTTGGGGTATCTGCTTAAGCATTTGATTTTGTCCTTCTACTGGTACAATAAAAAAAAAAGCTTGGTATCAGTTTGCATATTTCTCCTTTCCATTTCTCTGATGCTTCCTACCTGTCTTGTGAGGAGTTTCAGGGCTTCGGAAAATCTAAAAGCAATTGTTTAAAACACAGAAAATATGTATTTAAAGTATCCCTTCATATAATGATTCCATGAATTTGTATGGAGGTACCACACTTTAAATAATAAAAACAGGTGAGGCTATAAAACCTGAAAGTTCAAATATCATAGCAATACAAGATACACATTCATCCAAGTGAAACTGACTGTCTTTAACTTGTGATCCTTCAAGTATACACTGAGATCAAAACCATGGTAATCCATAAATAAATACAGCAAGAAGTAAACAAAGCAAGAAGTAAACAAAGCAACAACCATTTTTCTGCATGTTTGGGACTGGATGGAAGTACTGTTCATCACTAGAAACAACCTAGAAAAGTTTTGGCCTACATTCAGTCAGTTACATCATGAGCTGGACAAAGAAAAAATCTGGCATTCATATTTGTTGTTCTTGCTTTGACCACATAAACTACAGACATAATTAAGCTTGCAACGAATGGAAGAACTCCTTCTTCCCTCCTGGACCCACCTGGAAATTGGACTGGGTTTAAAAACAAACAAAAAAAAATTGCTTATACAAGTATGATCTTGTTGCTCTTATATGTTCCTACATTTTGGCAAAAACCACAAAAAACTTACTCTGGTTTTAGAATTAAATTTCTACCGGGAATAACAGTGATACTTGTGTCAAGGATTACCTTGTTCTTCTGCTAGACTGAGGCTCTTCTTTTAAGCCATAATGTCACAAAGCAGTTAGACAAGTTTATGCTTTTGTCTGCCATTGGCCAGGACATCAGGACTTGTTATGACAATATGCTGAAAAGACTTAACATCTCTCTTAACCTCTTAACAACACATCATCACGTCAGGTTCCCCAGTTTCTTATTTACATGTAATTCAAACAAAACAGGAATACGAAGGGACAATACCCCCACTAAGCCCATTTTCATATCTTGCAGTTGGGTGTATGGACATGATCTGTGTGCCCCCAAAATTAAAGATGTTCCCAGAGGATCTGGGCATTGTTTCCCAATGACCACAAAAGATATACACATATTTTGTGTGGTGAATTGGTAAGAAGGAGGTAGCAGCACAGGGAAGACAGTAGCAAGCATAAGAAAACTTTTTTATGTAGACAGATGGTCTGTCAATTGTTTAGTTAATCTGTGTGCAGAATAGAAAAAGGGGTAGAATCAAAGATCTTTTATTGCATGTGTACAAATATTTCCCCTCTGGCTAAAGCATGTCCAAGGGATAATCTTTTCAGATTCATGATATTTCCTAAGTTCCTCTTATTATACGGGTTATGCAGTTATCAGATTTAATATAGGTACACATTTTGTTTGGGTTTTCTCAAGGGTTATGCAATGTCTTAAACTCTGCATATGGTTCTGCATTATGATTGAAAAAAATTACAGAATAGATACAAATATTCATTCATTTTAACAATGTTAACACTTTCATATAAAGCACAAACATTTGTAAGGAACTCAGTACTACTAATTACAGACTTCCATAATGTTAACAAATATATACTAATAAGAAAACATTTTCTGTGACTTTAAAATAGGCTGATGATTTATGTTTGCAGTTCTGATGTTAAAGCTATTTCCCTTTAATGGTGCAATATTTGGCCCTTCTTTCTTACAAATATAAATTTGCTTCATTACTATACCTTTATCTATAACAGTTGCCTTTTTACACAATCAAAAACTTGCCATGTCATGCTGACCCAGTTCACTTAAGAGCCTTCTGTTGAAGATAGAGAACAAGGGAAAGGTTTGGTTTGTTCACTAACCAAAGGAAGAAAATCAGAGAACATATTTTTCTATATGTAATTTAAGCAACATTGAATTTTTTCTCCTTTAATTTCTTTACAAATTAAGAAAAAAAGATATATTAAATATTGCCTGTCCTTTAAATGACAGAATAGTTTCTCCTCACCAGAGAAATTTTGAGATCATTTCATTATCAGAGAAATTTGAGCTGCTGTCACTCTGTCATGGTATACAATTGAGGGAGAGCTTTCTCGCAGATGTAGTGCTCTAATGCAGAGCAAGCCTTAAGTCAGTAACAAATTTATATAATGTAGGCTGCATCTTAGTATCTGCTATTTACACTACTGAGTGCTGATCTCTGCAGACTTTGATTGATATGCTGCTGATGCTGCTGTTCTGCCTGACAGTCATGCAAGGTAAAGATAAGGTATAGAACAAAATTTGGGCAGAAACACTGCAGAGAGAAATTACATTAAATAAGTTCTCATGAAATTTATCTACCTCAGAGTTTGTCTGTAGGCAGAAGTGAGTTTCTAAGTGTTGAGTGGACTCTCAGAATAACGCATTTGACATGCTGACCTTTTCAACAAAGGTCAAATGCATAATTTGGGTAGTGCCGAGTGTTTCTCCCCACCTACCTCACCCTCTCTCTCTTTAACTTGATTTTCTAGTAGGTATTTTACTTGAATGAATATTTCAAGAGGTCAAGATGGAAAGAAATTCAATAATCAGAACAGTTTTGAAAATGTTCTATAGTCTTGCTTTAATCTGCTCTTTAAACTTAACTATAATCTGGACATTGTAGTCAAAAACTTTGAAACCTTTGGATGTTTTTTCTTTCATATGAGATTTAGAAGAGTTGACCAACTCTCTTTTTAGAAAGTCTTTAGCTACCATAATACTTTAATGACATATTTAATTGGATCACAGCTTGAAGTGGTAGCCAACTGAGTTTGCCCTTTGCTTTAACGTACGTAGGAATCCTGATCTATATTCCTGATTGCTATTGAATTTTCTAGATTTCATTATAAAATCAATAACCACTGCACATGGTAAAATAGTTTACAAGAGCTGCAACATATTGTGGACTTCTGAAAACATACTGAGCTCACTGAAGCCACCCAGGCAGCCAATTAGGAGAAAATATCTATTAAAGAAAAACAGGGCAGTCTCATTGACTGCTATTGATTTTCTCAGCCCTGTGAAAAGACAATCAATTAGATAAAGAAGGCTAATGTTACAGCTGCAATTTAATAACCCCTAAAGAAAGGAGGAGGGCTATTGATTCCTGACATGGAATGTGGAGCTTATTGAAATATACTGAACTTCACCTGTCTTATAATCAGGCCTCGAGGAAAGAAGTAGGTCTTTTGGGGACTCAGTGTAGCTTGTGGCATAGAATCTCAACTATTAAACTGGCTTGGTGATGTCAGACCTAAGAGATGCAAATGAAACAAAAGTTTAGAGAAAACACAAACCTAAGGTTGAATACTAAATCGCAGGAGCTATTGACAGACGCTGTTTTGCTGAAGGTTGTTTCTCTTTTTCATACAGAAAGCACCAGAGTACCACCTGTCATTTTCAAAAGCAAAGTCAGTTTTGCCAACCACCCGTGAATGACAAATAAAGCTTTATATGAAACACAAGGGCATATTACGTGCTATTGTATGTTCTGCTAAGTGCTAATTTATCTGGCTTGTTCTCTTCAGCAAACACACGCACAGACACATGAAATAATCCATCTAATTATGTAGCTATTTAGGAGAAAAACAAAGCAAGGTGTTTTTGTCTGAAGCAGAAGGTACATGATACAACAAAGGTTTCATCAAACCTAACATAGTTAATGAAAATAAATGAAGTGCTGTAAGCTGTAACAATTTTAGAACAAATAAACTTTTGCCAGTTTTATATTTAGGGCAGACCCAGCTGTCTTTCATAAATAGTTGAGTACTTTCTTTCATTTTTTGATAGTCCTTAATTGGAAATGGCTAATAGGCCTTGTGGCTTTCCACTATAAAATCTGGTTTAAAATACCTTATATAGATATTTTCTTTATGCTCTTTTTCTATTGCTTGTATTTGATCCTTTCTCTGTCATTATATATATGCCTTTTTTTCACCAGCAGACAGCTGCTATTTACAATAATTGCCAGGGCAGTCAATTATACTTTAAATAGGCCTACTTGAGGGCAAATGAGCGTATGGTGGTCTAAATTGTGCTGGAGACATATTATACACAAAGACTGTCATTTCAAGCATCTGGAACATGACAAATATTATTTGGAAGAAGGACAGAATCTATATAGTATGTGTACTCTATAGCAGTATAGCAATACCCAGTGGACCGCGCTTGAATTTTTATAATGCAGGTGTATATACATATATATGTGAATGTGTGTATAATTATGTATTTGTACACAGAGACACAAACACACACACATGCACAGATATATATAAATTAAACACAAAAAAATGCCTAGACCATGGCATACACTTGATTTCCTGCAGTGCATGCCTGTTTTCATAAACCAAGAGAGTGCAAGTAACAGTTTTTTTTAAATAATAATTTTTTCCTAATATTATAGAGTGGTATGGAAGTGGACACAAGGAATACCCATTTAATTTGTAAAATAAATTAGTAATTTTTCCTTCTTCTGTGAGCATTCATTATAAACACTCTTCGTTTACTAAGGTGATAATAGGGTTCTAGGAAAGCAAGCCAGACTAGAATAAAAGTAAGATCAATGTAGTTAAAGCTCATAAGAAATGTGCAACTTAACTCAAGGCAGCTCTGTGTTTAAGATTATTTGAATAATAATGAACCAGCAAAAATCCAAAACATAACAATAGAACATTCGGGAAAACGAAACAAATAACCTAAACCAACCAAAGCACATTCAGTTTGGTGACTTATTTTTCAGAAGAAACAACCTTAAAGGATTGCAAATAAGTAAAATTTTCTAGTTGAGGAAAAAAAAGAAAGAACTAGAATTAACTCTCATAGTGCAACTGAGTTCTTGCAACATGAAAATTTACATTGTAAGGGCAGCTTCTGAGAGATGCTGAGTACTTCCTGTTGGTTCCCTTGAGGGTTCAGGTTATTGAGCATCTTTTAAGATCGGGATGCTCATAATGGCTCAATTCCACAGGAGGAAGTAATGAGATTCATCACTGCATGGATGAAATCATACAGTTAAGATGTATCTAACCATATCCATTTTGAAAAGGAAGAATGCAAACAACAGGTCTAAAAACTGGTTCTGGAAGTGTTTCATTATTGATATCTAAAGCTGTAGCTCAAAATAGCATTTTATTTTTAATTTATAAAATAAAAAGTAGCACAGTGCAGGTTGAACGGTAGGAAAGAGAAGCAAACAATACACACAAACTTGCACAGGCAGTTTTTGAAAATGGATAAAAGCAAATTTTGGTATTGGGAACTATTATAAACAGAGCAAATTTATTAGCAAATCAGAAGAGTGTAAAAGGCAATTAAAAGCTTACAAAAATAGTGAATTTAGCAACATGCACAAAAAATGTATTTGCAAGGAACATAATTGAGATTTGCTTTCTTGAAGACTTCATTAGAAAAAGTTGGGGCTATCAAAGGATCATACTCAAAAACAGTGCCTTTAAAGCCATAAAACCATTTGCCTTTAAAACTTCATAAAAAACTCAAGGTCTCCAAGTTGCTGTCCATTTTACAGCTGATAATATTTTTTTTTTGCAAATTAAGGATGTATTTCTTAATGATCCAATCAAATATTTCATGCACAACAGGGGAGAGATATAAGAAAGAGTTTGAGTGCTTGTGTCCAAAATCCAGTTTTGGAAAACCCTCCAACTCAGCCACTACTTGGTCCTGCAAGCCTAAGTTCAGCTGATGTCCCAGATCTGAAGTTCTGATTTTCCTTCCAGCACCACATTTTTGATAGGATTGAAGAGGTCAGTCTTTTTTCTGTGACATAAAGCATACCTGAAGTACCAAATAATAGAAGTTGTGATTGGAAGCTTGTTCCCCACCTGTCTTCTTGTACTTATAACTCTGTGTACAAGCATTCAGAATTTAGCAGGCCAGAAAGTCAACTAGTGAGTGCTACATTAAAAACCAGAGGATTTTGGTAGGGGAAGAGGAAGATCTCTGATCCTTGCCCTCAGACTCTCTTATGTGTTTTAAGTGACACAGCCACTGAGGAAAAACAACCACACAGAAAATCCATAGATGGTAGTGGGTGCAGAAGCTTGCTCCAGGAGATATCCAAATTTACATGAATGACATAACCCCTAGTCAACGGAAGACTGCTTAGTCATACACCCACTTCTATCCCAGAGATTGTTCACAGCTGAAACTGGAAAGGTAAGTGTAGAAGCAATAAGTCTCATTTACAGAAAAAAATTGACTTATTCTTTAGTCACACTGTAAATAGTTAATAAGACAAAAAACTAAGTGCATTCATTGTTCTTTGGTACTGAATAAAGCTAGGAGAAATGTGTCTTGAAAAAAAATCTCTGAGCAGAAAGAGATAAAAGTATTAGGATGTCTGTATGTCACAGTCAATTAGAAGGTTACCTTCTTATCATTACTGCTTATCATAACTGAAGGAAATGGGCCCTCCTTATTGACAGAAATTAGTTAAACAAGCTTAGACTAGATTCAAGTGCCATCTGTTCACTGCTCTAGACACAAATTACAAATTCTGTATTAGTGAGTAAAGAGAAGGTAACTAATAGGTTCAACATGTTTCGGCTTTGATGAAAAGTTTCAGTTCTAAATATAAAAATGGTATTCTGATCATAACATCTTCTGGTCCTTATAATTCTTCCTGTATAGGTTGTGTTTTCTTCTTTACATTGTCAACAAATGGATTCAATAAACATAAAAATGATAGAGTATGAATGTTTCAGTTGCTAAAGAAGCACTCCCTTCCATTGGGGGTGGATCACTCTAACCTGTCAGAGCCTCAGAGTCTGGAGACTTGCTAATCTCATGGAGCAATATATTTCTAGAGGCTGACTGATCTCCAGCATACCAATGAGTAAGATAGAACTGGAAACACAGAATCACAGAATGGCTTGGACTGGAAGGGAGCTTAATGATTAATGAATTCCAACTCCCCTGCCATGGACAGGGATACCTTCCACCAAAGCAGATTGCTCAGAGCTCAATCCAGTGTGGCTCGAAACACTTCCAGGGATGGGGCATCCACAGCTTCTCTAGGCAACCTGTTCCAGTGCATCACCACCTTCTCAGTAAAGAATTTTTGCCCAATATCTAATCTAAACCTACTCTCTTTCAGTAGACTTGTCCTGTCACTACATGCTCTTGTTCAAAGTCCCTTTCCATCTTTCTTGTGGATTCCCTTCAGGTGTGGGAAGGCTGCAATTAGGTCACCCTTTCTGTTTTCCAGGCTAAACAAACTGACTTCTCTCAGCCTTTCCTCATAGGAGAGGTGTTTCATCCCTCCTATCATCTTGGTGACTCTTCTCTCTAACAGGTCACACAGAATCACAGAATATGCTGAGTTGGAAGGAACACAAAAGGATCAACTTCAACTCTCAGCCCTGCACAGGACCATCCCCAAGACTCCTGAGAGCATCCCCCACGTGCCTGAGAGTATCATCAAAACCCTTCTTGTCCAGCTCCTCATCCATCAGCACCCCCAAGTCCTTCTCTCCAGGGATGCTCTCGATCTGCTCATCCCCCAGCCTTTTATAGGATATCAGGAGCTGCCCTGACAGAGGTGCAGCACCTTGCACTTGGTCTTATGAAATCATATAATATTTTCCATTCTCCAACTTGTCCAGGTCCATCTGGATGGCATCCCATCCATCAGGTGTGCAAACCACACCACTCAGTTTGGTGTCATCAGCAAATTTGTTGAGGGTGCACTCGATTCCTTCATCTATGTCAATGGAGATATTAAATAACACTGGTCCCAGTACAAACTGCTGAGGAACACCACTTGTCACTGATGTCCATCAGGACTCTGAGCTATTGACCACTGCTCTATGGATGCAAGCATTCAATCACTTGCTTATCCATATAACAGTCCACCCATCAAATACATCTCTCTCCAATTTAGAGTGTAAGAAGATATTTTTTCTTACAAACTTCAGCAGATGTACAGAAGCTACAGTTATAAGGGGAAAAGACAATTGTAGCACAATGAACAACTAAATAAGTCAAATTCCAATCATTTAGGTAGTGTTATGAACGTTAATGCAAGACCTAAATTTTGAATAAGATGGAAAATATAGATATGCCTTGTTCTCGTTAACACTTGCAAAAAACCATTTGAAGTCAGCAAGCAAAACATCAAAAGCATATCAGAGGAGACATCTTGACCAGACAAAGAAATGGGGAAGTAGCAGTTTTATCTGACCATAACATACAGGACTCCATGTTTGTGCAACTTAAAGCTATATGTAACTTCAGTATCGGTACAGCAGTGGTCCCAGGATCTTTTATCCACAGTGGTCCATGCCAGAAAGCTGGATGTGTTTGCTTTTTGGGGCCAGTAATTGTGGTAGGCAGTGCTGTGGGCTGACCCCAGCCAGCAGCTAAAACACCCCGCCGAACATCCACTCAGTCACTCACTTCTTTTCCATGGTTGCACAGAGGAGAGAGTAGCAAATGGAAAAGAGAAAAAAATCATTTCTCAGTATATAAACACAGTTTATTAGCTGAAAGGAAAAGCGAGAGGGAAGAAAAAGTTGTGCAAAGTCAGACAGTCACCACCTCCTGTAAGGCACCTGTTGCCCAGCCTCTGAGTAGCAGCTGTCTTGGAAGACGATGCCTAGTAGGCATGCTCTGAAACTGCTTATGTTTGCTGGGAAAACAGAGAGAAATGCCTAAGTTCCAACTCATTGTGTGGCATAAACTGGAGTTAGGTGCTACTCCTGTTGAGCTGTGGGAACCTTTCAAATCAAAATAAAGTTACTTTGTTTGTTCTGTGGGCTCTGGGACTGTGAAATATGTAGACAGGTTCTCGAAGATGCAGTTTTGGTCCCCATGTTTGGTTCTCATGTTAGGCAGCTGAAACTTTATTAAATCCAGTTCCCGAATGGTTTAGAAAATGACATTCCACTTTTGGCTCTAAAAATACTTCCCCTTTATTTACAGGATATCTATTGGAAAAATATGTTATCTCTGAAATACAAGTAAAAATTCAAAAGGACCAAATTAATAGATTATGTGGTCATTCAAACAACAATTCAGAAATAATTCTACAATAAAGTTTATAGTTTTCCCTCGGTAAATAAACAATAGCAAACAATTCAAGTATTTTGACTTACTTCCTTACCAATGAAAGAACAAGGAGAAAGACAACTGTCATTCTAATTTTGGAAAAATATATTTTTTGTTCATAAGAAGTAAACATTCTTGAAAAAATTTCTCGTTTTCAAAGGTAATATTACTTTGAGCAGTATGCTATGTTTGGTTAGAATTTAAAACTGTGTCTGAACAAATGTTACTGCAAACCTGTTTTGTTTCATGTCCTTTTCTGCAGAGGCTCAGTAGAGTGATGAGTCACTGGTAAAGCATGTTGAGTCTCTATGGCCGGTTGTGAACAGAAGATTGAAACAGAAAACTAGGTGGTCTGGGGAAAAAAAAAAAAAAAGAAATCCTCACTGTGATTCCAGTGTTATCTTAATTGAATAATGGACCTTGTATACAAAGATGGTAAATGTCTTCACTTTCTTCCTGTGGAATAAAGTGATCATTCCCTCCTCAGTTCTAGTCTTAAATTTTTATATAAAATAGTGTTCTGAAACAAAATTTTTCTCTGTTACACATCAACAATGCTTTGAAAGAAGAAAAAAAATTTAAGAAAGGTATATTTGAGGATCAACTAATAAGAATTTTTTTTTTAGATAGACTGTGTTGATATAGATTGTAAATTGAGAATGCTGTATAGTTAAAAATAAAAAAAAAGTGTATTAGAAGTTTTACCTTTGTATTCTGTTCATAAATTGTGCAATTCTGTGAATTAATAGCAATTTTCTTGGATATGTTTGTTATTCATAGTTATATGTGGAATAATTCCTGCATGATTTTTGAGCCTGAAATGATTCATAAATGGCTTTTTGCTGCTGCTCAACATTTGACACAGGTTCTGACTCAATTTTTTGAACTGCTTTCTTGCTTGGAATGAATCTGACAGCTCCAGAGTTCTGGCACTACAAAGGTCAGGGAGATTACTGCAGCTGAAGAAAAGATAAGACATTTTAAAAAACTTCTTTTATCTCTGCCACCAAAGTGAAATACTCATAAACACCAAGAGCACCACATTTTTAATAAAGGGAAAGATTAATATTCTTAGCATCTCAGTCTTTCTACACTTGTCCCTTTTACACCCCAGATACCTACACTGCTTCTTTTCGGTGATTTTATTCTCCTTATCCATTTTATATCATTTAGTTTATTTCTATTATTAAAAAATATTCCCTTTTCCTCAAGTTGAGATGATGTCTATGACATTTGTCAGGTTCCTCACACTTGAGTGTGCTTTTAATACATTAATTTACTCTTAGTTAAACTTGTTTCTACATAGCCAAGCTCTTTGAGACATAACTAGATACTAACCTGTATAAGGATAGAGATTTACCATCTTTTAGGATACATTATAATGGATAACAGTAACAAGATGACATAGAGCAAAACAGAATAAAATAAAATAGTAAGATGGACAATTTACTTGAATGAGTCGTGATTGGTAAACCAGACAGAAGTCTCTAAGGGTGATTTCCTAACACGTTAGAAGGTAGGAAATTAGAAATACAGTAACGTGAAAAAGTCTAGAACTCTTCCTTTGCAAAATGTTTTCTTTAAGGATATTGGGCCTTGTCTTAGACATTTGGAGTAGCCTTTGGTGGTTCCCATCGCTACATACCCATACAGACTTAAAAACTTTAAAAAACTAATTTTAAGTCTGATAATAACCCCTTAAGGAGCTATTAGGAAAATAAATGTGAACTTATGAGGCTGTAGTTCATCTGGTAAATCAAAAATCATCAACAATTTTTCTGCATCCAGTTATGCTGTTTATGGAATTGACAAGAAAGGATAAAGATTAACAAAATTTAACTAAGAAATATAATAAAATTCAAATTCTAAAGCTGCCTTTTCGCCCCCCCTCCCCCCCCCCCCCCCAATGGAGCTATGTGAAGGAGATTGTTTGATTTTTTTGTCTTGCTTTTGGTTTTTTGGTTTATTTCTCCCCCCCTTAAATCTCCCTCCAGGTCTGGCAGATATTTGGGAAAGAGAAGGTTTTCTAGATTGTTGAAATTCTTTCAGAGATTATAGATTACTCCTTGAATTGCACCTGCAGAGTCCTGCCTGTTATGTAGAGCCATTCATGTGTCCTCCATCCATCTGTTGATGGGGGAAGAATATCATTCATTAAGTCTTTGTTTAATTTATCTGGTGTCCAGAGCCACAGTGCTCTTAAGGGATGGGCAAGTGGGAAACATCATTCCCTCCCACTTCTGAGAGCAGCTGTGCCAGTCCTAGAGAGAATCCAGCTCTTCATTAGCACCTTGTGCAAGAGTCATAGATCTTTTAGCCACATAACCTATTTGGATTTCCTTATAAGGGCCATAAGAAAGTATCAAATCAATGCAAATGTGTGTTTTCAATATAGAAGCTTCCTGGGTGACTCATGAGGCCTTTAAAAGCCAGCATAAATGGTTGAAGAGTCAAAGTAACTTAAATTATTGAAAATTTTAATGTGTTCATCAATAAATGGGATTGAAAGATGGCTCTCAGCTCAGGCAGCTCTCACCGCAAGAGGAATTATCAGAAGTTCACTAATCAGAATTAAAATTACTCATTTCTTCTTGGCTCAAATTCAACTCTTATAAAAAAAGTTATTCTAGACAGTTGTATTTTCAGAGAGTAAAAGGGAGCTCAATTTGCTCATCTTGTAGTTTCAAAAAAGGAAATAAAAAGGCAGAATAACTACTTAACTCCACCAAACACAAATTTTGCAGAAACTGCCCCAAATTATTTTTTTCATCCTGAGAATGGTGTTAGACCTCACTTTTGAAGCTTCACTGGAAAAAAAATAATGACTAGGAAGAGTGTTAGAGACCTCAACATAGGAACTGTAGAGCATGGAAAGCAAATAAAATGTATGGGCACTGGGAAGTTTGAAGGCTAAAATTTCTGCTTATTTTTTTTTGAGATCAGTCCATTTTATTAAGAATGGTCCAGAAAAAACTATAGTCTATGAGAATACAGAAGTTTGATTTTTTCAAACTGACTTGGCAAGGTGTGCAAGTTCTTTTTGAGGGATAAACCCCCCAAAAAAACCACTAAGATAAAAAAGGGAAAAATTTAGTCACTTCCCTGTTTAACATTCTAAGCTACTAACAGTGAATATTACAGATTGTCTTATCTAGAAGAGAATAAATTCAATTTCTCCAAAGATGCTTCAGTTGTATCAGTAGCATACTAACCTTTTAAAATTTCAATTCTCCAAGATACATGCTGCAGTTTATGATTGCTTTTTGCAGCTACACAATTCAAATATGTTTGCAAATATGCCATAGCATTGCACAACAAAATCCTGCATCAAATTAAGTGAGAGAAAATTTTGTCAGTTGGGGTTTTCTTCTCTTAGGACTTTCTTGTCCTGTTGTACTGGGAAATAGCAGAAATCAGTTCACAAGAGCTAAGTTTCTGACTTTATGCTGACTTAAACCTTGCAAAAGTATGAAACAAATCTGTAATTAAAAAGTCTAATTAATTAACTTTGTAAAATATAAAAGCAATTAACTACAGTATAATAAAGATCTTAAATAGAACACAGAGAATACAAGGACTGCAACACTTTATTCTACCTCATGAGTTTACAAACATAGCCTATGACGTGTCAGACTGAGAATTATTCCTATTAAGTTACTGTATGTTAAATAATCTTATAGCTTTTGAACTAAATCAGTGAATTTAGTAAAACCAGAATTCCATCTAAATGATAAGGTAAACATCTTCCAAACTAAAAACAAAACAAAACAAAACAAAACAAAAAAAAAAAACAACAAAAAAACCAACAACAACAACAAAAAAAAAACACAAAAAAAACCAAAAAAAAAAAAAAAGACCTTAAAAAACTAATGTTATAATTCTTCTTGCTATAAATGAGAAGTACTTGCATATTTCTAAATTTTGAGTGCACACAACTAAAAAACCCTCTGTGTACAGCGCTGAAATATAGTGAAAGGAGCTCTTAGAGTTCTGAGTTTAACCCAAGCATATCCTGGACTGCATCAGAAGAAGCAGGTAATGATGCTCCTCTTCTCTTAGTTCACGAAACCTCACCTGGAGTACTGCATCCAGCTCTGAGGCCCCAGTATAAGGACCTGGACTAGTTGAAACAGGTCTAGTGAAAGTACCATGAAGATGCTCAGAGACCTAGACTACCTCTTCTGTGAGGCAGATTTGAGACAGTTAAGGTTCTTCAGCCTTTGAAAAGAATAGGGTCTGGGGAGACTTTACTGGAGCCTTTCAGTATCTGAAGAGGGCCTACAGGAAAGTTGGGCAACAACTTTTTAGCAGGGCCTGTTGCGATAGAACAATGGATAATGCTTTTAAACTGGAAAAGGTCAGATTTGGATTAAATATGAGGAAGAAATTTTTTGCAAGGCACTGAAGACATAAAAGTCAGATGAAGTGTCTTTCGTACAGCTAAAAAAAATTATGAAGACCTTTCAAATCCATGTTCTTCTCCCTACAAAACAAGACATAATTGAGACCATTTACAACAGTTCTGCATTTCCTGTCAAGTCTTCCACAAAGCATCCAAAATAAATGCATAACCCACAGTTTTGTAAGTTTGAAGACTCTCATAAAAATATCTGTTAAAGAAAAGTACATTGTTTGGAAAGATATATGGATAAGACTGGATGTTTGGAAGAACAGTAGGCAAATTTGGCTATGCAACCTCCAGCAGTATCCAGCCAGGAAGCTCAGTTTCACATGCCAGCATCACAACATCTTTTGGACAAACTGTGTCTTTTTGGGGCAATAATCCTCTCTTCCACATTCTAGATAAATTCTGTGTTTACCAGAGCTTCTGGGAGGAAACTATAAACAAAAAAATCTGGAAATTTCAGTCTGATATAGTGGAAGGTAAAAAGAAAATCCCATCATAAAACATTGACTATGGTTTGTAAATCTCAGTATTTTTTTCCCTGAGATTCTGTACCACACCGCTGTCCAAGCAAGAATGGAAAATTGAAAAAGACAATCAGTTTCTTTATTTTTCCATTGGATTACTTCTGTATTCTTTAAGGCTGCCTGTGTTTTATTTTATTTTCTGGAAAAAACTGAAGGAAAAGAAATAGTACTTAACAACCCCAACAAAATAAATACATACAGTGACATGTTTTAAGTGTCCTACAGTAGTCACAAACTGTCATCAAAGATTAGTAACACATCAAAACGTCAAAAGTCATTATGAAATAATTAAAATGTTCAGAAATGACCCTATATCTGAGAACATCCGTCTTCAGTTTATTGGTCAAATTACTAAGTTTATTTCATATCTTTGCTCATATTATTGGTGCTATAATTTTGTTGCATTTTTAATAGTCATAAAAAATATTATCTATTATAACAAAAATTTTTAGACAGTTTTCATTATTTGACAGTTTTGACAGACGTTATTGATTTGGCCAGCTACTGTGGCTAACCAGAAGGGGACAATGTGACAGTTTTATGTAACAAAGGCACAGTGTCATGTCAACTGAACTAAATGTTGTACAAAGTGACAGCAGGACAAAAACGCCTTTCAGACTTAATTTTCTGCTTCATTTTTTCTACCATCAATACATAAGGCAGTGCAGTAGGTGACGCAAATTAGCAGGATAGAGCAAAAGGTCTATTCCTGTTTCTGTTACTATACTTGACTTCCTTCCACTAAGGTAATCTCCAATTATTTTAAGGCTGAATGAAAAAGAAGAGTGGCTTATAGTAATCAACCTACCTGTTTAGGAGAAAATATATCCCTTATCAGGATTCTTTGTATGTTTCTCCTAGGTGGCTTTTTGGAAAAGATGAAAGAAAAAAGTCCCCCATCTGCTAGGTCATGCCTACAAGACACATTCTGTCAAGTCTTAAAAGCAACAAGAGCTTTGCCTGTGGGATACCTATAATTATTATGCGGAGAGGCTTTGCGCCTGCTGTAGCTCATTGTTCTGCTAACACAACCCGAATGAGAACAGTGGCTCCAGGCTGTGAGTTGACAAAGTGCAACTTTTCGATTTTGCTCTTCTACGGCTCCAGCATTGTGCAGAGTCTGTGAGTGACATCTTTGGCCTTCCTTTGGGCTGAGCAGATTGAATCTGTCACGCTGAGTTAAACAATGACTAAGGGACACAACCTTAGCAGGGCCTGTCATTTTTTCCTACTAATTCAATCTACATTTAATCAATGAAAGTAATTTCTTGTTTGTTTAAGTCTCATATCCAACGAATCTAGAGGATCCTGAAGTAGTGCACCTTCACCCTGACCTTCTCCCCTTTTAGAACTTGGACTAGTATATCAAGAATAGAATTAGTGAAAATTGCATGTTGCACAGTTGTCATGTTGCTCACTATATATTTAGTTTCCTTTTGTGTTTATATGTGGCTGAGTGTCATTTTACAACTCAGTTTTCTCACAGATTCAATGAAAAAGAAATCAGCTGAAGTTATACCTCCCACTGGTAAGAGCAATCTGCTATAAGGCACCCTCTTACAGGAGCATACATAAGAGAATATTCAGTGGTTGTCTGCATGCATGTTTCATATGTAAAAACCATAATGTAAGGATATTTCTTCCTAGGTATGGGCTATCACTGTTATTGAAAGTAACTAGTAGTGACTTATGCAAGTTCAAGGACTATATTGATCAGTTTAGCTGGTCTTAATCATAATCTGTCTTCTCTTCCACTCATAGTGATTAAATAAGTCTAAGAGAGCCTGACATCAAGTCTTTGCCTTTTTATTGGTTCTCAGCAAGTGCTGTGCTCAGCACTTCATTATCCAGCAGTTGCTAGGCAGGAAGTTAAAAACTCAGGGAAATCTGAAAAAAAAGAAAAATAATTTAAATCTATACAACAAGTTAAATATATTGAGGAGAAGGAAGAGATAAAGTACAAGTTTTCCTGTAATCTGAATGGCTTATTTTCCTTTTAAAAAATAATACATTTTGAACAGATTAGAAAAGGGAAATCAGTACTTGTCTGAGAGTAAATATGAGTGGAAAAAAATACTGTCTTTTTTAATTATGTTCAACATTTTAACCTGATTTTGCTTGGTTAATCTAGGAGGAATTTTGGGGGGGTGGCGGTGGAAGTGAATAAACTATGAATTTTAGGCAATATAAATTTTCTCTTTATAAAAAAGTATAATTCTTTAAATACATCATTGACATATAAGACATTTCTAATAATTGGATGTGTTTTTCTAAAGGCATGAGCAGAAATTGAAAAAATGCCCTCTGCCTGATTATTCTCTTTGAGAACACCAGGTTGGAAGGGGAACTCAAGGATCAACTGCCCCAACCTTTCTTTGCAAGGCACAGTCTAGACAAAATGGTCCAGCACCCTGTTCAGATGAATCTTTTAAGTGTCCAATACTGAGGAACCCACTGCTTTCCTGGGGAGATTGTTCCTATGACTGAGTGCTTCTCACTGTGATAAGTTTTCCTCTTTATCCAATCTTAAATTTGCCCAGGAGTAACTTTTACCCATTAGGCTCTTTTTCATGCAGCTCCAGGCGAAAAGGGAGCCTCCACCTTCTGTGTAACCACCTTATAAATACTGGAACATGGTGATAAGGTCTCCCTTATGCCTTCTCTTCTCAAAACTAAACAAACCCACTTCTCTCAGCCTTTCGTCAGACAGCAGGATTCCTGGTCCTTTGGTCAGATTTGTGGCCCTTCTCTATCTAGCCTCTCCACACAGTATTCCAGGTGTAGCTTGACAAGTGCTGAAAAGAGTGGGATAATAACTTCTTCATCTCTGGTGGTAATGCCCTCATTGATGCAACCTGCAATCTGTTGCCTTTCTTTGCTGGGTAGGAACTGATCACTCACACTGAGTTTTTTTTCCACCTGGACACCCAGGTCCCTTTCCCCAGAGCTGCTCCCCAGTCACGTAGAACCCAGACTATGCTGCACTCCTGGGTTAGGATTTCCCAGGCTGCAAGGACAACAACTTGCCCTTTTGGAAGTTCATAAGGATCTTGTTGGCCCACTCTTCCAGCCTGTCCAGGTCTTCCTGCAAGGCGAGTCCCCTTTACAAAGTGTCTACTTCCCCACTCAGTTTGGTGTCTTCAGCAAACTTTATGAGGGCACACTTGATCCCACCATAGAGATCACTTATGACGATATCAAACAGTGCTGGGCCTGGTACCGATCCCTGGGGACACTTGGGACATATTGCCAGCATGAAAATGAGCATTGTACCAACCTCTGGGTCCTGCCTGTCAACCAGTTCCCCACCCACTGCATGGACCACTTTGTTAGACTGTAAAACACCAGTTTTCCGGAAGAAGATTGAGAGAAATCATATAAAAACCCTTGAAAAAATCCAGGTAGATCATGTCCACTGCTTACTCCATGCCACTTATCAGGTTATTTTGTAATAGATGGTAATTAGGTTTGTCTGGCTTTTGTTGGCTTTTCCAAGTCACATGCTTCATCTGATTTGTAATAGTCCCCAGGAGGATCCATTCCATAACTTTCCCAGGGACTGAAATAAGCTTTCCTGGATACTCCTTTAAGCCCTTCTTGAAGGTGGGGGTGACATTAGCCTTCTTCCAGTCTTCTGGGACATCCTTCAATTTCTGTGATCTCTAAGATTATGGAGAATGACCTTGCAATGATGTCAACAAGCTCTCTCAGCACCTTTGGGTGGAAATTCTCAGGGCCCATTGATTTATAGTCAAAATTTCTCAAACTCAAACTACTGGAAAGCAGCATGTCTCTTGAGACTCCCTGTCAGGCCAGAAGATGAGCATCTTAGTGCCCACTATCTTAGTCACCCATTATGAGCTCTTATTCCATTTGGTGGTGTATGCTCTGTGATGCTGGAATAGCTTCTCCTGGTACACTTTGCTCATGGGTTCCTACAGTCATTAGAGCATCATATTTGGCTTTGATTCTCATTCGTCCTCTGTTGTTTCAGTGTTATCCAAGGCTCTTTCAACCTCTGCAGTTGCTCCTGGCAGTGCCCAAGCTGCACTAGCTTGCCAGAGCTGCCAGTTTTGGGTGGGGCTCTCTGCTCTGTGTTGGAACTAAACTATAGAACTTACTGCTACTGCCTCAAGACTGAGTCTCCCTTTCAGTGCAAAAAGATAGCAGAACAGTTCTGCTGCCTTGGTAACATTAAAAATCTGCCTCATTTTTGGTTTCGAGTAATCTTGGTTTATTCCTGTGTATGTGTATTAAAAGGGAAGCTAAAGGAAGTGTTTCCTTTAGAACTGTGAAGCTGAGCAAATGACAGCAAAACCAGTTTCTTCAAACGATGTTAAATCCTTCTTCAAATAGCTCTAAACCCCAGGCAGTATAGCCAGACTTTTAGTGTATCATGCTAAAAATATGAAACAGATAGGTAAAGGTGAAATTTTCTGACCACATTAAGACCTAAGACTTTCCTGAAGCATAGGAACCACACACCTGAGCCAAAGGGCAATGAAAGATGTCTGCAGTGTTAAGGGTATCAGGTCTTTGCCAGCAGAAGCTCAGTCCCATCACAAGGCAAGCTCACAGAGCATGACTGTGTGCTAGAGGAGTGCATACAGTAATGCATTAGGGTCCTGATGCGATCTATCTCTGCTTGGCTTGTGAGCACAGGCCTAATAGCACAGAGTCAGGCCATAATAGCATTAGTAAGAATATATGACAGAAATAATATAATATAAAATGAAATAATATTTTATTCCAAGATAAATTAAAGGATTGTGTGGCAGGGAGGTTTCAAAAACAGAGTTAGTTCATTATTGGAAAGTGGGATTAGTACAGCACATCGCTACATTTGGATTACCAGGTGCAGCTATTTGACATTCAAAAGGCATAGAATACTCAAAAAACACCAGACAAATTAAATGGAATTTAGGGAAAACTAACATGATTAATTAATTCTCTGTCTTAAAATTTAACAATAGTAATGTACACACACATGGTTCATTCCCATTATGAATAGCTGAGTATAGCATGAAAACTACCTAGAACTTGTGGAGATTTTAAAAGTCCTTCCACTTATCAGCAGACTCAGATCACACAATATGGACAGTTATTCCCACCAACTAATCAGCGACTTTTGCAAATAGGACTGCTCTACAAATTTTCATCACTGTTAATAATATGAACTTTTTTTTCTCTAACTCATTTGTACTTTTAAATTAAAAAACACATCCATACACTTTTATACCATGAAATGTAGACTAAGAGGCTGGAGAGCAGCTCCACAGAAAGAGATCTAGGGGTTCTGTTCACTGGCAAGTTGAATATCAGTCAGCAGTGCCCTGGCAGCCAGAAGGGCCAACTGTGTCCTGGGGGGTATTAGGCAAAGCATCACCAGCCAGTCGAGGGAGGGGATTGTCCTACTCTGCTCTGTACTGGGGCGGGCTCATCTTGAATATTGTGTGCAGTTTTGGGCATCAAAACCTAAGAAAGATATTTATGTTGTCACAGAGGGTCCAAAGGAGGGCAATAAAGATCACAAAGCACCTTAAGGGGAAGCAGCAGAGGGCACTTGGTCTGTTCAGCCTGGAGAAGAGGAGACCAAGGGGAAACCTCATTGCAGTCACAACTTCCTTGTGAGGGGAAGAGGAGGGGCAGACACTGATCTCTTCTCTGTGGTGACCAGTGACAGGACCCAAGGGAATGGCATGCAACTGTTAGGGGAGGGGTTTAGGTTGCATATTAGGAAAAGATTCTTCACGCAAAGAGTGACTTGTCCCCAGAACAGGCTCCTCAGGAAAGTGGCTATGGTAACAAACCTTCCAGAATTCAATAGGTGTTCAGATGATGCTCTCAGGCACATGATGCACTTATTAGGACTTTCCGGTACAGAGCCAGGAGTTGGACTTTCAACTCAGAATATTCTATGATTCTGTGATTTCATAATCCGAGTGTAATTCAGGTCAGTTAAGTTTGCTTGGGCTTTTTTTTTCAGCTGCCTTCTCTCCTAAAAATTCCAGTGATCAAGAATGGGACCATAGCCCAACTGTACTGACACTTCACATCAAAGAAAGATAAACAAGTGTTCCATTGTCAATCTGCCTCTAAGAACTTTAGCAAATAAGCTTAAGTTTAAAGACACCTATGATATCAAGCATGTGACTAAATATTCAGCTGACTAGTGCCTATACTGAGCAGCAAACTTCACAGAAGTTTTGCTGTGGTCTGACCTGCCCTGCAAATTACAGAAGTATGTTCTCATCCTGTCATCAGCTTCTTCCTGTTGTTACGTCACAGGGGGATCAGAAGGATATGGGGGATGGCATACTGAAGGAAGCTACCAAATCCAACTTTTGGAACAGGTTCCAAAGTATGTTTTCAGAATGTGTCTAACCGGTGCTTGTTTCAAGACCAGCTCTCTGCAAATACCTTTTTCTTCACACATTTTTATCAGATCCATTTGAAGTTAAAAATTACAGCCACATGTTAGAAATAAATGCAATGCCAAAGAATGACAAGGAAAACAAAATGCTGATTATTAAAGAGTGTCCTGTCTTTAAACTCCTCTTGTATTTTCGTAAAAAGAGTAACAGAGTAAAAAGTCCCAGAAAAAAATGCAAACATTTAGGAAGCTAGTGAAAATAAATTGTCAGTTTGTGCTGTGCAAGATAAACGAGCAAGAAATTTCTGGGTTTGTCTTAAACTGTTTTTTACCTCAGTGTTTCTAGATAGCACTTGCATCTTCAGTAGAATACTCACAATCATCCTACTTTTTCTTCTGCTCTGCCATCAGATGCCCCTGCGTCTAGACCCTGCATGAGAGGGTTTGAGGAATCAAGGAAAGTAGAGCAGATGGGCACAGGGAAATGATATAAGGAGAGGTAGTACCTTTGGATTTCTTACTTTTATATGCTTTTAAACATCTAACACAACGAAGTGCTATAATAATGTGATTAATAAAAGCAGCACCAATATAACATCCAAAGATGAGAGTGGGTTGGTAAGGGGTCAGCCAAAACTAATGCCTTTAGGAAATTCCCACGAACTGCTTTGAAATACAACTGGTAGGCAAGAGACAATGAGATCCTATAGTGAGGAAATAAAAACAAAGAGAAAAGCTAAAGTGGGGACAAGACCAAACGCCAAGGAGAAGGTAGGAAACTCAGAGCCCTCATAGAACATTCTCAGAAGTCTAATTCCTAATTTGCACTGTGAAGGAGCATAACTATTCCCCCTTGGTCACCCCAGGTTAGACACAGGTGAAACAGAAAAGTGGTTATGATAGTTTGTACTTCTTTTTGCAGCTAAGAAAGTGGAATGTCAAAGCTCTTCATTGTTATTTCAGATGTATATAAATCTTATATACCTTTTTTGCATAAAGGCCATGTTGAAATTCTGGTACTAACTAAATCTTCTTGATATGCTATAATAAACTATTAAAATGAAACATAATGATCCTAAATGTAATAAATACGGACAACAAAAATGAGCAAAAGGAAGTAAAGACCAGCTTTATTCCTGACAGAAACAGTCATAGAAATATCTTTTCCATATTCTGGTAGTTGTGCATGGAATTCTAAGAAGGAAATAAGCCATGTAAAATATATTTCTTAATAAACTTGTATAAGTATATAATGCATAAATAAACATAAATAAAATTTGCACTGATTGTGTAATGTCAGTTCTAGAACAGCTGGTTTCCTTGTCTTTCAATTAGACATCAAAACTCTACTGGATATATCCTGATTATAAAAGCCATTATGAACAATTTATGCCTGTGATGCAAAATCATGATAATAATCACAGTCTTTATTTGCCTTGAAGGTGTGAAAGACTGACACTTAGTGGGAAGCTAACCGTATGTGATGGGTTAGGTAGTGATAGAGTTAATTTTTTTCACAGTGGCTTGTATGAGGCAGTATTTCAGAATTGTGCTGAGCACAGGGTTGATAATATAGAGACAGTTTTGTTATTGTTGAGCAGGGCTTACACAGAGACAAGGCCTTTTCTGTTTTTCATACTGCCATGCTGGTGAGCAGAGTAGGGATGCATGTGAAACCGGAAGAAAACACAGCTGGGACAGCTGACCACAACTGACCAAATGGATAGTCCAGACCATATGACATCATGCTCAGTATGTAAAGTGGGAGGCAGAAGGAGGAAGGAGGAGACATTTGGAATGATGGTGATTGTCTTCCCAAGTCACCATTATGTGTGATGGAGCCCTGCTCTCCTGGGGATGGCTGAACATTGCCTGTTCCTGGTTTTGCTTTCCTTGCAATCTGCAGCTTTTGCTTTCCTTATTAAAGTATCTTCATATTAACCGCATCAGTTCAAAATGGAGATAGCTCTGATTAGTGTTATCAGGAACAATAAATATTTAAAAGATGTGTTTAGCTTTTTCAGATATCAAAGACCTCTTCAAAGTGGGTGTGTGAATAGATTACAACATTTGAAAATAATGAGAAAATTAATTCAAGGTCTCTGCTAGATATTAGTGGAATGTTTCATTGGTAATACAGTTTTTTACAGTCCAAAAGATTATCTTTGCAACTTCTAACTGTGTACATATTGATGAATACTTGATATGTAAAAGAGACATCAAATTAATTATGAGCATGACTCTCAGAACCTGACAATTCCATGAGGACTTAATTTAATCCTCTAGTTTTTCCTCTTCTGCAGCACCTTTTGGTAAAAGTGGTTTCAAAAAAAAGTATGAGGGACAGCTGATTAAGAGGTAATTCTCTGAATTCAGTATTCAGTACCTGGTGAGAAGAAGAATGGAGTCTTCTAAGTGTCCTTAACACAAATAAGCATCAGGAGTGCAGCTTCTAAACCTTGTGAGTCCTTTGCTACTTCTCCATCATTCAGACAGAGACTACGGTTCAATAAACAGGAGCAAAGTATCATTTATGAAAAAAGACAGGCCCTCTGCAGTATGCCTCCTCATGGGAATCTAAACAAGAAAGAGACATGGCAAAGAAGGGAGTGGTTAATAGTCAGAAATAATAACTCCTGGCTTCTTATTCCACACTTGGTTTTGTTGTGGGTTAGTGTGCGGGTGTGTGTTTGGGGGTTTGTTTGGTGTTTTGCAGGGGTTTTTTTTTGCCTTTCTTTTTCTTGCCTTCCCGTATCCTTCTGTTAATGTGACCTCATGTACTTTCTGTCTGGCTTCCATTCCTGACTTGCTCCCTGTGCAGGGAGGTAGCCTGCACAGTATCAGATAACAGAAGCATTCAAAGAATGTCACAGCTTCACTTCCATAGAGGTTTTGACATTCTGAAGAAATGCTATTTTCATTTATGTAAATAATGTTAAAAATACACTTAATTTGGACTGTGACCAAAGTATATCCCCATTCAAATTTGGGGGTTTGTGTTGTTTCATGGTTTCAAAATCTTGAAATCCAACTCCAAATCTTTTCAAAACCCTTCCCCCCAGCCCCCATTAAGCTTGATTTGGTTGTGCCTCCATTCATCATTCTGATCTTTTATATGGAATCAGCCTCAAATTCTTTTCTATGTATTTGAAGTAAGCCTTTTACATTCTAACCAATTATGTACTATGAACTAAATGAAATTTAGAAATGCCTTTGTTTAGAAAAGTATCTGCCTAAAACAGAATAATTATTAATCCTTTATTTCAGTTAAGACTAAGTTCTCAGAACAGAAATAAATATAGAGGATAGCATTACTGCCAGATAAACCTAGAGAACTTGATTTTAAAGACAATGCTAGGAAGAAAAGGTAGAGGAATTATTACATGTTAATTCCTTGGCACTTGGCTCTTCCATGTTCCTCTTTACTCACCTTTTCTATGCCATACTAACCTTAGGTTCTACTCCAATGCCAATAACACTCAACTCATCTGATATTTTTAATAATTTGACAATATTCCTCTTTTTCTGTCTTAGGCAGGGTCTGTGACTTCAGAACCTTTCAGCTAAATGTCTGCAACTTCAGTGCAAGAAAAATATCCTCATTTGCAATTCTATCAACTCTGCCTCTCAGCTGCCTACTACTTGTAATCTTGACATCAACTTTGATCTTTAAGACTTCACCACCACTTTTCATATTACTAACTTTTCACAAAAAATCTGTTAAAGTAACCATGTTTTATTAATTTTCTTTTACCTTAATTCTATGTCTGGATCCTTTGTGGCCTCCTACTGCTCTGAGCCCCAACAGATAAAGGATATCCCTGTCCACCTTCACCACTCTGTTAAGACATACACACATTTCCATCTTTGTACATCTATGTGTCTAATTTGATAAGTGATAATATGCTCAGAATAACCACTACTAATTTTTACTATGCATGCACCCGGTAATGTTTACCTTAAACAAACCAACTGTTGATTTCTTTATGGCCTCTGACTCTGCCACAATTTTTCCTCCTGTTACTTACACTCAACACTGTGTAAGTGCAACCCCCTGTTTTGTGGAAAAAAATTCCTTTCATTGAGAGTTGCAAACATATGACCAGCACCGATCTCATCATAGTGAGTAAGAAATAGGCAGCAGATCTTTAGCATATTCACAAATATCTGTTTCATTTTGGACAACTTCTCACAGAACGTGCTCAGACTGACTTATTTGATACATTAGTTATAATTACATATATGTATATATATATAAAAAAAATATTTTATTCTGTGATTTGTGTCCCCCATAGATGGACTGAGTTAGTTTAGGGTAATGTCTGTCTCTCAAAATTTGTTAAAGAGATAATCAACAAAACTTAATTTCAGATGGGTCAAGTTGGAAAAAGCAAATCATAGCCAGTGAATTTTCTTCCTCATGAAACTATACTTTTTCACCCCAGCAATATAATGCAAGTGATAAAAACCTGAAAGCTTATCTTCATAAGAGATTATTTTCTTAAAAAGAGGAACATTTGGAAGGAAAAAAAATATCCTTTACTATGTCTAAACAATATGGTTCACTTACATCATTAGGCTACTGCAGTTACAACATTAAATCAATGCAGTGAAACGGATAGTTACCCAGAAGTAGACATTATAAAAAAAAATCTGATCCTATCATATATCTTCAGACAGACCCTGTAGACAGCAAGAGTGCATTTAAAAGATAAAAATGTTTTTAACTTGCAGAACTAGGGAAAAAAAAAAGAAGAGAGGAAACTAGACAGAAATGTCAGCTCTTGTAGAAAACAAACTAACTTGGGCATTGTACTTGCTGAAAAAAACATTGACAAAATAGGAGATTCTCATTAAGAAGCACTATTTGAACACAAAGACCAAAGTTCTACAAAGGTCAAAAAAGAGATTAAACTCCTTGTTGAGGAGAATTATGCATTTTTCCCTAACTTATTCTGATGAACTTCAAAGCCAAGAAAAATATTTTAAACCTTCTCCAAAGTATAGGCTCTCTTTCCAATTCTACTTTGCAGTTGTAGAAATTTTATTAAATTACTACAGGAATCAGCTGAGACCCATTAAGTGTTAGTTTGACCTGCTTCTCAAGTATCTAAGCAGATGCAGCTGGAATGAAAACAGATGGAAGGTGTAAACGAGAAGATTCAATTAACATTTTTTCTCCCTCTCATATGTGTTTCAAGAAGAAATTCCCCCAGGATTAAAAATGATCCTTTAATTTAAGAAATATCTTTTTTGTCTATTCAAAATAAAAAATTTTAGTGTCATCATATGCCCTTTGGTTCAGCCTGGGAAACTGAGCACTTAGAGGTTCATGAAATGACTACGAGAACAATGAAATCAAGCTAGCCCAAAAACAGGCAGTCACTGTCTAACAACCAAATGGCAGAGCCTTATGCATACTTATTTAAATAGGAGAAAAAAAATCTACAAAAGTTTGCTTCAAAATTAGAAATTCATGTAATGTTTACAGTATCAAACAAAATAAAAATCATTTGTTTATTAAGATGGCTACAGACATAATAGACCTTAATCTCATTTGATGTTGTTGGGTACAGATATGCTTTTAGTGAAACTACACTAGAGCATCAGTACTAGTTATATTTTAGATGGCATCAGTACAGTAAAGAGAAATATAAATAAATTATTTTTATTAAATTATTAGTCTAGAGGGGTGATGCCAACTTAATTTAAATGCAGACACTGCCTAAACTTCCAATTTGCATCATAACAAGCTTTTGTATAACTTAAGATTTTTAAGACTGTTTTATAAACAATTTGTAACCAGGCCTGTAAGCAATATCTTGAAGGTAGCCTAAAATAATGTACTTACATTATATAGAAATACATCGCATTAACAACAATCACATTTGTGAAGGAAAAAAAAAAAACTGCTCCAAAGACTGTGTTTATCACATCTCCATTTAGGATTTGAAGAGGTAAAGTTAGAACTTGAAAGCAGAAATGCAAGTTTATTTTTTAGTCATGAGAGAGACACTCAGAGGTTTCCATCCTCCTAAAATCTTTATTTTTTCCCTACTTTATATTGCAGAATTTTATGCATATTCATAGCCTGTCAAATACACCTCTGAATTTTCCAAAGCAGTACCTCACCTGCCTTATGATACCTTGAAGATTATTAATAATAGATGTCTGTTTTTTCTACTTTCATAATTTTTTATTATTTTCTTTTTGACAACAAAAATCACAGTTTATAGTAAGCACATGTTCAAGCCCTGCTGATCAAAACATAACAAATAAAATAATATAGCTGACCTATTTAATGCTGCAGCTCTCATCACTGGGTATGAAGGTTCCTTGTGGTTCCAGGGATTTGAGCTACAACTGTGAGTAGCCCTGGATTTCTGAAATTCTTCTGTGAGTGGGAAGAGTCACTAGATAAGAAATACATAGTGGGTAAGGATGAGGTGGCAGTTCCTGCTGAAGGTTTTAGGCCCTGGAAAAGGCTGGTTTTATGGGAACTCTGAGGCAGTTGCAGAGAAACTCTCAGGTCATCATTCTGCTCTGAGGATGGCACACTGCTCTTCGGTTCTGCTAGGTGTCCAGGTAGCAGAAAAGTGTCCCTTTTGCATGGGGAGGACTCACAGATGAACCCTCCCAATCCTCCGATCTGAAGTCAGGTGCCTCAGCCAAACTAGTGAGATTTACTTTTTATATTTTCTTGGAAAGAGAAGATATCTACCATTAAATTACAAAGTAAGGTGTCTTGCATTTACGTCTTGCATTTCCTATAAGGGAGACATTTACTGTAACAAAGTTGTATCCAGGAGACTATTAAGTGTATAAAGTTAGCTCCTACTGCCTCTGACTCAATCTGTAGAAAACAATTAAATGTTCAGTAGCACAAAGAAGTCAGCAGAATGTCTGTTCTATGTGTCTGTCTCATATTTGTGTATGGAAGACCCAGAAAAAACTGCTTAATAGTTGAGGATTTTCTATGAAGTAAAACATCTGAAATGCAAGAGATTAAGAGGTCTAAGAATGTGTGTCATGCATCTTCAGGAACATGCCCCAACTCAGAATATCTTGTAATTCAGTTCTTAGGATGAAAGAACAATAACTGAATCCAAATGCAAATCACCCAGTGGTAGAGAAAGAAGCTGAAGTAAAGCATTAGAACTTAAAAGGAGTAGTCTCCATCTTTCTAATCATACCAATAATGTTATTTGAGATCAGTTTCTGAACTGAGTTTGAGAACATAGAAAATAAATTGCTGGGTAAGTGACTATTCTCAGAATTTAAGTGTAAAGCTGCCTGATAGCATCACAACTCAAATTTGTGCACATGTCCCCAGAAGAAATATTGGAGTAGAGTAAGGTTCTCCAGCTTCCTACTCATTTTCACAGCCCTCTGTTGGGCTCATTCCAGGAGCTACACTTGTCCCTCTCTTGTGCTGAGAAGCCCGGAACTGGATACAGCATTTCAGGTGAGGCATCACCACAACAGTGGAGGAGTAAGATCACTTTCCTCAGCCTACTGGCAATGATCTTCCTAATGCATCGCAGGATACCATTGGCTTGCTTGGCCATCCATGTATCAAGTAGTGGTGAAAGAAGAACCCCAAACTGTTCCAGTTGAAAAAAATATCTTTAGAAGGATAATTAAAGGGGATATAATTTGATACAAACATTGTTTCACAGATTCTTAAGAATAAAGAAGCAGAAAATTTGCTACTGTGGAATTGTCTACAGGTTTTTGATAAAAATAAATGTGCATAGAATTTCTAACTTTAAAATTTGTACTTTTCTCTCAAATTTCGTCATAAATAGAATTCTTACTCTGCCAGTGTTTCAGTTAATATACTGACAATACATGGCTATCTCTTTACCATGCTAGTGACAATGGTTTACTTATACGTTATCTTTTCAAACTCCAGGATGAATTTATAAAAATTTATAAAATTTATTAAAAAAGCCTTTCCTCATAAAAATTTTCTAACACTTAGCCACTATTAAAACTCACTTAAGAAAACTCCTTCCATCCCTTAGAAATGGAGACATGTCTGCACCAAACATAGGAATTGTTTTATAATGCACAGCAACTCTGCAACAAATCATCAGAAGTATGTGGCAGCCTCTTTATCTGTTAACAGAAACATATACAAGCCCACTAGACAGATAAAATATGATTTCTTATACTCAGATGTGGCCGGGAATTAAGAGTGTTCTAGAAAAGATGATTTGTTGTGCTTTATAAGTGTAAGAGGTCTGGGTTTTAGTTTTACTTTTCTTCATAGAGTAAGTATACAGTACTTTCTGTTTGCAAATAGAAGAAAAGTTAACACTATTTCCTAATAAACATTGCAGTTAACAGAAACACAGTATTTTCAAGGAAGTTTTATCCTGAGTGAATGGGAGCAACTGAGCACAGAGTACATAAATGGTACAATAGCAAGTGAGATAGTGGAGATAAAGGAGAAATCGCTTCATGCTCCTAATTCCTATATAAAATATATAATGTCATTCTTCTCCTGCTTTGTCCCTGGCACTATGCTACATGGGGATTAGGAAAAAAGCTTCATTGAATTCTTTCTCTGTTGTATACAAAAGAGATGGACTGTACACAATAATGTATGTCTAGACTATCCTTTGAGAATAGCCCCCAAGGCCATCCTTACAACAAGATTTGCTGTTCAAATGGACAGTGAACATGAAAGTGGAGTCCAAGAGTGCTGAGCGAGTGCTGAGGGAGCAGACTTCAGGCCACAGGGGAACCAACCTAGACAAGCTGCCTGGGGGCTGCCTGGAAACCTGCATGTATGGGAAGGATGTTGACTATTGCCTACATATGGCTGCAGAGCCCTCTTACTGTCTGAAATATGAATTATTATGAAGTATTTAGAGAATTTAAAATGAGTCATTTTCGCAAATCATTTGCCCAGCTAGCAATATTTAATTAATTATATAAAAATAACTTTGCATTTTGTCCATCTACTCACAGTTTATTCTATAGATTTTATTTCTTCCTAAGTCAGGTCTCAAATGAATATGTATTTACTTTAGTTACTCTTAAAACTAATGGTTTACCAATAGCTTATTTTTTACTGACAGTAACAACAATGTTCCCTCTCTTTCAGTGCATGTCTTGTGAAAGAAATCTACTGGTTATGGTAGTGTGTTGAGGAGGCATTGAAACTGAGGTCTTCAAAGTATCATAAAGATTGTATCCGGCATATTGGAGTAACATAAAAGCTTGTACTCTTTTGAGAAGTAGAATTTTCATTACGTTGATGGGAACAGTGAAACCCCTTCAGCAAATCATCAGATAAAACATTAGGCTGGAGGGAATGATGGAACTTGAAAAACATGAAGAAATTACAAAGGGAAAAGGGCAAACTCACTGAAAGTTGACAAGGTTGAAATTAGGTGTTTTTCAGTGTTGGATGCCCTCTGGATTAATTTCTCTCTTGGAGCTACCCATCTTGACCAATTCATGCAGGTTTTCCATAGGAAGGACAGACCTCAAAACACCCCTTTGTTAAGGAAACTTCTGTGTCTGACCATCCAAGAGCCACTCTGGCAATCCCACCCACTCCTGCACTAGGACTGAGGCCCCTTCACAGCGGGAGGTTCCAGTGACCCAATGGGTGCCCTGTTTGACTCCTCATACACACACACACACAGTTGCATAAGGTTTCTTCATCTGCTTGATGCCAGATATCCAAAGTCTCAGACATCCAGATCCTTGAAACAGTTTAATTTTTTATACAGTGAATAACAAAACTACAGCTCAAACACCAAGGAGGGACACAGAACACAGGACTTTCTGATCCTTTTATAACCTCACAGTCCAAGTGCATGAAAGTCTAGGATTCTTAGCTCCTGCCATGTCTCTCAGTGGCCAGTTTCCTGTTTGGGCCACAGGTCCCTGTGCTCTTTGCTATGCAAAGGGGCAGTTCACAGCCTCTTGCCTGGGGGTCCCACCACCCAAAGCTCAATCTTCAGCTGGCGCTGCAGCTTCACACTGAGCTACCTGCACCAAATATGTTCCCTTAACACCTTAACTGGCAGAGAGGTTAAGGCTAGCTGGCAGGTCCTTATTTGTTTTCTTGAGAGACATAAGATGAAGCTCCATTCTGCTGAGAAATATAAGCACTGTCCCATGGTCCTGTGGTCATTAGTAAAATGCTCTTCTGTCATTAAAAAAAACATACCAAAACCTATAAGAAAATTTTCTGCGCTGCTCTAACTTTGTTTGGGTGAATCATTATTAAGAATCTGTAGTTTCTCTATTTTAACACCTGAGTAACACTCAACAATTTAAAAAAATATAAAAATAGCAAATGGTACTACTTCTGAAACCAGTGAATATCTCAGGATCTCTACCTGTTACCTCAATGCACACTGGTACGCTATTTTTAAGCAGTCACATTCAAAAGTCATTTTGAGCTCATTTAGTTAGTTTTATATTCTTTGGTCTGGTAATTTCATTCTGAAAATTTTACTAGACTTTCTCTTCCTTCTTGTGCATAGATATATTCAACACTTCAATATTGTTTTTAAAGTTCTCATACTAAGACTTTCCCTTTCCTCCTCTTCCTCTGGTGTTTTGGGACCAATAATCCAGCAATAACTGCAGATGTGCTCTTTGACATCTTGAAAGTATGCCTGCCATTCATCATCTTAGGTGCTACCTTATATCCTACAAAAAACATTATTGTTGCATTATGAAGGCAGTGATGGATCAGTAGCAGGCTGCTATGGCAGCAGTGGATTGTAGTGATAGTTTCTTGTTCATTGAGTGTTAATGCTAATAACAACATAATAAATGGCTTAAAAAAAATAACTCCTACATTCACTTTTAATTTATGGTGTTTTGTATTCATGTAGCTTAAAATACTAAAAGTGTAAGGAGTGTATTGCTTTGTTTTGTTTTCTAATATATATTCCAAAAGATAACTGACTCAATCTTATGTTTAGTTCTACTTAAATAGGTCCTGACTTGTGACATTCCTTCCAAAAGAAAATCGGGCCCTAAATTTCATCTTATCTCAATAATTTCTGGTTCCTGCAAGTGCTTTGGACTCCTCTTTTACTTGAATACTACTATTCCTATAGCACTTTTCCACTGAAAACTCCTGTTTACTTATATGACATCATAAATTATAACTCCATGCACAAGTTCAGCAATTTTTGGGATATTTTAGTCAGTAATGTTGACCAAAATGATCATTTCATATATATTTTGTGTTAGATTGTTAGGTCCAGCTTGGCTTGTTCTAATAAAAAGCCATTATATACGGAAGAGTTATTTTTTTAGGGATTAGAATATCTACTGCTTTTTCTTACTCAGAAAGCAAGAGACGTTCTACCTAATTCACAGTTCGCTTAAAAGCACATAAAAATATTCAGATTTTTGATTGTAATCTTTTAAGGGGGAACACAACATGACTTTAAGAACTAATGAAATTTATTGTTTCAGAGAGCCATTTAAAAATCTATGGTGAGACACTGTAAGTTTTTCAAAACCAACACTTTAAGGTATCTCTGGAAGTGCATTTATTATGATCCAAACCAAATAAATAAACAAGCTATATATTTCACAAACAATCTTTTAAGAAATGTACCTATTGTGTCAAATAAATGTAAATATTTTCCAAAATGGTCTAAGTGATTCAGATAGTTAATGTCTGATTCTAAGAATAACTCATTAATGGTAGAATTTTCTGGAACTATTTAGACATAACTGTTGGGATAGTATATAACAATGATATTGAAAACCCCATTGGGATTGATTCACACTCTGGGAACACAGATATCTTAAAAGCTGATGTCTACTAATCATTGTTCAAACCTCTTTTTGCTTTGAGTGAAACTTAAGAAAATGAGAGCTTAAGACACTTCCAGAATTTATCACAAACTTATAAAACTTAATAATTTTTACTCAATAACATTACTGTTACATTTTCAAACTATATAAATTCCTCACATTTGTTAAATAGACCTGGTTTTATGAAAAAACCTTTCTTTTCTTGGGCGTATCCCTATGTATTCTTCCTACATATTTTGCAGTAAAATAGCACATATAGAATAATCAGCATACATTATATATGTTATATAAAATGTAATAGAAATGTATGTTATAAAAATGTATGTTTTCCTTATAAACATATCAGTGGTCATTAGTGGGAATGGTAACGATATTGGCATTGAGGATATTCAGTGTTTTGAAACTGAAACATATTTTCACTCGATAACTTAGGTCTACTCCAGTATATTTGTTCTATGCACATCTTGCACTTTCTTTAAGAGATTTCAACTTATCTACTGTCTCCAAACAGGTGAGAATAATTCAAGAAACTCATCAGTGTACAAAAAAGCAAACATTTAGCAAGTAGTTGACTATTTAGACCATAGTATGCAACTTACACAGTCCTAGTGACTTTCCAAAATCTTGGGGCCCTTTGTGACTTATATTTTTCTCTGAGGCATTTTTTTTTTTTTTTAGGCATTAAGGAGGCACTTAGTGCTAAGTGTTTTTCATTGCTTTGTTCACAAAGCTGTGTTCAGTCTGAATAAGCAGAATTACTGGTACAGTTTTCAGAGCTATGAGCTGTGTAAGTCCAAGATGTCTACTTTGTGCCTGTGTGGCTTATCTCTGTGCAAAACAAGCAAAAAGCCAAAAAAAAAAAAGCATCTCTGAAAACAGATTATGTAACGGCACTGCACTTTCCATTCATCATAGGGGAAAAATCTTCTCTTTCTATTTAGTTTTGCTTTCATTTCTCGCTACATCCCCTAAATAAATTGCATTATTTGGCTTTTATCTCTCTGGATAATATTTTGTATAGCTTTTATTCTGTTTGAGCTACTTACATGGACAGGTGGAGTGGAATTCTACATGCTGGCAAGAGTTTAATTTGTGACAGGAACTCTACCAGTCTTTCTTACCTCAGGCTGTTTATGGCATAACATGAGGAACTATCATTTACCCTTATGATAGTGAAGCAGATGTTGTTCTACCCTGTGTAATCCCCACCTGGCACCATTTGGGTTGCCTATAGCTGTAACACTTGCAGCCAAGAGGTCAGTCAGCACGTTACTTGTGCTCTTTAGAATGGCGCACATTGTTACTGTGTATAAATAAGAAAACCATATTCTTCTGAGAAGCCTTTTGATTTTTGTGGAGGCAGCAGACAGACAGCCCAGTCACTTCTATTCAATTCAAATTTATGACTGAGTACTTTTCAGTGACTGATGGATGTACTGGCAACATAGCCAGGAGGAGAACGAGCAAAACCTGTGTAGCAGTTTTTCATGTTCAAAAAAGAATATGAGTATTGAACTTTCATTTCTTTAAATGGATTATAATCAAGATAGTGAAATTAATGCATAGTAGTGGAATTATGAAAAACCTTTTAGTTTTGATGGTTTTAAGCATCTGGATTCCACCCGCCCCCCTTGGGAAACAATATCAGAGAAGAGCATTCTCTTAAGACATCTGTGAATATTCTTTAGCATTTCTTTCACAATCCTTCTACCTTTCATAAAGGGTGAGGGACTACCTCCTAAGTATGTGGCCACCCAGACCTTTTCTGCCAAATGACATGAAATATCATTAACAAAGGGAGAGGCAGTTGTAACAACTCTGTATTAACTTCCTTTTTCCCTATCAGCTCCCATTCACCAGCTAACTTGCTCTTGATTTCTTTAAGAATATTTCATGAATGTAAGACTGCAAAAGGCTTGTAGATTTATCTTTAATTCATCTGAATTCTATCTGTAACTAAGTACCTAGATTATAATGAATGAAAATTATATTGGGAATTCTAATGTATGGGAATAAGTTGAAAACTGAGAAAAATTTGAGAGGTATGACCTCAAGAGAAAGATTTCTTCAAATAATGCACACAGTGACAATACACACACACACACACACACACACACACACACACACACACACACCCATATATTAGCAGTGGCAAAGAAGGAATCTGGAAAGATTTTCTGAAAGGTGCTTATTACACAACAGGTTAATGAAGATAGTTTTAGGATGAAACACTCAGGGTTTAGTGTGGCAAAACAGAACCTGAGTTATAATTAGACTCAGAAAATCTATTTTATGACCAGCATTTTTTCAGTTCTTTTATCTTTTCACTCATTCTATAATTTTTGTCTTTATTTTGCAGATCAGAATGCCTTGTCTATGTCTCTACTATCTTCATGACAGGTAAATCAGAAAGACCTGACATTGTCAGGCTCAGGGAAAATTCTCTATTCACTGATTTTTGAGGTTTCTCATCTGTTACTCTAGCTGTTCAGCACGAGACCTGCAAAAATTAAGTGAGAGCAAATGTTTCACTTTTAATTTAGGAAGGCTTGAAAAGGTGACTATAAATATTCCCCTGAATCAATCTTGAATTGATACTTCTCTCAAACAAGCCAGAAGGAAACCTCTCATGAACACTAGTGGGACTCTTACAAACCTGCAAATGACCATAGAAGCACAGAGTTGTCACATTTGCACCATATTCAGTCTGAACCAGGACTCATTATCAGAGGCTTCAGAGGAAGATATAGTACATACATAAAAATATCAAAGTCCAATTTTAAAAGGAAGCAAAATCATCACATGGTACATCACCTGATGTCTCTTTATTGTCCATCCTTTTACTTTAGAAAGCCATTACGGAATATCGAGTATTTGGATTCAGAAAAATTTTCATTTGTCATTTCACACTTTTCCTCCCTACCCTCCACCTAAATCTTATCTTCAAATATCTCAAATTTGGATATTACTGCTGTTCAACAGAAAGATATTTTAGGATTTTGGTGGTCTCTAAAGGCCAGTGAGGATCTTCTTTAACATCTCTTTCATTATTCTTACATATACAAAGGGTAACAGAAATTGAATATTAAACAGGATCATACTTTTCTTTTACCCTAAGGATAAAAGAATTAAACCTGGATCAGAAGGAAGAAACCAACCCATTATTTGATTTGGAAAGTTTGATTTTGTGTCTGTTTTCCTCCCTTTGTAATTGATGTTGTTGCTTTTTTTAACTTCTTACATATTTTACAAAGTATTACAGTCTCTGATAACCAAGAAGCATGGAAGTCTCAGGGAGAAAGAGCAGGGCTTTTTTATTTGATCCTGGCTACTATTCTGCGTTCAGTTCTTCAGTTCACAGCTTTTAACTTGCTTTCCAAACAGATGAAGATCAACCATTACAGATTACTGTGGATTTGCTGTCTCTGAGTTCATTCAAGATTTGGTCTCCTTAGAAGAGCAACAGAAAAGAACTCGAATAGTTTTCACTAGGAGCATGTCTGAAATAGAAGCTAAAGGTTAGTTTGCCACACTTTCCTAATTTAGGCATCTAATTTTCTTGTACATTGTTTAGACAGAAGCAGGTTTTTAGCAGCAGGCACCTTAGGCTCTTATTCAAATGTTGAGTTTTCTGATAGAGGTCTCAGATAAAGGAATAATATATTAGATAAAGGAATGATATATTAATGACACTGTAGAAGTGTCTACACTTTATTAGATATTTGACAATACAAAGTTTCACCATTGCTTGTCTGCTCAGTATTCTGCTTCTCTTTCCTAACAGTTTCCGTGCTGGTGGTAACACTCTAGTAAAAAAAAAAAGAAAAAAAAAGGAAAAAAAAAAGTTTCCGGAAGTGTATAGCAAATACAATTTTTTGGACGGGGTAGCTACCAGGTGGCTTATTCCTGCCTAGCATATATGCCAGTAAATCTGGAAGGAATAGCCAAAGAAAAGAAGAAAGAGAACTAGAATGTAAAGGAAATGCATGATGGTGGCCATAGCATAGCGATTTCCAGTGCACCTTCAGGTATACTGACTGGAAGTAGAAGATGCAATTATGGAAGAAAATACAGTTTATGCTAAAAGGATGGGCTTGTTTAATAAGAGATGCAATAATTGAGAAGATTAAGTGGATATAGGAAGAAGGCAGGTAGAATAAGTGCATATATAATGTGGAAAGTCATACACAGTATAGATCAATAAGAGTTATTTTCTATTAATTTTTTTTTTTTTTAACTGAAAAATCATGGGGTATTTACTGATCCAGTCTTGGTTCAGAGAAAGAAATCAATAATCTCTTTTTAATAGTGTTATGACAATGTTCAGTTTTTTAAATGATAGTTAAATAAGACTTTGCGTCTGTCTCATAGAGCAACTGAGACTTCCTCTGAAGGACCTGGAAAACTGAGAGAATTAAGCAATCATAGTATCCTATCTCAGTGCTTTGAGACAACCCCACATATGGTCCACCAAAACATATTTCCTGAGATTTCAATTTTATTTTTTTTTTGTTATTCTATGTTTGTTAAAAGGAAAACATTCCAGTACAATGAAGAATTGTTTAGAGTGAGGTGGAGAGACTTTGGAGTGGGAATCAAATATACATAAAATCTAGAATAACTTTCTTTTTATTTATTTTTCCCAATATTATGAGTCACATATAGTTAAAATAAGATCTAACACAATCTGTAGCTATTATCATCATGTGACGACGGTTTGTATTGTTAGAAAATATAAATTGTTGCAAAACCAACATTGATTATGTTTTATAAATCATTCAGTGCTTTAGTTCCTTTTAAACAATAAAAATGTAAAACATATGAATAGAGATATTGAACTACTGAATAATCAGGAATAGTCTTATAATTACTAGCCTGAATTATAACACTGAAGCAAGCAATCCAAAAGTTAAAGGTTAACTTTCTATCTACTGATTTAAGATGACATATTCCCATAGAGTACTATGGTTAAGACTGTCCCTATTGAGCTACATAAAACAGAACTGTATGACTTCTCATGTTTGTTATTCCTATGAAAAAGTAGAATCATTAGCCAATAATAACAGAGGAAAAACTTATTAAACGTATTATAAGTATCAAACCAACACGATGACATAAAAGTAAGAGTGAACAGAGACAGTGGCCCACGGGGGATGAAATAAAAGTTTTTTCTCCTGCATTTTAGTGTCTGAGGCAGAGTCCATTTGGGTTTACATTTTTCAGCAGCAGCAATCAAAAGTGCCAAAACAGCCTTAAGTTTCAATTTCATAACAACTTTCTTCCTTTGTAACTGCTCTTATTCATTAGTATCTGTGAAATAAAAGGTGATGAACAACAGATATTGACAAAAGTTAACTATGAAGTTTTATTCCACAAAAATAATTTGCAGCATAACATTTAAACAGGAATAAGTGCTCATTCAGAACAGTTTTATTTTTATTGTTTTTAGAATTAAGTTCATTAAGCACACTATGCTTAATTCGGAAAAATGATGTGAGAAAGAGGAGTATGACTAAGAAGAAATTCCCTGAAAAATTCATATTTAAAGAATGTATTTATAAATACCACCTGAAAGTAAGCAACAAATAAGATAATTTCTTAAAAAGCAGTCAAGGGAGAAGTGACTTCTCAGTGGAAGTCATGTGGAGGCAGGGAGAAACATCAGGAACGTTTATGAATCTGACCTTATGTATATAGAAGAAACATGAAATAAAAGCAAAAATAAGTCAGTTAAGCTCAGTCAAAACCACTAAAGATTAATCAAAAAACCAAAAATGCCAGAAAATGTAATTTTGAGTTTCCTAGTAATTCTTCACTCAGAAAAGCCACTTTAAGAAAGGCAATTTGGGGATGGTAAATCTGGAGTAGATAAGGGTCACCTGAGGTAAGTCACCTATACATGGAGCTTTTTCAGACACTCCCTGTTATGTGTTACTCATTGGAGTCTTTTCAAATTTATAAGAGTTAAAAACTTCATCCAGACATTTTGTATGAAAACTCCATTTTGGTTTCCTTACAATAAAGTTTTTCTAGACAAACCCTACTGAGAAATAAAAGATGTTAGAAAGCAAGAAATGCTACAGTCTGCCCTCTACTGTTATTTGCAATTTTTAATTGAGAAAATAACTATTATATTCCCTTAAAATTCTAATCTAACTGCACAAATTTTTTTAAATACTGGGGTTTTCTCTTATAGTTAAAATTTTAGACTGCCATCCACTCATGATCAACTGTAACCATGACAAGTAAATATGACAAGTTTCTAGGGTTTGATACATAACTGGTTCTTCAGTTATGTAGACAATCAAAGTAGGAAAAGTTATTCTCGTATTAGAAAAGTCTTGTGTCATTCAAAGAAAGGTGTGATGCTGTAAAGTTACTTATCAATATTAAGTCTGTCACTGTACTTTTAAAAAAAAAAGAACTTTGAAACAACAGAGCTGTACAGAATTAACTGAATAAACAGTTCCGATACTGTCATGGTAAAAATGATCTCATGATTCTCTTAGGCATGCTGTGAAGCCTGTGCATCCTTGCAATGCAATCTTGGAGCTATATTCACTGATACGAACTTAATAAGCATTAAATGAGCTCTCAGAAACTTTAAGGAACAGTGCTAGCTCAGGAAATTTCAGTGGAACTGCTCAGGAGTTTCATTAAGCTCATGTTTATATACTATGATGATTCAGATCAGTTATTAGTTTCCAAATCTTTCTCAGCCAATGAAGTTCACATTTACTAAAGACCTAGCATGATTTTTTTCAGCTTTTCATAATCAATATTTAAATTAGTGTGTATTTAGGTGCAAAGGAATGCAATTATATTCTGTATATTTAAAAAATAAAATCATAAAAATAATGGGAGTTAAAATACAGCATATTATAAAATTATTTGAGATTGCTCAAATTTCAGAAAACAATTAGGAGGACTTCTTCAGTTCTATGAATTTCCTAATAGTTCTTGGGTAATACTTTTCCATAAGTCTTCTTAAAATCTGCAGAATTTATTATGAAAAATGCAAAGATGCTTCCACTCAATACCTAGAAGGTATTTTACAAAATTTTTTAGCCTTTTCAGTAGTTTCCCTTCATCTTCTCTCTTCTTCTTTTCTACATGGACAGTGGAAGAAAAGACATGCCATTTATGATTCATATGAACTCTAGAAAAAGAAAAAAAAAGAACAAGTAATTGTTTATGGTGCAATGACTGATATAACTTGGTTTGTTTTGTTTGGGTTTTTTTGTTTCAAAAAGGTAATTATAAAATCAACATTATATGAATTTACTAAAAGTTTTCCATGTTAAGTGCATCCATTTCTTCTGAGAATATTCTGGGCTAACAAAATATATCCCTTTAATAAAAGAACGATAAAATTTACCTTGCTCTTTTCTACACAGACATATGTGAATGGATATTTGAAGCAATAAGGAATAGTTTCATTTAGCTTTAAAAGTAGAAGGATGGAATCAAATATTCACAATTTAGTTAGAAAATATCAAACACTGGGGTGATAAGAGTAGTGGTTCGTACTGATGACAATGTTTGACATACCTTTATCTTTTTGATCAAAGCCTGTTATATTATATGCAACACAAGGATATTGTGGGTTTATTTTATCCTGATAGACAGCTTATAAAAGTGACATAGTTTGACAAATAGCAAAACAATATTTTAATTTAAAAAGAGTGCTCACAAATGAAAGCATCCATTCAAAGAAGAATTCTTTGAACCATAGAAGTGATATTTAGATATAACATAACTGTTAGAGGTACCTCTTTGAATGTAGGGTATGAAAAATATGAGTACTTTGTATTTCGGACCATTTTCTACTAAGGATCTCAAAGCATTTTTGCAATGCCAATATACTACTGTCTAATATCTGAAAGTCATGTATTTTTGACTGTTATTTCATAAGTGGAGAAACTGACTCACTGAGTATAATATCAAAGTTGTTGAATGGATTTTGAATTAAAAAAGAATTATAGCTACATCAGTAAATGGAAAATTATTTTCTAAGGGTTGACTGTGCCAAAACATATAGGTATACTTATTTGATAAGTTACTCTAAACAGAGGAAATACAATAATTTTAATCTGGACTTCAGTAAAATATTTGGCACACATTTGTGTAGGAAAATTTGCAATCAGATAGGGAAGTGAAGTATTAGTATAGGAACAATAAGGTGAGTTATTTCTCTGAGGAGAAAGAGCAAATTATAATGAAAGAAAGTGTTGATGAAGTAGTTACTGGTCTGCTAGTGGAATTCCTCATAGAATGCTCTTTGAATGGCTCTTGTCTTATGTCCTTACTAATGAAAATTGTACAAAAGTTGGGCATATGCTGATGACAGAGCAAATATCGTAAAGTGATACGGGAATTTTACAAGTTAGTCACAAGCAAGAGAAGATGAAATTCAAAAGTAAAAAATACAAGAAAGAAGCATTTAGAAACTAAAAAAAAAGTCATGTTCAGACAGGATAGTGGAGGCAAGGGTCCTAGTTATAAGACTCTGTTACAAGATAGAGTATCTGAGTTGGCTGTAAGAGACAAATGATACTATAAAATCCATTCTGAACCCACAGGGAACATGCTCAGGACTGCTGCAGAGAACTGAAATCTCTCATCCAAATTCATGAGAGAATAATGCTATCTGGAAACGATAAATGGTCAACTAGAATGGTTCTAGAGATGCAAATGCTTCTTGTCAGGAAAAATAAAAAAAGCTAAAGCACAGAAACAATACAGAGACCTTGGTTATGTAGCTCAACAAAACAAAGGCTGAAAAGAGATATGACTTCTCCATATGAATGCACCAACAAACATCAGAGAGGAAAAAGAACTACTTAAACTGAAGGCCAAAGTAGGCAAAAAATGATTGTAAACTGACTGGGAATAAGTAGACTAAAATTAGAAGGATAGCTACACGGTAAAAAGTCAGCTCAGTGACTGGGCAGTAATGTCGCTGATACTTACCACATTTGGAGAGTTAAAAAAAAAATTCTATATATTGCATCTCTGCAAGAAAAAAATCTATATGCTGTAACTGTAATTAAATTAATTTCCTTTATGAAAGCTCTTCTAGCCTAATAAATCTTCCAAGTTTCTGTATCAATATCTGTAATGAGAACAGTGCAGCAGTTACCCTAAGAGGGAGTTCCCATACACAGCCAGGTTAAGCTTGGAGAAGAGAAAAGGTAAGAAGGAAAAGTGATATAGTTTATCAGACACATAAAGAGAATAAGGTGCAGTCTTTATTTTGTGTATCCCTTAAAATAATGCAGTTTGTAGAATATATAATAGAAGTACTTATAATTTTCAGGCAAAATCCATGTAGCAATTAAAATAATAAATATTACATGGATTGTAGTTACTAGACATTGATCTGTGGACCAAATATTTACTGTGTGCTGCCCCCCTTACATAATAGAATAAAGAAACAAGATTAAAAAGGTAGTAGCAATATCTGTAAGCTTTAACAAATTGTGTTATTTTAGAAACTGCTCTTGGTGCTCTAGGTAAAATTTTCTCTCAGATTAATGACTCAGGTGAAGGAGTTAGCTATCCAATCAGTTTTCCAATTCAGGCAAAAGAAAAAGATCCAGCAGACAGAAATGTGAAAAGTCACTATCAGCTCATGCTAAACAGTCAATGAAACAGTGGGTAAGCAAACTTGCCTTACTTCTTGCCATGCAAACAGTCAGTTCAGCAGCTCTGAAAGAGGAATGCTGGTGGTAATAACAAAACAACGAAGTCAGTTGTTCACATCAGTACGTAAAGCTTCAAAGTTTACAGATAACATAATCACTACCATTCATAACACAATGTTGACTTCTCCTGACATGTTTTTAAACCTTATCTTATAAAATGTATAATTTTTAAATAATGTAATCTCACCTTCTTCAAAAGGGCCTTATCTTCTATTAACTTCCCCCCCCCAAGAGTGAAATAACGACACAATCAGCAGACTATTGAAAGGCTTAGCAGAATGCGTTATTTGCATTGCAGGAGAGTGATCACTATAAAAAATGTGGTTAGTTTGTACATTAAAGTCCAGACAAACAGTACATTCTGACTATATATAAAACATACCAATACCACAAACAGGATGTTCCACTGACTTTGCTACTCTGTTCTTGACCAAATAAATCTATTCCTTATCATCCGATTTTACACATAGTTTCTATATGAGTCATGGTACTGTATTTTATTAAGATGGCTTGGAACTCTTGTAACTGTTGAAGTCTCTATAGGCTCTAAAAGATACCTATGTCCTTGGCTCTTTCACGTGTTAAAGAAAAACAAAATTCAGATATAAACATATGATCTTGAGAATATTTATGTCTTATTGAGGCTCACAAAAACGAGTGTTCTGAATCAAATAAACCTTGCATCCACACATATGTGGAGGTGCAACAAGGAACTTGGATGGTACCTGTTTTCTTATACTCCTTGTTCCTTCTCTTTGTTTCAGGAAAAATAGGAGTTATGGCATGCACTCCAAGCAATGATTTGAATTTTACAATGGCCATTTGGAAACTTCTATTTGGAAGCATAAGGCCTGTTATTTGTAATGCAGTTTAGCATTCTCTACCTTTTGACCAGATACACTCATGGTTGTTTGGAAGGCAGGTTAGAGAACTCAGACTCTGCATATGTGCTCCAATGTACACTATCATACTGGTTTTCACTTTCCCTGATAGAAGCTTCTGAAAACATTCATGAATGAATTTGAATAGAATACTGTGGCAACTCTCATCTTCTTAGTTCATTATAGTTTGGGCTTAATCACATAACAATCATACTTTGAAAGTGATCTTGCAAACATATTGCTTTCTACTAGGCAAACAGCATTTTAAGATCCACAGTGGACTAGATATGTGTTTCAGACATTACCTGGATTTAGTTTTATGTTGTGTTATAGGAGAAAAATGTGGTGCAAAAAGCTATATCAAAAAATCTATAATAGTTCATATGCTATTTCTTTTTCCACTGTTATTTTACTTCACTTCAGTGAGTAAGCAACTTCTTTTTTTATTCTGACTTTCAGGGACTATTTTTTCTTCCCTTGGGCTAAAAAGAAAACAAATCCATGTTTATATTCCTAGGAAATGGGGGTGGAGAAAGCATGGAGGGAAAATTAGACATGGAATGTAGAATGGACTTGAATCTGAGTTAAAATGATATTATGATAAGCCAAAAGATTTGATGAGGTAATGCACTCATGCCATGGTGCTGAACGATTGTATTAGTCCATGTGGAAAGCTTACTTATCAAGATCACTTAATGTATATATATGAACCAATAGCTGTTTATCACTTCAACAGATATTATGCCCAATTTCTTCAGATTCAGGCATCTGTACTGCAAGCTGTGCTGAGAGAGGTTTTATAGATGATGTAATATAAGAATGTGAATCAAAAAAGCTGAGATCACTTGTTTATTGATTTGACTTTTCATGTTCAAATTATTTAGTTGATGGATGATGTTGGTTGATATGGATGAAAACATAGACCATCTCCACCTTTTTGGTAATGGTTTATCAAGATGTATGGGATAAATTCATATTTATCTGGGGGCATATTTTCTTCATTTGTTTCCAGCATTTGCAAATACCCTGGCCATTTCAGTATCCATGAATCTTGAAAGATAAGGCTCCAATGCAAACATATTATTGTATTATTTATGAGCACTGTCAATTATTTTTCTTCTTAGTACTTTAGGATCTGTATTCCTAGACTTGGTATCTGATCTGTTTGGAGCTCGGCCTGGGTTTTTACAGGCAGCTGTTTCTACATTATTCCCTGTATATATACATCCTGAATGCTCCATTTGTTTGTCTCTGCCTAAGGCCTGAGCTAAGGTGATCTAGGGAGCTATAACCTTTTAGAGGGAAGACCCTTTATTCTCATCCACTTTTCTCTTTCCTCAAACTTGATTTTGTATTTTCTCATCCTGCCTTCTCATGACTGCCATATAAGTGCTATGAAATTTTTTATGTTTAAGTAGAAGTGTGTTTACAAATAGAGTGATGATTGGAGATACTTCTTTTTTGTCCTTTATGGTTTATTATGGTACTATAATAAATAAAGATAAGTTTAAAAGGCAAGGAACCTTGAAGACATGTTGAACTTCCTCGACCTGCTGTCCAGTCTTCTTTTGATGCAACGCAGGGTAGATTTGGCCTTCTAGGCTGTGAATACAGCTATTCTAAACATCAGGGATGTGAATTTGCTCTTTACCAGGCTCATGTTCCTCAAGATTATGAGTTCAATAATTCTAGTGTATCTTCCTACATCCCCAAAACTTTGTCTTCAAAACTGTCTAGAAAAACAAATAGATAATCAGAAGCCAAAAGTACCACATAATTGTATGTATGTTTCCCTTGGTCATTAAGTGACTCTTCCTGTTTCGGTTTTCTTAATTGTAAAACAGGAATTATATTTCTTTAGCTCAAGGATAATTTGTATCAGTTGTCTATGGAATGAAAATATGGGTGAATCTTTATTTTCTTGCTAATTTATTGTGCTTCATTTGTGAGATGCATGTATGATTCTTAGTATAAATTGTTCGTAAGTGAAGAATGAAGTAGCTGTAATAAATTGAAAAGTAAATATTAAGTCTGCAAAATGTAGAAAATACCGTCATAATAGTTGTCTAAATAAAGAATTATAGTGATAGATTTTTTTTATTTGTATAAACTATAAGATAGTGAAATTGTGTCATCTTTAAAGACAAAAACAGACGCACTGATGGCCAGGTGAAAATACATAATTTAAATATAAGCCTCTTAGTTAGAGAAGGAAGACAAATAAACAGAAATTAAACTAATGGGAAGGGAACATTGTGAACAGCAGCCAAAAAGGAGACAGATTGGATATATATTACTGCACATCCCTAAAAATACCCCAGTACATCACAGATATGCAGCATAAATTGATAAGCAAAACTAACAGCAAAGAATTGTGAAGAAGCCTCCTAATTTACAGATTTTTTTTTTTTCTGCCACACTGGCTTTTTCAAATATTATTGTATTCAGTTTTCATAGAATACTTTCGAGCGCAGTGTTCCATATTCCAAGAATAATTAATTACAATTTTTTGTCCTTAAAATATTTTCTCAGAATATCTTTATTTCACTGCCAAAATTTTATTTACATCTCTCCTTTGGAATGAATTTTTGTCATTTTATTTTTTGTTAAAATCAACTGCTTTGCCTTTGAAAATTAGGAACTTGTGAAACACATAATGTTGGACTCAGCTATGACTGTAGAAAAAAAAAAGTGTTTATAAAAGATTATAATATAATGTCAAGCCAAGAATATTTAGAAGTCTTTTCTAGAACCTTGTATATCACTGCTTCCCATTCAACAGTTTTATTTGGGAGTTCTTTGAACTGGCTGGAATAGGATCCTCACAGCATAGTACTAGGTGAGAACACATTGACATGACTCTCCAGAATGACAAGATACTCCAGAAATTCTACAGAGAAATCAAAATATTCTCAACATTGTCTGTCTAAAATCTGAATATCTTCTTACTGTTTTATGAAGTCTACAGTAGTAGTTAGAATTCTGATAAGCTGCTTTTAGAATTTTCATTTATGTTCCTGTTCCACCTCTAATTTGATCTTGAGCAATTGATTTAAGATGAAATTTTTTAATATATATAGTTAAACTTACAATTACAAGGTGAGGGTCTGTTTGCACCTTAAAGGTGCAAATCTTTACACTGCATGTAAAATTTGCAAATGGGAAATTGTTAGTGTTGAAGAGTCTGGCTACTGATCCTGAATATATCAGGTGTAGGTGCAACAAAACCATGCTCATGAAATCCTCTCTTCAAGGTAATAAGTTCTGTTCCCTGAAAATATTTGCTTAGGCACAATATAAACATGATTCACAAGAAACTCCCTATGTCTCTTTTTTTTTTTATTATTTTTTTTTTATCAGATCTGGAAAGAGGACTATGCCCAGTTCCTGCGAATTTACCTTTTCAGATTCAAATAGTTTAGAATGTCTGCACTGTCACATTTGAATTTGATCTGCTTCTACATATGAAACAGACATACTCCAAATATTTAAAAATGTAGAGATTAACCCCCTACTACTCAAATCTCCCATTTCTGAAGGAAGTTAAATAACACCTTACAGAAACACCTGAAATGTTCTCAGATCATGTTAATGAGAGACAGATAAATAGCCAATAGAGACTGTCCTATAACAAATTAAAAAAACTAGCCTATATAATTAATCCACACCTAATATTCTATAACCAGGCTGAAATACCCTCTAGAGCAAAAGTTGTCTTAGGCAACTTGACAACAGGCTAAGCACAGAGCAGCTAGAGAGCAGCCAGGCAGGAAGGGACCTGGGAGTCTGAACAGACAGGAAGCTGAACATGAGCCAGCAGTGTGCCCAGGTGGCCAAGAAGGCCAATGGCATCCTGGCCTGGATCAGGAACAGTGTGGCCAGCAGGACCAGGGAAGTGATCCTTCCCCTGTTCTCAGCACTGTTAAGACCACCCCTGGAGTGCCGTGTCCAGTTCTGGGCCCCTCAGTTCAGGAAGGATATTGAGGTGCTGGAGCAGGTCCAGAGAAGAGTGACCAGGCTGGTGAAGGGACTTGAACACAAGTCCTATGAGGAGAGGCTGAGTGAGCTGGGGTTGTTTAGCCTGGAGAAGAGAAGGCTCAGGGGAGACCTCATCACTCTCTACAACTCCCTGAGAGGAGGTTGTAAACAGGTGGGGGTCGGTCTCTTCTCCCAGCCACCTATCAGTAAGACAAGACGTCATGGTCTTAGCTCTGCCAGGGGATATTTAGGTTAGATGTTAGGAAGAAATTCTTTACAGAAAGGGAAATCAGGCATTGGAATGGGCTGTCCACAGAGGTGATGGATTCGCCATCCCTGGAGGTTTTTAAGATGAGACTGGATGTGGCACTTAGTGCCATGGTCTAGTAACCACAGTGGTGTTGGATCAAAGGTTGGACTTCGTGATCTTAGAGGTCTTTTCAACCTAGCTGATTGTATGATTCTATGATTCCATTTTACTCCGGTTGAATATTAGATATATTTGTGAATTTTTTCCACTAATTTTTCTCAGCTGCTTGGTTATGGATCATAGCAGGAGATATAGCAGAATTTAGCCTATTTGTTAAGAGCAGATAGTAAAAAAAAAAAAAAAAATCAAATATACACCTCCACGTCACCAACTCCCCCCCCCCACACACACACACATATCTGCAGCCTGCCAGCTATAAGTGCTAATATTTACCACTATGACTACCAGACTCAGGAGATACGTGAAACCAAATGTAAGCAGAGGCTGGTGATATGTCCATTTAAAAGTGCAAACAAGCTAAAAGAAAGTCTGCACTTCAAAGGAGTCTGCCATGGTGAAGTCACCAGTCACCAGCAGGACTCCTAACAATGTAATTTTTATAAATGAGTGCCCAGTAAGATAATATACTTTTTAAATACAAGTCTTTTGTGCCAAATGATAAAGTACAATCATTATCAATCTGGTGAAATAAATGAACTTTCAACAAGAACTGACGGTGCACACTGTGTATACACTTTGTCAGTCCTGCACATGGCACAAAAGAGAGTTATCTGAATAAAAATCCCATCTGTAAGGGAGGAATAAGAATCAGCAAATATATATAAAGCAGTTATCTCACAGGGTGATAACATTTATGATGTGTCATTTGTATTGTGTATAATATACAGGACAAATGAGCTTCATACGTGTAAGTGACTATTGTCCACACATGCACCAGCAGTCAGGGTAGTTTAAGAAAGCTTCATACTGAGACAGCTTCCATCTTTTACCTGCACATGAGACACTTGTATTGTTATTCTGATGAAATTTCTACTTTCTTTTTCCCTCTGGGTGCAAGGCCTCGATCATTGCTTGAATCACTTGCTTCTAATAGGCGCTAGTGTTTTGTGATCAGAAGAAAATTCAGTCTCTTTCCAAGGAAAAGAGTGTCAAACATGAGGTAGCTTTGGTGTCACAGGTTTGTAGACAACCAAAGGACAAAGAAGACAGAATTAAAACCCTTACAAAATCACATCAAGCATTTTGATATAGGAAAATCAGCATAACAAACAGCTCCATTTGGTATATTTAACAAAAAAAGTTTCTAGAAATTCATCTGCCAGTGTAGTAGCTTTTGAGGAAATTAAAGAATTCTGCTATTGATAAAAAACCCATGCCTATGGGTCACCAGCTTAAAAAACCAAACCAAACCAAACCAAACCAAACCAAACCAAACCAAACCAAACCAAAACAAAACAAAACAAAATAAAACAAACAAACAAACAAAAACAGAAGACAAAATACCTGTAGCCATAATGCGTATTGTCACATTTTCTTATACCCTCAAAAGCAAATTATTGGTATATCTTACTCCTACTCTACTATGTTATAAATCAGAGGTAGCTGCAAGTTACCTTAGATTGTGTACTGAATTCATTTACTAAACTTTCCTATATTACATTTCTTTACATTCAAAGACAACAAAACAATCTGATGGCCTACTGTATCTGTGGATTAAATGCTACCAGTGTGTGACTTCCTTTAATCAGATAAAATCAGCTACTAATGTAAATATGACTACGTAAGAGAGAATCAGCATATGATGCAAGTGATACTTTTTTCTGTTTATTTGGGACTGTATACCATTGTGTAACTAACATAGTTAAAATACCATTTCCTGATAAAAGAAGGATATTGATATTCTACATATCTTTAAAAATTAAATGGCTTCTGTTCTATTCAGGAACTCCAGATGAAGAGAAATTGTGGAATCACAGAGATGAAATCCAGGCAGAAAAATTGATATATATGGTAACTAGGTGACATTGTGATAAGAACCTTAGAAATATGATAGATGGATTTTGCAATACACTGTTTTGCTGATAATCTTTCTGCATACATACTCATTCTTTCCTCTTCAGAACAATATTCAGCTGCTAATCTCTTTATACTTGTACTTGTTCTTTGCCCTTTTGGTCTCATTCACAGCCACGTGAATCACTCCCCTTTCAGTTCACATAGCATTCTATGATCATTGCTGCTGGTTCAGCTAGCACACAAATCACAGGCAATAAATATGTAAATTGTTCATTTTCATGTAAACACAAAGCCTTCAATAGAATTTTCATGAACAAAGAGAGTTGCTGGAAGTTGGGGACCTTCTAAGAAATGAAACATGACCGGGGTAAGGTTATCCTTCTTATTGATAAAATCTATATAAATCAATAAATTGCAGATTCTAATATCCAAAAAAATATTGGAGGATTAATAGAAAAATATAATCTTGTTTTGTCTTGGAAAAGCATGATATTCTCTACATGGTTGATTTAATATAAATATTTGGCTACTGGAACAAAGAGGTTAGAAAGCCCATCTAGAAAAAAAAATCATATTTTAATATTCATACAGTAAACTTTTGTTGAAAGTAATAAGTACAGTTGTAGGCATTAAAATCTTAGCCACTGAGAACAAAGGTAAAAACTTAAAGAAAATCATTAATTTGGGAGCTGCTGCACTAAAACAGCCTAAATATGAAAATTGTCCATAACAAAATTATACATGAACCCTTTACTTGGTAATTCCTCTCTTGTTTTAACATCTTCATTTTCCCTCCTCATCTGTCCTATTTGAAGGCTACTGTAGAACTGTTATGAGTAAATTTATCCTAAATTTACCAAACTAATTGACTTCGCTGTTGATATGGAATATGCCAGTGATCACTCAGATATTTACAGGATTAAAGGTATATTTGCTTCAAAACACTGAGTGTAAAAAACCCCAACAAAACCCAGAGAAACCCAGCACCCATCCCCATTCCCCCCAAAAAAACTTGTCAAAAAATCACAAATCAGTTCAATCAGAGAGTACTAGTATACAGCTAATTTTTGTTCAACGTAGAGCTGAACCTTAAAATCTATACAATTTTTCATTGCGTTTTACAGCATTTTATAGTTGTCATTGTATTGTTGTTTTAATTGTCACTTTTGTGATCACAATGCTCAACTTCAAATAGTTTCAGTTTATATACTGTCTACTCACTTTTCTTTAAAATACCCCAATTCTTAGATCTGTGAACATGTATCTTGAAGTATTAAATAATTGCCAGATGCTCAGCACTTCCACAGCCTTCCCTGCTTGCTCTAATTTTACTTGCCATGTTGCCAGACCCTGACCCTCCCAGCCTGACTCAGTGTTATCTTAAACAGTTTTGCTGCTGCTGTGCTGCCTTTCTTGTCTTGCACTCTTCATGCAGCACTGATTGCTACCATGCAGACCTATTTTTGCTGTACACCTCTGTTCATGCTTCAGTGATTTCACCTTTACAGCTTTTACTAATAAATTACTGTGCAACAGTAATAATACAGTAGTAAAGCAACTGTTTTCTATCTCAATGCATACAGTTTCTGTCTCTCTCCTCTTCTGTGATGCTGTTTGACATAATATTTGAAAAATACCAATATTCTTTGACATGTCCATGCTCAGTGCATATGCCAGCATATTCAATTCATTGCAGCAATTAGGAATTGTCACTGCAGATATTAATTTTATGAGGTAATGTCAGATCTTTGATACTGGTTAGTAGTGGATGCTTCAGACATATTTTAAAGAAATCCTTTGCATAGGAAAAGTATGTCAATAAGCTTGCAAATTGTTTCTTCCTAATTCCTTTCAGTTAGCACAAAGCTTATTCTCTGAAGAATGACAACTTGTATTTATGGCTGGTAAGTATATGGCTGTTGATACCATCAATATCCTTATTCCTGCTGCTTATTTTTTAATTGGAAATGCTTCTAGAGTCTGACAGTTTGGGGACTGACTTTAGTATTATTTGAAAAGATTGGCTGTAATTTACATTTTGATCTAAATTTGACGGAATGTCTCCTTTTACAGGTCATGGTTTAATTTCTTCTTCATTTTGCTTCCCTTGTGATCTCATTGTCCTCTCTTACCTAAATAAAATCTTTGGGATTCTGCAAATCTCATATATAGAAACAAGGCAACTAGAGGTAGGATGAGAGGACACAGTCTTAAACTGCACCAATGGAAAACTGATTGGACATCAGGAAGGATTTCTTCACAGAAAGGGTGAGTAAGTATTGAAATGAGCTGCCCAAGTAGGTGGCAGAATCACCATCCCTGGAGGTGTTTAAGGAAAGACTCGACGAGGCACTCAGTGCCATGGCCTAGATGACATGGTGGTGCTCAGTTATAGGTTCATGGATGATCTCAGAGGTCTTTTCCAAAAAAACTGATTCTGTGATTCTGTGAAAATGTCATACATGATTGCTTAATAAAACAGATAAGCTTATTTTCTGTTGTTTTACATTTTTAGTCTATCTACTAGGTTATTGGACTATCTAATATCTACCAAATCCTTCTCAATGTGTGATTTTTTGTTCAACATGTATTCTGTCACTGTCTTTTGGTTCCAGCTCTTAACCTGTGCCATGAGTCTGGAATGGCTCAGGAATTCTGTTACTAGCTAGACGTTAGAGTCTCAAATCTGAATTAGTGTCCCCACAGGCATGGAGTTCGAATCCAAACTTGCACAAAATTAATAAAGTCAATATGAGAGCAATAAATTCCAGATTTTGTAATCAGACTCCAGATGTTTTCTGCAAAAAAAACCCAACAAAACCAAACCAACCAACATGGGTCATTATTTAATTTAATAGAAACCTATAGAAAATGTTAATGCCTGATTATTAGCATAACTTTAAATTCTCATGTTATCATCATAAAGACATGTAAATAATTCTTTAATTTCTTTCTGAGTTTTGGGGGTTAACTTGAAACAATTTACAAACTTAAAAAATATCATCATGTACAAATTCCAGATTTTCTATGCTACTGTGAGTATTAAGGTCTTACTCTTGCATGAAAATTGACAATTTCTACTGATTCTTGGCAATTGATGCCCTCAGAAAATGCCACAGAACATGAAGTTCACAGTAAAAGGAATAAAGAGATGCCAACTGACGAATGTCAGCCAACAATGCATTCTTAATAAATATCTCATAATCATTCTTCCAAACATAAGTGGTAGAAAGTACTTGGCATTCATTAGGTGGCCCTATGGCAGAAAGCTGAAAATACACTTCTGGCTCTCATACTGGCAAGCACACACTAGCTGTTGGTGCCTGGTTGGTGGTGTGGAGACCTGGGGTCTCTGACAAGAATATGGACGAGATGATATCAGCTCTGGTATGTGGCAGGAGGCAAGTAATACTAAGGAGAGTCTTTGCTTAGCCTGTTCAGCACAACCCGCTCTTGGCTAATTAGCCATCAAGAGAGCTGGCTCTGGCTATACTTACCTTCTACTTTGCTGACAGATAATTTTCTGTTTGATTGGTGACACTGAACACATTCTTTTAGTTTCACACCTCTTTTTGTTACATCTGGATGCATTAGCATTTTAGCAACTTGCTGCAACACCTAAGTCCACGTATTAAGAGGAAGGGAGAAATGACTATCCTATACTGGTGAAGACTAATTCTGAAGAGATTTTGGTTTCATTCCTAGCTTGTCTGGAGGTAGTGTGTATAGGCACAGGAAAGTCTCTTATAACTCAGTTTTTTAAAAGGTGTTTGGAATCTGTCACTTCCATTGAAACACCATCAATAATCTTTATTTGTCTTTATGAGAAGAAGACTTCTGAATTTAGACAGTCATGCTGGCTTGGAGACCTATCCTGACAGTCTCAGCACCTACTGAAAAAGCAGACTTTGTAAGACTCGTAGAGGATGAAGGTCAGTCACATTTCTGAATATTTAGGGAAGAAGCATTTTGAAAGTAACCATGAATTTAGCAAGCCTAAGTCATGTCTGACTGAACTAATTGCTTTCTATGAAAAATGGTTAAATTTTGGGACAAGGAGAGACTAGAAGATATAACTAGGTTTACCTCAACCAGGCTTTTACACTTTAGTTTATTTAATGCAAGTTGGAGTGCCAGAAGACCATCAGCTAGACAAAATCCTGACTAAATGACTCAGGGAGTCCTGGTAAATAGGCTGCCTAAAGCCTGGTAACAACATATCATGATGCGTCTTGTTTAACATCTTCCTCAAAGGCCAGGGGGACAAGAAGGAACACTTGCTTCTCATGCTGGCTGGTGACAACAAACTGGAGAAACTGGTCACTGGAGAACAGAGCTGCCACCCAGAGGAACTGGGCCTTGCTGGTGAAATAGGCCTTGTGCAGTTCAGCACTGAGAAGTGCCATGCTCTCTCCCCAGGCTACCCAGGCAGCATTGCAGGCTTGAAACAACCTGCCTGGGTAGAAGCTCTGCAGAAAAGGATCTGGGACACTGGAGGACAGTGAGCTACACAGGAGCCACCCTTAAGCTGACAGGAGACACCTTGGAGCTCACAGAAGCCACCCTCAGGCTGGCAGTATTTGGCACTGCAGGAGCAGGAGGTACTGAAACTATCATTTGTTCTCTGATTAGTAGAATTTTGTTTGCACTGGAAAAATAACAGTAATTTACTTACACTTACCTAAGTGTATATTTATCTTGTCCATGACTCCTTGTCTCAACTGATAGGAGCAAAAAGCACGTTTTCCAGTTTTAAATAGGAAAACAAAATAGTCCTATTTTCCATAACTGCATATTTGTGAAAGACAATGAAAGCCTCTCTTACTTCCTGTGGCTATAAAAATAAGAATATCTAAACATCAGATTGAGGCCAGACTCAGGAGGCTGGTAAGGTTACTCAACTGGACGAAGCAGCAGCATGAGTTAAAGTCAGAAGGAGGAGAGCCTGCATGCTGGAATTGCAATACATCTGGATAAAAGGGTAACAAAAAGTGATGCAGGTGAGATGACAGATAACAAGACCGATCTTGGTGGTATCTAAAAGCATGTAATTGGCTTCTGATAGAGGAAAAAAATAGAAGGTTCCTCTTTGCCTTCCCCATGTTTTGGCTTTGCCCTCCCTGAGACTGACCATTAGTAATGGCATTTTGAGCAATTTATTTGCGTTTATTAAAGAAGGGGTTCCCTTAGTAGCTACAAGGCTATTTTGTAACCTTCTAATCCTGTGTAGTTGGTGTCTGTATTGTTGGCTCAGAATGTCTGTAAATCTAATTTGTGATCTTTAATGTTATAATAAGCTATATAGTCCTAGAACATAGACTGAATACAATTTGGAACAAAACATGAATACTTGAATGTAGATTTAGAAGTCAGACCAAGCCTAGCTTTGAAAAATATCCAAATCTTTTTGGAGTGAATGAAATTCCTTTCCTTGCAAATCTGTAGACACTGATGACTAACAGCAAGGCATTTCTTTGCTTTGTTTCTAATTATTGTCATATATTAGCATCCAGTGAAGTCAGGAGCAAGCTCTATGCAGAACATGTCTTGAACTATATTGATTTGCCTTTCCTGATTAATGAGTATCTATATTCAACTGAAGAAATGGAGATATTTAATTTTGAGAACCATCTAATTTTGATTTGTTTCTTGGAATATAAATTTCCAACAGATTTTACAGGGTTTTTTTATAAAATATGATTGCCTAGTAAAAGATATTCTCTCTAGGGTCTTTGTCAGGATTAGAACAGAGATGCGAGTGTTGTCAGAATGTAATTTAGGTGTCTGGACACTGGCGAACATGCTGTCAAGGCACAGCTAGCCCACAGTCCAGAAAGCATGGAGGTAAAGCAATATGTTTAATAGGAGCCAGATTTTGCTTCCAGAGTTTAAATTAACTTGTGCATTTTCATATTTAATGAGGATTTATTATTTCAGGTGCTACTATTTTGGAAATAGAAGATAATGAAAATCAAGTTGAGTGAAACTTTTGTTTCAGTAATTGCATTTTGAAATTAACAGATATACAGAAAAGCTTCCAAGTCTGACTAAGGGACGAACTCTACCTGGAATATACTGGAAGAAGTAAAAGAGAAGTTTAAAGATCTGAAATTTCTAAATATGAAGTTTCCAAACCAGCTTCAATACAGAAAAATGTAAGTCTACGTACCCTGATCTTGACAAGGAAGGCTGTATTTGCCTCTGTTTTACTAAAAGTCAGCTAAAGCAATTTTTGATTAACAAAGGCTGTGAAGTGTCACAGACTTAATGGCATCCTGAGAGGCAGGGCATATCAGTTAGATTTAACTCCTCTGTGGAAAGTAGTTCATAAATAAAATCTCAAGATCTCCTGACAAAACATTTTCTAAGAAATGTAAAATTATAGGTGTATGCTTGACAGTAAAATTTATACTAGAAGCAGTAAAAAGAACTTTATTAACATAAACAAGTCAAGTATCCTAATCCCTTTCAGAACTCCTAAGCTTCTCTATAAGATGAACTCTAGAAAAGAGAGTTATCTAGCATATAATTTAGTCTTGGGGGAGACCCTTGACAACATCTTTTTGAACAATACTTTCTCTCAAAAGGCATTAGAAGGGTTTGTATATCTTCTCCTTGCATAATGCAGTTACTGCAAAGGCTGGATTTCATTGTAGTTTTGTATGAAAAAGACAATGCAAATATGTATAGAAAGAGTTAAATTTTCAGGCTAACACAGGTTTTCAATTATTTATCACATTTCATGAAATTTGAAGGACATTAACTGAAGGTAGCAGTACTGGCTCCTGTGTCAGGTTACTGTCTGACACCCAAATAACAGAGAAAGACCACTTCTTCATGTCTTTGCCACCACATATTGTACTCCTGGTGAAAGCTGTCAATAATTGCTGAGGTTTTCTTACCTTCCTGAATGCTCATAGGCTACTTCAAACAGTCCTGGTAGTACAGAATCAATACCTTAGCGCCAGCAGCCACGGCAAAACTGTTATCATTATTGTGTTTACCCTCTATCAGGTTACACTCTTTTCTCCCAAAGCCACTAAAAGTTCCAGCAAGCATACACAGCATCTCTTTGGCAAGGTCCGTCTGCCTTCTAAAGGTACCAAACATGTTTCATTTTTTTTCCTTCACAGAAGGATGTTATGGCTAAGAAATATACTGAGATAAAAACAGGCAACGAGAAAAAAATATTGCCCAGTTTTTAAATAAATTGCATCAGGATACTAATTCAAAACACCAGGTTATTGAATTGGCACCCTGACCTGCTGAAACTAGGCAAAAATAAGCCAGTAAGAGAAATGAGCCATGAAAAACTTTGGGTTTATTATGATGGTAAACCATACAGCCTTTCCAAGATTTTCTTCTCTTCTCAGACAAAGCAGATATGCAAGCTTGTGTTGAGGACATACCCTTCAAAGGTATGATTTTATATAGACACATTTAGTCTATCCTTTAATAATCAACTGAATGCGTCATTGTTTACTTCAATTCATTCACCATTTCTGGCTTTGTTGTGTCATTAAATATGACATTTCCGTATTTGGGAAAAAATGCCAAGCTGCAACACCTACTGCATTGTACTGCCTCTACGAAACAGCAATCATAATTGACAGCTTGAGTCTCAAAAGGAATAATTTTCAGTAAATAGGAAATACATAACATTCATTAGTGGCTTTAAAATATTTGGAAAAAAGTGACATGAAACAATTTTCTCTATTTTCTTTCTGTTCATGCACCATTAATCCTGTCTCTACTACTTAACATATGCCTTTTTAACTTTTTAAGTTTTCAAAAAATATTTTTCCCTGAAAAATTCCTCATCAGCTTTATGGCTGACACAGCCTCTAATGACTAAATTCGGTCACTTAGGCAAAGCTTCCCACTGGGACTGTTTGAGAGGAGCACAAGCTGCTCCACCAGGCAATCATGACTCACAGGTGACAGAATGTAGAGTGATGGCCTTCTTTCCTCCCTCTGCTCTTTGTGCTTTCGGGCCATGCAGAATTGTAAGGACTATCTATCCCATAACCACATTTGTGTGGACTTTCACCTGTTACTGAGTTCTGCCTGTCACTACCAAGCGTGGTGGCACATACTCCATGGCTTCTTTGCAGTGTCACTGAGGAAACATAATATTAGTAAGCAATAACAATTCACAGGCAGCCAAGAGCTTGCACTTACAACATTGTTCTTATTTACAGTAATACTGAGTTCATGTTTATGTCAGATGTAGCTTACTTCCACCAGGAGTTCATCTTGAGCATTAATCTATCTTTTTCTTACTCAATGTGCATTTATGTTTGTATTCCCTGTTTCTAGTCAATACTGTGGGGCATTCTGCAACACTTCATGAAAAATAGATTGAGTCATCCCCATTTGTCTCAGTAGATAACTCCCCATACATATATAAAAATAGAAGAAACTCATATATATATCGAGATAGAAAGTAGTGAGTATTCAAGATATAATTTTGATCTGCAATTTATTAAGAGATTTAGCCAAATTTTACAGGTTTGCAGAGTTGAGTTATCAACCTCCTAAATGTTGGGGAAACTGCATTGACAGAGGCCAGTCTATGAATCTTTTCCATATATTATCTGATGAACAATCTTTCTGCCTCTGTAGAGAGATTTCTATGCTAGTATACACTCAACTATAATAGAGATGACATCTATCGTAATATCGGAGAATAACTCCAGAGGTGGTAGATATGAAGAAATTTATTCTGTTGAAAGGAGGAATTGCCAGTGCAGTACAAAAGGAGTACAGGAAGAAAATGTACATCATTGTAAACACTGCTTTCTGCAAGATTATGTATTGTGTGATCTCCTTCAGACATGTGAAAAGACAGGAATAAATGCAACTATTATAATCTACTGAATAACATATCTCTTCTAGAAGTTTTGTATTAATCATCCAGTCCTTAGAAATTCTGATAACAATATTTTTCTTTTCCATTATATGTATTTTTACATTAAGTATCATTGACAAGCATTGTTTAGAGAGAAACCTAATGTTATTTCTCTGAATTACACTAAAGCAAAAGAGAATGTAGGAGGATATAGTCTGAATCTGAAGTCTTTGTTCAATATGAAACTTTCCCTTAGCCCAGTCTAGTATTCCCAAAGACTGGCATGCCTTGTGCATGTTATACTCCTGGATTCAAAACAAAAATATATGTAATTATTTTACAAAGGAAATATTTAAAAGCAAAGTAATTGTGAAGTCTAACATACCATTCCATTACCTAGGTAGTAGTCCTAAACTGGTAGAGGCATGATCTACTTCTTTTAAAGATACCGCATAGCTCTGAACACTAAAAAAGCTGTAATGGACCAGTAGGATTAGAATATGCCAATTTTGAGCTTTATTATAGATTAGTTAAGAAAAGCTTTTACTGAACTTGGGATAGTAAAACAAAATAACTTTTTGCATTTCACAAAGCATCTGTGAAATATACCATTTTCCTTCTGCTGTTACTGAAAAATGAAATAGAGCTTGAGTTAATCCTCGGCTCTGTAATTACATGCTTGTGCATATATTTTTATTTCAGTTCTTCAGTAACAAACCAGGGTCATAATAGAGATAAAAAACTATTTCTTCTGATGCTGGAACCAAGATCCACATCACTGTCTACAGCTTATTTGTACTTTATCTTCTAGAACTTCTAGAACATCCATAAAGCCCAGCTAGTTGTGCAAATGGCAATGTTGAATGACTCTGCAGGTCACTTTCTATGAATATGTAGGTAGATGGAAATTTTGGAAAGTGACATGGCCTGGCCTTCCCATTCCCAAAGAAATTACTTAGGTCTTGAAGTTAAATATCAGGGGCAACTAAGAGCTGTGTTTCAGCTCTGTAGTTCTTCTGTATTTCTCTAAGCCCCATTTTTTCAATGCTACTGTATCCACTCAATGTAGACACCAGCACTGGCTCATTCTACTTCTTAAGGTTCAATGGATCCTTAAAGTCAAGATTAGAAACAGTAGATTTCCATCTTCTGATTAAGCATTTGAACTTTATATGCCTAATAAAAGAACTTTTATAATTCAAATATAAGCCTTGTGTGAAAAGGTTTCACTGTTTTGCCACTGAAGTCAGTGGGAAAAATTAAACACATTTTTTTTCTGTGATCAGAGTTAAAGAAGGTCATTGCTGTTGTAGCATTTTGAAATCAAAGATAGGAAATATAATTTTAATTTTTACTTAACATATATACTAAGAGAAAGCTGCAGTATCTAATCTGCTTTTTATCTCTGAAACTTGGAATTTTTTTCTTTATGTTTTAAAATAAAGGTAATTTATTTTTAAAAATAAATACAATCAATTTTCTGAATGAAATCATTTGTCCCTCATGTTCTCCCATATCTACTTTTCAAGTGATTCAATTCATCTTTTGGATCTACTATCTTGCAATTGTCCATAACATGTCTCTTAAAAATAGAAAAATGCCATAAGCACTTTGAAAAACCCAGTATTGATAATACTTCTTCAACCATTGTGTCTCTTCTCTACTTTCTGAGGAAGTGTCTCACCTAGACTATCATTAATAAAATTCCATGGAGAAATTATAATTTCTGGCTCCCTCTGATGGTCCACTTTGGAATGATGTGTTTGTAACTATCCATTCAGATACAGTATTCCATTTCAATTTTTTCATAAGTCATTCTTGAATATGAATGGCTCCATTCCTTTACTTTCTTTCTGTTTTTTGAGAGAGTGTTTGTGAGACACTTTTCAACTTTGGTATATGACTCTTCAGCCAGCCACTAGATCTCTAATATTTTATGGTCTTAAAATTGCAAATTGGCATTCTAGGGATTTCTCCTTCCAGGTTTCCATAGCAACTCTTGTAGAGCTTATTCATTAGAAAGAGTTCTGTTTAATTGATCTCCTAATGTATTGCTTAATAGTAACTGTTAAGCAGTCTTTTGTTTCCAGGTCATATTTAGAGTTCACATATTTGCATAAAAGCATTTCATTAGCTGAAACCAATCATTATTAGTAATTTTCTTTTTTTAGTTTAAAATAACTAAACCGTCATTGAGATTTTCTGAATAGCAAATATTTACATCTTGCTGAATGGGTTTTCTCTGTGAGCCTGGGTGCTTTGTTTCTCTGATCAGCAAGAAAATTACAGAGCTTCAAAATGTTAATCAGGGAAGACAAAAAGAAAGTGGCTTTTTTTTACAATTGAAATGAAAATGCACAGTGATGATAACTATAGGCCACAGGCAATATTTGATGACGAATTTGATTGTAATAGATAAATATCCTTTAAAAATCACAGTAATGCACTGCCTAAGTTGAATAGATTTGGATGTTTCTGTTATGTGTAGCTATGATTTTCTGACATCTTAGGTTATGAAAGTTTAAAACTTCAAACAAGTCTTTTTTTTTTTTTGTTGCAGTGTGGTGCTCCCATTTACGTTAGCTAGCATGATTAAAATTTGTATGGTTAAATGTATTGATTCACTTGGTTCTGCAATTGCAGAGTTGTTTACAGAGTTTTAAACTGTTTTCAATCTACTGGGTGCATGGTATGCAAATGTCAAACAATTCACCCAGAGCCATGATGAATTTTGCTACTGTTTTCTCCTTTTTGGAACACAGAAAAAGATACCTGAAAAACATCAAGGAAACTGCTGCTTTTTCTCAGTGTTGTTGTTTTACTTAAAAAAAAAAAAAAGAAAAAAAAAAAAGAGACTTTTATCAGCTGTGGTTATTTTTTAGAATGCCTTTCTAATTATTACCTTAATTGCATTGCTGGCAGAGTATGTAGGTTTTATTAATCAATAAGACAATGATCCTCATAATGAGATTATACAAGCAGCAACTAATCATTATGTCATCATCAGTCTCTAAATCAGTTTCCCATTATTAAAATCCACAATACTCTGTAAGTTCCTCAACACCAATATTTTACAACCACAGTGTATGTTACAGCAGAGATATTTTCGCCGTTGACTGGGGTTTAATTTCCTTGTCAGCTGTAGTGTTCTGAGCTGGAGTTGGTACATAAGATGTTATAAGTCAGTAGCAGCAACATCTACCATACCTACTGACTGGGTTTCACCGCTGAGGCTACAGATGTTTTGAGCTATATACATATCCTCCCACTGCTCTTAGACTGGCATTGAAAACTAGAAAAGTGTTTTCCCCTTAACTGTCTACAGAAAATATGCATGCAATATGGTGCAGTTGTTCTCAACTAACTCATAACTTGGAGAATATTACAGAAAGTCAAGTTGTGCATGCCCATGCAGCAACAGCCAAGACAGCAGAGGCTGTGGAATTTAAGCCAACACGAACTGGATATTCTCCACACAATCCTATAAGTACCAGCGTTCCTGGAACGCATGTGTATGGGCTAACAGTGGCAGCTTGCATATTGCCACCTCATGCTACCATGGTGGCTCCCAGCCTTCTCTCCTTGGCTCTGACATGCTGGCCATGGAGCAGGAAGGTTGTGTGCCTCATTAATTACAAACATACTTGCAAGTAAGCGTGCTTTTTTATCTGAACCCATTTAATCATACACTGTCAATTTCATCTCAGACTGTGACAGCCTACTAGCTGAAGCATGCTGAGCAGATAATCTTCTTTTCAAAGACAAAAGCGAGCCAATGTGATAGATACTCATCTAAGGGCAATACACATTAAAGGAATATCTTTTTCTTTTACCTCCACTCTTCCTACACCTCAGCGGAATAATTTAACATTCCAGAAAAACAAGTTTCTGGCATTTCTTCAGAGATAATCAAAGGGAGAAGGTCATTTTTTCAGCGGGAAGGTGGTTTCCTGCCCAAGATGAGTGACTGTGAGAAGTTGACAGTTCAAGCAGCTTATAGAGAGAGTCATAGGGAAAGCAAACCAATGGCCTGTAAGTGCGTTGTTATTTACGTTGCACAGTTCTCATGTTCCTGCACTTTCCATTGTATTTTCCAAAGAAACTTTTTCCTTGTAAGCCAAATCTTAATCAGTAGAGCACTTAAAAAGATACAACTTGTAATCATTAAAGTTTTGAGTGACTGCATTCAAATGGACATTCAAAATGTAAATAAACTTAAAAGCACAGATATTTCTAAGAAAGAAAAAAAAAATTAAAAAAAAGGGCAAGTAAATACTGTATATTCCTATTTGCAATATTAAATTAAGTAACAGCTTTTTCTCACCTTCTTTATCTCTTCTTAAAATAAGAAGGGAAGCATAGAGAAAGCATTAAGTAACAGCAGTAACACTGTAAATTCTGTGACATGCTATAATCACAGCATAATTATCTAACTTAAATATAGCAATGATTCTTCCAAATATTACAAAGAAATAAAATAAAAAACACTGCTGCTTGTCTGCACCAGCCCCTGTTTTTCCTTTAGGAAAGCAGCTCATGCTAAAAATTAATAAACGTAACCAGGTCTCCTATTACTCCTTGACTAACATCTCTTTCACCCTTCAAAAGCCCAGATAAATTTAGAATGAACAAATGACTTATCTGCTTACAGGTTCTCATGTGTTTCTAGTCTTTTCTCACAACTTCCAATTTACCAGTTTTAGTTGCTTTTTAAAAAAATTTGAGATAAATTCTCAATTGATCCTCTGTCCTCATCTTAGGTCAAGAAGCCTTGTGTCATTTCCTCACTCCTATAATCCCTGTATGAAAAACACACTAAGGTTACCAAGGATTAGAACTATAAAATTATTTTCCCACACCTTCCCAGGATTTTTGTCTTCTATCGTAGCAAATTAACTGTTTATTGTGGTTATTTTTTTCTTTTCTGTGCTAATCAGTCCATTTGGGATATTTTCCTGATTTATTTTTCATGGTCTGCATATTTAATTCAAGTAAATTACTAAGATAATTGCTGTCCCACTCAGTATGAGGAGAACCAGGTGTCTCCTGCTTGCCTGGAATTACTATGGAGCTTGTGTGAGCCTGACCACAGTCCACTATGCATGAAGGAGTTAGTGATACACGTAATGTAAGATTATCTGTGTTTTTCTCCTCTCATAGTGTTAATACTAAGAAAATCAATTTTAAATGTTACCCTACAGACCCTAAGATGACTTTCTTATTGGTATCATACCGTGGCAGCATATCCTGGTGAAAACACCTTGCATGCAATATAAAGAAGTGAAAAAACCACAAAATTCTAATTGGCTTTGGAAAAGTTCAAATTAGCTTTGAAAAAAATTTGTGTCAGAAAAAACCTGAATCCTTGGGGTTCAGAAAAGTTTACTTATTTGCCTATAAGAGAGAAAACTTGTCCCTCCACTTGTATCAAAACACCTTAAAGATACAAAGTGTCTTGGATAAATATCTGGATAGCACCTTTAGAAATAGATAATTTTAAACTCTAAGCCTTCATGTTTCAATATTTTTCACAGATAAGATCTAAGAATCAATCCAGGTGTAATACAACTGTGATCAGCTTTGGCTATTAAATGAAAAATCTTTGTCTATGAGAGGCTAGAAAAGATCTACCTATTTATTTTCAGGAATAGACAACCAATGACAATGATAGAAGCCAGTTCCTGCAACTATACAATGGTAACATTAGCCACTGAGGTCATTGTACCAACTTGAGAAAAAGGTTGAAATTCATATATCAAATATATGAAGAAAACATGGAAATGCACTGCCTTACATGAAAGGAACATACTGCTGACAATTTTAGTTGATTTAAAGGTAAGTTGTACCAGCAATAAGTGATATTTTACACAGAGAGATATCTAATTTCTGTCCTTACCATTTGGAAAACTCGTCCTCTAAACATATTTCTTTTAATTAAAAGTTTCAATCTGTTAGAAAGTTAATGGGCAGACACTTCACACAAGGGCAAGAAAAATAAGAAGTTAAAACATGGTTTTTTTCTTTTTCTTTTTTTTTTTTTCCCAAGTGTGAATGGGTTTATAACTAGAAAATAGCAATTCAATATGTAAATAGTGCAAAAAGGCTCCATTGACAGGTAGGTACTATAACATCTTTTAAAGAGATTTCTACTTTGGTAATTTTTTTTCCACTATAAATAATAAACCTGAATTTTCTGAGACTGTACCTTGCTCTGTTCCAGGTGAGAACATTTCCAGGTGAAAACATTTCCTTTTCTTTAGTGATAAATTTCTGGCCAGTTAGGTCATGTCATCAGCTTAACTCGACAAAGTCCATGTACTGGGCATCTGAAGAAAGATGAGGGTCCTGTCAAGGAAGACATAAACAAAACTTGAAGTTATTTCAAAGCCAGGGGAAGTCTGATATAGTACTGAGAAAAGACAGAGAAATTAGTATAATAATTCAGGATTAGGTAGGATGAGACCTTTCTTTCCTAACAAAACTAACAATCTTTCAAATGTGATTAGAATAAATTACTTTATTTCAAGTTTTAACCTATAGACACTCTGTTTTCTTCCATGAGGCAGTCAACTAAATATATATGGTTTGATTATAGGAAGAGACTGATGATGGTAAGCCCTACATGCAATTTTATGTAAATAAACATCCACATGTGTTATAACTACCAAGTCCTTAAAGATCAGCATATGTATCATAGATGATGTTATTCATATGAACTGTTCTCTCTCTCCCTTTTTTAAAGTTTACTTAACATTTTTTCTCCAAAAAAGTTCATGGGCTTGTTCTATGTTGGCCTGATAAAACTCTTTAATGAATCTAGTAAAAATGAAAGGCAGGTTCCATAAATAAAACAGTTTAGTTTAAAAATAATATAGAAACTACTAAAAATGTAATGAGCAGCAAAAAACAAAAGCAGAAAGTACAACAGAAGTACAATTGGTTTATTTACATAAAATGATTACATTTTTTGTGTGGTGCAAATGCTGGCATTTCTACACAACTTTAATAATCTTTTTAATACATATTTAAAATGATCTTTGAATAAAGTGTCAGCTATAACAGTGAAAATTGTTCTGAAAAATATGGATTTGCAACATTATTTATACGTAGAGCAAATATCTAATGAATTGTTGTATATGATTATGACTCAGGGCAGAATTTAGACCAGAATATGCTCTCTCACACATAGGTTCCTTAAAATGTAAGAAAATAACCCAGTTCCCTTCCACCTGAAGTGTATTCTGATAATAATCCATACATAAAAAATGTATTCTCATCAGACATCTATCTTCTTTGACTCTTAGGCTAAAATATTTTAACATTACAGAGATGTCTACATAATAATGAAATAGCTAAAGTGAAAAGTTTTAACCTCCTTCTCTGCCCCTTTAAAATGTATGCTATTGTTCCAAAAATAGATGTTTTTCACAGAGTTATGTGTCTAAGAAATAGATTGTTTGTGTAGAAAGTGCTCAAGAGTGATATGACCTGATAAAAAGGCTTAAAAATGTCTAGCCATGTGGCAATTTGTTCTCATTACTCCATAACGTGGACTAAGAGAAGAAATGAATAGCATAAAAGTGGGCAAGAATTATGTGACAGTTAGGATGACTGTGTCAATAAACATTAAAATGTTAATAGGAACACAATCAAGAGAGTGCAAATTCCTATACATCAGATTGAATTCGCTTGCCATCCAAAACCACATCTGAAGTAATTAATAGATTTGGCAGGAGCCAATTCCCGTTGTTATTTTCCGTTTTTTAAAAAAATCAAGTCTGAGACCAGATTCAATGATGCATTATACAACCATGACTTAAGAGTGGCCTCTCTGAGTAAGTCCGCCACTGGTCATGACGAGTGGAGAATGATGAAGAAACAAAATTAAGAAGAGGACAAACAAAGAACAAAAAATTGAAATTCATTACCATCCCTGTTTCTTCTAACACAGGTTACATTTCTGTCATCACATTTATAATTTTTTCATAGACCATCCATTAGTTCTTTTTCTAACCCTTTATAAGAAAGTTCTGACATGAAATGCAGGCTAAGTCAATAAATTCTATGACAAAACATTTAAGTTCATAGAAAACTTTTTGTTGTTTTAAACCTGTGTGCCTGGCAAGTTCAATAGGTATCTCTCTTTTACTGTTATGGAAAATAGGAGTAAAATATTCTCTGTTTACCTTCCTTGAATCTATAGATGTCTCTACTGTTGTCTCTGAGTTCTATATCTTCCCGATTTCAAGAGCTTTGTGCTTAACCTCTCCATATTTCGAAACAGTCACAGGCCTTTGATGAACTAGTCATCTTTCTTTGAAATATTTCCAAGATTTGTCAGGTTGTTTTGAGACTGTAGGACAAGAACTACATGAAAATTTTCAATTAATTGAGCAAATTCATTACTACTGTTTTACTTCATATTCTGACTTATAAGAAATTCGGTAGGTTTGCAAAGCGTATTTTTCCACACAAGATTTCTTTTCCCTTTGCTTCCCTTTGTTATAGAATTCCCAACTGTTGTTATAGAATTTCTCTATGCATTTGTTAGCTTTGTATTTATGTAATTCCTGATAATGTTAGCTGTATAGAATTCAGAATTTCTAGCATGTGTTTATTAAACCCTGTCTTAATGCCCTACTGGAAAATGTGTACCATAATGGATATCTGTCTTTTAGATCTTAGGAAATTAGAAAAAAATTTGTACACCATTTTATACACCATAGTCAGTATTTTGTAAAACTCATAATTGAGTATTTGTCACTATTCATCCCATGGCCTTGTTCTCAAACTGTCACTTAATACTTCTTGCAGTTAGATTCATGACTCCATAAGAAGAAACTTGGTTAAACTGATTAGTAGCAAATACATTTATATTCTTTTGAAAGACTTTTTTTCTGAATGTATATCCACCCACAAACTCATCATCTATGTTGAGCTGTTGTGGTTTTCACTCTGGCCAGATTATATTCCACATAAGACACAAAACAGAATAGAGTTTTGGAATGTGTTATAAATATCACGTTAAGCTGACATAATTAATAAGAGTCCCAAGAGGAAGGCCAGGAAAAAAATTCAGGTCCACAGAAGGATTTTGTAACAGTGACAAGGGAGAAGGGGCAGGAGATAAGCAGCAAAGAGAAAGGCAGAAAGTGGGGGTTTTTTTCCTCCTTTTCAACAGCAAAATCTATGCAGTCAAAAAAGGTAAGAAAATGCTGCTTTTCCAAATGCTTGATATTAATAGAAAATATTTTTGATAGCAGTGTTGAGAACAATTCAACTTTACTTATAAAAATTACCCACTTAGCTCTGTCAAAGCTGATTTCTATAAAGATTATCTGATACCAACGCTGAGAATGAGCAAAATGTTTCTAACCACATAACACAGTAGAAAATTGAACAGAAAAAAGAACTGAAAACATATTTTAGAAAACAAACAATTACATTTGCTTCAGTACTCTGCAATCTTTGACATGTTGAGATTAATTAAAAAAAATTCTCTTGTTGGGTCTTTTTTGGTATCATTTTCATTTTGTATGGCCATGCTAATAAATGTCCAGTGACACACAATAAATTATTAGCAGAGCTGGATGTAGGACCAACATCTCACAATTTCCTAAATAAATAAGGCCCAAAGTAAACAGCAAGAAAAGTAGCATTAGCCTATAAATGGTCACCTGTATCAAGATGGTAGAAATGAAAAAATGCTTTAGCTGTATGTACAGTTTATGATTTTTTGTGGTATGCATGCTGAATAGCACTCCCTTCTACTCTGATTTAGTTTGTCCAGTGCCTCTGATAGGGTATGACACTATTCAGGATAAACAGGGCTATCATAATTTGGCCATAGATAATAAATAATGTACTCTAAATATGAAGTAATAACCACCGGTATTTATACACAGGTTCATGGAATATTCTTACATCTAAATACAGAAAGTCTGTCTGCCTATCTCTAACATAAAGCTTTTTGTATACATATTTATTAAATGAGCATGCAAACTCTCTTAGTGATATATAAACATCAAAAAACCCACCAGATTTTAGCTTAAAAAGAGTAATTTGTAACTACAGATCCTTGAAAAATCTCTTGTGAGACAACATAATCTGTTCGGAAACTTGTCAGCTAAGTAGAAAGATACCTCTCAGTGTTCAGATCTTGGTTGACCTCGGCATACAAAATGGTGCAAACTGTGTGCAAGCAGTCTGTGATCTCAACCTTAGTCTTTATTAAACTGCATGATAAAGGTAACTTACCTGCTTTGCACATTCTTTGAGAACTTATAAACTGTGACAGGGAGAAGACATGCCTTTTTGTGTTCTACTAGTGTACTGTGGATCTGCAACAAAGTATAGAAGTTACTCTTAATCTCAGTAAAAATACTAAGACACAGTAAAACTTGTTTCTATGAATTTTGAATAACATAGCTAACATTATAAATTTTGTTCAAGAAAATGTATCTCTTTTAAAATAGTGTGGGGGGTTTTTTAATTAGGTTTGTTGTGTCTGTGTTTTTTGTGGTTTTTTTTTTTTTGTTTGTTTTTGCCTACCTCTTATATTCTTTTCTATGATCCTCACAGTCAAAATTAATGACCTTTATTGTTTTGAATATGTTATGTTTGAAATTTAACTACTTTTGCCTAAACTTTTATCTTGAAAGAATGCTCTGAACATGGCTGACAGGATTCTGTATACGAAATTTTGACATTACAGTTTCTGGACATGATCATAAAATCATGAGTTGGAATGGACCCATCAGGATCATCAAGTCCAACATCTGGCCCTGCACAAGACACCCCAAGAATCACACCATGTGCCTGAAAGCACTGTCTAAACACTGCAGAAAGGCTTGCTGCGATGACCACTGTAATCATCAGAGGATAAGAGACAAACTTTCCATAATTTCAGCAGGACCATTAAACCCTACAGAACTGTAGCCTTCTGAGATAAAGCTGGTAATCCCGGCACTGGTCTCCAACCTAAATCATCCTTTTCCCTCCCCTCATAAATCTTATCCAGGATCCTAAATAATCTGGTTAAGCACTTTCCAGTTCTTTTGGTGACACTTTGAATACAAGCTGAAATTCCATGCCACTCTAATTTTCATTTTTACCTTAATTTCACTGAGCTTAGAATTAACCATCTGAAAAGAGACCTTTGTCTCTTGATTAGCTTTCATATAAAAGACAATTTTTGATGTAGTATCTTTGGAGAGATCATTAATCCCAACGTAACAGTACATAGGATTAATAAAGAGACAACAGGCCATACACACATGGGTAAATGAAGTGTATCTTGCCAGGAAAAATGGAAATAGAATTACAGAAGCATGACTGTCAAAGTCATACATGTAAATCATTTCCATATCCACAGCTCGTTCATCTGGCAAGCCAAAGCCTGATACAAACTTTTACATTGCAGTGCAATGAGACTGGTTGAAAAAAATTATGCTTATTCTGCTGTTTTCTTGTTTTTACATATTTCCTTTGGTCCTTTTCTATGTGTAGCATCCAGCTAGATTCCTCCTCTCAATTTGTGCTGCACAGCACCATCTAAGATACTTTTTCTTCCAAAAGGTCTTAAGTGATAACTATGAAATCTCTCAGTTTAAGATGCAGCAACACAATGAGAGCAGTCGAGGGATTCTTTGTCAGGTAAATGTATTGAACTTCTGTTTCTACTCTCCTTCTAGTTCTCTGATTCTTTTAATTTCAAATAGAGCGGCTGTTACCTTTCATTCTACAGCTAAGTTACCAACTATTTAATGATTTTGCAGGCTATCAATTGTGTAGTCATTTCCTTCTGCTTGCCAATTTCCTTTAATATTCCAGACCTCTCCAGGCTACCCTGTGACTAGGAGGCCATAAGAAATCTGTCTGCTAACAGGTATAAAACTAATACACAAATATGCTTTAAAAATCTGTAGATGTAATGATTTAAGAACCAAAATAAACTCCAGTATAGAGAGCAATACTGACCACCAAATGCACTTGGAACTTCACCTATTTATGACAGGATTGGATGCTACTGAATGTTTTTTAGAGATGTGTTTGAAAATGGAGGAGATTCTGTCCTCTTTCAATGTCTGCAAAACTTCACTGAAATGTTATGTGTGTAAGGAGCTTAACTTAAAGGCAAATTTATGAATTTTTTAATTATTAAATTATGATAATTATGACCCTTTCATATACAAATATGTTCACATGAAATATGAATTCATCATCTTTAAACTTGGTTAGGAAGGGATATATGTGCTGAATAGTGGCATCCATTAATTCACAGGTAAGATGGTGGCACCTCAGTATTAGCATTTAATGACCTTTTCCAGTTCTAGCCATCAGTTGAGACTATTGTGAATGTCTAGGATAAAAGATTCAGCTTTATCAGATTGCATTGGCCATTGCAGGCCAATGGCTATGGCTCCACTCCCAGCAGAAAATATAGTTCAGTGAGGCCAGGACTACATGGGAACAAAATATAAAGTGTCTTTCAGTTAAGTAGAACTTCTGTGAAACAGACATTAGAAAACAGTGAACTCAGGTTCAGCTTCATTTTTTTGTCCAAGCTGAACAGTTAATGTTTTCCTAATATTTCTCACATGCAATGGTACCATAAACAAACCATCTAGCCATTAAAACAGATGTGAATGGCTCTTAAACAAATCATTAGGTCAGGACTAGAAATCTCTCTTACCTACTTTTATGGTAGCTTTCTCATTTCATTTACTAAAAACCACACAACTATATTAATCTTCCTCTGTATGAGATGTTATGTACGGATGTATATCTAAACACCTTTTAAAAGAAACTTTGGTTGTTTAAAATAGAAATTATGGAGAAAGAAGGGAAGAAAATAAATATTTTTTTCAAAAAGTTCTTTTTTTTTTCTTTTTTTCTTTTTCTTTTTTTTCTTTCGGGGCTTTTGATTTACCAAGAGCAAGGTGATTCATGATAGCTTCACTCAGAAAGCACATCAGCTAACAAATTTCAGATTTTTTGAGAGGGACTCCTACTGGGGACTTCTACATAAAAGAATGTTAAGAAGCCACTGTACGTCTTCATACACTAAGTTCATATGTGTGACACATTTGTGTTCATATGTGCCTGAATGTACATGTATGAATATCCAAATAACCAAAGAAATAAGCTTGTATGTTTGTCTGTGTGCACGTACAAGCACACACACAGTCCCCTCTATCTGCATATTTCCTGCTCTTTCTAACAGGTTGAAATGAATAACCACAGGATGTGACTAGTGTCTAATCCTAATTAAAAAATAAAATACTGGCTTGCTGAAAGCCAGTGTAAAGTTAGGAACCATGTTACAGCCTGGAAAAAAAATACCTAAAGCAGAGTATGCATATCAAATACTCTCCCAGATAATTTCTCCCTGAATTTGGCTCCAATTTCTTCTGTTTCATTTTGCTACAATGTTTAATATTGGACCCCAAAAAACCAATCATATTTAGCACAGTCCTTACTCAGAGAAATTAATTTTCTCATTAGATGTTGATGCTATTGTAGGAATGTTGGGATGAACTGTGGTCTTCTGCTCACCATCTTTCAGGACTTCAACATTTTAACCTTTCTTTTTCCAAAGTCATTTTCTCAAATGTATGAGATGATAAATTAGAGAAGCTTTTTTTCTGTGTTCAACAATAGTGTTCTTCTTGCTCATCTCTCCTTGCATAATTATAATTATGTTGCTCATGCCAATATTTAAGGCTGTGTCAGCACTTCCATTACAAAACCCAATTTTCAGGAGCTTGTGATAAGGCTCATGCACTTGGCATTTGGCCAAGGCTGAAGAGAACTGGAAATCACACTGGTCAGGGCAATGAAAACCAAGCTATAAGCAGCGCTTTGTTTTGGGCTAGGCTCCATTTTTGGCAAGAAGGAATGGCTGACAGCAAGTGTGAGTGAAGTAAAAGAGATTCAAGTGTCTGATAATACAGCTGAGCTTTATACAATGCCAGAGAACTGTGCAAGAGCAGGTCCAATTAAGTAATAAAGTCTCTCATAAGGCAGCCAAATAACGTTGCCTTTTTTTTGGAAGAAGGCCAGTTTGGAGAAAATAGAGAGGAAGGACCCCCAGCATGACTGAGTTTGTAGTTCTCTCAATGCCAGCTCAATAATTCATGAAGAAATCTTTAGCATAGAGCAGTGAATACCTATGTACAGCTCTGCAAAGGAAGACAAACTAGTACAGTATTTAAAGAAAACTGAGTCCATTTTCAAAAGCGACTGGTGATTCTGAGTAAGTATGATCTGAGGATTCAGTGGTCCATCTGCTGCTGTGGTAATTACTTATGTTTGCTATTTTTGTCCTTATTTTTAAGTTATATGCTTGTCTGACACTTACTAAATGTTCAAGCAAACACACAAGCAGTTACTGTGATCAGCTGTATCTTATAAACCTGTGCCTGTTTCTCCATAAGTCTATCCTGTCATTCATCCTCATGTAGCTTATAGATCATGTATCATGATATTCCTTCAGATTTGAGCAACTCAAGTTCCGTCCATCTCTAATGAATATTTTCTTCCACCAAATATAACAGTTTTCATCCATAATTTCAAATCTAAATTAGCTGATAGTCTAGTTTTGTTCAGACTCTAATGTACTAAAATCACAAAGGATGATAAATAAAGGCAGATAAATTTTTCTTTTATTTTCTTCAGTCAGCAAGATAATTAGTAACTATTTAGAAGTCCCTGTCACAATAGAGTAACTATAAAGTATCTTGATAATTATTAACAAAATTTTTCATCCTGCAGAGTGATTCTGAGAGACCAGAGTCAGGATGTATGGGGGGAATAAGGTGGATGAGAAGTAAATCCTTCCCAACCAGAGTAATACAAGCATCAAAAAGTAAACGGACCCATAACAGTACACCTGATAAGTACACAGCAGCATTGCTGTATCTTCACATTTTTCAGTAAACTTGGAGCAGCGCTCTATAAACTGCCCTTCACAAATAAATTTTAAAAGCATTTAACATTTAATAGCAATGGATTGATTCTTTGAACAAGGGTTAATGTACAGCAAAGTAGAAAGTAGCTTATGCTGGTTTCAGCTTTTCTAGGTTAAATAACCTACAGCTGCACAGCCTATGGCACCCACTGTTGGTGTTCAGGGAGTCTGATCACACTTCAGATTCCTATGTCCTCTAGTTTGGCTACAAGCCTCACACTTATTTCCAGGATGTCCCACATCCCTATTAGTCTTTATTTTCCTTTAGTCCTACCATGGCCGTAGAGCTATTTTTGACATCTAGAAATATTCTAGAGAATTATGAACCTTTGCAGATTCAGAAGGGATCTGAAAATGTCAGAATTTTGTTACAAAATAAAAGGAAATTTTGCGCTTGTGTATTTCCCTGAAATATACAACTTATTGAACATATTTATAATTGAATTAAGTTACAAGTGAAAAACAGTAAGAAAAAAAACAAGTCTTAAAACAACTTATTTAATTAGAAATCTCTGACAAAAATGGAGTCACTGATAGGTAGTTGTAATGTTTTAATGTCTTTACATAGCTTTTATATCACAAACTTTTTAAAAAGACTGCATTGTGTTTCTTCTTTAAGCATGTTGGAATTAATCTCTTTGCAAATTCTCATAGAAATACGTGTGGAATATAGAAATATTTTCAGTTGCTTTTGGATTAGAGGAGAGGACAGCATTATGAAACAAGAGTTTGACCCTCATTTCTCCTCTCCTAGACTGGCAATAGAAATTTTTTTTCAGTGAACACTTCATTCTCCCTCTTGATAATTTCACTTATACTATCTGGTCTGGGAGAGAAGACATAGTTTGTGTTCAGACCCTTTCATTATTCTCCACTGTGGCTGGAGATAGAAGGTTTTCTAGGCAATTGTCCTGAACTAAATCCATTCTATCTCTAAATTTTGTAAAGGGAATATGAAAGGGTAAACAGGGAAAAGGAAGTACTTGTTGCCATACAAGTTAAATTGAAATTAATAGAATGTAGAAAAACAACAAGGAGAAACAGAACTAGTTTTTTTCCTCTTCTAGATATGGATGGTATTGGAGAAAAGAACAGTTTTACTGTAAATTAGGTGAATTTCTCATACCACTATATATTTTATTCCATTACTGTTATAGTTGCAGCAGTCTAAAAGGTTCTTTGTTAAACCACTGAACGGAACAAATAGAATTGAAAATGTCCATTTACTATTGCAGAGTACTTGTGAATTACTTCTATGTCAAAGAACTCTGATTATTTATTTCTTTAAATTATTTGTTTATGTGGCATTTTTTGTTCGTTTGGTTTGTTTGTTTGTTTGTTTTTTTCCTAGTTGCTTTACTTGGAAGATATATACATGTGTTAAAATGAAAGTCTTTTTGGAGAAAAAACAAACTAAAGAAAACAAAGCCAAACCAAAACAAAACCAAAAACTTTAATGGCTGGGATTAGAATTTTGAAACAAAATAAACTTAGAAATTTGAGAATAGACAATTACGACAGACTACAATATACTGCTATTACATGTTCAAAATAAAAGGGTATGTTCTTCTGGAAGTTATTACTGTAATCACAAATTATTTTCTTTGTTTTGTCCATAAAAAAATACGACTTTTAAAAAAAAAAAAAAAAGTCCTGGACTTTCCAGAATATCTCGTGTTCTGGTTTAAAAGTAAACTGTCAGGAGAAATGAACCCAACTCAAGAGAGATTACAAGTTAGAGTTACAATTTACTAAAAAGATTACAATAAATACAATTATACAGAAAAAAACTGATTTAAACCTCCCAAAAGACAGATGTATAAGCCAGCACACTGGAAGAAGAAGAGAAAAGCGTTCTTTAGTTCTTGTGCTGAGCACCTTGTACCTCTCTGGGTGTAAAGTAAAAGTAAAGGAAAACCTGTTTGTCCAGGTGATGGTCACAGGTCTGTTGAAGTAATGATTGCAGTCTTGCAGAGAGTGTCAGGCGCAGTCCTGTTGAAGCTCTGGTCCTCCTCTGGATCTGACAAGTAGTAGCAGAGGTCTGAAGCCTTTTGAAGTGCTATCCCAGCAGCCAGCATTACTAGAATCTGCTACGCATTGGACAAGCTGTTACACAACCCAGAGTACACTCACTAGTAAATGCAGAGTGACTGTAGATTCATTTGATTTGAAGTGCTACTTTCCAATTTACACTGAAGACCATCAGAACATGACCAGGTATGATTTTTCAGGAATATTGGCTGTCTCCTGACAATGCCACCATTTCAGTGGCAAAGTAGAGACTGTATGAATGAACAATCCTTCTCTTAGTTTGAGATTGATTTTTTTTTAATTTTTTTTTAAGTTAATGACTAAATTAGTCTAGTCATACTTAAAACAATTATTATGTTTAAAAGAAAAAAATACTTTTTAAATATAACATCAATAAAGAATGCTTCTCCAACTTCTACCTTTCCTTTTTTTTTTTTTTGGTCTTTGGACATCTTTGCTACTGGAGATGGTGACCCATTATCTGAACACCTAAAAACATAGTTATAATTTGATGAGTATAATTTTAATTTTATGAAGGAGAAGGTGTCACACACACATACATGCACATATATTCTTTTGTTAAAATACTTCATTGGATTCTGAATGTTGTGACTTTGCTTTCAGAACACTGATGTCAAAATAGTACACTAGTATATGATCTCTAAGCATGTTTTGCTAAATATTCAAATTGACACAAATGACAGAAATGCTGGTGTCTCTCCAGAACTGCTTTGATTGAAGCTTAAAAATAATCTTTGTTTTTGATGCTAAGGAGCTGAATTTCTATGATAAAGTTTGGTTTAGAATATTAAATAAGAAATAGAATAACTTACTACTTCTTGTTCCGGTTCTTTAAAGCAAGTTCTGCTGCCCTGCGTGCCATGTGCTATAAGGAAATACAGACTGCCTGTGCAACTAATACTCAGTATCCACTACTGATCTGTTTAAGGAAAGACAGAATAAATGGAAAAACCTAAGGAAAAATAAAAGCTGATGTAACACTGAGAGCTAGAATACGTACTTACACAAACAACATTGCAAACCACTCTTTTCATTAGAAAACCCTAACCCTAACCCTATTCAATGGAATAGCCTTCACAGAGAAATTTTATTCTATCTACCTGTAATACTGCAAGGTTTTTTAAACTATATTTCTAGCCAAAGAGAAAATTTTTGTAAGAGGAAACACTGTTTTATACTAGAAATACATAAATAGCCTTACTTGACGCAATTATGACTTGTGGGTTTTTATGTAAGGCTCTCCCTCCAAGAAGTGACATTACAATGATATTTCAGTTATAGGTATTTGATTTATTTGTCATTTTTTTCCTTTGAAATTGGTTATGCTGCAGATTCTATGCTCACTTGATACTGGTGTTTGTTTATACAACCAGTGGAGAGAATGTGACTGAATGCACTTCTTCTTGTGCCAGGAAAGTAGTGTTATTTCATGTTCAGTAGTATTGCATCAGGCTGTGTTTGCTGGTTGGTTTCGCAATCAGTCAGAAAAGCTGAACCCTTGTAAGTGAAGTTATTAAAGCTTTTAGTATTCTTGTTCTGGAAAATTCAATTTTAATAGTTACAGGACACTGCCTTGAATCTGTTGCCTGCTTTCAGGGGCTCACGTTGGATGGGATCTCTAAAGTTAAAGAGAACTTCATCTTGACAGCAAGAATATAGCTGCTCAAAAAATAAATGATCACTACAGACCATTAGTGAAAATAACCTGATTTTATTTTACTAGCTGCTGTAAATATTTACTTTGACAACCCACTTTATCGAACTATGAGGATACAGTTTTGTGTATGATAAGACTGAAGGTCAATGCTTGTTTAATAAACTCTAAATAAAGAATTATGTGATGCATTGTACACATTTCACATTCAATGATGTATTAATGCATCATCGTACTTTGTATAATCAGCTCAAATGACTTCCTTTAAGGAGAGAGAGATTGTTTCTCTTGCATCTTTTTTTTTTTTTTTTTTAAATGCTCTCTTGGTTAAATGCCAGTAATCCAGCTAAAATTTTAGGTGAATACACTATTAGATCTATTGAATTTTTTAAACTTCAATGTCTTAGGGATATATGAGAAATAAACATGTTCAGCTTACATTACAACACAGTTATAAAATAATTATCTGTTGATACTACAGTCAAATCTAATGCTAGAATTGACAAAGGCTCATATTTGAAATAGTGGTATAGCCTCAAGTTTTCCAAGCAGAAGTTTCACTATGAATTCTTTGTCGCATTTTTCTGCTTGGTTATTTATTCTGAATATCATCAAATGTGGACACAAAAAGATATAGACAGAAATAAATATTTATAAACCACAGAACAGAACAATTTTGACTGAATGTTTGACTTTGGATGGGAAATTGGCCCTCTGATATGCATGGCTAGATATAGGCTCAAATATAGGGCTAGATACAATTTTCTTCAGTGCTCAGTTGTGCTTCTTCTTTGCTTAATGTTATTAGAATTTAAGCTAATGCAAAAGTAGACGTGAAAATATTAAAATGGCCACTCTGGCAGTCAGCTCTGGGATATTAACCAGCACACTCCAGTTGTATGAACCAGTCTCAGCATGGCTCCTAACGTAGTGCCTGAATTTTTAAAATCTTACTGGAACTATTTTATTCCTCTGCATCCAGTTCCCTGAGTGTCCCTGAACTTACAGCTCCTACATGAAGGAACTATGTTTATTTGTATCTTACCATTGAAATATTTCTTTTTCCTATGTTTTTATTTAATAAAGAATTGTTTTAAACTATTGATTATAAATATGATTGTGATGTAAAACATAAAAGATTGTTCTTGCTTTACTGTGAGTTCATAGGGCAAAATTATGCATACGAGAAAAGATGAACATGATCAGGAAATCTTTTTCTTTGAATACTATTTTTATATTTCAGTAAAATGGAACCTATATTTTCTCTCTATATATATCAATCCAATTATTAGTCAAAGTTACATGAAATTATTCTTTTTCACTCAACCTAAGCTTATAGGAAGATTGTTGGGATGCAAAGTAACTTGGAAAACTTTGAACTACCCAGGGATGTAACTTCATACATGCCTCCTTCTAGTAATAACCTTCACTCTTTGAAAGAAATTTAGGCTTGCTCATATCACAGACAGGAGGTGTTTACAAAGACTCAGTTGAAATGGCTGTAAACCAAGCAGTTTAGATACTGATGTTAAGTAGTAACAATGCAGGAAATTATCAAATTTCTCAAGAAATTTAGAATGTTCAGGACCAGTATTTAAAGGTAATATCTATCATAAACTCCTTCTTCTGATCTTATTCAATTCTCCTCGTGTTAGCTCAAATCTCGGGAAGAAAACACTATTAATACTCTGTGGTCAGGAAAATGGCATCACTTTACATCCCTTTACAACTGACTAGCTGTATTAGCTCCACAATAATAATCACAGCAATTACAGCATATGAACCCTGGTATTCCAAGACACTGGTAAAACATCACAGTGTCATATTATTAGTAAAAATTAGTTACAGTATTAACTGAGAAGAGTCATGGTAACCATGAACTAAGAAGAATATACATATTAGAAGGGGTACCATTCTTTTTAAAGGGAGTTCTGTCTGCCATATCAGCAAACAGTGGTAAGATCTGAAAGATAGCAGCATCAGAGTTTCTTTAAAGACAGGAAAGACTGCTTCTCTCTTCCACCTTTCAAGAAACCATGAGACAGAGTCCATTTCCCCAAGAATTAAAAAAATTAAACAGATGCAACTTTTCTGTAAAAGTTCTGAATCACTTATAGCTAAACCGAGGCATTATTCATGGGAGTACATTTGATGCTGTAGCCTAATTTTGGCCTTCTGAAGAGAGCCCATAAGGCAGAGAGGAACATTTTACAAGAGCATGTAGTGACAGGACAAGGGGGCATAGCTTCAAACTCAGAGTAGCTTTAGTTTAGGTATTGGGAAGACATTCTTTACTGCTAGGGTGCTAAGGCACTGGAACAGGTTGCCAAGAGAAGCTGTGGATGCTCCATTCCTGATAGTGTTTAAGGCCAGTTGGAATGGAGCTCTGAGCAACCTGGTCTAGTGAAAGGTATTTCTGTCCATGCAGGGGGATAGAACTAAATGATTGTTACAGTCCCTTCCAATCCAGGCCATTCTATGATTCTATGCTGAATATTTTGTGATGCTGCATGAAGAGAGGGCTAATTCTGCCTATTTACCTCTGGCTCTATAACTGCTTGTCTAGTCCTGAGGTCTCTAGAACCTTTAGCTCTGTGAGGTGTAGGTGTGTGTGTGTAAAAACCTATGTATACCTCTTACTTTTTGTATGTGTTTGTGCACATGTGCATGTGCATGTGTCTGTGTATCATTTACTGTTTACTATAGTGCTGATGCATCCTGAAGAGATGCAGAGCCTGAGATGTTTTATCTCCTGTCAGAGCTCACTTCAATTAAATTAATGGATCCATTCAGTTCTCTCTTTCCTCTTTCAGCTGCATCACTGCCGAATACATTAAAAAGATCTTAAGTCTCAAGATGGTACATCATGGCATTAGCCACGGCACTCATTTCCCTCTCTCTTCTTTCTCTGTAAATCAAATAATTAATGAGATCTCTACCTCAATAAAGCACTTCATCAATATTTTGTAGCAATAGGATAAAAAAAGATGCTCTTGTAGGAGCTTTTATCTACAATTGTGTAGGATTGGTGGGCAAATGTTGTAATTCTAAAATGACAAAATACTGCTGATTTTTCCCAGTTTGCTCTTAATTTCTAAGAAAAATCATTCTAAAATCTCACCCGCTGACTGCATCTGTTGTAAAGTTAGGTAGTTTGAATTTTAAACTTGTCACAAAATTTGGTTGAAATTCTGTTATTGTAGAATATGTAATTGCTAAGGATTTTATAACTATCCCAATTTAATGTTCAGTTTTTTAATTCAATTAATAAAAATAATTATACTGCATATAATGTCAGCTATTCTCTTTTTTTTACAGAGAAACTATTTACTTTGGCACCATTAATCCTTTCATGCTACTTAAATGAAAAGTTTCATACTTAGAATACAACAGAAAATATATTATAACATAGACAGTGTTGTGGAAATTTATCCCAAGGCTAAGTAACAGGTTTGCAGCAAACAGAGGCATTAGCTTTCAGTCCTGTAGTTCTAGCCTGATTCATTTTATTCTTTTCTTAAAAAAAAAAAAAATTAGTTCAAAACCTTAAATAGTCTTCATGATTCTGTTGTTGAAGTGACACTGATTATTTAGCTGAATACCAGGCCTCTTACTGTGAATCATGCACTGATTTGCAATTACTTTTTGCCTTAGGTTTTGAAAAAGGAATATAGTAATTTTAATTTAATGATTTGGCTGCAAACTGGATATGAATGAATAGAGAACATTTGACTACAATGAGAGGGAAAGAGTCAAATAGAGTCTTACTGAGTTGTTAAAATATAATGGCAATTTTTACTGAAATGACAATTTCATTACAATAAAATTAGAACAATACCTTTTCATGAAAAATGTAAACATGCAGTACTGGCCTTCAAATAAGTTCCATTAAATATCACTCCACTGCTGTGGTAAAAATAGTCCATTCTTTCAGGATAAGCATAATTGCAAATGCACAGAAATGCAAATAGTGTCCCTTCTGCATGTTGATCCTTGCAGGAGAAAAGGTCTTACAGACAAGAGCCTGTGAACTACATGGCAATTGATTTCTAAGCAGCAGTAATAGCACAATTGTTCCAGACATTCCTTTTTCATTACAAGGTAACTTTGGCTGTGCATGAACTAAAAGAAGCATCCTTCCCAGAGAATGACCTCTGGCTCCAAGACAAGTGTGCACAGTGCCTCAACTGCAAACTGCTCAGGATAAGCTCTCAAGTCTGGAATAAGTCCACAGAGCAGCTGACCTGGTTCCGCTATGGCTTCCACATATTGCCTCTGTGACTATGATATGTTTGTGCAACCAAAACCAGTTGCGGTTTTTCACTTAAATTGGCTAAAGCAATATAAAAAACACAGCATAGCGTCTTGCAACAGTATTTTTGCAACAGTCAACTGACACTGTACTGTAGCACAGAAAGCATGGAGAAGGTTTGAGCTTTTGAGGACAGAGTCTTTGTAGATAGCTTGGAAGAAACAATTGAACCTTAATTCCTCTTCCAAGTTACTTGAGTTCACTAAACTGAGACCAAGAAATTTATCACTGACTTGAAGATGTATCATATTTATGGTATATTGAGATTTTGTCTTGCTTTGTACAACTGTGAAAATGGTCTATGGAAGGCATTAGAAAGTTCATAAAAAGAACTGGAAGTTTTTTGGCTCATTCAGCCACCTCACTGGGCACCTTATTCCAATGCCTAACCACTCTTTCAGTGATTTTTTTTTCTCCTTTATTTCTTTCTTCTGATGTAACTTATGGCCATTTTCTCTTGTCCTTTCACTTCAAATGTGACTGAAGGGACTGACTGCCACCTCAGTACGACCTCTTTTTAAAGTAGTTGTAGAGATCAGTGAGATTCCCTCTGAGCCTCTTTTTCTCCAGGCTTTTCTTCTTCAACTGTTCCTCATAAGACTTGTATTCCAGACCTTTCAGCAGCTCTGTTGTCCTTCTCTGAACTTGCTCCAACACCTCAGTGTCTTTCTTGTAGTTAGGGGCCCAGAACTAAAATGCCAAGTACAGGTCCTGCTGGCCACACTATGACTGATACAGGCCAGGGTGACACTGGTGTTCTTGCTCACATGGACATGCTGCTGGCTCATGTTCAGCTGCTGTTGATCAACACTCCCAGGTCCCTGTCTGTCCCCTGCCTGTAAGGCTGCATGGTGTTGCTGTAACCCAAGTGTGGGATCTGGTACTTTGCCTTATTGAACCTCATACCCCTATCCTCAACACATTGATCTAATCTGTCAAAATCCCTCTTGCAGCTTAAAGTCATCAAGTGGTAGTTCACTGGCACTCCTGAAGAACACTGAAAATATCTGCTAGAGACAGTAAAGTGTTCGCCAGGTTTACTGTATCATCAACAGACAAACATAACCATTGTACAACTACGTATTTCCTCAAGTGAATTCTCTGTCTCAGTAGTGAGGACTATTTCCTTGTCCCTTACTGGTTCTTAAGCTCTTCAAGAAAATCTTGCTGACTACATCAGAAAGTGTAAGACCCTTAGTTCAAGCTACGAGTTCATCAAAGGTGTTTGATTTTAAAATTATGCAAGCCTCCAAAAATCTGCCCACCAGATATATTAAAAGAGCCTTCAGTTCTTTTACACCTTGAGAGAATGCACAGGAGAAGATGCTGGACATGTTTCTCAGGAGGTCAAATAACACACTTTACTGGAAAACTTTAGAAAATAAGGGAACTTGGCAAAAGTTTAAGGGACAACATTCAACCAAAATAAAACATTTCACAAAGTAATGACTTAGCATATGCTAACCCATACAACTTAGTGAAGTCCAACCCACACAGCTTTAAATTATGCAAATATCAAGAAAGAAGAAGAAAAAGTAAAGACAAAGAAAAAGAGGTAGTTATAGCTACCATCCCAGATTCAGCACAGATTCAGCTGTGATGAGTCCAGGAAACAGCAGGGCTGCAACCACGTGATGGCTGCATGATATTGGGTTTGTTCTGCTCTGGCCCCTCTGGCGACACTAACCAGGCTGGACTTTTGGCCCACTGACCACTCTGGGTCTTCGGGACAGGGTGAGGGGCAGTGCTCCCAGTGTGCCAGCCACTCTAAGGCTGGGTTAGGGACTTCTGGGGGTGTGGTGTGGGGCAGTGCTCCAGGTTTGCCAGCGAGTGACAGTGCTTGGGGCTGGCCCAGGTGTCTCCAAGGGGCTGAGGTATGGGCCAGGGCACCACTCCACCCTTGTAAAGTTTGATCCCTTCCCCCCCACACACATACTTGAGTTGGTCTGAGTTAATAATTAATATAATAATCCAGTGTCTCACACTGTCACATGGATTAGAAAAGCCATCAGGACTAGAGCAATTGGATCTCCTTCTGTAATGACGTGGTGGGATCTTAATCTAGCAAACAAAGGGAGAAAAAGGAGAAAAAGAACAATGTACAAGAAAACATATCGTGCAAGAACAGGAGCTCAGTCAATATAGAAACTGTCCTCCATGGAAATCATTGTTTCCCACCCTGTGAGACTCAAAAAAAATTGCAGGCAAGGTGTAAACCAGGATCTGGGGGAAGAATTCATTAAACCAGTCTGTCAGTGGTTTCCTTAATTTTTGCACTTGGCTTTTATTACAGCACTCCTCTTTAGTGAGGTGTAGCATTTTATCTATCCCTGGCTTATTTAATAACAATGTGCCAAGCATTTGACATTTTTTTAAAATCATTTTTGATACTTGCTGGACTTGGAAGCTGAGCTCCAAAATGGTATAGCGAGTCCAATTTAAGATTCTCTATGGCTATTCTCTATTCTGCTATTGCAGTGTGTTTGCACCCTCTGTAAGAGTAAGCCCATTTTCAGTGGTTAGGCCGCCTCACATTGCGGACCTGGTAATCTTACAGGTCCAGGTATCATCATAACCCAAACAAATACACATATTCTAGATCACTGCCCTCATCTCTTCCACCAAACAGGTTTCAGGGGGATCCCCAGGACCTGTGCATACCCAGGGAAAAGAGAAATATCAGTACCATGGGAAAATGGCATTTGGTCTGGTTGCCTTGAGGGAATCAAAGGTATAACAGAACCACCTACTCAGCATATTATTCTGTTCAAGGTCCTGGATTTGGATCAAATACTTTCCCAACTTACCAAAACCTTTATTGTTTTGGACTTCAGTTGTGGGTGTTAATAGTAAGTCTCTCATAGAACCTAGATGCTCTTATCTAATGTAACTTCATTTCCTAATTTTGTTATCAGCCTTTAACCTCCCTTACCTCCAAATACAAGTAGCTATATCATTGATTACACTCTTTTGAGCTCCCTTTCAGTTCTCTAACCTTAGTGCAGAAAAATATTCTTTGGTTACTGGGCAAAAATATAAAACATATCGATGTCTCGTATGGTTAATGTGCAGCTGTGTGTTGCAGTGGAGGTAGGAACTCTGTTTCCAGTAAGTGCAAAAGTCTAGGTAGCTGCAAGTAAAAATTACTACAAAGACAAAAAATCTTGATCAATGCTCACATTTACAGCTTTGTAAACAGTGCAGGGTCTAAGGACTTGGTGTGCCACACAGTCATTGTGGTGACAGACCTAGTGTGAACACATTTCTTTTTAGGACAGATAAATCCTTTTCATTCCAAATACAAAGAATTTACACTCAGGGCTCTGCTGGTTCACCTCAACACAAATGCTAGATAATAAGAAACTAGATAGCTTGAACTGTGCTTTAACCAAGAGGGGTCATCTGGGTTGTAATGGGATCCCCTGCCAGAGCTGTATTTGTAGCATAGAAAGGATTAGAATAGAAAAACAGTGAATCTGGAGTGAGATGGTTAAAGCTGCACATACCTGGCACACAAGTTCTTGTAGTTTTATTTGACTGCCTGCCAATATAAAAGCCTGAATTATTAGACAATCTACATAGTTGTTTCACATAAGAGTGACATATCCTCTGGAACTAACAATAACAGTCTTCTCCCCCATACTAGGCTCTGTGTTTGGGCTACAACCAATACTCCTTCCTGCAGACTGAGACGGTATCAAGTTATCCGCCCTTTCAACAACTCTGTAGCAGAGGTATTGAATTAAAATGAGGCAGCTACAGGTGGCAGCAGCTGCTAAAATATGGTGGTTTTAAACTTTGTACTGAGTCTACTCTATCTTTTTGTTTGTCTGGTTTATTCAAACAGTGTCCTGGTGATAAAGTTTCATTGAATTGTGGAAGGATATTTTCTATGTTCTTTTTTCCCAGTAAACACTGAGAAGCCATTTGATATCAGGAGTTTTTAAGCTCATTGACAAAACCTGGCAGTGTCTTTAGGAAATAAAAATGCATAACATTATGAAAGAAAAAAAAAAGTTTTTTTTTTAAATAACCTAATCTTTTAAAAGGGGGTAAAAAAGGAAAGCACGATGCAAAGAGAAGCTTATTGTACATGAAATACAAGCAACATAAAAAGGACTGGAAGGAAGGCATTCAGATTCTGACAATCCTGCTGAGCAAGTGCTTTTGAAATGTATTGTAGGAAAATCAAGTGATATACAAACATGCATCACCAATAGGCCAGGTTGCTCAAGGATTGGTAGAGGTTACATACTGGATGAGTAGCAGTAACCTAGAAATCTCGAGTACAAAAGGTAATACTAAAAACTTTTTCTGCCTCTTTTCTTCTGAACTATGAGTATACACAGTCCAATCTAAACAGCATAGTATACTGGCTTTGAAATTTAAAAACCAGGTAAGAGTTTAAATAGATATTTTGGGGAATGAAAACATATCCATAAACTTAATTGTCCTCATGCCACATATCTGAATACAAACTCTGAAAGAAAAGTAGCAGAGACTTGGGTTTGAATTATCAGTTTGGCATCTTAGACAACATGGCACCTGTTTTCTTTTTGTTGTTGTATGTTAATAAACATCTCTAAGCAAACTATTCTTTCTTTCCATCATTGGAGCTATAGCTGTGATGTAAACAGCTGACAAGGCTGTTCACCACATATGTGGGGTAATTTCTCATGGTACTTTAGCAACTGACCCACAGGTTGTTTTACCTAAATACCTGCAGGTTTTTTTAAGTAGCGCCTATCATTATTCTGCAAAGGAAGATAGCACATCTGCAATTATGTAATAATTATATACAATTTAACTGTGGTAGATAGGAAGAAAAGATTCATCTTCTGCAATATTATAGAGAAACAATTAGGAATTGAAGTGGTGAACACTGCTTTTAATAACACAAAGTACCCCAGCATTATTACAATTATTATGTTGCATATATTCTAGGCTCAAGGAATTAAAAGTAAAAAATTAAAAGCAGCAAGGAAAAGCTGAAAAACAATTTATAGCTTGTGCTGTTTTGTCTTGATGAATCAAGAGAGAATACACTTTGTGTAAAGTGTTTTTGGATGCAGCAAACTATAGGAAATGGCCATGGAAAAATCTTCCTGAAGAGGGAAAGTATAAGGATCTAAATCCCACTGTAATTCACAGCAGAAACTTTATATTTTCTAAACAGAACGTGCATTCAGATTGCCTGGTGTGAAACAACATCTTGCACTGGCCTACTTTCCATGTTAAGTGACTAACCTTGATTCAGTGGTGACAGGTGTAGACCTTATGGATTTCACTGGCAACTCAATCTGAAATTATTGGAGAGTGTTCCTTCATTTGTCACTCAGCAATGAATATGCTGAATCTTGGCTGCATTCTACTTCCTCATCAGTTATTATTTACTAAACTCATTAACTGACTACAAAGCAAGATAGGCAGATAATTTTAGTATCTAGTTTTGCATCTAGAAGCATCTAGCTTACTTCTCAAAATTGGCATTGGAAATATTTGGGAAGTTATGGATTAGAATCCTAGAAATTACTTCACTAGCAGTAGAGGCTCTGAAAAGTGAATGAATGCAAAGCTGGCATTAGACTTTTTCTGTTGCAATCATATTAAAAAAAAAACACCTGTTGATATCCTTGCCTCAGTGAGTACTTCTGTATTATATACCCAGTGGAGCAACTTCATCTGAGAAGCCTCTCACCCTGTTTCTAGATTAGCTCATAAACTAAGATAGTGTTCCTGGGGCAAGCTCAGTAGATCCAGTGGAGATTTAAAGGTATTTGCGATCTGCAGATCTAGGGTGACAAGAAGGAACATGGCTTTGCAGAACTTCTAAGGACCCCATCATACACCCTCTCTCCTTTCTTTCCCTTTAAATCACTGGAAAGAGATATCCCTGAAGCCTTGTCTTCTCCAGTCTGAACAACCTGAGCTCTCAGCCTGTCTCTGTAGGAAACCTGATTGCTCCATCCCTTTGATCATCTTCATGTCCTCCTCTGGACCTGCTATACAGGTCCATGTCTTACTTATGTTGAGGACCCCAGAGCTGGATGCAGCGCTCCAGGTGAGGTCTCAAAAGTGCAGAGTAGAGGGAGGTTCACTTGAACTGTTGGCCACGCTGCTTTTGATGCAGCCCTGGATGCAGTCGACCTTTTGGGCTTTGAGTGCATAATGTTGGCTCATGCCCTTCTTTTCATTTGCCAGCATCTGTACTACTCATGTTTGGGATTTCCTCAAAGCTGGTGCAGCACCTTGATCTTAGACTTGATGAACTTCATGAGGTTCTCATGGGCCCACTTCTCAAATTTGCCCAGGTACCTCTTTATTGCATCCCATTCTTCTGTTGTGTCAGCTTCACCACTCATCTTCATGTCATCTGCAAACATTCAGAAGAGAGTGCACTTGATCCCACTGTCTATGTCATTGATAAAGATATTGAAGAGCATGACTCCCAAGACAGAGCTCTGTGGGACACCACTCATCACCAGCCTCCACTTAGACACAGAGCCATTAACTACACTTTTTAGCTGTGTCCATCCAGCCCATTCCTTTTCCACTGTATTGTCTACCCTTTAAATCCATGTCTCTAACATTTAGTGATAAGGGTGTCATGTGGGACATGAAGAAAAGCTTCTGTAGAAGTTCAGGTAGAAGGCATCAGTTGGTCTTGACTTGGCAACCTCTGCAGTCACTCCACCAGCAGAAGCCCACCAGATTGGTCAGGCCCAATTTGTCCTTAGTGAAACCAAATTGGGTTTCCTTGGATCACCTCCTTGTCTTTCATGTTCCTTAACAATGCTTCCATAAGGATCTGCTCCATGAACTTCTCAGGCACTGAGGTGGGGCTGACAAGTCTGTAGTTCCCTGGTTCTTCCTTTATCCTCTTTTTTAAAAATAGGATCCATATTTTCTTTTTTCCAGTCACCGGGAACCTCACCTGACCACCATGACTTTACAAATATGATGGAGGATGGCTTCCCAACATAACCCAATTCCCTCAGGACCCTAGGATGTATGTCATCAGGTACCATAGATTTATGAATTGTTATTTCAATGGTGAGCTAATATTTTTGTCCTAGTCCAAGTGCAGTATAAACAATGTATGCATAGATTTACTAAATAAACAGCATCTCAGCTCTGCCTTCAGATGCTCTTGCTAGTCTGGGATGGAAAGTGTTAAAAATCAACTATAATCAGATGTTCTGATGCCTCAGTGTTTTATATAAGCATTAAAATATCTGTGATTGTTGCCCGATAGTCCAAGCATAGGGTGGAAGATGAGGTAGAAAATGGAACGAATGCATTTTAGACCTAACCCAACCCTTTTGTATTCCCTCATCATAGATCTGAACTATTACCCAAATAAAGGTTCCCATTAATATTTTTTAATTAAGCTAATAAATACTTATTTTTCTACAAACATCAAAGAGATCCAATTTTAAATTTTGGTCAACCCAGCTGGGGATTGGCAGGCCCTCTGTGTTGTAACAATTTTTTTCAATTTAATTTCCTACTTCTTTGAGATGTCCCATTTTAATTTATGAGCCTTTACACTATGCATATCTGTTATCCTTTTAATGACTGAGCAATTAATAAACATTTGAGTATGTATTCAATACCATTACTTTTTTAGATATGATTTCGGCTCTAGAAGAAAAAAAGAGGATAAATCAATCTCAGATTGAAGACTTCAACCAAATTTACAGTTTCTATCTCCAATGTTTGGTTTTACACACATCAGAAATTATGTAAGACATCATAAGGTAATTGGCATGGATTTTATGGACTGAACACATGATAAATAACAGTCTAATATTTAATTTGTAATACAGTCTATTATCCACTGAAGTCAGAGAAAATTCAATAAACCCATCAGACTTCAATGAAAAACTCAAGAGATGGAAAGTCCATCACTCTAATTTTTCAAATGGCTGAAGTATTTTTTAACCTTATGGCTTTCTTTCTATGTTAACTGTCTGGTTTCAGCTTCTAGCTACTGGTTTTTATTGTGCTTCTAGCAGCTAGCTTAAGATTACCCTGTAATCAAATTACTATTCAGTCTTCATTCTCATAAGCTAAACAGAGTTCTTGGAGTTCTTCTCTTCTACAGTATCTTCTCTGTAAATAATCTTTTCTCTATGTTCTGTGAGATTTCAAGATCTTCTCACAATATTGCATCAGCCCAGACTGAATATCATATGTGATCTCAGAAATGAGAGGTAATATGCCTTTCCTTCTCCTATTAGTTACCTTTTCTCCTGTAGGTATCAGAGAATTAAATCTTATAGGAGTCATATTCAGGCCCCATCTACCATAAAATGTAGGTTTTTTTCCCCACAGTCACAATTCTTTTAGAACCAAAGTTTATCTCCTGAAGATGCTGCCTGAGGTCATTATTCACTGGAAGATTATTTTATACTTGGTTGTATTAAAACACATTCTGGAGGAGATGTCTCGTTTTATCTGATGACTAATTATGGCTGCCTGTCCTCATCAATATTAGAAGTCTATCATTTTTTATGTCATCTTCAAATTTTAAGAGCAGTGATTTACTCTAGATCGTTTGTTAAAATGTGGAGTAGCACTGGGTCTTTATAGAATCCCAGTGCAAGATCCACATTAGACAATGATTCTCTTTTGACAAATACTTTTTGAAAACCATTTGATAGCCAACTTTTAATATGTGTTTTATTGATACTGCATAGGGTTAGTGTCTCTAGCAGAATGTCATATGATATTAACAAAAATCTTTTAAGAGTCTAGATGTATTACATCTCTGTGGTTATCTTTATCAACCAAACTAGAATCTTATCAAAAAAGAGTACAACAGTTGTTTGATGGGCCATATTTAGAGGAGAATAAAAAAAAAAAAGACAAAATCACTCTCACGTCAACAAACATTAATTGTATGACAGTTGTTCAATCCTCCTTTAATTGAGTACCTCTTCAACTTTTCATGGTACTTAATCTAGCATACTGATACCCTGTCAGCTCTGAGACATCACAGTGGAGAAGCTCCCTGAAGTTTAGCAGCTCTCTATCAAGTAATTATTATAGTAAATTTTAGACCTCTAGTCTTATGAATTTTTCTGTTATTGTCTGATAAATAGACCTTAAAAGCTTGATACTTTTGTTTGTTTCAATAATTGACAGATGAAAACAACTGCAATCCTGTCATAATATTTCCATCTATTTAAAAATATTTTCTTTTAAATCCTGGAGATTAAAACCCTTCTTCCCTATTACAATTTTTAAACCTGAATGCCAAAAAGAAGATACCATGAAATATGTTTTACTTTGAAAATGTGAAATAGTTTTAAATTTGAAATAGTTTTAAGTGAGTATACTAATCATTTTGAACCTTTTCAGTTTCATCAATTAATATTTTCATGACAAGTGTGGAAACTATTAGACGAATTCCAAACAAATTCAGTGATGTGATTGTTATCTCTTCATGGTAGATGAAAGAAGTTCAGAAAATTGCACTGTTTAAAAGAATAGACATTTTTACACCACTGAACATGTAAAACTATTTAAGATTTCCCTTTACGCTGGGTAGGAAAAAACCCTATCATGTATTTAAGAAAAGGCTAAATTTGGGGGGGGGGGGGCGAGTGTCCACTAAATGCCATAAAAATAAATTCCATTAGAAGGAGTTTTTAAGGCCAACTGTGAATTTAATAATAATGGAGAATGTTATGAAAATATGACTGTAAAAATCTTCAAAATCTGACAATATAAAGAATAGGAGAAAACAGACGCAAATTAAAACTATGTTACTTGAAAGTAACTTCTGTCTTATGAGGCCTAATCTCCCTACATGTCTAAATATTTAAAAACAAGGTGCTTTTCAGAGATTAATGATGCATTTTACTTCAGTTCGCAAGGCAATTGAAAGTACTAAGAGTATAATAGAAAAAAAAATTGTCGTTCAAAAAAATCCATAAAATAATTTCATGTAACACTGCCTAGTGTTTATGTCATCAGTTAAATTAAATGTGACAGGATCAGTAAGTCTGGAAATTTTCAGTATTTGTGAACTTGCCTTGAAGTATTTTGTCACTTTAAAATTTCTTTCACCCCATTGCTGAAAAAAGCTGACTCCATATTAATCCAGATTGCTTTTTTCAACCGTTTTGAATTGAAGTATCATATGTATGTATACATATATACATATATAACCTTCCTATGAGGACAGTAATACCTCTGTGGTCTGAGCCACTTGTTCTCTTACTATGGGAAAAAAATGCTAATTAGAGCACAGGAGTCCCTTTTTATCAGTGCTGGTATGACTGGAGAAGGAATTGACCTCTTCAGGGAATCCTGTTAAAGGGCTGCTCTTCTAGAGTATTTTCAGTTGTGAAGTGCCTCACACAGAATATATATATATATATATATATATATATATGTGTATATGTATGTGTATATATATATATATATATATATATATATATATATATGGGGAAAAAGACTGGAAAGGGAACAGACAATTTTGAGAGCAGGGAGAAAATATTTATAATATTTATGAAGACTGACTATTGTTTTGAGATGACCAGCCAGTTCTGAGTGGCTGCTGTAATATTCAATCCTAATCTGTACCAGATCTTATCAAACTCCAAGCATACCAGTCATATAATTTTGTTACTGTAAATATATATAAATTATTATGAGGATTTGTCACAGATTGGAATCAATATATATTTTATTATCATTATCAGTAGTGCCATCATGCGAGGTCCAAATGTGGGGGTTGTTCTTCCCCTCACTCTACTCATCCGTTCTTCCGCACTCATCTGCTGATATGCTAGTAGCTCACATGTCCCCCTCCCTTGCTGCAGTAGCTGGTTTTCTACCTGCTTTAGTAAACAGGTTGTGGGCTTGAGCTCAGCCCACTCCTACAGGAGTTAACTGCTAGTAAGCCTTCTGGCAGAGTTTTAGCCTGGCCCAGCTGCTGCTTATACCTGGGTAAGCTCTAGATGATGATTCAGGCTGAGGTTTGTTCCCAATACCATTTACGGGCAAGATCACCTTTTTTAATGTGCAAGGAAATTTAGGTATAGATACAAGCTATGGCCATTAACTGTGGGCCAGAAGACAGACACTGACCCCAGTGTTTACAAGAACAACTTCCTCACTTCCAGCATCTACCTGTAAGATCTGGAAACAAGAAGTTGAGCTATGCAATGTGTGCAAACGCTATGGGTCTCACCTGCTCCCACCCACTAGTATGCCCAACCCAAGTGCAGGTGGGTGCCTGGGCTGCCTTTGACACCAAGTGGTACACTCACAGCTTTGCTCAGCAACAGTGCACAAATGCACTGTTCAGAAACAGGGAGCTCCAGGGCTACAATTTTCAGAGATTCAGGAAGAGCAAAGCACACTGCAGCATTCTCAGGTAGAGATATGCAAAAGTGAAGACAACTGCAGGGTCAATGATAATCCAGAAGCAAAAACTGCTGAAAGACAACACTGAGAAGTACCAAGACGCAAGCAGAAGATACAGACACAGATGTGTTTACTCAAGATCACACAGGAAATCTAGAGCAGGAGATTCTGGAAAGAGAACCTGGATTGTGAGAATTAGCCTGATAATCATCATAAACTATCTGCACAGTTCCTATAAGAATAAGAATTGCATGAAATATTACAGGAGGATTAAGTGCACCAAGAATATATGTCCATCAGGAGTATATACTACATAAGCTGATCTTAACAGGAATGCAGGCAAATATATTAAAAACTTTCCACATTCAAATTGGCCAAGTACATCATAAAATTGAATGAAATTCATTGTTACTGCAAGTGTCCTGAAGCACAGGACAGTTTTCTCTTTATAAATGTTTAAACCTTCCACCTTCTCTGAACAATTAGATTAAAAAGATGAAACACAAAGCATGTGTCTTTCGGTTAAATGGCCCATTTAACTCCTGAGCATAAAAATCTCAACCCACTATATAACTTTTATTTCAGGAATTTTTTCACTTCTTCAATGGAAGTCAAGTAATACATCATTCTCGGAATGACACCATATAAAAGACTATCGGAAACAACTTATGAGTCTACAACCATTTGTTTCATAGCAATGAAGACAAAATTAGGAGATTTTGAACACTTTACAATAAAACTTCAACTCTAAAGTTTTCTCTCAAATGTAATAGTGCTTAATTTATAACATCCTAATGTGCTTGAAATTCGTTTAAGAAGAAAGTCTGAAATTTATAGGCATATATCTAAGAATCAGATTTAACTCTGAGCATGGAAGAACTGTCATGTATAATAGCCGTAAAAATTACAATTATACAGCAGATACATCATACGTAATAACCTTGGGTAAGCCTCAGCTGTGGAATTTTGAAGTATTTTCTCACTTTCCAGACCTAACTATGAGTGTTTGGTGAAGAAGAGCTCACACAAAAATGCAGCCAAGTTCCTACCCTGGAGATTCAGTGGATGAGAGGTGCAGGATGTACTGTGGTTCTCTGTACTGCACTGAGAGGAACTAAGCCTGTGTCTGCCATCCTTGGGTGCTCACTGGATCTCCCATATTATGAGACAAAAGATTGGGCTCTCCTCATCTGACCACATTTTACAGGCAGCCCTTTGGAATAGGTGTCATCAGGAAGGATAGGGTACTGCTGTGAAAAAAAAACAGGGCACGTGAAGATCCAGATATCTTCCTTGTGTGGGATTTCTGTAATTGCAGCCCAGATGTTTCTCACACCTGTTGTGGGCTCCTTTCTAATGCAACCTTGTCTATGATCCCAGGCATAAACTATGAATGACTCCTGCAGGATCCAAAACTGAAAATGATGATGTCCTCACGTTGAGTATGTTACGGATCTGTAACAGAAAAGTGCAGTCATTATTAAAGGCAAACATTGGTGCCTGAGAGTCCTTAGCGACTGCATGTTCAGTAACAAACATTTCTGCATTCACATTGTCAGAGTTGTTCCCACCATGTATTAATCTTTCACTAGAAATTATATCCTTTTCATCACTAACTGCAGTGCTCTCTATTAAGAAGCACTCATAAGAAGGTATCAATACAAGCACTTCTTGAAAGAACACCCTATGAAAGGAGTTTTTATCAAGTTAGACTAAACTATTTTTAGAATAAAGTAGAAGCTGATACCACCAACACCTAAGCAAGAGAGCAACTTGAAGCACCTTTGGTGAATTCCAGAACTCCCATTGGTCTTAATTAGAACAACTGAAAGAAACTTAATTTCAATGACCTGGTGAAAGAAGCTGCTGTCACAATCAGTCAGGCTCTTGGAGTTCAGTTTTCAACTTTTTCAGTAATAGTCTCACACAGAAGATAGTGTTTCCCTGAAAAATATCTTTTTCATTAGATATTATTTATAGCGTTATGAGACCAGAACACGTGTTGAAACTTGTTTTACTTCTGGGTAAAGTTTCTTTGTTTTATCAAGTAGTAATAAAATTTAATAGCTAAACAATCTATGCAGAAAATAACAACACAGAAAGAAAGAAAGAAAGAAAGAAAGAAAGAAAGAAAAAGAAAGAAAGAAAGAAAGAAAGAAAGAAAGAAAGAAAGAAAGAAAGAAAGAAAGAAAGAAAGAAAGAAAGAAAGAAAGAAAGAAAGAAAGAAAGAAAGAAAGAAAGAAAGAAAGAAAGAAAGAAAGAAAGAAAGAAAGAAAGAAAGAAAGAAAGAAAGAAAGAAAGAAAGAAAGAAAGAAAGAAAGAAAGAAAGAAAGAAAGAAAGGAAAGAAAGAAAGAAAGAAAGAAAGAAAGAAAGAAAGAAAGAAAAGGCCTAGTAAGTAATCTTCTACTAATAGGCAATTCTAGACATTTAATTCCTTGGATACTTAAATGCTGCAAAAGAAATGTCCTAAAGATCTTTGGGGGACCTTCTGGAATCTTATATATGCATATTTTGATTGCTTGGGACCTTATTTTTGAGATGTTAAAATGCACTTGCTGTTAGAATTACTTTTTTTTCAATCCTTGACTTCTTCAGTCAAAGCACTTTCTTTTTTTATGTACCTTTACTTCTTCATAAGAAGCAAGGAATTTGAAATGTACACGAAATGTAATCTGCTGAGTTTTGACCTCTTATAAATGCATTTTCCATGGAATCACCTACTTTGGTAAAATGAGAAAGATTAAATCAGTGTGGATGTGACATGCATTGTTACCTTGTTTAAACTACAAAGTAGTTATACTCTAGTGCTATGTAGATTATTAAAAAAATTAATTTAACAGGAGCTTCCCTCTTAAGCCACAAAAAAAATTTTAATAAATTCATCTAAAATTCAGAGGAGCCAGGATAATTATCTAGAACATGGAAGATGAAGATTTCAGGGTTTTTTTCCAGTTCATTTTAGTAAAGAGCAGAAACTGAAAAACAAAAGCTGCCTATTTAGAGTAGAGTTGTGAGTTCTCCAGAGGTGGCCACAGATTCCTCTCATTTTAGAAACAGAAAGTAGCAAAGTAGTAATCGAGTGAGGGTCAGAATAGTGTAATTCATTGAGAGGTAACGCACATGGGAGGAGGTTTTTGCACTCTGAATGTTCTGAGTAGATTCAGAAATAGTGATCTTACCATCTTGCTCAGTAAGGGCCATGAGGACTTACTCATGGAAAATTTGAATGCAAAAGCTTACTCCACTGTCATGATTAAACTCCCTGCCTAACTTCCTTAACACAGATAGCTGGAACAGTGTTGTCTCTTAGCTTTCAGGTTATCTAAAGAATCTCTCTAACAATCTTTATTAGTGTTTTAATCCCATAATAAAATACATTTTAAAATCTGTCCCTTATCAGTTATATTAGTTATTATATTATTATCATACCTTTTACAAGGTAATATATTAATATATGTTTAAAATATCTGTGGTTTCTTCCTACTAGCTTCCCACACATATGGTCAAATCATGTATTGAACTAGAGATTATTTCAGATTTTTGATAAAGTAAATGATATGACTGTTGTGTCTACAGACTGTACACATATTTTTTTGAAGTGTCCCCTTCACTTTTTACATTTGCAAAGGTCAAATTCTACCTGCTTCTGCAAATTCAAAATATGTGTTTTCACATTTCTCTTCATTTCAACTTCAAACACAAGTTGTCCTCAATATACAGCTCTGATTTAAATAATCAAAAGCAGAAGAAATTCTGAAATGTTCTTTGCAGAACTTCCACTATATAAATATTTGGTTAAATATGGCATGGAAGACCAGGAAGCTAAACCTTCAGGATTGCATGGCGTTTCACCAAAAGATGAAGAATGTGGTCTGTAAGAGCTCCAATAAAAGGCTTTTTTTGAATATTTTGTAGAAACATTGTCTTAGCCCAAGGAAGATGGTCAGTACAGTACAAGACATTTCTTAATGTCCTTACATGAATCAAGACAAAAAACCAGTATTTAATAGGGCTTCCCTTTGTCTTGGCTATAGCCATACTTCCGTACAACTAAGAGGAAATTTCACATGAAAAAATCTCAAAAGAATCAATCAACCAAAAAAAAAAACCCCAAACAAAACCCAAAAAACACACAACAAACAAACCAAACCAAACAAACAAAACAACCAGAAACAAGAAAACAAAACCAAAACCAACCAACCAAACAAACAAAAAAAGGCAGAAAAAGAACTAAAGAACCATAAGAAGAATGTTATGAAACTGCTGAAATTGCCGAGCTTGGATATATCCCTACTTGAAATGTTTTTACAAGGACATCCTTGTTACCAGAGTGAAAACCAAAAAATTGTAAATGTTAACTAGAAATCACTTTCCTTCATCCCGTATTTTTCCCCTTAGTAAATGAAGACAGGATGAACAGCTAAAATTACTAATTGGTTTACTGATCAGTTGTAGTTTGTTCGATTGATTTGCAATTAATTCTGGTTTGTGGTGCATAGAAGAGGAAGGTTGGCGCCAACCTTTGAGACAGCTGATACTCTATATCCTCCAAGAGAGCTGTGGGTCAGAATATCAATAATCTGTTTTGAAGCAGGTCCTGAATGTATCGAGACCGTGTCTTGTGCATTTGTACGAGCTCCAGGGAATAAAAGGAATCTGAATTTGCTAATAAATGTATCTTTCAGTGAAGAAAAAATCTTTTTAATTTTACAATTAATATGTAGCACATTACAATTTTAGAAAAATATATATACTTTTACTTATGCTTTTAGTGGCACTTGCCTATTTCACAACATTCACTTTTTCAGGTTCTTTGCAGGTAAATGGCAACTTTAAATTAAAAGACACTACAGGTTTTTCTTAACTAATACTCAAAATTCACAGTAAGTAACCCTAATAAGAACACTTGTACATGTACAATGTCTGGAAGATAGATCACTTATTTTGATACATGTAGGACCACATTGAGAGTACAGGTCATTTGTTTCAGTTAGGAAAAAAAAAGTTCCTCTAATTAGGAAAGAAAAAAAAGAATATATCTGAAGACAGAATCGGAGTCCAAGCACAGATTAGTAAAAATGGAGTCAAGAGGAAATTTGTTCATAATTCGTATCTTTTCCTCTACTTTGGTCATGTTTGTAATGTGACATTAGATATTTTCTTTTAAGAACTTGATTTAAATTTCAGTTTAATATTCACCTGCTGAAAGAGTCCTTTCCTGAATGCCTTTTACACTTTGCATCACTTTCTACTTGAAGTGATTTTCCTGAAGAAAAAAAAAAAAAAAAGGCATTCTTTGATAGTGTAGATTGCTTATTTGTCTCCTATCATTAGTGTAAGCATCCTATTCCTTGTTCCTATATGCAAATTTTTCTTTTAGTTTACTGAACTTTGGTCATTTAATATAATAATCCCTGAATTCTTTCTACAAAATGTGTCCTCTTCTGTACCTTTCCATGAAATTCCCTGGTATCTTTATTACATTTTTCTGATACCTTGAAGACAAGTGAAATTTTTCTGAAATTACTTTTTCATTTTCTTTTTTTTTTCCTGTTCAGATCTGAAAGGAATATCTAATGATTTGATTTTATGTGGAAAGCATGCTAAGAAATCATACTGATCCCGTTTACTGTACTATAAATGCATTTTAATGTATGCAAAGCCTAATTTTAAGTATTTTTGTTTCAACATTTGTGCAAACAGCGTAATTTGTAACATGAAAGTGTAACTTACTTTAAATTATAGAAAAATATTTTTCAAATATCTTTTTGAAGATATATTGCAGACACGTTTATGTAGCATCAAAAGTACAAAATGGATGGGGACAGAGGAAATGCATGGCTATTCATTGAGACTATTTTTTTAAACCCCAATAAATAAAACACCTGATTAAAGCTATAGAAGAGAAGTGATAAGGAAAACTGAACTGAGTTTCCATGCTACTTAAGACTTCAGCTTTTCACTGTAAATGTGATCTTGTTTCAAACTGTGAATGAGTTTAAAACTGCATGTTAGTGGCCACATTAGAGATACTGTAATAGTGGTGGATCATTCCCGTGAGAAAGACAAGCAAGGCTTGTGTGACTCCTGTGTAAGAGAGCTATCTGTCACAGATGTCATTTTATCTGATTGAGACTCCTTAGCTGCTGCTTTACTTGCACCCTTCTCTATATCCAGACGTTTTGCATCTACAAGCTGCCAGTAGGGGAGTAAAAAAACCCTTCTTCTGATGAGATAGCATTGAGATCTTTGTGTTTTTTTGTCTCAGTATTTAAACAGTGAATTTAATTGGCTGACATCTGAACTTTGAAAGACTCATAATTCTTATGTGATGTGGTTTTTTTTATTTATTTCATAACCTTTCCATCATTTCATATTTCTTATACCATTAGCCCTGTATACCAACAGTCTGTCAAAATATCTTTAGATCTGTTGTCTGATAGACCGGCTTGTATATTTTTATTGTTCATAGTTAAGCCTTTCATGATGATTTTGATGAATAAAACCGTAGTGAGGAGATCTGTCCAAATCATTAAAATGTAAAATGAAGGCAACAAAAGCTGTTGAGACTTTTAATCCATTTCTTTTTCCTAGTGTTTCATTATTATTTTAATAGAGGTTTGACAGGTTTGTTTGTTTGTTTTTGTGGATTTTTTAACTATGCAAGCAATTTAAGAAGAGGAGCACATAATTCATTACTGAATAAAATGACCTTCACTACAAGACAGTTTGTGGGCCACATGCTCACTTGGGAAAGTGAAAAATGTACTAATGTTTGAAAACCAGATTGTGAACAGGTTTTGATCTACATCTCCAGCACACATATATGCACACATCATCCGCAGCTGAAATTTCTTGGTCCAGACAGCTATCCAAAACAATTTTTGTAAAACTTACTTTTTGATATTGGAGTAGGTATAACTGCCATCATTGTCTTCACTGATTTATGGAAGGAGTGGGATTCTGTTTTTACTCTTGCATCTCTTAGCAGACCACAAATTCAGAAAGTAACAACATTACCCTTGTTTGCTGATCTGTAATGAATGTGCATGGTTTTATGGTGAGAGTAATGCAGTAAGACAAAAATGTAACCTGAAGAAGGAAGGAGAGATTGAGGTTTTTACGGACCTCAACTCTATTGTTTATGATTGTACATGTAAAAGTTATGGATTTGCCACTTCTTTGTAATGTATTTACTCAAAGCAGCTCTGTTATAAATCATCTGTTTTCCAATATGAACCTATGTTTTTCATCCTGATCTCTAGTTGAGTTCACTGAGGCAAGAAAGGGTCAAATGACAAGCCCACTGTTACATGATGAGTCATTGAATGAACCAAGTACTAGGATCCTCCTTGCCCCTGGCCCTTTATATCAACAGGCCACAGGGACTTTGTGTTGCTTCTTTCATCTGCCTTAAAATCCAAAGTGTTAGTTAGAAATGTCTTCCATTAAATCTTAGTCTGGCTCAGAGAGTGAAAACAAATACTGTGCTTGATATGGTCTGTTCGTGTACTGGATATGTTTCCTTGTTTTTTTCTGTGACATCCTTTCTGCTGACATTTGTTTACTGGTCTTCATAAATCAACATTCTCATCATATGTGGTAATGAAACCCTACAAGAGCCAGACAATATTTCCACAGCTCTAAAGTAGTAGATTTCTTTCTTTTTGGGCTTGATTCACCACTGGGTTTCCTCAGGTTTATACTGGCCTAAGTCTAATGGGTTCAACTTGGTTGCAGTAAATCAAGGCACAGAACTAATCTCTGGCCTGGTGTAAATCAGTGTAGCTCCACTGCATTTGTATGCAGCAACCCTTATTTATACTAGCCAAAGCTCTATCCCATGGAGTTCAGACAAGCCTAACCATGCATATGCTGTCATGCCAGGTTCAGCTGTAATGACCAGGTATTCCCAAGTGGAGTGTTAGAGTTACACTTTCAAAAATGAAAATCAGGTTTGATTAGAATGATAAGAGACATTTGTGTGTGTGATAGTTTTGTTGTCATTTGTTTCTTTTTTCTCTGCAAAAACAGCACTGTCTTTCAGAGCTGCACTTCTGAGATTTCATCTGCAGCAGAAAGAAAACTACTGACTGCAAGGCAACAGAGGGGCAGATGTAAAATAAATCCTTTGGAAGACATTTAATGAATGTGAAAAGAAGAAATAAGATACCATATCTACACAAATTAAACACAGTAAGCAACTCCATCTGTAGTCCTTCATGTTATCAATTAGGCTGTGAGCAGACAAAAACTTACACTTAGATCTGTAGGTCCACTGAAGTCAGAGGAACTAATCATGTATAAAACTGGTTCTTGTCAGAAACATCAGTCCATTTGACTGGAAATAAATATTCCATTTCACTTAAGTAATTTAAAAAATTTTTAATAGATAAAATTATAAGAATTTATGAAGGGAACAGTTAAGTAGAAAAACAGTTTTGAAATTTTAAAATACTAACACTTTTTTTTACTTCTGCATATTTTCCTTTTTTTTGTTTATAACTAGTCTACAGAGTGAAAATGTATTCACAGAAATAGTATTCCTAAAGTCATCTTTCACAATTAAAATCTTCAGCAACAAAAAAGACACTTGTCTACTTTTCTTCCAAGCAGATCTATGCATATTTACGAAAGATCATACTGACATTGGGATCTAGATCTGGAATTCTCAGTGTCACAAAAGCAAAGGAAACAGCATTTTTATTACAATATGAAAGCCTTTGTTTATCATAAATTAAGCACATCGTATGGAGAAAAAATGATAATTCTTCACTAACAGCCATTTCTAGTGCATTCAAAATCTAAACTAGCCAAAAACAATCCTTTAAGCATTGAGCAAATTCCTTGTGCTTTCAAAATGTGCAGTGTCTTAGTTACACGTTATGATTTTGAGAATTTTCCACCTTTTTAAGTACGATAGTGACGTGGATTATGCTAGGTATAGGTAAGCACAGATCTTCTAAGAATTATTTACCCTTTTTTCAGAGCATGTTCATATTTCCTTTGTTACTGTGTGTGGTTTAGTTTTTCTGCCTATTAATTATTAAAGTGGGCAAGTGGGGTAAAATTTAATTTTCATAGAGAAAGTCTATCAGCACAGGAAATTGTATGTGCTCTACATCCATGAATGGAAAGTAAAATTTCTGGTTTGATATGCCAGTGACTGTAAATGTAATTGAAATGGTTTTTATTTTACCTATGCTGTAAGAATAAAAACACAAGCAAAAAAACATTCCTGCTGATAATCAGAAGTCTTAGGTAACAGTTTCTTTTGGTTTACGTGTTCACTTTATAGTCTGACAAAATCCCATTTTGTATTATGACAAAAACTTTTACAGACAGATTTTTTGATCTATGGCTCCTACTTGTTTGCTAGCTATTTGATCAAATATAATTGTGAACTTTAGGGGCTCAAGCACTCCTATTCTAAAAATATACAAGATCATAATGTATTTTAAAGTAATTAATTTAAGGAATTAGTGGATCTAAAGATACATGAAAAGTTGACTTAAGAGTTACCCAAGTCCACCTTCAGTGAAAATTCTTCAGTACATGCTTAACTTTACACGTGTTTACAATACCATGATTCCTGGTCAAGACTTTCACTATTTCACTTTATTTCTATAACAGAATCCCCAGTTTCCACATAAAGACCTTTACACGAAGCTCTAAAATAGCACAAATTTTTGGTTCATTTTTTTTCTTACATCAGTCAAATATTGTTTTGCACAAAGCTTTCAAAATAAAAAGTTAAAGCTCTTCTAATTTTTTTCGATCTCATTTCTGGATGTAATCTTTTCCTTTTTTTAAAATGGAAAATGGCAGGTAGGATTAATTTTATCAACAGCATGAAGCATAGAACAAGTGCACTCTTCATTTTTTGTGCAATTCATATATATACTCATATATATACACAGAAATAGTATGACAAAACATTTATGTTGAAAATTTGTCTAGAGGGAATTTTCTATTACAAATGCTGTAGGAGCAGAAAACAAATTTTAAAAGGGGTACATTCAGAAAGCAGAAACTGCTTTAAGCAAATAGAAATATAAAACCAATTCCATCAAATTTCAAATGCACACAGACGCATACATTTAATTACATGTAATTTTCAAGTTCTGATATCTAAAGCTAAGTATATTATTTTCTTTATTTGAAATGTTGAGCTGTTTCAGGATAAATCAATTACTTGGGAAGTTTAATGCACATAATAACATAACAAACCTTAGATTCATGCGATAATCACAAAACAGAAATTAAAAAAAAAAGAAGGTTGCTATTTTCCTATCTGTCATAAATAGGAAATATCAGCACAATTATTTTTTATTATTATATATAATTCATACATTCCTAATTGTATATCATTAACACAGTTGAACAATCCCACAGAAACATTATTTGTTTTTATCTGAAGATATAAAAGAAGTTTCCATTTCAACCAGTATCACACTTCCGAACTGCACCATTACACAGATTTATAGGGATGATATTTTCATAATTTAAGCTGAATTTAAAAAAGATAATTCTTTTCATATGTCTTCTTTTTTTTTTTTTTTTAATGAAAGGGTGGACCTAATTTCTAGCATTTAACATGCAAGGAAAAATGCTGTTATGAAGTATCTATTGAATGCTAAGAAAATATAGAGCAGAGACTAAAGGTTCCTTTAGATATAATATAGATTCTATGAATCTCTATATTTTATGAAATTAAATTTATAATGATTGGTAAACAAATTTCCTGATTGAAGTCATTAGATGAAGCTGTCTTGCACAGATTTACTGTTCAAAACTTCAGTGACCTGTTTAATAACCCTAAACCTTAGTGTCAGGAGTTCTTTCTAATCCTTAAATATCCATGTCTAATAAATTCAGTAGGCTTATAAAAGAACTTTATTTTTTTGTATTGATACAAGTATGGATTTATTTACTCTAAATTACTCACCAAAGAAAAACATTTCATTGAAAAATACCTCTCAAAAGTGATTCATTAAAACCAGAGTGAAAAAAAATCTTGAAACAAATTGTTTGAAATTGTATCATCAGAGGTAATTGACAATATATATGTTTTTAATTTCATTTGTGATGTCTTTACCATCTTTCTTTTGAAGTAATTTTTTAACTGCAATTATTTTTTAATTTCTTCTATGCTGAGTGTAAAAAATGTGTCTTTCTTTTGCTGAAACAACCACTGAGTCTTAGAGTCCAACAATAATAGAAATTAAAAATAATTATTGATAATTTAACAGGCAGTTCAGATTGAAAATATGATCTCAAAAATATGTATGGATTTCAGCTGGAAAACTTCATCCAGGTTTTCTGGATGTTTTGGGCTTTTTAAATTAATCAGAAATCGTAAATCATTCTGGGTAACGGTAGTACTTTAAAAAATCAAATACTTTAAGGTATGGACATGAATACTTAAAATGTATTAAGAACCTTAATTATGTACAGCTGCAAAACCATGTAATAAGAAAAATGACTGTGAGTTCACAGAAATCAATATTTTTCTTTTGCTTTCCTTATTCTGATTGCAGATTAGAGTTCTTTGAATTGCAAGGCATATTTCCACAGGAACTTTCATAGTGCAGATATTCAGCTTTAAGACACTTATGATTTGAAGTTTAAAAAATGAAGTTAGAAATTCACAATCAATGGGATTATATCTCACTGGTAAAAGTAATTTCCTTCCCAATTGCTACAATTAATAGCAACATAGAACAAGACCCCACAGTCAGGAAAAAGTCAAGGGAAATTTGTGTCCCTCACATGGGGCTTGGCTTAACTTGCAAATGTAATGACACAAGATCTAGCTGCAGGACCCATACTTTGCAAACTGTTTTGCTTTCACTGTTTAAACATTGGTAACCACCACACGAGCCAATGAGAACAATTGATTAGCATCTTGGTGGCACATCAGTTCATAATTCTTGTCTCAAATGCATCTCAGACCCCAACTCTGAGCATCGTCATAGAAATCAACTAGATAATTAAGTCATCTTGTAGCATTATAATGACAATAGCTTGATGATTAATGCTCTTTTTCAATAGCTAGGAGATTTTGGAAAAAATTATTTTCATCGGCCTTGTGTTCTTGCTTTAGCAAATACACTAGCTATTTGTATAAAAAAAAAAACCAAACAAACAATCAAAACAACCAAAAAACCCCAATAATCTACTATATTGCACTTTCACCCATGAAAATCTAGGAGAAAGCAAAGAAAATATCTCTCAGAAGCTACTTGCTGGGTTTCTAACTTCTTCTTCTTCCTTTACGTAGCCCAAACACATATTGTCTGTATACTGTGAGTTATAGTCTGCATTAAGTCCCACATAAGGCTCTGTCATCAAAGAGTAAACATTTCAGGGCACAGAGCTACAGCTTTGAATATCCCCTGTGGAGAAGCCAACACTAGCAGCATGCCTAACAAAGTTGGCCAGGAGAAAGGAAATAAGAGGCAGATTATCTAATCTCTTTTGGGTTTTTTTGTTTGTTTGTTTGTCTGGTTTATTCCTATGCAAGTTTTGTTTGTTTGTTTGTTTTCAGCTTAAAACAGAAAACATTTTGTTAGATGCATAAAGTTACCTGCTTACACTAAGTCCTTGATTTTCAGTTCTGTGATGATGATTACAAGTAGCCTAGACAGCTGGGAGAAGCTCTGTGGTACAGTAATTTGAGACATTCTGAGCAGTTTTAAGGTCATATTTTCAGTAATTAATTTTATATATACCATGAGCATACTGTGTGATGCTTCACTGGACCTTTGCATTATAATCACAAAACACATTGCTGGATAATCTCTACATCCCATCTATAGGCTAACCTTGAGAGGGGAATGACTTTCCAAGCTAGCAACTGAAAATACCATTACCTAAAAAACCAGACAGTATATCACATTTCACTTCTAAGCTCTTTAAAAAAATCTCTAGAAATATCCAGTAACTAAGGGCATAGCCAAGAAAAGTGGCTTGGTAAAGCACATATAGCAATGGATTCTTTGATACAAAACTGAAAACAATTTCCTTCTCTATTGAAGATAAGAAAAATTTAGTCATTGGTTTCTGTGAATGGAAGTTCCCAAGGCACCTGCCTTTTCTGACTCTGTCACCAGCTAGCTGTGTGAACACAGGGAGTGATTGCAGCTGGGTTCCTTCTTTTCCATCATCTGCTATCTCTGCTAAAGCTGTGAGCTCTCTCCTACTGTACAAGAACTTTCTCTGATGGTATATTTGAGAAGGGGAAAGCAAAATGGGACTCAGTCCAGCAGAAGCATCAGAAACCACCATGATTTAGGTCAGAACTCTCTTTTATTGCCAAGCATTGATTTTAAAGGAAGGACTGGGAATGAAAGCTTTATATTCTTAAAGCTCCTCTGCTTATGTTTTCCCATGGTTAATAATCCTATTTTCTTATTCCAGGTCCCTAATATATAAATATTAATTCATATCTCTCTTTCGTTGACTAGTTGCAGCTAGTCAACAGTCATTTATGGTACTTAATCACTTTTCAGACTTATTCACTCTGAATGACACTAATATGAGGTCTTTCTTTGGAGTTGGTCTTCTCACTGACAAGTTATCAAAGAACAGGAGATGGAAGAAAGTTATTGTTATTTACCTGACTGATAGCTAATAATGCCCTTTCATGATGACACTTGTAATGTTGCTGCAGCCTGCTGTCCAATTAGCAGATAGATCCCTTTTAGCACCATTTTTGCTCATCCATAATGTGGTATATTAGCCTACTGTAAAAAAAGTAGGCAAGTTTTTACACTAATCTTTAAAAAAACCTATGTCAAAGATAAAATATTTATTAAGCATAAAAATACATGTCTGTGTATTCACATAAATATGTCTATATATTCACATACATACTCATTATGTGGATGTAAGAAATGAGGGAGACAGGTGCACACAAACCCAGATGAAAATTCTTAAAGACCATATTGTAATCTGCCTATGAAATGGTTAACAGGGAAAAAAATCAACATTCCTTTCTATGTGTGTTACGGACATTATTATCTCCAAGTCACATTTTAATTTCATACTTGATGCTTCAGCCCATGCCATGTTTTTAGTTAGCAATGGCCTGTTAAGCTGCTAATTTATACACTGTTGTGGAGGCCTCTGTAAATGCTGCTCTATAAATAATAGAGCAGTGATCCATAACAACCTTCCATATAACAGCAAAGAGTCCACTGCAGCTAATATGAAAGAACGGCTGGTTGCTAGGTGCCAAAATGCTGCCTGCCTATTTAGGAACTGCTATAGTTTTGTCTCCCTGCTAAGATGACAAAAGTGTAATTAGAGATTAATCAAGAGCTACATTAGTGCCACAGTTTCCTGCAGTCTGACTTTTGTTGCTCACCAGCAGTTAAGTGCATCTGCCTGTATTTACCAGTTCTCTGGAGATTTAAAAATTTATTCTCATATTTACAGGGACAGCTACAGTAAGAATTATCCAATCACGGAGGAAACTTGGCAAAATGCATATAATTTGCAGTTGCAAATATGGCTCTCTGTATTTATTTTCTAAACATTTCCTACATGAGAAAGGTTTTAAATTTCCTGCTGCCACATACTTAATTCACTGGGATGGGGGGAAGAGGGCTTAGGCCCAGACTGTTTATCTTCTACTGAAGCCTCCTATACATAGAACTTCGCACCGTATTTAGTGTTCTTATTTAATTCTAAGTCCTTTGTAGAGATTCATTTAATATTATACAGACCCTTCCCTTTGTCTATTTAGATAGTAAGTAACTTCTAGAACTGCTGAAACCTTGGAATAAATTAATCTGTTCATAGTTTCACATTGCTAAACTGTAAATTTAAACTTATGAGATATCACCTTGATTGTATGACCACTTACATATTTCTTGATAGAAAATTAAAACTTACCATGAAATGTTTGTGCAGAGTTCTCTTCACTACCTCATGTAGAAAAAGTCACAGAAGGAGTTAATTTAGAAATTTATTAGAATTAAAGAAATTCTGATTTTAATTTATTCTTCCCAGATTGACAACTTTTAAAATGATCCAAAATTTTCTTAGGAACTATGTTGCATTTGCTGGCTAGTTCTAAGAACAAGAGGACAGATGGGAAAACAGATGGAAGGATTACGGAACTTATCCAAGGTTGCACAATAGATTATTGGTACCTCTGCACAGATCCCAGTCACTCTGTATATTGTGGAGAAACTTGTACTGTCTTTAAATGAGCGAGTACAGCTAATGCTACTTGAATGTCTGCTCCAAAGGCTGCCCAATAATTTCAGGAAACAGCCTATGTTGAGCTCTGTGCTACCCAGTATCCAAGCCCAAGAGTAGGATGTTTGAGTAAGATCATGTCAAATGTGGCACAATCACTGGTATGTAGGACAGTAAGCCTAGTACAACAGACAAAATGTGTTGCTTCCAATACATGAGTAATGATCTTTATAAGGAGACCAAGAATAACCTACTTGCATTAATGAGATCAATGTCTACAGTCTAACGAGCTAATAAAAAGTACAAAGAAGATGGTAAAAACAGAGAGATTGTGCAGTCTGCTCTGAGTAACTTCATTTATACCAAGCAGACAGAACCCAAGTACAGGAAAATGCTGTATAAACAACTCTACTGTGAATGGATTAATAGTGCAAAATTGCAATCCAGCTTTCTTTCCACACCAAACTCCTTTAACAAAAACGATAAAAAGATACCTATGTTATATGTTAGTGGGTAGTAAGTGAGTAGTCAACTATAAAAACTGTTGCCTTACATATATGTATATATACATATATATATATGTATATATACATGTATATATACATGTATATGTATGTATTTCTTTACACATACATATATATAATCACCCTATGTGTGTAAATATGTTTATAGATACTTATACCCATTGCTTTTTTCAGAGTTGTAAGAAAGGAATTCCAGTCCTAGGGCAACCAAACAGGAATTCTAGATATGGTTATATTTACTCGTAAAAAAACATAGAGGAGAAAACTCTGTACTATGGTATATGTCTCTGTGAATTTATACATAAATCATTTCCCTGAGGGAAAAGCAGAAGCTGGTATTTTCAAAGGAAAAGCAGAACTAGTCAAATCCTCCTCATACTTGTTAGAGATTGCTCCAGACTTTATGGCCCCTTTCACTTACACAAAGACAGAAGCTTGTAGATAATAGGCTTAACAATGAGCTTCTTATTTAGTACTTCCTAATTTTTTTGTTTCCTCTTTCTTTTGCAAAGAACTTTACAACACTTACAAGACAATGTGTGGGTTAATTGGGTTCTTTCCTACATAGAATCTGGAGTTCAAATCTGGGGGGAGGGCAGGTTTAAGGTAATATTTTCTTCCTTTTTGGTAACTACCATAACTAACAGCACAAATTTTTTTTTGGCTCAGTGCAAAGACTGGTGAACCTCAAAAGATGAACATCAAAAGTTTGAAAAAAAACCCGATTTATTGATCCATCTCTATCTCATACGCCTAGAAACATGATAATTGTGTTCAGTTTCAATTTGTATTCTATATACCAAATGTCAATTTCCTTTGATTTATTTATCATGAAAGAAAAATAGCTCACAAATGCAAGGCCATTTTATTTAGAAACTTTTTTCTGTCATGAGGGATGAGAGAAGGGCTGCATCTTTAAAATACAGTTGAAAAAGTCTCCTCAAAAAAGACATTAAGAGCTGAAATCCTGGACAGAGTTGGTGTTCATCTTTCTTGTCTTCCAGACTCTTCTGGATTGATAACAACTTTATTTCAATATGATGAAGAGTAGCAGCTGCCAGAACTCAGATGTCACCATAATCAAAAGTTATTATTATAAATTGTTGTTTAACCACAACCATAAGCCCAAAATTTTTAAATATTTGCAAAACTACGTGACAGCTCTACCAGTGATTTTGAAACTAAGCTTTTCAGAGCTATTGTTTTTTGGGAGGGAAGGTCTATTGTGGTTTTTTGAATTTGTTTTTCTTTAAACACAGCTACTGGAGCTTATGAGAATTCATACTGCCTCATTATGTCTAGATTGTAAGATAGTAGAAGCAAAACACAGGAAGGTCACCTGCTTTGCTATTGTGTCGCATTTAGTGCTCTGAACGTGTTCACTGTCTAGTTTTAACTGCAGAAGGAACACGATAATTGGCTAAGGAAGTAGTTTCTGATAACTGGCAGAGGTACAGGAGAACAGGCAGTCTACTTAGCTGGCACAGATTTTGGGTACCTCAATCTCAGGTAGAATTCCATTAAAGAATTTTGGATTATACCAAGGAAAAACATTAAAAGAAAATACCAGTTAATTCATCTGCAAAACTAAATATGCTGTATGCTCAGCTCACTTTAAAGAAGTGATTATGTATTAAAATAAAACCTAAGTTATCCAGGATTAAGGAAGAACATATGTACAACTCAGTCACTTGGGATCAAACACTACATCCAAATGGCAGCTGCAAAGCACAGATGAACAATTTTATTCAACATAATTACCTTGATTGCAGCTAATCTGATCTGGCCTGCAGTATGTGTGTGTATGTGTATCTAATCTTACATAAGGGTTGATGTGTTTGCTGGCTGAATTAGGTCAAAATACAAAAGACAAAATAGCTAATAAGTACAGAACATTATCAAAATTTGGAATCCACAATTGTACTCTATTTCCACAAACCCAGTGCTTTGATGAAAATTGTTTATTACATGGCTAAATTCTTAGCTAGAAGGCATCTTCTGGGCTTTGAAGATTTTTGCATAGTCTTAGAAATTAGGAAAAAAAAAAAGAAAAAAAAAAAAAGCAAATTGCGGTGCTTTTCTGTAATTTTGTAAAACAAGGTGTTTCAAGATAAATTATCCTAACAGACGGTATCTGTCTTTTACCACAAAACACATGTAAAATATCTGTAATTTAGTCATTTCAAGGCGTGTATAAGAAAAGATAATAAACACAAACACATCCATACTAGTTTGAAGACATGCAGACTTCATAAGTTAGAAAGATCTCAGGCTTGCTAAATAACAGAAATGGGCTATGTACGGCACACCAAACTACCTAAAATTGCCTTCAAATTTAAGGTGCAATTTATTTTAAATGGTATAAAGTTGTAGGTAGCAGCACTGGCATACATAGACTCACTGGACGTCTGTGTGCAGCAGTGCTTGGGTTGAAATAGAACTAATTTTGGGGCTATAGATATAGCTGTCTTTAGATAGATCATAAAAAATGCATAAATAGATGTAAATATGTGAGATATATGTGCTTTTAATGTCCTGGTTTAATTGTAATTTTGCTTTTCCTTAATAATTAAAAGTGCCCATTTCTGTAAAATATTTTATCTTTTAGACAGTTTTCTTTCCAAATTCATACATTGTATTTCAAAATATTAGCATATTTTCAGTGTGGTTTCCTGTAATTTTTTGCAACTTTACCTGTTCAGGAAGCATTTATTGGATCTGAACATATTTTCCTTTCTAATATTTGAAAAAGTTAAAAAGTGATTGCACCAAAATGTTTGATGAGAAGGAAAAGATGAATTGAGCAAGAAGAAAAATGGTGAACTTTAAATAGCATATTAATGCATTGAATTTTATGAGACAGCATTTATTCCCTTGAACTCACATCACCCTTTAACATGAACATGTTTCTAGGAAAGACCTTTCAATAATGAATGTACTTAACATTTTATTACCGTTTTTCTGTTTTACTAATATATTCTAACAGTACACTTATAGTACACATAATAGTGGATTTTCTTAGGACACAAGATAGAATACAACTATTTTTAAAGGCTGTTCATATCTCTTAGACCCTGTCACAATTTCTGTCTTGAAACAATTTCACAGAGTGTCATGCACATCATTGTTTTTGAAAAATCCCAGTAAGTTCCTTTCTGTGTTGCAGAGCTCTCACATATCATACAAGAGTAGGTTCCCTACAGACTCAACCCCAGGCTTTTAGGAGAGACTACAAGTTAAGCCATCAATTTGAATTACACTTTCAAAATTTTAATTCGTGATGAAAAATTTAATGTGCATTAAAAAACAATCCAAGTGTTTCCTTGAAATCCAGAATTGCAGCTGATGCTTCTCTGTGTTAAAGAGTTTAAATAACTTTTGTGAGTCCAAAAGACTGTGGTAAATTTAATTGGGTGAATCACGAGATCAGTTCATCCACGTGAATCATGGATGTGCACAGAGAAGAACAGGAAGTTTTCCAAAGTGAGCTCTAAGAGTTTGGATAGATCTGCGTTCTTCCCAGTGTAAGCTATGAGTTTTATCACCATCAGTTATGTTAAACAAATATTTCCATGATATAGAGCTAGTAAAGCCTCATTTTCTGAGATTTGTCTCTTGTGTTGGATTGAAGGTTCTGATTAAGACTTTTTTTCCCTAATGAGGGTATTCACAAGGGTCCTCTTACATGTAACTTCTCTTATTCCCATAGACAGGAGTTGATAAGATGGCCTTGGGTAATTTATGCTTTTACTCCCCTGCTTACTCTCTTGTGTAGGGAAACTTGAACAAACCTTTTTATTTTTAAATCCTTGTTCAACTATCAAAGTTGCTCAAGATAGAAAAATGAGGACAGTAAGACAAACACTCACCATGATCACAGAAGCTTCACTTTCTCCAAATTCAGAACTAAACATGGTACCAGTGAAAATAGTGCTTTGATGGCCAGGAAGTGTGAAACACTGAACTGAACACAAATGAAGGAACTAAGTGTCAGAGAAATGCCTGATAAGAATGACTATTATTCTTCCAGCAGAGGCCATGCTCAGAGAATGTGCATAAACTTTAGGCAAACAGAAAGTTATGTAGCATAGCAATTGTCACAACATGGCAGGAGATAATAACTGTCATTTTAAACAGATGAATCCCTTGGGACCCAGGAATTTTCCTGTATATCTGATAACCTACAGGTATAGTAGCTTCCTCCTATCGGCACCATCAGCCACCTCTTTAAACGAGGGCTGTGCTGTAGCCCTGTGGATTGCTGCTACTGAGAACGTGGCTGCTTCAGGAGCAGGGATCTGTAAACAACATTTCAGTAGTGGCCAGAGAGATTCACCATCTCTGATATGTCATTTCCAGAAGCACTATCTCTTACAGACATCTCAGCTTGGCAGACCAATGGGTTGGAGGGTAAAAGCAGGTTACCCAATGGGTGGAAGCTGATAAACAGCATTTAGTTACAAACATATCTCTATTTAAAGCTGTTATTCTCAAGGATTATTCAGGTGACCTTAGTCATGATTTTGATTTCATAAAATGAAATTGCAACATTGCTCATTTACACATTTGATTATGTATATGGAAAGTATTAGGAGTTTTAACAGGTTAACTTCTTAACTGCTGGGCTTCTCTGAATAAAAGGATAATCTCATTTTAAGCTACTCATCCTGGTTACCAAAATTAACAAGTAAAGTGGAATGAAAGGTGGCTTATATTTCTGACACATTCGGACTAGTCTAAAGACAATGAAAAAAATTAAACAATAAGGTCTTGTTTAAATATCTACTAGTCTTAGTCTGAAGTGCAGTAGAGATAAAAAAGAATAACTTAGAATTTTTAGCAGGAGATTTTTTTTCCTAACATACATATACTCTGTCCAGAACAAATACAAGATTTTTCTGACTGAAGAAAAATTAAGACCAAAAAAAAATATTTCTTGAGGTGTTCGTCAGCAGAGAATTTTCCTTCCCTGGATCAGTAAAATAACTCAACATATGCCTCCCTGCCTTTGACAATATTGCTGCTACAGATGTTTGCCCGCATTCCAGAGCTTCAGGAAATTACTTCACATTTACCTCTAGCCCTCTTTGCTGCTCATGGGGAGTTGCTTCCCTTTCTAAAAGTCCAGTGTGGATGCAGAACTCCTTTGCCTCTGTCCTAACTCCCCACATTTCTCAGCATCACTGGCTGAAGAAAGTACATGGTTCTTCAACATGATTGAACATATCTCTCTAGGAGACCTTTCCCTTCCTGCTTTGTGGTTGAAATGGGACAAACCAGCATGTCCACGAGTGGTTGAAGTTCTCTACAGTAGAATGTTCTTATGTTTAAATTGCTCAGAGTGGGCCCCTGGGCATTTAAGCTCCCTGAATTGTTATATTTGCATTATTAGCTATGGTATTTCCTTGTACCACAAAGGGTGTCCAATTATGCCGGTTTGAATTCTTCTTTCAAATCTATCCATTTTATTTGCATAACTGAAAAAATAATATAAATATATTTATGTTATATAAATATAAGCATAAATAGATATTTATCTTACACAGGAAAAAATGGTGTATTCAGTCTAAAATAGGTATCTGTTATATATTTTTGGAAACAAGTAAAAATATAAGTCAGAGTTTGCCATCTTGCACACTCTCTCGATGACAGTCAAGTTGTGATTTCCAATGCCCAGGACATGTTTTAATTAAATAAGCTCCAACAGCTAAAAAAGTTAGACTTCACAATGTCAATGCTCTTGCCATGATGTGTTCTTTCCCCTCCCATATTTCTAACAGATGTGTTACGTGGGTCGTTAGAAAATAATTCATCAGACCTCTCCTCATGACTGTGATCTAAATGGGAAGTCAGCTTAAAGCAACTGTTGACAGTCATCTTAACTGCCTAACAAAACATCATTGTTTTGAATATCCTAATTATTCATTAGCTGAATAAAAGTCTTTTTCACGTGGGAATGTTTATCACTTTTTGAAGATGAAATATTAGCTATTTCCTTCTTCTATGATTTCCTTTCATTTGTGTTGATAGTTTCTGACTTACTATCTGAGCTGTCTTCAGTCTGTCAGTGGATACTTCCCAGATCAGAACAAATGTTGCTTCACTTCCATTGCTGTACAGTGTTTGGCCGAAGAACGTCCATATGGCCACTGTGTCTCTAAAAGTCCTACATATCATGCAAGGTAACAAATGTGCTGTAGTACTGTATGGCTCTGATTTTCTTGATATTCAGTCTGAAAAACAGGCTGAGACTCAAGTGCAAAAGCACAACTGCCACCTACAGTGTCATTTATGACTTTGTCAAGGACACTCTATTTGTAAACACATTGATGGAAAACCAATTCTATCATATTTCCAGTCACATTCTCCAGTCAAAGTGGGGTACAAGGAGAATAGACCTCAAGTCTGTTTTTCACTAAGTAAAATAGCTTTCAAAAAATATTGTGAAAAAACAACTTCAGGAAACATATTGCCTCTTGATGTTGTCAATTAAATAAAAAAAAATCGTTCATCTACCTATACATTTCACTTGAAAACTGATGTATAGATCATATCAAATTTATTACCTCTTTTACTACTCATTACATGTGTAATATTTGATACCTGCACCTCTGCCAGTCTGGAAGCATTAGGATCTGCAGTGCTTTTTACTGTTTATATCTGCCAGCTAAGAATAAAATAATGGGATAAAATTTCTCAGATCATAAAATCATGCGATGCACAGATGCATGTGTCCATGACATTACAAAATTAATAATGCTAATTGTTAGGAAACATTTATTAATAAATTACTTTGAAAGGTAAATATATTTCAGAACAGATTCTTGGGTCAAAAATAGTGTCTTCCATCAAATAGAGAAAGAAATGTGGCAAAAAATACTTACAGTGCCTTGGGAAATTGATCCCAACTATAAGTAAAATTGTTGTTTGGGGTATTTCAAATCATGAAAATAGATAATTTGAAAAAAAATCAGTTACCTAGAATTTCTGCAAGTTTGATGAAGGCTGTGTCTACCTCATAGGAGTGGAAGGATTTAATTCCTTACCGTATGGAAGGAAAATGCTCTACTTTGGAGTCTTAAGAATTTAGATGGGGGTGGATCTCTAACTACAGATTTTACACAGTCTATTCACTGGGAAATCTGAGGAACTTGGGTACTTCCTTTGAGCTTAGAGGAAGAGGAGGATGAGTTCTAGCTCTTTATTAGATTAGATAGAAGAAATGTGACATGGGATTGTGTATTATTCCCCCTCAGGCTTATAACAAAACAGACATGCCCTGAAAAGACAACAGTGTAACATACTACAGGGTACCATAGGGTATGTGTCTGTTTGGAATTTAATAACTAATAGTATGAGCCAGTGCCTGCTCATCTCCCAGGGCGCTGCGCTCCTGGCCCGCAAGATTTTCCGGAGGATAAGAATATAAACAAAATATGGTCAAAATCCTAGCAAAATAAACACTTTCAATAATCTAATCTACTTGTATTGATAGAGTACTCTGAATGCCTTTGGAAGTGTTTGTCTCTCCAGAAAACAACAATCAGGAAGTGTTAGAGGATTCAACATGTATTCTGAGAATTTTCACCCTTTTGCTTTCTGCAGAAAGGAGAAACATGTTTTGTTTTGCTTTGTTTTGTTTATTTTTTCTTTCTGGTAAACAGAGGACCACAATTACTGCATGCAAAATTCAGCTGTATAGTTCTTTGTTGTTTTCCTCCTTTGCTCAAACATTAAAGAAAAATAATAGAAAAATCATTGAAAAGAACAAACATGAGGCATTAATCTGCTCCCGCTTATGTTGTTATACCTCATTTCACTAATTCCCTCTCTTCTTAGTCATCATTTGTGAATTAAATTCATGTCTTGTCTTCAGGAAGTTTGAAACAGAGCTATTCAGTTGCCAGAACAATTGTGTTAAAAAAGTGACAGTTGTAGAAATGAGTGTAATGAAGCTGCATATGCAAAATCATTATTGGAATATATTTTAAAATTTCAATCAATTACAACAAAAGCAGTCATACTGCTTTCATAAAAATGGATAGCTGGTTAGAAAAAAAAAGACACAAATTAATCTCCACTGAGGGAAATCCTGCAGTTTGAGGTCAAAACTTAGATTAGACACCAGACCAGCAACTACAGGAGAGAGCCATGGGGAACTAGCCTTCCAAACTTTCAGCTGTTCACACAGTATTTGTTTAAAGGGAGAATAAAGTTGAACCAGTAGCATGATTTTCAAACATGCAGACTGCACGATGGCACCATTACTTTTGGCTCTGAGGGGCCCACAGGCCAAGTTAAAAAGACTGAGAGGAAACAAGACCCCATGTTAGAATTTGTTGAAAATACCACTATTTTATTGTTTCATTAAGGCCAATCCCAATCACACATCTGGGCTATAAAGGCTGGATATATAATAGTAATTTAAAACAGAAGCTATGAACTACCATTTAATCTCTGTAACCATTTATGCCAAGAGAAAAGAGAAGGCTAAGCATCATAGACTTCTTCATCAGCAGCTGAGAATACAGTATATTATTTTAAGGCAACTTCTGTAGGAGTATTCAAACTAATTCACATCAGGGCATTTAAACTGATCTGCTCTCAGGAATCAGTTCAACAGCAAATAAAAATTTGCACGTCTGATATCTTTTATATGATTACAACTCTTCTTTTTCTTTCCCCTTTTTTCTTTAGGTTCTGATTAGAACTAAGTGATGAGACTTAATTAAATCTTTCTGTTGATACACAAATTATTCAGGAGTTTCAGGAAAGTCAGAATTTTTTTTTCTTTTACAACTATATTTGAGAAGCAACCTCATAATTTCTACATTATTGCCTACTGTGAGTTACCGTCTACTGAGATTCACTTGTCCTAGTCTGTGAACTGGATCCCCAAAATGCCTCTTGCATTTATTTTTTGCTGGCAAATATATGAATTTACAGTGGAGTGCTCTTAATCAATCTGCCCTTGTTTTCACAGCTCAAGCTGTACTTTTGCCTATGGTCCAAATGGGTATCAGAAAACCCTTTCTTTGCTGGTTGCTGTTGAAGGTTATGAATTCATTGTTTGTTGACAGTTGCTATTTGGTTACCATGTGGATATGAATGAAAGCCGGAGGAGAAAAGATTTCCCAGTGAAACAAGTTGTTGTGATCATTTAGTCCATCTGTAACTAAGTATTGATCAGACTGCTCTTACACCCCAACAGCTGACTAACAGGGATTTAGAGCATTTTTTAACCCAGTAATCTTTATTCAAGGGAAGCTTCACAGGCTTTACAATTTACACTGTAAAACTATCTAGAGCTCGTGCTTGTGCTTTTACCACTCTAGGCTTCCTAATAATTTTTTTATGCTCTGCCAGAGCACAGAGAATGGTAGTGTCCCTGTAGAGTCACACTGCTACAGTATTCTGACCCAGGCAATCCTTGTACACATTGACATCATATATGCAGGTAAGAAATTCTGCTCATCTCTGTGTCTAGAAAATTCCGTTCTCTAAAGGACATAGGACAGGCAGACATCTAAAAACCAACAGGTATTTGTTGAAGCCTTTCTTATTAGCCTCTCTCTCTTCTGCTATATAGTAACACTGATTGTAATATTCCCAGTCTTAAATTTTAAGATGGTCAGAGAAATTACCAACTATTACAATTACTTCAGATTATTCATCACATTTCAGATTTCTGTTGTCGGAGCCTACCTGCCCTGAATAGTTCTTCCTCTGCTACTCTTCACACACTTAATTTCTGCATATAGATTTTCAGGTGATCCTGTCTCCACTTAATTATGTGGAGAGCTGTGGAAAGATGTACAAGGGGCACAAAAAAGTGTAAAATTATACCTCAATTCGAATACACATCAAACATAACTTATTGAATATCAGTTGGAAATAAAATTTTAAGCCAATTTCTTTTTAAGCAGGGCAATGTTTTGAATAACTAAATCTGAGCATTTCAGTTCAGAGAAAATTTTACACCTAATTTATAGATTTCTGAAACTGGATGCTTGCCACAGAAATGCTAACAGCCAGTTAATTTTTGTGCCACGAGCAGCACTACAATTAATTCAGTCAAAATCACACTTGTAAGCCACACCAGAGAAACATACATTTACTAAAGACTCTCTATGCTAGCCTACTTAACAACCTCATGCTTCATTCTCTAGGACTCCTCTTAGAAGGGCTAGTAAACATAACAACTGCAGAAAGTATGTTCAATTATATCCCAGCATCCCATCATATAAAAGTAACCCCAGGCAGATCAAAAAATAACATGGGCAGCTAGCATCCCACCACAAATTAGATTTTTAATTAACTCCATAGATGGAAAAAATTTGCTGTGGCAGTTTATTGCATTAATTATCTCTCTTTTACTTTTACCTACAGGATACAAACAACTGTGGAGGGTCATGCTAAAAAAGGAGTAATCAAACAATTTTCAGTTTCTAACTAGGCCTGCAATGCAAGAGCAAAGAAACACTGTTTGGAAGCAAGGAGAGAATTACTTTGAGTTTCAACTCCTATAAACGTACTTGGAAAACTTTAGGACATAGAAAATTTATAGACTAGATCAATAAAAGAGATTAAATGGAAACTTGGTTTCCATTTCTGTTGGACATATTTTGTTTCTGTCTTTACATTGAAATTCTTTTTTTCTTCTAGCTGAGATTTTCCTGTTCTTGTCTTTGTTTTGAATTCCTTGGCAATGTCATTACTTTTTTATGCTTTCTCCCTCTTCCTTATCTTACTGGATTTTGAGGGGATTTTTGTGCCCATAAAATGAATCTAATAGTCCACTTGTATGTGTGTGTGTGTGTTTAACAAGTTAGGATATTTGAAAGTCTACTTTTTATTATATATTTACTGGGTTTTCCCTTAACGAAACAAAAAAAAAGGCAACAAAAAAACATGAAACAGTAACAACAAAAACAAACAAACAAACAAAAGTGCAGCTATATATTAGTTAAAATTATGTTCCTTATATTTTTTTTTTTTTGTCTTTCAACACTAATAGATGAAAATTTCCACAGGATGGAACTTCTGAATCAGTCTGAAGAAATTATTCTTACGAGTTTCTATGTAATGCTCACTTTTTGAGACTTATATTCACATTCATAAAAAAATACATTACCTGATTTATATGGCCAAATCACAACAACTCACCTGCACATTAGGTAGGACATACAAAGATTATTATTGCAATCAGAAAACCACAAACTGAGTAGCTGAACAGTTTTGAATAGCAAATCTAAGAAAATTGCTTTAATTTTTCCTTAGACATTCTGCAAGGAGGAAAAACCACCCAACCCTGAGGTCTAAAACCTCAGCCAGCTTTCAGCTCATGTTGCTTCAATCATTGATGTGGAACTGTGAGGATTAACTTTGAAATGGATTGCCAAACTGAGCACAGACTTACTGGGGGTGGGAAATGTCAGTAGCCCAAACAAGCAAAAGAACAATTGTGAAGGTGTTACTGCACAAATTACAGCATCATTATGTTATAGAAAGCTGAATTTCCCTTTCTGCCTTGAATTTATTTTTAAAATGTAAAACAATGAAGATGTAAAAAGCACAGCTCTTTCCCCAAAAGCAGACTGTTTATGATTAAGTAACTTGGACTAACTCCTATTTCCTTTATTAATGAGATTAGTCATATTTCTTTACTGGCCTCAATTCAGCAAAGCACTTAAATATGTGCCTAAATCCTACTGATTTCAATGAGATTTACACATGTGCTTAAGATTAGACATATGCTTAATTTCGTGGTTAAATTGGGAATAAGAAAAATTGAAGTAATTACCTCATCCAGTACTGAGATTTCAGTAACATTTTGCTGTGCTAACTTGCAACATCAAGCAAACCTAACATTTTTATGACAAGTAACATGAGACCAGTTGGGCTTGCAAAACAAGTACTTAAAGAATATTTTTTTTTTTTTTGAGACTATGGACTTTCCTCCAGGCAGGATGTAGTACTTCTTAGACTCTAGTGGAAAGAAATTCAGTGTATGTACAGTACTGCTGTCTCAGAAAGCCATGTTTGCATAAAAGAGGACAACTATAGAGAAATATATACTGACTGTATCTTTTCCTTTCTACACCTGCTGCTACTATGACTTCTACAGTTTTCAGTCTTTTACTATGCATACATATTCCCCTAAGCAGACTGTTCTGCAGATAAGTAGATAGTATGCTAGATTTTATGTCATAATTACAGTATCTGAAATCTTACATCTTCAAAACATTTTAGTAAAACTTGATTAATTAATGTCTCTGCAATTATGAGTGCTCACAGGAAAAGGTCAGTGACGATACACTGCCAAGGCTCCAAGTGGTTATCACAGTTTCAAAGAGTCATAAATGCATGTTTTCAAAACTCTCCTTTCTCCTCAGACTACTTTGCATGATGTCAGGAACACTTAGCTTCACCTTGGGAAAAAATACAACCTTTTAAAAACTTGACATTTTTTGCATCAAAACTATCAGCAGTGCAGGGGACAGAAAAATACAAGTAAAGCTGTCTGAGAAAGGATGACTATAAAAATTTGTTTTCCATCCCCAGAGAAAGTTTTTGGAAGACAATCTGTTTGTACACTACTTCAAGATAATTGTGTGCAGAGCATAATTTTAAATAAACTTCCAAAGTAATCTTTAGATTAGCAATTCTATCTAGATTCTAAAAAGCTTTTGAATAGCAGTGGATTTTTTTGTCATATCATCCTTAAATTTATTCTCCTCAGCCGACACGTACTACTTAAGTAAATTCTGTGTCTGAATGTGTTTATCCCATACATCTTAGTTCCTTTTATTAAAATGTAGCTGCAAGTATATGTATTTATGTAACAAATCTTGCATATGTAAGAATTGTTATGTTAATGAAGTACACTATGGGATTTTGGCTGAATAACCAATCCCACAGACCAATCGCTACTTTGCCAAAGAATCAAAACAAGGCTTCTCTCTCTCTTATGTGCAAACAAACATATATACTCATACAGAGGCAACCAAAAGCTAAAAATCTTTCTAGTTTGGACCTTCTGTGCAATAGTTCCCAGTAAGCCTTCTGGTTTCAATGGTACAGCATGGTTTCCTTTGCTACCAGTAGCTCATAAAAATCTTCCTCTAGTGGGTTTTTCCTTGGAGCACAGCTCTTACTTGACATTACCATGATCACTAGGTACCTACCTGTAGTTCTCTTCCATGGCTGAAGGATATTGCCTCATCTTCTCTCGTTTCCCACCTGACTCCAACAAGCTGGGCATACAGAGAGGCTTCTGAATCCTAAATTGGGTATTATTCATGATTAAATTGTCTTGCTACGCATATAATGCATTCAAGAATAAATTCAAGAATAAAATATCATGAAAACTGGAGCATTGTAGGTTAATGCTGAAGAACCGGAACCGTATTTTAAATATCTCTTGTCCCCTTCATGTGTCTTATGAAAATGAAGTAATGCCACAATGCTGAGTAGGAGGAGGGGGGAAACATATCAAATGGCAATAAAGCATTTTAGAAGTCTTATTTAATGTAAGCAATGTCAGTTTATTTCTTTTCTGGGTATCTTCTTTTCTCTGTGGATCTAATGAAGTTAGTGGTAATTTTTTTGTTCTGTTCTTAGGAAGAATAGAGCCTTGCACAAGCTAAGGTAATACCACCCCCTTCTGTTCACACTGATGCTAAGCCCAGTCAGCCACACATCCAGCATAGTAAAATACAGGTACGACAGTACCATTTGCACAGCAAACAAGACAAATGTATTTTACTGCTACAGCTTTATCATGTATATTGAACTATATCTTTTCAATTAAACTATTTGAATCCTTCTCTAAACTAGCTTATTCCAAGAAATTCCGGACAGCAAATTATTAAATTATTTAAAACAGATTGCAATTTTGCTTTAACTCTCCAGCACGAATAAATACAGAATTTGATTAATAAAACATTCATATAGATGCCAGGGAGCAATATTTGTTATCTGCAGCTCATTTTCATTTCTTTATGCCTGTTTTGGTCTTCTGTCAGAGCAGCATCTCTGTTCTGATATGATACTGTGAAGGTTTCTCCACTTGTGAAATGGAATGAGTTTTATTTCTATGTCTTTTGCTTTACAGGTTCATTGTGGTACACAGAAAATGCTTATTATGGATACATTAGGCTCAGGTAAGTTCCTCAGGATTACTTAATTACTGCAGTCAATGTCTGTAATGCCTCACTTTGGTGAGTCAAATATCTCACCTTGACACAATTAAATCTGATGCTGAGGTTGTGGTTTTATGAAGATTTCTCTGGTTGGAAGCAGAGTTTTGAGTAATAGGGTTTCCTCCATCTGTGGATGTTCATTTCCATGTAAAAGCCAAGCAATGAGCTGAACTGGGGCTGAGCCAGGTTAAACATAATTTAGCTAACACCAGCCCTGTGGCTGTCGGCTTAGGGAAGTGGTCCAGGTCACGATGCAGCTGTATGAGTAGCATAAGCTAAGAGAGCAGCCATGGGGATGGGGTGAAGATGAAGAGGGGTACGGGGTACTTATACCTGTATTTTCTGCTGCAGAAACTTCAACAAAGTACTTCTATCAGTGAATGTTTGATTATTTTCAGTTGTTTGCCTTTCCCCTTCCTCCCCCCTCCAAGTAAAACATAAGCATCTTAAATGGTAAAGCAAAGTTAAGAACATTTTGGAAGCTTTGAGAAAAATCACAGATGAAAAAAAAAAAAAACCTGTGTGGATATTTCCAGTGCTAATATTTTTTTTTTTTTTAGTCTTTCACATACATGTGCTGCAAAACCTAGCCAATATAAGGGTCATTGCTGTGTTTTCTACAATTCAAAACTGAGGTCTGAAAAAGAACTGTGATAACAATAGTTCATGGTGTTTGGAAAACTCTCTGTTCTTGTCTAAGATGTGGTTATTTGCCTGTTTACTCTGTGGTCCAGGAAACTCCAGGGTTAATCATCCCAACTATAGGTCAATCAGGGAATTTAAATCTAAGAAGGAGGAAGTTGATCAACTGTCTGGAGAGACACTGACTGCTTTCCAACTTCACTGAGGCAAGGAGAAGTTCTTGTGTTAGTCCTGAAGCAATATTCATGAAACGACATTCAGTCTGGAGTGAAGTTTGAAAGATGTTTTTTTGCAAGAAGAGAGAGTCCATGGGAAGACTGATCACATAAATGTCACTGTAGATGCTGTGCCCAAACTGCAAGGTGACATTCTGCACAGTTGTCTTTTTGGGATGTGGTGCTGCTTGGACATCCCCGCAGCTCCATGGCTACATGGTGTGAGCAGCCTCTGGGTCTTCCTGGGAAGTGATGACGTGCTGGAGAATTAAGCAAGGGAGGATGACAGATTTGCAGGGAAATCTCTACTCCTTGGCTGGACCAAAAGAAGCTCAGGATAAACAAAGCAAGAGACCATTAAAACTACTGAACTGTTAAAAATTTAGAGTAAATGCCCAACATTTTGCAGATTCCCAAATCTGGTGTGAGTGATCTCACAGTGTTGTGACTTTTGTCCAGTTTTTCAGACATTCACCATTGAAACCTGGTGATTACCACAACTCTGTGGCAGCTGACAGAGCATAGCAGAATGCAAGCACAAATTGAAGTTTGCTCTGCCACAGCTTCAAGAACCACAAAAAAAGTAGGGCCCAGATTAACAAAACAAAACTGGATACTACAAAGCAAAATAAAGAAGAGGAGGAATGGTTCTAAGAGAGGGAGAACCTAAAGATAATGGAAGGGTTCAGATGAACTGTGATTTTTGCAGGCTTCATTCCTCTCTGACACTCACCAAAAGGAGTTTCTCAGCTCTGTAGCTCTATGTTCCCTGTAAAGTCAGAGCCACTCACTTCCTCCTTCTATGAGGTGAATAATTTCTGCCATCAGGGGACTGTCTCTACCTATGGGAAATAAGTCATGCCATGTCCCTCTGTGAAATTTAAAGGATTGTAGTCAAAACCAAACCCAAGTGTTTCTTTTCCATTGAGAAAATCATCTCAGACTTCACACTGATGCTTACATGTTGTAAGTAGGAACTCAGTCCTCAGGCAGGATTTAGGGGTGGCTTCTGCATTCTGTGGTGACTCAGAAAAAATGAAATGCATCGCTCATATATTCTTTTTGAAGGATATCATGGGGGACAACAACTTTTCCTTCCTTAAATTTGCATTTTAAAAAAACTAAAGGCTCTGACCTTTCAAGAGTTCAAAAACTACAGCTCATGTAGATTTCTAGATGACTCTTGCACCTGAAAGAAAGGCAGAGTTTTTGTTGAGGTTCAACAACAAGAAATTCTTCACTGTACATACTTTCAAAACTACTGTCAGGTCCATGTGTTGAGATATCTTGAAAATTATGATTTTTGCAACAAATGAGATACAAGTTTGAATTTCTTTAAATGTTTTAAACACAATCTTCAATTAAGGCTGTTGAGTTCTGGAAAAAAGCTCTTATATGTTATTTATCTGTGTTTTGGGTTTATACTGTACTGAAAAATTTCTCCCAGAGGTGACTTTAAGTTATAATTTTCCAGATTTCTACACTCTCTGATCGAATGACATAGCACCATAGAATGTGCCAGGCTTTGCTATCTGGATCCTGTATGCTTACAATATCCCCTTGCAATTTTTGTAGTCAGTATATCCCTCAAAATCATGTGTGCCCCGTGCTATCACCCTAATTTGCTCTGTACCACTATTGTTATACACTTGGATTCTGTAAGTAGCACAAAGAAGTTGTAAATAACTCATAACAAATAAATACATTCATGTAGGGTCTCTGCTGTCCTACAGCAAGCAGATAGTAAGTCAAAATTTCCAAAGAGCAGCATCACATTTTAATCATGTTCTGTAAGTAGAAGCTGTGCACGGAGATTGCTGCCAACCTGCCCGCAACATTTACAATCAGAGAATGCACTAAAGATCAGTGAAACCAAGATTTCACAGGTTAGGTAGGTGAACTTCTTCTTAAGTAAGGTTTGCAAAAAAAGCTATATCTTGAACATAGTATAACCCAAGAAGTCCTCATCAGGGCAATCCCTCACCAGGTATCAAGATGAACTATAGTAGAAGTCTATCCAGAAAGCCAAGCAGCACAGGAAAGAAATTATTCACTTTATTTTCATAATCCATATAAGCAACTAGAAAATTAATCCAAAAGTAGTAATAATAATAATAATAATAATAATAATAATAATAATAATAATAAGTCTGAAGTGTTTCCACATTACATTTTTTAAAAATTTTAAATACACTGTGTTGGATACTCAAACTAGTTGTCAAAGAAGTTTCTAATCTCCATCAGAAGGTGTTTCAAAGAACTTAAGAGAGCTGATTTGTTTAAAGCAGAGAAAAAAAGGTGTTTAGAGTTAAAAAAATATAACAATCTTCAAAAAGCAGAAATATGTCAAAGCAGGAAAAAGGAGGAGCATTAATTCTGATGAGTTAAACATATAATTTTAATTTCACAGGTCAGATATAACACTTCAAAAGTAGGAAACTTTCCAGATAGTCTATAGGATGAATATATGATTGAGGTGTAAAAGGAACACGGGCAATTTTCATTCCTGATCATCAGTTCTCTTCCAATACCCAAGCAGCTTTTGACATGTTTTCTTTTGGGGGATTCTTAAAAGTAGTTACATTGTCATGGGACTGCATAGATCAAGGGTTGTCTGAAAGACAGAAAAGAGAACAAAAATAGTTGCTCAGAGGAAAAGGTTATCAGCACAGACTCATAGAGTTCCTGTGGTATGACCTGTGTTTCATTACAATAGTAAAGGTACAGGAAAAGTTCTGTTAAAGTCACATCAGTTAAGAACTGGCAGATAACAAAATGCAATGACATGAATCAGTATGCCATGGACATCTTGCCCAGCATTGCAGATGATGTGTAGCGTTCTCTTCTGAGAACTAGTAAGCCAATATTTCAAAGTATATTGGCACACAGTTTCCTGGCATGGGCAAGCAAGAATTACCCTTGAACTTGAATTTTCCATCCAAATAACTGAATCTGTGCAAGAACTTGTACTCTCTACAGTAGGTACACAGTGAAAAACAAGATAAGCCAGAGTTTAGTTACAAGGTTCACAAACCACCTTGTCATGCAACCTCTGACCACTGATGACTAGTGTACCATTGGTAATAACCTGTGGTAATAACCTGGTGTCACAATCAACATGATGCTCTTCAGTAGTTTCTCATGTTTTGCTACTATCTCATTTCATCTCACTCTTAATGTAAAACCAGTATGGTCCTAAGTTCCCTATGGCAGTGCTGCCCTGGCCTAAAGGCTGTGTTAGAGCAGAGATGGGATGCAGACCACATAGGAAATACTGGTGCAGAAGCTTTAGGGACTTCTGGTATTCGCAGATGTTCCACCTCTCTGATACTTTCAGGACATTTCTTTGAATAGTTAAATTAGTGACATTTAAATGGAGGCTGTGTACTCCTGGTCCAGAATATTTACTCATTATATTACAGAGTAATATAGAAGTAGCCCATGTATACCAAGCCAAAATCCTACCAGTCTTGCTTGTTTATAATGTTCACAGCACATTATATTATCAAATTTACCTCTATGGCACTTATCTCTTCATGAGTGTCTGTAACTTTACAGTTTCTCACAAGCACATTGGAGGTTCTTCAAAATCTAGATGCATACTTTTGTTTTGTGTCCAAACTTGAAAGTGACATAGTTCAGTTCAATCTATACACATATGAGTAGATCAGACAGTATAAGCAACAGTGGAACTAGTCAGTGTTGGCTGGCATATAGCCATTACAAACAGTGGAAGAAAGAGTTCTGAAATTTGCTCTAAGACACAAGCCAGTTTCTTCATGCCACCACTCATGAGAATCAGATGTGACTTTAGCATGAAAAAAAACACTTTGCAAGTTAACCATAAGTAATTCCTGTGGATCAAAACCAGTACTTTAATTTCATCCCATTGGATTAGCCTTATATGCCACTTCCACATAAAAGTACAAGACTTTCAGTCTGCACCAAAATACCCTTTGAAATGTAGATTTTCTTACAGGGACTTCAGAAAAACAAAGGGAAGAAAAAAAAAAAAGACAATATGATGAATTGTAAGGTCTTGGGATTTCACCTCAAATTTTTGCCTAAAGGGTTAACTAACTGTCTTTCAACACTGACTTCCTTTTTTTTCACTGTAGACAGTTTATTCTCGGACTGAGTGAAGATGGTGTAATGAATGTATACAAAAAAGAAATGTGAAGCTTTAGTGTGCCATTTTGTTGCTTGAATTAAGCAAAGCTCTAATAAATTATTGTCAAGTTCAAAAAGAATTGCATTTATTTCTTTGTGACCTTTTGTCAAACTGTGTATAATTCTACTTCCTGTACAGGAACCACCTGTGCAGATAAGCCTTTTTGCATGTCTATATTCATTTGAAACAAAATAATTCAAACTCATTTTCAAAGCATAATTCTATCTTTTCCTCTTTTTGGTTCTTACAATACTAAAATTAAAAGACAAAAAAAAAAATCTGAAGAGAGAGATTTTCTGGACTTTATTGTTGTTCTGAGTCATTAGTTTCACTTTAAAAAGTATACATTTTTATGGATCATTTTGCAAGTACAGTTATCAAAACAGATTATGTTTACAAAAAAAACCCAAACCAAATCAACCAAAACTAAATGAAAAAAAAAACCAACAAAACAATGAATGAAGACAGGTAAAGAAATTATGAATGGTCATATATCATAGTTACTATTACCACTGTGACTTTTGTAATCCTCATCATAGTAGGAAGTATGTAAAAGTTTGCAGAGATATCTATTGAGTGGGCCAACACAATTTTATATGAGGATCTGAGAGACCTACATGTTTCTTCATGACCCTTTGTATTAAAGGTGATCCAAACAGTGAGGAGATGAATCCAATGATATTATCCATATGAGCTGGACCTCTTAAAAAAACACTCAGGATTTTGACCTGAAGAAACAAGTGCATTTTGGTGCATTTTTTCTTCTGAACTTCATCCACTTCCATAGAAGGCATAATAGTGTTGTAATATGAGTATTGTTTACAGAGATACTTCATCCTAATGGGAAATTCATTAACATTATAACTTTTTATGCAGCATTAAAATGTATTATAATATCAGATAGGCTCATCATTTAAAAGCAAATATTCTTGTAGAACTTTTTAATGAGAATCTATAGGATTTCCCTTTTTTATTGGTCTTTTTAAATGCTTCTGAATAAGCCTGTTTTGGCCAGAAAAATAAACTGCTGCAACGTTTTATGGTTTAGTCATTGAGAAAACTCTAAAAAATATAATATGATAATACATAACTTTTAAGAGTAAGAATTTTTTTCCGGGTATTCATAGCACTCATTGCTACAGTTTAGACCAACTTGTAACACAGATTTCTGAAGTTCAAGATCAATCATTTGTTAGATATCATGACTTTCATTTAGATCTCTGTAAATGGTTTTGTTCTTTACCTTTACTGTTTAACCTTTCTTACTACTTTGCGGATTGTGGGGAACAGGAGGGTAACATAACTGATGAAATCATCCATGGACAAAGGCTCACCCCAATAAGTTTTAGGTTTTAAATATTTTACACACATCTAATTATCTTCATTTCTGTGTGTAAAAGAATAAGACTTTTGTGTTAGTTCCAGAGTTAGATATTAATCCTATTTGTTTTAAAAAGAACCAGATTTCCCTTTTGCATATGTCAAATTAAAATAGTATATTAATCACTTGACCGAGCCCACCAACAAAGAATTTAATTTACTTTCCCATTATATATAGTAGGCTCAAAACCAGAATAAAATATCATAGAATAGCATAGAATAGCACAGAATAGAATAGAATAGAATACATTACAATACAATACAAATCAATAGATATCTGTTAGAAAAGCATGCTTTAAATATATTTAGCTTTTTCTTAAACTACTTTCTGTTGATAATTTTAAGGGAATACAATTTCAGAAGAACAAATCTCCCAATTTGTAAAGAACTGGTGGATGAGATCCCCTGGAAAACTCTCCCTAGGGACAGAGGAGCTAACCAGAGCTGGCAGCATTTTAAGACCACTTAAGGAAAGAGTTCTTCATCATAGTGTGAGGAAATCAATCAAGGAAGGGCAGAAACAATCATGGCTGAGCAAGGATTTGCTTCTCACACAGAGGAGAAAAAAGGTAATGCACAGCCAGTGGAAATAGGGACGTAGCTTGGGAAAAATACAGGGATACAGTAAGGATGTGTAGGGATGGGATCAGGAAAGCTGAGGCACAGATGGAACAGGACTTTTCAAGGGATGCGAAGAATAACAAGAAGGGATTCTATAAATAAATAGATTAGAAAATAAAGGTAGTGTAAAGTCTCACCTCCCCCAAGGGCCAATAAATGAGAAGGGAGAACAGGTGACAAAGGCTATGGAGAAGGCTGTGTTACTCAACAAGCTCTTCACCTCAGCCTTTGTGGGCAGTCAGGCTTTCCAGGTATCTCAAGTCCCTGAAACTTCAAGTGGGGGGAGGAGTGAAGTCCCTCCCACTGTAAGTTTGGGACCTCTTGTGCCAAGCCACTCTCCATGATATTTGAAAAGTCAAGGCAATCAGGCAAACTCCCTGGTGGCTGGAAAAAGGGAAAAGTTGCTCCTATTTTTAAAAAGGGCAGAAAGAAAGGTCTGGGGAACTACAGACCTGTAAGCCTCATTTCTGTGCCTGGAAAGATGATGGAGCAGAACCTCCTAGAAGATATGCTAAGGTACATGTAAGACAAGGAAGTGATCCAAGGCAGCTAGCATGGCTTCACTAAGGGTAAATCGTGCCTGACCAATCTGGTGGCTTTCTAATGGTGGAATGATTGCAAGAGTAGACAAGGAAAGATCAACTGATGTCATCTACCTAAACAATTACAGAAGGTTTTTGACAAAGTCCCATGTGATGTCCTTATCTTCAAATTGGAGAGACTGAAGGGGTGAATTATTTGGTGGATAGGAAATTGGCTTATTTTGGGACGAGTTCCCTTTAATATCTTTGTCAATGTATTGATGTCAATGTTTTGAATTCTTCCTGAGGAAGAACCTTCATACAGGTTCTAATGGTTATATGTCATACAGGTCAAGTCCTCGAGTCCTGGGGACAGTTTTGGGTGCCACAACATATGAAGAATATAAATCTATTAGAGAGCACCCAAAGGAGGAACATGAGGATAGCAAAGTGTCTAGAGGGAGAAGCAGCTGAGGTCAGTTGGCTTGTTCAGCCTGGAGAAAACAAGGCCATTCTTCATCCGAGAGAATAGCATAAAGTTGTTTCAGGGGAGGTTTAGGCTGGATATAAGGAAAAGGCTCTTCACTCAGAGGGTGGTTGAGAACTGGAAAGGCTCCCCAGGGAAGTGGTCATGGCCCCAAGCATGCCTGAGCTCAGGGAGTGTCTGGACAGTGCTCTTGGGGCCGTCTTGTGCAAGGCCAGGAGTTAGACTTGATAATTCCTGTGGTTTCCTTCCCAGGGGAGGGAGATTCTATGATTCTGTGTTTCTTGAGAGTCATCAAGAGTAGTCCTGGAGAGGACTTGATGATTCCTGAGGATGAAAGGCTGGACATGACCTAACAGCATATGCTGGCAGACCAGGTGGCCAGCTATATCTGGGATACATCAAAAGCTACATGACCAGCATGTTGAGGGAGATAATTCTGCCCCTCTTTGGTGAGTCGTTACCTGGAGCACTGCATCCAGCTCTAGGTTCCTCAACACAAGGAAGTCTTGGACTTGTTGGAGTGGGTCCAAGTGAGGCCACAGAGATTATCAGGGGGGTGGAGCACCTCTCCTATGAAGACAGAGTGAGATGGGGTTATTCACTCTGGAGAAGAGAAGGCTCTGGGGAGATATCCTTGTGGCCTTCCAGTAATTAAAGGGTACTTATAACAAAGAGGAAGAGCAATTTTTTACACAGACAAGCAGTTATAAGACAAGGAGATAAGTTTTTAAACAAAAATAAGAGAGATTTAGATGAGATATTACAAGGAAATTCTTTACTCAGAGAGTTGTGAAGCACTAGAACAAGTTGCCCCACAACAATGTGAATGTCCCATCCCTGGAAGTGTTCAGGGCAAGTCTGTATTGGGATCTTAAGCAACCTGGTCTAGTGACTGACATCTTTACTTGTAATATGGCATTGGAACTAGATGATCTTGAAGGTCCCTTTCAACACAAACCATCCTTTGATTCCATGAATCTACAGAATGATGGAAAGTGCCCACAGTAACTGTAAACAAGATTGGTTAAAAACAAGAGGTCAATCATAAATATAACTATTACATTTGGAAAAAAAAAGTTTAAAGGTGATAAAATTAGGTTTCTCAATATGAAAAAAGCCAAACAAAACAAGACATTGATTTGAGCCCTGGCATATAAATCACAATGAAAAATACTCAGATAAATCTTTGATTTTCACTTCAGTAGAAATACTAGACCATTTTACATGCTCAAAATGTTGGATTTAACTGTTGAAAATATTATTTCATAGTCACTAAAACTGATACTAGCAGTTTAACTAAGTTGGTTGCTTGAGTATTATGCAGTCCATGGAGTGCACACGTAAAGCCCTATAACGTGAAGAATACACAGTGAAAAGCTCTGTCCTGAAGTAAAAATACTCTGGTCCCCATAAATAGATGCTATGTGCTCCAAGACTTTGGTTCAAGGATACAAATAATGTGAATTGTTGCAATCAAATGAGGCAGAAATAAAGAAAATTATATCGAATAATTGTGTTTTGCACTTTGGAATGTTTTGTCTGAATATTCAGCCTGCATAAAACTATAAAATTTTTTTCCCAAAAATTATTGCTAGAACCAGAAATTTTATGTTCTTGTCCCATTTTCCAGTTATTGGAAGAAAAAAAAACCCTAATTTTATTTCCTAATTCTCAGTGTAAGCAAAGCAGGGAATTTTTAAATGGAATCCATTACATGCAGTTGAAAATACTGAAAATATATACTTAAAACCTCCTACAACACCTATCAAGATTTCAACTGGATCTTTCAATGCAGTCTCAACATGTCAAAGAATGAGAATTTGGATGAAGCTCTTGTTATCTTTATGTGTCAAGCAGTTCATTTTTTAGTTCCCAAATACAGCTTCAAAAAGGTCGTCCTTGTCATAGATAAACTCAGACAATGATAAAGGCCTGTATTTATGCTTTATTTGCTGCAATATCATTTGATAGCCTGCTATTCTTCATTTCTTTCTTCATAACTTTCTGAAGCTTCTTCCAACTCTCTGCCTGACTCCATGCAAGATTTGAAAGGTACGATGAGATAAAACACATTCATGAGCTGTCAGCTAGGTGGGACCACCATCCACCCAGTCAAATAGCACCCAGCTGTTTACAGTGATTATCATTCATCAGGAGGTAATCTTTCATGATAGAATATTGCTCATTATACCTGCCATAACACATACCAGCACTGCGCTATTCTAACAGGACACCTGCTCTTGTTACAGTATAGAAAGCAGCAAATTTTTAAATGGAAGGAAAATTGTTGGGTAAGATTTTTTTTTTTTAAACAGCAGGCCTTTTCTTTTGGAAAATAATAGACTTGTAAAACAATTCATAATCCCTTTTTCAGTTTTTCACTGGAGTGCATTTAGCCACAGCGTCATCCTGCATGTTGTCCATAAATACGGTTTTACATTGAAACTGAATCATACATTTCTTTGATAATTTTACTGGTAGCGCAGATTCCACCTGTGCTTTTGTCAAAGGCAATATGGAAGGGGAAATAAAAGACACAGGAAAACAAAACAAAATAAAGCAATCAGTAAAATTTATCTTTTTCATATCACAAGTAATGAACATGACTATTGCAGAAAGTTTCAGCTAATTTAGTTGATTCTGTTTAATACTGATGTCACTAAACCATGGAGAAACCCTCATTTGTTCCATTTAAAGTGATTTATTATTTCCTAAATTTCTTTAATTCAATATATCAATTTCTCTTCAGACTCTGTTACTCTAACAATTTCTTCATAATTTTCTTGCTGTGATGCTTATCATTTTAAGCACTCTAAATATTTTCAATAAGAGTTGAGAAAAAATGTACAGAACTTTTAAATATATTGATAAAATTAATTCCAAATATGTAAGAACATTGCAGCATTGGACCAAACTAGAAAATTTTAATTAAGTACTAATTCAGTTCAAGTACTACGAAATTTTGAAATCAGCACTACTGGACACTGAAAATAAAAGCTGAGATACACATTTAATATTTCAGGTTTTTTGGATGTTTTCCGAGAAATTACCATCTGATTAAGACAAATTACCTTCCCCCTATGGCTCCAAAATACATTATTTTTTCTTGAGAAGGCTCTGTTTATACCTCTGTGTTAAACATTTCATAATTCATTAATGTGATTTTTATGCTGTTGTGCAGTATACACAAAATCACATAATATCTTGGGTTGAAAGGGACACACAAGGATCATCAAATCCAGCTCCTGGCTGTGCACGGATCATCCCCAAGAATCACACTATGTGCCTGAGAGCACTGCCCAAATGCTTCTTGAACTCAGACAGGCTTGGTGAAGTGACCACCTCCCCAGGGAGCCCATTCCAGTGCCCAGTCACCCTCTGGATGAAGAATCTTTTTCTAATATCCAGTCTAAACCTCCCCTGCCACAGCTCTAGGCCATTCCCTCAGTCCTGTCTCTGGTTGCCACAGAGAAGAGATCAATGCCTGTTCCTCCTCTTCCCTTCATGAGGAAGTTGCAGATGTCGTCACAGTCTACAACTTCCTTGTGAGAGGAAGAGGAGGGGCAGACACATTAGATATTTTAGTCACAGTGCCTTGGAAAGTTTAGGCGGAACCATCCCTCTTCACACTAGTCATCAGTTCTTTATTTGGTCAACAGCATTACAGAATATGTATCCCAAGGTACATGCTTGTATCTCAAGAAGCTGTGGTTAATTTAAGATGATAACGAATCCTGATTTAGAACTAGGTGTAATGAAGATTTTAAAGAACTGAAAATTCATACCGCAATATCTAAGATTTAGGTATAGATCATTATCTTTTTAAACTGAGACTAAGAAGGTGAACGCTTTTTATTTTTGATACATTTCTCTTCCAGACTTGCTGCAAGTATTAAAAGCATGGGTTTATTTCAGCAAAAATAAGTGTATATATCATATATATAGAAAAGGCACAGATACCAGTGAAATGTAGGACACAGGAAACTGCAGAACAGATAGAGCAAGATATGTTGCTAGAAAGAAGCTATGATAGCTGTGATACACTAACAGAGGTAAGAGAGAATAAAAATGGAGAGAAGTACTTGTGATGAGAGATTTCAATTGCATCTTTGTTGGCTCAGCAAATGACCTAGGGTGTTGGCTCAGGTTGATGATGATCACACTACAGAAGTCTCATGGAATGGTTGATTAGGGAGCTCATGAAGAAAAACATAGCTCTCAATTCGGTGATTATTGTTATGCAAGATCTCATTACAGATGAAAATTCAAAAAATCTCTGTGGACTCTGTAAACCAAAGTACTTTATTACCTACTGTAAATGTAAGCAAGGAGTAGTAAGGATGATTCACTTGATGTATTCTTTTCCAATTTTTGAAAGATTTTTCTCCCCATCTCCCATCAAAGAATTTTAGAGAAAGTAAGGAGTTATGTGATAAGAAAAGAAGTCCTTGCTTTGTTGATTAACTAAAACATAGAAAGAGATGTAGAAGAAAACACTCACTTTTCACAGTGGAAAAAATGAACAAATCCATGGGAATTTGTACTAGTCAAATCCATGTTAGTGCAAAATATTCTGAAAAATCCCTCTCAGTAACTTTTTATTACTCATTACTACTCAAAGCAGCTGATCTCCTCTTACTTCATCTCATTACTTAAAGAAGTAAAATCTGGGGGGTTAGATACAGGTGAAAGTAAATTACTACTTTGTGAAGAACTGCTGCTTTGTGGCACTAAGAAGTTTAATGAAGTCAATTTGTTTTTTAAGAAAGTGGAACATTTCAGTTTGATTTGATAGAAGTTGATGTTCAGTAATGATGGTGGCCTGATGGAGTATACTTTCTTCACTAAGGATTTCAAGGGTACCCAAACCCACCAACAAGCAGTTCTTGAGAAGGTTATTTATTCTGAAATTATAATGTAATTTGAATAGCATATATATTTAATAAAATTCAACAGAAGTCATCAAAAAATGAGGAAGAACCTAACTCTTTAGTCAAGATTTACACGTCCCATACAGTGACGGATTATTCATAAAGGACAGAGAAATGCATGTGTTATGTAATGAACACACCGTAATATATAGCTAAATGGTACTGAACTAAGGAATTATTCCTATGTTACTGTGTTTTAGATATTGGATTTTTCAAAGTCTTCCAGTATTATCTATGCATGCTTTCATTGTCTAGTAAGGAAAATATGTGCAGGACTACTGTTCATCCTCCAGCCTAGACTGATACTGAGGATTGCCCGGACCCAGATGCAGTACCTTGCACTTAGACTAGTTGAACTTCGTGAGATTCTCGTGGACCCACTTCTTGACCTTGTCTAAGTCCCTCTGAATGGCAACCCATTCTTCAGGGGGTAAATACTGTAAATTGTATTGAAAAATTGATAAGTGATTCTAAATCTGGAAATAGTTCTGTTACTGAGACCTAAGAATAGGAGTGACATGGTCAAAGTAAGATAGTGAGAAAAAGAATATACAAGTTTTACATTTTTCCACTCATTTTTCTTCCACTTATTGCCAAATTCCTAATTTGATGATAGACAATTTCTGATAGAAAATGTATTTAAGTAAAACAAGTGTTGGTGCTCTTTCATTATAAACCTTTTCTTGTGTAAGGTCATCACTGTGAAAGGTCATTACTGAATGTGTATGTGTAGCTTGTCATCCATGAGTTTATCTATTGTCTTATCCTGTAAATTCAAAGAAGGAAAAAAAAAAAGGAAACCAAATAAGTCAGACTAAAATATGTCAACTGTACTTTTTACCACTAGAGTTTCTATGTCCTTCTAAAATATGCTTCCTAATTTATAGGTTCACAGAATATGCTGATTTGGAAAGGACCCATCAGGATCATCAAGTCCAGCTTCCAGCTCTGCACAGGACACCCTGAGAATCACACCATGTGCCTGAGAGTATTGTCCAAATGCTTCTTGAACTCAGACAGGCTTGGTGCTGTGACCACTTTCCTGGAGAGCCTGTTCCAGTGCCAAACCATCCTCTGGGTGAAGAACCTTTTCCTGATATCTAAACTAAACTTCCCTTGAGTCAGATTTATGCCACTTCCTTGGGTCCTGTCACTGTTCATGAGACTGCCCGTCCTCTTCCCCTCATGAGGATATTGAAGACTGCAATGAGGCCTCCCCTCAGTCTCCTCCTCTCCAGGATGAACAGTCCAAGTGACCTCAGCTGCTTCTCATATGGCTTCCCCTCTAAATTCTTCACCATTATTGTGGACACTCTCTAGTAGTTTAATATCATTTTTATATTGTGGTGCCCAAAACTGCACACAATATTCAAGGTGAGGCTACTCCAGTGCAGAGCAGAGAGGGACAGTCCCCTCCCTCAACCAGGTGATGATGCTTTGCCTGATGCCCCCCAGGACACAGTTGGCTCTCCAACCATATTCAGCTTCCTTGAAGGGCCTTGAGGGGAAGCCATATGAGGAGTGGCTGAGGTCACTTGGTGTGTTCTGCCTGAAGAAGAGCATACTGAGAAGAGACCTCTTTGCAGTCACAGCAGAGAGGAGAAATGGAGAGGCAGACACTGATCCATTCTCTGTGATCACCAGTGACAGGACTGAGGGAATGGCCTGAAGTTGTGGCAGGGGAGGTTTAGGTTGGATATTAGAAAAATTCTTCACCCAAAGGGTGGTTGGGCACTGGAACCGGCTCTCTGGGGGAGTGGTCACAGCACTAAGCCTATCTGCTTTCAAGAAGTTTGATGATCCTTGTGGGTCCCTTCCAACTCAGCATATTCTGTGATTCTGTGATTCTGTGGTTTCCATCCTTTCCACAGTTCTTCTCTTCAGCCTCTAATTCCCTGGTCTATATACACAACCCCTTTCCAGGTGCAGAACCTGATACTTGACCTTTTAAATATGATTTCTTTCTGAAATTAAACCAAACATTTTTTTCAATTTGACAAAATGTTATTAAACACTAATAGTTTCTTAACATAACTGACACTTCTACTTTCATGCCATTAGAAGACAAAACACACTAATTTTCTAATTCATTAATGAACTACAGAAAACACTGAAGAGAGTGCGCATGTCCTGTGCAGGATATAACTCCATGAAAGCCATTTTGACTGTAACAACCAGTCAATACTTTTAGGGCACATTAAGTTGCACTCCAGTAGTTGTGGTGAGGCTAAGATTTCCTTGACATCTGATGATAAAATGTGAGTAAAAAAATTCTCTCTTAGGACTTTATGATAACCGTGGTTTTATTATTCTCCAGGTTTTAACTGCTAGTTAATTTTTTCCCAACATTTTTACAGAGAAACAAACTGAGTTGATAATTCCATTTTTCTCTTTCATTATCAATCCGTAAGCTGTGTTTGCTTTTTGCAGCTATTCCAGTGTTAACTGTACTTTACGAGGTCTCCAAGATATATGCTAAGATAATGAGATTTTTTCAGACAGCCTTTCAGTTAACCTAGGATGACTTCTCCTGCAATTTTTTTCCTTTATATTCAGGAAATTTACTGTACTGTCAGCATTTGCCTAAATTAAAGAACATAGAAGAAAATATGCATGTTGAGGCATGTGGAGTTCCAGATATTGCATTGGCAATTTTGAATGTTACCCCCTACATCTGTTCATTGTTGTAGATGATAAACAACTTCAAAAAAAAAAAAAAAAAAAAAAAAAGCAGGATCACTGTTCTGATCAGTTATGGACTTTGCAATGGAGTAACAGCTTTAACTCTTCAAACTGCCTTTTGCTTCACCAACTCTTTCCAATAGAACTTACAGGAAGTCAGTCAGCTAACTTGTGCAGAGGTGATTAACAGCACTCAAAATTCATATTTAGATTTTTAAAAGACTCTGTGACTTGGTGGACATCTTTTCCCAGATACTTTGAAATTCCAGTGGAAAAGCAGTAAAACTGCATCCACCTTGAGAAGCTGAGATTATCTGCACAATTTTAGTTAAGTTTTACAGGTTTAGAAATTCTGTCCCTGCAGAAAAGGTGGCACATGAATCTCTTTATCTTCACGTACCCGTTAGGTACTCATTGGTATTCCCAGGCTCCTGACTGAAAGAGTGATAATAAAAAGGATGTCTAATTTATCCCAGAGTAAGGAATTTTGCTTAAGGAAGATGTTGGCCACTCATAAGTAGGTTGTCTATACCAATGTTTGACTTACAGAAAAGTTCCTAAGAGAGTAATGAGTAGATGCTTTCTCTACTTCAAAATACAGGATAGGCATGTGTATAACACAACCCATGTATGGCCTGTAATCTTACTTCAGTTCTATTAATGTAAATCAAATGCAAATAAAATATATTTTACTCAAATTAACAAAAAATGTTTAGTGATCAACTGACTGTAGCTTCAGAAATGCGAAAATATGTTAATAAAAAAGGAGCAGCACATCATGAGACCTCTCTGTAGTGTCACAGGGGCTTACCTGTCAGCAAGCTGCCAGCAAAAAGAGTATTTATCCTATGAGATCTATAAGTTTTTCCCTTGGATAGCGTGTGCATTCATTTGCACCTGTACTGCTGCCCAGGAAACACTTTTAACAACATTTGTAAATACATATCTTTTGAAAAAATTGAAGCATATTCCTCAGTATTATGGGAGTGGTATAAACAAACTAAGCAAATGAAGCTGCTGCTCCTGAGACACTACTTCAGTAGGTAATAAATATTGCAGCAAAACAATAACCTTACAGAAAGTCTAGGAATTTTAGAAATTCTTATGGAAATTAATAGGAAGAATCTTAAAACAGATATTATTCTACAAGAGATGAATCTTCAGAAATGGAAGACAGTGGAAAAAAAGACAGGAAAGGAAATACACAAAAAATATCCTTTAGAGAACAACAAAAGCAGAATCCAAAACTAAGCAATAATAATTTATATTTTCATACACAAAATCACGGCCTTTGTAAAATCTCCTCACTTATGAATGGAAATGCAGAGTATTCAGACTTACAAAAGCAGTAAAAGTTAAATTCTCTATACGGGATTGTAAATTAGTTATTTATAAGTTGTTCTTCCATGCTTTTGGGAGACATAGTTCAGCTTCATGGTCAAAACTACAAAGAAGAAAAATTATTCATGAATACTCTAATACACTTGCAAAACTACAGAGTATAATTTGAAGTTTTAGATTTTATGATAACTGGATAACTAACTGCATGAAACCCAGGTAGTATTTTGACAAACTTTATTTCTTAACCAAAATCTGACTTGATACTGAAGACTGCAATCAGCATTCGAGTAGTCTTACAAATTAGGACAGAATATTTGAAGGTTATTTTGAATATACACGTGAATGACTATATACTTTTCTAATCTTTACATGTCTATCAACATGTCTGTATCGTGGATATACAGAAAGATCATAGAATCACAGGATCATAGAATCATTTGTTTGGAAAAAGTGTCTAACCCAGCACTGCCAAATCCATCACTGAACTATGTCCCCCAGAAGCACATTTACATACCTTCAGGTTTATTTTATCCCTTTCCCCCTTCAAATCAATGAGACCTGATAAGTCTTGTTCAAAAATCCCTTTTACCCTTTGAAACAGATGTACCCTGTCTGTTGCCAGCACGCCTGGTGTCAAGTAAACTGATTCATGATCAAAGAACCCAAAATTCTGCCAGTGACACCAGGCTCACAGCCAAGTACTGTTCTGTTGGGTCTCCCTGTTTCTTCCCTAATCATTCCCTGTGGCTGGAAGGATGGAGGAAAACACTACTGTGCTTCTTATCTTTTAATCAGTCTTACCAAGCCCTGGAGTCTCTCTTGACTGCCCTTGGATTTCTAGTTGCAACTTCATCATCACATACCCAAAAAACCAATAATCTGAGGGCTGAACCAGTGTAGGAACCCTTCTCTGGGAAACTTTCTCTTCAGATTTTTAACCCAGGCCCGAGGAAGGCAGCATACTTCCCTAAGAAGTGGATCTGGTTGGCATATTGGGCCTTCTATTCCCTTGTATTCTGAAAATAATTTTTTCATTCTTTGTTTTATGGATTGTTTTTTCCGCATAGCCATTTGTCCTAAATCACTTGAATTTTAGAGAAGGAAACTACTCTTTGAATTCATCAGATTCTTTTCTTGCTTTTACTTCCTTGCACCCAGGTTTTTGATGCAGTGTAATTTTTTTTGGAGGCCTGATTTTAAGTAAATTTTGTCATTTCACTTTGAAATCAGAGTAGAATTTCTCACAGGTTCATTCAGACTCAGCTGGGGCCTTATAAACAGGAAAATGAGGAATTGTTATAAACACATTTTTGTTCTCCTCTAGAAACACCTACTGAGCTGTTAATCTTTTTCTTTCAAACTATAACATAATGTATAAGCAAGTAAAAATCAAGATTAGAAATATTTCAGTTTAATCAAGCACGTTCTTTTTCTCATATTGTTCTGGGTTGGTTGTTTGGAGTGTTTTGCCTGTTTGATTACATGATTGAACCAGCCCTGTATGCCTTGAGGAAAGTACTTGTATCTGAACCTTTCATTAGTGTACTGTCAGGAATGGCAGGGAGAGTGTTGGGGCATCATCCTTGTTGGTCTTTAAAAATAAGCAACCACTGGTCCCAAGTGGCTCCTTCACTTTACTGGTTGGATAGGGTATAATATTTGTGACCTTTTTAATCCCATAACCTTCTATATCCTGGTTGAGTTCCCACTGATTAACACAGAAGGACTTTCTCTGAAGTGTCTCACATAAGGTATGATACCTATACACAGCAAAGGTTGCTGGACAAACTTGTTTTTGATAGCCAGGGAGTTCCAGCCATTGCACAGGGGAGCAAGCAAAGAACCAGGGTCCACGGCTTTCTTCATATGGTACCATTTAGTTGGACACATTGAAGGACTGGGAAATGGAACATATACTTAGGGGAGCGAACAATTTTATGCTGGAACTGTGATCATCTGCTTCTTTTGATATGAAATAATGGCTTTGGAAGATAAATAATAAAAAAATTAAAGACTTATTTATAGGCTTTTATTTATTCTCTTCATTCTGACCCAGTCCCAGACATCCAAAGTGAAAGTGAGAGGAAGAGTCACACAAGTGTAGTGTTGTTTGAAGGGCAAGGTAATTTGAGGAATTTCATTTTCTCATTCACTTAAATGGATGTTCTTCAATTACACTGTTATCCAAGAGCTCCAGTTTTTAAGTTGCCATAAAGATCATACCAGAGCATATCACTATCACAGAAGTGTCAAAAAAAGCACTTACCTAATAATTAGATTTTGCTTTCATTTAGTTGATTGAGCTTCCACAAAATGTTTCTCAGCCTGTGACCACTGTAACCAGTACTTCAAGGTACTTTTTCTACTCAAGACTCATCCTCTTCAGTCAGTTATGAAAACCTACTTTAACTTCACAGTTTTAAAAAACAAGTTAATTTTTTCCAATCAAGGCCATTACAATCCTATTACTCTCCAAGTATACTTCCTCCCAAGTATTAGAAGTGTTTATATTAGTCTCCAGGGCCATGATTTGATACTGGCATTTCCTCCCTGCACAGTCCAGATACTGTCTTAAGACAGATTTCAGAGAATTAAAATAGCCAAATGAAAAATTAAAATCTAGTTAATAAACCCTGTTTCTGCTAACTTCAGTTTCTCTACAGTAAATAATTTTCCTTTTAATATCTTTGTTTAACAAAAACATTCAACACTAAAATGTGCCCATTTGTCAAAAAGAAAGAGAAAGGAAATTCTAACTATGTCTACTTGCATGATGATAATCAGGATTTTCTTTGTTTCAAGCATATGTACCTAAATGTCATGTTGCAAATATTTTTATTCAAATGCTTATCCTTAGGAGGAGATTTTCAGATATTTCAGGTTCTTCATATATGAAAAGGGGGAGTGAGAGGGAGAATATGGGAATGAGATAGCCATGTGGAAATGTTCCCTGGGCAAGACTAGAGATACCACATCAGGGTGTGGGAGAGAAGTTTGGCATCTCTCTAGATTTCTCATAACTTCACACCTGGAGCTTTCGTTATGCTTTTTTTTATTTCTTTAAGTGATATTGTATACAAATAAACCAAGAGTCTCAATATATGTATTAATCTAATCCTTTTTGGAACAATGCTTTAGCTATCCATAAATTATCCCAGATACGGGGAAGGGGGGGGGTGTGGAATAAAGGAAAGTACTTGTTTCTCATGATTTATAAGCAGAATAGGGAACTGTAAATTTTTTCCTTTGGCCATAATAAAGTTATAGAGGAGAAAATATCTTGCAAACTGTGTTAATATGAAGTTCAACATTTCACAATAATATGGGACTTCAGAAGGTTATTTGGAGAAGAGATGGAAGTGCACATGACATGAGAGGAAAATTTCTGGATAAGAAAATGGAGCTTAACATCATTATGTCTTGTGTGCATATTTAAGTGTTTGTTAGAAACTAGAAAAATATCTTTTTATCATGGGAATTACTTTCAATTTAGGAAATAGCATATCTATTTGGTGATAAGTAACTTGTCCTAAAGTACCAGTAAGTTTGTTACATTGATATTCATAAACTGATATTCACGAATTGCACAGGAGATTAAGCAATTCTTCCAATGTTTTTGATACTGCATTCTCAGTGGAGGAATGTAATCATTGTGTAATAAAAACTAGGAAAAAAACCCCTACATCTGACAGTCTGAATAATATGCTTATTCACAGAAAGCATCTTTAAAGTATGCTCCACAGATCACTAGTTTTATGGAGTTAGGAATGAGCCTGCATAGATTTAGCAATGAATCCCACTCCTCGGGATATTGTAACAGGTATGAAACCCTTTCTAGGCCATATGGTAACAGAGGGCAGCACTCTTTCCCAGGGGCCCTGTCAGACTTAGCCACAATCTAATGTCAGGCACAGTTGGTGAAATCTCATGCTCACTTAGTTTAGTGGAACAGAAGTCATCTTAAAGATAGTATCAAGAGGATAGGGATCACATCAAATGACTTGCATTCTGACAGTCTGCCGCTTTCCTTACATAATCCCATATGTGATTACCATACCCTATAGATACTTCATTATTTCCTTCCAGAAGTGTTCATATTTATGTATATATTTATATATATATTTATATATGCATACTGATATCTACTATTTTAAATTTCAACATACAAGCAACCTTTTCACAATTCATTATGTTCATATGTACAATTGGAATATACTAAACGACTGGAAAAGAAAGTACTGATATGCCACATTATTTTTGTGTTTTGACGGAAAGTCTAGTAAATATTCCTCCATTTTTTCCATCAGAAAGTTTTGGACTACTCTTGCTTGTGAATGGAATTTCAAATTCACTATAACACATACACATTCCATACATTTCATATTAGATGTAGTCACATAAAATATATTTTTATGATGCCTTTTAAAGCAAATAGAACTGTTGAATCTATACATCACAACATTTAAAATAATTCATATAAATAGATGCTTTTTAAATGGGTGGGGTTGGTAGGGCACAAGAGTTTTATTCAATATAATACCCAGGCCAACAGCTGATAGCCTTATGTAGTACACAGATATTAGTGAAATAGAATGTTTAAGGCTGTATTTTGTCTAGTGCTTACAAGTCCAACATAAGCTAACTTTCAGAATTCCTGTGTTCTACCCTGAGGTATCAGTCACATTCAGCATATACACCACCAGCCAAAAGAGATGAAACTTTCTCTCACCACGGGTTCACTCCACTATACTGACAGCAGCAACAGAATACAAAGAGGCATGACCAATACTTAAATCCAGCTAAAATTAATCATGAACTCAATTAGGCAGAAAGTAATTACTGAACCTGTAATTTGACTACGACACAGTAGCAGATGTTCCTACTCTTGCATATGGTGCCATGGGACCTTTAATTAGCTTAAAATAGCCTCATCTTTAGAATTCACTTTCCATCCTCTTTGTCAATAATATTTTTAGTTTATTGAACTGAAAGGCCCACATGTTTCCCTTAGCTGTAAGACACTGGGAAAGCTCCAATGCTTGATGTCAAATATATTTTAGTTTCAGTTACCACATTTTTGCAGAATTAGGCTTGCAGGAAGGTTTTATTGCAGCACAACTTAGGTAAGAGTTATCAAAAATCTAGGCAAGATAATGATCCTTTTTAAAGTGCATAATTTCTGTGTTCATAAAACCATAGTTTTAGATGTCACCCTAGAGCATGTCTCCCTTCTACCATATCCTCTATATCTAATTGCAGACTCACAAAGAAGTACACCGGCTACTAAACCACTGGCCATCTTTTCTTGAGTGTGTTAATTTCTCTAGGGAAAATTTCTGAAGAAGCAAGTTACTATTTAACTATGTCTAACTACATCTCATGCTGCAATGATGCAACTTAAAACCTCATATAAAACTCTATACCTTAGAATAAAATGAAATAATATTTGTATGAGGAAGGTTTTTTTCCTCCCATTTACCTGATTTGTCTCTAGAAAATGAAATCCTGTGTTCACTAAATCATATCTCTGTTGCCATGGAAATTGTAGAGGTTTTACACCTTGGCATTTTGACTTCATTTCTGGATTGTATACAAAAAGAAGATGGAATAAGACAAGTTGGGCTAAGAAGGTAACAAAATGATTGAAACAAAAACATCTCTCATAATTAAACCAAGATGTCAAGGGTATTCGTGGAAAACACAGAAAAAAATAAGTTGAGTTCAATGCAAATACGAAGCACTAAGCAGATTTCCATTTCTATCTTAGGGCCCTTAAAATTATTATAAACTGCACAAAAACCCCACCTTTTTTGTATTAAAAGCTCAGTAATATTACTTAGTTATTTCTTATTGACTGATCATGGAACAGTGACTAAAGCAAGTTAAATCCATCTTCCAATGGATTAATACTCAGGCCAGTGAAAGCCCGACTTGTTATTAACAATTAAACTAAAATTTTTTTTGCAGAGTGTAAGTTCTCTCAGAGTGTAAGAGAATATTGGAATGAATATTAGAAAACGAATCTTAGAAAACTAAGCAAATGTCAAATTTGTGGTCTGAGTTTGTGTTCAGTCATAATACACCAAAAGAACATTGATTATGAGACTAATCTTCTGTTCTACCTAACACCTAAACAGCATAAAAAAGAATTGTTCAGAATCATTAGCAGTGTTTTAAATTAGCAAATATGCCATGTAGTCTCTGTTATTCCTTCATTTATAATAGATATTGGCTAAGGAAGATGGAAAAGTTCTTTTTAAAAGGAAGAATGTGTGTGTGCCATTGGCAGAGTTCAAATGAAACTTATTATAAGTAGGTTTCTAAAATTAAAGGGAGATCATTTCATCTGGTTGATGCCTCATGATATGCAAGGGCTTCTATACTGTGGGGTGGTTGAGTGGAATGGACATTGAACGTACCTTGGAGACTTATTCCACTGAGGTTTGTTTCTCACAGTGACTATATGCTCTTTACTGGCCTTGTGCTTCAGTAGTGCTGTTTTAATTTTCTCAAAAGTTGCCTCAATTTACAAAGTATGGAAAATAAGAAGCTTGTGTTAACCTCTTGAATCCAGTCCCACAAGGTGCAGAGGGAGAGGAGTATGTCATGTATGGTCAAAATGTAATGTATAACAAATACACAGAGAAATGCAGATTACATCAAAACTCAGGCTCTACTGTGAAGGAACCCCAGTATGTGTGGTGGTGGGGTTGTGTTACTTAAGAATCAGTGGCAGCATATATGCTGAAATAGAATGAGCTTTCTTCATTAGACTTTATTTGGTATTTCGAACACAGTTACTGTCAAGCTTATATACATGGCACTGCTCACTATACTGCATGGAAAGACTAACTTCAACGTAACTGCAGATATGTTGAAGTCTACGGTAAGTCCACGGGAGTTATTTTCATCTTATAAAGGGGCAAAAATGAAAAATGTAACTAAATGTTTTAAATGTAAGGGAGGACACAAGCTACAGCATCAGAGAAAGAAGTACATCATCACCTACATTGAGCTCAGCTTCCAGTTGTTGACTGGACAGGGAAATGGATATAACATCTGGTTATATGGGTATAACATTTGGTTATATGGAGGCCTACACCATGTCCAGAAGAGTAAGTGTAAAGGCCTGCTGTCCTACAACAGTTACAAAAAGAAACTGTGTTCTGGCCTTAGCCTCTGAAATACATAGATGTACTTATTTTAAATTATGCAAAGTCCCTGAATGATTGTGCATGACAAAACCACTACTTTGGGCCTGCTAGCTACCACTAGCTGCTAGTATGGATAAACAGAGCAATTTAGATTGGAATTTATTTGTGGATATCATCTAGTCTAATAAGAATAGTACTTAATTAGAAACAGCATTAATTTCTTAAATTAGTCTTCTTTGAACAATTCCAGGAAGCAGAAGTTCCTTAAAAATCCTGGAAATAATTTCCAGACACACTAAGGACAAGAAAATTATCAGAAGTAGTCTGCAAGTCCAATACGATAAGCTTCTATGATAAAGTGACTGCTTTAGTAGATAGGGAAAAACAGTAGACATACTGGACTCCAGTGGGTACTTGGACTTCAGTAAGGCTTTTAACTCTGTCTGCCATAAAATTGTCACAGACAAACTGTTGATGTACAAGCTGGTTAAGCCAACAATGAGGTGGACTGAAAACTGTCTGAATGTCTGAGCCTAGAGGCTGGTGATCAGTGTCTCAATGTCTAGTTGGAGATCAGTAACCAGTGGTGTACCTCAGGGTTCAATATTGGGTTCAGATCTGTTTAATGTCTTCATTATTGATTGGGATGATAGAGAAAAGTATATCCTCGGTAAGTTTGCAGATGACAAAAGATGGAGAGGAGTGGCTGATGCTCCAGATGTTTGTTTCCAATCAGAGGGACCTTGGCAGGGGGAAGAAATGGGCTGCCAGGAACCTCACGTATTTCAACAAGGAAAAGTGCAAAGTCCTGCACCCAGGGAGGAACAAAAACAGGCACCAGTGTATGCTAAGGGCCACCCAACTGGAAAGCATCTTGGCAGAAAATGACTTGGATTACTGTTGGACACTATGGTGAACATGACTGATTGATGTGCCTTTGCTGTAAAGAAGGCCAGTGGTATTCTGTGCTGCATTAAGCAGAATATTGGCAGCAGGTTGAGGAAGATGATCGTTTTCCCCTACTCAGGTCACAGGTGGAGCACTGTGACTGGTTTTGGGCTCCTCAGTGCAAGAGAGAGATGGAGGTACTGTAAAGAGTCCAAAGAAGGACCACAAAGATTATTAAAGAACTGGAGCACCTCCTACACGAGGAAAGACTGAGAGAGCTTGAACTGTTCAACCTGGAGAACAAAAGCTTCAGGGAGATCTTACTGATGTATATATTTGAGGACAGAATACAAAGAAGGAATCAGGTTCTTTTCATTAGTGTGCCATGACAGGGCCAGGGGCACCGGGCTTAAACTGAAACATAGGAGGTTCCCACTGAACATCAGGAACCATTTTTTAACTTTCAGGATGACAAATGGGTAGCCCAGAGAGGTTGTGGATCCTTCAGCCTTGGAGATATTAGAAAATGATTTAAACACAATCCTGAGTGGCACTCTTTAGGGAGGAGGACCTTCTTGTGCAGGAGTTTGGACCACATAATCTCCAGTGGTCACCTCCAATCACCCTTCTGTGATTCTGCAAAACTCAGACACCTTAAACTCTCCTCATATGCCACATAATCCAGCTCCTCGATTATTCTGATGGCTTTCCTCTGGACTCACTCCCCTGTGTCAGTGCCCTTGTGCTGGGGAATCCAAATCTGAAAAGATGACACCATTTACGAGATTTACCAAATCTAGGTGAATAATCACTTCTCTCAACTTACTCAGTATACCCTTGCCAATAGAGTGTGTTTGCCAGTTATTTTCCTTGTAAATTTGATTGCTTGCTTCTCTATTCTGTGTGAACACAGTAAAGCATAGTCAAAGAATCTTTATGTCAGTGTATAAAAATTAAAATTCAGAAATATTAAGGCCCAAATTATATTTTTAATACAAAAAATAAGATTTTGAATGGTCAATTTTCAAATACAACATGACAATTTTATTTCATGAGAAAAAGAAGACCTCTCAACATTTGCCTTTTTTTTTTTAGGAACTCAGTTTCTAACCCTCCAGTGAGATATTTTCGTATTTTCTACAGAAATATAAATAAAAACAATCTCAAACTATAATATCAAAATCTTTCTTTTCAGATATCTATCTTTCCTTTCAAGACATGATTTCCTGGTTTTTTTAGAAGCTTTATGCCACTTAAAAGGGAAAGAGGAAAGGTCATCAGTAGCATTACTGCAGAAACAAACTTAGCAGTGGGAACTGAGAAAACCTGTGTGCCCTTCTCCTGGTAAAGTTTACCACTCCACTACAGAGCCTGTAGAGGTGTAACCACCTCAGCACAGTCCTTTTCATTCAGAGAACACTGAAGGCAAAAAATGAACGTAAGTGCAGCCTAAGTGCTGCTGATTTGTCTTCCTCAGCACTCATGTAAGGGTTTTGTTTTGTAAGGTGCTCCATCCCCTTCATCCTTACTTCTCTGCACAGGGTAAACTTCAAGATGACAAGACTTAACAGACTGGACCACCATACACCCATACTGACTGGTTAAACCAGATGCATGAAGCAATCCAGCACCAGAGAAAGTCAGGACATGGAGAAAATATGATGTACACCAATACACATGTGCTATACCTCAAACCTCATAGTCAAGCTTGCTCCAGAAACCATAAATAAGCATTTAAGTAGGCCCTTAATGCTGACAGGCAGTGGATGTTATCTTTTAAATAGAAACTTTCTTTTAAAGGCAGCATTTCCTCTGAAAGAAATTTGAGACAACATCAGAGACCATTCAAATTATTTTCAGTATGCTACTACAGCATATCAGCAGAAGTATGTTTAAAACATTTGTACAGCCAAAAAGAGGTAGTATCAGTTTATCACGTTACTATCCAAATTGGAGTAATTAAATTGTCAAGCATTCATGCCCATCCAAATTTACAATTCATTTATCATTACAAAAATACAACGAGCCCAAATCCATTTAAATGAGTTATTCTTTCTTTGATTTTTGGAATTGCATTATATCTTGTGGGATATTCATAGCCAATAAACAAGGATTTCAGTCACAGACAGCAGGTCACAGTATTGTTTTCCAGAAAAGTATTTTCCTACAAGTCTTCCTCAAGCACAAAAGAAGCCTTATTCTGGAAATCTCTCTGTCTTGCTGTTTTTCTAACAAACTGAGTCAAATAGACAGCGAAAGGTTTCTGTGATTTTTGAACAGCCTTACAACATAAGCCTTGGATTTTTATACATGTTTTATGGCGTATACCAAACAAGTAAAAACTTACAGGTCTAATTCAGCCTTGATCCAGTGCTCAAGAAATTTGTGAGCATTATTTAATACTGTCAAATCAAGCATTGTTTTTTCAAGCATTTGGTACATTGTGACAAATTCAAGGAAAATATAAATACTGAGAAAGGCAGTAAATGTTTGGTTCATACTGAACAATTCAACTGTCTCCACTTACTCAGTCTCACAAATTTATTTATTTTGCAGTTCCCTGGTAGATGTGCCCTCATCTGATTCTTATAGTACTGCTTAAGTCTCTTGAGTTTGTGAAATATCATTTAGATCAATTAGATGAAGTGGAATCAAAAGAAGTGTTCAGTGGCTAGGACAAGATACATGGAATAAATGTACCAGTAGATTGCACGATTAAAAAAAAAAAAAAAAAAAAAAAAACCAACCAAAAACAAAACAAAACAAACACCAAAATACAAAATAGACTATTTTATTCTAGACATTAAATCCTTGCTGCTCACCTGGATTCTCAATTTGGGTCCTTAACTCAGAAACTGATTAGAAGAATATGATAATTCAGGAAATTAAGCAACACATGCAGACTAGATTCACAGCGGGTATTTTTTCCAATACAGCAACTGGCACAGCTGGTCTCCAAGTGCAAGTAGTGGCACAGCACTAGGTCCTCCACTTCAAAATCATTCCCCAGTATATCAGGCATTTCATGCACTCCAGTCTTAAAAAAAAAAAAAAAAAACCAACCAACAAAAAACAGAATTCTTGCACATAATGTACTTTTTTTTTCAGTTACCTATTCAGGCATATGAGAAACTGTTGAAAAAAACATGTCTTAACAATAATGCTTTTTTACAAGTTATTCAAGAGATTTCAGTACAATGTATTCTGCTGGAGGTGACCTATAGTTTGGACCTTGAACACTTAAAAGTTGTTCTAACACTATAACAGAAGTTATAAAACTTGTGAGGATAAACAAACAGGTTATAGAAGAGTGGCTGTATGGGTATTTATACTACAGTTGAGTCAATGTCAAGTGTGAAGTGTATGTCTAGTTCAAAAGGCTCTTCAAGTGAGTGTCTTCTGCCAAAGAAATAGCCTTTTTCAAATGTTATTAAACATTCCACAGCTTATAAAATATCCTGGTTAATGCCAGAGAATGAAGAATGTTATTTATAATTCTTTGCAGAAATTTATATATAAATTTTGCAATGGTGTACAGATGAAGGCTGTGTCTAGTTTTACTTCTGTAAACACATAACTTGCCTGAAATCTTTCACAGAATTAAATGCATCAATTGTTGCATCACTTTTCTAAGGACATCAGAACAGCCAAAAACATCATGGGAAGCTGCAGTCAGATGACAGATCTAAGGTCTTCTAAAATAAAGATTAAATTTTGCATATTGGTCTTGTTTTCTTGGAGAAGCTGATCTTGATCCTTCAGAGTGATGTGTGAACAATGCATAATTTTGCATTGGATTCTTGATTTCTCCACACATTTTAGTTTGATCGTATTTGAAATTCATATATCAGTCATACTACATCTGGACTATCAGCATATACCTATGAAAATTGGAAAATTCTATTATAGACCTAATTTGTCTTGTCTTTGGCAATGGACTTGATAATTTATATTCATTATGTTTTTTTTTAATATCTTCCACTTCAGAAAGCCTCTTTCTTATTGAATTGTGTTGTTTTGAAATCTTTCCTGTTCTAGGAGTACAGACCACAAAGAAGCATTTATTTTACTACAAAATATTTGTTAGCTGATTAGGACCAAACATTTTCATTCTTGTATGTATGTTACTTTGCCATTATGTATAACAACTATGTGTAGCACTAAATGAACATACAGAGCTTAACTCTGGGACTATTGTATATAAATGAAAAGTAGTACGACAGTACTGGAAAATAGGACATTCACTTTTCTCCGAATGTGAAGTATGCTCTGGAGAATGTCTATAGAGGACATGGGATTTGCTCAGTACTCTCAGTGTTTACTGGGCTGAGCCATATGAATTGATCTGAAAGTTGCTTAGATCTTCCAAGGAAAAACTGAAGGCAGTTTAAGTATAGGTCTCCAGCTCTGACATGGGTCTGGAAACCTTGGATGAGTGCAATTATGGAAATATTTAGAAACTATAGAGTACCAGAAATTTTTAAAATTAAAGAACTGAAGCTTATAATGAAATTAGATCTACATGAGTTTCACCTAGAGGAACAAGAGAGCATTTTGCGTACTCAGCTTAGGTGAGGCAACTCTTCAGTTCAATCTGTCCTTAGACCAGACTCCGAGAGAAGAGCGGTACAATAAGGTCTCTGGAAAACAGACAGCAAAGATCACTTGGATTTTTCTTCTGAGACCATAGTTTACGTGGTTCTTCCCTTGACCATAGTTCCAACTAAACACAATATGAAAATCATTATTAAATGTGGTATTTGGACTTCCTAGACAATCTCCATGGCCCTAAAGAAAAACAGTGGATTTATATTAAAGGCGGATTTAGATTTATATTTAGATTTAGATTATATTTAGATTATTCAGATTTAGATTTAGATTTAGATTAAATGTGGGTTAGGATAAGACAGTCTTTTTAACATTGCTACACAAAAAATACATAGACATGGAGGAAAACTGAAGATTCTTAGCTTTGGGATCTTAAAGAAATCGTTTGTTAGTGCCAGATTAAGGTTGCAAACTTGATGTCATTGAATCAGTGACAACTTTCCAGAGTTTTCAAGAAGAGGGTAAGATTCTTACCCTTGTTTTAATAGTTGTTGCACAAGATTAAAGACTGAAGAACACTTCCCAGACTTACTCATGATCTTTATCAAAGTTCTACATAAGACCTCTTTAAAAAATCCTGCTTAACAAGCCTAGAATCATTCCTTGGAATTATATGAATTAGTTTAATTTATGTTCTCTTCCTTCTTTTTCTTACATAGGCATATTCAGATCCTGGCTATCTGGAACTACTTATTAGGGATTTATATAATTACCTTCATTAAACATTAATTGCAATAAAGATTTATGAATTGGAAGTAAGGGTTTTTTTCTTCGTCTAAAATACCTTTATAAGTATGTGTGTGAGAGGTCAAAAAATGTGATTTCCATTCACTTCTTCCTTCCTTGATTTTAAAAAGAGTCACTGGGAAAAAAAAAATTAAAAAATCACAGGAAGCATTTTCTGCTGCAATACAATGTTAGCATATAGCCTGATTATTTGCAGCATTAGGCTTTGCCATATAATATCACCTACCCACAAAAGACTTATCACAGGACCACGACTTCAATCTTCAGTCTTCATGGTTTTTTCAATTTTTTTGTATGTAAAGGGAAAAGCTCACGAGAACAGCTTTGACCATTGAAAAATATAGCACATGGATAAGTGGTTCAAAAACCACAAGGCATTTCAGGATGAGAAATCAGTAATGGCTTGTGAATGGGATTTTTGTTTGAGGAGGTTTGTTTGTTCGGCTTTTTCTTTAAGAAAAATGACAGAAATAGAAGATTTATGGATAATATACTTTTCATCTGAGAACTGGAAAAATCCTCATAATGAAAATAATGGTTTAATTTTCAGACTTTAGATAAAGAATTTCATGCTACAAAACAACAGGTTTTGCAATGATTTTTTAAAAAGGAAGGCAATGTCATAAATTGCCTTTAGAAATTTAAACTGCAATTTCTTTAATAATAAATTAGAGATTTTGGTTTGGGTTTTTTTGTTGTTGTTTGTTTGGGGGTTTTGTGTGTGTGTGAGTTTGTGGGTTTTTTGACTTGTGCAGGCTCACAATGATATCCAAAAATATTATGAAGCTCTGCTATGACTTTGCTGTACAATACATAGGAAATAATCTTTGTCAAAGAGCTGATTTAAGAAAGACCTCACAGGATAGACAAGGAGGAGTTGAAAGAGCTGGTAAAGGGAGGAAAAGGTAATTCCTATAAATGTCATAAGAAACAGCAACATGCATATGTGAGATTAAGAATAATATAGAGCAAAGTGGAAGATGTCAGCAAAGCTGAACAATGGTGTCAACGGAAAGCATTTAGAGAAGAGATAAGAATTTTCCCAGTCTTCAGTTCCTCAGACTTCTACTTCCAGTGCTTCTACTTCTGTGCTAGTCAGGGGAAGACTGACCTGGACTAGTTAACAGACTATGCACAGTCCGTTGATGTGTAGAATGAGCTGAGCTACGTGAGAAGAAGCTATTCCTCCTTGCTGCCCACCTGACACACTCTAATCAGGTTTATCTGTTACAGTTAACTGGGTATTTATGCTCTAATTCAGTCTTCTACAGATATAGGCTTCCAATATTTTTTATGACAATGAACTGAATAGCTCAGCTCAGTAAATACAGCCTTGGTCATGTTTTCGTCTGAGGTAGTATGTGCAACAAAGAAACTAAAACCCAGAGAGGAGTGAGGAATGAAAAGGAGCCATTAAGCAAGAGGATATAAGCAGAAAAGTTTTCTAACTATGCTGAAAGATTCTCTTCAGAAAGACAAGAACTGTTGTTACTATATAATGGACTAGACTACGTTTCTCTAACTAGACTTTCTAGTGAGGCCTTCTAAAGACTCCTGGCAGGCATCATACCTATGTTGTATCACACTTTATTGCATTAGTATCTTTGAAGAGGCATATGAGCCATTCACTGAAGGGTGCTCTGCCCCTTCAGTTAGACTACAACACTGCAGCAATTAGTGTGATTTTCTTACATGCATTATTGTTTAGGCAGTTGACAGTTGAGAGAATTTTGTAGAGGAAAAATATTTTATCTGGCTCAGCTGTTAATATAAAGAATAAAGGTAGCACAAAGCACAACTTCTAAGAAAAAAACGATATTTAAGGTTTCAATCAGGCAGTATCAGGGAAAGTGAAGTGCAGTTTTATTCCATCTCACTTGACAGCCCTTGAATTAAGAAGCTGTGTATTTAGATAATGAGGCATATCACCAACCTCAGCCAAGCCTTACTTGCTGTAACTACATACAGGTATAACTGTGGCACAGAGGTATGCTCTAATTATGGTAATCATGATGCCTTGGCATCAGCTCATAGGAAACACTCTGTATCCATTGGTTGCAAGAAAAGTGTCAGAACAGCATGCCACTACTTGGCTACTTCCTTAATAGCCCACCAGATTCTGTCAAAGTCTGAGTGTCCTGCTCCCAATGTAGTTTGTCTAATCTTATGAGTTCTACAACTATTTTGTCAATGTGATAGCTGAAGGGTGGTCTGCAAAGAGACTGGTGTTTTTCTAATTGGTATTTGGAAATCTCTAGAACACTAGAGGAAGGTATTGCAATTTTTTTAGACTCTAGAGCAACAACAACAACAAAAAAGGATAATGATTTTAATGACGAAAGATAGTAAACCAGAAAACCTTCTAAACCACTGCAAATGAAAATCGCTGAAATTAGTTGTCTGCTGTACAGTTGTGAAAAGTAAGTTTATAAATATTCATAAGCCTACTAAATCCTTTGTGGTGAAATATCCTTTCACAAAAGTCACAAAACAATGAAGTTCCTTAAAAATTTGAGTAAGGTATTGAATCGGAAATTACATCTGTTGCATAATTATAAAGCATAATATCTGTAGGTGACAGAAACACATCTTAGATTTTCTGGATAAAAGAAAAGAAGGTATTGATTTTCCAATATCTCAGTAGTTGTTTTTCCAGCACGAGACACTGATTTATGTAGTGCTGCTTACCTATGCTGTGAATTAAAGCTCTTTTAAACGTTTCAATAACTAATTACTTTTCTATAAAAACATGTAATATTAAATCAGTAACACTTACAGAATTCCTAAATCTATCAGTATTTCAGCTTGCCCTTATGTGGGAGAATATAAATCTACATTTTTTGTGAAACAGCTTAGTAAGACTCTTAACACAAGGCTGATTGTAAATGCAAATTGTATTGTAGATTGGGTATTCTACTAGAAGTCTGATATACTTAAGTGATATATCATGGAAAGGAAAACCTATGAAACTAAGTCCTTTTATCCCTCAATTTAGTGACTGTGCAAGATTAAAAATTACCTGTAGAACGGTAAGAAGAGAAACAAAGTACAGTTTAAGCTACTCTGAGACCTGGCCACTTCATGACAAAATATTTTCATCTCCTCATCCTCACCCACTCTTACAAATGAAAAAAATTTCAGTCTTTTTCCCAGTAAGGATCCCTTCAGGAACTGCAACTCTGACAGGGTTGCCTCCCACACAACTCACTCCTGAAATTTGGAGATCTTGCCCTCCTCTCTGCAGCAAAAAGGGAAATTTCTTTTCTGTATTATGACTGAATTACATTTCTGATGATTTCTATTTTGACTGCAGAATGCACCAGAAATAGCCTTTTGACTCCTCCAAAACAACTTGCATGAGAAAAAAATGTATCAAACACTCTCTATCCAGCTGAATTTTCCTCTTTATCCTTCACAACATTACAAAAACTTTTAGAAAAATGTGGGTATATTTATCTCTTAAAACCTAAGGTTTCATTATTTATTTAGAAAAAAATCATTTTTGTGCTGAATGGGGACATATTTTTTCCTTTTGTCTGTGTAGAGAAGTCAACTGTCAAGATAAATACTAAGAACACAGTAGAAAAATATGTTAATCCTCTACTTATTCATCTGTACAAGAGATTTAAATGGAAAGCTAATATGGATATTACTAGATTCTGAACAGGAGCCAAACTAATTCTAAAAAAAGTGTTCTGTCTACATATTAACTACTGTAAACATGCCAAGATTCAATCCTATTTATTTTACTCTCAAACATCTTATAGGATCCTGATCTTTTTTTTGTAGGAGTTTGTTTGGGTTTTTTTAACATAATACAGAATACAACTGATCATGAATCATTTTGAGCAGCTGTTCTATTTAGTCAAATTTCAGAGGTACTTCTGTGAGGATGTTTTAGTTCTACATCATTTTTCAGCCTCTCACTCAATTAATTTCATTATAGGAAGAAACCTCTAGCCAAATAAAGGATTTTTTAATATTTCATAGTTTCTTTTAGTTTTAACTTAACCACAGAACTACTACTATAGCATGTATGGTGACACAGATAGTGTGGCATCAAATATATAAAAATGTAAGTATAGTGGCATATTTCATGGCCAAGCTTCGCGAATGAAGATTTGAGAAGGGCTCTACCCACGCTTGCTACAAGCATGCTGATGGCTAAAAAGGCCAGTGTGAGATAAACAAGTCTGGTTGCAGAAGGCACAGCAGAAAGACTCCCTAGGTGATATCGACAAGACGCAATTCTTTCTGCGTTGTCTTTTCTCCTCCAGAGTGATCCTGTGTGTGTTCTCAAAAGCAGCAGCAGCATTATAGATGGTGTGTCTCCAGGCCTCCTGGTTGGAGGCCAAAGTAGACCAGTGGTAATGATCAATATGGTCAAGGCTGAGGGATTGCTTCAGGCAGTCCTTGTATCTCCTCTTTGGGGCTCCTCTCTTGCGGCAGCCAGTGGCAAGTTCCCCATAGAGCACGATCTTAGGGAGGCAGCGGTCCTGCATCCTGGAGACGTGCCCTGCCCAGCGCAGCTGTGTTCTCAGCAGCATGGCCTCAATGCTCGTGACTGCTGCCTGTTCAAGGACAGACGTGTTGGTCACGTAATCCGTCCAGTGGATGTTTAGGATTGTACAGAGGCAGCACTGATGGAAGCGTTCTAAGAGAAGTGGCATATATAACTGATTTAATTAGACAAAAATCACATTTTTAGTCTAGGGAAAAAAAATCAAGTAGAAATTAAGGGTTTTTCCACATGACCTGAAAAGTATTATAATATGGTAAGTTTTGTATTACATCAGATTTTTAATACTACAAAACATAGGCAGTTAGATCATCATTAGAGATGATTTGAATGCTGCATCAGAATTTTATCAGTCTGCTTGATGTGAGGCAGAGAACAGCAGCTTCGCATTCTGTCATTTTTGAATGTATCATACTATTTACTTAAAGATTATGCCTATGTTTGGCAACATTCTGAATGACCAAGCAGCCTTTTTCAAGGAGAGCACTGCTTGCTTCACATGGAAAGGGACCTAGAAAAGGTGGCCTAACCAAAGTTCATCTCCACCCTTAACCCAGTTGGTTAACCACGGCCTACGGGCATCTTCTGATGCAGCTGAATAAAGATTAAGAGTCAAAGGCATACACCTGCCTTCAAAGGTGTGTCCAAATTGACACTCGCATGCTGGAACATCAGAACCATGCTTGATACTGCAGATAGTGGACATCCTGAGCGTTGTTCTGCTCCAATTGTCCACAAACTGTCACGACTTAACATCGACATCGCTGCTCTCAATGAATTTGTCTCCATGAGGAAGGCAGCCTTAGAGAACATGGTGTTAGTTATACACTTTTACTGGTCAGGTAAACCCAGAATTGAAAGGCATCTCTCAGGAGTTGGCTTGATGATTAAAAATTCTATTGTCTCTAAACTTGCTGACAGGTCATTCCAATCATATTATCTCCTTATGCCTCCCACTACACAACAAACAACATGCTGTTCTCTTTCATATATATGCCCCAACTCTCCAAGCTGACCTTGCCAAAAAAGATAAATTCTACACCGATCTGCGCCGCCTTACCCAAAAGGTTCCTGCAGATGATAAGATCAGAATTCTTATTTCAACATCAGAGTAGGAAAGAACTCTGAAGCCTGGAAAGTAGTATTAGGCAAGCATAGGGCTGGAAACTGCAACGATAATGGATGCCTTCTGCAAGAGTTTTGTGTGGAGCAGCAGCTCACCATCACCAACACTATCTTTCAGCAGAAAGATAGTTTGAAGACAACCTGGATGCATCCTCGATCCAAGCATTGGCCCCTCACTGGCTATGTCTTGATACGACAGAGAAATGTTCGTGATGTTCGTCACACCCGCATGACATGAAAAACAAGGACAGGTTAGATGAAAACAATCAAGAGATCCAGGAATAGTTGATAAAGAAGAGAACTGCTCACCAAGCACACCTTGCTCAGCCATCTTGCTATGTAAGAAAAGCAGCTTTTCATCTTGCATGCAGTAAGTTCCAACAGAAACTTTGAGACATCCAGAACAAGTGATGTATCAATCCAGCAGAAAAGATTCAATTATGCTCAGTCAGGTGATTACAGAGGATTCTATGAGGCCTTGAAAGCAGAGTATGGACCAATGCACCAGGTTCAAAGCCCTTTACTCAGCACAGATGGTCAAATGATTCTCAAGGGTAAAACTTCCATTCTGAATCGATGATTCAGACTCTTTTCAGTAACAAAAGTGTAGTTCAAGGCTTAGCAATTCCTTACATTACACAACAACCAGTGAAAAATGAATTGGATATTGCACCTACTATGGGAGAAACTCTTAAAGCCATACAGCAGATGAAAACTGGCAAGGCAGCCGGGGTTGAAGAATTTCACCTGAAATCTGGAAGCATGGAGGCCAAACACTTCATACTAAATTTCACGAGTTTGTGGTGTGCTGTTGCAAACTAGGTGATTTGCCATCAGATCTTCATGATCCAGCCATCATCACTCTGTTCAAATTACCGAGGTATTACTTTGCTCTCCATTGCTGGTAAAATCCTTGCAAGAATACTTTTGAACTGGTTAATACCCGCTATCTCAAAAGACCATCAAACTGAAAGCCAATGTGGTTTCAGAGTCAATAGGAGTACCACAGACATGGTATTTGTTCTCAGACAGCTGCAAGAGAAGTGTAGGGAACAGAACAAAGGACTCCATGTGGCTTTTGTTGATTTCACAAAATAACTTTTGGTACTGTGAGTAGAAAAGGTTTGTGGTAGATTTTGGAAGGCTTAGGATGTCCCCCCAAGTTCCTCAAAATGATCATTCTGCTTCATGAGGATCAGCGTGGCCAAGTCAGATATGGCCATGCTCTTTCTGAGCCGTTTCCAATAACCAATGGTGTGAAACAAGGTTGCATCAACTTTATTCACAATCTTCTTTAGCATGATGCTCCAAACAGCCAAGGCAGACCTTAATGAAGAAAATGGTATCTGCATCTGATATCATACCGATGGAAGCCTATTCAACCTAAGGCAATTGAAGACCCATACTAAGACTTTAAACCATCTTGTCTGTGAGCTGCTTTTTGCTGATGATGCTGCCGTTATCACCCACACAGAAGCAGCTCTGCAGCATTTAACATCCTGCTTTGCAGAGGCTGCTGAGTTTTTTGGGCTGGAAGTCACATTGAAGAAGACAAGTTTTCTATCAACCTGCACCTCACAAAGTCTTTCATCATCCCCATGTTACTGAATCAGAGCTCAAGCAAGTCCAGCAGCTTAATTATTTGGGAAACATCATCTCCTCGGATGGTAAAACTGACAAAGAGAAAAGACACAGAGAACTGGTTAGCAAAGGCATATAGAGTTTTCGGAAAACTCCATAAAAGAGTTTGGTATAATAAACACCTGAAGAAAAGTGCAAAGTTTACAGAGCCATTGTACTGCTTACTCTTTTCTATGGATCTGAATCATGGGTCATTTACCTCCACCACTTGAGACTCTTACAACGCTTCCATCAGCGCTGCCTCCGGACAATCCTAAACATCCACTGGACGGATTACGTGACCAACACGTCTGTCCTTGAACAGGCAGCAGTCACGAGCATTGAGGCCATGCTGCTGAGAACACAGCTGCGCTGGGCAGGGCACGTCTCCAGGATGCAGGACTGCTGCCTCCCTAAGATCGTGCTCTATGGGGAACTTGCCACTGGCTGCCGCAAAACAGGAGCCCCAAAGAGGAGATACAAGGACTGCCTGAAGCAACCCCTCAGCCTTAGCCATATTGATCACCACCATTGGTCTACTCTGGCCTCCAATCGGGAGACATGGAGACATACTATTTATAACACTGCTGCTTCTTCTAAGAACACATGCAGAATCATTCTCGAGGAGAAAAGACAACACAGAAAGAACTGTGTCTTGTCGATATTGTCTAAGGAGACTTCCATTGTGCCTTTTGCAACTGGACTTGTCTATCTGGCTTTGGCCTTTTTAACCATCAGTGCGCTTGCAGGAAGCATGGGTCGAGTCCTTCTCAAATTTTCATTTGTGAAGCCTGGCCATGATGATGATGATGATGCCTAAAATATATATAAAAAAAAAAAATTTCTTGGGTTTGGAAAGAAGAATCATGCTTTTAAAATCAAAGTGAAAAGAAAATCAAAGGTGAAAGGCATATGCAAATGACAAAAAAAATTTGATTGATGAGTTTATGTCAGGCAATTCCATGGGCAGAGAGCTGAGGTGAATGAAGTTAAATCCAGCTGGTGGACAGTCACTAGTGGTATTCCCAGGGACTCAGTATTGGGGCCAGTCCTGTTTAATAACTTTGTCAGTGATCTGGACAAGGGCATCAAGTTCACCTTTACTAAATCTACAGATGACAGGAGGTTGGGTGGGAGTACTGATCTGCTGGAGGGGAGGAAGGCTCTGCAGAAGGATCTGGACAGACTGGATTGATGGGCTGAGGCCAGTGGTATGAATTTCAACAAGGCCAAGTGCTGGATCCTGGGGTCACAACAACCCCAGACAATGCTACAAGCTGGGGACAGAGTAGCTGGAAAGTTGCCCAGTAGAATAGACCTGGAGATGCTGATTAACGGCAGCTGAATACGAGCCACAATGTGTCCAGGTGTCCAAGAAGGCCAATCAATGGCTTGGATCAGCAATAGTGTGGCCAGCAGGACCAGGGAAGTGACTGTCCTCCTGTCCAGTTTTAGGCCCCTCATTCCAAGAAAGACATTGAGGAGCATGATCAGAGAAGGGCAATGGAGCTGGGGAAGGGTCTGGAGCACATGGATTATGAGGAGTATCTGAGGAATTTGGGAGTGTTTAGCGTGGAGAAAAGGAGGCTCAGAGGTGACCTTATCCTTCTTTACAAATGCCTGAAAGGATATTGTATTGACGTGGGGGCTGATTTGTTCTCCCAGATAAGGGATAAGACAAGAGGAAATGCCCTTAAGTTGCCCCAGGGAAGGTTGTGATTAAATATTAAGAACAATTTCTTCACGTAAAATGTAATCAGGAATTGGAAAAAGCTGCCTAGAGAAGTGGTGGAATCACCATCACTGGAAGTGGGATGTGAATGAAGACATGTGAATATGGACCTTGAGGACATGGTTTGGCAGCGAACACAGTGGTTCATTAACCACAAGATGATTAATAGTTGGACTTGAGGATCTTAGAGGCCTTTCCCAATTATAATATTTCTGTGACGCCATGATTCTATATACCATAAGGGTGTACTGGTCAGAGCTGCAATGTAGCAACCTGAGAGTTTTTAGCACTACCCATTGTATAGGCATAATAGCAAGAAAAAACAAACAAACAAAAAAAAAAAAAACAAAACAAACAAAAAACCAAACAAAAAACAAACAAACAAAAACCAACCACCACCAACAAACAAAACAAAAGATGAACAGATGTTTTACCACATTTCATGGTGAAAATAAGCCCTTCCTACCTTTCAGTGATTCTGATGCATTCAGGGTACTGAGAAACCAAAGTCTTGTGTTCATCTTTGAGTCAGCCCAGTCCCATAAAAATATGGCCTCATAAATACTCTGTATGCAAGTACTTTTTTCTTGCATCATTTTCTCTTTACTGTTATAACAGGTATCTAGTATGAAGATAACAAGGCTTTAGTGAATGTTGAAGGGCTTATTGCTTTTAAAGTGCAAAATGATCACAGTGAATGTTTGTAGAAGATCAAAGGACATCAGAGCAGTGAAAATTAGTGAGTTCATTTAATTAAACATATCGGCTAACATAAGGTCAATATAATGTAGCAGTCTCATTACATGCCCGTATAGGTAAGACTTTTATACTGTCATTTTGGTTGCTACTTCATGTTTATGGCAAATATGTACATGCATGGCAAATCTGTTACACAGCGATGTATTATTACAACCTCTACCACAAATTTGTAGTGCATTAAATAGCAGATAAGACCATTTTTCCAGTATAGCTTTGGGTTTTCTTACAGTCCATAGACAGTTAACTTTGAAATAAAAGTTCTTATAAAAAATATTCAATAATTTTCAAATTTTAAAAACTAATTTTCTATCTTTTTCTACAAATTCAACATGTAGATCTGATGGTTACCAACATAAGTGAGCTAATAGGGCATGTCATGACTGGAAGCAGCCTGGGCTGATCATGCATTGGTGAAGCTTGCAGTCCTGATGCATATGGGTGAGGCGAGGAGTAAAGTTAGGCTCCTGAACTTTAGGAAAGCAGAATTCCAGCTCTGAAGGGAGAGAGTCAGTCGATCCCGTGGGAGACTGCCTTCAGGGACAAGGGAGGAGAAACAGGGCTAGCAGATCTTTAAAGAAGCGTTTCATAGAGTGTAAGAGCTGGAAATCCCCAGGAGCAAGAAATCAGTTAAGAAAGGCAAAAAACCAGTAGAGAAGAGTAGGGAAAGAGAAAGAAGCATATGCACAGACAGCTGATGCTAGGACAGGTGACCTGGAAGGGTATAGAGATGAAGTTTGGTTGTGTAGGGATGGTATGAAGATGACCAAGGCAAAGCTGGAACTGAACTTAGCAAGAGATGCAAAAAATAACAAGGGCTTCTACAGTTACATAAACCAGAAAATGAAGGTCACAGAAGGTGTACTCCCCATGATAAACAACACTGGCAACAATGGATAAGGAAAAAGCTGAGGAATTCACTACGTTTTTTTACCACAGACTTCAATGGCAACCTCTCTTCCCACACCTCTTGAGTGAATGGACAGCAGGAGGAGAGTCTGGGGGGAGCAAAATCCCTCCCAAGATAACCAAAATCAGGTTCATGATCACTTGAGGAATCTGAGTGTACGTAAGTCTGTAAGATCTGATGAGATAACATCCTAGAGTCCTGAGGGAATGGCTGATGTAGTTGCCAAGAAACTCTCCATGGTATTTGAAAAGTCATGGTAGTCAGGCAAAGTTCCAGGTGACTGGAAAAAAACAAGAATTGTACCCACCTTTAAAAAGGGAAGAAAGGAGGACTCTGGGAACTTCAGACCTGTTAGCCTCATCTTTGTGCTTGGGAAGATCATGGAACAGATCCTCCTAGACATATTCTAAAGCACATGGAGGACAAGGAGGTTATTGATTTGAGACAGTCAGCTCAGTGTCAAGAAGGGCAAGTCCTGCCTGACCAACCCCGTGGCCTTCTATGATGGAGTGACTACATTAGCTGTCAAGGGAAGGGCTACAGATGTCATTTATCTGGACTTCTGTAAGGCCTTTGACACAATCCCTCAGAACATCCTATCCCTAAATTGGAGACAGATGGATTTGATGGGTGGACTGTTAGATAAGAAAGTGATCGGATGGTCAGATCCAGAGGATAGTGGTCAAAAACTCAGAGTCCAAATATACATCAGTGGCAGGTGATTTACCTTAGGGCTCTGTATTGCGAACGATGTTATATAATATCTTCATTATTTACAGAGATGAAGGGATCTTCAGCAAATTTGCAGATGACACCAAGCTGAGTGGTGCAGTTGACACCTCTGAAGGATGTGTTGCCACCCAGAGGGATTTGGACAAGCTTGAGAAGTAGGCTCAAGTGAAAGGTCAAGTAAAAGATGCTGTACCTTAGTCAGGGCAACCCCCGGTATCAGTACAAACTGGGGATGAAAAAATCAAGAGAAGCCCTGGCAAGAAGGACTTTGAGGGGCTGCATGAGAGGCTGGATGTAACATGCACTTGTAGCACAGAAAGCCAGTTGTGTTCTGGGCTGCACCAGAACCAGCATGGCCAGGAGGGCAAGGGAAGTGACTCTGTCTCTCTGCTCTGCTCTGATGAGCTCCCACTAGGAGCACAGCATACAGCTCTGGGGTTCCTAGTACTGGATGGACATCAAGCTGTTGGAGTGAGCCTGGAGGAGGCTATGATTAGAGGAGGGATGAAGCAATTATCCTATGAGGAAAGGCTGAGAAAATTGGGAGTGGCCTGGTAAAGAGAGGGCTTTGGCTTGTCCTAATTTCAGCCTTCAATACCTGAAAGGAGCCTACAAGAAAGATAGAAAGGAACTTTTTGTGGGACCATGTAATGACAGGACAAAGGGAAATGGCTTCAAACTCAAAGAGAGTAGGTTTACATTAGACATTGGGAAAAAATTCTTTACTATGAGGGTCATAGTAAATAAGGTCACTGGAACAGGTTGCCCAGAGAAGTTGTGGATGCCCCATCCCTGGAAGTATTTAAGGCAACGCTGGATGGAGCTCTGAGCAACCTGGTCTAGTGAAAGGTGTCTCTGCCTACAGCAAAGAGTTTGGAACCAGATGATTTTTAAGGTCCCTTCCAACCCAAACCATTCTATAATTCTATGATTCTATGATATATATTAGTGTTTCTGTCCATGACATCATTCTTCATCAAACTGATGGCTACAAAATTTGAAGAGATTTGCCGTAATTGTAGGTATATCACACAAAATTCATTCTATCTGGATGTCCACATTAATGTATCCCAACATAGATAGCTGTGTATAGACTGAATATTTCACCTGGAGTGGTTTCCTTTGTATTATTAGAACAACCAGAAGTTCACAAGTATTTCTTTATTCTAACATTTCAGAGTGAAATATTTGGAGGAATACGGAAGGATGCACTGGGCTATGTGTTCCAGCAGAGCTGGAAGTGAGAGCACAGACACAAGTTAATTTAATCCTTCTTCTATGAACATCCCTTGAGTGCTTGCTGCCTTAACCCTTTTAAATGAGCAAGAGTATGAAGATAGAAATGGGCATATCTGGTTTTTAAAAAAGAAGTTTAACTATGATTTAAGTATACTAAGAGAGCTATTTTCAGCATATTCACTCTTTCATTTTACTTAAACCTAGTGTGTAGTAGCCAGAACTGTGGGAAAAATTTTATTCATAGCCCTATAAAGGTTTCTTTGTATCTGTCAGTTTCTAAGTAAAATTTTTGTGTTCAGACAATCAAGATGTTTACATATTATAAAGGTGGGCAAATATTTTTTTTAGCAATAAATGAGATTAAGTTTAGTTTCCAAGGAAAAAAAATGATAATATTTCCTATTGGGTAAGCATCCTCAAGTTTATTTCAGTCTAAGTGAATGCTTCTCTGCAGGCAGCCTGTGTTCAAAACCTCTAAAGACTGCAAGGTAAGTCTTTCTCTCACACTCCTACTTCTAAATAACAGTTAAATATTATTCCTTGTAACATTCATTTAGCTAACCCTCAATAGCTTCCTGTAAAAGTCAACTGGTGATTGACATGTAACATAGTACTGGTTTAACTCCATATCTTTAACCTACAGTTTCAAATTATCACCTAAAATAAATGTCAGACGTTTTTTGAAAAATACTGTGAATATTTAGGGGCACAGAAATATTTGCTTTTACTCTGCTTGAAAATGTAACACTACTTACAAGATCAAAAAATCCCCAACTCAAGGTGTCTTGGTAATTTGAAACTGCTACACCACTCATGTCCTACATTTCAAATTCCTGTCAATAACTCTGCTGTTCTCAGCAACTCTAGTACAGATCCTGCTTCCCATAACCTGGTCTAGTGAAATAGGAAATACTCAATAAACTGAATTTAGGGAAAATCAGTTTTAAAGATAATTTTCCTACCCAAAATTTCAGGCACAATCTTGCAATTCAATTTAGCAATTTTTTATCCTGTACTTGGGACCTTTATACAGCCTCTGGTCTATTTCAGACGAGTGCCATCTTCCACAGACCGGAAAAAGTCCCTCATGTTTAGTCATATTTCACCAGCCCAAGAACCACTGCCATAGAACTTCAGCATCATAGTGCAAATGTCTACTCCTGACTTGTACTAGCAATGTTGATCTGGGGACAAGCTGCAACCACAGCTCAGGGCAATTCATCCATTGTTGAGAATCGATTTGGAACTTGGGAAACCAGTGTTATAAAGGAGTGCCTTAGATGGGCAGCAAGAAATGCTTAGCTGTATATTAAAGACCAATATTCAAAGACCTTGAAGGGAAAACTCTTTCAACACTAATTTAAAAGTTATTTTCATGATTTCAATGATTTTCATGGTTTCAAATCATATCAGGCTAGCCAGTGTAGATCTAGAGCTGTTGTCTGTTTCTAGAAGTTAGTTTTTGGAACAAGTTTGCACTAGGAGGATCCGAAATGATGTTTCCCTTCTTCTAAGTTTACCCATCTGGTTTCAAATCTGTCATTCTTTCTCCCACAGCTCTGTTTGTTGCATGCAAAGGCTTTTTAATACCTCCCTCATTTGTTTCCCATTGCTCTAAAAGTATAGGATTCACACACATAAACACACACACATACATGTGTGTGTATATACACATAGTTGCTTTTCATTGATCATTCCTTATCATTTACTTTGGGACATCTTCTTTACAGCTTGGAAATTTTCAGTGTCTCAGAATAGTACTGAAGGTATTAGAATGTGTCTTGGAGTACATGAGACAGAGCATACAGGGTTGGCAACTATAATGTTAAAAATATGTAGAGCTACTTAGAGACTGTGTATGGGTCATAAATTGTTTAAAACACACTCTACCAAGTACACCCAGTATTCCCGCCACGTCAGTTTGTCTTACGCTATACCTGCTACACCAGAAAAAAGAATTGACACATTTAAACAAGTGAATAAGGAATCCAAAGTCATGAAAGAGGACAGCCAAGCCAACGGAGTAGATATGATGCCTGCACATGGTCTCCTATGTGGACATGTTCGAACTTTCTTCAGTGTCAGGCAATCGTAGAACTGTGACCAAAACTTGTTCTCCTAGTAAATCTGCTTGAGTTTACAAATAGCCTTCGGCAAGGGAATGTGCAGCAACAGGGCTGCTCATAATAATGCTTTTCTAACTGTTTTACAGTGTTATTCAAGAGTCCTTTCAGACTAAAGGATTTGAAAGTGCCTGCTGATGGCTAGTGCCAGACGACTGAAATACATGCATCCACTCTAGTTTGTGGGCTCAGTTGCCTGTCTCTTAAACACTTAATTCCTACCTCCAATATGATAAGTTTTTTATCTCCCTATTTCCAAATTGCTAAAGTAGGCACATCAAATAATTGAATTACATCATATTTGCACACAAAATATTCCTATTTGGAAGTATTTGAGCAAGTTCCTCTTTTGTGCTCATACATGACAGTGTACTGAATGCATAATTTAGTGCTTATTTTCAGAACAAATAGCCTGGAAAAATTACGTGCACAATTGCTAGTAATTTGAGTGTGCAACCTGAGGTTGGAGCTTATTAACATATTCATTCTGCCTAAGCTCTGTGTACAAACTCAAACCATGCTGTCTCCTAACAAAGATTGTACAAGGCATCAGAAACAGCATGAACATTAGATCAGTGCATGGTGCAACTCAGAATGAAGCACAGGAAGAGAACAGAGTGAAGTGCAGACAATTATTTAAATTCACCATAAAACAGAGTCAAAAGTATTTGAAAATATTTTATAGAAAGCAGATTTTTTTTTATCACGATAAAAAGGAAATTAATTTGTAATTCTGCAAAACTTCTAATGGCTTTGTCTGAAGCACTCATACCAGAAACAACTTAGCCAAGGTAGTAAAAACTTAATTTATATAATGAACACCTGTAGTTTCAATGCTATTTTTTAAAACAAATGAAGTTGTCAACTGAAGAACCACAGCACCTTTAAGCCATCAGTTTCTAAGCAAAAATCTATATTCATGATGCCCACTGTTCATGGTGCAAATTTGGGAACATTTTAATATCAAACTTTACAGTATTCATCCAAATACTATATAGGTCTGCTTCAGGACTGTTAGTGAAGTAAGAGCTAAATCATCATCTGGAAAGAAGAATCCTTCCACAAGAAATCAGGACTACAGAAATATAAATACGGAGATCCTGATACAAAGTGGGCATAGATGCATAGAATGAGAAAAGAGATCTCTCGTATGAAAGAGAATTCCTCAGACAGCCACTTGTCTTGCAGGAGGGCAATGGCATAATTCAATTTTGTTAATTATTATCTATGAAATAAAGAGAGCATGGTAACAGAATATACAAACACAAAAGAGAATATAATAATGCTTACAAAATGTTCTCTGTGTGCTGACACAAATACATATAGAAGTACATGCACAAACCTATAAAATCTTAAATAAATGACTGACAAATCAAGGAAACTGTTAAAAGAATAAATTCACTATGAACCAAGGTTATGTATCTAATAGTATAGTTTTGCGGAGTAAGTCTTTCAGCATTGATTCATTACATAAGAGGATTTGACAAGGTTACAATTTCTGCTACTTGAAATTATTTTCAAGAATTAACCTTTAGGCTAAAAAGAATGACAGATATTCAAATGTTCTCAAATAAGTATTTGCATTGAATATTCGTTTTTTTCTCCCCAACAGAACTTCCATCCTTCATTGCAGTTTGTCATACACACAATTGAATTCTTAGCAGCTGCCTTTCAAGGGAGATGCAGAGGACCCTTTGAAAGTTATGTTTTACTCTGTGTGACATCTCACTTTTTTCTTCTCAGAAATCATAATTGTTTTACACATCTAGTAGCCTTCCTAACAGGAAACTAGCTCTGCCTGACATTTTGATTGGGGAGGGACCTTGTTTTCCAGGTCACTGCCTTGAATTCTGGAAACAAGATATTCATGAGGGACCTGCGTAGGGAATTTACATCTCAGTGCAGAGTTTTCCTCTCCATTTGTCAACATACGAGGTCAGTGAGCTGCTCTCTTGTCAGAGGGAAGATAATGGCTGCTGCATTGCCTCCCACTTATTACACACTCAGTGCATCTGACCTTCATGTGAGACCCCCAAAGCATTCTGATATTTGGCTTTCCTCATAACCTAACTCAAGCCCCTTTTCCCACGAACCTACAATCTGTGACTTTCAGTGACCCTCTTCTGTCTTCAATCATGTTTTAACACACAAGTCCCATTGCTAGACATTGCTGTTAAATATACGGTAAAGTCAGTGGCTAAAAATGTGAATACTAAACTTTGATTTTATTAAGACCTGATCTAGCACATATTGAAATCAAAAATGACAAGACTGACATTTTACATCACTTTGCTTGGTATCCAACCCTTACTTCATATATATTTTTGGGTATTATGTGAGCTGCCACTTTAACTGTATGGTAACAATGGAAACTGCATGACCAATGCCATGACAATGTCATTTTATGGTGTCATAAATATACATGTAAGATTCAAGTATCTCTACCCATAAGGAGAAATTTGTTTGTATACAAATGTAAATGAGCTAGGGATAGAGTTGTTCCTGAGAAAAATTAAGTAAGGCTACCTAAGTTGAAAGACTTGAGGGATTTTCGTTGTGAACAAAATAATTTTGCTATTTTCAAAATTTTATTTAAAAATTCAGATTTGATTGTGTCATTTTTGTAGTCCTTATTGTTTCTCACTATATATGACACTTGTGTTATTCACTGAAAACTTTACTGTTAAGCAATTCATGCCAGTGCTCTACGCAGCACTCTGTCAGCAGCTCCACAAGTTCTTAACATGAATAACTCTCGAATTAGTCTGTCTTCAAAGCAAATAGTCCCACGTACTGGAGAAAAAAAAAAAAAAAAGAGTTTTTTAATTATATATAAGCAGCAAAAATTGAGAAAATGAAGGTAAATAGTAGTTGTGGGAACAGCTAACTTATGCACATGATTTTTCCATTAACTTTTAGTTTTATAATGAAAGCATTTAGAGACCTAAGCCTCAAATTTAAATTAATGAATTAATAAATAAATAAATAAATACTACAATTCCTGCTACTAAGATTTTATAACTCTATTAATTGTAAGAACTCAGTCCATTCTTCACAGTGACCGATTGGGAAATTGTCTTTTAGTAACTGTCAAACTGAATGTTATCTTAGTCATAGTTATCTTAGTTATATCTTAGTTATCTTAGAAAACTGAGCCAGGCGGGTCATTTGTCTAATTACAAGACTTATTGTAAGTTGTTCCATTTACAGAAATATTGTTGAATAGATTTTTTAACTAAGTGACAGAAGTCCAAAGAGAGCACGGTATTTACATTTTCAGACTGCATGAGTATCTTAATAAAATATACAAAATGTCACTGAAGAGAAATAGGTCTATTTGAAAAAAATACAGAATACACAACTAAGACTTCAACAAGAAATACTGTGACTTTTTAAGTCAGTATAACAGTAAGATTGCTGTTTTGCATTTGAGATTATCAGTTCACTGCTTTATTTTCTTGCAATTATTTGAAAATAATCTGGGTAACTTTACAATCAAGGTATTTCCTCTTGGCTCCCTGGTATACACCAGGCTGCCTGAGGAGATGATAGACATCCTAAGGTGTCCACAGCATAATCAGTCTGAAGAGCCTCCAGAATTAAAATTCTAACTAATGATAATCAAAAAGAAACAAAAACAATAACAAGGTTGTGTAAAAAAGCCAGGACATAAAAGGCTACATCTGATTTAATGGAGCAGGTAGATGATTTGTCTATATGCTGCTAATATGCATCCCCAATGTATGTGACTTTTACACAAAGAAAAAGAGACTACCCAGCTGTTCCTATTGCAGAACTGGCTGAACTGTACTCAGAGAAGATGCTTGTAATTATTCAGTAAAAATTGTTCATTCAGATGTACAAGTAATCACATAGGGCAGCATTTTGTACATCTTTAAGAGAGTTAGGTGTTTTTTACGTAGTTTGTAGCAGTCAGAAGACATGACTCATGCTCTTGCTGCAGTGGACAGGCAGGATCACAGGCCAGAGAAGTTTTAAGAGCTGGTATGAAAACAGTTTCAGGAGTATTTGATCCAGTGGAAGACTCTTGCTATGGAAACCTCCCTCACCATCTGATCCACAAAATACTGTTTGTCTGAGATATTTCATTACCCATGAAAGCATTTTCCCATACCAACAAAAGAATATTTTTAACAAACATTGTCTGGATCTCTGTGCAACAACAGATGTGACTAAATACTGAAAGCAGTCCTGCTTCAAAGTGAATAATTTTTATAATAAACTAGACAACAAAGCACCACCTAGATAACAAGTTAGAAAGTTGCAGCAGACTTATGCTGAGATGCTTTGCAAGTCCTCTGTTTCCATAAAATATCACCTTGGTAAGGATCAAGCAGTTAGGCGAGAGAGGTTCTTTTTTTTTCCTGACAGTCAGGAGGTGTGCCTTCACTGCACTATTTCTGGAAGCCAGGAAATATGTAATCTTATGGTGTCACGTAAGCAAAAAAAGCTTGCCTACTGAGCTAATTTTCAGGAATTCTCAACAGATTTGCAAACTTCAGAACAACCTTAGAGTGCATCACTTTGATATAGTACAACTTTTCTGAAAATGCTTTCCAGAGTAAAGAACGGTTCGAACCCTCCTTTGAAATTTTTTGAGGTTACAAATTAAAGTTAGATTACCCTCTTAGCAGTGATAAGGGAATTAATATTCCCCTGAGGCCAACTATATTTTGCCTAATGAATTTCAGATGGTACATTAAGTCTGTATGGTGGAGCAGGCATAAAATGTGTATGTTTTTTTCATGTTGTTTATCTGAAACTTCCAGGACTTTTGAAAAGCACTGAAGTCACAGATGGATCTGCAATGCCCTGACACAAATACATACACCTTATAAAAGCTTCTTCTGTGCAATAACTCACTGAATAAGGCTTAGACAGTGGTCTGGACACACAAAAGTGAAAGCAACATTTCTACTTCTGCATTGCTTAAGAGGAAGAGACCAATACCATCATCATTTGCATGAAAAAATGTTTTGGGAAACCATATTGTGTGAGCTTCTGGAGAGTTACTTCAGCTGGGCTTTATTCAGTTCTGTTTGTTATTATGATCTCCAAAGCATAATTATGTCAAATCATGTTTTTTCCTAATGACTTTATCTCAAAAAGAGCACAGGTTCCTTAGTCTTTGGGTGTCCTAAAAAAAGATGGGAATGGGTAATTACCACCATGCTTCTATAGTACCACAAAACTGAGCCAAAAAAGAAAAAAAAAAAAATAAAAAATAATGCACTGATTTAAATAGCCACTAAAGTGTGAACTGGACAATATGATACATTCTAGGCCTTTTTAAGCTATGTTCATTATTCTACATCTTTAGTCTGGTACATGAAATCCATGTTAACTTCAAAAATGTCTCTTTAAACAATGTTTTACTTCCTAGACAGATTTTTCATGAGGAGAGGGCTGTTCTAGAGTTATTTCAATCTTTCCAAAGGTAAAAGTTATTGCCTAAAATTTAACAACTTTATTGTTACCTAATGTCTCTTAAATGTTAGGTGGAAAATCACAAGAAACCTTCCCCAAAAGTAGTAGATTTTTGTTCTATCACCGAATCTTTCAATATAACAAATGAATGCAGTGCAAAGTAAAAGAAACCAAGGCAAATTAATGCACTAATGTAATAAACAGGACTAATACACAGATAGTATGCAAAAGTAAAATGACTTAAATGCAGAAGAAATGTAAAAATAATAATCAGGTAAGAAAAATTTTTTTGAAGAAGTAGAAAAATTGCCTGTGAGTACACATATATTATAGTGAATATTGTGCTACTGAAAGGGTTAGCATTCAGTCTACAAAAATGAGAACCTCTTCATGATCAAAGGAAATGTCTGCTTTGTACTGAGCACTGACTGTTTTTGCAATAGCATGCTTTTGTGTGAAATACCCTTTTTTCCCCAGCAGAATGCTTTAACAGAAGTACTATCCCAATAACTGACATCCAGAGACGGAGCCTTGGCTGAGATTCTGAAAACATCCAGATTTATCCTACATTTCACCTTTTCAAATGACCACAAGGACCTTGTATCACTTTTAGTTTAGCACAGAACTCACAAGACTCCAGGAGAGCCTGTAGTTATCTTCCTCATTCAAACCCTGTTACAGTCAATAGAGACTATTTATTTTTTATTGTTATTTCTCTTATGCAAGCTTTGATTTAAATTCATCTCTTGCTTTTGTTTGGTTCATCCACAGTGAGAACAGAGACTAGAGGAAAACATCTTTGATTAAAGAAGGATATTTTTTTAAAGTTGCAAAAGCATAAAGGTGATACCAATACTCCTTTCACAAATTAGTGCATTCAAGTTTGGCTGTAAAATTTGTCTCACCATTTTTTACACTCCACAATTCAATTGCCTTGAGTTTTCCAAATAGTCTGAGGAACAGAATTTTATCTAAACACGGAAATTACATTTCTGATAAAACAAGCCATATTCCACTTATCTGATAAACATGTAATCTATACTTAAAGTATATAAATATGTATATATTTATATATATTTATAAGTATATATAAAGCAGCACTGGAAATTCTATTGGAACATCTATTTTTGAAAAACAACAATTGAAAATCATACTAAACCGTGACAGACCTGATTACTTAGAAAAGATCTACTCAGATTAACCTAGGATTCTTGTAAAATGAAGTGTTTTCTCTTCTGCTTTCAGATATTAATAGACCCATAATAACATGTGGAATAAGTACTGATGGTGAACATAATGCATGTGAAAAATACAATGCTTATTATCTGCTTTGTGCTGTAAAACTTTGGTGGCCAGCACAGCTGACTGTATAAAAGTTGCAGAGCTTGACCTGACACTAAAGAAGTACAGGTTTGTTTCTATAAGGAATAAATACATTAGAGTATAAGAAGCACTTGTCATTTAGAACACAAAAAGGAGAAAGATTAGTCTAAACCACTGAGGAATTAAGCAGAGGCAGACTTCACAATATACATAAACATACATTATTGATAACTAATAAATTATTCCACTTTGAGGAGAAAGGAGACAAAATAGACTGAAATAGAACAAGTTAAAATTATGCATGTGGTAATAATTTTTTGAGAAATTATTTCTCTTTCATCATGTGATATGGTGATTTTTAAGTATTTTTTTGCAAAACTGAAAAAAAAATTCTTTCTCATGAAACCATCTCTTTTCTCTGTTCCAGAAACAAAACAAGAATAACTTCTCTGCAGCATTCTCAAGTGGCTTTTAGAGCTCTGCAGACAACTCAATATATTAATGGTTTGATATTTATAAGATTGTTCTACTGAAGGATCAGCAAGATAAGTAGAAGCTGAAATGCAAAATCTGTTCTGGCAAAACCTGAAGTCTCCCATGCATCTTATAGTTCTATGCATTAATGCATTTTTAATACATCTCTTTCCTTTTGTGATTAGACTTGTCAGAACTGGAGTTCCAGGATCACTAAAAACTCAGTAGGCTTGTGACAGTTTTCAAGAACAAGTTCTTCAAGTGCGTAGAAAAAAAACCTATCGAAAGAAAAGCCATTGCAGTACTGTGACATGTAATCTCTGCTTTTATATTTTATCATCCTATAAAGCACTACAGTGCACTAAAAAACTGCTTATGTATATATCTATATATAAAAAAAAAAAATCTGGTTTTCAGCTTCCTAAGCATGCTAAAGTAAATGAACAACAGCTGTGATTGTGCCTGCTATCTTAACATTCAGCTGCATTTGTGCTGGAATGGGAACCTTTATGCTGCTTGGGTAAGACCACAAGTGAGGATTTACTATCCAGAGCTCCTATTCCTGGGTGACAATCACTGCTTTTCCAAACTAGCAACTTGTAACTATGACAACTGACCTTCAAGAACATTTTTCTTTTTCCCATTATTACCCATTCAGGTATTATTTAACTTACCAACAGGGTATTTTCGTAGTTTTTCCGCACACAGCTTGCTGTCCTTAAAATGAAAATATTTCATTGCCACATCAATGAAGTCGCTTCTGTAAATGCATGGAAAAAACCCAAAAGTACTCTTGTTATCTCTGCATTCCCTGTACAAGGGTGACTTGCACATAAGGAATTCCATCTTCACAAAAGGTGACAGTAACAGCTCATGAAATTTACTCCTAAAAGAAGAGTTGATGTTGAATCACCTAGAGAATCATTTTTAGAACATAAATCTTTGATTTAGGGATTTGATTGAGCATGTTGGTGTTAATCCCCAGAGCAGAGAGAAAAAGCAGTTGTTTTATGACAAGCTGTACACTTCTCAGACATATAGACGGAAATCAAACTCACAGAAAGTGTATGGTACTGTTTGCATCTCTGGATTTGCTACTAGTTACTATATAAAAAAAAAAAAAAAAAAACAGAATAAATTTCTATTATTTTATGAAGAGTATGACTGAAGAAAAACTCCACAGAAGGGTAAGGTTGGTTTTCAGAAAACTCAAGAATGTTCACCATTCCAATGAGAGTCAATAAAAAATTCACACAAGAAAATTCAGTAACTGGTCTGCTGATTGTGAAAAAACAGAATGCTTACAGAACACCAAGACCCTGCTACCTATCATGAAGAAAGCATATGTACATTTTTCTGAAAGCCAAATGTACCAAAAATTAGGGGGTAAAAGCTTTCAGATGACAATAGGTTATTTCATTTCAGCTTCTAAATCCAAATCAATCCACTTATTTTTATGAACTTCAGTGACATAACTTCATGATATCTTTACTATAGTAAAAATGCAGAGTTTTTCTGTATCTTTTGGGAAATGGTCAATTCTAAAAAAGTTCAAACTGCAAAGATGAAAAATAGACATAGTAATATCATTAATATGTATCTTATGAGGAAAGAGAAAAAAATCTGTAGTTACTCACCAAAGGCAAAAGCTAAGAAATTGTTTCTCAAATACATCTATGTCACTGTCACTGCCCTTTTGCATTTTCTCAGTGAATACGAAAGACATTCCTTGCATGGTAGGGTCACGTCAGGAAAAAAAAGTGCAAATACAAACCAACATACATTATCAAAAATTACAGGAATAACCAGAACATTTAGCAAAGATGCAATTAAGTCTGTCCTAGCAGCCCTTGTCATAGAATCATACAATGCTGAGTTGGAAGGGACCCTCAATGATCACTCAGTCCAGCTCCTGGTCCTGCACACGACATCCCAAGAGTTACACCATGTGCCTGAGAGCACTGTCCAAATGTTTCCTGAACTCATACAGTCTTGATGCTGTGACCACTTCCCAGGGGAGCCTCTTCCAGTGCCCAGCCACCCACTGGGTGAAGAACCTTTCCCTAATATCCAACCTAAAACTCCACCAACACAACTTAAGTCCATTCCCATAGGTCGTGTCCCTGGGCACCACAGAGAAGAGATCAGTGCCTGCCCCTCCTCTTCAACTCACGAAGAAGTTTTGATGGCCATGAGGTCTCCCCTCAGTCTCCTTTTCTCCAGCCTGAACAGACCTCAGTGAAGTGACCTCAAGTCACCTAAGTGATCTCAGATGCTCCTCATATGGCTACCTGTCCAGAGCCTTCATCATCTTCATAACCTTCCTTTGGACACTCTCTAAGAGCTTTGCCTCTTCTATATTTTACGTTCCTTTTTGTCCTACATGTTTTAGCTTTGTATATGGCATGTTTAGCCAAGTGCAAGATCTTTATATCCATTTTCCTACAAAGCAACTGAGTCAGAAAACATAAGAAACACACAAATTTCACTACAAAATGAAGACTATAGATTTTTTAAGGTTTTAAGAAAGTATTCTACAAAGTGTTCCAAAGTCCTGAGAAATATAAGGGGTAAAAATGCATCCATCACCCATCAGCTGATTTAGGTGCTCTTATCTGTCTGAATTTCAGTCATTTGCTGCAATGCTAGAGGAGAAATCATTAGCTAAGCAGAAGTAGACAGAAATCAGTACCGAACTCTAGTTGTGAGTAAAGGAGATGGTAATGACTACAATGAAAGAAGAAGTATAGAACAAGAGGAAATGATCTATTAAAAAAAAGCATAGAAAAAATTGTAATTAGCAAAAAATAAAAGCTTCTAAGAACTCAGCATAGCCTCATTTGAAATATTAGATAAATTGTAGTCACTAAGGCCTGAAGGAGGAGGAAGAGGATGGATAAAAAAAGGAAGGAGTAAAGTAGAGGTGGTGCAAAGGAATATCTGATCAGGGCAGAGGAAGGTGGCAAAACAGTGTACTTGGTTTAGCTGAGCAAATGAAATTTGGTAAAATCTTCTATTATCGGTAAGCTCCAGGGAGAAGAAGTCACTGTACTAAGAGGGTAGTGCTCAAACTTAGCTATAGAATACATAAATAAAATGAAACCTGCAGAAACATATGATTCCAGAAAAAAAAATTAAGGCAAGAAATTTAGCATGATCTTGCAGTATTATGAGACCAGAGTGAAGTGACCAAAAGGGGACAGTTTCAGTCTGAGGTCCCATGTCACACAGGAGAACAATATCCAGTAGACTGTGATAATAAAATATACAAAGATATTGTTTCTCTTTTTTTTGGCAAATATGAATGAGAATGAGCTAGGAAGAGAAATAGTTCCACAAGAAAGAGGTAAAATATGCTAAAAACACCAATCAAAACATAAAAGTCATTTTTTTAAATACTTTATTACATGGCTGTTCAGTGTATACATTGTCTAGATGTCTATTGTTATAGTCAACCTAAGAGTCTGTATTTAGAGTGTCTTCAACTTTACTCATAAGTAAATATGGTTATGATTTTGGTTTTATTACGACAAATGAAGGTATGCAAAGTAATTTTGGCAATGCTGCTAAGTTGAGAGGAGCTTTTGACTCCCTCAGAGGCAGAGAGGCCTCACAGAGAGACCTGGACCTATGAAAGGACTGTGAAATCATCAACTGTATGAAGATAAACAAGGGCAAGTCTTGAATTCTGCACTTGGTATGGGGCAGCCCTGTATGTTCATATAAACTGGGGAATGAGCATTTGTAGAGAAGCACTGTGAAATAAATCTTGGTTGATGACAAGTTGAATATGAGTCAGCAATGCTCTGGCAGCCAGGAGGGCCAAGTATGTCCAGGAGGGCATCAGGTCCAGCATCAACAGCATGGGAGGAAGGTTTGTCCTGCTCTGCTCCACACTGGTGCAGACTGTTTTGAGTACTGTGTGTGGTTTTGGACATCACAATATAAAGAAGACTTAAAGCTATTAGAAAATGTTCAAAGGAGGGCCACAAAATTGGTGAAGGGTCTGGAGAGGAAGCCATATGAGGAGCAGTTGAGGTCACTTGGTCTGTTCAGAGACCAAGGAGAGAAGGAGACTGAGGGGAGACCTTATTGCAGTCTACACCTTCCTCATGAGGGGAAGAGGAGGGGCAGGCACTGAGCTGTTCTCTGTGGGCAGGACCCAAAGACAGAACACTATGAGGCAAAGGGAAAGGAGGCATGGGGAGGGGGCTAATTTGGATATTAGAGAAAGGTTTTTCACTCAGAGGGTGGTTGAACACTGGAACAGTCTCCCCAGGTAAGTGGCCACAGAACCAAGCCTGACAGAGGTCAAAAAGCGTTTGGACAATGCTCTCAGGCACATAGTGTGACTCTTGACGTGTCCCATGCAGGGCGAGGAGTTGAACTGAGTGATTGTTGTAGGTCCCTTCCAACTCAAGGTATTCTATGATTCTATGAAACCAGCTATTCAGCTGGTAGAGTAAATGTCCAAATGGAACAAAACTGGAAAATCAGTGAATTTGGAACTAGATACTGTTCCACATTTTCTGATTTACATCTGATCTATTCTACAAGTACAAAATATTAGCCTTCTGATTTGCAAAGTGTACGTGTGTATAAAAGTGAGACCTGAAAGATTTCTCTTAATGGCAACTGACATTGTTGAAGGAGAATTGTTGACACTTTCTTGCTAAAAATAATTAAAAACAATTACTGAAAAGTTACTACATTTGTTACTAAAAAAAAATGGTAGGAATTTTCTTTTGTGCTGGGACTAAACTTCTTTGGTGATGTTTTGTCATTGTCATTCTATCTTTACTCCTGTTGTGATAAGTTAGGACTTGGCAGAGCTTTGTGATTCAAGACAGCTTTTTTTTGATAGTCTCATCTTCAAACAAAATTTCATAGATTTTTTTTTAATATAAAGTATATAACTGGTAATTTTGGAGCAAATCAAGTGATAAAATGCTATCATTTACACAGTTCACTTTTTTTACGTAGCCATAATAGTGATTAGTCTATATTAAGACTGAAATATCTCTGAAATTACATTTTAAGATAAAATAATGTACAAAATTAAAAAGAACAAGCCTGCTTTGAACAAGAAAATTCTGCCACATCCCAAATTATCACAGTAGGGTAAAGATATTCTTTCCCAAAGCTAGCAGGGCACCTTAGGCAATTTTCTACAGTTAGAGAAAAAAACCAGCATGCTCGAGCGCGGGCGCACACATACACAGCCTCTACAAACTGTAAGTTTGTGATGGTGAGAAACTTCATAACACATTACTAGTCTCACGAGCCATTCAATCCTGGGGATTGGTAAATGGACTTTGAATTCCTCTTGTACTAAATTCCTGTTCTGAGTAGCTTTTGTTGCTCAGGACAAGACGTCGTTACCACCCAATGACTGTGTGGTCAACTGTATGAAATGAATTGGTGGCCTCAGTTCAGTTCCTAGTGGACAAGTAATTACTGCTGCTGTTGACCTGCAGGCTCTTTTTCACTCCGTTACACAGGTACAAACAAGTAATTCCAAGTGAATTGAACTAGTGTAAATGCAATTAGATTCTGGCTCTTTGATGGCCTGTTGCAAGCCTACGTGCCAAGCTTCATGCACTTGTGCCAACATAAGCATCATCCACATTAAGCCAAGTCCAATGTAAGCAAGAACATCCATAGTGTTATGAAGAATTTACACTGCAATCTCCCTATAGACTACAGGACAGTTTAGAAAAAGTCTTTGCAGTCTACAATACATAATGAGGATAAGGGAGATTAAGTATTAACTCTTAACTTCTCACTGTTTAGAAGAATATAAAACCATTTAAGTCACATTGATAGATGAATTCATAATTCAGAATACTGTAGCAGACTATGAACTTTCCCTGTGAAGAAATCAGCATCTTAATTTACATATAAGATACTTTGTATGAGATTAAAGATACCTTAAAATTATCAGAGAAAAAGGTACATGAGATTTTTTTTGTCATATTTTTTGTCAGTTGATTATGCAAGAATTTTGTCCCTAGAATACCCATGAATAAATGCACACCCATATAAATATAGTTTCAACTAATGTCTTCCTGAAAAGACATGGAATTATGTAGCTTTTGAAATTATTACTTTAGCGCTTTCAGAAAGCAAAATTCATTTCTTACCTATCAAAACATTAAACATAAATAAGAAAAGGTAGTTAATTAATGTAATTGCACCCAATCCATTGTATTGTAAAAGATTGAATACAAACAAAAAATATTATTCAAGAAAGTTTCTCCTATGTTCCTAACTCCAAACACCACTGGTATAAACACAAATAGGGTATTCATAAGCATTCTGAATAGGAAGTTCATGGTAGAAAGAGTTTTCCAGTTGAGCAGTTTTTGGGGTGGGGGGGATAAGAAGGGATAAGAAACCAGATCTGACTGGGAAACTGGATTCAAATGCTTGCTCGTTTTGATGAGACGCAGACACCTGAATCTATGCTCCCTGTGAAAAATGAACACCCTAAAAATTAGGCTACTCAGTTATGAAACTCAATTTGCTCCTGTTGGTACTACTCTGTTTCCAGAGAAACAGGTGAAAAAATGGGGAATCAGAATTTAGTCTCAGTGACAGATAAGAACATGAATGGCCACAGTATCTTAATTCCCGCAGTCATGTTTATTTTGCACCATACTCTACATCTGTCCTTTAAAACTACCAGTTCCAATATTTTGTAAGCTTTTCAACTTATCTGTCATGTGGGGTGGAAATACTTTTCATCACCCATATTCACAGGATGAGAAAGGGTGTTCTTCTTCCTGCCACAAAAGGTACATGGAATTTGGCCACAGGTAGCATGAGCTGCCTCATCAAGGCGCACATGGAGGTGAACGCGCTAACAATGCAGCAAATGACTTCAGTGTCTTTGTTAATAGAGGTTTAAGTCTCAAGCTTGACATTATTTGAATGTAGTTCTCTGTGATTTAATTACTACCATTATTATTATAGATACAGTACTAATTATCTCTTCTTATTGTCTCATCATGTTTTGATCAATTCACATAAAAGTTTACAGTAAATATATGGTTAGGTAACATTAAGGAAAACATATAATTATGGAATATATAATCAACATTCTCAACAGTTGTATGTTTTCCAACAATTAAATGCTTTTTTAAAAAATAATTAATTGGTTTTTAATATGCAATATTCAGCTTTTGAAGCAATGAATATATAAAGCTTTATTTGTTGACCTCATATTACTTTACTCCAGTTATATTGATAACATGTAGGTTTCTCAAAAACCTGCTGGCACAAAATCTTTTCAGCTTTATTAATGATTCAGATGGCAGTTTCTGAAGAGACAAGTCCCACAGAGAAGGAGCACTTGATTAATGACCTGGAAACACTTTTCCTTTTCAGCTGATTAAATAAAATTGACTGGATTTTTACATTTTTATAATAAAATGACCTGCAGGGCTGAGATGACACAGTGAAAGCAGCATGTTCACTCTTCAACAGATTTTTATTTTGTCACTTGTAAAAATGAAAGGGCTAACCACCCAAGCAGAAAAATGCACTTTATCACTGTCCACTGCCAACATGCTGACAATTGCTGCATACAAATACAAAACCATGGAGGAAAATAGGCTGTGTTTACACTCAGCCTGATTTTGTCTAATGATGACAAAAAGGTCTGTGACTACTCGGGGTTAAAGTGATACTATTTAATTATTATGCAAAATAGATTTATAAAAACACTACTGGCAATCATAAAAGGCTTTATAATATAGTCACTAAGAAGTGGTACCAAATACCTTTTCATAAATTTACATATCACAAGAAATTTATTTTTCTTAAGCAAGATAGTAACTATTTTTAAACAACAATACAGTTGCCAGCTGATATAATTTGATAAATTCAAAGTTAAAGAAGAAATATTTTGTTTCTAAGCACACACACTTGTACTCATGAAGGCATATAAGGTTGTTGCACGCAGTAGCTGTTATACCTAGTCTGCCTGAGTACAGTTTGGTTTAAGACTTCCATTCATCTTTTCTAGGTTTTTTGTTTTCTTGTTTCTTTCCTTGACCCTGCCCTTTGCATACAAGCACCTAGCCTGATAAAATTTCAGTCTGGGTAAGTAATCAAAAGTGTTTTGCACTCTCTTAAAAGCTGTTTGTTTGTCTTCCTAATATTAAACTGTGTCAATATCAGTAATCCCTTGTGGATTCATTGGGCTGATATAAATTATCTATATCTCATATGAAATCTTACATTAAATCTATATCTACTAGATTAAATCTCCCCCTCAAAACAGAGTCACCTTATCCTTACTACTGGGAACAGTCCATGGTTGCCCCTAACATTGCAATCGAGCCCAAATATTGGCTAAGAGTTTTAAATGGACTGAGGCAAATACACAGCTATAAATGTGACAATTGTTAGACACTGTCAGTACCTGAGCCTTGACACACCAGTAAATTTAGAGTTACATTTAAGAAAATGCAAAAATTATAAAGGAGATTCAGATCTTCCCAGAGCTGCCTGGATTATGGTACACATGCAGTTTGCGTGCAGCTTCTTTCTCCAATTTTGTATTAAGCCTAAAGAATTTAATGGTCTCTCTTAAAAATAATTTCTCTTGAAGAGTGAATGCATTGTATCACTCATCAGTTGTCTTCTACTTTGTTCTTTGTCTGAATATCAGAGAAGTTTACAGCCACTGAACATGCAAATGAGGGAGATACACAGTTTAAGAGTATTTAACTTTTCATTTCAAATTTGGGCCACTACTATAACGTCTTTACAATTCATTGTTTAGCTGTAGCACATAAACCTGTATGGTTAAAAATACTGACTTTGCTTTCCGCATGGGTGGTGTTGTAAGTTTAGGCAAGGCAATGGTAGAATCAGTGCACTCGCCAGGAGTAGCATAATTTAAATGATTTTTATCATCTGTTCTTAAAGGCCTAGGACTTCTAACACACGTGTCACTTTTGCACAAGGATTATTTGCGTATTTAAGACAATAATTTTAATTTTTTCTAAAATTGAGTTGCTACTCTTTTAATTTTTAAACAAATAAGAGAGCAGGCACTCCAGCAATGATTTAGTTTCTGTTTCAGCTAGAAAGTTCTGAAGTGGGTATAATGAAAGATAGTGGAGATGTAAATATATATTACATATATACGTATGTATATATAAGATCATAGTAACTTTGACTGTTTTTACTTTAAGTATTAAGCAAAGTTTATCCACTCTGAAATAAAATTATTTTATGAACCAATTTTTGAAAGGTGCTTGTCACAAAGGTCATACTCTCTTTAAAAAAAAACAGTATCAAAATAAAATTGTAAATAATGGAAATAATAAGAACTTTGAGTATTGGTTCTCTTAAGCATGGCAAAATGGACATTGGCATGTGTTTCACCGTTTAAATTAAGTCAGAATGTGTTCTCATCAGTTAGATCCCTTTCTATCCATCCACACAGCCAATCATACTCATGCAGAAAGGAAGCAAAAGCAGTGGGTATGTAGAAAGAATAAATATTCGTCAATTACCTTCATTATCATTATAAATTAAAACAATCACAGCACAAAATAGTGCTCAGATATACTTATCCACCTACAAAATTACTGTTCACTATGTAGGGTGAAGGGGAACCCTAAACTGGATAAATCAGATAAAATGTCATGTCGGATATGAAATGACAAAACAGTGAGAATAATCTACCATAGCAAGGTAAGGCTATTTCATCAAGCCATAGATTTCCACTCTTGGCCTTTGGTATTGGTTAGCCAAAGAAATGGCATTGAGGCAGCAGGAGAAAAAAGAGCTTTATTTGAAGGCTCTGATGAACACAGAGGAAGAAATATTTCTTTGGAAGTACAGACTTCCAGAATTAAGGACTACAAGTGTTGTTTCTAACACTGTACAAACTATGTCCTACCAATGGAAAGTACTGGGCAAAGTTCCTCATCTGTAGGCACATGGCAAGGGAGCCCAACCATAGAAACTCAGTGCTAGTCTTGCAAGATCAAAATGTATGGGGTGAAATTTGCACTCTCTAAGTGCAAACTGTGATCCTTTATTTCTCTTAGTAACTAGAGAAGTGATAACTGTTAATTTAATCAAATGGAGGAAAACGTGATATTGCACTTTGCACAAATAATCACTTGCGTAACAACAGCTTCATGGCATTGCTTAAAAGGCAAAGATCTTTCTGTAATAAGCAGGAATTGTGATCTTCAAGGTCCCTTTCAGCCCAAACCATTCTATGTGGCCTTCAACGAAAGGCGTGTATTTTAGATTTAAATTTGCCATGTCATGCTCAAATTGAAAGAATCTAGGGAACAGCAGAACGAATGATCAGAGAGCTGGTAAAATGGTCTTGCAAGAAAAGAACTGAGAGAATAAGACTGTTTAGTCTAGAAAACAAAAATGCTGTTTGAATCTTCAAATATATTCCATAGCTGCTGCAAAGAAGAATAATTTACTCCCCATGCCTGGGACAGACAAGGTAGAAGGAGAACTTTAGGGTGACTGTTAGGCTACCTATTCTAACCACGAAATTATTGAGGCAAAAGAATGAGCTGTCTGGGAATATACCGGCATCTCTTCTATGGGAGAGGAGATTCTTTTCTTTCTGGAAGAAAAAAAAAAAAAAAGTCCAATTTTATTATTAGAATAAAATAATTCATATTCTTCCAGTGTTAAAACAAAGAGGACATTCTTGTCCAGCTGAAAACTTTTATTTTTTGAATAAAACCTGCTTGGGTAAATCTTTTCCTTTCCTAAGGTGTAAGTCAGATTTTGCAGTGATTTCAAAAATGTTAAGATTAACAACATACAATTAATATTCTTAACATGATGAAACCTAATTTTAAGCTTGTTTGTGTTCCTTTTTCTTAGTGCCAAAGGCTTTGCTAATGAAGTAAAGGGTTTCACAAACAAAGTCACATTTTTGCAGAATCGCAGAACCACGGAATGGGCCAGATTGGAAGAGATCACAGTGAGTCTTCTGGTCCAACATCCCTGCTCAAGCAGGGCTGTCCTAGAGCACATGGCACAGGATTGCATCCAGATAGATCTTCAATAGCTCCAGTGAGAGATTACTCCTCTCTGGGCAACCTGTTCAAGTCCTCGGTCCCCTGCACAGTAAAGTTCTTCCTCATGTTCAGGTGGAACTTCCTGTGCATCAGTTTGTGCATCCCAGGATACCATCGGCCTTCTTGGCCACAAGGACTCACTGCTGGGTCATGGACAGATTGTTGTCCACTAAGAGCCCCAGGCCTTTGTCTGAACAGCTGCTTTCCAGGAGGCTGGCCTCCAGCCTGTACTGGTGATCTAAGATTTCGAGAAAATTGGAAAATAAAAAAGTAATAAGAACTTTAATAGCTTTGATCCATTGTTTTATATCTGTTAAGTTTTCCTTCTTGTTTTTACATGTACCCTTGTCTTTAGAAGCATCCAAGAGAAATTTTCTCTTATCAAGGCATTCTAATATTGCATAGACCTGTATAATCTACAGTTCTTCGGTGGAAACCACAGAAAATTTGGTAATACAGTCCTCACTTACAAAAAAAATTCAATACAGAAATGACTTCTGATAATTGTCATCAGAATTTGTGCCAAAACTCCAGTTGTTCAATGAACAGTAATTTAGTCTGTCTATATTGTCAAATAACATTTAGGCTAGAACACTTAAAGAGAAATTGAATACGTAATTTCAATTCATTTCACATTACCATCTCACTCTTTATCTTTCAAAAGGATATGCATCTTTGAAATGGAACAGTAGAAGGAATACTGTGAAGTTTGTTGTCATACTATTACTTGCAGAATTTCTTTCCAGGAAATTATTTTATAAAGAATGATGAAGAACTTACAAAACATTTCAGAAAATCTTATTGAGTTTTCTTTTTTTAAAAAAATTCATTTAAGACTTTTCAGTGAACAGGATGACAATTTTTGTCCATCCGTATTTCAGGTTTTAGTATTTGGGAAGCAATAAATGCTATAATGAGTAACAAGTTTAGTCTTTCAACACAACATTAAACATCATAAGATTTATTCAGTTGTAAATTCTATACAGATTTTGTCCTACCACCAGGACAACTGTTCCTAGTATTCACCTGCTAGAACAAAGTTAGAGCTGAAAAATCATCCATATTTACATTTTCCCAGTCAAGTTCACTACTGATTGCTCCTGACTGCCCTGTGTCATTGCTACAGCCTAAATCATGATTGAACTGGACATGAAAAGGTGTCCATTCAAGCTGTACTGAGTCTGATCAGTTCATTTTGAATGTGCTCAGAATATCAAGCTTAATTTTGTATATTGACTAATATACATATATTTGACCAAATTTTTTGAGAAAAAAGAGTATTTTTTTTTCTTTTTACTTCACAGTAGCAGCAAAATACATTCAATGGTTGAAATAGAAATATTTTTATTTTAATATTCCCTATGTTTCATAACTGGACTTATAAGAATGCACAACTAAAGCAAAGTATTCCCTTTCATTGTAGTCCTGCTACCTGGGTATTTCATATCTCTTTCCTAGCTGTCCACTCTTCCTCAGGCACTACGCAGAAAGCTTAGATAATTGACTGAGAATCAGAGATTTCACTCCAAGTTACAAGTCTAAGTTAAGTGAAATGTCTAGCTGCTCCACGATGTTTGATTTGTTGTAACATTGGAGCCAGAAGAATGAAATTTAATTAAAATGAGAATTTTATTAAAATGCTTCAGTATTACCTTCCAAATATTTCCCTAAAGGTTTATAAGAGTTTGTTTACATTGTCTTTGCTTGAATTTTAATTTTCATAGTTGTTGTAGTTCTCCTAGAACTTGATACTTGATTGGATCAACATTTTTAAAAACAAGAATGCAAAAGCAGATTTTTATCATGGAGTCTGTGATATTTTGAGCCAAACTGGATTACAAATATAGAACTGGACAAAGTGTTTCATTCTATTACTTTTTACATTGGCATTCATCAGTAACAAGTTCAAACTACCTGCTTTCACAAACACAGCAACCACCAATAAAAGATTGATGTTATGGGAATATGAAGAATTTTTATATATACTCTTAAAATTTAAATCTTAAAATATCGTAAACTGTGTACAATATGAGAACATTATGTCACTCTAGGACTAGATAATCCATGGAAGAGGAGCAGGGGGAGAGGACTGATGCCCACTGCACTTTAGAGAACAGTCTTCCATTTGCAGGCATTTAAGCAAATCTCAAACCATCTCCTACAGCTTGTAATGTTGTTGATTGTACGGGTTAAGAAATGCAGGAAGCTAAATGGATGTTTTACAGCTGGAGGTTGAACTAGGTCTCCTTAAGAGTTAATAGGTTTATTCACTCATCAAATATGTCAACAATTTCCCTTATTGCTTTCCAGAATCCTCTACCATTTATCAAATCTACCTATGGAAAAGTTCATTTTTCTCAGCAATAATTGTTGGAAAAGATGTATGCATTTCTTGCAGCAAGACCAACAAGGCTCTTAGAAACAATGTTTACACTTTTTTGCTTCTAGATGTGAGCTTCATTATCTAACAACTGCCTGTTTTTCCTAAAAAATTAATGTGAAAAAAATTTCTAGTCCTGAGGGCGACACAATAATTTAAAAGACCCAGATCATGAGTCTGGCTACTAAGGTAGCCAATTCTGGAGTAACTCTGGAGCTCCGAAAAAAAAACACATAAAGAATTGAAACGGTGCAAAATTTAGCCCAGTAAAAAAAAAAAAAAAAAAAAAAAAAAAAAGAAAAAGACTTCATTGAGAGGACCATTGCTTCAATTTTAATAGAGATTATAATTATAGAATTATGTCAAATTATTATTTCCTCTGCCATTTTATAATGATACCTGGATTATAATATAATTTTAGATGGTTCAGAAGAAAGCGCAGTTGGAAGAAATAAACAAATTTGTAGACATTACAACCAGAAAGGTTTCCAGTAACATTAGGATCACCTATACTAGCACAAATAATTCTGAATAGTGGCTTTTTTTTTTTTTTTTTCCTGCAGGATCCTGTTTTTTGATTAAAATCTATTGCTTTGATCACTAATCACAGGTTAGTTAAAAGCTGTTTAAAGAATCCAGGACAAAAAAAAAAAAAAAGTATGACTCATTGAACTTCCAGAAACAAATCATGTACAGAAGCTATGTTTTACCTATTTCTTTATCAGTCATATTTTCAAAACACAGTGCCAACTTCCCCTGTGAGCAAATATATTCATCAAGAAAATAGCTGCAAACTATGTTGATAGGATTCAAACAGCTTACACTTGTGAGTGTTATGGCTAGCAAAAGGCTCTTTGCAATAAAAATTCATGTCTGTTGTCACCTTACTTAATGGTATATTAACTCTATACTTATTTTTCTTGATTTCTACAATCTAAAAGTCCTTCATCTTGAAAGACTTTTACTATTATGTCCACAACAAGGTCATTAAAGCAACATTCAGAAAATTTGGGTTTGATTAATAAATGATAATATGACTACTGTAATTATGTTATATCATTTTGAATTATGTCAAAATAACTGATTAGAGAATAAATATTGAAAATTAATTGGGAAGATTACTTGAAAAGTATTAGACACCAAGTCTTCTAAAACAACAACACTTGTGGGATTGAATAAATAAAATCAATGGACATTCACAGCCTACAATCAATTTAAAGCCCTCCAATTCCCTATATGACTTGCAATGCAGAAGTGGGTTACCTTAAAAACAAAAAAGTTATTTTTCTGTCTACATAACAGAATCCCAGCTCTGGAAACCCAGTATGAAAACAGTATATGACCTCATCCATGACAGAGTAGGTGGTAAGGATAGTAGTGGATAGCATTTAAGGGCCATAGTAAGAGTTTTTATTATAATACATACAAAACGATTTCTAACTTTGAATTAAGTTTTGATCTTTTTATTTACTTATGAAAAAAGTTTCTCTATGAGACCCTTCACCTTTAGTTCTATATTTCCAAGTGGATTCTAACATGTGGCATCCGGAATTTTTTTTTTTTAATTTTTTTTTTTAATTAATTTTTTTATTTTTTTAAGCAAAACAAATGGTACAGTTCCAAGGACTGTAAATATCAACCAGGTCAAACTCCAAATATAAGAAATATGATGTAAGACCATTCTGCATATGTAAGTAGATTTTCAAAAGAAATTCTTTGGCTCTTAGTATGGAACATTTCAGCTATGTAGTTGCATAAACCAGGACTATGTAGGTCTAGGAGTGCACTGGCTAGCTCAGCTCCGCAGTCACATAAATGACTCCTTTGTGGATTAAGTTTTCCACATTAACAAGAAGTGAAACACACAGTATCTACAAGTCATCTGTTCCTAAGGTTTTTAATAATTTTTTTAATAAACATTATCTAAGACAGCTTCCACCAATGTGGAAACACATTTTTTAGTAGACTAAGTTTTTCACTTTTCAGTTTCTCTTTGACAATACCATCCAGTACAGTTAAACCATTGTGCCTCAGTCTTTTCCCTGAATATTTAATAAATATATTTATTAATAAAGATTTAATTTAATAAATATATTTAATATATTTACTCTGCATATTTTAAAGATTTGACAATGACCAGCCAGAACTGTCTTGATCAATCAAACTAAACAGACTGGACAAACTAATCTTGCCTTCCCAAAAACCTTCTGTCAATTGGGTGGTGTCCTCTGGCTTTGCGAGAGGGTAATGTTGCTGCCTTCACATTTTCTTCCCTTCAGCTGATCACTCAGGGACACTGACTCTAATCACAGACTTCTATTTAAGGAGAACCAAATCTGTACATCACTATCTTCCACAGTTCATTCTCATGGACATGTGTGAAAATTGCCTTAGATGGATGCTTTGAGGTTCAGAGAACAGTTTTAATTTTGCTGTGGAAGAGTTGCCTGAGAAAGCAATGCTAGGATAGGTAATGCCATATTTACCTTGCAGAAACAGAGTTTCTCTGTCTTGCTGCTTTTTTTCAAGAACTGTTAGGTAGCAATGAGTACGTCATCCCTGAGAACACAGTGCAAAGAATCACCAAGGGAACCTCTGAAGGTTTCTTCACCTAAGATTTTATTCCCACTAGATTTCTTTGCTTAAGAGAAAAGCCTGAATATCATTTATTTTCTCAGTAAATGTACCTGTAATATAGTCAGCATAACAGAATATTGCTTAAAGAAATCTCCATGCTGTCGCATAAGTATTGCCTATTGACATGTAAGTGTTAAGCTTTTCAAAGTCCACTGTTCTGAACAAGACAGTAGGAAAATATGAAAGGAATTTCCTACAGATGACTTCTTTTATACAAAATCCAGGTTTCTGGTTAGCAATACACAAGTTCTCTCCTGGCTTTCTCTTAGAATCTATTCACTTGATTGGGGGTAAACATAATCATTTTCCTATGGAACTATAGTGGTACTTCTGGTAAATTTATACACAAAAGCTGAGATGCAAGCATCCTAATATACCAAAATAGCAGGTTTCTAAGATGTCCAGTCCTTTCCCTGTGAAAAGAAAGCACAAATAAATACTGCTCATTTTCAAAATAAGCAGAAACCAAGTGCTTCTTTATTACTCACTCCTTAAACTGTCTGTACAGTCCTGCTACTGCTGAGAGTTCATATTAATTTTCAGTCTATTTCTATGATCATTTGATCCATAAGCTGACATATATCTTTTCTGAGGTGTAGACATTTAACAAAAAGTAGTTATTGCTTTTGGAATGAGAAAAAGTTGTATTTTTTTTTAATGTCAACTATTTTTTTTTAAATATTAGAATGATTTTATAGTACTTTTGGCTGAGAAGTTACATTTTTTTTAATTTTTATACATTTGCATGTTGCACTAGAATTTTTAAAACAATTGCAAAAAGACTCGTTTTATCTTGCTTATTAAATCGAAACAGTAAAGATGAAGGTATCTTTTAAAACAAAACAAAACACCTGTTTTTATTTCCATGTCTTTTATTGCTTTCCTTAAAATTATGCATATCTAAATGTCATCTAGGAATTGCACTTTACTGTGAGAAATTTAACATCTTCACTGGAAGATGTAAAACCAAAAAAAACAAACCATGCCAAACCAACCAACCAAACAAACAGAAAAAAAACAACAAAATTTGAACTTCCTTAATTGTATTTCATCCTGCAGAAATGAATGCCAGATTTGGTGTACAATCAACAGAGTTGATTACCAAAAAGATGTGTTTTGATTAACTTATCTGCACACAAAAATTGTTCAGCTAATACTGTAATATCAGGTTATCAGCATTGTGCTTAAGGAATCCAGAAAAACATATTTTTATTTCTGTACCATGTTAGTCTGTGTAGTTTAAATCCTCTCCTTTGAGATAGAAAGTTGTAAAACTTTTCATTCTTTCTTTGAACTTGGATACTACAGTTTTCTCTTCCAAGGTTAGCAGGGGAAGCCTGAGTCACAAAAGTTACATCTACTGACTGAACCTATGATGTGACAGAGACACGATCAGCTGACACAAAGAGGTGGAGAACTACAATTGAAACTCTTATAGCTGCTGAAGTCAAAAGATACTTTTTGCACTGTGATTTCTATGACAAAGTTTAAACATGAAATAGTAACTGCAGAGCCATGAATTATCATGTGCATTTCTCTATGCACATGTAAGTGTTCTGACAACGCTTTCTGTAGCAAAATATCTGTGCCAGTAAGGTATTTCAACTAATGCTAGGTACTTCCTCAACCTGATATAAGAAATAGATCTGCAAAGCCAGGCTTATATTTTAGCTCACACACGCCTATGTGTAGTCAGGCAGTAATATTCACACATGACCAATTCTGAAAGGTGGAGCACAGCATCAGTACTAGTGTCTCTGAAGGTGAGATTATATCATCACAACAGCTTTTGAAGATCAACTTTGTTGACCAGGAACAAAAATTAAATCTTCCTGCCATGGATATTTGTAAAAACACCTTGTGACACACAGACATGTACATGCATGGAAACACAGTCAAAATTTGTTAGCAGCCATACATTAATCTGTTAGTCTTTCTATGTGGGAGAATTTTACCAAGAAACAGAAGACTCTTTGTTACGCTAAAGTGAAAAAAATATTAGACTGTCTGGAGTCATTGATCAAAAGGTAAGCAAATCATTGCACTTTTGAAGGAAGTCTGTCTCTATCAACATCAAAATCAGTGGACCGGAAAATTTTCAGTGTCTAAATGATGTTTATAGTTCTGCTGTTATGTTTTATATAGTGATACAGCCAGTGTGGCTTCTTTTTTGCATGTGTCTGATGTCTACTGCTCACCTGAAGAAGCAAATGAAAAATCCTCTAATATAGTTTATTCTTTTTTTCCTATTGTTTTGTACATTTAAGAAGTATTTCTTTAAATTCTTTTATTTACTGGTCTAGATTAAGTCTAATTTGAAGCATACAATTAAATTAATTTATGTTTAACCCAAAGAAATTTTCCTGAGTCTAGATTAAGCCAATGAAGTACACATAAGGATTTATGCAGGAGATAAATCTTACAAGAGGAACCACTAAGAATTTTTTTCTTCTGTGGTGCTTGGCTCTTTCACAGTAGGTGTTCAGTAATTTAATTTCTGCCTCAGCAGTCCAAGTACATAAATTTTGGCTTTGCAGCAATTCCTGCAGGTTAACACATTTCACCAGAGCAAGGGCATGAAGTCCAAACATAAAAAGCTCTATCACAAAAATAGTACCATGTTCAGAGAAGGTAACAGCAGAAGAGGGTGTGACTGATCATTTGTCAAAATATCTGTCTTTTTAGATTTCTTGTCTATATTTATCCTCATGATACTGATGTGTCCTCTAATGTAAATGTAGTCTGTATTCGTGGATTATGCATAATGTCTTCTACTTATTTGTACAGACATGTCCATATTGCTGATCACTGAAATAACTGGGTCTACAGAATAATTATCTTTCATTAATCTTCAATTGACCATACATAAAATTAGCCATATCTACTTTGAAAAGAATAGCTAAATTAGCTCTTGTTCAATATGCTGCCTTCTTGACAAAACAATATTGAGAAATAAAAATGGTGAAGCAGGAAGGAAAGTCTAAACAGATATCAATATGCTTACCAAGAGAGAATAGAAAAGTAACACGTGTAACTCACTGTTTTCCATCTCAGTCTCAGACTGCTGACCACCTTCAGGTTTCTTTAATATATAATAAACAATCACAGAGATAGTTTTGCCAGAAGAGCACTGACTTTGGCAGCCTTACAAGTAGGTGTCAGCTCTGAGTCGTCCCAGACTTCTGTGCAATACATCAGAGATTACTTGGCATCCATGAGTAAGTGACCTGTTCCAAGTAGCAATCTGGATTCTCATCTCTAAGGAATTCTAGACTATTGCTTTTAAAGAATTCTAGGTATTGTTAAGAATGGTTTTGTGCAAATAAATAGCCAATAACATTGTGTCCACAGTTTTGCTGTCAGAAATTACAGAAATTCTATGTAACTACTACACGTTGTGGTCCATTTCTCACCCTCTTTCAGTGTGTTTTGCTAGATTTTTGTCTTAAGTTTAAGGGAAGAAAAAAACACAAATTAAGATGTTTATACTTTTGAAATATACAGATGTCAATATCTGTATGTATGCATAGTTCAAGTACATTCACATCCACTTTACTCTGGTTGCCAGTAGGTTCCCTATTGTAAGCAGCAAGTGGACTGTTGTACAACCTATCATACAAGGTTAAAATCTGCAGGTAAATAATGCAGAAGTGTGGACTAACTTCTGAGAAAGGATTTGGTATCTGGAAAGTATCTTTCTGACATAAAATAAATATGACTTTATATAAAAAAGTTTAAAAATATTTTGAAAATCTTCAGGTCTCAGTTTATAAACATGCTTCTGGAATATTAGTTTATGTCTTAAAAAAAAAATCATCCTACCTACTGCCAGCTGCTTAGGAGTATTCACTAATGAGTAGCCAGTGCCTTTATAAATGAGAAAAATAAGATTATCTGTGCATGCACAAGGCATGACTTTTCCTTGCTACCTGCAGTAGTTTTTTTAGAAGACAACAGTTTTTTTATAATAAACAGAAAACAGGAAAAAAATAATTTAGTATTTTCGTATGAAACAAATGGTAGTAGATATTGGGAAAGAATAGGTGATTTGTGGGACAGAAATGTACTTTCTAATACAGATTTAATAAGTGAAAGAGATCCTAATGAGAAGTATATTTATAAAAAAATTACTCAAATTTAGATAAAGTAGGGCTAAAGAAACAATTATGGATCACTTGGCGAAATAAATAGCTGATTTGGGAATTTGTAGCTCCTTCAAATTTAGTGAAACATTTCATTGTTAAAATGGAAATTGTCTGAAACTTCGTTACTACAATTACCCAACTTTTTGGGTTTGACTATAAGATTTTCCACATTATTCATGTGTCTCAAACTAAGTATTACAGTAATAATCATTCATGCTGGTTCAGAAAAAACATTACATATGTCAAATCTATTTTTTTTTTCTTCCTTCTTCCTTTGAACTTTTCAATATCACAGGAAATTAGAAGGATGGATACATTTGCTATTTTAGGTGATTATTTCTTACCAAAAACTCAGTTCATAGCTACATGGAGGGGCAAAAGAAGAGTTTCAGACAAATTTCCACAGCTTCCTTTCACTGAGAGTCCTGGGTTAGAGCAGGACTTTTGATGAGAAAAAGAAGTTAGACTAAGGACTCATCAATCCTAGTAATCTGTTTCCAACAGTGAACATAAATTAACATTCAGGATAGAACTGTAAGTCAGGGACTTTCTCTAGCAGTTGTGAAGCAAAATTACAAATGCCTGAGCTAAAAAGCTTTCTTTTCTTAGTCTGGTGAGCCAAGACACTATGGAAAAAATGATGTTATCATATAAGATCCAGTATCAGTATCTTTTCCCTGTTATGTGTCCTTTTAGTTCATTTCCCTGAAGACAACTAAAGACAATGAATTCTCAGCTAAGAACGAAGCGGAATTAGAAACTATATGGAGATACAAAGAAGTTCAGGAAAGAAATTATTTTTTTCTGAATGTAACTTTTACAGGAAAATTTATTTCTTTAAATTCCGGAAAGGAATGATCCTTATTTAACACAGAACTCAAATAGGACAGAGTTGTTAGAAAACGTACTAACTGACTCAGTTGTACAAACTTCCTTATCTTAATCTTCAGTTAAGAGTTGGCGTAAAAAAGACATGAACATAAAACAATGTTGCTCATTCTTAATCAAAATAGCTCTTCATTAGGATTAACATATAAGAATATTAAAAAAAAAAAAAGTGGAGTGCATCTAAAGAAGCAAAGTGAGGAGAAATTTGAAGAATTTCTTGCTATGAAGGTGTGATCTCTGATTATTTCTGATGGAAGACCACATGCAGCACGTGCATCAAGCAACAAACAATGTATAGAAAATTAAAATTTTGGAATGCAAGCATTTTTTTGTTCTCTTCAGTGAAATAGCTTTATAACGAACTAGTACAAAGATTCTTAATTTTAAAAACCCACGCATTTATAAATATTATAAATATTTATTATAAATATTATAAATAATTCGTGGCAGCTTAATAGAAGAAACCATATGTCTTACTTGCTGCCTTAACTTTTCTATATAAATTTATGTGTGTGGTCAATAATTTCAAAATTAACTTCAAACAGGAAATGTTGAGTGAAGTCTAGCTTTGTATGTCTATAAAGGACATAAGATGGAAATATTTTTGAAAGTTTGCTTTTTTGATTTACAAGATTTATAAGCTTTGAAGGGTTTTCAATTGAATTTAGGTTAAAAGTGAATAGAAGTATTTATATGTATATAGACAGATAATATGCAGTAGTCTGAAGTTTTCATTTCAATATTCTCAAAACTTTCATAACTTTCATAATTTTGGCTCAGCCTCTAGATTAATTGCACAATAAGTTCATATGTATTACTCAGATTATTCTAGGACATACCACCAAAAGACCACATATGCCTGCATTATTTCCAAAATAATCTGAACAACTCCTTTTCTCAAATAATATATAGACATTGAAGTGCATTTACAGTTAGTATGCCATTATAGTACAACCTTTAAAGCCACTGCAGTACTATTTACAGGCCTGATTAAGATATAAATGCAACACACAAAACTATTTTTATCAGCAGAATGGCTGACACTTCAAATTGAGGGAGTATGTGTTTCCTGTCTCAAAATATCCTGCTTTTGCAAGTCTGCATATTATAGATCATTAAATTTACTTAACAAACCCAAATAGAAAACTGTAAAAAGGCAGGAAACAATATTCAAGAACAAAACTTACTAATTCTAAAACAAAATATTACTCTTTGGCATTCCAGCACTCCAAAACAGATCTTTCTATAAATGAGAAAGTGTTAGTAGTTGCCCATGTTCTTAAAACTGTGGATTCTAGGACACTAGGACAGAGGAATAAGGAGAACATACTAATAATGTAAATGTAGAAGCAGTTTTGAGACATCTTTTCTAACTAGTGTAAGGATTTTCCACTGATAATTTTCAATTCACTGTGATCTCACAATAAAATTATTTTCTTGGCCAAATAATATGCATGTTTTATACTTGGTATGTAATTTATCAAGCATATGGCCAATAACCATTGTTCTTGATTGTACTTGCAGTGACTTCATGGCAATATAAAACTGGAAAAGACCTCAGAAGTTAATCTAGCTCACTTATTATTCAAGCAGTAGAATTAGATATTTCTTTATCATTCCATGCAGGTATGATACAGAATATAAAATTTTGTTACATTTTCTATAAAAGATATGCCTGGGAGGTATCAGTATTCAGAAAGAATGCCTTGTTTTAAGCTCATCCAAGTAAGAGAAGTTTCCAACAATGCCATATTGTGCTTAAAAAAAAAAAAAAGTGCAGTCCAGCCTTGGGTCTGTTGCCTCCCTAACTTAGAGTCAGTCTACAGGTCCAGATGTTGGTGGCTGTGAAAATCAAACTGCAACACAGAGATTTGATTTTGAGCTAAGTTTTCAGAAACACACTTCTCCAAAACTCTAAATATTTTTCATTCATTTTTTTGGGTTTCCTTTTTATTAGGGCATTTTTATTTATTTTTTATTAGGGCATTCATTTTTTATTAGTTTTGTTCTCAAGATATCTTATTCTTTCTTGCAGAAAATAACTATCTGCCTGTTTTAGCCAAGGGATTCTGCAGAGTTCCTACAAATTGGGTCTTGAACTGCTTGAAGTTTTTGGAGAGTGGATTCTTCCCTTCTCCTTTCGTTGTTGATAAGGTTTGCTTTCTTCTTTTCCCCTGTTTTAAAGTACATCTACAAGCACTGCTCACTGCTTCTTATTATTGAGAAGAAAAAGCTAGAAATAATTATGTCAGATGTAAAGGCAATGTATTACTCTTTAACAGTAATATTTTAAAGAAAACCAAAGCTTTAGTTTTAGAAAGGAAAGCTGATAGGCAGTAACAAACCAAAATCACCAAGTGAGTAATCACCTAAATATAAACCTGTGGTTTCTTCTCCTGGTGAGTATATTTATCTTGTTCTTACAGTTGTTGAAAAAATAGATTAAAAAATACTGGTAAAAAACAAATCCAGTTCAAATCCAGAGTTTAAGGTATAATCTTTTCATATTTTCAGATGACACTGAAAAAGACAGGAAATACTATTGGCTGGAGGTGAGGGTTTTTGTTCAATAAATACTTTGTTGAAATTTTTTGCAGCCTAATTACATAGTGCATATAATTTTATTGGATCCACTAAAGAAACAGTAGGGTAAAGGGTAAACTCTGATCTGGACTATTAACTTTTTGTTTTTGTTTTTTTTTTTTCCCAATTAATCACAAGCAACTTAGGTGAACTTAGATTGAAGGAATGACACCATGAGAGTCTTTCCAAACTTATTCTATCAAACTAAATACAACAGCAAAACCCCTAATGATTTAAAACTCTTTTTCGTTACCAGACTATCTCAAAGAAAATGAAAAGGAAGGAAATTTCATGCATTCTCTTTCATGAATCAGCATGTCAGGGATCTCAAAATATCTGTCAGTATGTTCCAAGGTTACACTGATTTTCAATACTGAAACAAAAATATAGAGAAGAAACTACTGGATTATTCCCGGGAGATTTTGCTGCCAAAATGAGAGAATAAAGAAGCATGGAGGTAGCTTAGAAGATAACTTTGTTAGAATATGGCTCATTCAGAGCTCAATGAGGTGAAGGTAAGACAGACAGGATATAAGACATATTTTCTGTCAAAAAGAGAAAATAAAATTCTGCAGATATACTAAATGGTAATGGTATCTAAGAAACCTCTTCCTTACTAAGGAGACTGTATTGACAGTGAAGAAATCAAAGCCTAAGTATTACCACTAAAAACTCCGCAGATTTTGCATGTGCTGATTCCTGATTGCAAACACATATGCATAGGAAAGGAGCTTCGGTATGAGAGCAGGCACACAAATAAGTTTAAGTGCTTCTTTCTGTTTTTCTGCTGGGAAATTGCTTTTTTGAGTTCTAAAGTGGATTTCCTTTTATTTTTTAAATTAGGACAATGTTTTGAACCAGTATTGGCTGTTGGCAGAAAGAGCCCATGAATGATACTTCATTATGAGGGATTCATAATGAAAGAATTACTAACTAGTTTTAAATTAGAAAGCCATTATTTTATAGGCAGATAAACTACTTGTGGGATTTTGTTAGACAATATCTTTTAAAAATCTTCATTTCCCATTCTCACACTTTAGTAGAACTAAATTAGAGATAGTTGGATTTTTTTTATTTCTATATTTAACTAAATGTGGAAAGTTTGATTTTTTATTCCTATCTAATTGAATTCATGATTCAATAATAATAATTCTGGAAATATTGGTCAAAACAATCTTGCAGATTAATTCCTAATGTTATGTAAGCAATTTTTTAATTTGCAACACAACACAAAACTACATCAGAAAAGCATAAAACTTCCTCCAATTGAAGACATGCATCTTTAGCCAATGTGCGAAAGGAAGAATATTTTTTCTGAAAAAGTTTATCATGTACAAGGAAACACTTGCATGTATATCTGTGTGTACATGAAAGAGGGAATTCTGGGTAGGTGCATAAAGTTGAAATGACCTATCAAAGTGTTAAGGGTTCTGAGTTAGACGTTGACTTTTACCCTGCTAAATCTCACTGTATATTACATTAACAGCTGTCCTATTTCAGCTGCGATAGAGTTAATTTTCTTCTTAGCAGCTGGCCTGGTGCTGTGTTTTGGATGCAGTATAAGAATTATGCTGGTGACACAGTGATGTTTTGGTTGTTGCTCAGTAGTGCTCACTCTAAGTCAAGGACATTTCAGTGTCCCATGCTCTGCCAGCAAGCCAGTGCACAAGAGACTGAGGGGAAGCATGGCCAACAGAGCTGACCTGAACCAACGAATGGGATATTCCATACCACAGGCCAAGATACCCAATATATAAACTGGATTGATCTGCCAAGGAGGTGTCAAATGCTTCTGGGGGATGAGTAAAGCATTGGTCAGCAAGTGGTGAGCAACTGCATCACTTGTTTTTATTGAGTTTTCTTCCTCTCTTTCATCATCATCCTCATCATCATGATTATTGATGTTCTTCTTATTATTATACTTTAATTATTAAAATATGGTTATCTCAAGCCATGAGTTTTAGCCTTTTTTTTCTGTTTTTCTTGCCCATCTCACCAGGAGGGGGCAGTGGGAAGTGAGGGAGTCACTGCATGGTACCTAGTTGCTACTGGGGTTAAATCAGGACTCATCAGTCTCAACTTTTGACAAGGACTTATCAAAAGTATTAATAAATTGTGACAAGTTTACTAAGACCATGATTCTTTCTCAAATGAACAAATGTGCAAAAGAACAATAAATCTCTCAGCTGAAAATCAGAAGTTTGTTCTGATGATCAAACATGGTTTTTGAGTTGCAAGGCTGCTAGAAATTAAAATATTAAATTAAAATAATAAATTTGAAAGATTTTTTTTTAATTACCATTTCAGTCTCATAAGTAATTCTGAACTTTAAACATTCTTTTTCAAACTAATTGGGACTATCAAGTTCACAAAACTTTTCACAAAAAAAGAACTTTGTCAGTTTAAGATAGAAAGTGACTTTAAATCACCACCCTGAAGTATTTTATTGTGATCAAAATATATGTGTACTCTAGCACTTTTGAAGTGATCTTTCAATAAGGATCTGGCACAGGTTCCTCCTCTTTATTAAAACATAAGTTCATTATGAATCAGGCCTTCCAAGACAGGGTATAGTTTTAGAACTCTCGTAAAGGACTGCCTAAGTTTTAACAAGAGCAGGATTGATGCATCTTGCTTAAATTTTGGGCACAGAGGAGAGTGGTAGGAAATATGAAATATATTAAATTTGCCCAAAAATTCAACTGACTCCAAGTTGGGGTTTTTTTCCCATTTTTAAAAAGAACCAGAATATTTGATTTCCAGTTTATTAGGAATACTGTAAAATTTCAACAAATTAAACAGTTTGTTCAATCTTTTGTCTGTTCTGCTCTGGTTGATCAAAAACATACTTTCTGTTAATAGCCACAGTATTTATGCTGCTATATACATGATATAAAGCCAAAAAGGTGTATTTTTTTCTAACATTTAGATAGCTATCAATTCTCTGCAACCTTATCAGTATCTAATTTCTATCCCAGCAAAATTTTCATCACAAGTCTGCAATGGAACATGATAAAACACACAAAACTCAGTTTCTTTCCTGATGATTGGATAAGATCTGGAATAGAAAGGTGATGATCTGGGTTTTGGGAGGGGGAAGATGGGAGAGACTGAATTGAAAATGTATTATACATTCATGATAAAGTGACTTTTTTATTCCCAAAAACTGAAATAAAGTTTTTAAAAAAATGTTCTATTAAAAACAAAGTGAATAGACACATTCATTGTGTACTTACACCTTTTAAAAAGAGTAAATTTCTTAGTTCTCCCATTTTATTTTATTTTCCTTCCTGTACAATGTTATTGTTGTGGCATCTGAGTGCCACACAAACCACTGAGCAATAAGTTTTATTTTCATTCAGTGCTGCAGTATCATCCTAAAAGACCCATAAAGTAAAGAAAGTTTAAGTGACTTCACAGTCAGTTTCTAATATCTTACAAAATGAAAACCCCACATTGTTTATTGTGACAAATGTGCAAAACAAAAAAACATCCTACTAAATTGTGCCAGCTGGCTGTAACTGATTAAGTATTCACTCTCCTTTTAAGATATAGTGATGGATAAATAACATTTTCTAAATGCATACTCAAAGAAATCATAAAGATTCATACATTTCAGGTCAACTCTAGGAAATGTAAAAATGTATGTTGTTTGATCCTAAGTATACCAGGTCTTATTCAGATATCTCTTGCTGATATTGTCTTTACTGTCACCAGAGTGTTGACTGGGAAGCACAGAATAGTGTGTACAACAGCAGAAGACCTTAGTCTGTTACTTTCTTTAAGACTTTTCTAAAGGTGGAGTTAGGTTTGCATTGGTGTTACACGTAACAACATTAGAACACAAGTCTCAGGTCTCAGAAACATGGCACTCAAACATTAGAGTGGTCTGTCAAATTTTATACATTTATTATTATGCAAAACAGAAAGTCAAATATAATCTCAATTTCCATATACGGTTGAAGGTGAAGGGCAGGTTTTTTAGATAAATAATTTCTAGGAAAACATCTGACCACAGTTTTGCAGGAATAAAAAGTAATTTTCATTATCAGTCTTTTGGTCTACTTTTCAAATGTTTTAACAGAAGAAAAAAACAAAGCAAATTTGAGTTGCTGTCCATTCAAGTCCATATTTTGACTTCCAGAATTAACTGTCTTCCAAAGAAATCTCTGTTCACATATGAAAGTTACCATAAACATGGTGATAATCTGCTTAAAATAATTACAAGTCAATAACTGATATTATTATATATTTATTAACATTATTAATTATACAAAGTGGTTCAATGATATATTATCAAACAAACTGGAAGTAACAAAACTACCTGAGGCACGAGCCTCCAGTATTCTTCAAGTAGGAGGTTACAGCTGACTTGGGAGTAAGCAATGGAGAGTGGGAAAAAACAAAGCTGAAAGGTAAATTTATGTCATTCATGATCTCAGCAGACTGAGACCTTTGAATAGTTCCTGGTACACATTAAGTTTGTTTCTCCCTGAGAGAAAAATTGAAAGAGTTAATATTTGCTCTCTTGGTATTAATCCATCCTGCTGTGCATGGAAACGATGGATATAAGTAACTTGGATTTTATTCAATTAAAGCACCATATTTTTTGGCTAATATTAATTTCTTGGTAGACTGTAAACCATCCTGTTTTCAGATAGGGGCTTAAAATGCTGAATAATGCAAAAATCCAGAGTCATATACAAGAGGACTTAACAGAATTACAATAGCCAGAATGATTTATAAAAAATTTTGACTTAACATCTGATATTTCTTGCAGACAAGCTAAATCTGATATAGAGAAGAATGAAGAAAAAAAATTATAATTTGTATTTTAAAACCCACATCTACAATTGCTCTGCCTGGAAAGCAAGTCAGCACAGTCTGTGCTTCTCTGTCTTAAGCAGAATGACAGGAAAATGTCACCAGCCATGCAGATGTTCATTAATGTACAGCTAAAGCAACTGCACTGCAACCTAGAAACAATGCAATGCAAAAATGAGACCTCTGAAAGCCTGTGTAACCCAACAAGTACATCTACTGGGAGCAGTTATTCAAATAAACAAGCTGTTCATTATTGCTGGTCCTAAATGTGTAAAACTCTGAGAGAAAAAAAAGGCACATTGTCACAATCTGTTTGGGTCTGCTGAATCCAATCAAGAGGACTTGGAGAGTGCATGTTGGTGCTGTGAGACTGAGGAATGCAAGTGGAGACACCGGGGCTGAGGAACCCTCCACAGTCTGTTTTGAACCTACTAATGTGTTCTGCTCACTTAATGGCATCTTATAAAACACCTGGTCTCAAACACTCAAATATTGATTCAGTATATGGAAAGCTGGTATTATACTACTGCTGTTTCTAGGAACAGCTTATATAAACAGAGCTGACATGATTGTGCCATATGGTTTTATTTCTAGAGTGCTTTGACTACATTTTTTAGGGGAAGGGGGTGTGATTGATTGGAGTGATTTATAGGTCCCCCTCACTTCCTTCAGGGTGCATGATGACTAAGCTATATAAGCCACAAATTTTGGTGTCCAGGTTCATAAGGGTTTTCAGTTAATGGTTAACCTAATGACAAATCTCCGCTGTGCATTCACGTGTGACTCCAGTGAGTGGGTGATAAGAGCTAAATCCTCCATAGGGTACAAATGTGAAGGCTGAAAAGGAAGTATATTTTACATGCCCTATGTACTTTTACCATGCCACATTTACCACACATTAGTGAAGGCAAATACAGGGAAATGAGAGGGTTTGAAGAGATAAATAGGTTGTGGTCCTTCTGCAAACAGCAGTAACAACATAAGTATTGTACCAGGCAAAGATAAAACCTGCAGGTTTTGGGATAGGTTTAAAAGTCTAAGGAATCTAGTCAGCTTGAAGATGTTTGTTCTGCCATTTTTTCCTCACCAGCCTGACTCTCAGGCCCTGATATCTCAGGTTGCCTCACAAAACTGCCATCTTCCTTCCATAACTCTTACCATTTAGTGGATCAGGTGATTTCTAGATCAAGGATCTGCAGTCACAGAGATTCTCTTATGTGACATGAACTGGTTAGAGGCAACTGAGCAGGAACTGACTAAGACATATCAACTGCTAGACTGGCTTCTTCCTTTGTTACAAATGTCTTCAGCACAGGTATCTAAACCCTGAGAAATTGTTTTATTCAACTGAGTTTGATCTATTAACCATATTGCAAATAACCCATCTCTTGAATATTTGTCCCACTTCTCTACTTTGGATTGATTGTATTGTATCTGTGCTAGGAATGTACTAAATTGTCTGTATCGCTCATTATTTGGTGCTGCTGATTGTACTCTCAGTTCCTACCTAGTGTCCTCCAATCTGTGCAGTTTGTCAGGCATGGTGAGGTAGGAGCAGAAACAGTGTTATGTACAGAGCTGGTAAGACACACTGAACAAGGTTAAACCCCTGGGTGAGCTGTCCCTTGGCAACCTTTGATCCACGAAGTTTTTAACTTTCAGATTGTGTATTCAGGTCCTAAAACACCCTGGAATGTCAGATTGGAAATATGTATCAGATAGGATTATTAAACTATCTTGTGAAAACCTCTCACAATAGAAATATCAAATGCTCTAGAAGAAACAATCCTGCAATAAGCAGTTTTCCATGTTTAAACAGAGCATTTTAGTCAGCTCAGTGGCATCTATATATTACCAGAATGATACAAGTTCTGTTGACTCATTTTTCTTATGGAGATTATTTCCTGGTCTTACCTTGGAATGACAGGTTTATTTAATGGATTCAATGCACTCCACACTTATAAGAAAGGTTGAAGAAGACTTAAGGGCCTTGCCACTGTTCATTATTTTAGTATACATCTTTTGCCTTTCTAGTATTGATATTTTTCCCAATAAGAAGATCTCTTCCTTTTTAATTTTTTTAGTAGAATATTTGTTTAGTTTGTTTTTTATTCCTGCTTTGGGATTCTGCCAACTAGTGGTATATACTTTCCAGCCAAAAGTGATAAAGGTTGAATACAATATTAAATATTAAGTGGCACTTGGCTTTTATACAATACTATGGATTTTAAAGTCTCCTATATTCTACCCTAAGCATATTCCTCTCCTTATTTATAAAATTTTTAAACTAAAGCTAATATATTTTAATATTTTAAGGTGGCACTACACATCATGGACCTGGATTTCAAATGAAAAGAAAACTATTTATTTTCATATTTTCTCTATCTTAATATCTTGAGTAAAAATTCTAATTAAAACAAGGCTTTGTTTCCATTTTTTCTTCTTTTCCCACTGCCTAGCCAAGCATCAGAGAAAAAAACAGGGTTTTCTTCTTACCTACATTAAAAAAACCAGTTTACTGATGTAGAGAGTGTGCTGATTTGCCCTATCTGGAGGTGAAAAAAAGGACAGTATTTCTCCATTAGAAAAGAGTTCCTCTCTCAAGGCTAAGGGGTCAGAAATGACCTGGAATTTCTTCCATACACCTGTATGTCATGGGCCAGTCCTTCATACACACTCCTATTGCTTCTCTTCAGCTCCACCAGTACATGGCTGAGAAGCTGAATCCAGTAGGCCTTCTGTACTGAGAGGGAAGTGGTGAAACCCAGCAGAGAAGCTGAGAAATCTCAGCAGCAGTCAGGCCTTCTGAGTAGAGTCTGATGTAGGATGACGCACTCAGCTTAGGGTGATAGTCATCTGGGGGGTAGAGAAGAGGACAAAATAGAAAAGTGAAAAAGCAGAGTCAGGACAGCTGTTTTATGTATGTGCCAGCAGAAGCCTGTCCAGTCTCAGCTTGTTTTGTCCTTCAGTTATACCTGGTGCCAAGATCACTAAGCTCATCCACTTCGTGGAAATGCAGTATCAGCAAATTGATTAGTACAATTAGTGCCTCTACACAGGTAGCCAACAGCAAATGTAAGGATAATAGCATTTACCCTGCACTGAGCTTCCCACTCTGACCTTGCTAATCCCCACACCACTGCTGAGGAGCTTTCTACAGTAAAGGAAGGAAGTAAAGTGGTCATATTGCCCTTAAGGTCTTATGGGATATAGGGACCAGTCTGGATTGTGAAGCAATATCTGAGTATGACTGGACCACTGCACACTATGCAGAAGTATTAGCAGAGCATGAAGGGAAGAACAGTGCTGACTTAAATCAGATTGCCAGAGGCAGTCTGGGTGGAGAAATAAATCCTTCTGGGAGACTACACTCCTGTTGAGATCCTGCTTACTCCCTAGTACCCACTTAGCATGGTCACCACTGAGCCTTCCCCACCCTGACCAGTCCCACCAGGCACACCTTCACCCTGTTTCACAGTTGGCCCAGCCAAGGACCCCAGCCATGATACATGTGTTCAGTGGGGTTCAAGGAATCAACACCTCCAAAACGGCACCTTTGCTTCAGCATTTGGACTAAGCATCAGGTCCTTAGCTATCTTTCACAAAGACAAAATAATTTGAGTTCATACAAAGATGTCAATTCTACCAGCAGCAGTCTCAAAGATGTATCAAAAATTTAAAATATTTGGAGAAAATCTGAGTTCTTTTTAGATATACCCTAACAATATCACCACCAATTCCCTATCTTCTTCTTCTCTCAACACTTTGTACCTTTGGTCTCTTTTTCCCCTGAAATGCTCTGCAACCTGTAATTTTCTAATGTCTTACCATTCCACAGATATTTCTCCTATTTCCATCTCAGAGCTTTTGCTTCTTCAGAGTATAATGGCTCAGACTGTAGCTTTCTGAGTGACCAAGAGGTCCACAGAAACCTCAGAAATTATCATCTAGTGATATCTAAATATGAGGTTCTTAGGCAACTTAATCAGTGTAATTGCAAACAAATTATTTGCACCTGAAATATTTCATTTATTAAAAAGAGAGTTACACGCAAGCTGTTGCTCTTTAGAATTAACCCCAGAAAATATGAAAACCAGATGAGCCCAATCAAGCCCCTACATTTTATCTCGTAATTTTTTAAAAATCCTTCATCCCCTCATGTTGATTTTGGTTTAGTTTATATAGAAGACCAGACAGAGGATAATTTTTGTATTCAGTTTAAATGTGACCCAGGGGTATTTCAATCTTTCTAGACAAAGTGATTTCAAAAGAACCTAAGTGTTTAGTCTGAATCCAATGGTGATTATTCAGAGGCTTTTGTGTACCAGCAATTCTCAATATAAAACTTTCTATCACACGGGCTTGATTAGGAATTCCAGCCAATACTTATCGGGACTGATAATACTCAATGCAAGATTGAACATTGTAATCACCATAATTCTTTTCATGAAGGCTTTAAGAAAACACCTCCTTTGTCTGTGAACTATTCCATTGTACTCTTCCAGAGTATCTCACCCAAAATAAGCATAAGTTCACCTTTTTGGAAATAAACTGGTAGTTGATTTTCTTATATGAGAGACAATACAGTGATAAACTTTTACATAAAAGAACATAACTGAAAATCCTTTTCTTGCATGAGTTGAAAGAACACTATCAAACTGTGGGTGTTGTACAGAAGAAAAAGAATTTTAATAGCTGGCAGACAACCTTCACTTCTTTTCTTTTTAATACCATTGGCATTCAGGTTCTTTTGCTAGTATAACTTTCAGCTTGTAACTTCTACCAGTGAAGTGTTTTATGCTGCTAAAATAAATCTCATAGAGAAAGTAAGGAATCATCCCTTGTGGGTTTTCTCACCATGAACACACAAAATCTTCATTTTAATATTGCATGGTGTGATTAGAGACATCTTTAAAAGGTAATTTCTATATTCTGATGTCTGTTTTTCAGAGAAGATATGTTTCTCAGCGATAGCATTAAGAATTATGAAGTCAAATTTTCCTCTCATTTGTAACCAAATTTTCCAACTTTGCTTTAAATAGTTGAATATATAGGCAAATCCCAATGTAATCACATATATAAAATGTTTGATATTTATAGTAACTCTGAGTAAATTTGTTTATATTGATTACTTCAGGAAAATATATTTAAATGGGTAATTACATCACAGTGAACACCATAATAAAAAAAAGTTAAACTTTCCTCATCTTTAAAAGTATTGATCTTAGTAAGTTGTCCTCAATGTTATGCTGTTCAGACTAATTAAAACAGGAATCATACTTCATTTTCTACAACCTTTACTGTGTTTATATTTGTATTTCCTAAACTTGTTACCTTTCTATCCTATTCAGAGACTAAGAAACTGAATTAATTTACTGCACACTATCTGCTAGTTTATAGGTGAACTGATTGGAACTTTTTAGTATCTCTTTTCCACTAAAACAAAATCGAATTTGATAGTTATAATCTGGAAATAAAATCTATGTGCAAAAAATATGCAAAGAATTATGTATGACCAGAAAAACATTCACTCTAAGTTTATCTTTTTTTGCCAGTCTTTCCTAAAGACAGGAGAAGTTGAAGAGAAATGAATTAAATACTAAATACAAAGACATATAAGACATACATTGATCAGTATATGTCATTCAAAAATTGTTGCTGGGTTTTTCAGAACATTTCAAATTGATCAACATTTTTCAGTACCATGAGAGTGAAATGGAGTAAAGTGTCCTACTTCTTTTGGCAAAGATTACAGTATTTTCTGTATATAAAAAGTAAGAATTGCACTTTAAAAACGCATTTCATTCCAGCGTCTATGCTAGATTGTGACCCATGAGATGTGAGTTCTTTGGATATGACATTTCCTGAGCAGTCACAGAAGACTCACATGTGTGTAAAGCTGTCAGAGAGGTTACCATACCACTCCCAGGAGAAGTAGGGCACTACTGAAGTGTCACTGGAACTGGCACAGTCCTCAGCTCTTCCCTAGGGACATTCTCCTCCTCCAGCTTATGCTGTGTGGCATACCAACAGCTCAAGATAACAGGGTCAGTCTCAAAGAAGGCTTCAAATCAGCTTTGAAGGTACACACAGAGTATGGTGCTTATTACACACCAATAGTTATGAGCACAGCAGTGTAACTGTAGAAATCTCTGACAAATGGAGGATAGAGGGTGAGAAAGTCTGTCATGTACTTAAAATCTGGAGTTTGTGCCTATGAAGAAGCTGTAGCCTTTATTAGAGGCCTTATGTTTTTCTCTGTGTGCAGAGTCAGGTGTTACGCTATAAATACTTACTCCATCATGGGAACCATCTTCATCTGTGTTTGGAAACCTGATTTTAGAAGCAGTAAGGAAAGACTCAGAGGGTCAAATTTATACTTGATGTAACACCTTGGCAGAAAACCAAGGATAAATTTGGCCCATGTGTACAAATAGAAGTAACTAAAAATGTACAAGTGTTACAGAGCAAGATAAAACAGCAAGTCAAGGGAGAACAGAGGGCATCAGCTTGAGAGAGGTAATCAATATGTGTGGGAGGCTGGAAAAGACAAGCAACACCAATGTCAACAGAAAGTCAAAGCAGGGGGAAGAAAGCTATCACTAAGTAGTGAAATAAAAACTTTCTTTCTGCAACTATCAATGAATTTTGCCTTTCAGAAATAATGTAACTGCTCGGGATTATGTTGTGCACTTGACTACACTAATATGCAATAGAAGAAGGGATCAGGAATATTTCAGAGCTTTTTTTAGGCTGTAATATGAAGCTTTAATATCCCATTTTAATGGAAAAAAACTTGTTTTGCAGTTCTGATAACACCCCACAACCCAGGGCCTAAAAAACAGACATTGATAGATGTTGTACACAGTAAGGGCAATGCTGGAGGGATCCTGTGTTGCCCCAAAAAGTAACGGGCAAATAGAAAATCAAGACTGACATTTCTCCCTGTTCCAGTGTCAGTAATTTCTAGTATCTGTAAGATGCTTTTCATGAATGAATAGATACCTACGCAGATCGCAACCACGGCACACATAAGACCTTGCAAATCCAGATGTGTAAACAATTGAAATGTTCACTGGTCAGTGAAGATTTGGGTTTATTTCAAGTCAGTAAGATTCTCTTTATTTTCCCACATTGAGAATGTGATCTAAAGTGTAATTTTGGAAGTGAAAAGGCCAACTAACAAAGAAACAGTCGTTATGTAAAATAAATATCTGGATTCACTCTTGCCCAATATTCCGTGTAGACATTTATTCATACAAAATTAGGAAAATATAAATATCAACAAGTTATTGACCATGAGAGTTTAAACATCCCCAACTCAGAGGATAATATGTGCATATATAAAATATAATATAATATAATATAATTATATATATATAAAATATATAATGTATTTGAGAACATATAAAAAGACAGTCTTTGTTACTTTACATAGTGGAAAGGTCCAAATGCATCCAGATTTTGTGTGTTTTACCAGGCACTTCCAATATACATGTATGCACTAAATCAATGTTAGGTAATCCTCCAATCATTACCTGAATTTTATTCTGACAGTTTAAATGTATGATTTTAACTTATGCACCTTTTGAATTCTCTCTTCTTCTTGAAATATATGACCAGAGTGTTTTCTCAGGTGGGAATTAAAATGTTTTAGAGCTTGCTGGTATTCTTTTTAACAGTGTACTAGCAAAAAAACTGTTGTGTGTAAAATGGAACATGTAAGTCTGCATTTTAGCTGGCTTTTGAGAAGCTAAAGTACTAATAGCTGTCAGCGCTACGATAGCATTACTGCATCCTCCTTTTTAAAGTTCTTTGTCTGAACTATAGGCTGGTTTCATGTTCCCACATGCAACACAAACTCTTGGTCCTTTGATTTCCCCAACCAGAAGGCCAATTCAAATGCATTGAAGTCTCTGTTTCCTTGTTTATTCAGGTCTTCTTCCAGCAGGTTGAACTGATTAACTATAATAATACATTAGGCAAAAAAAATGAATGTGTCTTGAATTTGGCAGTCTTTTGGGTATTCATCAGTTTGACTGGCTTCAGAATTAGACACTTAAGAATTAGACCTGTCTTTAAAGGCAAGAGTTTGTGGCCACTCCTAGTGTATTCTAACTATTTTTCATTATCTTAAATTTTTACATGAAAAGGTTCTTGAGTCCAACATGATATTCTGAGCAGTGAAAATTCATGCTCTTTTTAAAAGAAAATGTTAAACTTTGCTTATTGTCTTTTTTTTGTCAATAGCATTGAGGACTAAAGCTACTATATGTATGTTCGGACCACTCAGATCCTTCTGAATGTACTTATTCATACCTCCTTATGCATGCTTGAAGTCAATATCTGTGCTCATTCTTTTCGAATAACTAACTTAGAAGAATACAAACTATTTTCATTATTCTGTCCACCACAGCTCATCACCTTAAACAAAGGTATCCTGAGGTATTTTCAATAAAATAAAAAATTTATCATAAGATCCAATTTACACTACTTGAACAGCAGAAGTAGCCCCAAGTTTATGTCTTGAAGACCTACTAAAGATGTATATGAAACACAAAATCACATTTAAATGCATAACATTTCTAAAGAAATCTGCTCTGATGCTACAAATCTTTGAGGTCTCAAAAGAGGACAATTCTGGCATCTGCAGGTCATGTTTTCAAACTATTCACTCCTAAATTAAATCATGTTCTACTGGAGACAATCCCAGTGTGGTTTTGCCATGACTTGATCAGGAACAAAACCAGGTTCAAGTGTCTTAAAAATTAGATTCTAATATACATACATGGTGGTCATCTTTCTATTGGTGTTTTAAGTTTTTTTACCTCAGTGCCTAAGAACTTGTTAATTCAACAAAAACTATCTTGTAGAATGTTTTGGGTTTCTTTTGGGAAAAGCAAGTGTGTTAAAAGAAGAATAACTCAACAAGAAAATTTGTTACATCAGCAGTAAGTAGTTTGTCATGTATCTGGTGCAGCAGGCAAGAGAGAGCTTAGTATTGGTAGAAGAGATGCTGTATTTATTATGGAACACAGTAATCTGGAGTACATTATTTTGCACTTTACAAGAACTTATGATTCACTTTAAATTCAAAATATAGCAGCATCTAAAACCCAGGAAAAGAATGGAAAAAAAAGCAAGGCTTTTTATCTGATTGGTATATCTCATTAACATCAGTCTTAGAAAACTCAGCAGAAAAAATTCAAATTGTTGATTTTATGGCATCAAATTATTTAAAAAAAAAAAAAAAAAAAAAAAAAACCACCAACGGAATTGTTTCCAAAAAAATTCTTTCTGTGTAGCTGTTGTCTTCATAGTGTTATATGACCTCAAGAATGGGTTCTTCCTTTTCTTATCTTTTTAATAGTCATTTCATTTACCAGAAAAGGAAAAATAACCAAAAAGCATTAACATTTTTTCCACCTTAAATTAAAAATAAGATATCTGGTATCTAATTCATAGCTCTTCATTTGTTTATGTTCTATAATTATACTCGTGATTCATTTAAAATCCCTTTTGAAATGCTTAATATTAAAAAGGCAGCACAGATGCTGATTCTGTTTGCAATGGCCTAAAAAAGTGCAAGATTTAATCTGATGTCTAGGCTGCATTAAAAAAATTGGATTGAAAAGGATTAGATTAGATTAGACCTTCTGGATTTAAAAATGTTAAAACCCCATCTATGCTTTAACATAATCTCCTTCCACTCTTTGGAGCCATCAAGCTGAGCTCTGTCCCTTGCAAGTATTATTATTATTATTATTATTATTATTATTATTATTATTATTATTATTATTATTATTAAATTTTCTTCTTTTTCATTTTAACATCCTAGTTTCATATTTATAATAGCAAGAAATCCTCTGAGACAGATCTACAAGTTCCTTCTGACCTGGTGAATGGAAGGGCAGGTACTTAAACCTCTGGCTTTTATGTTGATTTTATATATTTGTGCACAGTCACAAATGTAAATATTAATAGCTAGTTTTTAAAAGCCAAATAAGAGTGAGTGCTTTTAAGAACTTTAGAGGCTTGTGAGAGAGTGGTGATGTTTTACAGTACAACAACTTATTTACAGTGCATTATTATGAAGAAATGCACAGTTTAAAAAGCAATCATGCACTTTAGTAAATCTGAAGTACCTATTATCTACAGCACCTGTAAAAAAATAAAAAATCAAGCTATAATATTTGCAAGCTGCTCTCTGGTACTTCAGAATTCAAGTTGGTTTTTATTTCTCATAGAAATAAAACAAAGACATTATTTGGGGGTTATGGGAAGGCATCTCTCAGGAGCAAAATGGAGGAATAATAATATCCTTTCTAGTATCAGTGCAACCTTTTCAGTGATTATGACGATGATTGTACTGCTGAATTTTGAACATTCTACACAATCGATGGGACTGTCAGTTTTTCCAATGTCACTTACTCTGTGCTGAAAATATTTCAGGCAAACCAAAGACATTTACAGATATTAGAAAATACTATCTGATATGTGTGAGAGATTATAGAATACTAACTTCCATGTGACTATATCAAATCACTGACTCCATTTTTCTTCAACCATTGTGGATCAGCCCTTTCTTTTTGCCCAGGAGCTCTGTTAAGTCATGTGATATGTCATACCACCAGATGTCCCTTATTTTCTGCCACTAGACACAGGCTCAGGTGAACATCCAGAAGATCTATTATTGTGATTTGGTGTGACCTAGCAATGCAAATAACTATGTGCTGTTTCCAGAATTGTGGTGCTTGCTGAGCTGGGCCAGAGATTCCTTGATTAATTCAGGATATTTGGGAGGTCCTAGCAAGAAACTACATTTGCTTTAACTTATGAACCACACTGATTGCTGAAGCTGGTTCTGGATATTAAAAGTGAACTGTCCAAACCACTGTGAGTTGCTGTTGTGATGCCATCATAAAATGAACAAATAATCTGATCAATAAGGGCAGTTCTCAATATAGACAGCTCTGTAGTTTCATCAAATAATTGAAAAGGTGTTTATTGCATCTGTATTAGAGAGTAAGGGTAATTAGCTAAAATGTTTTGTTACCTGATTTGTTACAGTCTTTGTGAGGCTCAAAGCTGTTCAGAAGGTGTAACTAGTTAAATGCCATTTTCCTTTAGCACCACCAAAGAAACTGAATATTTTATTACTTTGGTGGTTTTTTTAAAATCTTAATCACTTAGTTTTTATATACTTTCTTGGCAGCCACATTTGAGAATACAGATGGTTTATGTACAGATGGTTTAGATTCATTACACACATTCAGGTCCAGTGCTTGAGCCAGATTTCTCAGACACAGATCATTATATACTGCCCACACTTTCTCAGCTTCTTCAGCTAAGAAAGAACATTGTTTGTTATGTTGCTTAGTACAGAAATCTGGTTCTGATGGATAGACCATCAAAATATGAGCAAAACTACAATGGGCCTCTGAGGAGGTGTTATCTTGTGTAAAAACCAGCTAGCAATTAAAAGTAATTCCAATTAAGAGAATTGTAGTTCCAATTAAGTAGTTCCAAATATTTCCCTCATAAAATGTACAAAGATTTGTGGATATCTACAGGAAAGCTGTATCACTGTTCATCCAAACATGAGCAAAGAAACACTGTATGAAGTGAAGACCACGGAGTATCATTAACTTTTAAAATGCCTTTAATTTAGTACTGATAACTGGAAAATTGAGACAATTTGAGATGCATGGGTACTAGGAAATGTATTTCTTACTAGTTGTTATTAAATCAGAGAAACGGTCAATAGCTACTACCAAAAATACCACCAAAAGCAGTCCAGGGTTCCTTTATTTAGAGGCTGAAACTATTACAGTCATGATCCTTTCACCTCTTCAGCTCTTCAGTCAAGGTTACAATAGAAATGAATTATCATTAAAGAGTGAATCAAAACACCTGTCTACAACTAACCATTGGTCCTAAAAGCAGAGACTGTTAGGCACTGATCTGGACTTCAGGAAACCAGATCGCAGTCCTCCCAGTGAGAACTGTGGTTGATGGATGAAATGCAATCAGAGGGTTGTAAAGAAAGTTGAGAAGATTGTGCTGTTTTAAGGACAAGTATTGAGCCTACACTGCCTTGCTCTCTGTAGGGGGAGATATCCACACATTTTGCAAGATGAATTGCCTCTAGTTTCAAGCTGATAGAAGTTGTGTTAGGTCTATTTTGATTGTTCTTGACTGGAGCAATATCAGTACTGATTTTTATTGGTTTAAATTGTACTCTCTCAAAAAATATATATATTTCTATCAGCCATGGCAATATTCTATGAGACTATTCAATTGTTTTTATATTTCAATTAAATTCCAAATTAATATCAAATTCAAAATACTGATACTTCAGTTGGAATGTATCACTTAGAAGAAAGCCCAGATGCCATATGTTAATAGCATGACACTGCCTATTGGTGGTTTTGATCTAATCAAATTTTTTTTTAATTTCACAACGGAAATTGCAATGTTTCTACGTTGTCATTTTTTTCAAATCAAATTTCACCTTATCTAATGGGGCAGGGTCTCTTTCACTCGCAGAAACACCTGAATGCTACACCACATTTTCCCAAGATTCTGGGTATCTAAGCCTTTAGCATTAGCCATTGCTGAAAGAAGCTGTCAAAAGATATAGTAAGAAATACTGACCTTGGGCACTACCCCAAACTTCTCTCAGTAAATTTCAGCAATTTAATTGCCATTAAAAAAAATTGCCAAGGTTTTGACTGGGCACATGCAGTGTGGAAGATGTGATTAATATTATAATTGTGCTACACTAGTAAATATTTTTGAAAGTCATTTAGATAATTGCACCTCATGGTATTTTGCAAGTGAAAAATATTTTCTACATAATCTTTTTTTTTCTCTCTCATATTCTGTGGTTTGAGATTAATTGTACAATCTTCACTATCAAATATTTAAAGTATCCTAAACTACTGACTGTCTATGTGTTGACTAAGTAATAGGATACAAGTAGTACAAAAAATTTTATGGATTATCAGAAAAAAACCCTGTAATTCCACTTTCTGTAAAACACTATAGGTTTTGTTAACTCAGTATTAAATCCTGAACTGATATGATACGGATTGCCTATCAAATAGATAGAAGGCAATATACCAATGTACACTCATATCAGTGTAAAGCACTGCCATTCTGATTTGCAACAAAAAAAATATTAAAAAAAATTAGAAAAATTGTTTTTATGATTTCTGCAGCCCAAGTAAATTAATGTACACTATAAACTCATATTTAGTATTATTGTCTGTTTATTTGCATTTGGAGCTATGCCCCAAAGCCAACTGTCAGAGACTGTGAACAACTCTTATTTTTACTCATCCTTACAGCAAAGCAGATAGCTCATGGAGAACTGCAAAGTTCAGCAGGTTAAAAGGAAGGGAAGGTCTTTTCAAATAAGGAAAACCTATAACAAGAGATAAAGAAAGACTTACAAGAGTCTTAGGAAATGGTGATATCTGAAGAGGTTGTGTGTCAGGTCTGAAAAAGCCACATAAGCAACTTTCCTCCTAGGATCTGTTGACTCGTTCATGAAATCTCAACCTTGGTCACAGAAGTGGGGAAAGCCTCTTTGACTTCTCTTTGTAAGTGGGTCAGCCTAGCACAGAAAGTGACACCTAACCTAAGGAGATATTTTCATATTCCATCTCAGTGGACTGTTTAGGCTGACAAGGCATGGTGAACAAATCTACAGTCGTTTCTCTACCGCAACAAGCCCAGCTCCTTGTGCTCCCACCAGTTACCTTAAATTCAGTCAGCTCACACACATCCAGTTCCATGGGGAGACTGGGACTACAATCAAGAAACAGCATATAGGTAAGCACGACTTCCACCTTACCATGGAGAGCCACAGGATCAGCTGACCCTACAATGAAAATAAAGCCTTTGTCTCACCAACCTGCTCAGTTAAAATAGTGGAATAACTCAGAGAAAGGGACAAATTTCAGTGAAAGAATCAGTATCTGAAAAAAAAAAATCTAGAAATATTCACAAGCTATGTTATGTGATCTATCAGGGAAGCATTCTCCCCAACATGAGCAGACCTAGATGCAATATAGAAGCCTCTTAATCAATTGCAAGCCCACTGGAAGTGAACAAGATAAAGAAGGAAAAATAAAGGTTTTTCTGATTTTGTTTCACAAAAATAGATAAAACAAAATCTTTTTTATTTTTTTTTCAATGGTGTTTTGTGGATTTAATGTTATTAATATATTTTTCTTTTTAATCTTGAATCTTAAATGAGACATCAAGTTGTATGGAGAATTTAGAAAACAGAGCCTGTGATGCTTTAACAAACATCCAGTCTTTTCAATATTTGACAGACAGAGCAGAGGGTCTTTCCATTTCAGATTCTTGAGGTATATGAAGAGCTGTTATTACAGAAATGAATAGAGAAAGAAGTATCTTCAGTCAGCACTGATCATGATGACAGATCTTTGGAATACAGTAAGATTTTGAAGAGAACTCTTGAATCCCTAGAGTGCTCAAGGGAGTTATTGACATATCACATCTTTGTAGTTTACACTTTTACTAAACTATCAATTTTTTTTCTGCACTCACATTATTTCTATTAAGTAGAATTCCCAAGTACAATTCAATGAGATTTTTTTTCCATGAGGAAATGGCAATGAAGTAAGGTGTGAATCTTATTAGTCTTCCTTAAATCTTTGGAAAGGGCAGTCGACAGTATCTTCACACAATCAGTTTACTTTAAATGGATTTAACACAGAAGAACACCACCTAAACTGAAAAATATAAACTCAGAGAATGTAAACAGCCACTGTGTTTTTCTTTTTGAGACAAATTATAGTTGTATGAGCAATTTCCTTTTCATTGTCTACTTTCCAAAAGAACCTTCTTTGCCTGTATTATCTATACAGTTATTTACAATTATATGTGTGGTTTTTTGTCCTCCTGTCTTTTATGTATAAGTCTTTATAAATATAGCTGTATGTGTGTATAAATATTCTACTGAATTTTCTTTACCAAATACCACTGTGATCAGATGGTATGTAATATTGTCTGAGACAGATCCCACGCTTTGGACTTAAGTGTGTTAAATTAAAATACAATTAGTCAAAAATACATTAATCACTTTTTAAAAATCTTGTAAACAAGAGCATAGACAAAGGCATCTTATATTTTGTTCTGTAACTCATTCTTTGACAATAACTCTTTTGTGAAAAGAATTAATATACTGGAGAATCGATAAGTTTTCAGACACACTACATCAGTGTGCTTCTTTTTTTGATTCATATTTTCATTGTTAACAGCTTATGTCAACAGTGACCTCTGTGTATCTGGTGTTTTCTAGTTTATTTGATCACTGTGACATTCTTGAGTGTGTGTGGGATCACAGGTAGCATGACAGAGTAAGAAACCAAAATTAAGACTAAAGTATTGCAATTAAGATTATTCAACTAAATCACTTGGGTGCTGGATTTATTGGATTGCCTCTTGCTTGCAAAAATTCTTTTATTTGTTTTCTTCCATGCTAGTAAACTTGACTGAATATTTAATTCCCATTTCATTCTAGTTTTACAGTTTAGGGGGTTTTTTGCTTTTTTCAAGTGACTGTTATTGATTTGTCAAAAGTCATAAAAACAGAGGTAGTTTTGTTTGCTAAAGAAACTCCTTGAAATCATTGTTCTTTAACAATTGCATTGGAATGGAATCACAATTACCATGAAATTAAATTTTTTGTAATTTAACAATATTGTGCTTATAGAGCAAACAAGCATTCGCTTTAAGTAGAACTAATACAACATACTTCTGGAAGGTGTTACAGATAAGTCCAGCCCAATTTAGATGTGTGGATCAACCTTCCCATTTCAGTATATCCTGGGAATATAATCTGTGCTGTATGCCCTCTGAATAACAGCCACAGGATTCACACCATTTTGTATTTTGGCAGAAGCAAACCATGGCACAAGACCCTTATATTTCACACCTTCAGCCTCTAGTCTGACAGCATCACGCACATCTTGCAGCTGGGGACTGTGTTTAGAGAATCATAGAACTGTAGAACTGTTTGAGTTGGAACAGACCTTTAAAAGGCCATCCCATCTAGTCCAAACTCCCTTCAATGACCAGGCTGGTCTTCAACTACAAGTTCACATATCAACACAGCTACCAATACAGGGTCTGGCTTTTACCCAGAGCACAGCATTGCAGCCATCTCTTGTTGATAATGATAGCTTGTCTCCCGCTGCAGTGCAGCTGAAATGTGTGCTGCTGGGCTGGGCCGTGCTGAGAGCTGCACCTACTTTTCCTTATAGTCATCTGACATGTAAGGTTCAGCAGGATAAAATATAGTTGACATAGTTAATAAAACTATGGTTTGGTTGATCAAAACCACAAAATATAGTCTCATTCAAGGGAACTGTTTAGTTCATTCACAGAGAAGGGTATGCTGCATGGGTTATTAGCACTCTGATGCAAAATGAAGTGTTTCCAACTCAGTAGTATAAAAAACCCCTTTATTGGTTGATGTTAGGCTCAGATCTGGTACAAGAAATTATCCACCATCCTGTATGACTACTTTTACTCAGTACAGTCAATAAGGACTAAACCCTTCATTTAACTGTCGTCACCGAGTCTGTGGTGACTATTTATCCTATCTTGCCTGAAGTGACTAAGTGGATAGAAAGCTCAATATGTCTCTCTTGTTGGCCAAACAAAGATGCTTTCAGCAGTTCTACCAAAAAGTCACAACTGTCTGTCAGAACTTTGGAAGAAGGGCTGAATCCTTATCTTAGCAACAATTTAGTCCCTAGTGAGTTGTTAGGATAATTCAGGCTTTTACTACATCCTAACAAAACCCTTTGCAAGATGATAGTCTCTTGCTGTTCAAGAGATGGATGCTAAAATGTCCCTGGTTGCAAGCTCTGAGCTGAAATGACTATGCACTGTACAAAAGTTTTGATAGATAATTTTGTTATGTATTTTTGGTGTGATTTTTCTGCTACACCAGAACTTTGACATTTGCTGTAGTGCATTGCTTGTTTTGTGGGCGTTTTATTATTTTTCTGTCCTTAAACTTACCCTTCCAAATCTCCCAGAAGTCTGAAATCAGTGAAACTTTCCACTGCATAGAGCTACTTATGAAATAATGACCTGTTTCACCTCGTGCACTTCTGCACTTGCTTTGGTTTTCATTTCACAAACTCTAAAAAGAGATCAGTACTGTAAACCTGCCTACCATTTTGTATTTTGCAAAGATTTAGACAGGAGGAAATAAAGTAATTTCTTAACTCAAGATGAACTAATTAGCTTCTTCTGCTAATTCCAATCTGATTTGGGGTCATGAACAACTCATTTATCAGGTCTAGTCTGTCTATACATAAGGCAAGGAGTGCCATGGTTCTAACTGCAAGACTAGTGATCGTGTTTCCAGAACTACCATAAGAAAGGCCTCTTTGCCTTCATTCTCCAGTTATGGAACTTTAAATGAAATATAACCAACAGGTGGACATAAAAAGGAAGAATAAAGATAGATGTGAAGGTAGAAAGAAGTGATAGACAAAATGGGGAAAGAAGCCATGGGAACAAAACACAATGGCCCTATGGGGAAGAACACACTGAGATGCAGGATGATGCTGCACTTTCATGATAACCACTGAGAAATTCTAGGTAAATCACTGTATCTCTGCTTTGGTTCCCTTTGTGTGAAGCAGTGGCTGCTTTTACCTTTTTATATTTTTTTGCCCTTAGAAAGTGTTTATTCTTAAATAACCTCCTACTGTATCTGTATATGTAAAAAATGCACTGAAACCATGATTTTAACTGGATTCACTGATTTTAACTAGTTCAGATTCACTGACCAAAGATCACACAGATGTCTAGATTTGCCAATTTCAATTTAGGAATTTAAAGGTTTTGTCAGTAATAAAGATTTTAAAAAGAGTAGAAATTAATCTTAGATTATTCATTAATAATTTTAAAATAAGTAATGAAATGTAATTCTCTGAGTGTAAAATCTTAACCTAGTAAATTGCCAACAACTGAGTATGAACCACTGATAACAGAGACTTAAGTAGTCCCCTCCTTTTTGTGAAGTGAAACCTTCCTTACTTGCAGAAATGTTAACAATCCTTGAAATGTGCGTGCTCTAATTTTTCATCTGGATTGCAGAGAACTGAAATTTGGAAGAACTGGAACATGAAGGTCACTTTTCTCCCCCCTTCCTTGGAAAATATTGTTTTTTGAAATAAAAAATTAAGATGAAGTAAAAAAATCTCAGTTCAAAAAACAAATAAACAATCTTTATGCCATGCACTAATCAGTCGTACAATACAACTGCCAATGCTAGTTCTGTGAAAGAGGAAAAAGAGGCAGGGGAAGAGAAGGAAAGATAGCACAGTAAAAAACTGCACAAACAAGAGGTTGCCCGCTTTCCAGGACACTTACCTCTCAAGTACTTGCTGCACACTTTCACCATCCTTCTAGCTTTTAAACTCTCACTCTTTATGATGATAATCAAGATAGCAGGCAGCAGATGCTTCATCTTAACCATGAAAGAGAGGGGAAAGTGTGACTCTGGATGCTCTTCAGAAAATGAAGATCATGATCAACAGACACTTGTGAGATTAGCTGTGTTCAAAGCACATTCAAAAATGTGGATAAACTCATTAATGTTATATCATATGGCTACTCTCCAAGGTTAAAAAAACAAGATAAAGTTTATGTTACTGTAGATACAAGTGGACTACTGAATAAATAATTAATTCAAAATGTCTCTCTCATGTTGTAAAGAACCTCTTCTTTATTCCTGATGCATGTTTTTTTGTTGTTGCTGTTGGTTTGGGGGGTTTTTTTATTTCTTTTTTTTTTTTTTTTCTGTGGGAAAACAAATAGCTGAGTTTGCTGAGCAGGTTTGTTTGTTACCAGCATCTGCTATCTGGACGCCAGGGTACAAGCTCTATGAAGCTAAAAAACATTGAAAGTGAGCAAGCTCTTCAACTCCCATGATAATTAGAAATAAGATAGAAGAAGTGCAAGGGGAAAATAGAGAATGGCAGGATATATTTTGAAAGATGAAAGGAACCTAGAAGAGCAGCAGTCTAATTAAACCAGAAGTGGATATGCTACAACCAGAGCACTCTTCTGTAAATGGCACATCGTTAAAAGACATTATAGCTTCGTTCCTGAAGAAAATTTGTTACTACTAAAATAAGAGGAGAAAAACATGAGAGAGGCAGACTAAATTGATGTTATAAACTCCAACCCCCAAAGAATAGAGATGAAGAACTGAAAGAAAAATACTTTTTAAATAAACTAATTCTGGAAGACATCAGAGAAAACAAAACACAGACTGTAATAGTTAATAAAAGCAAAGGTGGATAATTTGTTAATCAAATTAAATTTGTAATGTTAGTGGTTGGTTTGAATTGCATGTATCAAGCCACAATGTTGTGTCTGTAATATGAATTCGTATGTTATGTCTTGTCATTTTGTAAGTGTTTGTTCTGAGCAGACTTATAGTGAAGCAGAATAGAATGAAACAGCAAAGAACCAAAGGAAAGGACTTACCCCCTCTGGAAATTTCCAGATGGCAGACACTAAGGACTATGGTCTAACTAAAACATTGTTTTAACCAAAACATTGGCTGAGCTCAGGTGGCGAGGTGGAGCCCACGAAAGCAAGGACCAATATCGAGGGAGCCCGCGAAAGGAAGCCCAATAAAGAAATCGAAAGAGACTTAAGGCGTGGAGATAGAGGGAGGTATAAAAAGTGGAGTGTGGGCTTGCCTCGGTGCAGACCGTTGGTGGAACAGGAGTTTCCACTGGTCTCCCAGCGCGCTGATTTGCTTATTTGCTCTTAATAAATTTCTACTATATTTTAAAATACATCTGGTCATTTTTGACTATAACAATTTGATGCTGTGACTCGGATTTGGATCCCTGTGCGGTGGGATTCTCTCTCTCTGAGAGGGCGCCCCCGTCCCTATTGGACGGCTCAGGGGGGACTCCCGCAGCACAGATTCCAAATATTCGACCGAAATTTTGAAGGCAAATAAGCAAATAAATTACTGCAGTTCCCTGTAATTTTCGTGCACGGATTCCGGACGAAGACTTGCTCGGGGAGTGAGCGAGTTATAAGGAACCCCCTCTGGCTTGGAGTAGGGGGGGGCCGTTCGACTTAAGTCGAGCGAAGACTTCCTCAGGGAAGTAAGTGGGTGCCGTCAGGTTGGGGAAGGTACCGTTCAGCCAGGGGCTGAGCGAAGACTTACCCAGGGAGTGGTAAGTGGAACCTAGTCCGGCTGGGGGTCGGCTGGGGCCGCTCGGCTTAGAGCTGAGCGAAGACTTGCCCAGGGAGTGGTAAGTAATTTACAGATCCCCCTTTTGGTTGGGAGGGGGTCCCGGAGTGCGAGTAACTGAGACGTCCATCGGACGAGGCGAGTGTGGACCTCCCGGTAGTGCGGTTCCCGTATCCCGCGAGGGACCGGGCCACGAAAGGAGGGAAGTGAGTGAAGTGTGTGTGTGTGAAGGCACTCCGGAAGATGGGACAAATGATGAGTAGAATCTTTGCTCCCATGGGTAATTCTGAGGTGGAATTGCCCGAAATACCCCGGGATAGTCCCTTGGGAATAATGATAAGATACTGGAATGATTACCCCTCTAGAGGAGGGAAGTCAAGAGAGAAAATGGTACATTATTGTACGGAAGTCTGGGGAGGAAGGCAGATAAGGCAAGACTATTTATATTGGCCAGTCTATGGCGCATTTGAGGATTGGATTTGCCAGGCTCTGAACGTCTATGTTAATAGTAAGGAACCCTTCTGTTCAGAAGAGAGCGAATATGCTAGCATATGGATTAGGTCAGACACTAAAATCCTGTTTGGAAACTTTCCATACATCCCGTCTGTACCTGCTCCCGTAATGAACCCTCAGCCCACTGTTGTAACAGGATCGGTCCCGTTACCATCCTGTCCTCCTCCCTCTGCCGAGGCGAGGGAGTCATTGTTTTGTCCCGTTCCTGCCGCCGCGCGGGAGGCTTCTCCTTACCATCCCCCTCTTACTGAGGAGAAAGAATTGCCGTCTTGCTCCGCCCCTGCCGCCGCGCGGGCACTGTCACCCGAGCCTTCTGCCCCGGCGTTAGACTGCTCCCCCTCCCCTGCCGCGGTACCAGAGCTCTGTTCTCCATCCACACTCCCGGTTACTGAGCAGATGCGACTATATCCTTTAAGGGAGATTGCCATGGGAGGACGCCAGCAAGGGATAGGATTCGTGTCAGTCCCCTTAAATTCAGGGGATGTTAGAGAATTTAAAAAGGAAATGGGGAATTTATTAGAAGACCCCCTAGGTGTAGCTGAAAGATTCGATCAATTTTTGGGTCCTAATATATACACATGGGATGAAATGCAGGCAATATTAGGAATATTATTTACAGCTGAGGAACGAGAGATGATCAGAAGAGCAGAGATGAGACACTGGAATCAAAGATATCAGCAAGGACCAGCTGCAGATGTTAAGTGGCCCCTTCAGAAGCCCAACTGGGATAACCAGGACCCAGCCCATAGGAATCATATGTCTGATTTACGAGTAATCATAGTGCAGGGCATTAGGGAAGCAGTCCCAAGGGGACAGAATATTAATAAGGCATTTAGAGAACAACAAAAAAAGGATGAGACCCCTACCGACTGGTTAGAGAGATTAAGAAAGAGCTTACAACTCTATTCCGGTCTAGACCCCGATACTCCAATAGGGCAAGCCTTACTCAAAACACAGTTTGTAGCAAAATCATGGGAAGATATTAGAAAGAAGTTGGAAAAAATTGAGGATTGGCAAGAGCGAGGGTTAGATGAATTATTAAGAGAGGCTCAGAAGGTATATGTACGAAGAGATGAGGAAAGTCAGAAGAAACAGGCAAGGATTTTTATGACAACAGTGAGGGAGGGACGGAAAGAGAATTATAAGCAGAGATGTGGGACCCCTCGTGGATCTGACAAACGAGCAGTCTCAAATAATCAAAAACAGACAGATCAGGCAGAAACAGAATGCTATTACTGTCACAAGAAAGGACATATGAAAAAACACTGCAGGAAACGCATGCAGGATGAGCAAGTATTTCAAGAGGATTAGGGGTGTCAGGGGCTCTACTTGCTGGGGACCAGGACAAATACAGAGCCCTTGATAAAACTAAAATTAGGTCCCCAGCAACAAGAGGTTGAGTTCTTAGTAGACTCTGGAGCAGAGAGATCAACTGTTCAGGAGATACCTTGGGGCTGTGTAGCATCCTCAGATTCAATACAAGTTATAGGGGCAAAAGGAGAACCATTTAAGGTACCCCTTATTAAAAATGTAGAAATAGAAACTCCTAAGAAGTATGCTGTAGGGTCATTCTTGTTAGTCCCTGAAGCAGAATATAATTTATTGGGAAGAGATTTAATGATGGAATTAGGAATAGGCTTAGAAGCAAAAAAACATGGGTTACAAGTAAAATTATATACTCTTACAGTTGAAGATATGGAAAAGATAAACCCTGAAGTCTGGTATACTCCAGACTCCGTGGGAAAATTAAATATAAAACCATTTGAAGTTAATATTCAAAATCCTGAAGAACCAATAAGAGTAAAACAATATCATGTTTCCTATGAGGGAAGGATAGGATTAAAACCCATTATAGAAAGGCTTATTACACAAGGAGTATTGGAACCTTGTATGTCACCACATAATACCCCTATTTTGCCAGTAAGAAAACCTGATGGAACTTATCGATTAGTACAAGATCTGAGAGAGGTAAATAAGAGAACAGTCACCCGATTTCCAGTGGTTACTAACCCATATACTTTACTGAATCAACTCACCCCCAGCCATAAATGGTACAGTGTAATAGACTTGAAAGATGCCTTTTGGGCTTGTCCCCTTAAGAAAGAAAGCAGAAACTATTTTGCTTTCGAATGGGAGGACCCTGAAACTCATAGAAAACAACAGTTAAGATGGACAGTCTTACCACAGGGGTTCACAGAATCCCCCAATTTATTTGGACAAGCTTTAGAACAATTATTGGAATCTTTTGAAACAAACCAAGGTATTGTGCTAATCCAATATGTAGATGATTTACTAACTGCGGGAGAGAACCCAGAAATAGTTAGAGAAGAGAGCATTAGATTACTAAACTTTTTGAGTTCAAAAGGATTAAAAGTCTCAAAATCAAAATTACAGTTTACTGAAGAGGAAGTTAAATATCTAGGACATTGGTTAAGTAAAGGACACAAGAGATTGGACCCTGAACGAATAAATGGAATTCTGTCTTTACAGGCACCTAAAAATAAAAGACAGATAAGACAAATATTAGGATTATTGGGGTACTGCCGACAATGGGTCGAAAACTATAGCAGTAAAGTTAAGTTTTTATATGAAAAATTAACAAAAGATGGATTAATCAAATGGAATCAGGAAGATGAAAAACAATTAAGAAAATTAAAAGAGGATCTAATAAATGCTCCAGTATTAAGTCTGCCTGATATCCGGAAACCATTTTATCTTTTTGTGAATACTGAAAATGGGACAGCCCATGGAGTCTTAACTCAAATATGGGCAGGACAAAAGAAGCCAGTGGGGTACTATTCTAAACTACTAAATCCAGTAAGTAGAGGATGGCCTACCTGTTTACAAGCTATTGTAGCAACAGCTTTATTGGTAGAAGAAGCCAGAAAGGTAACCTTTGGAGGGGAATTGAAGGTCTTTACCCCTCACAATATAAGGGGAATCTTACAACAAAAAGCTGATAAATGGGTAACAGATAGTCGCTTGCTAAAATATGAAAGTATCCTACTACACTCACCTAAGTTAGAATTAGAAATGACGAATTTGCAAAATCCAGCCCAATTCTTATATGGGGAACCTGAAGGAAAACTAGTACATGATTGTTTGCAGGTAGTCGATCTTCAGGCTAAAATTAGGGAAGACCTAGAGGAAGAAGAACTAGAGGAAGGTGAAAAATTATACATAGATGGTTCATCAAGAGTTGTAGATGGACATAGAAAATCAGGATATGCTGTAATAGATGGGAATACATTTCGGGTAAGAGAATCTGGACCTCTCGATAAAACTTGGTCAGCCCAGGCTTGTGAATTATATGCTTTGTTAAGGGCCTTACACCAGTTAGAAGGAAAGGTAGGAACAATATTTACTGACTCCAAATATGTCTTTGGAATAGTACATACCTTCGGAAAAATTTGGGAAGAACAGGGACTAATAAATACACAGGGAAAGGGATTAATTCATGATACTCTAATAAAAGAAACTTTAAAGGCTCTGAGGAAGCCAGAAAAAGTTGCTATAGTACATGTAAAAAGTCACCAAAAAGGACTAAAGGTTACAGTTAGGGGAAATAACCTAGCAGATGAGGAAGCAAAAAGAGCAGCTTTATTAGTATTAAATAACTCAAACTTCGAAAATTTAAATCTCCCTAAAAGCTTTAGCAACCGAGAAAAAGAAAAATTACAACAAGTAGGGGCAAAAGAAGAAAATAATAAATGGATGTTACCAGATGGTCGAGAAATACTCCCTAAGGGCCTTGCCCAAAGGATTATGACTAAATTACATGAACAAACACATTGGGGAACACAAGCTTTAATAGATCAATTCGAAAATAAATATGTGTGTGTTGGAGCATATGGAATTGCAAAAAGAATTCTAGAGGGATGCACAACTTGCCAAAAAGTGAACAAAAGGCAACTGAGAGAGAGGATTCAAGGAGGCCGAGAGATAGCTAAAAGACCCTTTGAGAAAATACAAGCAGACTTTACTGAATTACCTAAAGTGGGGAGGTATCGTTACTTATTAGTATTAGTAGACCATCTTACTCATTTTGTAGAAGCTTTTCCTGTAGCACGATGCACGGCCAAAACAGTAATTAAGATTTTATTAGAAGAAATAATTCCAAGATATGGTATTGTAACTATCATAGATTCAGATAGGGGACCACATTTTACCTCAAGAATAATTAAAGAAACAATGGAACTTTTTGGAACTAAGTGGGAATATCATACACCTTGGCACCCGCAAAGTTCTGGTAAAGTTGAAAGGATGAATGGAGAAATTAAAAAACACTTAACTAAATTGATGATGGAAACTAAAATGAATTGGGTAAAATGTTTACCATTAGCTCTATTGTATATTCGGACCCAACCACGTACTGATACAGGGATCTCACCATTTGAAATGATATATGGAATGCCATATGATTTTGGTAGCCCTCTAGAACATCCGAAAATAAAAGATGCTTTTCTAAGGGAATACATAATTGAATTAATGAAGAGAAGAGAGGAGTTAAAAAAAAAAGGATTAGTAGCTCAGAGACCTCCTTTAGACATAGCAATACATAAGATTCAACCTGGAGATCAGGTATTAATAAAGACCTGGAAGGAATCCTCATTAACCCCTTGTTGGGAAGGGCCCTTTATTGTTCTTCTTACCACAGATACAGCAATTCGTACTACTGAAAAAGGCTGGACTCATGCGTCGAGAGTTAAAGGACCGGTGGAATTATCTTCCCCAAAGTGGACTGTAACACCCGAACCAGGAAATCTTCAAATGAAAATCAAAAGAACAAGACTGGTAAATGAATAAACACTCTGTGAAGAGTAAATAGAACACCCTGGAATAATGAACGGATACCCTATCAGACGAGGGGAGTTGGAATATATAAAGTAACAGGAACTCCTCAATTTCTCCCTCTGTATTGTACTGAAATACCCAAACTGTGAAAAAACTTTGAAGTATACCTTGCATAAAGCATCTCACCTCGGGGCATGTGGGGTGGGGGACTTATAAATACATACTGTGTGATAAGAAATGGTATTGTGCCTCAACCTTACATCATATTCATTGTTTGAATAGTAAAGATCATCACTTAGTTTTGAAAGAACAAAGAATTAGTGTGAAAATTTGTAAATTACTTTGTGGATAAGAATTATTAATACCTGAAACCTAGAAAATATATAAAACAGCATGCTGCCAAAAATTGCTTAAAAGCGGACCCCACAATAAGTAAAAAATAAAAAAAAATTCTCCAAAACCATGGTGAAAAGGCTAAGTGAGCATAAAAGCAGAACTCCTGAAGAATATCACTGCTGTCGAGAAGAGCTAATACCTCGTTACTCCCTGCAAAGGAGTAGACGAAGGAGACAGAGTGATACAACTGTGGAGATGACTAACTCTGCAAAAACAAACTCGCCAACAGCCTATACCACCATAATAAAATTGAAAACTAAATTACTGTTTACTGAGTGAATAAAATTCCAGGTATTAAAATTCTATATCTTCTGAAAAATTGCAATAAGATTTGATAAGCAAATTACTGATAAATAGAAGAAGGGAGGACTTGTAATAGTTAATAAAAGCAAAGGTGGATAATTTGTTAATCAAATTAAATTTGTAACGTTAGTGGTTGGTTTGAATTGCATGTATCAAGCCACAATGTTGTGTCTGTAATATGAATTCGTATGTTATGTCTTGTCATTTTGTAAGTGTTTGTTCTGAGCAGACTTATAGTGAAGCAGAATAGAATGAAACAGCAAAGAACCAAAGGAAAGGACTTACCCCCTCTGGAAATTTCCAGATGGCAGACACTAAGGACTATGGTCTAACTAAAACATTGTTTTAACCAAAACATTGGCTGAGCTCAGGTGGCGAGGTGGAGCCCACGAAAGCAAGGACCAATATCGAGGGAGCCCGCGAAAGGAAGCCCAATAAAGAAATCGAAAGAGACTTAAGGCGTGGAGATAGAGGGAGGTATAAAAAGTGGGGTGTGGGCTTGCCTCGGTGCAGACCGTTGGTGGAACAGGAGTTTCCACTGGTCTCCCAGCGCGCTGATTTGCTTATTTGCTCTTAATAAATTTCTACTATATTTTAAAATACATCTGGTCATTTTTGACTATAACACAGACTATTAGAATGAAAAAAATAGCCAGTGATAAGAACTAAAATGTTGATAATAATTATTTTCACATCTTCTGTTATCCCATTCATATGATCAAAACATTCTTCTTTTGACCAAGGTGTCAGAGCACCTACAGCATTACATAGAAATAATTTATTGTTGCATAGGGGCAACAGAGGGCAACTGTTCAAAACCAATCATTATGCTTGCATACTGTGACTTCTAGTTACCCAGCTTCTGACTCATAACAGGACTGCTTTCTAGATGAGCTAAATACTCCCTAGTCTGCCTGAATTCTAAAGGATTTCCTGTGACATCTTTTAAGCCCATGGCATTACTCTCTGGTCAGAAAAAAATAGGTGCATCCACCACCAGTAGCCAGTTCTACAGCCAGGTCTTTTAGCTCTGACTCACACAAGCCCATGGAAAGGTCTGAAGTAGAAGGATTTATACCTAACCACCTAATTTTATTTTTCACAGCTTGATCAACCTCTTTGGCTATGCCTATGGACAGCTGCATCAAAAAATCAGGAAACAGGTTGAGTAAAACATTGCTGTAAATATGCTGTAACACTTATGTGATGCTTTTGTTTTCTTTTGACAAGTATGTATTTAAACACAAATTCTCAAGTGTAACTGATCAATATCTGATACTAACTTGCGTTAGCAAGGAAAAAAAAAGACTAGTAGTTTGCTTTAAAATCTGCAATAGAAATAGTAGCTAAGGTAATTGGTAAATTGGTCTGGTCCCTTAAATAACCAAGAATAAACTGTGATTCATCAAAATTCCATTACAGGAAGAAAGAAATAAATTTTCTCCCAGCTTAGTTGGATGTATTTTTTTCACTCAAGTAACTACTTTCGCAAATTGGGTTCATTTGTTTAGATGAGGGCTTGCATTGCAGAGCAATATCCAAGGTTAAGTATGCTGAATGGAAAAGTAAACATATAGAAAAATTGTTTGTTGTGAAAACATACTAGTATTTTAAAAATTAAATTTCAACACAATTAATTGAGATGTGTTTGATATTCAAAAGTATAAAAATATTTTGGTTCTAAGTCAATAGGAAAAAGAGGAAATGAAGGACACAAGACCCCAGCCTTTCCCAATGTGATCTATTACAATCTTATGTATCTAAACAGTCTTTTCACAGCTTTCAACAGAAAAAAAAAATAGTTTACACATTTTTAAGAAATGTGTTCCATTTGATTGAGGGAGCTCAGCAAACATAAGGTTTCTTAGTACTATATCTGTAACTGATAACTAAAGAGTTGCGTTTCATTATTTTAGTTAATGTAGATATAAAGAAAACTGAATAGTGGAAATCGGAAGTGTGAAGCTGGCATTAAAAGAGAAAATTTAAATCTCCACAGATTATTGCTATTGCAAACAGTGTTTGAAGAAAGACTGAGTTTAAACTTGTTCTAAATGCAATATTCTTGCTGTGAGCCATCTCAGGAGAGCTGGAGATGAAACATCTAGTTCAAAAATTCTGTGTAAGATCATAAGCATAAAGCTAGTCTGTAAACTGAATTAACATTTGTTAGATAGTGGGATGACCTATTCCACATTCAGGTCTTCAGAGGATTTGCAGGAAACAAACCAAATAATTTTGTCATATTATGATATAAAGTGCACAACAGAAGAGAAGCAGGGACAAAAATTAAAACAATTTAAAAGGAATCACTACCCTCCAAAGGAATTGGAAGAAGTCACTTTGCTATGCAGATATTACAGGAAATTTAATCTTTTTTTATTAAATGCATTGTAAATTCACTTTTCTGACAATCTCGAAGTAAATTTAATTTAAAATGTTATTTCATTTGCTGCTTTAGCAATCTTTATGAAAATACCAAAACTTTGCAAAACATGAGATTGTTCAGCTCTCAAGTTTTATTCATAATCTTAGGACTGGTTTCAATATATTTAGTTGGCAATTAATTATGTGTTACACAAAATTCCCCAGTATTTGCCCAAGTATGAATTAAGAGTTTGAATTGTGATGTACTCCTTTGAGAAGCTTCCTTTTGTTTTTCATAATAATTGTTGTCTGCATAAATTTCACAAGAGAGTTTGTTGTTAAACTGTCAGATAAAATGCAGGTAAAAATCTGGGTCATGGCTGATATACACTTGAATAACACAGCAGCATTCTCCAGCTCTTCTGAATAGAGAAGTGGCAGCAGCACAAGCACATGATTCTTGAGGCTCTGATAACTGACCCTACTGACCCTCAAAGGAGCAGCACTCACTGCTTACTTACCAAGAGGTTCAGCATAACATAGATAGGAGATCAGCAACTGTGAGGCAGAGCCTTAGAGAGGAAAGGGTAAAAAAGACAGTGGAAAATCTTTACAAAAATACAGATAGGCAAAACAGAATAAGTTTTGGACATCACCGAACAATCCAGGGAGAAAGAAAAAACCTTTCTTTAGGATCAAATCGACTCATGAAAAACCCTGACAAAAAGAATGGAGACAGCAAATCCAATAGCAATGAAGAAATGCAGCTGGGGTCAGTTTATATTGTATAACAAAGTTAAAACAGGCCATGGCACAGACTGAAATTGCAGTCAATTGTGGGAGGAATCAATTCCTTCAGTGCTGCACTTACTGATATTAGTTCATAAAAGTAAAAGGAATTTGTTCTATTCTCAGATAATCCATGCCCTTGTTTTGTTAATATAAATACTGAGCTGCAAATGTTAATGTTTAATACTTTAAACTGCATATAGAACCTTTGGCCAAAGTAAGCCCTTTCCTTACACTGTGGGGTAAGGAATCAAGCTGCTCTATGTAAATAAAGGTATAAGTGAGAACAGCATTTGGTCCACTGAATGTATTTTCCTGGGGATTCATAAGGATTTTCAACAATTATGGGGGTTTTTCCCAGATCAGTAGTTTTAGTACAGCAGAATACTCTACTTT